>OV121091.1:6353754-11153754 GCA_921293015.1 Phorcus lineatus | reverse complement strand
TGTTATTCAGTTGCTAAGGACTGCTTTAGATTTTACTGAAAAATTTTGTCACCTGTGTGTTCAATCTCATATTTGTGGTTTATGTAGTTGATACTTCCCGTAAAATAAACTCAAAACTTTACGTAGTCAAACAGGACATTTGGAGGAACAGCTCAGTAATTTCGATTTGCTTGATAATAATCTGTAAAATGCTACTATCCCTTTACAATACTTTTAACTGTATAGTTGTTGGTCACTATACCTGTTTGTGAACAGTCTTCAGGTTAATTACAATTAGGAAAATATTTATTTGTCTATTTCTAACATCTGCTTAAATAGGCAGTCAATATGTAGTTGCCTTCCTTTGATCAAGTGTGGGTTATAGTGCAAAGAATTCCCTATTTTAGTTTAAAAATGTAGATTTTGATAATAATGCCATGTCATTTTTTCATTCAATTAGGACTCTTAGTGTGTTCTGATCACCAATTCTAATTTTTAAGAAGTTCGCGTTTGTTTACCCGTCACTCGTAATACATATTGGGACAGTAGCACATTCTTTTACTAAAAGTTTATGTAACTTTGATGTCATGAAAACGATAATAAATGTTACCGATTGCAATCAATTTAAATCAAATAAACAGTTATCAAACTATGTGCTATGGTTAAACTATGTGAGTCCATTTCCCTACCTTAAATGATTAAATGGTGTTCATACTAAAAGGCTGCCAGTAGTTTTCACTTGATACTTGATGCTTTCTTCTAAGACTACAGATGATTGGGTTGAGCAATAAAGTGTTTGACCCTCTGAAAATAATGTATATATATGGCAAAACGTATTTTCATTGGGTAAAAGTTAAGAAATGAAATTTCTGAAAATGTGTTGTACTGTTCTAACACTGAGCAGGTATACAAGGTAATCCTGTGAAGAAAATCAGGGTATTTGAGGAGCCAGGATACTTATTTTTTAAGCTCTCTTAGCACTTAAGGCAGTTGTAAGTACCATTCATTGACCTACAACTATAATAATCGTCGAAATTTCTGTAAAAATTAAGGCCTTCAAAAAATACCACTAAGAAACAGGATGATTTTTCACTTCCTCTATAAATGTTTCAGACTGCCAGTAAGACGAGGGAAGAGCTGCAGGAGCTGCACAAGAAGGCAGCGGAGATGTTACACCACCACTACGCCACCGTCCGCGGTCACCGTAAAGCTCAGCTGCAGAGAGACGTCCTCATCGCCAGACTAGATACTGACTCTGAACTCATCTCTTGTATGTATTGTGATATGTAGAGGGTCTTAACCAGTGGTTTCTTGTTCCAACTTAAGCTAGTCATGTAGTTATCTGGTATCAGAAAAAATTAGGTGTAAATTTTATCTTATCATGCAAATTTATTCTTTGCTGGGTTTCTAATGTAAATATTTGCATTACTGAAAAAAGTATTATTTCCCAAGCAGTGCAGTGATTTTAATGTTTGAGATATCATCTATTTTTTTGACATGACTGGTCATCATTGAAAAATAGCTTTTGTATTGGCTTTGAAATAATTATTTCAAATCTTGGTAATTTGGTAAATTTTATAAGGGTTCCAGAATCTAGATAATGAAAAATGATAAGAATTTTATGACTAAAACATTTTTATGTTGAAACCACATTGCATCATCGATTCTAATTTTGTCATTGTCAATCATCTCTTCCTTTATGACACAAGAAGGCAAGTGGAAATATAACTTGTCCATTCTGTTCCTATTCCAGTGGCGCCAGCACTCAAAGACGTGACAGAGCGAGACGTACACATGTACACCTCCAGGTCGGTGCCGGTCAGTCTGAAAGCCAAGTCCAAACATCTGGAGACGATGAAACGTCTACAGCTGCCCTGGTGGCGCCGACTCGATGATGAAGAAGATGAGTTTAATGAGGAACAAGACAACATGTTTCAAGATGATATTATATTTTGATGTTTTTCTGGCCAAAAAATGTCTCAAAACTATATAGAGAAAACCTTGTGATGATTTATTTATTATTTTCGTCTTTGATTATAAAAAATGAGGACTATTATAAAAATGTAGATCTATGAAGATCTGTGAAATAACATTTCTGTATTTCAGATAAAAGTGTATAGAAATGATATTTAATCTATTCCATGATAGATCTATGAAATGACATCTTATCTATTCTTTCATAGATCTATGTAATGACATCTTATATATTCTTTCATAGATCTATGAAATGACATCTTTTCTATTCATTGATAGATCTATGAAATGACATCTTTTCTATTCATTGATAGATCTATGAAATAAAAACTTTTTCGGAAATTGTTTCTTTCATAGATCTCTGAGATGACATTCTATTGAACATAGACAATGAATCTCTGAATGTGTATTTCGTTAAAGAAAAACTGATCTCGTTTCACGATTACAAAGATGCATGCATTGACATCTGGTTACGTTCTTATAAAACTCTTTGGCTATCATCTCGCTGTGTTCATTCTAAGAGCAGGTTTCTCTTGTATAAACAAATGTCTGTGTGATACATCTCTCTAAAATATATGAAAATCTACATCCTTGTGCTTACAATTTGCTACATTCACACTAATGTCAATGACATTACATCACATTTCATTAGTACAAAAATGTATGCAATGACATCTTATGTTCTGACATCTTGCTACAGCAAATCAAGATGTTTTACTCACAAGTGCTTTCGACCATAAGGTCAAATCATCTTGATTTTCTTTGACAAGGTTTTTTTCTATATATGACAAAAGTTAAAACGACACTACATTCATACAAAAATCAATTTAATGAAAGTTGTCTACATCTATACAAAGGTCAATTAATGACATATTTATACATTCATACAAAAATCACATCAATTACAGCTATGTCCATTCATTCAATAATCTAAAGAAGCTCTCATTTAGCTGTAAATTAGGTACTCGGGTATTACAGTGCTTTTGAAAATGAATACTTTCAGCTGTTTGAGGTTGCCCTTTCTTTTAATTCATGTATTCAACAGTTCTTATATCCGTCCATGATAAAATTTCTCATTTCTTCAATGGCCATGGAAAATGATTATGTATCTTTTGTATAACCATTTGTAAGATAAATACTGTATAAATATTACTATGTAATTTTAAGTGCAGATTATCAATAATTATTGTATAGTTTTGTGAAACAATTATCAGTTTGTGGTTGCACTTTATCGACAGTTCACTGTGTCTGCCCAGGTGAACAAATGGGTACCTAAACACAGAAAGTACAGACCTGAATAGTCATGCTTGGTGCTCAATATAGCTGTCCCAAAAGAGCAATTCCTTCAGGATGATAATGTACAACCCCTGAGCACTCCTGTCACTGGATATATATTTATTATTATTAATATTATTATAGATATTTTATTTAGAATAATTAGAGAAATATTTTTGCATCATTCTACTTAAGAGATATTTTGTATTAAAAGGGCCTATAAATTCATTTACTGTCATAATCTGTCCATTTCCTCAAAGCAACCGTGGAGATGTTGTGATTTTAACTTTTTTCAACTTATTTTTCCTTTAATGCCAAGCACTGTTCTTGAAAGGGCAAGTTCTACAAGTTGACTATGGTAACATGTAATTGAATATTTTACTCCAGTGAAATTAGATTCTTACAATTGAATGGAGATTTTAGATTGCTTTTCTTCCAAGTGACACTGACAGTGGGAAAGAAGATTAAGTTTATCCAGGAATCTTGTAGATTGTTTTGAAGGTTTTTTTGTAATTGAAATTTCCATAAAATTTGCATTTGAGAAAGAATTGAAAAAAGGCAATTGAAATCTTTTCAGTTGATTTGAATTTGCCTTCAATGAACCATTGGCTTTTTGCATAACTAGTATGAGATAAACCAAAAAATTAATCTTGTTTTTGTACCAGCTATCTTGTACTATTTATTGTTACTATTAGAATTTTAATGTGTGTTTTTATTGATTAAATCACATAGAGAAATAAGTAAAAAATTACAAATGATTGAGTGTTATCTTTGATAAGTTAAGATGGCATTTTCATCAATGTCATAATATTTATAATTTTTTATTTGTAAGAAGAAGGGGAGAAAACCCAGTGTCATATTGTTATGAGTTATGGTAAAAAGCATAAACTGTTTTTTTTGTTATTAAATCCGTCCATATTGAAATGTGTTATTTTTCATTTTTCTTCTGGCAATAAATTGAATTTGATTACGAATTAATGAAGGAGGATAATTTTAACAATCTTGCATTTAGGAAATGTTTTTAAACCAGCCTGAAATAAAGCTGTCGATGCTTCTGCCAGCCAAAGTACTAAAGTAGTAGAAAATCCACTCGAATTTGTAACCAAATCTTATATGTAAATGAAGACCATAATTTTTATTCATTGTGATATGTAAAATTACAAAATGTGCCAAGTATTTAAATTGACGTTAAGCGGGAAAAAGTTGTAAAAAACCATCGATTAAATAAATTGCCTTCATGCATCGCTTAGAGTGTCTATATTTTCTACAGCGCAGATACGAATTTTATATCAAATCGAAGACGATTATACCTTCTTTCATTGTAATCAATTCCAAAATGCGCCTACCTGTTGAAAATACATGAGGATAAGAAAGGTACGTAACAAAGTCGCTGTTCAGTTAACATGGTTTCAATAGACAAATTAGTTGTTTGTGCGACGCATTTTGTGTCTTTATTTGTTTTTGAGAATGTTCAAAAAAAGTATCGATTTCTCTTTTCTTGGAAAAAAACTTGTCAAAGGAAATATAATCAGTGGAACATGTCTTAAAATGAGAATGATGAATGGTCTGTAGATATAAACTTTTCACATTATATTTCTTGTGGACGTGCTTATCAAGTCGGCTGTTTTGTTGTGATGAAGTATATTTCAAATGTAAACAAATCTTTTCTGCTTTGATACTTATGTAACACATTTTCTGCAAGTAAACTTCAGAAATTTGAATCAAAGTAGGCAAAGATCATATACTGGAAACCTTCCCAAATGACATTAACTCGAAAGTCTTTTTAAAGGACAAGGATAAGTATGTTGTTGAAGCGAAATATGTCAAACTTCATAAATGGTGTTATTTCATCGGCCAATAGTTTTCGTTTCTGAAAATTAACATCTCAATGCTTATAAGTTAGCAGAGTGACAATAAACAGGAGAAAAAGCCGAGGTTTGTGATCGAAAACCGGACAATGACGAGCGTCCAAGATTCAAACGTAATTTCTGATACTTATTTATAGCAGACACAACGAGAAATATAGGTTGATATTGCTTAGTGGCTTATTTAACTACTATACATGTAAATGGGTTGCAGAATTCCAACTTCTTAACATTTATATGGCTGTACAATCGAAAACAAGAATATATAATAATTTTGCAAATTAAGGAATAAATATGCAAGTTAAGGCGATGTGAACTTTACTTAGGTTAAATTTTATATTGGCTCTATTTCAAGCAATATACAAAGTTTATGAAACATAATCTGTGTCACTTTAACCATTTTGAATATCCTGTCCGTTTTCTTACGTTTTAAAAATAACATAACTTCTAAACTCCAATTTTAATTCTTCTTCTTATAAAACATCAAATGTTCCATAAGTTTTAACCTCATTTTAGATACTCTAAGATAGATTTGAATAATTTAGATTATAGAGAACTACAGCTTTCAAGAAAACCACAAAAACCGACCCTTTTGCAATTAGTGAAGCCCACTGTTCAACTAATTCGACCACAGCGTCCACTTTTGTACTCACGTTAATAGATATAAAATGTTTTTTGGAGATTATTTTTTGTTTTGTTTTTCAAAGTCGAAATGTACGTCTCTTACTCAAGCAGAATTATTCAATTGAGCTGAATCTCAAAATGGTCACGGAATATGATATATTTTGATGTTGAATATTCAACAATCTAATGTCCTTTACTATTATATATTTTGTGAAATGGAAAATAGAGAAAATAATTGATGAATTTTAAAAATTCCATTTTCTTCACACTCTTAAACTCGTGATTAGAATGAGAAGTTCATTCATGGTCCTGGTTATTAATATCAAGTTGCTATGGCAACGCACGTGAAAAAAATTCTTTACCCTCTAAGAACTCAATATCTTGATCGAGAACTAGAGAGTAACTGCCGCAAAGCATTTTAATTTTATTTCCGTGTTTACTATGAGAGGACTACGGTGGCATATGCGCATCGTTCAATTTTTTTATATTATTGAAGTATTAACTTGATGAATTCTTAAAATATTGTTCATCTTTCTATTTTGGGCATAAAATCCCTGTATTAATGAGAAATCTCTCATATGCATGATAGCAATTTATTTTGATTGCAGATTTCCTTCTCTTTACCAGACATTGTTTTTACAAGGGTAATTAATCCGATCTTATTCCATAGGATCTGGACACATTTTAAAGCGTATCACATCTCTATCACTATAAGTACAGATCATATTAAAGGAAAATCTTCTATTTCTGGAAAGCTTTTAGTGCAGTGATTTTTATTTGACATTGTGCCAATTCTAGAAGAAAAATTAATTTTTGAACGATAAGAATTCTTTGTTAATCATAAAGACATTGATATTTCGATTATAACAAGATATTACTATCGTAATATGACTAAATGGATGAAAATATTTTTTACGGATTGCCTATCATTTGTTTGCATAAATGATTGTACGGTTATTAGCATCAGAAAGAACATTTGTCCAATTTGTTTGTATGAAAAATGTGTTTGTTCGCTGGCTAATAAATTGTTTTAAAGGTGCAATTAAAACTGGTATGAATGCCGGAGCTTGTCGACGGCATGTTTACTACCGTTTAAATCAGTATAAACATTAGTGCCGCTTCACTCGGGTGAGACCATCAACAAAGATTATTTCACAGAAGAGATTTTGAAAAACATATTTTTTTTAATAAACTGTTTATATGAAACGTAAAACTTAATCATTAATGTGTAGTCTTATCTATACATTTTCCAAAAGGTAATTGTGAACATTCTATGGTGGTTTCATCATTATGCAATGCTACATTTATAAAGTAGTCCAGAAGTTCACATGACCTTGTTTCGTCCAATCAAAAGATACAAGTTGTATAAACGCCAAACTATGACGTTTATACTTTATAAACGGCAGTTAAGTGTTATGACCTTGTTTAAACCAATCAGAAGGGAGCATGTCGCTTAAATTTCATGGTCTGAATTCATTGTCCTTTACATGTCTTGGCTCAATCATACTCAGAACGAATCCTTGTCATGTGGGATAATTTTTGATATCACACTCTTTAATATCTTTAGATAATTGAAAATAGCTGAAGAATCTCCTATTATGGAATTTATTTACAAGTTTCTTTTAAAATACACGTTGCCTTTAAAAATGGCCCGGGCAGACAAAAATACTGATTTGAGATTAATAATTAATGCGAAATAATAATAATAATAATAATAATAATAATAATAATAATAATAATAATAATAATAATAATAATAATAATAATAATAATAATAATAATAATAATGATGATGATAATTAAGTACAAAAATCAATAAACAACAATTACTTGCTATTTTCTTGCACCAATCGGTCACAAGTGGAAATTACTATCCAAAATAAAGTCAGGAAATAGTCCAATCATTTAACCTGGATTTTCAGTATTGAAGTACATTCCAAATCAATCGTTTTCCATTGATTTTCTTATTGACTCTGTCAAAGACAGTAATGTGAAATAACAAGTTTGCCACTTCATCCAACTGGTTAAGTTCCTGAGTGTTGTCCTAAGCTAAAATGAAATCGATTTTCCACGTGTCGCAGATTTGGTGTCAAAAAGTTTGTAGTCAATTTAAGTGGGTGACTAAAATGTCAAAAGAAAAAAATGATAATTTCTATGATATCGTTATAGTAAATTATTCATTAACTGTTTATCATACTTATGACATGACGAGGCATTCGACGTATTTCAGTTTCTCCCTGCAAAAAAACTAGGCATTGTATTTTAAATGGAGTCCTATAAACGAATAGGCTAATCCTGACTCTTCTTCTCATCGAAAAAAAAATCTTCTCCCCACAGAGGATACTCAAGTCATAGAATATTACGCTAACATCTGGTTTTTAAAAGTATTTCTTGGGTTTCATGCCATCAAAATTAGTCGTGCAATCGGCAACATCGTTTCAAAAGTAGTCCTTCTCAAAGTCGTAGTCAATTTTGAATGATTTGGGAAAATTAAAGTCTAAAATTTGCATGACAGTAAATTATGCATTTTATTGCTTCTTGACAAAAAATGGAGACTGAAATCAGACACTCGGTGAGCGCAATCAAGCTTTCTATGCGAAACTTTTTTTCATTGGCTGAGAATTTTACAGATAGTTAGTTGTTGTGCAATCAGCGACGCCGTTTCAAAAGTAATCTTTCTCAAAGCCTCAGTCATTTCCGCATGACTTGGGAACATAAGAATTTGTTTGGCTGTGGACTTTGTACTTTAAATCATCTTGACCGAACTTGACAGAATATTTAGACAGAATCATGGCATAGGACTCGACGACAACAATCATGCTTTCTATGCGAAACATGTTTTTATTGGCTGTTATTTTACACATGGTTTGTGTTGCAATTTTGCCTAATGTGGAATCTGCGTAGGCCATTTTGTCTTGCGTTACCTCTGTAGGTTGGGAACGGCAAAAAACATCCGTTTAAACATGATTTTTGGAATGGAATGAAAGTTTTTGATACTCAGTACCGACATATGAGAACTGATGACTGAAGTGTTTATGAGCTATTTATTTGATACTTTAAGTTAATTCTATTTTCTCCATATTGTGAAAGTAAAGCTATTTTATATGTCAGACTGCTATTCACCTATTTAATCTTTAGGAAAAGTTAAAGTGACACAGGGTATGTTTCAAATTTTTTATGTGGCTTAGATAAGAGCCAAAATACCATGTGATCTAAGTTAAATGCAAAACGCCGTTCTAAAGTTACTTCTTTGTCTCTAAAATGTCAACATTATGATATTTTTATTTTTTTTATTTTAAATGAAAAAAAGACATATAAATGTTTAGAAGTATAAATTCTGCGTCCTATTAACATGTATATTAGTTCAATAGCCTAGTTAGCACCACCAACCTATATATATGTCGATATGTCTGCAGTAAAGGAAATTTCAAAATTACGTTTGATCTATTGGCGTGCGCCACTGTCCATTTTTCGATCGCAAATCTAGACTTTAAACTGTTTATTATCACGATACTGACCTGATAAACATTAATATGTTAATTTTCAGAAACAACTAGTATCTGTCGATCAGATAAGACAATTTATGAAGTTTGACATATTTGTCCCGAACAACATACTCTGTGCCTCTTTAAAGATAATATATCCCAGTTTTGTATCCGACTTCAATCCCCATTTTCATAAAGACAATACATTCAAGTAAAGAAAACACCAAACAAAGTTTCCATGCGTCCTTTAATTAAAAAGATATAACGGTTCAAAGTGCGTAGAAATTGGCCACCTCGAAAGCCCAATTAAAAAAGTCCCTGGAGTGGCCTGAGCTCTCCTTCGGCGGATGTGACGTCATAGACAGTACTCGCTCCGCGTTTGTTTGTAAACAAGTATATATCAATGCAGATATGGGTCGCATTCGTCTACGTTTTCATTGCGAAAGAGACATGCCTTCTTCCTGCGTTGCTGCAAACTGTACTAATAAGAAATCAGGAAACATTCAACTGCATCGGTTTCCGAAGGATCCTGTCCAATTCGCGAATTGGACAAAGTTTGTTAGTCAGAAAAGGGCGAAGTGGAGTCCCAATGAGAGGGTTGTCATCTGCTCCGATCATTTCACAGAGGACTGTTATGATCTTTCCTACGATTTCAAAACGGACTTTGGACATGGCACACAAAGGAAAAGACTCGTCAAAAATGCCGTACCAACAGTTAATAAACAGATGAAGATGATAACAGGCCCGCTACCCGTCTGTCTTTCAGAAGAGGGAACTAAAGAGGGTAAGGAATTTGAAAGATAGGCTAATTCAGGGGGGGTGGGATAAATAATCATGAAACTTTTGGGGAGTTGACTATAATTGATGATTTTGCAGACTAATGTTGAGTTTTTATGTGCAGTATGAAATTATGTCTCTTTAGATTAGTCGCAGTAATAATTAATTCAAACCCCAACAATTGTTTGAATTTTTAGTATTTGATTACATATGGGGTTGAAAAATTCATCGGGTTGAACTAAATAGTTATTAATAGTAAATAATATAGTAAACTATAATGAAATAAGGTGCATACATATATATAGAGTCAACTCGCGATAGTCCGGCCACCGATAATCCGAATCTCGCAGTGTCCGAAAGGTAGCAAGCTGTAACCAAACTAATCTCTATATAAACTCATTAAATGTTGATTCATTAATCCGTTGATTCAGTCTCCGTATCCGAACGCTAATTAGCTGTAACGGATTAGTTAATTACAGCTATTTCTGCTTCATTAATCCGACGGTTCATCAAAGCGTTCGGTAATCCCCTATACAAGCGAGCACCACACTGATTGAATCGGTCACATCAATGACAGTGGATTGACACGGGAGTTGAGCGTGGCAGCAGTTTGTGATTGTGATAAATTGAGATGTCTCACTTTGTGTATCAGGAGTTTGTGATTGTAATAAATTGCTTTTGTGCAATGATTGTTTATTAATATATGTATCCCAGTTGTTATGTGTATATATAAAACTCATTTGATATACGTTGTCGTCTGTCTGTAGATTTGGTTCGTTTCAGTAGTCCGAACATTTCACTATCCGAACGTTTTTGATGAAAAACGGAAGTGTTTGGATTATCGAGGTCTGACTGTAGATCTTTAAATGGTACACAGTGACAGGTTTGCAGTTTGTTACATTGCTAGTTTTAACGTATATATTATTTTTTTGGTACTAATTACTCTAAGGATACATACAAAAAATGGGCAAGTCACTTATGTTTGTATGTTGACATTACAGTTTTGGTTAAAACATTTCTGAAACATTAAAATTTCTTGATACAGCGTCATTTCAGAAGCAACAAAAAGTAAAATTAAAGTTATAAAACTTCCCCGGAGAAACATTTACTTACATTTAGGATAATTTATGACCTATTTGATATTGATAAACATTGCAGTATGAAATAAGATATTTAGTAATACAGATTTGTTAATATATTGTCATGTGTCACGTGTGTTGACAAACCTAATTATCTTCATCAAGTTTCAATAAAGGCTGTTGATCATGTGTGAGGATAAAGATTAGATAACTAATCAGTGCCTTGTGTATTACCTATTGAAAATGTGCCAGGTGCTGAGGTCATTATGTTTATTTTAATTGCCATAATGTACAGGTGTGTGGCATTTCATGTAGACTGTTAGGTAATAACTTTATGACTATATTGTCTGGTGTGAAAAAGTAATGATAGGTAACTAAAAACCTCTCTCTGGTAAAATACCGGTACTAAAGTGCTGAAGGAAATGGAAATAATATGCTTTTCAGCGTTAATAATTTTATTTGGTTGAAATAGTAAAAACTGAAAAAGAATTTCATATTTACAATACATTTCCAAGCAGGCTTTAACTTACATCACAATCAACAATAAATGTTGTGTTATTATTGACAATATTGGCCTACGTCACTCTAGATTAGTACCACACTCTTTATCTCAAACACTGACCATTAACTCACACAAAACAACAATAATCTGTATACTTACTATGCAAAATACATTAGTACGTAACTCTAAGTTTTTTATATGAAGGTGGCAAATCGCGAATCAAGATGTACATTTACTAAACACATCAAAGATTTGATCTTCATTATCACTAATAGCTGGTTAATAAGGCCAAAAACAGCTGCTCGGAACCGTCGTATCCCAATGACGAGATCCGGAAGTTGCCGAGAGACAGTCCATCAAAAGCGAGATCTCATTGTTACAGTCATGCAAAGCAGAAACACGGAGTTACGATATTGAGTTGACACTTTAAGATGGCACAAAGTAGTAACAAATATTCTACATAAAGCATGGTCAATTTACTACACAGGGGGATAGTCGATTTGTCTAGGTGTTCAAACAAAAAACAGTCACAATGCCGGCAGATATCAGTTTGGGTTCACTCGATCGGCATTATCGGAGATTAACAACCCAAACAAATAACAAGTTAATTAATGTCAAACAGAATATGTCGATGTATTGAGGTGTGACGTGTCAAGATGGCGGCGGCATGTTGTGTTGCTCTCCCGCTCGAGGAATTATTCTCTGTCATTACCACTTAGAAGTTATTAGAGTTTTCACACATGACGAATTTTAACACTGAGGCATGTCCGCAACTAACGAACCGAAACTTGATGTAAAGAGAAAGAAGAAACGCAAAAAGAAATCTTCCACAGACTCGGGTGATTCTCCGTCTCCTCTCTCCAACCCGGACAACAAACAACCTTCTGTAAGTACTATGAACACCCCCGGTGTACTACGCGAAGCTATTGACACTGTTTATTCACCCACACACCCTGCTGTTCACCACCCTAGCTATGGTTTCTCCACCCCCACGGGACACTACCAGTTACCGTACATACCCCAGAGTCCACATCCCTCAACCACTCAACCAGACCCCAACTCAGCCATTATGGCTAAACTGGAAAGTATTGACAACAAACTGTCTAAACTAGATGTCATTGAATCGGATCTAAATGATATCAAAGTACGTGTCGCTGGTCTTGAGCTGAAATCCCAGTGTTTTGATACCCTCAGAGAGCAAGTGAATGAGTTAGAAAAAAGCACAAAATTTATCAGTGATACTTTCGAATCGTGGCAGAGTTCAAGGATCGAAATGGAAACCTCTTTCAAGGACGTTAAAAGTGATCTAGGAAAGATTAGTGACATAAAGATTGAACAAATCAGATTGAGAGAAGCACTTATTGATCAACGAACACGATCCATGAGAGACAATTTAATATTTACAAACATTCCGGAGGCTACAGAGGGTGAACCAGGTACACCACCGGGTGACTCATGGGAGAACTGTGAATCTCTCATACGTAAATTCATACAGGAAGAACTTGAACTTGACAGTAAAGATATCAAATTTAAAAGAGTTCATAGAATTGGCGCAAGACGTGCTTCCAACCAGGGTATCCGGCCTCGGGCAATTATTGCAAAATTTATATTTACACGCGAGAGAGATGCTGTGAAACGATGCGGCTACAAGTTGAAAGGCAAGCCATACGGTATCACCGAACAGTTTCCGGAAGAGATCAGTGCCTATCGACGAGAAATATTAATGCCGTTGTTCCGCACTGCAAGGAGTCAAGGTAAACGGGCGTCTATGGTCATTGATAGACTTTACGTAGATGGCAAACTGCAATTTCCGTCAGTGTCTCCCCCCTATCGTGCCCCACCAGGTACAGACCGGATGTTTACACGTGGTAACACGACAACGAGACCGGAAGTGTAAGGGTGGCTAGGTGGACATGAACTGTGTCAGGACACTGTACTTCGACAGGTGAAATATCAACCATCCCCGGACGCCTGTACAACTGTAGACGAGAGGGTATGTCATGAACATTTTACATCCAACCATGATCTAAGCCATAACCTTACATGCAAAAACAGTTGCAGTGAACTCACTACAGACTCAAGTGATGTGAACTTATCGTGTAGTGCCGAACAGGCACGTTTTCCACGTGAGGGTGAGTCGGGTGTTGAATGTTCACACGCGTCCGGACAAAATTGCGCTCAATTTAACACGTGTGATTCGACGGATGATGACACCTCGCATTTACTTTGTGAACTTGGAAAAATAAGTTTTGTTAACATTAATGTATGTGGTTTGAGAAATAGACTTAACTATCCAGAATTTCTGGATCTTGTAAATAGTTCTAATTTTGTTGCACTTCAGGAGACTAAAACTGATTCACTTGATGACATAGTTATTGAAGGTTATAAACTGTTTTTAAAACACAGAAGCATAGGTTATAGACGTTCAGGAGGCATCGGTCTGGCAGTCAAAGATTGTTTATCAAAATATATCACTATGTTAGATTTCGAGTCAGATTTTGTACTCTGTTTTAGAATTTCAAAAAGAATTCTCAATAATCAAGATGACCTCTTATTCGGCGTTGTTTACCTTCCACCAGAAGGATCAAAATTTGCCACTTCTGATATGTTTGACCAACTAGAACAAGCACTACTATATATGTACACCGAATCTGAAAACGTAATCTTATCTGGAGACTTCAATGCTCGAACTGGAACATTGTGTGATTATGTAAGTCTTGATAAGCATTTGTTGGATGAGTTTGATATTAACATTGATGAAATGTCAAATGAATTTGATCCTGAAAATGTTTTACAGGAGCTCGGTCTCCCACTTAACAGACATTCGCAAGATATTGATAGAGTTAATAATCATGGACATAAATTAATAGATATCTGCAGAAACTTTAATATGTTTATCTGTAATGGTAGATTGGACAAAGATGCAAAACTTGGCAAAGTTACATGTAAAGATATAAGTATTGTTGATTATGTCATATGTTCTAATAAGTGTTTATCATACATTGAAAACTATGAAATCGTTGATTTTTCCCCTTTATATTCAGATGTACACTGTCCTATAGAATTTTCGATAGGTAGTGGGAATAGCAGTCGAGTACCATCGAGTCCACCATCGAGTACAACGGTAACTGCTACTAAGAAGCCAAAACGATATGACGTAACAAAAAAGGACCAATTTAGGAATAATATTGATGTTTCGAAAATACATAAAGCTGGAATTTTATTAGATCATGCGAGTGAAGATATGACAATGACTACTGAGCTCGTAAATAAAGTAACTGATATTTTTACTGAGGTTCTCACAAACGCAGCTAGAAATACATTTGGCACACGCCCTACTCGTACTGGAAACAGCAAGAAAAATAGAGTAAACAAAAAATGGTTCGGAAAAGAATGCACACTGAAACGTAAACACTACCATAAAGCTAGAAAAAAATATCAGCACTGCATGAACCAGGTAAATTATATCTACTATCGACATGCAGCTAAGGAATATAAGAAATGTATTAACAAGTATACAAGGAAATATAGGTGTAAATTAGCAATTGATATTAGAAATAAGCAGAAGAAGAACCCCGGTGAGTACTGGAAATTATTTCATAAGCATAACAATGCATCTAAGAGTAACTGTCCTAGTATTAATGAACTATTTGAGTATTTCAAGAATATAAACGCTCAAGAGTATAATGGTACAATTAGTGAAGATACTGACAACATAGATGAACCTTTAGATTGCACAGTTCTTAATGCTTTCATAACACAGAAGGAAATAAGCGAAGCGGCATCACAGCTGAAAAGAAGTAAATCATCAGGTGAAGACTTTATAGAAAATGACTATATCATTGACTCAATAGACTTATTTACCCCTTTCTTGGAGAAGCTATTTAATACAGTACTAGACACAGGTGAAGTTCCGGACGCATGGCTAATTGGGGTTATTAAGCCAATTTATAAAGGTAAAGGCGACTCGTCTGATCCAAACTCTTATAGACCAATTACAATTCTCAGTTGTCTCGGTAAACTTTTTACCAGTATACTTAACACCAGACTATCTTACTTTTTAGATGCAAATTCTCTATTATCTCCTTGTCAATCGGGTTTTCGCAAAGGTTACTCTACAATTGACAACATGTTCATTCTTACTTCAGTTATAGAATTTTTAAAGCAATCTAAACAGAAATTATATTGTGCCTTTGTTGACTTTTCAAAAGCTTTTGATAATGTTTGGAGAGCTGGACTCTGGTCCAAAATGTTAAGTTATGGTATTCAAGGGAAATTCTTCTTATTAGTAAAAAATATTTACTCGAATATTAAATCATGTATTGAATTTAATCATGAGAAGTCAGCTTTTTTCCCAAGTTTTTCGGGGGTTCGTCAGGGAGAAAATCTCTCACCTTTATTATTTTCCATTTTTATAAATGATCTAGAATCATGTTTAAAAACATCGAATTGTAATGGTGTTGATATGTCCATTAAAAATAATGATTTGTATATATTTTCCATAGCGTTGATTGTACTATTATATGCTGACGATACAGTTTTATTTGCTACGTCATCTTCTTCCCTACAAAAATCACTGGACTGTTTCCATGTATATTGTGAGAAATGGAACCTGACTGTTAATAATAATAAAACTAAGATTGTTATATTTGGAAGTGGAAAGCGTAGAGTAAACAAACTGTCATTTTACTATGGCGAAGAGGAAATTGAAATAGTTGATGATTATAACTACTTGGGTTTTAATTTTCACAAAAATAGAAAATTTACATTAGGACTGAAAAAACTAGCGACACAAGCTAAGAAATGTATGTATTTGTTATTGAAAATGGCAAGAAACAATGATTTACCACTTGATTGTGTTATTAAGGCGTTTGATGTAATGATTTTACCCATTATGTTATACGGGTCTGAAATCTGGGGTCATGTTAAAACAGATATCCTGGAAAATATACATACCAAGTTCTTAAAACTAGCCTCGGGTCTCAGAATGTCAACACCTAATTTCATGTTATACGGTGAATTTGGAAGGTATCCCATCAGCATCCAGGCATCTAAAAGAATTATAGGTTTTTGGCATAAACTTAACACATCTATATCTCACTTAAAATTATCTTCAATAGTTAACAAGTTTCTGTCACTAGATAGCATGGTAAATAATCGTTGTTATTCATGGCTTAATTCTGTTGAAAATATATTGAACTCGTGTGGGCTTAGCAACGTATATAATTCTCCTAGTAATTACAATCGAACATGGCTACTTAATAAAGTTGAAAATATTCTTAAAGATCAGTTTTACCAAACTTGGAGGAATTCCGTAGAACAAAGCCCAAAGGGAAATTATTATAAATATATTAAGATCTTGCCATCTTTTGATGCTTATCTTTTACTACCCAGATATATTCATTACCCAATATTAAGATTCAGAACTTCTAACCATTGTTTGCCTGTCGAGACAGGGCGTTGGAATAAAATTCCTAGAGAACAAAGAACCTGTAGATTATGTGATTCGCCGTCAATTGCAGATGAATTTCACTATATATTTCGTTGTCCCGCTTTTCATGAAATTAGAACAAAATATATTACCGGAAAACTACTTAAATTTTCAAATATTTTATCTTACAGACAGTTATTTACCGCATCAGACTTTATTGTTCTTAGAAACCTGGCAAAGTTCATTAATGTGATAATATCTACAATACGAAAAGATACATATACCTGTACCAATACCTTTTGATGATTTGTATATTTTCATATCTACAATTGTGTTTCTAAATATCGTGTTTGAACCCACCGCCATTTTGACCGATTGTACATTTTATATATATATTTGTATTTGTACTCTTATACCACCATTGGTGGTCTTTGGAGAATAAAGAAGTTGAAGAAGTTGAAGATACTAATAGCTTTGGTGACTTAGGGGCTTTTTATAAGTACAATAAGTGAAAATATATACGTTCACGACCGCTGGAATCTATAATGTAAACAATGACACAGATCAGCCAGTCGTTAACGAGTCCTGTCCATGTCGTCACAACCCCCTAGCACCTGATTGGCTAATAAAACGTTTGGCGCCTGTTTTCAGGATATGTTTATAAAACACGTTTTTTTCTGCTATTTTCAGGTGGATGTGAACCTAAATATTTGTTGATATTTATTCTTAACTGTGTTATGAAGTATTTCCGCTAATCGTACCCCCTATGTGGATAGATTATCTTTAAGCAAAAACATATATAAAAATATATTAATATAAGTAAGGGCTTGCGTGTCTGCCAGTCATGACTTTTAATGTAACGTCTCTTTGAATGTTTCAAAAACCATTTATTTTTTTTAGGATCATTATGTGTAAGAAGCTGTCTGACTCGCAGATTATTTTCTGTTAAAAACTGATTAAATATCTGTTAGGTTACAAAATATGTGTGTTCTGCCTATCTCTGTCTCTTAATAGCATTTTGTGACAGAATTCGCTATTTTTATCGAGATTTATCATTCTCTGTAAACATGGATTTTTTTTTAATTTCGTCCACTGTTTTTTCCTAAAGCATGGCTTTACTTGAAGCATTATTAACTATCATCCACCCGTCAACTGAAGAAAGTAAAATGCAGACTATATTTGTGAACATACGAATTCTTTGTTCTGTATTGGGGATGTTTCTACATTTATCATCCAAAACTCAATTCAACAAGAGTTGAAGATCAAGCGATATCTACAAGGAGATATTGTTTTGACAGCAGATTTTGAACAATGTCCTGTTACAGTCAAGTTCAAGACAGCACAGTTGTTTTACATCATCAAATAATGGCATCACAATGCTATGACGTCATAACATGATGACGTCACGGTACATTAACATCACCGCACTGATAGTCTAGAGTCTGTAGTCTATAGAGTAGTGCAGTGTTCAGAAATAAACATTTTTCACGGAATGGAATGAAGAATGATTTTGGATGATAAATAGAATCTCGACCTAGTGTCTTCTGATATCAAATATACCAACACTCGTTGATAAAAGTAAAGATATCCTCGGCAAGGGTCTTATAATAGTAACTTTTGTCAACTCGTGGTGATATAATTGATATCAGAAGACACATGGATGAGATTCTCTGTTTATGCCAGTGTCGTTTTCATAGAATCTGTGCCAAAATATGTGTATGAATAAAGTAACTCTTTATTCTTGTTCTGTCTTAAACACAATTTATAATTAAGTGAAATGTAGTCGATAAATCATCAGGCCCTATAACACATATCTTGTGAAGATTTGAAACCCTTTACGTCCATTCAGAAAATAGGTTACCATCTATTTTTGTTGTGAGACGTTTTGAGAAATACGGGACCTATATAAAATGACTGCACTTCTATGACGTGTGGCATGTTATAGTGCTGATCCATTGTTTCTTCCATTAGTGTCCTACTAAGTCCAGGTCACTTTTTTGTCATGTGAACTAAAAACCATCCCTTATAGCCTTTTACCTTTGTGTGTCAATTAAAGAGCCACTCCGTGATTTTCATAACATATTATTTACCTTTGACACGAACCTAATGTCGTATGTGGTGATATCAAATTTAAAAATCTTAACTTTTCATGTCCAAAAGACATATATATGACAAATACTGGTTTTCCATGAAAATCTAAAAAAAGCCTTATAAATGCACAGAGGTGTAAATATCACGTCCAATATACATGGATACTAGTTATACAACCTAACAAACGCTATCAACTCTTAACTGCTCTCCTGCCTGTTTTAGAAAAGTCTTCAAAATAACGTTTGACTATTTGACGCGCGCAACCGTCCGGTTTTCGATCATTATTGCGACGTTGATCTTCATATTGTCACTGTAAAAAAAAACCAATAAGCTTTAAAATGTTTCTTTTCGGTAACTTCGCGATCAAATGACACCATTGATTAAGTCTGGCATATATGACTCCATCAACTCACGGAGTGGCTCTTTAACTGTGTACTTTGCACATATCACGAAATGCATCCTGCTTCATCAGCGTAATTGAATACGCTGATCGAGCTCCTTCCATATACCCTGATCTCCTTCAAGCTAAATCCCTCGTATCGCTAGCTATCTAAAAAGCCAATGAGACGACTCGCATCCAGCAACAGCGGCACAACCCGGATGGAAAGTTCCGTTAAGTTCAAAAGAGTAACGTCAAGCTCCTTGGATAACGACATTTCATTGGCTGAAACAATAACAGGTGAGCACAACCACGATCATCAAGCCGCGCCAGCCGTATGCGTGATTTGGCTCGAAGGAGATCAGGGTATATGGAAGGAGCTCGATCAGCGGATTCAATTACGCTGAGGTAGCAGGATGCACGAAATGTAGGTGCTACCCTTCTTACTCTACGTAAGATCCTCACAGAAAAATATTTAGCCTTTGGTGTTTTAAACCGACATACAGTCAGTTGTTGGTGTCAGACATGTCGAACGTTATCAGTGGTTTCATTTGTTCTAGAACTGATTGTATCAATCAGACGTGTGATTTCGGTATCGGTTTATGAATAAGCATGTTTTAATACCACACGAGCAAGTATCTTTATCTCTGTAAGTGTTAATTTTATAGAATATTTAGCAAGTGTTTAATGCACAGTTACTATATCACTGATCTAAACAATTTGAATGTGAATTTAAACGTAAATATATTCTTTTGGAATGTTCCTTCAAAATGGGTAAAACTGTATGCCACTCTTGTGATGAAATCGGTTAACGTCCCAACATTTATATAACTTCGCTCGACGTGATATATAGTTCAAATGACATTTATAAATCTTTCAAGGATTTCACACCCCATACATATTGGTGTCATTGTTGAAGTTCTCAACTGACTAGTGAGAAAAAGTGTCAATAACTAAGACCCATGGTAATTTTTACAGCTTCTTTAAATGCCTTAGGTAACACTAATGTTTTATTGAAAATAAAGTCTATATTAACTCGAACTATTGCTCCATTCTTTAAGCTGTAAAGTTCATACCATGTAACATGTCAGTGTGTTCTAATTTCGTGTTTGACGTTGATCATTTCGAGTTCCATGGCGTGTTGAAATTGATCCGGGTGGAAACATCCTCTACTACATGCCAGAATCGTTTGACGCTAATAGTTTTGCATAGTCTCTTCATCATCACCAATAAGTCAAACGTAGTTTTGGAAACTTGGCCTAAGAAGACATTTATAGTTTTGGTTATAAACCTTTAGCATATACCTTGAGACAATCTTTTTCGATTTTGTTAACAAATAATACACCTATGTCATTACTTGGCATTTTGTTTAAATGTAACATTGTTAGATGAATTTATTTCTTAGAATACTGCCAAGGATAACATCGATGTAACTAAAGTCACGAAGGGCGAGTTTTATTTGGTAAGCATCACCGAAATGACATTTATAGGACAATTACTTGTTTCGAATGAGCCTAAGACTACGGTCTTGAATAAATGTATTTACCATAGCTAGAATTACCAAATTCTTATGTAGTTAACTTAAAACACAAGGCTAAACTCCTTATACCTACATAACTGAAACCTTTGTACATGTTTACAATTCTTGCAACACGTTGTAAAAATTGATACAAAATGCAGAAAAATTACAAAACTATTTCTCTTTGAAAAAACCTCAACATTATTCTTCGCCAATTAATGATTTGTAAAGCTGTTTTCCAAATCTCAATATTGTGGTCGACTCAAAAACGAAAAAGTTTAGCAACATTGATCGTTTGCTGTTATTAAGTGCAAATTCTTCTGACAAGCAGATATATTTTTTGTGCAACCACACCGCAAAGTGTCATTCTTTATAAAAAATAATTGGTGCAAATGTTTAGGAATTTTTTATCTTAAAAGTGCAAAGGCTTTTAAAAATATGAAATAATTCCCAGGAAAAAGAATAAGGTTCTTTGCTGTCTTTACACACAGCCAACGATTAGTCATCTTGTGAACAGAAAAGAAGTTTTTGACAGTTTTTCTAGTTCAAAATACGTACTTTAATGCAATCCACCTGCGCCTCTGGTAGATTTAGCTGCTGAATAAACGTTTTTATTTTCTTAACAACTATAGAGTGAAGAAAAACAAATATTTCTCTCTTACGCAAACATGACACTCATGTTATTCACTGTAATATATGTGGCACTGAGTATGTAACGCTGTGGTAAAAGTGTTAAAACTTTAAGTCCTTCATCATCTAATAAAATTATCATTTTGAAATACTTTAATGGAACATAAAAACGTTAATGAAAGTTGATCGAATGAAAGATGTTGAATTCATTTGGAAAATATGAAGTTGACAATAGTTAACTGAATTTCACTCATATATAGAACATATCCATTACCAATTACTTCATAGCATTTAACTCTAGATACTCGAAACGGTATGAAAGCTGAAAACCTATAAGATCACTAGTTCCAAAAGCTATGTAATGTTGGTAATCAATCTCTTTTTATACGTCCTACATTTCGGTAATAGCTCAATGACATTTAAAAGAAGCTTTGCAAAAACAGATCGCATTCTTGAGTACAATAAGGTGGTTTCTATAAAATTTAAACTTAGGAGCGTGTATGGGTTTCGAATAAGTTCACTAAACGATATCTTATAAAGTCCCTTATTGCATTTCTGTCACAATAGCATAGACCATAATAGCCTAAATTATTAACGAATACACAAACCCCATACCACCTGTCCAAAATAATCATATTTGTAAGGTTTATATCGAATCAATTAATACTTGAGTAATTTTGACTCACGTGTGTAAGATACTGCAATGTAATATTTACACAGCAAATTTGTAATAACGCTGCTTGTATGACTTTACAATAATGCGTAGGTATTACGTCACAATATTAGTCTAGAAAAGTCGCGGAAGTGTTTGTTTAAGAACTCTATTGGCAAATATGCTTCATTTAGATGGGCAGGTAATAACATGAAAACAAACTTTCTACGATTAATTACTATTTCAATCAACCTAATAATAAATTTCGATCGTTGCATACTAAATCATTAACTAGTTTGATACAAATAGTAATCTATGGAAAGTTGTTTAGTATCCTCTATTTATAACATGTTTTGAACACGTTTTATTACGTTATGCTTTAATTTTATGCAGTTTATGACATTTTATGTATTTTGTTATCCAATTATAGATTACAAGAACACAAAGGAGGTTTCGGTTCAACCCTATACGTCTTACATGAATGTTATTGTATGTTTGTATGCAACTTATGATATTAACTGTATTCTCTAACCAATAACCTTGTTTATTTGTATACATTTCTAGTTCCTTGAATGCATGGCAACATCTCTGAACACTTGTTCATTTAACTTAATTGTAAAGTGCAAATTTGCATTGAATGCATAAAAAAACAAAACAAATATTATTAGGTATGCAAATCTCACCACAAGCTAAATTGCTCTGTATTATTTGAATGAATCTGATGAAAAGGTGCCAAATATGATTAATTAAAAGTAGTATCCGTTGTAATTGAATATTGATTTTTCTTACACGCTTTCAATTTGTAATTTATTTGCAATGGCGGATTACAGTATCATACAATTGGTCTACATTTGTCTATGGATCATAGATGTATTTACAATTTGCAACAAATCTGAGAAAAGGTACTTTATTTCTTTTGCGTTGTAAATAGCTTCCAACGTTCTTTTTATATCTTGTCAATTTGATATAAATGATACCCTACGTTCTGAAAAAACCCCAAAACAAATCTAGCTTTTAAGCAAATGCATGCAATAACATTATACTAATACCAAATATATAACAGTTACTTGTTTTTATTAAGTTGATTCAATGTTGTTGTTGATTAAAACGTATGACATTAACATGAAATAGTATAATCACCGATTGTTTTCGTTTATCGTGAATACTTTAAAACGTTTACTTAAGGAATCACAAAACTGTTGTCCTCTTCCCATAAATGAGAGTAAGTTTATACTTTTAGTTTGAAATCAAATGAAAGTTATTTTTTTGAAAAAAACCCAACATTAATGTAAAAAAATAACCCAAAAAATAATAAAACGAAATTTCCATATTAACAGCATTTAACCTTAAATGCAAGATTAAAATATCATTGGCACCTTCAAAATATGAATCATTATTTCTCACTTATTTCTGTCATAGAGGAAGGAATTCCAATGATGATTGACCAGCAGGGTTGGCCTTCCTGGTAGTGTTTTGACAAATCAGCAGTACAAATTTATAGAAAACTATTTGCACTTTTCAGCGTGTATATTCATATTAAAATGATTTTAAGGATATTGAGGGTGAGGAAAAGCATATCGACAGATAGGCCTTGAAACGAAATTAAGAACCATTTCAAGAGAGCAAGAACATGAAACAGAAAATTCTACCCTTCATAAAGTGATCCCCATCGTATTGACCGGCTACTAATGTCTAGTATAAAATGTTACCTACCAATTCTTACGAGTCCTACAAGATAAATTCACGTTTTCTCTTCCCACCGATAGGGAAAGTTTGACGTTCTTGCATGAACACAAAATAACTGCAAGCGTTAGTGACTAGCTTATTCCAAAAACATCAGATATAATGCATATTTCAACTATGTACATCAAATAATATATCAATTCAGCTGTAAAAAATTTCTAGGGACACAAGCTTACTAGGAGATGGACTTGACCAACCACTGGTTAAAAAGGTATAAAAAAGCAAATAAATGACTAAATATTGACAACAATTAAGTTACAAACAGAAAGCTTTAATATATAAATAAAACCTTTTTCGAACAACCTATATCAGCCAGCAGGTTGGAGGTCTAGTACATCCATTTTTCATAGACAAAGTTCTGTATCATTCTGTAGTAAAGGGCAAATATAGTAATCAATTTAATCAATTTATCAGTGTTATCAGGTATATAATAAAGATTAAGTTGTATCTGCTTTGCCAATACAGCCCAAACTTCCTCAGATATATTAGACTCATTTGCTTTTCAGGAAGGCAAACGATATTAAAAAGTTGACTTAATACTATCTATCTATCACTGTAGCTTGACAAAATTTTGCCACTATTTAACCCATAATATGTATCAGGAATCTGTCGGTTTCCTTTTATTATCAAGATAATGGTGACAGTGATAATTATTAAGTCAAGAAGGTTGCCATCCTGTTAGGATCATCTGAAAAGTTGGTATTATTAGATTATGCTGGGTTTAAGTTTATATCTGCACGTACATACGTACTTATGTCAGAGTAACTGAAAAAGAAACTCACAAATCTGTTAGAATATGTTCATCATAGAGTAAAAATCTCTTGTATTTAATCAGATTTTAAATTTTCCTATTTTGTCAGATTTAGCAAACAAATTGACATGGATTTGTAATATTGTATATGTCATAAAACTTCCGTGCATGTAAATAGTAAAAATATAGAATGTTGGCACATGAACAATATACAAAGAATTGTTTTCAATTATCAATGAAAACAAAATGATGTTTTATTTTTGACAATTTGGGATGAATATACAACTTGTCTGAATCAATATGAAAACTCTAAAAAGATATTTTATCGGCAAGTGAAAATAGCTCGATGTCACTTTGATGTCACAAATTTCATAAATGATCATATATAAACATTTCTTTCATATTTAAAATGAAGCACAAGAGGAATTCGTATCATGTAAGCATTATTCAATAAACAATCTGTAAAGGGAATAATTGGAAATGTCTAGTCTATCTAACTGAAAAAAAATCAATTATTCTTCGTCATCTCATCGAATCTATATCTTCCCACATACAATTGGAATTGAGACTTCGTGCTGCACAATTATCTTTCGAACAGATTTTCAGTTGAGGTCTCACGTATTCAATCTATTTCAAGATATTCATTCACATTCAAAGGTTCTGACGTCTTTTTTACTCACAACAAAGTCCAAATTTATTATTGTGAATCGTGTTTAAGTGTTGGTTACATTCAATTAAACAGAAAAATGATATCGACTTTGGTGTGGAGTCATAATGTTACCATGATGCTTCGAATGCTAAGCCAATCGGCAGTAGATGTTTTGTTGTCGTTGTGATTTTTAATTCATCGACTATAAAACCGTTTTCATCGCCATGTGTGATGTCATCAGAGATGCTCGCAAAAAACCTATGCAGTCAGGCTAGCAGTCAATAAGTTGTGATAGAAAAGTTTAATACGGAAGACACGTTATATCTTGTGTGCAGTACGACTTGGGATATATTTGTATATCGGATTCCTAAAGAGATAATGTTAAAGAAACATCTGTTAATTGCAACAGACCAAAAACTTTCATATAAAACTAATCTAATAAATTCATCCGTTAAGATTTTTTTTATCGTAAAGCAACAGTGGCAAACATTCAGTCAAACAGTTTATCCAGTGCTTTATAACAGTATACATTAAGCACAGTTTACATATATTGTGACTGATAGTCTCCCACACCGACTGTAGTTAATAATTGTTTGACCTCAACAAAACCTCTCGAAAAATGTTTAGGACTCCTTCCTTGTATTGATTGAAATTATCTTTTTTTAGATTTATTTTTCAGAGATTTAGTGTTGATTTATGTAGCTGACACAAAGTGGATGCAACTGCATTAGTTCAACTGTGGTAAGCAATCTGTCCTTGTCATAAAGCTTCTAGAAAAAAACATTTCCAGTTCCAATTTGACACCGCTTCTGAGAATGATGCATATGTGCATTCTTAAAATCTCTCATTAGATGAGTTATTATTGCAGAGTGACCTTCCATAGACAATAAATGCCAAGAAAAAATGTCAGTAAATATCAAATATACATAAATATGACACCCCTGAACTTTTAAAACTTTTTTCTGTATCTCTTCTCTCGATTTTAATGAAAAATAAAAACGCGCACAAAATATGCCCGCACTGCATGCTTATGGTACTTTTGGCTTTTTTTAAAATAGTGTGACTGAGCTTGACTTGGAATTTTTTATCTTATTTTAGCTTAACTTCTCTTTTGCTGTTTTGCTTGAAATATATTTCTTCTCTCGTAACATTTTATCGAAAGATATGGTTGAAATAGTACAACTAAAGCAAAAACATTATGATGATTAATGATCACACATATGATGACCTCTTTATATTCCTTGTAAATGTTATCCCAGTCATCAAATTTAATCTCAATTTAATGAAAATGTTATGCATGTGTGTGTTCCGATTTTCATGTTTCTGGTCACATGTCTCGGTGAAAATGGTTCTTCTTTTCTGACTGAATTTGCTTTAAAAGCAAAATTTAGTCATCCTCAACATGAATGGAAGCATTAAACTTTCACTTCATGTCATATTCGTTTTTAGTTGTTATCAGAATTTATTTACTCTAACAAATAAAACAATTAGTTCTTTACAAACAATTTATAAACATTCATTTTCAGGAAATAATGTCAACTATATATCTGACAACGTGTATTTATTGGTTGGTTTTAAAATTAAGTAAGTAAAAAGTTGCAAAACCATTAATTCTATTAATGAAACTTCATTCAATAAGACAATCATTTGATATATATGTAATGTCATTTTTCTTAATTAGCCTTATAAAGGGTAAGTTTGTCAATCATTAATAAATAATTACTAAACACTATTAAATGAATTATCTTGCATTAAAATATCATCGCTCATAATTATCTTCTTATTCTAAAAGAAGAAAACAATTGTGACACACGGAAGGCCATTGATAGTTTTTGCCTATGTAAAGCATGCTGTCAGCTTTCCCCCTTACTTTCAAAATGTAATCAGCACGTCGAAAAACAATAAACCTTTTTCAGGACAAATTTGTTTTTGATACAGTTAAAACGTACTCTTTTGAACTCAAGTTCCTGTTTTAAAAGTTTTCAATAATTTTCCTTTTAAAACATGAAGGACAGAAAGATCACGACTGAAGAAGATTTCCGTTTTTGATTACATCTTAAAAAATATTGACTGAAAGATGTCAGGCTTAAAAAGCTAGTTCATATTTTTTCTTTTTAGAGTGTTGATAAATCTTATGTAAGGGAAATAACATCTTTAAACTTATCTTATTTCTGTGACCAGGCCCAATATTTCAAGAATGGCCAACGACGTACACACACGTACATCTAATGGCTTTCAGAAAACCCAAAAAATTAGGCAAATCAAGTTCCGAGACAGCAAAATGAGTTTTGATTAACCCTTCTTAAATAACGAATGAGAAATGAATCACAAGACAAAGCCATAAGGATCTCAATTAACTCATTATTTTGAATTTGTTCAATAAGAAGTTTGTCTTTATATTTTTAACAGCATATGATCACTGGAGGTTGTCATTACTCTAAAAAGATTCTGAACAGCATATGATCACTGGAGGTTCTCATTACTCTAAAAAGATTCTGAACAGCATATGGTCGCCTTAGGTTCTCATTAGATAGAAAATTAAATAAAAAACTAGGGGTAAAAACACAAAAAGAACAAGCTGTTGAATGAAGATACCTTACTTTTCAGAGGAACACAGAAAATGTTTGAAAATGAATACTATTTTTATCGCATACATCGAGTTAAAAATCGCAACAAATAAGAAGTAAAAAGTGATATTGTTTACAAGCAAATTGTTCTAGTGTTTACAACGGGTTGATATTGGTAATAAACATGGCTGATTTTAGTTTTCTCAAACTATAAACTTCTAATGTCAGATATGTTTTATATTTAGTGACAAACTATCATTCATGGACAAATTCATTTTCCTTTGAAACGTTCGAAATTACCATGTGTGTTTATGTCATCATCTTACAAGACTTGCATGCTCCTTTCATCTTTGTATGAATACAGATATCTTGAGTACAATTAAATCAAACAACAGCCTTATGCAAAACCCTGAATCAAAAAATTCATTTCACGTTTGTCTGTTTGTCACCCTATTTAGACGAAAATGACTAAACGACATCAATATTTAAAATTATTTTCACCATTAGTCCGTATTTTCGAAAATTTACTCTTAAAACATGAGCGCAAAAGTCGTTTTTTTCAAAAATAATTTCTTTAAATCTCGAGAGACAAATATCATATGTATTAAGGGGTAAAATTTATATGTCTATAGACAAAAGGTTAGCCAACACGACTACAACTTTTTGTGTGTTTTTCTTTTCATTATTCCACAATAAGGCGTTTAAGTAAGCACTATATATGGCTACCATTTCGAGTAAAACTTTCTTGACATCATTTCCGCAAGGATTTGGTAATTCTCACTTTACATACAATGAAATGGCCATTCGCAGTTGTGATGACATGATGTGACGTTGACCTGAATGTCAAACAAGATTTTCTAATCTGGTGTTTATAAAGGCCATTGTAAGACATCAATCAGGAAATTGTATTGCCCTTCCCACAATGACAATGTCACAAAAAATCTGTTGACTATTTGTTTGAATTTGGGGTAATGTTAATTTTTCCTTCAGTTAACAGTATTATGACATGCTATTTTCTATCTCACCGATGAAGACGAAAATGTGATTCATCACCGAGCCAGACCTTTTGAAAGTTATCAATTTCTTTCTTTTCATGTTTTCCAAACAACGTTTGAGTAAAAACATCTTAAGATGCTTGTTGAATCAAACGAAAAATTTTCACTCTTGTTTTCTGTGCTGTAGCGACTGTGTCATAAACAATTACACAACAAAGATGTTACGGAAAGAACATTTTAGTTGTATTAAAACGAGTCCAACATTTCCCAAATCAAATTTTCGAGAAGAGTGTTTAACACCATTCATAACAATTGACATATTTTCAGTTTTAACAACATACTTATACTCACTTGACATTGGAAGTCATATGAAGTCATATGATACTTTTGATGCACGGTACGAGACGTAAATTTAATCAAAAATTAAAGTTTCTAAACAGCAAATGATCGCCTGAAGTTTTTGCAAAAACCAAATAATGAGGAACTAGAAAGTGTCAACTGTTAAAAGAAATAATCCTAGCTGTCAAGCAATAAAACAATGTTGTCGCGTTTAATCACCTTTATATTAATTTATTAAATATAGATAAAATCTTTAATATCTTTAGCTTTAATATTATAAATTTAATATCTCTGAATTCGCATGTCAGTTAGACCTGTCATGAGATTTATTATCAAGAATGCAAAACTCTTTTGAATCCAGTTTCAGGGTAAATAATTTTGGAAAGTTGACAATTTTCTTGACTGAAAAGAATCTTTTCTTGTTCAATAATTAACAAATAATGTCAAAACCGAGTTGAGATTGCAGATTCCGTTCATTAGGTATATCAATTTCTGTTGCTTTCCAATTAATATATAGAACACATAGAATTACCATTGAAGCTTGAACTTGCAGAACTAATATAATAGTTATACAGTCCCAGTCATAGTTTTCATAATCGGGACACTGGAGCACCCCAACCATGTGACATGCAGATTAGTGTCCAATGTGGTATTTCTGAAATCCCCAATAAATATAGCCCATTGACTGGAAACACGCCATAGCACTTATATTAGACCAAACCAGAATCTTAAATATTCTATAAAAATCTGTTATTGATTTTGTTTTTATCATGGTTTGTTTTTCGACCAAATATATCTAGTTTACAGGTTAAGGTAATATCAATGTCTGCTATATTGAGAACGACTGAGTGTTTTTTCATAATCATTTTATCATTATGTTTTATCAGTGACATTCTTTCAGGAAAAGCTTATAAATTGGAAGGAAACGCAGCATAACAAGTCAATATCGGTGATAAACGGTAATTACAGAAATTGTTCGTCTCTATCGGAAGGAACATCGTCCCACTTTTTAAGGAAAATCGGTAGACTTCGGAAGGAACACAGGTAATTTCCGCGAATTCTTGGTCAACAGCGGAAGCAAACGCATCTCAAAATGGCGTCGCTTGAGCAGTCTCCAGTTTCGGTGAGTATTGTCTTTATGTTTTACTCTGCGATTTAACAAACCAACCCGGACTCTATGCAAATAACGCCGAAACAACTCAATTTCATAACAAAACTCTATAACCCCATCGTTTCCTTGTTCAATAACGCTTTCAATGCAAACATGTACAACTAAATACACTAAATACCCAAGTCTACCGATGTTTAAAAGCACCAAAAGCATATCAACACATTATGATTATTCTTCGAATTAAGTTTCAGCCAAAGCCTCAATAGTGATGTTAATTTCACTCTATCATCTCTTTCCGTTCCTTCACAACAACATTTTGCTACAATTTCCCAACAGAAAAAGAACATTACCCGACGATAACATATGTCACAAGCAACATTTGATGGAAATGAGACTATGAGCTTTTTCACAACAACTGGTGTAATGTAAATGTACATTGTTACATAACTTTGTTGAATTCTCTATTCTGATTGGTTGATCTGAAAAGTTTCCTCAATTCAAATTACTATGAATACCCCGTTACTAGCTAAACTTATTCACAACGAACTCATAAATCACGTTTCTAGATTCGGGCCGACTCAAGATTTAATATTCTCTTATTCACATTTGACATTTGTCATTGTTTTGTTAGATTGTGTCTATCCATATTTATCACAAATAAATCTGAATATGAAGTAGTGAAATATTTCGACTAGCTCACTTTAACAATCTGACCAATTTCAGATGCCATTCCCATATTTATGTTACATCACAATAGACATTATTTGACAATGTCAACAATTTATTTTGTGTCGAAATTAAACACCTATGTTGAGAGATCTCGCCGTTATGTATGTCATGTTTAGGCATTATCTGTACTCTGTCATCATTCCGGCAATTCACGCGTTTGTAACAATTCATTCATTGTTCTTCAACAAGGCCAACGTCCGCTTAATTTGCAGTTTTTTTAATAACTATGAAACACCGATATTTAAAGAACTATTCATGTTTAAGATTATTCAGACATAGCACTAGACGCATAGATTTTTGTAAAAAAATTTCTAGATAAGTTTGTACTCACTAATGTCACCCAATGCCACAGTTCTGAAGGCAAGTGTTAATGTAGATTAAAGTGGCTCCTGCGTGTAGTTACCTTTCCCATTAAAAACAGTAAGTAATACCATGTTTATGGCCTAAATGATGTCATGTTGGCTATGGCACATATATAATTTATGTGCTCATTCAGAAGAAAAAGTAAATCCACATGGAAATAATACCGATTTCTACTATCATGTATCCTTGAGGTTAAAGAATCACCAAATAGTCTCCTTCCTAAATAACTGTCCACTTATGTCTGCTATGTAATGTGTCTTAAGTGGAGAATGCCCACATGGGAAATCTACGTTATCTGTTACTATTGAAATTGTTTCTTAAGCTTATTATACTATTGAGAAGGAAAGTCTGATGCCACTAAGTACAAGTAGATATTAAAGTTCATTCACCTGAAACATTTAATAGAATTTAAGTTCGAACTATAAATGAACTATTGTATTTTCCTTCATTATGATCATTTCATCAATCAAAGTTTTTTCTTTGAAAAATGTATCCTTTTCTCCATCTATTTCTACTGTTGTTTGATCCAATTGTTGCTAGCCTGTATGTCTACGATTTACATATATCTCTCGAAAGGTATCCTCCCCTCCCTTCATCGAACATTTTGTTACAATCAAGTAACTGGAATTAACTATGTAATCAACAATATGAGAAAGTAAGTATATAATAATTCTGTGGTTGTTTGAATGTTCAGATTCATCGCTTTGTAATGATTAAATTCATTAATCATATTTTTACATAAGACTTTGACTTTGACACTGACCTTTTATGTAACAAGATGTTAAAAGAGAAAGTAACATTTATCAGATGCTTTATAAAGTGCAACGTTTTCCGGCAGGCAGATAGCTTTTATGAAGTCAAATAACAAAATTGCATTCTTTATAAAAAGGTATAGGTGAAAATGGTTTTATCCTTTTAAATCTAAAATAAAATATGTGTTCAAAAATATGCATTAATTTACCTAAAAGATTTGAGGTTCTCGTTTTCTTTACTTCCAGGCAACGATTACGCAACATTAAAGTAGAAAACAAGTATTTCTTGTAGTACAAAATATGTGTTTTTCAATCCTTAACACCTGTGTCATGAAAGTTACAGCTCCTGATCAAGTTTGTTTCTTTACTTTGGAACTTGCAAAAATAATAAAACATCATGTTAGCTCAATTCAGCCTGATGAAACCACACTTCCAAATAAGATTAAGAGTTGTTTGAGAGGGTGACGAAAAACATATTCTTATCAAACAAAAGTTATACTTATGTACTTTTGTTTCCCACTTTTTCTAAAAATTAAAGCAATTCAATATTTCATTTGTAAAATAAGAATATTCTATTTTTGTATTTTGACCACTTTTGTTTATTGCCAGGGTTTTCTAAGATATACTACTGCACTTTTATTTCAATATGTAGTGTAATTATGATCTAAAAGTTTTAGATTTTGCATAAAGTCTGTTGCACTTACTTGTGTGGGGCAGTTGTGAAACATTGAGAAAGAAAACCTTGACTTTACGAATACATTAAAATAAGATCAAATGATAAAGAAATGTTATTGTTAAAGTAAAATCAACAACAGGCAGGTACCTAATTAATAAAGTTTTAATTAACATAAAGTATGATCTGTTATTGTAAAGTTTGTACATTTATCATTAACAATGAACTAATGCAGGGTTTATAAAATTTCATTCGAAGTATAGGAAAATATTCCATCAAATTAATTTCCTTCATTAGGTTTATATCAATGCAATTAAGCTTTAAGTTATCGTTACACCCCTGTCTAAGATATTGCAATGTTATATTTACACAACAATATCATTACTTGTCAGTCACAATATTAGCCTGCATGCATCATTTATGTGGGCAGGTAATAAAAGTAATATAAACTTCCTACCCCTTAAAACTACCACTTAAACTCGTTAATGATTTAGCATCAAAATCGACTTCGATCGTTTTGTACTGAATCATCAACTTGCTTGATAAAAAAAAAATAGTATTAAATGGAAAGTTGTTTACCCTCTGTATATTACATACATTTTTGAAACCGTTTCATTTCCTAATGCAATTTATGCAGTTTATGAAGTTTTAACTACTGGACTCTCCATTGAAGATATAAAGAATACATAGCAGATTCCAATCTTTTCAACCCAAAACGTCTTACATGAATGTTATTGTATGTTTGTATACAGTTTATGATGGAGTTTTCTGTAAGCAACAACCTTGTTCATATGTAATAATTTCTTGCTCCTTACATGCACGGCAACAACTCTGAATGAATGTTAGTTAAACTCAACTGTTGAAAGTTTCTTGTCTAATGCAAATTTGCTTTTAAGGCACAAGAAACGAAAAGTCAAGTTAAAGACTTGTTCTTAGATATGCAAATGTTACTCACAAGGTAAATTGCTCTGTATTATTTGAATTCAAGCAAGATAAAAAGGCGAAATGTAATTTATCAAAAAAAAGACATCCATCGCCATTGAATAATGATGTTGTACATGCTTCCATTTTGTGATGCATTTACAGTGACTGATTATAAGATCACACTATTAAACTACATTTCTGCTTTGGACAACTTTTGGCATTATAAATAGCTGACATCGTTCCTGTTATATCATAGCCATCAGGTATAGTTTATCATGTTGTTTGAAACATCTCATAAACTTAAATAGACATCCTGTGTTGGGCATATAATGCAATAACATTAAGCTAATATCAAAGAAATAACAGTTATATCTTTTGCTCTTTTATCTATGTTGCGGTTTGTGTAATCGTATTAGATTATCATAAAATAATGTAAACACTGATTTGTTTCCGTTTCTTGTGAATGCTTTAAAAAAGTTTGACTAAGCCTACAACTAAAAAAAATGTTGTCCTCTGCCTATAAATGAGAGTTAGTGAAGTCAGGTTTTTCTTAAGGTGTGAAGTAAAATGAAAGTTATTTTCTTGAAAAGCCGCCCAAAATGGAATTTAGGAATGAAAATTAGGAAATATAAGAATGTCACTGTCACCTTCAAAATACCAGTCAATGCATGCCATTTGTGACATCTTTCATCAAGAAAGCGATTCCCGTGATGCTTAACCTACAGGTTTTGCTTTCCTGGTAACGTCTCACATTGGCACTACTGGGTGGCTCAATTTGCATAAAGATAAAACTCTGGCAATGTAGTCTGAAACAACAGGGACGTGTGTATCGCTTAGTGTTAGAAAGGTATAAACTAGTGCTCAAAAGAAAGTGTACAGCGTGCTTGACAAAACATGGACAAAAAGAAAAGCAGGAATAGAAGAACATTTGATTGATATCAATAGGATTTTCTATTCCATTTTAATTCAAAAGTACCTTTTGACTGACACTTCAAAGATATGTACCATCATAATCGGTAGTATCACACAAACAAATTTGTATTTCTTGGTAGATGTTATAAAATGTTAAATTGATAGTGCATGTGAAGGCATCAATAAAAAACGAAACATTGAGGCATAACAACGTAAAACAGCGGATGACGTTAGGCGTAATCTGTTGTAATTATTCTAGTAGACGTTGTTTTAATTGTTTAGTGGCGACAGGTGGACCTGGTAGTCTTCAGATTTGTCGATAAAGGTATTCCAATAAGTGTTTATATCGGATTCATGTCTGGAGAACATTCTGACCAAGGTAAACAGAGACTCTAGCGTAATGCAGAGATGCGATTATCAGTTCAGCTGTGTTAAGGCATTGAGTTTCTGAATTCTGATTAATGTATGGCTTATTGAATGTAACAACAGCTTAACTATTATATCTTGGACCTTGATTTTTGTCCAGGTGAAATGGGCGGGTTGGTTTGCTGCGGGTATGGTTAATGCTGGCGGTGTTGCCTAACTCTGAAGATGTTGGTTTGCATCTTATAATTGACTCGACATGGAAAAGTACAAGTACTTCCGCTATTTTTACATAGTGTGATCCAAAATATTTACACTGTAAATTAGTTCCCTATCTAAATGGCAAGTATCTCTGATAAAAAGACATGTTATGCAAGAAGCATTTTAAAATCTTTTGATAGTCTTTTTTGCTTTCGCCTTTCGATTACCGTTGTTGTAAATTTTTCAGGTTAGCGCAGAACTAAGGGTGAAAATGAAATTTGTACTTTCAGGTGATTTATGTTGTTGGTGATTATAATTGCAACTTCAATTTGATATATCCTAGGATTAAAAAATTATTTTTGAATGATATTGTCGGATGAAAAGTATTGGAAATAACGATAAATCAGCAAATGCAAAATATGTATAATCCCCATTTTCATTTTAAGAAGAAAACAGTTACTCACCTATTCATGACAAACATTTCTATGAGGTCACAGAGTCAATGTTAAGGATTGATTACCCATGTTCATGTGGGTTTTTTTCAATCTTATTCTTCCTGGTTTGTTGCAATCTAGTTTAAACTAGGTTCAGCCGAGTTCGGGACATACAATTTTCCCACTACTCTTAATTAGATTGTTCTTTTTGAAATGTAGAGCAGAACTTTTTGCCATGATATTGTTACGAGTGAATCTAGAAATAGAATATTGTTCCCTGTCAAACCAGGAAAAAATGATAAACAATTAAATATGATACAAAAGGTCATTTCTTATTTGAATATGCCTCCGCTAGTTATTCAGCAAACTTTGTTTTATAGAAAACTATTTATACTTTCAACATGTCTATTCATATTAGAGGGCTTTTAAAGGCTTTCAAGGGCGAGGAAAATTATATTGACAGATAGGCTGTGACACTCAAATGAAAACCCATTTCAAGAGAAGAAGAACATTAAACCGAACGTTCTACCCAAGACGAAAGGTTGCCCCCTCTTGATGAATGTCTAATTATGTCTGGTTTGGAATGTATCTTACCAAGACGATTCCAACAACGGAAATCTATGTTTTCCTTTCATATTGAAATTTATACTTGTCCTTGGACGTCTCAACACGGATAGGGAAAGTTTGAAGTAATGACATAAGGGCAAAATAAGTGCAAACCGTAATATACTCGCTTACTTCAACAGCAGCAATTATGATCTATATTTTTACTATAGATAATAATTCATTTTTAATTCAATGTAATTCAATGTAATTCAATGTAAATGTTTTCAAGGGAACAAAGCTTTAAATTTAAATATTCTCGAGGGAAATGAATTTTCTAGGAGAATGATTTTAGCAACCAACCCAGCAAACTTGACCCTACTGGGCCATTACTGGTCCTGTACTGTCTGATAAAGGCATCCAGTACTGGAGTTGTACCAACTTGCACACTGGCGCTGTACTCGATGCAGTACTGGCTTTAGCTACTGGTCCAATATTGGGCCGGTATAAGGCCGTTATCGAAACAGTGTCCTTTCATTCACTGGCCCAATTCAGGTTAGCCTTAAAGAGCCACTCCGTGATTTTCTTAACATATTATTTACCTTTGATACAAACCTAAATGTCATATATAGTGATATAAAATCAAAACATCTGAACTTTTCATGTCCAAAAGACATATATATGACAAATACTGGTTTTCCATGAACATCTAAAAACAGCCTTATAAATGCACAGAGGTGTAGATATCACGTACAATATACATGGATACTAGTTACATAACCTAACAAACACTATCAACTCCTATCTGCCCTCCTGGCTGTTTTAGATAAGTCTCCAAAATTACGTTTGACTATGTGACGCGCGCCACTGTCCGGTTTTCGATCATAATTGCGATGTTCGACCTTCATATTGTCACTGTAAAAACACAATAAGCTTTAAAATATGTCTTTTTGTAACAGTCGATACTTCGCGATCAAATGACACTATTGATTAAATTTGGCATATATGACTCCAACAACTCACGGAGTGGCTCTTTAACTCATTAACGCCGAGAGCCGCGTATATGCGTCAAAATAATTAGATCCTTACAGCGAGAGCCGCATATATTGATTAGCAGTTCCTCACAGCGAGAGACGCTTATGTGCGTTAATTGAAAGCACCTCTTATTCAGCGAGAGCCGCGTATGTGCGTCTGTCGTATCGTATAACAATGAACTTATTTTTAAAATCAGTTTAGCATCCATTAATGTAGATAACAGTTTCGTAAATAAGATGCTATCCTCAGGAAAGCAAAAAGAAATTACTACGTTTTGTAAATGAAAACATTTTGCATACGTTGGTCTTGGAAGAGAAAAATAAATACTTTAAAAAGAAGGTTTATTAAATCAGATGAAACGATTGGAGTCTTTGTGAAGTTACTTTTGAAACATTGTTAGATACATTTTATTTCTAAAACGCATTGAATTCATATATCTAGGACGAAACGAGAGGAAGCATTATTATAAACATTTATGTACATGTATTCATACTTCATTTGTTAAGAATTTGAGACTATTGAAAGTTACACTTTGATTTTACCTTTACTTCTTGAATGCATCACTTTGGGGATGTCATGTCATGAAATATCAATTTGATAATTGCATGTAATTAATATTTTGAACGGCAGTGTTGTTCTACTTTGAATACAATTATTGATATAACAGTTTGTTCGAATATTACTTTACTGAACTAGCTGAGCGCATCCTATATCAAGCACGGTCAGTAGCGGTCCTGTAACAATAATAGTTTTAGCATATACATGATTTTTTTAATTCGACAATATGCTTCATAGATCCACGACTACATGGATACATACACATATTAAATTATAATTATAGTTGACAACGTCCCAACAGAATAAATCACTTGGTCAATATTAATAATCATTACATTGGTTGATGTTACGTGCTATCTCTTAAATCGGGATATCATTTCCATAAATTCTTAATTATTATTCAGATACATGTAGTTGAGATACCAACAGACTGTATCTACTCAACATGGTGTGTAGATATGCAGTATTTGTATTTACAAATAAAAATGCAAGTAAATCAAGAAATGTGAAAATATGAGGTACGTTACGTGTTTATGTGTTAGTACTTTCAAAGGAGTGAACAATATGCCGCCATGAAATCACTGTAGTGGTAGATTGAGAAAGACAATCTAACATGAAGATTGACAAATGCTTAAAAGTGATATTTGGTTATGTATATACTATATATATTATAATATGTAAGGGTGTGTCTGTGTTTATTATTTGCTGTTCTTTAAGTACTGTTGCTTAGGAATAATAATAATGTCTCTCATAATATTTTGACCAATATAAAAGGTGCAATATCTAATGCAGTTTACTTGTCAATTTTATTTGGTGAGACAATGAAAACAATTTCACTCTCTCTCCCTCCCTCTCTCTTTGAGTATGTTTATGAATTGAAATCAGACAAACCGCAAAATATAAACTCAATGGTGAAATATCACATGTTATATTCCTGTAAAGTATCAATATTCATCACCTGCATCTATCTTCATGAAACTATAAAACAATCAAGACTTTATGGCACAAGGCTAGACAGTTTCCGTTCAACAGTCGCCCACAAAGGCTGTCGCTAAAAAAGCGGTGCTTTGAGCTAATTGGTCTCGCTACAGCGAGCAGCGTCTGTGGTCAGTGGCCCAGGCGTTGAGCCGTGAAGCTGTCTCGGCGTTAATGAGTTAAAGGTCCACGGTATTGCGCCAGTTCTGGTCATACTTAGTTTGATCATTACTGTTCAGTAACTTTGACATATCGAAACCGTAGATATTATATGTTCGAACTGTCAGAAATCAAGGCTGATTTAGTCATCGTTATTGCGCTGTGCATTCTTACTTTGTTAATGTAACTATCTTTAAAGTAAGATCTACATTTATATAAAAACCATAAGCATGGAAGTAGTTTTTAAAATTGCAATTGTCATTAAATAAAAGATCTATCAAAAAATGTTATCTATAAATAAAAAAATCCAAGTCTTTTGAACATGTAGGCCTAAATGAAAACATATGTAACGGTATTTCGGGAACATAATTTATTTTAAATTTGTTTATCATCATTAAATCATGTTAATAAAACCTACAGCAATTTTATTCAATTAAAATACAATTTGTAAGGAAGATAGTAAACATGCAACGAAAACATCAGAGACTTATCCAATTTAAGTTAAATCAACTGGATGTTAACTTGAACTCATATTTAAAGGATACTTGAGTAATGCCTTCTCCTGTTATCTCTTTAGAGCAGACGACAGTTTGATAGAATACCCATAATTCATAATTCCCTAACAGGAAGAGCCATGTCAGAATATGGCCATTAATTGGCCAGTATGTACACTCAATACTATCTGTATTGGTCCTATATTGGGCAGTACTGACCCTTTTAAAATATCCCATAATGCATAATGCATAATGCATAATGCACAGGAAGTGATATGCCTTAACCGTGCCGATAATGGGGTATTACAGAATCTGTAACGTATTTCCAGTTCTGGGCCACTTCAATTCGGCCTTAAATGCCACTATTTGGTTAAACCGATACTGGACCATTACTTAGCCATTATGTCTTTCTCAACTTTACTAGCCAGTATAAAGACACTACTGGTCCAGTAAAGTCATGTTTGCTGTGAATGGTTGAAAAACGTAGACCCCTAAGTTAAATCTTTTTAATAACACATCTTTAACTCCACATTGACAACAGCTTAGTTACAAAGATAGAGTTTTTATATATGGAGAGATGCTTAAGCAGGCAACCTCTATCAATTCGCTATCAGCTTTATATGCTATCGACCAATACAACCCAACGTTCTTCGGAGAAATTAGACTATAAAAGGATGTAAACGGTGTAAGAAACGATCATTTTGAAAATTACTATTTATCAACAAAGCTTGATTACTTTTACCACTATTTGAAACGTCTTTCATGAAGCTATTTTTTGTAGGTTTCTATCTAAAATAAGGTAATTTAAACACTTACTAATTAAAAAGGTGAAGGACACTGAGATCTTCTTGTATCGTTTGAATTCAATTGTGTTATATTTGATCTTGTTTGGTGTTAATTTATTCTGCCTTTACACGATGTTCTCAGAACCAATTGGGGCCAGAGTTTCTTGTTATTTATGTGACTCATGTTTATACCCTGTGCCTTTTAAAGGGGGTATTTTCAAGGCTTAGTATCATTCATATCCTGAATTATGTACAAACATTAAAAGGCAACACAAGAGGAATTGATATGAACATCTATCTATTCTTCAATAATCAGTATATAAAGAGGGTAATTTGAACGATCTAGTTTATCTAACCAAAAAATCTCGATAATCTTCCCTTATTGGTATTTTGAACTCTTTAACAGGAAAATAAAAAACGATACTTTGGAGATCTGTTGGAACCAATTTCTCCTCATTTAGTATGGACTCGTGCTGCGCAATGATCATCCAAACAATTGTTTAGATGAGATTCCACGTAATGGATCTATGTCAAGATGTTCATTCAAATTCTTAGGTTACGACGATTTTCTACTCGCTTCAGCGTCCAAATGAATCATTTTTAACCTCACTTGCTGTTCAAATATTGATAACATTTAATTGAAGCAGAAAATTGATACAATCTATCGAATTTTGTGTCGAGTCATGACGTTACCATGATGTTTTAAATTCTAAACCAAATAGTCCTGTGCCATTGTAAAAAATGTAAACATTGTCATTGTTGTAATGTTGAATTCATCGACTATAATGGGGTTCCATGCAATGGTGTCTGTTCGAAAACCAATATATCTAAGAAGTTCTGAAAACATATGTATAAAAAAATTTAAAATTCATATGTGACGCCTAAGCAGACAAAAAGATTACACATAACTTAATAGGTCAAGTAACGAGTAGTAGTAGTAATGACAGGCTTCTGAATATTCTACTTGGTCTTTCTTCAATTGTCACTGAATAATGTCATATATATGTCATTTGGGGATGAATATGCAGGTAAATGATTTAAATAATTGAAAATAATCAAAGCGAATTTTAGAATATAACTTTAAGGAATATAGTAATTGACAATACATCTAACAACAACAAATGAACAAATATTTTCATCCCCATACTCGATTTAAAAAATGATGGCCAAATAAAGGATATTCCATTTTTAAAGCTGCCAGACAATAAGTATGCTATATCGACTAATTAAAATTTGAAAATAAAATGAAATGATAATGTCTTTGTAAAACATTTAAAAAACAATGATAAGAGTAAGTTTGAATAAATCAATATGTGCTCAAGGTTACATATGAGAGGAATTTAATAAACAGATTCATATAAAAGGATGATGTGAGGTGAGGTGATTTGGGAATTCAAGAGTACTTCATAAATATCACGGCCGCTAGTATTATTGCAAACTGATAACTCGCAACAATAATGTGGTTTTTCAAATGCTTTGCTAATATGCAAGCATCTGCTGGAAGTAGCGAACCATGGGTGGTACACGCTGAATTTCAGTGTTTCATTGCACCGAAATCTTTCTGCATGTACAGCTGCATACCAAAGTTTTGTTCACATATATCTGCCTACCCTGGTGCAAATATCATGTAATTTGGCATTTCTTTGAGACATCGTAGCATTGCGAAGAAGAAACGGCAAATTTTCAATTTTCAATACAGAAGTGAAGATCCATTGCATCTTAACGCAGTTGTATGCCATACCCAACAGTTGACAATAATAGTTTTGGTAGGGCACTGAAGTGTCCAGGGGTCAAAATTTCGAAAACAGTAATTTTTATTTTTCTCTACAAAATCCTTTAAAAGTGACCAACAGCTTTAAACGCAAATCATGTTTGTTTGTTTGCAATGAGTTAATATGAGTTTTTAAAAATTTTTCTCAAAGGATCAAAATGGAATATTTTAATCGAAACTTAACAAAATTGGAATTTCGAAAATATAATCCCTATAAAAGCATGCCAAAATTCTCATTTTGCGCGACAGACTATACAATCAAACTATGTTATAAAGAATGGCTATTTTACACATTAACAATGGGAGGTCCTTTGTCAGTTCTGCTGAAGGTATTTTATTTACGTTCAAACCAAAACTAAATTACATGATATTTGAACTAAGATACAATAGTAAGTGAACAAACTTTTGATATGCAGCTGTAGATCAGTTTTCTACTGAAGAAAAAGTTGGAGCCTCGATCCTTTTGAAGGACGATGTGAAGACCCCATCTATTAAATTTAAGAGATCACTTACTTCAAATAAAGATAATTCATTATATCAATTAAATTTTGACGAATGTGTATTATCAAAGGGTTGATGCACTTAATCTATGTATCATAGCACTAAAATTCAGTACAATATACTTACATTATGGCTGATAGTCTAACACACAGACTTTAGTCAATAATATTTTGACCTCAACATAAGCTATATCAATTTAAGTCTATATTTGAACTCATCTCTTATTAAATGAAAATCTTTGAGAATTATTTTTCAGGGACTGAGTGTTATCAAAAGTACATGACAAAAAAGTTCCGCAACTGTGATAGGCAATTTGTCTATGTCATATAGCTTCTTGAAGAACCATTTTCACTTCTAAGTTGACATGTTCCCCTGACATTGATGAATATGCCCTTTCGTAAATTCTCCAATAGAACGATTTATTGTTGCAGAAGACAAAGACTATAATACTATGTCATACATTAATGTCAAGGCACATGCCAATTAATATTATATTTACATGACCTAGAGGTGTTTATTCAATCATTTTTGTGAAACTGTATTCACGTTTTTTTATGAAAATGCACAAAAATGTCTGTATGGTTGTGGTGCTTTTTCATATTTAGGCACATTGTGACTTAATTTCATTTGAAATTTTATGTTAGCTTAGTTTCTCTTTTGTAATGGAAAGTGATAGATAGCTCTAACTGCTGTATGGTACAGTAAACGCCAAAAGAAACGTTACCCCTCTTCTTTTTTGAATAACTTTTTAAGTATTAAAGATAGGTACCAAATGAATGATTCAAAAGAAAGCTGAATAATGTAGCTTTATGCTGATAACACATTTCAAATTCCTGATGGATCAGATTGTGGCGAAATGCATCTTGCTTATGAAGATCCAAATTGTCCGGTTTTCGACCAGGCTGGTAGTAATCAATAATTCTGATTTAGATGTCCAGAAGAAGTTGAAAGTAAACTTTTACTTTTGTGTTTAGACAAAAAGGTTGTATGCTGGACATTATAACCTGTAAACGATGAAAAATGATGTTGTTGAGTAAGTTTAAGTGTGAAAATTAGAAAAAATGTTTTTATAGTCATAAAATATCTTTTCTCGTAATCTAACTTAATGAAACGAGTTGACTGTGTATTAAAATGACTTTAAAGTATTCAGGAACACAAACGATTATTTCTGTCAACATCTTTGCTTGAAAATTAAAAGTTTTGATTTTTTTGTTTATAACCCAAACGCATTAACGCTCAAACGTAGCAAAATTCAAGCAGCATTTGCACGAACTCAATGCTTCTGCAGAGTATAAAAGGTGCCTACTTTGCATGATATGGCACAAATGTTCGAAATCATGCCGCGATTGACAGCTGAAGAACGAGAAAGAGCTCTGGGGATGTTGCATATGGGGTCGACCAACAACGATGTCGCCAATGCCTTCAGATGTCACCGCATGACCATCATTCGACTTCGCCAGCGCTATCTTCAGACCGGGGTCCCCGCTGATAGACCAAGAAGTGGACGTCCCCGCGTCAAAACCCCAGCTGAAGATCGCTATCTACGTCAGCTACATCTGAGGGACCGATTTCTGCCGGCGACGTGGTCAGCCAGGACTGCTTTTGGACGAAGACTAAGTGCTGCTACAGTGAGAAGAAGGCTTCGTCTTCAAGGTTTACGGCCATACAGACCAATGCAAGGTGTGCAGTTGACGCGGCAACACCGGCTAAACAGGGTAGCGTTGGGATGTACCGTCGGACGGTGGCAGAACAGGAACTGGCGGCGAGTGATATTCACGGATGAGAGTCGTTTTTCGATCCACCATACCGATAGGAGAAGGAGAATGTACCGTCTTTAAGGTGAAAGAGAGGCTCCATGCTGTGTTCATGACGTTATACCTTTCGAAGGAGGCAGTGTAATGGTGTGGTCCGGAATAAAGGACGACGTTCGAACTAACCTTATCATGGTGGAGGGGAATATGACGGCACAGGTGTACATTGACCAGCTTGTCCGTCCTGTGGTTATTCCATTCTTATAGCGTCACTAAAATCCCCAGACATTAGTCCCATCGATCATTTATGGGACTATCTCGATCTCAGAGTTTGCTTGTGACAGCAACAGCCGCGAAATCGTCAGCAACTAATTAACGATTTGAGAGAAGAATGGCGTTTAATTCCAGCAGCCTTCGTCAGACAATGGACCCATTCCGTGACGAGACGTGTTCTGGCATGTTTGGATGCGAATGGCGGCCATACTATATATTAAAATAAATTAAAAAACAATAAAAACATGAATTTCACACCTTTTTGTTGTTTTTGAGTGATGATCGAAAACTGGACAATGTTGTCAGTCTTATGTTTTGTTGTTTAAACCGAAATACTAGTCGATTTTATTAAATATTGTTGTTGCAATATAATCCGATTTTGTTTGGCTACACAAGGCAGCAAAAAGTTCCATCGTAACTTTATTGCATAATTGATAAGAAAGAGGGGTAACGTTTCTTTTAGCGTTTAGTGTATGTAGGTGTTCAAGACGAGAACAACATTCATGAAGTCTTAGTACTGGTGAACGGTACAAAGGCCACTTCCTTCTATTATAATCACATTTTTGCATGAACAATCTATCCTAGAATCTGTTTATCTGCTTATTTATCTGTAACTTATTATCTGAGATCAATTTTCATTCTATTTGTTGTTTTCTATTTAAAATAAATTGTAATCTCCCATACAGAGTTGAATGCCCTGAATATGTATGTATATACACTTTCATACAAAAATGTTTCATTCTAACTATGGAGTTCAAACTGATCTACTGTGATCTCAAACATTCATAGAGTAGAAGTCTATTTCATTCCACCACAGCTGCTGAAGACAACTAATGTTGTAAAGTATTACAAGCCATGTAGATCTCTCAATTCTGAGCAGCAGGTGCTACTCTGTGTGCCAAGATTGAAGCATGACAATATGGTGGTGGTTGCTCTACTTTCTCGGCTGAATGGAATAGAAAAAACTACCCCTTGAACTACGCCGTGCCAGTGCTACTTTATTTTCAGAAATACTCTAAAAATCAACTTATTTCTGGTTGCCTATATAAATATACTTTGAGTGCTTCAATAAGAGTATAAATAAGTATAAAATGGGATTATGGGACATGTCAACCTTTGTTAACAGAATACTTCATGGACCAGATATGTAGCATGCCGGAAACAATTCAGGCATTGGCCTAAAGAGGAAAGTGATTTTCTTCATTCGAAAAAAAATCAACTGAATACATATTTTACAATTTTTTAGTAGTAAGATTAATAGTAGCACCATGTAACACATCAAGGTCCACTGACAGTTTTTGCTATTCTGAAGGCTGCTGTCAGTCTTTTTTTCTAACGTTCTGCACATGGAAAAGCCATAAACCTTTCTTATGCCACAATTTGATCTCTAAAATTACAAGTTAGAATCTTCATATTGTTTTGTTAGACGATGACAAATAGGCTTCAAGAGTATATCACAGGCGATTGACCGTAGAAACAATCGAGAAAACTTCATAAAGTAACAGAATATTGCTTGAAAGATATAGGAAAGAAACTCATTTCAGGTTTCTTTTTCATTTTCATCAACAATGATCACACACATGCCTCTCTCGTAGCAATAAATGCAATTTCTATTTAACGTGTTGTATATTCATGATATCAATATACAAACATCAAACTGATTTTAAATCTGTTCACATTATTTAAGTTTCTCTATACGTAACTGCATAACACATCAAGTTGCCTATTATATATTTTGAGTCATATATTTTCAATGCTCTGGTATTAATGGGCTCATATAAAGTCATTGTTATAGTCTGTTTGTATTGAAAACGTACCGAGGAATTTCACTTTAAACAACAAAATATAAGTAATAAAGTGAAATTAGGACTCCGAGTCCTCATTATTTTACCTTGCGGATTCAACATTTAAGTTTCAGAATTTTGATCAACTTAGGAAAAAAGTTGTTTAACAAACGATCATAGTTTCAAGTTCTTGTTATAAGTTTCTTTTACAAGGGGGTATGCACATTGAACGAAACACCGGGAACAGGAAGGGTTGGTTTCAAAAGTTTTAATCTGAATTTTCATCAATCTCAGTGTCACTCTAACTGTTATCGCTGAGTGTTTATTGTTTATCCATACACTCATACATTATTCATAAAACTTAAATATGGAATGGTGAAGTACTACTATACTGCAGACGCTAAAGGATGCTGATGACGTTTTATATTTGCTTCAATAAAATCATAATTCATCAATGAAATTAAATGAATAATCTTGCATTAGATCTTTCAAATGTATTTCTTGTAATTATAGTAGCACGTTGTAACACATCAAGGTCCACTGAGAGTTTTTGCTCATCTGAAGGTTGCTGTCAGCCTTTTCCTCTAACTTTCTGCATTTACTCAGCACATGACAAAGCCATAAACCTTTCTTATGCAAAACTTGTTTTCGATACAGTAAAAACTACTCTTTTGAACTCGAAGTTCCTGTTTTAGATGTTTCACCTTTCATTCGCATTTTAAAGCCGGAAGGTAAAATAAGATAACCAATGACAAAGATTCCTGTTCCTTGATTACATCTTCAAAAAGTAATGACTGATCATGTTGAAAAACTTACTTCATCAATGTATGGCTTTAAGTGTTGTGATGTACCCTAAGAAAAGAACAAGAATATCTTCAAATTGATCTGTTTTTGTTGCCATGTTCAACATTGTAAGACTGATCATCGACAATCACAACTTTTTTTATGCCTTTCAGATAACACAATAACGTATGCAATTTAAATTATTTATTATTCTATTATTTATTATGATTAACAAGATGCTCATGCCAAAATTCCAAGTAAACGACATTATACAGAAGCCTTCATTAATCATTAAATTCATTTAAATTAAATATCTATCGATTCAAATACTGTTAAGTGCCTGCTATTGGTAAGTTGCCAAAGTAACATTCTACTTTTTGGCACGATGAAAGTCCTAGTACAGTCCTGAATACTGAATTCTTTACTGATGTTTTTGATAATTAACAATTATAATGAGCTGAATTTGATAGAATTGTTAAAAACACTAGTCTGTATTTTTCTACAAAATTATACCAATGATAACGATGGGCACTTCAATTTTAGTCAGTTTTTGACTGACATTATACTGAAAGTAATTGATACTTTTGATGCACGGTACCAGACAGAAATTCAATCTTAATTTAAAGTTTCTGAAAATCGAATGATTGCCTGAAGTGATTGCAAAGACTTATTAAAGAAGAACTAGATACTGTCAACTGTTAAAAGAAATAGGCCTATCTCTCAAGCAATAACATACTAGAGCGGCGACTAATTATGTTTATATTTGTAAGTTTGTATAAGTAATAGAAACTTTTATTGTTATTTGTATAAAATTTCAGAACTCACGTGTCTGTTAGACATGTCCTGACATTTGTGGTTATTTATGGCAGTACTCGTTTGAATCCAGTTTCAGGATAAAAAAACTAAGGAAACTTGCCGATTTCCTTGACTGAAATGAACTTGTCTTAGTCATAAATAACTAATTGAAAAACGAGTAGAGATTCGTTTCAATAGGTACTTATCAATGTATGTTGTTTTCAAATCGATAGAGAGAACAGAAGGAATCATGTTCTACCTTTAATTTGGAATTTGTTAAAAGCTCCCAATATACAAAGCCCCTACACTTGAATTAAATACTTACATGACTTGCCACAAGAGCACAAATCATATCAGTGACTTCCTTTACAGTTTTCTAGTTTAAACTAGCCTTCTAAAATGCAATCACTTTAAACACGTAAAGATTCGTTAAATTAATGAAACCGCATATTGTATAGGAAAGAACATTGTTTGGTCAAATGTTTAGTGATTTACTTAGCCAATGACCTATTGTACTTATATAAGTTTGAATCAAAAGATGTAAAGATTAAACAAAAAAAAAAAATAATAAAGCTGCATTCAAAATAACAAAATTCGCAGTGCAATTTTTTAGTGAGAATTTTGAGGAAAATATTCAATTCAAGTTATCCTCTTTCATTATTTGTTCTTATTATTTCTACTTTTATAAGAGTTTCACTGTTATGAATACTTTTAGCTATCAGTAGATAAACCAATTTTGGCTGGCATTACTTTTCTTTTTCAATTTTCACATTAACCCAACGGATTAATCATTGAACAATAACCATTAATTATGATTGTCATTACATGCAGATATAACTTGTCCATGATGTTTTTTAAAAATGTTTTGAAGGGAAAGATCAAGAAGAACATTAATTATTGCTTAATAATTCTAAAGGCAGCAAACAACAAGATTTTTTGTTGAGATTGCTTTTCTGGTTTATATGCAAAGGATTCAGTTGTCATTTTCAAACTCTGATTACAGTTGAGATACAAAATATAAAACAGATACATGCGTGTGGTGTGTATGTATCATTGTCCTTTAGCTTTTATAAACTTTTTATTCTTTTCAGAAACAGATATGGTATTGATAAAGTTTCAAGAAACGAAGAGCTCAAATCACCCAAATTTACAGAAGCATTACAATGAACTTTAATCTATATTAATTTTGATAAATATTTGTTGTTGTATGCGTCTAGCCCTGATTAATATATCAATAATAAAAAACCCATCTAAAACAAAGATAATAAAGAATGTGAATTTTAAACAAAAGCTTCTAAAGTCCAAATAAAACCTGCTTTACTATTGTCCTATAAAATATCAAAACTCCTTGCATTATATAATTGTTGCGCAATAACTTTGACATTGTTTTGAAACCATCTTGAAATTATCAAAAGTGTTCGAAAGTCATGAGAACTGGCAGCTAAAATTCCTAGGCTTACCATCAACTCAAAGGGTAGATATTAACCTGGAATGAAGTTTTATTTTATCTGCTTTTACATAATGTATCATCGAACTATCGTTAGTCATTCTGAATAATTTCATTTTACCGCGTGCATATTCATTATATAAATCCTTGAAATAAGCAACTCAAATCTAGTTAGTACATATTCTTCAACTTGATAGACTTCATACAGTAATTAATATGGTAACAATAGGTCTTCTTCCTTTAACAGCAATTACATACGGATGTCTTGACGGGATTTCACCTAATTGTTCCTCTCAATTACATTGATAGACAATTAGACTGGAAAGTAAGTAACAAGTTCAAGACTACATTGTTAAAAACAAGCGGATTGGCCTATATTCCCCGCCAAGGGAATAGGTGTGGGATGTATTGATGAATGATTGTGAAGCTTTTTATTTTCATTAAATCACAAATAAATCACATCATGCTATTGAACTATTTTATTAAGGTTACTTTTTCTTAGTGGCATCCTTCCCTAACAAGATTATCATATCCCATTCTTTCTTACAATGGACTCAATGTTAATAGGTTCAGTTCTCGAAAGATAAGTCTATGTTGTGTTTTCATGCCAGACATTAAAAGCCCCAAACGGTATATCTACACATGATTGCTCCATGAAATACTTTCATTGAGCCAGGCCATCTCATTACTGGGTACTGGCCTCGACAAATATTTTAAATGTGTTTCTATTGACAGCAAGGAGAGAGTCAAAAGAAGTTTCAAAAACTAAAAAGGAAGAAGACGAAAAGTAAAAAGGCACCACAACACATGATGATTCTTCAATGTACCAAGTTTCATTGAGCTCGATGAAATAGTTCTTTTATCCGTTTCAGATTATAATTATAGGACGTGTTCCCGTGGAAAACAAAATTGCAGAAACCGAATAGACAAAGGCCATATCCGCCATAGACTTTGTTGTTCGGAGTCGGGGTGAACAAGTTCAACAAGGTTAATCCCATTTATTGTCAGTAAGGTTTGAAATTAAAAAGACTAATTTGAACACCTATTTTTTAAATTCAAGTCAATTCTATCCCGCACCCTTACTGAAAATTGTGTTGCCAACACTAAAATATCATTATTGAATAACACCTTTTATTGAATAGCACCTTTTATAAATAAGCCAAAGTTTTACAACAAAAAAATTAAAGCCCGACTCTGTTTTGTTCCATGAATATAAAATACATTATTATTCTTGGTTAAATATAATAACTCAGAAAATATTAAATCACGAAAGTTAATTTTCTCAGTAGCATCCATTTTGCCTCAAACGAGAGATATGAGACTGTCATAGACACCTAATTCTCATTTAAAACATTGTTCTTTTTTCGTTTGAGAATGTCTATAAAAATATGTCTTTAGTACTTGCATCATAACCATAACTTGCCATGTTTATTTCACTTGATCTTTTTTTCACAATAGCTCACAAGAACATTGTGCTAATTCTTCAAACAGAAAAATGAACATTATATAGCTCTAACATCTGTCATAAGAAACATATGATGAAACATTGAATATTAACCTTTTCGAAAAATCTCTGGTGTAATGTCCTTTACTTTCGGATTTTCAGAGTATTCAGACTAAGCAGTAGATCTATAGTTTACTCTTCTTGGGATGGCCGTATTCGTACACTAATATCAAGAATGGTTTGCCTAATAAGAAAAAAACTTTTAACATATAATCACGGAGAAAGATTAAATAACTCAAGGTATCTTTACGTATTATATAAACACGTTCCGTGACCGACGTTACAAAACTTTCAAGGCTATCAAAAGCCTAATGTTAAGTCTTCGTCATTTATTACCCGTGAGAATTTACATTAGAAAAATTCGTACTGATCAATACCCCCTTATTTAAAGACCACAGTTCTGAAGGCAAGTGTTAGCAGATATAAGTGACTCCAACATGTTGGTAGATCCCTGACATTTATATTCTTACTTAACAGATAGTAAGTAATGAATTGTACGACCTTGATAATGACATATTAACAGTGACACTTCTATACGAACACATTCAGTAGATTAAGGATATCCAAACGGAAATTACTACCAACATTTCAATTGTCCTTGTGATTAGAAAGACACCGCACGATCTTCTTCCTAAATGACTGTCTACTTATGTATGCCATGTAATGTGTCTTACCAGGAGAGATGCTCACTAGGGAAATCAATGTTATCTGTTACTATTGGAATTGATTCGAATAGCTCACCATCGAGTGGGACAGTCTAACGCTACTTAATAACGGGATGTACACCTGCATGTTAAAGTTCATTCACCTAACACATTTTATAAGATTGCACTTAGCACTACAGTTTCCACTTTTTAAATCTAATAGTTATGTAAAAATATTTCTTTAAAAATGTATTGGTATATTAACAATGTTAACTTTTGCGGGTCTGCAAGTCTAAGATTAACTTATATGTTTCAAAGGGTGCTTTGTAGGCAAAGAGTTATTATTTCGTTCATCACGTTTGTTTAGAATTTCGACTCTGACAACACTGTAAAACAGTGAAGATGCAACAATTCTGTGGTCATGTCGTACAATGTTTATCTTACTTTTATTGTTAAACTTACTGCTTCACATTCTCTAAACTTTAATGTTTTTCTCATTCCTCACATTATCTTATTATATGATGATTATACCGAGAACGTACTACAACTAGTATGTAACAAGGGTAAATTCATTACCAATTATGAAAAGGAAAACTTATTAATTGAAAACGTCATACAGTATAAATTGGTTGAAAGAAGTAAGCATAATCTGGTCTAAGTGATTGTCCACGGCTCAAAAAAGAGAAACCTTTCTCCTGCCATAATACTTATAGAAAGACTGAATCATTTCTTCATCATGATATACGAATCGAGCGGACAAGCTGTCTGTTGAAAGAAGTGCCTTAAGGAAGGCAACGTCCTTAAAGACTAGTTACACTCGGCCAGTAAACAGATTATTCCTGTGCAATCACCAGAAGAAAGTAAGTCTCCAGGATTCTACTTTAATTAATGAGTTAGGTACCTACCGATTCAGTGAGGAAGTTTGAGTTGACTCCTTCCAACATAATTATTTCAATGATCTTACCAATATCGGCAAAATCCCCGAGGCCCGTCACCCCTTGCATATAGCTTTTCACTCTTAAACAGATACATCTTGATTGATGTCGTAGATACATTTATTGCAAAATGTTTAGCAGATTGTGGATGCTGGACTTAATAAACACAAATTCTACAACATATGTCATACTATTCATGGGATAGTAGCCTGTGTTTTGTTAAAAATGTCATTATTTCTTATATATAAATTATTTATGATCTGAGAAATATAATTTTGAAAAGAATTTGTAAGGTAATACCAGTATCTAATTTTGTTAATTATTGGGAAATGATGAAGCTGAAATTATTGCCGATTTAATTGGAGGTTCTTGTACCCAATTCGGAAATTTAGATGTTGCAGAATGGGAGAAAGTAATGCTATTGGTTTATGACCGACTGTCACTCTGAGCTCTTCATAATTGACTGTATTTTAATTTACTGTACATATTCTTGTGATTTGTAGTAATCTCCATATTTTGGAGGGAATTAAGATAATCTTTCTATCTTACCACAAAGGTCGATATGTACTTCATAGCTATAGCGAGCATACAGGACGCATTTGTTACACAAAGCACCGCTTTTGAAATTGATGAGAATTACATGTAAAAAGAGATGCTCTTGTTGGTACAAAAAACCTGTAAGGTAATACCAGTACATTTTGTATCCAAACATGAGAGATAAGCAAGTTTGACCACATAAATAACCCCCTTTCGCAAAACTCAATAAAATCATTGATAATGTCATCGCTAGTTCACAACACCTTATCTTCATGTGTTAACAATATTGACATATGCAATTATATTTAATAATGCTTTAGGTATCAAGACATTGGTTGTATAGTTTATAATCCGAAATTTTTATTCCGTTAAGACCCTAATGTTTCAATATTAGTAAAATGTATATTTAAAAAACAACAACAAAGTCTTCCGTGACAAAGAAATACATTTATTTGTCAGTTTGGGCGCTGTATACGATATTTAATCCCAAATAAAAGTTACAATAAAATTATTTTACACAATACGCCCATATGTTTCATTTAATTGTGTTTTTCATCTTTCTTTGGAATAAGGTTTCGATATTTTTCATATGTTGTTTTGACAAGAAAAGTACTACGGGAAACATTCATGGAAGCACAAGAAACTTTGAACACAAAATTCTAAGATACCATGTACACCAAATATACCGTTATGTAAATAATAATGTTCAAGTTATATAAAGTTATCACCCACATGAATTAGCAATGCTACAGATATAAAAATGTTTTATCTAGTTGCACAGTATAAGTTAGAGCGAACAAAATAACACCCTAAAATAACATTGGTCAATACCTTTTCTTGGCTCTCTTTGTTTTCTAAGCCCATTTATTATGAAAAGCATATCAGATACCACACATCATTACACACTCTTCAATGGAATACATGATAATCCTGTAAAAGATGCGTTGCGTTGCATGTATCTACCATTAATGACACTTTCGTATTCATATTAACCCTTCACCCAAACCTCGTCTCAAGTTTTCGCAGTTCACAGAGATACCGCTGATTGGATGCTGGGAACGATAGTTGTTCAATCTAATGGATTTGATGTAATTCCTTTCGTTTTACATAACCACGCATGGCATTTTAAGAAACATTCCTATCGCTTGTAAAGGAATAATTGCAGCTACGGCGTCAAATGAATTAATATTCATCTTAAATGAAACACAGGGAAAATCTATGAATGAAATATTGCTCTTGTTTTTGTCCCCTAATTTAGATAAATGTTCAACGTTAACAGCCACGTACGAATACATCTTGATTCAGGTTGAAATATTTCAGAACACCACAAAAGCCATTCCATTGGTCATAGATTATTATCAATCGACTGTAAGGATGTCTAGAATTCTGACTGCCTTGCACAAAAGATCTGAAACATGTTTGTGTAGTGACCTCAGTGGTCAGTGGCTAGGGTCATAAGCCAAACAGTGTTCACACAGGCTTGAAATTAAACTGGAGTATATATCAGCGTATGGAAATGACTACAACATTCAAATAACAAGATAACGACATCTGAGTCTCTTCAAGCTTAATAGTCCGCGAATGACATCGCCATATCATATTTCCTAAATCTCTTTTTCATGCCATAAGTAATAAAAAGAGATATATAGCCAATCCTTTCATCTCGGTGAGGGGAGCTACAAAGTGAAACTTTCAAAAGTCAGAGAACAAAGACTGAAATGTCCATATGTCTCACCGAATGGGAATTGCAGACCAAAATGATAGTTATGTATTTATTAGTTAGGTAACGTATTTTACTGAATATTGATCATATATGATATTTCATCTAATGCAAATTAAAAAGAGATGATAATATGTTTGTGAAGGAATGAAGACAATTTAAAGATTAAAGATAATCATATAATTCAAAATCCAAATTCTTATTCAAATAATGAATTACTAAAATATGCGCAAAATTACACGTATATTATTTTTTCCAAACATTGTTCATCATGAGAGACTAATTTGATACCCATTGTATCAATAGACACACTCCCGAATAGAATAAACCTTTGTGTTATTAAAGTTGTTATGCAAGATTGGGAGAAAACAAAGTTTTTCATTTCAAAAACGTAGATGAATACCGTTGACATAAATTAATTGTAATTCATATTTTCTTTCTAAGATCTTTTGCAGCATTGGTTTAATTTTATGATTAAAATTTGTTTTCTGATCATTAACTTTCTTCCTTCTTCGAAGAAGTCCTCATGCTTATACAATTGAAGAACTCTATTAGCAAATGGTTGCTATTTTGAGATACTGTATGAGGATTATTAGAAGAATAAATCTTTAACAGGGAAGTTATTGTAATAAAAAGGTAAGGTAAGGTAAGTTAGTAAGTTCAGTTTTTATTTGATAAATCAATGACAATTTATATATTTTAGTTCGTTCGAACATTATGTCAGATTCGATTGGGTCTGCAGTCCCACTTTTAGAAATCCAAGAATAAAGTGACCCTACACTTGTCCCAACCGTCGTAGAGGCCCAGAGGCACTAGCCTAGGTTTTGCCCTCCCCCCCCCCCCCCCCCCCCCCCCCCCATTCATTTATTAGTCAGCTCCAAAGGTATGCCTGAATTGTTTATCACTGAAACTCGCCGTGTTCCATGCTTTGGTGTGTGTGTGTCAAAGACAACATTTGGTATAAAGATAGTTCTATCTTCACAGCTATTGGTCCTTTATACACATAAATGTATATACATCCAGTACTATAACAGGAATATGCATCTAGTACTCTAAAAGGCAACCTAAATGGCAAAACTATGATCCAGATGAAACTCAATCTCAAATTGAAGTGTACTTTGAGTTTCCGAACAGCAAATGATCACCTATAACAGTTGTTAATCAGCTTTAAAGGGAACAAAGTACTGAAAAGAATTTTAAAAAACATTCTAACGACATTAAACGACTAAACTATCTTTTCCTACTTCACATTTGTGAAAACGGATTCCACTAGTTTCGTCCTTTGTCCAGTAATACGAAATCAGTAATCAGATAAGTTTTTTTACACAGAACATATTAACTATGAAACGAAATTAATTTTTATTTTTCAATATTTTATAAAATAATTATTTTATATAATTAAAGAGGATAAACTGAATACATCAGTAACAGAAAACCAGTAATTTTAAATGTTATATTTCAGAGGCATGTATTGTGAGAACAAAGTTTTTAAATTATATAACGATTAAGAATAACACTAATGGATCATTCAAATACTCTTAACTTGAAATTTCATATCAGGGGTATTCATACCTTGCCGTCCCATTTGTGATTGTCAAAACAAAAATTGATGTTTTACAGAATCATGTATTTTTCCTGAATTTTTCTCTTCATACTTTAAAAACATGCACCACCAACAATTAGCTAACATGTGCGTAGAATATACATGCTGAATACGGATTTGCATAAGGCATTTATAATTATCCATCTTTTTATTATGAAGTTGAATTGAAGGCCAGAGTATGCCGCCTTAATTCATTAACATTTTTGTTAATTATCAAAATCATGTGCATCTGAGCTAGTAGATTTTAAAATTTTATGACTTCAATCATTTTTAAAGGAAAATATTCCGGTCATCAATGAATGGGATTATTGTGGGTAAAAGGAGTCGTTAAGTGACAATTAGTGTTCTGTTCGGAAAATATTATTAGATTACTAGAAATGTTATTTTGAAAATTCATGTCGGTAACAAGGAGAGTGAAGAGTAAAGATTTGTTTCTTCAAAAGGATAAAAAGCTCACCAACCTGTACAAGTGGGTACCTAAATATTGAAATATGGACTATATGGTCACAGGAAGCACTAGAAGGTAACACAGCATATGAACAATCCTGCCACTAGATATTACGTTTAAGAATTGTCATTGATATAACAACCATTGTTCATGTAAGCTGATGTGTCATTTAAATTTTTTCATCAGCCTGCTATACCTTCCGATTCCATTTCTTGCCTAATCCATCAACTCTTTTTAGGAGGATCTTCATCCACGTGTTGAATAAGTTAAATATTGTTATAAGTTACGTTATATCCAAATTTTCAATCATTCAATAAAGTTATAAACCGTCATAAATTAGTCGAGGGAGGCAGATCTGGCAGCATCTTCAGTTATTCAGGAGTTTTCAGGAGAAAAATTACTTCATTGAAAATTGTTTTTCTTGAAACGAATCAAAAAACGTACTTCATTTCATGGCAACTTTTCATGGTTTGTGATGACATATTACCTTGGGAACTAATGATTTCTATTAGATGTGTCATTAATTAAACTGTCAAATTACAATTTCAACCTCAATTTCCGTTCGCATAGAAACTCATTACTTTGCATTATCCCCTCAAGTATACAATGTCTCAGAAGCAGAAGTGGCTGGTCATCAGTGATCTTAAAGCTAAAGACATGTTACATAAGATCATGAGGATACATGTTTTGCCACTATGCCTAACAAAAGGTATATATCCATGAAAGCTTGGTGCAGTATCCACATACAATATATTTTGTTCATAAGTAATTTGTATTGATGAAATAGAAGAAGTATATGAAATTGATAAAGACATGACAAATTTATTGCTCTGCAGTGTGTTTGCTTGCATGTATTTATTTGTATTAATGTGATTCGAGTATTTTGTTGTACTGTTCACAGTAGTTCGTTGACTTGTACCAGAAAGCACTTAATGGATATTTACAGGTACTAAAAAATATTGGTTTCTCATGGCGTCACATTTCTAGTTAAAAGTGTATGCATATCATAAAGGTTTGTGTATTTCGATTCATATCATGTCACAGTTAAAATGTATAGCATTGTTCTTTACATCGACCATGTTAGGACAATGACGGACAATTCGTCAAGGTCTATTTTTATAGGAACATCAGATGACTTGACACCAGTTATCCAACGCTAACAGACAGTGTTTTTACTAAACGTCAGATAACGTCACTATGTCCCAAAATTCAGTAGATTGAGATATAAAACATAGAGGTACCAGATCTGGACTTTACAAACACCGTATTCTTGTGTGTTCTTAGTAAGATTATCAAGTATCTCGTTTGCTTGCTTCGTAAAAATGATTAAAAGTGTTAGACGTCTTACAATTTATTTTTCTCGTTCTTCGAACCAGCACCGAAAAGTAAAGCAAATAAAAGTTGGATTAATCCCACTAAGCCTTTATTTATGGTTGAACTGTCCTTTCCAATAAGTGCTTAAGAGTATTGCGTGTATGTTCAAATTCAAAGAAAGTCACCAAGGACACATGCCTTTCAGCTACGTAACTTAACTTTATATAACAAACACGCAGTTATCTACAGGACGTTTAGGGTTTCAATTACAAGCTTAAAGAATCGGTTTAAATCTTAAAATGATGCTATTTATGTCGGTTCTCAATCTATATTACATTCTAATGATCAATATAACATTGTCAAGGTATCAGTGTAAGGTTAATAAAGGCAATATATTGATATTTGATTCACTCAGTTGATTTGTGTCATACTAACCTCTAGCATGGTTGTGAGTGAGTGAGTGAGTGAGTGAGTTGGGGTTTAACGTGCTTTCAACAATATTTCAGTTATTAAACACGTGGATGACAAGCATCCAAAAGAGAGTGGACAGATAAGGGAGAAAGGGATCGACAGGATAAGGGGAAAGACGGAAAGAAAGGCATAGTGAGAGATAGACAACAGGTTTTCGAACGACTCAAATTTGGTCTGGCTTCTACCCGTCGACCGGTCCAGCTTGGGTGACCCTACCAGAAGCATATACGCTCCAGCTGGCTTAGCTCTCGGGGTCTCTGAAGTACGCAAAACACCACACCACGATAAGGTATTGAGTCAAGTGGTGGTCTCTATATTTGAATCCATTTGGCAAATAGAGAAAAATGAGTTAACTATATACATATGTCTGGTTGATCAATGTAGATTAAACTCTGTTATCTCTGTCATACAAGTCCAGGTTAAGAAGGAGATAAATCAAAACATTTTTTCGAAAATAATGTGCACGTTTCCAAAATAAATGAAAGGGAATACTGTCAGTTTGCTTTATAATTTTTTTTATAAAGGTAAAGGCTTAACTTGTGATCTCACACGCCAACATGAGCCTTCTATGAGTAAAATTTATTTCAGATTCTTGAACAAATATGTTTCTATAATCTTAAAAAATATTAAGAGATTAAAATAAAGAGATTGGAGAAGATAACTTTCATAGGACAATGTAATCACTCGCATATACTTTCTGGTCTAAAATGGACTGGCTAATACCCTGAAAAGTCGGATTAAAATAAATCCCTGAGTCAGCATTTGTCAGTATTTGTTTGACTTTGTGAAACCTTTCAGGTTTTTTTAAATGGAGTAGTAGAGCAAGACATATTGAATGATTAAATATAAAAACACAATATGCAAATCGCAATCAACAGATATAAGATGTTTGTGCATTCATTACATTTTGTTTGTTTCCATAACAGAGATTACTAATTTGACACTGTACAGTGAATGGTAAAATAGGCATTCAAGCGTATTTGTAACCCAGTCTTTACTGATTAAAAACAGACAAAATGCCAAATATGTTGAATAACAGTTATAAATCGGTATTCCTAAATACACTATATTATACCTGTAGTTGTAAACTGCAATAAGTAGATTTGTGATAATAATCCTATACATGATGATGGATTTCTATCAACAGCTGCGTTCAACGTTTGAGGGTTTTCACTGAAAACATGTGCAACCTGTGTTTCCATGGAAAAGCAAAGAATACAATTCTAGAAAAAATATGAAAAGCACCACTACACGTGTCGATTGTTCAATATACGTTGATGCGCCGTATTGGTTCCGAATTTTGATCCGGAAACACCATTTTAAATCTTGTTTCTACGGCAAAATATACAAAAACAAAAATACAAAAGAATAAAGGAACTGAAAAGAACCCCAAAGGTATGACTACACTTGATAATTATTACTCATTCAAAGTTTCAATAAGATTGACCTTATATTTGAATTTGGACTAGAAAAAAAATCGAAGTTGCGTTTCCATTGAAACGGTCAAGAGTAGGAGTATAAAGAAGTTGATACCCCCAAAAAATCACCATTACACATTACACAACAAAATTTAGGAATATGTTGAAACCCCTCAAGGCAACATGTTCACTGTTTTGTATTAATAGTCAATGAGCCTGGCCTTGTGTTATTTATTAACATAATTGTAAGGTAAATTATGAAAAAAAATCATTTGATTGATTAATGTTGTTATGTTTTCTGCGCAATGAACAAAAACATTAAGCGGCTCTTTCTTCTTCCTGATTATTGGATTGTATCAATGTTGACAGCCCAAAGTATAATTTTATAGATTCATCATTTCATGTTGACAATGCAGTGATATGGATGCGAAAATGTGATACATCACCACTTATCATATATCTTTTGATTCTCTGAAGTTTTGGTGATATCCGAAATAATACCATTAACCATGCATTTCTGAATTCAATGATATCATTTGCAATTCCCGAAGGTTGGATATAAGGTTTAAAGGCACTAGTGCGCGCTTTTACGGTTTAAATTTGCTATTTTAAGGTTAACGAGGACTTATGCATTCACTTAAACTTTCTATCGATGCAATGAAATACTAAACATTCTCTACAATTTACCTGCAATCAACAAGTCGGCTTGGACATATAAAAATCTATGGTTAGCTGTGCACAAAACGGTTAAATTATTGACACTTGGAAACGGCTAAACTAGTATTGTGTGCAGCTATTGATTAACCTAAACTCTGAACTGAGAACAAATCATGAAATATGTTTTATGAAAGCAATTTTGTAAAATAACGGATTTAATAACACAGTATAGCATTGTTATTAGAGATTGACCGTAGCGGCTGCCGTTTCCGCTTTTCTGGTTATGAGCAAAATTTTAATATTTCCGATATCGTAGTGCATGCGGATCTAATGTAACGTAACATTAAATACTTCCGGCCTTTAAAATACACTTTACTACCTGAATACGTAAATATTTGTTAAATAACTTACGAGGTAGATTACTTGAGTGAGGATAGTGAGTAATATCGAGAGATATGCAGTATCTGTGCACTCGTTGTGTTTACGAAATATTGGCGTGCACTAGTGCGTTTAAAGTTTTCAGTTTACAAGTGCTGAGATGCATCCTATACCTAGCATGTAATCCCTCTCCGTGCATTAAGTATGAAGGTCACGTGTCATAACCATAATTTATTAATTCATTTTAAATTGTGAAATGTTTCCATATTAGCAATAACAATTTTCTATTAATAGTGATCCAACACACATTTCTGATTGAAAGTTTTGATGATGAATGCGTATTTTCTTGCAATTTCATCTTAATTTGTTATGTGATCCTAATCAATCAGTCTCTGGAATTGGTAAAGCAGACATTCTCTCTCCAAAACATGCATTAAATCCAAATGCTATTCTCATTAACAGAGCATTCCAGTAGAAAGACATTTTATATAAAATTATCTCAGTGTTACTGTAACTAGATATTGGTTTGAAGATATTGCAACATTAGATCAACAACACAAATTCCCCAGACATAGTCTCTTGATATGCGGATATATGTAAGAGATAAAATTGTTCCAGATCAACGGCAGACAGAGTGGTTGGTATCCCCTGCCATGTGGGAAAAAATGGGAAATATGGATCAATGAAAGTATTCTCTAATTCATCAAATAACTTACATTTTCTTTTGTTGAACATTGTAACGATCATTTCATAACTTTAGTAGTATGCACTTATAATTTATTCATCACTATCAGTGTTTTCAAGTTCTTTCCCAGAAACAAAATTGTAGGGGGTATAGAGAGTCGAGACCTTTTAACAGGTTATCTATCCTTAGTAAAAAGTGAAATTTTCATTGAACTAGGCTATACGGTTATTGCCATTGGAAGAAAATCAATGATGCAAAGGACAAAACAAACGAGGAAGACGCAAATTGATATGATTATTGTTTTATGAACAATTTGTTTGACAGAGTTAGGTTTTATATAGTTATAATTTTTTCCTACGGAAACTGTCCATAACAAAATTTTTAAAGAGTTCAAAATGTCCAGTTTTTTTAGTTCTGGGCCGGAAAATAATTCTAGTATAAAGTAAAGGACTGAAGAAGGTTAAGTCTCCAAAGAGGCACAGCTACACACCATTATTCTCCCATATACCTAGTCTATATACCAAGTTGTACATACCAAGTCGCCAAGCATAACTGGCTTTTCTCTAATGAGAAAAGCCTGTATTAGAGAAAAGCCTGTACGCACAGAAGATGGGCGTTCTTTTTTCCCCGGCTTTTTTGGACTGTGGCGACACCCTTGGGAGGAGAATGACTGATGACAGTTTTTGTTTTTGTAGTATTCAAATTGAAAACGAAAGTTTTGGATGTATTCAAATTGAAAACGAAACAAAATGTGTATCTACGTAAGATGATATTCATTAATGAACGTGAAAGTTATAGTAGCCTCTTGCTGCGAAGCTCATTCTTACTCATCACATTCCCCTTTGTTGTGAAATATTGAGTCATCTTTCAAACTAGAAATCTACTGATGCAATAGGCTGATATCTCCAGAGAGGTCACGTGCTTTCTTTCATGATTCCCTTTGCTAATAATATAATTTTTTTATAACAAAAAAGTGAAGCTGGATCATCCCAAAGATCTTACGAAGGTATGACATTGATATCGAATGTAATTATCTCATTTGTGGCTGCTGTGTAATGGGATATTTTTCATGGGAATGATTGCATTTCTTGCACAGAATGACGTCTCTTCAAGACGTGCGTCGCTCTTCGACTTACATGCACGCAAAGATGTCAATCATTTCAAAGGCTAAAACGAAGTTTAGACAGGTTTCAAACTCTTCTCCCTGTAAACATAGTGTAGTTGAGCTATGATACCCGTAATTACCAAAATCCTTAGCATATTTGGTTCAGTAGTAAAATTGCTAGATGATTGTCAGAACTTAACGCTAAATAATCATGATCTTTTAGTTGAATATATTGTTTTGATTTGAAGTCAAAATAGGACTTAGTATATAAAAAATAATTTAAACATACTTTTTCAGAAGCTAATGCATAAGGAATATATATAAGGAATTATCTCCTACCTCGTATCTCCTGATATCAAATACATCAACGCTGGTTCATTTAGATCAGCAGGACTCTTTTATGTGTTACCTTAATATACTGGCATTGACATTTTTAAATTTGGGTAAATTCAAGAACAAGAAGGTATATTAATGGTTTAGATTATGTTATCTAGTGATGATGAAAATGCAATAAACTATGTCTGAAAATTATTCATTGTTATTACTCTGCTACCAAATATCCTCAATGAATACATGTACTTTTAACACAAGCAATATAATTCATCAGCTTCATACCTTATTGGTTTAAGACAGAGAAAAAATTATTCTCCAGAGCCCATAACACCAATTCCAATATTTTGAGAACAGCTATAGTACTTTTAGCATGGAAAAAATGAGAAAACTGGAACAGCGTTAGGACATCGGATAAGGGATTTTTATGTGTAAATGTCAGCGATCTATATCAACCCGATCGCTCTCTGATGTATAATAACAGATCAAGGTGCCGATTTCAAATCATTTTGAAAACGAAATTGATGTTGTAAAACTCACAAAAATGTCCAAATAGCCAACTTCAACTTCTTCGTCTACGGAAATAGTGCTGTTTATGATACTACCATCTTAATGATGTTCTCACATGAAAAATAACACGGATGATGGCATTCTGTGCTCCCAGGCTTTTTCCATCGTCTACTCTGTCATTTTCAAACATTATGGCTTTCCACTTTTCCAAACTGAGCTGACATAGATGCTTCATTTGTGATGCGTGTTATTGTGGAGGTTACCAAGACACACATGTACACATTGGTTTTCATCAATGTATCTGGAATTCGTGTACCATGATATTTTTTGAAAACGTTTTTTCAAAATGTTGTTTTTGCAAATATGGATTTGACCATACTGCGACATCGAAAATCGTCTAAATATAAGCTTCATATTTTTAAGATAAAGGTCTGGAATAATTTTTGAACGGTGGCGTTTCTCTTGCGGTTAAGACACGGTAAGACATCTTTACCTTCTATTTCTGCAACGACATACCTGTTATTGTAAAAATCCCAGGAACAGATATAAAAGTAAAGCTAAAGAGTTGAATCTGTAAAAATTGCGTGTCTACAAAAGATCAATGTTTCCTGAGAATTGCCTCATAGAGCAAGGCCATATGTTTTTTTATATAGAATGTAGGATGCGTTTCAATAGCAGAAACGAAAAATGTGCTACAAAGAGCTGAAAGCCTTAAACGTCACATCTTCACATAATGACTGATTCATAGAAATTTCGTTGAGGTATATGAAGTCTATATATTCTTTTGAAATCAGGGTTAGTTAAAAATTAGACTTTACATTAAAACAAAAGCCCGAACACATACAGATATATTTGTCTATATAGTCCGCAAAATTCGTAGCAGCGGGAGATAATACATCCTACTGCAACAGCGTTTAGGAATCCGCATTACTCCTTCAATACCCTGGCATTTATCAGAGAAAAAGCGATGTATTACTGACGGCTTCTTAAACATGACTATGTGAAGCATGTAATTCATATCAGCCAAAGAAATGACGTAATGCAAGGAGCATGAAACAACTATCTTGAAATCATCTGACTAATCATTCGGGTTGTGCCGTTATTGCCGATACGAGTAATTTCATTGGCTGTTTATGATACTATAAGCTATATGAAGCATTTGGCTTGATGGATATATTTGTATTTAAGATCTTCTGCGGATACAAACGAAAACTGATCGTCATGCAAATTTACGACACTTTTTTCAAAAAGATATTCTTGATATTATTGAAAAGGAATTTTTATCAATCTAAAAAGATGTACATTAAAACTATTTATTTAACTAGCCACATAATTAGAGGCTTTAGCCCTCTTCATATTCCCCAAATTTGATTAAACCATCGAGTAATATTAAAAAACTACAAATAAAAAGGCTTAATAGTGGTCTTTATTCTTTATTTCCTTTGCCAAAAATCAAGTTTTGTTTCCAGATATCAAACTATAACTAAAGTTGAATAACCCTAAAGATCTAACAATTGGTATGGCATATGATTATCGAACGTAATTATCTAATTCGAGTCAGCTATGTAATCGGATATTTTCTTTGGAACTAATTCCATCTGTTTGCAAGGAATGTTCCCTATAGACGTACGTCGCTACGCGATTGAGCCGCACGCAATGTTCCAAATCCTTTCAAAGTCAAAAACGAAGTTTTAGACAAGTTTGAAATAACTCTGCTTCAGATTGCGTGCACTGTTTAATGCGTAAATGCCTATAATAACCAAAATGCATTGATTTGACTGTGATCTCTGCTCAAAAAACCTCTTCAGAAGTATAAATTTGATAAGAACATGAGCGAGTAAGTGATAAACTAGTGAATACATTCTCTTGATTCAAACTTAATGTAAAACACATGCTATTTTAACGATTTTTCAAGTTACATGAAATTTTCAAGCATTCTCTGTGTTTCTTAAATGAAGGCTATTTCATGAGAGATAGAATTTCTACTTTCATGTTTAATGATCTCAAATATCTCAATTATGGTTAATTTAGATATCCTCAGGAAGACTCTGAAACTTGTTGGTTTAATGAATTTGCGTTGAAACATTTGATACATAATATATGTGGAAAAATTCGCTATTCAACAAGAAAGTTTTTTTGGGTTTAATAATGGTTACACTGTATTCAATAAGGACGACAATGATATATGGATATACAACGTTTTTATTACACAGTGCAATGTATGTAAATTATCAAAATCTAATACTACAATTGTCAGCAAAGGTAACGTATGTAAAGGATCCCTGAATAAATTAACAGAATGAAGGAGACGTGGGGCCATTATACATAACTTGTTAAATCAGCTGTGCAGAAAATATTTTGAGATTCAAAGACTATTTGAAAAAAAAACTAAAATGCGACATGTCCAGGGTTGCAATGTCTTTCCATGGTCTCATTTGAGAAATAACTTGAAAAAGTCAATTGAAATAAAAATGTACTGCATCGTTGTCATTATGATGTGATTTACATTAACAATAATATGAAGTTCGATTCTATTGTCTTATCACGTGTCTGTTCCCGTGTATTCCCATAGCACAATTTTGTTTTGAAATTGGTTTGAAACACCTCCATTTGTCTAAAATAATCTTTTGTATCAAATCTATTTACTTTGTCATTAACTTAAACCATTTCAGTGACGCGTTACATGTTTTCTCCTCCTTTATCGACATTAGTCAATATGGATACGTAATGGATGTCAACATATCAAAGGATAATTTTTCATCCTTTGAGTAATAAGCTCAATGTTGGCTTTACACCTTTGTGAATACCACTGAGACTTAGTGATATTTGAAACATTACCCATTGACACGCAATCGCGTGATGCAACATGCACCCAAGAGGACTTGGATCTTATCTTGACATGACAGTTTATCTGCACCCATTAAGACTTCCTGTTCATAATGTGCTTGAGGTCAGTAAAGTTCTTGACGACAATTTCCTAAAACATCTGACATCCTATCGTAAAGACCGATCTTCTGTCAATAAGCCAGTAGCTCTGAAAGTTTTACGATAGTTGAAATTTAAATCTAATGTATGTCTTCTCAACTGCTAAATTGGCTTCTTGGTTTGTATATATTTCCCAAATTGTCTTGGGTAAGATTTTTGAAGCGATTATAAATCAATATTGGCGTACGACTTTCTTAGGTCTAGCAGAAACAATATGGGTAATACATTGTAATCCAACTTATGAACGGATTAGACTCTTGCAATCTCATTCAAGTAGTTTCTCTCGTTTGTGTTTCAAATCCTAACATTTGTTTTTCTATATTTAGTAAATATTGTCGATGTCAGTATGTTCGGGAGATGTTAGTGGGTGAGGCAATAAGATATGAAATAGAAATATCCAATATCTGCTTTTAGATAACGTCTTAATGTTTTAGCCTTAAAAAAACTCTAATGAAGTTGTATCAATGTCAGTTTATTCAATACCAATATATCTGATGATGAGTTGATTTTTCTCGAAATGAGCAAAGATTATGAGCAAAGATAGTATTTATATTTATTATAGGGTGACGTTGTCATAATTTTACATGAGTTCGATGATGTGTTTTTGATTGTTTGCACTTAAAATAACACACAACTTCAGGTGCCTTTGTCTAAATGTGTAAGCATAAAGCGTATTGAATCTAATGGATTCTGATAATAGTTTAAGAAGAAAAGAAATTAGACTCTATCATTTGCAATGAACAGTAATCAGTTCATTTGGTACCACATGTTCAACCTATATATGAACCGAATATCACTCCTTTTACACTGTCGGACACATAAAATGAGTTATTTATCATTATTATAAAGTTTGTTATTCCTAACAAATACAGTCACGCAGACACTATACATTAATTTCTTCGACACTCAATTCTGAAAGTTCTTCTTTGAGTGGCATTTTAAAAGTTGTAAACAACTAAGTACAAATATGTATGGATGACAACATCTTTATACTGAGATTTGTGACTTTCAGGTATCGATATCGACTCACTGCCAGGTTTCTGTATTCATCTGTTAATTAAATATGTCATGCTGCATGTCAAAACTGTCAGTGTTTCAAATTTGTTCTTCTTCAAAGCTCATTGTTAGGTGTGCTCATCACTATACAAGGAGCCGGAAGCATACGATAAAATGTCACACTTTCCAATTATAACATTGAATTACAGGAAGTAATTAGATATCAATACGAAAATGAAGCAATCAAAAATACATAATCATGTCGAAAAAATAACTTGTTTAGAGATTTTTCGTGAGGCGTGAAGCTTACTCACCTCAAAGCAATTTCATTTCCTTACAAAGACAGATAATGGTGGCATTAACGAGAAATATGTTATAAAATGGCAGTTTGATTGATTGTTCTGAAGATACAACAAATTAATGATCTCAGTGCATTTAGTGTAATTCGGTTCATTTTTCGAGGGCATTTTATACTCGTGTACATAGAAACTCGCCAAAATAGAGATTATTATAGTTTTTTTCAGATAGTCCTAAGACATGATGTATTTCATTGAGAACATCTCTTAGCATTCAGTAGATCAAGGTAATGCAAGTGTCGGATTGTTTGAGATTGGTTAGGTTTCTGTAGACATAAATCTTTAATTAATGATTGTAAGATCACACGTTGTCAAATGGTTTTATACCATAAATCGTTATTTTCATTAATATTTTATTGTTAACCATCAAGAAACTAATATCCGTCGGAATAAACTCAAATGGAAAAAAAGTCTTTTGAATGAGTTTCAACAAGAGATGAACATAATTCTTTTCTTTCATTTGAAATGTATCTTACTTCGATTATGGATTTACATGTTTATTATCAACAGATTATTAACATTAAAAATCAATGGCAGTACACGTCTCTTTTATATCATACAATACTAGTGAGCTTATATCGATCTATGGCTTTATTTTAAGTATTACGCACTATTGTTGTTGATTTTACATCAATAATTAACAAAGAAAAGAATTTACGTCAAGGCATAGAAATAATGGCTTTTCGAACGTAACGATCCTGTAAAACTTGAAGGCTATCGATGGTTTCAATGTCTAGCGAGGTACAATACACTCTATACGCTTAGAGTACAATTTGCAGAAGTCATTCACCCACTCGTCTCCCCAGTGTCACTCTCACTGACCACTTGCATAGTACTTCAAGCAACCAATTTTCTCTTTACCAGAAGAGATTTCATCAATTCCCTACATCATTTCAAGACAATTCCAACACTTTCGTCAATTCAGCCCTTCCGATCTCTACAGGCATCGATATCGACTCACTGCCAGTTTTTTGTATTCATCTGTTAATTAAATATGTCATGCTGCATGTCAAAACTGTCAGTGTTTCAGCTCATTGTTAGGTGTGCTCATCACTATTCAAGGAGCCGGAAGCATACGATAAAATGTCACACTTTCCAATTATAACATTGAATTACAGGAAGTAATTAGATATCAATACGAAAATGAAGCAATCAAAAATACATAATCATGTCGAAAAAATAACTTGTTTAGAGATTTTTCGTGAGGCGTGAAGCTTACTCACCTCAAAGCAATTTCATTTCCTTACAAAGACAGATAATGGTGGCATTAACGAGAAATATGTTATAAAATGGCAGTTTGATTGATTGTTCTGAAGATACAACAAATTAATGATCTCAGTGCATTTAGTGTAATTCGGTTCATTTTTCGAGGGCATTTTATACTCGTGTACATAGAAACTCGCCAAAATAGAGATTATTATAGTTTTTTTCAGATAGTCCTAAGACATGATGTATTTCATTGAGAACATCTCTTAGCATTCAGTAGATCAAGGTAATGCAAGTGTCGGACGTTTTCAACTTTTAACATGCTATTGTACATACAAAATTCTGTAGTGTGGGAGTGACAGTAGTATCTTTTTGTAGCGAATTGACATTTAGCAGACGTCTTTGTAAAGTGTTATCCGTATCTACCAATTGTTCAAAGGCACAACCGTGACGCTTTTAAACTGTCGACATGTCCTGGGCTACGTACATTGTACGTATATTCGTTATTTACAGCAATAAAACTTCAATGAAAGCTGTTGTTCGGACACAAGACCGAAACCAGTGTGGTGAACAGACGGTGAGGTGTTGCACAGAAGAGTAGCGTGATTGTTTTGGCAGTGAAAATCTCATTGAACTCAGTTCAAAACTATCACTCGTACCTCGATTCGCATATGATCTGAGAACTGCTCCATAGGGCTGGTGTTAGTTGACCTTTGAACTCCAAACAATCAGTGACAAAGCTAAAGAGTCATCAGCACGGTTTGACGGTTTCGTTGCAACCATTAAATTTACTGATATCTGGCTTGGTACTCATCATTTCAGTTGTCGTCAATTTAAGACGTTTTTCTTTATTCTTAAATCAATAACCACATACTGAATCATGTTAATGTTCCGTTTTTAAGCAGGTAAAATTAGTTTTTTCGTTGGAGTGAAATCTTGCATACAGATTAATATCAAAATTGCTTTTTAAAAAAAATTGAATTGATTGCGTGAAAAAGTGACTCATGAAAGTAGGGATCGATACCAATTGAAAGTTTTAAAATTTATCGATTTTATAAAAAGCGTCGTATGATCGGAAAAGTTTTTTGCATTTGTTTATGTTATCCTCATGCTCTGCTAAGTGTATGCCATTGCAGTGTCTTCAAAGAACCAAAAATGTCATTACTCAGTCGTATTTTAGGCATAGAGATTAAACAAAATGTATCAAGCAACATCTGTTTGTTGCCATTTTAGTGTTAACATGTTTTGATCATTGCGGTTAGGAATATGAATTTATGAAGCTTAGGCGAACATGTTCCGTTCGTTTTAGAGTTGCGTCAAACAGGTTGACTTGATATTGCTAACATTTTCGTTTTCGAGAGATCTCTTCATTTATCTAAAAAACATGCCTTGTGAAGTACACCTGCTAAAGTCAATGAAATGTATCTAATCTCATTGATGGTATCGGTTCAAGTTTGATATTTCCTATATTTCATAACCCTAAGCATTGTATCCCAAAACCTTACTGCATGTGGTTCTCTACTGCATCCAAAGTTGCCAAGCTCCCGGTAGATTCGAAACCGGGACCTCTGGAACCGAAGCCAAACACTGTAATCACGGCGGTATCCCCCTTCCCCCGCCCCCTTGTAAAAGGAGCCAAGTAGACAAGTATATTGATTGAATTTGCTCTTCATTCTGGAAAGAAATCTGCAGATAGCAACGATTCTGACAAATGGGATTCAAAACATTCCATTGACCTTTATTCGTTTCACTGTGTGGAATCTGAACAACTGAAAATTGATCTCCTCGAAAAAATTGAAATGACAAAAAGAAGATTACATAGTAAACCTTGTTAAATAATAAAACGCTGGACATGAAATTTATTAATTAAGATATTGTTGCCAAAGGATTTCCAAACTAGCTACCTTTCAGCAACTTCAGCATCTTACTTCAGCAACTGTGTCTTACAAATTCAACAGTGATTATTCTATAAAACATTTATTAATTTCATGATTAAGTGATGGATGATTTCGAACCTTATAAAACTGTCACAGTGACTCACATATTCCAATGATAATACATTTTCCCAAAAAATTTGGAACTGCGAGGCTAGTGATGATTTTAAATTTCCTCCTTGAATGACTTTAGAGTGGTTCTGTACTTTAAAACTGCAATAAAAATAATAAGTTATTTGTATCTGTTTGATAAAGGTTACTAAAATATCTATCGGGGAAATGAAATTTGGTGTCAGACAGTACTTGACCATGGAAATAATTCATATGTGTTTATTGATTTTCACTGTTCTCATACTCGACTTCACTTGCTATAAATTTTGTTGTTAACCCCGATGAAGCTGGTAGTGTCAAAACAATAAGGGGTTTTGGTCGAGATAGAGTTAATGCACGAGAAGACATACAGTAACAACAACATAAGAGCCTTATCATTACCTAAGTATTGAGTTAGCTGTTACACCATAAATCATATACACGAAATTGGTGCGTGGCAACAATAACATGTAATACTGCTGTGCATTTCCATGCGAGAGTGATGCATTACATGGAAATTAGAACATGTTAAACGGTAATTTCATACAGTTCGTAGACTTGTATTTCGATAACAAATGAACTGAAAGTTACTACTCTCTAGGTGATATAAGTATGAATAACTATACGTCTCAAGACAAAATTAAATTTTGATATCAAGAACGTCTTTCGTCATTATAGCCTTATGAAATACGCTGGTTATAAATTGTTTGAAACTTGACAATGGTAATGTTCATATAGAAAAATATTCTCATAAAATGCAAGCTGTTATACACAAGATCTCCATTCAAATCCTACAATGAGAAAATGATGTAATCCTATTAAAATTATTTAGACAACAAAGTCTTCAATAAAAAATATGGAAGAATAAGAGACAAATTTAAACTAAATGATAATGAAAGATGTCATCGCTAATTTTACCTCCTTTCATGATGAAAGAACAAAGGTCAACACATCTAAAGCCATCTTCAGTTAACACTCCAGTTAAGGATAATGGTACATAATAATATTATTTTGATGGAGTCTTAATCATTCCTTTTTGAAAAAGCGTTGTGCATTATTGTCTATCACGCTTGTATCATATTATATTACACACCTTTAAGTAAGTGAATTATTGTTTGCCGCAGCTTTGACAATGATTTAGCCATAAGTGCCGAAAAAAACCTTTATTACCTACCTACATATAATCATATCGGGTAATACCACGTTTTCATTGTGACGTCACGTAAAACAATGCTTTAACGTCGCAGTTCGCCTATGACGTTGTGTTCCAATTGTGCCTATGCCTATGCATGGATGTTTACTAGTTTCTTTGATTTCTCGACTTCGGTAATAAACAGGATATTATCTGATTGCCCATGACATACTATGTTTACGACACGAGTACTTAAATAAAATAAATAGTTCAAATGGGGGTTATTACGTTTGATTGACATAAATTCCAAAATTAACACAGAGAGAGCATGTATTCAATCTAAAAAACATGTTTCAAGTTTAGATTCATGATGCAAATAGATGGGGTTTTAAGTATTTCTTAATCATCAAAGTAGTTTTTGGATCTTTACATTGAATAGTGGTTACAGTGTAATGTTAGAAACATTGTCTACTGCATAAGGTAAAGAGAATGTGAGTAATATGGCGCTATGTTAGAACGCCATGCAATGCTTGTTATCATTTCCTAAAAAAAAAGAAGAAAACAATCAAAACATTAAAATTTCAAAGTAATTGCTTCGAATGGTCGCCCAGCATTAGTAGAAAGGACTTGAAAACTGATGAATAGAAGTTATTGCTATTGTGTTGAATTTTACTTAGTAATGATTTGAAATGAATTATTTCTTTACTTTTCATTTCCAGTAAGAAAAAAACGTTGTACAACTTTTTGCTTGATGAATATCCATGGATGTATATTAACCAGAATAGAACAAGTTGAAACACCTTTTCAGTCCAAGACTCGAAACTGGTATCTCTAGAATTGAACAAAGCACAAGATAAAAACCTTTTAAAATCTGAGAAAAGACTAATCTGCACTGCATCTTTCTCGGAATGTCCAGACTTATATCGAAAGAACAACAGTCATAAACATAAGTTTGCTTGCATACAAAAAGTGGTAAATATTGAAATGCACTGAACAAAGTTATATTTTTTTACAACCAGTACAGAACCAAGCAAAATTTATATACAAATATAGGGTACAAAACAGAGATCAGAGTTAGGAAATGTGTCACATCAAACTGACTTACTCAGTCATAGAGTCCCTCTCCATGTCCTTTTACTATTGAAATGGCGATAATGGAATCTTCCATAGATTAAACCTAAAAAAAATAATCTTATTTAACGTTTATATACTCAACCAAAGCGGTAAGGATAGCCCTAATGTTCAGCATATGAGCATTTAATGGATCAATATATAATAAATTCAGTATATCGAAATTTCAAAATCGGGGTGTTCCTTGACCTATTTTGTTGAGTATATGATTCTTATTGACAACCAGGAAATATCACAATATGATATATGTACATGTGACTCATAAGCACTTTTAAGGGTCATTGCAAATAAGTCTATCAAGAACGGTTAACCCATTAAGAATAATTAAAACTTGTCAATAAGATTATATATTCCCACTGCTACGGTTGGTTAACTGACTATAAAAGATTGCTGTATTTGACCACTTCACTCTCACTTGTATATATTCTTTTTGTTTCAATGGCATGTATCAAGTGCTTCATAAAGGTGTTGACATCTTAATTGAAATATTTGTTATTAATTGAGAATCAAGAAGTTGACTACCGATTTAACGTGTTTTTCTTCATTAGGTCAGCTTCTAAAATGCCCGTCACAGAAGACACTTCACCTTTTAACTCCTTATAACAGGTTGAAAGTACAACACGCCCGACAGGAGCGTGAACTAAAGAAGAACTAGAGTCTGTGTTAGGCGTCTATTTGGACAATATTTCAATTCAAGGTTGCAAAGTTCACTTTCAAAATAGTTCAGGTTGATGTCGGCCATTGGAGTTCAGGACAGATTCAGTCAAGCAACACTCAATAGTTTTTGAGAAACAAAAAAACGGTAGGACGTGTTTTTTAAAAAAAAAAGGAGTCATGTTTGCTGAAAGTACCTTTGTTTTCCTTTTCTCTGACTTTATATTCAATGAAACATTCATAACAACGAGAAGCATGATGAACTGTGCTACGCTGTGTATGAGCACTTTCGGTTGCACTTCGTTTTTCTATAATATGAAGTTGGAGTCCTGTTCACTCAGCTTGGCAAGGTACCAGGATACGATTGGATTCACTCCTTTTGCAGGATACCACTACTACAGGATGCCATCAGGTAAATATCAACTGTTTCAGCGAGTTTTGAAGATCTACTATTATAGATTTGATATAAAGGTAATCATATCCGAATTCAGAACATCTGTGACACATAGGGACGGCACATGAAATAAAATTTAAAATCGACTTTCGGGTCCCGCGTTGGGCCTCGCATATGGCTCAGCTACCTGAATGATTTTATTGTATTTTATGGCCTTATGTGAATAGAAACGTTATCGAAGTATCAATTATTTGTTTAAAGTAGTAAATGACTATAGCAAATTTGATAATTCTTTACAAAGAGATAGTGTATATCGACCAATTATTTTATTTATCTATGTAACATAGTGAGAAGTGCCTGATTCATCTTGCTTAGGTAGGATATAGTTATCGTTCTGTCAGCCCGTCCATACGGAATCATTTTGTATTTCTGGGAGAGAACTACAAAAACAATCATTACATCTTTCCAAATTTTGTCTCTTTTACCAACATATTGAAGTAGTTCTTTTTCGTATTTCTTTTGTTTCCACGAAAGCAAGTTTGATTTCGACTTTGTTCCAAGAAAGGTCCAGTGCTCAAACCAACTCTACTCTACTCTTAACATGCGCTTGACTAATATTTTCAATTTTCAGAGGTACAAAATGTTTGTTAATTATAATATCAATGATTGTATACAATTTAGATTTATTCTAGAGTTTTGCCCTCTAACATAACTCAATAGTTTTTAAAGTAACGTTAAGATACATGTTACGGTCAAGTTGAATCCGATATGATATTCTTCCTACTATGCATGCAGTTCTTTAAACCATTGTTTGGTTTTGCTCTTTTGACACTTAGTCAATAGTGCTTGAGTTTTTCCCTTTGAGGTTTGTACAATTTGAAAATAGATCATCAGAATTTGTTTGATAATTCTGTAAAAACTTTCATTTCTAATGTAAAATTACAAATGTCTTCACTTCTTCTTTTGTTGAGATGATTCCTTTCCAAGGTACTGCATTAAATCTTGTATCTTTTGGGTATATGCTTCTTGTGTGCATGGGCTCTATAAAATATAAATGTAAAAAATGTGTGGTCTTTTATCTTACCATGTCGCATCTCTTAAAGTCTATAAATTCATTTTGAATTTCTTACCAAAATCCAAATAAGAGCTCTTAGCCCTTCTTATATGGTTTGACCCGGGGAAAACGTGCACCTGAACTCACGTGCAGGGAGCATTGAGTTCGGTTTTAGTATTTAAGATGAATTTGCGTCCAAAATGCTTCGGTTGATAGATGTTCCGTCAATAAAATTAATTAAATCCTGAGGCTGAAAAATTTATTCTTGAAAGTGACATATTTTAATGCAAAATATTGTTAATGGCTCATTTTATTATATCAAAATCTTTGAGTTACCAATACATAGCTTGTGTTAAAAGAGTCGTTCAACAAATTTAATAACAGGAACGAAGGTAATTTTGAATTAATTGATTTTTTTGATTTTTTCAATTAAATGTAACAATGGAAAGATTCAATTTCATACATTACATATTCATGTATGTGTGATGTTTTCCTAGATATCTACTATCAAACTATCATGACATAAACAGTCATGTGAGGTATAAGTGTTCGGAATTGTTTAGGGGCACTTACTTGTTCATTCGCTATTGTGGAAAGATGAATGTCTGAATGGAATTTTGTTTGTGTTCTAATAAAAACCATTGAAGAGCCACTCCGTGTGTTTCATAGTATTTATTTAGCTGATCGTGATACACCCATTCTAAAACTACTTATGACTAAAATCGTGATCTTGCAATTGGGAACATTTTGTTTTCATGAGATCACTTAGATTACATACAAAACGACCTTATGCTTCTCTTGTCTCATCGTACGCTTTTTTATCAGAGCCGATTCTTCCCTACATATGGTGTGTTTCCTAAACCGGTTAGCTTTGAAATAATTCTTTTCAGCTGCAGCCGGTTATTAACGTTAAAAGGACACATTCATAAAGTTTGACCTATGTAACTCCGTGTGATATAGACATCGAAGAAAGAGAAGTAAAAACCGTGATCAATTATTGATAAGTTAAGGTATAGATTTTTTGGATTTGTACTTGTTGAAAGGACTGAAAGACTGGTCTCTGCTGGTACCGTTCTTGAAAGTTAGAAATCAATTATTCATTGGCTTTTGAAACTTTAAGTGGCTTTTAAAGCATCAAGGAGGTCGGTGTCAATGGCCGATCTATGATTATTCTGCACTTGGAATTTCTTTATTTGAAACTCTTCATGTCCAGTCTACGAGTAATGTGTGCGAATTGCCTTTTGATAATTATCAATATGCAGATTGTTTTCTATTGAAACCTTGTTTTCACCTCAATATAGGTAAGGTTTGTTTCCGAATCTAAACTGAACAAGATTTTCCTTTTATATTTTCGAAAACTTACATTTCAAACCGCTGGAGCACCTGTGTAAGTCTTTCTTTAAAAAATCATAATTTTATTTTTATCATTTCTTTACTGAATACTTTTCGGACACAATTTGTTGATCAATTTGTAAAGAATGCATCCCTACACTACATATAAAAAGACTGATAACTGATATGACAGAAACTAGTTAAACATACCCCAAATAGTTCCAAATTAGAAAGTTTGAATTTTCTTATTATTTTAGACAATGTTTTATTTTTAAAAAGTCAATATTAGTTAATAGTAAGTTATATATTTCGTTTTTCGCGGCAATTAGATAAGAAATTTGAGAAATTTCGTTTTTGAATCCGTTGTTACCAAGCTAACTGCCTTATGCCCTCGATATGTCGGAGCAATATGATGATTCGTTGTATTCTAAATCTATCGTGACTTTGGGAATGATCTTTGAATCTGTCGAACTTAAGCGAACACTGTATTGCATAACATTTAAACTAAGTTTGAAAGTATTAAAAACAATTTCCTATTTAGCAGCTGTACATTACGCATGTTTTATAGCTGTCATCTTTCTAAAAATATTTCTATTTCCACTGAGTCAGCTGGATTTTGACTCGAACTCTAAGTTAATGACTGCAAAATGATAGTCAAGCACTGGTGGCTAGATAAAGATTTTTTGAAGCAGTAGAGTTGCATGAAATTGACAAATACTACGTTAAAACCACATTGCAAAGAAGATAAAATGTTTATTTCAATTTGGTGAGGGTTTTTTCCGATAGAATATGGACAATATACACATGTTCATAAAACAGTCACCATACTAATCATGTTATATTAACATTGAAACTAAGAAAAACATGATAATCACACAATGTTCTGTAACAAGCATGTGACGAGGAGTTGTAGCTGACACCTGTCCTTTTTCCTAAAATTCATTAACGCTGGTGCATGAGACAGGTACATACAATAAATGTTACAAATTAAAACAAATATGAAGGATATGACAAAAAGATACAATACTTTTTACAAATACAGAGATATGAAACATGTTTAAGACAAAATAATACGACTTAGTTATTATTTTGTTTAGTGTAACATCCAGAACATTTGGTAAGCATGTTTTAAAGGAGATTTGCCATCATTGTGATATTTGGACAATTAAGCAAAAGACTTGGTATTAATAGTATTCTTTCGGCAAGACAAGCTTCACATCCAAAAGATAATGGAACTCGCATGCAACTATTTGTGAGTTATATCACTGTCAGTCTCTCGAATTTTGTTTTAACTGTCTACTGAGTTTCGTTGATATCAGCCAAAGTACCATATGTTTTAAGGTAACATCGAATCACCCCTCTCTCTCTCTCTCTCTCTCTCTCTCTCTCTGTCTCTCTCTCTCTCTCTCTCTGTCTCTCTCTCTCTCTCTCTCTGTCTCTCTCTCTCTCTCTCTCTCTCTCTCTCCCTCTCTCTCTCTCTCTCTCTCTCTCTCTCTCTCTCCCTCCCTCTCTCTCTGTCTCTCTCTCTCTCTCTCTCTCTCTCTCTCTCTCTCTCTCTCTCTCTCTCTCTCTCTCTCTCGTCCGGTTTCCGATAATTAATTTTGACGTTTTCCTGATTATTTGCATTATATTAACCAGATTCATTCAAGAGGGAATATTTTAAGTTACAACCTCTACTTCTTGATACCATTAATAATTGGACATATGTCAACAACATACTTTGTGCCACTTTAACCATATAGCTGCTTACATTGTTCTTTACTTTCAAAATAGTGCAAATATCTAATAAAATGGTGTTCACTCAAGATCGACTTATTCAAGCATCATTCTTCCAAAAGTTTTAAAGAAAAAAACATAATCCTATTACATGCTTAACGATTGATCTCATACTAAAGGAACACATTTGACAGGGATTTGTATAACACTGGGGCCGAAATGCAAAAACTCAAAGTTCATGACAATCTCATCAAATAGTCATTAAAAATATTGTTTTTGTAAAAAATGAAATATAAATCATAATGTTTATTGCATGATGTCAATTTTAAAACAAAATTTCGCCAAAATGTGTTAAAATAATATTTTAAGGGAGAAATAAGAAAATCTCAATTTTCTATTTTCGACACATGCCCCGTTTGGCGAGTGGCATAATTTTAGCTTACATTGCAACATATCTGTTCCTTGTAAATGTAATGTAATATTTATCCCATCACCAAGTAATCTTACGTTTTGCCTGTATTGTATTTTGCTAAAATATGTAGTTCAGCAGCTGTACATTTCTGTTTCAGTAATAGGCCAGGCTTGCGCGACCAATGCAGACTGCCCCTACGAGAACTTTCGCTGCTACCAGAATATGTGTGATTGTTATGTTGGTTACAGTTATGACTCATCTCAGACAAGCTGTGTCAGGAGTGAGTTCGACTTTATGTTTTGTCAACAATTCCAACTTTATCTATATTTTATTGTTTAATTTTATTTCTGATATTAGAAGAAAAATGTGCCATACCATTTTAGTATTTGCTAAAAGAACAACGCAGATTTCCTCAAACATGTTTCAACTTTAGTCTGCGGGAGGTTTCCAGTACGGGTTTACATTACATATATATATAATTTGTGTTTAAGTAGTATTTTCATCATTATAAAATGGGAATTATCTAGCTTATTAAGGTTTTTTCTGTTTAGCAATTATAAGGATAGATTCCTAGATAGTGAAGAGCAATCTGCTCGTCTCCTTCTCAAACTGAGGGGGTATACAGATTGTGAAGGACTCTTAACTTGTCTTTATGTCAAACCTAGGGGGGGATAAGGGTCGATTCCTAGATTGTGAAGGGGTCTCAGCTCGCCTTTATGTCACACTGAGGGAGTATAGGGGTCGATTCCTAGATTGTGAAGGGCTCTCAGCTCGCCTTTATGTCACACTGAGGGAGTGTAGGAGTCGATTCCTAGATTATGAAGGCCTCTCAGCTCGCCAAAACTCCCTCAGTTTGATATATAGGCGAGCTGTGAGCTCTTCACAATCTGAGAATCGACTGCTATACCCCTAGGTTTGACATAAAGACAAGTTAAGAGTCCTTCACAATCCTAATGCAAAATATACTACAAACAAGCAAATTTACAGATTTTGATCATTCCCAGATTGTTCAGGTCTCACAATCTGCAGATTGTTTAAACAATCAACGAATGAAAATAAATCCTTGAATGTTCGAACAATCTGCAGATTGTAATCATTCCCAGATTGCACGGAACATATATATATATATATATATATATATATATATATATATATATATATATATATATATATATATATATATAGTTGGAAAATATGTAGTAAGAAGTTAAAACAATCCATCTTAATGGCTAGCGCTTTCATTTTAACGGGCCTCTTCAGGCCATATATACAACATATATACATACATGTATGCAGCAAAACATTAAGTTCTAGAATTTAGCAAACTTGAGGAGTTGCTAAGGGTACTATCGTTGCTCCCATATTTACAACCCTGTTTTTGGGATACCTTGAAACTTTCCTACTTAATAATCGCTCGGACAGAGTATGCAGAATGTTATTAGAAGACTGTTTTATGCCATTAATAGGAAGAAAGGAGGAACTCTGTAAATTCATGGTATCCTGAACTCTTTAAGTCCATCTTTAAATTTCACTATGGAAACAAATGATACTTATTTGAACTTTACTTTCATTCATATGTACAGAAGAGCCGGCTATTATATTTTTATATGTAAGAAATTGAAACGTTCAGATAAAAGTTTGATAACAACAAGCTTTTTGCTGGAAATTCTGCAATAAGTTACCAATCATTATTGTTGTGCTTATGAATTGTGCTATATGCATTTTGATAAGTGATCCTTGTTTTTTTCTGTGTTTATGAAAGGATGCACTGTATATGGGGACAAGTACTCTACTCTCAGGGACATCACTGTGAAGCGCTGCAACATCAAGACATATTACACCACACCTGAAGACTGCATGCAAAGATGCACGGATGAAACATCCTTTGTCTGCAAAAATGTGGATTATCGTCCATACAGTAAACAATGCCATCTATGCGATGTGGCTTGGCATGATTTGTCAAGATTGGGTCGACAATACGGTCAGTACGGCTGGATTGTCTACCACCGTCACTGTGCTAATGCCTGAAGCACACCAAAGTAGTTTTTGCTGCGACCTTCTCCGTTCAAAAATGATTGTAAAACGGCCCCGAAAGGGGCAGAAACTAGTCAATTTTGTTTTGTAGTTGTTAAGGCGCATGTGCATAAACTTATAGTTCTCGGAATGTCATTCTTGTGTTTATCTCGCACAGTTAGTTGGAAGCACATTTAAACAGCTTCCGCTTTTTCTTCTTCTAAGTCTGTCTTCACTACTTAAAATATTCTCCATATGATAATTGCTAGATAAGAAGCGTGCATGGAAAACAACCTTCATTACGTATGGTTTATGTTGAAGACCTTAATGATGTCCAATAATCGTTTTGTTATGCTATACCGTTTCCTCAGTATATGATTTTGAAGTTTATGAGGAAATTTCGATATTCAGGTTATGGGGATTGATCTCGTAAATTAGTTTTTAAAATGTGTTACTGAAAGCAGAAGTCCTTAAGAAACCCCTTACTTAGTGAAAGATTGTACAATTTCAACATTGTCGTTTCATTGATATGTCTCTGAGGTGCGGATCCATTTTATCTCTTAAAGTAATGTATTTCAAGGAACACTATATTGCTATTTTTGCAATCCCGCCAGGAAGTCGACTAAATAAAGTCACGACTTATACACCTTGATCCTAATGGGTGCTTTAAGTTATTACTAAGACTGACCTGTTAAAACTCTTTGTCGTTTTATTTAAGTGATCTAGTAAATGAATATAATGAGTAGATAATCTAATAAACTTTAATAAACTCTTTCAGTTTGTTCCTTTTGAAATACAAATTACTAGTTTGTCAGGCGTCAATGACATACAGTTCCACTGACAAACGAATATTACATTTAAATAACTTTTTTAGTTAGTTTTTTAGTTTTTAGTCTCCACATGTTATATACGGTCATTCAATTTATCTATTAAGGTTGTATATATTTTAAATGTTGATATGCATATGTGTGTTCCGACAATAACTGCTTATTATAAAAAAAATATTGTCACGATTTGTCAATGAAATGAGTGGAAATTGTCTCTTCTGATAACTAATTGAGAGTACATACATTTATAATTGATCATTATTTAAGTCCAATGAAATCAATTTTAACGTTATTTAGAAATTCTCTCTTAATGATGTTCATTATTTGTCATAAATTCTCATAATTATGGATGGAATTCCATTATCGACCCAAAGCCATGTGATATATTCATTTCAACCCTTGCAGCTATGCTTTTACCACTAACCAAAAGGATGCACAACAACCTTTTTCTGTCATCCTTTGATAATATACTACAGTTTAGAGAAGCTACTGTTGTGAATTGTTAGGCAAGATGATTATTTTCCATGAGTGTAATATCTTTTGAAATATTCATTTTACACAGATTGTAGTAAACAGAAATCATTTAGTAAAAATTTAACACTTACTTTATTACTTATCATCAATTACATTTTCGAAAACCATTGACAGTTGAAATAGACAACTAATGCGTAGCTTTCAAAATTTTTTGCTAACAAACCAAGCAAAGTTAAAATAAATATCATGATATAAAAGTGATCAACAGGAATATCAAAACTTTCATTGTAATGTTTATAGCAATACAAATAACTGCACTCGAACAGAAGTCATTGATTTACACATAAGTCTAGGACAATTGAAATATCAGTTCAAATATTCTGACTTCTTTGAATTATTATATTTATATTATTTATATCAAAGGCCGGAATTATTCATCAAATGTTCTGCCGAAATGTTTTACACGAGACTTTTCTACTAAATCCTTTGATATGGAATGTATGATGAATACTTTCGAGAACATATAAAGTTACATGTTTTTTTTCAGCGGCGACAAACTATAGTAAAATGTAGTGATTGTTTTGTTTGTTATTTCATGCTGATACCAACTTTTAAAAAACAAAACGGTAAAAAAAAATTGAGTTTAGTTTGATGATTGCAATTCAAATGATTAAGTCTTTGAACATTTTTTTTGGATTTGAGTATTCATGTAGTAAGATATAGCCAGTCGGCCAGTCCTTTTGTCATCTTCTTTTCCTATTTATTGTATTCAACATGTTTGGTGGAAACAAAATACAGCTAATTTAATAAATATATCGAGGTGTGGTTTTACCTTGCAATGAATAAAGATGAATTCAAAATGATGTTTACTAACTTAAAGTTATGTTTATACTCTATCAAAACTCTTTGTGTCAGGTAAAAATTGCTGTGATTCAAATTGCATCTCAGGTGTTAATAAAAGAAATAAGGAGAATAAGGTACATTATAGTTTTCATATGAGTTCAAGTGCAAGGTCTGTTAACTTTTATTTTGAAACACAATCTGCTTTGTATGGCAAACATATGACTAAACCTCAACAACAAATATAAGTATGTTATGTACATCTTCTTTGTAAAGCAATCTAGTTACTCAACATCCATTGCAAGTCAGATATAGCAAAATGGTTCCCACTCCTCTATAATCATCTGAACACCATATGCAAATGACTTCACACCATCATATAGGCTTGAACTAGAAAAAACTATCGATATCCAGCCTCACCCGAGGTCCCATTCAGATTATCTTTCCTCTGCACAATCCCTCATTTATACCTCAAACACTACCTAAATAAAAAAGAATATAGATTTTTCATCAAACATCCTGTTTTTATATATACGCCAGTCATGAGGGTTTGATAGGTCCTTCATAAAATTAGAATTTTCTATACAGAATTGAAGACCCATTGCAATTGTAGGCGATACCCAACAGTTAACTAACATAGATTTGGCAGGTTACTGAAATTACCAGGTGTCAAAATTTCGAATTCAGTTATTTCCATTTTTCTCTACAAAGTCCTTTATAATTCAAAAGCTTTAAACACAGGTCATATTTGTTCCTTTGCATTAAGCCAATATGATTTTGTTAATTTTTTTCTCAGAAAGTCGAAATGGAATATTTTAATCGAAATTTAAGGAATTTGGAATTTCGAAAATATTTCCCCTTCTGTATACTTCATCATGCCAAAATTCGAAGTTTTGTAAGAGAGACTAGACAATCTCACAATCAGTTCAAGAATGGCTATTTCACGCATCAACAATGGGATATGCTTTGTCAGTTCTGCTGAAGTTATTTTATGACGTTCAAACTTAGTCAAAATTACATGATATTTGCACAAAGATACAGTAGTAAGTGAACAAACTTTTGATATGCAGCTGTATACAAATACAGAAGCTGTAAATACTAATTCAATTTCAGTGCCAACTACTTCTATAACTTATCTAAAACTATCAACTTTAATTTGTCCTTTTTTTCTGCCTTAGCTATATATACATAGAGAACAAAGTTAAGCACCCCCCTATTTTTAAAATTGCAAAATGCATCTAGTGGAGAAAAATACGACAATATGACTAAATGGATCCCATTGACATAGAAACTACAGTTTTCGTGACTTAGTATCTTTAAAATCATCATGCATGATGACATTTTGAGAACTTAAGATAAAAAACGTAATGGTATGATTTTTCACCTAAAATAACTATCGTCCGTTTGTCAAAAGTATGCGGTGGATTCTGATGTTAGTTGTCATGAACAACAATTTTGTTAACATGTACAATTTTACACTTTAAAAAATCTTGTATCCTTCACAATAAGGACATAATTGGGTTTTGAAATTTGATAAGAATTTTCCATAATTTTTAGAAAATGGCCATAACCAGACGATTTTGGAATAAAGGTGGTCTTCTTTAACTTTGGTTCAGTAACCCTATACTTCCTTTTGCTTTATAGTCGTTGTTACGGTTAAAACCGCCCCATTTAGACCCTTTTTATGAATTGGTCATTATCCAAAAAATGAGATTTTAGAGGTCAATATTGCTGTAACTAGTGACTTTTGCTTAAGAGATTCATAATAAAGTTTGATAAGTGGAATAGGAATAATGGAATAATACACGTTAAAACAAAAAATATTGACTTTCTGAACATATTCACCTTTTGATCTTAAAATAACCAATTTGTATAACTGCAATTATTCAAAATATCCGAAATGATATCTTAATTAAATTATGTTCTTAAATTGCAAAATTATGATTCAATCATATCATACAATTACTTTTACTGCAATGTGGTCCTCTTTATTCTCGGACAAAACTTACTGGTGAAAAACTAGGGGGTGCTTAACTTTTTTCCTTATATATAGATACGATTCGGAAAATTACCTTTATCATTGTTCGGTTTTCACCCCTTATCGCGACCGCAGACATTCATGATTTTACTAATGCCCTTTTTACATGCAGTCTTTACTCCTAGGAGCAAATTTACTCCTAGGAGTAAAAGTATATTTACTTTACGTTCCATTGAAAATTAAGGACCCTTAAGTATATATGGTTTGCTTACGGTTAAAACATCATTTTGGCGAGAACTCACAATGAGTAAACTGCTTATCCAAAGGAGAAGAACAGAGTGTCAATATTTCCTGCGTACAGGTTTTGTGCTTGGTTTGTCAACTCACAGAAATAAGTGGTCAAAAACACGTTCTTTGACATGGTGGAATGACATTGTGAGAGGTAATTTTAAGGATGAACAGTGGAAAGAAAACTTCCGCATGACAAGAGAAACCGTGTTTGCACTTTGTGAAGAATTAAGACCTTTTTTTGCCTCCAGTCAGAGATCCCATAGATCTTCAACATATGGTTGCTATAACCATGTATTGGCTCGCATCAATTTCTGAATACAGAACTATTGGTAACCTATTTGGAGTTGGACCTGCAACTGTTTGTGTTACACAAATTGTGTACAGCTATAGCTGAAAATCTGCTTTCTTTTGAATGTTGTTCCAATAACATGATGTCATAAAAACGAATCGATTTGACGTAAAAATCATTGGTACTGTTACTGTTACTGTTAATATGTCACTTATTCATAGCTGAAATATTCAAATTGAAATACCTTTATTTCAGGTAATTACTCATCTGTGGTGGCGCTACTCACAGAATAAAAGGTAGTGGAAAGGGATTATCTCAATTGGTCCGGATCCACACTTTTTCCAAGTTAATGTATAAAAGATTTTTACTCAAATTACCTAAATTTAGACGTGAGTGTCAAACTGTTGGAATCATGGTGACATGTCAGCTTATGTTTATGAACAATAAAAACAGTTTTCAACTTAAGTTTTTCATTTGAATGAAAACAACCATAAACCTAAGTCTCAATTCTTTTATTTTCCAATTACCACTAATATATTTATAGAAGTAGTTTAGATATACACAATGTAAAGTACAATTTCTCAGCTTTTTAAGTACAACATTTATAATTGTGGTAAATTTGGACAATTTTTTTAGTGATGTTATCTTTATCCAAAAACATCAATTTTCAGCTATGCTATAATCAGTTGATCAAACATTGAGTAGAAATCTTAATCTTGGTCATAAATGACATAGTGCATATTGTTACATTATTATTGTAAGATTCAATTATGAAAGCAATTGTTTGGTATTACACTAACGTTGATTTGTGAAGTATGTTAAGTTGGGAATTCCCTTTTATTATGACCTTCCTATACCCCTAAACAAATTGAACAGTCACAAAGTCCTTTCCACTCAGAAGATGATACGCAAAAAGAGAATTTGCTCTTATACTATACTATAACGGTCATGTTACATTACAATATCAACAAATAGTTGTGTTTCTAAAATTTCTCGGATTCATTGTTATTTAACACTTGCAAATTACAGCTAATGCCTACTGTACAGTTTTAAACCTAAAAGGCAGGTGTTGAATAGCAATGTATTCCGGAAATTTTACAAACACAACTATTTAACTTCTAAATGATCTGAACTCTTGAGTTGATTTCATTATGGGCAGAAAATTGGAAAGAGCAGAAAGTTTTAAAACATATCTGCACAACTAAAAAGAAAAAATTATGATTTTTCAATATTTACACCATTATTCACACCATATTTCTTGGTTTCTTCATATTTACGTGCTCAGCGCATTTTGGCAAGATTTAACACTAGAACACTAAAAATCATGAATAGATAAAGCAAATGCCACACAAAAATCTATTTTTGCCTTTCCTTCCTTGTGAAATGAGTAGCAATGTTTTCTTCCTCTTTTATCTTGTGAACCTCTTGACTCATTTGGATAACTGTTATATAACAGTAAAAGATTGTCTTCACATAAAATCTCTTCAAATTGACATATACAGATTGTGACCGTCTGTTTTTAAAGAAGTGATGCAATATTATGTCTAGTTTTGGGATGCTGCATTCAGTTTGCTTACAGGAGTAAACACAAAACCTGTTTCCATGACATGGTTACTTACAGCAGCAAAAGTAAATATACTTTTACTTTACCTCTTGGGGTGGAGTATTTTACTCCTAGGAGCAAATATACTCCTGTAAGTAAATTGCAAAGGGACCGTTTACATGGCATGTTTACTCCCTGTAAGTATATTTACTCCTAGGAGTAAATATACTTACAGGAGTAAAAGTGTGCATGTAAAAAGGGCATAAGTCAATCAAATTAGCTTTAAAATCATACCTCTAAGCAGCAGCGGATACTTAAGTCCTGCTTCATGACTGTGTATATAAAGGAGCCTTTTATACAGTCAAGGTTCACATTCAGCAAGTCTAGATTGACTGAATACACATATGAAATTAGCAGCCTAAAGAAATAAAATATTACGGATAAAGGAACAGTAAATTATTAAAAATCTTCATAGACTAAATTTTAGTCTACGTATACTTGTAAATTGATAATGTTGGCAATGTCTGGGTTATATGAATCAAACAATTCACGGAGTGCCTCTTTAAAAGACAAACACCGTCCCGCAAAAAAATTGTGATTTCGGCGGGAGCGACGGTGAAAATCTCCCCCTCAACTACGCGTTTTCGGAGAGTTTTAATGACATAAATGATCACTTAGATGGGAGAAAGGTTATAATGGAATGACCACTATGTATTGGGTTACAAAAAACGGCTTCCATATGCAAATGACACAAGTGTTGGTCTTAATTTTAGGGTTTCTTCAGTAGAACGCTAATGGAAGAGACAAAATCAAATTATTTGCTTTGAATTAACTTCATGAGACTGGCATTGAGGTTGACTTGTGGTTTTTGAGTGTCAGTAGTTTATGTGATTATATGTCGTAATTGAGCCAAGATGTGACAGTAATGAAATAAACTGTGACAGGAATTGACGTCACACGATGAACTACATTGCAATATGTTAAGAAATGTAATGGTGACCTTACCACAGATACTGGGAGCACAAGATAAAATAAAGATGGTAGAAAAATATCATTTTTGACGATGATACTATATTGTACATTATAATTTTATTCAAATTTTTTGTAGATAACTTAACTCATAAGTGAAAATGTTGAAAGTGGGAAAGTTATACAGTAGCCCGAACTTGTGTTTTGTGTATTAAAGTGTGCCTGTAACAAAAACGTCTTAACTTTCTTTTTATAAATAACCAATCAGCCTATCATACTGAAATAATTCAAAGCTTAATATTTCCAACTCTTGAATTATACTATAAATAAAGGAATCATAAAATGATAATAAAATAAGAAACGTATATGTGTTCTCTGGTTGTTTTTCTTTCGTCAAACATCCAATTCCCACATCCAAGTTAAACCCTTTTGCTTTGTTTAATAGACACACATTTGAATGATAGCTTTCAGTAACAAACAACCGATAGAAAAGTCTAACTGCCAAGTATATATAAATAAACTTACGTTCATGTATATTAATAAAATACATTTTCTGTAAGCCTTCTTTCTTTCAAACGTATGAAAGCTCGTTGTGTTGGTTTTAAGAGATATATTTGAGAAAAGTTTTAGAACTGAGTTATGCCAGATTACTTCTTCTCATTGACCTGTTATTCCAAGGGAATTCAAAAACATGATTGGCGACCTTTTCATCTTAAAACATACGTTGCACACGATGTTTATACATCGAAACATGTGCTGATACACCGGAAAGTTATTGCATCACTGCATTTGTTGTGTGCGAAGTTGAAGCCTGTGGAAAGTCAATATTTGCTTACCGAAAGAATAATGTTTTGGTGTTGCAAAATTAAATAAAGAACAGTTGTACCGATTCTCTGAGAGATCAATACGTCATGTTGATTTGGTAAAAACAGGCATCGAACCACGTTCAATTTTCTTTTCACAAACATGTGATATTTCTAAGAGGGCTGGTCACATGAGTGAGTGAATAAAATTGAAACAGTTGGGGAGCTTTTTGACCCGTTTTCATACAAAACCGAATAAGAATAAATATTTTTTAACATACGAACTTAAAAACCCCCCAAAATACTATTAGTTATCTCACCTATCTTATCTCAAAACCTTCCTGATTAAGTGTATGGAAGACATTTGCTCTAAAAAAGATGGTCAAACATGCACCGTGTCGGACAGGCATTTCAGACCCTCTCTCGTCCAATCCTCATATCAAGAGCAATAAACCGTAATTTATCTTGGGCAATGTAACAAGAAATTTTAAATTCAGGAATAGAGACATTTTATCATGATTAATTTAAAATATAGAAGATTAAAGGAACATAATCATAACATAATTACTTCAAACGTGATAATAGCAATTTAAGAAAATAGTTTCATTCATTTTCAACACGTATATTTTCTAGAAAGAGTAGGTGTTTTTTCTAAATAAAAATGTTATACAAATTCACAAATAACTTTACATTGACCATACCAGCAGCTAACCATCTCGGCTATTTCGCCTTCACAAAATCAAGATAGCTGTTTCAATACCCCTATGATAAATGTAGATCAGCGCAGCTCCCAAAGCTAAATGTAATAGAGATACCGATTTATCTCTAGGTCATTTTGACACGGTGAGATAGACGAGTTGGTTAGGCGAGTTGGTCAATACTGGTGGTGTTACCTGACCGAGGGTGTGGATTGGAAACCCTCAGAAGTACAAAAGTAGGTATTATGGTAGACAGTGTGATACAAAATATAACACTGTTACATTATAATGCAGTTTTAAGTTTGGAGTTAGTTAAGTGCATATACTAATGATCACATTTGTATGAAACCGGTTGGTAAGGAATTGATATGAAAAGATTCATTTTATACAAAAACCATGAAAACTTAATTTTACATCTTTACATATTTACATATATGTTAACGCTACATGCGTAGCAACAACATGTATCATACCCTGATGACATGTATCATTATTTACACCCTTATATAATAAAAGCAAACTTTTGGATAACGTTTTATTCTAGTGCTGAGACAAGAAACTCATCAATGTCTACAGAAGAAAAAAGGCCGGAAAGAATTTTGACATTCGAAGAATATAAAGCGGGATATCTGTCCTTCTGTTGTCACTCTCTTGACACGCTTGGTAAAAAGTGAAACTATTTCACTGTAAACGAATCTCTTTCGACCTTCAAAATTGTCAGGAAAACCTACAAAAAGCTTTAAGTGGATATAGTGACTGGCATAAAACCAGCTAATGATCACGTTTTCAAGCACATGCCTATCGCATTTATAATTGTAGCTAGAACGGGAGGATGCTATAAAGAAATATATACATGTTTAATTATTTTTTAAAAGTTTTTGTATGGATGTATTTTCGGAATCTATCGGTATCATTCTTACTTTTGAAATATAATTTAACGATTACTCCCACCAAGCTTATAAAATCAAATTTACACAATAACTCCTTTTACAATCTGCTGATATTTCTGCTTTTGCTAAAACTCCTAGCGGTTAAAAATAACAACACAAACTAACATCCTTATCAAATTACCTTTACTTATTACCTGACCGACTCATGTCCTATTAAAAGGTATGTGTGCGAGGCACAGGTGAAGGGACTCTAGTGCTCTCCTCAATAACGAGAACAGTCAGTTTGAAACAGAGTAGTTAACTGCGCAATTTACTTTCATACCAAACAATAACGACTCACATCTTCATAGTTTGGAAGATATAAGTTGAGAGGAATTTCCGATTCGGAAGTCTAATAAAAAAAATAGAACAAAGATTCAGCATATGGTCTTACCAGGTGCTTTGCTCAGTTGATAGGGCGTTGTGGTTATATCAAAGGACGTTAAAAGATGGTCATGAAATTTTCGATTGAACCTTTTACCTTTATTTATATTGAGACATGTCTAAATCACGATGCGTTGGCGAATGGAAATTCTCGAATTTTATGTCAATAGACTGTTTCATCAAAAAAGATCCAGAAGTGTGCTAATGCACGTTAAATGTAAGTTAATTTATCATTCCTTTCGAGCTGTCAAAGATTTGAATTTTATTTCATTAAATTGACAGTAGAAGTAAAACAGAAGCATATTAACAATCGCGAAAAATGTTCTTTAAAATATCAATTTAGTTTTTCTTCTTCCTGATTTATTCCTTACCAGAACCAATAGTTTAATAATCTGTGAGCGGTGTGAATGGATTAAAGTTGCGAAAATAAAAATATTTAGATTTTGCGGCATACATTATTAAGTGATTTTGATTTATTTTTGAGATGTTCAATTAAGAACAAAAAGAAACTTCAAAACGCAGAAATTTCTCTTTTATACGGACAATTTCAAAACTAAAAAACTACTTGAAGTATGATATCATTGAATCTGGCAGTTAAAATTCAGGCTCGATATAATATTACAAACTCCGGATTCACTGATTTTACTTTTAAGCTTTGAAGGAATTTTAGGTTAAAAACTCCTCATGTTCGTATTATTACATGCTTTAGAGAAGTTTATGTGCTGAACAATTTATGGTCATACGAAAATAAGTGATCAAATTTATAGCTAAAACATAACGAAAAGACAGTCCCAGTTGACAATACAATTATGCTGGATAGATTCATCTTCTGGAAAGCATGTTTCCATGTTATGTTTTATTTCATTCCATTCACTTACATTAAAAGGGATACATTTTTCGGGTTTGGCCATTTTGACATTTAGATAACAATGATATAATTATATACTTTTATAGCGCCTCATCAACATCACTCAGGGACATGTTCTAAGCGCTAAACATAACTACAGTTTCCATAACCATGGTAACGTACCTTCTGAAGATGCTGTACATGTAACTGTTCCCTAGGAATATCAATCAGTAAACTATCACAGAGCGTTTTTTTAAAAAAAAGTCCGAACCTTGGTGGCTTCAACAGTTAAATTAATACAATTGGAACCAATATTTCTTAAATGAAAATTTTGCATATGCTTTTACTATGACATTGGATATGATGATTGGATTTGAGTTCAAATAAACAACATTTTTTACAGAGTGGGGAGGACTTGATTATTGTACTCTAGAAATTTAGAAAATCTGATACTTTTTTGTCTCTGACACGGAGCTTTAATGGTGACGTCTGTTTAACAATTTAACAAGGTTGTAATATGTAACTTCATTGAGGTAGGATTCTACATTGACCTTTGCTTTCTACTGACTGGCTAGACTAGGTTTGATACTGTTCACCACTGGGGGTCGTAGGCATAAAGCATCACGGTGACGGCTTGTGATGGTTCTTCATAAAGCTTTGGTGTATATGTTATTACTAAATTCAACATTGGAATAAAAATATTATGAACATGTTAAATTATCCGCCGTTCCATCTCAAGATGGGACGTCCCAACTTGGAATTCCAAGTTGGGATGATACATATACAGTATACAATGTCGGTCCTACAACTGAGCCTTGTGATACTCCATATTCCATAAAAACATGGAAATTTCCTTTTAAATAGAACTGATTTGGAGCGATCTTCTAGATATGAGGAAAACCATACAAGTTTTATGTCTAATCCCGCTCAATCCCAAGCCTTGATAAGAATAAGTAATGGATAAGGTCTTAAAACAACAAGCAGGTTTATATCCAGAACATAACTGAGAATTGTTTTAGTGTAGGCAGATTTATATTCATAAATCAGATCACTCTGATCACTCTTTTTATCTCTTTCCAGGTTTTGTCAAGTGTCATATGTCGTCAATCTTTTGACTAAGCTTTGGCTAAAAACAATAATCGGCTTTTCAAAATTAGAAATGGAGAGATGAAAGGTTTAACGTTTAAACTTATACCCTCTACATTTTAAGCCACCAAGAATGATAAACTGTTTTAATGTTTCAATCATTTACAATTACATAAAAATTGATTAATTTACCCCGTACCATCTAATTGAGATATATGATTAAAGTCAATCAAATTTGATTAAAAGCCGAAAAAAGGAAGTCATCACGGGGATCAGAAATTAGCTGCCTATCTATGGCTTTGGATTTAAGCCATTTTCACGTACTAGAATTATGAAACCATATAAAGATAATCATTTGTAGATATATTATTTGCGCTTGTATTAAGCCATGAGAGTTAGTCTGTTCTTTGCTCTTTAATTATAACTAGAAATTCTTTATCTATTGGATACTCTCAAATTTTAGCAGAAACAACCGCATTAAAAGAATTGTTTACTCAAGGTGGCACACGTATCAACGTAAGTTTGGGATACTTTATCGACTTATCAAATACACGAGGTTTAGATCAAGAAGAGGATGGTATTTTTTTTTATCCATTCCATACATCAATCAAAAGTTAGTGCCTATGTTTGTTTCTAAGGCAACATTCACCACGGAAAGTAGATTTATCTTCTGCATAGTAAAATATGTATCATTCAAGGCTTTGTTTGTGTCAAAAGTTTATATTTGGACATTTTTTATGAGTTATGAAAAGAACCCGATGCATTTTATAAATGGAGCTTCTAGCTCTCTTTCTACTTATGAAAAGATACATCAGTAATTAAAAGGAAATCAATGTTTCTTATGACAAATAGTGCCTTTCATTTGTTCACTGATTTCAATTAACAATTGAAAATCGATTAATGTGCGTTTTCAAACTGTGTTAATGGATGTTTTGGAAAGTGTTTAGTAATGAGAAAATGTTTCATTTAAAAGGATTTCAAATCGTCAGATTATCTTAAGATAATAATATTTCACATAAACGGTTAAAGAAATATACCGTAAATCTTTAGTTGACGCCTGCCTCGATCCATCACAAATCTCGGAAAATATTGGTTGAATATAACTCTTGGAAAATCACATCTTTAGATTATATCATACAAAAAACTTTAATACAATGGTATTGGAGATACAAAAAAGGGAAAATTCGGCTTGCTGAAGTTAAATTAATCTAAAGCATTATCTGTAAATCTCCAAAACCTCTTTACGGTAATGCCATACAATGTATCGTAATTGATAAATTATCAGTTGGGTATGCCAGACTGAATAAGGTTTTTGGTTCAAACAGTCCCCTATCTAGACAGCTATTGTTATTGTGTGTATAGCGTTGAGGTAAGATGAGGTGAGTTGGTGTTTAACGCCGCTTTCAAGATTATTTCACTTATATCGCGGCTGCTAGTATTATTGCAGGGAGATGTACCGCAACACCATTGTGGCTATGTATTGCGATGAAACCTGCGAGCATCGGCTTGAACTAGCGAACAATGGGTGGTACTGCGCTGAAATTCCGTGTAATATTGCACCCAAACCTGACTGCGTGTAGAACAGTTCTCTACTGCAGACAAAGTTGCCGAGCCCCTGGCGGGACTAGAACCACGGACCTCCTGATCCGAAGCCGAACGCGCTAACCACTGCACTATCCCGCCCCTTGTGTGCAGCTTTAAAATAAATAGGAAAACGGTCTTCAGTTAAGGATTTACGGTACCAGTTATAAATCTAACTAATGGCAACATGTGATTCATCCTTTGATTACTGATACAATCTGACGTCCGACAAAATATGTTATATACATTATTCATAATTATTATTTGTTAATACTACTCGCAACAAGTTCATTAGGAAAACTAATGTCTCCAGTTCTATTGACCTTAGATATGAACTATCCATTGACCATTGTTGATCTATTAACAATCAACGCTGACAAGGGGCAGATACACGTTACAATTCTTTGTGATGATAGACTGAAGCAGTACAGAGGATGGCATTTTTCGATTTCGAAAAACTCTATCGATCTATATTTTGGATAGTTTTTTTCGCGAAAGGTTTGAACACAGTTCTTTGTTTCAAACCACTTGGCATAATGATGTGTCGCTCAAAGTGTTTAGATGAGGAAGGTTGCTGGTCCTTCACCTTTTCTGCCATCAGTCTACATTGCTGTCTGATTAGAAAAAGCACATGTAAGGACGGATTTACAGAGACCAGTGTCAGACAGGTTTGTATATTGAAAACTTCATATGCTTTGTGATATGTAATGTCTCATTGCTGTTGTTGGCTATCATAACTTACCATGTGTCCGCGAGTTTGATATGGAGATATATTATGTGTTCGATATAGATTTATAGAAGAGCTTACTCTTGGCCAATCAGTAGCCGATATTGCTGTGCAAGTCGAGATAAAGAATCATGTGGCGCAGCATGGTTTTACATGTTACCGAACTGAGTTGGTAGATGTTCTTCATTTGATAAATGACATGTCATATTTTAACGTATATATTTTCAGACGTTTTCGTTGTGAATCATACCCAATTTGAATATAAATTGAATGAAAAAGTTTATCAGTTATAACGATGCTATTCTGCATACAAGGAAAACCACAGAGAATCTTAATTTACATGGATTGAATTTATGCCTCTGTACATTGATATGTCGAACTAAAAGCATTTGCTGACCAATCATTTTGATATTTTACTATTTACACTTTACTACTTCGTTACGTTATTGTTAGAGGAGTGCAGTTAATATCTGGATATAATATGTCTATCACAATGCATTTGGCTCAATACTTTATCGTCGCGGAGTTATTTGTTGCTTCGGTGATAGAGTTATGCTAGCCGGAGGTTACTAGTTCTTGAAAGGGGCACCCAAATTGGACAGGTTTACAGATAGAGGCCAAACCAAATTTTAAGCCCTCTAAAATCTGGTTGTTGAACGTTAGACTCAAGTGCTCACAAACTTTCTCCTATCTACATCGGTTTTCTTGTACCGATCATTTCTTGAATAAGTGACATATCTTTTAATCGATGAACACTTTTAGATTTATTACTTTCAAACGTTTGTCATATTTGTACATTTGGTTTTGAATGATGGTTCCTTCTTCAAAAATAACCAAATGATACATACCTACTTGCAACAAAGCTTCACCCTCTTGGAACTATAAAGCTAAACTTATATAATTAATGATATCCATAATGCTTTAAAACGAGGTGACTTTTAGCATCATAACAACGTTTGCTTTGCAGAATGAAAGCGATCTGACACAAATTTTGCGGTGTCCACATACGAGACAGAAGATTACAACAAGGAGGATGACTATGCGCTGTGTTTCATGTAAGTTATCATTCTCATTTTTTTTAGATAATGACAAAATAATGCCTATTTCTTGCATTACATTAAAGGCAGCAACTGGTTTGACAGAGAAGTGATTTTACAAAGATCAAAACATACATCAAAAGCAGAAAAAGAAGAAACATACACACGTGCGGTTATGCACTGGCTTGCGGATAATTTTATGATTAAAGTGATTATTGGTTTATTTGTCCAGTATACTAGAAACAATTTATAATTGATCGACATCTGTTCGCGACTAACATCTTTAACCTTGTATCAACACATATGGAATGTTTAAATCACCCAAATGGCATTGTTTTGCTTAAGATTGACAATGTGTGTTGATACATATCTGTAATATAATAACAATGGCAAATACAAGTTTCATTTAGATTTTTAAAGTAAATATTAGATATTGATTGAATGGTAACATTCCATTATTTGTTTAGTTTAATGAAGTATTTTTAAAAATATCTAATGTTCTTAAAGGATCGTAAACATTTGCAAAACCTCTTAATGAATGAATGAATGAATAATGATTCAAGTCAAGATCCCACTTAAATCGCACAACATTCAATTAGGATAAGTAAACAAGATTTCTTAACTAATAAACAGAAAAATGTGCTTACAATATTTACCAGTAGTTTGAATATTTCAGAAACTTAGAGATCAAAATAAAAAAAATTGACAGTACCTGATGGCTGCTTCACTCTTCTTTTTAAATTTTTTATTACCGTATTTTTCGTACAGGCATAACATAATAAAATGTTGATATCAATACATCGTGTCACATGATTCTCATACATAAACTCGGCATGCACAGTATATGTTCACTTATACATAAATATTATCAAGCTATTACTAGGTTGTATTAATTTCTATGCATGTATATGAAAACAAAAATAGCCGGAAGACCTACAACTGTTTGAAAATGAATCCAAAGATATGCATTATTGATTTTGTGGTTATGATTGACTGATTGATGTGGAATTGAAAATTTCCCGAACGTAATAAAACAACGATTTGTCATTGTAGCTGGACCGTATAGGTCTGTACTTCCCCCTTGTTCAGGTACCCAGCTGGGTGAACTGAGTGCAAAGTGGACGAAGTGTCTTACCCAGGGACACAACACAGGATGAGACCCAAGTCACTTTTTTTGATGTCTCCATCGGGATTCGAACCCGGGTCTCTGGCGTGAGAGGCGAGCATGCTAACCACTACACCACTGTGGTATTTTATCTATTACCCACGTTCTAAATGCAAAAAAAAAATGGAAAAATACTGTTCTTTTGTAGTTTTCATGTTTTCAAACCGAAACCGGTTTCGTAAAGGGGTTGTGGAGGAATTTAAGATGACCAATGGCCACTGCACTTCTTTTGACCTTCGTGGGTATGCGCAACAGAACAAAGTCCATATAGGTTTTTCAATAAAAGAAAACAAAACGAAAGGAGCAACTTAAGAATTTTAATAACAACAAACTCAAGCTTCAAAAGAAGCAAATTTCATTTTTTCATAAGTGAATAGCGTACAACTATTGTTCTTGTCATTTCGCCCGGCACAACATCTACCGTCAACCGTCACTTGAACATGGCTTACGTACGGGATTATTATGCAACTGCCTGTACGCTTCGAAGTTTTGTGTCCATGACTGAAATATCACTAATTTATTGTAGAAATAACCTTAGAAATAAATTTTATTGCATCATTTTGGTAGTAGATGACAACAATATTCGAAACATATGGGATGGCAGTATATAAAAAAATTAAAAGCAATAATTGTTTCATTGAAACCACGGTATGCTTTAATGATAGATTAGATGCAGTTATATTTTCAAAGCAGTTTTTATGTTAACGACGATGGCCTCATACATTGTGGATGGTAAGTTACAGAGGTGTTCAATAGATCCATTGTTCTCGCTTAGTGTAGACTGATGAATGAGTTCCTAACATGCTTGTTTGATTATGTCTTTCCGATTGTTCATTCCCGCCACTGGACTCATTACCTTATCGCGGTGTGGTGGTTTGCGTGCTACAGAGACCCTGAGAGCTATGCCAGCTGCAGCTATCTTGCTCCTGATAGGGGCACCCACGCTGGACAGGTTGACAGGTAGAAGCCTGACCAAATCTGAGTCCTTCTTCTTTCCGTCTTTTCCCTCATCCTTTCGAGCCTTTTCTCCCAGATCTGTCCACTCTCTTTTGGATGCGTGTCATCCAATAACTGAAATATTGTTGAAAGCACGTTAAACACCAGGGTCTAGATTTTCGAAGCTCTCTTAGTGCTAAGATAGTCGCAACTCAATGGTAACGAATGGCACTTACGACTATCTTAGGACTAAGAGAGCTTCGAAAATCCAGGCCAAGCTCACTCACTCATTTTCGCGGTTAGAGGCGCCTACCCATTGGCTGGTACTAGTTACAATTATGAAAAGTACAGAAGGAGACTGAGGTTCATGTGATTTGTTTAGCAATAGAATTGGCTATCAAATGTAACTTATTAAACTTTCTAAAACATCACTATGTTCTCTTTGATTCGAGTTTATTTCTTGTGTCCATGACAGATGAAGGCTAGAAAATAAGAAAACAAACAACGAGTAACCTTCCTTTGTTGATTTGACAAAGGTAACTAAATATTTTAAAATAAATAACTCCTTCGGTCACATAAGACCCAACAGTGTGATGATGTACATAGGGCTTTTTAAAAAATATGGATTGAAGAGGATCGCTTGTAATATTTCCTTAATGAAAAGTAATGAATCTCAACCCATTTGTTACACAATGCAAAGGTTACCGTGATAATATATGTTGTAGAGCCATTTGGATTGAACTTATGCGTAAGTCCATGTGCATATAAGATTTTCTTAAAATTAATCTGACAAACTATTAAAAGCTTACACCTGAAATGTCATGTCTGCTCATGAAAAGGAGGTTATTGATTAGAGATTTGTTTTTGATGTTATTGAAGAGTTTAAAAAAATGAAAAGTTACATTAAGGATATAAGATTTAACAAATGTTAATACATATCACATATTCTTGTCTCCAACAAAATAATAGATTAGCTGACACATTAATACCTTGTCACTAAAAGCGCCATACAATCGTATTTCAGTTACTGTTTTATCTGTTTGAATTAATCATATCATGATAGTTCACAACAACATTTATCAGGATCCGAGTCTCCATCGCTGTAAGAAACGTTTTTGTGCGATCCTGATACCATGTCATTGAAAGAATGAAGGTATTCAACCGATGACGACAAGCCTGACCGAACATTGAAAATATGCCTTTCAGATTTAAACAAACAGGAAATAGATTATAGAAAATATAATCCTATTCCAAACTTCTCACATTCCATTTACATACACTTAGAGTATATCAATGAGCGAAATATCATCTTCATGAAAACTATTTGATGTGCTAAAACGAATCTTAGTATTGTTTTATTATCATGCTATGTTAACAGTTGAATTAAAAAAGTATGTGTTTAAAATAAAATCAACGTTTTCATGAAATTTCTTGATTTCAAAATGACAAGAAGATGATATAGTGTAAGGCACTTGTATCAGACAAAATTCATTATTGTAATGATATTGGCTAATTAAGACATTAGCGTTAGGTAATCATGTTCACAGAGATTTGATAACATGGTATGACATATTTTAAAGAAGATATCAGTGGCTCAATGATTTTAAAAGAATTATCACATCATAGGTCCGAAGATATCTTTATGTTATGACTTTGAAAAAGCACGGAAAATTGATGACAAAAAATTCTTTCCAAACAATGCTACAAGCATAACAACCCAATGTAAGAAATTTAAGGGAAGTTAGAAACTTTGTATAAATAATAAATTATAGAACACAGTAGTTTGAAATAAAAGGGTTGAAGAGTCAGTTGTATACAGGTTAAGAGTAGTAAGTCAGTTGTATACAGGTTAAGAGTAGTAAGTCAGTTGTATACAGGTTAAGAGTAGTAAGTCAGTTGTATACAGGTTAAGAGTAGTATAGACACACTTTATACATCGGATTGAAATGTTCGCCTCTAACTAATTCATAACACAGAGTTTTTTTGGGAAATAAGATGTTGAAGCCACTGTTGGACACCGAATAATTTACGGACTTTCAATCTACGAAAAAAAGTTCATATCCATAAATTGTGTCATTTACATAATTTATGTTACAATCGTAGGAGCATATCCATAAAAACTTGAACTTATGATCTTTTTTACATTTTATGTAACTTATTAGTAGATGACAGCCAGAAGACATACGATCAATTTTAACTTCTTCAACTCTCAGAAATCTTTCCGGTATTTTACCTCTCTTGACATTAATTAGGGGTTCAGTTTAATGTACCAAAAATGGCATGTATGATTCCACCTCGAAACTGGTGACAGGTTGATTTATTGCAAAATCGCTGTTTAAAAGAAGCATCAGTCATTGGATAGAACAGAATTTAGAAAAGGTATTGGAACTTAATGTTTAAAAATCTGAGTTCGAATCTTTGTGTTGTTATCTTACATAAATATCCTACATACAATAAAGTATTTTGTAATTTATTAGAACGTCATTTAATACCCCTACTTGGTGATGGATATCAAAGCTGGAAACTTTCTGTAGAATTCATTTGAAAGATTAAGTATATATAAGTAGATCATTTTTTCATATGTATTTTCATTCATGTGAATGTTATCCTCATCTACATAGCACATAATGGTAGAAAGAAATGAATGAAAATATCGTTAATTATGACCCCATTGCTGTTACTTTCTAATTTCATAATTAAGTGAATGTTATAATAATGAACGAATTTGAAATAATCATTATTATGAGCCTTACCATTCCATTCTCTCAACGTATTTGCAAACGGCTGAGTGTGAACGCCTTTGACAGGAAACCAAATGAGAATGTCTTAAATACATGTCCTTACGATAATCATTTTTTACGACATTTCTTGACCGGAAAAAGTATGCGCACTGTGCCAATAATCTTTAAGATGCTACGATGATAAAAAATGTATTGATTGATCAAACTATAAATTGATAAACATTCACAACCTACAGTACATAATGTTGAGTTGCGGATATAAATCACTGTTTAGTTACGATAAAAAATCAATTTGCATAATTTGATAAATTTCGTTTCAATATATTTGCATTTCAAACTGTCCTGTAACGGCATTAGAATATCCTGAGAACGTTGAATTCCTTACATATAGTTTTTATAAACATTTTACACGTTGCTTCTGTAATTTCAGATGCATATCACACAGAAACTTCAAGGTTTTGGTGAACTGTCTATTAGCTTCTGCACCACATGTTACAAATAACAATTTAATTTAACATGGAAAGCAATATGAAATTGGTTAAAAATGGTTCATAAATATATTACATCTAACCAATATTTTCCCATTCGGCTATTAAGGCCGATGATTATCTAAAAACCAGAGATCTTGCACATGCTAAAAGCCAATTTACCTAAAATTAATGGGTTTTTTTTTGCAAACCGGTTGAAAATCTGATTCTGAACTTATCCTTGAAACTCAACTGTAGTCAGTTAATTGTATTTATCATGTTATGATTATCATATCTGCTGGTGCCATCTATCATACATACCATAAGCCTTCTTTCTCAAATGAGCTTCTATTAGAATAAAGGTTAGCGTAGGCTTAATGGACTTCAGATTTCTCTGTGGAGAAAGAACGGCAGGATACACATTCTTGCCTTTAGATATCAATATTACATTGTTTATTTGATAGTATTTTAGAGTTATATTGTGATATAAGGGCAGGTAAAATAGTTTTGATTAACCTTTTGGTCTCCGTTCTGACAACATGATGGCTAGCATGTACAAATATCATCAAAGGTGTTATTTATTGAATGAAGCTTTTAAAAGCAACTGATTTACTTCCATTAAGTGAATGGTGATTCATTTCCCCATTTTATAAATGAATAACGTTATTGCAATATTATATGATGATATAATAATATACTATATATGATATAATTGATTTTCATATATGTTTGCTTCTGCCTGAAGGTAATCTCCCTTTGTGGATTTCTTTCTGGTGTACAACAATATGTTTTGAGGCTACTCAGGCTACGAGTGTTGCATCTTCGAAAAGATCACAAAGTACAAAGCAGGAATGGATAGCATGAACATTATGGAGTGCTGATCACATTTTCGTCCTCTTCGTGTAAAGTTTGACCACAATACATATCTCATGAAAATAACAAACTAATGAAAAAAACTTACCTAAAAGTGTTTATACCACTTATTTGTTTTAAAATCAGGGTTAATCAATGAGTAGCTCTTACAATGTTTGTCTGAAAATTTTCATGATTTTCTTAAAATGTAATATTTTGATGAGGTTCAGATTCCTTACTTCAAGACATAAATAATACATCTTGTTTTCCTAAACGTGACTGGAATGTACTTTTATCTAATATAAATGAAAGTGTATCTTGTTAGGGCATCTCTCATGAGACTATTCCTAATGGAAGTCCTAAAGTTTGAAGATTCTGCTCATTCGACACAGTGATAATTCTTTTAAAATCATTGAGCCACTGGTATCTTCTTTAAAATACGTCATAACATTTTATCAAATTCCTGTGAAGAAAAGGCAGCTGTTAAAACCTTTTACTCGATGTAAATGCTGTGTACACCGAATGTTTTGATTAAATCATTACCTCTGAAACTGACTGGAATCAAATAAGTACATGTATGTCTCATCACGCAAACTCAACCTTTATTAACTGCTTACACATATATACAAAAGGGGTTTAAAATCCTTTTGAAAGGTTGAGTGAACTGTAAACTAAAAAGGAAAAGATAATACAATCGAAACAATTTAGTTTTACACTCATTTTTTTTGTTTTCATGTGGTCAAATTTAAGTGTTTTATTTGATTGATCCTGATATCGTATGAGCAGAAAACATGGGAAACTGGTGTTAACAAAAGTAGAAAATGAACATTGCGAAAAACGCACTTTTCCACTTTCAAAAGTTTCAAATATATTGAACAAAAGTTGCAAATCATTGAGAAGAAAGTACTGGATTTACACTACACTCAACCTCCTACACTTAATTTACCTGCATGGAGTGGGAAAAGCTTTTACGCCTCTTTTTCAATGACGAATTCATTTGTTTCGTTGTCATAGAGATGCAAGACAGATATATCGGCAGTCAGAGTAAACTGACATCATTTTCATGGATTCACCTGCAATAAAGTAGTATAAATGAATTGGAATAACACAACAAATACGTTTTATCATATATTCCTTTGTGGTTTAATATAGAAAAAGGTAGATAACTTGTACATGTGAAAGAAAAGGTTTAATATTATAACCATATAGTCTAATTATTACACTGACGATTGTTTTCGAGTTATGTATCAAACGAGAACGCAGTTCGAGTTTAGTATTTAATATGGACACATAATAAAAGTCCATATCAAACTTGCAGACACCTGATAACGAATTTATGAAGACGAAGACCCTTATTCTAACCTTTAAATCTGGTTTAAAGGATTTGATGGTCAAATTTGCGGTTTATCATTTAAGTGGTACTCTTTTATTAATGAACTTACAAATATTATTTTTATACAAGCGTTTTAAGGACAAACTTATATTCTAGTACCATAAAGTGGTATCAGGCGAAATTGCGTATTAACTCATTAACGCCGAGAGCCGCGTATATGCGTCAAAATAATGAGATCCTCACAGCGAGAGCCGCATATAAGCGTCAGTTAATTAGCAGTTTCTCACAGCGAGAGACGCTTATGTGCGTAAATAGAAAGCACCTCTTATTCAGCGAGAGCCGCGTATGTGCGTCCGTCGTATAGTATAACAATTAACTTATTTTAAAATAAGTTTAGCATCCATTAGTGTAGATAACAGTTTCGTAAATAAGATGCTATCCTCAGAAAAGCAATAATAAATGAAAATCGTTGCTCTTTGTGCAAAAATATGCTACCTTTGGTAAATGAAAACTTTCTGCATATGTTGGTCTTGGAAGGGAAAAATAAACACTTTAAAAAGAAGGTTTATTAAATCAGATGAAACGATTGTAGTCTTTGTGAAGTTACCAATTTTGAAACATTGTTATATACATTTTATTTGTTAAACGCATTGAATTCATATATCTAAGACGAAACGAGAGGAGGCGTTATTATAAACATTTATGTACATGTATTCATAAACCATTTGATAAGAATTTGAGGCTATTTAAAGTTACACTTTGATTTTAACTTTACTTCTTGAATGCATCACTTTGGGATGGCATGTCATGAATTATCAATTTGATAATTGCATGTAATTAATATTTTGAACGCCAGTGTTGTTCTACTTTGATACTATTATTAATACGACAGTTTGTTCGAATATTACTTTACTGAACTAGCTGAGCGCATCCTATATCAAGCACGGTCAGTAGCTGTCCTGTAACAATAATAGTTTTAGCATGTACATGGGTTTTTTAAACTTCTACAATATCCTTCATAGATCCACGACCCTGTCTGCCATTGAATGGATACATGCACATATTAAATTATAATTAGAGTTGACAACGTCCCAACAGAATAAATCACTTGGTCAATATTAATAATCATTACATTCGTTAATGTTACGTGCTTTCTCTTCAATCGGGATATCATCTCTATAAATACTTAATTATTATTCAGATAGTTGAAATACCGACACACCGTATCTACTCAACATGATGTGTAGATATGAAGATTGACAAATGCTTCTAAGTAATATTTGGTTATGTATATACTTTACATATCATAATATGTAAGTGTAGGTTAATGTTGATCAGCGCCTGACAGGCAGCACGTTTTCTGAGCTCTCACTATTTTGCTTGATTTAAGCAAACTAGAAGTGTTTTCATTCAATGGAAATTTGACAGTTGATGGACAATGCTTTCAAGAATGCATCGGTGTAATTTTTGATCAAATCAAATTGTGGAATATGATGATTTTGACTGTAATTTTAGTGAAATTGTGCCTAGTTTCCTGTATCAATAGAATAGCATTCTATTGTTTGCCAATCAGTGAGCCAAGCCGGCTCTCCAGCAGTGTGGGGATGGACGTAAGCCAGCTAACCTACAGCAGAGACCAGCTTCTGTCTATTCACGAACTCCAATCAGAGAGACAATGGCTTGACCCTGAAGTGTTTCATTACATCAGAGAACTAGGGCTAAGTAATACAAACCCTGTGAGGAGAGGGAAGCGAAGTGGCTGTAGAAAACAAAGGTCAATCAAGATTCAGAGTGGCCTATGCAGTGACAACCCACTGAAAGAATGCAAATCTCATTGCAATGTTGAAAATCTTATCTTTGTCTCTCCTAAGACAAATACTCATGGTATCAAAGTGGGCTTATGGAATGCCCAATCAGCAAAAAACAAGACATGTGAAATAAGTGATTACATTCTCGATTTTGGAATTGATATTCTTTTTCTGACGGAGACATGGTTATCAGTGAAGGGGGATGAAGCTAAATGCCATGAAATGACACCACCTGGATACAAGTTACATCATGTCCCGCGGCTGAACGGAAGAGGCGGAGGACTTGCATGTGTATATAGACAGGACTTGCATGTCGGATTTGCAAAACTATCAGGTGACTTTTCAACATTTGAGCATATGTCAATAGTAATTGCCTCTGGAAAGAGAACTATCAAAGCAGTTTGTATATACAGACCTCCACCTTCAAGAACTAATAAACTATCATCTGCTGTATTTTCTTCGGAATTTGCAACACTGTGTTCAACTCTAGATGTAAAGCAAGGATCCTGCTTTATCCTTGGAGATTTCAATGTCCACTATAACTCAACTGACAACCCACTCACCAAACAAATTCTGAAAACACTTGAATCTCACGATCTGAAACAGTATGTTGTGGAAGCTACACATCGACTTGGTCATGTTATTGACTGGGTAGTTGGCAGAGAGGACGGATTGATCAGCGCGTTACAAGTGGAAGACAGTCAGATGTCTGATCATTTCATGGTGACATTTAATCTAAACTTTGATAGACCAGTACCTGAAAAGAAAACAGTTCAAGTTCGTAATATCAAGAAAATTGACATTCAGAAATTCAATGAGGATCTTCTCGAGTCGACTCTCTTTACAGATTCTACACAAAATGTCGATGAACTAACTGACATGTTCAATACCACTCTATCTGAGCTTTTAGATAAGCATGCTCCAGTGAAACTCAAACAGGTTCGCCCACAAGATGCGTCTCCCTGGTACAATTCTGTTGTGTTGTCAGCCAAAAGAGAAAGACGAATTGCTGAACGGCATTGGAGGAAATCACATTTGGAAATTCATCGTCAAATATACAATCATGCTCGAAACAGCGTCAACAAATGTATCCGGAAGGCAAGATCTGATTACTTCAACACAGAAATATCAGCAAATGCTGGTAATCTAAAACGTCTGTTCTGTACTCTCAACAAACTTCTTGGCAAATCATCAGATGTAGTTCTACCAAAAGGAGAAGATGCTACTGTTGCAAATGACTTCCAACATTACTTCTCTGAGAAGATTGCTAAACTGCGTCATAAGTTTGTCACAGCCTGCGATGATGTTTCTTACCAAGAGTTCCAAGGAGAACATTTCTCATCATTCACAAACATATCGGAACAGGAAATCAAGAACATCATAACATCCTCAAAACCAACATCATGTGAGGAAGATCCAATCTCTACAAAGTTCATGCTGAAAATACTAGACACCATCCTGCCTGTCATCACCCGGATTGTCAACCTCAGTCTGTCATCTGGAACAGTACCCAGGTGTTTTAAGCGAGCAGTCATCAAACCGTTGTTGAAGAAACCATCATTAGAACCTGAAAACCTAAGCAACTACCGACCGGTTTCAAACCTCTCTTTTATTTCTAAAATCCTTGAAAAGGTTGTCAAGAGTCAGATGCTTAGCCATTTACAGAACTTTGATCTCATTGACAAGTATCAATCAGCCTACAGGAGTGCACATAGCACGGAAACAGCTCTCAATGCTGTTCTGGACAACATCAAGATGTCTGTAGATAACGGAGATATTGCCATGCTTGTACTTTTAGATCTATCATCTGCCTTTGATACCATTGACCATGCTACACTTTTATCAAGGCTACAGACTGAGTATGGAATAGACATCACAGTCCTGAAATGGTTTTCATCATACCTTGAAAATCGTTCTCAATCCGTTCAGATTAACAGAACACTGTCAGATGTCCATATCCTTGAATGTGGAGTGCCACAGGGCTCGGTTTTAGGACCCATACTCTACACCATGTATACCAAACCTCTAGGACAACTCATCATCAAGCATCTCATTGGAAGACATTTTTATGCAGATGACTCACAACTTATGGACAGTTTCAAGCCATGCAAAGACAGTCAGCAGAAAGCCAAGGTCAAAATGGAGTCCTGTCTCAATGATGTAAAGTCCTGGATGACCAGCAACAAACTTGTCTTAAACGACAGTAAGACAGAAGCCATTATTATTGCTCCGCGTCAACGACAGCAGAAGTGTCAGCTCACCTCCATTTCTATAGGACAATCTTCAATCCCCTTCTCGACCTCTGTGAGAAATCTTGGTGTTTATTTGGACTCAAATTTAAGTATGAAAAGTCACATCAGCCACATTTGTAAAACCTGTTATTATCATTTGAGGAATATTGGTTCGATACGCAACATCCTAACCATGGAAGCAACAGCCACTAGTTCTAACCCGCCTTGACTACTGCAATAGTTTACTATTTGGTATCTCGGAGGAACAGCTACAGCGTCTCCAGAAAATACAAAACCAAGCTGCTCGAATAGTCACAAGGACAAAGTTGTGCTCTCACATTACACCAGCTTTAAATTCTCTTCATTGGCTCCGGATTCGCGAGAGGATTGAATTTAAAGTATTATCCCTTGTCTACCAGACCATTTCCAACATCGGACCAGCATATCTACAGGACTTGTTACATTTGTACAAACCAGAACGATCCCTCCGCTCCAGTGATAAACTTCTACTAGTGGTCCCCAAATATAAGCTGAAAACCTTTGGTGCAAATTCATTCTCGTATGCTGCTGCCACTCTATGGAACTCCCTTCCACAAGATCTTAGAGCCTCTCCATCTCTCCCTGCTTTCAAGTCCAGACTCAAAACACATCTGTTCCAGCGATATATCTGAACGCTACCTTTACTGTATATAAGCTGTATATATGTCATGCGCTTAGAGCATGTCCCTGAGTGATGTGGATAACGCGCTATATAAATCCTCTTATTATTATTATTAAGTGTGTGTCTGTGTTTATTATTTGCTGTTTTTTAAGTACTGTTGTTTAGGTATAGGTAAAATAAATTGCCTCTCATAACATTTTGACCAATATAAAAGGTGCGATATCAAATGCAGTTTATTTGTCAATGTTATTTGGTGAGACAATGAAAACAATTTCACTCCTTCTCTTTGAGTATGTTTATGAATTGAAATCGGACAAACCGCAAAATATCAATTCAATGGTGAAATATCACATGTTATATTCCTGTAAAGTATCAATATCCAGCACCTGCATCTATCTTCACGAAACTATAAAACAATCAAGACTTTATGGCACAAGGCTAGACAGTGTCCGTTCAACTATGGCCCTCAAAGGCCCCCGCGAAAAGACCGGTGCTTTGACCTAATTGGTCAAAATTTTGCAGGGAGAGATGGAGAGGCTCTAATACAGCGAGCAGCGTCTGTGATCAGTGGCCCAGGCGTTGAGCCGTGAAGCTGTCTCGGCGTTAATGAGTTAAGGAAAGTTAAGATAAGGAGTAATTTGGGGCATTTATGGTTTTGATTATTGTGTCATGTGTTCTTATGTATTCGCTTCACCTTGGAATGTTAGATTTGAAGCAGCCCTAGAATTTTCGTGACTGTCATGCCGATTTGTCGTGAAAGAAGCGATTGAGTTCGCCAATTTTGGAGATATGGAATAAGCAGGTTTCACAGCAGAATGGCAGGCTGGTTTTAATATGCATAAAAACTGAATGTTAAACTCGACTTATATGCGTATACAGTTATTGACTTCCTGTTCTTAACTATTTGAATCTTAGGCTCGCTGTGAGACACCGCACTTCAAGTAAACTTACCAATAGGTCTTGGCAAGTTTTGTGATTTGTAAAAGTTTTTTTTGCGACACCAACATTCCCTTGTTTAAGCAGAATGAGTAGAGGAGATGGCTTCAATTACTGTGAAATTTAGTTTAGTTCATAGAATAAGTGGGAAATACATTTAGTAGAGTCAATCGGTGCGTCCTATTTCACACTGACCAATGATAAAGAGAATATCACAACAATGTAATGAATAAATTGCAGATGTTGAATTCCATTTATTTTATTTTTATAAGGCTTAAGATATGTGAAGTATTTTATACATTTACTCATACGATTAAACTTTAAAGCAACTTTAAAATATTGATATTCTAGATCGTTATGACGATAAAACTAATGCTGTTTTAAATTGAAGCATTCTTAAACATGAGTTTTTATGTTGCTGCCCTATTGAGTGAAGTTAAGTCTTTTTAATAATCAACTCGTCATGCCCTTTTGCTAACATGGGACAACAATGAATTATATTCACAGACGGGATCTAAAATTTAAATTTACAGCGGTTACTGGATTGAAGAAAATCACAAAATTAAATGTGTTGACCATTTCTGAACTCTTTAGTGACTCACGCCACTAACTGCTCTTCTGTATACATGTATGTTTAAAGTGTCTGGAAGTTTTCAACAATTATTGTAAAAAAGATCTTGTTTATAGGCAAATAGCGTATTTTCATACAAAAAACTATTTTAACAAAGCATTCATAACTTATTTATGAAGTTATTGTTTTGGTAAAGATATTTGTCATGGAATTCACATCAAGTTTAACACAAAAAGTACAGAATTATTTTAAAGCTCAATTTCCTAACATGTTCTGCAACATTCTTCAATATGTAAATTTACGACTATTTACAATTTTCTGTTTTTAGCAGGATAAGGTTCACTGCATACATAGATTTTAAACTCATTTCTAGCTCCTTTTGCTTTGAAGTTGAGAATACTGAGAATACAATCACTGATATGAAGTAACTTTTCTACACAAACAACCAATATCTACTGGAAGAAATTTCTCATGCAGTATTTGCTCGGAAAATTTGTATTGAAATTATTCAGAGAGATAATTTAGAGGTACCCAGTTTCTGTCCACTTGACATGTTATTATAGTCTGTCCTTGAACTACTGTGAAATGAATATCAAACATGATCTATCATGCGTAAAATGAATCTCTCTCATCCACAAGTATTATCATTATACGATAATGTTGCTGTTTTGCAATAATTTGCTGATCAATAAGTATATAATCTCGTATAGTGTCACAGCTATGTTGAAACTTATATCAAGAAATGGTTGAACAAATGGTCGAGGTCATATATTCTAGTAACTCCATGGTGTACTTATGCACTGAATACGTCTAGATATTTTATCTATTGTGACATCAATCACAAGATATGAGTTTTCAGAATTTTTAGTTGCAATAAAATTAGTTTCGTTTGTCTTTTATTCAAATTACGCAATGCAGATAAAATTAACATTGAATATGCATCAATTCTTAATATTACTTTCAATTACTGGCTTCAAAAGTTTATAGTAGAATAGCAATGTAAGTTATTAGATATGACTCGTACCATTTACAAAAATACTAGATGAATAACCTTTAAAACGATAGTAACTAAAGTTTTATCTTCTACCTGCCTTAGAAAAGTTTCCAAAAGTACATGTAACTATTTAATGCATCATGATCCTATTTTCGATCATAATCATGACTTACGTCTTGTTAATTTACTGATTAGCATTGAAATGATACTGTTAAGCAACAGTCAGTACTTCTCAAACAATCCTTACCATTCATAAAGTGTGGCATATGTGACAACTCTCAGCATCACACTTTTCCTCTAATCTATCTTTTTAAAAATATCATACATGTACATAATGTATTTTGTTTTACGTTTTACTCTTCATGTTAATTGAAAAATGTATCCATTCAATTAATCAAATGATGAAAACAATGCAATAAGTCATGTGATTTACATGCATATTTTTTTCTTTATTCATTTGAAATAACAAATCAATTTGAAGTTAAAAGCTGCTCAATCAAAATTGCCTAAGGTAAAATATATATAGCCTAAATTATATGCTAAATATTGAAAATATCTAAGAGAACCCACAAAAAGTGAACAGGGATTGATTATTCAAATAAGTGATTAGATTTTCATGAGCACACTAAAGATTTGAAAATATTTCAAGATATAACCCAATGATCATGCCAATGACAAGATTTTGACAAGAAACGTAACCCATTAGTTGAAGATAAAACAAACTGCAATCATATCAATATAGCTCGATTGAATGTGTTTGTTATGTTCACATTTCTGTTTATATTTGTAATGAGAAATTAATTGATGGCATCTTTGAGTCAAATGATTGTACAGGTTGTAACGAGGGGGCTTGTTTATGTTATATTTGTCTGAATATCTCATAAGGGAACATTTTTAAATGAAGTTATATCTGAAGTCAAATATTATGTTTGAACAGGAATTAAGTTGAGAATAAATAATTAAGTCAGATCATTCCCAGAGGAAAACAATTTGTTTTCATAGGATTCCAGACACCGACATCAATTAATGTTGTTGAGCTGTTTCTAATTCCAATACTGTCATGTTTGGATTTGATTTGAACAAAGGCAGAATCTGATTAATTTTACAATTGGATTAGGGTCTTCATCTTAAGCTGTTACCTTGACAAAGCAATTTATACTAAGGTGAACCTGAACTTGACATTCTTTGAAACAACACTACAATCAAATTTTCTGAGAAGGGCTAAAATAAATCTCACATACAAGATTACCAATATCGTAAGTCAAACACATTCGAGATGTTTAGATAAGATCTTTCAAATTACTTTAAAAGGCATTAAAAATTTGGTAACCTAAAACTGAATCACTATTACAACCTCTTATCTGAGTTCTGATAAATATTCATGACGTCATGATCACCCAAGAGGGAAGAAGTTCCAGTTAACGTTGGAAAGAATTTAATGTAGGCAAGGAAATAACTATGTTCAATCCATTTATATTTTGAATTATTTCATTGCTTTACCTTACATAAAGTGTAACGAGGCGGATTATTTCTTTACACTGTCAATACCTTCTTTTTACTTTATGGCACTGAAACTGATTTTAGATAGATTGTTTTCTTTAGTCATTGAAAATGATTGCCATATGCTTTTTGACGTTCTTCATTCTGTCCACTTTTTTCTTACAGTGAGTTCACATTGACTTTGAGTGAACAGATAATTTCAAAAGGACTTTGTGCTATCAATTAGAGGAAACCCGGCATTTTTCGAGTACTATTTTGTGTGTATCATTTTAAATATTTTATCGAACTTACATTCCGTTCTTACATGATATCCTTCACTGACAAAAAGTTTGTTTTTATCTTTTTAAAATAATGTTCTTCTTGGAACTTATTCTCATCTTTTTCATAAGGAGCTACATAGAAATAATTGATTTCATCACTATTTTTACAGAAATGATAAATATGCTTTTTCCGTCTTAATGCGAAAACTAGTCTGAGAAACACACGATCAACCCAATTACACTTTTTTCAGTAAGGTAATATCAATCTTTATAAATGACACATTTTGTTTTACATCTCTATTTTTGACATATTTTGTGAAAGGTTAATTTTGACGTTGTAAAACAATCCGTTCAGAATGGCTTTTGTTTACAAGCTATGTCAAATGTACAAAACGGTCAGGACATTGTTGACTAGGATTGAGAAAGATTTTGGTATCATTATCCCATTATGAAAGACACATCCCTCAAGGGTTTTACCGTATTCCGTGAGGTTATAGTTTTCATTTGAAACACTTGAGTAACTCGATATTAACTAGGAACCGAATTCCAATTTTCACTAAGAACTCTTTGTTTCTTTTTCTCCTCATAAGTCTCATATCCAAATCATGATTATGTAATTTATCTAACAATCTGTTTCCTCATGCAATATTCCAAGGGAATAATTTTCTGATGTGTTAGCAAAATATAACTTTACATGCAGTGGTCTGTGATCCTTCTCATTCATGAACAGTATCAATGGCATCTTTTATTTCATTGTTTCCTACAATGGTGTGTCGTTTATTCAATAGGAATTATGAATGTAGATAATCTATTGTTTAACAGCTTGCATTTATAGAGAGCCGAGTTTCAGTATTTCCTCAAATCAAGTTAAATTTTTGTCTCAAATGGAGGATAACACTTGATGAAAGGACCTCAAGGCCCCATAGCAAATTGTATTTGAAATATGTTAATGATGCAACTGATGATCCAATGGTAATATCACGAACTCACTGCCCACTTCACTTGTTACACACTAATGCCTTACCATAAACACCTAACAGGATTTATCGTTCGTGAAATGCAATGCTCTCGCCATTTCATATTATCATAATTTTCAAAGATGCCTTGAAATAACATTATTATGCTTGGTGAGAGAACTCCTGTTGACTGTATCGTAGTACATACCATGTATACATACGACACAGTTCTTAGAAAATATCACATAGAATCATAATCATCTATGCCAAACAACACTAAGAATTTAGAGCAAAATGCAATGTTCTATTTACATTTACAAATTTACAAATTCTTCGTGGTAAACATACAATTATCGAGAAAACTTATAATCAATTTAAGTATTTGTAATACTTTTATAGGTTTTATCTTGTCTCGCACCTACTATGATCTTAAAAAATGATAGCTTTTTCTTCAAAATTTCAGTTCATTAGATTCTACACACTGAACTGAAGCAAGTATTTTTTAACTACACAGCAATGAAGCAGGTTTAAGATATCATTTTCTGTATGAAGAATTAAATTGCATTATTATGATTACACTAACGACTCCTCAATGAGTTACGAGCATAGACGTAGTTTGTGAAATATGATTACAACTGCGTGATTTGATATCGGATGACTGAGCGTGTTATTCATAATTATTTTGTAATTATGTAATTCTCAAAAGAGATATTTTAGACATGATGCTAGGATGAGATACATCGCTTCTTTATAAATGCGTGTTTTCAATAAGTGCTATTTCAAAAAATACCGCCCCGAATTGGAAAATTAATGGGAGCATCACGGTTTCCCCTTTTCATTTGTATAAATGTTATGATTTACAAAATGTTCATTTATGAATGTTAAACTCAGTTGTCAAATGCAGCTATAGTATGTAATGTGCATTAGCGATTGTAAATACATAAATGTGACTTAAACACCCATCAAACTCTTTGTTTGACCACATTAATATGACACATTTGTCGATACATAAATATACATATACAGCAGTCAACTTAGCTATATAACGCAGGGTAAATGTTTTAGTATGCAAATATTGTTTCAATATCCATACTTCCAATAGTCAATAATTTTCAACATTAAAAAATAACGAGGCTAAATCACAAAAACATGCACAATCTTCAAAATTTACCATTGACAACTCCAATTACCTTAAATGATGCAAAATTTTGAATTGATTTCCCATCAAACTGTTACGGTAATAAGTAAGTGTTTCAAGTTTTCAATTCAACTCTAAGAGAAGGTAATTGGAAATTTAATCTGCATGCCACATAGAACGTCACTTCAATGAAATAACCAATTCAATCTACATGTACATGCACACACGAACATGATTCAATATCATACAAAGTAATAGAATACAGCACATATTTGACAACACACGGTCATAAATCTCATTTTATGCTTTCATTTGTGATTTTGGAAGAAGAGCGTTGTAATGGAAAAGGATAAAGAATGCAATTATTTGTCATGGGAATGTTGTAAATCATATGTCATCATTTTTAATTCTAACAACTCTAAATGTTGTTTGAAGATCACAAACAACAAGGAGGACATGTGCTACTAGTAGGAAGAAGAGGATATATCAATCAGTGAATCTTTGGCATGCGGTATCACTTATTCAATTCTCAGAACAATACAGAGACTTGTCAGTGCTTCCATATCGATGATAATGGAATTAACAGTACTGAATCAACAAAAGTGTTGGAATTGCCTTGAAATGATTCCAGGAATGATCCACTTGGTAGAATCTCTTCTGGAAAAGAGATAATTAGCTGCTTGAAGTGTTATCAATTGAAACAATGAAAGATACAATGAGGATGAAAATGAGAGAAAAGAAAGTTCTTACAATTCCATTACTAACAAGAAGAGTGTGTGTTTTACTTGTCAGATGTTAACACGATTCCGTCAACTGCAGTTCAGTTTCGATAATTCGATAGATAGATAAAATCATTATTGCCATTGAGACTCATTTTACTGGTGTTTAGTTATATAGTTTATAGGAACTTTCGAAATAATCTAAATTGAAAAGAGCTGTTTCATACTAATTAATTTGCTATTGTACAATTATTATCCGAAATGCATGGTTACATTCATGGAATCTCTTAATATAGAACTCATGGAAAAGAAATAGAACATATTTTCGGGCTATATCATATTTTTTATTGTAGTTAAGAATCTAAATATTAATTTATAATAGATTTCCCAACCTTTTTTCAAGAGATTTGGTAAAATGCTCATGAAAAAGTAAGCAAACCGTGTCATTTTCATTGTTAAATGTAATTTATAACCAGTTTTATCTTATATGATATTAGGAAAAACATCAAATAATTGCTTAGAAATATACCATTTTATGTGTCGAAATAACTTTTTTCAGGATTTCATTATGTTGCTAATTGCACACTTGTAATTGCAACGCACGTTGAAATGCAAACACTATTCTAATACCCTATTCTCCTACATTATTGATTCTGACGAATAACATTTTATTACATATATGATTTTCCCCCCAAATATGCCTTTTTAGAAAATAAATTAAACATGTGAAATAGCTTATTTACAATAATTATATTATGTATCTACATGTACATAATAAATGATGCATGTATAATACATATAAACATACATACAGCCGCATATAAAAAAGTTTGTTCACTTACTACTGTATCTTAGTGCAAATATCATGTAATTTGGGTTTGCTTTGAAATTCAATATAACAACTTCAGCAGAACTAACAAAGGAGTTCCTATTTTCAATGTGTGAAATTGCCATTGTTTAACTTATTGTGGGATCGTTAAATGTAATTTTTAAAGATTAAGCTGTAGTAAAGGAGCTGCAATCTAAATACGGGCACGGAAAATGTTTTACTTATATTAATGTGGAGTATTCATTAATGGTATATAAAATAGCTATTGTTTAACTTATTGTGGGATCGTCTGTTCCTCGCGCAAAAGTCTATCACGGTAAACTGTTGGGTTTGACATACGATTGGATGTGTTCATTATTGCATGGCACAGGCATAAGGACAGACATAAAGCACGCCGGGAACGACTATGGCTTGGTTCACAACGGGAAAAAGTCACCAACAAAAAAGATTTTCTAAATTTTAAAATACTAATCAGAAGTACTTTTACAAAGTTTGGGGAAAATCATAAATATAAGCCAATTTGATTTTATATATTACGTTATCATAAAAAAAATAAGAAATTTGAAACACTGCACATTAGAATACAGTGTTGCATGAATCAGTGTGTTCCCTTGGTAACTATGAATATACTTGTGGTGTATGTGGTGTATCTTCACCTACTGAAACTTGGTATAGAAGTTTGGAATATCACATTTGCATTAAGTTGACAAATAATGAAATTCTTTTTGTTCAGCAGCTGTAAAATCCGTACACACATCCCATATGAATATATATTCCAGACGTGCAAACGGGAACATGCAAAAGTTTGAGAAATGAATAAAGTAACGTTGATGAAACTTTTATGCACTTTCAAACGATTTGAATAAACACAAACAAAATACTTCTTTGTACTTTCCCAAAAATATATATCTTCATAAAAAGAACTTCATTGTTCTTTAAAAAATGATTCAATCATAAATTACGTCTGAACACGTTTATAAACCTTTCTACGTGAGGTGATTGGTTTAAGAAAAGTCACATTTCACATCTTGGAGCAGTAATTGTAAGGTACAGATTGAAGCAACCATAATCGCAATTTACTCATCAGGGGGCCGTTGCACAAAACAACTTAACAGTAAGGTTAACCTTAGAACCATTCTTTAACATTGCACTAAGGCAACATTAACCTTAGTAAATTAATGTAACCTAATTATCGTTTTGTGAAACGGGGCCCAGGAGCGCAATTTACTTTCTTCCATTTGACATGAACGCTAACAAACTTTGTCGTTTCTTTTTCAATAAGCCACTTCAAGCCGAATTAGATTTAGGTTTTGTTGAATCTAATGTAATATCACTAAGCACAAGATTATCAAGTTAAAATGATTGGATATCTATCATAAATATAATGCACTCATTCATTCCGTAAATTCCAGAATCCCATTACATAATATTAAGTCTATTGAAAACTGAAATCAATTGTTCCCCTAAATCAAGTCGTTGAAAGAGAAGCAGGTAATTTTCTGTACCATTTGAAAGGATCAAATATGTAATAAAGAATTGACTGGTTACAAAACGGTTTTCATTTAACTTTAACACAACTTATGTAAATTTGTTTAAAGCCCTTGCTCTTGCTCAGGGAATACAAAACTTTGCACACATTTAGTAAAAGTCATATGATATATTCCTTGGGTAATAATCCCTATCTTGTCAGAAAAAGCTAATCAGTAAGAATGATCAATAACTTTCCTTACCTTTTGATTCACAATAGATATGTAACAACATTTGAAATATAATAATATATTCTATCTTTAAGAAAAACATCTTAAGTGGATGTTAGACAATCAAGATTAACAAATTTTAAAAAAAACAACATTTTACGTCGTGCAGATATAATCTTTAAATCATGCAGTTAATTTGATGAATACTGCATCATTAATTTGTCATCATTTGTTCATTAATCTATTCCTTTTGACAAAGCTTAACATGAACTTCCTTTGGGTAACATTAGATAAAAGTTCATGTCATTAAAGTCCGATGAAAATAAATTGATAAAATACGATAAATTGCTCTGTGACTTTATCTGTGAAATATCCCCGATCTTCAGGATAATAAAAAGAAATATGACGTCAATGTAGACTGCATAACTATCACATATTATCATAATTATTTAATAATTTTAATGAAGCTTTGTTAACCAAACACAATGCGCATTATATATATTTACATAGAAGTTCGATACCAGGCATCTGTCATTTTATTGCTTTTAAATTTGTAACATCTAAAGTTGGAAAAAAGCAGATCAAACAAAACATTTGTAGTGAAAGCAACACATTCATAGTTTTCATGACAATAGGAAGTACCAAAAAATCCCTGACACTGCAAACCTTTTTTCAGATTATATCAACATCCTTGTCACAAATACAGAGTTAGTCAAATCATTAGAACACATATGATGCGTTGTAAGATTACAGTATAAACCTTTGGCTGTGCGTTTACAATGCAATCGTATAACGTCTCCTTTGGGTTGAATGAAGTTAACCGCTTCCTAGTGAAACTGGCACAACGGTCAGGAAGAGTTGTGATTTATCCTTAAGTGTACAGGGATAATAGATTCTAATTAATAAATCCAGAAAACATCTTTGTCCTAGCTCATGTTATTTTTTGTAATACTTTTTTAAGATTGTAGCGAATTACGTAATCAAGTATGATATCCAAAGCATGATAGCTATAGCTAACAATGAGTGACACAAGTCTACTTGGGCAAGAGACTTATGAATACACAAAACAAACTGACCTTAAAGTGATAGCGACGGAAATCGATGCTTCATTCATAGTCTTAATTCAATAACACAAGAAAATGAGAAAGAACATTCAACTGAAATATTGCAAACATGTTCAATAATTAGTATTGTATATAGAAAGTAATTGACAATCTATATTTCGAACATACTCTTGTAACACGTCTTTATTCTTCTGATCCACAGGATGAGTTATGTAAAATCTCTAATGTACCAGAGCCTAAAGATCTTGTGAATAATGAGATAGAAATCTTTACCTCAGGGGATCCATAGCAATTAGTTTCTATGTGAAAAGAAATTGACGTTGAAATAGTGTTTGGGAGGATTAAATGATGGCACTTATGCTGAAGGCATTTTGTTTCCGGTCATCTATGTAGCAAAAGCTCTGAAAAGTAATCTTTCATCAAATGACCATGACACCACGAAGGCAGGCTCCTACAGAGATTCATTTGTAAATGGGGAAAATACTTTCTGGCATATCTATCGAAATACAACACCTTTAGAAACTGATTTTTATTCTTCTGAAAGCTAGTTTTTGTACCATAATATAGGACGGACTGAGTTCGTCTATTAAGTTCCTCATAACACGGTTTATTTTAGCACATATATGTTTTCAGAATGAAAAGGCGTGATATTTCATTATACTGTATCTATACTTAGTCCACTGTTTATAAAGTATAGTTTTGTTTTGTTTCTAGATCGACGGACTAATGGTTATCGAAACGACCGTAATCATTGATAAATTTAGTAGCTTATTCTACACGTGAATGAAGATAAATTGTCTCATAGGAAAATAATCAAAACCTTTAATCTAGTTTGACCAATCAGCATAATTCACCTGTTTTAAAATGTTGAGGTTACACAATCAAAAGCTACCGGTTCAGGTAAAAACGATTACAGGTATGTAAAATGGTTAACGGAGGTCAAATTCTGAATTTATACAATATTATAAAAGAAAATATGAATAATTATAGCAAACCCTTTGTGAACAAGTTTGACCTCATTAAATGTTTGCTTTTGAAAAATGAATAAAAGTAATACAATACTTTTTATGCTTAGAAAAACATGAAATTTATTTCTGATAGCCATTTAGTGCTTACAACATATAATAATTATATATTTTCGGAAATAATGCAGTATACGTACTGCAATGGCCCATATGATAAATTTTTCCGTTGCATACGTAAGAAAACATTATGATTATTAAGTTTGGCTCTGTATTGTGTGTACAAAATAAAAAAATGGATTACCCAGGGATAATGGGGACAAATAGGCAAAATGTAACAAAATGATAGTCACTGGGTTGTTTTGAAATTGATAAAACATGTTATGTTCTCAAATAAAAAACAAGCGAGTAAGAAAGCGATTTTTTTATTCATGTTTCTTTCATTATGTGAAGATAGGAAATTTAATTAATATGAACAGGGAACTTGTGGTCAACTTGACATCCAACAATTATCTAACACTGAAACCTGTCATTATTCGTAATAATGTTACTGAGATGCCGTTTTCGTTTTAATGTATCAGATTGATTTAAGATCCCTGACAAAACACAAAATGTGGATAACATTATAGAAAAGGAAGAGAAGCATCATCATGAAGTTATTTTCTGACAGCTAGAATAATTTTTTCAGCACTTCGGAGACTTTAACTCCTAATTATACCAGGTTTGGAATCGCTCAAGGCTATGATTTGTTGTTATGGATATTATACCACTTTTTGTGATAAAATTTCTAGTTGATAAGATTTTTTAACAACCACAGCAACTGTGTAGCATGCTTGATGTTATATAGGATCAGGGTTTGAGTAGAAATACCATCGAAATGTTAGGGATACTTTATATATCTAATAAGAAACGGATCTACTTTTCTCCCTTATGAGGTAGCTCAAGATATATCTTCCTTCGTATTTTTGTTGTTTTTTATCAAGCCAACACACTACAACACACTATCTTACAAATTTCAGCCAATCAAAACGCTACTTTCTTGAACAGTTAACTTGTTTTCGCCGAGGCCTAATTCATTATTAGGTCAAATAACTGTGTTCCGTCAATACTTATAGTGTGCAGCATATGAAAATGATAGAGCCATGTCAAATTTCTTTTAAACCTCCGTCACTGAATTCACTGATTTAACAACTGACTTTGATTCGCTATTCTTAGCCAAAGTGCTCGAAATAAACAATGGAGAAGATATGACACCCCTTATGCGAGAAAATGATGCATAGATAGAAATGTCTTATTGTCATTTACAAAAGGTAATTTTTCATTTTCAACATATCTCTACATTCATTTTCATATTGTCAGTTTAAATGAATGGCCTGCTTTAATTTGATATTCGAATGTAATAAATCTAAACGCACTGTAGATGATCAAATTTAAGACATGGTGACATTTTTCGACAAAAGATTCCTATTAATTGAAAATGATTGTCACAATGAATGGTTAGATAGTTCTTTTATGTCATATCAATATTTCAATAATGTTTCTCATGATATTTCAATGTTCAGTCCTTTTGAACACGTGTTTGAGTCATTGAGTTTATCTGAAAATGAAACTTCACATTTGAAACTAAACATTTAAATGTTAAAAGTCGATTTTCTTGACTGACAAACCACTAGGAAATGAAGGAGAAACGTAATGAGGAATAAGCATCGTATTAAACAAACACTTGTTGACTATTTGTGACAGGATATACACCTTCTTTTTAAGAGAAAAGTTATTTTGGCGGACCTAATTGCTCATTCAAGATTTTCATTAAAATAATATTTTGAATAACATAATTTTTTATAGTGAGCAAATTAACGTAACATGTAATTAAATAAAGTCATTACATGGAATGTAATGGGACACTCCATGATGTTAGTGCCATATTGTTTGGTTTTAATATGAATTTGTGTCACATGTGGATATACGATTTTGGATAACAATTTTTTCTCAAATGACAAATATACTATCAGTACTTATTTTCAATTAAAATCTGAGATTAAAAAAGTGTAAGCAATTTGAAAATACATGTTTTTTAATCTAATGAGGGAGTGTTGTCTAATTTAGGTCCAATTATTTGCCCCTGATTGTAATATCTATTATTAACTTACTTGGCCGCCGATATCAGCGATAGATAACTACATAATGGATAACTAAAAAGGGGGACAAAAAATCACTTTTTACTTTGAATAATATCAAGCAACATTGCTTTTCATGTCAATATATCTTTTTATAAGATGAAATATTCTGACAAAACAAAGAAACCTAATTTTTCTTTACATAAGTTTTCATGAAAGTTTTTTATTTTGATCGTTCATGAAACATAATTTGTAAGTTTGTACTTGGACGCTCTTATCTATCATAATTCAGGAATAAGAATATGGCAAGTTGCTTTAGCAACGATACGAAATCCTTTAAAACCGTAGTTGCACTTTAAAGCTCGCATTAATATTTTATCAACAGATATGAAGTACGATTTATAACAAATCGTTTTAGCAAAGATATAGAATCCTTTCAATATACCGCATTAGTAATATCTCACTTTCAAATAATCATGTATTAATGGCCTGACACAATGCATCGCTTTATAAATCTGTATAAAGTATTCCATTGGTGATAAAGCGTATTTGATTCATCACATAAACAGAAAAGTTCTCAAAGTTCTCTTAAAGAACATTTCTTTTTTTGCAACAAATTATTGCAACTTGATGACAAACTTTTCTGACGTATTTGATCGATTGTCTGCCTAATTAGTTCAAAGAAATATTGGTTATTGAATCTGGTTTTCTTCAGTTTGATCAATAGAACTCGTTGTGTTTTTCCAGAAAGGATTTAAGTCTGACAACAACTTTAGATTCTTTAACTTTCCCACTTCATAAAACCGGCTAATTGCCCTTCAATTGACTATTTCCAGCATATATTTTTCAATGTTAATCTTTCACTGTAAGGTTTTTGTATTCTATAGCTTACCATAAATGATTAATATACACGTGTTTGCAAATCACAATTGTTATTTTTATTATTTCATTCAGCTTTCAATACGGAAGTAAATGGAGGGAATTCCTTTGTCTGAATATCATATTTTTATGAAAAGATTTCATTACACGGCACTTTTTCGTAGCACTACAATAATTGATCAATGATTATGTTGGGGTTTGGCTGAGTTAACATGTGAAGAAAGGAAAAAAAATCAGTTTAGTCAAACATCAAACCAAAGTCTTATTGTAGAAACCGTCCAAAATATGATACCACCAGTCAATTATTGTTCATTGTGTATATTTGTCACAGACAGTCATAATTTGATTACAGAGTCTTTTGCAGATGAGATGAAGACTTCATTCATCAAATAAATCAGTTCTGCTAAAGAACAAGATGCAAGTCTTGGGGACGCAAGTGATGAAAATGGAACTCTTCATCTTTTGAGATTAAGGTTCTTCTTGAGTCTGAGAATGTAGGGAAAAAGGTCAATAATTTTATTAATACTATCTAAAGCAGTTTTATGCCTCTAAAATGCTTCGTCTCAGGTTATCAATCTACAACTCACTGTCAAGGAGCTTGAATGTTTTGACGATCTCAAACTCGCAAAATTAAACGAACGCTTCGAAAGCATTGCTGTAATGAAGGATTGTTTTACTCGTTAAGCAATTACCATCCAAACTCAAAACTAATGGATTGTCCAAAACAACAGGGACACGATTACTTGATAACCTCTTGAGAACTCTGATCAACAGTCACTACGAGGAGGACTTCGTGGGGAACATCTACAGAGAAACATGTCATCACTCGGGGATCGATAAGACACAAACTGACCTCAATGTTATAATGTTGGGTATCCTGAATAAGGGCCAGAAGAAGAGTGGACCAAATCTGGTACCAGATCTGGTACGACAGTAATTGTCATGCTCCTTTACATCTGACTAATAGTGATTTTTTCCTAAACATCAGTTTTGACATACACCAACTTCAAACACTTATATATATCATAACCAATTAAACAATAACTTATAATTATATAATAACCTGAACGAAGGGCTTTAAAGAACTCATGAAATGAAATGAGAGAACAAGTTTACAAGTTCTTAGAACGTTCTTTCCCTTTTGTGAGGGCTGAATGAATGAAATATTGATACTTTTTCCAAAATGACATTCACTGAGGATGAAGCCTGAACCGCTCTTTACATGGCAACATAACTGTTTGAGTGATGAGTTCATTTCAATAGGATGTAAAGTTAATTTCAAGCCTGCATGAACACCGTTGACTGACGTCATTTGCAATGCCATCAGGCATCATCAGTGTCGTTGATAATGATGAATGGCCTATTGAGTGACTTTTATACTCTTATAAAATCTTCAAAATTTATTCCGTAACTTCAACAGAAACAAAATGTATTTGTGGTTATAAACGCTTAACAGTAATTCAAAGTAAGGGCAGCAGAAATATGAACACGTGTAAACTAAATTAGACTGAAGTAAAAGTGTTCATAAAAATATTATTAAACGGGACGTCGTTTAGTATTCTTAATCTAATAAATAGTTCCTTGAATAAGTAATATCAAAAATTGTAAAAAATGTAAACGCCGTTAAATTTGCATATTTTATGTTAACAAAGTTGGTGAGAAAATTACTTCGATTCAAACTTCAACACTAAACAAAATTATATTCTGGACCTCAAACAGCCAAACACATTCTCGAAGGTGCATATCATGAATAACTCAATGATATCATGAATCATTATTATGGAATATTTAGAAGCTGAGCGTACTGAACTATTCTTAACTAGACATTAACGACGTTGTCTTTAATAAGGCAATATTTTGTACAGACACTTCCCCTGACATATAATATAGGAAGGCTTACCTCCTTAGTATAAAGAAGAGTAAATCTTTTCAAACTTACACACCAACAACATTCTCAAAATTGTGATAAAAATAATGTTTTATTATTTTTGTCTCGTTAATTATCATCAATAACAGCTTTTCATTAGAACTGTTGAAAATAACAGTGAACAATATTAATGAAAAGCTGTTAACATTTTAACACATGAGGTAGAAAATGTGACCAATACTAAAATTGAAACAATAGTTTTGTATTTTGTTATATTTCTTACTATTAAGAAAACATTTATAATCGAATGACCAAGCAGCTTCCCCCTGACGAGGTAAGTAGGTACCAAAGTCACTAATTGGAGTAAAATCTTAGAAACTCATTTTCTTCTGGTAATTACACAGGGTTAATTGGTTTAGTACCTGAGTGTGCCGAGCTATTCTTAACTAGTCTTGAACAAAATTGTCTACACTAAGGCAAGTCTTTTGACAGACAGCTTGTCCCGCTGAATTGTATTTCGCGATGAAGATGTCTCTTTATTGGGCCATGGACAATGACTGAGACTAACTTGTGTCTCCGAACAATACTGTATTACGTTGTTTCCATTTGATCATAAGTAGTGAATTTTCCCTTGTTAAATATTTCAAGTTGTAGTGCATTCACGTTGTAATCGGTAGATCAAACCTGTGAAAAAAAATAAAGAGAGAAAAGATTATGATGAACAAAAGAGATTCCTTGCAGACCACCCTTTAAGTATTCTTAGCTATAGACTAGCAGTCAAGCAAACATTTGATCAAACAACAGTGGTAATATATATCTAGATTTTCACAGAAAAACATTTCAAATTGATGAAATAACCAGAATAAGAAAACATACATAGATGCTTGATTTAAAAGTGGAAACTATATAATGCTAATCAAATGAAATGTGTGAATCAAGTTTAACATGCAGGTGTATCGCCCTGTGTTTAGTAACGTTAGACTGTATCACTCGATGGTGAGGTATATAAGTTCGGGAATCAATTTCGAGAGAAACAGATTAGGGGGATTTCCCTCGTGGGCATTCTCCTCGTGAGACACATTACATGGCAGACATTAGTAGACAGTCATTTAGGAAGGAGTCTTTGTATTGTCTCTCTAATCACAAGGACAATTGAAATGTTGGTAGTAATTTCCTTAAGGATACACTTGTTCTACTGCAATGAGTTCCTACATTTGTGTAGATACATTTCATGTAAGTAAGAATATATTAACGCGCGAAAAACGCTCATTGATGATCAGCCTAATCGAATACGAATTTCACTACAAGCGATTTACTGATGAGGATCAAGAAGATGATTTCACCATCAGCCATCACGAAAACGTCATACATGCACATACACATATCAATCTCTTCCCAATTAGGATATTTAACAATTTCGTATTTCCGCCCAGGCTTATAAGGATATGCAGGGTTTTGTAGGTTTCATAATGTTAAGGGATTTACAGTTTTTATTTTGATTCAAATGGTTCCTTGATGTTTTAGTAAATTGATGTAGATTGACCATTTTAAAATTACATTCTGAAATTTACAAGTCGGGAAAACTGTTAGAAAGGTGAATTAAGCTCATTCGCTCTTTCCTTTGCCATATCTTCACCGCATATCGACGTTGTACGTAACAGTCTTACTGTCACTGCTTAATGACGTTAATATTGAGGTCATGGCATTCTAATCATCCATCGTTTGAAGCAGCAAAAGAAAGTGACGTTTTGCTATTTCATTCTGGTTTTGCTACAGTGCAGGCAATAAAAAAGTTCTTTGTTCAATAGAGAATAATAGATAACCTTCCATTCAATGCGATTTTTATTAAACTGTAAATGATTTGGTATAAAACGAGCGAAAACGAGTTGATATTGTGATATGAACAAATATGTGATATAAGAAGATACGTTCTCATTGATTAATATTCAGTTGAGAAAACGTCAACGAATGAAACATAAAAATGTGCTACAGTGCCTTTGATTGGAAAACAATTTTAGAAAGAAAACTTTACATCCATACAACTAATTTCACCGAGTAAAACGATTAGAAATATATGTTGTTGTAAAATGTGAACCGTGCCAAAAGATGGACACAGTCAGTGCATGATTTTAAACATATCATGTACCATGCCCTTCTTTTATTAAGCAAAACAGGTTCACAAATGGTTCTATGTGTGTTTCGTTTTCAATTTCGCAAAGGGGAACTTTATGAACTTTAAAAACCCAAGTTAAAGGTGGATGCTGTTAACAAAGTTGTTATTATATTAATAGTATTAACTATAACCTTGGCCGACCTTCCTTTTAACCTGTTAAACAGTTTCAGTAAGGAGTCACATACCATTGAGGCCAACCATGCTCTTGTATCATCATGGGGATGACTTCATTAAATAATAGTTTAACGCGTTTCTTAGGAAGATAAATAGCAAATCCCGAATTAAACCTTGGGAGATTTCATTACTTGACATTCGAGTTTCATGTTCAGTTTCACCAATTTTTTTCTAAACCAATGTTGTAATTAGTAATGTGACCATCTGCATAAAATTAATTTTCTAGGGTTTTATCATTGGGTCTAGAAAATAGTGCAGTGAATGTATCAAGAGCCATCGCCCTTCAATGATGACAGAATCAGGGCACGAGCAGATCTCACCACAGAACATGATCAGTGAGACCATATTCATTATGGTATGAATTTAAAATATGTGGAACAAGAACTCCTTTTTTCAAGGTTTAATCTATCTGATGTAGAATAGACTTTGGTGAACTTGTTTGTGAGTCCTAGTTTCTCACCCTTTTGTCGTGAAATTGTTACCTGCTTTGAAGATAATTACCAATCACTGAAATAGAGAGTAACACGTAAGTGGGAAACCCTACACGACACCCTACAGAGGACGTATAGCAAACATTTTGATAGCTGTGTAAAATTTGACATTTTAAAAATTACCGATCTTCTATTTCTTCAGTATCAAGCGAAACAATGTTAAAATGATGATTTGTTGTATTCCAAATTAGTTTGACTAGTTGCTACTTTTAATCTATCAAAAGTCATACGTTTTCAAAAATAGGAAGCAATGTAAACTCAAACCTTATTACCTTTGGAGAAGGTTAGACCTGGGAGGCGTGTACATTTACGTGTTCTTTAGCAAATGTTTTCTCTCTTAAAAGCGTTGATTGGGACTATTGATTCAAGTCTGTCTCTCTTGTGACACAAGCTCATTTTGTTTCTGATCTTTGCTTGTAATCAAATAATCAAATCATAATTTGTTTGGGAATTACGAATTTTAAGCGTGAAAAACAATGAAAAAATACTTGAACTATGTCAAAGTATAAGATTTTACATCCTCTTATGTTTAAAGGCAAAACTGATTCTGATGGTACAACTTACATGTTATTGATTTATTCAAGTTTTATTTTACTTTATTGCAAATATCATTTTCTAAGAATGTGCCATCAACGACAGTATTTTCTAGGTCAGAGTAAAACTGATTTCAACATTACGTAGTGTTTCCTCCCTAAGACCAGCTCCTCTAATAGTAGTGTTAACTCCCTCCTTTTTTTGCATATTAATATACTCAATCTTTCGACAAGTTGTTATTCAACCCCATTACCCGTGTTGATTTAATCTGCCATGTATCATTCGAAATTCATGTCCCCATTTAAATGTGAACACCTTCGATGAAAGGTGACAACGGATTAGCGTAGTTAAAGCAAATGTAGTTATTTTCACTTCAGGGATTAACGAAAAACAATTATCTTGCAAATTGTAAAATATTTCTTTTCAAGTGAATCCTTAATTTTCCTTCTTGTTAAAAATGATACACTGATTGAACCAACAATTTGAACGTGATCAGAGTAGCATTCTTTCCTTAAACAGGAAATGACATTCAAGACTTAAGATTCCTGCTTGTTGTAGTTCACAATATGGATAGATTTCCAGTATTCGTATTGCTATCCCTTAAAAACTATTGTTTATAAGTTGAAAGGTATATCTGAATACAGCGAAAGGGCAATGGAACTAAAGTTGGATTTATCCCATGAACAAACTATTGACAATTCAACAAACAGCGCATATTGATATTCATCACTTGCTATCTTCTTAATGCTATTTGAAATGTGTTTAAGATATTTGTATCATTTAACTTATAAGCCTTTGAATAATGCAAAGAGTTTTACTGAAAGTCATCTTACATACATGAGACTGACTGTGTGTTACGTGTCGGTACATATTTCCTTTCGATGTAATTTGATGAATTGATGAATTCTTGAAATAGATTCTTAATGATTAATCGTGCTCGACACAATTTACACTGTCAATCTATTTCAAACCTAAATAGATTAATAGACAACCTTAAGATAAAAAGAACACATTAATTTTCTAAATTCTACCAAGGACGTTGCAGATCATAACAAATTGGTAGCTTAATAACTAATAATATCTTTTTAACAAATTTGTTTCATAAAATGACTATGTAATAAACATCTATGTGCACGTATAGTTTTGAATTATCAACGAAATACGAAGACCATTAACACATATCCTCGAGGAGGCGCCGATAAACAAAACGTATAATTTTTCAACAGATTCATTTCACTGACAGCATATTATTACTACGAAGATCCATTGGTGTGTATATATTGTTCCACTGGCTAGAAATTATGTTTCTAATCTATTTTTCTGTGCTGTGAATTCAACAGATGACAAGAAATATTATCATTTTATGTAAACTAAATTTAATAAACAAAGATACCAAAAGGCAAAAGTGCATAAAGGTACTAATCGTCATTTTCATTTGCTTTATTTCGAATAAATATCATATTTATTTTTACTTTATTTGACAAATATTATGGCAACCATATCATTTATGCCTTTGTGCCGTAAAGCAAAAATTTTATTATCTCATTTATTTGACGTTTTAAGTCTTTCAGTCTTTATATTTTTAAACCCTAGTTCAACTTTATTGATTCAAAGCCTGTCAGGAAATTTGATATTGTAAATATTGCTATTGCAGATATTCTAATTTTCCACAAGGCAAAAGTAAGATAATACATTTTTAAAGAGAGTGATGAGTTATTTCTAACATTAATATAGCTTTCTATTGAAATCTGAATCCATAATAAAAATATAGATCTATATCCGGTTGGTAATGCAATGCCGATAATGGTGATAAATAACAATGTAATGTCTTTCTTACCTTTCTGAACGATTTGATATCAATTTGATATTCAATTTAGATAACTATAACGTTTCATACATTTCCAATTCGAATATTGTGCTGTTAAAATTGCTTTGGAAATAGACACAGACATGTAACAATTGTTTTCAATTATTAACTTTTATTTGTAAAAAGATTATATTTTTGATTAAATATTGCCCTTTATCCCTTATAATATCCGGTAATTTTACTGTAACAAAACCTTACCCTATTTCAACATATACCCATTGTGCTGGGTAATTATGATTTAGAAGGCAATTTTATACGAGAAAACTTTAAAGAACGCCAATGACTAGAAATCTGTTTCGAGAACCAACCACTATTGGCATTTTAAAGTGATTTTTGCAATAAATATTCAGTGTCATTTCAGTTTTCAACAAGACTGTCGTAATCATAATTTGATATAAATATGATATAAAGGAAAATAAGCTGGTATTTTCGATGACACATTACACTGCATGTGCGTGAAGCATATTTGTAACTGAATACACCTTTCAAGTTTGCAAGGCAAAATCTGTTTTGAGAAACTTACTGTTATAGTAAACATCTGTTGTCCGTATATCCGTGTTGTACATATACACCCCCTATTACTTGTTTCCTTTTGACTTTGAACTTCAAAACATTTCTATGTGCAGTTAATGGTAGAAATACGAGATACATAAAATCCGTAGTCAAAATCCTATTGAAACACACAAAGAAATATATTTGTTCATTACCATTAATAAAGCACAGCGTTTTTTGTTTGCTTCAAGATCGAAAAATACATTGACTTTGGCGCAGACGTAATTGTTTTCAGTGAGAAACATCTAATTAAGAACAAGATCTTTAATAATATTGTAATGCATTAGACAAAGCATAATTTTCCAGCCCGACCATTCCATCCGTTAGGTTAACACTCTAAAAACTGGGTGGACTGTTTCTGGTACACTCGCTGGTGGGATATGCAACAATATCATCATTCAATCTAGATGGTACAACAATCCGAAAATTACCTTCTTTGTCTAGACACGATTAAAAGGGTGATAATGCAAGAGCCCAATTTGTAAGGATAAACATAGCTTCCTTTCAAGAAGCCATTACCACGATGCATCCTTGGGCGCGATATACTCCGAAGGCATTTAGTAATATACACTGTGATTATGCGTAACACTGTTATGCATCTAGTTGCTCAACAAGCTCCCCAGAGACTGATCCGTCACTTGTTTCCTCTCAAAATTTCATATAATGAAGACCCCAATGATATCAATAGAAATAATGTGTGTGATTATCAGTTTTTTGATTGGCGATTTTTCTGACAAAGCTGAGAATAAAGTTTCTACAACTGAGCGAACTAAATATTTTACTTGAAAGATTCCCTTCAAATTACACCACAGAAGTAGAGACATTGGCTCTGTAGCTCATATATGTTTTTTTTTTATACAAATGATCACAGGGTCACCATTCGAGGGGCCACAGGATCTTACAAATATACATTTTAATACAATATCTGTATCTGTAAGTCTGTACACAGGGTTTAATTTTAAGGCCTTTTGAAACTAGAGAGGAAGATGGAAATAGGTTAATAGGGCATTTCCTTATATGGCACTTATAAGATGTCACAGGGTAATCAAACCTATGAATTATTATTCCCATCAGCTAAGGAGTCAGTATACATGATCTCAATGATGGAAATAGGTTTTAAAAGGTCACAGGCTCGCCAAATTTGTAAACTATAATCCCCATCAGCTAAGGAGTTTTGTAGATAAAGTTTCTCCTTTTAGGCCTTTTCTTCTGGAGATAAGGATTAAATAGGTCTTTAGGGTGGGGTCTTTAGGATTCACAGGGTCACCAACTCCATAAATTATAACAGGGTCATGGTATGGTACAAACTGAAAGACTCTAAAGTGAGATATGTCCTGTTGGTTAAGATAAGAACTGGATTACTTTGAGAACAAGAAACCTTAGATTTTATATACCATTTGTTAGGGTTCAGATATTTAGAAAAAAGATGAAAAAGGCTGCAATAGTAAGTTTTATGTAGATGCAAGGGATTGTTTATTCATATATTTTTCATTTTCATATAGAGTTTGTAAGGTAAATTATTCGCAGTAATGACACGTGAGTGAAATAAACAAATCTAAATCTTACAAATTTTCCCCCAAGTAAATTATCAATAACTAGATTAGCTTTACTTAAGAAATGAGTAAATATAATGTGTATGTGATGTATGCATAGTTCATGAATGATGAGATGCTATCTCAGTTTGTATTTAAACTAAAATCTCCTGTGCACTTATTTGACAGAAAGAAAAGTGATTAATTGCATATAAGAAGGGGGATGTTTTGAAATCCTCTTGTCTGCCCCCAGTTACAATAATTCAATCTTATACAGTCAGATATTAATGTCCTGTCACACGGCAATAACCTATCTGTCTCAATAAAGTTTTCCTCTTGAGAAATAACAACAAACCGAAAGTTATCATAATCAATAACTTGCAATCATTATGGACAGCGTGGCTTAGCATCTTAGAGAAGAAAGTATCTCATTAGCAAACTGTTCAACGTTGTTATTTGAGTAAACAAAACTCATGTCATATCCTTTGTTTGTGCACTGATGGCACTTAAATACACCATCAGCATCGATATATTTCTTCACCAAATATACCTTTAAAAGGATTCGAAGTCATATGGTTGTGTAAATGATGTCAAAAGTAATTCTGTCAGATGTTTACTTGTATCGACCACGCAGGTAATTAAATTGAAATTCGGCTAGCATATACAGTGCAGAACAACATAAATGCTGAAATCCGTTATGTGCTTCTGTTAATTTCAAGCCTGCATGGACACTGAGTGACTGGCGACAACTGAGATTTCTTGTGTAAGAGAAACAGAGTTCTAGATATCAGGTTATGGCAAACAAAAGGTTAAGAAAGAGGATGAACTAGGATATTGAGTGTATAAACAAAACGTGTATGTTGTTATTAAGGCACCATTAGCAAGTCCAGGTAGATAATGACCATTTTAATCAGGTAATGAAAATTTAATTGAAAGGTTTCTCATGACTAATTGAAGACTATTTTACAAATTATCTTTTCAATTGCTGGTGCTTTTCTTTTTTAGTCAGGATGATTTTAGCGTACATGAAATTGCATTTCTAATTAAACAGAAATTTGAAACTATCTTATTGCATGTATTTGATATCGATCAATCATTTGTTAATACTATTTTAAAGAAGTATCAGATTCCTTTATGTAATTCCTTTTCTGATAATCATTTTTTCTTAATTTAATCTAAAAAAATCACATACAAATTTGTTGAAGATATTTCTCCGTTTGATACAGTAATACACTAATTGAGTATTTCTTGAACTTGGTCCTTTGCGAACTTAAAGAGGCAGTTGAATAGAATGAATCTTCCAACTGTCTACCTAGCAGGAGAGAATTCCACTTTCAATTTCTTGTAGGAACTGTTGTCAAAGTCGGCCTAATCATGCAATTGTCATACTGGTACTGGTATTTTAATTATAATACTTATGCTTTGAGCCTTCAATCCGGGAGCATTGAGTGTTTTAAAAAATCCATTGTACCTTTCTTTCTATCAGGATTCAAAATATGACAGCTTAAAACATTTTTTCTCAGTCGATAGCCTCAAAGGTTTCATTCTGATCCATGACAGTTTCTGGCGATCATTCGATAATCAGAACTTTTTAGGCACAGTTCAACTTGAATCACCTAAAATAATAAGAATCATGAGGTTCCTATTTCTTCGCTCTGCTGAGGAGAGATAGATTTGATACTTACAGACTGATTTGACACAACAGTGAGATAATGCTTTACCTGGATTAATAATGAAACCGTCCATTATTTTGTCAATGTATTTTCTGAAGCCACTGAGATGTGGTGCCATTCTCCTGATGACATTTCATGAGGAAGCAAAAACAAGATACTAGAAAAAATATCGACTTATTTTAAGAGAAATTTCAAAATTAAGGAATTTAATATATTAGTAATTTTTTCACTTAATGTTGATAATAAACAATAAATAAATTTGCAGGGTTCTTAAATTCTTTTCCTTCCGGCTTTAAAAGTTCACTTTTCGAAAACATTTAAAACAGAACTTGACTTGAGGAAGAGTCAACATTGCCCTTTTCACAAAGACAAATGCTTCCGAGAATTGGTTTATGACTTCTTTGCGTGAGAGGCATTTTTACAGAAAGTGTTATTCTGAGCAAGAATTAGTTTAAACATGAGAACAACGACTTTATTACACTTAATTAGAAAAATTACCACGCAGAAATAACATTGAGACTTTCGGACAAAACAGAGTCATACATAACACAGAAACGTTACCATATTTATTCTCCAATAATTTGAACTCATTCGTAAGCGTTAAGAAATATTAGTAATTTACAAGAATTTTTTTTTTTATACATAGAAACCCTCAATGGGAAACAATATGACTATGTGTGCACGGTTTTATAAAATCCAACAAAAAACAAAACGCTACTGAGGTTTCAATTAGAATGTTTTCTATGACTCATGATAATATATCATTTTCACTACTCATATTGAGTTTTATTATCTGAAATCTTTTTAATTGTGTGACTCACTGAGTGCCATACTAAGAAGAAGATTGGTAAGAAGTATGCAGGAATGTCTTCTTTCTGCTTTGGTTACTATGACTGCGCATCAACAATAGTGCACATTGATTGTTTCGTCTTGTTTTGTCACCTGTCTAAATGTGTTGGTAGTTGCTAATTCGGCGGATTTTATTCTCATTGTTACTTTGTGAAACAATTTTGTCGGTAAATGTGATCACTTTGCATTAGTAATTGTTTTTTTCCCTTTTGAAGGCTTGATATAACGAACATTTAGTACTTATAGAGGTTCATTCTTTGTTACTACATCAAATTACTACTAAGTATACACTAAATGTTACCTCTCGCATATAAATCAGTCAACTCCATTTTATTATGATTACTATATGCTACATCGTCATTAAAAGTGATAATACTGAGTCTGAAATAATCCTCTTATCTTGTTGGTAAACTCTTTCAAAGATTTGTCAATGTATGTATTTTTATGAGCAATCTCTACATGAAGCCATTTAATACTCCAGGAACACAGCATCACACAATATTGACTTTCTTCACAATCACAGGCAGAACTGCTTGACTTCCATAATGAAACTTCATGGTTACTGTTGGTGTTCCTCGAAACCAATGCTGGTATCAGTTTCCTGTTATTATTGAATGTTCTCTAAGCTTTAACAGCTAGCAATAATCGCATCAAGAACCTGGGATGTTGATGTGAGCTAACAAACCTATCCGGGAGAATATTGGCATTTAAATGAATATCTTGAAATAGATCTAGTATGTGACGCTTAAACTAGACCCAAAGTACAAATTAGATTGCAAGAATATGTTACAGAGTGACCATTTTTGTTTTAGGCATTTACATACATGTTTAAGGAATTTTGCAAGATTAACAAGAAAGATATTATCATTGAAAAGACATAAATTTGAAGCATTATCATTAGTGTTGCTTTTACAATCTGGGATGAAACGTTTTCTCTCTTTAGCAATATAAACACAGTCATACAATACATGTTTTTCACTTAGTGGTACATAACAGTGTTTACAGATGTGGGTGTCATTACTATACACATTTTTTCTGCTCAGAAATCCACTTCTAAATAAGGTTAATACACGTCTATGTTCACACGAACTTATATTTAACAAATAATTTTCACAACTAAGCAAAGACTTATGGGAATTATAAAATTTTAGGGAATCACTTTCAAGAGAAGAATGCCAATTCTTATATGAACATTATCTAACACGTTGTCTAAAAACATGAACAAAATAATCGGGATCTCCCACTGCTTGGCTTATCCAAACGAAGCCGAAGCCATACCGAAATAATAAATATTTGACATGGTTGACCCAACTTGGTCTTTTTCTCTCAGCAATGGACAGTAACATATTATAACTTTGAAAAGCATACCTTTGGCGTTGCATTCTTAACATCCGTAGCCAATACTTAATGAATTTTACATAATAAGAAACATAAAGCGGATACCTCCCACACTCCCAGTAAGATACGGTATTTGACGATTTATACCCAATATGGAGGACAAATTTACAAAACTTTCTATGAATAATTTCAATACAGTTTCTTTCCTCCCAACCCCAAATTTCAGCCCCGTAAGTAAGAATTGGAGTAATCTTTTTGTCAAACAAAAAGAAGGAATCCTTTACTGAAAAGTCTAAACGTCTGATTAATGATTTTATTGGCCATAATGCCTTACTTGCTTGTCCCGCGAGTGTTTTACAAGCTTTTGTCCAAATTAGTTTAGGTGTTATCATTAACCCAAAATATTTATATGCATTAACAGTTTCCATTGGGTTACCATTAAAGTAAAATTTTTCATATCTCGTCAAGGGCCCACCCATTTTAAAAACTATAATTTTACTTTTAGCTACATTAATTTCCATACCCCATCTATAAGAATAATTATGTAAAGCATTCAACCTTCTTTGCAATTTTACAACACTATCTGCAATAAGTATTAAATTAAAGCTTAAACTAAAACCCTAGCAACATAGTTACAATGCATCACGCATCGCAATGTACTTTTTGAGTTAACTAGTTTTACAAAGAATAAAAGATGTGTAAAGTGAGACCTTTAAAATTGTTTTAAGTATGATAAACTCGACCATTCCATCACAAATCACGTTTACACCACTTATCCGGTGTTTCATTATGTAAAATGTAAATATTGAGGACCTTTTACTTCGTTAAATTCTTGCTAAAGCCTCAGCAACTGATCCATTTAGCCTTTGAAGTCAATGTCATATAGATATACTTTAAGTGGACTACAGCACACGAGTTTATAAAGTGCAAGAGTTAATCAACATATATCGATAAACCGTAGCCGCACAGGTTTTGAAAATACCTCCCGTTCTATAAACGGTTCAGTTGCATTTTTATGGGTTTGTATGATTGCAGTTAATATTTTCACAAGTCATGTATCTCTTATGTACAGTTTGAAGAGATATAAACTAGTGCTGAAAATAAATTTTACAGTGTGTTTGACCATGTATAAATGGGGAGACAAGAGGTCGTAAATCTTCACTCCTGTCGTTTTGAGCATTCTGGTCACCAAAGTCTCGTTTTCTTTCATAATGTCTCAGAGCTTTCCCCTACGTGAACGCTCCAGAGACAGTATGATTTATAGTTTAGTTTTATTTCTTTGAATTTTTAAAAATATTTCTAGGTTGATACTTCCTTTTGACCATTGTTCACTTTTACAACCTAATGTGTGGAAATAGTCAGAAAGCAACTTGTGTGATCACAAATCTCCCTATGTTTGAAATATATGTGCAAAAATTCTTACTAATCATCTGTTAAAATTAAACAACGGTTTACAAATAACGCATATTTGCGTCCCCTGAAGATTTGCTGGCACATTAAAGAGCCACTCCGTGATTTTCATAACATATTTTTTACCTTTGATATGCACCTAAATGTCGTATGTGGTGATATAAAACCAAAACATTTTAATATTTCATGTCCAAAAGACATATATATATAACAAATACTGGTTTTCCATGAAAATCTAAAAACAGCCTTATAGATGCACAGAGGTGTAAGTATCACGTCGAATATACATGGATACTAGTTATGTAACCTAACACACACCATCAACTCCTAATTGCCCTCCTGGCTGTTTTAGATAACTCTCCAAAATTACGTTTGTCTATTTGACGAGCGCCACTGTCCGGTTTCCGATCATAATTGCGACGTTCAACCTTCCTACTGTCACTGTACAAAACAAATTAGCTTTAAAATGTTTCTTTTTGGTGACAGTCGATACTTCGCGATCAAATGACATCATTGAATAAGTTTGGCATATATGATCCCAACAACTCACGGAGTGGCTCTTTAAACCTTATCACCAAGAGACCCCATCAAATCTAATTTCAGTTCCTGTTTTTATATTTGATTAATCTTAACAAGACATAACACAACAACCTTTATCAGGAGATGGGTCATAATCTATGACTGAAACGGTTTAAGCTATCCAGATGGCAATGTCAGAAATAATATCAAATCAGGGATGTAAGGGATTGAACTGGTGCCCACAAGACTGACTAATCTTTGAAAATAAACCTTTCAGATTAAACAGAAACAGAATAAATCTTTTAATGAAATATAAAAATATGATCCTAATCCAATCTTCTCATATTTCATATAATAACTTCAAGAGAATTCCATACATGCACTTAAAGTATAGAGTCGAAGAGACAAGTCTCAAATATGTTTATTTCAGGACTATTTTTGAATTTTCAAAGTCTGACAATATCTTTATGAGTCAACATTGAAAATGCATGAAAAGCCAATACTAAACACTTTTGAAAAATTAACTATGTATTGTAACCAAGCTGTTCGTAAACAACTGCGTTGATTCCCCTTTGATAAAAGATAAAAGAACAAAACCTATTCATACTGACAGGGACAGACACAATGGGACGGAGGCAAAAGAAAGTAATCACCATATGAGTCAAAGCCATCACGAGAGTGATCAAAATGTTTCCTGTTTCATGAAATCACAGACATGTGTTAGTTAATCACTTTTTCAAAGCCAAGGTTATGACCGTTATTGTCACTTTGACAGATATAACCTTGATAAACAGGTAAAATATATCTAGAGAAGATGAATATTATGAAACCCATATTTCGTTCTCAAAGCAAATTCTTATTTATATGTATATATAGGTTATTAGAATGACTAACACGTAATAAATATAACATAAATAAAACAAATAACTTAACTCTTGTTTTTTCCCCAGTTTTCTATCACAAGGTGATCATTGTCCTTTTAACTGGAAACAAAAAAGTAAGTATTTATCATTGGACTTGTTGATGAATGTGATGAAAATACAAAAATATTTGTCAGGAAGAAATATACATAAAAACACATCTGTTAACAAAGTCAGAAACACTCAGCTATTATCAATTATTATGGAAATAACCTCTTTACATGCTAGCGATGATACCAGAATTCCAGAGATATCCATTTTCACTTTTAATCACACATCTAAGTAGCTGACAGCAAGAAGACAGGCGATCTACTTCACCTTTCAGGTATTTCTGGCATTTTATCTCTCCGTAGACATTAATTAGGATGTTCCATCTTATGTACCAAAACATTACATGTATGATTCCAAATTATTAGTGTGGTGACAGGTTGATTTAATGCAAAATCGCTGTATATTATGTAAGAAGCAGCGGTCATCGCTGAAACAAGACAGATTTTAGATAATGCATTGGAACTCATTTCAAAGTTCAATCATTAGTTGTTATCCTCCATAGAATAAAGGCAAACCCACGTAGTTACCTTATGATTGGATCATTTTAGTAATAAATATCAATGTCCTTAATTACCCCCACTGGATGATGGAAAGATGAGCTTGAACTATGCCTAGAAGGTAAGTTATACAAACTCATTTTAATCTTTCGATTGTATATGTTACGAACATTGTAAGTGTATATCAGTAGATATTTTTCATAATATGTTTATTTGATTCATATGACTTTTATCCTCATTTACATTCCACATAACGATAGATTGAAAATATCCTTTTGATAAATGGCTCGATTGCTGACAAAGATCTAATTTCATCCGTAAATAAATAAATACCAATTGCTTTTCTGACATTTTACTTTCAGTGTATTACTTGTCAGGAATCAGTATACCAAAAATGCCACTAATCTTTATATGCTAGAAGTTTATCAATTCAACAATTCTTCAACATAAAGATCGGTTACAATTCTTAACATATAGAAAATATACTCAGTTGCGGATATTAATTACCCTAAAACTACGACTGTAAATCATTGTAAAAATATTGTATAGAGCGTGAGATGGGAAGTTGTTATTCTTAATTTCTATGTAAGTTGAAGGGAAAAGAAGGTGTATGAAATGTTAAATTACTAGATTTTGTTGTTCCTGTCTAAACTATAAAAAATATGTTTTCCAAACTGCATTTCGGCAAATATTTATGCAAACTGTCAATGGTTTTATTTTTAATAGGTGGTTTCGGTGATTATTGCAAGAATAATCAACAAAATGCAAGAAATAACGGGTTATCTGTCCCGAGTGAATTAAAATGAATTTCGAGCTTTAGCAAGGAGTTTATCTCAATTATTCATTAGTGAAAGATGAGCCGTATCTTTATCAGCTGTTAAAACCATTTACTCGAAGTACAATATTTATTTAGATATTGTTTATCTTTATCACTGAATTTAAAATTGAATCAAAGGAGAATGTCTTGTCACTTAAACTCAAACTTTAATTACTGCTCACACATACAAACACAAGGGGGTTACAGAATACATTAAAAAAATTTGGAAGGTCGCATGAACTTAAAACCAAACAAGAAGATAATGAAATTGGAACAGGTTGGATTTTCACTCTTTTGTTTTGATATCATATGATCAAATTTAAGTACAGTTGAAGATTGAACCTTTTTTTCCCATGAGTAGACGAACATGACATGATATCAGTAGTATAAAAATCACTGCAAAAATGCTTTTATCTGATTTCAAAAGTTGTAGAGTTTTAAAAAATGTTAAACGAACAATCAATTTGTTGGACAGAAAGTCGTGGTTTTACACTCGTCTCAACCTCCTACTCTTAATCTTCCAACATAAAGTGAGAAAAGCTTTTACGCCTTTTAAAAATAAAACAATTTCCAAACAAACCTTCAACACCCAATTTCGAACTGGATAACATTGCAAGTGCATACTGATTAGTTATTATTGAGATAAAAGATTGATAAGTCGGCAGACACAGAGAACTGATATTTTTGCATTGATTACATTGATTTCGCAGCAATGATGAACAATGATTTATTTAGAATAACACGACAGAGACGTTTCTTCTTAGGTTTAATATGTAAGAACTGCATGATTTGCACATGTGAAAGAAAACGTTTTGTATTATAAAAGAAAAGTCTTATTGTTTTTATTTCATTTAGGAGTACTGTAAAGAGGAAAGACAGTGTATAATGCTATTATCATATTTATTCCCGTTATTCATTTGTGTGTACCGATATCTTAAAGTTATTAAACTAAATACATCATATTGCGTTTTACAGTATCAAGAATGAATAATGAAACTTCCCTTTTTCTTTAATATAACCAATGTTTGGTGTATCATCCAATATGGTCATACGTTTCAAATGCCATCATTGTCCCCTATCTCTCTTTGACTCGTTGGAATATCTTCACTACCCACTTTTGATGTCAACTTTGAAGATCAGAGACTAAACTTGGACAAAAAAATCTGTTCTAATAAAATTATAGCCACTTTGCAGATACATTGCTCATTAAACATGCTGAAACTGTAACAAATGGTTGGCTTTTGGCATTTCTTTGCTGTCTACAATTTGCAGAGACAAATCTAAATATCATTTCCAACATTATATTGAGTATTTGGACACATGATGGACATGGGATATTCATTTCACCTGAATAAGTATTCTTAATGTTGAAATATGAGTACAAAAGTCTTCCTCATCATCGAGACAGGAGACGTTGCATAGTTAATGTGAGTTCAACTCTAGTTGAATAGCAAGATATCGTCACAAAACTATCAATATAAGCAGGGATTCAATTGCATTAAGATGACAAGGCTAACTGTGTATTAATTCGATATCAAGCTTTGATTTTAGGTAAACAATAATTGATGCTGGTAGAAATGAAGTTACACAACATTTATAATGGAATTAACTCCACAGATTGAAATAATTGAGTTATACCTTTTGAAAACATTTCCTTTGGTGAAACAATGTTTTCATTGTTTTCGGTTCATATCTGTGGTAACATGATAAAGGAATATAACCATTATCTTGTACAATGTTTAGGAAATACATTTAGTAATTATTAATATACCCTTCATGATACATCCTTCATATAATTCATATCATTCGTATTTAGTCCAAAAGTTATTCATTTCAAATTCATTTATTTGTTGTTCTAGCTTTTTATAGCAATATTAATATCAACATTAATTTGGTAACTCCTTTAAGTGACAAATAACATTTGAAACAGCTGAAGACAAATATTATGGATAATAACGTCTTTATTCGGAAATAAAAACATTTCAATACTGATTATTATATCTTTTTATAGTTTGTATCATTTTCCATTTAGTGCATGTATTTCGAATAATAGATAATGGTTATTACACTAAATCATATCAATAGTTCCGCGTTATTGTTGTCTTTATCTTATCATCCTTGTGCTACTGCACAACCTTATGTTATGGTTTCACTGAATAAAACGTCTTTAACACTAATGAAGAATGTTTCCAGATAATGAATTCCCGTCAAAATTGAAACAAGGTAAGCGTCAGGAGTTGATTTCGAAGCTGTCTTAGGGCTAAGATAGTCGTAAATACCATATATCAACATTGTATAATCTTAGCACAAAGAGAGCTTCAAAAATATGGGTCTAGGTGTGTACGAATTCTTGTCTCTTTCTTGTAATAATAATAATAATAATGCATTTGTAATGCGCCTACTTTCCAGCTTCCAGCTGTTCAACGGCGCTGCAAAGATTTAGTGAAGATAGACTTCAGAGAAAAGGAAAGTTTTTAGAAATGTTCGAAAAGATGAAACATTCTCAATGCATCGGAGAGGAGTTCCGGAGAAATGGTGCTGTCACTGAGAAAGCACTGCTGCCAAGCAGTCACAGGAGCACACAGGAGCACACAGGAGACGACTGCTCTCTGACCTGAGAGACCTTGAGGGCTGGTACTCGCTGACGAGTTCTCTCATGTAGATGGAAAGTCATCTTCATACAATGACCTGTGTGTGAGTACGAGAATCTTGAATCGTATCCGTTGTTGAATCGGTAACCAGTGCAGCTGCTGTAGAACAGGGGTTATGTGGTGTCTAGGTTTGGTTCTGGTGATTATTCGATTTCTGTCTGGACGGTTCTGGACAAGATGGAGACTTTGTTGCCAGATCCATGTATAAGAGAATTGCAGTAGTCAAGTCGCAAAGATACATTAGAGTGGACTAGCAGTCTGGTTGTGTCTGTGTCTAAGAACCGTCGAATCTTGCCAATGTTACGCAGATGAATGTTAGCGGCTCTACAGGTATTCAGGACTTGCTGGTCAGATGACATGGTGTTGGTGAACATCACTCCAGGATTCTTGACTTTGGCACTTGGATCTACAGAAGCATCTCCAACTGTAAGAGGGTAGCCAAGAACCTAGCTTGGATGCTGTTTTGTACCTACGACCATGTACGCCTCGTCAACTTTAACTTGCATGGCTCGACCTGACAGATATGATTTGAGCCACTTGAGAGGAGTTTCGCCGATACCATAGGAGTGTTGTAGTCTTGAGAGTAGAGTGTCATGGTCCACCGTGTGCTGCTGATACGTCAAGGAGAACCAACAAAACCACTTCCTGCTTGTCAATGCTGCGAAGGATGTCATTTGCACTCGCACTAGTGCGGTCTCGGTGCTGTGTTTGGCCTTGTATGCTGACTGGAACTGTTCATGTAGATTGCAGTTTGACACATGTTCATTGAGTTGCTTCAGTACAACCTTCTCCAAGATCTTAGATAGTAAGTGAAGATTCGAAACAGGTCGAAAGTTCTTCAAAACTGATGGATCCAAAGTTGGTTTTTTCAAGATTGGAGTGATGACAGCTTTCTTGAAACTTTTCGGGACCTTACTGAGTGATGTTCGAATCAGCATGGTCATAATAGTAGACAGATTTTCAAGGCATCCCCTAGCAAGCCATGTTGGTAAAGGATCCAGGATACATCTTTTAACGGGGGCTTTCTTGACAGTCTTGGTTACTTCTGCAGCTTCAACTCGAGTAAACTTTACATGTCTCTCCCCTGTGAATGGCTTATCATCTTGAAGAGCGGAGTAGGACTCGTCTGAAGAAGATTGGGACTCATGTAAAAGTTTTGTAACTTTAGCTGTGAAAAACTCTGCTAAGGAATTTGCCTGGTCCTATGACAGCTTTGTGTATTGATCCTTGATAACAGGTATTGTCTGTTTGTGATGGCAATAAGTTGTCCTGGATTATTCCTACTGTCAGAGATTGATTGCTTGATGTTATCAATTTTCGCCTGTTGGGTGAGGATGTTGACTTTATTCCTTGAGGTTTGAAAGATTTGAAGATGGATCTCAAGTCTTGTGTGCCGCCATGTTTTCTCAGCCCGTCGACGTTCATGTTTTGCCAACCTCACTTCATCAGTCATCCAGCTAGTGTCTGGTCGTATCACAACACTGCGAGTTTTGTGTGGGGCATGCTTATCCATTAGCTCCTGGTGAACCTGGTTGTAAAAATCAGCTAGGCAATCCACGTTGGTCGACACAGGAGTGGAAGATCACTGGCATCAATGTCAATTTGAAACTTTTTGACATAAATGTCTCTGGATTTTCTGGGCGCAGATGGTCTATTCAGCTTCAAGTGGCAGATGACAGTACTGTGATCGGCGATACCATGATCCACAACGTCCACAGAGGTTACAAGTTGGTCTGATTGCTTGGTGATGACAAGATCAAGAATGTGGCCTTTTTTATGGGTTGCAGACGTGACGTGTTGTTTGAGGCTTAATCTGTACAGAATGTCAGCAAATTTAGATGACAGTACACTGGAGTCATTGTCGATATGAATGTTGAAATCGCCGACCATTATAGTTTGTTCGTTGGTGCATATTGTTGTGTCTATCAGTTTGCCAAGATCTTCGAGGATGACATCAGATGTTATACCATTCTTGCAGGATTGTGGGGGTCGGTATTTTATCACCATTTTAAAAACACTTTTAACATTGTCTTTATGATTTTATTAAATGAAATAAAGGAAATCAAACAAATATTTTCCTTTTTTGGCATTTAGAAAAGTACTTTAAAATCTATAGAAGGGCGGCCTTTTGAAAAAATAGTGTAATTCTTTTATTTTTAAAACAGTACTTTTGATGTATCCACGATCTTAGCTCGTTATTCGGTCGAGTATTTCGAGTACTGACTGTAACAACTGCTAACTCACACAACCATACGACTAGAAAAAATTAGGTACAGCAACTGGTTATAAAATGATGTTTGCAACCAACAAAAGTTTAAAGAACGATAATGACAAAAATACTTTTCATTTAATTTCAGTACGTTGTATGCGTTTCCCGACCTTTACAGTTATATGATTCAGCAGGATAGCCATTGTAAACCAAGAACATGTTACCTTTTTAAAAGATATAACTGATAAGTCATCATGCTAATTGATTTGGAAGCCATTCTCGAAGTCTGTACATTCGACAAGTAACTTTGTACACTACATGTCTACTGGAATATCGTGTGAGCAATATGGGTATAATAAAAAGACATAAGCTCACATGAAACACAAGAAGAGCGACAAAATAGTAAATTGAAATACAAAAAAATTTGTTTATCTAAAGTTCCTAATTATTCGCATTGCATGATAGTATCGAGACCTTATAAATCCATACTAGAATTTTATGTGTCAGTTGGAAGTATTATGTCGATTCTAGTTTCTGGACAAAAGCAATTTGTGTTGATGAGGTTACAAATGTAGAAATCAATTAGGGGTCTCTTATTCCACTACAGTAAGTTATATCATAATTATAAGATTTAATTTGTACTGAGTACGACTTCGTTTACTTTTACATCACGATCAAATGTCTGATGCTAAAGAACTGCTTTCTTAAAGTGACCTTTTCTAAGGACTAACGTGAGCCTTTCGTATAAGACTAATGTTACCTTATTGTTGTACGATTTGTGTAGTGATTTGGGAAGAGGAAGTGGGGCCGACCTCACAATCAACCCCTAACTCCTAACACCTCTTTTGTCTGAGTAATGACATCGAGCAATTTCACTTGAGGACAAAAGGTCCAATAATTTTCTTTTTAAAAGGATATTTAACTAAAAGAGACCAAAACACGATGCATTTATTTGGGTTGTTTGATCATTTGATCATGAATTCACTTTGGCTAATGTAAATACAAATGAATGACATAATTTTGGTAGGGGTTCTTAACAAAGACAATGTGTGTGTGTCTTATTTCACAACCACAAGACTTTGATCACTGTCATTCTGTGCTCAATCCTCTAGATAGTTGGCCATTAAATATATCATTTTCTTCATTGAAGTAAGATGGGTATAGATGTTCACGGGATCTTGAAGAGGAAAGTAATATGCTCCTAGAAAAAGTGTACTTTACCATTTTGGTTAGGTTCTTCATTGAATGTTATGCGTGAAACTTTATCATAATGTTTCAAAAACAGCGTCTATCAATGTCACTATTTTTTACACAAATAGTTTCCCTTTTACGTTTATGCAAAGTAACAATTATCTTGATAAGACGAGCATTCCGTTTCTATCTAATTACATGGCACAGAAAAGGGCATTACAAATAATTACAGATAACAAGATCTCAGATACAGCGTTTTGGAGTATTATTTTTAACGCTTTTGAATAGCATATAATGAATTCATTTACATCATATTTTGTAATACTAGATAATAAGACGTAAATGTTGGAGGTGACCAATATATATAAACATACGCTTTATTACCACCATAGAATAATAAAAATGGATTACCGTCTACTGAATCTAACATCCAGATCTCGTACAATAGTGTCATAATTCGACAATCTTTCTTTTGAAAATAAAATTTAACCTTGATATTCAGATCGAATTATTTATCTGTTGTTTTATCTCTGTTCTTTTTTTTTAGTTTAAAAGTTAGGGTTTGAAAATGAATGAATTTTTCTTAATATTTTTTTACTAATGAGTTTTAAGTACGTGTATTTGTCTAGCATTTGTGTCTTCCTAATCATTGTATTATATTAATCTTATAATAAAAAAATATCACAAGCTATACCTGATTAGAAAAACATTCGAACAAACTTTGTATATGTTAAATGTATTTATCATATATCATATTTACACATTTGATCTTACTTCCACATAAGAAAATGTGATTAATGATATTAAAAGTAAAGAAGAGAGCACTAACACTTTGAAATTCCTTTTTTTTTTTCAAATAAAAAAAGATGAAAATTATTACAAAAAGTACACATTGCAATATTGGGTTCAAACTTGCACTCCATCTGCCAGCATAAGTGATATACTATAACATAAGGTGAGGTGAGGTGAAATGGAGTTTAAGACCGTTTTCTATAGTATTTCACTTCCGATAGTATTATTACAACCGGCAACACCATTGTGGCAATGCACTGCGGTGAAACCTGCTGAGACGGTATATCTATAAAACTACAGTAATAACTGGAACACACTTTATTGAACATTATCTTATTTCCATCCTAAAACCAAAATGCTTTTAAGCGTAACTGTCCTCGATTGATCTATAAAAACAAACGATTAAGTGTTATTCAAGGCTTTTTTCAATGTTTAAGGAAATAATTTTAATTTCAATGTAAATTAAACCTTACCCTCAATTGAATTAGCAGCAACTGACATGAAATGCGTAAATGTTCAAGTAAACCTATTCCTAGACTAACTGAGGTGCAAGAGAATACTCCTCACTACTTCCGCATTGGTGCCATTAACACAGAACAACATTTCAATGAAAACCCAGACCACGCTAAGATGGGAAGGGCTTAACAGCCTTTGTCATTTACATAACAGTTTCAAGGCTTCGAATATGATAACATTCTAAGCAGTTATCTGGGAGCTGATATAATTTATGAGACGCTGAAGGTGGGCAATTGTTGTAGAGTATAGCGATCCCACAATATATTGACTGCTCTGTGACATTATGCCTCTACCGTTTCGCAAAATATTTGGAACAGTGTTTTCTTGTCTCTGTTCTTTATATTTAGCATTTTAACTTACATGAATGTGTCCGTCTTAAGTGATGTTTGCTTTGTTTAAGGAGTTTATATTTCTATACATACAGATTCTTTTAAAAATCCCCAGAGGCCTCCAACCATCTTAACAGCTGATATGTCTCTCTATATTACGCTTGGAATTTTCAAAGGAACTTTCAACCAATCATACTTAGCCTCTTTGTATTTCGGCAATATCGTAATCCAATGAACACATCTGTATTAAATTTAGAACCACGTGACCATGTGGGTATTCCGAAAAAATTGGCAACCTTTAATACGAAAAACGATTGTTTATGTAAATCTCACCGTTAAGGGCAATCAGTGGTGTTTAAGAGTCAGAACGGCAGTACAATTCTCCATGAATGCACGTGAACTAAATTAGACACATAGATTTCTCATAAAAGGTCAGAAATATGTATTCCATATTAGTATAAACCCTTCCTTTACAACGGCACACGCGAGAAACAAGCAGCTACAAGTCGATAAGTAGAGAATGTGAAAAGGCAAGTCAACTAGTGTGATATCACTAAGTGACAGAGATAAAGGTAGTGAAATACGCTTCAGACAATACTTCAATATATCTTGTCCTGGAAATCCTTGAGAGTTTAGAAACAATTAATTTATAACTGATGCATGTGGACATATTAATTTGCAAAACCATCGAATATCTTGAGCGGTGCCGGACGCTATCAATTGTGACCTATATCCTAAAAATAGATCCATATTGCCTTTCTCCAAGGGATAAATCGGCGCCTGACTGACCGTTAGTGTTGTTTAAAAAGGAACTGTATCTGACATATCATATATATATATATATATATATATATATATATATATATATATGTGTGTGTAATAAATATAACAGCATATTTGCCTCACTATTCTATTTTATTTGATGCAATGAACAAATGATTATATAACCTTTTCTAAATAGAGGATAGCATGTAGGTCTTTTGTTCTTTTGTTGGTCTTAATCTACTCATTTGCCATCATGCAAATCCTATCCTAAACTGACGATCAAAAGAAAGTTGTCACCCACTTCAATTGACTCTAAAAGATAAACGACAACAGATACAAGTTTGATGTTATGAATTATTTTTACTGCGTTAATGTGTGGTTATCCATGCAAAGAATCGAATTGCTGCCAGTGCATCTCAAATATTTACAGTCTCTGGCGACCACTAGGGGTCCAAAATGTCATTTTCCACACAACTTTGGAAAACGTCTATGGCACATGAATCGGCGATTCCTAGTACTGACAAGTGTACATATCACATTAGTACCTTGTATGTCCTCCCCTGGCACGAACACAAGCGTCACATCGTCTTCTCATGGATGACGTCAGTCTTCTGATGACGTTATCAGGTATCTGTTGCCACGTATCTTGTAAGGCATTTTCAAGTTCTCGAATAGTAGTTGGTTGGTTTGGACGGTTCCTTAACTCTCTACCAAGATGATCCCACAGGTGTTCGATAGGAGACATATCGGGAGAACGTGATGGCCAGGGCAAAACGACGACATTAGCGTTGTCCAGATAGTTCTGAGTGATCCTGGCTGTATGGGGAGTTGCATTGTCTTGCTGCAGAATGCTTCCCATTGCTCGTTGCTGCAGAAATGGCACTGCTACAGGTCTCAATATCTCATCAACATAGCGTTGTGCGTTCATATTGCCACGTATCACCACAAGTTGTGTCTTCTGGTCATCACAAATTCCACCCCAAACCATTAAACCAACTCCTCCTTGTTGATGAACGTCTTGGACACAATTTGGAGCCTCTCTTTCATGTCTACGACGATAAACACGTATTCTCCCATCAGCATGGAACAGGTTAAACCTACTCTCGTCAGTAAAGAGAACGCGTTGCCATTCGCGTCGCTGCCAACGCAGTACACGTCGTGCCCATCGAAGTCTTGCGAGGCGATGTTCGAGGGTCAGTGCCATCCCACGAAGAGGTCGGTAAGCCCTTATTCCAGCATGAAGTAATCGTCTCCTCACAGTGTGTCGACTCACACGACGACCAAGCGCTGTTGCTGCTGATTGCGTCACTGTCAGGAACCGATTACGAAGATGTAAAGTTCTAAGGAAACGGTCTTCCCTGCGGGTTGTGACACGTGGTCTGCCACTCCGAGGTCGGTCACGTGTTGTGCCAGTCTGCTGGAACCGCTGAAATAACTTAGTTATACATTGGCGTGAACAACCAAGTCTTCTTGCTATTGTTGACTTTTCCGTCCCCATCATGGCCATGCCAATGGCCCTTTCCCTCTCTTCAGCAGTCAAACGTGGCATTGCTTTAGTGCTTTTTCGGTTGATGTGATAGCAAGTTACCATTGTCACGGGTTTATATGGAGTTATGTGCATGAAAATTCCAGGGAAGTGAAAAAAACGTGGTTTTGACTTTTGGGACGCAGCACCGATATTAACAAATGCATCAGCTTGGTTGTTTGGAAATGAGTGTGTTGCGTTTGTGTGAACTGCTCCTGAAAGTTAAAAACCTGGGTTCGAATCCATTTTTGAAAAATTCAAAATTTTATGGTGACAACTTTCTTTTGATCGTCAGTTTATTTGTACCCTATTATTTCGCAGTATTTCCTAGCCTAATAAGGGTGCCTCCAACTTTGCCTTTTTAAAGGCTTTTCTTGTTTTCAGGTCTGTTTGCTTTGAAGGTCAAATGAGAATATGATGTAGCAGCAAAACTGAAAGAAGCTTTATACACTAATAACCGAAAATTATTGGAAGAACTTGCTCATGCAATAGTTGATGGAAAAATGTGTAGATGTGAAATTAGTCATTGAGATATAACCAAATTCTTATCCACTTGACTTGTTTTTTTTATCAGTATAGGGTGTCCTTGAATTACCTCTCTGGAAAATGAACATCAAATAGGATCTATCACCAATGCGATGAATTTCTTGCCTAGAACTACACAAAATTTTGTCAGAAAATATTTCAAATTCGACCTTCTGAGCATGCGCTCAAAGGGAGTGTTAAAGATTCAGCGTTACCAAAAACACATCCACAAATTCTATGGAGCCGTTTCACTTGGTTAGTGTGTCATAATAAAACTCATGTGCGGATAACTTATGTACAGATTTTCCTGGAAAAAAAATCGAAGGGGTGATTGTGAACAGTATCGGAAAATTTAGCCATGGGTATGCAAATGCAATAAAAACAAGTTTATTTTTGTCATTTTTTAATTACACTAAAACGCGATCAATTCTTATATTCCTTAACATTACTGGTTTCAAAAGATGAAAGTCAAATATCAATGAAAGTAATTTTTAAAGTCTGGCAATCAATTGACACATGTAAATATTTTCGCAGGTGCCACTTCGTCTGGCATCGATTATTATTCTCCGATTTGTTTACTTTGCAATCAGAGAAAGCTAGTGTAAGGCACACAGTAAGAATGTAATGCCATTGTACGTTTTGTTATAATGATCAAGACGTATATCAAAAGTTGTATATGTTATCAGCCTTCTAAACAGATACTTTTCAGCAACAGTCAGTACTTTGACAAGTTCGGTTTATGTGACTTTAACAACTCACCGAATGTCTATTTTAATGGACTTAACAGCATCACACATTTCGTCTATTCTAATATCACAATATCATACAAATCAATTGAGTCTATATCATGTTTCACGTTTCACATTGATTATTGAAAAAAACATATCCATTCAACTAACCAAATGGTAAACACATCTCAACAAAATATGGGATACACATGCATATTGTTTGTTTTGTTCAGATATGAAAAAAAACCCCAATCGATTTGAAGCTGAAAACTGAACATTTAGAGTTTTGCAAATGTAAGAAATTATGATTAAAGTGTATACTTAAAATCTGCATACGACTAATGTCATATATAGAACGTATCTCATATGATAGGATGTAACAAACAAAAATATATGAATATTACATATTCCTCCGTCATGGGCAAACTCTAGCTTTGAAAATATTTCAAGATATACAAATTATACAATTTGCAAATTCAACTTTCTTAGTCACAAATATTTTTAAAGAAATAATTGCCCTTTGATTATTGAAAAAAGCTAGAAAAATGCACAAATGTCAAATTATTTCACTAGAATGAGTGTGTTTGTAATGTTTACCTTTCTATATAAATTTGTGAAAAAAATCCAGATGCTTTAACAGAATGCAACGGGGGAGCTATTTTCTATTAAAGATGTCTCAACATCTCATTAGGGGAGAGTATCTAATGAAATTACGTCGAAAGTCAAACAGTACTGTCTGATCAGGAAGTATTAAGTCACACTATTCTTAGAAGAAAACAATTTTTGTTCATTAGATCCCAAACACTGATATTCATTAACTTTGTTAAGGTGTCTTTAATTCAAACTCTGTAAGTAATGCTGTCCTGTTTGGATTAAATTTCTACAAGTCTGAATTCATTATATGTTAGAATGCGATTTGGGGTTTAATTCTGAACGAGTTCCCTTGAACTCTTAGGTCATCCAATTTTTTTAGAAAAGTCCTAAGGTAGACTATTCATTAATAATCAAACATGACTTTATTGTCTATATTGTATTCAATAATCAAATATATTCCTAATATTGCAAGTAAAACACATTTAAGAAGATTTAATTTTGCTCAACTAACAAAACATTTAAAAGCATTCAAAAACAAAAAGAATTTTTGCTTCTAATACTGAAATATCTTGTCTGAGTAATGATAACTGAATGTATGAAATGACGATGATCTACTAATATTGGGGAAAATTAAATCTAAGCAAGGCAATAGCAATGTCCAATCATTAATGTTTAAGATATTTCATCACAAAATGTAACTAAAAAACCCAATCTGTCAACATCTCTCTGTTACTTTTATAACAATAAAGCTCATTTTCCAAACCAATTTGGAACATATTCCAAAGCCCTTTTTGTAGACTTAATTACTTTGTTTATATATATAAGGAATACATCTACTATTTTTATAGCTGTTATAACCTGAATCAAGAACATCAATATTGTCCCTGTTTTTGCATTAGATGTAAATTTCCAATTTTATTGTAAGCGAAAACAGCTCTTAAAAAGATTATGTCAAACTTAAGGCCACCTCTTTTGGTGAGGTTATAATATATTGGATATATTCTTTATTTTGGATATTTTTGTTGAGAACAGTCATGAATTCTTTTCATTATGCTGCAGAATAATGGTTTTGATTTCTGGTTTTAAATAATTGCTTGAGTTGTCAAAATTCCTGCATTTTTAACTTTAGTATCTCAGCAATTTCTCAGCAACCTTATCTAGAGTTTTCTTATACTTTTCTGTCAACCTTAAGTGTTGCTTTTTAAAAAGAAACAAACACAGAAGCTTTTTAGTCATATAAAAAGAACGTTTCGAAATACATAATAAATATTTTAAAAAGCTGTCAATATTTAATAAATAATTAACAAACTTTGCAGAACTACACTGAACAGTACCAAAATAAAAACTGTACCAACATTAAAAACAGAAAACAGAAACATTACAAAATTAAAACCTATAAAGTTCATATGTTTTAAAAAATTAGAAAACCTATGGATCAACGCTTTTGTAAAATGCATGAAACCAATAAAAAAAAGAAAAGAAAATAACTAAAGATAACATGTGCATGTCATGGATCCGAACAATATGCTGCACAGAACATGAGGCCCACATTAAGGTATGCAAAGGAGGAATTTTCTACCACGATCGTTTCGTGGATTAAACAAATGAAATTTGTTAATATTTCCTGACAAGACAATATGTGCCAAAATGGTTTATCTCAGATAAACAGCAAAGAACGTAAAAACAATTTGTTGAGAAGTATATATGGGTTCATGATTTAGCCGTAATCCCCAGGAATCAACTTTCAACATGAACAACTAACAAGGACATTCAAAGCAAAATACTTGGATCCGTTTAAAAAAAATTAATGAAACTTCGAAAAGCAGATTTGATTTTCAAACTTCTATTCCAACTTCAATGAATCACTTTTTCAAGCTTTCAATTCCACCTTTAAAAGAAGGTAATTTTAAATTTAATCTGCATGCAAAACACACTGTCACTCGACTGAAATAACTAATTCCATCTTCTCGAACACGCACGTGATGCAGTATCAAATAAGGAAAGAGAATACAACATACAACTGACACCATGAAAAATGTCCTTTGAGAACATCAAAATGAGTGGTTTAATCATCAATATTATATTTCATTTTGAGTGATTCATCTTCTAATAAATATCTTTCAAAGCTAAAGTATTGAAGAAAAATTTTAATGGAAAAGGAAAAAAATGTTATTTATTGTCAGGGGAATATTGCCATTATGTTATTATTCTTTTAATTCCCATAACCCAAAATGTTGTATGCAGAGCACACATATCAAGGGATTATATGTAAGATGAAGAAGAGATTTCCAACACTGACAGGTTTGACATGACTAATGACATTTCAATTTTCTGATCAATACAGATACATGTCATAAGAACATTGGGAGCCTGAATCAATGAAAGGGTTGGAATTGTCTTGAAATTATGAAATCTCTTCTTGAAAAGAGATAATTGGTTGCCTAAAGTGTTATTGAAGTGAACATTGAGACTTACAGTGAGGAAAGGAATGAAGACCCTTCTAAAAATTATATTAATGACGTGAAGGATTTTACAGTCCATAAAATTTGGACACGCACAAGTTGTAGGCTTTTTTGTCAATTGCACAGTTCTAATGGCAACGCATGCTTAAATGCATCTTACCATGCAAACAGTACTGGAGTACCCTCTCGCAAATTACTTATTCTGATGTTTGTTGGTTATGTTTCGAAATATACATTTTTGAAAAAATTACTTCCTGCAAATTGGCCATTACGATAATGTTATGGTACGTCTTTATGTAGGTACTGTGTTTGTAAGTGTGTGTGTGTGTGTATATGTATGATTGTGTGACCATGCGACTGAATGCTTGTTTATGTAAGTCTGAACTGTGACATGCTGTCTACTATCTGAATGTTTAGTGTGATACTCTTGATATGATGTATTATTTGTCATTGTGTATATATTAATGTGTTTGAGATTCCTTTAGCATCATAAGGTCATTTACGACTGTATGTTTTACTTCCAAAATGTTTTTTATTCGTCAAAACCTTTTTAGAAATTTTGCCACGTTGTTAACAACAATAATATCTAAATATATTTAATCTATACCCCTATTCCATATAGGGATGACCTCATAACCTCAAGAGTTTTCGTGTGAATCTAAAATGTATAGACAAATAACTTTGGTAGTATAAATTAATAAGAGAAGACAAATATACTGCTTTTGATTTAAATTTTTTAAATCCCATACTGAATATTTCTTAAACCGTGACACTTCATATGTTTAAAGAAATATTTAGTTATCCAGTTATACATTATTCAAGCCATAAACCTTGTTTTACATGTTTTCCAAGCAATAGATAATGCTGATTAATTCCAGGCAAAGTTAGCTGTGCAATCACGGACTGAACATGTATTCAGTCACGTATCCGTCTGGGTTTGAACTCAATCGCCTTTGCAATTCAAATATATTTTGCCTTTCGTAGAAAAAAGAAAACAATCATTGAATAGACGGCGACCACAGTGCATATCATTAGGGAATTTTATAAACTTAGAAACATGATGATTTGTCAAAATTAACTGAATAGCCTCTCTTGGAAGAGAATGGCTTCTAGTCAGATTTATGTATTAGAAAGTTCATCACTAACTGTAACATCTTTCCACTTAAGAATTTTGAATCTTTTTATAATAAGTTATTTTTTCAAGGACATTGATAACTCTAAAGTGCATATGACTGAATACAGTTTCTGTTTTTTTCCCAATTACTAACTCTTATGCAGAAGCACTTTAACTTTAACAAATTCTAAAATTGAAAATAAAATTAAAAGTAATGACACAAATTTTTGTAAGGTTCTTGCATGCACCTCTCAAGACAAATTACTGCTTGACGAAGAAACTAATTATTAGAGGATTGAAGATAAATGTGGAGAGGAACTTTGGAAGTTTGATATTGAAAAAGTGTTATCGATATAACGTCTATGCAATTTAAAACGCGTTTACTAGACGCATAAATGTAAGTTCTTACACAAAACGAATACTATAGTTACATTAAATAAACTTCTTTGTACTTTTCAAAAGGGTCAAATAGAAAGATTAAAGAACTTCATTTTACTTATAAAAAAGGAAGAAATCAGGTATCAGATGAGAACACTTTTCAGATATCTTAACGAGATGTATTGAGTTGAGATAATTTACATAACAGCCTCAAAAACCAGTTTTTGTAAGAAACAGATTTAACCAACAACAATTACTCTCTAATCAACAGTGACAAATCACTTTCTCCCTTTTGACACAAATACAAACAAAATGTGTTTTCCTTTTTCATTTTCAAGTATTTCATAATCTGAAGCTGACGATCATGTTTGTTTACTTTAATGGAATATCAATTTACACAACATACAAGGTTAATGTTGTAGAATATCTTTACAAGGTACATTGCAATTATTCACAGAAACAAAAAAGTCTGTATAAGAAATAATATAATTTGTGAACATATTCTCAACATTGAGCCGGAGAGACTGTGTAGGTTACACTTCAATTTATAGATATGTTTTGTTCAAATGACGCCATGTCTCTCGTTCTAAATTCACTTGTAAATCGGGTGTGCATGCAAAACGCATGGTTTCAAGTGTCTGATTAGGACAATGAAAATCATGCACTGTACTGCTACAGATTTCCTTCTTCTGCAAGGACCATTTATAATGTTCTGCATTCTTTCATCTAATTGACAAATTAACTTCGAAACCTATCGGGTTTATGTTTTGATGTGACGAGATAACTCCCTGGCAAGATACATAAGTAAACCGACCTGTGTAGATAGATGAGGACAGAGTATGAAGTAGTCTTTGTTTTTTGTTGTTAGTTTTATTGTTATCTCAACATTTTCTATCTTTGTATGATGGCGATAGAGCCTGAGCTGTTCAATAGAGATAGAAGGCATTTTAAAGTGAAGATTTGTTGACATGCGAACATTAGGCATTGCTTTATAAGCGGTCGTTTTGCTATTTGCTATTCAACTTTCACCAGACACATGCTTTCAGAACTACTTCCTTTTTGACTGACCATTATCCAAGTCATTTCGTGACGACGTTATTGACATCAAAGAGATTATGGGAACAGAAAGATTGCAGATAAACTGTCAAAATGAGCTTTTATCTTAGCTCATCTTTTTAGTTTATGATATGCATCACGCGATTGCGTGGCAATTGGTAATGTAATTGGTAACTCCCGATGATATTCATAAAGGCGTTAAGCCACATTGAGTGTTGTATCACACTTTAAATATATTTCTCTGAATATGACATATTAATGTTGTCCTTTGATGTTCGGCAATGAAATTTGATAACTCGGTTTTACATCAAATAAGAATAGAAGTCGTAAATTTTCAATAAAATAAATGAAGTTAATGGTAAAGCAAATATCAGATCATTTCATTAATTTAAGATACTTTCTTCAACACGTAAATGAATTTACCTTATCAAAGAGCTTTGCTTTGTGATGAAATCTCCCTTGTTAAAATATGTTTCCTGGGTATTATATCCATAAGGCTCTTTGAGGGTCTTCTATATATGTTACTTCGTCACAATTCAAGCATGCCGTAGTGTCATGTTTATTTTGTGTTATCAACATAATACAATCAACTTAAAATCAATGCTTTTAAAGGATTTATTTGCACCAGATGAATAAAATGAAAATCATATAGGAGATAATCTTATTTAGATAGAGAATTATCAAAATTGTTTCAATGTATCAAATATAAAAACGCAAGTTCATAAAAGTCAAACATATCAACGGCTTGACAGGCTTATTCGGTTAAGTCCAAGGGGTTGATATTGATAATGATATGATATGATATGTCAAATATCAGGTGTAACAAAGATAACAGAAACCATAAATGAATGAATAACATGAACAGTAATAATTACCAAGAGGCTTGCTTTAGGAGAGATGATAGTTAGGTCATGGTATTGTGATAGCATCAACACATCATTACATTCTCATGTGGCATCATATCACTGTAAGACCTAATCTTGTTGAAGCACAATGAAACCGTTAACTAAAAATAAATCATCCTCATCCGAAACTGGATTCCACAGGAGAGATTGTTTGTGTGATCTACAATGTGAATATTTCAACAATAAATGTAATAAATATATGCTTTCACCAAAGAAAACAAAAACCCAATGAGGTCAACGTCGAGTGCTGATTTTTTTACACATTATCATCAATGCTACTACGAACTTAATTTAATGATGAATCCTTAAAATATTATTTGAGAATGAAATAATTAGAAAATGAAGAAGAAATTTCACTACAAACATTAAGAATCAAAACACAATATGATCCAACATCTTTACTTGCTTTGTAGATAATTAAAACCCGATAGTTGTTGTACCATTAAAAACTAATATTGCTTTCATCAAAGGTTCATTATAATATGTGTCTTTCGAGACTTTGAACAATGAAGTAAATATACTTTGTACAATAACGTGCAATATTTTATCGCTTCTTGGATCTCTTAAATCTCACGTTTTCTTGTTAAGGTGCAATATGATACTGCCAAAGATCTTTACTAGGTTATTAATTTAAAAAAGAATTCTTATTGCCATGTGTATCTGCAGAAGAGACAAGAACAGTGGGGTTTCGATGTCTCTTGTAATATAAAGCATCCGTATAATACATTCAATAACATTTTTAAAAAATAAAAAATGGCGTTGAACATATATACTTTGTTAAGGTAACAAATGATAAAAAACACTCAAGTCAAGCTAAGAAATTCCTTGGCAAAACTTTAAAATGGATATTATATATTAACATAGATGAATAACTTCCTGTTCAGAAATGGGTTTCGAGAACGCCCAAGTTCACTGACATTCTGCATAAAATAAACCACTTTGAAAGTTAATCAAAATGTTATCAGGTACTTCGATGTAACACACACGTGAAAAACGAACAAATTGCTGCCATATACTTCAACCATTTTAAACTTACCTTTAATTCGGAGATTAGATTTTGAGTGAAAAGGTACTTGCCGATGTGTACACATATAGGAAAGTTAGATGCTTTGTTTTAACCATTTTTGTAACTGAACACAATGCAAGTGATCTATTAAAAATAAAATTCGATGACCATAACAGCATTTTGAAAACAGGCATATTCTTGCCCGCTTTGGTACAAAAAATCTTTTTGCTTTTGAATTCGTATCCACATAGTTTATTTAGCAAGAAGCAGAGGGAGCACTGACTTATGTATTTAAAAATTTATTTAAAAAACTGGAAATATCAACGATTCAGACATAGAATAATTTAAAACAATTCATAGATACAGTAGTAAGTGAACAAACTTTTGATAGCAGTTGTACAAATTAAGCTTATTCTATACACTATCAAACAGCAAGCGAGAGCACGATACAACAAACAAATCATATACAAATGAATACGAGTAAACAAATTGGCCTAACAGCCGTATTAGTCAGTTCATTGATGTACCGTAATTGATTAATCCCATCATACGTCATTCATTTATACAAGAAAATTAACTACGCCGATGTTATGTAAAAAGTCTAATGTACCAAAGTCTGGTAAATAATCAGTTAGATAACATGTACCCGAAGGAATAATCCAAGGTTATGAGTGTCTATGTGAACAGAAATTTACGTTGATGTTGTGGCAGGGAAGATTTGATGATGACGTTTAAAGGCATTTTGCTCTCAGACAGATGTGTCACAAAAGTTGTGATCATGAAATGATCGTGAGACATGTCTCAAGCTGGAAGTTGTTTTACAACTGTTTACAGTACACTTTAAGAGTTTTTTGGTTTCAAATACCGAATGAAAAATTAAAATTGCATAATGCTATAAACTATTTCAGAAACATCGAAATCGAATAAATTTACAGTATATAATATCTATATAATGTATTACTTTCAAAAAACCCTATGAAAAATTTATAAATGCATTATGCTAAAAACGTTTTCCTCGAACAAGCAGTTAAATGAACTTCATAGTGGAAGTTTATAAGAGAAAATTATTTTTAGTTTACTGTATCAACATTCAATCGTTAGCAACAACAAACTTATCATAATTTATTTATATACATATGGAGAAAAATTAGACACCCCCTGTCATTCAAACATAAATGTTATCCTCTGGGTTTGAAACGATAATTTGACACAATTTATCACTCTTGACTTGAAAAAAGTAGGTTTTGATAATAATTTCTTCAAAGAAAGGTTATTTGTTGAAATATTAATGTAATGGTACTGAATTCTTACCAAAAAAAACTATTGACAATTTTACGAAACTTTCTGATATCAAAAACAGAATTTGTCCTACCCACACATCAAAACACGTTTTACTTTTCAAAATACAAATATCCAATGAGAAGCAAGTCGTTATCTGAATTAGATATTCATTATTAAATGGCTAGATAATAATTCTATCATATCATTCGATTACTTTTACTGACACATTGTCTTTTTTAATATCAATTTACTATTTCTTTCATATATAGTTTGTGCACTACATGCATATCACCTTATATGCATACCATCTTCCTAACCAGTTCCTTTTCCAGATTCTTTGTCATGTTTATTAGTTTTGCATATCTTCCATGGTAAAATTATTGAAAGGTCGATGTCAAAGCGTGGTTTGTCTTTGCTATTTTAAATCGTTTTCAAACTATTGTTTGACGCAGATACCAAATGGATTCAATAAGTCTTCGTCGTTAGCGATCCTGAAAGGATTCCCTATGTATTTTCGTTTCCAATTATGTAGATAGAGAAATGGCTTCAAAGTGGGTCAAGACTCAAGAATACATGTTGAGGAATGGTCGACAAGACCAACTATATTCAGTCTACAGTGAATTAACAGAAAAACGGATTAAAGGAATTCTTTCTTATTCCATACTTCCAAGTTATATTTCCTTTTAATCCATTCGTAATTGTTAAAATGGCCTATTCAAGTATTGACCATGAACAAACTTACCATAATTTAAAGCCCACAACGATGTAAACCCTCTACCTCTCCAAGTAAATGTATTTGGAGAAAACATGTATACTGTGTATTTTTTATCACCACACTTTCATAAAAATCATTTATTACAAGTTATTCTACAATGATTTCATTCCCCGCTGGTGAAGTTGAAGTGTGATGTTGTCGCGCAGTTTATCTCTCTGTCCCAAAAAGACTTGCGAAATTAACATGAAAACACATTTTTTATCAATCGTTCTAAAACTAGCCTAGGATATATGTCAGTGATGCGCATCTCCCCTTTTAATGATGAAATTAATAATTTTTGGGGTTACGAGCCTTTACATGGAAGGTCGACTTTCTAATTTCAGAATCTAGTACTTGTCTTGCGAAAACGTTTTCGGTTGATCTTTCCTTAAACAATTAGATTTGCGATTCACATACCGAAATTTAAGGTGGTTGGAAACAAGTGAACCAAAATGTTTGGGAACATACTTTTGGAACTTTGGGACAATACTGTTATTGATAATTAGTAAATCTATAAACTTTGGTTAAAAAAGATTTACAGGTCAAGTTCAAGGTCAAAAGCATACCTATTATCACCCAGGTATTTTTGGCGGTTATGATGAAGTGTTCAAGAGTTATAACAGTAATGGTGTAGCTCATTCATCACTGTCGCTAAATCCAAAACCGTGACATTCGGTGACAAGCGCTTCGACAAGATAGCATCGACTCTGTAGAACCAACTACCAGCTACCATCAGAGACTCCTTCTTCTATTTTAAAAAAGGCGTAAAACCCATCTTTATAAGTGTGCTTATACACACCAGCAATAGACTCTAGCACTTGGTTAGTGTGAAGCGCCTTAGAGTGGTGTTATGTTAATCCATATAGGGCGCTATACAAATTTTGCATATTATTATTATTATAACAAGTAAAGAAGTGAGCACAGCTCACATACCCCCGCTTCAAACTATAGTCTGGCTTTCTTTGTTGGTCTTACCCTCAAAACGCTCACTTAGGGATCATGGTTGATAAGTGTATTAAGTTTGTTGAAGCTAGCATGTATAGTTTAGGAGATATGCTCAGGAAAAAGCACTTTGTCAGATAGTCATTGTTTTAGTAACGTTTCCATGTAAAACGCAAAAAATAAAAATAATTTTTTGGTCTTACCCTCAAGAGACGCACCAATATGGATAAGTGTATGAAGTTTGGTGATGATAGCATGTACGGTTTAGAAGATATACTCCGGACAAAGGACTTAGTCATAAATTCACTGTTTTAGTCATGTTTCCATGGAAAGCGCAAAAACAATAAAAATCATTTGTTGGTTTAACCCTCAAAAGGCTCATCAGTGGATCATGGTTGATAAGTGTATGAAGTTTGGTAAAGATAGCATGTATAGTTATGAAGATATCCTCCGTACAAAGGACTTTGTCACTGTTTAAGTCATGTTTCCATGGAAACCGCAAAAAATAAAAATCATTTGTTGGTCTAACCCTCAAAATCACATCTAGGGATCATGTTATATAAGTGTATGAAGTTTGTTGAAGCTAGCATGTATAGTTTAGGAGATATGCTCCGGACAAAGGACTTGGTCATAGAGTCACTGTTTTAGTCATGTTTCCATGGAAACCGCAAAAATAAAATTCATTTGCTAGTCTAACCCTCAAAAGGCACATCTAGGGATCATGGTTGATAAGCGTATGAAGTTTGTTGAAGCTAGCATGTATAGTTTAGGAGATATGCTCCGGACAAAGGACTTGGTCATAGAGTCACTGTTTTAGTCATGTTTCCATGGAAACCGCAAAAAATAAAAATCATTTGCTAGTCTAACCCTCAAAAGGCACATCTAGGGATCATGGTTGATAAGTGTATGAAGTTTGTTGAAGCTAGCATGTATAGTTTAGGAGATATGCTCCGGACAAAGGACTTGGTCATAGAGTCACTGTTTTAGTCATGTTTCCATGGAAACTGCAAAAAATAAAAATCATTTGTTGGTCTAACTCTCAAAAGGCACATCTAAGGATCATGGTTGATAAGTGTATGAAGTTTGGTGAAGCTAGCATGTATATTTTAGGAGATATGCTCCAGACAAAGATTTGTGACGGACGGACAGACAGACGGACAGACAGACAGACGGACAGACGGACGGACAGAATGAACGCTATATACCCCCGCTTACGCTGTAAGGCGGGGGTATAATTAATGTCCTCTTAAAGCATCCTTTCTCACAATCTTTTCGGGAGAAATGTGGCTAGTAGATGGAATTATTCCTCTTGAAAAACGTATATGCTGTGTATGGTGTGTTACTTGAAAAAGGTTTTGTAAAATAATGGTACAGGTATCATGAACAAGAAAATTTATTCATATCTTGTATTTAATAAATTCATTTAAGTGAAGGAGTAAAGGGGGTTACGTGACAAGAGTTGCCTCCCTTTGACCGTAAGCTGTGCACTTTGCAGCATTAACGGGGGCTATCCAATGAAAAGTTATAAACTAGTCACGTGATTGTCATAAAGTTATTGCCGGCCTCTTTCGAAGCTGGTTAACAGAGAGAGCAGACGTGTTTTGTTTTATCGGCTCGAACACGATAGCGAAGATTTGCAGTTATGTCAGGTCGAGGCAAGGGTCGCAAGAGGAAGACGGCACACAATCTACCGGGACAGGCGAAGCAACCGAAGGTAACGAAGCCGAGATCGAAGCGATCATCGACAGTACAAGCCAGCCCGAGTGAGCAGAGTGGGTCAAGCGAGGTGACTGATGGCCGACCAACATGTGACAGCGGGAACCAAACAGGTGAAGTCTCTTTTGCTGACTCGCAAATATTTATCGGTATGAATACGGGGCATGACAACCCGCTTCCCGCTAGCATTCAAACATGTAGCAATGTTGCTCTTGATTTTTCATCTGATAATCAGGCTATAGAGTCGGCTTTCGACAGTGTTGGTGATTTAATCCCATTCAACGTCAAAGACAAGATTCGCAATGGCGAGTACATCGACTTAGCGTTATTGGTTAAAAATAGTAACACAGACCAATCACAGTCCCTAAGACTGTCTAGCTCAGGGCAAATTGAAGTTATCCGGCAAACCAAAGAAATTAATAACATTTTTGAATGGACATCAGCATTTCTTGTATTTTCAAGTGTATATTTGGAGCGATTCCCAAATAAACATCAGGAAGTCTTAAAGTATATGCACACTATCAGAATGGCGTCCCTCCGCAGCGCTGGATGGAAGAATTACGATAAGCAATTCCGGCTTCGCATGGCTAGGTTCCCACAAATGTGTTGGGGTGTCATTAACTCTGAGCTTTGGCTCTTGTATATTTCAAGTGGTAATCCTACAAATCCTACCAAAAACTTCAGTAGAGGATACATGTCTTCAAGCACAGGTTCACAGAAAACAAGTAAAAAGATTGGCTATTGTTGGGATTTCAATGAGCCAGGAAAGTTCTGTTCAAGGAAAGATTGCAAATATCCCCATGTGTGTTACTCCTGTGGTGATAACCATCCCATAACCCGTTGCCAAGCAACTGATATGGCCCAAAACAGAAAATCAATTCAGAGACCTCGAAGTAACAGCTCCCACACCAATAAAAGTCAATAAGCTTTTGTTTGAACTGAAAAACTACCCTGAGCGTGAGGATGCACAACTTCTTGCAGATGGTTTTACACATGGTTTCAGTTTACAATATCAAGGCACACATGGTGCTAGAGAATCCAAAAATTTATTATCAGCCAGAGATCCCAAATTTGAACAAATTATTCAAACCAAATTGGAGAAAGAGATAAGTCTGGGGAGAATGGCAGGGCCATTTGACTCACCACCTTTCAAAGATTTTGTAGTTTCACCTATTGGTATCATTCCAAAGAAAGCCAGAGGGGAGTACAGGCTAATTCACCATTTATCTCATCCTGAGGGCGAATCAATCAATGACTTCATTGACCCTGAACTCTGTTCAGTGCAATATTCAACAATAGATGATGCTATATCTATGATCCAGGAACTTGGACCTGGCAGCTACATGGCCAAAGCAGACATTAAAAATGCCTTTAGAATATGCATTTTATCTCCAGAAAATTTCAAGTTGCTAGGAATAAAATTCAAAAACAAATATTATGTTGATAAAGTTTTACCAATGGGATGCAGTATTAGCTGTTCAATCTTTGAAAAGTTTGCAAAGTTTCTACAGTGGGATCTAAAATCACATTTATCACACAGTTATTGTCAAGGTGATGTCATACATTATCTGGATGATTTCTTCTTTGGAGGACATGCATCTGACAAGCAAGAATGTGAAAAGGTGTTACAAGCTTTTCTTCAACTTTGCACTGAACTAGGTGTTCCAATCGCTGAAGATAAAACTATTTACCCTTCAACCTCTATTGAATTTTTGGGATTCAAAATTGATTCCATCAAACAGCAAATACAGATTCCAGTACAAAAAATCCAGGATGCCAAATGCAAACTTGACAGTATTCTTCACAGAAAGAAAGTAACAAGGAAACAGTTAGAAAGTCTAGTTGGATTGTTAACATTTTTCTTGCGCGCAATCCCAATTGGTCGGGCTTTTCTTCGAAGAACAATTAATGCTGTATGGAGCGTTAGTAAACCTCATCATAAAATCAGAGTGACAAAATCACTTAAAGAAGATCTTGTAGTATGGCACTCCTTTTTACAAAATCACAATGGCATTTCAATTTTTCAAGATAGATTTTGGACAATGAATACAACACTACAGTTGTATACAGATAGTGCAGGGGGCATGGGCAAAGGATTTGGGTTGTACTTTGACCAGAGATGGGCTTATGGGAGCTGGCCTTTGTCATGGCATGAGTACAAGTTGACACGGAATATTACTCTTCTGGAATTCTTCCCAATTTTTGTTGCAGTAAACATATGGGATAACTATCTTACAGGTAAAAAGATAATAATCAAATCTGACAACACTGCAGTGGTTGCAATTTTGAACAAACAGTCTTCAAAATGTAATTATGTCATGCACTTTCTCAGAAAATTTGTTTTGAAATGTCTACAAATTAATCTCACTGTTAAAGGTGAATATATCCCAGGTGAAAAGAATACTATTGCTGACTCGCTTTCTCGTCAACAGATCAACAAATTTCGTCTGCTGGCTCCTGCAGCCAACCTATTCCCGGATTGCGTCCCAAGTCACTTATGGAGTTGAGAGAGGAATCTCACCGGCTCATCGACAATTCACTTGCAACAAGTTCTATGAAGGCTTACAGCTCTGCAATCAAGGCATTTTTCCAGTTTTGTCAAGTTAAGAAGATTGGTGGTAAAGGACCAGCATCAACAGACGATGTGTTATGCTATATTGCCAATTTGTCGTTCCGGAACATATCTCACTCAACTGTCACCCTGCATCTTTCAGCATTAAGCAGATACCACCTCATCAATGGATGGAAGGACCCAACCGACAGCTATTTGATAAGGAAGTGTGTTAAAGGTTACAGGCGCATTTTCCCATCAATGGATTCACGGTTACCCATTACCATAGATATCCTAAAACAACTACCAAGAGCCTTTCATCACATTTGTAGGTCACAGTTTGAAGCAAACTTGTTTACAGCTATATCCATGATTGCATTTTTTGGATTCCTGCGGATTGGAGAAATAATCCAGGTTACAGAGGCAAATGCGGACCGTGCGTTGCAATTTGAGGATATTAAAATGTTCAACTCCAGCATACAGCTAACCATACGACGTTCAAAAACTGACCAATATGGCCACTCCACTACAATAATCCTGCCTACCCAGTCTGATCAAAGTATTTGTCCTGTGGTATCAATGAGAAAATATCTCTCATTGCGGCCAGCCGCTCTTCCTAATCTTTTTGTCCACTTGAATGGCAAGGCTGTCACAAGATACCAATTTACAACAGTATTGAGCCGAGCAGTTATATTCTTAAACTTGCCCGCATCACGGTTCAAATCACATTCAGTCAGAATAGGTGCAGCAACATACGCCGCGTCCAAAGGAGTTTCCCACGATGACATTTGTAAGTGGGGACGATGGAGATCCCTGGCTTACACCCGGTACATAAGGCTATCGGTGTAATCATCCATATCCAGCCTATCATTATGGGTTTATTACTTGTAAGATTTCTGTATAAAATCACCTTTTGGTAATAATTTTAAACACACTTTATTACATGATAAGGTTAATGTTAAAAATGTTGTGTAATTCAGCCCATCTAATCTGTATTAAGTTTTTCCAGAGATATGGATGATGGGTTCATCCCTTATATACTGGGCCCATAGACGAGCAGTGACAAGACCATTAGGTATGAACTTGGGGCTAGAAAAACATGGAGTTAATATCAGGTGGCACGGTCGACGAGGCATGCAATGGGACAACCTCATTCCCATAGTGGCTCAACAGTTACGGAGTTACCAGCCGCCCGATATTCTCTTGGTCCATCTCGGCTCAAATGATTTAGTCAGAATGCCAATGGAGAAGTTGTTAGGCACCGTGCAAGAAGACATACAGAGGCTTAGAGGTTTATTGCCAAGCAAAACAAAGTTGATATGGTCGGACATTCTACAGCGAAGAACATGGTGGGGGGCCATTGACGACATAGCCATGGAGCGTAAGCGACGGCGGTTCAATAGGTTTGGAAGTAAAGGAATGAGGGATAGCGGCGGCTGCCATATCAAGCATGGGGAGATAACGGTTGAGGATCCCAACCTTTTTCGGGACGATGGTGTTCATCTCTCCCCAATAGGAAATGACATATTTCTGAATGGTCTCCAAGGAGGTTTGGAGGCATTTCTTACAAAGGGTGTTTGCACATTCCAGAATTAATTGTATTAGTTGGCGGAACTTGCTATATACCAAGTTCAGTGGCGGATTTCGAGGCAAGCACATAAAATGTTCCATAAATAATTGCTGTTTTCCGACCCTCGGGGTCTGCTTTTCATGCCCGGCCGCCGTTTTGCAGTGACATCTCGGTGTGACCAAACCCGCTGAGGTGAAATGAACTGTGAGTAGGCTAAGGACATGAATGATTTGTGACATCACAATGTGCAGTACCCTTGGTTGTCACAATTGCTTTTGTTGTTTTCCTTCATTTGATTTGGGGCATCACTAGGTGCAGTACCCCTTGGTTGCCTCAATCATTGTAATTCTCTAATGATATGTGCAAAACCCTGTCATAAGAGACGTGAACTGCCATTACCTTTAAGGTCGGCGTTCAATGCTTGTCTCATTTCCGCCTCTGTAATCTGGTAATAAAGCTACGCCCAATAATGCCATTTGACCTAGTTTGTTATTGATTTGATGATTTCTCAGAATTTCACTTAAGATGCATATTCATGGAAGGGGGAATTACTAATACATGCTATTTAGATAGAGAACTATTGTAACATTACTATAGTTTCGTTCACACTATCTGCAAGATTAAAAAAGGTATTGGGTCGAGTCCCTTGTGGGATTAAACTTCGTTACAGCCAATGCCGACGGTGTTGCCTGACTCTAAGGGTATAGGTTTGATTCCAGCTGGACCCGAATAATACAAGGAAAAGAACTGTTGGTTAGACGATGATCCCATGAAGATTCATTATAGGATTGGTTGTACATTATATTTTGTGATGAATTGTTAGTGGTTGGAGTTATGATGCTCATGCTCCAGTTAGAGGATCAGAGCTTACACAGAGTTAAAACTGTGTCTTGTTTTTGCTGAATGTGCATACCACATGTACAAACATACAGTGAGAAGGGGATAATCAACAGAAATGTTGTTAAGAAAACAATATACTCAGTAAGGGGTAGGAAAGAGAAAATACAAGAATATGATTTCTATACAGATAGTACTCCAAGAATGTTCTTGTTAAAGTGTTGTCTATTTTCAAAATTTCTTATATGCTTCTCACACTTACATTTCATTAAGTTCTTAGTATGTCATAAAAGTACATTGATGCCAAAGAAAAAAATGTTTTATTGGACGTTTTATGTTACTGAGTTATTCAGGGTGCTCCAAAGGTCATATTTTAATATCCATGCTGAGAAAGCTTGAATGTTACATGAAAAAAAAGCATTTAAAATGGCATGCATTTGATACCCTTTCCACAACTTGTTATGAAACTGTCACGTTGGCTCTGTGTTCGATGTCCTTGCCAATCTCTGAGGGGTTGATAATATAACGTTTTCCTTATTGCATGAACGCATATTAAACCAAATTATGGATAACATCATAGTCCGACAAACTATTTTATAAAAGAACCAAATTGTCTAAATTATATCTATTTTGCCTTCCAAAAAGAGATAAAACTGTCATAGGCACCTTAAAAACATTCAATTGAGACTTCATATGTGACTTTAGTCATTAAGAAAGAATGTCCGTGATGATTGTAATATTTTAGTCATTATGTAGACTTCTATCCAAAACTAACTGATGCCCTTTTTATTGCATTATTGGGTTGAAACGCTTTAGGTAACCATAAAGCCATAAAAAAGTTGATTCTAAATCTTAAGAAGCGTTCAACAGAAGCATCTTTAAGTTTGCTTATAGTCTTTGTGTTTCTGAAATGTTAATATAAAACACCTTTAGATTTGAAAGGATGATTGAACTTAATTTACCAAGATGTTTTTCAATGTTATCAAGGGGGTGGTAATCCAATCAGTAATACTTTGACTCTAGTCTCTCAAACATTGAGACACTGCAAAGATAATTTCAGTCGATAAAGTCGAACTCGGTTACACACTTGATTAGAAATTATATATCTGGAATTTAGAATTTAAATGGTTTCGGCATGTTCCACAGTATTGTACACTGACCCCGTTATCTCACATGTAAGCCTTTATATCTATAGTCTTATCTTTTTTTAAAGACGTTTTTCATTCTCTTGAATATAATTGAGATCTCATATCTTTTATTTTGTTTCCTTTTGCTGCTGCTCACATTTTGATTTAAATTGCAAATTTTGAAATTACATACATGTAGACTGCATTTTCAAAATATATTGAAGGTTTAATATAAAACTAATAAAGTTACATAGCAGTACAAGTATAGCAATATGTTTTCTTTTTCGAATTTATTTCAGGAAGAGGTAATTAAAGACCGGTCCGTAATTGTTAACATTTATAAACATATTAAAAGTAAGCATGATGCACATTCTAGAAATAAATGGAATTATGATTGTATGAACATTTAAAATATAAGTAGTTTAAACACAAGTTGGGGTTAAATAAGACAATGTCTATGAATGTATTACAGGATTAAAAAAAGGATGTATTGTTTACAGTATAATTTTTTTTATTATGGCGGTATCAAATTTGTACTCAGTTGATGTATTTAGAAACTACTCATGTTATTGTTATCGTCTTTGAATCCTTGAAAGACGATAATTCGGATAAAAGTTGAAGATATTTCTAAAATATATTTTGAAATTGTAAGTGTAAGTTATTTTGCATATGTTATCAATGCTCGGTGATTTGTAACTTATTGGTATGTCACCTTAACATTTATGAACACTAAGCGCCAAAATTGTATGCTTGCATAATTTATCCCTGATGACCATATATACGAATGATTACCATTAGAAGAAACATTTTGTCATCATATTCATCGTATGAATAACAATTATTATCACATTTCAAGCCTTTTTAAAACCCTTTTGTACCTGTTTTATGCATTTGTATTTCTTGTTCCTGGACAACGAACCATGTAATCAAAAATATTTCCTACCATTTTTTAAAAAACAATCACACAACTTGGGCTTACTGTTTGTTATGAGAACAATGTGTACAGGTTTATAGAGTGAATAAAAGGATAATGACGGTTAGGCCCCACTTCACTAGAATAACTACATAGAAAGGAAATGATACTCTTCACAAAGTCATCCCTCTTCCAAATGATGTTCTACTTACGTCTGGGTTTTAATGTTTCTTACTGAAAGCTTACTTAATAGCGATCTCATTCTACAAATATATATTGGAGAAGTAAGTGTATGAGTGATGAACCATTTGTTGAAATGAATAAAAACTTTTGAAACAGAAATCTATATTCATGTGGTGACAAAAATATTATTTCAAATGTCAAATATAAGTTTTGGTATTTGCATTATAGAAACACCTACGGTCAGCCGGCAGGGTATCAGGAGACATAACTTTAAGAGCCTTATGTCAAGGGTGAAATTCGGTGTTTATATGTTTTACTTCCTTATTGTTCATAGTATTTAATGAATATAGATCCGTACAAGCTCTCGATCAAAATAAGCTAAATTTCCCGCGATGATATTTGGCTCATGGGCTTAAAGGGATTGGTAAATGAGTTTGACACTATTAATCCAAGTAATTTCTTTGATGGAACTCGAGTTTTCGTTTTTTTATTATGCAATAATAAATCGTTTGAAGACAGATAAACATCAAAATTAGAAGATTAAAATAGACGAGACACGTGATTGTGTGGAAAGATATGCCTCTTTTTAAAAGTCTTTTTAATAATGATTTCGGTATATGTTTATATAGTATATACACGCAATAAATTGTAAGACGTTTGACAGGGTAAATAAACGATTGAGAGACTTAAGATTCCATATAAAATCATATCATAGTCTTGAATGTAGATATAATATAATTTACTCGTAAAAAATTGCTATACAACTATAGGAAGCGTTTTTTGGTTTGTCAATAAAAAAGAGAGTAAGAGATCTTTTTTTACATGGAATTCCGTAAAAGCTACCGTTGTCTTGCCTTGTACGTGTAAACTAGTGATGAAAAAAGTAAACGTGTACACCTTTAACACCAGAATGCACAAAAAGATATTATTGAAGTTTATGATATCTGTCTTCCCATGTATTCATCAACAACCACGTGGTATTATCTGCTTACACTATAATTCAAGGCCGTCATACAACTAGACTTATAAACGCCCCATTTGCAACACGTCAACGTCGTTGCATTGATGAGCCAGTTCTCTAGACATGAATCCTGTAGATCACTTATTGACCTACCTTTATATGAAGACTACCAGTGCCGCCTAGCCTGTCACCACTCAAAAACTGGAACAATGTCTACTACAACATCAACACCTGTCTTACGTCTATGATTGTCATGCTCACTATCAATTTAAAGTTGTTATCATTTTGCAAGAAATGTAAACGTGTTTTTTTTGTAGAACCACAACTTATGATAGTACATGTCTTTTGGTGTCAGTGAATTGGTAACTACAACTTGGTTTGGACTTGAATTAATTACATTAGCAGTGGAATTGAATTGTGTATTGATATTAAACAAATGTTCTTTTATGCATGTTTTTCGATGTTATATATTTTTGGACAAAGTGAATACCCTCTTTTGAGCACTATTTCATATGTTTTCAAAAAATATAAATGAGTATGAAAATATGAAATGCTTTCTCTATACTAACTAAAAAAAACCCGCAGAGTAAAATATTTTTAAATCATACAAGTACATGTACCCTTGATCTAATTGAAGATAACAACTACAGTGCTAAATCATCGCACATAAGTCAATGTTTATACGATGACAGTCCACGTTCATGTATCTGTTGATTTAATTCAATATAACCAAGACTTGTGTCCAGCCGACGGTGACTTAATTTACGCCAATACCTATTCTTGATACTGACTGCATATTGGATCGTTTGACATTCACTAAATTAACACGGTATGTTATTGCAGTTGTTTTCTACCCAAATGTTCTTTAAATATGTCGTGACGTTTTGAAACGCCAAAGGTAATCTACAACATCATCAGAAAAAATCATCCAATAAGATTTCAATTCACCTTAATATCAGAATATTTATAAAGTGTTTGATGACTGTTGAGGATTACATTACTGATCGAGTGTGATGTTAGTGGGTTTTTTTATCTATATTTTAATTGATGGTTTACCTGCCATGTACATTCAGTGGGACAAGTTGGATGTTCATAAATCATGTATCCCCATACATTCAATCATCAAAAAGTCATGATGTATCTGCTCGAAAATTCTTAAGATTACGTATATTTGCACAACACAAATGTCCTCTTAGCCAAATTTATATTATTTCCGTAGAGTGTGGCTGCAGCTCTGATATTTAATCTCCGATGTTAGTTGCTATTTGACTCCAAATGCATTGATTGAAAAATATGATAAACAACAACGTTACAAATTTGTACGTTTATGATGACCTTGTCCTTTTTGTTCTATGGCAGATATTTGCTTTTTGCTTTCTTTTATTTCAAAGTCTCAACATGGAGGAAAAATATTGAATTCCATTTTCAATTTGTTTTTTTTTGGTGACTGTAGATTTGTGAAAAAATTAGCAACAAACGTAAAACCATGCCATTTACATAAATGCATTGAAATGTTTTACGAAAAATTGACTTTACATGTACAATAATTAAAGAAGAATATGTGTTTTTCAAACCTGTGTGGCCACATATCATTAATATATGTTGAACAACTCTATAAACATTGCCTTAACTATAATGCGATTAGGACATTGATTAAACAGGCTGAATCAGTAACGTAGAATAGAGAGAGATCTTCAATATTTACCTGTTACGAAATGCCAAACAGGAACAGGTCGTGTGAACATTGTGAAGGGGTGGTCTTGTTTATCGTACTTGAAAATTATTTCATCGCCTCACTTTACAGATCTTTTGATCAGAGAATATACAAAGATAACGGTCCCCTTAACTTACAAAGTTGAATTGAGAGTGCGTGATCCACCATAATTATCTAGCTAGGGTTTAGTTTAAACCTCACGTTCTAGATTTATTTTCAGATATTCATTTAAAACACCAAGATTCTGCCGAAGTGGTTTGTTTTCTCACATCAACATCCTAGGCTTTTGCTGCGATTATTGCTGGCTGTTAAAGCTGTTAGAGATCATTCAATAAAGGCAGAAAACGGATAGCAGCATTGGTTTCGAGGAACAACAACATTAACCATGTAGTTTCATTATGGAAGAGAAACTCTAAGCTACGCAGTTCTGATAGATTGTGAAGAAAATCAATATTTTGTGATGTTGCGCTCATCAAGTATAAGTTGGCTTTATGTGGAGTTTACTCTTAAAAAACATATATTGACAAATCTCTGAAATGATTGAATAACATGTTGAAAATATTATTACAGACTCAGTGTCAAGAATTTTCATAATGATGTAGTTAAGTCATACAAATGATGTGTTATCAATTTTCAGGAAATGACCGTGTCTGTTTTTCTCCAGTTGTCGGTTACTTGGTCCAGAAAAAATAGTGCAGGATCTGTGATATATCTCCTGTTGAAGCTCTTAAACTACTAAAGGGAATGATCAAGATTCTTCGATGAAAAGGACACTAAAAACTGCACCTACTCCAATTGATAGCAATAACAGTCATCTTTAACTTAAATACTACTTGCTAGTCATGTGATCTCTTCACATTCTCTTATCATTAGCTATACTTTATTTGACATGAAACGAAGCAAGGTAAAAATAAATCAAACAAAAAATATGGTTAAAAAATTGCAACAGACCTAACAAGCTATACGTTACTTATGAGGACCATTTGATATCTCAACCTTACATGACTACGTGCATGATCAATTTTATTGATTTCGACGTCGATTGAAATTTCCGTTTTCTGGGTCAGGAGGAATGCTTCATCCCTTGAGTGTATTTCTCTCTTATAGCATTGATTGCTCTGAATATTTTAACCTTTTTTTTCAAAAGTTAGCATTGCTGTCCCCTTTCGAATAATCCATGTCATCCGAGCTCAACGTTTTATGATATGCTGTCGAGTTAAATACCGATCCAGAAGAACTCTATTTACTATTGCTCCATAGATGTTATCTTGATCCCTCAAACGTATTAATCTTTGATAATGTTTTTCTTATGTCTGCAATGAATGTATTCCAATATATTCTTTGTAAATTACTATATATTACTATGAATTAATTGTTAATTATGAAGATTATCAGACAAAGCAAACGCGAGAACTTTGTTAGGAAACAATACTCTCCTTGCAATCTATAGGAGTAAACACATTGAAAATTATGCGTATATATGACATCAGTGTACCAACTAAGGACAGGGTGGATGAAGTACTGTTCATTCATATAACGACATGGAAGAGTGTGAACAATAAATGATTTACATCACACTGGAAACCTACCCACAAAAACCATAATGGTTGCATATTATTAACTTTGTTTACATTCAAATAGTTGTATTACGCATGAGAAATACTTCATTGAGACACATAGGTCAATTAACAGTGACAATGTATTACTAACTGACCAAGAATGAAATATTGTAACTGGTGGGTAGGAAGAGAATTTCATATTGTTTCTTTTCCGATACGTCTTTTCTTCCTTTAACTGCATTTAAATAGAGAGTATAAGTATAAAGAAAAATATAGTTTTTTAAATGTGTTAATCTCAACAATATCCTATCAATCTGGTGATTGTCAAATTAATGAAGGATGCTACAGTAGCCCTCCTCACCAGTCAACGTGCCAGAAACTTTCAAAAGATCCAGTTTACGCTGGAATCAAATGCTCCCATACAGGAAGGTTGCCTGACATAGAATATGTTAATGTTCGATGTAATGTAAAACTATAAATGATTTTGTTCTGCCACTCACTGCACAGAGGATTTTGTTTGAAATTTTTGGTCCAAATGAAACAATTCTTTTCTCAAAAGTGATATTGCCTTGCAAACATGACAGGTGTCTTAAGTTAGAAATATGCGACACGCACTCGAAGTGTAATGTGACATCGAAAGTGTCATCTTATTTTCCTTTATATCATGATAATTAATGGAAAGTTGACAAAACTAGTCACATGACTGAAACTGCTCAAATTATTGTGACAATGACACACATGGAGAATAATTTAGTCTGCTTAAGTACTTAAAGTAACACTGAATAATTAATGCTTAAATCACCGATTGCGGTTCTTTGGCCAGATAACTAGGGTGTGCAGACCAAACCAATTTTGATTTATATCATTAGTAGCCGTCGTACCAATGATGTTCATTACAGTTTTCTCAGAACTTTGACTTCTAAAGAGCAATCACTCAGCATGATGGGTAAAATTGAAGTAGGGTACAGGTTTGTTCAGTAATGAAACCGAATGTTATCTTGTAATGAGAGCATTATGTGATCATTGTACGGCGTCAGTAATCAACTTGCATTACATATGCATTGTACATGTCCTAGTGGTATTGGCACTTTCACAACACAAGGTTTCAAATCAGTAATTTATTGAACATTTCAGCTCTTGACTTTCATATGATATATTATTTGAAATTATAAACTGTTACATTGTTATGAATGACAAATAAGACTCTTTACAATTCGAATTTTGTTGATAAAACGTGACTTTTGATTATAATTTCAGATTTATTGTTATGTTGTGATGTTACTAGAGTTATGCATCGGTTTCCAACACGTGTTTTCTGAGGCTTGTATCTGATAGCTAAGTTAATCAATCTGCTATAACCCTGACCACATTATCAAATGCCCTGACTGTGTTTTGAATCGATAAAGTTGCACTAGCGTAGAAAAATAACGCTATTACATATATTCTTTATTCCTTCAGAGGAGAGTTACAAGGAAATGCGATCAAAACATGGCGCGTTTGCAGGTATTAATGAAATGCATGCATTACAAGTACAAGTTAATATTGCTTATAGACACTGTCCAAAGAATCAACTTGTCTATTGATTTCGAAGAGTCCTTTTATGGCTGCTTCAGCAAATCTGTCCTCAGTATCTGGGGTTGTTGGTACTGGTGCCCTGCAGGAGAGAAGGCAGCACACTATGTCAAGGTCACTATTATCGTGCAAAGCAGCCGCTACATCAACAGAGCACCTATCTACAATGTTGCACCACAGTCTGTCTCTCATCGGTCCAGTTCCTGGACATACACACACAACACATGTTCATTCTCTATGCTTCAAATGTATGAGACAACAACGCTAGTGTCATGAGGTAAAAAAAGCATTATTAATATGGCTGTCATCATCTTTTTCGAACTTTATGACTGTTTTCTCCTAGCAAAGATAAATCAGTTATCTATTCAACTAAAGACATGACATTAGTTAAAAGTTAAAAGACTGTATGTAAACAGTTTCCAATCACTGTGTTTGATAAACCAATTTACATTAGATGTAATGCTACAGTAATTCTTCGCATCTCCTTGTCATTTCGTTGTGATAAGACTGATTATTAAACACGAAAATTTATATCACAACCCTTATTTACTATCTGATGGAATGATATTTTAACATAGAAAAGCATCTCAGTATTAACATGTTGATAATGAATGCTTCCTTTTCTGTCTTAGATGTTATATTCATAAGCGCTTTCTCAACGACATCCTTGGATGTCTTTCGTATCCCATAAATGTATTATAATGTGAAACCTATAAAGGTGCTTAATTATAATTGTTTATTAAATAGGAATGTTATTAGACTACTTTGTTGAAATCTTATTAGGCCACCGCTTTGTCATGATCTGCAACACCCTTGGTTAAATTTGGATTAGAAATATGTTTTTGTTTTCTGTTTAAGTTATTTACAGAAATTTTGAAATAGATTGACACTAAGAATCGTGTCGAGCACGATAAGTCCTGAAATAACAAGGAAAGAGATTATGAAGCATTTGTGTTCAGGCATTGTTTGTCTTTCAGAAAAACTCTAAATCGAAATCTTGTCTCTTTGCCTTTCAAAGGCTTAAAACGTAACAATGCAAATATATAAGTTAATAAGTATTTATTAATCAGACAGTACTGAAAAGGGACAGCTGATGAATGTCAATGTAGGCTGTTTGTTTGAATGGTGATATTTTTCACAGATCTTTAAGCAGGTCCTTAAAAAAGTAGATTTGCTTCTAAAGGATTTATCGAAAGACTTAAACGCTTATTTGGACTTCTTTATGACTTAAAGCTCCAATATAGTGTGTACAAACTTAAACACAAGTGCATTAGAGATGATTGTGGAGCATGTTGTTATAGTGGTTAGCGTGATGGCCTCTCACCCTCCTCTAGCAAACGCCTATGGTTCGATTCCAAGTGAAAATACCAATGTCGGTCCTTGCCTTTACATTGTATTGTGTCCCCGGACAAGGCATTTCATCCACATTACATTCCATCCACCCAGTTGCACCAACGGGTACATGAAAACTGGATAGTACAATTAAGGAAACAATGCACAGAGAGCAGTCCAGACATTACGCAGCGGACAGACTGGATACAAAATATATTATTGAGATTATCATTTCCCTTAACTAACGCATCTAATGTAAATTTTGAATACTCGTAAATGAAGTTGTAATATCAAAAGCCCTTGTCCTTAACCATAAGAGGACGTGTTAATCAATCTCGTGACAAAATTTAAATGTTTTCTGTGTTTCATTTACTGGCTTTGAATTGGAAATATCGTCAAGATCTTTAATTCTTTTTCTCTATATATACAACAAACGACCAAGCTATTGCTTAAGAGAGGCACCTGAATCATTAATTAAAAGGTTTTTTTTTATCAAATATGTAAAGGGTGAAAACATTTGCTGAATAATAATTCCTTTAAATGTACATATGTTTCATGTTGTTTTATTTTTGTTAAAGACGTCTTGGATTTCATGAGATATTAAAAAGAGCATCTAATCATCGAAAAAATGGACTGCATAGGGAAAAAAAAGTAAAGCTTAACAATCGTAAACAGAAGAGAAGAAAGATTACCAATGAATACTTCAACGTTATGACTGCCAACCGACTATGCCAAAGTCAAAACAATTTTGTTGAATAAGTTATCTTTAAGAAATCTTGCTCGTGCCTTTTCATAAGTCCTGAAGTAGTCAATCCAAATGTTCTTTTTACGGCTTTATTTTTAATGTAAGCTCAATTAAATAGTTCATTTAACTGAAATTGTATATCTCTATAAAGCTACAAAAATGGTCGCAATAGGTCGTCTGTACGTCGACCATTAGTTACAATCATATTTGATTCTTTCTTGATGGGTTTCCCACTTAAGTGCTGCTCTCTATTTCATTGATAGACAGTAATTACCTCCAAAGTGGAAGTTCAAGACCACACGGTGGGATCTTGAATTCACAGGGATCTTGAATTCACAGGGATCTTGAATTTACAGACAAGTTCAACAAAGTCGTCACTGTGTCAAGAAGATTAAAACGTTTAAAAAGAGTACTTATGCAAAATAATTTGATGAAAATATTTTAAATTATGATAAGTGCTATTGAATGAAATGTGCTCCTACGCTGATTCCGTTAGCTCAGCAAAATAGCTTTAAAGGGCAAATGATATATTTCTACGCTGAAACGTACAAAATTAAGTGAAAACATAAATATAAAGTTTTGAAAATATCTTTTATTTCCTTGTATGATATGTTTGAACTTGTTATTATAGCACGGTTTGACCAACAGAGTCGATTGACAATAAGTTACATTAGGTAAAAAAAGCATTACGGTGAAATGTGCTTGTCAAATTTGCCAGATTAGTTTTTTCATTTTGTATGCATCCTTTTATGTTTTAGCCTTACAATGATAAGCAATGAGACCTTCTCAATCAGAAAAGTACATATTATGCACATATTTTATGTCCTGAATGTTGTGCTTGTAGAAAATAATGAAATGCGTATATCATCTAAACGTTGGGTAAATAAAACTACCTAGACATCAAATAATTTCCGGTTTATGAAGAAACGATATTAGAGACTTTAAATGTAGGCAAAAGTGTTTTTTTCAAAAACTTTAAATCAAATACTTTATTAAATGAAGCTGAACCACAACAATATTTATGCATGAATATCATAAATCAACACTTGCATGGTCAACTGATGTGACTCTTGTATTGCATTATTCATGATTACTAAATATAATATTGTCATTTTGGTTGATTTACCATTAATAAAAAAAAAGTTAAAAAGTAAAGTTAATCATGAAAACGCATCTTTAATTAGTGGGTCATTATGGACGTGATCCCAATGATGATTGAATAGCATAGTTGATCTCGATGGATACCTTTAATGGCAGCTGTGACTCCAAACTGAAATTGATTAACACACTTACATAATTGGGTTGAGGCATTTGCATGAAGCTATTGGGCAACCAACTCGTTTTATGAAACTGAAACTACCTGCAACCTTCCCCTCTGCGAAATACAAAAAAAGAAACACCTTTTAAATGATTTTCACAGTCTATATACTACATCATACAACATGATACATGTGAAGATTTGTGTTACTTGTATGACCATATGGCGTTTACAGTTCACATTTTACGATAACACCAATCTTTATTTCTTATCGGCTTTTTTTTTTGGGGGGGGGGGGGGGGGGGGGGGGTTAATATAGTGTAGAAATGGCAAAAATTTTGCTATATAAATTGAGAAAAATTGAAAACTTGACAATTAGTTTTTCTGCCAAAATAATTTTAATATTTGTTTTAAATCAATTATTGCATTCATTTGTTGTGCAAAGATCATTTGGGTATGATCAGACTACAGAAATACATAATCACGTTTGTCTTTAACGTCCATAACGTTAATGACGTCTGAATACACTCCCAAATGAATTTCACAAAATGAAGAAAATCGATCTGAGGTGATCAGTAACGATTGTGTCCACCTCTAGCGTCTTGTACAGCCACACAACGTCTCCTCAAGGTTCTTAGAATGAAAGTGAACAGACGTCGTCATTGCTCAACAAGGTGACGTTGAAGATCTTGAAACGTCTGTGGTGGATTAACTTGTTGACGAACACGTCTTCCCAGTTTGTCCCAGATGTGTTCGATCGATTGAGGTCGGGGCTTCGCGATGGCCAATCCAGGACTTGAAAAAGAGCATTTGTGAGAAAATTCTGCGTCAGAACTGCTGTATAGGGTCTAGCGTTGTCTTGCTGAAACGTTAGTCCAGGGCCGTGTCTCTGCATGGACGGAAGGTGAACAGGTTGCAAAATCTGAACCCTGTACTGGACAGCATTTTAGTTTCCTTGAACAACAACCAGTGGAGAACGTCCATGTGCACAGAAAGACCCCCAAACCATGACGCTGCCGCCATCAAATCGGCCAACTTCACGTACGCAAAGTCAAGAATCGAGATTCGTCACTAAAAACAATGGAATTCCACTGTCGTTGAGTTAACCTTAAGTGCATTGAGGCCCACGCAAGACGGTACGGCGATGAAGAGGTTTAAGGATATGTCCTCTATAGGGTCTCCGTGCGCGAACTCCAGCGGCACGCAAGCGATTTCCTTTTGACCTTGTGTGGGGTTATCCGTCCACCAAACATCTCCCTACCTGTGGAAGTTGCAGTTACAAATCGGTTGCCGGAGTGACGTCACAATCAAAGATTGCACGTGACTTTACAAATTCCTAACATTAAAGGAGTGAAAGCCATTACTTTCACTACAAATAGTGTTTAAAATATTTCAATGAACAAAAAAACCCCAACGTTTTAATAAATTTACCTGTGTCAAGTTTTCATTTTTGCTAAGTATACATTACTTTACTTTTACATTCAAGGGCATTATAGCAAATTTTTAGATTTTGAGAAGTTATCCAAATTAAACACTTTATGTTTTCGTCAGATGGTAAAACCATGTCATTTCTTATTAGCCATTGTCGTAATATAAGGTTTCACTGATCAAGCGATGAAGTCATAAAACCGTTTTAACACGAACACCTTAAAATCAATCCAGTTAGGAAGTTGGATTCGCGCAAGCTAACCGAACACCTACGTTCGTTTAAGAACGAATTTTATTGATTTTTATTTTCCCCTTTCCCCCATTAAACGAACTAAAAAGCCCTTAAAGTTCAATATTTGTTTTCTTAAAAATGCTTATCTTTGTGCTACAAGGTATATGTGTAAAATTTGCTAATTTGTTTCTTTACATTATTATAAAGCGTTTTTTAAAAACATACTCTTAAAAAAAAAACCTTGACATTCATGCGAAATTGATTTTTTTGAAACGGGTCAATTTTTTTCATGATACATACCTGTAATTTAAAGAAAGGCTTGCTCAAAAGTGTAAATTTACCAAAAACAATGGCCCAAAAAGTTTACGTTGTGTTCAGGGACGAAAACGAGCGATTCGTCCAAATGCATTTTCTGCCAAAGCACGTGCAGCATGGGATCATGAAGGTTTACATGCAGACACGTCTGCTTTAGGGGTATAAAAAGCCATATCAGCCGCTGTTCATTCAGACTGCATAACATTGGTACAGCGACCTGAAGAATGCCAAGACTGAACAGAGCGCAACGCAACAACGCTATTTGCAGACTGCAAGCAGGAGCGACGCAGCGAGATGTTGCAACACACTTTGGCGTGTCCAGACAGACCATCTCTTCATTGTGGGCACGTTTCAACACCCGAAACAGCGTTATGAAAGGCCAAGGTCAGGCAGACGAAGGGTGACTACTCGGGCCCAAGATCGGTACATCCGACTGCTCCACCTTCGGGAACGCACCAAGACAGCAACGTCAACAACAACGCAGATACCAGGCCTGCGTCGAATTTCCGAACAAACGGTACGCAACAGGCTGAGAGAGGCTGGACTTTTTCTACGACGACCGGTTCGACGTCCCGTTTTAACGCAACGTCATCTGGCAGAACGTCTCCAGTGGTGTCAACATAGGATGAGATGGGCACGTGCAAGGTGGAGAACCGTTCTCTTCACTGATGAGTCTCGTTTTCTGCTTCTACGAAGTGATGGACGAGCACGTGTATACCGACGTCGTGGAGAACGTTATGCTTTCCAACTGTATTCAGGAGGTTGTCCAATTTGGAGGTGGGAGTGTCAGGATGTTTCGTGTTTCGTCACGGTGTTAGGACACCCCTTGCTCATGTTGTGGGTAACCTCACAGCAGTACGGTATAGGGACTTGATCCTACAGCCTTACGTTATTCCTCACGTCAACGTCCATGGTGGTCTCTTTCAGTAGGACAATGCTCGACCACATGTTGCACGTGTTTGTCAAGACTTTTTACAGCGTAACAATGTCCAGTCATTGCCATGGCCAGCCAGGTCACCAGATTACTCACTGATTGAGCATCTCTGGGACGAACTGGATCGACGCGTGCGCAGTAGGAATCCACCACCCCAAACACTTCCAGGACTTTTTGCAGCACTTCAACACGAATGGAAGAACATTCCACAGGCTGTGATTGACAACTTGATTGCATCCATGAGTCGTCGATGCCAAGCAATAATCAATGCCAATGGTGGCCATACCAGATACTGACATTTGTGCACCCCTGTGGTGTTGAAACACTTGTGCACCTGTGCATTTCAAGATCATGCTTATTCTGAATAAAATTTACTGAACAGAGATCTTCAAACAGCGTTTTAGTTTTCATTTCAATGTTTAACTTGCATCTGTGGTCTTTATATTGAACTTTGAAAGTCAGTGTCAAGTTTCTTTTTTTGAAGAGTATATAACCTAATTGATGTATGTATGAATTAATTTAAAAAAAACTGTTATTGAAACATTATCAAACTGTAAACTATCACAACGTACTAGTCAGCAATGTATTATTTCAAATCACTAATAAAACATGTCAGTAGCCTCACATGTCTATAAATACATTATTATATTTGTTCAATTTACAAAGCTACATTGTAAATACAGTCTTGTTTTCTTAAAAGAACAGTTGACGGATTTTCAAAACTAAGAATGTGTTCACTCATCATAAGAATATTTATTCAGAATGTTTTCCTCTATGAGAAAAGCGAAATGGATCTACTTTCATGACATGACTTGACCGTAATAGCGCCCTGCATCGGTTGAGTTGTTTTTTTAGTTTTGTGAATAGTTATTTCTAAATGTTTCGCTGTGTTTTGAGTTTCAAGCATTGTCAGTGTTTTATTCAATCCTTTTTTTGAAAGTCCTTTTGTCCTAAGTCATATACATTTATCTAGGATCGCGAGTTTGCTGCTACTTCTCGTGATTTTATCAACACCTTCGACTATTAGATTATGACACGAGAAATGAAATAGTCTTATTACGGTAGACTAATATTTGTAAATACAAAGATTGATTATGATTAGATTTGTCATTGCTGATGCACAAGTCACACAGCTGTTGAAATAAAGTCACAGATGTCGTAATTGCATTCGAGTTTTTTTATATTTCCTAGACTAATATCTTCGATTTCATAAATAATATTTCGGCCAAGGAAACGTAAAGTGAGTTTGAGTTTCTATTTTTCAAGTCTTCTTTACCTGTACATGTGAATTTAATAATAACATCTTAAAATTGCCAATCTACGTTACCTAACTCAACTAGTTCTTACCTAAACAAGTAACGAACTGACCTAAAAAAATCTGTCAAATAATCAAAACAATCTTTTTAACAACCTGTAATTCGTATAAGATTTGTAAAACCCTAAAAAAGGCTAAGTGTCCTTGTCGACTTGGGGACGAATATAACGTGTTAGCAATCCAAAATGGGAAATAGTCTGACTTCTGTTTGGCGGGCGATATTGCAATATTGTTAGACTATCAAGGACCTCACATTTACTTTCATATGTGAGTTTAATATGACCCTTAGTCAATGCTGCCTTTCATTAAAGACAGTGTTGGTGAGTCTTAACACTTACATTAAAGTCATCTACTTTCAGGTGACCTAATGATGACATATCAGCTGTGACACAAATACACGAACTCATTTCGGTAAAACACGTATATCAGAACGGAAATTACTACCATTACTTCAATTGTTCTTGTAATAAGTTAGACACAAAATGACCCTCTTTCTAAATGACTTTCTACTTATGTCTGCTAAGTAAAGTGACTACAGAGAGACTGTCCAAAGTGACTATCTACGTTTTCTATTTGTTTTGAAATCGATTTTTGAACTTGGGTTGCTTACCCTTGAGTGAGAAAGTCGGATACTACAGAGCGCGACAACTGCAGATTAAGGTTAATTTTCTAGACACATTCTAACTATTCTAGTTAATTTATAATATGTCTTTATATCAACACTATGTTTGTTCAAATGTGTGGGGCTAAGTAAGCAAATCTATGTTTGTATTCTCATTTCTCAAGTTATCATTTAACATGGACTCGGTTTTGGCAATTTTGAAACAATTTAGTATAAAATCTATTTTTAGTTGAAATAAAAAAATCAATAAGTACTTGTTCAAATATTTACATTATTTCCTATTTGTATCAAGTACATTCATTATTTTTTTTAGTTGAAAACTAGTATTAATTTCTAACCTGCTATATGCTTCAAGTACGCCAACAAATGTGCAAGCATAATCAAATGGTTTAGTATAATTTTTAAATTCTTTTAACTGTTTTAGCGATTAATTCAAATCGTTTGTTAGCTCCTCATATTGACAGGAACGTGATTAATTGGGGGAAAATACGCAACAGTTCCTGAATGAATTTGAACATACGTGCTCAATCAAATAAAGATTAGGAATCAAAATAAAAAGATGAAGATTATTTTTCTGAACATTATAGAATTGCCTCATTTACCGGGTCCTCTTCTCGTCATTCCAAATCAAACTCAACATTGACATTTTAAAGATATTTTCGAACCTTTTATTGAACAAGTGACTTAAATGAAACCTTTCATCTGTTGTGAACATTCAATTAAAATGAAAATGTTCCGACAGTTTTGATTAAACATATCAAGACCTTGGTCCATATTGTCAATCTGGCAAACTGTGAAGGAGTTCAATATGGTTATGAAGGCCATGCTGTTCCACAACATCGTTGAAGACCTGTTATACATCAGAGACACTGCTCTCCATAGTTTTGCGGAGTTGAATTATTCTGAATAAATATGATGAACAACACAAAACAATATGATATCATAGTCAATGTGTAGTAAAAAATAGCTCACCCAGACAAGTTTGAGGAGGACTCCTACAATTATGGAGTTGATTATTTTAGTTAAGTTAAAATTTACTCCTTTAAACTATATATATTCAATGGAGTTTGAATCAGAGTGGTTCCTGCAAATGTTGAAAATCTTTTGGGGCTCTTTTTATTCAATACATTTTGATGCTAGTTTATATATATATATATATATATATATATATATATATATATATATATATATATATATATATACGTGAGCAAGGACAAGAGATTTTCGAACACTGTTCTGGTCTTCCTTCAGGGTAGATAGTGATATACTGAATCGGATACCATTCCTAACAGTAGTGACCTTTTTCTCTTCCTCAGACTTTCCATGAAAGAAAAACCATAATATCAAAAGATTGAGAGTTCTTTTGCATCTTATTATCCTGAATCATAATGGATAAGACCGAAACCAGTAAACATGTCTTACTGGGCCAGTAATGGCATTATACTGGCTGGTAAGGTTGATAAAGGCATACTGGCTAACGGTATAGAACCAGTACTAGTCCAGTATTGGTTTAGCCAAATCGTGCTATTTAACGCAGTATTGTATTTGCCCGGTACTGGAAATACGGTAAAGGTGTATTGTACTGTTGTATTGTATTGTAAAGGCACATCACGTCTGTCCTAATGCCTTATGGAATATTTTAAAAGGGCCTGAACTGGCGAAGAATAGTGTCTGATGTATCCTTTGCATGTTTGTTATCTTACTTACAATTGTATTTTGCTTTTTCTAATGCCTAATGGGCCAGTACCAAGCGTGCAAGTTGGAACAGGGCCAGTACTGGATGCCTTTATCAGCCAGTATAGGGCCAGTACTGGCCCAGTTGGGTCATGTTTGATGGGAAGTGTGTATTGCATCTGATGTGACAAGCCTTCGGTGTCGTTGAATCATCCAAAAAAGTTCCCGTCCTTGATATTTTTTTAAAATGACAATACCTAAATATTCACATAATGACTATCAGTGACAAACATTTACGCTAAAATAAAGGCCTAAGAGTAATTGAGGGGTCCGAATGACGGGGTATCTAATATAAAAAAATAATATAAAATATAAAATGCTACCCAGTCCTTGAAAATCGTTCACATGAAGATATTCTTAATATTAAGAATAATTTGGTCAAGGAATGTCATAAATACTTGCCAAGACATGATAAACTATAGAGAATGTTGCATTTAACAAGGTTAGTAGAAATTTTCCATCCACTTTGTCAGAAACGACAGCGAAGCGGAACACGACATGATCGAAAACCGGACTCGGTAGCTTGGAGCAAGTTGATATGTTTAGTCAAGACTCTTCTGTTCAATGAAAACGTGTATTTTGATGGTTTCAAGAATTTGGTTGCAGTTGCCTATAGGGGACTGCAACCAAACTTGAAAATTAGACGTTTTCAAGGTGATAAATCGGTCTGCAACCATACTCAAAAGGTTTCATGTTATATATCATTGTATAGAAATTATCTCAGCTATAAGAGAGGACTAGGGCTTTTTTGAAGGACTAGGTTGTATTATACAGTTGTTTTAGAGACCCCGTCATCCGGACCCCTCAATTACTCTTAGGCCAAAATAAATTTGACATGAAGGGTGGTATTTTAGGAAGAACCTAACAGTTTATAACAAATAAGGACTGTCTATATGTTTTGACTTAGCCAACATAATTTTGAAAAATTATCTGCATGGCGACTCAGCCCAAAAAAAACCCCAAAACCTGTTCAAAAATAAGCCACTGGTTGCATCGTTTCTAAACAACAGTGACGTACGTGATACGTAAATAATTAGATTTAATAAAATAAATTTTTACTGCTTTACTTTTAAAAATGTTACATAAACGGGGAAATTGCCTCCAATGTTATGAAAAGAATTGCTGATGAAAACTAATGCAATTAGACATGCATATTTATAATTTTTCTCCAGAAAGTAAAAGTTCTAAAAATGTATTCTCTTTGATATAGAGTGGTTTTGAGAAAGAAGTCCTTTCCCGAAAAAACACGATTTATTTCTCATTTCAAAAGTGAAGAAAACGAGAGTAATTTTCATTTTTCAGATAAATCATAAATCGAGAGTAATTTTCATTTTTCAGATAAATCATAAATCGAATAGTTTTCGCAAGTTCTTTAATTTGCAACAAGTTTAAGGTTGAAAAAGAAGTGTTCTTTTAGGGAACTTTGTGAACTTCTCTATTAATATAATAAAATGTTCTGGCTCTATCACCAAAGGAATACTTTATACAGATTTATATGGTGATGTAATGCGACAGGACATTAATAATTGACTATCTGCCTGTGAGATATTACTACTGCGGTATATCAAAGGGATACCATATCATTGCTAAACCGATCCGTCATTAATAGTATTTCATATCTGTTGAAATAAGATAAGTAAGAGCGTCAAAGTATTAAGTAAGTTTTCAGAAGATTTCCTATAATTGCTTAGTGATTTGCCACAAATCATACTTCTTATACAGTTATGTTGAATGAAGATGAATAAGAAGGATTAAGTACAACAAGTTGTGGATCCAAATAAATCTATCACGAAAGGCTTATGAAATAACTTTTGATTATTGATTGTTTTAACCGAATAATTCTTTAAAAATTGTTTAAATTGACCAAAAAAAGCAATGTTGCCTAGTGATAATCAAAATATGAAAGTAACTATTGTGTCAACCTTTATAGTAATCACAATCACTTATCGCTCATAATCGTGAGTGTGAGTGAGTGAGTTGGGGTTTAACGTGCTTTGAACAATATTTCAGTTATTAAACACGTGGATGACGAGCATCCAAAAGAGAGTGGACAGACAAGGGAGAAAGGGATCGAAAGGATGAGAGAAAAGACGGTCTGAGTAACAGTTGTAAGTAATCTTATATTTATGTCAATCGAGAAATCAACTGGAAACAAGATACACAACCTCGTACATTCCCCAAATAGAACATACATGACTATTTTACAAACGATATGCAACGTTGACAGAAGAGAGAAAACACAATGCACATAAATTCACCAGAAATACGTAATTTTGTTATAAAAGTAAAAATGAGTAATTTTTTCAAGGGTCAAATATTAAAAGAGGTAAATATTTAATGATATTCAAAGGCATGATGTTTGCAGCATGCTGCCGAAAACAAAATGATTTTCACTCATAACATTTGTTATCTGATATTTTCTCTGATAAAAACCACCACTTCACTATACCTTATCGTGGTTTGATGGTTAGCGTGCTTCAGAGACCCCGAGAGCTATGCCAGCCGCAGTTTACATGATACATGCTGTTAGGAACACCCAAGCGGATAGGTCGACGGATAGAAGCGAGACCAAATTTGAGTCTTTCAAAAACCTTTTCCTCTTATCTATCTCTCACTATGCCCTTCTTTCCGTCTTTTCCCACATCCTTTCGATCCCTTTCTCCCTAAACTGTCCACTCTCTTTTGGATGATTTTCATCAACGTGTTTGATAACTGAAATATTGCTGAAAACACGTTAACCCAACTCACTCACTCCTTCACTCTCATAAACCTAAACCAAACCAAGATGGTCTTCTTATGGTATTTGAATGCAATGTATATTGTGTTGCAGTTAACGCAAAGAATGTTTATTTGTATCATACAAGTTAAATACATCTTTCGTAAAAAAATGTTTATCGTTGAAACATACTGTAGTTACACATAACTTCATGTAAATACAAAAACCTTCCAGGATTCACTGTAATTCAAAGCTAATCTGTATTGTATAGATACAATAGTAAGGTTTAAAATCGCAATTATGAAAAAAGGGACAATAACGCACGTACATTAGTCAAATCTTATTATGGAAACTTATATAAAAACTACAATGTCTTTAACTTGGACGTGTGATTCAGGTTCTGAACATATAATGGGAAGAAATCAAAAGGTGATTATTAATTTGTCATTTGAGGATGAATATGCGAGATGATTTGAATTCAAATCACTAGATTTCTCTTTATGATTCATGTTATTCACAGTTTTTATGTCAAGTCATACATGAGAGAACAATGAGGTTATTATAAAATGTTTATCTGGAGAAAATGCCTCCATGAGAGAGCTTATTCTCCAAAAAGCGTTTCTCTTCATAGTAGGTGTGGCAATGTGTTCATGTCACAGACTGTCTCTCCTTACATTACTCATGATTTGGTTATTTAAAAAATATCAAAAGTTTTTGTGTAATTCAAATTTGAATTTCATTTTAACAAGCTGTAAATCGTTTATGAAGTTTCTTTTTACGTTTCACTAAAAATGTCGGTGGAATTGGGGAAACAAAAAAGAAGAATTTATTAGTAAAGAACAACATTGCCATATTCATTGTTCTTATTTTCGATTTCAATTTTCGAATATATATCACTATTGACTGCTAAAAAGAGGAAATTGATATTAGAAAAATGCTGTCCTGTTGATATTACCTTGTGTGCAATATGTAATATGAAAGGCTAGTGTTCATGAAAAAAGCATACCGTGGAAAGCATCAACATGAGACGGTGATCATTGAAAATATATCACGTACAGAATTACCATTTTAGAATAATTACTTGTACTATTACTGTCTGATTTATTCATTTACAGACCTACATGTAACTTGACCTATATGAACGTAGTAAAAAGAGAAAGAGATCAATAAAAAGAGAAAGAGATCAATAATTCACGCAAGCTATCATTTTTCATACACATTCCGACAAAACCGTATGTAGGCCATGTCTCGCATCCATGTACAATGTGGCTGTACAATGGAAAACATTACGGTAAACGTTATTGATTAACATAAACAGATTTTTCAATCATTACATCTTGAGCATTATGTTGCAGATATTTATTTGTTGTTGAAGTTGAAAGAGAACATGTTGTCAAAAAAGTTTGTAACCAGATTTGTACATTTATAGTGCATATTGCGGGTAGATTAATTAGAATTGACCGTAGACTTAAAATAACAATATGAGAATAAATGTACATACGTGATGAAAATAAACTTTTCCGAAATTACATTTAAAACATTTCTGTACATTCTTCATTCTCTGCCAACCAAGGAAGCTCATATGATATCTTCCTGCGCTTAAAACTGTTTAATTTGGGCACTTTCTTCTCTAGAACTAGAAAATGAAAACAAGTGGTAAGATGTCAGTGACAGCCAGTGCTCGCCTGCAGCTTTGACAAAACTTTATAATGAGGTTCCAAAGACTTCTCAGTTCTGAGAGAAATCATTCTGGCTGTCATACGATGACTTCCTGACGATGCTTCTCTTCTTTCTACTAAAATTTTATCCGCATTTGGTGTGCTGTGAGAGATATGAAGAATTTTACAAAAACGTCATCTAAGTAACATTATTATTAATAATGACACGTTAAAGCCTGAAATAAGATAGTTGATGAAAAGTTGACCATTGCCTTCCAGTTGACCGAGTTATTTTATCATTTTCACATGGCCGAAAAAGAAATAAACAAAAATATAACTTTATTAGTCGCTAGTTTGTGTGTTTAAGAACATAATATTTTCCAACAAGATTAATCAATATGACACATTTTCTTATTTATCGTCTTGTCCTTACCTTGTCACCTTAATCCCTTAGATTTATATGATGAATAGGTAAAGAATAAATTTCTTTAATCTTGAATTTGAAATAACCAGATAACTGAATCGAAAGCATTTTATCATGATCACATGTTCATCCCGATGATGTTTTTTAAGCAAATCAGTCATTTGAAACAAAAGTTGAAGAAATGACGACCGAAGACACGTACAATCTTGAAGCACAAAACCTTGTGGGTTTTCACTTTAGCATTGTTGATTAAAGGCTATTCATTCGAAGCCTCGGCTGCCTCTCCTGACACATTCTCGTGTAGTTGCTGATGTATTCGAGTTGGAAGACCCTAGGAAACAATCATTTACACACAAGGTTTTGTCTTTAAAATGATGAATGATCTCTGACTTCCTGATATGAAGACATAGCATTTAATAGGGTTGTTCATTGCTTTTTGACCTTTCAGTCCTTAGCAAAAATGTCAAAATCTCAAAATAGGTTTATACTAATTGACATCATTTAGGAAAACAGGATGGTTCTTTTTACCTCGTTATTTAAGACAAACTCTAAAAAATTCTTGAATCGGATCTTTGGCATTCTCACTACTCTCCGTTTTAATCTTCTCAACCCTATATGTTGGATCAGCCATCCTCACCAGAAGTTCATCATACCTGAAATTGATATACATTAATTTACACACATTTTTAATTGATTTATGTCTATTAAAATCACATAAAGCTGCATATACTTTCGAATCTAATTTTTCATCTAAAATAAGATTTATTCCTGTAATAAAAGAGACACGTTTTCATCATAGATAAATTATAAATTGCTTTGTGCGCGTGGATGTACTCATTTCTATTTACCTATACACAAACATTTACACATGTATAAAAAACAGTAAGCATTGCTCAATTTGTCATGATTTTCCCAAAAACAGAAATTAAAATCCAGAAAATGTTTTTTTTTGGTATAAATCTAAATGCCCTTGCAAAACATTTCTAAGGAAAAGCTCATTTTCCTGATTCGTTGGCTTGTGCTCTTCTTTATCAAGAATCTCGAATTGAAGTCACAATTTTTTCGACAGCTTTTCAGAACTTGTTCAAGATGCTAAAAGTCAGTTTTTACCTAGGAAAATAATAACTAAGGCAAACATGTGATGTAACATCTAACGTAGTTTTCTGAGATAAATAATTCAAGGTACTCGTAAAACACAGGATTCCAAAGTATCAGAGAAGTAATCCGTAATGTAACATCCCTTTAAATATCACTTAATATCTATATCTTCAAAATACTATGACCATGACACTTGAAATTTACAGAATTTGCAAAACAAATGTTGGTGTCATGAACGCATCATGAACCAATCTGCGTTATATTTTCCCTCGCAAATTGTACTAATAGTTATGAAAGTTTGCTCTCAAGCAAGTATAAAATATCTATTTAGTTCTGGACGTTGTCATTTTTAAAAAGTGGATATAATTTGCGTTAAAACTACTTTTAAAAGAAAACAAAACATTCATTTTTCAAAATAAATCACTATCCGTCAGACCTGTTTCCTTTATCAATTGTTAAGCAGGAAGAAATGTGATCAATCTGAACTGGTGTCCGTTATCTAGATTTGTTCCATTTTCAGGAATAACGTGAGGTTAGTTTAAAAGTATACTAATGTTGCGTGCTTTTGCGCCATTAGTTAGCCAACAAGTGTTTGCTTTTTTTCTTCTATAACAGATAAGAATGATTTCAATCACGGCATTTCGTGTCACTAAATTTAAACACATTATCCAGCAATAATTTCTTCATATGAATCAAATTATCAAGGGGAGAATTAAATCTAGATCATTTTTGAATTTACAGTTTAGTTATAAATTATTATCTGCTTTAATTACTTATATCAGGGTATTAGAATCATATTGCTCATATAGAAAAAACAGGAATGGACATAGTGAACCGTATGAATGTTTTCCAATCTTCGCCACAATAATTCACATTTCACTTGATTTTGATCATACCTAATGCATTTTGCACCATAATAATAATGCACAACCTTAAAAACCATGAAGAAATGTGACAAAAATGGAGAGAGCCAGAAATATAACATAACTATTCCTACGAACAAGGAATTTATGACTATCTAGATCAGTTTAAAGCAATTTGTTTTAAGTATGAAGAAACTAGTCACTTGTGTAAAATGTTTAATCATTTTGTATATATCAAAAATAGAAAGGGAATTATTTAATTTAGACTAAATCAAATGTTTAACATCTAAAGTAAACTTTCAATAACATGTTGCTGTGTCGTGGTGTGAGGTGCAATTTCAAAGTCAAAGATCTGCTTAATTATCTGCAATAAGCCTTCAATGCGATACATTAACATTGTCCAATAAGAGCACACGCATTAGATTCTATAAAGGCAGAGTTTTCAAGCTTGATAATGTCCATTAACATTGTCCACTATCATCTGCAGTGTTTCGTTTTTAAACTTGGAAAAATAATTTCTCCTGGGTCTTAATTCTTTCCATTCATGTTGCAGCTGAAATGTTGTAAAGAAGCGCTGAACATTAAAAAACGTTATATAGTCAGTCAACTTTGCCATTTTCTTCAAGATAAATGGCCTGAGAATTGTTTTTAGGATGACTTCTTTGCGTGAGAGCCATTTTTCACAAAGTGTTTAAGCAAGGCAGAATGACTTTAACATTAGATCAATCACTTGCTTATACTTAATCGAAAATTGACACACAAAAGTAACATGAGATTTTTGGACAGAACAGATTCAGAATAACCTGACACGTGTTTTCTGATAGTGATAGTTGAAGTAAAAATATTTTTGATTAATCATAAAATAGTGCTTTGATCATACAAACGTCAATATTCAACAATTTGACGGCGCATGTGCTAGATATGACATCTCGGTTATACGATCACCATAAGTATTTCTTGATTGATTCATAAAGAAAGTGTTATTTTAGATAATCATATGGAGCTTAATTTCCGAAAAACTTCATTGAGGCGTGACAGAGTGCCATTTTAAAGTAAATGCAGGCGGCTGGATGTTTTCCTTTTCCATTGTTATTATTTACTAGGTCATGCAATAAGATAAACTGAATAAAAGCTTAAATGAATGATTTATTATTAGTAGTAGGAAATAGTTTTATTTGCTCAACCACCTGGAATAGATGGCCATTAAGACCATTATCACCTTAAGCAAGAAATCTTAAATTGATTCTTGCCTGTATCTTGAAGGGAAAGTATAGATACTTAATCAGGTTTTCTTGATTATGTGCCTAGTCGATTTTCATGATACTACAACAAATCTTAAAATGATATAAACTGACTGCAGACTTACAATTAAGACTAGAAATAAACTGATTCTTCCTTTTGATGCATCAAGTTAAAACTTTTAAGCATAAAAGGTCGATATTTTTTACTGGATAGGTGTTTGACTTCAGAGCAAATTTTAAAAACTTTATAGTTGTATTATTTGGATCTGACGGCAAATGCTAAGTTTATATAGAGGTTGATATATTCAAAGTTAAAGAAATAGAAATATACTCAAGGGATGTCACAGAGAATAAATCAAAATCAATAAAACAATTATGCAAACAAAGAATTACGCCAACCGGTAAGGTTAAGGGAATACAGGATTCGTACTACAGTGTAATTACAACGAAATAAAATCAATCAGAAAATGATCAGCCCTTTTGAACAAGACGTAATACGTTACTGCGCAGAATCAGTTGTAAAAGTAGAACAGTACCAAAAATAAATATTTTTGTAGACATTAGAAGTTTTGTCTTTTGTAAGTACTGGTTGAAAGACTCTCTGATCAACAGTTGCTATCAAGGAAGTAATGATAGTAATCAATAGTTGATTACTCATAGCCCTCAAATCACTTTACTTTGAAAGGTTGCAAAGTTATATCTATATAGTTATTGGTGGTAAATGAAATGTCATGATCGATAAGTAATAAATCAATAAGAAGGTGTTAGATCGCACAGCGTCTCATTTCCGTAACAATAAAGTTTAAGTGGGTCCTTATTACTCTGTCACAGCCTTACTGTCATTGTAGTTTTAATCACTCTAAAAACCCATAGGATTTTTCAATAAAAACTTATTAAGCGATAGGTGTAAAATAGTATAAAATAGGTTTATAGTAAGATGTTTGTTCTTACATAAAACATTGTATCAGGAACAAGATAGAGAATGGAAAATGTATACACTATGTAATGAAGGGTTTACACGAGGATTAAGATGTCATCATATTTGTGACTACTCACAACAAACATGATGACACATCGTTCTCCTATAAATGATGATTATTCACATGAACATCACAGAATAATATGCAAGTATGTGATTTTGAAAGGCTTTTTGGGACACTTTTCTATTACTTATCAAACCGCCAATATGTTACAAATCATAAGGCATACAGAAAAATGAAAATTAACACAAAACTGAAAACCTATTGTGTGTGTAATAAATTATCCAAAATCAGGTTTCAACATATGCACGAAATAGTCGAATTAAAAAGCATTCATATATCAGTTCTATGTCAAATTTTTGTGTGACTACAAAATGAACTGAGTTTGATAAAATCTAAATTATCAAACACCTAGAAACATGCTTTAAATTTTAAACATACTGATATATACGGGCTACTTGGTAAGTGAAATTACCTAGAAACTCAATGACTATCAACAAATTACAATATGCTTCTTCAAAACAAGTCTTATAATTTAGATTCAATCATTAATTTGGCTTAAGAGAACCATGCCCGAGTTAGTAAACACTTAAGCTTTATGCATGCACTGTACACTGCAATTCAATAAATGCAAGAGAAATACGTCATATAGTATTATTTGATGGTAACCAATCGTGTCGTTCAATCATCATGGAATTCTTTGTGACAGAAATCACATATTAAAAGCCTCATTTAAGTTGCCAATGACAGTTTTATCTCTTTTCTTAATGCAAAGGATATATTACTGAGAATATTTTGTGTTGTTATTGGATATTTTATCTGATATCATCTAAACAAAATTTAATTTGCATTCTTTTAAGAAGAAAAACCTGACAATATCAAACCCTTAGTGATTTGTAAGGACATATAGTTCGGAGCTGTTGAAACAATTTCATGATAAGTTTTTTGCATGACATTTACAAATACGCGTATACATGCAAAAGTCGAAAATTAATAGACTTAAAGCTTTCTAAAAAACAAAATTAAAATGTGACATTCAGAGGAGCATTAACAGGCAATAACATAAAACTTCTAGTAAAAGATTACATTTCGTGGTATAAATGTTTTTTCATGACACGCCAATAACTCAGTGTTATAATTCGAGTTATAAGTATATATTAACTTATTTCAAGAAAATGACAAATAATGTTACCCATTGCAATGCAATCTGTCTTAATCAAAAGAAGCAATTCTCACGAACGAACGTACAATCGGTTTGGCTACGAAAATCCATTTCCCAATATTAAAGGGATAGTGGTACGTTGATTTAGGTAAATAAAGTGATCTCACAGAAAAATAAATGTTTCTAATTACAACGGTGCTTAAATGATTAAAAGGTGTTCACAAACAAGTAACCGCTCGTGTTTTATGCTTACTTGTATAATTTTTCTACGACTATGGGTCGAGTAATGAGATGTTTGAGTCTCAGAAGATAAATATTTCGTTTGCCACAAACGGATGTTTATTAGGGAACATCTAAAGGTCCTATCAGGTTGGTTCATATATTTTAATCTGAATTTTATCTAAGTCATTGCGCAGTTTAGATATATGTCGCTGACAAACTTTTAATCTTACATAAATCAAACCAATAAGAGATGATAAGATCTCTGTTTAGCATAGGCTTTTTTTAAAATCAAGTAGAATGTATTTTATGTTCACCTCCTGTTATTCATCAGTAATTTAGAAGATAAATGGTTGCGTTTGTAAATTTCTTCTTACTTCTACTTACTAACGGTCATGTCAAAGACCAACTGCCAAATTGGAGTACGGCACGACTTTGTAAATAAACTGGAAAATTAAACTCTTGAGTCCGGCCGGATCTAGTGAACATGTTTCAATTCGCGGTAATTCGAGTTAGGTAATTTGCGGGTATTCATTGTCATTCAACATACGGTAATTTTTCAAATCAACCAACCAGAATCCAAAATAAAACGAAGTCATGTTACAATCACTGTTGAATATTACAACATTGTTTTCATTCATGATCACTATTTTGATACTCTTTGCTATTTCTTATGTACTGCAGAAAGGGAATGCGGTTATTCACCCAAAGGAACTTTAACTGCGCGTCTCATTTCACCCACAATGTCATTAGCATTATCGATCTGAAGCCTCAGCTGCATTTCGTGTGCAAACACATTTAGCTGTTGATATATTGATAGTTGTGGTTTTAAGAAGAAATATTTGAAATGAGATGACCTGATGTGTCAGTTTAAGATCTTTAAAGTACATTTAAATTAAAAGGATAAAATAAGTAATTTTGGCTGGTTGAGTTTCTTGATAGAATATTGATGCTTGGGTCCAAACGCTTGGGTAAATGTATTTGTAAAGCAAATATATGTTTGCATTGACTGAATTTTTTGTGACATAAATAATATAATGTAAAGTATAAATTCCAATCAATTCACATTTAAGGCAAAACTAGAATTGAAGTATTTATGTTGTGATAAGGTTGTATACACAGACACTGAATATTTACAAATCCATTAACTAAACAAATAAATTAATCTTAAACATTTTGATCATGATCACTCTTTCATTTCCATATGGTTCATAAGGCATGTAAATAAATTGAATTAAAAGGTGTTGTAAATTTGAAGAAATTACGACCCATGTCACCATTTCAAACCAACGTATTCAATTCCTAGTGTTTTTCTCTCCTAATTATTCGAAGCCTCAGCTGCCTCTCCTGCTAAAAGCTCGTCTTTATGTGTGGTTGTACTTGTGTTGCAAGGCACTAGGATACAATCCTTTACACAAGTCCTTTTGAACTGTTGATCGTAATTGTTCAAGCATGAAATAATGCAATTTATGTTAAGGCAATTGTCACAGTATAAAACAATAAGAAGGAAAGTTGTTTTTCCTATATGTTAAATCCGCTGTACAGCTGCATGCCAAAGGTTTGTTCATATACCTGAATATACTAGTGCAAATATCATGTAATTTGAGATGCCTTTGAAGTATCGTAACGTTGCGAAAAAGAAACGTATAAAATTGAATTTTCAATACAGATATGCAAATCCATTCTTCTTTAAGGAAAATGTTTATCGTACCCAACAATTACCCGTAACAATTTTGGCAAGTCATTGAAGTGACCAGGGATCAAAATTCCGAAAACACTTTTTTTTTTCTCATTAAAATACTTTATAAGTTATCAAATTCTTTAAAAATTAGTCACCTGTGTTCCTTAGAACAAAGTCATTGTGATAATGTTGGTTTTAATCTCAGAGAGTCGATATGGAACATTTTATTTGACACTTAACGAAATCGTAATTTCGAAAATGTGACCCCTTCCGGCTATATCAATATACCAAAATTCAAATTTTTGCATGAGATACCAGACGATTCCGAAATGAGTTCAGGAATGGCTATTTCACACATGGACAGTTGGGAATTCATTGTCAGTTTTGCTGAACTTATTCTATAGACGTTCAAACGAAACCCAAATTACATTATATTTGCACTACGATTCAGTGCACGTGGTAAGTGAACAAACTTTCGGTATGCAGCTGTAGAGTTGAAAGCTAATCTGACTTTAAGAGAAATATGACTTTTTTACTCATATCATTCGTCCATAATTAATACTCAAAGTCAAGTAATAGTTTATGCTGTGAAAGGTTATCACAAAATTCGCATAACTATTACTGTTGTAAATTTATGAACGTTGAATCAATGAAAACTCTTCAACGTGAAACGTTTACAAAGACAGGCAAAACCAAAGGATTTTTGTATTATGCCTGAACAAACATTCCTTAAAATATGAGGAAAGACGAACATCATTACCAGCTGTTTGTTCTGTTATATCCTACTGCCCAAAGATTCCATTACTTTTTCAACTTTCAAACCTTGGCAAATGTTCAAAGTCTCAAAATAGGTTTGTACTTATTGACACCCCTTTTGGTACAAAGATGGATTTCTTAACTGTTATTAGATACCCACATTCAATTCTTTAACTGGATTCTAAATGTTTTAATAGCGTTTTGTTTGTTAAACCTTTTCAACTTTGAACGTTTAATTGCCTGCCTTAACTAGAATTTTACCACATGTGAAATAAATAGATCCGTCCACAAAATATGTATATTGATACATGTCTATCATAAAACTGCAAAAAAGTTACGGTTTATATTTGTAGACAGCACGACATCAAACATTAGCATATGTAAGGCTAATTCTAAATTGAACGGTGTACATGTAAGAGGTTTGAATGGAAGTTCGATTACACATACACAAGCGTTTGCACATGTATTTATGTAAGTAGGCATACATGTTTATATTCTGAAACGTCGGTTTGTTTTTTTAAAAAATTATCTAGAGATCCTATTTTTCTTATTGGTAGCACTTGTAATTGCCTTTCAAAGATTCCGTTTCTGCTTTTAAAAACATCATTATCTAGGCTGATTGGTTGTGTCCCTATTCATAAGAAAACTAATGATTTGAAGTAACAGTTTCCATTTGTTGTACTAAATCGTTAAGTTCCAGCATTTTAAGATGCTTTAAATGCTGAAAGTCAGTTATTCAGCTAATAGAATATCCAAAGGCGACATTTAAGTACTTTCTCCGTCAACTAATAATCACAAGGGGCAGTAGTACGTTTTTTTAGACAAAAAAGCTCATGAAATTGAAAATAAATGTTGCTTATAACAAGACAATGTCTTTTAATCAAGCAGTTTTAAATCAAACATACAGCTATGCAGATCTATTTCCCTACCTCAAGCGATTGAAAGGTTTTCACTCCAAAATTGCCTCCAATGATATTCGCTTTGAACTTGATGATTTCTTCTGCGACTAGGATTATTTGGCTAAGTAATGAGATTTTTGATCCTCTTTAGGTAACACACATCGCATGAACTAATGTTGTGTTTGGCAAATTTGAAGAAATGAAATTCTCAAAAACGTGCTACTGCCCCTTTAAGGTATCGCATGGTACCTAAGTTTTGAAGGGATATTATCTAATACAGTAAAGTGATTACCCGTAAATGATTAGTTTATATATATATATATATAATAGGTGAAATCATAAATATATAATAAATAATAAATGATATCTACAGCAAGTGTCGTCTGAAGTATTTTATTTTCAAATATATATATATATATATATATATATATATATATATATATATATATATATATATATATATATTCATAATTACAAAACCGTGAAATCGAAACTAAGGAAAATTATTTTACAAAATAATCAGGGATGTTGTATTTAACAATCGGCATAAATTTCACCGCAAATTGTAATACAAAGTTTGAGAGAATGTTCAGTGCATGTAACTCAACACTCTTAAAAGCAGATACATTTGTATTGAAGTTACTGAAAAAAAGAAACACTACATTGACCGTTAAAAACTAAATCACAAATTATACCTCAGGTCTGGCTCAGTTATTAATTCTGAAGAACGAATAAATGTGATCGATCTAAAATGAGATCCTTTACCCGGTTTGTACCATTTTCAGAAAAACACTTAGTTTAGGATCAAAGTACATGATTTTACCACTGTTGCGTGCTTTGTAGCGTTCACTTTTTGCCTTTTTATCTCCTGAACAAAATAAGAATAAATTCATCATTTTGTGTCGCAAAAAACAAACGCATTTCATCTTCATGTGAAGTAAATTTTCTCAAGGAACGCTTGAATGATATTACTAAAGAATTAGGTTTTGTAAATGGATATATTGAATTGATTTTGCTATCGGATATCATGTTTCTGACAATAAGCTGTCATGTTCCACTGATCTGAGATCATATAATGTTTCTAACAGAGCGAAACTGTTGAGAAATGTGAAAACAATTTGCCTAAATCAACGGGCAGGACGTTACAGACATTTCTTATCTAAGTCACTGTATGCTTTGGTGTAAAATGTTATAACTGTTTGAACATACTTATCATGTATATTGATTTTTCATGTTTACTGAAACTTATAAATAAAAAATTACCAAAAGATTCGTATCAATTTTTAAAAGAAAATGAAAGTAGCCTCCAAATTCTCGACTTTATGTACACTTTCTTCAAAAGAATTTTGTATCAAGTTATAAAAAGGAATTTCTCCGATATCTACACTTCAAAAGGGATTTGCGACTTAATATTAAACTTATATGTAGAAATTCACGAATTCATACATCATCAAAGAATTCATGTTTTACACATCAATACGGCAGTCAGTGTGATTCGGATCGAAGCCACAATATAAAAGCATTAGAGAATTTACTGATACTTTCCAATCGCAGCGTAAATATTCATTCAATCATAAGCCTCAAATTATACCCTCTGAAAAAGGCTTATGTGAAATTACATCTTTATGACATGACCGTCGCAAAAGTGAATTCACTTAAATGACGAAACAGACATACATATTTTGTTTTGATGACTTATCAAGATTATAATATGCATGTGCAGTTTAATTGATAGAAACTTTGAAGTACCTATTAAAGCACTATCATTTCACACATCAATTCTTTGAGTCAGTGCTGTTTGCAAGGCGCTTATTGCAAAGACTTATTATAATTGGATTCAATAATGTCTTTTCTTCAGACAAACAAATTAGTTGGTTTAAACATGAGTCAATGCCTAAACCAAATTGTATCGGTGAAAGGCGTCAAATAGTTTCAGTTAGGAGCAAAACGTGCGTGACAAACGCTACAAGGAGGTCAATCGTGCTAATCAAATACCAGGGGGATAGCTTCCTCAATGAAACTTGTCACAAATACAAGGATTGCATTGATTAGTATTTTGAAGTGTTCATGAAGGCCCCGTCAACTGATTGTTACTGGAGCAAATTGGTATCGTGATTAAATATTTACGTTTGGGTGAAAAAAGAAACCCCTGTTAATATGCATTTTTACAAGAAGGAAAATTTGACTATAATTAACTCGTGACAAAGAGCAAAGGGCAAAGGGCTTCGTCTTTAAGAGCTCTTGTAGCATTGTTATTTCACACAACTTTACACTGTATTACCCATACAGACACACGACACATTTCGATCTTTTGATTATTTTAATTCACATAAACCTTTTCGAAAACGTTTTGACTCAATTACACGGTTTGATCAATCCACCTTGTTTATTCCGTGATATTGATATGACATTATTTCATGCAGATAGGTAAAAGCTATATCAGAAAATTATTTTCAGGATTTAAAATTCAATAATTCATTTGCACAATATTGTATTCTATACTATACTATAGAAATTTAAGTCAGCTTGTGATTAGATCCAAAGAAAAAAACAACTTAATTTCAAAATTCAAGAAAGCTTTTACAAAACGGACATAGTTTTAACTGTTTTAATCAATGCTTGGATTCAGTTATGTTTAGATGTACAGCTGCATACCGAAAGTTTGTTCACTTGCCACTGAATCGTAGTGCAAATATCTTGTAATTTGGGTTTCGTTTCAACGTCAATAGAATAACTTTAGCAAGACTGACAATAGATCACCCACTGTCCATGTGTGAAAGAGCCATTCTTTAGCGCGTTTTGGCATTGTCTGGCCACTCGTGCAAAAATTGGAATTTTGGCATATTGATATAGACACGAGGGGTCACATTTTCGAAATTTCGATTTCGTTAAGTCTCGAATAAAATGTTCCATATCGACTCTCTGAGATTAAATCCAACATTATCACATTCAATTTGTGCTAAGAAGCAAACGTGACTAGTTTTTAAAGACGTTGATAAATAATAAAGGATTTTATGGAAAAAAATAAAAATTAGCGTTTTCGGAATTTTGACCCCTGATCACTTTAATGACCTGCCAAAACTGTTACGGGTAATTATAGGGTACGGTAAACATTTTCCTTAAAGAAGAATGGATCTGCATATGTGTATTGAAAATTCAATATTATACGTTTCTTTTTCGCAACACTACGATACCTCAAATGCATCTCAAATTACATGATATTTGCACTAGTATATTCAGGTATGTGAACAAACTTTTGGCATGTAGCTGCACTTCTAGCCAAGAATGCATGTATGTTTTGATATTATCATCATAGCAATTTTTTTAAAGAATTAAAGCATAAAGTATGCATTAATATCTTTTCCTAGGAGTATTACAACTGTATCTAGAATGTTAAGTATGAGGTATTATTATTCCTTATTAACTGAATGTATTAAGTTAATCATCACAAAACGACAGCAGAAATAGATAAATATAGTTAAAATCACATTGTAGATCAATGCTGCACTGTCAGAGCTACCACATATTCAATTTATTTATTCTCGATACACAACTGCCTTTCTTCACGCTGCTAAAAACGAAAGAGGTTATTGAAACAGAGCCCCTAGACGTATCTCATTTTTTTGGAGATTTAAAGCACATGCACACTCAGATGTTTATATAAGGAGGGATGTTGTTCCATGAAGTATATCTAAGATGTCCAAGAATTGACATAAGTTTATTTAAGATAGGGGATGAAAATTAAAAAAGGAAACTTGGCTATAAGTGAATTTGGCAAAGACGTTTACTTGACGTTCGATGTAAAAAGATTTTCAAGCAGGTATGATCAGACAAATAAACTAAGTTTATCTCTTCCAAAAGCATAGTTTCCTTATTTAGCAAAACTACTGAATTTAAAGCGTGTTTTCAGTACATAACACGTTTCATGCTACACGTCCAAATAATCAGTATCTAGGTTGTGAGTACTTAATTTAAAATACTAAATCATACTTGCATTTGCTCGTGATCACGTCTTCATCTCCATTTTGTCTATAACTAATTTCAGTTACTGTACTTTAAGTTATAAAACATCCAAGTGTTTAAGAATTCAAGAATTTAAGAAATAACCAAGCGATTAGTGATTCAATGGCTAATGTTCTAGTAGTAGTTTCTCTCTTAACAGTGTTGATCGAAGGCCATTGATTTCAAACATCCTCGTTCACGACATTATCTCATTTATTTTCTGTTGTACTCTTTGCAAGACATTATAAACAATAATTTACTCAAAGTGTTCAGAAATGAGGATGGCTATCTTTCGAGCATAGAATTAGGCTAATTTTATATAATTTTTATTACAGTTGAATTAAGGCATGATGTGTATTTTTACAAATAAGGTTAAATTCGAGGTAGTTAAGTTGTAAGCTTTTATATCCTATTTGCAACAATTTTGAACTTGATTTAATCCTTAGACCCTACTTAGATATGTTTGCATGTTGACTAACTAATACGTAGCTGCTGTAAGAAGCTCGTCAAATCTAAATTTATCAAATTAAAGTCAAATATGGCATTGTAAAACTAAATTCATTATCGCTAACAAAAATTAAAATTTGATTTTACTTTCATCAAATTCTTACAAAATATAACCAATTTATTCTTTTTACATGATAAAGAGCTTGCCTGCATCTTATGGCAACCAAAGACATTTTCTTTTCTTTGTTAGACTTGTTACAATTATGTGAATCCGAGGATTCAGTCGAAACGAAGACTTTGAGATAAAACAATACCTCTTTCCAAATTTTTTTGGGTACCCTTTCAGGTCACAGGCGCTGAAATCATAACATAATGTTGTCGTGTCATCAAAAAATACTTATTGACAGTTCTCACCTTGATAATAAGGGCATTTGTTGTTTTGGGCTATATACAAAGCCAAATGCAAAAGAATGTGAGATTGTCTAAAGTAACAAAATGATGGATAAGGAGTTTCTTGTAACAAATCAATTCTTAACATGAATAATTTACCAACACAACACAACGATCAGTTTATCGCTTTGGAATTCGAAAGAAAGTTGACAAAGGAAATATGTCATAAACAAACCTACAACCATTTGTTTTGTTATAGTGTAGGAAATAAATTAAAAAAATAAAGCAAATTATATATTTTCAAAGAAATGTTGTCGAGTTGTTCATAGGAAATCTGAACATGAACATATGTGTCCGAGTAATTTAATGTGTTTAACAGAAACTTTATATAACATATATGGGGGTGTGAATTTTTTTCAAACTATCCGTAAGTTTCCAATCATCATAAAACTATGACATGTTAACATTCTATCTCGTTGTATCTTTATTGCTTTTTTCAGATATTAGTCTATATTTGATGAACCCGCTATCATACATTATTTACTTTCGTCACAAATCTACAAAGCTGCCTAACATCGACTGTTTCTTTCTAAATTGAAAATAATTCAAAATGTTTTTATTTCCAGATACAAAAGCTGGTATCGGTTTTCTGCCTGACTTGAAATTCTTACCTGAAAAGCTTGCCAGATTTAAATAAGAACCTCGGATACTGATGTGATTAAAGAAAGTCAGAACCTTTGTGAATAAATATCTACACATAGTTCCCGTACGTGAAATCACACTAAAAAACTGGTTCAATAATCATTGTGCAGCACACTATTTCAGGTAGGATTTATAAATGAGGAGAACTGGTTAAAAAAGATCTCAGAAAGTGTAATTTATAGGTTTCTTGTTCACAAAGACCAAAAGACGTACAATGAGACGACATTCTGATTTTACAGCAAAATGAATAAGACTGTCCCTTACAAATTGTTTTTGAAGAATGCATGCAACTTCACACCAATTGATTTATGTTGCCTTTATTACATCTAAACAACGTTACAAGAACTTGAAAGAAGACCTCATTTACATATGTTCCTGCTGCAGCTTAACTTCCATCTTATTTAGGAGATATATCCTTTCTGTTTTTATTTTAGGGTTGAATGGAGTGCGTTTTATATCACTAAATTTAATTTCAAACCTAGTTTGCGAGGTTTGAATTGTTAATTTACGGGTAAGCAATGTAAAAACAACCGCAAAATAAAAACAGAAAAGATTAATAAGCAAAATAATGATGAACTATTTTGCTTTTACCAAAAGCATGGTGAATAGGTCCAAGCATTTTGCAAAATCAAAAATAACGTTGCTTCTATTCATTTGACGAATCGTTATTGTACAAAGCGAGTGATTGTTGATTTTGTCTAGTCTATCTTGAATAGAATGTTCACCTGGTTTGCTGTTGGTGCGGAGGAATTTGAATCGGTCATACATAATTCTAGGTAATTATTACCGAAGTAATTGCTAAATTCTTTTTAAAGAGGAACCAATCTTAAAGTAGTAATTTCATTATTGTTTATTAGATTAGATTTATAATTATGAACTTCTTTCATAGAAATTACTTTTTTCTTTTGTGGGTATACTTTGAATATTGACAATTAAAATATAAAGTTAAGGATTATCCTGACACAGTACATACAAAATATCATCAGCTATGGACTTCTAAAAGAACAACAACCAAAAACCAGAACTGTTATCACTAAAAACTGGTTCAACATGAGACATGAATGAATATTATGCTTGCTCATAGTTATAGATACGTAGTAAATGTTTTATGGTTTTACATTTCATCCTCTCTAAACCGATTGGCAAAATGACCCAAGAAAATTGGTTTACAGGATTAAATTGGCAGAGAGCAGATACATATACATGGCTATTATCTCCTAGGAGCCAGGAATTTAGGTACTATCTAGTAGTAAGTATTATCCTCAACAACCTGAAACCATGCAAAAACTCTTTATTCATAATTAATTTGACACCAAAAAAATGTCCAACCTTTTTTTAAAGATATCATTTTCATAATTTTCTAAAAGGAAACTACTAACTTACTTACGTATTGGTTGACTACATCATACTGCTTACACCAAATCTTAACCTTTTTAAAAAATTTACACAAAAATAATTGGTAATGTTTAAAAAATGTGATCACTTCGTATTCTGTGTAATTTACGTGTCCATCTATTTGTTCTACTGAAATAGGTTCTTTTAACCGTGTCAGATCCCATCTCTCTTTTTCTTCATAATATTCTGCTCTAAAAAAGAATACAGGACCCTGTAATGAAAGACTCACTTAAGAAAACCACACCTCATTGTAGTGCATTCGTTGAATGATTTACATCTTATAACATTATTTTTGTACATTTCATTTGATTTGGCTTTCTGTTTGTATCAAATTTAAAACTGAATGTTCAAGCTCTAGGAAAATAAAAATATGTAAAAATGTATTTTATTCAACTGCAAACAAGGTTCAAATCATCTTAGCAATACAATTTGAACATCTATCTATTAAGATAAAACAGTTGATAAACTTTATTTGCAGAGAGTCACAATTAAAAAGTAAAGTTTACAGTTATTCGTAAAATTACTTTTTTTTTTTACATCAATCATATCATATAATCATATGATAACTAAACTTTTGTAAGTGGGAAATTTTAGAATTATCTTTTCATCTTTCCTTGATATAACTTGACAATTTATTTATCATGTAGTTAAAGTTAGATACAAGTACACCAGCTTGAAAGTTTGAAAAATGAATACGGTGCAGCCGAACGCGCAAACCACTGACCTATCACGCCCCCCAAAAATGAATAAACATTAACTTGCTAAAAGTACATTTGATGATATCATGTACGTATATGATGGTATCTTGTAAGGACATAAGTTCGAAAATATCTGATCAGTTGTTTAATCGTGTATTTTGAAAACAAGAATTTCACTCCATGAAATGTTAGATGGATATCAGTTAACAATCCTCCTATTGGTCTGTACTGCTTGTTGAAAGAGTAATGTAAACTACTTTCTTATTCAATTCATCAAGGTGAAATGATACCTTTCAAAGATGAAACTACAAGTTTCAATAGATGTATATTACAGTTTTAAAGTTGTTGTAACGACCTTTAATGGCTTAATTACAAGTTAATTATGTCATGTATTCAATCAATAATGCCTCTTATTTGATGAAACATTTAATCATTAACTTTGTCAGACGCATTGAATAGTGAACACAACGATTTTCAACTAGAATATGGCGAGTGTACACCATTCACAACTTGTAGCTACTCATCTAAACTTCTAATCTAACTCTAATAAACACATTCAAAACTTTTAATACACCTTTAAACTTTTCAATTTAAATTTGAAATTTTAATGTTTTCAAACTTGAAATTACATTTTTGCACATCATAATTTCACCTTTGAGATGTGAAGATATAACATGTAAAACTGGCGTTATTTTTCAGGTTGTAATTGCACTTTTAAAACGTAAGCAAAAGACATAAAACATCAAAACATAAAAGTTTTAAAACTTATAATTACAACTTTTGATAAAAATATATTGTCATCAAATAGTCAAAACCCAATACTGCAGTGAAAGGTCTGAAATACAACTGCTTATCATGTGATTCTACTAAGTAAAATAACTCTACAATCATATGACATCATCCGCTACGTCAAGAAACAATTGGATGACGTAATCGACCGCTGCGATTGCGACGTGATCTGGCCACTTCATTCATAGAGTTGAGGTCATTTATAGAAAATATAATATATTGAATATCGTACATTTGTCGTGGCTGCGTCACTCGTATAAAATATATATTACTAAGCGTTCATTGATTCTTTTAAAAAAAAATCGCAATTCCATTTCTTACGTTAACAAGAGAAATGAATTTCCAATTTGCTTTACAGTTTTGCAAACTTATGATATATCAATATGACATTGTCTTATTATGCTTTCGAGAGGCCCTATTGCCGTGCCAATTACATGTATATAATTCAAAATAGCAAATAACAATATCTTAATGACTTCTTAATTATGATTGTGGATCGCATTGTTTGCATGTTGTATGCAGTTTGTGCACACGACAGAACCTTGCTTATTCAGAATGAGCATTATATAGGCCTTTGGTATGTGCTTTGACGTTGAGACAGACTGACAAATTGTCAAAGCAATTGAAAAATAAGCAATTCCTGTGGCAGTCTAAGAGACATTGAAGTAATGAATAAAACCCTGCAAGCATAAGACTTCAGTAGTTTAGATCGATCTTTGTACAATGTATAAAAAATTTGAAAAGAAAAAGCACAAACATTTAAATGTATTACATAACGAAATTCAACGCAATTGTATAACATGCGATGCAAAGTTACGCACTGGATCAAACAAATTTCCAAAATGTCAAATCTATGTTAAAAATCGTAATTGCAATTGTCTAACAAAACCTGTCGAATTTTAGTTTAAAAATTCGAAGTTTGAAAGAACTGGAACTTGTCTTTCACATATCTTACAATAAGAAACAGTTTCTCCTTGAAGTTCCGACACACCAAAGGATTTATATAAAGCACGTATGACGGATGGTCGTGAGTACAGGAAGAAATCCTACACTTTTGTTTCTTTATTTACCGCCATCATACGCAGCAACTGCCTAATTGGTAAGACACACTTCACAAAGTATCATAAGCACAATCTATGTCCTCGTCATTCTAACTTGCCTGTTCCAACCTGTCTTTCATACACTTTGGTTTGATTCGATTTCAGTTAACACCATAAAATGCTTTGGTAATACCGACGTATAACACGCTATCATTTGGTTTTCATTTTGCGTCTTCCGTGTTAAATTGAAAACCCCACGTCAAGCCTTAGTTTTTGCATCTATCGTTCCTTGCTAATCTGTGCTTTCTATCAGTGTACTTTAGCGGATTACTTTAAAGTCATAGATAAGATCCACAACAGATATCCCGTTGGTTAATGATGAAAGACCACTTGATATGTATACTGTAAAAAGGATAGAAAGCAACTGATAACGTATTTGAATAATAGATTTCAATTAAAGCACGAATATTTAAGATTCACATACAATTAGACATAAATTTAACTTCTTCACCAAACGAATTGACGTTTGAGGAAAGTAAAACCTTCATTTATCATAACGCTGACATTCACTTCTTTACTAAAACACTTTACTAAAACAATCGAATATTCTAGATTGCAAGTAAAGTTTATGATGTCAACAATGATTAATAGATTATTGCTTTTCGCTCAAAATGTTACTTGCTGGCTGTGTATTAGGTCGATAATATTTCAAGGCAATAATGTTTAATCACATGATTAAGGCTTCTTTCGTCTGATGATATCATATGACGAGTGAATGAATGATGGTTTATTCCAAGTAAAGGGGCCACCAGCCCATCATACATTTGCACAATACATGTATAAAGGATGTATGTGAGCACCACATGTAGCAATATAATGCTTGTTTGCTAATATTTACTATTTTCAAGGGCATATTACCCTTTAATGTTACAGCCATAAATGTTAAAGGAGTTTTGTCTTTTTTTTCGGCTAAAAAATAATTTTACCTAGATTCCTTAAAATAACTGGATTTTTTTAGGAAAATGGCTCGGCACATTTTCCTACTGTATGGTGTTTTCGAAAAATACATAGGTAGCACATTTGTCTGAGGTCATTATAAAATGGGCAAGTAAATAAAAAATGAAACTTGTCTTCAATTATAGGAATTATACACATTCTCTCCCTTCTTAGCATATTACACTTTCTACCTTTCGAAATCTGACGAAATCTGATTTGTAGGGTATTCGGATAAGGCCGTATGAGGTAAAATGTACACACATGTACTGCTTTCAAATATTGGTTTTAATGTTATATGGTTTAAGAAGTTTTTTTTTATGAACGGATGTTTTATTATGTTGAAAACTTGAAACCAGAAAATGGTCAGAATATCCAGTTTGTGTTAAGGCAATCGTGTTTTCCATCCAAATGCGATTTCATTCATAATAATTATTTAAAGTAATCCAAAGTATGTTTCATAATTTTTCATGTAGCTTTAATAGGAACCCAAAAACTTTACGACATGAGCTAAGTTAAAATCGACTTTCTAAACTTGCATTTTTAAAATGTCAAAATTATGAAATGTTCTTGTTTTTAATAATAATCGGAAAAATACCCTATTAATGTTAAAAAGTCGAAACTCTATTTCTCATTTACATGTATATTAGTTAAATGACCTACTCAACACAATCAACCTCTGTTTGTCTTTGTGCATGCTATGAATAAGTTTCCAAAACAACGTTTGAGCCATTGGCGCGCGCCACTGTCCGGTTTTCAATCACAAATCACGACTTAAACCTGTTTATTGTCTATTTACTGAACTGATAAGCATTAGAAATCTAATTCCTGAACCAGCTGCTTTTTTCGATAAAATAACACCATTTATGAAGTTTGACATATTTGACGCTAACAACATACTCTGTGTCCTTTTAATAATCAATGTTCGATTATTATTGTGACTGTTAATACATTTGATAAATCGACAAGAAATATTCAAACTGATTCGAACCTGACTATAAACTAATTTTCTGGTTGTAAAGTGCAATGATGTTTTTGAAAAAAGAATTCACTCAATTTCAAAATTCCTTTCTACCAATGAAATACTAATGTATGAAGATATCGTATGATTTTATCTATCATGGTACTTAACGTGATAATGACATGGTAAGTTCTTTTACGAAATTTCTTGAAGCTTAAATATATTTTTCTATCTAAATTTAGTCTAAAAGTAATGTTATTGACCTTTTTGTACTTGTTTATCAATTCTGAGTTGTCAGTGGTCTACTACGTGTAACCTACTTTGAAGCCAATTCTCCAGCATTGTGGTTGAGAAGAAACATTAAGGGCGGAATCCTTTCAAGATATCAGCTAATGTTAATGGAGGAAGACTGAATTCCTCCGTTTTGCAGAGAAAATGATGTTTTTGATAAAGAAATACCTATTTATTATTAATTCAAATATTTCACATGATTTAATTAAATTAAAACCCTTTGAAGAAATGTAAGTTTAGTTTATTGTGTCCTATTGTTGCACTGTTATGTATTACGCTTATTTGCAAATTAAGTAGAATATATCCGACTTATAATTTTGTTAACCTCAAACGACAATACACTTTACTTTGATGCTATGTTATACAATTATATTGATTCTATATCTTGGTAGGAAATTTTTAAATCTGACATTGCTTACACTGAGAAGGAAAACCTCTACTCTATTATCCGAATGTGATCAGTACTTTCGACTTGAGGTCTCAACTGCATATCGTGAGACAAGCTAATATGGCTTGTGATATGTGGCTCGAAGAAAGAATAAGTAAGATGATTTTTAGAATAGAAATTAACATCATGATTACATGCAGATCGTTACTAAGCAAACTAAGGTTTGATTAAATTTATAGATTGCTTCTGCTCTTGGACCGAAATGTGTTAGTAATTAATTAAGTCATACCAAAACTGTTGAACTTTTAATAAAAAAAATTACCTGATTTTCTGATTTTTTTCTTTGTGAATCTTAATTAGATAATATCGAAATGATAGTTTCATTAAATGTTTTTGTACTTTTGCGGTGGATGATAGTTGGAAATAGAGAACACTGATTGTAAATATACAGGTATTCAATGAGTAATTGTCAATGGGCCCATGAATTATCTTATATCTGGTAATCTATCACAGAAGTAAATTACGGTCCTTGACCACGATCTGCACTAGACGTTGAACCGAAAGTAGTATAAAGGAATGACGTTCCACCATGTTTATTTAAAAGATATCTGTCTTTGAATTTCATCAGTGCCCTAATTTATTTAAACAGCTTTGTTTGAAGTCTATTCTGTCTATGTAACACATACCAGAAGTGATTAGGTTCTATCAAGGTTTTATTAACATGTTTTTGTAACTAATAGAATTCTGAAATTGATGAGACCACGTTTTGCTTGATCTCTTAACAGCGTTGCTGACAGGCTATTGATTAGAAGCCTAAGCAGCATATCGTGACACAACCTCTTTTAGCTGATGATGTATTCGTGTGCAGGACACTGGAGAAACAGTAATTAGCATAAAGTTTTTCAAAATGATAATGTTTTTTTCCGAGTTTAAAATATTGAATTTTATGGTTTCCTGTTCATTTTGTAACACATCGATCCAACCAAGCCTTCAACAAAGCAAAGGTGAACACCGCCTATACATTGATCGCCTTCACATAACAGTTATATTTTGTACACATGTAGACAGTCAAATCAATGAATGATGGTCAATAACACGGGACAAAGCCGATGTTACATGTTTAGACAAACGCAAGTGAAATCACTATCAAATTTGTATTTTTGATCTCTTACGGTTATAGGCCGTAATGGAAACGAATTCCTATCTTGAAATACTTTAGCCCTGAAAGAAACAACACAACAACAACAACAACAACAACAACAACAACGGGTAACATCAACACCAAATTTGAAGTTTTTACCTCTTATTCTGGAGTTGGTTGGATGTTTCATGTTAGGTTAAATCCGCTTTGTTCTATTGGTAAGCTCAAAATTTCCGGACATTTTTTAATCCACAGAATTAAGACAATATATGAACACAATGAAATCATAATTCTGGATTTAATCTATATGACAATATTAGTTACATTTTTGCAGGACCTGAAATATTTGCATGTCAATTGTGCTAAGATTTTCCACAGAGAAATAAGTTCCTACCAAGGCATCCAAAAGCGTTATTGTTGTATTAAGGGCACAGCAAATGAAAACTCAAATAAGGGAATGTAAAAGAAAGAACTGGATATGTGACAAAATGATTATAAAGAGAAATCTTTCTTTGCAGAAGTTATCAATTAACTAACGTAGAGATTGATTCACCTCTTATTTGAGGTGTGCTTTCAATCCACAGGATTTCCATATGACATAGCAATGGTACCTTTAACGAATTATTTTGATAGCATCGCACCACCTAAGCTTATTTCTAAACAAATTGACTTGAATAAATATAAAGGCAACAAATGAGGTCATTCAAATTGGAAGTCCAAGTCAAGCAAAAACTATATCTTCAATTTTGTTATAGAAGAATGATTTTCATGTTCCACAAACACCACCTCGTGCCCATGTATGCACTAATTTGTTGAACAATCTCAGAAAGTGAAAGTGTCGTTACGGTATGATACAAAATCGGTTAATGCAGAGTTTCCTTTAGTTTAATCACAGCTAATCTTCTATAACTTTATGAGAGTAATTATCCCGTTGATCCTTATTTTATTGTTACTGATGACATTAATTATTTTCCCTGTTGTAAATTGTACTTGATATTCCTTCTATATGTGTGACTGCTAGTGAGATTAAATGATGACAAGGACAAATAAAATAAATGGATGTTGGTGAATCTAATTTTGATACATAAACATTTGCCATACAAAGCTAGTACTTTGCCACCAGTTGTCAATTAGTTTGTTCTGATGTTCTCTCAGATGAACTCATTATATCATGACCGTTTCAACTTTCAACCAAAGCCAAAAAATACACGTTGTAGTAATTGACATTCCTTACATGTAAGACAAAACATGGTTTCCTTACTTTGTTAGTGTAGAGCAACATTTACATTTTCTTGAAATAAATTCCTTGAATGCAAATCACTGATTCTTTTTCTCATATCTTTAGCTTAAAATCACAATGAATGAAAATTAATAATTCATTTTCAAAATATTCACGTTCAAAATTTTTGTAAAAGTATACGACAAAGATAATTTATGGGTGAATGTAATAGCCAGGGTAACATCAGATGGTGGTAAAATCTGTAACCAAAGAAAAATCCAATGTGTTTTTTTCATAACATATTGAACATGCCAAACATTTGCAATAATCTTCAATTACCACAGCGCATATTCATGAATGTCTAGTTGAAGTGAGAGAGCGATTATTGCAATTTGCTAAATAAATCATAGTATTCAGTCACACTTCGTCTTATTCATAGCCTCGTGCTTTAGAATATAAATTGAAGTCTCAATGAAGGTCAATTCTTAGACACATTTTAGTTCCTCATGTATAGATGTTTAAGATCTGGAATGTCGGTATCTCAGATTGGAAAGTATTCAGCGTGAAAGGATCCAACAAGACGCAAATATAAAGAAAAAAATCGAGTCTTTTCCACAGGCAATTAGCGGTTGAAGGTTTAACATGAGCTTCAGAAGTTTTGAAGTATAAACATGCTCGTCTATCATTTCCCATTGACAGATCTCACATTGGTTACATATAAACGTAAATGTCTTAAGTAAGAAACGTACTGCATCATATATATTACACAATTTAGTTGATCTTTGTGTCACCTTAAGATGAATCAAAGACCAACTAACCCCATTTTAAATTCAAAAGAAATGCAGACACGCAAAAATATGAGCATCTCTTACACAAATACGTCTTGATTCAAACATGAAAATATCACGAAAGATTATGCAAGTTCAGAAAACAAGCTTCTCGTTTTAAAACTGTCAATCATCCGAAAACTGTTCAAAGACTTTCAGGGCAATGTTTACCTACACTATCCAAAACAAGAAGGGAATAGTTCACTTCATATTTTGCAGAGTTCCAATGTTTATCATCATACTTATATCCGCTTGAATTAAGGAAAAGAAAAAGTTGACATAAATCATTGCTATAAACCATAGCAACACACATAATTGAAAATGTGAGATCAGTTTTGTTGTATCAAGGGTTGACGTTTAGATGCTTAGATCAATACAATGAACAAATATTAGGTGCAGGTTATTGCAAATTGAGATCCATTTATAAATTCAACGACGAAAGATGTCGATAACAGACTTATTATGAACTAATTGGATTTTTGAGAATAATCAATGATTTTTTTCAAATGAACTGCTATTACCTAATGACTTTATTTCATCTGATGTGATCAATATAGCGTACCGATTCTCATATAACTACAGCCGTTATCTACAGGAGGGTCTTTACAGCTATATTATGGAGGGGAAAGAATAATGATCATAATGTACGACCATTGAATATCGCGATTTTCGTTCACAGACGAACAAAACAAAATAGCAACAGACCTCAGCTTATCTTAAAATTGAACTCGTTAGATTAAGCAATCTGGTAATCTTGGAATCCAAGCCAAACAAATGCATCACGTAATTTCATTCTTACAATCCTCTACATGCGAATCAGAAAACAATAATCGAACATTGACAGGGGCGAGTGAGCGCTTCCGGCTTCGGATCCGGGGTTCGAATTCAGCTATGGGCTCGGCAACTTTGTTTTCTGAATTTCAGCGCATTACGCAAAACATAGCCACTGTGGTGTTGCGTGCTGTCTACCTGCAATAAACCTAGCAGGCGTGAAATTACTGCAATACTTTTGAAAGCGGCGAAAAAAACCAAATCACCTCACCTCGAACATTGATAACCCTGTCATGAGTTTTCACTGGATTTTCATCAGAGTGAATTGGTTAGCAATTTGGGACAATACATTCAAATGTCCAACAATGGGTTATTGACATCACTTACTCAACAAAGAACGCTTAATGTAACTAACTATCAGGGAATTATTTGTTGTGTATATCTGAGTTCACTTTCTTTAGACGACATTGACATATTCAACAGTTAATCAATTCAGTTATGTCAACAATTAAAGTGAAGATGGCAGATCGATATACTGTCCTGCATTAGACAAATGAAGCTACAAAGTATGAACATGAAAAGGCATGTTTTAATCATGTTGATTCAGTTGCATGGCTTTTGATTGAGCTTAGTAGAAACAAACCAATGTGATTCAAAATATTAGGCAAACATTTCAAAAGCGTGAAAGCTAAAGCATTGAAAACCCAATTTGCAGTTGTAGTTTCTCTTTACACTTGATTCATTCTGTTGGTTAAACAAATTTATCTAATTGCATGTATTTCGCAAAGCAAATTATGTATTTCCCCCTTGATGATGTTTACCATGCAAACCTTTTAACCATTGTTATGTACAATACCATCCTGTTGTAGAGGTATTGCATTTTGAACATCATCATTTAGAGAGGTTCTGTTCCAGATACTTAATCATCCTCCATCAATGAGTCACTAAATAGCGAACTATGCTATTCCCATCATACTTATTTATTTTATCATGTAGAATGCAACTTCCTAATTGATAGTGCTGTTTTAGTCCTGTTCTCCTTAAATAACTATTTTTTATCATATATGTTTGTGTTTGTTTTCGTCACTAATCAGATATATTTGTATTATTCGTAAATCCCTTTATTTACCTAAAACAGATAAAACGCAACTTTCATTCATAATAAAACTAGGTTTTTAATGACTGTAATGTACATTGCCATTTAGGACTCTTTAACGGTTAGAAAGTTAATCTAATAAATCTTTTTCATAACCGCTGTACCTCCGATAACATATTCTAATGATAATGGACTTTAAAAAGATTGCCTGATAGTTTCCTGTTATAGCTATCTTTTGTATTTTACAAAATGTCATTGGTTACAACCAATGACGGGAATTTCGTTCGATTTGACGTTGTTTCTATCGTCAACGTCATCTTCATCCTGTCAGAACTTTCAGACATTGCTAATGCATGTGGAAATCAATTGGTATTTAAAAAAACCCATCTCAATATGACATTGACAGGTGTGTAAACTTCTTGCATTGTCACTTGTTCTTCTGTATTTTTTAGTTACTAGATGTTCTAACTTTAAAATTTTCATTTTGTATTTTGTCCCAATTTGTTAAGTCTTTAAAAGGTAATTTTTTCAGATTTAGCTAAATCGATACTTTCCTGTTCTTTTTTTTCGTTTTTTATTTCATTGTTTTTGGAGTTTGAACCATCCAATAATATATAATAATCATTATCATAAAATTCTTGTACCGCATTACATCCATAACTGAGAACGCTCAAAGCGCACAAATTCTATTATTACCCCGACGGAATGGTACCTCGATGCAACGTGTTAAACGCTTCTCGCGATCATAGAGGTCCTTTCTATCCAGTGTTCAGGTACCCATTTGCGCAGGTGGGTAAATAGTGATATGTGAATGAAGTGTTCTGCACAGGGACACAACACAGTACAATGCCTGGGTTGCAAATGTTTGGTGCCTCCACTGGGATTCAAACCTGGGTCATTGGCATGATAGGCCAGCTTTCTAACTACTACACCACTGGGCTCCACGAGGGCACGGATAATTCATAAGATATTGATACCAAATAGAGATTTGTAATACTGATAAGGTTATACAATTTTGCAGGTAAAAAAAGCAATTTTCATATATGTTTATGTTTACATATCATTATAGGCATTTATTATCGTATTTGTTAAAACAATCTCTCTTCTCTTCTCTCACATGACCTTACTCAAATATGAATCCTCCCTTAGTGTATCAATAACATAAAACTGCATAACCGAAAATATGTATTCATAGGCGAAAGAAACATCCAACGGATTCTGAAAGCCTGTTTTAGCGAAAAAAGAAAAGAGAATTTGAAACACATCACTGGGTGATGAGTTGATGGAAAAGGATTAGTAAAGATAATGACAGTACACAATGCAATTTGCACTTTTGCTACAGTAGGAACTATATTTTTTTTTTGCTAAATGATAATTTTCCAATGTGAGTCTATCATTACGTTTTCTAAACTTATTCAATTCTTTGCAACGTTCTGTTATAAGTTTTCTACATTTATTATCATACTAACTAACAAGGATTTTTTTCATATTTACACACCTTCTTTTCATATCTGATGCTGTCAGGCAAAGGGCTTCTACAATAAAGACAAGTTAGAATCAATACACGTGAAAGCACTATCGACATGTTCGTCTAGAAAACCATGCACAGCAGAAGACAAAATATTTTGTCTGAAATTTGTCTGAAACGTACATAAGGACATATTCGAGCAGTCAGTGTATGGCGTGTACCTGTAGTTTAAATTCTACCTGTCGCGTCCCAGTTTGAAACGATCCCCTCTCTGTAGAGGGAGACATCTATCATCATAATTGGCAAACTATACTGTAACCCTTACTGGATATTTTTACCAGTTTTCGTGTATGATGGTACTTTGAATATAAAATTACCAGGCTTTTTACTTTGCAGCAGATTTTCACAACTTCTCATTAGTGGCGAATAAGAGTCCACGTCTGCCAATTTGAATTATACAATTTCACTTAGATATTGTCCCTTTGGCTCCATAAACATACACTGAATAGTTTATAACGGAGTGTATCACTAAACAAGAATATGGTAGACAGATGTTATTTTGTCTATTCACCAGAATCTGTTAAATGAATAACTTTCTCCTAAGCAGTATATCGCGTGTGTTGTAACAGTGACGAAGATTAGCACATACCATCTCAACTCTACGTTCAACCTCATCGTTATTTAATTATTACTTTTCATATATATACTTTTATATATGAAGGAACCATTTCAAAAGTAGAAATCTATGTGTTATTTGTTAATGAACAAAAGACTACCATCCCTTTGGGCTCTTGTAAAACTTCTAGCCAATCGATTTTAAAGCAACTATAGCAATTGTCATAGAACATGATTTTTAACTTTTCTAATAGTATATATAGTATTGACTCAAACGATCCTAAAACTTTTAAATGGTAATCGGCCTTAAGATGCTATGTCTAAAAATATGGTGGTCATAAGAATTGAAAGGGTCTCAGACATTTAATCCTTATGCATTAGCTTGTAAAATATATGCTTATTGACTGAGTGGATCATCTTCGTTTCAGAAAGTTTCTGGTCAGATATTCCATTTGGTTTTGCTAACGCATCGTTTTTTTAAAATTGAAAAACCTACTGTAAAAGAACCGGAAATTGAAATAGCAATTTGCAAAGATACTCATTATTGCCATTTTGCTATGAACATATCATAAGGTAATTACTGTACAGCCCTAACTTGCTCAACCTCATCACTATACCGCAGTGTTGTCAGACTACCAGCAATGGTCACCAGATCCGTCATCCTGTCCCAAACAATCCCTCCCCACACCTAACACTTCCACACCTAATAAGGCTCAACCTCTACGACGCATTTATGACGTGTCAAACTGAAGCCGAAGAACATTTTGGTGGTTGCTATATACCCTTCGATCATACGGTCACTGATTTAAGTCATTCCTCTCGTAAAGCAGGTGCATCCAATTTACTTTTTTTATCAAGTTATCAAATTCGGAGTTCAGGCGACCTGTTCCTGACACCGTTCACGGTCATTAAGTAGAAAATGACAAATAAAAATATTTCTGGGACGTTTTTTTGAACATGACCATGAGTTCATTTAAATGACAAAAGCTTCACATCACCAATTCGTGATACAATGCATTACTGATTGTACCAATGACGGAAAAAAAAACAAAAAAATTATTCTGCAACAAGATGTTATATAAAGCATGACTTCCTGCCTATGACTTCCAAAGCCCCCCTTCCCCCCAAACTAACTAATGACTCGTAATATCCTTTATAAGGTGACATTGAATTCTAAGGTTCCAGGTTTGCCAGGATATCAAAATATTAGATACATAGAGTACCAAAATGAAGTTATCAATTAAGATTATTATATAAATGGATTATTTCCGTCTTTCTGATTGGCCTACTTGGTCACATGACAGCAATGACGTCAACCTGAGTGGATCGCAAGAGGTTGATATAACAATCCAAACATCTCCGGTGGATAAAAATAGATTTCGAAAATCCCGGTCTATCAGAAATACCAGAAGAATGGTAATTCAAGACCTAATTTATATAATAAAACAATTATAGACTTCAGACTCGGTTGATCCAATGATTTATCAACATGTGAAATTCACCTCGGCTTCGCCGATAAATCATTGGATCAACCTCACTTGAAGTCAATAATCGTTTAGTAGCTTTACGTTGGTAAATGTAGCTTTATATATGATGCCTGTCAAAGAGTTTAACTAAACAAATTCGTTTTACATGTAAATACTTCGTTTTCCCCGAATCATTTAGCGAAGTACAGTGAGCCAAAAAGATGTTAACACTTTAAATGTGCATCTCTAGAAGTGAAAACCATTAGTGATTTCAGAACATGATAAAGATAGCATCGTTTCTTTAAAAGACTTACGAGACTGAAAGTCCTAATCACAAGAATTCAACTTTCATGCACGCGAGTACAGGTAACAAATGTAGTTTTACCTTTAGACAGATAGTAGCTAGGGAAGTAATGCTTATGCACTTTACCCTTAAAGTAGATGTTTCTCTAAGGGGCGCAGAGTACATTGTTTGGGTCAAATATGTCCTATTTCATTATTGGTTTTATTTCATCGATAATGAATTGTTTCTGAAAATTAACATCTCAAAGCTTATCAGTTATCATAGGGACAATCGAGATTAATGATCGAAAAACGGACAATGGCACGCACGAATGACTCTAACGTACTTATCATTAGCAGAAACAACGTGGAATATACGTTGGTATTGCTGAGTGGGTAATTTAATATACATGTAATTAGACTCTGAATTTCGACTTCTTTACATTTAGATTGACGTTTTCAATCTATAACCGAAAACAAGAAAATGTCATCATTTTGGCATTTAAGAGATAAAACTGCAACTTTAGATGGGCGATTTGAAAATAACTCTTTGATAATTTGGCTGTATTGAAGCCACATACAAACTTTTTGAAACATACCCTGTGTCACTTTAATGTGAACCATCTAATCTATAGGTGGACGGATCTGTGTAGGAAATTATCTGTTTTTCTTTATGCCTAAAAAGTATGCACTTACTCTGTTAATTCCATGGTATATATTTCCCTACAGAACTCAATTATTTTCAATCTAGCATGGTTTTGGTTGCTACACGCTATATTTGCTTGTACAAACCTGAGTGACAAATTGCTAAGAACTAGCCTCAGTTCATACGTACTCCTGTAGAATTTAGATTTTGTCCTGTTTTAATATGGTTTAATTGTATTGATGACATTTTTATGCAAATAGTCTCTCATAAGTCGCTGAGCGATTGGTCGTTGTGTGTATCTTATACATTTTATTTTATATATTTTATATATTTTATGTATTTTAGTGTACAACGAGTGAGACTCAAATAAAATATTCTGTCTGTCTGTCTGTCTTCTGTCTGTAGAATGAACATGCCATAGACTACCTTGCAATATTTCATCCAACAAAAACAGCGCATGCATAGATAACATATTTGTTGTTACATAGGATTAAGCAATGATGGAGTTGCTAGACAATGCGAATGTGCTCTGTAAATACGACCGAAAGTGCAAAGTTTATTCGAATTTCCGAAAGAAAATATGGAAATAAATGATAAATAAATGATTCTACATCTCTAGACCGAGAAACACTGGTATTAGGACAGAGGTTCTATAGGAATTTAAGACGGAGCTTCCTCTCTTTGGAGAGAATGCATTTGCCTTAAACACCTGGTCGTATGAATTGACACACAATTGTGGTAAAGTTAACATAAAAATGATTAATCATCTATTATTTATTTGTGATCTTTCCTAATGGATAAATGACCGACCAATGAATGTATGATTGACAGGCTTTAAGAAATTAATGATAATTTGTCAAATATATTTTCGAACTTAAAAACATGGTGAGAGGCCTGCTCGGGCAATAATTATCAGATGAGAAGAGAATGTATCGTATTCCATGCATTTTTATCATTACATCAAAGATTTTTATTCTAATAAGCGGCAATATGTCTCTATCTAAATTAAATTTTTCCCAGATCTTTCTTTTTGAGAAAAAAATACTCCAAACAAGACTATTGTCAAACGATTATTGAAAGTCTATCCACCGAGAGGTCAGTAGATTAATTGATCACTGTTTCAGAAAGGTGTTGAATCAGAAGTAACCGGTTGTCAACATAATGAGAATGTACAAAGTGTGTCTAGCGCTAACAAATAACAAAGAAGCACAGGACTTTGTATTCATAGACGCATTAACCGTTTGTCTGACACCTAGTGATAACGCCTCAGTAACTTCAGTCATGTTGCCAACAACAGTAACTTGTTTTAAAAGCCTTTCCATAGTTAATGGCTTCTGATACAAGCAACACGAACACATTTGATACGCCTACTTGAACAAGCATATTACATGTGTCAGTATGTTTGATATCTTTACATTTTCCAATTTACTGAATTTTATCCAATTTACAATTTTGACATAGGAAAATTACAGTTTTCTTCATAGTTACATGTAACATGTAACTGTAACAGCTCTCTTTACAAAGATATTTATAAGAGTTACATTGATAATGTTCCACTTACTGTGTGGAAACCCAACTAAGCCGTTATGTAAACAGATCTTTTAATCATAACTTGAGATAAATTAATATTTACACATTTTTTGAAAATGCAATTTTTTAAAAATGATGTGACTTGGTACCTGTGCGAAGGCACGTGACAAGGAATTTGAATAACTACTCATTATCAACTATGGTCAGGACCTATAAAATACAATAATAAACATGGATACAGTTAAAAATCTGCGATTCTTTGAAAATCGACACAAATTTGGTAACAGGTATGTTCTTTAGAAAATTCGCCATATGTTTCTGCTTTTCCATTGACAACGTGTTTACACAAGACATTCTGGAAAATAATATATTGCATAACTTATGAACAGAAAAAGCTGGTACTTTGTTGCATGAAGGCATATTTCCCCTTAATTTAAAACAAACATTAACGCCCTGAGGATGTTATAAGTGACAAATCAATTTGTAGGTAATGACTGTTGGCAATCATACAACAGAAGACCCCGAAGGTGAAATGAGAGTTATTAGATTGCTCAGTAGATGGATACCTGAACGCCTGTACGCCTGACATGTTTGTTTTACTTTTGGGATTTTTTTTTATTATAGGGATTGAATGTAGTTGTAATAGATAAGGTTACCAAATTATTGTTCTGTTGTCTTTGTTTTGAAATATCTTCCCTGTTAAAAGAACGGGCTTTTGATAGAGCTTCTAGGATGATGTTGCCAGGGTAGCCTCTGGCCATTAATATTTATTCTTTTTCTTTTAGGATTAAGATTTACTCTTTATTTTTATAGTGGTATGTAAATGATGTCATGAATTACGCCCCTTGCCATTCTCAACACCACATGAAACAGAAACATGTATAATAACCTAATAATCACATCTGTGTGAAACCGTTTGATTATGAACTGATATGCAAAGATTCGAAATCATCTTTAGTCTTATATTTTTTTTCTATTTTTTGAATTTTGGTCATAACCCCTATAGGTTAGTTGTATATTGTTCTACATCGAATTGAAAGCACATCTGAAACCCATTTTTGATCGGAATATGTACATATATTATTAATTCTTTTCATATGTTAATTCTCATTTAAAAGTCTAGAAAATGATGATGTAAAATTTTATCAAAATCTCATATTGTACCGTTTTTGATCAATGTGACACCAAGGAGTACATGTTTGGTTTCATTCGATGGTGAAACCGGCTCTTCATTGCTACTTTGGGCAAGTGCATGAGACAGGAAGTGGAAATCAATGTATAAAGATTAATTTTGAATATTACAGGTCACCGAAGAGTCCAATGCAACATTGTTTTTGGAGTACTTTAATAATTTACAACTTGATCTCACTAACTTCGTTTACAGTTTCATATCATTAAAACAGTCTCACACTATCATAACTATAGATATTGTTCTTCAGTGTCTGAAATATATAGATACTTTCTAATCTATTGATGCTACAAAAATATTAAGCTTTAAACATAGGCGTGTATATTTGTATAGTTATGTTTTTGTATATTTGTATTTTCGTATGTTATGCGGAACCAATGTTGACACATTTCTTTTAATTTGTGCTTTTTGATACACTGTAAAATATTCAGCAAGATTCCAATCTCTTAGATATCTGTAAAACTGTAAATGACCTATTAGACTGAGCAAAGTTTACAAATTATCCCATTGCACTGTTCTCCTTTGTGTAACTTGAAAGTATATTTCTGAAATAGTCTGGGTCACAAATCTAGTGACAAAGTTAATCTCAAGCATGATAAATATTTTCAACATATTCGTCAATGAATCCAGAATCTCAAACAATGTTTACAATGAAACTTTTATTCTGAAGATTTTTCTTTCTATCCTTTGGTCATTTAAAAAAGATTATTAATTATTCTTAGTGCAAAAGATAGATAATGGTCATCATGTTATGTTAACAGAGAATGATATGATTGTCCCCTTGGTATTCTATGGGACACTACATTCCTTCGTTTCATATTGTAAACAGCAAGTAAAACATTAAGTAACCAGAGAACATTTCACAAATAAGCTCCACGTTGTGATAGAGATGTGAAGTTAATTACATGTTTTGCTGTTCATGTCTATGTTATTGAATGAAACATTTCCTTGTCAATCATTACTGTGGTAATATTGTGGTTAAACGTATTTCGGATGTGAGATGATACACGTGAGTTCCACTGCTATTTAATGGCAATCATGGTTGCCACTTTAACTGTATGTTTAAAACACTGTTAGATGGTTACTTTATTCATAGCAACAATGTAAAAGCAACAATATATAAACAACAATACATATTGTTGCATACATTTAACAGTAGACTAATTCTATATTTGAAATTATATATTAGTTTTCATTATTATTTCTACATAGTTGTATTTGTAAAATTACCGGGATCAAACAGATTAGTAAGGAGGAGCATTGGAGCTCTTGCATGCGAATGTTCCTATTTGTGAAGTGAAGGGGAAGTCACATTCTTGGTTTGATATACATAAGAAACACCAATGATGGTGAATTCTTGTAATGAACGTGGTATAATGTTAATGCTTCGTCAGTGCATCAAGAAAGTTGTAAACATTTAAAAAGGTTTCCACAGATCACTTCGACAATGAACTTAATATCACCAGAAGGAAGTCAGCTAATTAGAGCCGAGAATAACAAGATCGTCTCTGTAAGCCGACGAGTTCGAAACTTTGTTTTGCTCTGGTCTCAATCAATAATTCCAAAAACCTTCAAATCGAAACGTTTGTTTTGCAAAATTCTTTCAAAAGAAAATAACAATCAGTAAAGGGTGTTTTATGAATGAAGCTGAAGATAACCCCCTCCCCGACCTGTTCATTCCAATTGCAATGGCTATTTCATTTCTCTAACAAACTTGCAGATCTATTGTTTCATATCGAATGTTTCGCTCATCATCCAGAGATCATTCAACAATTTATAAATTCACACTTGCATGATGATTTTATAACGCATGTTTAACTCTCATCTAGAGATTATTCAACAAGTTATAGATTCGCACTTACATATATGATTTCATAAGGCAAAATTCGTTACTTTTCTAGAATATTTAAAAAAAGATAAAAGTTTAATTTAATGCACGTTTTATTTCCTAGAGATAATTTCACAAATCATGATTTTTAGAGACTTCCAGTAACTGATAATCACATATCTTTGCGTGTAAAGTCTTCGCCATTTGGATATCAGTTGTCACTGAAATGACTCATTGCATTGGAATATAGCGTGAATGTAAAGAACGAGGGTATTGATGAGTCGCCTGAACTTAATCCTACTGTATCAAACTGTCCTCCTGGGGACAAACACTTTGTGATTCATTAGACAACATGACGTAATAGATAGCTATTTCTATTACAAACGGGATAGAATGTCCGTTACATTATCTGAATAAAATAGTATTGCACTGACAAAATATACTATCCCAAAAAAGAAACGCATATGCGATTTTAATAATTTCATAAAACGGTGAAAACAATACATTTAAATTTTCTTCCAATGTGTTATTGTTTTACGATTGTTAAAAGCTTCAGTGAAAACCCTGTATAGTTTGACCTTTGTGTTTCATTAATAAGCATTTGAAGGCATTTTCACAAAAACGTCATGTATAGAAAACATGATAAGTAAAAATAACTTGAAAGTAAGCATAAAAACAAAAAGCACTGATAACTAAAGAAAATCAATCATCGTAAAATTAGATTTTGCATGGAAAAGAGGTTAGCAAGCCAAGAATAAAGGGCGAAAATGGAACCGGAACCTCACTTTAAGTCGGATTGAAAGCTTTCAGTCACAATTTGCATGTAGCTGACCATTGACCTTCATTAGAGTGCCAACCAATTCCGCCAACAAAAGCTCCAGATGTGACCTTCGAAGAGTTACCATCCAAGCCAAGAATCTCTACATCCGGGTCAATCACTCACGTCAACGTGTTGTTGAAACCGTAGAGATTTCACAACACATTCCCATTTTGAGAAAAAAACTTCGACTTAGCTTACCAGAATCGTTCTCGCGAGGATATTCAACCAATAAGGTCAGTTATCGCCCCTGTTGTGCGTTTGTGTATTCAGTGCTGTTTTAAAATCAAGAACTTGAACCTTATAAACTTTTGGAAAGTTTGGTTCAGTGATGAATCACAATTTCGTCTGCTATGGGGAGATGGACATTTGGCCCACGGCTGAAGCAGAGCGAAGTTGCGAAGTGCGATATCAAGCACAAAAATATCTGATTAAATGGTGGTCAAGGGGATTTAATCAGAAAACCAGTTCTTCAACAACTTCTTCGAATTGCACATGCATCCAACGCAGTCAATGACTTGCGCCAGCATGATTACGCTAATTAACAAACAGCATGCATCATGACCCACTACCTTGCCAATTAGAACCTCAAAATCTTGGAGTGACCTTTCAAAACCTTAGAACTGACTTATTCACACGTTGTAAGAAAGGTGCCAATTAATATGTTTTGCGAAAGACAGCCATTTAAACTTACAACTTTGACGCCACCTTGTGCATTAATGAGAAATAACACACAATATAAACAGCTGCAAATGTGTTAGCAACTCTATGTCTATAAACATGTGAATTATCACCTTCCTACTGTTAATTAAATCAAATGATTTTTTGTTCTGAATGATAAACCATAGATTCTTAGGAATAAATTGATTATGCGTCCTTTCTTTGGATAGTATAGTAATGATGTGTACTTTCCATGAAACAATTGCACATTGCACATTCCTTATGAAGTGATTTCATTGAAATCAGCATTGATCAAATTCAGAATAGTTATTGTCTGAAAGTGAAATACTGACTAACGAGCTGATTAAGATCTACATTAAGACGGAATAAATAAATAGCAATTGCTTTGCGTCAATCTGAATTTCGTGACGTCACATCATTTTAAGCCACGCCCATTGTGGCGGTCCCTTCGCAGCCGCTAACCGAGTTCAGAACGCAAGGCATGATGTTCCATGACTGAAGTTTATTTCTATAAACTACGTAAAGCACCATGCAGGCACTGCACACAAAAACCGTACACAAAAATACACCCAGACGGAGCCGAACTGCCGAGACCGAGCATTGTAACAACACATTCCTAAGGGACGTTACTCCCAGGCTTACCGCAGCATACCGCTAAACAAAATTTTTAATGATAATCTTTACACACCCCCCCAAAATTAAGCTACATTCGAATAGATTAATTTTCCCCAAAAAGAAATAAGTAAATTAACCAAAAAATATACCCAATATCATAGGATAGAGTTCTGCACATGTAACAATGCTGAAAATTCAAAATTAAAGTTTTTTCCTCTATAAAATATAGAAAAACCATTAAAAAACGCATTACTGATTGCTTTTTTGTTGTAAGCATAACTTTAGAGTCTTTCGGAAATTTTCAGAAATTTATCACTGTTCATCAAATCAATATTACTCATTTTCAACAAGCAACACAGTCTTGTGAATGGGTCTCTCAAGAAAAGTTACTGGTGACAGTCTTTTGCCACAATTGTCGAGGTAGCGGTCTGCAACCGCTAACTTCACTGTTCTCACATGGTCGTCAGAACTACTAACAGTCTCTGTAACTCTCGCTAACTTCCAGTCATTGCGAGAAGCGTTGTCATCTCTCAATAAAACAATATCGCCCTCTCGGAGATCACGGGATGGGCGCACCCATTTCTGCCGAATTTGTAGGCTTTGCAGATATTCTTTCCGCCACCTACACCAAAACTGATCTGACAAATGCTGCACACGTCTCCATCTCTTTTTGGAGTACATATCAGCCTTCTGGAACACACCAGGTGGTGGAAGGAGTACTTTAGACTTCATTGTTACAAGGTGATTGGGGGTTAAGGCTTCCAGGCTAGTCACATCATTTAGATTGTCTGATGTAAGTGGTCGACTATTGACGATTGACATGACTTCGGACGTCAGTGTACGAAATGATTCATCGTCAAGCTGTGTGCTGGTTTGATGTAACAAGGATGCAAGTACACTTCTCACACTCCTTATTAGTCTCTCCCATACCCCACCCATATGGCTAGCCATAGGGGGGTTCATTTTGAACACAATACCATCACAGTTCTGTTTCAGAAGGAAATCCTTCACAGATGACTGGTCTATTTGCATCTTTGATTCTTCAAATTCATTAAGAGCCCCAACAAAATTAGTTCCTCGGTCACAACGGAGTTGTCGAACTGGGCCTCTCAATGCTAAGAATCTACGGAGTGCGCAGATAAAGGAATCAGCTGTCAGGGAGTTGGTGGTTTCTAAATGGATTGCCCGACATGCCATACAAGTAAACAGAACACCATATCTCTTTAACTCTTTTCTACCTTCTTTGATGTAGAATGGGCCGAAAAGATCTACTGCGCTGTATGTGAACGGAGGGGCTTGTTCAGTCCGATCAGATGGTAGATCCGCCATTTTCTGATTCTGCGTATTTCCACGGAGTCTCCTACATAGAACACATTTGGAGATGAAGTTTGTAACTGCTGAACTACAGCCTATAACCCAGTATCCTCTTGAACGGATCTCGTTCACAGTTAGACCTCTACCCTGATGATGGGTTTTCTCATGACAGTCCCTGATTATCAGTTGAGTGATGTGGTGCCTTTTAGGAAGAATCACTGGATGTTTCACAGCCTCAGACATTGACGAAAGTTTCAACCGTCCACCAACACGTAACAGTCCATCCGAATCTAAGTGTGGGTCAAGTCTGAAAAGGGCACTTGTTGTTTTCAGGGCTTTCTTTCTGATACTTGTCTTTTTCCGTTCATCTTTGCCTTCAATATTTCCTTCATTTCTCTTGAGCGATTGAAGAATACCAATTTCATCACTGAAGCTTTCAGCTTGAACCTTTCTGATGATTACCAGTTCTGCTTTGTGGAAATCTTCAACCTTGAGTGATGGAGTTACCTGTTTTTCTACTGATTTTGTGACCAATTTCAAATGATTTGTTAACTTCATACAGTTTGCAACTGCTCTCTTGAGGCGGAACCAATCTGAGAAGTATTCCAATCGTTGTAGTAGACTGTCAGGTTTCTGTTTCGCAGATGTTGCTAAACTTTGTGTAAACTTTACCTTCTTGACTTCCGGATCGTCATTTAAGGTCATTATTTCGCAGTCGGACGATTTGTCCAAATCATGAATGTCTTTCTTCCACAAAAATGCTGGACCTTGCAACCATTTGGATGACTGTAAATCCTTGGCATGTAATCCTCTTGATCCTTCATCAGCAGGGTTCAGTTTAGTGGCAACATATCTCCACTGTTCAGGTTCAGTTCTATTACGGATCTGCTGTATCCTGTTCGCAACAAAAACATGGAACCTCCGAGCGTCATTGTTGACATATCCTAAGACAATACGACTGTCAGTCCAAAAGATTTCTGAAAATTCACCAAGTCTGAGTTCATTCTTCAGGAATGTACTCACTTTTACCGAGATGACGGCTGCCGTTAATTCTATTCTTGGAATTGTTGTAGGCTTTGTTGGCGCAACTCTTGCTTTCCCCATCAAGAATGCGCAATGGATTTTATCTTCACTGTTGACAAGGCGTATATAGGAGCACTGCCCGTAAGCATAAGTACTACCGTCCGAAAAATGATGCAGCTCAACTCTCTTTATGTCACCAAAGTTTGAAGGTTTAATACATCTGCTGATATTGATTGACTGAAGTAGGATGATTTCCCTTTTCCAAGAATCCCATTGACTTTGAAGATGCTCTGGTAATGGGCTGTCCCAGTCTTTGTCTTCTTTACATAACTGTTGCAAAATTAGTTTTCCTCGGAGTACGAATGGGGCCAAAAACCCAAGGGGATCATATATGGAACTGACTGTTGACAATACACCTCGTCTTGTCAATGGACTGTCTTTCATCGTAATGCGGAATTGAAATGTGTCAAGCTCAATGCACCATTGAACTCCTAGAACTCTCTCCATAGGTAGTGGTTCACTGAAAATGTCAATCTCTTTCATAACTTTAGATTGTTCTGATGTGGGAATTGCTGCCATGACTTCCTTTGAATTGGAAACAAATTTATGCAAATGCAGTCCTCCCTTTTCACACATGTTTTTACTGTCATCAATGAGTTTAATGGCTTCGTCGACAGTCGGCAAGGAGGAAAGTCCATCATCGACATAGAAATTTTGTTGTATGAAGTTTGCAGCTGTCTCACCAAACTCTAGTCGATTGTCCTTTGCTGTTTGTTTGAGACCAAAGTTCGCACATCCTGGGGATGAAGCAGCTCCGAAAAGATGAACTGTCATCCTGTACTCTACAATCTGTTCACCTTCATTCCACCAGAGAAAACGCAAGTAATTTCTGTGTTCCGGATTTACCTTGAATTGATGAAACATTTGCTCGATGTCGTACATGACAGCAACTGTTTCCAAACGGAATCTGCAGAGTACACCCACAAGATCATTTGTAAGATCAGGACCTTTAAGCAGACAATCATTTAAGGATATCCCATCAAACTTAGAACTGCAGTCGAAGACAACTCTTATCTTTCCCGGCTTTTTGGGATGGTATACCCCATGGTGTGGTATATACCACACATGTCCATTGTCCACTTGTAATTCGGATTCTGGTACTTTCTCTGCATGCCCACTCTCTATGATATTGTTCATGAATGCTGAATAGTCTTTCCAATACTGACCGTTATTCTTGAATTGTGATTGGAGACGACGTAATCTGTGCGCAGCCAGACTCCTGTTGTTTGGTAGATTAGGTTCTTTGTTTTTAAAGGGCAATGGCATCTCATAATGTTCACCAGTCTTGTGAATTCCTGTTGTCATTATGTCCATAAACTTTCTGTCATCATAAGAAACCTTTTGATCACCAGCATTTTCATTGAAATCCAATTCAAACATTTTTCCAACATCCTTTGGGACTATGTTCTCCTTGATTGTTGTTGCAAGTGAAAAGTGGACACTTTTTATATTTTCTGCAGGAGGTGTTTCGTGTGATGTTGTAAGCTGAGTCGGAACCTCGCGTGAGATTATTCTGTGACTAGTACCGATAGGGTCATTCTGGTCATCTTCAGCGTACTTGACGATACCAACCATCCCCCAGCCGAGATCTGTTCTCTCTGCGTATGGTTCATAATCATGAACAGGAGCTATCACCTCCCTTGGCATGATAGCTTTTGGACAATTATAACCGATTAGTAGTCCAACTTCAATATCGCTGAAAGGAAGCAATTTATCAGCTATCTCGGCTAAATGTTCCCATTGTCTTGCTTTCTCAGGTGTAGGCACATGTGATAAGTTTGCTGGCATGATTGATCTTGTGTAGGTCACCGGAAGTTGAATTTTAACTGATCCGTTGTGGCCGCGGACTTCCAAATCATTTATTCTACGACTCTTCACGAGACGATTTTCATCTGTCATAGTTGAGAGATTGAGTTGAACTTCAGGTCCATCTAGCCCTAGTGCATCACAGGTCTTGTCAAGAATGAATGTTGTATCTGATTGTGAATCAAGCAGAGCATATACCAATCTCTCCTCATCTTGTCCTTTAGCTGATAACCAGACAGGAACAATCATACTGCATTTTCCATCTTCATTGTCCTCTGTTCTTTCACTCATCATGGAAATTGCTGTTTGTGAGCCTTTCACCCTTGTTCTCTGTTCTTGGTAACTGTTATCTGGCCTATTTGCTCCTGGAAAATCACCATGAAATGATGTAGCATGTTGCCTTGAACACCTAGTGCATACTAGTCTCTGTTCACAGAATCTTGCTTGATGGCCCTCATTTAAACATCCAAAACATAAATTATTTACAAAGGCGTACTGTTTTCGTTCATTCAATGGTTTGGCAAGAAATGCCCTACAATTGTCCAAATAATGATCTCCATTGCAGAGAATACATACTCTGGTTTTATCAAAGTTCGCCTTCTCAGATTCCTTTCCAATTGAAGCTACACTCTTCTGGTCTGTTACCTTCTTGGTATCTGTAGAGAAGGATGTTTTCTCAGCAAGAGTTCTTCGGGTTGATCTGCCTTGAGTATTAGTTGTGTCTCTAAATCTTTGTTCCATTCTCGGCTGAGCTGAAGTGACAGGATCACATGCTATGTTAGCTTCATGTACAACAAACTTTACAAACCGTGAAAACGGAGGAAAAACTTTTCGTTTTGCTCTGTGGTCTGCTACTACTCTTCGCCAGCTGTGGCCTAACCATTCTGGAAGTTTCTGTATCAGTTTCTGATTTTCTCTCTCATCATTTAATATTCTCAAACTATCAACTGATGTCATCGCAGTTTCACATTGTCTAAGAAAGTCAGCAAATTTTCTCAAACCTTTACCATCTCTAGCCTGTATTCTGCTCCAACTCTCAAGTTTGTCCCTAAATGCACTGGCAATAACAAAGGAGTTTCCATACCTTTCCTCAATTAGTTTCTTGGCCTCCTCATATGCATCTGGAGTATTCAATAGAAAGAACCCTTCAACAGCCTCCTTAGCTGGACCAGCTAGATACTTTTTCAAATAATAAATTCTTTCATTTGGTGGAATTCCCCTTCGTTCAATCAAAACCTCAAAGGCACTTTTCCATTCTGGGTATAAAAGAGCATTTCCATAAAAAACACTTGGTTCTGGAGTAGGCAAACGTCCTAGACTTACTTGTTGAGCCAACATTCTGAAAACTTGACCCGAGTCTGATTCTGTAATCTTGGGTAGGTCGATAGGATGATTCACAGGCGGGTTGACTTGCTGTCCGACAGTCTGGTTGACTTGAGGACTCACTTGTCGGTTGGCTTGATGACTGATCGGTTGGTTGATTACCTGCTTGTGAATTGATGTGGATGGTAACTGATCTCTACCTGAAACATTAACTTGATCCTCAGAAATCTTTAAATTAGAGGTATCTTCTCCACATTCATCTACTGTTTGCAAACTTTCAATGTAACTCTGAACATATTCTGACCGATCATTTGAGGGTAAATTCAACTTTTCAGTAAATTCAACAAAGTCTCTATCTTCTTTTTCTATCTTTACAATAGCATCCAATTTTGCCTCAGCAATAGACAAATTCATGCGAGTTTGACACCTTTCCAGTTCAAACTTTTTCTCATGCTCCAATTGCAAATATTGTAACTTAGCTCTCAAAGCAGCAGCCTCTGTGGCAGCTGAAAGTTTAGTTTTTGAGAAAGCTGATGACTGAGATAATAAATTGGAAAAACTAGTTCTTTTACTGCTGTGTTTCGACCTTCTACTGCCATGGTCACTATTCTGAGCTTCTATTTCACAAATCTTTTCACTCACAGAAGTCATTAATTCGTAATGGTCATGTTCTACTCTCAAAAGTTTCTCATTATTTTCCCCTTCTTCATCCTGTGGCAAAACTCTGTTTAAATTGTCAAATTCTATTGTAACTGAGTCTCTTTGAATGTCAACTATTTCTCTCTGTTTTCTCAAATTTTCAACAGTAACATTACAGTCTGATAACATTTCACTCAAAACTTTTGCAAACCTTCTCCATTTCGTAACTGCAGACTTGAACCTACTTTCATGTTGTTCAATTTGCCACTGAAGAAACCTGTCCGTTGGTCTCCGAGTCCGAGTTGAGCTTGAAGTGTCCATGTCTCCTAATTCCGTGAGTCACGTGCGCCGGGTGCTTTACTGTGGCGGTACCTTCGCAGCCGCTAACCGAGTTCAGAACGCAAGGCATGATGTTCCATGACTGAAGTTTATTCCTATAAACTACGTAAAGCACCATGCAGGCACTGCACACAAAAACCGTACACAAAAATACACCCAGACGGAGCCGAACTGCCGAGACCGAGCATTGTAACAACACATTCCTAAGGGACGTTACTCCCAGGCTTACCGCAGCATACCGCTAAACAAAATTTTTAATGATAATCTTTACACCCATCGACGGAACTATTTGTAAACAAGTTACGTTTTTCTAAAAATAGCAACACTTTGTGCAATGCCACTTCTTAAAAGTAGGTAAATAAAAAATTAACATAATTCAGTAAGAAATAATCATTGTTGTCAAAGGTTCTTAAGGTAGTCCTTTTCATAATAAACAAGAGAGCTCTATCAGAAATTACAACCGATCATGTTCCACCCCACAGAAGGCAAATGTCATTGTTCAATGCTCTCGCGGCCTTTGCAGGTGGGTTGGCAAAGTAATGTCGTTAAGTTCATGAACAGAGTTAAGCTTGGCTCCTCAACAAGTTTAAGAACTGTGTGCTGTTTAATCAGATTCCGTTAGATCGAGATCATAACACCACTAGTATAGGCATCTACGAGGGTAAATTCGGCTGGTTTTCTCTCCGAGTTCTACGTTCGCGATTTGTGTTTACAACTGTGAGAACTAGCAATGTCAAGGCCACGTGTGACGGACGTCCGATAAGTTCATGGCCACGTGCGTTGTAGATTTTCATTGGCTGATGAACGTTTTGTAGGAGGGGCTAGGGATCCGATGACGTTTTGATTGACATTTTATCTCTTTCATGCTGTTGAGCGTTGAATTCATTCGCGTATATAGGGCAGCTCTATTTGGTGCAAATATGTATATTTAGAGCAATAAAATGTTTTAAAAACAACTAGTATGTATATATTTATTTATAAGAATTGACTTCAACATTTATTAAGTTCATGGAGGTATAAACTTAAAAACCGATGTGCAAACTCGGCGTAAATCCGCTACGCGGATTCACACAGTTTGCACATCGGTTTTTAAGTTTATACCTCCATGAACTTAATAAATGTTGAAGTCAATTCTTAAATGTTTGTTCACTTTATACCTAGATTATATGGCAACAGTGGTTAAGACATAATTAAAACTTCTCATGTTTTAGTTTATGTGATTAGATTAACAGACTTTGCTGCTATTACAGTCGTTCTGTAGGGTAATTAGCTATTGCAGAGAACGTACATCTAATGTCTCTGTATTTCAACAAATGATGAAAGGTGACATATAATGACTATGAGTTCATGTAAAGTTCAACTTTTATAAAATTGAATGAAAACAAATATTGAAAAAAATATCTTATCTGTGTACACGTACACACTTGCAAAGCTTCAGAATTCGTTTTTATTGGATACTTTATATTAATAATCCATTAATAAAAACAATCTGATGAATATGGAATCAGTCCAAAAAAGTACTGATGAAAAAATAACATTATTAGTTTTCCTTTGGTTTTTCATGTAAGTAAATTGATAAACATTATTTAAAAGTACACCGGTACCTAAGCTTTTATTTTTTCAAACAATTCGATTGTAACATCAATTTATTGTAGTATAATCGGATTTTTTCAAATGTCATTTGGTACTAATAACATGAAGCAAGTCCTTAGTGTCCTCTCATCCATTAGTTTAATGTGTTTGTGCAAAAACAGAATTTCTTTAAACTATCGTGTACAATTTCGGAATTTTGTGGATCCAACCACTAATTAGTCCAATGAAACCTACAGCATTTTTCTCAAGTAGATAAATCTCAATACCTTGCAAAACTGAATGCTCTTAATTTTGTCAGTTTTCTCGTAGAAACAATGGCATACGAAGCTTTCCATTACTTTATGGTGAATTGCACAAACAATTTAGAACATTACCATCTTTTGTTTGATTCCACTTACACTATTATGTCTTCTAACAAGATAAATAATAATAAAAATGCCCATTTTATCGTCACATCCTGAGAAGTTTATGTAGGGGTAGAGTATGGGCATGGTTAAAAATCATTTTCTTGAACAAACTGGTCACAATTTTTTATACATTTTCTGTCACTTCTAGTACATGTATACACCACTTCATTAGTGGATCTAAATATGTATCAACATCTACAAAAGTGTCCTTTTCTCTTATATGCGTGATCATTATTTTCTTATTGCCTTGTTTGTTGTTAAAACTAAAATTATGTAGTTGTACTGACAAAACCTTATCATAACTCAGCAGTAAAATATATACAACTACTGACTTTTCCATTAAAACAAACATATCATAAGGACAAGAGTAAACTAACCTAATCATTTACTGCTATTGACTATGCTCTTCCCAAGAAAACACATAACATTAATGTGTCTGCTGCAGGAATTAGATTCCTATTAGAACGTTGTGTAATCAGTGAAGCTAATTCCAATAACCATTAGTACTACCGGTCTGGGCTCGCAAACAATACTAAATGTATTGCAAATAGCTTGTTGTCCAACCTTTGTAAAAACAGGAGGATATTAGGTTAAGGTATATACTATCACTAACGATTTGTTTAAGCAACAAGGATACAAGGATAGTGGTTACATTAACTCACGTTGTTAATAATATTTACGATCTCTCCTAAAGAAAATGTTAAGAATCATTGGAATGAAATTTCAAAAGGCGAATGAACTTATGACAGTAATTGGTATTGTATCAGTGACATGTTTAGATATACCATACTGTATTAAAAACGATCCAAAATTAACTCAATGCACTGCAGTGTCAAAACTGGAATCAGTAGTTGACAGACTTAATTTCACGTATCTCTAAACCATCATGAACATGTTTAGATTAAGGTCATTGTAGTAGAAATATCAATAAGAAAACCTGATGTCCATTTTGGATGTTTCTTATATTACATTAAGGTCAATGTTTGAATTACTTTACTGCATACTACTGTACATGTTTATCTATATTCTGCCCTAACACATGATGTAATGCGTGTGTTCAGTAATATTCGTTGTAATAAGTGACATCGGAATTAGACTTTGCTACTTCTTGTAAACATCTCTTAATCGAGAAAAAGTATCATTATTTACAATAAGCACTTAAACAAGTGTAAATTATGTTGTATAGGAGTTATCTTTAAGAAATTGTGATTAGTTGTTGTGACAGGCATCAAGAGAAATATTGTGAAGTGGTTTGAACAAATCTTGATAACCATTTTATCTCTTACTAAGTCAAATATTGCACTTTTCTAATGAATGTATCGAACGAGCTGTGTAACATACGAAGAAAACAGAGTCGAAAGTAAAGCACTAATGTTGAACGAGAAATACACACCTTGGTGATAGTTAGTTTTTACGCCGCAGCCACCTCACTCATGTTGCCTACAGCAGTAACTTGTATTTATCGACTTCTATTGTTGAGACATCATGTTATTCACAATAGACACGAATGCATTTAAACGCCTACGTCAACAACAATAACATGTAACAAATAGTTGCGATTTCTTTTCGTTCCAACCTGTATTACTTGATATTTTCAAAGCTGCAAGTTGACAAGTGGATAAAAAAAGTACTTGAAGGATATCAGTTGTCTTTGACAAAACCATGAATGTCTCACCGGGTAAGGTAGCAATGTAAATATTTCATCGATGACGTAGGCAAGAATGACACAAAATCCTTTTTACCTCACAAGATGAAATTAACATCGCTTTTGTGAAAGGGAACATAAATTCTCTTAATTTTGATATCTCCGTGCTTTATGGTTGATATTAAAGTTCAATTGCGATAAAAGCTATCGTCACTGTATTCTGATACAGGCTTGACTTACTTGTTTGAACTTTTATTTATACATAACTTCAGACATTACATATATAAATATAAAGTAACAAGGTGCCAAAAAAGTTATTGCAAGTTGCCAACTTGCCAACATGCCAATGCTCAATTGCTACAATGATAAATTGTAAGTGCATTGTGAGTGAGGTATGTGCATTGTGAGTGTTCACACAAAACGAGTCGAAATTGATGAATAGACCGTTACCATGCTGGAGATTCAGGTTTGCTGAAAAATCATTTTTGAAAATCATAATTTGTTATTAGTACTCTAAATTTCATTTGTAAAGGATATAATTTCTTCTACTTATAAATAGTCATTTATCACTTTGTAATATAATTCTGATAAGCTTAATGTATTCATTCGGAAGAAGACATCACCAACGTAGAATTGTTTTCTTATTTGGAAAAAAGTCAGTAAACATATTAATAAACGTATCAAACATAGTGGAAATTGTAAGTGTCTGGACATAAAAAATGTGCTTTTCGTCAGAAATGCCACTCACCTTCTGATTCTCTTGATCCTAATTTCACATCAATTAATATAAACAAATTCATTTCGATAGATATTTAATTATTAAATTCTAGTAACAGGCATTACTACTTTTAACACAGTAAAAAACAAAATTTTTACAAAATGTATTCATTCAAAACAGTTTATTTGGAGGTATAAGATAAAAATGACCAACTAGTATGACGTATTTTTTTGTCACATAAAGGTGCTAAATCAAGAAACGATAGACTAAGGCTAAGATTGTTCCATTCACTAATCCTGCAAACAACACACAGGGATATCTTGTGAAAATGAAAGGGACAAACAGGAATGCTTGAATCTTGCTTGCACCGAGCAGAGCGTTATAACAAATTTATTTAAGTACAAACTGATAAGATCATTTTGACGATTTCCTTTTAATTCAATAAAGTTAGACACCAAAGATTAAACATGTTGATATGAAATCCACATCAAAGACAAACGTCAGGTCGGTAATGGATTGTTAATGAAACGATTAGAGCTTTGAAATTGTTCGGAAAGTGATATGAATAAAACGACTATGGTTTCTGTATTGTTTTTTTTAATGTAAGTTCAGACCATGGTTTGAAAGACTTTATAGCATAATACTGTATGACGTTATCCTTCTGCGAAACTAATCTTATGCATGTGTACAATAAATTATAATAAATTAAATTATAACACTTACATAATTTTAAACAGAACAGGTGGACCTTTCTGCCCGTTTCCTTATCTATTCGACACTTCGATAAAACTGCGTTTTCAGACAGATCGATATACCAGTCTGAAGCCCATAGAAATGAAATACACATGAACACGTCTTCTGTCAATTACAATGGTTGCATAGATGTGATCCAATCTCATTCCTCATCCCCCTTATTTAACTCCCCCCCCCCTCAAACCTCCGAACCCCACACTAATTCAGGCATGTGATTAATCCTTTGGCCTTTTCCCTGCAATACACCTGATGATGGACGAGGCATATTCCCAAAATAACTTGCTTTCCATATGTATGCCACATCTTAATGCTTTTTAATGATGTGTTATAGTTTATGATGTATATTCATATATTGTCTCATAACGAAAACCGTAATATGAATATGTCAACATATCAGAGCTTTTTTGCCTGTAGTTTCTTCAATCCAAATCATTTATAGTGTGTAGGTTTAAAACGTTCAAACATTGACAACAAATACATTTTTGCAGGTAGTTCACACAAATATAGTTTTCAGATTTTGATATTTGAAGTTCTAGCCATGTAAGACAATAAATAGAAAATTGTTATTTAAGAGTTCATTTTATTAAGTTCATGGAGGTATAAACTTAGTAGCGTAGCGGATTTACGCCGAGTTTGCACATCGGTTTTTAAGTTTATACCTCCATGAACTTAATAAATGTTGAAGTCAATTCTTATAAATAAATATATACATACTAGTTGTTTTTAAAACATTTTATTGCTCTAAATATACATATTTGCACCAAATAGAGCTGCCCTATATACGCGAATGAATTCAACGCTCAACAGCATGAAAGAGATAAAATGTCAATCAAAACGTCATCGGATCCCTAGCCCCGCCTACAAAACGTTCATCAGCCAATGAAAATCTACAACGCACGTGGCCATGAACTTATCCGACGTCCGTCACACGTGGCCTTGACATTGCTATAGTTCTTACAGTTGTAAACACAAATCGTGAACGTAGAACTCGGAGAGGAAACCAGCCGAATTTACCCTCGTAGATGCCATATACTGGTGGTGTTATGATCTCGATCTAACGGAATCTGATTAAACAGCACAAAGCTCTTAAACTTATTGAAGAGCCAAGCTTAACTCTGTTCATGAACTTAACGACATTACTTTGCCAACCTCCCTGCAACGGCCGCGAGAGCATTGAACAATGACATTTGCCTTCTGTGGGGTGGAACACGATCGGTTGTCATTTCTGATGGAGCTCTCTTGTTTATTATGAAAAGGACTACCTTAAGGACCTTTGACAACAATAATTATTTCATACTGAATTATGTTAATTTTTTATTCACCTACTTTCAAGAAGTTGCATTGCACAAAGCGTTGCTATTTTTAGAAAAACGTAACTTGTTTACAAATAGTTCCGTCGATGGGCGTGGCTTAAAATGATGTGACGTCACGAAATTAAGTTTATGGAGGTATGAACTGAACTTCTATTACCGTGTTTAGCGAATCAGATTGACGCAAAGCAATTGCTATTTATTTATTTAACCATAAACTGTTGAGGCGGAAAGGTAATTATGTTGCCGCTTGTGAACCACACAGTCTCTGGATCCACGTCTAGGTCATTTATGTCTAAAACGAGGAATGTATGATGATTTTTAATTTCGAATTTAAAACATTGTATGACCAGATGACCATGTTAATTAATCTGCAACTGGACAGAGAGGAGAATTCATTTTATTCAATATTGTCGTCTTTTATGCAATATGCAATATGAGAGATTCTTCAAACATGATTCTCTACGAACAACTTACTGACAACTTTTTCAGAGAGATGTTGATGCAAACGTAATCGGTCGCGAGTCCAGAAAAGTAAGCCTAGAGCTAAAATCACATGACTTACATATTCACAGACACATTAACGCTTTGTCTCATACCCAGTGATAACGCCTCAGTAACTACGGTTATTTTGCCTACAGCAGTGACTTGTTTTAAACGCCAATCTATAGTAAAGGAGTTCTGATCATCAGACACGAATATGTTTGACACGCCTACTTTAACAAGCACTTAACAGGGGACAATATGTTTTAAATTTTATCATTTTCCCGTCTACTAACTTTTTTTATAAGAGTTACATTTATAGGGTTCCATTGTGTGTGAACATTGTATGTGCCGTACTGAAATAAGATTTTTTAATCTCAATCAGAGAGGAATGCGTTGTTACTTGTGTGAAGACATGTGACACAGATTTGAAATAACTGCTCATAATCAATTTATTAATGTATCATTATTAATGATGGCCATCACTTTACTAACAAAACCTTGATAGTGCTTAAAACTTTAGACGCTGTGCAGATGAAATCAGAGTTATTACACTGCGGGAACTGAACATTAATTTATCCCATGTTTTAAAAATGATATGAAGGTGACAACGTCCAACATTTTAAGCAATTGTAACATAGCAAGTTTTGAAATCGACTGGACAACAAAAACTTTGTATAAAATGAAACTCAATGTCAATTGGAATATGGGTTCAAATATCGAATTAGCCAAAATATTGCATCTTAGCCAAATAAGGGACCAGAGTCACAAATCAGTTACAATCAACTAACAATCAATTTCAAACTCGAGAACAAATTTATTAAATCAAATTAGTAGATCAATTGCAACACCATAACTAAACACCATAAGCGATCCCTCATAATCGAGATCTATTTAAGATTCAGGACAATATTCAATATGAGGCAGAATGATAGCTACTGTCCTTACACAAGTAACATCTCTTATAACCATTACATTATTCTATTTCCAAGTGAACTGTGATTTAAAATTTATGCACCTCGATATAATGGTTAATGAACAAATACAATGATACAATAGCGAATTTTGCGGCAACGCCAAACACTGGAGGATTATGACCTCATCCATGTACAAGTAATTACACTTACATAATACATACCTCTGCCCGATAATGAACTCTACATCGTGTCTCAAGGGTTAAGTAAATACTACGGGAATGTTGTAAACATATTGTAACCGGTCATGACCAGAATTAAAGCTCAAAAACAGACAGAGTGTGATAACTTATGAGAAGGTCAAATTGTAATTTTATATAATTGTTTCCTTGGACTAAAGCTGTTACATAGTTTAAAGCAAAATGCATTTGCAATTCCTTTACTTGCATTTAGAGAGCGTAAGCAGAAACATGTAAGAAAGAGGTAGATTTGCCGCAATATACAGCTGCATGCCAAAAGTTTGTTCACATACCTGTATATACTAGTGCAAATATCATTTAATTTGAGATGCCTTTGAGGTATCGTAGCGTTGCTAAAAACAAACGTATAATATTGAATTTTCAATACACATATGCAGATCCATTCTTCTTTAAGGCAAATGTTTATCGTACCCCAAACTTTCCCGTAACAGTTTTGGCAGGTCATTGAAGTGACCAGGGGTCAAAATTCCGAAAACACTGATTTTTATTTTTCTCCATAAAATCCTTTATAATTTATCATATTCTTTATAATTAAGTCACGTTTATACCTTAGCACAAAGTCAATGTGATTATGTTGGTTTTAATCTCAGAGAGTCGATATGGAACTTTTTATTTGACATTTAACAAAATCGAAATTTTGAAAAATTCGAATTTTTGGACCAGAGACCAGACGATCCCAAAAAGAGTTCATGAATGGCTTTTTTCACACATGGACAGTGTCTGATCCATTGTCAGTTTTGCTGAAGTTATTGTATCGACGTTGAAACGAAACCCAAATTACATGATATTTGCACTACGATTCAGTGGTAAGTGAACAAACTTCGGTATGCAGCTGTATATAAATGTTAGTTTTGACTCACTCGTTAAACAAACAAATGTAGGATTGTGTAATTGCTGCTTGCCATTGGGATAAGAAAGTTAATAGCCATGTGTCACAGAAGTTAAGCACTTAAAGACTATTTTCCTCGATAAATAAGGAGCAATAAAGCTGACATTTTATGTACTCTTGGGCTATGGGGATATTTTAAAATGGGGAATCAATGGCGCCACGTGGTCTTTGAAATCTTAATACTTCTTATCCAGGATCTTAATCTGGAACCTTTTATCATAGTTACCTAAGTTCCATGACCTATATATATTGAAACCAGAAGATAAAAATATGTAAAAGGAAAATCTGTTAAATGCAAAACTAATTAGATCTTGAAAATGCAGTTAGACATAATTATATCAGGACATATAATTCTGAACTCAAATGTTTACATGATGAGGAATTATTTACTTCATCTTATAATTGTATATTATGTCCTTATATCTACTAGGCATTTATGCTCAGATATGCTACTACGTGCAGCTGAAAACCTTTAATACGAGTATGTTAGGGGCCTATTTCCGGCTTTATAACAGTGCTGATGCATCGGGAATGTAGCTGTTTGTACCCAGTACCAATGAACTTTAAAGCACTTTAATACCACATATGCATTATACCTGTATCATTAGCTTCATTATGACTTTTTCAAATGATATGTTAATGTATGTGTCATTTTGTCATTTGTATATAAATAATGCATAAGGTTAATTATATTGTAAAATCTGTTTAACAAACGTGAACATTACGATCGTTTGTGAAAGCAAAAAGTATGGTATGACGAAAAGTACAAAATAATGTTTATGCAGGAAAGTTTATCTATCAAGTACCGAGTTACGATTTACAGTAATTATTCGCAGTTATTTGTTCATGTATGGAATGGGATTAATATGATTTTGGCCTCCCAATGAGACTCTAACAAATATATGACTGTTTTCTCAGTTAAGTAAATATTATTCTGAAAAAAGAAAAGACGTCGACTTATTGGCTTTTGTGCGCTACGAAGTTTACAACGTGCCCAGTGCAGTTTTGAATCTCGATTTTCAAGTCTGCTGCATCCTCTTTTTATAAATCTCTCAGGGAAATGGTCTGGGTCACAAAAGGTCATGTCGAAGTGACTTCCATTGCACTTATGGACTACAGCATCTTAAACATCGAAAAAAACGTATTTCCTGAAACTTGTACATTTCCAAGTAATCCAAGTAATGCAGAAAATATATATAGCTATATACATTATTTCTGAGTTATATTTGCTATGAGAATGATCTGCCAGAAAGGGTATACACTCAAGCATTCACTATAGTAACTTATGTTATATTATTAATATATGTATACACATCACAATATCTCCAGGAAAATTAGATTCTTAAAATCATCAAATGGCATACAAAATAAGGACATGACCTTTGTCATGTGTTGTATGTGCGTTTTGAGTTTTTAAAGAGGCACTTGGGGAGAGTAATTTTTGTGTTTGTCAATGTTGTTGTTTAATGCGTTAAGATAGTAAAGTACTACAATCAACAGAGTTCATAAAATGCTAGATGACATTTCGTCTTATCTACATGTTCGATAATAGATGATATCATTGAAATATAAACATTGACATGCTATAAAACGTCTTTGTCACTTTGTCGGCTTCTAATGGCAGCAGAAAAATAGGAATTTTGAATATGTTTAAACCATTGTCATAAATCGACGATAATAAAGCAACTTTAATGACATTTTGTTTACATTGATGCATTCTATACATGACGCATATCTTGTTTCTGCCTATTGGATTTGTCACTGTAACCTCTCACCGAATTTAAGAATAGCGTGAATATAAAGAAAAATGGGTTTACCTGTCCACTGAACTCGATCATAATCTGTTTGACTGTCTTCTAGTGACAAATACATTTTTCTTTATTGGCGATATGACGTAGTAGATTTTTCCATTGTAAATGAGCAAGGAGTGTTATTACATTATCCGTTTAATATCTTAAGAAAAAATTCTCGTTAATGCAAATTATCCTTCTCACACCATTTAACTTAATAACATTGGTAGTAGCTGATAAGGATATCTTCTTTTCACTAATCACTTTCATCCTCAGCATATTTATTTAAAAAAATACACGATAAATGAATTCATTGATTTGATATCAGGAAAAATTTCTGCCGTCCTCTCTAGCTGATATTTCGATTAATATTCTTAAGACGGTACATATAAGTTCGTACTTGTTGCAAAAAGAGATCAAACACATCTCATCTTGAAATATTCACTTCAAACTCGATTACTTCTAGGGAATTTAAAGATTCAGTTGTACAGTTCTATGGCTGCTTTTTGGTTTTGATCAGCATAATGGTTCAGTTGTGCTGAGCACAATGGTGTGGAGCACAATGGCTAGTGTGCTTGTCTATCACCCCGATGGCCCCGGGTTCGAATCCCTGTGTTGGGTGTCTTCATGGACTGTGGTGCGACACAAAATTCACAAAAGTATCCAACAGATAAGATAAATGATTCTTCAACCAATACCTCTCATGCATTCTATTTTGAGACCAATTTCTATATAGATTTATAATCATATTGAATAGAAATATCAGGTTTTGTGCGTTTATTGCGTTCATAAAAAATTGGTCCTGGCACTTTGAGAGGCTAATCAGAATGTTGATTTTGTATTGATTAACAAAAAACCCAATGAATTTGAATTATTTCATGCACACGCTTCATCTGGAGTTCTTGTTCACTTCATTAAGGATCATTATAAATGATGTCAGAATCCTGTCTTCATTAAGGATCATTTACAATGTCGTCAACATGTCTAATCTTCTGTGTAACCTTTTGTGAACGTTACATGAAATTGTTTAAACATGGTAAAATCAATCTCGATGCGAAATGCTCACTGTAAAAAGGAATTCAGCAAACATTGATGAAACTACATCGTCTAATGGAATACCTGGATTAATTTTATAAAAAGAAAGAAGTAATATGTACTTTACTATACAAGGGATATACTAAAATGAATCACAAAGAATGGCGCTGAGCTAAATACATTGTACATGTACTCATCTCTTTGTGCCAATCATTTATGTTGTTTGTTCGTTTTACAGGGCGACGTTTCCTCTGACATTTAGGGGTTAAGTGTATTAGCAGGTCGCTTCAAAAGTTAAAAATTCCATGCTCTAAATAGGAATAAAACTTTTTAAAAATGAAAATCTAAATCAAGTTCAAAATCAATTCACGACATTTCCTGCATGACTGCATGTGATATTTCACACAATGGAAATGACTTAAAATGTATCTGACGACCAAGATGATCTAAGATACCTCTTTAGTGAATCATGGAACATTGATTCAAACCCCACGCACGACATTTCCTGCATGACTGCACGTGATATTTCCACATTTATATACTACCTAATGGTATTGACTAAAGATTTGTCTGAGAACCCAGATAATCTAGGGTACCTCTCCGGGAAATAACTTTTAAAAGAAAATGATGTACAAAAGGCAAGGCAAGTGAAAATGTATGAATTTATTCTAGCGTTCTATAACAATGAAAGTATTTAGTGATTAGAATAAGTATTTCCGTGCGTTTGCAACTATTTGAGAGTGTGTCAAAATTTCATATGGGGTCAATGATTCAGTAAAGTCAAATTTTTAAGCGCGTCCAACAAACAGTTCTTAACAAAATAGGGAAACGGACAAAATTTGATCTGTTACGGTATAGATACATTCTAACAATTAAAGAATAACTAATAACGCAATAAAACGGCGTAGTATGGTTTTACGGTATTTGAAACAAAATTGTCACTAGTGAAGTCATTGAGCATGATATTAAATAAACCCATGCTCAAAAGAAGTATGCAAAGAAACAATTTGAATAAGGTTTTTAATACCTAGATTTTATATATATATATATATATATATATATATATATATATAGGGATTATTAAACATGCCGCAGGTACACAATACCATGTTTTGATTGACAATAAGTGGAGTATAGTGAGCATTTTCAAAAATGACGTTAAGTATTATCCCATGCAATGCATGTGCAAAATCACTTGATGAAACACATGACACTGCACATCAAGAAGGCAGCAACAAAAGGCAAATAGAAGAAGTGCCGAGGACGCCATTGCCAGAACGTTTGACTGGACGCATGTTTTGCATTTCCCGGGTAATGCATCGTTTTCGTCAGACAGGCCTAAAAGTGCTTGGCCCCGGGAGACACTACGCCAGTGGAAGACCGTCACATCCGTGTTATTCACCTGAGATACCGCTTCATCACCGCGACGGAAACGGCAGCGTTGGCATTGGGACATCGGAACAGGAGACACACAGTCTACCGCAGATTGCGTCAGCATGTTATTCGAACACGTCGACCCTACCATGGTGTGACGTTGACGAGCCAACATCGAATTAAAAGGTTGATATGGGCCCGACGAGTTCAACGTTGGCAAGTGCAAAATTGGAGCCGTGTTCTGTTCTCGGATGAGAGTAGGTTTGCCTTGTTCAGGTGTGATGGTCGGCAGCGAGTCTACAAGGCAAGGGAATGTCTAGCGTCAAACTGTGTCCAGCAAGTTATGCCATTGGGAGGCATTAGCGTGATGATCTGGAGAGGTATCAGCGGTGATCAAACAACGAGACTGATTGTTATTCATGGCAACCTGAATGCACAGAGGTATCGCGATGAGATCTTGCGACCAGTCGTGCGGCCATTCATTCAACAACAACCACGTAGGATTATCTTTCAGCAGGACAATGCTCGACTGCATACGGATAGTTTAACACGAGACGTTCTGAAAGCCGCAAACATCCAGGTCTTGCCCTGGCCAGCGTGTTTCACCGGACATAAACCCCATTGAAAAATTGTGGGACCACCTTGACCGTCAAGTCAGGAGACGATCGCGACCAGCACAACCGGACAACCTCAAAGCCTTACAACAGTGTCTAAATGATGAATGGCAGCGACTAACTCCCAACGTCATCCGGCGTTTGACGTCATCGATGCGGCGGCGGGCTCTTGCATGCATTGATGCCCAAGGTGGACATGCTCAGTATTTTTTGACCCCATGTGGTTTTGTACCTCTATTGGGCATTCAGTTTCTATTTTACTGAAAGGAATGTGTGCATACAATAATATTAAAACGCTACTCTACTGATATATAAAAATACTTCAAGTCTCCATCTTCATCTGTTTTTCCTTCATTCGTCTTCAAATCCTTTGTATACTTTCTTTTGAGCATGGGTTTACATTCCCTTATGTAACCGCCAACACTGGGCACATTTGTATTCCCTTACCTTATGTACATCAAAGGTCATCATACGACATTAGCCTCAATCAAAACCATGTGGAAGAGTTATTATTGCGGCTCGAAAGGGCAGGTTTTTATCTTTAACATCGCTCTCATCCATTGATGGTAGGAAGTCTACAAGAAAGGTTGTTCCGGTAGGATATCACTCCGTTCAATAACTGTTATCTATTATATGTAAACGCCACTGTGATATTTATGTAGTTGTATACCTGTCAAGTGACAATGTCTATACGAACTAGAACAGACCTTTAATTACAATGTCTGAATTTATATGTATATCTATTGCATATAGACAAACCAAACATTTATATCACATGCCAGACGGTAATTGCATACAATGACTCTAAATTGTAATAAACAACCTCGTGCCATTTTAGTCACGATTCTTATTTCTTACTCGCTATTGAGATTCAATTCGAAGTGAATGTTGTAATTTAAACGATTTACAGTAGATTTTAACTGTTGGTCTGATATAAATATGTTCAGAGGTTTCGTAAGTAAAGCAGGTCCACTCAAAATTGGTTATGGTCTTTAAACTCGTATCTGACCTTACAGAGTCTTTCTCTCAGACAATAGTGGACAGATTGTTACAATGAAGCCTACAGCTGGCGTTTTGATACCCAATTGAACCAAGTCAAACGTTTTTAGTTGGAATGAAAAACAAAACAAATAAACGTCTATGAAACAATTAATACAATATGTATGTCACTTTAAAAAAAATCAGAAAATGTGATTAAATAATAGTTAAGTTTTCAGTTACTATTATTTAAGGTAATGGCTTAATTGCAGCTTGACATTAGCAAATTTGGACTTAATTATTTAATTATCAAAGACCAGGTCTTATGACTATTGCTGAAACTTATCATTTTTGCAACAGTGTTTAAACTGTCTGAGATATGAAATAATTATGTTAAGGGAATACAATAACATAAACCGTTGTTGGATTGATTAGACAATTTGAAGCTGCAAAGCTAAATACACATTTATCAAAATTGCTTTATCCTTTTACTTATAGATCTACAGATTTGTAGATAGGGTTCTGTATTTTCGTATTGTTCCATTGTTATGTACTTCATAAAGACATCATCATTATTATTTTGTCTTTCATACCAAAATCATTCTAAATACTACGACGACGTAAATGAAATGCAAACAAGTGTATAGAATGTGATACATTTTGGAACTAAACAAACAAGTTTCATTAAAGGACTGAGGTTTCATGTAAATGTTTTAAAGAGGAATATTTTATCAGTTAATACTAAGGAAAAACTGCCCCTATAGTTTTTCCACTGACAATTGACATGTGGTAGGAAACAGTGGTATAATTGGTAATAATAATAACACAAAAATACAGGAGAAACTTATTTATTTACTTCCCCTAATTAAGAAATGCACAATTAAGCATTTTGACGTATCCACTATTCGCTTGAATGAACATTACCATGTGAACATGAAGGTTTCCATAAAAATAAGATGATGGTCAATGGTCAAACCTAATGACTTAATTCAATGTGACCACGACGTGCATAAATCCAAAGCTGACTTTACGTCAGCAAATATTCTTGGTACTCATGGTGTATTGGACTATTTGAACAACAATAGACACACGTTATTGTGCTATTCTCCAGGTAATTTGATTTGATGATGATACACATTTAAGCTGGTTTTGAATAATGTCAGATACCTATGTATAATGCTTATATATTTTCGATAAGGCATCCTAAAGCACATTATGGTTCATCATACATATATCATAAGGTATGTATGACAATTCATCTTTAACATAACAAAACACATTTCAGATGGAAATAATCTGGTAGACTTGTTTCATGACTGTGAATAAAAAGGAGCCTTTAATACAGTCTAGGTCCCCTTTTAGCAAGTCGAGATTTAAATGAATACACATGAAAGAAGAAGCAAGTATTGAAATATTTCATCGACTCAATGTTAGTCTATAAATGTATTTGATGTCCATTATTTATCAGAATATTCTTTTACAAGACAAGAACATAAGTGCATAATCACACCATTTCAATGGTATTTCGTCTCAAATTGCAGCAATTTTGTATCTGAGTATTTTGCAACGATCGATATCTAAGATTTCGATTGACACCAAAGGTCAGCGTACAACTATTTGTCTTTCCAGATGTATAGATATATCGCATGCAATCGTTTAAGGTGTGGTGTCTGTATTTCCCGAAGATGTATTTCGTTATTGACATGTTGTCTAATGGTTATCCTTAGTTTCAAAAGTTTTATCAATACTTTTTCATCTTATCAATGGTTTAAAGACGCCCAGTTTGCATTACGGAAGATTTACTATCGACGTTGATTTTGAAGTAAACTAGATTCTATTGAATAACTGTGGAAATGGAAGAAAGTAAAATAAGATTTTGAATCTATTTTTTCTGTTACTAAATTCGCGTTTTATTTCTAAACAGAAACTGAACAAATAAAATCCTATCCAAAATTAAATTAAGGCATTGGAAAATTTAATAAAGAATGTTGTTTCTCCTTTGCTTTATGAAGTCTTATAAAAGGTTGCTGATTAATGTCTTCACATAAACGTATTTGAGAAACAATGATTTCTATGGTAGAGGTCATCAAACAGGACTATAAACTTTTCAACACTCTATCAACGATACATCCCAAACCAATTGAAAATGATAATATTATCACATGCCTTGCTTCTTTGAAGATCGATTGGCTTAAGCAACCAGTGACATTCAGTGTCTTCAAATGGTGCACTCATTAAGGCGATTTCAAGATCTGAGAAAACATATGAAGGAAACAATCTTTTGCTTATAAATGTGGTTGCTTAGATGTTGATGCTATATCTATTCTAGAAAAAACAAGCAGATAATGAGGGGTTCATTAAAGACATTAACGACAGATAAAGGACTGTAAATTAAGATAATTCACTCTCTTTAGAGAGAAGAAGTATGGTAATCTTTGGTACATTTTCAATCAATATCGATAATATATTTTCAAGATATCTTGCCATAAGAAAATATTTGCTACATTCTTTGGATAGGTTTTTAACTGTCTCTTGCGGTATCATTTGAAATTGACAGAAGATGTATGTACATGTACGAAACAATCTGGCAAACCTCCTTTGACAGTACATACATTTCAAAACATGTATGGTGGTCTTTGCAGCAGGGTAACGAATAACCAAACAATTACATTTTGAATGACATATAAACTAGCACATACTTTCAGTTAGAGATTTGTTAATAAAACTAAATTGTTTCAAATATTATTTGTAACTTCGAAAAATAATAAATCAAAGCAATTCAACCGTCGCCTTTATATAAGACCAGGTTTGCTAAACAAAAAGTAGTATGAACTCTACACTGCATTTGAACGTCAACAATCAAACTTATATTAAACACCATCATTTAAGATGAGGTACGGGTAAGTTGTTGTAATTTGACGAACAACATCTTTAAATGCATTAAATGCATTTCTGAACCCTCTTATTGTTCAAACCCTGAATCATATGCTTCCTTTTAAAGATACTTGATACTACGAGCCATTTGTTTTAATAATTTTCAATCGATTATCATTATCTTTAGGTACAAAACGAAAAAGCAAGTGCATCTATTAGCTGAGACATTCTTGACATTCTTGAGATAATTGGACATAAAAAGACTGTTTCAAATGATTTTATGAATAAACGGAACAATTATCTTTCATCTGGCATGGAGGCTCCAATATGCATGATATGGTCACAAGCATAATTGTTAAAATATACCAAAGGAAAATCTCTAACCATTGACTAAATTCTTTTAAAACCATCTGAACATTTACAACACATATTTAATTTGTATATAACTTATGCCTTACATATTGAGACAAAAAGGACTTTTTGCACTTGGGAATACATATGGATAGAACATACAAGAAACATATTGTAAGAAGAAAGATTGATGTAATTGCAAGTAGTATGTTAATAAGAACGCCAGGTCAATCATGCATTAAAGAATCTAACTAGCAAAGAACATTCAAATGTACCAAACACTGTCACTAGGGGTAGATTGATTGAATATAAATGCCTTTTCTAAACCTTCTACCTATGACATAAGTTATTCATTCAAATCTACTTGTAAATTGTGAGTGGGCTAGCAACTGCTAACACAAATTTATATATTCATACGATTTTGTTTGTTTTTTCCGATAAATATGTAAGTAAATAAATATGATTTTAGTGCAATAACATGAATTTTATAAAGCCATGTTAATATTTTTGTTGAATAGTGCCAATGTAATGCTTTTTAGACACTTTTTATGACATAGTGTGTTACTGAAAGTCAAGACCAAAAAGTAAAATTTGACACTCGAAACAATTACTTTTGATTTCAAGTTAAGAAAGACTTCTCTTAGAATCAGGGTTTTTTTTATTATCGATTATCACTGTCAACTTCGATAATGCCATTGAAATTGTTATTACCAAGAATGCCTACGTTAGTAATATCGGGAGAAATTCACTATCTGTGCATTCGTTGTGTTTAAAAATATTGTTGTTTGCTAGCGCCTTTAAAGGTGAATGATATGTCAACTAAGTAATATGATGTGTGACAAAATCTTTCTAACTTATGTCAAATACCTCTCGATATTACTAACTAAATTTATATGCACTAAAATAATCTACTTCGTACTTTATTAAGCGAGTATCTGCGTATTCAGGTTAGGAAGTTGACTGTATAAGACTGTAAGCATGCAAAGCAACGTTGAATTAAATCCGCATGAACTATATAGTCGGAAATATATAAATGTTGCTTATAACCAGACAAGCGAAAACGGTAACCACTGATTTGTTTATCCAACAATAATGCCACTACTATGATAATAAATCGGTTATTTCAAAATATTGCTCCGATAAACTATGTTTGATTCTTTGTTCTCAGTTTAGAATATAGGGAAATTCAAAAGCTGCACATATCAGTCGTTTCAAGTGTCCATAATTTCTACGTTGTTGCACAGCTGACCATAGATTTTTTAAATATCCCTATGTCAGTTGTTTTAATTGTTCAAGAATTTTAAGTATTTCATTGCATCAATAAAACGCTAAAGTGAATGACATGCAGAAATAAACGAAAAAAAATTAACAGAGAAACAGCAGAAAAAGCAAATCTTACAACTGGTGATTGTAAATCATTTTGGAGCGCCGTAAAATCTCTATTGAAGGTTAAAAATCAAATGAATGACATTTCAATGGCAGATTGGCACACTTACTTCTCAGATTTATTAAATCCTGCCGAGAGACAAACCGATGATTTTGATGAAACTGTGGAAAACTTTATTAAAAATCACGATTGTATTAATTGTGAAGAATGTAATAATTCACACTTGCTATCTGAGGTTATAACAGAGGATGAAATATCCAAAGCTATAGCATCATTAAAAGTAAACAAATACCCCGGTATTGACGGATTGTCAGCAGAATTTCTTAAACATGCTCCCCAGTTACTTCAGTACTTACATTTATTATTCAACTCAATTCTCGACCATGGTATATTCCCAGATTCCTGGAATGTCGGGATGATACTAAGAAGGGTGACCCCTCTGACCCAAATAACTACAGGGGCATATCACTATTAAATTGATTGGGAAAGGTTTTCACTTGTATCTTAGAACAAAGACTTCGAGTTTGGTTAGAACTAAATGATTTATTGTCAAAAGCACAAGCTGGATTCAGACACGATTATTCTCCCACTGATAACATTTTCGTCCTTCAGTCTTTAGCTCAGAAATATTTGAGAAAACCAAAACACCGTTTTTATGCCGCCTTTATAGATTTAAAAAATTTTTTTGATTCAGTTGAAAGGAATAAGTTACTCTATATTCTATTGCAGAATGGCATTCATGGTAAAATATATAACGTTATTGAAAACATGTATAGAAATGTTTGTGCTTGTGTTAAAAAAGGACAAAAAATCACTGATATATTTACTACATCTAGCGGAGTACGACAACGTTGTATGTTGAGTCCCTTGCTGTTCATATTTTTCATAAATCAACTGGTTATTGAACTGGAAACTGACTCATCAAGAGGGATATTAGTTGATGAATATATTGAAGCTATAAAACTGCTATTGTTTGCAGATGATATTGTCTTAGTTTCAGACTCCGTAAATGATTTGCAAAGAAAGCTGAATGTGTTAGAATTATTTTGTAAGAAGTGGGGACTCGAGGTAAATCTAGACAAATCTAATATCATTGTTTTCCGTTACGGCGGAGTACTAAAAAGTGTTGAGAAATGGTTTTACAGAGGGAAACGAATGATGACAGTAACATATTACAAATACTTAGGAATTGTTTTTTCCTCAAGGTTGTGTTGGTCGAAAGCATGTGAAACATTAGCTGTTAAGCTTCGAAAGCTTGTTTTCCGATATATCAACTTATGAAATTTTATCCACATCTTACCCTTAAAGTCTTCATTTCAATATGAATCAGTGGTGGCGCGTGGTCCTGTGCGTAGCTCAGTTGACCGCTATCAGTGAAGTTCAGCAACATCTGGCGTGGCTCGCCGGATGGGTGGGTGGGTTGCTGTATTAACTGAGAGTTCAAGGGTTATTCCCTGCCCCACACTGAGACACGAGCTGAGAAACTTGTGGTGTCTCCATAAGCAAGGGACTTTATTCAAAATGTGCTTCTGTTCACCCAGCAGTACTAAATGGGTACCTGGTGTACATTGTTGGAGGTGACCTTTAAGCGCTTAATCGGGTTAATAAACGCTTGGGTAATAATGCAGGGAGCGCCTTGAGCATGCAATATGTGTGGATATGTGCGCTATATAAATAGCCCTATTATTATTTAATAGTAAAATAGTACCCATTGCATGTTATGGCAGTGAAATATGGGGATTCACATTCCGAGAAAGTATTGAGGAGGTACAAAGTAACTACTATAAGCGCTATCTACGACTCAGTAAGAAAACATCTTCTAACGCAGTAATGGGAGAAATGGGGCGCTATCAACTATCCGTAACGTACTTTTGCCGATGTATACGATATTGTTGTCGTTTAATTCAAATGGATTCCAAAAGACATCCCCATGCCTGCTGTAAGATGCAAAAAATACAGGATGAAAAAGGTAGTGTCAATTGGGTTACTCATGTAAGAAATCCTCTTTTTCAAACTGGTTATGCGTATGCTTGGATTTTCCAAGACTGTGGAAATGTACACATTTTATGTCAAAGTTTAAACAAAGTTGTATTGACTTAGATATACAAACTTGGTATCAGAAAGTAAATGATTCAACTTTTTTAAAACCATATGCATCGTTTAAGACTGTATTCGAACAAGAGTTATAATTGAGTATAGCACTCGATTCTGACCTAATTCAGGCTTAGATGTTTAGATCACAATCTTAAAATACAATTGAAACGTTATGATGCTAATGTACAATCATCTTGTTTGAATTGTGATAAGTGTAATTTAGATGCTTTGGGTGATGAATTTAATTTTCTCCTTGTATGTCTTACTTTAAAGATAGTAGATAACAACTTATACCTGATTACTATTCTCAATATCTAATTGTTATCATGTAAAACAAAAAGTATTTTAAGATCACTTGCTTTATACTTAAAAAGAAACATGTATAGATAATTGCTTCGCATACCTGTTTTAATGTCTATTTTGTAAATGCAAAATGTCACTACATGGAAATGTACATTGTACACAAATTTTGTACTCTCGGCCATGCGGCCTTCAATACAGGAAATAAAACTTTCTCTCTCTAAAGTGAATGACTATGTCGTCATTAGCCTTAAATTAGCAAATTCAAACCGAGAAAGCGTGCTACAGTGCCTTTAATGATAACTTGATGAGTTCTATCCATTTTAAATTTTTACCCAGATCAGATATATCAATATTCAAGATAGAGTTGAGCTCCTTACATATAGGTTACGATTTAATTTCTACCTAGATCAGACATTTCAATAATTCAAGCTAATAAGATATGTCAATTATTCAAGCTAATAAAATATGTCAATATCTCAATGCAAGATAATAATATGATGCTAATGACAAGATTCTAGATTTTGTTCGTTAGTAATGATTTCCAATGCGTTTTTCTTGAAATCATTAAAAACTCATATAATAGTACAAGTAAATATACTTCCACTAATATAGAGTTTTACCAATGGCTGATATCTACAATGGACTCATCAGTTGATCTCTTATACCCCTTTAAGAAGGTTTAAGCAGATAATAAGACACAAATTGTAAAACCTCCTTTTTGCATTTTCAATTTGTTCAAACTACCCATAAAGAGTATACTTAAACATTCACTTAAAACCTTGATATTTATCAATCTTAACAAAAATATAGATAAAAGTTTTTTCTAACATCTAGATACCACCAGCACAAAGTTTTGATCCATTGCTCTTCGCTTTTAAAAGACAAAGCAAACTGTCAAGAAAACACTGAAACAGTTGCAAGGATGGCACTTTGCGACTTCCTTAAACTCTATAGATCTTTCATTTGGGTGGTCATATTTATGAAAGTTCAAAACAGAGTTTTTTATTTTAATCCAGTTGGGATTATGATGTGTCGCTCAAAGTGTTTAGATGAGGAAGGTTGCTGGTCATACGCCTTCTCTGCCATCAGTCTATATTGCTGTCTGACTAGAACCTGCAGAGATCGGGACGGATTTACTGAGTTCAGTGTCATGAAGGTATGTTCGTCAAATACTTGTTCATTTAACACCCTTTTCAAATATTTTAGCTTGTAATTTGAAATGCTTTATTTCCATTTTCGTGTAATAGTGTTGCACAGCATAAATTATATATCAAAATGATTTGTTGGATATTCTTATGACACATATTCAAATGAATAATATTGTTAAAAGTTTATCCTAATTGATGTATCAATTACCAATGCCATGTGCATTACACAAAGTTAAACTATGCTTGGTATTATGATCTTCTAATGCTCCAGTCAGCGTTAGAAATAATGCATGATGTAAAAGTGGCTTTAATGACTTTTATTTGACATTTTATGTCATATTTATACTAGTGCTGTGTTCTGCTGTACGCGTTAATCGCTGTTTTACTTCCAACTGGTCCCCAATTTTTTAAAGGAATGAGTAGCATACATTCCAATCATTTTAAATTTCTAAAGTATTTTACTTTTCAAATGTTTCTTCACATTTGAAAGTCCAGGTATCTACTTCAAAGTAAATTTATTGTTAGATACGTTGAAATTAAAATGCTAAAATGATCCATATTCTAACATGAATATTTTGAATTAAGGTTACCCTCTGCTTTATAAAGAACGTTTTCTATGCAGGATGAAAAGGATCTCACTCACCTCGTCAGATGTCCACAAACAAGGCAGAAGGTTGAAACAAAGAGGATGGAAATGCGCTGTGTTTCAAGTAAGTTACCATACCTTCAAACGTAGATACAGAGTAAATATTACTTTCTTATAATAAGGTGTTACTGATTAGTGAATTGGCACAGATAATGACTATGACAATCAAAACAGATGCAGTCGCTTATAGAATTATAGTGATCATTGTTTGGCATCTATTTATAGTATACGTATACACATACATATACTGTTGTCTAAACCGTCTAAATGTCAAATCTAAAGCCTTTATTCCACTTAAGACTGTTCAGTATTTGTTCACACATATTTATAATTTAATTTTATAGAGAGATAACAATTAAATGAAAGTTTGGTTGATAAAGTAGGTTTATCAATTAGAAACAAAAGCCCTGTTAAGTTTAATTGAATTGAATGAAATTTGCTTTAACATACAACTTAAATCGCACTACTTTCACCGAGGATAAGTAAAGTAGATTTCACAGCGCACCTTAACAATCTACACATAAAATAACCCTTTATAAAACATCCATAAATAACAGGTATGCAGGTATAAAAGGAAGATAAAAATCAATATATGCTAATGACTTAAAATTATAATTTTCTGCTTATTCATTGAATTATTCAATATTTATCAATATTTAAAGTAAGTTGATTAGAAACAGTTATTCAAAACAATATCCTGTTTTTTTGCAGTTGGTTTGAAGAAACCAAATATCTTCTACAGCAGAATAATAGCTTCATCAAATGCGAGAAGAAACAAGTTAGCATTTTTAGACTTAAACAATTTGAAGGTGGAATATTATAAAATCAACAACAAAAAACAATTCAAAGCTATGGTTTACTCAGCCGCATCCAAGGTCATCTATGTGGCGAGTTCTCACAGAAAACTGTTCTCTGTGCAACTAGAGCAGCACCAGAAAACGATCTTGCTAAAGCGAACACCTATAACTGCAATGGATATTGACCAGAAAAGAAATATGCTTTATCTTTCTATTTTGAATACAACTTACTATGTCATATGCATCTATGACGAGGGGAAGTGTCATCGGATGACAACTGTGTCCCGCATGGTTAAAAACATGGCTGTTGCTTGGAGACAAAATATCCTTTTTGTGAGGGATGAAATTCATGTAACTGGCATTGCAAAAAATGGGGGAAATATTGATGTAGCAAATCTTAGAGGACATTCAGGATATTCTCTTGAAGTTGAACCCGATTCCAAAGTTCTATTTTATGACGACCTCAAAGCTGTTATCAAATATGATATTGATAGAAAGAAAAAACAGTTCATTTTTACCTTTGATCGTTACATGTTTGTGCTTCTACATGATGCACGATACGTGTATGCTGTTCAAAGCGCTTCTGTAATGTCATGTTTAGATAAAGACACTTACAGAGTCGTTAGAAAAATCACACAGTTTAGGTTTGTAATGATAAATAAGGCCTGTCTGTTGTGGTAAGGTCAGGTTCGATTCGATGAATCATAATAGGTTCCATAAAGTTGGAAAATGTGACAATTCTGAGAGCTATAGCTCATTTTAAATCAAAGAAAATTATATTAAAAAAGCACTGTTAGAAGTATAAACAAAAGAGATTTGATATCTGTTTCAATCCTTTTTTTTATTCTAACATTTGTTTTGAAAAATTAAATAAATGGGACATACTGAAGAAGGAATACATTTGCAATTGCATTTACAAAACTATAGAAACGTTAGATTGTATGGGTGTAAAATTTAATTTTTGTTCGCTATTTCCTCTAAATTTCTTTATACTAGTAAACCTTTAGATATAATCGTTCAATTGTGGTTAGAGTCTAATATTTTTATCTCACAGTGCATTTCTATAATCCAAGTTCTTCGGGCTTTGTAGAGATGAAGTCTTTATTTGTGAATTCTAATTTCAATTGAACAGAATTTAGCCAAGATTCTATTTCTGTCCATTATCTCCATTCCCACAACATATGGTTGATTATTTCTATTTCTGTTTGACAGAATGGACAGACATTTATGTCGTGCCCAATTGGCCAAACCCTGGGAACGGGAAATTCAGGGAAAATAGCTGCTAAACAAAAAAGTTTTTTTATTACATTTGAATTAAGTCCATGTAGAATGTTTTTCACATAACATAAACTAATTCAAACATCATTCACCACAAATTACGATTTTTTAAGAAAATGAAGAGAAAACATGTTCTTATGCAAACTTTAGGATATTACTCATACTACTACAGGAACATTTGGCATGGATTTATTCATCACTGGCGTACAAATGCATATCCTTTCTTTATCATCTTAAAACATTTCGAAATAAGTATTGTACAAAACGCAAGATACATCATAATGGAAACCAGTGTTTTCTACTTTGACCCAAAATTGGTAGAAAATGTGTGCAAATGCTATTTTATAAACACGTGCCGATCACGTGGTATGTGATTCTCGCACATGGTGAACGTCTCGGGTAATGCATAACAAACATTTCAGTGTGACCATTACAAAAATTATCATTTTTTGTCATTTTATAACCAACCTTATTCCGTAAAGATCTTTAGGGATTTGGAGTTTCACAGTTTCTTTTTGTACCAGTACTCTGTAATGGCTACAAATAAGAAACTGTGAGTTAGTAGAGAAGACTCGCCATGATGCTTTTTGTACTTAAAACAATTCAGGAACCATGTAAAGTTAGTCAAGGTTAGATTAGAGATACAGCTAAGTGTTTTTACTACAAAGAGTGCATTTTCAAGACAGGTTCAGAAATATCACAACTTGACATTCTATAGGATCCAGCCAACAAGCACTGCTGTTTGTTGTTAACTACAATAAAGAATGGTCCTTGTATATTTAGAATTCTACTATCTAAAAAAACAATACGCCTTGATTTGAAATACACCATAATAAAACTAGTTATGGCATGATCTCACGTCCATAAACACACAGTTGTATTTGCTTTTAACTAAATATTTATGACTAGATCTGTGCAACATTTGAGAGATTTATTAAGGATAGTTTTTATTCTCATCATTGGTTATTGGTATTGAATAGCGGTTGAATGGAGTGTAGGCCTTGAGTAATGCCTCTTTCCACTTTAAGATTGAAACAAAAGTGGCACTAAAACATGATAGGTTTTTGCAATAACAATGTAACTGATCTCTAAGTAGATATTAGTTTACATGTACTTGCCGTACGTAGAAAATATGATGCCTCAATTTGCTCCTGTCTATTGCTTCAATGAACTGCATATATCTTCGAGATGTAAAATACATTTTAAAATATAGGAGTGATACAAACTTTTCAGAGTGTATATGTAAAGTAGAAATATCTTAATCGGGTCCACATCCCATATAAACTGCAATTAATTGCCACGAATAAATTGAGTTGCACAAATACTGGTTCAAGAACATTTACATGAATAAAATAATATGAAATGTAATGAAATGTGTATTTCAACGTCAACAATTAGTATAAACAGTACAATGTGAACCATTTGATAAATAGTGGCAGTAAGAAGTATTAATACAGATGCTATGAGCAGTAAAATGTAAAAGTCATTCATATACTAAAAACATACATTTCTTATTGACTTATCTCTAGGATCTGTAAAAGGAATGTCAAGGTAAAACAGCTAAAAAGCACCTTGATAAATCAAAGGAAAACGCGGAATACATGCGATGTATCATGACCCTTAGATATATCTAGGGCCAATGCCATGATATTAAAAATTCATGTTTTCCAATTTGTGTCTGTCAAATAGTTGGTACAAATTCAATCTGTTTCTATGGAAACGGTAAACAATGAAAATGAAAAACAACAATTGTACTTACAGTCGAACAGGGTGATGGCTATATGCTTTGGCATTAAATACCTTTTGGATAAAGAGATTAAGGTGTTGCAATAAGTCGTTCAGATTTCAGAAATGAAATATTTGAAATGAAGATGTAAGAATAAAGTTAATTCACTCCTTTCTACTCTCATCCTATTATAAATAATCAAAATAAAGTTGACATGGTATGCTACAGTGAAGTTTTAACATTCTTAATGAAATGAGGTGAGTCCAAAGTATTAAATACATCATCTTTCAGCAACGTCTTACAAACTGTGTCGATTTTAACGTCACTCAGCGGGTTCACAAAGCGGTCAAATGCTCTTGTGAAATCAAGTCTGATCAACAAGGGACCACACAAATAAACCATAACAACCCAAGATCTTTTATTGTATGGATTCCTTTGTTAATGTTTATTGTTTGTTTCTTGAAAGTCTCAAAATTATGCTGAATGTTAACATAAGTTTATGTCGTGTCAAATTTCTAGGGCTTTGGTAAGATTGTTACCAAATCAATAATCGATAGCTTGCAATCTTGTTGATTGGTTAGCTTTTCGGAGGGAATGAGGAGTCTTAATGGTAGCTAATTTCCTGAGATTGGATTTCAATAGTTAGAGAAACAAAATGATTGTATTATTTTCCTATGATCAAGATTCCTGATTCCTTTTATAATGACACCAATAATAAAGTATATATAAGGAATGTAAGTAATATATGACAGCGTGGTAAAATTGATAAAAAAACACATCTTTTTAAGAAACAGTCATTGAGAAACAGATCATAACTATATCCAAACAGTTTTGTAAACATTTCCTGAAAGAAAAGTTACACATACCAAATGTGTAGCAGCTTTATCCTTGTAGTATTCACAAAAGTGCAAACAAAAGAGGAACAACTGAATGAGTTGTCAGAGAGCTTGATAGTTTATACTTTAATTATTTATGGTGAGAATAATGTTTTATTTCATTGGTAACAAAATGTTTATTTGAAGATTTGAATATCTAACATCTAACATATATGTATTCGACATTGTAGTGAGATACTGCTTGACAGAATATGCATTAATAAAGTAATGTTTAATTGTTCCGTTACCGATGTAATGTAGTAGTATTTCCCCCATAGTCAGTTTTACTACTGGTAAAACTGCTATAAGCATCTCTAAAGTTCTCCCCCTTCTCCGGGGAAAGCGATTACATAGATGCAGCAGATTGACCGCTTTATAGCTATACTTTCCCCACTAATCTGTCTATTTTAATCAATGTAAAAGGGATTATACACTTTAAAGTGGTGGGATGGAAGCAGTGGTAACTCCGCACGCATGTACTTGCACATGTGTATGTGTCTACCTATGCAGGTATGTACATTTGTATGTAGATACGTGCGTGTGGTAAAGGCGTGGTCTTCAGTGTATGTATGAAATTATCTGCTGCTATGCGATATATTCTAATGTTTTGCTGTTTGAAGCTCCCATTTAATGTTTTGCTCGGTTGAGGTATACCATGTTTTGAATGTGATGCGGTCGTAAGCTATATGCTATACATGCCATTCTAAGCAATGCATTGCTATGATGTTATGCTTTGTAGTGCTATACTATGATATCTTAAGCAGTTGTGCTTTGCTATGCTATCTATGTGATGTTCTGTTGTGAATGCGGTTATGTATTTTATAAATGTCATACAAATCATCATAGGATTACGTAATTATCACTATGTAAACGTTGAATACATTTCTTCATGTCTCAAGGTAAAAAGGAAAACTCTGTTGTTTAGCCATACCAACATAACCAGCACCAATATCAATGCCAGCGCCTTAGTATATCATAAAATGTCTCTTATACAGTTGATTTAGCAGAAGAGACTGTAACATAGCAAATATGTGTGCAGTGTATGGAAACAAATAAAAAAAAAAAATATGTGTGCAGTCATAAGAATATGTACATGTTTCATTAAAATCACAATTTGCTGTAAAGAGGAATTTTTTATATTTCTAAACCTATTGATTCTTAATCTAGAAGAATAATCTTTGCAGCGCCGTGATGTCCCTTTATATTTACGTTTCATGTCTCAACACCCATTGCAAGTTCTACCTTCATCACAAGTTCTGATTTTGGTGAGTGTGTATTCCTTAGTATTAACTATATATATAGTCTTGGCTATGTTAAATTGATGTCGTTGAGCAAATACCATCTCCATATCATGATACACGAATAAGTATAATTCAAATCCATTAAGTATAATATAAGTATAATTCATTATTTAAAAAAAAACACGATATGTTTTGTATATGACGTATATTCCTGGCAGGTGTAATAAAAAGTCAAGATGTTGTAATAACAATGGCTATAATGGGAAACTATTAAGTGGCATGACATGAATGCATAACTTTGAAAACAGCTATCAGGGTGTAGTTAATACAAGAGTTTTTTAAATTTCCACTCACGATGTTCCATGTCAGAATCCTGGATTTTTTTGTAATTGAACACAAATTTATTTACATTACTTTTATTACTGTAAATCAGATGAGAACCAAAATAATAAATATCGAAGACCTTTTGTATATGTTTCATAGGAGCTTGCAAAGAGTGATTTCACACCAAAACGTCACATTCAATGCTATAAAGAATTTCTTCACAAAATTGCTTTACATTCACCTTCAACGTCAGTTTTGTAGATTTTTATTGCATTGATGTTATAGTTTTTCACATATGACGAACAAAACAAGAAAGAGTAAGACTTTACTTGTCAGTTCAGTTATTAAAACTGTCATTTTGACAAAATAGCCGAGCAGAACCGTGGTGTTGATCATAGAAATGATACTTGCGAAAAGTTTTACGTTTTTAATTGAGACAACTTTATTGAAAAGGTCTTGCATTTGCAATTTGATAACTTTTACAGTGACAAATACATCCTTATAACGTGTTTTAATTTGAAATAAGAAATGTCCCATTGTCAAACAAGCATAAAATATCAAACAATTGTAATACAATACAATATAATAAATAATAAACAAAGTGTTCATGGTTAAAATATCAGGCTAATGCAAATCAAGAATAATATAAATGAGTCACAATTAAAAAACTTGCTTGTGGTAAACACTGAACATGATGGTATTTGAATTAGTCGTTCGAGTCTTGAAAATAGCTGACTAATTAATCCAGCTTGTAAAGCTATTTAAAAAGTGGAAAACATTGGCTGGAATGAAAAAGACAAATGTTAGAACTAGGGATGATTTAGTGTTCTTTCAGCCTTCCCTTGAATATATTAAGAACTTTTGAAAGCTTCCAAAAGACCTCAAAGCAGTAAAGGCATGTCTCATTTATTCAGGAAGCCGATGGAAGCTTATAGATATCACATAACCATGAACAAAGTACAAGACCAAACAAAAAAGTGTGACCCAATAAAACAATGTAATAGAATAATCTTCATAAAGGATATAGCAATGAAAATACTTTGTCAACTCAAGGGATCCTCTTTTTAGGGACTCAAATTTATCGTTTTTCAGAAGCTTTGAAATCGTCAATGTTTTATGTATTCAATTTAATTGTTTATATTTGTTAATGTATTGGGCAATCCTTAACTATAACGAAGTTTTGAGAAAACTAAAATGTACTTCAATCATCAGATACATTTATCACATTTCATTATTTGACTGATGTTATATTTTCACCGAGAAACCGTGTCAATATTCGGGAATCAATTCAGTAACAAAAAACATACTCGTATTTTGCAAAAGCAACACCTGAATAATAATAATTGTGAATGGGGCAGTGTATATTTAACTGCTGGTGTTCCCCAAGGCTCAGTATTGGGTCCCTTTCTGTTCATTGTATTTATAAATGACATTGCTGATAAGCTTGACTGCTTGACAAGGCTATTTGCCGACGATACATCGCTTGGTTTTTCATTCCTTAGCCATAGACTACTAGAATCTACTTTAAATCTAAATTTGCAAAGGCTGAGCTCTTGGGGAAAACGTTTGCTGGTTAAAATATAACCCAAACAAAACAGAAGCTATAATTTTCAATATTAAGAAAGAAAGTAATAATATAACTTAGTATTTTCATGGATGCAAAATTAGAAATGTAAATAACATAAACACTTAGATATGATAGTTTCAGACGATGGTAAATGGAATAAGCATATAGATAAACTAGTATCATCGGTCTCTAAAGTGATAAATTCTATGCGTAAGCTTAAATTCATATTAAGCAGGCAAACCCTGAACAAAATTTATGTTATGATTTTAAGACCACTTTTGGAATATGCCTGCGAGGTTTGGGATGGGTGTAACTCAGAACAGTCATTGCGGCTTTAGCAATTACAACTAGAAGCTGCTCGTATTGTCACTGGCCTACCGAAATACACACCTCTTAAATATCTCTATTATATAACCGGGTGGGAAAAATTATAAGAACGTAGAGAAAGGAGAAAGTTAACATTATACACCCGCGATCAAAAGAAAGTATAGGTCCACTTCATATGCCCATAAAATAAAAACAAAAGACGATATTAAAGTTCCGTAAATTGGATTATATTAAGCAATCAGATGACAATGATTTACAGAAACAAACTGCATTGGTTGATTCCATTGATCGACTGTATAGTTAGTGAATCACATAGGGGGTCAAAATTCAATAATTTAATGTCTCTCTATTGTCTGTTGAGAAGCCACAAACGAACTTTGCTATTGTCAATAACGCGTATGACCTCCTGTAGCGTCAATACAGGCCCTGACACGTCTCCTCATCGACATGGTCAAACGTCGGATGACGGCCGCTGGTATCTGTTGCCATTCTTCTCTAAGAGCACGAACAAGTTCCTGTCGGTTTTGTGGGACGGGTATACGGTTCCTTATCTGCCTGTTGAGGTGATCCCACAAGTGTTCTATTGGATTTAAGTCTGGGGAACAGGCAGGCCACTGGAGAACATTGACGTTGTTTTGTTGCATCACGTTAACTGTGGCTCGTGCAGTGTGGGGTCTTGCGTTATCATGCTGGAATATGATACCCTGGCGTTGTGCTTGCAGAAAAGGGAATACAACTGGCTGCAGAACTTGTTGAATGTATTGCTGTGCATTCAGGTTTCCATTTATAATGACGAGTTGAGTTTTAACGTCACCACAGATACCGCCCCACACCATCACACCACCACCGCCGTAACGATGAACTTATTGGACACATGGACGAGCAAAACGTTCACCACGGCGCCTCCAGACCATCTGTCTTCCATCATTATGGTACAGACAGAAACGACTCTCATCTGTAAATAAGACACGCCTCCAGTTCCGTGCTTGCCATCTGTACACTCGCCTTGCCCATTGGAGTCGGTTACGTCGGTGTCGAGGGGTCAAGGCCATCGCTCGGTAAGGTCGGTGTGCCCGAATACCTACTGTACGCAATCTTCTTGACACTGTGTGTCTACTGATACGATTGCTGAATGCCGTTGCCGCTGTTTCCGTTGCCGTTACGAAGCGATTTCGGAGGTGAATGGTCCGGATGTACTGGTCTTCTTGTGGCGTGGTCACACGTGGTCTGCCACTTCGGGGTCTGTCTTGGGTCCGACCAGTCTGTCTGTAACGTTGAAGAAGCCTGGAGACTGTCAGTGTCGTGCAATTGAACGTCCGAGCAAGGTGGACTTGTGTAGCCCCCATTTCCGCCATGCCAATAGCTCTCTGTCGTTCTTCCTGTGTCAATCGTGCCATTCTTTTTGTGTGTTTTCAGTTGGTTTGATCCTACGGTATTCAGCAGTGCCATTTATACCTGTTTTCGGCACATACATTTCATGCATTTGCATTTAAACACAATTCACGATTTTTCCGTTATTTTTAGTCCACAACAACCTTGGTTGCGTTTTTGCGATGTGAATTATGTTTCTGAAGGCTTACCATCATATTCATAATCACTAACGATGGATATCATAAAAAACTTTCAATTTCTATCAAATTGAAAAAACTATACTTTCTTTTGATCGGGAGCACAGCGTGGTAGTGCACCGTCATATCTGATAGATTTACTCCCTACCACCGTTGCTGATTCAACTCCTTATTTTCTTAGAAACGCAGACCAATTTGTTATTCCGTCTTATAGATTGAAACACTCAACCATGTGGTTTATCCCTTCAACCACATTGTTATGGAATCATATCCCATTAGATAAGCGAAATTTACCATCAAGAGAAAAGTTTAAATCGTATTTGGAAAAACCCAATATTTCAGCACCTTTTTACTTTTCATCAGGTATATGCATTCTAAATATTCACCATACTCGTTTGAGATATTATGTAAGTGACTTAAATTACGATTTATTTAATGTTGTAATTAAGCCAGATTCAACATGCAAATGTGGTTATCTATGCGAAAATGTTTTTCACTTTATGTTTGAGTGTCCAATATATGATTACCAGAGACGAATAATGTTCAACGTGTTAAAACTGTATGTGAAAGATAATGATGTAAATTTAGATTTACTTTTAAATGGCAGTAAGCACGTATAAGATCTGCAATATATATCAAACAGTAAGCGATTCTCCTGACTGCAGTATGTACAGTGTGTTAATTTGTATATTTCTTACTTTACTATTTCTGTAATATATCACTTTCCTTGTTACATATATGTTTTTGTGTAATTTACATTTGTAAATAATTGGGAGAAGGTTACCTAAGTTGGATAACTTGTACCTCATCCTTTTCTTCACTGAATAAAATATGTTTAAATCAAATCAAATCAGCATCAAACTCCGCACAGTGCTGTTGTGTTTCTTCTATGCTATGTTAGATATATATTGTTATGTATCTTTCATTTTATAAATATTTTGGAGAAGATTACCTAAAATATGTTTAAATAAAAAAAATGAAACATATTCATGACGAGTATACTTTTACATTATTATTGATTCCTGATACATGCATATTATTTTCCCCTTTGAAATGGATTTCTGCTGGCGAAAACTATGCGCAAAGTGAACTGTAACATACATAAACTCATCATGATGACAGGTCCACTTCTTTTGGAGACAGATATATTGATGACATCTCTCAATATCGCGGACATCCATTGGGGAATAAGTTTGTATTACTTCAACACTTCCTGCCTCTGTCAAAAAGGCACTTAACGCTATGTAAGGCTAATTACTCTTGAAGAGTTGTGGTTTATCCGTGCACAACAACATTCTTGGATAGATTATCAAAAAGATAAATATATGGTTGTATCTTGGTTAACTGTTTGCAAAAACGATATGTCCATTTGACAAAAGGGATATAGAAATGCCGGATAATCTGAATCAGCCTATTATGCTAAACTCAATGAAAACCTTCGTTCTGTCGTTCCATAGTAACCGTTTTAATAGCCTCACGTTGGTATTACCATACGACTTCAGAGGAAGGGAATGGTATTAACATCTAAAAGGTTTTGCACGAATGCAGACAGATATTTGACATTTTATTACCCCCGGCTACGCTACGCGATTTAATACAATTTGTTGCTGTTATACATCGATAGAGGCACAGAAAATGTAAAACTATCTTTAATAATTAGTTAAGATAACGGAAGTTCGTGCTTCTTTACAAAATGTCCTCTGGAACCGTTAACACACCATATCATTTCGAATATTGAGAAATGAAAGTTATAATGAAAATTGTCTCAACCATAAAAAAAGAAGAAAACAGATGTGCAACAGCATTTTCATAGCAAATCACACGTTTATCCACACTTTATGACTAGTTTTAATGGGTTAATTTAGTAACAGTCTATCTACTGTTGACTCGTAAATATTCATGACCAGATTATCCTCTCTTCGTCCCTCATTCATAACCTTCGCCAACGAAGGCTATCCTTACCGTGCCAACACGATTTGGTTGTTTTGATCACAAGAACAGAATCATGAATTGCTAATCAAAGATGTCATCGCCTGCTCGACAGCCCCTTAAAATGTTTATAATTAATCGTAAAAATACATCTCTTCATTTTTTTCTATAAAGATCTAACCATAATAACTGACAATTTGATGAATGTCAATGTTAAATACATTGTCGTAATGAAGCAATGATTGAGATAAATGTGTAACCTAGATGCAACGTCACACATTTATTTAACACAAAGCAAATTTACAAACAGTCACTGAGTTCGGAGAATGCACTTTCCCAGGTGACCATCAATTTAATTCCAGCAGTGCCTACTGAGTTCATAGGCAAGTCACATAAATAATCCACAGTTCTGATAAAACAATAACCGAGAGAAAGCAGATTGTGGGAAACCATAAGGAAGAACTAAGATTACCTCATGCAGACATGGCCTGCACATAAAAACCTTTGAGTAGTTACGACAGTAAACCCTGATCTATTTAGTATGTGAAAATGAAAGCGCATATTTATCAAGTCACTCTAACATCGAAACTATTGAAATCTTTTAAAACTGTTGTTACACATTGATTTGTTTCAAAATACTCATGATGTTTTGCAGTCGGAGTAGTTTTTGCAATCAGCGATCTCTTTTTGCGCTGATAATTCGGTCAAGTTTGACTAAAATGCATGCATCTGTGCGATACACTCTCTTTTGCAAGACTCTAAAATGTAATACGATATTTGATTTGAGCAGGACAAGGCTTGTGCCGATGGTGCCAAATTTCACCATAACGAATTGTTAGGAAACGAAGTAGGTAGTCAATTTGTAAGAATGGTTAACTAGGAAGTAATGACTTACTATATAATTTGTTTTCAGGTGAGGAAATGACAAAAAATCAATGAGAAAGAATTATGCTAGTGTTTCCCATGCCCCTATAGTACACAAGGTATGACATGACATCAATTTTTCAATCTATGAAGTTAATAAACAGGTATTAATTTTTTTATCTATATATATATTCATATATTCCACATTATCATGAGATCAGATTGTCGAATGAAATAACATGTTCAAACTAAACAGAAATCGATGCATGTGCCGGTGAAAATTCATAGATGTTTAGAGTCTTGCTTCCTTATCTTATAATGCATATATCTCGATATTATCAACAATCTGAACTCATAACTTCTATAACAATGATGTTCGTATTCATGTTATAAATTTGATTCTGAAGGAAATAGCCAATTTGAACCGATAAAGCATGCAATAGTGCCTTTAAGATCATTTGATCTTAGTTATTTAAACTCACCATGTTGTTCTGGTTTCCATGGTTTATTCAATCTCTCACATTTCCAAGCCAAGGTCCATTCCCTCATTTATGTACGTCAGGATAGCACCGGGGATGCAATTTCCACCTTCAATTCATATTAAAACTGAATTAAGATGAATACTTAGTCTGTCGACCACTACCGACTAAGAACTTCTCAAGTATGACATTACAATAGCGTAATACTTTTCTTTTTAATATTAACCAAATTAACGCGCCTATGCACTGATCCTTACAAACATTTTCAAGCTATCTGAACAAGCTATCCTTGCATTACTTTGTGAAACCAGAAATAGGTATTTTTTTTACAATTTCACATGTACATTATCTTTACGTATTATCTTTCTTTATTATTTACCTCAAGGCATAGAACTAGATTTGTGAATAAAATTAATTACAAATATGAGAAGAGTGTTTGCCTTGAAGCATTGGCGAATGATGTTTATTTGGTCGATCTGATTAAATGCAAGATACAAAAAAAAAAAGATTAGCAATTCATATTTCAATATCGACGTTTTCTGGGTTATTTTATAGTAATTTACAAACGTTATTTTATAGTAATTTTCAACCAAGACAAAGAAAATAGACCATATAACACCTGTACTCAAATCTCTTCATTGGCTTCCCATATCATCCAGAATAGACTACAAGCTCCTCCTTCTCGCCTACAAGTGTCTCCACAACCTTGCTCCAGTCTACCTGTCAGAACTGCTTCCTCCCTACCAGCCATCAAGATCACTTCGCTCACAGCATCAACTTCTCTTTTCAGTGCCTCGCATCCACTCAGCATCCTTTGGAAAACGATCCTTCTCACACTCTGCATCGACTAAATGGAACTCTCTGCCACCAAACATCAAATCCTGTCAAAACCTCACGACCTTCAAGACTCAACTGAAGACGCTGCTCTTCAAACAAAACTTTGACTAAATAACTAAACGTCACAGCTACACACATCTTGTCTGCGCACAGAGCACTCACTTGGGTGGATGTGGCGCATTATCAAATGCAATATATTATTATTATTATTATTATTATTAATGTCGATGTATCTGGGAAGTGGATCGTCCTTAATTCATGAGTATTTTGATTTAATTAATATAATTATAACAGGACTAATTCATATCTGTATTTCTGGTGATCATATGACGATAGCCTGTTTCGAATTGTAAACCATACACACTAAATACATAGTTCTCAAAGCTAGTGACTTTAATGCTTCATGTATGCCTAGTTACGTACAAATAGTTGCCATTTAAATGATATATACTGTTACTAAAAAACTCTTACCAACTCCATTAAAGTATATGCAAAAGAAAGGCTACTTAAATATGAAATAGATTGATACACCTATAGACTTTGTAAAGTCATAAATATATAAACAGTTGCAGTTCATGTCAAAAGAACTGGCTTTCCCAATAGTAAAGGGTGGGTGACATAATATCAATGACACCTGGATGCAAATGGTGTCATGCACGTAGATTTGACAACAAATGTAGATCAATAACACAATGCGGTCTTTGAACGCTTTTGGATTGGGTTAAATCTTTAAAAGTTGAATATCTCAACATATTGTTGGTATTAAATGCAAACTTAGTTTTTTTAAAAAGTCTTTCCCACATTTTTAATGGTCAACAAACATGAAACATATCAGAAGAACTTATTTGATCATGTCATGCCTCAGATTTAAGAAAAATGAAAAAAAATCTTTAATATAACCCCAACTTCAGTATTGCAATGGCATCCATTAATCCGATCAAAATCCTTCTTAATTTGACGCACGGAGCTTACTAGTCGCCAGATGACATTATCATCACGTTCAGTTGTTTGTAAGTTTTTCGTTATCCTTTTTAGTCTATCAAACCCGTGCTGTATGATATATGATTTATCACAAGTATTTGCTAAACTAGTGAATTTTTTTTGCTTTTTATATTTTATTCTTTCTCGTTGTCATATTTATTTGCATTTATCTCGTGCTAAGGTTTAGTTATAGGCATAAGAGAGAGCACATGTTAAAAAAACCTTAGATAGTTTCTTGCATTCCATTCATGTAAATTTCACTATACCTGGTAATAATTTGTTACTACATAGAGGATACTTAATGGTCAAATACCAGGTTTATTAATCGATTGACTTGGATAAAGTTCATAAGTCACTAGTGGCGCGGCTTTTTTCCAAAATATCTAAAAGTAGGTTCCACTTGAAAGTCACATTAACTAGTATGTAAACAAAACATTCTATGTACACGTTCATTTATAGAACACTAACTGCTCTCCCCATGTTGTTTCCAATGGCCTTTACGTATTCGTGCAGTAATCTATCACACACTCTCCTGAGTACCAAAGGTATACGTCCCCACTCCTTCAACATTACGGTTTTCTAACTTCAAGCAACATTCCCGTAGTTACTAATTAGTGCCAGTGGACTTTTTGCCCTCTGTGGAACTAACAGAATAACCCATACGAAGGGCAATCATGACGATGATCAATTATACATGGCGTTTGGTGGAATTAGGAATAAGGGCAAGAAAGACCAAGTGACAGCAACTTCACATGCACTTGCCTAATTTAAAATGGTCTTTTTCTAGTTAAGAAAAAAATATGTTCAGTTAGCTAGATGTATGTGTCTATATAATACATTTTCTATTTCAATGTCAAGATTTGAACTTTGATGCAGCAGTGTTAACGATTAACAACCAAGGTGTTCACCAGGAAAGTGTCATTTTAGAAGTGATAATCATGGCCCACAATATACTAAGAAGCACTTCAATATCGTAAGATGTAAACAAATAGGTATGTCAATAATGACTTAACTTACACTATGATTAAACGTAAACTGGGAGAACGTTCTCTCCTCATCTAAGCGATGTGTATACGACAAAAATACTTTTGCAGCAATTCTTATATCTAACACCTCCATGTTCGAATGGCCAATTTTAGTCATTCCGTAGGGTAATTCAACTATTAAAATTGAGTTAGTTAATTTGCAGATAAACTTGTTCCTTAACGTTTTGCAGACATGCATATAAAAAGAAAGGTAATTATAAGAATACAAATCAATAATAATTAATTTTAGGGTTTGTTGTAATTGGTGCAGCCTGATTATTCTGTATTTTGAAAATCATATAAACTTCCAATTATTTATATACGTAAAGATACTGACTGTATACTGACAACGCTTCTGTGCGGCTTATGTGTCTGTACGGGCCACCTCCGTCAAAAACCAATGGATTATCCGTTGCACAATTTCTGACAGATTTCTCTCTATTTCTGGAATTCTATAATACTAAACCTGGACCGTTAGTCATAACTGGAGATTTGAATGTCCATTTCGATGAAACGGGAAAGTCGGACGTCAAAGCATGTATGTTTGCCCTAGATGCTTACACACTAACACAACACCTTGCTAGCCCAACTCATAGGAAGGGTCATATATTGGATTGTGTGATCACACGAGAGTCCGAAACCATTATCAAGGATATAGTCATTGAGGATCGTCAAAATTCAGATCAGTTTTGGGTACAGTTTCATCTAGACTTAACTCGTCCCCCACCACTCAAGGGAATTATTACCTGGCGCAATATCAAAGGTATTTCACTTGAAGACTTCTGTACTGATCTCCTGAATTCAAATCTTTTTTCTTCCCGAAGTCTACCAAACGTTGATGAGCTGGTTTTGTTGTACAATACAACCCTCAAAGACCTTCTAGACAAACACACTCCTTCTGTCACCCGTGTGATACGAATAAAGCCGAATGCACCATGGTACAACAAGGATATTCAGATGGCGAAGACATCAAGGCGAAAAGCTGAGCGTAAATGGAGAAAGACAAAGTTGGAAGTTCACCGACAGATTTACAGGCAAGCTCGGTCAGCCCTAAAGGAAGATTTGAGGGAGGTTAAGCCTCGATATTGCCACGAAACAATCATTTCCAACATGAACAATCCAAACAATCTTTGGGTTCAGATGAATAAGCTTCTTGGTACATCAGATAAACTGACTTTACCAAAGGCTGAGAGTAACGAATCTCTGACTGAATCTTTCAACGACTATTTCACTGGTAAAATAGAGACAATCAGACAACGTCTTCAACCCTTTCCGGTTAGTGACGTTGATTCCAAATGTAAATTCTGTGGCGACATGTTTTTTCACTTCAATCAGGTGTCGGAAGAGGAAGTCATGTCACTCATCAAGTCCTCAAAGCCAACAACCTGTGAACTGGACCCGATCCCGACTAAGTTGTTGTTAGAACTGTGTGATGTACTTCTACCTGCGATGACATCCATCATCAACCAGAGTCTTCAGATTTGGGTGGTTCCTGCTTCCTTTTAAGATGCTGTCGTCAAGCCTCTCATCAAAAAGCCTATAAACCTCCATGTGAACAACCTCTGTAATTACCGCCCAGTGTCCAACCTACCATTACTCTCAAAGATACTAGAAAAAGCAGCCAACAGACAGTTGATAGACCATTTGGAAGCAAACAACCTCTCATACAAGTACCAATCCGCCTACAAGAAGGCTCACAGTACCGAAACCGCCTTAATTCGGGTTGTTAATGACCTTCAGATGGCTGTTGACGGTGGTGATCTAGCAATCCTGTTTCTCTAAGATCTGTCGGCGGCCTTTGATACCGTTGATCATCAATTACTGATGACAAGGCTGGAACATCGACTGGAAGGCACTCTTCAAGAATGGTTCTCCTCTTACCTGACATGTAGAAACCAATCTGTAGTAATTAGAAACGCACAGTCAAAACCTACTCGCTTATGCTGTGGCGCATCCTGTCTCAGGGTAAGACGTATAGCTGACGCTCCACTCTTCTTACCCTTCTTTGCGCCGTAACCCATGATTCAGCCAATCAAATACTTTTATCGCGATGGTGTGCGATTAAATTTCAGCCAACCAACGAGAGCCTCTCGAACAGGAGTAGGCTTTCGCTCTTATGGTAAACAGCGAAGTCCATAGATAAACACACTGGAATCGAAAGTTTTTTAACCGATCGACCATGGTGATAATGTCCGAGTCCAATTTTGCGAATCTGGTTAGTTTATTACAACAAAAAATACATCCATTTTTAAGAGATCAGTTTGATTTTCCACCACTTAACTCAATACCTTATCGTGGTGGTTTGAGTGGTTCAGAGACCCTTAGAGCTATGCCAGCCGGAGTTTACAAGCTTGATAGGTCGTCAGATAGAAGTCAGACCAAATTTGAGTCGTTCTAAAACCTATTGTCTATCTCTCACAATGCCTTTATTCAGTCTTTTCCCTCATTCTTTCGATCCTCTTTTGGGTGCTTGCCATCCACGTGTTTAATAACTGAAATATTGTTCAAAACACGTTAATACCAAACTCAATCACTCACTCGGTTTGAATTTGAAGGGATGGGCGCTGGCAAATTAAATTGTCAAGTCGCCTTTCAAGCGCAGTCATTGGTTGATTTTTTTTAGAAATTTTGTAGGGAATAGGACACGGCGCGAAGTTTTTGCTGGGGTTAACACCTAGGGTAAGAAGAGTGAAGCGTCAGTTATACGACTTACCCTGAGACAGGATGGCTGTGGCGTTCCCCAAGGGTCAGTGCTAGGACCGGTCCTCTTCACCTTATATACCCTGCCACTAGGAGAGCTATTAACAAATCACAATCTCCCGCATTACTTCTATACTGATGACTCCCAGCTGATAGAAAATTTTGATGCATCAGACAACGGTAGTCAGGTTCTGTTAAGGCTTGAGACTGCAACATGGATGACGTCAAACATGCTTCAACTGAACGAAGCAAAGACAGAAGCTATGGTCATTGGGCCCAAAGTCCGCCTGCAGAAGGTTTGTTTCCAGCAAATCCCAGTATGTGACGTCACTATCCCAGTATCAAAAACTGTGAAGTACCTATGTGTCTTTTTCCAGTGCGATCTCGCCATGGATAGACAAGTGTCCGAGCTTTGCAGGAAGTGCAATTTTCATTTGTGCAACATTGGCAAAATTCGTCATCTTCTGACTATTGACACAGCTGCTGCACTTGCAAGGTGCTTTATACTTTCCAGATTGGACTATTGTAACGCCTTGCTTGCAAACACGACTCAGGAAAACATCAATAGACTGCAGAGAATCCTGAATAATGCTGCGAGAATTGTGACCAAATCCCCAAAAACTGTCAATATGTCATCAGTTCTTCAGTCACTTCACTGGTTACCAGTTCAGGCTCGTGTGGATTACAAGATCCTGGTTCTGTGCTATCAGCTATCAGTGTATCCACGGATCAGCTCCACAGTACCTGAGTGAGCTAGTTTCTCTCTATCAACCAACTCGTAATCTACGCTCTGGCTCAAAACACCTGCTAGATGTGCCGCGGTAAAAATTGTAAACATTCGGAGGCCGATCTTTCCAAGTGACTGTTGCTGCTAAGTGGAACGAACTGCCTGAAACGCTGAAAACTAGCGATACTCTCTCAACTTTTAAATCCAGACTTAAAACACATTTATTTCCTAAATAATTTTATTTCTCAGCGCCTTGAGCGAACCTGTGTGTGTGGAATTAAGCGCTATGTAAATGGACCTATTATAATGTATCTACGGAACATATGTATCTATACAATGATTATGACTTCATAATTGTTACTCGTGACGTCCTTTTCTTATGTTAGATTCTATTTTATTCAAATGTAAGGTAAAGGCCGATTTAAAAAAGATTAGTCACTGTCAAAAGCAAGCACAAATATACTTTGGGTGCATATGTAGGATTGCTGATTTATTTTAATGTAATCCTGAAAAGATAACTGAAAGAAAATACCAATCCATTTCAATTCATATCCGTTTACAATAGGCTTTATTAAGATGAAATGTATTCTATAGTATATATATATTTGAAACAAATTGTGTTATTCAATATTCAACATCTTTTTACACACTAGCACGATAAGATTGTGAATGCATACTTTCAAGCGATGAACAACATAATCAATATTACATAACTTTAAAAGAAAGAAGCAATTAGTGTAATACAATAGCTGTCTTCAAGTACAATCTATACTTGAGTCGATACAGCTGTTGCATTCCTCTAGTTAAATGTGACAAACGCATAAACATTGAACGCCAGTTTCTCAAAATTTACGTCTTATTTTTCAAGCAAGTGTTTTGAAATGTCATCACTGTTTACTTCTTATTCTAATAGTGTATTCATCTTTGCCACAAAAATACTTATCAGTTACAGGGTAAAAGCTACTGTAAATCATTAAGACAATTCCATTTAGCTGGTTTGTAAGAGGAAAGATAATTGTATTAACAAGGCACATATCTTTATACTCAAACCAGTGAAGCTTTTAACTGTGTAAGAAAAGACTTTGAACAGTTTTGAAAAAACTCAATCATAAGCAACTATTGCATTTTAAAAATTCAGGTAGCACCGACATAGACATCAGCTAAGTATGAAATTTTTTTTAAAACCCCGAAATATTCAAGTCAACTGTTGTTGAGAATAACTCTCGAGCTACTTTGAACCACAAGAGAATGAGAAATCAATTAACTCTTAGTTGTGGTTATTTCCCACTTTGAGTTTGTTCTCCAAATCATCGAAACATTTATTGTAATGTGTATTAGAGTGTAACGCAGTTCAACGATCTGTAGCTCAGTAGGCACTTACAGGCAGCTTGTGGAGACCGATTACAGTCTAGGCAGTGTTGTGTATCACGTGAATAGCCGCCTAGGCTTCTGATTGGCCGGGTCATGCGACGATGGATGTGTGACGCGGAATACGGACAGTGGAGTGCTGGCCTTGAGAAGGGACGCATCTCTGACGGATGGACTTGGTTATTTCAGCCACGTGGGGTGTGGGGAATAATTGAACTTAAACATCTATTAGTGTTGCTCTGGTAAGGTTAGATATGTAGTAATTTTCAGTGCTCACTGTATCAATTTATTGTTTTCGTACCACTAGTGTTATTACAGTGTGTATCTTTGCGTAGGAAATTCAATTTCTGTGATGTAACTGTGATAGTTACCCGTATATATATATCATTTTGCATCATGTAATTTCTCTGTATCACCACACAAACTAGGGTTTCATTAAATATTCAAACTAATTTGAGTGTTATTATTTCATAGTTTAGTTGCTATACCTACTCCACTTTTGAGACGAGTATATTCTTATACTTTCCCTCGAACCTGTATACTATAAATTTATTGTAACGCACGGAAGTCCTGATAATTGTGTATCACCAACTCGGCTGCAGCGTTACAAGAGTAATATATTCTATGAAAAACGACAGTACAGTCTAATAATAAACGATCTAACTAAGGTCAACAAGGAAAAAAATTAGTCATTTTGATCTTGTAAATTCATAAGATCACAACTAATTCAACCTGCCTGACTAACCCTGCGTATGTGTCATGTGTGTTAAAATCAATTTTGTTTAAAGAGGAAGGTAAAACAGGCCCGATTTACCCATGGGTAAGCAATTAAGGCTCCAAGAGCAGCGATTGGCTACTAGCAGATTGGGGGAGATCTTATCACCCAATGTGCCACACCTTCTAACGGTCGCTGGAGTCAGGGAGGTCAAAGGTTATGGGAATTTTACTATGAGAGATCTACACATATACTACAGTAAAATGAGATTTCACGGCAAAAATCAAATAAGTGAATGAATGTGCTGATAGATGATAATTTCTTAGAATGACTTGAATGATATTGTATTTCCCTATAAAAATAATTTTTAAAAAGATTCCCCATTTTAAATATTTTGCCTTTATTAGTCCCTTGATATGTTTGGTGTTTGTTGTGGATTCTCAAGCTATGTATGCATCAGATTTTTTACACTGTCAGGCCTTATGATCCTTTAATAATTGTTAGCCAATACAAAGTACATCTATGTGCCCAGTTTCGTCATATCATTGGTGACAATACAAAATAAGGTTCAGCACAATCTCTACTCTAGTGCTAAAGGCCCATTCCCACAGGCAGCAGTGGACAGACTGGGGTCACAGCTGTCTTGGAGTGGGGAAGGGGGGTTGTTTTACATGGGAAAGAGAGGACTACTGGGGTGAAATTGATATCATGAATGGAAAGTTCTTAGCCACTCGGAGACTGCTGCCATGGCAACACTCACTTATCTGATCATATGACACATACAGAGGCAAATTTGAATCTTAGGTAGGTGTATTTGAATATTATTTTTAAAATTCTCTTTACAGAGTAAATATATTTTTTCAGAAATTACAGCTTTGTGCTCTTCAAATACTGGTGTACATGGATGCAAAAAATCATTCTTAAATTACAAGTAATTGTTTTGATAATTGGCTAGACAAGAGTGTACCCAACTATATCTCAACTGAAAAGACACTCTTTACTGGGAAAATTGACTCCACCCATTCTGTGTATAGGGATTTGCCTTCCCCTTTAAGAAGAGCAATCAGGAAAAGCCTCCGCCCTGAACAGGTCATCGCCACCTAATGCCTCTTTCTTAACCTTTATTCACGTTGCCTGCCATGTCCAGCCATGCCATCATGATCTGTTGACTTAACATTTGTAATTGAGTTCTTATATGATGTATTGCTTATTAGATGGGAAACAGAAGTTCTACGAAAAAACATGTAAGCTCCACTTCGATGTGCTCTCCCATGGTTGACCTTATTATAAATCTAATATTTTAGATCTTAATATGAGGACACCTACATATATTCATTCATTGTGATCTGTAATGGTCAAGGTGTAGGTCTTCCACAATTAGGTTCAGGATCGATGTATGTCAGATTTGTTTTGTGAAATGGCCATGTTCTACGTATGTAAATAAGACTTGTAGGAGTATGAAAGTAAAATGTCTTCCATATATTATAAAAAAAAACAATCTGAGTTTTGTTGGTAGGGTAGAAATCTTTCTAAATTAGAGTAAAATTTAGTTATAAAAAGTATATATTAAATCTACTGATAATGATACAGGCTGCTTTGAAATTTACTTAAACATTTACAAATATTTTTAATTAAGGAGAGTATAATGCATAGAATTGATAAATCAAGTAGAAAACAGATCTAAATATGATATATTGCTGATTATCTTATGATTTAAAGTAAGAGAACCGAATGTTTGGAATGTATGTGAAATATTTATGTATGATACACTGTTACAGACAAAAGTATTTAACAATTAACAAAAAACATAATTTGATATGTAAATTTGTTGATTTAACCCTTAGATGACAGTACTAGTTCACTCCAGGATTCATACCAGAATCATCAGAGACTAAATCGAGAGTCTTATAGGAATATAGCCCTCAGAAAACGAAATGCCTTGCCAATACGGAAGCCATCTAACTGGTAATAATGTTTTCATCTGTTATTTGACAATGTAAAGAGCTCGAAATTCTGGAACCAGTAGATATAATAAATGTTAGTTGTGCTAATAAAAAAAATATTAGGATGTAGTAAACAAGTAAAGAAGTGAGCACAGCTCACATACCCCCGCTTCAAACTATAGTCTGGCTTTCTTTGTTGGTCTTACCCTAAAAAAGCTCACTGAGGAATCATGGTTAATAAGTGTACTAAGTTTGCTGAAGCTAGCATGTATAGTTTAGGAGATATGCTCAGGAAAAAGCACTTTGTCAGATAGTCATTGTTTTAGTAACGTTTCCATGTAAACCGCAAAAAATAAAAATAATTTTTTGGTCTTGCCCTCAAGAGGTGCACCAATGGATCATGGTTGATAAGTGTATGAAGTTTGGTGAAGATAGCATGTACGGTTTAGAAGATATACTCCGGACAAAGGACTTAGTCATAAATTCACTGTTTTAGTCATGTTTCCATGGAAGCCGCAAAAAAAATAAAAATCATTTGTTGGTCTAACCCTCAAAAGGCACATCATGGGATCATGGTAGACAAGTGTATGAAGTTTGGTAAAAATAGCATGTATAGTTATGAAGATATACTCCGTACAAAGGACTTTGTCACTGCTTAAGTCATGTTTCCATGGAAACCGCAAAAAATAAAAATCATTTGTTGGTCTAACCCTCAAAAGGCACATCTAGGGATCATGGTTGATAAGTGTATGAAGTTTGTTGAAGCTAGCATGTATAGTTTAGGAGATATGCTCCAGACAAAGATTTGTGACGGACGGACAGACGGACGGACAGAATGAACGCTATATACCCCCGCTTACGCTGTAAGGCGGGGGTATAATTACAATAAACTTTGCTATTGCATTAACTTACTAAAATCAATAAGATACATTCTCAAATTGGTGTTTATTTTCTTAAGCAATTAAAATGACAATGTGATGAATGTTTCAAATCATATCCTAAATCTCAAAAGCTTTACTTTCTTTATCAGGAATACATCATAGCTTAGTGCACTGTCATCAGAAGCTTAATGCTATCAAGTAATCGACTAATGTAGTTATCAACTTTCAAATAATAAAATCTCACGTATCGATTAATTTGTCCGGAAACTGCAACATAGATATTTAGAATATTTTCAACATTTGTTTACATGCCATTTGAACTTAACTGTACCGAGTAACACGCTTAAATACGTCTTTTCAAGATGCATCTAACAGCTTTTAAATAAACATTTTCTTCTATTTGATGATTAATTTTAATCTTATACAAAATTTTTACAGCAAATATGTATTATGCCAAATATGCATATAATAGTTATATTTTTCCTTGATAATAAATTCCTTATATGGACATCAGGACATTTCAGCGTAAATGCTTTCTCTTTCATCAGGTGGATGTGGGGAGTAACAAAAACGAATTTCTTCTGAAAGCCCTTCAAACCTTTGATGGTGAATTATGTTCCATTGAACATTACCCATCGGAAGGTCTCTGCACAACAGTGCTATGATATTTGCTTGAAAGTGTTGACTGACAGGTGAAGTCAATTTACAATGAGAGGCTTTTCTTGTAGCTTAACTATAACTTTAAAAAGGACCTTTCATGAACACTGACTCCTGCATATACGAGAAATGATGTAAGTAAATGTGTAATCTAGATGAAGCATCGAACGATTTTTTTTCACGAAGCAAATTGCCAGACGGTTCAGTTCAGAGAACTCACCTTCCTTTGGGGCCAACAATTCAAACCAACAGGGCTAATTGAGTCAAGTCACATAAATACAGGCTAGTTTCTACTTGAAAAAGAGAACGGAACAAAAGTCACACAAACAGAGATTAATCCAATCATTTAATCCCAAGTAATGTTTATTACAAACAGAGAAGTTGCTGCTCGGCATGAATAATTCTTGTTGATTGCGCTCGAAGTAAGTTTTGATATCAGCCAACTTGTATTACACTGAGAATTCAGTCTGGTCAGAGTGGAGTTTCTTCACCAATGCAATGCACACATATACAGCAGACAAGGCTGAGATGCACAAGAACAGCTTGTACTATAGTTACAAGTTTCATTGTTAAGGGATTTGCAATAACCAAGGAAATATTGTAGCACTTGTAACAGAGTTCACATATGCAGAAGTATCAATTTGGACGAAATACCAATAATCCCTTAGAATTTTATGTTTATCATTTAAGCTCATCAATGTGAAAAGGTTTACATTATATTCTAGATTAACTATTGACTAAAATGACTTTCGTGCAAAAATGCTCGGTCACCAAGGGCTGAATGTTCCGATGCTCTTCACTTTTCACTTTGGGACTTTTCATCTTGAACATCTCTACTGAAACTACCTTATTTAATTTCAGTAAGACAATTAAATTGCTACATCGATTGTACCTGCAAACCTCTGTAAAGGGGCGTTACAAAACTCTTGCATTGAGGAAATTGACTTGAAAACATAAATTTTAGTCCATTCTGTTGTGTTCACAGCCATTCATTGGTTAATGTTTCCGTTGAAATTTGAAATTCAATTTCCTGAACATGCGCTGAAAACTTCAGCATTGATAAACAAGTATTTCCATATTCTCATATCAGGCAGTTTATGAGATTACTGTTTCATAATGTGAATATTTGGAAGAGAATCGCTACTTTGGCCCAGTCAATGTACTTTTGGCTTGGGTAAACTACCCGCAGTCAACAAGTAATACGAAAGATGTTGATGAATAACAATTTCCTTTCGGACCGACATGTCCATGAATGTTCCTTTATTGCAGACATTAAATGGCTGCACTCGAGATTTTATTAGTTTAACTGTAACACTTACTGCCTCTCTTAAATGAGTATATATATAATTCAGTATATGTAAGTAAATGTGAACAAACCCAAAAGTGTTTCTCGATTAATAGTTAGCAAAACGTTGGATATTATGATTTATTACCTCGTGTAGTAGAGTAACAATAAATCAGAAATACATTTGGATGATTTCATTTTCGTAACATCAAATTTGTTAGATATATTTTTCTTAAATATATGATAGGAATTATGAAGGACCAGTGGGATATGTAAACTTCTGAAGACTCTAGCTACCATGTCACTTATCTTTTCCATCAAACTGTCTTCTCCAGGTGTACATATGCCTGTCATTTATAGTAGGAGAAAAAGTACAAAGCAAATGGTTCCAATTAAGCATTACTCTATTGTGTATCGACTAAGGTGAGTATTACATTGTTCATACAACAAGAACAAATTGTCATCAAAAGTCAACAGTAACACATAACGTTGGTAATGAAGGATAGGTTCACGCATTAATTGTTCATAAATCAGTATCGAATGTTTTCCGCCACGAGCATCAACACAGGGTTGGTACTATGCCTCAATGACGATATCAGGTTATTGAAAAAGGTTTCTTGAATCTCATTAAAAATGTTAAACACGTTTTGTATCAGGTCGTTCAAGGTCAAAGGATGACGTTGATGTCTTCCGAATCTGCTCTGTATCTTATCCCAAACGTGTTCGATAGTGTTGAGATCGTGAGGTCATGGCAGAGTTCTGATGTTTTGTCATTAACAACACGCAAAACCAGCGGCCTTGCATCATCATGCTTGTATTACATCTAAACCTTATGTCTTTGAAGAAATGGTAACAATGAAGACAGTAAAAGTTCATTATCTGTACCGGATTCCCATTGTTTACCATTAATGACTGGTAGATCAGTCATGTGATTAGCAGAGATTCCCTTCGAACCAAAATACTGTCCATTACCACAACGATTGTAATGCAGAATGCATGCATCAGCGTAACGTTCGCCCGGACGTCGAGATAAACATGAACGCCCGTCACTACTGAAAAGTGAAAATGACATTATCCAGAGCGCTCCTTCCGGCAATCTATACTACAACAAAGGTGCGTCTCAGTGATGTTGCAACAGAGCTGGAGGGACTGCTGGATGTCGTAGCCTGGTGTTCCAATAATACAGACGATTCATGACAGTTCTTGCACTGTCTTGCAAAGGCCTTCAGCCTGAGAGTGCAGTAAGTACTGCAGTGTGAAACCGATTTCATAAACGTGTGAGCCTGATACAGTTATCCTGATGGCGTGCCTTTACTGCAAGTGGCCAAAATCTGATGCTGCCAGGAGGTTGGTACCGGTTCCACAGTGAAGACGCCATTACTATGTGAACAGAGAAACGTCGAGCTACGTCATTCGGTGACACCCTAGTCTCTAACATGCGAAATGCAACTTAATCGATCATCTTTAGATAGGCGAGGCAGCGTGCCATTAAATAGTTGAATTGAAGGCAATAAGAATGTGATTTTTCAAGTGCTTGATCAAAGACCTGAGAACACTTACTGAAGTCAGGTCAATGTCGTGATTTGAAACACTTGACTGAATTCATTCTTTTTCTCACCAAAATCATTTATTGTAATATTTAGCTGACTAAGAAACCCAACGTTAGTGATACTTTGCGCAAAGTGACAAAACTACCACAATAGCAATATCTATACAGTAAATGTATTTCAACAAGATACAAGTATGTCACAATTTGCCTGATTTTTTAAATAGATAATTGACCTTATTTTAAAGGAAAATTGAGTGATACTCGTTGCATTAAAGTATTGAAATCATCATTACAGAATGTTGTAATATCTTCCAGATTACCAAATGACTATATGACTGAGTAATAATGACTATATGACTGAGTAATAAACCATAATCATGTTTATAGCGATTGACAAAGTTTCACGTCATAAATGATTTCAGGAATTATATAAATGACAGAGTACAATAAGGAAACACCTATTGGTAAAGATTATGATTTCACTGTGAATAACTTCTTTGACAACCTGAACTTAAAGTAGAGCTTCTTTTATGAAATATTCATGTACATGTCATTGCCACATAATGCCTCATTCTTAACTTTGCTATACGCTGCCTACGCAAGTTGTCACGATTTGGTTGGTTGCATGACTTTTGTAACTCAGTTGTTACATGATGTATCGATTACGAGATGAGAATCAGGCTTGCTGCTAATTAACATGTCAGCTCCAGCACAATATGCACCCACGCGGTTGACCTAGTATTTCCTTAAAAGAACTTAAATATTGAGACATAAATATTTGTAATGCCTTACACTGATCAATGACTACCACAATTATGTTAAAGATGAACTTTTATGTAAATGTTTTTGTGAAGAACGTAGTACTCGTGGTTCTTACTGATTATGAAACGGCTATGCTCTTCTACGAAGATATTAATGATATATGTAAGTTTATGGAAATGAAATGTTTCCCTATTTACAATTCATGTTCTGAGGTTTATTGATTGGGTAAAAATCTTTTTAAATTGGACAAAGAATTTTTAAAGGTCATATTGAATCGCTTAACTATAATGCAGGCTCCAGTATGGTACTTAATCATTTACTAAAACGTTTGAGGAGATTACAACTATATAGAACAGATAAAATCAACCAGAGATTATAGCTAAACAGGCGGTCATGCGATGTTAAACATAAAACATTTTGAACTTACAATACATTCTTTTCAACCTTAAATTAAAAAAACACGAAAAAAAAAAGAATATAAAGGTAACATCACTGGTTAAGTTCCATTGGAAGCCTTTTTGTGTGAACACCTTTAAATCAATGGAGGTAGGGCAATGATTAAAACACTTGTCATTTACATTTTGCTTTTATGAGATCACATTATTTTTTTTTAAAACGCACTGTCGCCCAATCTGATATGATAGTACTAGTTCACTGCAAGATTTATAAACAAATCCCCTAGTCTAACATCTAATGTCAAATAGGAATATTTCTAAGGCGACGAAATGCCTTATCAAGAAGGAAACCGTTTAATTGATAACATCAATGAGTTTTTTCATCAAGTTCGTTGAAAAATGGAAACAGCTCCCTAGTTTGAAAACAGAAAATAACATACCAAATGTTGAGAAAGACTGAAAATATACATTTTTGACACCATATGAAAAAGAAAAAATCTTCTGCTTTTTAAACTGTTAGGCAATTGTTATGTTGCGATTCAGATGCAGGAAGTTTCCAGTTGCAACCAAGACAGCAATTAATTTTGCTATTGCATTAGGTTTTTTAAAGAAAACCCCAAAAATAATTCTCTTCACAGTTTGAGCAATTAATAGTGACAAAGTGATTAATGATTCATATCTCAAGAGTTTATCTTTTCTTGATCAGGAAAACATCACAGCAAATCACACAATCATCAGAAGCTAAATGCTCTGAAATAATCGATTAATGTAATTATCAAGTTTCAACCAATAAAATCTCTTTTGTCGATTAATATGTCTGGAAAACTGCAACATCGATAATTTTCTCAACTTCACTGGTTATTAATGTGGCATTTGAAATGAATAGTTCTGCGTGTAACTGAGTTAAAAAGTGTTTTTTTATGATTCATGCAACAACTCTAGAGTAAACATTTCATTTTTTGTGATGATGCATTTTCATGTTATCAAAATCTTATTGGCAAATATGGTATGCATATTAAGTTGTATCTTTTAGAATGGCATGATGTAAATAATTATTGTATCAGCTTTGTCAAATAGTACAATTACATAACAACTTCTTTATTATGAACATCATGACATTCTAGAGCAAATGCTTAATCTTTCATCAGGTCAATATCGATGTGAGAATCAAAAAATAATAAAGGGTTTACTCCTCTAACTTGTTGGTTTGTCTGTGAATTATGTTCCATTGCACAAAAATGATATAGATTGATATGTATTGACTGACAGTTGTAGGCAATCGTGAGAGGCTAGTCGTGTCTTGAAAATGTAATCAATACAGCCATATAAATTCAATGCAAATAATACAAACCTACCAGAACTTCTAATAGCCTTTGAACGTGCTTATGCTTCAAATAAAAATTACCTTTCATGAAAAGTTACTTCCGAATATTTTAGAAATGATAACAGATTAAGTGTAATCTAGATGAAACATCGATCGACCTTTTGTCACGAAGCAAATTGCCAGACGGTCACTGAGTCCAAAGAACGCACCTTCCTAAGGGACCAACAATTCGGTCCCAGCTGCGCTAATTGAGTTTACTGGCAGGTGACACAAATAAACGATAGTTCGATATGCTCGGACAGTCACCCAAACATACCAGATTGCGGACTTAATAAGGTTGAAATAGGATTGTCTGATTTAAAAAAAAAATCAGAGTACCTTTTGATAAAGGAAACCCGACACAAGTCCGTTCACTCCAAACAGAAGTTAATCAAGCCATTTAATCCTAAAAAAATTATTACAATTTGTGAAGTTTCTGCTGGAAATAGACAATTCTTGTTGGTCGTTGCGCTCTGCAATCAACATACTTGTTTAACACTGAGAATTCAATCTGGTCAGGCTGGAGTTTCTTCACCAATGCAATGCACACATACACAATACATAAGACTGCACAAGACAAAGAACACATTTTGAAATCCAAGTTGAAAAGATCAAATATCAATGAAGGCACGCTGAACCAAAATACTCACTCACTCTTGAAATAAGTTCAAATTTAACCTTCAAGGTGCTGAATATTATTTTGACCAGTTTTCCCCCGTGGTTGAATTTTCCAGCACTCGCCTTGAAGCCGTTCATGCTGAACGTCCTAATCATTATCGTTACCGCTATTAAAGTGACAAGACACAAGCTTACTGAAGGAGACGTACAGAAGGTACACGTAGTAAAAAACAAATCAAATTCCTTCAGATGGCTTGATAATGACATTGTATTTAACATTTTTTCCAGAACTTGTAGATTCTCCTCATATTGGGAATGGTATCTTTCACCTACAAAATATTCTATACATTCTATACAAAATAGAGAAATAACTTTGTTCGCTAACTAATTAAGTCAATTGGGACAAATCATTGCCAACGATAAACACATATCACTTTCTGTTAAAAACCAGGCTTGCTTTGAATGTTGACATTTTAAAACTTTATTTTTTTAAATTTCAGCCAAGGTAGCCGAATAAGAACTTCATAGTTTCATTACGTCTTTTAAGTTTAATCATGTTATAAACTATTTGTCTCTAAATAGACTTTAACAAGTTATTTTATTATTATCATCACGTATATTGAACTACCTTCAATGCGACTAATTCCTTTAGCAGCTTGCGATAACAGAATAATATTCCACTCCAAAACAATAAAATATTATAATAGCGATATTGCTTTTACACAGTGTTGTTTTGTACCCTAAGAGGAGAAAGTGTTTTTTTTACTCAAGTATTGCCGATTGCTTGTACGTTGATAAGGTAATGTGTAAGTTAATGTAGAACGTACATGTACGTATTTCTAAATTTGCTTTTCCAATTATTAAACTAGTGTTTTCAGAAGAGAGGTAAAAAATAAAAATCTACTCGATTTGAGATATAATAAACTAAATAAGAAGAAAATAAATTCAAATGTCTGAACTAGCTACTCTTTTTGTATTGAAACTATGTAATATTTTGTGTCAAATTGATAGAAAACGAACTTTTTTAATTAAGAATTTATTGGAATTGATTTTAAGATAAAAAAAATGAGTAGGCAAGCTATGTAAGTTCAGCGTAATGTTACCGGGGTTGCATGTGCTTGACTTACCATGACTCTCTATTGTACAAAAGCCTCTGAATTATATAGTAATGACATGCTATATGGAAATATAAACTTATTTTTGTTTAAAACTATTGTTGTTACATAAGCATGAACGTTAGATATAATTTTCAGAAAATTTTTTCGACGTGTTATGCTACGAAATCTTTTGCAAGTCATTCCTGTTTATATGTGTTATCTTTCCATAATGCCTGTGCATCTTAACCGGAAAACATTTGTTGAAGGTTACTTCTAAACATTCCCCTCAATAGTTGTTTACCTTATTTTGAAGGGATCTTTTACTGTCCAACACATACAGGTTTGTTTTAGTTGAAAAAAGATTGTATAAACACGATGGATGTCTATGTACCCTTGACTTCAACACTGATCTATCTTTGAAAAGAAAACAAATTGGAAGGGGATGAAGAGAAAATGTTTCTTCTAAAGTGTTTTGAAAAGCTGGTTTTATAAATTTAGACTTTGAAATTCAATAATGATTGGATTGAACAAACATTCAAATAAACAGGTTGAAAGGGATAAACTCTTCACTTTTAGGGTTTTGCAAAATAACTGTCAGGACTACCTCAATATCACCATGGCGTTGCGCAGTTAAGACATAGTTTGTTAAAGTAAGATGAGACATAATATTTATAATTAGAATAATCAACAAGCGCGACGAACAACGATTATGTCATGATCTTCATTTTCGCAGTCAAATGTGGTTCTAGCAATTCGTAACGGGTTTATGGTTTATGTATTAAGCAAGACAATATCATATGAACGAAATAGTAATACAAACCACATAGAAAGACTTTACGTTTCATTTTATTCGATTATTCCATTGTCTTTTTTGTGAAATCTCGTTGGCACGTTTTTGCCAGACTCACTGAGCGAATGAATAGAAAGTAGTTCTGTCAGTCAATCAGATCTCTAATTATATTTAGAAAAGGGAACTTCTCATGATCATTATGGAAACTTTAATCCCGACATATGTGGTTTCTACAGCTCATAATTAATCATAATTTAATAACTTTGGAAATATTTTCTGTGAAGTACTTTTTGTTTTCAACGACATGAATGATGCGGCACTATTGTGGGTGGAATTTCTAATCAGTTGTGCGACCGTTGTTTATTTTTAAAGCTATTTGTAATTTTCAACATCCCTTTAATTTGAGTTTATGTGAAATATATTTCATAATCAGGTATGTTCACTGGCTGAAAACAGTTTGAAAGTTATGAAAGGGGCACAGAGTATCTCAAAAACTGAACAATGGCGCGAGGCACTGACTAAACATAATTAAGAAAATTTATTTACAACATATGTAAAGCTACATATGGTCTGGTAGTTTTAAGTAGGTCTTTATATACATTCCAATGGGACGCAGAAGTTTTCCTTCTAAGCACATATATGATGGTTTTTAGATTATCATTGAAACATGAAAATAACATGAAAATAGAATTTTATAGATAAAGATGAAACTTAAGAAAGCCGAATTATTAGGCTCCTACTCAAACCATATATTACAGTATGAAACATACTCTGTGTCAATTTGAATTTAAACCGTCCTCTACATGTTTGAGCTTCAAGTTGCATTTATAAACCAGTGTAAATCATTATAATATGTATTTCTTAATTACAAATCTAATGGGATGTTTGACTGATAACCTAATGTCGATATTATTTTTAAAGTGAAACTGAAACGTATATCTCAGTACAGCAGATGCACATGTCAACTGCAGGGAAAGGTAGATGATTTAACTAGAATCCCGAAATATAAATTTGCCATAAAAAAACTTTTATAATTGCTTTGTGTTGGGATCGATTTACACAGAGGGAACCCTGTAAGTCCCCCCCCCCTCCACCCCCACCCCTTTAGCTGTATCGTCAAACTCTAGTATTTATACCAAATTACATTGTACCCTTTAAACCATGTATAATTGAATGTGAAACACATTATGATATGGATTTCTAAATTACAATCTTATGGGATTATATATGATTGAGTAAATGTAACCTCTAGCCAATGTTTGACTTAATGTCGATACTAATATGAATATTTATTTACATTTTTCTAGACAAACTAAAACCAATCTATCCTTATCCTTAGTTACGGGTGCAATAGAGGTTGTATTTATTAAGTGCAAGAGTAGGTAGACAATCTTACTGTGATCCAGACATTGTATCTTTAATGTCGCTTAGTTTAGACGTTATAATAAGATTTGATTTGTATATGTTCAAATAAGAATATACATTAATATCAAACTAGAACATGATAAACTTATAATTCGGGTTGAATAAAAGTTGTCTTATTGTGTAATCTAAAAGAACTTATTATAAATTTTATCGATGCTAAAATGTACAATTCTAACAAGATGTATAATGTTATGATTGAAAGTAAGAATGGAAGTGAGACATTATATCCATCTTCATCAATGAAGTATTCAGGAATAAAAATGTGATTTTTGTTTCTAGATTCCATGTTTGTACCAAAGGGTCAATAGAATTGTGTAATAAACTTAGAAAAAGGATACATGTTATTCTTCTGTGTTTACACACTTGATAATGAAATAAGTGGTTCAACACAAAAATATGTCAAATATTTTATCTAAAGCCAATTTTAGTCCCAATCTATGAAATATTTCAACTAAATGAAAATTTATAAAAAATTTATATGTAGCAATATATTTAACTTTAACATTACAAAAATAATGTCGTTTTAATCATAAAAAAGGGTTTGACGAAAAGATTTAAATATACACGGACAGCCTGAAGTGATTACTATATGTTGAATCGATTTGGTTCCGTTATCCATTTCACATTCCAACATGTGAATTTCAAGTATGTGAATTGAGTAAGGTACATGTGAGATGTAGAGATGTGAGACACGAGAGGAAGTTTATTGGATCTTAACAGCAACTTTATGAAGAATTTACATGATTTCGTATCATTGTCTTGTGTCAAAATGAAATGTACAACTATTTCGTAAACAATTCATTGTCAAGTCCGTTACCCTTTAGGCATAAAACTTTACCCTCTTGGCTTTAAGAGAGAGTTACAGCTACGTTTATATTCCTATATGGCAAACATAATGTTGTCTTTTCTATATTAGTTCTCCAGAACTGTACACTACTAAAAAAAAAATATTAATTACACTTTATTTGACCAATAACCTGTATATGTTGTGTAGTTGTTTTTTGCTTTGAAAACAAATACTCCAACTTTTCACACTCGTTAGACCAGGCTAAAATGGTACTTAACTGTAATACAAAACTGACCAGAGCTTGATTTTATGTTCATTATATTTTCTTGTTTAAAGTAACGTAGGCTTACAAATGTTCTGCATGAAAGCCAGTAAATCTTTTAGAAACTAAGAGTTTTCTACTCTCGCTAAAGAAGAGAGTTTAGAGAAGATCTATTCCTTACCATCGATACCAAATGAAAAAAATGTATGAAATATTACGGTCCTAATAATGAAGGATAGAGCAGTTAAAGCAAGCTCTTATACATATTATCTTAAGCGATCAAGAAACGACCGAGAGTACAATTTGAGAAAAGGGAGGAAGCCACTTCTAACTGTTAACTCTGACAGACGGCCAACTGCTTCAACATCTACGTTACATTCCTAAACATATGTTGCTTACGGAATAGCAAATACAGCCATTATTGTCGTTGGTTTACATTTTTCCTCTCAAAGAAATAGACAATTATTTCCATGCCTTTATGCAATGATGGGGGCAAATTGATGGCAAACCACAGAACGTTTGAAATTAGAACTTAAAATGACTAAAGAAAACAGCAAAGAAACAATGATAGATGGTTATGTTTATACGAACCACATGAAGTACCGCAAGAGCTCGAATGCCTTTGATAGAAACAAAAATGATGAAACTATTTCTGGTGATAGACGGGCATCTTCTTCTAAACAGTGGAAATGTTTCTAGAAGTCTTTGATGTGTTTTGGCAATGTGTTACTGTTTGCTTTTTCCTAGTTGAATGACCTATGCAGTCTCTTTTGTGTCAAAGGCGTTATGTTAGAAGGAAAACAACAACAGCTATTCTTATCTGCTTTCCTATGATAGATATAGTATATACTATAACTTTTACAACATGAACACGAATTTCATGACTGCACTGTAAGATTAGTAGTGCCTTACAGTAATACGGCATCAATATGCGTTACGAAAACATAAATATTTCAGGACTTTATATTGTAAAATGGTTTCAAGCTATATTATTGCTGCACAGCCTACTAAATATGTATTATACCCCGCAACAACGTATTAAAATGGCAACCACCCGTCCGTTAAACATTGTGTCGAGCTCATAATTAGTAAACCATTTCAATTCAATTTGTCATTGAAATTCAGAAATATGTAATTTTGCGAATTCTTATCATTTTGAATTTTATCATAAAACAGTTTCGAGTCATGTCTAGCTCATTAACTTTACACTTTTCATTTTATTTTAATCAAATTTGATATGAAGATATATAATTACTAGAAGGTTAGTCGTGATTAACACGTTTGACAAATTTAGATGTTTTTGCTTTTTTCATCAGTGTGGAGACTGTGTTACAAAGTTTGTACAAGTCATGTCCGGTTTATTATGTAACTTCTCAAATAATAAAAGTTTGCCAATGATGCTGGATACATGAAGGTGTGTCGTTGTTAAATGAGCACATTAACGATTTATTTGAAATAAATCATTTAAAATATTGATTTTTGGGTGAAGTCTTCTCTACGTATGCTATTTGTCTATTTGGAGTTGAATGTCTTTTATGATTATAAACATGTTTCGAAAATATTTCATTTGATTTTTTGGGATTTTATCAAATATATGTTGATTTCACTTTTGACAATGTAAATGACATGCAATTAAGCAGAATAATATTAAGGAATCCTTAATTGCTTTACTTTGTATTCGCATATTCATATATATAACCAATAATTCAATGAACTTTAATTAACAATGTTTAATTCAATAAATGTTGTTTCGAACCTGTAATGCAAAGCCACTGAGTTCATTAAAGTTTTCTCAAAATCTCATTAGAAACAGTAGAATCTATTACTCGTATTTCTAATAAGAGTACTGCCCCGCAAGTGTCATGTCAGAGGACTTCACTCCAGCTAATCAAGGGCCATGTTGGAAAGTCATCGACACGATTTGCTATCTTAGTGCGCCTCTTATCGTTTGAATTACAAAAGGTGAATGGTCCTAAACATTGTGACTTGACTCGGCCCCCATGGAGCGGTACTCGAGGTACGAGTGATATGTATATCTAGATTCATTAGTATGTTACAATTGATGTTAAGAAATAGTGCATGCATATGTTAAGAAATAGTGTATACATATTATTAGATATATATTGTAAAGTTATTTTGCTTTTGTACCACCGTTGGTGGGTTTTTTTGAGCGAATAAAGATTGATTGATTGATTGATTGATATTGATTGATATGTTCTAATTTCTTTCAGACTTAGTTTCCTTACGGAAGGACATTACAAAATAGACTTCACAGGGTCAATGCTAATAAGCAGTTTTCCAAATTAAGATTGTTTGTGTCAAAAGACATTACAAGTACATTTGACCGTAACATTAAAAATCAAATGGACGAATTTATTTAAACACTAATTATATATCTATTATCTATCAATAACCGCTATTGGAACTCTGTTATCTTTAATCTACTGGCTTATAAAATAGTTAACTTCTTGATTTGATGTCTTGACACGAACGGTGTTATGTAAATGTATTTACAACTGAGAAAAAAAACCTAAATATTAAAGCAAATGGTGAAATAGTTAAAAGGTAACGGAAAACCGTTTGACATGAATGACAATTCTGGTGTAGTTTAACCATTATTCATAAGAAAGAATGCTTAAATTTGAAACTGCTTTTATTGACATTCTCTCCATTCACCCGTCAACGACATTTCACTAATCCCAAGCAACATCAACAAATTTATACAAGCTTAACTGTTCCTATAGCATTTTCATACCGAACGCGGAACTATAATAATTTACTGTTTAAATACTACCATCATGAAACGGATGAATTCTGATGAGATGCTTGATGATGTGTTGTAAGGTTAACCATGTCAACTTATGTTTGTTAATGTAACCGATGTATCCAATATTAATCTGCAAGTTACATAATATCATATGCAAACATGACTTCGCTAATTATCTATATACAAGTTAATTCTATCAGAATCTAGATGCCTGAACAATTTCAACTCCCTCCAAATGTAATATGTGCATGTCAAACATTGTGATCGATCATTTGCACAATTACTTTAAAATAAATGCCAGTAAGTTATCATAACATGTAGCCTTCCAATAGTTGTTTGGTTGTGCCTGATGATTAAACCAGTAGTCACCAAAAGCTATTTTCAAATTAAATAACAGCAAGCAGTTCCATTTCGAGCTGCACCTTTGAACTTAGAATATGTCTTCAGGGACAATCCACTCTAATAAGAGGCGAAAGATCTCCTGACGCCTTTGACTACCTTAAAAACTTCGAACATTTGCAGGGAGGTATAACAAACCATCTGATGACCAAAAAATCACTTATGTGGAAGAGTAAAGGTTTACGTTACACCCCTTGGGAAATTATTTGCTTAAGTTGAAGGTTATATGCCAAAGCATTAATTCACGAAGATTGGTTTTCTCAAACCTACCAAGAATTAACAACGACTTTAATCATGAGTTCATTTATTCACAAACAATCTTCAAATCAATTAAATGTTAGAGTAAATATGAAAGAATAAGAATTGTATTTGTTCTGATGCAGTTAGGATGGAATGGATTATGATCAGTGTGGAAATAACAGACTTATCTGCATACTCTGTTGATGGTCATGGTTTGGTTTTTCAACATTTATACCTTGCACCATTGTCAATATAATCTGTGTGAACGTCTGATTTTATCATAATTGGCTAGGGACCAAGGACTCAAAATGCTTAGACAAGCTTAAAGTTTCCAGAAAAAGGATCCTGGCCAAGACTAAGGGTCTTGTGACAAGTGTATCAAACATAATGTATCATAACCCTAGTGTAACACATTTCATGTACCATAACCCTAATGTAACCCACATCATGTACCATAACCCTAATGTAACCCACATCATGTACCATAACCCTAATGTAACACACATCATGTACCATAACCCTGGTGAAACACACATCATGTACCATAACCCTGGTGTAACAAACATCATGTACCATAACCCTGTTGTAACACACATCATATACCATAACCCTAGTGTACGAACGTAACACACATCATGTACCATAACCCTGGTGTAACACACATCATGTACCATAACCCTGGTGTAACAAACATCATATACCATAACCCTGGTGTAACACACACCATGTACCATAACCCTGGTGTAACACACATCAAATGCCATAACCCTGGTATAACAAACAGCATTACCATAACCCTGGTGTAACACACCATATACCATAACCCTGGTATAACAAACATCTTGTACCATAACCCTGGTATAACAAACATCATATACCATAACCCTGGTGTAACACACATCATGTACCATAACCCTGGTGTAACACACATCAAATGCCATAACCCTGGTATAACAAACAGCATTACCATAACCCTGGTGTAACACACCATATACCATAACCCTGGTATAACAAACATCTTGTACCATAACCCTAGTGTAACAAACATCATTACCATAACCCTGGTGTAACAAACATCATATACCATAACCCTGGTATAACAAACATCATTACCATAACCCTGGTGTAACAAACATCAAATGCCATAACCCTGGTATGACAAACATCATTACCATAACCCTGGTATAACAAACAGCATATTACCATAACCCTGGTGTAACACACACCATATACCATAACCGTGGTATAACAAACATCTTGTACCATAACCCTGGTGTAACAAACATCATTACCATAACCCTGGTGTAACAAACATCATATACCATAACCCTGGTATAACAAACATCATTATCATAACCCTGGTGTAACAAACATCATATACCATAACCCTGGTATAACAAACATCATTACCATAACCCTGGTGTAACAAACATCATATACCATAACCCTGGTGTAACAAACATCATATACCATAACCCTGGTATAACAAACATCATATACCATAACCCTGGTGTAACACACATCATGTACCATAACCCTAGTGTAACACACATCATGTACCATAACCCTGGTATAACAAACATCATTACCATAACCCTGGTGTAACACACATCATATACCATAACCCTAGTGTAACACACATCATGTACCATAACCCTGGTGTAACACACATCATGTACCAAAACCCTGGTATAACAAACATCATTAGCATAACCCTAGTGTAACACATACCATGTACCATAACCCTGGTGTAACACACATCATGTACCATAACCCTGGTATAACAAACATCATGTACCATAACCATGGTGTAACAAACATCATATATCATAACCCTGGTATAACAAACATCATGTACCATAACCCTGGTATAACACACATCATATACCATAACCCTGGTGTAACAAAAATCATATACCATAACCCTGGTGTAACAAACATCATGTACCATAACCCTGGTATAACACACATCATATACCATAACCCTAGTGTACGAACGTAACACACACCTCATGTACCATAACCATAGAATAACACTCACTATAACCCTTTTAACCCGACTATTTGAATGCAGTTGCCAAGTTGACGCCTTAGCCTAAGCAATTTTAGGAAATAAACATCGCCGAATGTTTACATCAATTACTTATCTTATCATGTCATCAAAATTTCACAATGACTTTACTTAAATACTCCTAAATTAGTGAGCTACATATATGTCCATAAGTGACATCATTGACAGTTCCTAGTGAAGTAATCAATCGGCAGTGCCAGCTTCCTTTAAAAACAGAAAACGGCATACTCACACATTGGTATTAATTAGATTATAATCGATTAGATAGAAGATACAAACAGCCCCTTAGGGAACAAAAAGGTTTTTTCATTGGTTCATTATGACATTAATTCTTCAAATATTTGACAAAAGTCTTCAAAATGAGATTTTAGAAGAACGAATCATAATGACTTTTTTGCTTCTATCGTTTCATTACAGCAATCAATATGCTTTTAAAGTCCCATTACGTTCTCTTAAGGCTGTCAATCGACTGATATTTTGCTAATTTCGACACAAATAAAAACATTGCGGAGAGTACAATTTTAGTAAAAAAATCGAAGACATCCATTATTATAACGTTATTGTAATAGAGATACAGAAGTTCATCAATTATATTCCATTCAAAATTGGAAAAGGTTTTGCAAATTGACCAAAAACTCTTTTGTAATCCTTCATGTAAGCTTAAGATATATTTAAATTCAAATATTATCGGAAACTTTTTCAGAAAGTCAATATTTGCAGTTACAGCAACTAGGCAGGCAAGCGTTAAGGTTTTGCAGTAATTGGAAAGCTTAGAAGCCTTGCACACCTCTTACAACACCCTCCTGTTAACAATAACAAGGTAAGTTCTTCCAGGACAATCACACCGTTGGTAAAACACATAAAATTCCCACTTTTCTTTCAACAAGTCGGTATGCAGATAAGAACATCTTAAAACAATTTCGACCTCTGTTGCACCTTGTATTTTTTGTAAATAGGTATCACTTGCATTTACACAAAACATCTTTTACTAGTGCAGATAGTAATCAACTTGCGTATTTTCTTTGCTGAGTTAGTGTCTGCTCACATCTTGAACATCAAACCATTAGCTACTAAACGAATTAGTCTGATAAGTGGCAGCTGTGAATTCAAATCGATATTGATTAATGCAGAAGGTCTCAAGGCACACTCTTAGTAGGAAGATTTATGTGCCTTTAACTGCCGAGCTGAGTTTGTTTTTGACATTGTTATGCTGATAAAAGCATTTTCCATTTAACTAAGGTTGCACCGTTGGATGGGTTCTCTTCTCAAGAAACAACAAAGCTACTGGGGTGATTCGGACATTTACTCTTTGGCATTGTATGCATTTGTCCTTCAGCCAAAAACATGTTAAAATAGCAATATATCTTTACATTCAATAAAAAATAAACATTACATGTTGACCGCATTCATACTTCAAATAGTACTCCCACTTAATGGATATGTTACATGATAGATGTGTTTTCACCAGTACTTAGTTATTAATCAAGCAGCTTAACACCAGTGAATCGTGCCAAATAAACAAAAACAAAAACCCATATGTACTGTAAATGACAATGCATACTGTTTTCAAAATATTGTTAATATTACACACAAGGCTCCACTAAACACGATGTTCTACACGGTCTAAAGGTTTTAATGAACTACACCTTATGGGTTTTTAGTTCTGGTACGGAAACACAATTTTAAGTGATGTTCTATTGAAACGGCAAAACTAACCTTATTAACATAGTTACACATCCAGACCTCTGTATGTAGAGATGACAAAATGGGGTAAAATTATGAGTTAAAGATTTACTAACAATTCAAGTCAAGACAAATCAAACAGTTTATTGTATTTAAGGCCTCCGGCCCACATACAAAAGTACATATACAAATAATAGTGCAATAGAGGAGATTCTAAGATCAATTACATCGGGATTCGAACCCGGAACCTTTGGTCAGAGACATACACTCTACTGGTTCAGCTTAATAGGTATCACTCTGGTAGAAGCCAACTTAAATGCTTTTATCTCTCCCTGCCACATACACCATGTCCACAAGCTCCTCAAATCGATGTAATCCGGATGTAGGGAGCGGTATAGAGTTTCCCCGGTCACATGTTTGGTACAAAATGTAACAGAAATGTTCTGATTTCGCTTCAAGCTGGATTCAAACCCAGGACCTCCGGATCAGAATCAGACACCCAACAGATTGAGCTAAAGAGGTATCCCTCTGGTCAAAGTCACTAGAAATGAGTTTGTCTCACTCTGTCAAGTCTGTCTCATGGTAGACTGCCTCAAATGAGAGTTTTATTCAAGGAATTGAAAGGTACATGTTTGCATACCAGACAAGATGAGAGAGTTACGTCAAGATATATTCATACTTAGAAATTTTAGCGATATGCCTCTTTCTGATTGAATTAAGCAAGGTCAGGTGGCTGGTATGTATTTAATTAACTCGATATAAAGGATAACTTCCACACTTAGAAGCTTATACAAAATAATACCTGTGAGGAATACTTTCTCACTGTTGCATTGCATAGTTATGACAAGCTATCACAAGTTGTTACCTAGATTATCTTTGTTAAAGTGCTCAGATAAGACCTAATTTTCAAAGCTTAGTTTTAGAAGTACATTGATACAGTTCATCAAAACCATGAATGAATCACTTTGATAGAATTTTGTCTGCACAGCGTTTTGTTCATGATGATATGAGTATTGTAGCATTATTAACTCTTTTTTTAAATAAAGAAACTGTCATAAAAATATCAACAGTTTAGCACTTCATAACTCTATGTAATATGCAGTGTGAAAAAGGCAGCTGTAGTGTAAGAAGGGCGATTAATACAAGCACATTTAAGCAGTTTATCCAGTTACGCAGGTAAGGCCTAACCTTGAATTAAATCCAGAAATAATCAACTGTAAAATTTTGGCAGGCTGTCGATGTGTTGCTACTTTAAATATCAGCATTGACACTGACTTGTTATTTTCAAGCTATGATGGACGTACACATGTTATCTAAGTAAACAATTGAACGTGTGTTTTATCACAAATCAGAACTGTTTACCAGGCAGTCCGTAAGAGTTCAGAGGATGTACCTTATAAAGAGACCAGCAATTCAGGAATGGAACGCTAATTGATTCCTCAGACAAGTCGCAAATGTAAACGGAAGCTCATGTATGTTGATGACACCAAGACAAACCAGATTGTGCGGGCACTTTTGAAACTCGTATATTCTCTATAACTTACAACAAGTATCACTACTTGATCTTACAAAATGTATTGTTGGAAACCTAAGTTGTTGAACATTCTTAAGTTCAATAATTTATAAAAAGAAAAGTACATCTACACAAATTTTCAAATTATTATCACAGAAACAGTAATACACTCGGCAAAATTTGGCGAAATGTCACTTGTTAATTTTTTTGATGATATCATAAAAGGATAAACAGTTTAAAAGATGACTGTTGTCAATCGAATTCCCTTTCAATCGAGTATTAATCAAAAAATCAACAAGAAAAGCATCATATTGCAAAATAATTAGGCAATGAAAATCTGAATGCGAAATCGCTGCAGAATGAACTTAAGGCAATGTTGAATTTGAATGTGTGATTTCTGCAGCTGCTGTTAAATATACACATCCACAAAGAACGCATGAGTAAAGTTAATATTTTTAAAAGGGTGTAGATAAAATAAACTAGTTATATGTTTCTTGTGTTCCAATGATGCGTCATTAAATCTGTCAATGTGTAAGTACAAAGCAGTTTAGGCACCACTAAAATTCAATGAAGCTGAAGCTATCATCATAGATTTGCTGATCAATCAGGAAATCAAAACTCTTTAATACGATTCTAAATATGTTGCTTTTATGCCGATTTGTAATGTATCTGATGATCTTGGTTCACGGGGCCTGATGACGTTAGTTATTACCTTTGACGTTCCCAAACGACACATAATATTCACATAATATAAGAAATGTAAATATGGTAGGGATTCTTCTTATATTTGCCTACTTAACATAAAAAAGCCCAACATTCGATCAGTACCTAAGATATAAATACACGTAAACGACGTCGCAATCGGATAGATACAAGATTGCACTGAATGAGTTCATAAGACACGTGAAATTTGACAGCTGTGCATTTTTTATTATCACTCTATTATCTTCATTCAAATAGAGGCCTAGGGTACCTGCATCAAACTATCATACCCGTACGTTTCTGAAAATTCATAAGGACTATAAAACTGTATCAGCTACAGTGTTCCTGCGCCTTCAATATCGGACAATAGACAAACTTCTGCAGATATTGCCATAAGGACAATTTGGAAGGCATAAATCAGTTCTACATTGATGCAACCTCTAGCCTCAAACAGTCACAGTTACTACTCGCCCGTGTAAGATACTGCAGTGTAATAGTTATACGGCAATATTAAACTAGGGTAATACCGCTGCATGTATGACGTCATAATATTGTGTGGTTGTGACGTCACAATGTTAGCATGCCGTCACAATGGCGGCCAAATCGCGGAAATGTTTCGTTCAGTTCACTTTCGGAAATCATGCTTGATTATTGAGGCCAAGAAATAAACAGAATACTAACTTTCCTCAATTTAATACCATTTATTAAACTCTTGAAAGATTTGGTATCAAACTAGCTTTTGTTCTTTTTATACTGAATCATTAACTCGTTTAATTAAAGCCGAAATAACAACAAAAACACATCGGTGATTTAAAAAGGAAAGAAGTATGACAAGGAAGGGAAGGGTAATGTTATTGATAGCTAAACAGTCCCTCCATTGGTTACATACAATAGAATAAATGTCATGCAGTGTGCATCGAGCATTTAGACCCGATGACCATACTCTCTCTCTCTCTCTTTCTCTCTCTCTCTCTCTGTCTCTTTCTCTCTTTCTCTCTCTCTCTCTCTCTCTCTCTCTCTCTCTCTCTCTCTCTCTCTCTCTCTCTCTCTCTCTCTCGCATACTCATGCATCAAGTAAACATTCATTTCTGTCCAGTAAAATGCTTTTTAGACATAACTAGTACTCCTGGACAATCTTAAAACATTGGATGAATTGTGAAAAGGACGGAAATGTTGAATGAAAAATTCTAAATGTTATATCTTCCACGGTTACTTAGTTTTAACTTAGTGACTGAACAGACTGTGTGGAAATCTTTCAGTGTTGTACTGGAAGCGAAAGGATACCTTCTTACGCGCCTGAGTAATGATCTATCCTCTCTAACGGAGGTGATACGTGGTCTGCCTAAGGGTGTGCGATTCTTCTCGTCATTGGTTCGTGCGTGTTCTCTGGCTAAACGATTTATGGTAGAGTAATGACGTCCAGAACTTCTTGAAATTTAGTTAAAAGAAATATACGCTCCGAGGAGACCAATAATCTGCCACTTGACAGCCTCTAGCACCCGGCATTCTGGACCACAATGGCTTAAACGGCTTCTATTAATTTTTATAACCGAAATTGATCACAAACTTATACTGCAAATCTCGGAAACTGTGGAGAAAAAAACGCAAGTGCAGCCTGTCGTGTTTGGATTAAGAATAATTCTACAAAACATGATAAAATCAAACCTACTACATTGCAGATTAATGGATAGAAACAATATCAACGGGGATTTGGTATGTGCCGAAATATTTTTACTTTTATTTGGGAGGTGCAACACCCTTTTTACTATGCATATAAACTTTTGTATTTTTAAACTATGTTTCGTTAGTACAACAACGGATTTAATTCATTTTGCAATTCATTTTATAATTAATTAATTTTTTAAGTACTACGCTGTTGTGTCATCTAAATATGGCATAATTGTAAGGAACGAGTTAAATCGATTGAACACTGTCGTCAGAAGAGCTGCTCTCCTTTTACAGTATCAATGTCTCCACATGAAATGAATATTATCAATTCTTTTATTTTTACTTTATAAAATTGTTTATGCACACAAACCTACATCCAATCAATTTTTGCATTCAACTATTTGCACTCAAATTTATTTTCTATCTCGAACAGCCTCTGGGATTATTCCATGTATCTTCGTTCACCAATTCCTTTTGTTCAACAGTATCGAAAGTATGTTCATGTCATTTGATGGCACACTTAGATGACTTGAATAATATATATCAACTTCTCACAGTTTTAAATACGTTGATATTCTTTGAGCAAAAGATGACCATACATTTTTAATAGGAAATTATATATAGAGGCATCTCACAGATTCCTTCTTACTTTTATGGTATCCTCAGGGAGGTTGACAATAAATTTAATCTACTGTGACATGTGATAGTGCACCTAACATATAAGAAGCGTAATGTAAAACTTTTCTTGAGACTAGGAATTGCTTTCTGACTAATCTCATCTTAAATGTAATTTGATGACTGTACTATTTGCACTTGTTTTCTGTGTAATCATTAACTCTTTTGAACTTTTTGATGAACTAAAAACTGTATAAAACTAAACGGTGATCTTAAATAAACTTTCAACAATTCTTGCGGTATTTAATTCTTATTTAACAAAGGCCATACTGATAAAAGCATCTTGTCAAATATTATCAATATATCATCCTGATTAGGTTATCTCACGTTGTGTACGATTTCCATTGAAGAAATGTTACTGAACAAATTCAAATTGAACTGTATTAAACAAATGACGAACTTCATTAATATCCTCGAGGATCTATTGTTAACGATAATTTCGCAAAATAATTTTGAAAATAATCTGTACCTGCAAGAGAAAGAAATAATTGCTCTCTTTTAATGGTCTATGACCTTACCGATTGGTGACGCCAATGCAGTATCTGATATATCACATTCTACCCTGACAGAACAAAATGTCTTCTTCCCCACTCTGTCAACGTCACAGTTTGACTAACTTCAAGCACAGACACGCAGTCTTTAATTAGTGTCATGCTGCTCGATGGCCTTTTCATTCCATCTTGGTGGTCTAAAAGTAACATTTGAATAACACTGCCACGTCCGTGATCAATTATCTTTTAAAAACGATAATAATCACAATTGAAAATGGAGCAATAAATGAAAAGTGCACCTATATAAATTCATAATTGGCTGCTTAGATACTGGTGACATGAGAAGTCTGCAGAAATGTTTAATTTTCTCAGTATATGAGTTTGTTATCCTTCACCATGTTATTTCGCTTATACAACTGTGGAAGTGTTGGAAGTTATGATGACGGAGTATTGGATCATTATAAACTGTAATCTCGACTTAATCAAGTTGCTCTATATTTGTTCATTCATCACTGATGGACTCATCTGTATGTTTTTGAATGATTACAACCAGAACATAACACCGAGGAGACAATATATATTACCATATGCTCAAATGGAATTGACAAGGGATGTACATCAGTTTGTTTCGTATCTGTTTATCACCACAAAGGAGGACGCAAACTTCCTGTCTCATTTATAACAAAACCACTTTAAAGATTGTAGTCTTTGAAAAAGCCAATATGACACCTGATTTGAACTATTAAAAGACAAACCTACGGAAATACCATGAAATGTAAAGCTGCTACAAAGTTAATTTCTTTGGGAATAATCATCATGTTTGGTGAAATAAGTTTTATCAGACTTGACATCAGTGAACTTTGACAGATTGGTTAATCGCTTGTTGACCCGTGGCAATATCTAAATAAAAGATATTGATATTTGATATTGATACCATTTTACTTCATTTTGGGTATCAAACTATAACTTGAAAAGTACACCATGCATCAAACTATGTGAATATTGAAATCAAATATGTGGTCAATATTCTCATAAGGCATAATAAGGTAAAGTATGGTAATAGCTTTTTATTCATGTCTATTGCACATGTGTGTGTCAATTAAAAGTAATAAAGCAGGGACAAAAACGCTCTTCATATTCATCTATGTCATGATTTATATAGAATTAATCAATATATTTTCGATCTCCAAATAGATACGTGAAGGCAGACGTATAGATCATGTAATTGTCTGTAATTAATTGGGCTCCATGTTACTCGTGTGTGTATAAGATTGTCGAAAATGGCATACATGTATGGATTAATAATCTCTTCACTCAAAATTAACCACGAACATAATCAATAGTTCTTAGACGTTTTCAGAGCGTTTCCATGCATTCCATAATGCCCCTTTGATAATTTCCGTACAGCTACAAAACTACATTCATGACATATATTTAGCTATAGACAGTGTACACTAGTAACATTGTTGTTTTAGTGACCAAGCTACAACTTTTATTGTTAGTAGGTACAAATTCTTTTCAACCAACATGCTCAGACAAGAATGCAATACCAGAAGAGTCTAAAGGGGCAATTTTGATAATGCCAATGGTGATCCCCTCACTCTCTTATCATCCCTGCTACTGCTCTTCACGGTAAATTATTACAATATTAGTGTAAAGGAAACAAGAGAAATAACACATTCTACTATAGTGACACATTAGGACAGACTCAAACCTTCAGGTCTTTGAAATCAAAACGGATATTGGTCTGTACAGGAGACCATCCCATGCCATTATCTCTCCACATGTGAAAGCGTGTCAAAATAGTCTCTTCCTAAACTCGCAGTCATATTCTTTTCAACATGATGAGTTCTCTAAGGGTACACACTTTGTTGAGAAAATCATATGGTAATTCGGTGGCGCTTTAATGACACATTCCAATTTACTTTCATTGTATGCTAATCAAATAACAGATATAGATAATATCGTTCATTAACTGATAATGGCTATTTTTTATTCAGATAATACAACATTGGCAGAAATGGTAGATGGTTAAAGGCGATATGATATGTAAACGAAACACATTGAACTATGTTGCAACAATGTCCAATCTTATTTTAACAAAAAATTATACTCTATCAATGGTGAAATTGCTATTCTTTTACTTAAAAAATTCAAAATTTTTTCCACCTTTAACTGTTCGCACAACGTTAACATGGGAGCTCTTTCAAACTTTTGTAGTTAATGTTTTAAAAGACGATTCCGTATCGAAACAAAATATGCTGATTGGTATAGTTGATAAGGTTAATGGTGTTGGTGGTAATATGAAAGGCGTTTACATGCAGCATTCTCGATGAGCTTTGATGCATTTGGTAGGCTTGAACCAGATCTATAATTTTTGTGATTTTCAATGTCCAGCCCCGTTTACTTCAGTTATGGTTTGACAAGTGCCGTCTTGAAAGGTTCGGGTACGGACCCCTTCGATAGGCTGGCGTTGATGATACTTATGAGATGTCTCTCTTATCATAGATCAATTCGGTTGAGATAGGTTCTAGATTGCTGGATGTCTTCTTAGCTTTAGGTTAAGGTTGTGATACCCTTATCGTCTCTGAATGATCTGGCACAATTGGTTACTGATCGAGTGGTGACCCAGTCGAGCATTTGGCCATTCTTGTGAGTTAGACTGTTGTAACGTTTTTCGCACTTTGAGTCCTCTTTCCTGACAAAAGTTGCCTCAGTTATAGTCTGTATTACTGCATAGTACTGGATGACAACAAATATGCTTTCCATGCAAGCGGTATTTTCATTGGCTGATTCTTTCCAGATATTTTGTTTTACAATATTTTCCTGCTAGGGTAACATGTCAGAATTCCGAGAAGAGCTCGTTTTATAACGGAGGTTAGTATTGTTATTATGACGGATCTAGCTGTTTTGGTAAAGAACAGAAAACTACCTTCTCTGTGAATTTGGTATTGTTACAATTCACAGTTTGCTCTTTCCATGATAATGTAACAGGCACTCACCACTTTAGCCTAAGCAACAAAGTATTATATCACCAGCATGTCCATATCATTGTTGGTGGTACAGCTACAGCATCAGAGAAGCATACTATTTATATAAAAATACATTGAAATAATAGCACATAACGAAGTTACAGAAAAATCCCATTTTCTCCTTCATCACGCTTTAAAAACTAAAGGAGAAACACGTGGTACTTTATGGTAATTGCTTAAAAGCCTATAATCATATGTAGTACCAAAAAAAAAGAAACAAACTCATTGCACCAATGACATTAGGTCTGATTAGTTAGACTCTAGTTAGTTTTGGGTTATATAACATGTAGTATTTTATCAGTCAGTTGATCACGAGGCTTGAAAATAAAAATGGAGATTATTTTTACATACTTTCAAAAGGTTGTGTGAAAAGTTTATCAAAGATCGAAACCAGGACATGTATTTTCGAAGCTCTCTTAGTGCTAAGACAGTCGTAAGTACCTTATATTAACATTGGTTTACGACTATCTTCGCACTAAGACAGCTTCGAAAATCTAGACCCAGGACAGTAGTTCAAATGAAGAAGCAGACTTTAGGTTGTACGTCTTCTTTAATCATACCAGCATAAACTGTCAAGTGCATAATCATATGCGACGTCTTTAGTATTTAATGACTCAGTTATCATACTCTCATCGTTGGGAAAAAACGGTGACATTGTGATAACTTGTTTGATCTACAGTAGTCAAAATCATTCTTCCCATGTGTTCGCCTCTTTTAACTTTGGACTACTGTTCAAGCACTTGGACATTTCTAAATAATGTGTCCTTACACACTCGAGGATTCACGTAGCGATCTTTAGTATCCATTGATCTACATTATGTGTACTTATTTAGGAAATCAGAAACGTATAATACATAGTTATGCCCTCTGCAACGCAACAAAGTGCGAAAATACAGCAAAAAAGTACAAAGACGAATGCAATAATGAATTTGATATTTTAACTGTGATCATTCCCAGATTGTTCAGGTAGCACAATCTGCAGATTGTTTAAACAATCAAGGAATAATGAAATAACGTTCTTACCATCCAAATTAAATTATATTGTTTTCTCTTATTCATGTAGAATGTCTTTATCATAAACAATGTGAGTTTTACTCATGACATATAAGTACAGATTTGAGATTAACGAGTAATGATATGCGTTTCTTATTGGATAATTTTAAAATACCTCTGTGAACATTTTATTGATAATCAGAATATTCCATGATCTTAAGCGTGGAAATAAGACTGTTAATGGCTATTGTCTTTATAAATTTAAAGATCAGAATAACAGTAGTTCTTATTAATTGCAATCTTTAAAATTGAAAATAAAATGTTTGTGTGCTAAAATCTCGCTTATTTATGATATGATTTCTTTCCAACAATGAACATAGATCGAGTTCGCTGTGCCCATATTTTATCCGATTTATTGAAGCGATTTGGGTAAGCAGTCTCTTTAAACTCAGCGTCAACCGTCCAGTGTAAAAGATTATCTTAAACCCATATACAGCATGAGTATTTCCCTTATTTCACGGGAGAAAGGGAGAGATACCGTAACAAAGATGTGACTATGCATTGCAGTGAAACCTGCGAGCATCGACTGTAACGAGCGAATCATGGGTGGTACTGCACTGAAATTCAGTTGAATAGTTGAATTGGACATTTTTATAGAAATTTTATCTTTCAGGTCGCACAAACGTCAAGAACCAAATTGCAAATGTTTTATTTTGTTTGATTATGATATGCACTATTATCATTAAGTCATTAATGGAATTACTATATCTCCAGTGACAGTAGAGCAGTAAATTGTTACTAAAATAAATTTAACGTTAGATAAAGATAAATCTAAAAACACGTTATGCAAAGTTTATGTAAGATGGTAAACAATTACTTGATACAGTTTTTTTTAATAGATTTTCCTTAAAGACCTTGAACGTTATCTAAATAACTGATGGCTTTTAAACAACTTATAACTACTGTTATGTTCTTTTCTTGTTTAAAACAACACAAGACATCTGTGTAAAGGTTGTTTATGACATGACATTGTTTAAATTGTCTGCATTCGTTCAGATTCCATTGTTAAGATTAAGAAGCTATAAAGTATTTCTTAACAAAGACATTTATCAGATATGTTCATTAGTACGGACGTCTTTTTACCTCAATTTTGCTTTTATAATGTTTTTAGGCTACTCACAAAAACATTAATTTTTAAATCTAATCAATGTTAAATCTTTAAACGTGAATTTATCGGTGTATATTTCTATCACCTATTGCTTTTAACTTTACCTCTAACCAAACTAACCAAAATAATTCCCTTTGAAGGAAATGCAAAAATTTACAAGATCAAAAAAATAATATTTTCTCTTATAAATTGCTGCCAAATGATTAGATTCCAAATTCCGAGATAAAGTAAGGTCTAGTGTGTATCATTACACCAATTGTTGATATCAAGCAAACAGAGAAAAAAACATGACTTCATATGAATTATCATCTTGCGGAGAAAGGTGAATTATAATTCTGTCAGGTAACATGAGCTAAAATTAGAAAACTTTGTTTTAAATATATAAATTTTCAAAAAACCGGCTTTCTCTGCAACATGTTTTTAACGTCAAAGACCTCACATATAACTGTTTAGAAAGAATTTGTTTTATAATGAAGTTTTGATATTGACTTCCAAGTTTTTAACCTAGGGATGTCACATTGCAAAGTTCAATTTTTTTTCTATTAAACCTTAAAGAAAACAGATTGCATATTGAGTAGTTATAAATTAATTTGTGACTGAACGGATGCAAAAGAATTTTGATTTTGAGTAACTTTCAAGCTTATATGTTGACTACCCGCATCTTGAACGACTAAACATCAAGAACTAAAAGAAACATGTTCAATAGACGTTCCCTAAATTATTTGAAAGGTAATTATATCCGAACAAGATGGATAAATATAAAGTTTTTGTCATTATGAGTTGTCAATATGCAACGTCATTTAGCAAAAGTTGAGCATTTCAGCATTTCTTAACTTTATGTAACCTTCCTTTTGAAAGAAAACAGTGGTCACGTAAGCAGATCTATTAATAAAGACATATTATTGTGTTATTTTGAGATTGTGTTCTTGTGTTCTGAAGAGGTCAAGAAGAAGAGGTTATATGGAAATACAACTTCATTGATGCGTTATATGCGATGTTTTGGTGCAGATACGAACACAGATATCATGAATCATATATCATATATATATATATATATATATATATATATATATATATATATATTGATAACGATGTTATTATATGTTATGAAACGTTGCCTGTTTTGCAGTTATGTCAAAATCATCCATATAACTTGTTATCTTTACATCAGCCATTGAATGTCACTTGTTATAGTAAGTTTGAAAATGATACAATAGAAGGATCTTTAGGATTTGAGGTTAACTTGTCAACATATAACAACTAATTGATTCTGCCAAAATTATGTAACATCTTGTCACAGATATGTCTATTTTGATTTGATTTTAAATTGTGAATGTGAATGGGTTGCAAACAAAGGAAACATATGGCAATGTACATTGAATGTGAAGTCGCTTTAGTTAGTAAATAATCTTTATGTGAAAGTTCACAGGGACCACTCATTCTGTCAGTGGCTGATGCTAGAGCATTCTTATGCCTTCAATACCAGACAACATTGACACGTCTGGTGATGTCCGTCCCAAGTACAATAGGGTTGGCATAAATGAGCTCCACAATGACGTCAAGCCTTTTGTTCTCAAAGCTAAGAAAAGAGATGTGTCAGTTTTGTACCTTTGAGGGCCGCCATCATTATGCTTGTGTTTTACAACTTTTACAATCTATTTTAGATAAAGAGTCTGTAGATATTTAAGGGAAATTGGAAAAAGTTATTTAAGCAGGTAGCCCCTTTTGAATTTTTAGGGGCAGGCTGACAATTTCGAAATTCATTATCTCCAATTATCACAATGCCTCTATACAATATCACTGTTTTCCTTCTAGAAAAGTTGATAAATTATTTTTGAGCGAATGGCCCTTCCATAAGCCAAGAATCTAAAGATTACTTCTGGTGATAGGAAACAGAATTATATTGATAGAGCTTCAAAAAGGCAACAGCTTCACCTATTCTGTAAGTTACAATGTTAATAAGCCTTGGTGTGTGTACAAATGGATAAAGCTTTTAAGGCATGCGAGCACTTTTGCTCATGTAAAACAAAACAAAGATACGTGACTGCATTCCTGAGGCCATCCTGAGGTCCAAAACTTTTTTAATTCACTTTATGTGAAAGCGACAGGACGTCAAGAGAATTAACTTGTCAACAGAAAATGTTGTAATTCTGAATGTCTTCACATCAGTGAACTGTACATCGTATCAAGGGCAAAGGGACGATAATTGAATTTCGTAAAACCCTCTTTGGAGTCAGCATTATAAAAACTGGAATGGCATTATAAATCAGTGAATTGAAAATGACAAAGAAATTACCACGAGAAACAAAAATGTAATCATGCTGGTAGCTGATGAGGCATTTACATCGGTGACATACGATTGCAGAAATGTCATGCAACAGGAATACCTGAGCTTTCAGTCTCGATGAACATGAATGATTTTTTAAAGTTATTTTGTCTCATATTCATACGTTATCATTCCTTTACTCAAGTAAGAAACAGGGGATATCAGGCCCCCTCATCGACTGATGAAGATTAAGGGGAATAATAAAAGCATTTAACACACTAGATTCCATTATTTAAAAACTTGGATTACGTTATTAATGCTTAATAATATGTAATATAATTTTCACAGTCTGCTAATGAAGATACAAATGCAATAAAATAATAAAGCAGTATAGTTAGTGAAAATTAAAAAAAAATGTATTTAACACATAAACGCTGGTATCCGATCTTAAGCATTCTATGAATTGCATGAATGAAAAATATATGAATACGTTCAGATAGATTCAACAGTTACCTAATTTAAACAGTTACATATATATTAATCAACAATGAGAAATACCTGAATATTAAAGACAACTTTGATAATTTCACTGTCAAAAAAACTGTCCTTATAAATGGCCATAATGAATGAAATACTGAGTTTTAGAAATTCAACACCTACTTATATGTAGTTAAAACAGCTGCAATAATCAACACGAAGAAATTTGAAAATAAAAGATCAATCTGATCTTTTTCTCTTTCATCTCTGTAAAAAAATTAAACTTTCTGACAAATAAGTGATGTTATTTGCTGATATACTATGATTTCTAATTATGATTAAGAATATATGAAATATGACTTTTATTGTGATATGAACCTATGGTTTATGATAAATTATGTTTCAAATGTACAAAAAAGGGACTTTTACATTGCAAAGAAGGTTACTGGTACACAAAAAAAGTAATTCTCTCTTGTGCCATATCAATATCACGCAACTGCCATTAAAAGCTTACTGTTCTGTCGATTAAACAAGGGCATCTTGTTGTCCTCTTGATAAATCAATGCATCCTCTTTAGAATCAGATTATCAAAGATAATTCTGTTTTATCTATAAATTGGTACTAAGTGTATGGAAATGAGTTTATTTAATCTTTTCACTTAACTATTTGCAATGTAGTCTTTGCGCTCAGCAATTTGCACCCTCTAGAGTTCTCTTGGTTTAAACAGCCTCTGAGATTAATCCTCGTTTCTTCGCGTACCATTTCGGTTTTTTAAGAAGTATTTGTGATTTGGTACGTCAGTTGATAGCAAACTTTCATGACTTAAACATTCTTTAGACACCTTTTGCTTTCTTGCAAACGTTGACATTTACCGTAGCTAAATGTGCAGTATATGTTTAATACTAAAAAAATACATATAAGTATCTACATCGGATTTCTTCTTACTTGTCTTAAGGGTTTCCTAAGAGAGGTTGTAAACAAAAGGATGTTGCCTGTCACATTGCAACAACCAGATAACATATTTAAAGTATAACCGTTCTTGCGATTTGGACTTCTTGGAACCACCTTGAACTCTTCTCATGTTTGAAAAAGACATAAAAGAAAAACGTTATTTTGAACATATTTGGAATAATCAGCGATGCATTCTATTCTCACTTTATGAACAAGGAATGAATGAAAGACAATTTGACAAATGACATTAAAACCTTTTTTTTTAATATGGAAAAATATTTGTGAACAACATGTTACAACAATGCACAACCCGTCATGCAAGAGACTGAAGTACTTGTTTTCTTTTCATGTAATGTCCTACGACCATAACGTAGTTGTGACGCCAATGCGTTATATGATATATCACATTCTCCCCTGACAGAACAAAGTTCTTCTTCCCCACTCTGTCAACGTCACAGTTTGACTAACTTCAAGCACAGCCACGCAACCTTTAATTAGTGTCATGCTGCTCCTTTAGCCCTTTCAAACCATTTGCGGTGCTCTAAAAGTAAGATCTGAATAACACTGTCGTGTCCCTGTTGATTGTTTTGCAATGACGTTCCTGGAGAATGAAAACACTAATGCAAATCAACAGCAATGCTTGATATCAGGAAGCTTACATATTGATGACGCTTTTTTAAATCAACTTATTAAAGTTTAAAACGTTTCATACAGCATGTTAATGCATCTTCATGTTCATCTTCTAAGCTTCATGTTGTGTTTATAAAACAATTAACTTTTTAAATCACAAGAAACAATTGTTTTCATTTAATTGAAATCTTCTTAAACAGGAAAAGGATTATCATATATACTTGATAAATCGCCCTTCACAAAGATCATGAGAGTAGGGACAAAATCTTAAAATGGAAAATCTGTGTGTTGTTCCACCCAAATGAATCTGTTAAACATATTCTTGTAACTTACATGACATGTTTCTGACATTTAACCCTAGAATGAACGTGATTGCTTAATCATATACATGTACCAAGAAACGTTTTGACAAACTTTCTTTTGTTTTTCAAATAATATCATATCTAACCATATTTAATATTGTAATAAAAACTGTAAATTTTTAAAAACAAAGTTGTTCTTTCTGTTGGTTATCAATTATTATAACCAGAAACTCAACACTTAACTTTTAATGTTACATGCACTTTATCTTTATTTCAAACTGAAAAGGTCACAGGCTTATAGTATATGAATAATTAATATTAATATGTATACATAGTTACTCATTGCATTGAATAAAATAATTTCTAGACAACATTTCCTAATGGATGAACATGGCGAGATTTTGTAATATTCTTTGATATTTACTGCTCAAGAGAATCGAAATTTTCTTAATTGATCCAATCCAATGCGTGGATGGATATAGCATTATCATTTAATGCATTTACAGTGTAATGATAAGATGGACAGATGATAAGGAAATTATATTATTATTCAATTTCATTAAAATCGGTAAGCTTTCATAGTCTACCTCATTATGTAACATGTTTATATCGGCCTCTTTCAATAGATAATGTGAAGAACATCGCAATCATGGTATTGATCGCTAATTTCTTTATGTTAGCACAAGATCAGTATGCTTCTTTCAATAATTCAGTTTTGAACTTTGAATGATAAAGACAATTACTGGTTAAAGACATTTTCCGCACCATGTAGGTTTCATGTCAGTTCATCATCCAAAAGGAGATCGTAAACGTCCTGTCTCATTTATAACCCAGAAATGTTAAAGGTTTTGTCATTGAAACAACGGAATACCCAGCTGCTCTGAACTATAAACTGACGAACATACGGAAATACCACGAATATTCTGACACAAAAGTTAATGTCCTTAGGAAATATACATCTAACTTGGTGAAATATCGATCTATTTATAATCTTACCCTCATCAGGGTTATACAAGGTCATTATTGCTGTAATCAACTAGGATTTGGTTTCACTCACTTCATTTTACAGTCAGTATAGGTGAAAGCTAACGTTTCATTTGTGATTCTGATTTCAGGATCAAACAGGAAAACTGAACATTGCCGTCACTGTCTTAATCAAAGTAAATTGAAATATTAATGCACTCATAACCATGTCAATCAATGTCAAACTCAGTCACAGAAATATTCCATTTTCGCCTTCAACTCAAAGTGTAACAGATGATACATCTTGTAAATTGATTAAAATTCTATAATTGATATATAGCACAAAAACGAAACAAACTCATTTACCTAATGATTACTTAGATAATATATTTTTATTGGCATAATGTTTTTTAAATACTTTGAAAAGTTTTAACGGAGCATAGGGACAAAGTTAAACATTGTATATAAAATATATGCGAGATGGTAGGTATAATTTATTATGGGTAAATATTCTCTCAACGTCCTTGAACAGTATCTAGATGATAGATAGTTTCTAAACGAGATGCTTGATTTTTCAACTAAACTTCTTCTATGTGATTTAAACATGACATGTCTGTGTAAAAGTAAAACATATTTTGGTTTGTGTGTATTTGTTTTCAAATTCAAAGGAGCTAATTTATCTTTGGGTACACTTGAAAATGTGAAATCTAGAGCCGAGTGTGTATTATTACTCAATTATTTTATACAGCAAGCAACAAGTAAACCAAATTTGTCTTCTCCATGGAACGTTGTTTATTGTTACGAACATTGTATTATTAAATTGTTGCGAAACATAGAATCTAATTGGTTCTGGAAGATGATGTCTATTTTTATTAAAAAGTGGCGGGAAAGCGCAGTGGCTTCGGATCAAGAGGTCCGTGGTTCGAATCCCGCCAGGGGCTCGGCGACTTTGTCTGCAGTAGAGAACTGTTCTGCTCTACACGCAGTAAGGTTTGGGTGCAATGCTACATTGAATTTCATCCGAAAACCACCAATGAACCGCTAGTTCAAGCCGATGCTCGCAAGTTTCACTGCAATGCATAGCCACAATGGTCTTGCGAGGATTTCTCCCTGCAGTAATACTAGCAGCCGTGATAAAAGTGAAATACTCGTTAAACCCCAATTCACCTCACCTCTAATTTTTTAAAAACATTGTTTTTGAACGATCATCATTAATTATGTGACTGACTACATTTTTTCAGAATGTTAAATGTTACTTTTACCTTGTTACTACATTGCGACTGCTTAAAGGTATAATTGTATTGATATAGTGACCTAGTGGAGCATAAAATGTATTTTTCTAAACTCGAAAAAAGACACCATCATGTAAATTACTGTTTCCCCGTGGCTTGCACACGAATACATCTTTAACTAGAAGAGTTTGTGTCACGAGAGGCTTCTAATCAATAGCCTTTCATCAACGCTCTTAAGAGATCAAGCAAAACGTGGTGGCATCATAATAAATATTTACAAAACATGTTAATAAAACCATAATAAAACCTCATTCCTGCAAACAACTATGATTTGTCTTTGAGAGTAAAAAAAAAGACTCCAAATATAGTTGTTTTCTTCAATTAGGACACTGATGAAAATCCCAGACAGAGATCTTTAAAGTAAACATGGTGGAACGTTATATCTATTTTTCCTTCACGGTCAAGTAAAGATTGTTGTCAGCCTGTGACAGATCTTCGTCCTGTAATACTAACTTTATTTCAAATCAAGGAAAGTCATTTACTCATGTGATTAACAATTATTAAAATGTTTTCTTGATTTGATTAAAACATATATATTCAAAAGAAAGGATTGGGTACAAGTAATACAACTTAGTGAAACCCTCTCCTAAATACTCTATGTTTTGATACATGGACATTGGTGAAGTGAATGTGTATGTACAGTCAAATTCAACATTTCACTTGATGAAACTATTATTTTGATATTACTTACTATAGGTGCACATTCAAACTGTCATCGATAACAGGCTATTATTTTAATTAAACTTTTAAAATGGTAACGGAGGGTACTCCGATGATTCAAATGATACTAAAGAGTTTTGATCAATTAGAAAAGGTAACCTACCCAATCTTCTCATTATAGATATTCTTTCTTTGAGCCATGTTTATCTATATATGACAAGCTAAATTATATGCATCTGAGGCCTCAAGTCGAAAATACTGATCACCTAATGATAATTGACTCCAGGTCTAAAGAATTTCTTTTCTGTTCATTACCACTCTCCTTCTCAGCGTTAACAAGGGTAGGATTGGAAATTTAGTATTAAAATACAGAATGCATAACTACTCATTAAAAAAATAGAAAAAAATAATAACAGAGTTATGTATTGATTACATTCGACCTCATTTGAAAATAAGGTTTAAACATAACAGTGTAACAGTAAAATGCTTTAACGCTGACGCATCTTCAAGGGGTTTGACTTAATTTATATTACATCATATATGAAATATTCAAATTTTTTTAAAAATCGTATGCAACACCATATGCTTTATATATGGTTATAGCGTCATGTTGTTACTGTTCGGGTTGGGGATTATGCCATGGTTAAAAGTCAAGTCCAGTTATCTGTTTTACACATGTACGACAACTGTGGCTAATAGTGTGTTAAACATGCCCGCTTATAGGTTTATATCATGACTTGGTTTGCGACGTGAAATGAAATAATAACGACTGCATTATCTTCACTTCTTCACTGCCAAGCCATCAAGAAAGACATTTGACTAGAAGAAGTCTGTACTTTGATCTCTTTATTAGCTTGGTCACAAAAGCTTCGTGTTCATGTTTTGTAATGTTAATGTGATGCATTGATGCAAAATTCAACGGAATTGTGTCACTACAAATTAATCTCTACTCTAATTTTCAATTACTCTAAAATGACAGCATTGTCGGCAAATGCATCAACCTGGATTTTATGTAATGTTTTATACAAATTTAAAAAAGACACGTTCAGTCCGATAATGGCAATATTGAAACCAAGAGCCATCAATTGATGTACCAGTAAGTATGAAGCGTAAATTGTTGATTATTGACAGTAAAAAAGGTAAGTAAATCTTTGCACTATAACTTTGCGCAGAATAGTTCAAGATTTGAAAATTAGATCTGTTAATGTTTAAGTCAACGAAACAAAACCTTTTCAGTTTTATAGAGTTTTTGAAGTTATTATTTTATACTTTCTGATTGATAAAGCCGTGTTCATATAACCGAAGACCATAAATGACACTATTTACACTTTCGATCACATAAGTTTTATTTACCCTACTGTTTCTTGGTAAATTTTCATTGTTCAATGATGCTGGGAAACTTAGTAACAAAAAACAGTAACAAAAACGGTCTGATTTCGTGAAATAGTAACCCAATAATCAATACGTGCTCGACACAGAAATGCTTGATAAGGGAACGATTTTTTTTAATTCTAACATTTAATAATAAGTTGTAGAAAATACACCTTATATGATTTGGCCACGGCTGAAAATGACAAAATTAGGTCATGCAGGTGAGAAAAACCTCTATGATGGATGGGAATTGACTTTATAAGTGTTCAATAAATGTTGTCGCAATGAATGGTTTTATAAATAATATATGTATTAAATAGATTCACAGACGTAATATTAATCGAAAAAAGATAATTGCCTTAATAACAATCGAATAGCCTCATCATTTTTCTGGATAAAATGATGCTAATGAACTATCTATTTGTAAATACTGCTTGAATTAGATGGTAAGAAAACGTGTGTTTGACAATATTTACCTTTTGAATATACCTTATTGAATATATAAGTTTGCAAATGTTTGAAATTAAAACCGTTTTTAGAATGCCAAGAAATCTTTACAGAATTTGAAAATATTGTTATTTGTAAGGTTAGTCAATTAGTACAAACCTATATTGAGAGTTTGGCCCGATGCTAAGGGTTAAAAGGTCAAACAGTAACATCATTTGTGGGCTAAAAGCAGGAAGTAGGATACAACCTCAGAACTAAACTAATTGACGACTGCTGATAATAATGTATTTCATTTTTTTTCCTCATGCGTTAAAAATGTTTTTCACAGGCATGACACCACGATTCTTTAATTTTTAATAACTGAAAGAGTAAAACAAGAGAAAAAAAAAACCTTCAAACTTTTATAATGCTCAAATGAAGCCATCCGTGTATTTTTGTGTAAAATAATATTAATACACGAGCAATTGTAGTAATAAGAATAAAATATAGTTCATACTATATAAGTAAAGTCGCAATTAATGCGTTAAATTCGAACTAGCATTATTGGTAATTGGACAGAAGCATAAATAGTTTATCCAGAAGAAAGAAAGCACTTTAATTATCTATTAAAGAGCATATGGTGTTATTAAGTTCATGCGCTGTTACAATATCTATTTTAAGAAAGTCATTTCGTTTGACATATTTCTACCTTAAACCGAAACTTTACCTATGTCGAGAGCTAAATGAGTCTCGGTATGCAGCTGAGGCTTCTGATCGATAGTATAAATCACATTGTGAGTGAGAAAGAACCTGGGCTTTAAAATATTTTGGGTAAATAACTGCTTTCCCCCTCTCCAGCTGCATGGGAAAGAGCGATGGGCGTTGCACATTTCAGCCTGCAATGCACGAACTTCATTTATGTCATGTTGGAAAGCAACTTCTTTAACATCACATGCGTCACACAATCACAAGCACGTGTTTTCAAGTAGGTTGGGAAATAAAATGGTTTAAATCCAAATTATGACAGTGTCAGAAGGAAATAAAAATGAGTTGAATCGTTTAGTATATTTGTCTCAGTTTGAAATTTGTACTCAGGACAAAGTAGGAAAGATAGTTACAAATAGTTTATTACAGAACAAAAGAACCGTTTACAATACAAAAGGGAAAATAACGTAGGGTTTGGATGCGGTGCTATAGGCGTGGGAAACACCTGAGCGTATAAAATCAGATATTGTTTGCGTTCGTGCCATTCAAACTTCACAGTGTTTGAAAGAAATTAGTTATGTATTAGTTCTTATACAGCTGCAATACATCCAGACAACAAATCAAAATTATACATGACAACTCAAACCATACAGCCTATTGCAACGTATATAAAGGGGCAAACTAATCATGAAATAAATCCTTTATGATTGAACAGAGTTCATTTACAGTTTACTCTGAGATATTATTACGCGATATTAATCTGTTCAATAAATTTATGCCATTTAAATCTGGCAATTAACAATATTCAAATTTTTGATGTAATATCTTACTAAAGTTTTATCCATGGCATGTGTTATATGACGTTTACAAGGCTAAAACGTGCTCTCTTCTAGCATGATTTATAGTGTCTTTTATTGCTTGAGGAATGTTTTAAATTAAGTTATAAACATGATTTATACCAAAATGAGGATGATATACTTTATTTCTCTGACTTTGTTATTTCCTACAAGGTAAGTAATCACTTCATCATGAGGATATCATTTGTCCAATAAACTGTTAAATCATTGAATTCCTTTAAAAGTTGCTCAATAATTTCATGTAGAAATTTCAAATAGAATCTTGCAAATATTCTGTAATAAAATTAGTGTAAAATTAATTATATCACACAATGATAAACAAGTGTACAAAGATCCCAGTTAAGGTATCGGGACAATCTGTTAATTCTAGTGACTGACGTTACACTTTTCTTTCAGGAACTGCAAATGGAGTTTAGCTGTGTTTTTTGTTGAAACGTTTCTGTTTGATCTTAAAAAAACGTGAATGTGTAAGAATACTATTAAATGAAATCCATATGAACTTATGAATTCCAATATGAATCGATTGTAAGATCTCTTGTGTATATCTCTCCCCTAAAGCATCGGTTGGTCTGAATATTTTTACCATTTATAAACTTGCTGATAAATCCCAATAATACATGTCAATCTAACTGTTGAAGTCAAACACCTATCTAGTAGTTATAAACAGAATATTTAAGCAAAGGTTTTCACTTGAAGTCCGACCTGTAAAATCACCTTATTTTTCTATGTCTGCAGAGACTGGATTCCATTATAAGATTTGTTGTAGATTCATAAAGATCGAATAGCAAAGCAAAACACTTCCCTTGCAGGATGTAGACAGGAATTCTCTTAAGATATTTTGTTTCTTCATCATGATCACTTTGATTAACCGAATATTCGATAATGCATTGAAGTAGCTGAAAAGATAAAACTATGATAAATAATTAATATAAGTTTTTATTATGTTATTGCATTACCTAGAATTTTTTTCCAAAGAGTAAAATGTTTTAAAAAACTATATCAATCGACAGATACATATGTATTTTTATCTTATGTTTCTAATGTTTTTAGGGCAATATCGTTCATTATTTAATAACAAAACAAAACGAGATCATCACATCATGCAGTAACAAATGCAAGACGAAAATATTTGGATCATTTAACATGGCCCTCGGTCAAGCGACAAAAAGGTAATTCAGAAAATTAAAACTCAATATGATTATCTAAAGTGATATTTGATCCCATAACTGAGATGTTCTTTTGCTTCCGATTGGAATTGGTAATTTTAGAGCGTTTCGTGATGTAAATGACATAATTTAAAACATCACAAATATTTCGACTTTATAGAATTCATATCAAACTACTCAGTACCAGCAATCCACATGGCAGGTTATTTAGATTTTGCTTTGTCCGAAATTTCATGTTCATTTTGCGTGTTGATTTTTTATTTAAATTAACAAAGAAATTGATGTAATCTTTAAATTCATTCTGTCTCGGAAGAATACTTTCTGAAAGCAAAGAAATCATCCTAAAAACGATTCCAAGAAACAAGTGTCTTTTAAAAATAGCAAAGTTGACAGACGATAAAATGAGATCATTTTTAAAAAATATTTAGTGCGTTACTGGCAAAATTGCCACAATCTGCATCATACTTGGAAAGACTGAGGAACTCTTGTTCTTGAAAATCATTATTTGAAGAGATTATTCTATATAACAGTTAAACATTTAGTGATTATAGATCACGTTTTACATTTAGGCAGTCGATATTCAAGACAATAATTTTATATATTTCTTATGACGTTCACCCATTGATCGCTATTTAAACTTTACCTTGTCATATGTGTTCTTATAGGCCAATGTTTTGGATTAGAATATGATAGAGATAAAAATAACAACGTTGATGTATCCCAATCATATTCATAGGGAAAAAACGACTTTTATTTGGGTCGGATCTTTAAATTATTACCATTTCTATATTTCCATGAATCATAATCATAATGAAATATTGTCGATATGTTTATGATAATTATGGAGTAGAACTGTATAATGCATCAACGTCATGCAAAGGATCTCATTGTTGTCATGTTGATGTAAAAGTCAATTGAGTTAATACCACGGTGTTTTGGGGTTTATATCTGGCATTTGAGAAAGCGACTGAACGATTAAAATTTGAAGACAAAATGACATATCAATGATTATTATCATGCTTGAAAACCTCCCTCTGTCAGTCTTTAATCCGTGACATCCGAGGACAATGTCGATGTACAGCTTTAGTCATTTTGAACCACCAAGTAAGATCTTTGACTTTTATATTGTATTTTACACCAAAACACGATATTTACCAAATCTGTTGATTTTTCAAAAGAAAAAAGATCAAAATGTTGATTTTTCCAAGTATAAAGAATACTAAGAACAAAGAATTTCTATTTTGTCACGACTGAGGGTGACGTACACAGTTGGAAGGGCGATGACATTCCTTGCTGGTTGAGTTAACGATACTTGAAAGTTTGGTAGACATTTCTATTCAAAACATTGATGTGTTGTGTAGTGCCCTTGCCTGTGAAAAGAAAGTGACACAGTTCATTAATCAAGACGAATAAATTTTGGGCTTTGGTAGAAACTCTTGGACACACATTTTTCTGACTCTTTTTGTCAGAAATGGACTTCGTGTAATGGATGAATGTCAAATGTTGGGCCAATGCAGATGTCGACACTACAGTCTTCACACTGGAGTTTAACGACAACAGATGGAAATGAGCAAAATTCATTCATCCATTCAGTGCAAAAATAAACAGCAAAATTGCATAAAAATGTGCCTCCTTTACGTTATCGGTACAACATGTTTTTTGTACTATCTTTGTTTGTTATCGAAACATTTTTAAGAAAAATCTTAAAAACTTAAATGTTAAAATATTGAAATAGAATTGTTTGACATAACTTTAACCATTTTTCAAGACGATGACGAACTATATATACACTTGTATTATCCTTTCAAACATTTGTGAAGTAAACATACACCTTAACAGGGGTATTTACTGTAGAAGTATTTACTGTTTAAGTTTCAGTTAGCTATTTTTCAAGCCAATTCACACTGACTGCCATATGCTTTATTAAAAGATGATCAAACATAAAAGTCTGCGAATTTCAGATTCTTATAGCTTTACGTTCATGTACTTCATGGATATAATCTATGTACGTCATTGTATCCATTGTATCATATTTTTAAGGATATCTCTATCATACTCAATTTATAGATTTACTAATAACATAAATAGATAAAAAGCTTGAGAATTATTTTATCAGGATTAATTTATGACATCTGTTTCTTTCTTGGATATGATATGAAAGAAGCTTAAGGCGCATTTTGACATTTTATTGATGATAAGAAGACTCCATGATTCTAATTTGGAATTTATACACGTAGGTTTTGCCTCATTGAAAGCTAACACAGTTATCAAGTGGTTTTGATTGCCCTGAATGGAAAAAGCCTAATGTAATTTTACCCATCATTAATGATTTCTATAGTGGATAAAGGTTGTGTGCATATAGAAATATTACTTTTAAACTACACCATAAACTGAACATAAAACTAGAACCTTGCCGGGGAAAATTTGTTAGTTTTTGATAGATGCCTTGCCGGGGAAAATCTGTTAGTTTTTGATCGATACAAATCGATGTACACGTTTTAAACAAGCGACTTTTTATTCGAACAACAAGTGCATTCCTTCAAAGATTAACTAGGGCTGAAAGATTCTTTTATCCTTTACGCAATGTCCTTGTTAGTAGGATTTAAGGTTTGTGATTTCCTTTAACAACATAGAACATGCCTTATTTATCAACTTCTATTACAGACCTAATGTCTGAGGATTCAGAAAAGTAAAAAATCTCTTCAAGCCAGTTATACGAGCTCCAACTCTATGGCGGATTTAGCTTTAATATGTACCTTTCTTTCGAAACATAAAATACATTAACCTAAAAATAGCATAAATTGCATTATTTTACGCTTGATAATAACCATCAGCAGTTGTAAGGTAAAGATTGCCAACTAAACATTTACGGTTGAAAAAGTTAAAACTAATTTGTAAAGTGAGAATGCCAAAGTCAAGAATTTGTGTGTTTGTCTTCAATAACAAAGTAAAAACAACCATCTTAGTATATTAAGTGGTGTCAAATAGTACAAACTTATTTCTGTTTACAAAATAATGCAAATGCTATTTCTTCAAAACAGGAAGTTATAGATCATTCATCATATTGAAACAAAAGAACTTGTAAGTAAATGAGTGTTTCCTAGGGTCTTGCGGCTGTGTTACTGATGAAAACAACAGTATTCATGTTTGCATCCTAAACTATGATTATTGGCTTGAGTTTCTTCCAGCCATAGTTGCTCGCTGTACGACAGTACGCCAGCAATTGAAAAACTATTATACCAGATACTATATTCTCTAAGTAGCAGGCAACCGATTTACAGTGAAAAGTAAAATGCACACAAGTATCTGGACGAAAACATTCATAATCTATCTAAATTAAACTGATTCTGCTTATTTAGTCATTTCAAATGCAGACAGCCTATCCAAGATGTTACAATTCAAAAATAAAAATTTAAGAAAGTCATCTCATTTGAAATATTCCATCTTTAAACCACAAATCAATTTATCAACAACTAAGCGAGCTTGCTTATGATAGGCAACTGAGGCTTCAGACCAATACTAGCATTTGTCACATTGTGGGTGAGATACATGTAAAGTCAATGGTTTAAGTTATTTTGGGTGAACCTTCTCTAGAACCACTTCAGAAACGGCATAATTGTAGTTGTAAATTTTAACAGCAAATTAACGATTTTAAACGAGGTAAACTTAATATAATATTTAAATATATGAATAACCAAGAGAAGGTAATATGTTCATCAATAACGTATTTTAAATGTTTTTTTTAACTCTGTAGTCATAAACAATCATTCATTCAGGTTCGTTGCGTTTAGTTGCAGGTTTTATTTCACGTTTAATATTATTATTTAAATCTTGCATAAGAATCACACCTAAATATTTCTATCAAGCAAACTTAAATGCATTGATATATATAAATAAATAATGAAAATAACTGTAATCTGTTCGTTTTTGTTAATGTCATACAATTAAAACCTTTATTGCAGAAACTAGACATTTCATCATAACTCTGAATTTGTCTAAGGGGTTGATAATATAAGGTTGTTCTTCTTTCATGAATGAAAATTACAACAATTTTATGACATCATAATCACACAAAATATCCAATAACAAGACCCAATTTTCTCTGTAATATATTTTTTGCGATAGAAAAAAAAGAGATACAATTGTAATTGGCACCTTGTATACAAACGATGCAGGGTTTGTATTTCTGAAAGAGATTCAACTGCTGATTGACCAGCATGAGTTATTTCATCCGATATTTAACTATTGCACGTCATTGGATTATCATGCATGTGATACACATGTTGGGGAGGTATGATGGTTTTCAAATTATTAGTTTGTTTGGCGTCCTGAAAGTATTTTTCAATACTTGTCCAATGAATTGTCAGTTTCACTAAAGTAATATTCTATTTAGCAGTTTAACATTTCATTGCATTTACATGTGGGCCATGTCATGCTTTTGAACGGCGAATTAATCTCATTTATTTTCATTTATAAAAGCCAATAAACATATACTTGTAGGTCACGTTGTGATCAGTGATTGTAATGTGAATGATTTGATAGTCTAAAGAAAGGTTTTTATCATGCTCATTGTGTCACAAATCACATGTACAATAATATCTTAAGCCTTTGTTGAAGCCCTTAATTAAATGTTTTATATATCTTTATATATCTGAATTTCTCTACCTTGGTCTATTGGGAATGTTTCATTTTACAAACAACATCCTACAACATTACACTAGACTTAAAGCCATTTCACGAAGTCAGTAAACAAAGGGTTTTGAAAGTGAATAAAAGGATAATGACAGATAAGGTGTGACAGAGCAATAAGAAACCACTTCAATAGAACAACTACAACGGAAATGAAACGCTTCACGAAGCCATCCCGTTCTTAATGACTTTCTACTTATGTCTGGTTTGGAATGTATCTTGCTGAGACATTTCCCACTAGGGAAATCGACAAGTTTCTAGGCTATAGTAATTGATTATTGTTCCTAGATGTGTCACTGCTAGTGGGAAAGCTAATGCATAATCACGTAATAAAACTTAATTAACTACATGTATGATATTACAATCTACAAATAATAACATTATAGATGTAATTAAACAATTTAGCAAATGCAATGAAAATTTGATTATTAATATAATAATTTCTTAAAACATAATTATTGGAACAAAAATCTTTGAATAAAAACTGGCGTGAAAAGTTTATTTCATATATCAAAAAAACGAAATTTCAAGAGTATGTCAACCCACAAGGATCAATGTTTATCTTCAACTTTCTTATGCTCGTGGAGATAATATTAAAACAAGCAAATTTTGATTTCTGTAATCCTGACAAAGTCTTAAACATCCAATGTCAGTTAAACCTCTTCCTGACTGAATTTATCAAACAGTCCCCACATACTGTGGTTGTTCGCTATATGGCAGATGTAGGCTTCGTGGTGGAATTCAAAGTGTTTTTTATTCTCGCAAAATTACCAGTTGACATTAAATTTTTCATGGATAGTTTTTGATAAACAAGGCATTTTGTTTTGTAAAACTTTACGTAATAAAAATTGTTTCTACTGATTTCATCGAAGTCATCATTATTTGAATTTTGAGAGGAAACACTACATCTTTGGAAGAATAAAAGTACGAAACAGATCCGTCTCTGAAAAGTCATTGATCACTTCACTATATTGCAGCCTCACGCATAAACACAGTATACATCACTATATGCCTTCAAAGTATATTGCGCCCCAGTATGTATTGTGGTAATGGCATCTTGATGGGGAAGCTCTGTTAATATTCCCTCTGTCGGTTCGTTCTTTATCATTCATCTAATGGTGTCTGGCAAAAGCAGGTGATTGTCGAATTGTTGTACCATCACACTTAAAGTAATTGTCGCATCTGTTAGTGTGCCAGAATGCAGTTTACCTATTTTGGATAACTACTGGGATGAAATGTTAACTTAGGGTTGGCATGGTCCTATCTCATTAGAATAAGGTTTGATATTGATGCACTACGTTACGCAGATTATATATCTCACAAGGTCACCTTACTCAAGCAGTCAGGTTCCCCTTTGACTCCAGTTTGACCTCTTGATCTCATCGGCTTATATAATTGAACAAGAAAATTCTTATCATCATTTGTGTCTGTTTCGGTGCTATTCACGAATCTCGAATCCAGAGCGAGCTGAAAGATCTATTCAACATATTTGTTTTCAGAATAGGTATTTAATTGGTGGCGTTATTAAATGCGTTAGTAGAGTGTGTATAGATTGCTTTACAAAAGGTAACTACACGTCTAGCAAATCCAAAAAGGTAGAATTGAAAAGAACGTACAATAATTCATTTGGATATGGAGGTAGCTCGACATTTTGAAAGCAGTAAGACACTTTCGTTTTCTGATTGATGAAGAGCATTGACGTACAAGCGAAGCAAAGTTCGCCTGCAACCCTAGCATACGGGGCAAACTAGCTGATTAGCTGATTTGAATAACGTCACAGGCAAACCTGACGGCTCGCATAATGGAGTCTGTTGTAATTTATACCCGTGACGTAGTGGAGCATTGTATATTTCTTTTCAATGAGATTGTGCATGCTCAGATTCGAACATGTTATATCTTTTGTTATATAGTGTAGAATTGTTAAAAGATATTTTTCTCTTTTAAAAGATCTTGTTCTTTACTGAGATGTTTACAATGTCGCAGTAATGTCGATCTTGAAACCAACCCAAAATAAAAGCGAGTGGCGCTTCATTTCTGGTGATGATAAAGTATAGAATCTTGCGTGACAATAGTAATTATTAATTGACTCTATATGCCATTTAATTCTAATACTCAATGCACATAACAATTTTGTTGAATTTGTTGAAGTCGAATAATTGGGTTTCAAATAAAAAAAATAGTGGGAGGCATTTATGCATAATTTCACTTAAAACCATTTATTGTGTGAGTGTACTATTACAATCATCTTACCTCAAAACAGAATTTGCCTGCAATGACGACAGGTGTCATCAGTTAGAAATATGCGACACGTACTTGTAGTCTAATGTGACAGCTTATTTTCTACGACATCATAATATAAGGAGTAATTGGCCGAAATCACATGATTGCAGCTGCTTGCACAAATGTCTACGACATGATTTGATTTTTTTCGATTACAATGACACAAATGGTGATAGCTACAGTAAACTTCACTTAACACAGAATAATTGGCCTTTCAATCAGAGATTGCGTTTCCTGGGCCAGATAACTATCACACCAATTTTAATTTCGTTTTCATTGCAACGAAGTCTTTACTCCTCCGTTAGAGTCATACAATTGTGGTCCTTTTCAGTTTTCTTCCCTACAATTGCCTTGTGAAGCGCAATCAATCCTCTTAATGTGTATCGTTGAAGTGTTTCGGTAAATTTTACCGGGTGGTATCAGGGAAATGGATCATTGTTTGGTCTATAATCCTAGTTCTATGATCTTGTGCAGTTATCAATATTGATGTAATTAACCAATTAATTTTTGTAACAGATGAAATTAAGCAATTAAGCAGAAAATGTTTCATTTCCAAAGTTAGCAAGCCATGTAAATCTCATAGTTATCTTGGCAGTTTTAACAACAAAAGGTTTCATTTAAGTGTTAATAAAATTTGAGCTCTTGGTTTGTTATGAAAGTTTTGTTTCTGCTGTTTTTTGCAGATATACACTGTTACATATTGACGTTTTCTTCATATGTATTCATGTTTTATGCCTGGTAGCCAATTTAAATATTTGCAGAATCTCTAGCCACAATATTAGATTTCCTGACTTGTACTTGAATCGATAAAGTTGCACTAGAAAAGATAAATGTTGGCTGGTTCATCATCTGCGTGAAACTTCAAACATACGAGATAATAAAGCTGGTGTATTTAGGTACAAAAGCATTAGAGATGTGGTTGCCATCATCTTCTCAGAACTTTGTGACTTTACTTTTATTTAAGCAACGATAAAGTAGTAATTTATTTGAACCAAGTCATGCCATTAGAAATGTGACGTTATAACACGACGTATGATAGTCAACAGTTTCCAATTTATCATCATTGGAAAGCCACGGTTATCCTTCACAATTTCGCCATTCTTTTGTCATTGTCATTTTGATAAGATTTAAATTAACATATTTTTAGTTACTAAGCTATAAATTTTCATGATCCGCAATGTTCTTGAGAGCTTTTTTCTGTTATCATTTTCTATTTCAATAGCTAAGAATATTGTCAAGCATTGAAGATCATTACGAATCTATATCAATCTAGAAATCATAGAAGTTGGCCTTCAATTCACAGGGAAAGTGAATGTGAATGAACAATGAGACACGATGATTTTCTGTATTAATTGTGTCTTGAGTTTTCTTTTTCAAAGAGGTAAAAGGTTATGAAACAAATATATTTAAAGAACTCATTAAAAAAGCCTAAGAGAACACCTGATGAGTATAATGAGGCTGTTAGTTGGAATGGCGAATAATTTGTTACAACTCTATTAATCAGGTCACACAGCAAATACAAGTGAATTTGTATCCAGAGGATTTATCACAAGCCCTTATTTGAACATTTTCTTAGGAATAAAAGACCAAAATGTGTACAAGCTTAAAACAAGTTCGTACGAGATAAGTCAACTTGTCAAACTTAATAAAGTTGTAACATCAAAATCATTTGTCATAAAAAAGGACATGATTGTCAACATTGCAACAAACGTCTAGTTTTTCTAGCTTCTCTCGATTTAATTTTCAAATATCACTAACGTTTCAACAAAAGGTATCGTCATAATCATTTAATCGTTGTCAACTTGGTGAAAGAGTACCGGTGGTTAAGAGCTGCACCTGGGACATAAACCGATAGTAATTTCACATCAACTTAAAGTCGCTGAAAAAAAATGTACACGTGGAATTTCACCTTTTTATATTGTACCAAAAACGTTTTAGATTTGATGAGTGATTAAAAAGAGTATATAGCCAACCAAAAAATATTCACATTAAAGCTTAGAAAAAATAGAACTTAAAATTTTTAAAAAGAAAGTTAACCAAATAAATACTTCCACATTATTACTGCTAATCAACTAAGCTAAAGTCAAACCAAGTTGTAATATTTTAATTTACGCTGTTTTTTATGTCCATAAATCTTGCTCATGAGCTTTTATAACTCTAGTATTTGTAAATTCACATCTTCTTTTGAAAAGATTTTTTATCTAAACTGTCTCTTAATTAGTTCATTTATCTGGCAATGTCAAACTTCAACTAGCAATCAAAATAGTCCCAATAGGTCTTCAGTACCGGCGTAGAGATGCAATCATAGTTGATGCTATCTTGATTGGTTTCCCGCTTAAAAGAAAGATAATTACTTGTAGGTAACAAGTTCAAGACCCCATAGTGAGAAACAATACTTGACTAACAAGTTCAACAAAGTCAAATCTCAGTCAGAAAGATTAAATCGTGAAAAGAGAATACTAATTGAAAATATTTCAAGAAGAGAATACTAATTGAAAATACTTCAAGAAAAGAGAATACTAATTGAATAATTCAAAGGAACATCGGAAACTTTTAGCTAAGGGTGAAATTTGCTCAAACCCTGATTCTGTCAGCTGAATGGCAAAAGTATTTAGTATTAGTAACAGAGGTCAATTAACTCCCGTTAATTATTCGTTACACATGATCGCCGCCATCCTTCTTTTAAACGCGATGATGCGATTGGCCCACTGACGACTAGGTTTTGTCTGCACTTAACTGGTGTCAAAGCATGTGCTATGTGTGGCTGCATTCAGACTGTTCGATGAGGAAAGCTAAGAAATAAAACAAGATTTTACAACAAAGGATATCATTGTTTTATCAAGGAAAATATTGTCTTCCTTGTGTATATAAATTATAAAAGCCCTTCAAAGATCTCATACTCTAAGAATCTTATAAATTAGTGTTTGATTTTTATTTCGTAAAACATATTCTTATATAACAGACTTATATAACTTGTCCTTATTGTGGGCAATGTACACACGCAAAATTAGATTAATCACTTCCTTTTGCTATATTGGAATACAATGACGATGCAGTATCGGAATACAATGACTTAAGGTAGCAATGATATAATGACTATTTTGCCGTGTACTCTCGCATATCATGTTGACAAGAATACCTACTCCTATACACATGCCCACGGAAACATTGAAAGTGTATGATTTCCTTTTTTAAGATTTAATGAATGTTTGACTTTAGAATTATATCATTGAAAGTGACACCACGTCACGTAACTAAAATCGATAATCTTAGCAACCTATGAATCCAACCTATCAAATAATAAATTGCAAAAAAATTTTTTTGGAACACCTGATATTGCCTTTAAGAGTTTGAAACTTTATAAACCTTACCTTGCCTATCCTTGCAAGCTTCTATAAGAAAATAACGTTAAACCGATTGATGAGTTAAATGAAATGAAGATGGTGCACTTCCGACATATAATGATGGGCAAAATCATTTGAGGTAATCAAGAGCTTACTATTTTACCCTGTTCACTGCTTGCGTGTGGGGAACTCATTAGGAAAACACATGCTGATATAGCCGCCTTTCATCAAGGACAACCATGGTCAATATTAATGGATTCGTATACAAACTGCACTCGGTGAACTTACTGTTTACCTGTTTACTGTGACTTGAAGACAAAATGGATTCCAATATCAAATTTTACCGCCATTCTTGAAACCTATAGTTGATGAAATTTATAAATCTATTCTAGGTTTTATTCTAGGTTTTATGCAATCGTTTTATCCCTAAATCTAATTTCAAACCGACCTCGTTTCTTAATGTGATAGCAATTCTGCAAATGAACAGAAGCGACCTTTTTCTTCAATTTTGCAAAAGACCCTCCCGCCTTTAATTGACAAGTGACCATATTTCCTGGCACAGTGTCCTCAACAATGACACAAGTTAAATAGTTCTGGTCTGGCTTTCAGCAAATTTCAAACAGTTCTTTTGTAGTAAACAACTTATTTAAGAGTAAGTTCCCTTGATTGGGATGTCCTTGTTGGTCAACCCATGTATTCACGTCAAAATCGTAACTCTGACGATATTGAAAATCAGTCTTCTGTTGATATCATCCTCAATGAAGTAAATATGAGTTTGATCTGTACTGGTTAGACCTTATCACATTGGTGTTTCGCATGGCAAAATAGTTCGTCATTATTTTTCTGCATAGTCGTGTAAGAATGGAGATCGATCCATTCTGTTTTTTATATTGGGTTTGTTTGTAGTGCATTAATTACCCCTAAATTTAATATCAAACCAAGCTTTAAACATATTACATACAACTACACTTAGCATCATGCTTAAATATGGTATTTAAGGGATATAGTTCTACAACATTGTTGTAACCATTTATACTTATGAGAGTATTACTACCACTCTACCGTCCCCGTCCGTCCGTGTGTGTTCTATAGATACAACCCGATCAATAAATGAAATGAACAACCTGGAACTTCATGAGCGAGACAACTCTAGTAACCCCTAACCACCTGCGGCTCCCGCATGTGCAATATTACGGGGGATCGTAAATTGTGATGAAGATGCCCCTTAACCAGTCCCGTACAGCGAAGAAGCTGTATCAAATCAACGAGAATTTTCCGCCCAAGCCAGCAAGTTAAAACGTGCCTCTGGGTTTGTTCCAGTTCAGTGCATGTTTGAAAGTCTTACATTTGGGATCATAGTTTTTGTATTTTTTCTTGACAAGTCCATTGCAGGATTCATACACACATTTGATTCAGCAAAAAAACTTTTAGGATACTCGAATGTTCTGGTTGGTATTCAATAATTTGATTAACTTTGAAAACGGGTTGACAATGCCAAAGAAAAATCATAGCAAAGTCAAAGCCCCGGGTTGTGTTGGGATGGTTATATAAATATTATTTCTTAAAACAAACGTTAACAGTGTTTAACAGCTGTATCATAGTCAAGTACGAGAGAATGTTAAAGATTTTGAAAGATATGTGCTGGAAATACCTAATTGAAGAAAGTTTTTACTGGGTTTCATTAAGTCGAAAAGTCAAAAGGTATAGTGCTTTAAAAGTAATCTATTGGCTCAAAAGTCCTTTCCAGAAAAACACCAAGAGTGTTAGTGTTTATATAGCACTGACGAAAGCCAACGGATATGTGAATCAATAATTCATTGAAAGTGTCTGGCAGAACATCGATCAAATGTGTCAGGAAAAGTTTTCGTCACGTGTTATAATTTCCAACAAAGTTGAATAAGAAGTAATCTTTTCGAGTACTTTGTGAACTTTTCTGTATGTGTTGAATCGTATACATTATATCACCAAAAGACGTACTTTATAAAGATATATATTGCGATGTATCGTGACAGGACATCAATAAGTGAATATCTGAAAGAGAGATATACACTACTGCCGTGTATCAAAAGGATTTCATAACATTGCCAAACCGATTCGTCTGAAATCATCCTTCATATCTGTTGAATTAAGATTAATAAGTACGAACTAAGATTTTAAAAGGATTTCATGTCATTGCCCAAGCGGATGCTAGGGCTCAAGTTTGAACTAAGATAATGTTTCTTGTGCGATAAAAAATGTTTATCTGCTTAAAAGGAAATCATGTCAACTCAGTTACTGGATTATTCAATTTACTTAAGGAAGAGTTCCTTTAGAATGGTAATTAGATTGACAGATTAGATTGCTTTATGCTAGGAAATATTTTTCAAACCTATCTAGTTATTCCAATTTTCTATCGCTGATATGAGTAACAGGTAACACTAAAAGTGTCTTCATTTATAGTTTATGTAGGGAATTGAACCTGGGAAATTCCTCTGGCAGAAAAAATTTTTTTTTACGATACATAAATTTTTTTATTCAAAGAGACACACTTCATTTACGCATTTTCCCCATGTTAATTCAAGAACCTTCAAGTGTTCACGTCAGTTAAAGAGACTCAATGAGAAGTTGAAGTCACATGTGCCAAACCTTAACAGTAGTGTCATAAGATCGAATGAGCACCAACAGTTGCTGAAAAGTATCGCGCAAAGGTAATTCAAGCTTTTAAAAAGTAGGTGTTGAATATCAAGCAAGTGATTGAATCATAGAATTTATATTACTCATTAAGTCTCTCTTTATTTTACTAGTGGTTTTACAAAGTAATTGTATGACTGATGTCAAACTGATCTAGCTTCTGACAGTATATCAATTCAAATGTTTTGAAGATAATTCATAATTATCTGAAGAAAGTTATTTATAACAAAGTAAACTTTTTAACATTAATTTGCATATGCAGAAGCATTTGTGAAATAACCAAACCTAACAGTTTTATTTTTGTATATCAATATCCCCAGGATGGAACGGTTCTGATCTAACTTCTGACAGTTCCAGCTAATATCCTTTGCATTTATCCATTGCTAATTCATCAAAATAATGTTAACCATTCCTACGTACTTACTGAAAAGTCCTTGTTCAATGAAACGAAAGGTTACTTTAGTTTTTATATATATGTAGTTGATACGGAGCATGATTTCCGTTTTAAGATTCTCTCGCATGCGTCGTAATATGAACGTCAAAATAACGTTTTCATGTATTTGCCATTTGCACTTAACCTTTGTCTTTAATTACTAGTCATTAATAAACTAATTATTTAGGCAAATGTGTTTATCGTATGATAACTCGTGTTTCCTGAGCTTTTGCCGGTAAAAAAGAACAAGAACCAGTCCTCATAATGAAATCATGAGGAGTGGTCAAAACTGTAGGAACACGTCATCAAAACCTCAATCTATGCTTCTTTATTCACCTTAAATGTAGAATTTATAAAAGGAATTTACTATAAAAAATGTTCTTGTTTTTAAAAGGATCATAAAAAAAGTCCTACTGAAGGAAAGATTTAGATTTAGAATTATTTTTTATGCTAAAGAGACCGGCGATTAAGGACAAAGACATATGTAAAATAACCCCTTGAGTAGTCTAATTAAAATCAAACCTCTTTTAAGAAAACAGTTAGAAAAGATTGGCTCTATCGGGAGACGAACTCTTTCGGTTGAATTTCGGTTCAATAAGTTAAATTGTAATTGTTTTAAGAGATGCTGGTAGGAAAATAATGAAAACCTTGTTCTTAGATTTGTATTCAAAAATATGCTAGAACATTTTTTCCAATTTAGAAAATATGTTGGTAGAAAACGAATCTACAAAGATTACTCTCATGGCTTTTGTTACACACGTGTCAGAGAACAAAATGCCTTTCAGCTTAAGTGTCATTATTAAATCTTCCCTACCACTATTTCAACGTCAAGTTCTGTTTGCACAGAAACTCATTATTTAGGATTTGTACCTCGAGGAATACAATGTCTGACTCATTATTTACAAGATCTTTAGGCTTTGGCGGAGATTTTACATAACGCCAGCTTGGATAAGAAAACAAGCAACAAGAGCTCGTTTGAAATATGGATTGGCCATTACTTCATATAGGAATAATCATTGAACCTTGTTGTATCGGTGAATGTTATATAATCATAACAATGAAATGATTAATTAACAATATCCCTAGATCAGTTTGTTTTCGTGTATTCATTTGTAAGTGTGTAAGTCGAATGGTTTTTTATATCATCCTCAGTAACATCGACAACGAAAACACTTAAAGATTATGCATTCTACAGTGACTACATGTCAAACGCCAAACGACAACAACCTTTCACAGAAATGTCAAAAGCTGCTCACTTACAACTTGAGGATTTAAAGGGGCAGCAACATGCGTTTAAATTACATGAATAAACTGATCTCACGAAAACAAAATAAATGTTTCCAATCGCAAGACAATATCTTTTAATCAAAAGAAGCAGATTTAAACAAACGTGCATATATCGGTTAAACTAGGTGAATCCTTTTACCAACCTCAGATACTTCAAAGGTTTTCACACATAAATGGTCGCCAGTAGTGACTACTGATATGATGATAATGATATGCTTTGACTATCTGACGATGCTACATATGGCAAAAATTGTATTGGAAAACGTAAAGCAATAAATCTATCTAAAAACTTTCAACTGTCCCTTTGATAGATACCAATTCAAAATAGTTCAAATTTAAAACACTAACATTTCCTACGTGGTTGCCCTGATAGATAGATTGACCATGAAAGTCTTTGAACAAGTTGCTTTCTCTCATTGTACGAAATAGCACAGGTGAATTGAACAAATTGGGTTCAACCTTTGTTTAGTGATGAACTATAAAAGGAGAAAATCACCAAGTACATCCTTTCAACTAGTTAAGTCCTTTGAACTTTATACCAGCTGATCTTCATGAGAAAGTTTATGTTTCAAATATTTATATCAAAAGGATTCTATTAGTTCATTAACCATGACTATAAATTACTCAATTAATCAAAATCTTTCAAGACTTAGTTATGTTATTCTGTACAATCCTAAATCATTGTTACGAAATAATTACAGGAGCTAGCAGAAAGAAGGTAAATAAATCAAAGTCTTATTTCTATATCTTTTAAGTCAATCTAGGTTAAATCACAACTTTTTCTGAAGAACGTCAGTTTTACCAGGGTAGTCTCTTTAATTAAAATTAAAATAAATTACTGTTCATTATAAATTAATTGTCAAAGCTTTATACCTTCGTTTTCCAAGACATCATTTGCGCTCAATTAATTTTACAAACCTTTTATTGGTGTACAAGGATGTTAATGTAATCTAAAGAAGTCTTTTGTACTGTTCGAGAGAGTGTTGTTGAGCAGTGGTGTTTCCTATGTCATGCAAACTGTGATTCTCTCTGTGCAAATGTTTTATCTGCCTTTTGCTCAGATTACTTTAACAAATTCAAAAGCAGTATGATTTTCATCCAAGCCGCCAAAGATAATCCTGGTCTCAAAATGTTTGTTTTGCTGATTGAATTTTACTTTCTGAAGAGAACTTGCATTGTCTTTGGTTATAAAATTGCTTTCATCAAACCACATAAAAGGTAAAATCAAGGCATCGAACCTTAACTAAGCACACCGGCAGGTACATTCCAACTCCGTCAAAATCTCCGATCTTAAAGTGATTTTAAATGGAAGCATGTGGCAGTAATTTGTTCATTATTGACGTGTATGCAAAATGGAGGTACCAACTTTTTATAACATAACTGTATAGAGATTCTAACTTTCGCAGATTGTCATAAATGAACTCAAAACTAATTTCTGGTCAGTTTATCATTTATATAGATATATTTTATTCAATGTAAATTTTTGTTAAGGAGAGCATTAGCTTGTCTGTTTCTTATCATTTATTTTTTTAAAAACAACTTTTCAACGCTGCCATTTTCATAAATATGTTTATACGATGTGTCATCAGGATGCTCTGAATAGCAGCAGACATGGAAAGCCCACTGTTTTCTCGTTTCTTCAGAAACGAATGGATTGAAGAGTTCCTGTCACTTACTTAGTAAAGGTATCATTTACTCTTTACTCTGTTTCTTTGAACAATTCTTTAACAGTATGATATGTCACGTCGACAAGAAAATGTGAGAATTAAGAGATTCGAGAAGAGATCATTAGACAAAGATATTTTCTACAAAGTGAATACACTTCCTTATTCCCTGAGGCTACAAGCCTCGTAAAACACCTATTCAAGTAAACCCTTGATGAAATGAATATCAGTTGGACACGGTACATTAGTGTCTGATCTGAAAGAGATGCGTTTTCGATGGGACACTATTTAAGCTCGACACAGATAAAGATTGAATAAACGTAAAATCAACCCCTATGAAAACACCCGACAAACGAGTTTAGAGTATAATATTAAAGTAGAATAGACAAGAAACTGCAAAATTATCTAACTGAACACGCTATTGTGACATTTTACTGCGTTGTAATTGCACTATATAAAAAACGTTTCTTCTCTATTTTTGAATGATCTCACAGGTATATGGAACACATTTTATAGACGCTTAATTTGATGGGGAAAGTATTCATGATGATAATTTGTTAAAGATTAACACTCAACGTTGACATAATATTCAATTTCTCATCAATACAACTGTACACAAATATAATCTTTGTAACAGTTCATTAACAATAAATAAAATCCAACATGATGACAATATTCTATCTGTATCTCCCTGTCAAGTAATGACAGCAAATATTTCTTTCTTGGAAAACTGTGCCGATAACATGACTTTGTCGGCAATTGAAAAGTTCAAACAAATCACACTGTACGGTTCACGGCAAATGCTGTCAACTTGTTATTTCAATGACGGCAATGTCGTAAATATGTATCTATATTTTGAACGTAGAGAAACGTAATGCGTCCTAAGAATTGATACAATTTCACAGCGGATGTATCCTTTTACAAACCAAATCGCTAGAGTCTAAAGAGGAATTGAAAATATAGGACATGCAGTAACAAGGTATGTAAACGGGGCCATCTCAAACAATTTGCTTGCGTTATTTTAGCGCGTTATAATATCCATGAAATAAAAAAAAAATAGAGAATTACATTTGAAACATCAAATCAGATTTTCTTTCTGCTTAATTCTTTTACTGAGAAAATAACAAACAAAAAAGGGTCTGATGATCGGCGTAAACGTCACATGATTTTGTTAACATTTCCCCAATGAGTTCTGATGCTAATCTTAGAACGAATAACAATGAGATGGATGCTCAAATATAAGAAATAAGGAATGGTACATACTCATATTTGCAACTTAGATAGGTCAATAGATTTGCTAAACTTGGGTGTAAATTTAAAAATGATTAATTTCACTTATTTGTTCTGATATCAACATGGAAGTAAATTACATCATTCAGTGAAAAATATCCATTGCGAATAATGATAGCGTAGATTTTTATAAAATTTCAATGAACATCATCTATAACAAGTCCTTATTTGCTGGAACAAACTTTCAGTCATGTACCTACATGTAATTTGTTCTGGTTTGAAATTTAATCTTGAACAAATTGATGATGTCAATAATTTGCTTCTAAAGTGACTATTGACATCATAATCCGACTTTGAAAATGTAGTCCAAATTTTGCATTTTATACATCGACAAGTGGAAATGAAATTAACTTTTTAGTATAAGATATTACCATTCAGAAGAACATTTTGATTTTTGAAAGAAAGTTATTAATAAAGTAGAAAACAACTTTACATAAGGGATAGCAATGTGATGTAACTGTAGAATGTTAAGATGTGGTGCTCTCGGTAAGAATATGTAAACAATCCAGCAGGAAGAAGATGAACCATAACCACAAAATACCATAATAACAGTACCGACCTCATCTCCTTCCACCAGTGGGTTCTATTTAACTCAACTCAATACAAACAATCCTATCTCTTTTCTGTACTTTCTAAATAGAGACAAGTTGAGTTTTATTATTCAATGCGGTTGTCCAAAATGAAAATTTTTACGTTTCATGGATATTTTACAACATCATGCTTTTAGTTGGCGGATTCAATTAATATTTTAACATTAATTTTGTGTTATTGACGACTTGCTTCTTTTGGTCTTTTTATAATTTCATGTCTGTCCTTTGCCTATGTAGTGTAAGAATGACCTCATTACATACTGATCAAAAAGACTAGTCCATGAATTGTTCTTTTCTGTTCTGTCGCACATATGAAAAATTCATTTCTGCAGCTGTATTATCAGGGTCATACCTCCCTGCCAAAGAAAAATATGTTAAAAACTTATTATTCCAAATGTGTAATAGTGATGATCAACGATGTATGATCAATTTAACAACAATAACACACAGGCAAAATGTATCTTCAACTGGCATATTTTATATAATGTTGTAACAATTATAGCAATCACGTTGATCTGATCTTTTCTTTCGCACATTGACAAAATTTAGTTCTACAGCTGTATTGTCAGATTATTGTTACACTCAGCGTGATTACAATTGACATTGAGAGTCTAACCTGAAGAAGCCATCAGGGCAGAAAGTGCTTAATAACAAATATGAATGCGATTACATTGTATGTACCTAATTCAACTTTAACATTATAACATCTATATAAAAACCTGCGAGTAGTGTTTGTTGATTTTTTGGTTTATATACATGTAATATATATTAGAATCAGTAATGCTATTGATTTAAACATATTTTATTCAGTGAAGAAAAGGATTAGGTACAAGTTATCCAGCTTAGGTAACCTTCTCCCAATTATTTACAAATGTAAGTTACAAAAAACATATATGTAACAAGGAAAGTGATATATTACAGAAATAGTATAGTAAGAAATATACAAATTAACTCACTGTACATACTGCAGTCAGGAGAATCGCTTACTGTTTGATATATATTGTTGGACTGCTTTGAAGATGGTCTGATTGTGCAGATCTGATACGTGCTTACTGCCATTTAGAAGTAAATCTAAATTTACATCATTATCTTTCACATACAGTTTTAACACGTTGAACATTATTCGTCTCTGGTAATCATATATTGGACACTCGAACATAAAGTGAAAAACATTTTCGCATAAATAACCACATTTGCATGTTGAATCTGGCTTAATTCCAACATTAAATAAATCGTAATTTAAGTCACTTACATGATATCTCAAACGAGTATGGTGAATGTTTAGAATGCGTATACCTGATGAAAAGTAAAAAGGTGCTGAAATATTGGGTTTTTCCAAATACGATTTAAACTTTTCTCTTGATGGTAAATTTCGCTTATCTAATGGGATATTATTCTATAACAATGTGGTTGAAGGGATAAACGACATGGTTGAGTGTTTCAATCTATAAGACGGAATAACAAATTGGTCTGCGTTTCTAAGAAAATAAGGAGTTGAATCACCAACGGTTGTAGGGAGTAAATCTATCAGATATGATGGTGCACTGCCACGCTATATTTTATAATATAATGTTAACTTTCTCCTTTCTCTACGTTCTGATAATTTTTCCCACTCGGTTTCATAATAGAGATATTTAAGAGGTGTGTATTTCGGTAGGCCAGTGACAATACGAGCAGCTTCTAGTTGTTATTGCTCAAGTCGCAATGACTGTTCTGAGTTACACCCATCCCAAACCTCGCAGGCATATTCAGATGTGGTCTTACAAACATAACATAAATTTTGTTCAGGGTTTGCCTGCTCAATATGAATTTAAGCTTACGCATAGAATTTATCACTTTAGAGACCGATAATACTAGTTTATGTATATGCTTATTCCATTTACCATCGTCTGAAAATATCAAACCTAAGTGTTTATGTTCATTTACATTTCTAATTTTGCATCCATCAAAATACCAAGTTATATTATTACTTTCTTTCTTAATATTGAAAATTATAGCTTCTGTTTTGTTTGGGTTATATTTAAGTAATGCTAGAGAATATATTGAGAAATTGGCAACATAAGCCATATATGAAATCCTTGTTATAGGAATTTCATCACATGTAATGGTAAATAGTTAAGCACTTAATTCATTCAACCATCTTATAATTGAAAATGATCTACAGTTGACAGGGTGGGTTCAATCGTTTTAATGTCGGACATTTTTCATTAATCGAATTTTTCTTTTCATTCTTTCACGCATTAACCCGCATTGTTCCCATTCATAACACTTCAAGCAGCCAAATTTCTTTTCTTGAAAAGATTCCGCCTAGTAGATATTCTTTGCATTATTTAAATCCGATTTCAACACTTTCATCAATTCAGTACTCCTACAAGCATTGATATGGACGCACTGACAATTATTTGCATTGTTCTGATAATTGAATATGTCATAATACATGTCAGAACTGACAGTGTTTGATATCTCTTCCTCTTTCTACATGTAACTTCTTGTGGTGTGTGTTTTCATACAGCATTTGAGTTATTGGAATAAGATTATGCTGACATATCCCATAACAATTAATTGCATTTTTTTCTTCTCCATGTCGAAGCTATCTACAATGATATAGTAGCGTTTGCATAAACTATCAATAAGAAGATGAAGTACTCAAAAGGAGAAATCATAATATCGTCAAATTTCTTTTTTGTTAAATAATTAATTTTAATGAAATTTGAGATTTATGAACGTGTGTTATCATTTGTGTCCTGTATTCTGTTTCTTTTCTTGTAATTGGTTATTTCAATGGAGTGACATTCTATTTCGCATGGGGATTAAATTTCAAATTACATTCTTTATAAACGTGGAATGGCAAACTTTAAAACATTACTAATTGGAATTGGAATTTGTTTGGAAATGAACCTTTTTTTCAGAATATATTATTTATATAATAGGAATCATCAATTGCAAATTGTCAAGATGTTGTGGATCTTTTTTTGTGATTTGGCCTTGTTATTTGTCAATGTTACAATTGATGACAATGGCAAGTATTGGTATTTGAAAGATATTGGTATTTGTAAGTGTTATCCTTATAAACATATATTAGGGAATGCATCTTGGGTTGGAAAGGTGCAGGATTGAATTAACCATTGAAACTAGAACACTATACTTAGTTTTATATATCAAAAGCAGAAAAAAACGTTTAATGGACTTTTCCACTAACAGGGATCAGTTGACACCTTCTTCAGCCCAACTTAAAAATGCGGTATCGAGCGTGACATGTCATGTGTAGCCCTTATATGCCCATTTTTCATACAAAACCAATTTTCCAATGTGGAGATATTTTCTGACATTGGCATTAATGTTAATGCTGCTTGAACTAAGATAACAATGCGAAAATGGGAGTAATTTAGTTTACCATTATCTTGTTGAATGTTGTTTCAGTTTATGTCGTTCCTGTACTCTTTTCGCAGACTGAGTTTTTATCAAGTCAAGTCAAATCAGTCTTGCTAAAACGAGTGTATCGCACAAGTGAAGCACTCCAGTCAAACCGGACCGAATGCTCAGCGTAAAACGAATTCACAAACAGCTCCCACTGCAAAACATCACGAGTCTCTTTTCCTAGAAATTTCTAACAATTTTGCTAAGACTTTAGTTTTTTTTTGTATTTACTTTCAACATTTACAATTTTATAGTATCATGATAATACGCGCCTTCATCCCTACAGACTTTGCTGATAGCAGTTGGAATGTGGGCAATGTTCAACAATTACATATGATATAGTTTCATCAAATAAATTCAGCGTGTAAAACATATGCTATTCATTTCAAAGAAAAACTTAAAGACTTTGCATTTGTTTACTATTGGGAAATTACAGTTATACCTTATTTAGATAACGGTACATTTTTAGGAATTTCAACTTAAAGATTTTACTTTTTCAAGTTGTATTTTGACTTATAATCTCTGCAAGGCTTAATGTTTAGGAGAAAGGTACGAATAACTGTTTTAAGTTTCAAGTTTTGTTGTTAACGAAATCCATTTACTGAGCTGTTTTTTTCACATTCCTCTTAGAGATGTCAGATTGTGATGGTTCTTGTTTTCCATGATTAACTACTCTTGTAGCTTTGCAAATTTGTGGGCCAAAAATAATCAACTGTTAACGTGTTTAAATATTCATTACATACATGATACATTAAGGAAAGAATATGCCAAATGATATAAAGTATTTCCTGTCCAAAAGTATCATTAATGAAACAGTAAATAGTAAAGAAGCAAATTGTAATCATAAAGAAAACGTCAATATCTCAAGTTGTTGCTTCGGGTATTCATCCTGCAAAGATATTAAGGAATAATAGGGATACACCACTACTATGTTCATATTTCTTTATTCATAGGTTTTGCTGACGTATCTATACAACAAGCTTGCAAAACGATCATAAGTGAGTGCCACATGTGTTGATGAATGTTTCTTTCTGTGCAATTATAATTTCCTATATCAATTTCAAGACGACACAATATTATTGTGAAGGTTTAAACAGACAAGGCTAATGAACTTAACTTCGAAATGTAGACATTAATTATTATCGAAAAAATACTTTAATCAGAGAATAACTGTCATTCACAACTGTTCCATGCAAACTTTGAGTTTGAAAATGTCCCCTCTCAAAATATTTATAATAAAAGAAGAATCACTATCATAAAGAAAGCAATGAAAAATTGCTGAAAATTTTCACCTTTAAGTAAAAAGAACAGCATCTTACTTTTCACATGTAATTGTTTTATTTTATAGTCCGTTTTAAGTTTTTCATATCAATCTCATATCAGTGGAATGGTCTCATACTTGTATGACATCATTTCCTTTGCGGTTTATCATGCATGAAATAATTGCGTACTAGATACAGACAGCGCTTAGAGCAGACACCTAATGCCTGGAGTATTTCGGCGCTTTATAAATCTATTCATTATTATTTACATTTTCCTTAACTTAAAAAATTAATTGTGTGCAAAAATAAATAAAAATTAACACATTATATTAGTTTCAGCCATTTTCACCTAAAATCATGGGTCAAAATCAATGGGTTTGACTTTTATCAAGGTTTTATTTATCTAATTGCAGTAAATGCGAGTTTTTGAAAACACGAAATCAAGAACATCTTCTTTCAAAGAAAATGTAGTGCGAATCATTTTCAAATAGATTTTTAATGTCCTTCTAATCAGCCCTCACCATGAACATCTATATCAATGTATCACATATGCGTATATTTATAATTAATGTACTTCAATCCAAAGTCATCCTCAACCTAATTGTGGTATACGTTCATGGTAACAAAATATAATTAACAAACGTATTTTTATCCTTGACTCATATCGAGAATGGAACAATGTTTATGTACAGAGTAATAAAATACAAGACAAACCATTGTGGGAGGTTGTTGTGCAAGGGATGACATGTTTCATCAGGATTCTTATCTCGTAATCAATACAAATAACACATAACAAACGAACTCGTGTTTGCATGGCATAGATGACATGCGTAGGCGAAAAATACGGTTATGTATTAGGGATGAAGAGAGGATTATCTGTACACGACTATTCAGGAGTCAACAGTAGATGAAATGTTAATTTGATTTCGGGTGAATATGAAACTATTGCCAAGTTTAGTTCAAGAAATAAGAAAAAATGTCACAAACATAAACGTGGTACTATTGTTATGAATTCAAATAGATTTTATACATACAATTTTCTTTCAATAGGCATTTAATTCTACAAATCAATTACAAAGTAAACATTAGATAGATAACAAAGATACTAGATTATTTTACTACAAATTATTAGAACAAGGCTGCAGATGAAATTAATCTTCAATGAGCGAAGAATATAGATCCTAAAATGATGGCTTACGTTTATTTATTAAAATCGTCTAAGACAATTCAGTCAGTGATTTATTAAGTATTTGAACCTGTTAAGGTATTTTGTTCGGAAAATGTAGAAATAACGACTTTAGTCAAAACTGCAAATGTATATATAATTGATGTGGTGATCAGGTGTGATAATAATCAGTATCTTTCTTTAATAAGAACTACCTATTATATCAAATAAGGGTTGACATTTCCATAAATAAATAAATGTATGTACAATATTTACACTACATAAAACAAGAACAGCAATAAAAAGTTCCTACAGTTAAGTCACTTTCATGCATGGGATGTTAAAATGTAAAATATCTGTCTGCATTCGTTAAAAACCTTTTAGATCTTGATACCATTCCCCTTATTCAGGTTCAACAAGGATTATTCTTAATTAGAGGTGACAAATTGGTAGAAACGGTACGGTAATACAGACGAGTGGCAATTGTCAGGGTTGATATAAACAGAGAGAATTAATTTTTCTCATTTACAAGTACGTGTATGATATAGGAAGTAGCTTAAGATTTACATCTCTTGTCAAATGGACCAGTCTTGCAAGTGGTTACGATTGGTAACATCCAAATTATACCAATTCATCTAGATGTGTTTTGCGTATCTAAAAAGTTTTGCACGAAAAAACAGAACAACAAAAGTAAATAAACTTGTTCAAGTAGTAAAAATTTGTTTCGAAACAAGAAGGCATTGTATTCAAAGAGATGCAACAAATATCGAAAACCATTTTAGGAATTGTTAAAAACTACATGGACTTGATTTATTCATACCAAACCAATAAGTGAGTGTTTGACAGCGGCACGAAGTGTTGATGTAACACAAAATAACTACCTAGTGGAGGTTCGCAATAAAGAGGAAAGTCATCAAAACATATCTCCAGAAGACGTTGACCTGTCATCAGTTTATGCATGCATGCACAGCAACCAGTCACCACACAACAGCAGCAACAGGCACTACACGAAGACTGGCAGCTCCTGAATGATGTCCTTCGCTGTCTTATCTTTTCCACGTGTCTGTGCTTGCATGGACTGTAAGGGGGGTCACATTTGATACTAACTCCACTATTTATTAAAATCATAGAATGTAATGAAGCGTGATCTGTCAGTGTTAATTTCCAAAATACCCCAGTGGACACTAACAGATATAGAGAAGGGATGTGTTGAATAAAACACTCCAGCATATCCTTGCAAGGATTGACAATTTTTTACTATTAATACTACATATTTTAAATGCTCGTAAGTTTGTCCTGTTTTCTTTAAATACCCAATTCCTGGGGTGTGTAGATTTTCTTGTACTTCAGTAAATAAAATATTTGTTTTAATGTGTCAGTAGTTTTTGATTTTGTGAGTTTCACACCTGTGATTGATAGCTATTGTGTGGTGGTTTTGTAAATGTTTTTAATATTTGTAGATTGGTAAGTTGCAATGTGAAACATATTTTACTTAACTTCAGTGAAACTAGTGCGACTAAGCATTTTGACCGAGGAGAAAGCATATTTTATTGATGCAACTAAACAATTAAGTAATATTTAGGAATGATGTTTCAAATGGTTGCAATCCTCTCAAAAAAATTTCAGAGTATCGAAGAATGAAAGGTCTTGGTCTCTTGATGTGTTGATGAAACTACTTTATCTACCTAATTATTTTCTTCCATTGTTATTACATTAAAAATATGTTAAGACACATATATCTTAAGCAGAATAAAGATTTTGGATATGTCCATTGTATTGTAAATGTATCTTTATATGAGAGATGATTATCATGAGCAAACGAATCTATAAATTGATGCCAACAAATAGAAATGTGACTGAATATGAATGCATATTATTTATTCCAAAATCTGTAAGCCTACGGACAATTCTATCGTTCCAATATATTGAGCATTTCCTTTATAATGAACCAGCTTCCTTGACTTTTAAAAATGTAAACTACTGTTTGAAAAATTAAAAAGGTAAGAAATGCTAACTGATTGAAATAAAGACGTGCCCTTCCTGGAAAGATTGGGCACGAGGTTTCAGTTAAAACAGTGTCTACTTCTATACAACGTGCATAGGATGAGATAGCAATACTTTAAAGTATGACATAAATCATAAGTGTCTGCAAATTTAAAAACATTCTATTTTACAAAATAATTTCATTATTGGCCCCTCTGACAAAATGTATCATTTCATATATATATTCTAAAGAATTGGAAAACAAATTGTTGGATTCATTGCACAAGGACGTGTAAGAACATCATTTATAACAGGGATATTCTAACATTATATAATGCAGAATATCATCATGAAAATCGTATTCATCACATTGATATTTGATTATCAATAGTTAGAAACAAGTATTAATGTAAATCCGTCCTGAAACGTGCAGTTTTTGATCAGACAGCATTGGAGATTGATTGTGGAGAAGGCGTAGTACGAGCAAGCTTCATTATCTAAACACTTCGCGCGGCACATCATTATGCCAATTGAATAAACAAAAACCTTTGTTCCAAACTTCCATTAATATGATCACACAAAGGAATTCGTAATATGCCATCATTGATACTGAAGTGTAATGTTTCAGGTTTTGACTAATTATGTGTTTAAATCTACTTACGATTTTATCAAGGATCAATTTATGAGTCCATTGTTGATTTTCCCGCTAGTTTAAACATAATATCAGTGTATCTACTTATACCGTTATATGAGTTTTAAAGATGCCTTTGAAATCCTTTTAAACGGATAACGCTCTCATTACTAAACCCTGTGCAAGACATGAATAGAAACAGTTTTCAAACAAACATCATTCGATTATCATCTGTTAACTGAACGTAGCATAAACATTTAGGAATTACCTGTCATTAACAGCATGTAATTGTCTTACATTATTGATATATCTGATCATATTTGGAATTGCGCAAAAACTACATATAAGGAGCCCATATAATTATCATTTTGTATTAGCATCCAAGACTGAATAGTATATCAACAAAGTTAGATATTATGAACATTTCTTTTAATTCTTTAGTAATTCAGGGAACACGAGAATATTATTTATACCCTTCACAAATCTAATTGTCTGGCAAATTTGTCCATTTGAAAATCGCACATACATTGGAATATGTATTGCAGGCCCCTTGGTGAACATTTAGAGAAGAAAAGTGCATTCTACTAGTGGGCAGGAAACCAAGGAGTGTTGTGAATTCTCTACTTTAAAGGACTACCCAATATACACTTCTCATAACCGTCATATTATGTCAAGTCTACAAAATATGTATTCACAAAGGTAACCGTAATGCGTGATTAATTGGAAATATCTCATAATCCAAACATCATCGAATGGTAAACATTTTACGTATCAGCTGTCTGATTGACATTCTAGAACCTGGCAGTGATAATAGATAAAACTTATTTCCTAATTTTAACTGAGGGCGTCCAAAATAGAAAAAAAACCTTTGACAGATTAATTTACTCACAATAGCATACGCTTTCTTTCAAACCTCTTATATTGTCAAAGTAGGAAACAATCCTTGTAATCACCTTTTTAAAAATATAGAATTATTGAATTTTTTTTCGCATTATCAAGAAATAAATCATATAAACTTTACGATTAGGTTTTAACTTATAACTTAGAAGAAATAAACATCTCGGAATGTGTGTCATTGGTAGCAGATGTACAAAAGGTATTTATTTTTAATCAATCTACCCCTAATAACATTAATACATTTAAGCACACTGGACTTTTTAGCAATTGTGACTTGTCACTGAATTATTGCCCATGCATTATACAGGAAACAATACTCGCCTTATTTATCAATCCGGTATAATTATTGTATGTTCTTCTGTATAATACTGCTATTTAAGTGTGGTATGATTACTGAAATGCTTTTAAGTCTTAAGATTTGAAAAGTGTTTCCATGCATTTGAATTGATTTGAAAGTTAATTGCCATTTCAAAATGATAAAATGTATTATTAAAAAATTCTGAAATGATGGCGCATTAATATTATTACGCAGTTTGAGGACACATCAGTCAACAAAAGATGTCCTAATGGTAAAAGGCCTGGGAAATTAAGAGTATACATTGAATTAAAATGTTCAGGGGATTACCATTCCGTTTAAACCTACGAAGAATGAATCATCTTATTTTAATGTACTTTGATTAATCACACACTAAACGCGTGTACTTTTTGCAATAGATTTAGCAACTGCTGTGCAACTAGATTAATGAGCAAAAGATTGTCTCTTTTATATGTTTTCTCAAATATAAAAATAGGCTTAATGAGTGCATTTATCCTTTGAAGATGGAGAATGGCATTTGATAATATTGTCGTAATTTCAATCGATTTGTGATGTATTTTTGATAGGACCATGGAAAGATTATTAATCATATTTAACGACCTTTTCTGTAGCATTAATTGTTCAAATGCTGTATTTTACGCTTATGTGAAATATTTATGCAATCATGGAGGCATTAATCAGCAACATTTTATAAATATTCATGCACAAAAGAGAAACCACGAACTTGTATCTTTATTGAGTTCAACACCTAACTTTTTTTTATAAGATTTGGTTTGTTCAATTTTAGGTTTGAAAGACGACACGAAAATTTTATCAGTATTATGTGCTGAAAATCTTATCTCATTAGTATTTCTAATGCTTGTAATGATCAATGTAAATTAAGTCACTAATACCTAGTTCATTTCAAAATCCACATTACATGTAGTCTTTAAACCATGACTGAAATGTAAAAATTATTGATAAAACTTTTGTTGTTGAAATATTCATTAATTAAGCAGATTTAAACTTCTGAAATGAATTTATTTTGCATGATGTTTATATATTGCCAATTTTTATGTTATCATTATACCTTGTTGCTCCCCAAAAGTTCGGTATCGATTGTCAGCAAATTTCCGGATAAAACGTCTTTAGATTTTATTCGTAATAAGAATGGTTGCTGCAATAAAAGATATTTCCGTGACCAAATAATATTTCAACTTTTCGAATTGAAATGATGTGGTGTGGATTCGTACACTTGTCTTGAATACAAATATCATTATATAAAGTTTTATATTCATCTGATATGTGTATTGTTATGTTTAAGATTAACTGTCATACTTATATTTATGATATATTTATGATGAGCTTTATATTCTTTAAAAGTGTTACTGTATCGAAAATCAACAAGCAGTGTAAATTGGTATTGACATTATGTCCAACCATCTGACAGCTTACAAATGTGTAGCAACATCAAACCAAATAACCTTAAGAATCACTCACACCACACCAGTGAGTTAACCCATACCATTTGTTCCATATAAGTTAACACGTTGTTAATGTTGTAATGTTTATCAAACTCAAGAACCCTGATTTAATAACAAGAGAAGAGTATATATACTTTATGTTTGAACAAGTTATAAACGCCATTCGAATCTCTAATTCATGTGAATGGTGTTATGTTCCTTTTCTGATATGTCGTGTCGTTTTCTATGCTTTCAAAAAATATTCTCTGAGATTGTTGTTTAATCAACAGCGGTGTGCATTGAGAAGCAATCTCTTAAAGTGGAATAGAATTATCGATGTGCCAACTGCAACGAGGCAATAATCAGTGCTAATGCTATACATACAGACGCCTCTAAACATTCAATATGCAGAATCTGAATTGCTGAGGGGAAGTTGGTTACAAGTCTCGCGAATGAGGAAGACCATCAGTGGCATGCTCTAAACCTGATACCATTGTTTTAAAGTATTACCTTTACTTTTGTTCATGTGTATATCCATTGTCTTAAAGTCTAGCTGGAAAACTCGACTCGGAGAACAGATTAGGGTAAAATCGACAAATACATATTGAAATATAAATATATAATTGGAGGAAAATAACACCTAATGTATCTGTCAAGATTCTTGATTCTCTTATGTCTTGCAATACCTATTTTAAAAAATACTTTTTCAGTTTTAACCGCAAGTGATGGTGAGCAGGAATCTTTATTCTACAGTACATTAAATACATCGTGTGCTACTTGTGATTTTGGAGAAGCATAACAGTCACTTGTATTACGCCATCATCATCTTGTATCTTTTTTATCATCACTTGTATCATTTTTATTCCACATGTAATAGTTTGCACAGTACATCAGAAACGTCAAAAAGATCTCTTTACAATTGAAATATTCATTCACCTATTCACACGAATTAGATATAGTTTAACTTGTTTGATTTAACTTCGTCCAACAGTTTTGGATAAAACTGCCACATATTTCTTCATTTTAAGTGGTCTTAGCAAACTGCTAAGTTTATTCCCCCAAGAGACAACATACATGTTCGAGAGATGAGAAATGAATTCACAAGATTATCAGAAACATCCACCAACTTAAGTAATGTATTGGTCTTTCTGCTTATATAAGTAAATTTGTAATATAAGATACTTTTACCGTCACTAATTGGTTATCGTGAGAATTGTAAAAGTCGATCACATGCAGTCAAGCCTTTTATTTCATTATGAGCAAGTTACTAAAATGATAGCTACTTAAAAAACTTAAGAACCTTTTAGAATGAATTAGGAGAATGATTAGATACCTAGTTCAGCAATTGTAATATTGTAATCAAAAGAAGTATCCCTTACATATACTGTATTATTATATTTAACAGTCAAGGATATCAATGTCGATATCTATATTGAAACATCACAAAAACCAATATGTAGGTTCAATGGATACACTTATCTTTATACATTTAAAATGTCAACACGTCACAACTTGCAATTGCATTTGCACTGCCTTCCAGCATTGTTGTTTGTTTTTTCTTTATCATTATGCAAAATATTGATTGCTAACACCTTACTACCTTAAACATAACTGAAAATATACCATATATTAATTCATAATATGTTCTAAGTGGCAGAGTTAATGTTTCATCGGTCTTTGTTTGTTGTTTTTCAATCCAGATTCGCTTTAACTCTTTTTCACAAAAATTATTTGAGATGGTTCACTGAAATATCAAAAAAGACAATAAATATATAGATATAACAATCTGTCCATACTGTCTATGGACAGAGCTTTATCACCCAATCAATTTAGAGGTGAAAATTATTTGCTTTACTTACAAAATAATCCTTGAATAAATTCATATCAGACCAACATTTGAGGGTCCCTTTAACTCTTTGGCATAAAAACATTCACTTGACATTGAATCTCAAATAGCAAGTAAGAAATAGTAATCGTGACTAAAATGGCAAGCTGTTGTTGATTGCATTTAGGAGTCTTTGTATGCTACAACCGTCTGTCATGTAAATTAGATATTGTTGGGTCTCTTTGCCCTGACGTCTTTCTAGAAGTGTTTGAAACCTCTAAACGTGTATTGAAAGCTGTGGGTTTTGCGTTTTTTTGTGAAGCATTTGGTATCTTAAAATCTAAATGAAACACTTAATGTCTCTTGTTTTCTTCACACGTGTGTTGCAACTATGTGCATTTTGCAACGATATTGTTTTTACCACGTTTATACGATTTTATCAAAAGTGCATGTAACGTATTGTTAAAAAGTCATGGAGAAAATTCCAGATGTTAGTTACAATGTAAATTGCACTTAATGAAGGTTTCTGACAACACTGTCAATGTGCCTTAATTAAGTGCATGAGAACTTCAGTTGCATAGCGTTCATGGAATAATCCAACTTATTTGTGCATTATATCAATTAGTACAAAAAACACATTCTGATTAGTTTCCCGATATATCAGGTCACAGATATTATTAAAGTAATGAACGCACATGTCACAGCACATGATTGTCCGTATTCAATATAATGATAATTTTTATATGGTTTTCATAATCACATGCATCCTTGATAATTATTTTTTCAAAATCTTTTATATTGTTCTGTTTTATTTCGTGAAGTTTCATAATAATTCAGGATACAGTTTATTCCCGTCTATACATGTTGTTAAAGTTATTGATCTGGTTATGACAGATACTCTACTTTCAAAGTCTCTGATTGAGGAAATAATTGACGTCTTTTCTCAAGAGAACAGATGTAATTACAGCAGTCGGTGCAGAAAGTTCATCTGATGGGATAGTCTAAACTCTGAAGACCTTGTTGTAGCTGTCGATGATAGTTCCTGTAGTCCTTCAAGAATAATTTCACAACCAGTTGTTACTCGGTCTCACCAATACACATCATTTAAAAAAGAATATGAACATTTGTTAAACAAACTTCTTTCTTTAATTTACACTTATCATATAAACAGTTTATTGTTCCCAAACGCCTTATATATTTTAATTCAGTCCTTGCATGGATATAAATTGTTACTTCATTTAAGTGGCATTAATTTTGATCATTACAACAAGGATATATTTCCTGTATCCGCATCTTCTCATGACAGAGCATACTCAAGGCGCACAATTGGAATATTACCCTGAAGGAACTGATTTCCATGCTGTCTTTTAAGCACTTTGCACGAACATATTGGTAAATACTTTCCAGTGGTCAGGTACCAATTTGTACAGCTGGGTAGAGTGGGTGTAATGTGGATGAAGCGCCTCGACCAAGGACACAACACAGTACAAGGCCGTGATTAAAATTGTTTGGTGCCACCAGCGGATTCGAACCCGGGGCTATAGAAGTGATAGACTAGCAACACCGTTATCGGCACAACTGAAACATTATGTTGATCAAAACCTCCAAAAAGTTATAGATTTTACTGATGACTGAATAATTTCCTTCTCGATAGCTAGGCCCAGAAGATACGAAGTTTGAAATGAAAATTTAATCTATTTTTGGAACAAGTACAAACTTATAGATATGTTGCATATAAAGAAAATTAGTTTTAATTTTAACTAGAGCGTACGGCAGAAAACTTTCCGGATATCAAGTCAATGTATTGATTTACAGTGTAAGTTTTTGAAAGATAAAAATGATACGTAAACAGACTACATACTTATCGGCTACTATAAATATTATAGATAAAGTTGACTGTGAGAATAATAATTCACAGTGATGCGAATTGTTTCTGAAAGGAAAATATAATAGCCATCCTAGTTCATTTGTACTAAAGAAATCTATTACCTCATATCGCCAATGCATCAATATACATAAATGTAATTAAAGTTGCTTTATTATCTTTGATAGAATCTAATGCTCCTTGGGACATATTGATTCATATAGATTATTGGAAGAGGGGAGGTTAAGGGGGGTGTAAATTTCATCACTATATTTACTAAGTTTGGATGATGGAAAGGACAAGCCTGCCTTTAAGGGATATGATAAAATGGTCAATGCAATTACATTATTACATTGTTGTAGTAAGATTTCAAACAACCCTCCGGAGTAGATACAATAATTTGATTTGGCTTTGGCAAATAAACCCAGATCTACATTTTCACAACTACCCTTTGCTCACAACATCACAACTCAATTGAAATTGACTTATGCTTGTGTGTAATGTTAATGAAAACTGCCGTAAAACTTTTGTCAGATGCCTTATTTCTAAAATTGTTTTTCTATTTCATCTTACACTATAATCAAAGATATAAAGGTTCTCATTCCTGTTTAATATTCTTTGATGGATTGATTATCTTATGCATTATATTTTTGTTTTCAGGATTTATTAATGTATTTTCTTGAATAATGCATTTTTAGCCGTACTTATAATGCTAGAAAATTTATCATATGTGTATTATAATAACCCCTTAAATACTGTTTTTAGTGATGATAAAATGTTAAACGTAACTTTATTGGTCTTGAAATCAATTCCTCAACAAGTTCAGTACGATTCTATAGCATAAACAGAAAGAAAAACATCAACTCTAAAACGTGATACTTTGAGGTTTCAGTGATTTCTATTTCTAGTTGATGTGTCTTCCATCAGTATTTCTTACGGTTAGGGAATCCTACACCTTATACATTGCGATTTAAGTTATCCCTGTGTCAAGATTATGTGTATAAAGTGGTAAGGAGTAGAAATGGAAGGTTGTTGAACAAGGCGAGTGATAGGTCAGAATATAGAAGTATAATTTTTGTAAGAAATCATGTCAAAATGGAGAAACCCCCTAACAGCTATAATAATATATGTAATTGTTTTGCGTCGTGCATCATGATTTAAAGAATATGATATGATTTATTTGATTTTTAAGAAATATTATTGTCAATACATCTTGGTATAATGCACTGACACTGGACAAAATTGGTGATTAATTTCACCTGAAGAACTATTTATTTTACTCTTCAACAAAAAAGGTTGATGTGTTAAAGGGCCCAAGACACATCATCTTCTCTATAAACTCTTGAAAAGGATCAGTGTTCTAAAAAGGGGGAATATAGACGTATTTTTTTGAAAAACGAGTCATTTCATCTTTATAAAAAAGAGGGAAAATAAATATCACAAACAAATACAAACGTGTTTCCCACCTTACACTTTTCCTCTAACTCATGTGCGAAAATGTACCCAAAATAGTATTTGATGGCATGTTGTTAGTTATCAAAGTGAATACTTGAGTAAGATTCCTTTTCTGGCAGATGATTCTCGAAGCAACTATAACTAAGAAGTCATTTGAAAATGTAAATCTGAGCTATGTTCGTTGTTTGTAATACTTTGATTCAATGGAAATGAAAAAGTTAGAGGAAATTGGCCATTTGTCGATGTTAAAGAGGCTACAGACTATCTTGTAGTCACTTGGACATGGCCTCATGTGACCCAGACTATTTCCATTGACTTTTTACTAGAGGGCAATCAGTAGACTTGGCATTCGTGACATAAAACTGCACTGAGAAACGTTGTAACCTCTGTAGCGCACGAAAACCAATATGTCTCTTATTTTAGTTCAGAAAATATTTACTGAACTAAGAATGCAGTCGTACATTTGTGAAAGTTTGTTGGGAGGCCAAAACCTTTTATTAATTGTTTTGGCTTTGCAAACACGAAAAAATTAATGTCGTTAATTACTGATAGACTTTTTAACCTTGCCATTCGGTACTTCACAAATAAATGTCCTCATTAACTGTTCACTGTACCTTTTTGTCTCACCATACGTGCTTAATTCACAGAAGGTCATTCAGCTTTTGCATTCTTTATATAAAAAGACAAATACATTAAAATACTATTTGAAACGGTCATGAGCTGATTAGCATTTCAAAATTTAAATTCCGTTATAATGCACATATAGCCTAAAGTATGAAAGTGAGTCAAATTACAAGTGTATTCCTGGTTGCAAACAGCTACAGTTCAGGTGCTCCAGCCCTATCATAAAGCTCAAAATAGCCCCGTAACATATTGCAGCTTTTCGGCACATATGAGCATAAAGGCTTTGTTATATTTTTTTATATATCAAAATAGATAATTCCTCATTATGCAAACTTCTGAATTCATAATGATATGTCTTAATATAATTATTTCATCTATAACACGATAAGCCTGCCTTTAAGGGATATGATAAAATGGTCAATGCAATTACATTATTACATTGTTGTAGTAAGATTTCAAACAACCCTCCGGAGTAGATACAATAATTTGATTTGGCTTTGGCAAATAAACCCAGATCTACATTTTCACAACTACCCTTTGCTCACAACATCACAACTCAATTGAAATTGACTTATGCTTGTGTGTAATGTTAATGAAAACTGCCGTAAAACTTTTGTCAGATGCCTTATTTCTAAAATTGTTTTTCTATTTCATCTTACACTATAATCAAAGATATAAAGGTTCTCATTCCTGTTTAATATTCTTTGATGGATTGATTATCTTATGCATTATATTTTTGTTTTCAGGATTTATTAATGTATTTTCTTGAATAATGCATTTTTAGCCGTACTTATAATGCTAGAAAATTTATCATATGTGTATTATAATAACCCCTTAAATACTGTTTTTAGTGATGATAAAATGTTAAACGTAACTTTATTGGTCTTGAAATCAATTCCTCAACAAGTTCAGTACGATTCTATAGCATAAACAGAAAGAAAAACATCAACTCTAAAACGTGATACTTTGAGGTTTCAGTGATTTCTATTTCTAGTTGATGTGTCTTCCATCAGTATTTCTTACGGTTAGGGAATCCTACACCTTATACATTGCGATTTAAGTTATCCCTGTGTCAAGATTATGTGTATAAAGTGGTAAGGAGTAGAAATGGAAGGTTGTTGAACAAGGCGAGTGATAGGTCAGAATATAGAAGTATAATTTTTGTAAGAAATCATGTCAAAATGGAGAAACCCCCTAACAGCTATAATAATATATGTAATTGTTTTGCGTCGTGCATCATGATTTAAAGAATATGATATGATTTATTTGATTTTTAAGAAATATTATTGTCAATACATCTTGGTATAATGCACTGACACTGGACAAAATTGGTGATTAATTTCACCTGAAGAACTATTTATTTTACTCTTCAACAAAAAAGGTTGATGTGTTAAAGGGCCCAAGACACATCATCTTCTCTATAAACTCTTGAAAAGGATCAGTGTTCTAAAAAGGGGGAATATAGACGTATTTTTTTGAAAAACGAGTCATTTCATCTTTATAAAAAAGAGGGAAAATAAATATCACAAACAAATACAAACGTGTTTCCCACCTTACACTTTTCCTCTAACTCATGTGCGAAAATGTACCCAAAATAGTATTTGATGGCATGTTGTTAGTTATCAAAGTGAATACTTGAGTAAGATTCCTTTTCTGGCAGATGATTCTCGAAGCAACTATAACTAAGAAGTCATTTGAAAATGTAAATCTGAGCTATGTTCGTTGTTTGTAATACTTTGATTCAATGGAAATGAAAAAGTTAGAGGAAATTGGCCATTTGTCGATGTTAAAGAGGCTACAGACTATCTTGTAGTCACTTGGACATGGCCTCATGTGACCCAGACTATTTCCATTGACTTTTTACTAGAGGGCAATCAGTAGACTTGGCATTCGTGACATAAAACTGCACTGAGAAACGTTGTAACCTCTGTAGCGCACGAAAACCAATATGTCTCTTATTTTAGTTCAGAAAATATTTACTGAACTAAGAATGCAGTCGTACATTTGTGAAAGTTTGTTGGGAGGCCAAAACCTTTTATTAATTGTTTTGGCTTTGCAAACACGAAAAAATTAATGTCGTTAATTACTGATAGACTTTTTAACCTTGCCATTCGGTACTTCACAAATAAATGTCCTCATTAACTGTTCACTGTACCTTTTTGTCTCACCATACGTGCTTAATTCACAGAAGGTCATTCAGCTTTTGCATTCTTTATATAAAAAGACAAATACATTAAAATACTATTTGAAACGGTCATGAGCTGATTAGCATTTCAAAATTTAAATTCCGTTATAATGCACATATAGCCTAAAGTATGAAAGTGAGTCAAATTACAAGTGTATTCCTGGTTGCAAACAGCTACAGTTCAGGTGCTCCAGCCCTATCATAAAGCTCAAAATAGCCCCGTAACATATTGCAGCTTTTCGGCACATATGAGCATAAAGGCTTTGTTATATTTTTTTATATATCAAAATAGATAATTCCTCATTATGCAAACTTCTGAATTCATAATGATATGTCTTAATATAATTATTTCATCTATAACACGATAAGCCTGCCTTTAAGGGATATGATAAAATGGTCAATGCAATTACATTATTACATTGTTGTAGTAAGATTTCAAACAACCCTCCGGAGTAGATACAATAATTTGATTTGGCTTTGGCAAATAAACCCAGATCTACATTTTCACAACTACCCTTTGCTCACAACATCACAACTCAATTGAAATTGACTTATGCTTGTGTGTAATGTTAATGAAAACTGCCGTAAAACTTTTGTCAGATGCCTTATTTCTAAAATTGTTTTTCTATTTCATCTTACACTATAATCAAAGATATAAAGGTTCTCATTCCTGTTTAATATTCTTTGATGGATTGATTATCTTATGCATTATATTTTTGTTTTCAGGATTTATTAATGTATTTTCTTGAATAATGCATTTTTAGCCGTACTTATAATGCTAGAAAATTTATCATATGTGTATTATAATAACCCCTTAAATACTGTTTTTAGTGATGATAAAATGTTAAACGTAACTTTATTGGTCTTGAAATCAATTCCTCAACAAGTTCAGTACGATTCTATAGCATAAACAGAAAGAAAAACATCAACTCTAAAACGTGATACTTTGAGGTTTCAGTGATTTCTATTTCTAGTTGATGTGTCTTCCATCAGTATTTCTTACGGTTAGGGAATCCTACACCTTATACATTGCGATTTAAGTTATCCCTGTGTCAAGATTATGTGTATAAAGTGGTAAGGAGTAGAAATGGAAGGTTGTTGAACAAGGCGAGTGATAGGTCAGAATATAGAAGTATAATTTTTGTAAGAAATCATGTCAAAATGGAGAAACCCCCTAACAGCTATAATAATATATGTAATTGTTTTGCGTCGTGCATCATGATTTAAAGAATATGATATGATTTATTTGATTTTTAAGAAATATTATTGTCAATACATCTTGGTATAATGCACTGACACTGGACAAAATTGGTGATTAATTTCACCTGAAGAACTATTTATTTTACTCTTCAACAAAAAAGGTTGATGTGTTAAAGGGCCCAAGACACATCATCTTCTCTATAAACTCTTGAAAAGGATCAGTGTTCTAAAAAGGGGGAATATAGACGTATTTTTTTGAAAAACGAGTCATTTCATCTTTATAAAAAAGAGGGAAAATAAATATCACAAACAAATACAAACGTGTTTCCCACCTTACACTTTTCCTCTAACTCATGTGCGAAAATGTACCCAAAATAGTATTTGATGGCATGTTGTTAGTTATCAAAGTGAATACTTGAGTAAGATTCCTTTTCTGGCAGATGATTCTCGAAGCAACTATAACTAAGAAGTCATTTGAAAATGTAAATCTGAGCTATGTTCGTTGTTTGTAATACTTTGATTCAATGGAAATGAAAAAGTTAGAGGAAATTGGCCATTTGTCGATGTTAAAGAGGCTACAGACTATCTTGTAGTCACTTGGACATGGCCTCATGTGACCCAGACTATTTCCATTGACTTTTTACTAGAGGGCAATCAGTAGACTTGGCATTCGTGACATAAAACTGCACTGAGAAACGTTGTAACCTCTGTAGCGCACGAAAACCAATATGTCTCTTATTTTAGTTCAGAAAATATTTACTGAACTAAGAATGCAGTCGTACATTTGTGAAAGTTTGTTGGGAGGCCAAAACCTTTTATTAATTGTTTTGGCTTTGCAAACACGAAAAAATTAATGTCGTTAATTACTGATAGACTTTTTAACCTTGCCATTCGGTACTTCACAAATAAATGTCCTCATTAACTGTTCACTGTACCTTTTTGTCTCACCATACGTGCTTAATTCACAGAAGGTCATTCAGCTTTTGCATTCTTTATATAAAAAGACAAATACATTAAAATACTATTTGAAACGGTCATGAGCTGATTAGCATTTCAAAATTTAAATTCCGTTATAATGCACATATAGCCTAAAGTATGAAAGTGAGTCAAATTACAAGTGTATTCCTGGTTGCAAACAGCTACAGTTCAGGTGCTCCAGCCCTATCATAAAGCTCAAAATAGCCCCGTAACATATTGCAGCTTTTCGGCACATATGAGCATAAAGGCTTTGTTATATTTTTTTATATATCAAAATAGATAATTCCTCATTATGCAAACTTCTGAATTCATAATGATATGTCTTAATATAATTATTTCATCTATAACACGATTTGAGTTGTGCCTTCGGCAATGTATTTTTCCACAGCACTTTAAGAACACCACCAAAATCGGAGAAGTTTGTAACAAGATTTCATCTTTCTTGGACTCAAAGGTTGAAAGTGTTAAACATTATGTTGAAAACAACATGGCGTCATCGATTCTACAATTTAAAAACCCCCATTAGCAAAAGAGTAACAAAATGTCAGCTCTGTTGCTTCTTAGTTTTCGAAGAAATCGAAGAAAATAGTCTTTAAGCGCTAAACTTCTGTGACACACGGCTATAAACTTTCTTACCCCCAGTTGCAATGCAGTCATTACCCAAACAATTTGTACGGTATTCAGTTTGTTTAAAGGTTTAAAAGAGAAGATTTAGAGATATTGCGCCATCTCGAGTTATTTCCTACATGCGTCTGTAACTTCTATAGATATATTTTTTTTGTAAATGACTTGAATGCAAGACAGCTGTACTTTTTGCTGGATTAGATATTTCATATCTGTCATTGGTGTAAAAGTATTTGTAAAGAACTCTGAAATGAATTAAATTTTGGGACTTTTGGTATTTACAACAATATTCCACAAGCACACATTTTGCACTTTTTAAAAGTTTATAATGACTTAAGAAAATACTCTGAAACAATACTGGACTTTTAGAATAATATGTATTCCTTCTAAACCGACATATGGATGTAGAAATGGATAGTTGATGTATTTGTTTGTAAGTGTGCGGGGTCATAATATGTTTGGCCGCAATATTCGTAGCTACGAGGTTAGATAAAAAGGTTCGTAGAATGACATAGAAAACAAGATCAAAGTATCTCTTTTCGCATTTTGATTTTCGAAATAGTCTCTATACTGACATTAAAACATTTGGACCAGCGATATGTTCTGGACAGCGTCGTTATGCCATTCTTGTAGAACTCCGCATCCTAGATTTCAAGAAATCTGACCACGGCAGCAATCAGGCTGTTATTATCAGCAAAAAAAACGTCCACGTAAATAGTTCTTCAGATTGGGGAAGAGAAAGAAATCCTATGGTGTCAATTTGGGGAGTAAGGTGGATATTGAAGAATATTCATCGTGTTTATTCTACGAATATTTTGAATTACCCTCGTAAAGGATCCTTGTATAGGTTCATAATACATTCTTGAGGTGCATATATTTTCAATTATAGTTTCCTTGGAAATATAATTATCAATGATCATGGTTTTTTGCCCTAGCTATCATATTTTTCTGATAGTCTTTAAATATTTGATATATGCGAGGACGATACCTATCACTATGTCTCAAAAAAGCAGAGTTTGAAATATTCCCCGCCAAATGGTAAAAGTGTGTGATATATATTCACAATAGTTATGAATCTACATTCTTAAAATAAAAGTAATATTCTAAGCAGTTCATTGTAAAAATTTTGGAAATTTAAAAATGATAAAAGGTCAAAGAACACCAACCAAATTTATTTTTGTAACCGGATGAGGAGTTTGTAACAAGATTCCAACTTCCATTCAACTTTAAGGACAATGTATTACATAATCATTGACGAGACCACGTGTTTTCGATTTTACAATTTAATTCACCCATTAGTTAGAGAGTACACAAAATTACAACTGTTCTGCTTCTCGAGGAAAAAGTCTTTAAGTGCTTCACATTTGTGACACATGTCCGTTGTTATTCCCAATGGCCAAGCAGCCTTTACACAAGCCTACATGTTTAAAGGCATGCAGTTTGTGTAAAAACTCTAAACTAAGATTTAGAGTTCTTTCAGCACATCGAAATACATATTTCTGTTATTACATAATATCTATATTTGTGTTAATGGCTTAAATGCAAAATAATCTGTTGCTTCAGCTGGATAATATTTGCCATAAATATTGGTGTTTGATGTAACATTATTTGTTAAGAGCCATAAAATCGTTTTGAAAATTGTGCTTGCCTTCCGAAAAATGTTCCTTTCAAGAATTGCGAATTTTTCGCTTTTACATATGTAACAACTTTAGTCCAGAAAAATAATTAATTAGTTGTACAATGTCAACAGATCTGAAGTTTGTAAATCATCGTCATGCTATTTGAAGCTGATCAAATTTCTCGACTTTTTTCACAACCAAATTCTACAAGCACTCATTCTGCAAACTTCTGCTGAAAAACTTATAATGACTTAGGATAGCAGTCTCACACATCAATAAATTTTAGAATGATATTTATTCCTTCTATAACGACATGCGAAACATTCAATTTGATATATACACCCTCGTTAGAAATAGAACTCTTCCTGTTGTTGAGCTTCATACTGGTCAATGACCGGTTACAGTTTCCCCGTATTATGAACATATCTCTTCAACACGATATAGGGTTGATCATAGAGTTAAAGGTATCTTATGTAATCGTAATTGCTTGTTAGTGTGAAGGTCAATATCTCCAAGTGTTTGGTTTTACCATGAAATTCTTAGTGGAAGTTTGTTTTGTATGATTCATTATACCGTCTTGTATATATATATTCATTTGCAGTTGACTTGTATGTAAAATCATTTAATGGTTAATTTAAATTTTAAACAAATAGCTATAACCTTTTGATAAACTATAAGCCATTAAAGATTTATTTGTGTTGAGGACGATACCTATAATTATTATGTCTCCAAAAAAATCTGACATGCTTACTTTAAAAAAGAACTTGATGAAATACAAATGACAATGAAATTTTTCATGGCCCACGTATATCATCAAAGAAATCTGGTTTAAGGTTAATTTCTTTTCCCCCCGTATGGTTTCACTTTTAGGAAACAAGAAAAACTGCTAATTATCAAACTAGAAATCATCAAAAATGATGCCAAGGAAAGAAAACCTACAAGGGGCAATTTCAATGACATGAACTTTTTTTGGGATAAATCTTCAAATTTAACTGTTCAGTTATTATTTATTCAAAAAGTTCAAAAGTCCAATTATTTATTGTAACTGCGCTCACTTCATCAATTCATCACATTCAGCAGTTAATCTGCACCTAATAATTTCCCTAACCTTTTGTCCCTGAAACTGACCCACAAAGGTCACAACTGTAAGTTCTGAAAGGATGAGTAATAGGCAAAAACTAAGGCTAGGAAGTTCTACTGAACAAAAACACGTCGTTAGTTTCTAGTTTATCTAAACTTTTGTGAAATCATATTTCAAGACAGTTTTCTCAGTAACTGTTGATTATCAATGACAATGATAACGGTTTAAGATAAAAAAAAAACTATGAGGGAATAGAAGATTATAATCATCAACCAACAATATGTGCGCACTAAATAATCTATAAAAATGACACTTAATAGTATGCTATAAAGGATATTGTAATAAACCTTCAAAACAGTGCAATATTGAAATAAATGGTTTTGAGTTAAAAAATTAAAGGCAAAGGCCATGTAGTTGATCATGCTGTAACATTCATCATTATGCGTCTATAGTATAAAAACCTGACTTTCCACTACTTTTAGCTATTTAAACTTTTTACCTTATAGAGAAAAAGATGAAAATGCTAACCCCTGTGACCTTAAAATGACTCAGATTATGTTTTATGATTGTTCATGTAGCCTCAATAAGAGACAAAATACCTATTTGTTCTTAGTAAAGTTCAAATCGCCTCCCCAAACATGTAGATTTTTTTAATATATTCTTGTTTTCAATAATAATAGGTAAACGGCAATGTCTATATTCTGAGTCCATTTCAAATGTGTTTTACTTAAATGACCCACTTGATACTACCAACCCATATTTGTTTTCGTGTCTACTGTAAATAAGGTTCTATAATTACTTTTTAGTCATTGGCGCCTGTCATTGTCCGGTTTTCGATCATAAATCACGACATAAACCGGTTTATTGTCACTATACTGAACTGATAAGCATCAGGATGCTGAATTTCTAAACCAATACTACTAATTCATAAAATAACACTATTTATAAAGTTTTAAAAATTTGACTCCAACAACATACATGTATACTGTTGCCCTTTAGCAAAGGAGTTAGTGTACGACATTTTAGCTTTGTAAACCTTTTGCTTCTTGATTAAGATGAAATTCGTTTTTAGGTCGTGGCCGACTAAGCCCTTATTAGGAGTCACAGGGTCATCAAATCTATAAATTAGAATCCACTAAGGAGTCTGCACACAAGAGTTCAGAGTGGTCCCTGTGACCGTTTTAAGAGGTCAGAGGGTCATTAAATCTATAAATAAAAATACCAATCCCAAGACTTCAGATTTCTTGGTTCAAAAGTTCTGGAGCCATGCCACAAGCCCATCGGTCCTCTCTGGCTATATTAGCTATATAAAAAAAAGAAGAAAGTGTGGTTATAATCATGAAATTCCTTTAGTTCCACAGTTATCATAAATGTGGAAGGTAGATAAAGGGAGGGGGGATTATATACGCGTATATCTGACTTTTGACGAAAACAGAGCTTTTACATAAAAACAGACTCCCTGATATTTAAAAGCACACATGACGAATTGCACATGATGAGAGCGCTGACGTAGAAGGATGAGGAACATGACTATAAATAGAGCAGGATCAATTAGGAAATTACATTTTACATCATTAAAAACCAAATATGGCTGGAATAACCTTTTCATTTGTCTGTGAATCCATATATTGCCTCATTGATGGAAGATGATTGAAGATGACTAGGAGAGATCCGTCTCATTCAAGCTGTTGCAATATCAATCAACACAAGCATATTGAAAAAGGGTGAGTGAACAGAATCAATGAATATATTTCAGCCTTTTAAGAAAGAATGTCATTGCCAATTGTTTGATCAATTTGTAAAAGGATAATATTCATAATTCATATATTAGAGATAAATATATGATATGTTAGAGCCAAAACAGTAATATGTTGTTTAAATCTAGAACACGAAGATTTTCTCTTTCTCTCAAAGTTATACTAACAACGGAATTACACATCATACGTCTTTCACCCAAACAATAGGAAGAAGATAATTTAATTAGATAACTAAGCAATTTGACTTTTTGCATTTTAGACCACATATCACCTGATGTGTTTCTGGTGCTGACATTGTCCTTTGTAAGTATGTGATCGGAATATATCTTTCTTTATCTACCCAGCAGCGTTTGGAAGAATGGTGTTGAATAAGTCAAATTTAAGCCAAAATCATATTACATGATATTTGCACTAGGTATAAAAGGTAACGAAACAAACTTAAGCAGATGTACAGTATCAATAGTGTGTATTTAAGAAAACAGGAAATTAAGTGATTCGTTTAAGTATTCTGAATTTGTGATGATAAAGAGATGTCTAAAAATTAAAGTATCTTATTGTTCCACATGATTATATCGGTTGAAGATGTACATGTATCCTTTGCTTTAACGTACTAAATGAACTAAGTAACAAGTGTATATTTTGTTTCAGCGACCATATGTAAGGAGGCGTTGTCACTTTAAATGGACTGTCAGTGAAAGAAAATTTGACATGATTATCTTATGTTTTTTAGGGTTTTCATATAGATATTTTAACAATCCTGAAGATAAAAATGAATTTTAGAGTAATAAATGTGCTTTCCAATGCTACCTAATGAAGCTAAATTGGTTTTTCTGTGATGTTAATGATCATTTTGTTGCCTTTGACTGTAAATAAAAGTAAAATTACCTAATATTTACTGTCTGATAGAAACGCAAATTTACGATTTTGTCTTTAACGTTTATTCCTTTTTCTGCAACTTAGGCCTTACATGTGTTTATAGTAATGAAACAATCAAACGGCCATAGGTTTTCTTCAATGAACTCTCGACTCGTTTAAATGTTATCATCCGCAGACCAGCATAGTAATTTGAAGCGTCAGAAATGGGGAAAATGTACACCCATGATCATATACTTGCCTTCATGGAGCATAAAATATAATCGCTAGAAGTCAACTGCACCAAGTAATAATGAATAATGGTAAAATTGACTCGTGTTAAAAGTTTTTCACCTAACAATTTCAAAGCCATACTCTTTTCATAAGCAATTCATCACTTCCTTGGCACGTCTCTTTGAAGTGGATTTTCCCTTCTTTTTCCTGAAGGTTAATGTCTTTTGTTATGTTAGTTAATTCAATTATAATGATTTTCTTTGAAGTTATTCACATGATATTTTGACATTTAATTGCGTTATCTATTACTTCCATCATAGTATTTCTACTTAGTTGACGTAAGTGAAATATAATCTGATAATGATGGTTTTCTTGCAACTTTTTATTGAGTGCAATTACGATTCACTCAAAAGGGTTCCTTATCTAACCCTCACATTGTCGCAAGACATGACTGTGTGCTGTTTGTCTACAGCTGGTTTTTGAATCTACATTTACATGAGATTCGCCTAAGTTAATCGTTTCCTAAACACTTTTGTTTTTTAAAAAACTGAAAATCATTTTAATACTTTTCATAGAAGATAACAAGAGAAATTCGTCAAAATGCCATCACTGCTATTTATATCTTAGATTTTAAGAAATAAACAAAGGTGGTGACGTATTCTGTCCAACGGTGCTGACAGTGGCACCTGCCTTAATATACTTCCACACATTTTATCCAATTTTATGTACATATAATTAATTGATGTGATGACACACGGGCCTTATTTCCCTTGAATAATAGCTCCTCACTTTCTCCTCCAAGACTGAGGGTCAACTTGAACCACCTCTCTATAATAACACTGGTCAGTGGTCAGCAATGCAATTCGTTGCGGCGGGGGACATTAAAAGTGAGATTTTTAAATCAGTAATGTAACTTTGTAATAGGATACAGTGCCTTTATCACGACTGACTTTTAACTTTGAACCTTCGTGAGCAGAAAATAATGAAAAAATGAAGAGACTCGAAGTTTCCCTTTGACAAATAGTTCGTAATATCTACTTTCTACCTTTATTGTTGAGACAAACATGTTATTTTTTGCAAAGGAAACTGGCATCCTATATGTATTTTCTATCCAATTGTCAACACCTCACAAACATTATACATATCAAGTAATACATCGTGGATATAATAGCTCTCAAAACATTTTGATATAAAGTATTGATGTTGAAACACGTGTAGGTGTTAACAAGTGTTCGTGTCTAAAGAGAATAACAGACAGTCTCAACACAGAAAAATAGATAGATAGATACAAGATACTGCTGTAGGCAACATGAGTTACGTTCCTTCGTCGTGATCACTTAGTTTGGGCCAAGGCGTGTATTCCTCTGTGGAGTAATTGATCCCTTGTTGTTCAGCAATGGTGCATGGTTTACAACTCTACTTTCCTCGTATGTTACACACCTCGAACTTTTGCTTCTATGCATTCAATCATTGATTTAGTAAGAGATAAAACGGCATAACATGGTTTCGTTCAAACCACTTAGCGATGTTGATCTTGTTGTCTGCAATAAGTAACATTTGGCTTAAGAATTCGTCAATTCAATCTATGAGAAATAAGTCACTCTATCTCTTTAACAATATGCAATAGTCAATTACAATGCAAAACCAACCGAGCAATACTTTGTTTACTTGAATGGTATAGTGCTTTTGCTCAAAGATATATAACTGCCTTACTACATTACGTTTATGTAAATGTCTGTTGTAAGTTGTGGATCAATGAAGCGGGAAAAGTTCCTTGGTGGAGAGATGTTCACAGTCAGAAGAAAGACTATTTTCACTTATTACAGATAACATTACTCTACATACTGGTAACATCGATTTCAGCGGAGGATAAAGTGAGATAAAATATGAAGCACATATCATCTTGTCGCCGCGGCGAATTTATTTTGCTTCCTATTTAATTCAGAGTGAGAAATGTAAAATCTATAACGTTTTGATTCATTCTCATTAGAAGATGTAAACAGTGTTACTAACAATGACTTTAGATAAGGACCCTATATAAGGATAATCAACAAGATGCGAGGAATTACGGTTTATCTGTCCTGAGTGGATTATTGTTATAAATTCCGAGCTTTAGCGACACTAGGGACAGATAAACCGTAATTCCGAGCTTCTAGTTGGTTATCCTTTTTCTTACCGAAGTCAACTCTAAGAATATTTACGGCACTTTTGGAAAATACCTTCGTGAAGGCGAGTTGCAAGTAAACTCGGTCTTTGTATTCATGCGCGATGAACAACGATTATGTTATGGCGCAGTTTAATGTAGTCTCTGCAATTAACTACATGTTTGTGGGTCATACATTAACCAAGACAATCCTAGATGAACGAAATAGTAAAACAAAACATATAAAACATTTTACATTGACATACGAAAATTAAATCAATGATTGTTCTGAAGTCTCTGTGACACGGTACGCTTGACTCACTGAACGAATGAATAGAAATAGTTCTGTCAGCCAATCAGATCTCGAGTTATTTCTTAGAAAAACGTGACCATTATGAAAACTTTAATACCCGGCATATTTATGCCCGCTTGGGTAAGAATATGTCATAACTGCTTACAGATTTTTTGTTACAAACATCACCCTGCTGCACTGACGTTTTCACACTATATGGACAACACGCTATTTACAATTCCCTTATATTACTTTTGTTGGCCCAAACCGGATATATTTTTATATTGCTTCACTTAATAGACAAGGTTCTGATATGAATGTAGTTCCCTAAGCACACATTATTGTTATATTGTTATTCTGTGTTGAACAGGGTCAATAGAGGTAAATTATTGATTAATGCATATTAACTTGTACCCTTAAAGATGATTTTGTCAGTTGAAAAATCCATTGAAAATTCAGTTATTCAAATGACTGAAAGATGTTATGCGTTGGGTGAAGACTTCAGCCAGTAGAAATGCAACTTATATGTAAACATATGATATTCTAGTTTTTAAAAGTAACAGGTGGAAATAATGATTGTGATCATAAACGTATAACACATTTTTCAGATGTTGACACATTTTCAATTTCCTCTAATGAGGCGAACACAACATTGTGATCGTTATTGTACATATTTATGCCACAGCTTATCAATAGAATATAAATCTCATTTCGTTAATCTACCCTACATAAAATTTGCATGATTTCACAATAGAGAGGATATTTACATTTTTATTGTTGGAAAACACGATGGTCCACATGTGATGAATCAAAACTAAACAATGGGTAGTCATGGTCTAAACGTCTTGTCATCAAATATCAAATGGAGCAGAGTAGACCGGATGAAGGGCATTCTGTTTTGAAGGGCATTGATATTTAACATTTTATAGAAATGAAGTATGTTTCATTGAAACATTAAGTAGTTAGATCCGCAGTAATTCGTAGATTGTTAATGCCAGTTTAAAAGTTACTCAGGTTCTACACAAACATAATAAACTCATACCTGAAAGGACACTTATGACTAGCTGCATGTTATTGGAACGTAATAAACTGATTTTACCATCAAATTATTTGAACAGAGGTTTGGTGTACTTTTAAATAGCGGTTGTCAATTCACTCACATTGAAACCTCTGATGAACTTATTGTGTTATCGATGCTTTGATACATTTAGGGAATTTGCATGAAATGAATATACTTTGTGAAAATAATTCATGTATTTGTATGAATGATTTCGAATCCACTTATTTCATACTGTTTTCATTTATGGACGGATAACATTAAGTATCTGATAAAAACGAATTCTGAAGCTCTTGAAGCTTGTGCGTTTGTATGAAAGTAAGATAGCTCAATGATTGTTGTCATTCAGGTTTCATAAATTTTATTCAACTTAACTTGAGCCAGCAGTAATAACGTGTAATATATCATCATTATTAGAACTACCGAGACGCCATCTTCTCTGTAATAGGTAATTTCTCTACAGAACGACTGTAATAATATCAAATCTGTACTGCTTCATATCATCACTTAAACTAATACATGCGCACCTAATTACGGCTTCAGTACTTAATTAGTGACATATTCTAGGTTGAAGGTGAACAAAAATTCCATCTTAATGTTGATCTTAATCAGCAGACTGGTCAGAATTTAACTTTCAGACAATAATTATTCTAAATTCGATCAATCTTGATTTCAATAAATTCGATTTGCAGTCAGAAAACTTGCTGTCCATTCAGAGTGTATAAACGGTAGTCCTTATTTGAATGTCATGCTATAAGGAAGTATTACATGTATGCAACATGTTTCATGACATGTACACATCATTCCTATGGCGAAGGCAACACTATTCTATTTAGATAATGTAACGGACAGCCTATCCCGCTTGTAATAGAAATGGCTATCTATTACGTCATGTTGTCTAATAAATCACAAAGTGTTTGTCCCTAAGAGGACAGTTTGATTCAGTAAGATTGAGTTCAGGCGACTCATCAGTCCCATTGTTCTTTACATTCACGCTAAGTTTCAATGCAATGAGTGATTTCAGTGACAACGGACATCCAATTGGCAGAAAACTTTACACGCAAAGACATGTGATTATCAGTTTACGTGCCGGAAGTTCGCACGATTATAATTTGTGTAACTATTTCTGCACAAGAACTTAAACATGCCTTAAGAAATCATTAATGCAAGGGTTAATTAATTTGTTAAAATATCTCTATTCAAATCATCAATTTTGCTCATGGAATTATACATGCAAGTGTGAATTTAGAACTTGTATAACTGTCTCTAGATGAGTAACAAAACATACGATATAAAGTAATAGATGCAACCTAAAATGAATTTACCATTGCAATAAGAAAGAAACGGTAAGGTGGATTACGGAATGAGATATAATATATGACTGGGTTGTTTTTAGACTGTTTTTGGTATATATATCTTTCGGTTGATAATATATACATGGTTACTAATATTGTATTCACTGTCACAATGATCTAAGGAATTTGTTTTAGTTTTCGGTCTTAAGCGATTACAATGTTATTAATGCATTATATAATATCAACATTCAACTAAAGATATACGTTCTTCCACATTATGAGTGCTATTGTTAGGTAGTTATTAACTTTCTTGCTGTTGGATATTTGAATTTGTTAACGGCATTAAGATGATAAACATACTGAAGACAGGATTTTTATTGGATAACAACGTATTTATTGTGTAAATCTCTGACAGAGATATTTATCACATGTCACTGCAATATCTAGGTGTTTTCTAGATCAAGTCAACGTCCTTGAAAGGTAACCTACATTGACTTTATAATGTGTTAAAGTGCAGTCAATAGATTTATAAAAGACAAATGTTAAAAAGCATACTGGCATCGTGTTGAAGTATGTTGATTAAATTTGATAATAACTTAGTAAGTATTTACGTAACAACTACTAGTTGCTGTATTAAACTCAACATGTTTAGGGCGATGTGAGACAAGCCATTAATATGTTTGGTGGTTAATATGTCTCTTTCTGTTCTATATCAATGCTATATTTACAGTACTATTGTTTTAGTACTTACCGCCGCTTGCTTTAACGCCTTCATTATATTCAGGATCAAAGTCACCTAGCAAAGTTAGATTGGCTATAGTTGATTCTTTACGGCGAAAAAAGGTTAATGTCTATGTTTTGAATTCCTAGTGCTGTCAGTTTTAAAATTGAAAAAAAAAGAATCAATACTACAGAAAAACTGGGTCACTAGAGGAATTTGCCGTCGCAATGATTGGACGTCTCGAGACGCTGATTTTCAAACCATACAAAATATTGTCATGTTAGTAACGTGTGTGCACACTCCTCTTAATATTTGCTAAATATAAGTGAGTAAGATTTTAAGTTCGAGAACTGAAGAACTGCATATTTAATTGTTAAAATTTGGATCATATTATCTACAAAGGTACAAAAAGAGAAGTGTCTTCGATTAACAAATATATGAATACGTGTTGATTAAAGTAAGAAATATACGAGATTGTCGAGGATAAGTATACTTTAAACAACGAGTGTTATTATATTTGATATCAGTAGACACTGTGTGAGATTTTCTTTTTACTTCCAGTCGTTCTTAATCATAGATGAATCTCCTACCATAAAACTGCCATTAGCCATCTAGAATAGCGTGGTCATGGCATTGAGACGTCATTAGCATGATGACGTCAAGGCATTGTTAGGTCGTCCTTATTGCGACATCAAAGTATTGATATCAGTGGTGTCAGTGATAACAGATGATGTAGATATCTTTTGATCACACGCAGATGTTAACTGTGAAAGAAATCTATTGTGAATGAAATTATCTTGTATTAGAAGGGACCAGGATCATACGGGGTTGGAATTCACACCCGCAGAGTGAGGCAACAACGCCAACACTGACTGTAACAACAGCTACCCAATTCGCCCACCAGACCTCTACAAACATTAAGGTAAAACAAGTCGTAGTTACGCTAGTGTTACATTCAGTACCTGATAGCAGTAAATCCACACAGCATATAAAACTGAATGCATTAGAAATACATACCATTTAGTTCAGGACAAATAGACCATTGTTATAATTGGGATCACACCATCTGCAATAGTAACAAACTATTACAGTACCTCGGACTAGCAATTAGCAGAATTCAAGCCTTCAGAAATTTATGATATGACATGAGAGCTCAGGTATAAGCTAAACATACTACTAGGCTTAGTGTTGATGCACTGTTAGGGTTATAGACTCAAAGTTAATGAAAATATGCTGAACATTATGCTTACTTGGTTTGAAAATATTTTATCAAAAAGAAATGAGGTTAAGGTGAGGCGAAACTTCCATAAGGCTTATTTGAACACCATTCCATCACACAATATATGGACACAAAATAGAAAATACAGAAATTAAAAACTCAGAGAAAAGCGAAAACTTGTGACAAACTTAAGAATAATAAATTTGTCAAATGTTGTTGTATTTGCCTAATGATGAAAAAAAGATGTTTCTCTTCATCTGAAATAAATAATGCCCAAAGTCAAATTTGTCAGTATACTATACATTGTTGCTATAAATATTTCAGATGTTTTAATATACTGCAAACTTGGTAGATATGAAAGCCATTAATACTGAATTGCGATTGGACAGAAATGTTGTCCTGTATCATCTCACATCCCAAAGTGGATGTAATGATTTAACAGTACCTTGAACACCATACTCGAAAAGCCTATTGTCCTTATCATGTTTCAATGCATTCACCATTCATTTTGATTGAACAACAAACATTTAATTATAAACATCATACACTTGAGCTTATCTGCTGATGGGAAGTCATCTAGATGCCATTGACCTTTTGTTGCCTTTTATTTTTTTGTCTAGAGTATTGATCCCATGAGAAATTGTTCCATCGGGAGAGTACAAAAGGGACATTAACCTTATAAAAATTGTTTGTTCTAATAACATGATGACGGTAATCTGGTTTGGCATTAACAAAGCACTGATTATTTTCCTTATGTGTTAGCAATACATAGTTTTGTTCTAACGTAAAAGTAATTGAATCGAGGTTTTCTATTCAAAATCTCCAACTGCTTGTTTTGTTTCCTTTTCGCTGAATAAATGAGGTTGGTCAACTTGATTAAATCAATAAACTTGTTTCAAATAGTAAATTCATACAAAGATATAAATTTGATTCCTGACGTGACGTGATGTTGCTTATTATCTGTTCAACAGTTAATGATTTTCTATGAGTAATTAGCCAGTGAATGTAATTTAAATACGTAGTGATTTACATGAGGACATCAACTGAGAATGTTATATGCATGTAAATGCAATCAACATAAAGCCTAAATAAATAAAATTGCAGATCACAATGCTAATTTTGATACATATATATATGAAAGTGTAACAAAACACACTTTACAAGAAATACATGTATATGTAAACATGTTCTCCGCATTACATATGAAAGGACAACTATTTAAAGCGGCATATTTCAGGAAACGCCATTTCCATACAGACACTTTACTATCTATGTAAATCTTTACTCCCAAGTAACAAAAGCCTGGCTGATTTAAATATCAAATCTTATAACATATATTAATGTAACATTTACATGCAGAGTTAAGTTATGATTGGGGATGAAAATGGTAGTGATTTAACAAGGAACGCTGACATATATAGAAACAATATCATACATAACATAATATATAATTATTATATTTAAAAAAATAAAATTCCACTTTCTCTAGTTTCTGACAATGACCCACAGTAGCATTGTCCGGAAATACTTCCAGGGTGAGGAATGGGTAGAGGCTGAGGCTAAAAACGAGGTAAAAACCAATAAGATTCACCATCGAGTTACCACTACCAAAATATATCCACTTTGGTTTCAAATTTATCAAAACGTTACGGTAATAGCTTTTTGGTAGCAATGAGAGTTTTCTTTATTATTACAGACAGACAGATAGACAGACAAGACATGTAGAGATTGCTTTTAATGAAAAATAACAGGTGAAAAGAATTGATATAGCTTCATTTGTGGTTTCACTTTGGAATGCAGCAAAAGCACCTATAGTTATAATAGTCATATAATAATGAACTAACTTCAAATAGATATAACAAACTAAGTATTTGAGTCTGCAATATCATAACTTAAACACTTAACAACAACGTTTCATGTGGAAATCATATTTCGGCGAGTTATAGCGATGCAAATAGAAATAGGTTCCATGTGGAGATTAAGAATGATTCTACTACATCTTATTGATTTTTGCTTTCTGTCATTTGTAGAATTCCACAAACAGGTTTATATCTTAATTATCATGTTTTGATTCATTCCAGGCGTTAAAGAAAAAGGTCAATACTTTCTTACAATGAAAGTAGAGAAGGGTACAGACAAAGCTTCTTCTTTGAATATGGCAAAACAATACCGAGATAACCTTATGTCCAAATAAACAAATATTGTGATGCATCCTTTTTGGAAAAACAGAGGAACTATTGGTAAGATGAGTGCCCCACTTTCATTCTAAAACTGTAATTTTAAAAATGCTCTGACCTATCTTTATAAAAATTGTTATTCATGCCAATATGTTACTTATTCTGGCTTGTGGGTCTCTATAAAAAAAAAACACAGCTATTATCCCATTGGTCCGTATCTTACTATTAACTTCAAGCATTCTTACACCTTTGACTTTCAGTATATTGTTTGAGAAATGACTCTCAAAACAGCAATTTTATTGTAAACACATCATACACTATTGCTGTCAGTTCAACATTCAAACACTGCTTTCTGACTAATGTAAATTCGATATTTTCCCGTTAAAGCGATGTGAAGTAAATGTAATCAAGCCATGCATCTGATAACTCGATACCCAGGAGCTTACATTAACAGGAAACTCTTAAGTCATTGAATGCAAAGTAATCAAGATTTTATACGTTGCACATCTGCAATAACGGAGCCAAGTCGAATACTTTATCCTATCAATCAAAATTGATTAAGTAGTGAAAACTTGGCGCACTAGTAGTTACTGAAAAAATGCATGTCTTTCATTTATGAAAACTATAATATTATTGTTATCTTATTTAAGCTAATTATATCGAATTTGCACTGCCAATTGGACGACAAGTAACGGTAACCATTAAAAACTATGTTGTTGAATTAGCAGCGATACTAATAGCAGAAATAAGAACATCTTTTTTTTACAATTTTACCCAAAGCCATGCCTCTTATGGGCAATGCCAGAATTGTCACAGGCATACTACATATATGTACCTTGCTTATGTAATATATATAGGTATGATCCCTATCATAATGATTTAAAAGAATGGTCTGTAAATTGTTCCGTTAAGAATTGATGACAATTTTAAAAAATCCAAAAATGATGATTTTATAGGTGAAATTTTGAACCAACAGTGTAACAAACTTTTGTTCAGAAACTGTACAATGAATCAATTCTGATTACACCTGAACAGGGTGCATGATGCATGAATACAAACAGACATCCAAACAAATAGCTTTGAAACGTCACTAAGAGCTTAAATATTCCTCCATGCGACGACGAAACACAGTTTGTTTTTATTCTGGGGTTTTCAATAATCTATTTACCAAAGTGTCCTGTGTCACACGTTGTCGATGGAAATGCAAACAAAACGAGCAAAGCCGTGGCCCAGTTTGTGTCACTTTTCAAAGAATCTCAAGTCTTTAGCAGTAGTCAGGATTCATGACCAACATTGATTGTGAGCAGTTTTTTAAAATTCTTTGCTACTTGTCACTACATTGTCACATGATTTAAACATTTCGCATTTACTACAAAAAGTGTAAATACTCATCGTCTCAAATTAAGATAAAAAAGGTATTATTAACGTGAAAAGAGGTATGACAGTTAACTATGAAAAAATAGCCATGTCAATCCATACGTCAAAAGCCTTAGAGTGGCAAAACGAGAAGAAGACAGGAAAATGATAAGATATCAAAACATACTGACACATGTAATATGCCTGTTTAAGTGGGTGTGTTAAATGTGTTCGCGTCTGTTGCTTGTATCAGAACCCATTAACTATGGAAAAGCTATTAAAACAAGGTACTGCCTTGGGACTGTGGTTACTGAGGCGTTATCACTAGGTATGAGATAAAGCGTTAACGTGTCTGTGAATACATACGTCCTGTGCTTCGCTGTGATTTGTTAGCGCTTGACTTACTTTTTTCTGCACTCTCGTTATGTTAACCGGTTACTTTTGCTTCAACACCTTTTCTGAATAGTTGTCAATAAATCTTTTGACCTCTTCCTAGATTATCTTGCCATACATTTTTCGACAATAATTTTGTATGAAGTACGTTTCACAAACAGAAACAGACACCTATAGACCCTACCCTACTACTATATAAAAGGAAAGGGATGTAACGACCAAACCACCCCATGCACGAACAAAGTCAGTTTTCGCATCCAAAATATTTCGAAAGCTAAATGATTGTCAAAATCGGATCATTATTTCAAAAGTGACATGCAACGACACCCCGAAAATCGCATCCGCCAGATTTTCAAGCCAAAATCCCCACTCACGAAAAACAGCGAAAATTTACCGTTTATTGATTCCAGCAATGTTGACAACACCAATGTACAGCCCGATTCGATCGGCGACATCAAACTACATGTTCACAATATGAGCACCTAAATATTTTTTCTACGAGTGTTAGCAGACATTCCATCAAAAATCATCGGCCATTGTCGTGGCCAAATAAGTTAAATCTGCAACAGCAGTGTATGAGAAGGAAAACCTGAAACGCAATAGCAGGTGGGTTACTCCAGCATTATAGCAGTGGCCTTGACATTCATTTGACCTCATAACCGCAGCAAATAAGCAAGTAAGCGAACTCCGAACTCTGATCGAACTCCTCACAGTCCTATTAATACCATGTTTGTAAACAATACAACGTGGTCTAAAATTTATTAGACGTGTCCACCTGACCACAAGCAACTGTTTTTTTTAAATGCGTCACATATAGTGATTTAAGAGAGGCTTTTGTAGGAGATTAAATTTTTATGGCTGAATCGGCAAAAGAAAAAACGATTCTCCAAGCGCATCGAATCACTTCTCTGCGCTGTGGTATACATATCGAAAATATGGACCCCAAAAAAATCTTGATTGTAGAAATACACTTCGCAATAAATGCTCCCTCCATCATCAGGTGTATTGTCGGGAATTAGTCATGGGATTATTTACTTGCAAAAATGCATGTTAAAGAAATCATGTTTAAAAGAAAGTCAATAACAATGAGTAAAGTGAACTTTAATTAAAGGAAGTATTTACATAAAAATAATTTTCCTTTATTAAAACTCTTGAAAAGTATTTTTGTTTCTTTGACAGGCATTATCGCTGCTCTATATTTTCCAATATTTTTTCTTAAAAAAATAGCTAAATAAAACTCCACACAACTGGATACTGGGAAGTTTTTGTCAGCATATAGAGGATATCATAAGTCGATATATCTTATGGAGTCATGTGTAGTGTGGGGTAGGGAGAGTTTTTTGTGTGGTTGGGAGGTCTTTTACAAAAAAGGGATAAGGGATAGGGGATGAGATTAGATGTATGCGGCCATAGTTATTGGCAGGAAACATGATTCAGTTGTTTATTGTCATGAGCCTCTGACTGCTAAATCGATCTGTCTGATTTTTTTTATCAAAGTACTCTTACACGGTGTTGTTAAAATAATTGATAGGGAAAAGTGCAAAAAGGTCAATCTGTTTTGTAAGTTTGTTTTATGTATATTAAAGCACATGTGATTAATGTATAAGTTAAGTGATAATTGAATACATAGTTTGAATCTATATAAGTTCACGTTACAAAAAGTCATGTATGTTGAAGTAGTAACAAACAAACGCTACCTTTATTCTGTCACAAATACATTAGTGTGTCAATAGTCTACTTGCTCTTCCGTATGAGTGTCAGCAGAAAAGAAGAAGGTTGTCTTACGTATTATAAAAGATTAAGTTTCATAATAAAAAAAAGAACCCATGGTTTTACAAAGTAATCACTGTTTTCATATGTTGTAGGCAACATATTGGCGGTCCTGTTTAAAGGCTTAGTTTAGACCCGGATTTCTACTACTCTTGATTAATGCTTTGTTGATAAGAGAACGTTATGAATATCCTTTTCATAGCAGACGCAGTATCTTTTTATAGGCAGTAATTCATGGACTGTCAGGTTTTATATAGCATTTTGTATCACAGTCATAAGCATTGATATCTTATTCGTTATTGGGAAACTCAGAAAGTCTTTTATCCCATATTAATGATGTGATGCTTTCCGTATCACATGAACATTTCTTTCACTTTCGGAACTTACTGTGCTAGATAAAAGTTATCATTAAACATTGGTTTTCAGGTCATATGATATAGATTTCACACTTTATCGCGGTGTGGTGGTTTGGGTGCTTCAGTGACCCTGATAGCCAAGTCAGCTGGAGCCTAAATGTCCCTGGCATCCAAGCTGGAAAGGTTGACAAATAGAAGCCAGACCGAATTTGAGCCGTTCAAAATTCTACTGTTTTCTTATCAATTTCTCTTTTTCTTTTTTTAAAAACTAAATTGCTCACTCGCTTGACCTCTCATAAATTGTTCCTACTTCAATAATTAGGTTAATAGTTGTGTGAACGTTTTCAAAATATATTAATATTTGTTTATTGTGGGTTTTGGTAGATAAGACAACTCTGTTTGAACAATGGGAATTAAATCAGATTAGAAATTCACATAAAATTGGTTTACCTCGAAATATCTCAACTAATCAAAGAAATGCAAACCATGTTAATGATACAAACCAAACGAAAATCTAACAAACATAAAAAAACAGTGGACATATGAATGTTTTATTTGTGGTAAACATTTATTTCTGCAGAATAGAAGGACCTCTACTTTCACTTTTAAAAAGATTAAACTATCTTCTATCTAGAACGGCTACTTGTATGAGTAATTATCTGCCTCTCAGTAGAGTTATGGCAAATAAGTTCTTATCTGTCTCTCAAGAGATGGTATCTCGATTCATGACTTCTACGCTATTCCTTCTTATATGTTAAACCCTTTATGTGCTAGAAATACCAAATCCTAATTGTCAGTTTGAAACTGTTGCTGTAACTTCTAAACAGTTATGTGGAGGTTTCACGCCCTATTTGATTAATAAACATTAATATAGTAATCGTGTTGCAAAGTTTTCATGCTAGGGGAAACGTATCGTGAAAATTAATCGCATTTAACAGTTGTTTAGATGTGAAGATATGAAGAGAGTTATCTATGAGGAAAGAGAAAGACTTCTTATATAATATGTTAACGTTTCATTGTCGTCAGTATGGCTCCTATAGATAACACCAAGAATTAATTTGGCAGCTTCCCTGTTGAAGGTGTTGATTGTATCATAACGACCATGGTTAATTAGCACTTGTACACATGATTACACTTATCGAAATAAACAAGCAAATGTCGTTATACAACATTCATTCATAATTGACTTCTGACATAGTAATGTACGTGTAATTGTGTAATCGTTACCTAATCCATTATGTTTCTATAACCTTATCCATGTAACGGAAAATCGTATTGTAAAGTTGAACTATCGCAAGTGTTGTCACAAAGATTTCAAACAAAAACAGTTAACAGTTAACACGTTTCTAAAGTGAATATTTCTATTCCGATAGGTTTTTGCAACAATGGGCTTTTATATATATATATATATATATATATATATATATAAAAGAGAATAGGTTTCTCACGTGAAGGAAAGTTATATGTAAGAAAGAGTAAACATCGGATGGTTCTGACTGGATCAATCTTCTTTAATTCAATACACTGGATCAATCTTCTTTAATTCAATACCATATATATATATATATATATATATATATATATATATTGCAAATGTTATATGACATTTCCCTCAATTTCAATTTATTGTCATAAAAATCTTCTATGTTATGATGCGTTAGCGAAACCAAATGGATACGTCTGACCGGAAACTAACTTTACTCCTTTTCTCCTTTGGGTCAATCAATATACATATTGCAAGCAAAGTGCATTAGGATTAAATGTCTGAGACCCTTTTAATTCCTACGAGCGCCACAATCATAGGATTAACAATTTGAAGGGATTACCACTTTTTTGCTTAATAGTATAAGTATGTATTAGAAAAACTGAAAGTAATGTTCTATTTCAATTGCTATAGTTGTCATTTCGATTCGGTATAAGTATATAGTGTGCTGAAAGGTAATGTATGGCAACATTTCGTTCCTTATCAGATAAAATATAGATATCTATTTATGAAATTGTTCCTTCATATATAAATATATGAAAAATAAAGATCGAACAACGATATTGTGGCACTTAGAGTTTGGAAAGTATGTGCGGTTTTTGTAATTGTAACAAGACATATGAGATGATGCTTAGGTGAATTTCTCATTAACCAGGTTGCTTATTCTAAGATTTCATTCTGGTTCTGATCAGATACAATATATTAAGCAGAATCCTGTTTAGTGATAAACTACTTGAAAGACTATTGAGTGTTTGTTATAATAACTGATTATAATTATTTGTTTCTTTCCATCTTCTTAGATTCGTACATGACGGTCCCTCGAAATTGTGCATAAAACTGATTTTAGGTACATTCATTTCAAAACATAAAAAAGACTAGATAAGGGTCTTACGTAAAACAAAGGATATATGATGCATTTTGTGTATTTGAAGCTTGTCATTTTACTTACTTGTTTATTTATATAATTTATATATAAAATGTGACTTATAATTGAAAATTCAATATTATACGTTTGTTTTTAGCAACGCTACGATACCTCAAAGGCATCTCAAATTACATGATATTTGCACTAGTATATACAGGTATGTGAACAAACTTTTGGCATGCAGCTGTATTTAATAAAGGCTCAAAAGCTTAAATGCAAACACTTTATATGACAAGAATTGTTACCATAGTGAACTTGAAAAATATCAATAGGAATATACATAACTTGCTTTGGCAAAGACGTGCTGTGAGGTAAATGTGTCCAACCACCAGAATGAATCAAGTGGAAAGAGGAATCAGAGCTGCAAATGGATTTTCAGTGCTTCAGCTTTTCATGGTGTTGAAATGTTTACTCAATATTCTGAAGTATCATTGATTGGTCTCTAGCAAGCTCAATTAAACACCACGCAACTGATTCAACATGATTATATCATGACATTATAGTATTTACTTCGTCATCTGCACTCTTCATTAAGATTGTTGACATAATTGAATTGATGAACTGTTTCAATGTTGTCTCATGTAGTGCACTCATATCCACACAAATCTAATTCCCTGAAGGAAAAGTACAACTCCGTCCAAGATTGCAGCATTAAGCTAAATAATTCGTTAATTCTTCGTTGAGTAAAAAATGCCAACTGATGTATGGATGTCTTATGTCATGTCTAACAGTACATACCAATTCACTCAAATGGAAAGCCAATGAAAATCATGTCAATATTAGAAACGCTGGAGTATTATTCTTGAATTCGCATGGACATCATTTCAAAATTGAAAGGACGCAAATTGTTTGTTTCGTTTTGATTCCACGATTATCAGATTGTGTAAATAAAAAAAACAAGTTCGATTATACGACCAGTTGAGGTCTGTAGCTCTTGTGTTTCGAACGTGTTTAAATCACGAGATATCTTAATTAAAAATTCGTATGAAGTTAATCCTCAGATTTAATACCTCAATCTTTTAACAGTCTCACTGAAAATATGACTTTAATCAACATTGTTTCTCTGTTATGGCTGCCGTCTTCCTTGTCAATCAGAATATGTCACATCAGATATACTAAACAATTATATGCAGCTGCAGGTAAAATAATTATTTTTGAAAACATATCCTTGTTGAGTCGCAGATTCAATTCGTTTACAAATAGTTTGTCATCTACATCTTGATTAATGAATATCTAATTAGATCTTGTCTTGCATTAACCTGCAACGAATGTATGCTTATTGTATTGTTCTAAATTGTTATTCCGTGATCAGAAAAAAATATCTTCATCTCTATCATTTTCTCACTATGGTTAACGGAAATTATTCATTGAATTTTATTCTTAATCTCACCTGAATTCAACGAGTAGGCTATGATAATACTATATTACACGAATTTAACGCTATGGATGACAACCGAAATTTGATCAAATTCATAATTCAGGAAAAATCACAGTGTGGTTTTGAGTCACTCTAGTACTTCTCTAATATGTGCGTTGGCATTAAACGAATGAACCTAAAAAGCTCAGTGCGTATTTTTCAGTCACAAGATTACACGGTTATCTTCTAACTGGTAACTTGCATGTGACACATTGAAACAGTCACAGGATGATATCCTCATATAGCATTTACCGTCATAGTCAAGAAATTGTTAAATACATGTTCGTGCAACATGCTACATTTGCGCTTGTTTCAATAGGTTAGAAGAAAGATTTAAATGATTTGAACAACTCAGTAAGTAACCAAAGTCTATAGTATCTAGTAGTGACATGTTCATATCACTGTTTGCAATACTTTTCTGTAAAGAAACTACAATGGATATCCCAGTCCGTTTGCAATAGAGATTGCAATCTATTACGTCATGTTGTATAAATCACAATGTGTGTGTCTCTGAAAGGACTGTTAGACGCGATATGATTTAGTTCAAATGACTCATAAATTCCATTGTTCTTTAGATTCACGCTATTATATATATAATTCATTGGTCTATTTATTGACAAATTCATCAACAACTAGAGGATATACAGAAAAAGACAAGTTTTTACCATCACAGGGTAATGTTATCGATAAAAACAACTGTTATATACTGTCAATACTAGAAAAATTATGACAGTAAAAAAATGTGTAAAAAGTATTTCGTCAATTTTGTCAGTCTAATGGCCAATTTAAATTGGGAATTGTTACAAGTTGTTTCAACAGTTTAAATGTGAAATATAAAGGATGGCAGATAAATGCACACATATTGTTAACTTCGATTGCTTTCAATGGCTGAAAACTCAGAACATCCTGAAAACTTAAATTTCTTTCATAATTTTCACCATCTATTCCTTTGGAAAAAGTTGATGAAAATGCTGGATGCATTTAAAAGGAATTATTCTTACAAAGTATACAATGTGAATATTTCTGTTGATTTCAACTTGTATACATTGAAAAATGTATGAAAAGAGAAGAGAAAACAGTTATTAATGATACATTCTTTTACTGTAACATAAGTTAGACATCAAAGTTTATAATAGACCTCCATTTGAAATATATCTTATCTTCATTCAGAACATTTTCAAAGAAGATATGCTTAAAGGACTAGTCAAATATGACTTTTGTTAAATCTATTTACCACTTTGGTGATGAAGGATTATCCTCCTGTGCAATGTCACATGTAGATTTACCGTCACAATGCTTTAGAGCAACTTGCAACCTGTAAGAATATTATATATTATATATTATCGTTCTAGATGAGTTAATTCACATCATTTTCAACTGAAGTGATTCGTTGAGTGTGACAGTAGTTCAATCTTTGAAAGTTGCTTTAAATGTATTTTCAACCCGATTTTATTATTACCCGAAAATACTTATTACAGCTGTACATGATTGTAAAAGGTAGAAAGTTCCTTTTTTGCCAAGTTTGCGGATATTAAACGTGGTGCAATCTAAAAATGCAAATTCTTATAAATATTCATGTTAGTATTCAAAATATCAACGTTTTAAACGATAAGCATGATCAAATGCAATTGTTGTTGTTGCTAAAATACTTGCATTTTAGAAGATTTTCTTGAAAAGACTTACAACATCCAAGCTTAGTTATAGAGAAATACATGTTCAGGTTTCAATATATTTGTGTGTATGTTATTATTTTTATTACATACGTACATTTGACTCACATGATCAAAAAACATGTCACAAACTAATATCAGATGATTTATTATGGACCAAACTTTGAGGTTATTGGCAGATGTGAAATTATCCTCGGGGTCAGTGACCTTTTATTGCCTGTTTACAATATCTGTCTGAGCTATTGATCCCATGAGAAAAGAAGAAATGTATTGTATGTGTAGCGTACCAGAGGGGTATTAACCATAATGGAATTGGTTATTCATAATTATCATAATCTGGCTTTTGGTAATGAAACGTAATTTCCAATTTTTCTTTTGTTTTCTCCAAAACATGCATTTTGGATATGAGGAAGACAAAAATCGATTTGATGATTGCAATTCGAAAATTCTATTACGCGAAAAAGTGGGGCACATGTTAAAGTAGAATTAAGAACGTACATGCAATATTGTGATGATCACCTAATGGAGATGATGTTCAAGTCATTCCTCACATACATCTTTCTCTTGCTTGTTAACGCTATTTTACAATTTTGTTCGTTACAAAAGGACGATTTAGTTTGCCTGTATAGCTGTGAAGTATCAACACAGTGAGTTTTGCAGTAAACATTAGAAGGATTATTAAATTTATTTAAGTTTTTTTTAGACGGTTGAAATAATTTCTGTTTTAAAATATGCAATCACAAAAAACATATTCAGATGAATTGATTTATTACTAGATAGATTTGAAACTAATGTCGACGACAGAGGAACTATATGAGTGTTATAAATTTAAAAGGATGTCAATAAATGGAAATGGCAAATCATACTGTTTGTGACACTTCCACTGGATAACCCACTTTTGTCATGTCAGAATAGTGCATCGATCTTCAATAGTATTTCATTTATGAAATATCAGCTTCAGAAAGATTAAACTCAGAGTAAATTCTATCACCAAGCTTTCAATGAAGATAACAGACAGATACATATACCATATTAGCACAGGCCAATTTGGTTCCCGGCCATTACGTATATCATGTTTTACAATATAAACAGGATGGCGAGGATGTACTGAGGGAGAGTTAGCTTAAAATGGTTCAAAACTTTGAAAGTTTGCATTAATGATGAAAATTTGTAATCAAATGGATTGGTGATGTAATACTATTTTGAATATTTATTGCATAGTTATGTATATTTTGGGCAAGCAAGTATAAAATGGAATTCGTCCCCCACCTCTACTAATTCCAAAGAACATACCTTCCACCAACACAGCATGAAAACAACGCAGTTTTTTTACACCAATACCTTAAACACAACATTTAACCGCTTACAATAACTATGTTACAAAATGTCATAAATGTTTCTTTTTCATGTGTTTATTCATCATTAATGTTTATCATTTGTAATCGGAATGCTTATCTACGTCCTGACAGTGCACCTAATGTTACCTAATGTTATTTATATTTATCAGAAATATGATGTCTAGTAAATCTGATACGATAGTAATTAGGCCTATCAAAGCATTGTTACATGGAATAACCTGAAGCTTATGGCAACAGGATACTCTTCACTCATTCAGTTCAAAGTCATTAACATCCTGCAATATCAATACGGGATGCCAATTAGGATATGGAATTGGTTTGACAGGCACATCCAGTTGATTACGTACAGGAAACGTTCTTCCGGAGTTCTATTTTGGTTGGAACTATAAAGTCATTGCCCATGAAAACTTTCCTTTTCATAGTTGTTTTGTAAATGTTACCAAATTGGCAAAAACTGAAATGCAAACACCATAGTGTTAGATTTGACTGTATTTTTATATTTTCGTGTACACAAACTGCAATGTTTTTCGCCACACAAATAAAACAGTTTCTTCTGCCACAGTATAATAACTAAAAAAATCCTTCCATGGTGTATTTGAAGAAAAATCGAAACGCACAGTACACATCAAAATGTCGATACTCCTGGTATTCCAGTACTTCAGGATTCAACATGTGTTACCTTCCAAAACCAAATCGGCCTATATATTTGCATAAGAAACATGCGTCATCTAGTATTTGTTTGAAATTATGACAAGCTATTTACAGATGTACGAATTTCACTTTAAAACATTCTTGAATTACCCAAGCGGAGTTACTGAAACAATGACATTAGATCATATACTCAAAGGACGCTTATGGAAATCTTTATTATTGATATATGACGCAGTTTATAAGTTATTAGCTCAGACAAAAATATATCTAGTAATTCGTCATTGTCAGAACCAACAATCCATTTGACATTGAGTTTCATTTTCCCCATATGGCTTAGACTGCCACGTATAGCTACGGAGGGAATGTAAGATAAATAAATTCCCGAAATGTATTGCTCGATAAGGACACACAGTTATGTCCATTAGTTCCTTGTTGAATGACAATCTACATGTACAAATGGTCAAACTCATCAGTAACGAATTATTGATTGAATAATTTGAGTATAGACTGAAATATTGGTAAGACTTTCCCAAATCTGTCCCCAATCAATCAACATGTCTTTCCATTTAGGTTATTCTTAGTGAATCCGTTACCGTGAAAGATTTAAGAGTAAATAAGATACACATGCTAGTAACAATTTAGACATGCGGGCGCCATTGAACTAGAGACCATTTCAAATCTTGATCCCAGCTTACATTAAGACCACATTATTAACGTTATATCATTATATCTTGAAATTGAAGGTAGAGAGGTATTAGATTAGATACTGAGAAAATGTCTCAATGAACAACAACCTTCTTGAATGTAAATCTATCGTTTCAATTTATGATGTTAACATTGTAAATAGATATTATTATCCGATGTGTCATATGTTTTTTAAGAAACAATTGATAACTCTTGTATTACCCGACTGATAACGAGGGTTATACATTCATAAGTCGTATAACATATCTGTGTAATATTTTTTTCATTATAGTTTCTATTCAGTTTTAATCTTAATCTTCAAGGAAACATCCATAAAACACTTCCTACGACAACCTGCGTCACAGACAAAAGAATTCAGGAACTCATGCTACAACATTCATCGCTAGTCAAAAGTGATAATTGCACATATTGAAAATATGTAACGATTTACCTTTATTATTGATGAGTTTAGATTATAGATTCTGTTCTGTGTTTGTGCTTGAACAACCTCTCTACTTTCTCAGTATCCCTACTGCTGCTGATTTGCTTCGAAACCTTTCTGAAAAAGTATTCAATAGATTTAAAGACCTCTAAGTTTCTAAACTCGCAATAATATTGCTGATTTATGTTTGACACATCGATAGTGTTGTGGGGATTTTAACATTTGATTTTTCTGGAGAAATATTGAAAATAACAATTGTATATTGTATGAACAAAATATTGTATTTGCATAGTATTTCAAGTTACCCAAAACTTCAATTATATAAGTGTATAAAGGCGACGTGAAATTTGAAGATCACTAACGATCATTACTTTGCCAATTAATCTCATTGCATTATGTTAATTACGATGTTCCAACAATAAACGGTTAATGGAGGAAGGAAGAAAGACCGGCCTACAACGGAGCCAAAGACTTTGTCCATATAACATATTAGTAGTCGAATAAGAGTATCATTTCTGTATGAAATGTGACTTTTATACTGATCTTCGTCGGAGTCTACTTCCTAAATAACCTGAATATTTACAAATTCATACAATTAATGTCATCATGCAATACAGCCGTTATTTAGCTAAATGTGTATTTCCAACATTAAAAATAGTCTTCATTTCTAAATTTAACTAGCTAATAGTATAATTTTACGGCGTTTCAGTAATTATTCTTATATTCTGATGTATGTACTTGTATATTAGTTTCAAAAAGATGCATATTCCTTTTTTAGTTGATAAATATTCAGATCAGGGCCTATATACAATGATAAATAAATATTTTAACAGACAAGTACATAAGCAAAAGATATAGATAATTTCGAATACTTAGATTAGAACTTTTAGTCTCATTTGTCTATAACAGAAAACGAACATTTTTCATCGCAAATCATCAACGAAGCGAACCTCACATTAAGACATCTATTTCTCAAAACTCACAAGCTTAATTTGTTGTACTGTTTCAAATACTTTTGAATAATTGGAGAATGGGAGCAATTTTGTTATTAAAACGAGATAAGTTGAGCCAAAGGTATCTCCGTAGGTACTGACAGAAGATATAGGTTTATAATGAACAGCAAAGCAGAAACAAGATCTTTAAATGACAAATATTTTGGAATTTTCAGGCTCTTAACAGGTATTCAATAAGTTTGTACAGTTTTATTTACATAAGGTTACAATTCGGTTATGCCTTATATTGAAAGTATCGTCATTTCTCAGCATTGCAATCGTCTTATGTTATCTTATGTATTATCTTCACGTGGTGGGTACTCATATAGATTACAATTACGGAGAATAAACTCCTGAAAAGAAGGTGAGATGCCAAACATTTGCTTATTATTGGCGCACACCACTTTTGATGTAAATCATACTTTTATTGTGTCTCAAACACATAAGGTAACCAACTTTCAGATAGATACGATGTTTTCATGAGTGTATAATTCTGTACAGTAGAGTAACGTTACGATATTTAATTTCAAAAGTCCAGTTTTCGAGAAATGTAAATGTTAATTCAAATGGATTTAATTATTACTAAATGCAATGCAATGATTCTATGAGGTTAAATCTTTATAATAGTTAGTAAAAAAACTGATTTTATTAAAAATGCTACAAATTACCTCCGAAAGAAACGTTGAAAAATAACCCTAAAATCTATTACAATGGAAGTATGCATCTGGTTGTGCAATCAAATGAAAGAGATTTATTTTAAATACTTAATTGATTAATATTTTCACAAATCAGCATGGTTGGTGCATCATCTGAAACTGAACCTCTACTTTGTGTCAAGTAGTATTGAAGATATAATACTCGGACAGACGGCCGGGCAGACGACAGAGCCAACGACTATATTTCATGGCATAATATGCTGGGGAATAAAATTATGACTTAGCGTTTTCCCTAAACGTCACATACAACTTCTTTATGATACAACACACATGCATTTTAAATCTTATAACAAGAGTGTGTGATAATAAATAATAGCCATCGACACCGGTTTAATAAAGAGTGGCCCTTAGCTAACTGTTGTAGCATATCAATACCGAGTACTAGGCTAAGTGAACTTTTGACCTGAAATCGAGTTAGAGTTACAATTAATGATGATAGACTTATATAATTTGTTCATGTTTCATTGTTCTTAGTATGTCCCCTTTAGTTTAGACCACACAAAGAAGTCATATAGAAGCTTTACTGCCCGTGTGTCCTCTGACAGAACGTTGAAGGTGATAAAATCCCTGTCATAACGTTCACGCTCATTTACCAAATCTACACATAAAAGCATGAGCGAAATGATAATGCAATGGTCATTCTCAAATACTTAAGTTCCGAAGTGAAAATTATGTTCTTATGTACCCGAAATCTAATCTACTTTTTCATCAAACCTGGTTAGTATTAACGAAAACAAATAATCATATTTAATACTGTAGTGCATTTAAATATAGTATTAGACAAAGAAGTAAATGAGAATTTGATTTAAATAGTGAACAGATGGAACGTTTTTCTTGACAGTTCACAATAAACAGAAAATTGGAAAGAATTTGTTCATGAAAAATGGGCAGTTCACGTAATTAAATCTTTCTCAACATTTAGTGATTTGTTTTGCAGTTGTAGACAGTCAAGCAAATTTTGTTTCTTAAAAATCAATAGTTACTTTCCTATTGGTTGCGTGGTATCCGTAATAGGAATCTGATCTTTAGTATAAATACAATTATTTGATAGTATGTCCAGTGGTCTTGTTATAATATAGATCAATGACAATGTAGAAAAAAACACAATCGAAAATAGCAAATGGTATCAATATGAAGTATTCTTTAGAAAATGTGATATCGAAAATTATTATACATTTATGATCATAAATATGTTAAAGAAAATACAAGAATTTCTATACATTTTTCGATTCTTTGAATTTTTTTCGAATTTGATTTCCACATACGTTAAATTGCTTCTCCAGAAAGAGGCTGCCAGCTCAGCAATACTTTGGCGTCATTGACGCAAGGCACTGCTTGATGCGACAGGATGTTGTTGTCATCAATCACTACTAACATGTTCCACTGTTGTAAGCACTAGTCACTGACATTATATTTATATTTATGTCATATTAACATTGATTACATACAACTGACTTGATACACTGTTTTATGAACGTGCTAATAAAGAAATGTTATAAGACTCTTATACGCTGCCAAAAATACCATTCGAAAAATGTTTTGCGAGATAATGTTTCATGTAGATTACAAACCACAATATAACTAATGATAAAAGAACCATACTATCCGTCACACTAACTCGAGGATTGATAACTTGCATTCCAAAAGGTAATAAACCCCAAAAATAGCTTTAAAAACTGAAGACCTATTTCCTTTTTAAATACTTCGTAGACGATAGGGGTTTCAGCTATCTCATAAAGAATAAAAAGAGTTTTACCAAATATCATTAGTGAGGATTAAAGGGGCTTATTCCCTAGTAGATATATCGGAGAGGTTACAAGATTAATTCACGATCTGATGGAGTACACGGAGACATTTCAAATTCCTGGTTTGTTATTGTTGATAGATTTTGAAAAGGCATTTGATTCTGAACATATCTCACTTAAGTTCTACACTTCCTTAATTTTGGCCCAAGTATTATGCAATGGGATAGAATCACCTGTGCTTGTGAATGGCTTTGCCTCAGAGCCTTTCAAGATTGGACGCGGCTGTCGTCAAGGTGACCCCATTGCCCCGTATCTCTTCATACTTTGCATAGAGAACTTTGTAAAGAATGGAAATTTGATTGGACCCTTTTCTCTTTTGGGAATCAACTTTAGTATTGATCATGACAAAATGGTTAAAATGAATTAAAGTGGAAAATGTTCCTATATAGAAAACCAAAATGAATGTTTGGTCAGTTTGAAACCTCGAGCTCACTCCTGTAGGTAGAAACAGTATCCTTAAATCTATCTTAGTCCCTAAGTTGAATCATCTGTTTTCTTCAGTGCCAGATCCACCTAAAGATACTACTGAAATAAGAAATGCTTTCGATTTATCTGGAGGGGTAGAGGGACAACGTAAATGAAACGTAATGTAGTAGTTCTTAAACCTGAGAATAGCGGAACAAAGCACCAAATATTAAAGATATTATGGCATCCCAAAAGTTATGGTGGATAGGTAGATAAAAAAAAATCTGGAAAAGAAATTGGAAACCTATAATGTACAAATGTTGGTACAAGAAAGGAGTTGTATTTATCAATGATCTATTTCACCAGGAGTGCAGAATGTTGGAATCCTGAGGAATTTAAAGTTTATATTACATAAAAACAAAATTTTAAACTTTTGAAGTTATAAAAAGGGCTGTTATATCACATATCTCAATATTTGATATAAAGAAAAATCGAACTATTATTCCAAGTCCCATTTATCCCTTTTACTTATTTCACATGAATGCAAAACTAGGAAATAAATACATATATGCGAAATCGGTTGATAAAAGGCTTCAGTATAGGATAATTCATCACATTCTCCCAACAATTTTTTTTTATCTCGGATGAAAATATCTGAATCACCCCTCTGTCGGTTTTGTAACAGAGAATTAGAAACTTTGGAACACCTATTTGGGTATTGTTATCCGGTACTCAATGTATGGAAAAGATTAGAAAAATGTTAAGTCCCCGTCCAAATATATGTAAACTTCACAATTACAAAGATAATACTCGGAATCAAAGGGAAAAACAATAACCCTATTGACGCAATTATTTGCTTGTAAATTTTCAAATTTTCAAATTTTGAAAAGAACTCCAAAAATGAATAAACCCAACTTTGATCATACACTTGGCCAAATTTAGCATTACTACGATATAACAAAATGCATTTATCGAGTTTCTGGTAATAATTATTTATTTGTTCCGGTCCTCATTACACACTATCCTGAGAAATTGGTTTACAGAAGTTTTTTTTGTTTTCAACATTCTTTGTTAAAGTAAAGATCATTATTACTATCTACATTATCTACTATCTGTAAAGCACTAACGGCCACTTTAATCCTACATGTATGTCATCATTAAATACTTAACTGGGAAATTGATTGTAGAAGTCAGCTTTCAACAATGTCTTTGTTTTTGTAACGATGATTTCTTGTCTGTCTATAACATGCTAATGGTCACTTAAATCCTGCATGTTTGTCATATGTATGTTTTTTCTATAGGACAACTATTTTCCCTTCGTTTTTTTTCTTTGTATTTTGCATCGTTGGTCAATTGATATGACAGATGACATATGCTACGATCGCGAATCAATAATGCTCTATTTTGGCTTTGACAGAATTACTAACTAAGATCAATAAATGATAATATTTTTTTTTAAAAACAATGATACAATGCATCGTGATGAATATGTGATTGGTATCATTTTACACTCACACTTCTCATTTGAATTGCTGATGTAATGATAAGCAGTAAAAATCATGAGTAAATGTATATGTTCTTCGCAATGCTTCTAGGGACCATATTTATAGGAATAGCGTCATTAGGATAAGTACCATGTTTTAAGGATCTTTAGCGAACACTGTAAGAGGATATAAGTAAATCTGGAAGACGTTGTCCTAATATAAATGGTATTAGCTGTCACATCGATATATACCGAACATGTATATGTTATACATGGACAGTATTAAAACGGAACCACGCCCTCGATTTATTGAATTTTTCCAGAGGAAATATTAACAGCAGTAAAGCTGTACTTTCTGAAGTCTAAATATTTTTTTTGAGAAACTAACGAACATAGAATGTGTTGAAGGCCCTACAGGTTAAATCTACTGTTTCCAAGATGAAAACAACCTCTTTTACACAGGTTCTCTACCAGTTTAGTTTTTCATTCCATGTATTCTTTCCAATAAAAGTCATATTTGACATCACGAATAGAAAACAATTCACTCTCAGTTAGAACACACACTGTAATTCATTATCTGGTGTTTTAACCCAGGCATAACATGACATGTTATAATGATTAAGTTCCTCTCAGTTCCTGTTAAATTGTTTTTATCTACTTATACAACTCTACTTTGGACGAAGGGTGAATACAGATCCCATACTCATCCATCACAGTCAAACCGGTCCATCCCATTGCTTTGATCTACATTTAGCTTATTCGAAAGTTGATTTGTCAATACATAATTCAAAGCAAGACTAGGACTACTCTTGTAGCGAACGTGTAAGTTTAAATCAAATACTGTAGCTATATTTATCGACAAGCGCCTTAGATAAAACAGGAAGATCTTCTTTGATTTGATCTACTTCTAGCTGTCTTGTAAGAGAGTTGAACAACGATACACGTTTTTTTCCAGGTTATTCTGTACAAATCACATCACATACTGTGAATATGTTTAAGTGTTGAATACAAAGATCATCATTGTAGATGTATTTAATTGTGTAAAAAAAATATTCAAATGTGTATCCTATTATTTCTTATTTGTCGATACAAGATCATTTAAAGGTAGGTCTGTAGAAAATTTTGATTTGAAAAAGTCGATTGTCTATACATATTTCAAAGCAGGAATAATAGGTATAACACGTATGTTTAAATCCAATACAGTGACTGTGTTTGGATCCTTATCCGAGAGCAATCTTATTCGAGAGTTGAACACTCATAAGATTTGTCATCACAAAAATGAGAAAAAGATGATTAGGACTATCCTTGAAGCATTGGTTGTTCAAACACAGTGACTACGTTTGTAGTCAAGTATTTGAAGAATATTTTGAAGTGTTTCAAATAAAACTGCAAGATTTTGTTTTGCTTTGGTCTAGATTAAGCTTTCTTAATCGAGTGTTGAACACCGATATGCGCTTTTGTCGTATGTTTATTTTCAAATAGAATACAGTGAATATGTGTATCCTGTTTGAGGTCATCATTGTGAAATGTGTTTTATTTATGTACAAATCTACACAAATACAAATCTTTTATCAATGTATTTCTGATTTGTCAATCCAGAAACATTAGTAGAAAGTAGTTAGAAACGGATTTTCTGTATATTATCTCTTTGACAATTGCCAAATTTTGTTGGAATGAAGCCTTACAGTGACACACTTGGTAAAAGGATCTGTATTCATGTCCTAAAATTCACTGATTTTCCATGTTGACAGTATTATTATAGATCTTGGATACCATCCATTATAATCCAGTAAATTCCTTACTGCTTACTGAAGAGAAGTGGTTGCGCGTATGTAAAGATGTTTCCCAAGATTTATTTGCAAATCAATCCATTCTATATAACAGTTGTTACTATTGACAGAAAACTCTTTTAAATTCCTTCATTTAACAATCGCCATTAGTCCAAAACCACATACGCATTTTATGTAGAGTTGTCATTTTGTTGTTATAAATAATTACAACTGCATTGCAATAAAGCATAATCAAAAAGGTCTGAATATTTACAAAATCGTTTTTAAACAACACTTTCAGCGCTTAGTACATAATTATATAGTACTGTATACATACATGTACATATCCGTTGTATGTATGGCCTGAAGAGGCTCGTTGAGCTGAAAGCGCTAGCCATTAAAATGGATTGTTTTTACTTCTAACTTCATATTTTTCTATATCTAATACCTGGGAGCTGAACAACAATTTCAAGATTGTGAACTTTTTTCATATATATATATATATATATATATATATATATATATATATATATATATATATATATATATATATATTCGAACTGTTTGAGTAATCACATCTGTGAAAAGAGCATGAAAATCACAGGAAGCAATTAAATCGACTAACTAACCGGTTCGAGTTGGATAACCAGACTGTTTCGTAATCGCGGTATACAGAGGTATGTCTGAAATGTATCCAGAGGCTTTATATGCAGCTGTGACGGTAAATTTCCATTCTAATTAGGAAAAAGTGTGTCCTTCACATTTCGTGTTATTTCTTGAAACTATCTAAAAGTTGTAACAAACATGTTTTATAACTTCCTACTTTTTGTATCACGAGGATATTATGAAAACAATTAAAAAAGGATTTTATGGACAGGCAACTTTAGATACGAACAAATGAGACAACCGGTCTTTCTAACTGATTTAACAACGGGTGAAAATATGTTCATTCAAATTTGGAAAGACAAGAAGTTATATCATATTATGTATCATGATATTAGATTTAAATCAATGCTAAGAATATAATCTCCAACAATATCTAATACGCTTTAAGAGAGACTTAGAGACAATTAAGGTAAAGTGCATGCAAAAAAGCTTCAAAATAAAACCAGCCAGGAATAGCTTCATGTTTTGACCAAGATCAGTGTTTTGAAATGTCAATAGGTAAAGGGAACAGAAAGATGGAATGTTGAATGTATGGCGCCAGAGTTGGTTTTGGTTTTGTTATGAAGTAGTTGTCTAAACATACAACGCGATACAGACTGCTCTCTTAAACAGTATATTGACTTGCTTGACGTTGACAGAAGGATTCATATAGGATATGCTACATACTAATGTAAATGCTTAATGCCAGGATATGGTTTTTTGTTTTAACTGATTATCTAACGCCCCAGTTGTATATTTTTTGTGACCATGTTTGTACCAAGTTTTATATCAGAAAAAAAGATTCCATGGAATGGGAATGAAACATAGTATTTTAAGCACATAACACATATGCTTCATTAGGGTACAAAAAGAAATAACAGTATGTTTGTAACAGAGGATATTTTCCGACCGTTACCCTCTGATTAGCATTAGCTAGTCAAGTTTTGCTTCATCATAGACTGAATATGAAACAGTATTGTGTCTGTCGAATTTATGATATCAAAATAATCATATTATCGCGTTTATGGCCAGGAAAGTCAGTGTACTAAAGTTTTTTCAATTCTGGTAATTAGAATTTTTGCATAGACGGATATCTAAAACTGAACTGCAAACCTTTAATTTGTGTTTTTTGGAAGAAAGTTTGAAGTTACAGTTTTGTCAGACGAACACCGTGAAATCATTTGAGATTCGTATCTGGAAATATTATCTGGAATATCAACTTTATAATTCATTTGAATCATGTACCAAGATACCATGTTAAATGTCTTATGAAAATCTTGGTGGGCGTGTTCTTAATTGTTTGTTAAACATTTGTTTTTTTTGGTCAAAATATCATGTAACTTCATTTATTTTCAAGAACATCAGGAGACGAAACATGTGAGTTTGCAGGCTATATGGTCACAAATTTTTCATTTAACAGAATTGGTAAATATTGAGGTCAACGTTTATTTAATATTTTATCTCGTTCGATCTTGTTCAACTATGTTAGTTATGATATTTATCATTTTGCTACAAATGTTATTGTTTGTCACTTGTCTCCCTAAAGGTTTTAATGATCTATAAAGAAAAAGGATTTTTATTTGAAACTACCGTGAATTAATCAATTTCTTTAATGGTGAAAATAATAACTGGTTCCAGTTTGTCAAACGCTGAATTTTAATTATCTTCTCAGTGACATTTTGTTTTGGCTGTGCAACTTGTATTTTTAATACGTTTCGCCATACAAAATCCAAAATTTCAACTTATTCATTAACATGTTTTGATATATACATGATATATGCATAGACCCTTTGAAGGCAATGCTTAAAAAAGCTTTCTAAATTGTTAGAAATAAGTTCGTGATAAGTGAGAATGAAGAATGGTCTGTATGGTGAATTAACACTTTGATATACACGCGGTGTCTAAACAAAACATAGGAAGGCAATAGTTGAAAGCTCATAAGATTGTAAGAAAAAATCAATTGATAAATGAGAATGATTTCATGCTGTTAAAACTCCACCGCTGCAAGAGTCTTAATATGTATTTATACGTAAGGAATTTATATAAACAATAAAGCTTAATTCATTTTACGATTTGATCGTCTGATACCAACACACCATACTTAATATTCACTTGAAGTATAGTTTTTACAGTTGCTTTGCAAACAAATAAAGAGCACAATACAAATGGTATCTCTCTCTCTCTCTCTCTCTCTCTCTGTCTCTGTCTCTGTCTCTGTCTCTGTCTCTGTCTCTGTCTCTCTCTCTCTCTCTCTCTCTCTCTCTCTCTCTCTCTCTCTCTCTCTCTCTCTCTCTCTCTCTCTCTCTCTCTCAAGAGAACTATACAGTTCAGAATTTATGTTACCTGCCTGGATGCTAGATTGGATATTACGTTTAGCGTAACGTTTAAATTTGGACATTCAAAGTGGGTTAACGACAACAAAAAACGGATTGTGTACAACTTGAAAATATAAGAGAAATAATAAGTTAGCTTTTTCTTATGTGTAATTGGTACAGTTTGTTTCTAACATCATGTGTATATACTTTTCATTGTTTTACTTGACCCGAAAACTCACAAGCTTCAGTTGTAAAACAGATGTCTCCAGCTTCCATATCTATATTAATGCGAAATATTTCATTAAAAAATTGCAAATCACATGTATTTATTTGTTGTAATGCTTTTCATTTCTTAGGAATTAACGGCTAGCAACGCTTGTTTTAGTAAGACCAAATGTTTTCAGGAACACTCAATGCTATCAGTGTCGTGTCCCTCGGTCTAAAAGTCTGTTGAAGTATCAGGTAAACATGTTACAGTTGTGAGATTTTACATATATAAAATATGAAATGAGCAATAATCGTTCAGGAACAGGTTTACCATGTATGTGATTGTCCAGTCATGGTTCAATTTAAAGGAACTAAAGATAAGTCTCATTACCGAAAGCAAGGACACAACATTGTGACCTTACACAAAGTTTAAACTTACAAAGTTGGTCAATAGTTAACACAAGAAAATCCAAAAAGGTACAAGCTGGAATTATGAAGGAAATAATTAGTTAGCTGTTTCTTATTTCTAATGGGTTTAGTTTGTTACTAATAACAACTTTAACCCTTTTTATGTTTTACTTTTGTAATGCGTATAACAGTATTGTATCGTGAAACAGATGTCTCCCAATTTCATATCTAAATTTGTTCGAAATGTTTCATAAGAAAACTTGCTAATCACATGGATAAATCGTACGTGAAGATATTTTTATTTCTTATGATTTAATGGTTAGCAACGCTTATTTTATTAAACCGAATGTTTGGAAGGAACAATGTTATCAGTATGATGTCTCTCGGTTAAGATTGCAGAGAGGACAAGGTAACCTGGACACACTCAGGGTTTTCATTTTTAAGCATTACAGATCGATACTACTCATCAGCCTTCTTCATCTGCTGGAGTCAGCATGATGTAACTATTGTGCATAATAGATGAATGGAGATGACTGCGAAGAGAAGTTTATTATTTGTATCAAATATACTCTACAGCTGCATACCAAAAGTTTTTTCACATACCACTGTATCCCAAAGCAAATAACATGTAATTTGGCCTTGTTTGGATGAAAATAAAATAAATTCAAAAATGAAAATAATGTCCCTGTGTAAAATAACCATTTTGTAACTAACTTTGGAATCGTCTTGTCTCTCGAGCAACTGCTCTAATTTTGGCATGATGAAATAGACAGAAGGGGTCATATTTTCGAAATTCCTATTTCATGAAATTTCGATTTAAACATTCCTGTTCCCATTGCGAGGAAAAAACTCAGCGTAATCACACTGACCTAGTACATGGGAACAAACTTTACTTGTGTTCAAAGATGTTGGTGGCTTCAAATGGATTTTGTGGCGAAAAATGAAAATAAGTGTTTTGGAATTTTGACCCCTGGTCACTTAAATTTTTTGCCAATACTGCTACGGTTAAATGTTTGGAATGATATACATTTATGTTAAGGTACTATGGATCTTCACTTCTGAATTGAGATTTCAATATTATCCGTTTCATTTTCCTAATGCTACGATGCCTCAAAGACATCCCAAATTGCATTAGAGTTGCACTAGGATACTGAGGTATGTAATCAAACTCTCGGTATGCAGCTGTATATTAATACCGTTACTATGCTACTGCTTTGTTATTAGCTATCGATAGCATTAGCGCAGATCCAGCCCTATCTCTCTTTTACATCTTAAATCATATTCATGCTGTTTCATTTTGCTTAGTGTCATGGCTCTTAAATGAGTATCTTGAAATATCCAATAGAGTAGTATATTGAGAGGAACTACTACTATGTACAACATTGTCAAAAGTGAACGTTTGTGTTTGAATGCATATACAGTGATAAGATATTTAGGCTTATCGAAATGACCTCTGAATCAAATACGATAGTAGGAGAATGTCAATTATAACAAATAACATTATCAATATTTTAATGTTTCTTTTTAGAGAATCTAATTATATAATTAAATCAAACAGAGCTTGCAGAATATTCTATGACACATTACAGACAACTGAAACCAAATTCATAACATCATTCGTTCTTTCAATACGTAAGCCTATTACATTCGGAGATCAAAAACAGTTGTGATTTTAATGAAAAAGTAGTTATGAATTTCATATTACTAGAAAAATGATTTTAAATGTAATTTTTTGTGTTGCATTGCATGTGTGGCAAATCTCAGTTGAAGTATTGAAGATGTATATTGCTGTTACAACCGCTATAGCGAAAATAAACTTTTCTGATCTTATAATCTAATAAAGTATGTACTTGGCAAATCTATGATTACTGACAGCTGATGGTTAAGATGTTTTGACACTCATTGGTTAGTTCTTGACTCTCGGAGTGTGAAATCAGAAACAAGTAAATGCCATGATATAAACAATAAAACTATCAAAAGAATTGTTCGAATGATATTTGCTGGTAGATGTTTTCGCAGGCAAAAACATTTTTCAAACCGTGTCAAATTAAGCCTTAACAGTTCTAAAACATGTTTTATGAGAAACATGTAAACATGATGTTTGCCTAGGAGGAGTCTATGTATGCCATCCTTTGGTGATATTGATAGACATGCATTGCAACCTATTCCGGGTTAGTGTCCCTTTCTGTATCATTATCGTCGCCATCTCAGTCTGTCTACTCTTTCAACGCCAACCTTCATTAGGTCTATTTCCATAGGCCCAAAGGGAGGATTGTTATTAGCTTACAGACAATTGGACAAGAACTGTTTGTAATGAATGATTTATTTATGACATCTCCTAATGACTCGTTCATGCTGTATAGTGACTGTAGTAATTACGGTAGTAACTCTGGAGCTTTAGTATTAACGTAAGTCTTAGTGAACAAGTTTTGTATCTTCCAAACTTTGTTTACTCAACTCAATCAAATATTTTTATATTGGGTATACTTGCTGGGAGTTTTTCTGTATACATCTGCATTTCATAACAACATTAAATAAACACATCAGAACAAAAATCCAACGAAACGAATGATATTTATCATGAATTTATCATTACAATTCAAACAGTGATTAATGTGCTCTCTATTTGAATAAAGTTGTCCGAACATAAATACTTTTACATGCATTGATTGCTGAAAACAGTAACTAAAAATCATGAAATCCTAAAGGCTTAGCCGAAGACCTATCCTTGCTAGAAGTGTCGCATTAACTAAATCGTCGAGATCATTGACCATACAGGAGTAATACAGTCTCACTCCGTGGTCTTTTCATTGACATAAATGTCTTTTTGAAGCATACATGTACATGCAATCAAAGCTTCCCCCTATTTCAACCTTTACAGCATTTTGAAAAGGTTCTAACGTTCCAATCGATTGTGAAAACATGTTTAAAAAAGTCATAGCGGCCACACACTATAGACTCCAAAAGGGAAATGAATGTCTCTAATTTGACATTGATATGCGCCACTATCTGTGTAAAATGTGTATCATTTAAGCCCACTTGGCGACAATTCTAAAAGGTGTATTTGTTTTGCAGACTATGTAATCCCTTATAGTTTGCACTTTGACTTTAGCAGGTATCAACCTTTTCAAAGTAAGAAGTGTACTTAGAAATAAGAAAAGCACCTAAAAATTTAAAATGTATTTTTGCTGTGTGTTTCATTCTAGCTCTGTCTGTGGTGTGGCAAAATAAACATGACGCAAAAATAATGAAAATGTTCTCAATAGGATCAAGTTCTAAAGGAAACTCAATTCGCTGAGACTTTGCAAAATAACCAAAAAAAATTGTACACAAATCCTAATGTACCCTTGATACTGAATAGATCCGGTACATAGAAAAATATACGATCTTCTTATCCATGTAGTCTTCTAAACCAGTTTCCAATTGTCTCACGAATTTAAACGGCTATTCCTCTGCTTATCTATCTTTCCAATGACAATGAATGAGCCTTTTGCGAATAAAATGAAATGTCGTATTACCTGGGAAAATTTTATGGTTATTAGTTTTATTTTTAAAGATTGAAAATCGTGTAACCCATATTCATTACATTAAGAATATTTATATGGCTTGGCTATGATTTGTGAATATATGAAATGATACCAAAGCTGGCATGTTTAAATCTTATTACTTAGTGGACAACCGTTTTTTAATTTTTGGGGTTTTAAGAAATGCTTTTATTGGAGTTTTCTTGAAATGCGTATCAGAGAACGTACAATCAGTAGATCAATATTTGAAGCATAACATTTAAACTAACATTCTGTGTCAAAATACTGGTGCTACGAATCATAGTTTATTACAAAAAATAGTGTCTACATACATAAATACATCAAAAACAATGTATACGGGTAGATAACGTAACTGCAAGATCAGTATCATCAATAAGGCAATGCACACATATAAATAAAAGAATAACACCTTGCTATTTTCATCGCATTTCAATCGTTAGCACAAAGGTTTGGGTTTCTGTATTTGATACACCGTAACATGATTATTATTATCAACATCATCATCATCATTATCATCATTGTTTTATTATCATTATTATTATTATTATTATTATTATTATTATTATTATTCAAATAAAAGTACCCAGTTGTCAAGATCAACATTAACCCTCGAGACATGTCTCCCAAAGATTGTGATAGCCCAGTACAAAAACAGGCGTGTGGTGTTGAATGAAAGGCATACGATTAGCCTCTTCAAGTCACTTTGTATCCACTTCCAGGTTCTCTGATAGAAGATAAGGAGGGCAAAGTAGTTTAGGAACATGCTTTGATTGGCGTAATTGCCATCTTAACACTTTTAAGTTGCGATGAACCGATAAAACAAACTAATTTAGGGGTTTTCGTGTGCATCTGTTCTCTCAAATCAATCAACAAATCTTGTAATTGTTGATTTACTACGCTAAACAGAAAAGCATCAAAGCATCGTTACTTAAACGTACATCGATAAAGTTTGATGAAGCAAGTTTTATTTTTGCTTTAGTAACAAATCAAAATTAACAAGACAAACAAATCTAAATACCCAAGAACTGTAAGATCATAATGGATATAATCTAATTTACGAAAAAAACTGTGTGTATGTACTTTAATAGTCTCTGAAAACAAGTCGAAAACCGAATAGTAATGGATCAGTTACATATTATAATGTCATATGATGAAAATTAAAAATTAAATCTAAACGGGAAAATTGTTTTTCCAAAACCAATAAAGTATTTAATACATATATACAATGTCTACAAAAATCAAATGATTATTAGACTTGAAAATAGATTTGCTGAAATGTTGTTATCTGTTCAAAACAACATACATCTACAACTAAATAACATCATAACTTGTAACAATAATTGATTATATTAAATATCCAGGAATTGTAATTAAAACATCATTTCTAATAAGATCATAATTAATTTCATGTGAAATTTATATATGTATTTCAAGCAAGTTATTGTGAATTTTAAATATACATTAGTGATAAAATATAGCTTAATCATTAAACGAACTTATCTTAGCTTATCTAAGTTCATCATCAGGCTCAAACAATGTTCACTCTTGATAACAAGACTGAGGAGATGCTAATAGGTAGGACACACCGAAATCCTCGTTTGCTAGTAAGCAAACATTTTCAGAAAATGATTCACTTTAAGTATATATGTAGTATTTCATATCAAACCCTTATTTAATGTTGCCATTCAATACGTTCCATGCCCTACCTATAATCAGTTACTTTATCCCCTGAGGCAGTGGCCCTCTACCGTCAAGCGTTTGTCAACATGTTGTTTACCTACCTGAAACTGAAACCGTTGGTTCAGCTCGTCTCTCCACAATTTGCATCTTGAATGCTTTCTCTGACGCTTTAATTCATGCACCATACCATCATACCATTCCTAACAGTGGCATATAAGCGGGAATCCTCATCAAATTGTTTGATCATGTCTTCAATCATTTGCTCAGAAGGTAGAGTTTTTCAAGAACCTGTTGACTGCACACATTGTTTATGTTCTCCATTTCATGGTTAGTTATTGCCTTCACTTTCTAAAGCTTGCACATGCAGTGGAATGAGGTATCATTCGACATACCTTTATAAATGGTATCCATAATTGTTACCGTTTACATTTATAACTTTTTCAATTGCCCGCATGAAACAACATGAAGCAAAATAAGTCAAATTAGATTGAAACAGAAATCGTTCATGGAAAAACAGGCATGCGTGGCTTGTTGTTTCAAAGAACACAATTTTGGGTGTTATTTTCAGGAATCATTGTATTGCAGATAAACCTCCGGAAAACAGTAAGAGTTACTTTTATATCAGGGTTATTTTACATAACTGCAACATTTAGTCATGTTGTAAAATTAATAATTGACTGTTATTCGTTTATTACTACCATTTCATGTATGCAGAGAAAAATAAATGTAAATATCTCATAAAATCTTTCTGGAAAACAACTATTTTATTCTGAAATTCACAATAACATTGTTATCCAGAAAACCTTGTCTTCTTTTATTAAGGAATATTGAACAAGACCCTGTTGTCGTTTGACTGCAGAGATCAAGTTCTTCCTTTTAGGGAAATGTTCATGTTTTTCAGATGTATATAGTAATGATAAGTTCAAAACTATTTTGAGCAGAATCTTAAGTTAGAAAATGGAATTTATTCAAAGCTTGTCACATCGTTACACGAGCATATTGAAGTAGGTTGCTGTTACACCTTCTTATGTTTATCAGGAGAGGACGCACATTTTATTTACAGCAGGTGTCTGGCAGTGAGCCACCTAATGCAAATAGTATTGTTTGCCACACAGACCTGTGATGACTATTGCTTCGTTGATTACACAACGGCCTCCCAAAGCAGACAAACGATTTTTCGGTTGTTATCACTCAGGGTTCTTGTGAGCAGTAAATAAATTAGATTTGTATGTACATCGCCAATATCAACTTATGAAACTGAAAATTGGAAGCATGAATGCACGGTGCCCTGTCCAGTGTTGGTTACTTAGTATATCATAACAATTTTATCAATATTTTATTGATATTTCTTTTTGCATGGGGTGCATGAAAATATGTCACATATTTGATTACTTCAGATTCCAAGATTGTACAGATAAGATTAATTGTATGATAATTGGTAAGTTGCTCTTGTATATCGTACGCCTGTGAATTCAATACATTCAATGATTGCATGAAGCCAGCCGTATGATCATTCAGTCAAATGGATGTAATTACATCAGGGTCACTGCAGCATATCATCCCATCAGATAAACTAAACTATGAACACTTAATAACAGCTTCAGGTAATAGCATTTCCTTTGAAAACAAAATCTTGATGAGTGAACTTACACTTTGTGCATATACTATTAGTTCACAAATAGTTCATTATAGACATTCACGGTTGAAATCAGTTAAGGAATCCTGTTTTGCATCAAATCAAAGGGAATGTGTTCATTATATTTATCTAAGCATCTGAATAACACTCCTTGATAAAGGAAAATGATGTTCGATTTTAGTCATTTTTGTTACTGTAGATTTCAGCAATTTTTATGTACAAAGTATGTAAAATAGACATTGTACACATCCCTATGTATAATGTCAAATCTATTTTTATAACATAATTGACAGTCAAGCCCGTTTGCGATAGAAATAGCAATAATACATGTTGTCTAATAAATCAAAATGAGTTTCTCTTGTAGGACTAATTGAATCATCAATAACAATTGTTATTGAAACATATTTCAAGTGTCTACTACTGTCTAGACCTTTAGACTTCGGGAAACAGTTGTAGATGAACATGATATTTTCTTTCACTGTAACATGATCTTCACTTAAGTAGACATAGAGCATTTACTTAATTACTTTTTAGAAATAAAGAATTGCCATATCCATGTTCTAATGAGTATTTATGTGAAGGTATTGTTATTCTAACTGTTATTCATTTTCACTCACATGTTCTAGAAACATGTCATAAACACTTTTGTATGTTACCATATAAACAACTTAAAAGTTAATGCATGGTGTGAAAGTATCCTCTTGGAAGGTGACTAGCCTGTTTACAATTTCTGTCTGAGCTATTGATCCCATGGCCATGGGAAAAGGAGACTGGTGCGTATGTGTAGAGTACCAGAGGGGCATTAACCTTAATGGAATTTTTAATTCCCTTAACGAGATGACCATAATTTTGGTTTTGACAATGACACAGAGTAAATAATTTTCTCCCTCGTTGTTATTGTCTATCAAAACTGTTGCGTTACCCTTTACACGAGATACAAAGGATTAGCGCATGAACATTGTTCATATTGCAAACTAATTTTGAAGGTTTATGAAATTTATCAGTTTATTATTTATTTTCATATTGTAAAAGAAGTGAAATGCTGATTATCAAGCTTTAGAAACCTATAGAGTTTATTTTTAAAATGATCAATCGAAATGTAGAACATATCACGTTTAAGGCTGTCAACGGATAGTCAAAACATTTTAAATCTTTTCACTATACTTCATATCGGTAAGCCACTAATGAAGTATGAGTATAGAGTATGAATCCTCAAAAAGTAATTTATTTATCCAATGTCTTACCTTCGTTAGGAAATGCTCAGAGTAAGTGCTTGTGCAAAATAATCCAATCATGTTAACATTTCGTTAACATAGATAGGATCAAAACCAAACTGACGTACAGCTCGAAAAAAACCCACTGGATGCTTCATAAACCAAATCACTCAAAACACACCATCACACAAAATTCATTATAAGATTCCACGTTCCATAAATACATACATGTAAGATCCTTATTCATCATATTGATTTTGATCGGATTAATCATCTACTTCCTGAGAGAACACTGATGTTTATCTATATATGTATCGGTTGATCTGATGTCCAGTAAAGCTGATGCAGACAGTAATAGGACCAATCAAGCCATGTTGAAAACCCTAAAGCTTATGGATGCAGGAAATTCCGAAATCATTTAGTCCAAAGTAATTATTATACTGTATGCTGAAAAAAATCAATAATGGATGCCAAATAAAATAAGGGATTGTTTTCCTTGGCATTGAGTTGATTAAGTACAGGAAACGTTCTTCAAGAGTCCTATAATTGTTGGAACTTTATGCCATTGCAAAGTAAACTTTTCTTTCATATCTGTATTATGAATATCAAACAGTGGGCCAAAAAATATTTTTTATTTTTTTCAGAATCGGCCTATATATTTGCATTTCTCAGAAGAAACATGCGTGATCAAGTATTTGTCTGACATATGACAAGGTATTATAAGATGCAACAATTTAAAATATAATATTTACAAATGTAATAACTTCACTTCAAAACATTCTTGAAGTAGTTATGAGGAGATATTGAAACGATGACAATTGATCCCATAGTCAAAGGACGCTTATGAAAATCTTTTTAAGGGTTATTGATGTATGGCGCAGGTTATATATAATTATAAGTTATCAGCTCCGGCAAAATCTATCTAGTAATTCGTCATTGTCAGAACCACAAATCACTTAGGCATTGAGTTTCATTTTTCCCCATGTGCCACAGAGTGCTACATCGAGCTACGGAGGGAATGTAAGATTAATGAATTCCCCAAATGTATTGCTCGAAAAGGACACAAAGTTACAAATGGTCAAACTCATCAGTAATGAACTCTTGATTGAATATATATAATATGATCATAGACTGAAATATCGGTAAGACCTTCCCAAATCTTTCCCCAATCAGTCAATGTGGCTTTCCATTTAGGTTATTCTTAGTGAATCCGTTACCGTGAAAGATTTAAGAGTAAACAAGATACACATGCTAGTAAAAATTTATAAATGCATGCTCCATCGAATTACAATTATTAATCCTGATCCTGAATCCTGAGATAGATATTAGATTAGATTTTGAGATAATATCCCTATGAACAAAGTCAAAGTCAAAAGATTACATATTGAACACATGCCAGAATAATCATATATCAGGGGCGGGTGACGCAAGATTATATTTATGCTTGATTATATTTCATTACAAATAAACCGTCTGGCTTAAAAAATTAACTGACCATTTAAAGCGCTAAAACCATTACATCTTTCAATTCAATAAGTGGAACTTGATTAATTAATGTAGGTTATGGATTAACATACTGTATAAAACGGAGAAAAAAATCATTGCCATTCACTTTGCAACACTTTTGATTGCAAAAACTATTTAAATACAGTCTGCAGACGGGAAAATGATACGTTATTAAAACGCATTAGCACTTGATCATTCTCTTTCATTTTGTGCTTGTTTAAGTAGGGGTGTCAAATGCGTTCGTGTCCGTTGTTTATATCAGAACCTCTTATCTAAGGAAAGTCGATTTTCACAAGTTACTGCTGTGAGCGATACAATTGGAATTATTCAGGTGTTATCATTAGGTGTGAATCAAAGCATAATTCTGATTTTGTAAGTTAATACGTCCAGTGCTGTTCTTAGCTAGTGCTTGAATAACTTCTTCACCTTCACGGTCTCCTACCCACTGTTCACATTGGAGTCAGCACTAGTCTAAAAAGGTATTGAAAAATGTTTAGTCTTCTTAGTGGATAAACTCGCAATAGACATTTATGTACAACTGCTGAACAGTTTGTTTCATTTACATTTGGAATACTGTATCAGTTTTAACTAATCAATCATTTTACATCAAATAAATAAATACCCTAACAACTATGAAATAGGTTTAAAAGAATGCATAATTCAGGCCAGACCTGAAGGTAACAAGTATTGCTAAAATCTCCAAGCCATGTAACGACGTAATAAACATCTAGTTTTTCTGTAAAACACCATAAACTTTCCTTTGAGGCATCGTTAACTCACTTTGGGTCTCTATTAATATATCTATCCTGTGCTTGTGCAAAACTAATTTTTCCTTGTTCCTTTAATGATGTAAGATCTTCATTTAACCTATTATGCAACTGAATCAAAATGGCATATGAACAATGAAACAAACACAGTGTTCGTTTACTTTGATGGATAAAAGTTGGCTTTCAGAAAATTTTAATCAAATATTTCTTTTTTTGGCCAAATACTTTTAGAGGAAGTGAAAAATACATTGCTATGAATTACACCCTAGAGGTTTCAGAACTAGATACACACCTGGAGACATAAGACAGAAAACCGTGCTTTCCAAATTGAAATTGAAGAATACATTTGCAGGAACTCGACAAAGGTCTGTATTGGAATGGGGTCAATCACGGAGTATTTTATAATCCATTTGGATTGAAATTGAGTCATTTGTTACGGTGCAGGTACTGACGTTAGACTCTCAGGTCAATTGTAAAGCATGTGCCTTTTATTCTTAGTTATAGTTTTTTCTTGATACATTATATATTCTCTACTGCTACGGATGATCCGGTTAGGGATTGAGATGGTTTGATCCTTTACTTGTACTTAAGCTGTACTTGTTTGCTGGAAGTAATTGATTGATGTATGATGCAAATCCTATCTAAAAGGTGTGTCAAATTTTATAAGGCCACCAATTTTCAGATAAATATGGTCTATTCTTGAGTGTATGCTTCTGATCACATGATGGTCCGGATTTAAATGAATTCAAACAACAAAAAACAAATCTTTGAGTTTCATTTCTCATGTGGATATGGTATCTAGGTCATCTGACATTAAAGCGCCTGCCTTTAATCATTTAGCTACAAATGTGTATGCATATACAGTAAAGTTTATATACTTTCATTTTAAAAGTGCATTTTTAAGATTATAAATGTAATATTCATAATGACTCCATGTGGCAATGTTAAGTAAGCCTTGATTAAACACGCTATCAAAACTCTTTTATAAGAAAAATAAACAGAAACTTTGATATAATATAATCATTATCAATATCAAATATATTATAATTTAAACAACAGAAATGTGTAACTGGTTGTACCGACGATAAATAAAAAATATTTGTTTTTAATATCAAGTTAATCAATAATGTTACAACACATTTTTATAGTGCATTAGCTGAAAATAAACAGCCACAGACAATTAGAAAAATACTTGTAACCATCATTTACTACATTGGTTATGGATACACAGTCACGCCACGGAAGCCTTTCGGGAAATAGGTAACAATCACGTTTCTAGTAAAGAAACAACAACAATGTCTCGGACAATATGAACTGAAGAATTACTATGTAGATATACAGAAACAAAATGAGGGTTAAAATCATACTATTGATACTATTATCCGTACAAAGTACGACAATGATATATGGATATACAACTTCTTTATTACACAGTGGCGACGTTTCGGTATAGATCCTTATACCGTTATAATGCTTGATAACGGTATAAGGATCTATACCGAAACGTCGCCACTGTGTAATAAATAAGTTGTATATCCATTTTATCATTGTCGTACTTATACTACCAACTTCTAGAATGCTGCTGAAACAATATATCCATACAAAGTTTAAGATTGGAAACTGACCAGATTAAAAATTTCAAAAAGTTGAAAACCCAAATAACATAAATGCATATGATGATTAGTCAACCAACCATTTTTAGTTTTACTTAAAAAACAATGTGATCAAGGATGGACAAACGGACGGACAGACAATGCCATTTAGTATGTCCGCCCACCGAAGGATATTCATTTAAGTTTTTTTCGGAAAATAAGATCAGCGTTTCCCCCAATTGTAGTTTCTTTATCATAAGACACAAGTGTCTTTCAAATGCTATAACAAATATGTTTTACATGGAATAACATCCATCAAACCCTTTTTGATAAAGAGAGGCTTAGAGTTACCTTATTTTTATGACAAATCAATACCAAGTACTTAGCTAAGTGAACTTCTGACCTGACATCGTGCTAGAGTCACAATCAATGTTGATAAACTTATATAATTTATTCATGTTTCATTGTCCTCAGTATATCGTCTCTAGTGTAGACAGCACCAATGTCATATGTAGCTATAGCTTTACTGCCTGTGTGATACCTGACAGAACGTACATGCTCATTAAACAACTTTACACAAAAAAGCATGATCGAAATGAAGATGAGAACTTCAACAACATTTTAAGAAATATTTCTTATGCCCAAATTACAAGTAATCTAATCAACTATCATTTGTAAACCTCTTTCTATTAGCGAAAACAAATAATGACATTTAAAAGTTCAGTGACAAACAATATAGTTACTTATTAGATACAAATTTAAATTAGGATTTTACAACAATAGTGAACAGTTATAACTATTCTGTTGATAGCATTTTTACTATAAAGAGATAAAGTTGACGCTAACACTCAAAACTCAAATTAAATTCCCGATAAAAATTTAAATAAGTATTTGACAACAATAGTGAACAGTTATAACGTTTCTGTTGATAGTATTTGTACTTTAAAGAGATGCAGTTGACGCTAACACTTAAAACTAAAATTAATTTTCCGATAAGTATATGAAAAAAAGGTAAAACCATCCGTTGGTGAAATGTTTGGTCCAACCCTGTCAGATTAGTTATTGATTACAACTTATGATTCCGTCCGACAGCTTTGAGCCACAAAAATACTTCGTTGCAGCAAATGGAGTTGATATGTAGTAATCTTCAGAAAAAAACTAGACATTGAGACATTTATATGTTTTAGATCATAAACAAAGTCAAGGAGAGAAAATAATTTCTGTTTATCGATCGCATATTTGCGATTTCACTAAAACTAACATTGACGTTGAGACGCTTCTCCAGAAAGAGGCCTTGCCTTAGCCGGAAGATGCCGTGATTAAATCGGGCCACTATTTGAAGGCGTCTGGATACTGTTATTATCAATCACTGTTGTAACACCAGTGACTGATAGACACAGTTTATTCTTATTGATATATTCCAGCATTTCAAGGCAATCATATTATAGAATACTTTATTTGATAACAACTGACTTGATACAATTAGAAGTGAAAGTGCTGCGTGCTAAGAATCAATGGTATTACTGTCGACATGTCCTATCCGCTACCAAAAATATTACTGAAAACATTTTTGTAAATCTAAGGAAGATAATTTTTTCATAAAGATTACAAACCATGTAATACCTGGAAACCAATGAAATCAGAACCAATGTTGGTCCATAAATATGGCAGATGCCATATGCTTCGAGTCAATGATGCTCTATTACGGTTTTGATTTGATTGAAGTTAAAAGTCATAATTATGAACTAAAATATATACATGTTTATACCTGGAAAGCGCATATTTAAAAAACATCTGACATAGTGCCTATGTGAAGAATATGTGATTGGTATGCGTTTAAACTTACCGACTTTTCATTAGAATTGGTGATCTGAAGACAAGCAGTTAAAAGCATCATTAAATATCTAGTTTAACTGCAAGGAACTTTCATATTTTCACTTTGCATATTTCAAGAAACCATACTTAAATTATCTTAAGGCCAATTGCGGTAAGTGAGTAATAGTAAACCTTGATGTGTTCTATGACAAACGGTAGCCGTCACATCCCTTACTCTCATATTATATGTGGACAGCATAGACGACAAACAATGTCCTGGTCGACCAAAATCGTTTCTATTAGCAGAATTGGTACAATTCATAGCAGGAGTAGTTGGTATTAGCAAGGAGCAAGTTAGTTTTAATTGCATTGTAACGTTTTGATTGACAAAGGTTTCAGCACGTTTGGTGCCAGACATTTTTTACGTCTGATGAAACACATCATGACAAAAAAGATTTTTTTAATTTGAAGCCGACAGTTTCCTAAAACAAATTTTTCAGAGACACAGGAACTGTGTAAGCAGGGAAAACAGTGGAAGAAGCAGGTGACAACACGACCACAAAAGAATATTGTGACATCAAAGGTGATGGCTTCAATATTCTGGCATTCTGAGTGTGTTCTCATAGTCGATTACCCCAACAATCGTAAACTAGAATTATTGGTACATACTTTACCTCACTTATGCAAATAATTTCAGATGAAGAAAACTGACAAGGATGTGGTTATTGTACCGGGACATTGCACCGGTATATATACATGTATCAGTTGTTGCAACGTCAACAATCCATGACTATTGGATTCAATTTTTCAGAATCCATTCCCTCGCCTAAGTTTCCTACCTCATTTTACTGTCTATTTCCTGCTCTTAAAAAACCCTGCACAAATGTCATATGATCATATTCTGCAACACCAATGGTAGAAGTTGAGTGTACCGCATTGAAGGGGGACTCTTTATAAAATGAATGCCAGAATGTCTCAGAAACCATTCAATATTTTTTGTGCCTTTGCAACTTTGGTTCTTCAGGTTTTTTATTTCTTCTTGTTTCCATGGAAACAATATGAATTAAGTGCATATGGAGTGTAAGCTTCTTTTTTTTTCGTTTCCGAAAATTATTTTTGGAAACTTGGTATGTGGTAAGATATAGAGGTGAAGTTGTGCCTTTTGCAACTTTGGTTCTTCTGAATGTTTTATTTTCTCTGGATTCGAAAACGAACAATTTGAACCCAATGTTTATATTACGGGTCATATCTATTTCAAAATTTATTCTTTATTATTTTATGAGACTTGGAAAGTGATTTAACCTGATTATTTATTTTTGATTTTTTTAAAAATGTTCATGAAACAAATGACCTTGGTAAATATTTAGGGTGGTGGTATGGGCACCTTTTCCGCCTTCTATCTCAAAATTTTATGAAACTTAGTATAGACCCAGTAGTGGAATGGTGCCGTTTGCTACTTAGATTATTCTGAAATTTAAGGTTGTTCTGATTTCGATGGAATGTTATAATTCATTACTGCATATATGAAAACTTTCAAATTGTTTAGAATGACGTCATTAAAGATTAATGAATAATTCATATATTTCAAAGTACTTGACCTCTTAGCTTTATTATTTTCAATCTGAAAAATTTGAAAAAGAAAATTCAAAATTGTGAATCCTCTTAGATAAACCTCATAGGAAATATGTCAATATACAGAACTTCCCAATCTTAGAATTGAAATTTTAGCGTCTTAAATACAATAGGAAATATTCTAAGCAAACTATTAGCTTTTTACCATGTAACTGTAACATCTTACTTACATCACTGAGTTCCATTTTGCTTTTGCACTGACAGACGAAGTATTATTATGATTACAGTAAGAGATGGATGGTAATCATCAAGTACTATTAAAAGCATTGTGTTAATGGTATAAAATACCATAGATTTTTTCAAATCTCTCCCCCAAAACATATTGCTTTAATTGGTCACGTCTAAATGTTGTCTGAGAAACTGACGATTATAGAATGTATTGACAGCCCCACTCGGAAGGATGTTTCTAAGGTAGAAAGAACCTCTTTTACAGAGGTTCCCTTGCCAATAAAATACATTATCTTACATGACAATTAGAAAAAAATTCACACTCGAATAAAACACAGCCTGTGATTGATTATGTGGTATTTAAACCGAGGCATCACCTGACATGTTGTAGTGATTAAGATCCTTTCGATTCCAGTTAAAATGTTTTTTTCTATTTACACAAATTCTTCTTAAGGGGAACAGTTACTACAGATTCCAAACTCATCTATCACAGTCAAATTAGGCAGTCCTTTCGCTTCAATCTACATTTGGCTGTCTTATTTTAAAGTTTGATTTGTGTATACATAATTCAAAGCAAGGACTATCCTTTTAGAAGTGGTCGTACTAGTATGATAAAATCAAATACAGTGACTATGTTAGTAATCAAGCCTTTTGAAGGATATATATAGAAGTGGCATAAATAAATCGGCAATATTTTCTTTGCTTTGATCTAAATTCAGACGTCTGGTTTGATAGATGAACACCGACTATATTTTGTTTTAAGTGTATGTAATATCAAATAACGTGAATATGTTAATAGTGTCGAGTAAAAAGAATATCATTGTAAAAGATGTTTTTAACAATGCTAAAACAATTTCTATATCAAATTATATATCAAATTATTTATATTTGTTGAAGCAACATAATTAAATGGTCGGCGGTAAAAATACTTTCAGTAAATACTTTTTGCTTATTACCAAACTTTGTTGGATTTAAGCCATACAGTAACATTGATTGGTAGAAGGATCCAAATTTAAATTGTTTGCTGTTGTGAATATATACTTTTAAAGACATCAAAATTGTGAATTTCAAATAAATAATTTCTTTTGAATGAAATAACATCATTTAAACAATATGTAATAAGTACACCAACAACAAAATGGCTTATCATCAGCAATCTATATCACCAATTCCAGACCAATGTCATAAAAGTATGTTAATTCATAAGTAAACAAAACCTATATATTACCACTATTAACCTAGCAAGGTCGAACTTTTTACACTATGTTCTGCAAATATAAAATGCGAATTCATACACAGATTTGTTTACCTTAACGTAAATATGTGTGTTTACATAATAAGACTAAAATAGATATGTTTGATTAATCACAACATTTTACCAACATCAATAACGAAAACATAAATCAAATGCGGCAATAAAAATGACTAACGTGTTAGTGCCATTCAATAATCATGATAATCATGTACGGAGGCTTAACATGCAACTGACACTAAGAGGACAAATTGTGTCACCGGAACCATGAAAACCGGAACCATGAAAAAAAGGTAAACAGAATTAACTTCATGTTATGAAATAGATCAATGCTTGGGATGTAAATAGGTTTAAGGAGAAGAAAGATAGACAGTCAATGTAAAACAGATGGCGCCAGAGTAGTTTATAGTATGAAGAGGTTTTCTAAATATTTACCAAACGATTCTTCACATAAAGAAGGTTATACATAAAAAGGAAACTTGTGATATTTGAAGGATTACCATCTGGCATATGTAGTAGAAGTAAGAGATAGTGGCTTGTCAATTCAAATTATTTTAAGACCAGTAGAGCCTTCTTTCATAATCATACAATAAGATTAAGACTGCTTTCTTACAAATAATTACGAATAATAAGACGTATTTTAAGTGTAAGAGGTCCCGAAATAAAAAATGTAAACGTGGTATAACAGTTGAGCTGATAATTTAGTTGATAAAGCATACACCTGTCTATGAAGATGTAAAATGGTTAAGTCATTATTACAAAACTGGACTACAAAATATGTCAAATTTGAAATCAGTGACTCCATAGGGAACAAATCTTCACACTAAGTGTCAAAAAAGGCAATCTTCAACTACCATTCTTTTATCAACACACAAGAACAATTTGTTTATATCACGATTTATGCATCCAGTATACTAATCAATTTATCATTGATCAAAACATCTTTCATCTTCTTAAATGATTCATTAAGCTCAACGAACATATGGCTGTATTATGAGACACCAAGCCGACATAGAGGCTTTCCATCAAACTGGTATTCATAAAAGTATTTATACCGAGTGCAGTGTCACTGTTATTAGAAGTCTGTGATCGATCTTATCATTGACTAAACACCATAATTCAGTAACGTTCCTCAATTTAAGCTACTTCGAGGTTTACACCGTCAGACCATTCTATATGATTTGCCATTATGTTCCATGGTAAAATAACAACGACCAAGATATTGAAATCATCTTAATTGACAGAGAAATATTTGCATAAAGTTATGAGATATAAGTAAACAAATACGACGTAGATTTGTGGAAGAGGCAATGTTAACACTTACATGTATTACGTTATTGATTCAGTTTTAATGCAGTTTACAAATGAAGCAAGTACTATATAGGTGCCTTTCCAAAGTATCAAAATCTTTTAAATTTGTGTGAAAAAACGTTGGAAATAGGGCAGACATTGCATCATAGCCATTATCGGTTATTAGTATATAATGCAATATTAGATGCATATAAATATTTTGTGTAATATCTTTTATTATTCATTTCTTTGCAAACTTTAGGGGAAAATATCATAAAACTTTAACTTGAACAATTCCTAAATGCATGTATTGGCAATGGATTAAGTTTGCTTTGTGCCTTTAACAGATATAGATGACAAGATATATATGCCAAACAGGATAATGTTCAGTGGTAAGTTAATGATTTGGTGCACGTTCCGTTATTGCAGTAAGAATTGTGAAAATTGAATTATTGTGACATTTTCAAGATCTAAATTGCTTTTTTTAGTTTCAGTTATAGGGAGTTTGCGTTATTTCCTTACTTTAGATTTGATGAAAGAGTCAGTAACGAGTAGCGTGAACCAAGTTTTATAAAAGAAAATACATTCCATCGGCGAAATAGAATTAAAATTTAAAAAAGAAAATTTAAGCATATATCTCATGCTTCATTATTACAAAATATATGATATCAGGATGTTTTTAACAAGTGATATTTTCTGACCGTTACTCTCTTACTGAATATGAAACCGTTTTGCGTCTATCAAAATCATTGTATGAAAAAGAATTATCATGTTAATGGCCTGTAATGTCAATGTATTCAAGTTCTGTCAATTCTGCGTATACATAATTATTGTGACCTTACAAAAAGTTTAAACTTGAACATTCAAAGTTGATCAATAGTTTACGCAAGAAAAATCCGAAAAAATACCAGCTATAATTATGAAGGAAATTATTAGTTAGCTTTTTCTTATTTCTAATGTGTATAGTTTGTTACTAACAACATCTTTAACCCTTGATGTCTCAGATGTCTCCTATTTTACATCTAAATTTGTGCGAAATATTTCATATTAAAACTTGCTAATCACATGTTGTGTGGTCAAGTGTACGGTGACCTCCTTATCCATAGGATATGTCACTGTACCTCCCTGCAGGACCCTCGAGAAGAGTTATGGTGCCACATCATATGTGTGTCACCTGTAGACTGCAGTGTTACATTACATGCAAAAGCAGACTATGATCTAACAACCAGTTTTCTATCATGTAAGCCTCCCATAGAGATGGACTCTGAGACAATCATGGACTATGCCAAAGTGACAGTGAGAGGACTGTATGCCCTGAATGCTCCTCCACAGAAACATAGACTCTAAACTCGGTACTATCGCATTTCCAAAAATGTCGCATTTATCGCATTCAATCATACACTGTTTTCATAATTTAATGTAACGCCTACAGCATTACTGTACTCTCTTCAAGAGGAATAAAAGTTTATATATATATATGGATTAATCACATGTGATGATATTATATTATTTCTTAAGATTAAGCAACGCTTATTTTAGTATTTGTATTTAAGTTTGGCAGGAACACTCAATGTTATCAGTGTCATGTCTCTCGGTTAAGATTGCAGAGAGGACAAGGTAACCTTGACGCACTCATGGAAGCGTTTATATTTTTAAGCATTATTTATCAAGACTACTTTTAGCTCAGCCTTCTTTATTTGATAAAGTCAGCATGATATAACTATTGTGCAAAACCAGTGAGATGAGATGACAGCGAACAGAATTTCTAAATGTGTATCAAATATATCATGCTGCATTTACTCTACACAAAAACCCTTATGTATGCCACTGCTAGGTTAAGAGCTATCGATAGCATAACGCACAAACAGGCCAATCCTTTATTTTTTTTACATCTTAAATCATCGTCATTTTGCTTGTGGCTCGTACATAAACAACTTGAAATAGCCAGATCTCAGTAAACACGCTTACAATACAGTTCGTACACTTGCCATGAATTATTGAATAAACAACTTACCAAAGGAAATTTATGAAATATTTGGACTTATCGAAGCAAATCCAAGAGCCTTTAAACATGTGTTTATCTTAATATGGGGCGATACGCAGTTGGGATGTTACATTTTACATTGACTTCTGTACAGTGCTTAAAATCAATGATGGATTATGCAAAAGAATAAACTGTTCATACATCATAAAACATATCGCAAATGTTTCCCAATGTTAACAAAATTAACTACATACATGTGCAACGTGGTAAACAAGTGTGTTTGAATGCACAGAAAGTGATGAGTTGTTTAGCCTTATCGAAATTGACCTATTGACTCTATACAATACTGGAATAATGTTGATGGATAGCAATTAACATTGTCAATATTTTAATCTTTGAGTCATAACACCATTCGTTCTTTCTGCATAAGCCTTCTAAATAGCGAATTTGGTTATTCAAGATCAAAAACAAAAAGTTGTACTTAAATAATCAGTATGTTGTCTTCAGCACACTTATGTGTGATCTTAACAAAGATCTAAATATTCTTGAAAACATAAATTAATTTTAAAGGGGCAGGAGTCCTTTAAACGAATTAATCAACTATCAAGCAAAAACCTACGAGTATCGGCTTAAACAAACTTGTTTTGAGTCAAATGAAGTATGGCAGATATATATTGCTGTTGCAATCGCTTTAGTGAACATCAATTTTTTTTTCTGAATTGGCAGATTCATGCCTCGTTTACTTAGCAAATCCGAGACGTTGATCAGTATTGGACTGAGTGTGGAATGGGAACCCTGCGGAACAGCCATAATCCAAAAACGTATAGCTATTAAAAGAGTGATTCTCATGATTTGCTTTAAGGACAGCCTCGTAGGCCAGACATCTTTCAAAACGTCTTACACATTATACCAAATCTAGTGAACACAGAGTGTGGTTTACTATGTGTTATTATGCATGTGACTTAAATAGAGCCATAATAACACATGACCTGAGTTAAGTTCAAATCGCCTATCTACAGTTGCATCTATCTTTTTCTCTTAAATTCAAAAATTATAAAATTTCCATGTTTTCGATTGTAAATAAAAAACGGCCATATACATGTTAAGAAATCGAAATTCAGCGTCTGATGTACATGGGTATTAGTTAAATGACCTACTGAGCAATTTAAACCAACAGTTCTCGTGTCTGCTGTAAATGATTTTCGAGATTTACGTTTGAGTCATTGGCGCGCCATTGTCCGGTTTTCGATCATTAATCTCGGCTTTGTCCCTGTTTGTTGTCACTATGCTAACTGATAAGCATTGAGATGTTAATTTTCAGAAACAATCACTACTTGTCAATGAAATAACACCATTTATGAAGTTTGACATATTTGACCCCAACAACATACCCTGTGTCTCAGTTGTGAAAACATTTAATGAGAAAGAAGAAAATCTGTTGTTTGACTAAAGTTGACTCTACGTATGCCATCCTTGGGTAATATTCATAGGCATGCATGGAATCGTATTCCGGGATAGTGTCCCTTTCTGTATCATTATCGTCGCCGTCTCAGTCTGTCTACTCTGTCAACGTCAATTCATTAATTCTATTTCCATATACCGAAAGGGAAGATTTTTATTAGCTAACAGACACTTTGGCAAGAATTGTTTATAATGAATGATGTATGTATATCATCTCCTAATGACTAGTTCAAATTGTAAAATGACTCTAGTAAATACTGTAACTTGGGATTTCACAAGAACATGAGTCTTAATAAACACGTTTGTTTTATTTAAGCATGCTGACCGGAGAAGGCACTAAATCAGTTGGATATTAACGAATGATATGTATTCATCATTCATTATATCCCCTGGTGTTGTTTTTCGGAAGAAGATTGCTTTTTAAAATTTTCAAAATCTATTCAACATAAGCTTTTATGAATATCATCATTGTGTTGGTTTTTGTGAATCTTCAAACAGCTCTACATTCTTATTTTGTCATTCGGAACACAGTTCATATGGCGATGTAGCTTAATAGTCTTAATGCATTGATAGTCATAATGGCTTTCATCAGTAGAAGCAGATTCCACTCGTATGGCTTATCAGTTCTCAGACAAATTGTATGTACACTTTGCGATGTGATTTTCATCAATACACTAACACAAGGTTTCCTTATGCGTTCATCATTTTAAAATCAAGAATAATTTAAATTGCATGAATTACTCATTGGAAGCAGATAATTATCAACTTATTATTTTATCATAATTCTCCCTTTGTTCTCTTGGGAAATTGGTAAAAATCATGATCGCTACGAATTACAATGATAGGCTCAAAAAGAATATGGAGTGTAAGTATATTAGCATTGATATGCGTCAGAGAATGTGCGAATACTAAAGAACACATCCGAATGTATCAAGGAAAATGTTGGCCAATTGAAATAAAAACACTTTCAGGTTTTGCCATTCCATTCAAGTATTCAAATTCAAATCCGTCTACCAGTTGGCTTCGATATACTTTTACAAATCTGTTCTTTTCATTTTGCAATGCCAGTAATGTGTACTATCAAAACACAATTACCAAAACTGATATGAATTGCCATCTTATACAACATGGTGTTAGATGAATGGTAGCTAGCCATATTTGAATATGATGAATAACTGATAGCTTAATATTGGTATTAGATACATAGTGATGGATGTTACTTAGGTTATTTGGAAGTCGATCACTGATTCAGGTGGCCTGATGTTTTCCGGAACCTGAGTAGTAAGTAGATAGAATGTTTTCTGTAGTTACACAGACTTCCAGTTGATGGGAGGTTTTGTGCTCGTGGTGAGTGAGTTTAAAGCACAATGTTGATATACACCATGATCAGAACCTATTGATTCCCTTAATCAATTTTTTTTTGAATTCCTATGATAAGCTAATTGTTCTTCTTGAAGGACATTAATCTTGAATATCTTATTCAATTTCATATTTAGAAAATCAACCATCTTCACGTCTCCACCTTATCATAGATAATGTAAAGAAAGAACTAGGAACAGTCTGCAATCGAAGAAATCCAACATGTTTTGCATCTTTTCAATACATGTACATTTGAACAAGATTTAGCTTAATCTAATCTATCACAGGCAGTCAAACATACACTTTTTCTTACCTGAAAATCCATTTACCGAGACTTGCATTGGTATTCATGAAGTGTAGAACTATTATGTTGGTAAAGCAAAGAAATTAGATGTTCATGACAAGAATAACATTTTAAGTTTGACAATCTTTGGTTTGTCAAATATCTTCATCAACGTTGTCCTTACATCTTAATTTCTAAAGATTCATTTCCGTAAGTCATTAGAGATTAATTTTTATTCAACTATATTATGATATATTATTGATAAAGATATCAACAAAAAGGACATTGCATATAATCAACAAAAGTTTTGGGATTTAAAATACATGATGCAATGGAGATTATCCCATAAGTTTGCCAAGAAAGTTGATAAAAAACAACTTCATATGGATATATGATTTAATCCGTACCACGTCTGTTGAACTCTCTAAAGGTAATATCGTAATGTCACATCAAATTAGTCATAATTATTGTTTCCGATAGTAGTGAATCTTGAAATATTTTGAGTATCCATTTGCGATATTAGATTTTTAGATAATTAGATAATCATTTATTCAAAAAGGCTAGGAGAGCTACACGCCTAATGTTTGCCCATTACATGTATCCTCTGAAAACTTTGCTCACTGATTTTTCAATATACATTATACGTTATTGTTTAAATAAATAGAAATAAGAATTCAATTCTTATCACTATCTATATATATCAAAAGAAAATAATCACAGATTGATTGTAAAAATTCCTAAAAGTACAGTGTACAAGCCTCTCAACAATTTAGAGTAACATTTCCGAATGTTTATGAATGTGACAGACATGCTGGCATGAAATTACCAATAAGAAAACGAATGCTGATCACCAATTTAAAACTTTCAGCTCCATTTTGATTTATTCCTTATCCATTTCACATCTTTACATATATGTGCCAAATTGAATTTGTTTGTTTTCTAGTCTGTTTTTTCTGGATTATTTAAACTCCACTCTTGAATGTGGTATCTCATAATGATAAGCAGCAGAGCTATTAATCTCTCCATACATCAAATGCGTGCTGCGATTAAGAAATATGTGAAGGAGTTAAAATTAAACAACATCAGGCAGTTGAATATAAAACCATATAAGTGAAAAAATCCCTCATACCAACTTAATTTACTATCAACAAGTATGTAAAAGTGAACTTGCAATTTACAGTGAAGTCAAAGTTTAATATGAGAAATTACCCTTCATATCTCCAATACCAATATGCATGGCACACACATTTCAGATGCAGTACAATAGTTTGGAGATTTAAGTAATGCATATCTCTCTCTTGCGGTTTTCTAGCAATAAGCCAATACGAATCAAGCTATCAGCAGTTTTCAAATTTTGCTTACAATCTGAAGAACACAAACAGCAGATGCTACGGTCACTTTTATAGCAATGCTTTTTTATGCGACTAAATAAGAAATATTTCATCATTTGTGTTTTGTTGAATGATTGAAAATTATTCAAAAGCTGCTTAGTTCCATAATCAACAATCAAATAGAAGTTTTTCAACAACGAACGTTTCTTATATTCCTCAGTGACACAGAACATCTTAACTTTTTTATATTGATTGCAAGACCATTGATAATGATAAGTTCGAAATGGCACCAATAGAAAGTTGAAGAGAGTGGATATGTCCTCGAAAGTACATGCCTAAGTGCATTTAAACTGTTATAAATGAAAAATGACATTTAATTTAAATTTGCAAGCGTAAGTGTAGATTCACTTGAGGTAAACAAATGGATTTTAAAATTCATATATAGACGAGAATTTCAAATATACATATATATAGAGAGATAAAGTTTTAATTATTTATAGAGGTTGCTCACATGGGCTTACTCTTCAGCTTAAGAAATGTTATGAACAGATATCGTAAATATGGCTCAGTTCAAGTATTCTACCTACATTATGCCTAAGTAGCAGGATATATAATATATTGTACATCATATTAACATTTGACAACAACGAAAATAGTAGATGTTCATGTCATGCAGAAAAACATTGGAATGGTTATGTTATTTGATATTTCAGCAGAAGCATTTTTTTAATTTCGGGAACGTCTTCAATTTAATGTGCATCATTCATTACATCTCATTAAACTCATTTTTTCATATTATCAATACGTCATTTACCTCAACAACAAGGTATTTCAATAACAAGTTTATTTTCAACAAGATGCCTGCTTGATCAGAGTGTTAGTGATTTAAGACGGCAGCATCACTTCCCTCCTACATTATGTTAATTCATCTTCAGGAACACAGATGGACACATTTTAAGTGATAGACAAAGGTACTCCAGTTCCATTAGCGTTGGCAGGTCACTTTCCCTTTGTTATCTGTTATGAGATATCACAAACAGATGTTTGTCACAACAGCCAGTTCTTCCCGATTTGTTGTGCATTATAACATACAGGAACCGATCTTATGTGACTGATTGGTACCCAATTTGCCTCACTTATTTGACTCGACTTAACGCACTGCCTTATATAGTTAGTAATTGAATCAATTTACATAACCTCTCCTTTAACCATGTGTTAACATATTTCATCTCCAGACACAGAGGTACTCTGGCGCCTTCTATTTAGCGATGACAGGACTTCTTCCTTCTCCTAGTCCCTGTTTACAGTAAAAACATTGAAACATATCATAACAGTAGCTTATTCCTGGGTTGTTTTGTATTCTTGTTTCTTAACATGACCTTAAAGTCTATTTGTACATTACCTTTCCCTTGAATGTGTGTTGGAATGTATTACATAGTGCCTGTCAGGGAATCGTTTGTAACATCCCTGTTTAAGAATCCTTCTATATATCACCTATTGATGTGATCACAGTTATACAGCTGCTGAAGAAAAGTTTGTTTCATTACTTGGAACTTTCGTGCAAACTTCATGTAAAAAGGGGTTCGACATATTCAGTCATCTTTCAGCAAAAAGTTGTGATTTTGTTGGGAGATGAAGAAACATCTTTTTCCTATCACATATTTAAATATCATATCCCTATTTCCAATAGGACACATCTGGCATTCAGATATCGGGGTTCAAAATGAAAATAAACTAATAAATTTTCATTTTAAAACACTTTTGTGTAAATGGAGAATACTAAACGACGTCTCGTTTAATAACATTTTCATGAAACGAGTGAATTGTTCGGTATTTAACGAGCGAAAGCGAGTTCGATACGGTAACCATTCACGAGTCATACTTGTGACGTCATTTGACGTTGTTAGCACGCGATGTTATAACACAATGTGTAATAACATTGTAGGTTTATTAAACGGCGGTATTTTCAACGGGAGAGTAATAAAGTAGAATACAACACATCTCAGAAAGGATTTGGGGAACACTATTTAGATATTATGATTATGATAGGCTGCTATGGCACTGAGTCCATCACAGAGACCCTAGCATGAAGTAATAGCTATATAGGTTTATAAATGTGTAGGTGAAGTTATCCAACTAATGCTATATATAGAGATGAGAAAAAGATGTCTTTTTGCAGAGACGGGAAATTTATCACATTACGAAAACACTTTTCTTTTATCATTTTTGGTAAACAAGTGATTTCGTTTCTAGGCAGTTATGTGAATCATAAATGTCTGATATAAATGCTCGAACTGACATCGAGTATTGTGTTGCCCCTGTGATATATTTACATACCTGTCATATATGAATATTCAGGACTTGTCATATCTTCTTTTGTTTCATCATGCCCGTTGGCGTCTGATTAATTTGTTTATATGAGCTTTTAGATAGTAAGGGATTAATTGGTTTACTGTGACTTGTAATTCCTTAACCAATATCTTAATGACTTCTTGTGAAGTAATGAGCATTATTGATGAAATGTATAGCTACCCAAAACTGTAGGGCATTACTAAATGATGCAAATGTACTTTAGATCTTGAGATACCATTCTGTTTGCTGCTACAAGTAGACCCAGTTATCTATAATGTGTGTGCTTTTAATACATAAATACATCCACAATCTTTTAAAGAAGATACAATGTATCTGCAAAGTCATAATTATACAAGAGACATTTACCTGCTACATTTGGATTCAGAGCTTCCAGCTGTAAACAATGCAATTTCAGTTATCTATCTAAGCACCGATTACATTTTTAAGAGGGAACGCATATCAGAATTATGTCACAGTGAGGCACACAATACAACCATTAGGACTTAAGAATAATGTTATGTTGCTGCATTCGAATTCCCCTTACAAATTCCCCTAATGATAAAAATTACTAAGCTGCGAAACAATTTCCCTTGTCATCCAATCAGAATAAACCCTCAAGACATATCTCCCCGAGATTGTTAACACCTTTTTCAAAGACAGGCTTGTCATCTTGGATGAAAGACATATGATTAGCTTTTTCAAGTCATTTTGTATCCACTTCCACCTTCGCTCATAGACGATAATGAGGGGAGAAGTAGTTTTCCGGCTTTAATTGTTTCTCATCCCACCACTTTTTAATGGAGGTATACTTACCTAGGTAAAAAGGGTTCTGGTTTCATCTGTTCTATCATAACTTTCTAACGGCAATACATGCGCCAATCTAATCAATTGTTTATGTCAGACAGTGGGGCATTCTAAATAAAAAGCGTATTGAATCGATATCTTACAACGAAACTAATTCTCGTTTGACGACGTATCTGAAAACAAATATGTTATCTGTAAAAGAAATACAAGTAATAAATAAAGTAATCAGCAGATGAATGAATAACATAATATATGAATAATCGATGAAGCAAATGAACGAAAATAAATATGTGAAATTGTAGTTAAGTCTATGCTCACAAGTGTCAACATATGTTGTAATGGATAAGTTATATAAATGTAGTGAAAATTCTCTCCTGTCTGCTCTTACGGAAGTTTACATATAAAAGTCCTCACTTGCTAATGAATTAGGCGAGGTACATAATATAAAATCAATGTAAACTCGAGATGACTGTAACGAGGATCGCACACATATCTATCTAGCTACAGATGCGCACCGGGAATCGATTGATATAATTAGTATGCCCTTTACAGAGACCGACACACATTAACCACACATATAATTGGTAACAACGGTGTTTTTTTATCATCGATTGCACTCTTTCAGGAAATAAGTTAACATAAGCGTCCTTTGATGAAATATTGATAAAGTATTTAATACATTAAATATCGACATACCACTAAAATATCTGCAGTTGCTTTTTTAAACACATATTAGAATAAAGTTGTTAAACATTTTTATTAATCAATAACACATCGACCCTACATCTTTTATTTGTTACAGATATTTATTGAAGCTCTGCGATTCCAAAACCTCATTTTAACTTTAATGAATATAATTTAATTGTTTCTGGAATCTTTTTTTTTTAAATTATTAAGAACTCGTTATTTCATAAGCCATTTTAAATTTTAATTAAAACTCACTATTGTAAAACGTTAACTTCTAGTCATAAAATAAAATTGATCTATTAACCCAAATCTCAAACCTCTTTACGTTATCGTCGTTGATCATCAGTCTTAGACTTAATAACTTTTTAAGAACGAGATTGTTGAGATGTTAGTGCTAGATGCTACAGACAGAAATCCTTTGTTGCTTGCATGCGAAAGATTACAAAACATGCCACAACCTCTAGAATTAGAATTAATATTCAGTAAATCATATTTAGTTCTTACTGACGAAAGCCATTCTTTATTCAATTAGCTCTAGATCTGTCAAAACTTCAAAAATTGAAGTCGAAATGCCAACAATAGCCACTGATTAAGTAAACTTGGTAAGAAACGTGGTTCTCATACTTCCTTTTCGGTACAATGTCTTTTATATGATAAAAATGGACATAAGAATAGGGTAACTGATGTAAAACAACTGCTATTTTCAATTGGTTTTGGAAATATTTGGCACAATCAAAATGATGGTGTGAATTTAGACTTCATGAACATATTTACCCAAAGACTTTAAGATATCTATTTTCAAAACTGGCAAGAAAAGATTAATGCTTCAAGGAAATGCAACCTTTACTCTGTGTATAAGAACAGTATGAATACCGAATTTATCTATCTTGTCTAAATGTGAAAAAGTATAGGATAAATTTAGCACGTTTTAGATGTTCATCGCATGACCTATTCATTGAGAAAGGCAGATATGTAAATATAAGTAGGGAACATAGAATTTACAAACTCTGTAATTTGAATGCTATTGAAGATGAGTACCATTTCCTACTTGTTTGTCCAAGTTACTTTAATATTTGAAACGAATATATGAAAAACAAATATCATGTCAATCCTAATTAATGTAAATTTAAGGAATTATTAAACAGCACGAGCACTCGAGAACTAAAAAATCTGTCCATGTATATATATATATATATATATATATATATATATATATATATATATGAAAAAAGTTCACCAATTTGAAATTGATCTTCAGCTCCCAGGCGTTATATATTGAAAAATACGAAGTCAGAAGTAAAAACAATCCATTTTAATGGCTAGCGCTTTCAGCTCAACGAGCCTCTTCAGGCCATACAGAAGTAAAAACAATCCATTTTAATGGCTAGCGCTTTCAGCTCAACGAGCCTCTTCAGGCCATACATATAATGGCTAGCGCTTTCAGCTCAACGAGCCTCTTCAGGCCATACATATGTACTCAACGAGCCTCTTCAGGCCATACATATGTACCATATGTATGGCCTGAAGAGGCTCGTTGAGCTGAAAGCGCTAGCCATTAAAATGGATTGTTTTTACTTCTGACTTCGTATTTTTCAATATATATATATATATATATATATATATATATATATATATATATATATATATATATATATTATGCTTTTGTACATAGAACGCATGTTGTTTCTTGAATGTATGCAATGTATTTCACGTACTATAGGCCTATGGCCTCTTAAGTACCAGAATAAAGATTGATTGATTGAGGTACAGTGTCTGTCACATGTGGTACACAAGATCGAGTTGGTCATTATTATTTCAAAGTCTTGTCGTTCTTACCGTCGATTACCTTCAATGCGTTCTATGCCGGCCTTTATTTCTGCTGACCATTTCTTTTCAGTTTTTTAAATGGGAGAATCATCACTTAAAATACCATATCTTAGTAATTTCTTCAACATTTTGGTCACTTTACAAATTTTAGCGTTTCTTCATTTCTCAACTGAATTTTCACAATTTCTTCATGCAATGTTATAAGTATAAATCGTTGGATATATCTTAGTTATGGTCAATCATTCCAGTGGAACTAACGTTATTATTGTAACAGCCTGCATTTGTTGAGAGACTTTGAACATTCTGAATTGGCCCTCATTAAACAATGTAACGGGGAACACAAACAAAAAGAGAGTTCAACTCTTTCATTGAATAACAGACGTGGTAACTAAATTGGCTTTATTAAAGAGAACAATATTCCTCCAAAGGTTCATCCAAAGTGTTAATTATAATTACATACAACCTTTCTGCAAACAATAAGGTAAATAACTTGTCAGATTGTCATTGTCAGATTTTCTTGGTCATTCTATCTGCTTATGAAATATTGAATTATGATTGTAATCTGCTAATCACTTCCATAGGTCATCTCAAAAGTGAATACGAGATTACATGTAAGTGGCATTGACTGTCTCTCTGCCTCTAAAGTCTCACTTTCATCATTGGTGTCAAGGTACAGAGAAAAGAATAATTTATACTTGAGTTTTGGGTCTCCGGCAGAATAGAGTATATCAATTAGAAAACTGCAAAAGCAATATAAATGATTAGATTCAAAAGTAGTAACCCTCAAAACTATGTGTCATACGTATTTTTTCAATAAAATACAGAAGTGTACACTATATATGGTAGTAGGAAATCTCATTGAACATACATTATTTGTCATTGTGTGGATAGGATTGCACTCATCAAAGAACGATTTAGATAACATTAAAATGTTTCATTATTAAAGATCTTAAAGTCGTCGTAACTATCAGTAAGAATTCTGTCATCACACCAAACTACCGTTAGTAATAGAATTTTGTGTCTGGTTGCTCATTTAAGAAGTTACGCATTAAAGTTAAATACATTCATGATTCAAAACTTATTTTAATAAAATATTGAAATAACTACTATCACCGGTGAAATAACCTTCAGCATTAGTGCCAAACCAATTATTTCATTCTATTTAGCATTCTACAAATGACTTTTGAGGATTTAAATCAATAGAAGACTGCTTTCCTGGGTTAAGTATGGTTGTACGATCTAAAGGTAAATTCACCCTAAGTAGGACTGCTTGAGTAAATAAAAGCCTTTTTGTGTGAACTTTCCGAGGAACTATTACATGATTGAATCCTTATTTCAGTGTTATACACTGCAGCCCATTGAAGTTTAATTCCACTATCACGGACTGCTGCCTGTGAAGAAGAGGGTATTGGTATTGTAAATTAGAAAGACAGTTTTCTCAAAGTCGATTATGTATTTACTTGAAATTTAGATTCAACTTTATGGTTTCATTATGATGACGAACATATTTCATATAACAATCATGAACGACTCTATCGGAAAAAATAATGGTACATTTGTTTGAATATTTATACAAATAATAGGTGACTCAGTGTGAAAATTCAATGCCAATGCAGTCTTTCTTTATTTATACTTTCTTTGAACTAATAGAGATAATCTTGTCTTGAATTTGTGCGATTATTACTAATACTGATAAGTGGCACAGTTTTCTCACAAAGCTACTTATGAATTTTGACTTTGAGCTATGTCATTTCAAAAGGTTCCTATATTTCTTCATTTTGGCCATCATACAGCAATTAAACGTGTCATCAATGGAGACAATCTATATTCTATAGACGTCTATATTCTCTTCTGTACATAGCACAAATAGAATGAATTATGAAGAAAGTTGTACACTCTTGATACTTATCAGATGTTGATTGTAAACTGAGTTTTATCAAATGCGAATTTTAATAGAGCCTTGGTTCTCTAAATGATAATAAAAACATGAACATTGATTTTTAAAGGAATCATGCACACTTGGCAAGCCTTTAGCGATGATGTTTATTCCATGACAGAGATTAATGATTGCTCACATTGACAGGTCTTTCAATTTGATCTGAAAAAAAGATCATCATTTTCCTTCTTTAGTAGGATATTTGTCTTTTTGAATTTAAGTTGAAAGTGTTTGAAGTCTGTTTGGTACGTATGCCACAAATGCAAACCTTCATCTTGACCAGACCTTTAGCCTTGAAACACAAATCCCCATGAGACAGCTACGATTGGCTTCTTCAAGTCAGTTGTTCATGCAACTTCGATCTTGATTTCCAGTTCGATCTTTTTTATCAGCAGATGCACAGAAATCATTTCTTAAGTAATCGCTAACACTGTCAAGAAAATCCCTCATCACCAGCATAATAAAAACTTTGAATGTCATTTGGAAATGGAAGGTACGTACAAAACGGAGAGTATTTTATATGAAACTTTAAGTGTTAAAACTCTCGTCGTTTGGAGTGTGCGGTTACCCCTTCATTACTGAGATTGTATGAGTAGACCAAACTGGTGTAAATACTTTTAAAGAATTTTATCCAATGACTCACAACTTTTACTTTACCAAACTTCGAATTTGGTAGCAAGCAGGGTAGTTCACCACGTTCAAGACGTATAAAGTTCTGATACATGCTTTTAGTGTACAAACGTGTACATTTATCATAACTCAATAAAAATATCAATCACATCTCTATTGGTTACTGACAAAAAGACATTCTCATCTCAATACAAAGAACGCAACTACGCAAGCTTTATCACGGCAGCTATTGATGAGAAATTTATTTTTGGAGAGTGCTCAGTAAACGAAGCATATGATCATTTGAATTTATCACGATTCCAATTATTTATTTCCAGTATAGAATGTTGAGAAAAAGGAGGGACTATGAAAATATCACATCACTTTAGACAAAGGACCTTTTTTGCAGCATCATATGGCAACACGTCTGAACCAATCAATAACACCAACTGAAGTGAATCGACTGTTCAGCTGAAAACTTCAAGTTCAGATATACGTTAAATATATCACTGCAACATACTTCGGATATGATGTATTAAATGTTACGTGATATAAAATGGATGTTGAATATAAAATTCATCACCAGCAACAGTGTATTGCTTATTTGTATGAGACAGCATGCTATAAACGTAAAGGCGCTTTGTGACAGATGCAGCTGAAGAGTAGTAAGAGTAAAGAAACTACGTGCAAAGTAACAGGAGTGACATGTACACAGAGATATAATTTTGTTTGGTTGCGTTGAGAAATGAATCACAAATTGTTGACTATGTTCTGTATATGAACGGTATCTCTTGAATGTTAAAGTTCCTTTGATGAGAAATCATTGATAAATACTGTTGTGTAAATAGAACAATATAGGTTAGCATTGGTGTTCCTTCTTTAGTTGTAACGCTAAGAAATGAATCGATGACTTATTTTTATCTCATTTGTAAGCAAGCACCACTGTATGCTATATGAGAATTCTGTTTATATACAATAAAGAATTCAATACTAGTTATTCAAAGGTGCACAATTTCAAACAAGATTATTAGCATTTCTTAGACAACATCTCCAAATCTTGATTCCAATAATCATGGTGTTGCTTGGCATCCTTCATATCCTCCATAGCAGCCAAATTCGATTTTTTTCTATCATCTGATCATCAATATCAATATGCAAAATTCCTTTGGAGAGGAAGAGTATGCACATTGATAATATGTTAGCATTAAGTAAGTAGCAAATCTGTAAGAAGACTTGATTCTATTAACAAATAGTCTTCATATTAGTGTTCAAAAATATTTTAACTGGCTGTTACTTACAGACCAATAAAAACAATTCCATTTAGTATTTCACTAAAAATAGAATGCACATTTTCTTATCCAGTTGCTTTTGACATTTAGCAGAATCATTTTCTTTAAAACTTACTCATCTATTTGATGTCGGTCAGACACATAACAAACAAACCTGAGATATGAAAATGTTAAACTGACCAACAGAGAGAAAAATATTTAAAATCCATTCATATTTGTCTGATCAGTCTTCTACCGACAGATTTACCTTAAACGTATCTCTATGAAGTGTTATAACATTTAACTGAAGGCAAAATATTTTTTCTCAATTATGTCATAACTGAATTCAATTTGTTTTAATCAGAAATGTCGATTCTCAAAGCGTACAAATTTAAAGAATTTACATGCTCGATTTAAGAATGAATATCAGCAGATTCCACAGATGTCAATAAATGTATTATATCTTATTTCATATTTTCTATTGCAACTGACACACGTTTTCACAAATTTTTTTTTTGGTCAATTACTTTTCTCCAGGTCAGCGGCGTATTTTCCTAAGAACGCACAAAACGAAACCCTTAATTCAACAGATGTATTAGGTCATACAGCACTCTCAAAAATGGGTTTGACTGATTTTGTATTACCTGCATTCACACTGTCTGTACCCATGAACAACATATGTATATCCAATACATCATTCGTTTACATTGTTATTTCAAACTACACTTGGCCACGTCTAGTGTCACTAAGGTGGTGATTTACTGGTTGATCAATATGAGGACAATGTTATGTCTGGATCAACAGTAAAGTGATAAATCAGATTCTCCTCCTTGTCGGTTTTATCGTTGCACATTTAGATAGACTCCCCTCATTAATCCAACACTTTACTAATATCCACCAGTTATTAATTCTTTAAATCGGGCAAGTTAATCGATTGACCTATTTATTCTGGGGTTTTTTTTCTGAAATAAAAAGCCCAAGTTTATCAGTTTTGTGTTTGCCTATGACATGTACAACTGCATACCGAAAGAAAAGACCACTGAATCGTAATGCAAATATCATGTAATTTGGGTTTTGTTTCAACGTCAATAGAATAACTTCAGCAAAACTGATAATGGATCACCCATGAGTGAAATAGCCATTCTTGAACTCTTTTTGGGATCGTATGGTCTCTGGTGCAAAAATTCGAATTTTGGCATGTTAAAATAAAGCATCCTAGTGCCACAGTCAAAATTTTTTTATCCCCTAATTGAATATACCATCACCTAATTAGGACTTAATCATCGCCTAATTAGGACATAACTATCACCTAATTAGGAGAAACTATCAACTAATTAGGAGATATTATATATACTAACTCCTAATTAGGAGATAGTTATCACCTAATTAGGACTTAATTACCACCTAATTAGGAGATAATTATCACCTAATTAGGAGTTAGTATCTCCTAATTAGGACTTAATCATCACTTATTATATATAATTATAGTTATATTATAATATCTCCAATTTAGGCGATAATTAAGTCCTAATTAGGAAATAGCTATGCCCTAAGTAGGACTTAGTTATCGCCTATGTAGGTGTTAATTAAGTCCTAATTAGGGGTTACTTATCTCCTAATTAGGCGTTAATACCTTCTAATTAGGTGATAGTATCTCCTAATCAGGAGACAAAAAAATTTTGACTGTGGCACTAGGGTGCTTCCGTAGAAATAGACAGTAGGGGTCACATTTTCAAAATTTCGATTTCGATAAATGTCAAATGAAATATTCCATATCGACTTTCTGACATTAAAACCAACATAATCACATTGACTGTGTGCTAAGGTACAAACGTGACGTATTTTTTAAAAAGATGATAACTTATAAAGGATTTTATGGAGAAAAATAAAAATTAGTGTTTTCGGAATGTTGACCCCTGGTCACTTCAATGACCTGCCAAAACTGTTATGGGTAATTGTTGGGTACGGTGAACATTTGCCTTAAAGAAGAATGAATCTGCATATATGTGTATTGAAAATTTAATATTTTACGTATGTTTTTCGCAACTCTACGACACCTCAAAGGCATCTCAAATTACATGATATTTGCACTAGTATATACAGGTATGTGAACAAACTTTTGGCATGCAGTTGTATTTTGAATTTGCCATACATTCATTAGATCTTTTAAATTCAAAATTAACGAAATGATTATTAATAAGACAATTCTTTTTGTATCGCATTCCGAAGGTTTTTTCCGGACTCGGTTTGTGTGTGTGTGAGGTCGTATTTTCTTCACTATACGTTAGAGTGGAGATTTGCCAGTCACATCCTAGGAGATGTTCAGTCTAACGAGGTAACATCAGTGTTTGACAAAGACTAGAATTGTTAAAGTAATCAATTTTACACTTCTCTGACTAATTATCTGTCTATATATGTGGAGTCTTGATGTGTCTTAAGATGGACATAGGGTAGTATTTTCCAGTAGTAACACGGGAGTTACACATTTAGAGAATTAGTTTAAGTGTAGTGCTGAGAATTAGTCTCGAATTAACCAGATTGATTAAGAAAATGTTTTCTGAGAATCGTATCATATGGGGATGGGGGGTTACAAAACAATTGTTACAAGCTTAGATTGCAATGATACTTGTTGGTATATCTATTCTAGTTATGGTTTACAAACTGTCAACAAAGTATTAGATTTTTAGTGTGGAAGTATTTATAACAAATATACTGCGCAGTTTGAGGAATATCATATTTAATATTAGCCATTTCATTTGTCAAGTAAATATAGTGTCACGGAATGAAACTTGTATCAGGCAGAGGCCTCTTCTCTTAATCTTTATGCGGTTGGGATTTAAAGCAGTAGAAAGGGGAAACCTGACCATTTCTGTTTTTGATTATCCCTAGTGCAGTGTTGATGAACCATAAACATAAACCATATCAACAAATGGCGGTATGTGTTTCAGGGCAATAAACACAAAATCTGACAAAAATCGGAATTATCTATTAAGAGATATATAAATTTGTTGCATTAAAAACTTTTCAACATGATATATGTCATAGGTTCATTGATACTTTTACTTAGTTAATTTGGACTTTAAAATTGATAAAATTTATCATATTTTAAACATAATAATATCTTTATAAGAAGTATCTATGTTGCCAAAAAAGATGTATCAGTGTTAAGAATAATAGATCGTACAACAATACATTCAATGTATGGTCGTTATGCTTAAGTACTTTCAATTCTGAATCACTATGCTGATGGTTGAACATTTTGTTTGTTACAGGGTGAAAATCATTAGAAAATCATAAAAAAATGAATATCTTCACCAATAGCATATTTCTTTCACAATGAACTTTCGCAATGATTACAATTATTTATCATGCAACGGTACATTCTTATAAATGATATTGAGTTTTTAGCTGACGACAGGGGACAAAACGCCAATTGGAATAATTTAAGAACAATATATTTGCTGAAAAAAGAGAGTTATCAATTATATTTATTTAAAAAATGATTCTGAATTTTTGCAGGATACCATGCTTATCATCATTTATGGGGGAATTGTTTTGGGGCGCAACCCTGAAAAATACTTAAATAAACTGGTTTTTGTTAACCTAAACTCACATAACATCACAGTGGAAACGTTGTTCAACCGATAACTACGAAAACAGTTAATCTAATTCTATAGTGGTATCTAAGAGATGAATGACCGTTGATGAGACTTATAAAGATGCAGGATTTATATGATTACACAGTCACATCACTTTATCAAAGCTGAAGATACCTTACATACGATAAAGATACGAAATTCTGTCTTCATCACAAGGGATGATGGAAGTTTGACATTGATGATAGGATTGAGGTAGATGTAGTGGTTCACATTTGTTGTCCATACTGACGTCGATATTCTTAGGTATATGATGCATCCTGGACTTATCTGCATATAGTCTCATTTTTTATAATATTAACTTTCTTCATAATCTAGATAGTATCAATTTGTATTAGGTGAATAATTGAATGGGTCATTTTAGCTGCACCTTTGGTCACTCTATGTTCTGACGTCCCTCACTACATCCACCCATTGGCTTTTCATCAGGAATTTTTTTCCATATATTTACTGCCCCTGAATGAGCTGAGAACATATATGAATTTCAGATTTTTAAGTTACTGTCATCAATCTCTGGGTATTTCACCAAATACTTTTAGGGGACATAGAATGAAAGCCTATCATTACGCACATGTTGTTTGGAAAGTGAAGCGCTGATGATTGTGATTGTCTTTTTAAAACATCAGGAGTATAGTTTTCCCTTTTAGGCTTGTCCTGAATTTGCATCTTTTGAAACACCATTCCGCGAGTTGTTGGAGTCACATATACCAAATGTTGCGGGTGGCGTTATTTGATCAGGAAAAACTGATCGGTACTTCATTTCCTACATCGATCACACTTTCATGAAAATTAGCAAAGAGCAGTGCTAATATAGCTGCATTACTATTTAATTTTTTCACTCATGGGAAATTATGAGGAATGTCATTATGGCAACGATTGGCCATAGTAATCCAAAAAGGACATTGGTAGGTATCTGTTCTTTATTGTTGTATGTAGAACTGTCAGTCTGTACAATCGCTGATCCACGAAACTCCACTAGGCAACCATTGTGATGTGTATTCCCTTTCAGTTTGCACTTTGGCATTTGCTGATATGCAGTTGTTCAAGAGCAAAATGACACTTGTTAAAACCTGCAATTTGAAATGCAGATTACGTTAACAGGTTGCATGTTAAGCGAATAATGGCTTTTCTTTGATCATAGTTATTCCCAAAAGTGTTGCCTGACTAAGAATAATGTTCAAGACAAATTTATATCATGAAAGTAGGAAATAGAGAAATTTCTACTCATCTTTTATTCTCATCGGACATGTGCCAATGTATTGTACAGAAAATACATGAATCGTTTTTTAAAAAGTTGATGTTGATGAATAGTAGTCAATGCATAGCTACGGGGGTTGATTTGCATGTCAGGGGTTATTTCAATGTGCTCCATGGCTCAGGATCCCCTCTATTTAGCAATGTGTACACTTAAGGTGAGGTGATTTGGGGTTTAACGCCGCTTTCAAAAGTGTTTCAATAATATCATGGCTGCTATTAGTATTGCAGGGAGAAAGCCCGCAACACCGATGTGGCTATGAATTTCGGTGAAACCTGCGAGCATCGACTGAAACTAGCGAAACATGCATGGCACTGCGCTGAAAGGCAGTTTAGCATTGCGCCCAAACCTTACTTTATGTAGAACAGTTCTCTAGGGCACACAAAGTTGCCGAGCCCCTGGCGAGATTCGAACCACGGTCCTCTTGATCCAAAGCCGAACGCGCTAACATTTTTTCTATCGCTTCACTGCTTACACTTTAATACATGTCATGTTAGTCATCTATAGCTGAAAGCTAATTACTAAGTATTATGTCCATATTGACTTTATCAAGATCGTGTTAATATCAACATAAAGGGTTGTCAAGAGTTCACCAGGACTAGTGTGGTATATCGCTTTTCTTTTCACACAACATTTATTTCATAAGTGTGTGCTTCTATGGGCCATATATTCAAAACTATTATTTATACACTGATAAAATATCATATGCCTCAAACAAGATTGTGCCCATTGCTAACTTTAAATTTAAATGTACAAACAATAAAAAGCGAAAACGGCATCGGTGAAAGTTACTCGAGATTTATGAATTGGACTCTGTTGTCCTATGCTTTAATGCTTAGCAAAAACTTTTATCGTTTAACGTATTTTGCTATGATGAGGCCGGGAATCGAAACCCTACCTTCCAGGTGAAGAACGGACATTCTACCAAGTGAGCTTCATACTATGTACATCCCCTACAAACTAACACATCAGGTTTAATTTAGTTTTCTTTCCAAAGGGATTTGAGGAAAAGGTTATTTTATAGGTATTATGTAACTGTAAAGTGTATGTCAATGGATCTTTATAACCTTTGCCACACAGTTTTCTTTGAGAATGAAAATAACAAGTGCATGACAAAATTAACACAAACACAGTTTCTTTCTTTTTCCTACCAATTGTCATTCATAAATATGAACTTAATGAAATTGATGCGAATTATTCACCAAAGGCACTTTCTTACGTTATTCAGATATGAAATTCTCTTGTTTTTGTGTGTAAATTTTGGGCATATTGGAAACTTGGAACAGAAAACCTACAATCAATACATCTGGAGGAAGCGTATAGCAATGTATATCAATATAACTTGTATCACACTGTAAGGTATAACAGTGGAGCTAGCACTCTGTTGGTGTCAAATGATTGTTGCTTCAAGTACATCACCTTATATTTTCGATATCCGCCTTAAACAGAAATAAATCAGACACAATGTTTAAAACCAAAAAGCTTTGCTGTCAGATAGTAATCATAATCATGTTAAATGATATCTACCTCGTGAATTTGAAACCTGAGTGTTCCGCTGTAAACAAAGCAATTTCAGTTATTTAGAAAACTGATTTCATTTTAAAGACCCTGAACTCAAAATTCTATATTAACGGTTAAATGTCTTAATAATTTCGACAAAAGTTTTGTGGTAACAAACTATGTGAATTGTTATTTAAAATCCCATTTATATGAAGAGTAATCAAATTATTTCTGACGTCCTCTTTTAAAGTATTTAAAAAAACATTATTTCGGGAGCCATTTCTAGATGGATTTTAAACTCATTAATGTGAACATTAACTGATAGCCATAAAATATAATTGATCTATTAAGCGAGCACTCAAAGATGCCAAGCTGCTCCTGGTTGATTACCAGTCTCAGACACTCTAAATTCTTAATACCGAGACAGTCGAGATGTCCTCTTCATACTTTCTCTGCTGGTATCTAATTTTACTGACCATATCTTTAAAGTGGTATACAAAGAGAGATCTTCACAAAATGTTTCGATCGTGTGTTTATAGAGTTCTCTCAAGACATAGATTTTTACACAATCACTGCACAAAGTGTATACATTCTTCATTTAAGCTACTATCTTATAACATTTGACTTACAAAAGTTCGTATGTGCAACGTTATGCACATCGAGGATAAAATCGTTTGAAGGTGGTTAATCTATCCATCACGGAATTTAACAACTATGGATACTGCTTACAATGGTAATGAGACTTTGTCCTTCTCCAATTATAATGACTCTCGTGTAACAAGATGATGGGAAAATAATATCTATTGTTTTTGTGGTGAAATGCAATCTTCGTGCAAACAATAGGACCTTCTTATATTACATAATGTGATTTTACATATATACAACATTTGGTCATATGGTCATATCTTCTTTTAAATTTGATATGCTTATGAAATATCGAAAATATGATTGCATTGTGCTTATCAACACCATAGTATATTCCAAACATGCATATTAAAATAATTGTATGTATTATTGATTGCCTCTCTTCCCAGCTTTCTCTCAGCTTTCTGTTATCATTGGTATATGTATATTTGAATTATTTGCAGTTAAAACGTTTTGGTTCCGTATTAGAACAGGATATATACAGCAAATGACCTCAAAGTTTTCATTGACAGAGTTTCAAGTTTAGATTGTTGAAAGGGAAATCTTTATTAGTGATGTAAGCTTTTTAAAATGTCATAACTAACATGATCTGTGATGATGTTTTGACGTCATTAATCATAAATCATGCATTTTGCTTTGGGTCTATAAACAAAGATAAAATGCCACAAAGACAAGCTGTCAGCATACTGGACATTAAATTATTATGAATGTCAATCTGTAGTATAAAACCTATTTTTTTATTCTATTCTAGGCCCTGTGAGAAAGTTTAAAAAGCAGTTGAGACGAATTGTACGAATACAAAAATCAGTAGAGGATGGCTTTTGTGGGTTGACTATGATTGAACGATCTTTAGTTTAATCCGTCTTAGTTAGGTTTGCTCCAGTAGATGAAAGCCTCGTGAAGGAAAAATCTGAGGAATGCATTAGATCATTGAATCCTTACTCTGGACGAAGTCTTTGTTACCATCAGACTGCCACCTGATGTTAACTTCACAGACTGCCACCTGATGTTACCTTCACAGACTGCCACCTGATGTTACCTTCACAGACTGCCACCTGATGTTAACTTCACAGACTGCCATCTGATGTTAACTTCACAGACTGCCACCTGATGTTAACTTCACAGACTGCCACCTGATGTTAACTTCACAGACTGCCATCTGATGTTAACTTCACAGACTGCCACCTGATGTTACCATCACAGATTGCCACCTGATGTTAACTTTACAGACTGCTACCTGATGTTAACTTCACAGATTGCCACTTGATGTTACCTTCACAGACTGCCACCTGATGTTAACTTCACAGACTGCCACCTGATGTTACCTTCAGACTGCCAGGAAAAGAAAGGAAAAGAAGACGATGTTTTTTATCAACAAAAGAATTCGTTTAAACAAGGGGTCAAGTTTGGTTTATGCAAATCTATTTCCCTAACTGAAGCCGGGCTAGGGTCATTTTTATTTGATAAATGTCTTGACGGAGATTATTTTTTTCTTATAATGACAGGTCTTTCAATTTGATAGTGAAACAAGAGAAGTCAAGTTTAAGTAAGGTATTAGTCTGGTTAAAGAGACACTGCATGAGTAATTCATTTTAAACTTATTTAATGATTTTGTTTATTGAGAACTGAATGTTGCTAAAAGGAGTCATTTTAATGCAAATGGGTTCAGTACAGTGACAATATGAAGGCATAATTTTTATTTTAAAAAACGAAACAGTGTAGAGGTCAAATAGTCATGATACTTTAAGAAACTTAGTTAAAGCAGATAGAAGATACAATATGAGTGTAAATGATATGTGTAAAGTTGGCTTCGGCATTTACATTAGGTTGATATTACCCTTGAAATAAATTTGTCGAGTTCTGCATGGTCAATAATTAAGGCATACAAAACCATGTTGTCATATTTGCTAGGGTTAAAATATGGTCATTTGACCATGTAAAAGGGTCATACCGATGCCCGTGACCTTAGTTGCAATGCCGAAATAAATCAGCCGCAATTTCAGAGTTAAGTTTACAGTAACCAAAATTAATAAGGAAATTCAATTCTTTCATATAGTCAGTTTCGTTTGCGTAAATAAATACAGTTAATAAGAAAGCATGTCTTCCTATTTGTTTTTTCAACAAGCAATTTTCAGATACTTGTAGTCGCAGAGTTATCTCACTTTCACACTGTATTGGGTTTGTATAGCAGACTCCATATGCCTTCATTTTGTCTAAAATGAATGATTAATGAAGAAAATAAGGGTACTAAATTCGCCACACAGTATTTTGAAAGGATGTATGGGACTGAGAGACCCTTGTAGATTTGTATTTCCATTGGCATGCCTCAGGAAATACAAAATCTTTTTTTCTTGGAAACTAGTAATTGTCATATACTTGTCAATTTTGAATCAATATGTGAGATGTTATTTACGAATACTTCTATGATTGGTGTTTTTACAAAAATGAAAGCTAAACCAAATACTATGAAAGTCACGAAATGACACTGTTAGTTTGATAAAGACCAGTTGGCACCAACGGGAAATGTGTTGTCTTTTCGTGTGTCTGTAAACAAGCGTTTCCTGTCAAATTCATGGAGAGAATATTCTTGATGAAACTGTAATAGTTAAAACAATTCAATTTGCTGTTTACTCCTTCAAAAGTTTGATTGTAAGGAATTAAATTTTTAAATAAAAGGTTTTGGTGCTTAAAGCTAATAACACTTTAATTGATTAATAAGCTGTTATCAATAATAATGATATGATGTTATGATAATGACATGCTATATCATTATATTATAAAGTTATTGCGATTTAATTGCATTCTGTAAAAATCTACATTATTCATTTGCAACTTCACTTTAAGTGAAACGCCGAAATATTTAAAAAGAAACGACTGCTTTTTGTGCGCTTTATCACATGTAAGATAAAACTTCATTAGTTATCCGTCTATACATGTTCACGTCTGATCATATTTTTCTTTAATGATTTGGCCCTTAGAATTCTAAGTAAAATTCCCTTGTCATACATTGATGTTCATGTTGATTAGAAAACCTAAAAAGTAAGAACAAAAAACACAACAAACCCTTTTTGTACTGGACACTATTCATGATCTGATCACGAGTTTTAGTAAACGCCTAACAGTAAACAGAGAAAGAAGCATTACGTTATATGTCTAAATCATTTGGCCATAGTCTGTCTCTCTAAAAGACGAATATTAAGATCTGACACAGTCGTGCTCTTAGTGTACAAACACATACTTTCATTTCAAAAAAATATCAATCACTTCCCTAATGGTTATAAACAAAAGAACAAGTCGTCGCTACAATATTTATCACGTCAGCTATTGATGAGAAAAGCATTTCAAATAGACCTCTGTATACGCACTACATGTTTATTTGAATCAGGTAAGCAATTTTGTTGTAAAAGTAAATTACTATCTCCCTGATTGTGACAGATACGTTCAAATAAAGGAAAACATTGACCATAAGCTCTGGCAATTCATAATGTGACTTTGATAATAATTTGCATATGCTTTCACCAATTAGAAAGATATAACTTATATTTCGCACCGATATCTGTTCTTGAGTTTTTGATAAGCGTTTTTAAAATTTTGTTTGAATAATTTCATAACAGAGTTTAAGCATTCTATGCAAAAGTTTATTAATACAGCTATAGACAATACATATCTAAAAATGCCTGAGAAGTCAAAACTGCTGACCAACTGCAGTCATTCCAGTTCATATAAAATGAAATATCACTTATTGAACAATAACATTCATTTCATAAAAGGATTCACTGTAATAGCCTATTGTCGCTGGTGCATGCAATATTATTTGTATACAAACATCTAGTATAAAGATGAACTGTGTTCCTTTTATATTTCCTTGTATGTAGTTAGACGTCAAATAGAAATTAATCATGAATGATAATAAATAAATTCTATACTGAAAGCGGGTAATTGCAGTTTTCCAATGCTTACCAATGGCCCAAGCATCCAGGTAATGTCAAAGTATGAAGCACTACTCATCTTTAAAATACCACTCCAAGAGTTCAAACCACCGCTCAACCCCTCCCTTTCTTATTGTACTCAATATTTATGTATTATACAACATGTACGATAATTTCACTCTAAAATACAAGAAACTCGAATTTCATTCTGTTATGATAATTAAGTAATTAACAGAGAATGTCAGGCAAGTATCTGCCCTATATTAGCGTCTTATGGCTATTGCTCAGTATTCAGGCTCGTTAACAGTTGACCTTGCTTCTGGAAAGTAGAATGTTCCATTCAGAGAGATTATTGATCGGTCCTTTTCAAATTTTACTTAATTGGCATTGTTGCCTTAAACAACAGACAAGTCTAATGTTCTTTAGAAACGTTTTGGATATATAATTTCATTTAAGTGTCACGACTGTAAAAGGTTTCAACATATTTAATATAAAAGTAAATATAAATAAAAAATGTTTTACTATCATACAATACAATGTGATTTAGACAATAAAGCCAACGCATATGCGTTGTGGTCAAAACCCACACGCATGATAAATTCTATATAAAAGTGATCTAAGAATAAGTTTGATGTTATTTACAAGGTAACTTTTTCAGTATTATGCAAGCTATGCCAAGCCTATTAAAACCGGTTTCTTTGGCATTTTTCAGCACCATTTTCTCTTACATTTTGTCAATTATTTGATAGTGACAATAGTGACACACAACCTTGGGATATGCCAACGTTAAACTGACCAACAGAAAAAAAAACAATCAATCAAAGTTGGCCGTATCAGTCTTCTTGTTGTTTGACCTTTAGACATGTCACCTTCACTTCAATTAGTTAAACTTTGACAGGGCTCCCTTGACAGTTTCGAAAAACGTGATTAGTTCCCTGTCCTAATAACAATGAAAACTGAACCATTAACTTTGCAATAGGATTCACAAGACTTACTGGGTTTAAAGATTAAAGAATGTTTAAAAGTTTATGTCATGAGTATTTCCCTAGTAAAGATATATTTATCGATTTATAAATGCATGTACCTGGAATCTATTTTATGTAAAACTGTAAAAATGTTTTCTCTACTTTTGGTTATGACTGCATCCCATGTGTAATCAACCAATCAGGTCAATTTCACAAGTATCTTTGAGCTCTTTTACCAATGTAAAACACAAGTTATGCATATATGTTAGGTAGTCTTGTACGATATAATTGACACTGGTTTTTACACTTGTTTCCAGTCAATTTTTCTCCAGGTTTGTAGCTTATTTTATATAAAGGTTGAATTCTTAATACCCCGCTACAAAGTGAACACTTGTATGTAATGCTACTTACTTCCTTCTCTTCAGTGCATTCTGATATTAACTAGAACTAGAAACTCGAAGGTCCTTTATGGAGATCGATCCAAGTTGAGATTTTTATTGAATATAAAAACATTTCGATCACCTTCTTGACGTACTTAAACTTGAAACTATGAGTAAAGATTTTTAAGTTAATAAATTATTCATTTATCATTTGATGATGACATTTAGGTTTGTCATTTGCCATTGATCCTCAAATTCAATTGATCTTGTGAATTTAAAATTAAATTTTCAAAGTAAATCCATGGTCTGGCTATGTATCTGTGAGGTTAAATTTATTTAACATGAGGTTACACAGAGACAGCTGGCAGTCGAAAACCTAGGGATGTTCGATCCAAAAATGTGTTTGACATAGTGACTACAATCGTTAAAGTGATAAATATCACACTTGCTAATCTAACTTATTACCTGCTGTCCAAGTGTCTTAATCTTAACTGTAATTAATAAGTTTGTGTTCGCTAAACATTGCTTACAAACATGTTACGGCAATGTGAACTTCGGTCAGATGCTCCAAGCAATAATATATAATTGTATCACTATATTACAATATTATTATTGTATAACTTTTCCACCGTTTTAGTTAACATTACATATATTTCCTTTTTTTCAAACTGTGTTTCTTGTTATTATACTGATATGTAGCACTCCTCTTTGCATTGGTCTGAGTCGCATATTCATCGAATTGGACTTGAGTAATTCAATAGGGAAACTACTTTGAGTGGGTTTTTTTATCAATATTCATCATGCAAATTAACCATGTTACACGCAATGTACATGTAACTATGCACAAATCGTATTATACAATAATAATAGACATAATAAACACATTTCTTAGCGTAATGAAAACTTTATTCTTCTTTATTCTTAATTCTATTGCTTGTCTACAAGTGTTCATGCCAACTTGAATGATGAACATGGATATCCATTCTTTAGGCTAAATGAAAGGCTTTAGCTATTTTTGGTGATGCCACATATACATGCAATCACATTAGGCGCACTTCTTAACATTTGAACCTTCTAAATTCTTATCTGCCATGTATTATGGAGATGATATTAATTGTTCATGCTTTGGTCCACTCAATATATTGGATATTGATTTTTTTTTCTGATCAGAGATGGTGTGATTCTGAATGTACATATAAATACCACAAACACAAATCAAATAGCTTGATAAGTAAAAGCTAGTTAAGTAATGCCAAATTTTTAGAGAAATGAAAATATTAAATGTGTGCACCTTAATTACTTCATCGGTGCAAACTCAATCACTCTTCCAGAGAAACAAGAGGAGTGAAGCTCAGCTGATCTCATCAAAGTTTAAAACACGTACACGATCAATTAATTGTAAATAATTCAATGATACCTTTTGAATGAAGAGATCACCATACTTTTGATTTCGTTACTTATGGAAAACCAGACAGTGATAAACGATGAATTTTCTCTATTTTTTATATACAATTTCAAATATTAGGTAAATTTCTTGATATTTTGATTATTATTGAAAAAAGATTGTGTATCTCCTTCTGGCACTTTTGATATGATTCAATACAATAACAGAGTGATAATTGGATTCAACGATATTTATTGATATCCCTATTCCATTTAAGTTTTATATATTTTCAACTTTTTAAATTTTCAAACGTGGGTCGTATTCATATGATATATATTACGCAGTTTGTAGAACATGGTATTTCATATGTGCCATATTCCGTCTCAATTATAATGTAAATTAATTTTTTCTTACACTTAAACCTTACATTATTAAAACAATTAACATCTTTGTTCTCATTTATGACATTGTTTGTGAAAACTCTAGAGAAACTTTAACTCACAGCATCCATATCTCTTCATCAACCAACTGCATTCTGCGTTTTAGGGGTAAAAAAGTTTAGGAGATAGATTAAAGAAAACTTTAATCATATATTTCAAAAAGTTTGTTGCGTGAAAACTTTCGTATTGTTTACAAAGATCGATCATGAAAAATGACATATGTCCTTGGTTCATTGATACTTCAGGTTGAAAAACAAAAACAGAACAATGATTAAATGGAATATTCTTGGGGGGAAAAAGGTTGCCGTGGTTAGAATGATAGCTCATTCAACATTATTTTTTGTAGTGATAATATTCATATATCATACATCGGTACATCCTAAGTTAGGGAATTGCTAATTTAGGGTGAACACAATGTCTCATTGAGAAAGAGAGGAGAAAAATGAATAGAAAATTACAAATTTATTAGTAACTTACAATTTTAAAAATATATATTTGTTGCATACAACGATTTTGTAGTGATATTTGTCAAACAATTGTACATTAAATATGACTAGCACATCTAAGCTGAGAAAAACCTAATGGCAAAATGAACAGAGATTGTAGATTTATTTATGATGGAAAAGTCAAATAAAATTATCCAATGGATAAATGCTTTTTGATGGCATAAACTTAATAAACTTAATAAGTATTAATTTCATTAATTAAAGTTTTTGTAAGAATTAAGGAAACAAAGCATATTCGAGAAATGAATGACCCAATGTGTATCTTAGCTATTTATATTTTGAGTCTAAATAAGAAAAAATGAATGAAATGAATGAGTTAACCATACAAAAATGAGTGAATCACAACACAGTGGGGACGTTTCCATCAATAGATGTTTAGTTTACTTGGGAAATCCTCTATTTGACTTTATAAACATATGGGTTAAGAAAGTCCATACATGCACCTAAGAGAAAGAACACTGATGAGACTAAGATGCTAGATTTATATAACATTACTTAACCTAGGACTTTTCAACAGGAACAATGGATGCATCAGTCACCTCCGTGAGAAGATTATCAGTCACTTGATTATTTGAAATTTTATCAAATATGTTTTTAACTTGTTGAGGAGGATGGAAGTACTTCACTTGTTGCTTAGAGATTGAAGTGATTTTTATCAAATAATCAGCACAACAGTATTTCTGTTCATTGTTCTAGGCTTGTCCTAAATTTGTTTGCCTTAAGGGACCCCGTGTCAGTTGTCCGAGTTATACTTGCTAGATGTTTTCAATAGTGCCATTTGAAATATGTTGGTGAAAATATTTTTAAATAATGAAATAGTCACACAAATCACATGTTCATGCGATGTTTAAAAAAAATTATTGTTGTGCCTAAAAAACACCATGATCATGCGTTTGATACTATATTAGATTTAAAGCACTAAGTACAATGGTGAAAATAAGTCCTTGTACGTTAACTTCACAACTAATGCAGAGAGATGCCTAAAAAAGAAAACAGAAAATCAAGCCATTTTTCATTAAATTATCTCTACATTTATATATTCGGCAATATTGAATTAATACTGGACTGACACTGATCAATAGCATAATTTATGCAATATGTAATGGTTAGATGTACATTTAAGATATTATGTAGTGTCGAAATCTGCATCTTGTTATCATCGTAGATAATGCTACAGGACACAATTAGTAAGGGTCATCTTCATCTTTGATATTTGTAATGATATGAATATCAAAATTATCAGTGTAATCGACAGTGAATCTTGATATTCTGTATGATCATTAGGTATGCAAATGGATGCAAGATTATGAGAAAAATCAAGCATACTGTAAAACACGAGGGACTATTTAGTTAATTTTGTGTTTAGTTTTTTTGTTTTGCACAATATTATTCAATTTACCATCAATGTCATATTATTTTGTAATGCATAAGTTGACAATTTAATAGTTAGTTTTAAACTGCTATTTTCCAATATTTTAACATTTCCATCATTACCAAAAACTGTTGAAGATGGACAATTTTGAAACCATTTGAAACATGACTAAAAAAGGGAATATTGTTGTGTCAACTACTAAGTATATTTTTCCATTATCTAAGAGTGTGGACCTGACACAATTATCAACAATTGAAAATTATTTTTTTCAATTTCAGATGTTGTTTAGCTATGATGCCTAAAACTAATTAGTTAAATTGTACAAGTTTGTTAAAACCATTCCACTGATATGCTATTGGTACACAATGTACATCCCTTACCATCCACATAATTCAACAGTATGATATTGATATGTTAGTGATAGGACAAAGGTTTTTTCACTTCTTCCCATATTATATCTTAACTCATTTTCAGACAGCATCACAATCTCAAGTGTTAGACAAAAGTACCCCAGTTCCATTATCATGCTGATCTCTGTCATAACAGTTCTATCATGCAGTGATAGTCGTTTAATGACTGAATTTTATGTTATTTAACACACTTCAACTTCATTTAATTGTATTAACTGATTAAGTCTGGTCAATACGACCAGTCTGCGGATCCATATGACAGGTGATCCTTTGTCTTCATGTTCCTGATTGAAAAAGAAAACTTGATGCCTGTCTTAAAAGTCACTTATTGGGTTGTTTTGTATTCTGGTTTGCAGAGTTCACTTAAAAGGGTCTAATAGTACTCCTTGATGTAAAGTTAATTTTATTTCCGATATCTTAGATTAAAAAGTACTTGTATTCTTTAACTTGTTCTTGGAGGGATCTTTGGGAAGGATATTTATTTTTATATGTTTTCATTTTCATATTTTGATATTGTTGTTATTTCTCAGTAATCTAAGCGCTATTCAATCATGCGCCACGTCAGTTAGATACTGCATGTGATATATTAACGTTGATTGACGTTATCCAACTTTTGATTTATATATATATATATATATATATATATATATATATATATATATATATATATATATATACTTGCAGAGAAAAAGTTATGTTCCACTCCATTGACGATCAAAATAATTTAGTATACTATCGTTTACCATATAATGAATATTGATTATAAATACATATTTTTTTTATTTTACCTCTGATTTCTGCAGTATGCGTTTTGTATGAGTGTAAGAAGAGCAATGGCATATGAGGGCTTGTAGTTAGTAAAGGAATACTTGTAAACCGTGACTTATATTTCTTAAACCATTATCCTAATAGCTTCTTGTGGATTAATGTGCATTATTGGAAATATATGGCTAAAATGTTATTAATAATGTTTTATATCCCCTTTGGCTGCAATGAGATCATGTAAACATTATAATTTAACATTGTCTAGAGTACATAGTACTTGTGTTTTAGAGTTCAGTCCAGTAGTCATTAAGATATGTGCACTTCTACGGAATACCTCAAACACAACACGACATCATTCCTACAAGATAATAATCATAAATGAGGATACTTCATACAATGATGAACTTTCTGAAGAAAACAAAGCAATTCCAGTTATTTACAGCACCAAATTCATTTTCAGAAAACACATATAAATATCATATCACATTCGTTTGTATCATCATATTACAACCAAAAGGACTATAAATATAGTTATACTGCTGCAATAAAGCATCCTGCAACAATAAAATGATAATGACGCAAAGACGGTTTCCTCTGTTATCCAAATCAACAATTACCCTCAAGAAATATTTCTTAAAGATCATCCAGTACAAAGACGTGTGGTCTTTGATGAAAGATATGTAATTAGCCTCTTCACGTTGACCCCGGGACTTTCTCCCTACTACAAGCTTCGTCTTCGAAGATGAAGAGGAGATAAGAAGATGTGAAACATGCTTTGATAAGCGTATTTATCATCTTAACACGTTTAAGTTATGATGAACCCGTAGAACAAACTGAGTTAAGGGTTGCTCTTCAATATTTGTTTTATCATCAGCCAATCTAACATAGCTAAAACTGTAAGTAAGGAAATCTTATAAGATATGTAATATGATAATGTAATTTTTAAACAAAACAAAACGATCCATGCAAAACAATCTAAAAAAATCAACAAATATATAGGCTTGGTGGATTGGAATTAATAAATGAATAGAATTTATTTTTGTTTATGTAGACTTACAATGTATGAAAAGTAGTGTAGATATGAATTGTAATGTATAAGTTCTATATAATACTCTCTCCTATGATGGAATGTTATGGTTGAGAGTCCTGATGTACTTGCTAATGCATAACTAGAGATATATAATACAAAATCAATCTGTAATTGGGATGACAGTAATTAGGATATCTCATATATCTATTTCGCTGCAGATGGATATAGGAAATCGAACAAGATAATCAATAAGTCCCTTACAGCAAACAGAGGTAAGTAAACACCACGGATAAAGGATAACATCTAGGTTTTATTATTATCAATTTACAATACATTCCATTAAAATGTAAGCGCGAGCCATCCTTAATAAAACATAATGAAGTATTTGATATATACTTCAAATATTGTCATTGCCTGTTATGAAAAAAGTTGCTGTGATTTACAAAGATACATTGATGATTGAATATCTTAATCATTTGTGACAAAAGTATGTTCAGTTTCCTTGAATTGCAATTCTATAAAATGATTTGTAAAAACAATTGAGCTTTTCTGCCAGATATGTCGTGTCTTCTTAAAAGAAACATTATTTCGGTAGTCCTATTAAAAGGCATTCTTACCTCACTATTTAGGAAACCATTTAAAAATGGATTAATAAGCTCGTTATTGTGAACGTAGTCATATATACGATAGTTATAAAATATATTAAAATAATTATCTTTTTTGAGTACCAGTCTCATGCCAAGTAAAATCTTCTTAACAAGATGGCCGGGAAGTTTATGCTAATGGCGGGGCGGAAAATGAACTTTCGTTGCTTGCATGAAGAACTTTTCAGACTGTAGTAGAGTATTTTGCTCAGAGTTTTTTTATTTCAGTTCAGTTCATTCAGTTTCCCGGTTTGAATTCTTACGAGAGGTTGATATTCATTAAGTTATTTTCCCATATAAAAAAATGGATACATTATTTAGGAAACATAAAGCCATTAAAGAGGGACACCGTATAACAAGATGAAAGAAACATACGCCAAAATACATGTAAAATCCAACAGACATGCGTAAGTAATGTCTTAAAAGGTATGTCTGTGAATGTTTTAGTTTTCGTGTTCATTGTAAAGAAATGGAACTTTCATGCAAATAATAAGGAATTATGTACAATATCTACACGTTTGATAAGTCTATAATGTGCTTGCATACTTGTCAATGTATTAAGATTGACATCCTGAAACTTGAAATTTGTTCTTTGACCAGTGAGGTCGTAGAAACACTACGGTAATGACAATATCATGTATATTAAATAGTTCGGTAACATATACAGTATACACTTATGTATCTTATGACAAAACATTGATGTAATATATTGTATCAGTGATTATTACCTTTAAGTCTAATCGTTAAGATTGAAATCATTTGACTGCTAGTACAATTTAAAATATGCAATAAAGGTCGATATCACAACTCGATGATATTCAAAATAATGAAATTACCAACTATTTACCGAGTGATTTACTCTTCAGCTGTGGTATTAACAAATTCTATCATCCTTTACTGGATCTGTGACAATGTTCATTTGGAAAATGAGATGAAAATGTAAATTAATAGAGGATGGCTTTTCTGGGTTGTCCATGATGGAATGATCTGTAGCTGAGGGCGTCCTAAGTAGGTTTGCTTCAGTAAATACATTCTACTGAACTTTTGCAAACCGTATTAAATTAGTGAAGCCTTATTTTACAATTTGCCGCCCAATTAAGCGTAATGTAACCAGTTACCATTGCTTACTGCCTTCTTTCGAGAAGGGGTTGTTCGATTGTTTTAGATAAGAGTGTTATTATTTGTCAATTGATACACGAATACTTGAAAGTAAAATAGGGCTGTTCACCTTGTTTTATTCAAACACACATGTTATTAAGATATAAGCATAACAACAATAAGTGAGGTGAGGTTTTAAAATAAAGAATGATAAACACATTACAACTATGTGTAAAGTATTCACTTTTACTGTTCAATGGTTCAATGTTCTGACTCAATGGTTTAATGCATCAAATATTTTACAGTCTGCTACCAAACTTCATCCTGATGCGATCTTAACCAATATAACAAAGAACAAAAATCCCATGAACTTGGAATGTAGTTAACAGGAAACAATGTTAATCCTGCATGAACCGACTGTCATTAGTCTTTTCAAGCCAATTGTTAATGTAAATATCCACTTTTATCTTGTTCGCAGCAGATAATCACAGGGTTGCTAGTGTTCTGGGGTATATCCCAATCTGCAGATTGTTCATTGTTTGCTCACAATCTAGGAATATTTCATCATTCGTAGCTTGTTTAAACAATCTGTAGATTGTGCAACCTGGACAATCTGGGAATGATCACAATCTACGAATTTGTTTGTGAGTAGTATTTTCAGAATTATAAAAAGGGAATTATCTAGCTTATTAAGGTTATTATTTGTGTTTGCATTCAAATGATGGAGTATAGCTATTGAGGCGTATATTGTGACTTATTGCTCGCCTTTATGTCAAACTTACTGAGTGTAGGGGTCGATTCAAGATTGTGAAGGGCTCACAGATCGTCTTTATTTAAACTCTGGGTGTATAAGGGTAGATTCCTGTAATGTGAAGGGCTCACACCTCGCTTTTATGTCAAACTGAGGGTGTATAAGGGTCGATCCTATATTGTTATGGGCTCTTTCCTTGTCTGTATGTCAAACTGAGGAGGTGTAGGGGTCGATACCTTGCACATAAAAATTGTAATTATCATATTGGTTATAACATGGTAGAAATCGAAAAGAAAAAGAAACATGAAGTGTTTTGTCTAATCAATCTCAAGTTACAGTTCTCAAGAACAGTGAAAACAATTTATATACAAAAAGAACTTGTTGGTCATTTGATAACAGATGACAGGTTAACAAGAATATCATATATATGGAGTAGTACCAAGTTGAATATGCGTAATATTTGTCTTTTTTGCATGTCAACTTTATGATATTCTTAATGCAGTTAAAGTTTGGTTTTAGTCAATATAGTTTTCTCTTGAATGTGGTTATCCAACGGTCATGTTGAAAAGTTTATTTTCATGTCTCGATCCTTTCCTTAACACTGTTTCATATATTCTTGAGAAAACGACAGTTGAAAAAAAGATGATGTATGGTCTCATGTTATTTCTTCTTTAATGGCTTTGACCCTGTGTCTTCTTACGAGATTTTCCTTATTATCCATTTATGTTTCATTCATGTTGATTAGTTAACAAGAATAGTATGAAGGAAAATGACACAAAACCATTTTGCACTTAACAGTATTAATGATCTCATCATGAGGTATAGTATACTTTTTACTATAGCCATAAAAAGTTGTATAATGGCTAAATCATGTGGCCATTGTCTGTCTACTTACTTTAACATTTTGTGGGTATCGATAAATGTAGTACAGGCTGAATCATACCCCCTCGATACCAATTTCAGCTCTAAAGGCGTGATTAAAATCTGATGCATGCATTAATTACAAAAAAAGAAGTAAATCAATTATAATTCAAGGGAAATATCAATCAAATGTTCAATGGTCACAGATAGAAAAACTCGCATACGAATACACAGATTTATCTCGTTGGCTGTTGATGAGAAAAGTAATTTTGGAGAGTGCTCTGCTTATCAAACAAATGAACATTTGAATTTATCACGTACACAATTTCCAAATTTCCAGTTTACAGTTTATACGAAAATATCATGTGAAAATAGTATTCACACCACTAAAACATAAGATAAATAGCCATTTGGCAGCAGGAAATGGGAGCACGTCCAACCGATGACACCAAATCATGTGAACACGTTCGCATATGAAACCAGAAACCTGATGGCTAGCTCCTTGAAAATCAAGCTTCAGCAAAGTATTAAAGTTTACACAATTTCACTCATTATTGAATGCTGAAAAATAAATTAAACGTTATACATGCTACGACTTACCACAGCCACAGTTCCATACCGAAGTCGGTTCACTAACCACTGAATCGTAGTGCAAATATCATGTAATTTGGATTTAGTTTGGACGTCAATAACACAACCTCAGCAAAACTGACAAAGGATCACCCATCGTTCATGTGTGAAATAGCCATTCCTGAATTAATTTAGGGACCGTCTGGACTCTCATGCACAAATTCCAACTTTGGCATCTTGAAATAGACAGATGGGGTCATGTTTTCGAAATTTTGATTTCGTTAAATTTCCAATAAAATATTCCATATCGACTCTCTGATAATAAATTCAGTCGAATCACATCCACTTGGTGCAATGGAACAAACATAACTCATTTTAAAGCAGTTGAAACTTATAAAGGATTGTGTACAGAAAAAAATTGTGTTTTCGAAATTTTGACACCTTGTCACATCAATGACATGCCAAAATTGTTACGGTTAATTGGAGGATACCATAAACATTTGCAATTGCCTTAAAGGAAAGTGGATCTGCACATCTGTATAAAAAATCCAACATTATACGTTTCTTTTTCGCAATGCTACGATACCTAAAAGGTATCCCAAATTACATGATATTTGCACTAGTATACCTGGTTATGTGAACAAACCTTTGATATATATGTGACACGAAATGGACGTTAATTACTAACAGCAACAGATTATTGCTTATTGTGAATGAAATAAATTTTGACTTATGGTACAAGATTTATATAGTATAAAGTGAGAGACTGAGAATTGTTTTGTTAATTTCTTTGTAAGTAGTTAGACGTCATATGAGAATTAGTTTTAAATTCAATACTGTACTTGTTCATTTACGATTGCTATCAGTGGCTGACAAAGCATTTTCAAAATATTTTACAAGAAACTAAAAAAGACTGCAAGAATTAGACATACTCATCTATAAACTACATTTCAATACACTGACCCCTCCAACTTTTACAGGAGAGAGTTAGGCAAGTATGTATAAGCATATTTTTAAAAGTATTAAATATAACAGGTCAATTGTTAAATACAACATCAAATAAAATAATTTCATGAAGTACTTAACGATACTTAAAAAATTTTTTTAATCAAGTTGGTTTTGGTGTTTGATATCGTTCAAATTACATTCAACCTTGAGATATGCAAATGCTAACTTTCTTATTAGTCACCATCAATGGTCTGTTCTTTACAAATACTTTATATTACCTTTTCTGCAAATAGTCAGGATAACGGGAAATCAATAGTGGAATGAAATGATTAAGTATCTTTCTTTTATACAGTATTTGACATGTTTTCATATTTTATAAGATGCGATTCCTAAATGGTACTTTTATTTCAATAAATCTTTACTCAATCAGTTTTATGTTATTAAATAAGGAAAGGCTAGGTTTACCGGAAAATAAGAATGTTGTAAAGTTGAACTCATGATTTGTGATAATGTGAATATTTCAAGAATATGAGTGCACGATTTACCAATAGAAAACCTTACTTTTAATACAATTTAAGTGGCGATGTACGAAATAACTGACACTTGTTTTCAAAAAATGTTGAATTCCGTCAAGTCAGTGTATATTTGATTATTCCTACGAAATCCCAAGACAAATGAACAATAATAACATCTAGATAATAATTTATTGTCTTGTTTTGCACTCTAAAATATGTATTGATATATTGAAATATGTTTTACTATCTACTTGCACATACCTAAAGGGCGGGTCATTGTATCAACAAATTTACTACTATCCTATAACCAATTCCTATACGTAGGTATTTTAAACTCAGTGGACCAATTCTAGTGTAATAAATGTGGTACTTTACTGGTTGATCAATATGTGAACAATGTAATGTCTGTATCAACGTGTACATGATACATCAGATTCTCCTCTACATAGGTTTTATCGTTGTAAATGTTATCAGATTCCCCTCAGTAATCCAACACTTTACTAATAACCGGCAGTTATTATAGTGATCTCAATCAGACAAATTTATCGATTAGCCTGCTTATTTTGATTTAAACTTAAAACTTGTAAGTCCTTTTATTGAGATAAAGCATGATCGAATATAAAACATTTCAATCACCTTCATCATATACTTAAACTTGAATGATGAGTAAATATATCTAAGTTAACCTATTGTTGTGTCGTGTGCCTATGTTTTTTTAGTTGCCATTAATATTTCTCAAATTCACAATTACATTTTTCAAGTTATTTCATGGTCTGTCTATACGAGACTGGAGGTTACACAGAGAGAGGTGGCAGTCGAAGCCCAGGAGATGTTCAGTCCAACGAGGAAATTATACGCAGGAACTACAATTGTTGAAGTGACATATTTTACACTTGCTAATCTAACTTATAACCTTCCGTACTGGTGTCTTTATCATCTCTATATTTTAAAGATTTTGTATTGTTTAGTTACCTGTCGACACTGTTCTCAAAGGTAAATTACCAACTTACACACCACCAATTTGCACATCCTCAGGTGGTATGACAAGGTGGCTACCATTTACTGGTGTTACTGCCTTTACCTCAGCACATGCAATCCAATGCATGCAGGATTTCCTAACAATATCTCTAGAAGTGTGAAAATTACCGATAATTGCAGCACATTAGCATGAAAGTTATCAAATCTTACCATCAATGTTTTACCATCAGAAATTTTTCACTTGGTGTCAAACTCATTATACTCTCTTTTTTCAAAAATATATTATGTTAAGTTTAGTATCTACAACTCTCAACATTTTCATTATTATTGCAAACTCTGTATGTAGCCAACATAATCAAGATTAAAAATTGAAAATGTCATTGCATAAAAATCTAAGGTCACAAGTTAATTGCATTCGACGTTTCAATTCATCTTATATTTCTCCAAAAATGATTTCAAAATCATACTCAAATTTAAATATTTTTAGGGAGGAGGGAGGTTGTATTAGTGACCTTTTGGCCGTTTTCGCTATGGAGCAAACAAACTATAGAATGATTGGCGTGAAAAGTGAGAAAATGCATGTTCTGAGCTTTTGATCCCTCTCATTCATTTTGCCTTGTCCAACCCTCGGGAGCGTGCTCGGATAATAGCATCATATTATTCAGATCCATGGAGCCGATGTATTCTCAGAATAGTATCATCTGGGAGACCAGGGTATCAAAACAATTGTTAAAGGCTTGGATTGCGATGATATTTATTAACAGCTCTCGTCGGTTATTGATTGATATGTTGTCAATAACCTATTAGATTTCCAAGCGTGGGTTGTATTCGTATCATTCTATATACTTTTGGGTAATGTTATATTTGAGCTTCCTTTTCAGTAGTCATTTAAATCCAGTGTTCGTTATGATTTTACCAATAGTTTGCTCGATAAATTACATCATCTTCAATCATAGATGAAACCATTGTGCTACTTTCGGATAAACGTTTTCTCACAGTGCCCTCTCTTTATCTTGATGCAGATGATATTTATTGGGTAACCATGATAAGTGCTTACTAAGGAGAATAATCTGTATTGATAAAAAACAATATCAGGAGGCAGACGGCCTGCTTCATTCTCATTTTCTCATTTAACGTGTATATATTGTTTGTCAATTAGCCTCTGATTAATAATGGTAATAACAAAGATAGACATTGTCCTACTGGAATGATCGCTGTGGAAAGAAAAATTTCTAGTGCCACTTAACACACTGTTTATGAAACTTTGAGTAAAATGTGGAACTATCGTTTCAAAATTTCTAAAGCTATTCAATACCGCAAAGTTTCATTCAAACCCATGGCAAGTGTTGAAAAATACGTTTGTTTTTAACATACCTGAAATTTGACAATCAGAACTATTATGATTATTGTTGCTTGACCGTTTCTTGTAAGATGGTAATGAGTACCTATTTCTTTGTTTAAAGGACTTTGCAACTGTTGAATATTTCATAAGTAGGTCAAATCAAATGTGCGTCTCCAGGGTTAAAAGACAGCATGCGAAAATGCAATGGCTCAATCAGTGGTTAGTGTTCGTTTTACCTGAAGCATAGTGAAGTAAAAGTCCCGGAAGTTTTCGTCAATAACTTGGATAAGCTGACTGAACAAAAGCTGTTTGGAGCAACAGGCGATTATGTTTAATCAGAAAACAGACTAGTATTTATAAAACAAATACTAGCAACCGACCACAACAGTCACGTCCCATAATGAAATCATTCACGAAATTTGGCCAATGTTGAATCTAATGAACCACTCACACCACTCGCATAAAAATCAACATGAAATTAACGTATGACTGTTTGACCAAGACAGCAAAAGAGAAAGTATTTGTTGCAGATAATTTGTAGCTTTGAAGCCATGAACATAGCGCGTTAGCTTTGATTTGTGCTCGTTAACTATGTTAGGACGTTACCTAATTATCTGAGAGATAAATGCAAAAGAGTGAGCAAATAATTTACCATTAAATTAAATCACATACAACACGTGCAAACTGTTTTGATAATCTGGTCGAAGAATTCTGTCCGTGTTTAGACAGCAAGTACTCAATATCAACCACAACATGCGTCTATCATAATGGAGTCATCCATAGAATACATACACAAATGAAAAGTCAGTTTCCGTATTGATTCCAAGAAAATTATGGCACGTTATTAGATCTTATTGTAATATCTTAACATTTTCATACTCAACCAACATATGAACAACTTATGACGAGAATATCTATTCTTGACAAATCAACCTCAATTTATTGAACATGTAATGATAACCATAAAATGTAATATTTACTTTAAAAATCTTTTTATCAGTATACTGTATATTGTATATTGATGTATAGATAAGATCCCCAACGACAAACTGAGTATAAAATGATTCGGGATTGTAAGAGAACGAAAGGATGAGTGACAGACGATTACAATTTGTTTTTTACTCTGAATGTCTTTATAATGATAATGTTGAAAATTATAGGCGCACATTCTCAACCACTAGTGCATGCTTAAGGCGCTACCAACATCATTACCCTGGTCAAACCCAAGCGAACATATTTGTCGCTAGAAGGTCACCACCTACACACTGCTTAACCAGGTACCCATTTCCTGTTTGGTGATCAGATGAACATTTTGAACTAAATCTTTGACCCAAGAAGTCACCAAAGGATTCTTAACTTGGAATCAACTCTTCAAAATCTCTGCGTATTCATAATTGACGGGTTAACCCACCCATCAGTCGAACCACGTCCAATGTTGCTGACATTCACTGATAGAGGTCAACTGAGCTATGCTCAGCAAAACGTGACACCACGTTTTTCAAGTTATCAGCCATACTATCATTCTCTCCGAACGGTAACGCCGTCATAACTTCCTATACAACCTCTGACAGAATACAAACTGTTCTCGGTCTAGAAAATTAATGTAGAAATATGATTGGATGCAATCAAAGTTAGTTGTGCAGTCGGTGACGCCGTTTCAAATTTGATCATACAAATCAAAGTTATTTCCATAAGCTTTCCAAAAGCTAAACTTTCGAATATGCACCTTGCACTTTGAATCTTCTTTCCAGAACACGTGTGCTTTATTCAGCGACTGCATCATCAACACGTGTTTTATTCATGCATTCGGTGTTTTCATTGCCTGAAATATTGCTAGGTAGTTTAAAGTTGCAATATGGTGCCGAAAAGATCTCTTATTATAAAAGAAGTTGTATGGGAATTTCATACGGAGCTACCTCTGTGGGGAGAGGACATAAAACATAATTTTTTATAATGTAACTGTCTTCTTGCTTACGTTTCATAATGTACACTTACGGCGTTCAGTATGATCTCCATTCATAAAAAGGGCCTAAGTACTGAATTTGACAAACTGGTTATAAACACTTTTAATCAAAGTTGCATAACTAAAGAAATTAGAATATCTATTTTATGACAACTTAATAATACATTTACATAATTTTTAGTTTTCAGTGAACCAAACCATTTAAATTCAACGATTAAATAAAAAAAAATCGGTCTTCTCTAAATTGACCTCTAAATAGTTTGTTCTACCAGTACATCTATATTTCTGTTAAAACCAAAAACTCTATCATGTAACAAACAAAGCATGAGCATAAGACAAGCACTAATAATAGAATATTAAGAACACCAAATACACCCCGAAAGTATGTATTACATGTTCAGTTACCGACTGAATGCAAGTGCACTTTGTGAAATCGGCATAATACTGACATTAAACTTTCACTTGTTCGCACTGACAACAAGAAAACACTAAATAGTTGAACATTAGTCTAACTAAATGACATTGTAAGATTAATGCAGTGCAACAGGGACCAGTCGCCTGTCTGATATCCTTTATTCTGTCTATAATTGAACATTATCTGGCATAATGATGGCGACTACGTTCTTTACTCTTTATCAGCAATGATATCTGACAATTATAAGATAGTCAACATAACAAGAGATTTAGAACTTATTTAGCTAGAAGAGCAAGATGTTTTTAGAACTTGTTTTGTCACCCTTTAATCATTATTCAAAATTTCGTAAATTTCTTTGAATGTAAATATCAGTGTTTGTTTCTTTCTGCCTGTCAGTTTCATTACGCTAGAACAGTCTTAAAGTCTGTTTAAATCAATGATTTTGAGAGGTAGACTTAATTAATATCGACTATATGAAGGAATTTAGAAATGAAAAGGGTGTTACTTCATTCCTTTACATAATTTTGTAAATAGCTATCATGGTAGTTTCTTCTCGTGCCCTTGAAATGCAAGTAAAAGGCTTCTTCATGAACTTTGACTATCATATAGAACAGGTCATCCGGCATAAAAGGCTTGTGATTAGTCTCTTTAAGAAACTTGTTGATGCAAATCTCCACTTCAGTCTGGCAGATGACGAAGGGGAAAGCAGGGTTAGCTAAGTTAAGGATAAGGTCAAGAGCCACGTATGAGAATCTTTGCACAACCTGTTCATTTCAGGAGAGGTTCTGCTTTTGTGTAAACACGTACACCAAACACTTGAGATAACGTATCCATGTTGTGCCCTCCGTGTATGAATACTATTCACCTTGTTCGAAATAAATAAATAAATGGGCTATGCGCAATGATTAGCTCACATCTATTTTAGCAACAGGTTTGTGAGAGTTGTGAATAGTATGTTTTGCTTCCTTACTCTATCATTAGTTCATTCAGTTCACCAGAGCATGGAAATACCCCCTTACGTCTATCCATATATAACACAGTAAGTGTTTTTGTACTTTCAAGTGCATTTTCAATAAACAGGTTCTCTATATGAACGTGATAGAAAGAAACGCAAAGTGATCTTCTTAAGCAGCACTTTATAAGAACACCAAATATTTTCCTCATGATCATTCGGCAACAACAATTTATATGATTTGCGTGAAACTATAAGCGCTTACAAATGTTTACAGGTATTATCTGTGTACGTTGTTTGCAAATAAATGTATGCGTTGTGGATAACCGATTCATGCATGATGTTGTTGTGAGGCTTAGTTGTAAAATCAAATTACAGTTGTTATTGTCACATACGGTCATGTAGAGGTTAAATCAATATAGAAGCCACACATCACATGTCGAGAAATTTCATTTGGCTCTCCTCAACAAAATGTCAATAACAATTACGTGATAACGCCAGTATTTACACAACGTCTTTGAAGTACAGAAGTAGTGAATCAATGGAACGTAGTCCTGGTTACCTTGATCTTTGATGTAAGATACGAATATCTTATTGGTTTAGATATGAATTTCTAATGGATAAATATTTCATTTTATCTTGTTATATCTGTAATATTTAATGCATTTACATTAATGATAAATGAAGGATAAAGGCTTGTTTGAAGATATATATTAAATCAGCAACTTACATTGCAATTATAATCAAATTTTTGCAATTGCAGTATCATTATCAGCATATCATACAGCTATCAGGCAAAACCTTTTCCACATTTCATTTATTTGATATCCTTCAGACAAATAAGACGTAATCATATGTTCTCTATAAGATTAAACTGTCCGACAGTAAATAAATTTGGGCCTTGACAGTCTTCCATTTGTTGCTTGACCTTGGCAACTCAAGTTCATCACAATATCGGCCCGCGGGCGAGCTGATTTAGCGTTTCCCTGACAAAGTATATGGTTGCGCGTTAATTCCCTTTTCTCCGAAATTTTTTACACCTATATGGACGACGAAACCATTCCATTAGCATATGTTGTCGCTGGAATCGTTTAAATGTTTGGTAATAAGTCATTAATTTCAAATTATGATATCAAACAGGTATCCAAGAAATCTGCGTAGTTATTTTTCAACCTTTGTAACACTCTTACCAATAAATACATGTCTCATGAAATCGCAGTTTTAGCAGTCTCATATCTCAAGTTTTGCACTTGCATTTCCTTTATTCAGGCACTTGTCTTATGCCTTTACAGTGGATGTTTTTTTATGACATTGCCCATAAATGCTTTCTACTCTTTTATATATGCATCCTTTTTATTCGCTGTTCTGTTGATTAGCTTTTAAACTTAAATTACGTTTCAAATGTATATCCCGTCAAGGGCTCTGCAAATTTGTCTGCAGTTGGGAACTGTCCTACATCTGTAATTTTACACTAAATGTCAGCATAGTGCCGCCCATGGTATGTTAGTTCCAGTTGTGCTTGCAGGTTTCACCGCAATGCATAGCAACAATAGTTTTGTTGACTGCAATAATACTAGCAGCCGTGATAGAAGTGAAGTAATTTTGTAAGCGGCGTTGACCCAAATCACCTTAACTTGCCTAAAATGTCACATATTTTTTTCAAGCCTAGTCTATTTTCATGATTTTACTTTACAACATGATCTCAGCCATATGAAATCCCAAAAGTGATCACAAGGCCTGTAACCTCTTCTGTTCCACGTCTGACAAGAATGCTCAACCTTTGTGTTATTCTTGTGTAACTAAACATAAAGACCAATCGCCCTAACTATTTTAAAGTGTTAAGAACTGCAGTACAAATAACTTTACAGTGTTGGTTGGTAGAGTTGATAAATCAAGTAAATATTTTAGGTATTTTGAGATGAATATGCAATTCTATAATGACAATTTGAACCATATTGAGCATTGATTGATATTAAACAATTCCCTCTTTAAAATATGATTCTTTTTGCGATTATGATTTATCAATGAAAGGATCGTAAATATCTGTTGTATTAAATTAAATCACATTTATGTAAAAAAAACAATCATCCTGTTAAAATAAAAGTTGCTTTACCAATTACTATTAGATACTTAAAAAGCATTTACACATTATGTCTACAGACGCCAAAATTGAAAAGTATGTTTAAAAAAGTATAATTTATTATTTTTGGAATACATGGACAAAAACGGGACATTTCTTTTATAGATAAACATTTTCAATATAAACACATAGATGCATGGTTACAGATAAGTATGTTAATAATTTTGAAACGTTATCTTTTCGTAATATCTAACTACGTCGTAAAAATGATGCCGTAAAAATGATGCGTCAACAAATTCAAGTCCATAAACATACATTTTGTAGAATATAATTTCTATTTACCTCATTTTACAATTTTATCAATATTTATTTATCAAATGTCGACAAATCGTTAAATAAAACTACTTTAAAATAGTGATTTTGAAAGGACCTGATCTGATGCTTTCTGTGTATATTTTGTTCAAGTTCAAGTTTTTTAAGATAACGAGTCAAATTTATCTAGAAACGGTATTTTGATTTTGATTCCCTTTAAATACGGTGGCGTTTTCTTTGCTCTTGAGTATGTGACAATAGTAAAACATAATCAGAATTCAGTCTTTTTCCTTACCGTACTTCAAACCAAGACAGTCTTATATCAACATCCTTAGTAATAGTTAATCAATATATGGATAATGTAATGTCTCTATCATTGGCTATATGATAGATCAAACTGGTCACTTATACAACCACATTAGGTGTCTGATTTACCTCATAATTCAAACACTTTAATCCTATCCGGCAGTGAATATAGTAGACAAGAAGATCGATTGACCAACATACTCTGATCTAGTTTTCCCGAAGGAAAGTTCTCCTAAATATGACATTGTTAAGTCGTATTCATGGAAGCAGTTGCTGTGATGGAGCCTATTTATACTGTCTCCGCCAGGGGATGGAGGCACCAAATCAATTTTAAAGTGTTTGGTTGTAAAATATCCTTGTTCATGTAATGTATTTTTGTACATGAAAAGTTTCGATAAATTAATCACAGAAATATTTTATTTCCCACGATTTTGTTACAGCTCTTCTTGTCAAATGATATCAGGTGTCATATTTGATTCATCAAGTTGTTTGCTGACTTTCGCTTTGGGAAATCTTCTCCTATTTCTAATGTCAAAATGACACAGAAAAGTATTGTCCTAAAAAAGGGAATAACGTAATTAAGCTGTTTTGAACATGGGAAACATAATTTTGCATTCCCAAAAGTCTGCTTGTGTTACCATACAAAATTCAATATACATATATATGATTCTGTCCAGAGGAGTTGTCTCTGTTCTACATATTACTGTTCATACTACATCAGTATCCCTTCTATACGCAGTCAGGTTTGGGTGCAATGCTACACTGAATTTCAGTGCAGTAACACCTATGGTTCGCTAGTTCCAGCCTATTCTAGCAGGTTTCACCGCAACACTAAGCCACAATGGTGTTGCGGGCTTTCTCCCTGCAATAATACTAGCAGCCGCGATATAAGTGAAATATTCTTGATAGCGGCATTAAAGCCCATATCACCTCACCTCACCTTAAATCAGCATCTCAACAAACATACCTACCCGTACATGTATTAACTTGCTTTAATTGTTTTCACGTTCTAGAAATATAGCAGGAACACTTGTTGATTTTTTGTTATTCAAAATTCAGTCACATCAATCTTATGTTATATTGAATTAATCAAATATGTAATGATGCGTACATTTCAAGGGAAAGAATATTACACGTAAAACGTCACTTTGAATCACACAAATGATCTGTATTTATGTTTGCCAGCAAAAGCATTCTACAAGACCTACTTTCCAAATATTGATGTAGATTCTTATTCTTCCTTTGCATGTGTTGTCCGTTTGTTAAAGATCGATACCATGTTCCTGAATTAAATTAACGAATTTCCCTTGGCTGTATGAGAGATTGTTTGATCTGTTATACCGTTAGTGGGGTCAAACCTTCACACATAAAGATGTGAATTAATGTTAGTAAATAGTTCCTATTAAGTTTGTCGCTTTTTAATGCTATATGTATGCACTTCAGTTGAAAACCCTTTCCAAAATGTATCTGAGAGCATAGAGAAAATGTATCTGTTTGTTCTTAAAACATGGCATGCAGTTACAAAGGATAATTAGAATATTTTTTATTGATAATATTGTCAATGTTTCAAAGAAAAGACTCATCATTTAAGAACTTCCTATTTTTTCCCCAGAATAATTTTAAAGACATGCTTTAAAGTGGTAAGTTTCAGTATTAATACCCTTTTAGGTAAAACGAAAGTCGATGATTGCTGACATCTTTATCACACACAAAAATTCGGTCAAATTAGCTGTCGAATCAACATGTTTTTTCCAAAAGCAAATTCAAATTTGAAAAGAGTATCACTTTTATTCTTTGAATAACATTATTGTGCCACTCACGATCAGGTTACTTTTTCCATTGTCCTTGAAATACAATTAGAAGGCCTCTTAGTAATTATTTCACTATCATTTACAACATGACACATTAATCACCCAGAATCAAAGGAGTGTAATTAGCGTCTTCAAGAAATTTGTTGATATAAATGTCCACTTCAATTTATAACTGGCACATGTTGAAAGGGTAAGCAGAGTTAGTCCCGCTGAAAATTAGATCAAGAACGACACAAGAGAATTTTACACAGAACTAAATATGTTTGGAAAAGATCAAAGACTTGATTTACATGTAAATGCCTACAACAATCACTTGAGATTACTCATCAAAATAGTATTTTACCATAATAACATTTCACTCATTCATGAAAGGGATGAATTTCTTAAAACTTTTCTTATGCTTTTACTCATCTGTATTTTGTCAACTGTTTATAACACCAATTATCTAGTACGAGGAAGTAAATTGGTCATGCCTAAAAGTGTTACCATCGTCATCAACAAAAGGTTTCCGTCCATCATACAAAAGCATAAGAAAAGTTTTAAGAAACTCATCCCTTTCATGAATGAGTGAAATATGTTATTATGGTAAAATAGTATGAAACAAAAACATCGCTACCAGTAAAATTATTTCAACAAAATCAATTAAAACATAATTTGGAAGTTTTACAAATTGAATGTATGTGCATGTCATTGATACATAAATATTATCATAACTGTTATGTGTTTATGACATTGTCACAAAATCCTTTCAAGTTTGTTTTGGTAGTTTACAACACATAATAATCAATAATATGTTCTGCTTTGATATATGACGCCACACGCAATATGCTGAGTAATGTCATTTTGCTAAACAAAATATCAATAGCGTTTGTGTCAAAACGTCATTATTTTCACAAAATATTTGCAGTGGAGCAGTGATTTATCAAAGGAGTTTAATGTATCAATGTTTATACCGGTTCCCAATAGTTTTCTTAACGAAAGACTACCGTATAATCGACGTATCTAATTACAAAAGGACAACTGGTTAATAAAAATTTCTCAATGATAAATATTTGAGGGCATCATTGTTAATTCTGTAATATTCCATTATGTCTAGTTGTATGAGAAAGACAAATTCTGATTTGAAGTAAAATCTGCATTTATGAGGTTAAATTTGGCACTTGTTAGTGTTTGGCATTATCGTTGCCGTCACATATATCTATGAGGTAAAGTTCCTTCAACATGAGAGAGATTAATTAAATTGGGTTTTTCTGTCTTTATTTGTGGCACAACGCCTTTGGACAAGCTTATATAACATTTCCCTGGCTGGATATCAGTTCCATATATCTTTAGACTCAATCGAAACCATTCCACTAGAACACGCTTTAATGGAATCGGGTTAGTGTTTAGCAATAATTGGAAAATTCACGTTATGCTATCAAAGAGACATCAAATAAATCAGTGTTGTAATTTATTAACACTCGAAATACTCATTTTGAGTGAGTGAGTTAATCGCGTGTATTAATGTGCTTTGAACATAATTTCAGCTGTTCAACAAGTGAATGATGGATAAAAAAGAGATAGGTTCATCAGTGACCAAGGATATTGAAAGTTTGGGGAACAGATGGAGGTGAGAGGAGAAAGCAGATTTGAGAACGTTTCAAATAGGTATGGCACCTATCTGTCGAAATGGTATACAATAGCTCTCAGCATCAATGAAGCATAAATACCAAAGCAACGGTCAAATGAGCGTTCCACCAATTAACTCAATAATGTATTGAGTTAATTGGTGGAACGATCATTTGAATAAATATGCTGTAAGAATTTTCTATAATTAAGTTCTGGTTTTGTGCCTCTATAATAAGAAGGTGCTTAGTTATACATGTATTTTAATATGCTGTGCATGCACATTCCTTTATAAATAAATGTTGATGACTTCAATGTAAAATACAAGGATTGCTTTACAATGGCAAGGATGCATGTTCCTATTAGTCTTCAGGAACAGTGTGCTTAAACACTTTCTGGGTTATTGCTTCAAAAAACGTAAAAAAAATATTAAAATTAGCCTTTAGTGGCAAGACAACGAATTTTTTTATTAACCATCATTAGAAATATCATAAGTTTCATCAAAAATTAATGTCACTGTAAGATGAGTTGTGTATGTCAGTATATTTTCTCTCAAAAGGTCTTTAAAATCAGTTTGAATTAAAGTTTTTGGGAAATAGTTTATGAAGAACGAGTATATGAGGAAATCTAAAAATGAAGAGTGTAATTTTCCCTCTAAATAAATATGTCATTCATTCGTGTTAGGGTGTTCCAGTATCCTTGAAATACTAGCAGAAGCCTTTGTGAACTTTCACTATCATTTAGAACAGGACACATTTATCACCCTGCATGAAAGGGCCTGTAATTAGCCTCTTCAAGAAACTTGTCGATGCAAATGTCCACTTCAAACTTTTATCAGGAAAATGTTGAAAGGGTTAGCACGGTTATCAAAGAAGAACGGCACAAGAGAGCACAGAACTCAGCTGTTTCAGGAAAAGCAGTCTTCATTTACTTTTAAAAGTTTACACCGATGGCTTGAGATTACGTATCCATATCCATATTGTGTTAACTATTTATGAACACATTTATCTAGTCGGAAATATAAATTGTTTATGCCTAAAAAGTGTTCACATCAACATTAACAAAAGGTTTAAGTTCATATTATTGAGCGACTTTAGTGAGTGAGTTTGGTTTTAATGTGTTTTGAACAATATTTTTCAGTTATTAAACACGTTGACGACAAGCATCCGAAAGAGAGTGGACAGAGAAGGGAGAAAGAGATCCACAGGATGAGGAAAAAGACGGAAAGAAGGCATAGTGAAAGATAGACAACAGGTTTTCGAACGAGTAAAATTTGGTCTGGTGTCTACCCGTCCGGTCCACACGCTATTGACTTGAGAGGTGTGAGAAGTTTGTATTTGCTTCCTTGCCGTGTCATTAGTTCTTATCTCTCCGTCTCAACCTATATCTGATTTTGGCAGGTTTCATGCAGAAACCCAAATAATGCTATTGAGCAGAAATTTGATAAAACATGATTGTAACAATTGAAAAGTATGTGACTCTTTAACTAAGAATGAATTACCAAACTATTTTTCGTTTTAAATTAAAAATGTACATGTGTATCGCTGGTAGAAAATGATTACTTTATTACATTATTTTTTAAAGCTTAACAACATTTCAATCTTTTCATGAATGAGTGAAATATATTCAAATTATTTATGATGAAGGAATATGAAACAAATGCCACAAAACAGATCACTTCAACTGTTTTGAGAAAAAACCATAAAGCCATCATTTTGTACTTACAAATCATCGATGTAAAATGAAACATACATTCGTGAATACGATATTCGTCATTAATAGTATCATAACTTATTTTGTATTTTTACATATGACCTTGTCACAAAGTCACTGCAATTATGATTTTAAATTTGACAACATTTGACAATAATCAATCATATTTACTGCTTCAGGCAGTTCAAACCTGTTTGCTTACTGTTTATAGATTTTGTTGTAAGACTTTGTTGTCGTATTTATTTTGTTTTTCTTATCGTCGAAAACGCCACACGCCATCTGTTGACTTATTTCATATTACTTAACAAAATATTCTTAGTACTTGCGTGAAATATGTTTTGCAATGGAGCAATAGTTAATCAAGAAAATGTATCTGCGTCATGGTTTTCTTCTGGGTCCCTTTATGTAAGTCAAGCAAAGACTACCATGAAAATGATAAATATTTGAGTTAATAATAATTTTATAATAATAATAATTTTAATAATAATTATTTTTATAAAATTCAATTAATGTCTACATACATAATAAAGAATTGACAAATGTTGATTTTGATATATATCTGCTATCGTCAGGTTAAGTATCAATTATTGTAAGTTGTTTGGCCTTGACAATGGTATTATCCTTGTCACCACATCATAAATCTTATCAGGTAAAGTTCCTTCCACATACGTGCCACGAGTGCCGTACATGATTGAAGCTCTTACTGGTTCATATCTTTCTGATATCTCTCAGGAAAATAAAACAAACATATGTGGTATCCGAGGAATAACTGGCCGAGAGGGAGACATATTTGCATGAATCAATTTGCGTCTTGTTAGTTTTCCTTTTGTAGCTTGACCTTGGCAACTCAAGTTTATTACCTTGACCGCCTTTGGACAAGCTTATATATCATTCCCCTGACAAAGTATGGTCGGTTGAATATCAATTCCATAAATGTTTACGCCCGTGTGGAAATCGAAACCATTCAACCAGTACTCTCATTGACTGGAATCGGTTTAGGCTTTAGTAACAAGTTGCAAAATTCAAGTTATGTTTCAGGAGGCGCGTGGTTCGAATCCCGCCAGGGGCTCGGCAACTTTGTCTGCAGTAGAGAACTGTTCTACATGCATTAAGGTTTCACCGCAAGCATAGCCACAATGGTGTTGCGGGCTTTCTCCCTGCAATAATATTAGCAGCCCATTAAGTTATGTTATCGACGAGGAATCAAAGACACCAGTGTTGCTTTTATGAACACTTGAAACACTCATTTGAGTGAGTGAGAGAGGGAAAGAGTAGTGAGTGAGTGAATCGTGTGTATTGACGTGCTTTAAAAAACAATTCGTCCATTGAACACGTGGAATGCGTACTTGGAAGACAAAAGATCTGACTTACGAGGAATGAAAGTTTCTAAATTGTGACTATAACGGGATTCGAACGTACTCTATCAGGGGCTTCCTCTCCACAACGGTCTGAAAGCACCCTCCTGACTTGGTTTTGTCTGCGCTAAATTTGGTGTAAGAACGTGCGAGCAAGGAGGGTGCTTTCAGACCGTTGTGGAGAGGAGAGACCCTGATAGAGTACGTTCGAATCCCGTTCGGGTCAATATTTAAAACCTTTTATTCCTCGGAACACGGTCGATTTTAATCAGACTGAAGTGAGAGGATTAGAGGAAGTTTAAGAATTTGGTCTGGCTTCTATCATCGACCTTGCATATATCCTAGAGTCAGCATAGCACAGTACATCACGGCACAACAAGACATTGAGTTAAGTGGTGGAACACTCATTTCAATAATTGCGCTGTAATAAAAAATATTAGCAGTCCTTTGTTTTCAGCTTTGCATGTGTATTTATTTTTATCGGGCCCATTGGTTGTGCCTGTATACGAATGTTTTCAGAGATTCATTGTCCAGTAATGCTTTGCAAATACAGTGTTTTGTCACATGCATCGTTAATACATATTGTTCAGCTCATAAGCTTTGAATAAGTTTTTTTTGCATTCATTATTTGCCTCAATTGAATCACAATGTGCTATATTATACATGCATATTAATTTGAGACATACAATGGTATCCTTATCCAACAATTGCGATAATGTACCACGCTTATTTCTAGAATTTCTATTTAATTCGGCGGTTTGTTTTTGTCAGCCATCCAAATTTTCATCACATATGTCGTTTGTGATACAGATACGTAAGTCAATATTTAATTTTAATTTTGTTGCAAATAACCATTCAATATTGACATTCATCAATCATAACATCTACGCGTAATGTAGTTGCAAGGTTTTAATACTGCGAAAGGAATCATCGCCGTGGCCATGAATGTCAGTTCCTGTTCGTCTGTAATAACAGTGTGTTTATGAATAATTTGGGTAAACAGTTTTAAATTCTATTTAATGTTTTAGATTTGTTCAAAGTAAGGTTACTGTTATAGCAAATGCAGATATGTTTCTACAAATATATAACAAATTGCATATCATGCATTTAAGTAAGAATTTGATTTAAAAAAACAATTAATGGGGAATATTAAAGTTTCTTCCTTTCGATTTTAAATTTAGGAAAATGTGTCCATGTGTTTATTAATAAACTATAATCAAATCTCTCGGACAAGGATTTGATGAATTGATTGACAAGTCAGGAACATCAAATAGTTGTGATGGATCAAAGATCATGCCTGGTTCTTATTTTTCAATGTATTTTATACTTTGATGTGTCAGTCAAAGGTTTTCACATGACTTGTCGTGACAGTTGAGGTCAAACGAAGGTTGATGTGTCTCACTAGAGAAGAATGAAAAAGAACACAGTTGATGGTATACTGGTTGGAGAAATTAACTCTGATCCAATCCGACTTTATTTCAATGGGATACCTTTAAGCACGATATAAGAATTTTATAATTAAAATTGACATTAACAAATATTGTATAACGTATAAATTCAAATGAAGGTATATAACTAAAGAATTTATTTTCAAAATGTACAAAAAACAATTAAAAACAATAAAACAAAGTACCTATATTGTACATATATTGTGTTATGTTTGCCATTAACTTTAAACACACATCGTTGAATCGGTTTTCCTGTTTTTAGTAAGGTTTTAATGTAAATCGTTTCAAAATATTCTCATTGAAACATTCAGTCCAAAAAGCGAGAATGGAGAACACCGTCAAAACGTTTTGAACTTTTCCCATATGTACACCTTTAAACTCGATTTTACTTTTTGACGTTTCTCTGACATAACTAGGATCCGGAGGTATACGATTCATTTTCACTTCTTCAAGAATTCAGTTACATTAATCTTACTCTATATTGAAATGATTTAATATTTAATAATGAGTATTATTCTAGAGAAAGTAAATACTTGTTAATGTTAAATGTCACTTCCGAATCATAAACTTTCCCAGCAAAAGCTTTGCACTACTTTTTCAAATATTAATTTTGAAGTGTTATTGTTCTTTGGCATGCGTTGTCAATTTGAGACTTTGAAGATGGCTTTATTTTAAGGGTCATTGCCAAGTTCCTGGCTTAAATATATTAATTTCACTTAGCTGTATTTTGCGAGATTGTTATATTTGTTTTACCGTTAATGGGGGCCAAACCATCACAGATTAATAGCTGGACTTGAAATATGTAATTAATGTTATACAGTTTGAACGATATTGATTTCAACTGAAAACACTTTGTGTGTCGTAACATAATCCTGAACGTTGATTGGTTGAGTGTACGGTCAAGTGATCTGAATTCCAGATGTTCATTTCCCATGAACTTTCGGAAAAAAGTTCATACTTATGTGAACAGTTTCTAGCCGATCTAGGTCGATCTAGCCGATCTAGGCGAAATTGAATGAAAAACGAACGATGACAATCGTTCGCAAGTTTGCTTGGTTCACATGAGAGTTTGAATGTAGGTTTGACATCATTCATTTTCCATTGCAAACACACAAACTGACATTCAATTATTAATTATATCGCAATTATGTTAATGTTTTCACTTATCATTTATTCTTTCTTCACTTTGTCACTATTGAAAGAAACGCATTCCAGTGTTTCCATATTTATATCAGAAAATGTGAATTTGCAAATTTTTAAACATTTAGTTGTTTGATATAGCAAAGATATCACAATGAGTACAAATTTTTGAAACAAATTGCAATTTATTCATTTTAATCGACAAAAACGTATTTACCATTCCATTCAGCTTTTATATTCATCTAATTAGGTCATGCGAATCCTAAAACGTTTACCTATAATTGAAAACGTCGTTACAATGAGTTTTTTGTCCAATGTATATTCGTAAACACAATACACAATGGTAGATCTTGCATGCATTCGTATTTTGACAAAACCTTGACTATCATGCGTTTTCTTTAAGAACCAAATCTTTCAGACAATAAAATCAAAAGTCATACATGGACTAATGTGAGCAGGTCTCGTGCATACCGCTTTTACAAACTGTGACCCACTGATCTGTTAAATTAATCATTGTGCACGTTTTTGAGAGCTGATAAGTATAAACGAAAGAAGCCCAACTTTGCAAATAGTCGCCGTTAAATCTAAGGATATAGATTATTTCCAAGCCGAAGAACGGAGCTTTTTAGGAATGTAGTTAGACTTACTTCCCCTGTTGTAGCGCAAATGATTCATAAACATTCGGAATATTCAGAGAACTATAAATCAACTAAACTATTTTCTTTTGAATTGAAAACCTAGTATTAATGATAATGTGACATTTCACTGAATGAAATAACTCTGCTCAACTGAAATTAGTTTTGCTTTTACATATCATATAGTATATAACATATACTATATATCACATAGAAATTTAAATACTTAACATCTTTTAAATGACTTACAATTATCCTATCAGTGGTTAGCAGTAGTTTCATCTGAAGCAACGTTAAGTATCACAAGTCTCAGAAGTTTTCGTCTATAACTTTGATCAGCTGAATGCACAAGAAGGGTGTCTGGAGTCGGACGATGATGTTTTCTCTTAATACAAACCAGTATTATTGAAACAAACATTTGATATAGGCCACAACCTTTGCGTCCCAAAACGAAATTATCCATGAAAGCTTGCTAATGTAGAAACCAATGAATCAATCACATGGAAATCGAAATGGGCCAAAGGTACATTTGTTTAAACCAAAAGAGCAAATAAGAAAATATTGATTGCAGATGTGTGCCAATTATCTGTGTTGGGACAGTTGCAAACAACCTATAAGATAAAGGCATGGGATAATGTATATGTAGTTACAATATAAACATACATCCTTTGATAATTCTGTCAGAACCTATACCAAAAGGAAATTTACATGTGTTTGTACATAAATCACTAAAACGGGAGAGTTAATTTCCATAATGTAGAATTGGTTGGAATATGAAGTTCTCAGTGATAAAAATTGGAGTCGATGATTTCTGTAATATTCAATTCTTAAAAAGGAATTCTTATCAAATTGTTAATCCTCGCAATGGCATTCTCATCGACATCTTATAAAATCTTATTATAGCTCATATCAAATTTGTTCCAAACAAGAGCCCTACATGTCGTAAGCTTACTCGCTTTTGATGGTCGATTTACTGCTATTAATCCTCAGACAATTGAGACACACATATGTGGTATCCAAGGTATAACTGGCCCAACAGGGAGAAGGAGACATATTTGCATTAATCAATTTGGGTCTTGTCAGTCTTCCATTTGTGGCTTGACCTTAGCAACTAAAGTTTATTACCTTGACTGCCTTTGTACAAGCTTATATAGCGTTTCCCTGACAGAGTATTGTTGGCTGGAGATTAATTTCTTTCTTTCCGGGGTTGTTGTGGAAGACAAAACCAATCCTGTAGTATTCCCAGACCATCCACTTGAATCGGCCTAGTTTTTGGTAATCGGTCTTAAATGCAAATAATGCGCGTCGGAGACATCAGAGTTGCCATTATTCGACATAATTCTCCTTTTGGTATCGGTGTTTGCGTGTATCCGTGACCAAAATAGTGTTCAGTAATGTTTTCATGAAATGAAACCAGGCAGTCAGTGGATAGACTCTAGCGATACACGAGTCGTTCAAACTTCTGCTGTCACTACCTTTTTCTTTCCGAATCTCTCTTCCCCTTGGCCTCCTTTTGCTAATTTGTCTACTCTCCTTTGCAACCTCCAGGTGTTAGGTAGCTGAATTACTGCTGACAAAACGTTAAAGCTTACTCACTCACTTCAATATTGTGTCATCAATATGAAATCCAATGATACGTCATTATGTCATGAACCTACTTATTAAAAGGACACTTTAACATTTGCATGTTCTTCTTTTCTATAGTTGACAGGAGAGCTCGACAAGTGTCTCAAAGCAGATGTTAGAAATTTGTAAAAAGATTAACTTGTTATCTTCAAATCAATTTTCATGTTAAAAACCGCTGGATTTCTAGAAAGAATGCATTACTTTACATATTGGTTCATTGCCTAAAATAGTATATTTACTTATTTTATTTACTCAATCGGGGATGCTTTTTCAAATTAAATGAATTAACTTGCATTGTTAAAAACTATATATGTGATAATTACAAATTTAGAACTTTACGAATTCTCATATATGCAAACATCGTATTTCAAACTAAGGTAGTCTTCTATCAACGTGTTAGGTTAATAGATTTGAGGCAAAAGTCTCTATCAATGTGCATTTGATAGATTAACCTTGAGACTTCATAGGGTTGTATAAACCATCGGGTGCCTTTGGGTACTTCTTTCTTCAAACACTTTAATCATATTGTGAAGTTATTATGGAAGTATGTTCGACATAAAGCAGTTAATTTGGTCTAAATGTGACACTACCAAGGCGAAGATTCTTATATAGTAACAATATATTTTTTGATGAAAATAAAATATGTAGGCTACAGGGCAAAGGAAAGTTATAACTTTTAATCTGAAATTATTGTTAAAAGTAAATTGTTGTTGATATTCAGAATTGTATTAAACCCTAATTTTGGTTTTTGACGTTTATCAATATTTCAGTTATTAAACACGTGGATAACAAGCATCCAAAAGACAGTTCAAGGGGAAAGGGATCAAAAAAAGGAGGGGAAAAACCTCTAATAACAGCAAATCATGCCATATATCTAAAAGTAACGCTTACACATACGGTATGCATTAGTTAAATGAAAGTTGTCATAGTCAACATAAAAGTGGCCTACCTGTTACAGAGGTCACCAGTGAAGGCCTGGCATAATTTACTTCTCCGCAGAGAGTATGTGTTTTGTCATCAATGATTAATTTTCATCCTTAAAGCTTTTCAGATCATAGAATATCAAATAGCATTATATGCTGGTAAATCTAAAATGTAAATAATATTTCAATTTTCAATTCCTCTTTTCCACACTAGAAACACGACCTTTTTATTATGTACACCATCTATCCCGCGTGATATTGTCAACAGATACATTATAAATAAAACTTGTTTATGTACTGTACATGTTCATCAGACCCCATAAATCTACACGCAATGTAGCTTCACAGGAATCGTATTTCACAATCAAATTAATCCAGCTGCGCCACATTTCTAAACCTGAAAGTTCGAACTGAATAGGAGACATGTCACAATATTATGTGTTGGTGCACGCGGCAAACTTCCAACAAAAATGTCAATCTCTTTATGATCCATGCTGTTCGTGTTATTGCTCAGTGACGTCAATATATTGGATACAAAGTCATGCAATCAAGAGCACACCGTTATATTTTTCTGATGCCTACCAGTTCTATAAAATATAAAACGACTGGGTCCAAACTTTTAAAGAGGAGACGTAACGCATAATTATGATTATTACAAATTATTATCTGTAGTCGCTTCATTTATAAGAATCAATAGAGCCAAAAAATGAGAAAATATACGCTTTAAGTCGGCTACTAGGAGACCTTTTATACCCCTGTTTTGGATAACCGCCTAATGAGACTGGGAACGCTTACACAAAATCACCGAAGCATGACTCGAAGCCACGCCTAGTGTGTGACGTGCTAGTCGTCAGCTGGAAGTCCAGCCCTTTGATTTTCTCTGTATTTTTAAGCTAATTCAACAGCAAAATAGAGGCAATAGCATGACCGAAAGATTTCCAAAATACGATATGTAACTGCTTCATGATATCAGCTTTCCCTGTCAGTCGCCAAATTCATCTTGATTGGACTGTGACAATCTTGGACGCAGTTTTCGTGGATGGGTTTTTATAAAAAAAAGGTTAAGAACTTGGTCGGTGATAGATCCATTACTATATATGGGATATCACGTACGTCGGTGAGAGATCCATTACTATGGGATATCACGTAGTGTTACAACATGTATTTATCGATATGAAGTTCTAAATTGTCTCGAAAAAATGAAGGTTTTTGTAATAAACGGGAGAGAATGTAAAAACCTTTTTAATGTTTACTAGAGAAAAAATAATTTTGTTTCACTTCACTTTCATGACAACTTAGTACTTAGTTGATGATTCGTTTGTATTTAACTAACACATATTATATTGTTATCTAGTATACATCTCACACCGTGTTGCAATATCTCTGTCTTTTAATTCAACAATCAATGACATGAAAACATACCTGGCGCAAGCGTTAGAAACATCCTATGTACTCCTAAAGAATGTTGGTACCCGTTATTCACGATGTACTTTTTTAAAGGTGTGTCATCATCCGTAAAAGTGCATGAGCCAAATCTCCTTCTCTTAATTTATTGGTTGAATATATATTCTACAAGTTCATTGGTTCAAAATGACTGGACGCCGTGACAATAAACTAAGTAGCAGTCGAGTGCCAAGGGTTACGCCACTATGACAGGACATATATTCCACTAGGTGGATCCAAGGCGTTAAAATTCAAATGGTATTTTTAGTGACCATTAAATCAAGAATTGAAATTGATTACGATAGGATTACATAACGGCCACCTGTGTGTCATAAAAAATAAGACTAGTGAAACCAGTCTGATTGTTGTGACAACATTTGGCAGGCGTCGTAATTGATGAACACATGCCATGGGATAGTGCGCATAGCATCATGTTAAAACACTGTCTTTCGCTTGGAACAATACACATAATTAAAGATATAATTAACATCAATTTATCGGAGGTTTGTGATGCTTGGATGACTTTAGATATATTTAAACAGTTGTTAAGACTGTGAGATTTCCTGTTGTTTTTTCATTAAGGAGGTTATACTTCCGCCGACTAGCACGTCACGCGGCAGGACTCGCGGCAGGACACGCCTCAGTGACCACGGGCAAGTTCAGTTCTGTTCACTGGTGCCAATTAGCTGGTGATTCGAAAAAGCCGTATTAAAGTTGTTTATCGGCCGATTTCGAAAATTTAAACTCAAGTCACTGGCAAATTAGAATACATATATTATGAATCACGAAAGTTGCCATGGGTCATTTCAATCGATCTTTAAGAGCGATGTACAATGAATATAACAAAGGGAAGGATCATCAGGGAAACCGGCGACTTTTCTGTAATAAAAGGTTTTTAACGTTTTCTGTGTATTCTGTATAAAATTCTATTGTGTTATTTTTTGGCCAATACATGTGACATTTTACGCCTTTAAGAATGTTTTTAACACACACCAGTGTACAGAATTACAAACCTACTTTCATTTACAATGCATGACCGACTGTTTGTCCCGGGACAACAGAATCAGAAAAACTATTTAGGAGACTATCACACTTGTCATCCAGGATAAAACACTATAAGTGGTCTCTAAAAACCAAAGTATGGCCAATGCAAATGATGTCAACAGCGACAGATACCATTAACCGACAACCTTGTTTAAAAGTGAGTTGCCATAGGTCATCGAATAACTTAGTAAATTAGTAAAAGTGTGAAAACAAGGTATATTGTTCAATTAAACTATCATAAGGATATCATGAAACATATAACTAGTATAGGACATACAATAGATGAATATTCTCCATTAAATGTAAAATTTTCCATGACCGTATTTACAGCGTGAGAACATATTATAGCTTCCACCACAAATTTACATTTTGATTGATTAATTCAAGACATATGACACTATTAGCTCTCCTGTAAACTTTGTTTAAAGGATCTTATTAAAAAAAGTTTTATAAAACTATTTTGATTGTATATTTCCAAAGAAAACTACAATTTGGTTACTAAATGAAATAATAAGCGCCAAGAAGCATCGTATGTTTCAATTAAGAATTAATAACCTTTGTTTGACCGTAAAGTCGTAAAGTCTTTTTATTTCTTATAAAGCTCGTATCGAGCATCAGAAGACTGTAAGAACTGATACAGCAAATCACTTAGACATTAGTTTGATTGACGATTCAGAAACATCAAATACTTGTGAAATTCCAAAGGTCATTGTTGATTACTATTCTGTATTGTATTTGATGTCCAGATGTGTCAGTCAAGGTTTTCTGCGGCTCGTCGTGACAGATGAGGTCAAATAAAGGTCACTTTTATCTTAATACAGAAAACTGGAGAGCGTTTATGATACTATGGTCATTATGGAACTCCTTTTGGTTTTTTTTAGCTGTGTTTGGAATCATCTCGGTATTGAGAATTCATCAAAATTAACCATTATTGTTAATGAGTTCTACACTTAAACATCTTTAAAATCTTACTTTCTAGTCATTAATTATCGAAACAAAATATGATTGAACTTTTTTACCTACAATGTACTTGTACAGCATAATCTTTTCTGAGAATTTCATTGTCGAAATTTTAGTATAATAAACAGAACTCGTATCATGCAAATGAAATTATTTATAATGTACTATCTTATGCAAAATGAGGAAACAACTTATGTTTTATAACTAAACCTACACTGAAAACATCAATATCGTCAATAACAGCATGTACTCACAAACTAAATTCAAAATACTTCAAGATAGTTTCCATTTTGACACGTTTACAGTTTTACAAGTTAATTGCATCGGATTGAGTGTTAAGTCATTAAAAGCATAGTCCTAACTCTGATTTTGCGCAGGCTGCCAGTATCATCGAACACTCTAACCCGAGGGAACCAGTCTTTAAAAACATGTGGGTATTATTCCAAACAGTTCTACTGATGAAGCCCCGTCTCCGTCTGGAAATGAAGGTATCAAATCAAATCTAAACTGTTTGGCTTGCAATAGTATCTTTTAAATGGTTTCCGATAATTCAACTTACAACGTAGAAAATATTTTCATTTGTTGTGTGGGTTGTTGTTATGAAATTCTTGTTTTTCAGCCATTCTTGGCACATGGTATCAAATGTCATATTTCGATCTTCCAGCAGTTCGTTCACATGGGATATTCATATGATACCGAAGGGATGTTTATGCTCCTGGAAGGAGCTGTGATGATGTTATTACTTCAAACATAACACTCGCACCTCGCATTGTTATCTCAAAGTGACAAATTGACTCATCAAGATTATGATTTATGTTTTAAAATATACATCAGAGAAGAAAACGTTTCAAGACACTTATGATCCATTTATCATTACGACAAACGATGACCACATGTTTAACCAGACAGAGGAACGAAAGGGGGATTACTGACGAAGTATGGACGGACAGATAGAGCTAAATGATCTCACTTCATGTATCAATGAGTTGTAGATATTTGATATCTTAAGGACATTTTCTAAGGAAAAATTAGTGTGGGATTTTATGCCACACATTAACTGGAGTCTTAATAATAATCAAAGATATTATATTTTCTTCTTAAGTTCATAAGATGAGAGAAATGAGATCTGTTATGTAAAAGAAAGTTTTATTTTTATTTGATCTATATTTAACACGGAATGTGTAAATATGTGCCCATTTGAGTACAATTGTGCCTTTGTTTTAAAGAAGTTATAATGCTCTTTTTTCTACATAGGGAAAACACTGTTCGACAAGGTTAAGTAGAAACTCAGAAAGGTACAATGAGTCTACAAATGGCCAGGCATGATGGTGAGGTTGGTTCAGATTCATGTGAAAAACATTGGCACAACTGTTAAGAGAAATATGGTTCCGGTTGTGTGAATTAAAAAAGCACTAAAAAGCACTCAGTCAGGGTTCAGAAGTCACATGGTTCCGATATAAAAAAGACACTTCATTTTTAATTTAGGTGATTAAACCTATCACAGAAAAAATATTGAAACAAACTTGAAAAACAATCAAACGTTTACCTGGTAACATTCTAAGCTCATATTTAGTCATACTGAGCCGAAATATTTGATATTTAAATGTTTTAAGCTATTCCAAAACAAAAAAATAAGCATTTATTATTTTTTCTATTAAAATTATCATAAATACAGGGTATTTTCGGATCGGATCGATCGGTCTATCGATTGTGGGATATATATAGTAATTAACAATTGAAATGTTATTTTACGTGACTGGAGCAAAATATCTCCATCCCTTTTTTCCTTTATGCTGTTATTCCTTTTCTTATCTAAAGCCTTATTAGAGAATTAATTACAAAAGTCTTTGTATTTTCTATGGTTAATAACTTTTATGAACATACATTAAGTCCATAACACAGTTCAAGGAGCTAAATTCCTTTTGCTTAATATTCACAATCAATTCTAGGAATAAATTTTTTGCATTTGAACAAAATTCAGTAGGGCAACTGTAGCCATTGGTCTTCTAATGTTTGTTCCATTTCGTTTGATACTTACGACTTTTCTTGGGAGAAAAAAAACATAGCAGTTGCAATTTATGATCAAAGTCCGGTTTGTTGAAGTGAATCAACACGTGTGAAGAGGATAAGATTTCTCATATTCTGCGCATCACCAAAACATGAAGAACACACTTCTTTTCTGTGGATTGAAAAATTTAAGTAAACAATCTTTCAAGCATGAGATATTTCGGGATTCCTTAACTTATGAGTGTTGAAAAGCCTTTGTTCATGCAAGTGACATTAGAAATCGACTTAATACATGTACATACTCGCACATTAATAGCAGACATCGTATAGACATACTTGTACATAAACCTGAAACAGGAATCTGCAAAGACGAAAACTGTATTTTGTTATGTTATTAAAATGTATGTTGTTAGTTATATACAATGATTTAGGGCGTAATTTGCAGTAATTGATTTGCACTTTTAAATTTCTTGCTTCTCTATTAAGCTTAATTACTTGAAAAACACTAATAAAATACAAAAATGTCCCCATGAACTACAGGTCATTAATATGAACGATAGGGAGGCAATAATAGTTTGCAAATGCCAAAATTGCAAATAGTTTATCTTTGTGCTCAAAAACGTATTCTTATCAACTGTTTTCAGCTGACAGGTGCGACTGTTGACACCTCGATTAGAAGGACCACCAGTGACGTCACAGCAAGTACAGAAATTTCAGAGGCTTACACCTTTAGCTTAAGAATCTTAACAGTTGCATTTATGATGTCAACAGCACTTGTTTAAATGTGAAATATCAAAGTGTAACAAAACTGAAGTACAGTATTAATACAGATCCATTGACCTTTCCACGATGTGACATAAAATCTCACAAGTAACGTAACATATTGATTAAACCTACGTCTTTGGGTTTGTAGAGATTTCTGTAGATTTCAGTGTTGTTCCAACGTGTCTTGCCTGAGAAATTAAATTTGTTTTGATTCTCTTCTGATGTTCCATGTCTTAATCTAGTATTTCTTATTGTTTTACCACCAATAATCCAATTTCTGGAGGGTTTATTTTGGTATCAAGAGTGTCAATTAGTACAAATCACTCCGGTTATTTTTCGATAATGTTATTCAAAACGGTAACAGTGCGAATTTTATCTTGAATATCAATCGAATATCAGTGTTTAAGTCCATAAATAATCTCACTGACCGTTGCCCTGGGACCTTTGTGAGATCTCTGTATACCAATTACTACAAGGACACGCCGCTGATCTAGCATCAAAGCTCTATAATTAGTCTTTTCAAGTCACTCCTTGCCGGGAATATTTCCGGACAGAGAAAGACCCCTGGCACAAACAGTTTGAAACTTATCGTAGCTTTCTTGTGTATTTAACGTTTTTATAGCCCTTCCTTATAGCGTGATTCTTTTTTATCTGCCCGTCTTTCCATCTGTTCCTCTGTCCTATAACATTGTCCGTAGCATATCCCCAAAAGTATACATGCCAGCTTCATCACACCTCATACCAATCATGATCCCTAGATGTGTCTTTTGACAGTACGACCTACACGTCGGTTTTTATTGGTTGTCATGGAAACATGACTAAAACAGTGACCTTGACAAAATCATTTTTCTTGAGCATATTGCCTTAACTGTACATGCTAGCTTCAAACTTATTACACATGTCAACCATGATCCACCGATACCATTTCTGAGTTTAGGATCTATGTATGAAATATTTTCTTCAGTTACCATGGAAATATGACTAAAACAGCGTCTTTTTTATAAAATATGATTTGAATTTGAGTTTTATCTTTTGCGTTTTCCATGGAAGCATGACTAAACAGTGACAACATGACAAAGACAATTGACTTTTAATATATATATATATATATATATGTATATATATATATATATATATATATATATATATTAGAGAGAGAGAGAGCGAGAGAGAGAAAAAGAGAGTGAGAGTGAGAGAGAGAGATAAAATATAACATACTTCACGACTATCGTTTGCAGAATCATTTTCATCCGATACTAGTATTCCGTCAATAGTATTGACTCATCAGGAATGAAACGATATCATCGTTAACATCGCATTACAAGCGTATTTGTAACAAAATTATATATATATATATATATATATATATATATATATATATATATATATATATATATATATATATATATAGATTAAATATAACATACTTCACATAGTCGTTTGAAGAATCATTTTGATCAATGATGTCTCCATACGAGGCCATGGTGAAGTCTTCCTGCGTTGCACGATATATGAAAAGTTGAATTGGTTCAAACGCAAGGTCACATATAGATTAAATATAACATACTTCACATAGTCGTTTGAAGAATCATTTTAATCAATGATGTCTCCATACGAGGCCATGGTGAAGTCTTCCTGCGTTGCACGATATATGAAAAGTTGAATTGGTTCAAACGCAAGGTCACATATAGATTAATCTCGTATGGAGACATCATTGATTAAAATGATTCTTCAAACGACTATGTGAAGTATGTTATATTTAATCTATATGTGACCTTGCGTTTGAACCAATTCAACTTTTCATATATCGTGCAACGCAGGAAGACTTCACCATGGCCTCGTATGGAGACATCATTGATTAAAATGATTCTTCAAACGACTATGTGAAGTATGTTATATTTAATCTATATGTGACCTTGCGTTTGAACCAATTCAACTTTTCATATATCGTGCAACGCAGGAAGACTTCACCATGGCCTCGTATGGAGACATCATTGATTAAAATGATTCTTCAAACGACTATGTGAAGTATGTTATATTTAATCTATCTATATATATATATATATATATATATATGTAAACACTGTACGAATAAGTACTTTTTAAAAAGCTTTAAAAAGCTTTTCACAATATCCCATGCGTCAATGCCTGCACAATCGAATAAGAAAGGCTTCCCCGCCATCGAACTGTTCACGTCTAACTATTTCCCTTCAGACTCCTTGGATTTAAGGATTGTATTTTCTTAATGTTCCATGCCTTCATTTGTTTCTTCTTCTTGCTTATAAATACACTAATCACTCCAAAAGCAACTATTTAATCATTAGACAAGACTATTCTATATCTCTTTTCATTACAAATTAATCTATTTTGAGCACTGTGTTACTCAATCAAAATTTAAATCTATAAGTGAATCATCAAGTTATTGTTTTTCTTAAAATGCTAGTATCGAACATCAGAAGATGTCTCTGTTTAGTAAATGTAAGATTGTAATCAAATCATTCGGACAGGGATTCGATGGACTGATTGACAAATCTGCAACGACAGTGTAAAGGTCATTTGTGGTTATTATTCAGTAATGTTTGCGATGTCGAGGAGTGTCAGTCAAGGTTTCCTACGGCTTGTCGTGATAGATGAGGCCAAATGAAGGTCACCTTCATCTGAAAAGAGAAAGTTGAAAACTTGAAAGAGTTTAAGGTGTTATGTTCATTATGAAAAATATACGACAACAAGACAACTCTTTATGGTCTTCCCTAAACCATTATCTTTGTAGTGTTAAGAGATTAGATGCGTTGCGATGATTAGTTGCTTTTTGCATCGTCAAACGATCTTACCCTGGAAAACAATATGTATAAACCACCTGGATATTAATCGGATGATGGAATGAAGGTATCAAACCAATTTTAAACTGCTGGGCTTGCAATGGTATCTTCTAAACGGTTTCCGATGATTCCAAAAACATGCAACGTAGAAAATATTTTCATTTGATGCGTGGGTTGTTTTATGATATTATTGTATTTCAGCTATTCTTGGCAAATGATATCAGATGTCATATTTCATTCATCCAGTAGCTTGTTCTGACTGGATATTCATATGATAACGATATGATGTTTATTCTCCACGAAGGAGCATTGATTGTTATTATCTTGCTTGACCCTTATCCGACCAAGGTGGATCTTAGGGGCCCAGATGACTCTTTATAACCCCACACAACTAAACCGTTCAATTACCAGGTCTCATCCTTCATGAAATCCTGTAACTAGGTATATGACATGTGTACCTTTAATGAAATATGAAATACTTTGTTCATAACATTTTTTGAGAGAAATTTAAATTTACATACAGTAAGTACCAAGCCGGGCCTCTGATGCCCGATCACATCCACTTTCTCAGATGCATCATTGCTAACTGTGCCTACAATGGCCCTTTTTGAGACAAGTTCCAGTCATTCAGCATGAAGCATCATACCAGAAGTAGAGACAAATTGGTGTCATTTGTTCAGTATGTCAAAGAGGATAAAGATCTGATCTGATAGTGGCTTTGAATTAGTAAGCGGGTGTGACTAATAAGAAGAGGGTATCTCAGATACATTGTATAACGTTGTACCCACTTACTCAGAACGATTCTTCTGTGGAAAGGATGGAGCACTGTTGAATGCTCTTCCATCTGACAAATCACGCAGTCAATAACATAACATTTACGTGGACCACTTCAAAAAGATAGATAAAAAAAGAATTTGTCTCTTGTTTGATGCTTGAAAGCCTCCAATATGTCAGCAAAGAAGTAAAAGGTTGAAAAGTCAACTAATGACTTCTTATTGTCACCTGATATCTAGGAAGGGTATGACGGGCCTAAGAGGCCCGACTTGGTACTTACTGTCTACAAAAAAGCTTGGTAGGATAAGGGTTAAAGTGATTTTGTCTTTAACCCATCAATTTTATGTTTTTTACATGTGTTGTCTGTATAATATACAGTGGAGAAGAAAACATTTATGATCCTTTCTTTCATTTTGTGATTACCAAATTGTAAGCCAGACAGATAAGATAGGGGAATCCCACCATGTACGGACAGCTGAATGAACTCATTACATGTATGAGCGAGTTATAGATGTTTGAAATGCTTAGAACATTTATCAGGAATAATTGATGTGGTGTTGTATGACACTTAATAACTAGAGTCTAAGTAGTAATAATTTAAAAAAATATTTTTGAGTTCTTAAAGCACTAAAGCCGCTTTTTCGTTTCAAATTAGCTGTTTCAGGGTATATGATGGCATAGGCATTCACATTCGCTTTCTATCAAGGAAATGAAATACTATTTACAATTGACCCTCAATCAATACTGATAAATTTTAAGACGGCCCCGTCGGCTTACTGATGTATAAGACCTATGGTCAGCTGTGCAGAAAAATGGATAATAATAGACAGTTGAAACGGCTAACATACATGTAGTAATGTTTACATCCCGATAAGCGATGCAAACGAATTACAAGCATGTTTAGCCCGCATGATATACAGATGCATGCCGAAAGTTTGTTCACCTACCACTGTATCCTTCTGCAAATACCATGTAATTTGGGTTTCGTTCGGACGTAAATAGAATAACTTCAGTAAAACTGACAATTGATCACCTATTGTCAATGAGTTAAATAGCAAAAACTTTTTTTGGGATCGACTCTCATGCTAAAACTCGAATTTTGGCCTGATGAATCAGAAAGAAGAGGTGATATTTTCGAAGTTCTGTTTCGAGTTCTTGAAGCTATGATACCACGATATATATGCAGGTATGTGAACAAACTGACCATAGATCTTATATATGCAGCTGTTTATATGTATCATGTAAATGTCCTTAGCAGATTAAAGAAAATGGCATTTTTCAAACGAGCTGTAATTGTTTGCATGTAATAAACAAATGTTGAACATAAGAAGAATGATCGTTTTTCAATTTCTTTGCAATTTCATGCTCGCCAAAAAGCGTCAAATTTATTGCACTTGAAAAACTCTGATAATGATCTCATGGAAAGTTTTGGGCCGAACACGGTGGTGAGGTTGTGTCAGATTCATGCTCGAGTGATACGACCCCAAAGCGAAGTAAGAATGGAGAGAAACTTTCTAAGACAGTGTTCAAGTTCGCGTTGTGTGACAAGTGTGAGTCAGGATTCAGGAGTCACATGGTCACGACAAAAACACGACAATGCAGATATTAAAGGATAGCACAGGTAATCATTTTCACATGATGCTTTCCATGTGATGAAAATGACACTGCATTTTTAATATAGGTAAATAAAATCTTTCATATCACGCAAAATATTGAAACAAACTAAAAACAAAATATTCATAAGTTCACCCCATTTCATTCTAAGCTCACAGTAATTAACTCTGAGTCGAAACTTTTGATACTAAAGAAAAACTTCAAGGCCTTAAATTGTTGCTAGATAATTTAATTTAAGCTATTCTAAAACAAAAGTTAAAGCATGCATGAAATTTGCTATTTAATAATCTTTGAAAATTATCAATCGTCCCGTGTATCCAGCATATTGGTGGATCGAATTGTTCGAAGTATCAAGGGTTGGCTGTGAATTGCTATTAGCCAATGAAATGTTATTCTACGTGACTGGAGCAAGATATCTCCAACCATTTCTTCCTTTCAGGCCGCTTATCCTCCAGGAAAGTGTAAACATTGGCTACTCTTGTCAAGGCGATACCAAGCATTTGGACTTTTTGCCTACATCAGGATATTGCAAGAGCTTGGCGGATAGGAATAAGTTCCATGGTTAACTTAATGTTACAACTTAAAAAAAAAACATTAACTGTATTTATACAGGGTTTATACTTTTATGAAAATATATAAATTCTATAACACTTTACGAGGAGCTAAATTCCTTTTTGTAAAATATTCACAATCAATTCTAGGGATCAATTATTTGCTTTGAAACAAAATTCAGTAGGGCAACTGTAGCTATTGGTCTTCTAATGTTTGTGTCATTTCCTTTGAAACTTACGAGAGCCTTCTTTGGTAGAGAAAAATATAGCATTTGCAATTTATGATCAAAGTCCGGTTTGTTGAAGTGAATCAACACGTGTGAAGAGGGGTAAAATTTCTCATATCCTGGGCATCATCAAATCATGAAGAAACTCTTTTGTGTGGATTGTCTGAAAAACTTAAGTAAATAATCTTTCATGCATTAGATCTTTTCGAGATCACTAAACTTATTAGCAACGGCCAAAGAGGAATAGTTCAAAGCATAAGTGTTGAAAAAGCTGTTATTCATGCAAGTTACTTTAGAAATCGATTTAAAACATACTAAAACATTGATAACAGACATCGTATAGACATACATGTACATAGGTTTGACCACTTATAGTACGATTAAGAATCTGCAGAGACGAAAACTGGAATTTGTATGAAATGGTATTTACTGTTCTACTGTTATACGTTCGTAATTTGGTTGAAGAATTTTAACATAGGGTTTTGAAATTTGTATTTGACCATTTCTTACTTTTCTTACTAAAGTGCAAGAATGACTTTTTAGAATCACAACTGCTCACTATATCTCCTGTAAAAATTATTACTTTTAGAAAAGCTTGAAAAAAGACCACCATCATGTTATCATGTATCAACGAAAACACGATCAAGTAAGGAACGCTTCTTCAGATGAACTGTTCACTCCTAACCATCTCCCTTTAGGCACGTTTGGTAGAAGATTTCTGCAGCTTACAAGGTGAACAAAGTGCAGTGGATCCTACAATCAAAGTGTGTATGCCCCGAGCTTTATCAGTGTCAAGCTCCTTGTAAAGCAATCCTTGGAAAACACACTGGGATTATTTTGATCCCTTGATCTGAAGTTGCTATTCTAGTTTGGTATCCAATAGAATCAAATCATCAGGGGACTTAAGTCATAAAATCATTGCCAACAACCTTTAATAGATATGTTTAACACCTTTGTTTTGTTCACCATAAAATGTTAAAGTAAATTACTTTAAGTCAAATAATGCAAATATTTAATTCAACAAAATTATTTGTATACCTCTTTTGATGTGATCGTTTTGGAGAACGAAACTCCATTTAATTATAGTTTTGTTTTAACAAAAATGACACACTCGCTACACTCGTCTTTTTTTTGGTTTCCTGCGATTATTACGTTAATTATGTCACACCAGGAATAGTCTAACATTTGAATGATTTTTATGACCCAGTATTGCAACATTATTGGGTCTAGTGAAAAACAATTCAGATCACTGTATTTGTTACATTTACAATGCTTTTAGAATAATATCTATAACTAGGACTGACATGATAATACTTAGGTCTTCAAGACATTCGTTTTGACTTTCAGTCTCTGTTTGTCCGGTTTCCTTCTTTAAATCTCAGAGCTATTCCGCTGATACATTCATTGGATAAAATTACTCATATGCATAGAAAATAATGAACAAATAATTTTACAGTTCCTGCAGATAAACTATGAACTTGGTTTACTGCTCTTTTAATTGTGATTCTAACATTGAGATTCAGGAAAGTATATTGAATACATGAAGAATGAACTATTCTTTCATCCTCTATGTTTTTGGAATAATAGGCTTGACGTTTTTGTTTCACCTCTACTTATCATTTAACAGCTTTACTTTTAACCTTTTGATGATGGATTTTTTCTCATCAAACTTTTAATGACTTTTTACTTTATCAGTGTCTTTCCGTAATCTAGCTATTCAGAATGTCCCGATATTTATGTAAATACAACACCATTCAAAATGTAAGTTAATATGTGAAAGGCTGTCATTAACTGGCAGTCTTTGTGTTGACATGCCTCAAACTTACAGTTATACCAAGCTCTTCGTCTCTTTTAATGCTATGATCCACTGGGAGCACGATTGGGTGTTATTCTCAAATCGAGGTATAATGAAAGCCATTATTTCCATCATCAGAATTGTATCCTCCAGGGTATGAAACAATCAAAATTATTCCAATATGATTTTGCAAAGATAAAAGGTATTTAATTATCTATATATTATCGCCATAACGTCAGCAGGTCTTAAGTGTTTATGTAAGCATGTGGGCTTCTCACGAGACACGAGAACTCTACATCATAATATGTTCCTGGGCAAGGCAATGCACCCACTTTGTACTTCACAGAGCCACGTGAATGGGTACCGGAAGAAGGGAGGTACCCACCAATTTGGTCGCTTGAAACGCTTAATGGCTTCCTCAATGTACAATTCCAACAGTGTAATACTATATAAGCCAATGATTCCTCACTGGATATTAAGTTTTGAAATTTCGATGATGGTCATAGTCATTAAACAGTTGTTCAGAAAAAGTATAGAGTATGGTGCATTGTATAAGAGCAAATTTAATACTGAAGACAAAATGAATCACATGATAAACATTTTCAAGACATGTAATCAAATCAGGTTTCAAATTGTAATGACAAATGTAACTCTTCATTCCTATTTATTATATCATGTTATCCTGTTTTATTATACAAATAAGCAGCTTATTTTTTTGTATATGTGTAATGAACATTTATGAAAAATCTCTGAAACTACAACGTCAGCAGAACTTTTTTCTAAGCTCCATATTATGTAAGAATATGCATAACCATATGGTCATGAGAGTCTATAAAAGAATAAATCAGTTATCAAAATGGTTTAGACTTCATGTGAGAAATCTCTGAAACTGCAACGTCAGCATAGCTTTTTTTCTAAACTCCACGTTATGTAAGAATATGCATAATCATATGTTCATGAGAGTCTATAAAAGTGACCTCAGCGGGGATTCTGAATAACCTCAAGTTACCTCTCTAATTGGAGTATCATGTTTGTATAAAAGAATATATCAGTTATCAAGTTGGTTTAGATTTCATGTGTTCAAGACCTTTCTTCAAGACGTTAGCTACCAGTGTTTGCAGTAAATTTCACATCGAACATCGTGGTACCTTTAAAAGGGACTCACATCCGTATTCAAAATGTAAATCCGTATTTACATGGACTATTAATAAAAAGATTAAATCCAATTTTGATTCGTGGTATTATTGATAATATAAGCGAAACATCAAAATGAATTGCTGAACTCACCAACTTTGAATAAAAACTTATTTGGAAACCTAGTTAAACGGTTATTGATGTCATTAGTTCATAAGTATACCAGGCCAAATGTTAAAGAGATGAGTATGAACCTTCAACTTGGATGAACCAGACTTCTATAGTCTTTTGTCAATAATAATTAACAAATTGTAACTCTGACTTCAAACATGTATACGTGTAAAGTAGATATTTAATACATTTACAAAAGTTTTAAGATGTATTAGAGTATTGCATTGTTGCATAACGTTGACGTACCAGGTATACAACTCTTGTTTCAGCTGTCGGCACAAGCAGTCCTATGAATGTATTCATCATCTTCAGTAAGTATCCACACATTTCTATTTCTATAATTCGCATGATGCTAATGAAAACTTCGAGAAGTGATACTAGCGTAAGGTCGGCTGCTCTATATAGATAGCCCTTTGTCCAAAATAGATACCTTTCATTGTATCCACTAACGATTTTCTATCTTTGGTGATGCCGCAAAGACAAAGTATTTCCTGACCTAATCATTCTTACTTAATCCTTGTGCTTAGCTATTTGTATCTCGGATTCCTCATCGTTAGACCCGCGCTAAGATCAGACGGGGGCATATAGCGGTCAGTATGTTCGCCCCTCCACCACACTTTATGTTCCGCTTACTTAAGAAATAGATCGAGTAGGCTCAATCACCATGTACAGTTTTGCCCAGAACTATTATAGTTAAAGCACGAGGCAACAGATCGAGTGGTTAAGCATTATAACATGATAGGTGAAGATATTCTATTTCTGTTGTAGCATGTCAATATTTACTCGCGTAAGTTAAATTTCAACGAAAATATAGTAAATGAAATAACCCGAACTTGGCCGTGACTTTAAAAGAAAATCTCCACTGGGGCCAAAACGCTATTGTTCCTGACGTCATGAGCCATTGTTTCATGATGTCATTGAAAAATGATATTTTATGTAAGAATTAAGGATGGTTGGTACCTTGAACTTTACTGAAACATTTCTAGAAAGAAAATTATTGTTGGAATGACGCGAAACTTGATACAAATTATCATTATGATGTTGAGATTTGATGTCTTTTTTGTGTTTTAGTCGGACATTTGATTGAATTCATGTGAATTAATTCCTTTTTCGGACTCTGATTGAAATGAAACTTGTCACATATATTTTCAAATACTTCATTTGAAATCTGGTGGAAGTTTTTCTACTCTGTCTTCACCTACAGTACCAGTCATTATTCAGATACGAAGTGTTCAAACACTACTTAACTAAATTTATAATATATAATACTTTAATACGTATAATGACAATGATGTCTTTTGTATCTTTCACTCCTCTATTGTCATGTGCACACTGTTTTTTTCACATAAGAGATTGCCTCTGAGGTTTTTGTCGAATACATTTCTACTAAACTATGCTAGCTTCACCATACTTGATATAAATTTAACCTTTGTCTTTAGACGTGCCTGTCGTAGCTTATACCTTACCTATGTTCAGATTGTATTTTGGAATTAAACCTGGAATTCAGTAATTTCTACAACCATAGATTGTTCGCTTTACAATCATGAAGGCGTCGAACCCCGATAAGCTCTATGGGGATACGACCTATACTTAACCTATTTTATTTGCTTTTTTTTGCTTTTTTTACCTTTTACTACAATTATTTATATTTGAAGCTTTTGTGATGCCAGTGGGAAGCAGAATATCAGGGTCCTATATATATGTTCTCTCTTTTTTGAAAATGCAGAGATGTGACAAATCATTTCTTGAATCTCCGATATTTCATCTGGTCTGTTCAGATTAGGTATTTGGGTGAATAATGCTATATGTACATGTTTGTTACATGTAGCCTTGTCTTGTTTTATCTTTTATTTCCTCTTTCAGCTGGCATTATTTTTATAAGGAAAACGGAAGGAAAAGGTTTGATAGAGTGAGTTGGAATTTCACTGGAGTAAATTTTCGAAAACGTTTTTAATAGTTAAACTATCGATTTTAAACAGACTGAAGATAAACTTAGGTTGAAGGTTCTGTTTTCAAAGATTTTAATAGCAGTTTATAAGACTGTTTTGTTTCATGGCAATACACTTGATTTCAGTGAAAGATTTTTGACAAAGTATTAGATTGTTTTCTAACAGTGTATCAACGATTTCAACAGTTCTACCTATTTTATGGTAAAAAGTACTTATTGTTTGATTAAATTGTCAAGGAAACAATATATTGGATGATGATACGTTACACTGATTTCTATCGTTCCAACCTAAATTTGTCTGAATTGTCAGATTGACACGTACACAGTAAGCATTACTAAGTGTATTTTAATTTATTTGATATTCATCAATACATTCTTCCTATTTATTCACTAGTTGATACCACCAAACAAATATCAAGATGACACGTTTTGCCTGTTTATCTGCTGAAAACAAATATGATAGAAGATTACTGCATTTACCGTTGTGCGAATCGATGCAATCTATCAGAGTACGCTGTTTGGAAGCTTCGAGCTTTCAACCCTGACACAAGCTTTGTCTATTTAAACCCTCAAGCCCTAGGGATTGAGCCCGGAAGTTGTGCACTTGGTCTGATAGTGCTGATTAATTCGGTCTCCATCAGTATCATATTATCTTGGGAGCAGATGTTGAAAAGCAATCACTTTATGCTTGGATGGCATTGATTTTGCCTGATATATGTATTAATTTTTTTTGTTTTGATAAAATCAGTTTTTTGTTCGAGGATGAAGTTGGAGATGCGTTAATGTATATTTTATTAAATATCACTAATATACACGATACGAGCATTGAGATTGATTATATTTATTTTCCAGAAAGGGTTTAAGTTGTGGCGTTGTCCGTCCGTCCGCTCCCAAGAAGGATTACGTATCTTGCGATATGTACTCCTCTCAAAGATTAGTATTTCTGACCCTTTTAACACGTATTGGATATACGCAGTGATGCGCATATCGCATTTTGGGCATGGTGTTATGAATATCAAGTGAGCGCTTATTATCAAAATCCAAAATTACAGTACTAGTTTTTTCCAAATTAACTCATTCCAGAGTTTTGTGTCTATCTTCTGGCCCCGAATCGTCTCACTTCACCTCATCTGCTGTATATGTATATATGTAAAAACACATATATATCTTCACTGCCAGATAATATTGTCATGATATTTGTTTAAAAAGGTAAAGTTCGCAGTTTATTCTTTCAAATTAAAAATAACATTTTAAAATTTCACATCTTTTTTAAAATGCTTTTCTAAGTTAATCTTTATATTAAGTAGATATACACAAGGATTTATCTGATCATTTCAATTGCCACACCATAATCTGTCAGAACCAACACTTGCATGAACAAGAATCCAATTCTTTGAATATTTACTAATGTATAGTTAGTTTTGTAATTATCCACATTATAAACACGTCCAATCGCATTTGAGAACATACACCTTTAAAAATGGTTGTCTTGAAAGTAATAGTTGTACCTTGCATACATACATATCCTATGTTACTTCCATGTGATTTGTTTTACCATTACTTTACCACTACAAAAATTATAAGTTTCTATATCGAATGGTGCTCAATATGCAGTCTTGACTGGACAAAGCCGTATGTATTCTGCTGACGTAGTACCTATTTATAATATGCTGTACAACATGATATTACATTGCTCTGCTGTACGAGTGGATACTCTTAAGGTTTGGTATGTCCTATAATGATATCGGGTTTTTCTGATGCAGTAAGGCGTATGTCAAATTCCCCTTTCAGTGTTCCTATATAAATAAAGGGTGTAAGTCCTCTCTAAACCAATACAATGTCTATGTTTTGTAGTGATATAGAAACTGTCCACTTTCATGAGCTGAAAGGCCATGGATGAGAAAATGTCAATTTCTGCCGCAAGAGATGAACATAATTTTTGTAAAGAATTGACAGATACCCCGATAAAATTTATGTTATTTAAGCAATATTATTTCATTCATTGTGTCTGTTGGAGCCGATTATTCTGTCTCCATCAGCATTATATCATTATGGGAACAAAGGTATCAAAACAATTACTCTATGTCTTGATTAAAATTATATTTGCTGATATATTTATTTATTTAACGGTTGCGATTATGTCATGGTTTCAAGTGTTACAAACCAATCTTCAAATACCTATTTATCATCCATTAGTTATAGTTTTCGTATAGGTCACATGGGACTAATATATTATATGAGTGTTTATCGTTGAAAATGACCATTCATGTATTTTCAGTAAATCTTATTCTTCACGAGTCTTTCAGAAAAAATAAAGATATTTCTTTTAACTTTCAGAACTTTGGACTGAAACTTAAAACATCAAAACAAATTTTATGTCAGGCAATAAAATTGGATCTCTCGCATGTCAACATACAGCTTCATATTCTATTGCAGTGGATTGAATATATCTAGATCTTCCCTGTTGTCCAATTTGACTTACATAATGAATATCAAACATAAAGTGAGGTGGTTTTACAAACTTGAAACTTTACTTGACGAAAATGTCTAAAGATTTTATTCATGTTTCATGAAAGGAAAAGATCCATTGCTTTTATATTTAGAAATCTTCAATCCTTTTTTTCTCAATACACACTGCTAATGTCTTTATAGTTTTTCTTTTTCACACAAAATTCATAAATAATTCACTCATGCTCAACACGAATACAGCTAGTCCCTGCAAATATCATCATCCAGTCAAATAACATCTCTGGAGCGTAACTTACTTATCTCCACATGTTCTGATTTTCGTTCAAGGATGTAGCTTTATTTCATTATGTTTGTGGCTCTACTTCTGATTAAATCATTAGCAATGTAGTTTGAAGTAAACATACCGCATAGACGTGTTAGGTATCAGCTTTACATGTTTTGATGCATGTTCTTTAACCATGCATCCATAAATCAACACCTTTCTTCACGGAACTCTCTATGTTTGGATAAGAACACTGTTCCACATGGGTAAGAGCCAATATATTTCGAAATTTGCTGATTACCAAACTTTAGTTGCAATCAATTGAGAATCTCTGCTGAAAAAGGAATACACTTCGTTACACCGAAGACAAGACTTCAGTAACATTTGTGATAATAAAGCTATGAACGTTGCCAGAAACATCAATTTACATTACTGTTTTGTCAACCTTTGACGTGCTCTTTACAAAGCAAACATAGGTTCATAGGGTCAATGTATGATGTTCCTTTCTGAAGTTATATTTATGTATGAAGGAATTATACTGTGTTGATAGAGCTTTGTAATGATTTGAATTATAAGAGGTCTCATAATGAAAATGGTATATAATTAAACATTTAGTAAATTCAAGATGAAGGTGAATTTAAAACATTTCTACTTAATACATAATGGTTTCAGTTTATAACTCAAAATACAATGATCTTTAAATGAAATCAAAATTCCAAGCCAAGCTGGAAGTGCAAAATACGAGAACCCTCGAGGGATGATGCCAGGATTTTCCTGAAGAAATAATAACAACTAACTATTCCCCTGTACAATCGTTCGCGAAGATAGAAGATAACTGCAGCTGTCGAAGAAAGTGCAGTGTCTTAAACAATTGTGTTGTATCCATGCCCTCAACTTTCATCTGCAACACGTTCTTTCTACAATTTACTCTCTGTAGTGAACATCATTTAAGAGGAAGGAATCTGGTGGAGCAGAGTATTTCAACCTCATCAGTGCTGTATCTTCTTGAGAATATATGTAATAACTATTCCAATACATTTCTGGTAGCAGATACTTAAATCCATATCATAAAACATAGTTGTTATAATGTCAACGGGATTCCGATAATAAACATATTCATAGAAAGTGACTCTTGACATGTTAATGCCATAACATCTATCAGCTCCGTATTAGCCCGAAGGTCGCAGGGACATTGCTTCTAAATCAATCCCCACTGCAGAGCATGTAGTAACGTGAACTAATAATGTTAAATCTATGAGTGACTTATCTAACGCATTAAACTGAACATGTACGTAACATTTACCTTTTTGGCTGGTCGCTTGCAAACATTGTTCATTTAGGATATTACAACCCTTTCTAATATACCAACCCTTATATATAATAAGGTTATATTTAACTCTCTCTCGTTCTTTTGTATCTTGTTAAATGTTCAATATCAACGAATTCAACTTCAAAGTTTCAACTTTACAATTTAGAAAATATTGAGGTATATTACCTGTTAAATGCTATACACATGGCGATGATGGAGGTTGAATACCTTCATTCATGCGCACCTTCAGCTGCAACATGGTGATTTACAAATGTCGTTATTCTTATGTCATTTTTTCTTCTTATAACAATAATATTAATATATCATCCAGTAGAGACAAGTTCGTGTTCTACATGTGTTCAACTAATCAACTGTCCGTGTATGAGCTTACTGCACTTAATATGTTGGGCGCATCGATACAATCAATCATTTGCATCTTGATTGTGTGCTTGATCTTTCATCCTTGCTACAAGTTTTGTGTCTTTGAACCCTACAACCCGAGAGACACAGCACAGACTGTTAGCGCTAATCAATTCTGTCTCCATCAGTTCTTTTATCATGGGAGCAAACGTATGAAACAAGCAATTAATGTTTTGATCGAACTTATATTTCTTTATTTATTTGTTTATTTAATGCTTCCGATAGTGTCAACAATTACCGTTTAAAGTTTCGTTTATGGATTTTGTGAAGATTGATTCAGATTGAAACAGAAAAATTGTTTTGTATTATTATTGTCCTGTTGGTCCTGTTTGATCAGGGCACACAAACCCAACACGTGAAACAGTATAACTTTTACGAATCAATTGTAATAAAAATATTAACTTTGAAAAGTAGGAACATCCTGCGGGAGTGTAAGCCTGATAATAACCCGGTGGCCTCTCGTTATGGCAATAAACTCTGCTCGGGGTACGTCCTCGTGAGTTTATTTGCCAAAACGGGGTGCAATCGGGTAATTATATATTACATAATGTGATAGAGGACTTATCCGTAAAAGACGAATTGCTTGTTTGTTTACTGTTCCACAATATACACACGAATTTGTGTAGTAGGAAAACCACTGTCCATGATAGTAATGGAGATTATCGACCCAGTGTCAGACGAAAAATATCAACTAGAATCGATAAAATAAGTCCTTATCAGTGTTGAATTAGTATCAGAAGAAAATAAAACAATGTTCAATCAATGCACATGTAAACTCTGTTAATTCAAACAGTTTCTCTCAGATGGTAACGATTTAAAGTGACTAATTAATCTGATTTATGTAAAATGTTATCTGTACGGAGTAATTCTGACACAAAACATATCCACTTTGAGTGAAATATTCACAGTTTTGACTTCAGTCGAGCTAGTATGACGTTTCATTCTGAAAAGGGAGATGTCCTGTTCATGTAAGAATAATGAGCTATTCTGATTAAAGTGTTTACATTAGTGGAATGAGTTTTTAATCAAATGTGTTATGTCTTCATCCCATCCTGATTAAGGAATTACGTATACGCTTCCGTTCCACCTTAATACCCCGGGATATAACCCAGCTAAAAGCAATGTGCTGTGAACCTCTGATCCAGCCAATCAAAATGGTCTACCGCGATGGTTCACAATTAAATTTCAGCTAACCACAAAGAGTCTTTGATACAGATGTTGGGTTTCACTCTTCCACAACATGGTGACTTCCTTTGATGAGCGAGATATATTAAAATGCTATTCGAATTTAATATATGTGCAGTAAATGTTTGAAAACACTGTTTTGAGAAACCTGTTAGAGTGATCTACCTAAAGGAAGGCATTGGAAACGTGAAATCTTGATATTGCCGACTCCGATTATCAGGCGCTACTATGCGTTGACCAAATTAAGATAGTTCATAGGTCATAGGTCACAGCGCGTAGCTTTGTTGGGTTACATCTCAGGGTATTTAAGTGGAGCAGGGGCGTACTAGTTTTACACTGAGACAAGATGCTCTCATTCCAAAATATAATTGAATGTATTCAATAAATTCCATCTTTCTAAAGCATCTGACGAGTAACCATAGAAAAAATGCAACTTGTATCCAGATAATGAACACAAAAGCTATCTGGATATTTTTCTATGATGAAATGCCAACAGCTTATCTAATCCTCCATACGCACGTTTGCTTTGATTATACCTAAGCACATCAGTAAAATGATTCAGATAATACTGTTGTGGGCACGTCGCAAACTTCCATAGCTACAACGATCTTTGTATCCAGAAACCCTCTAACCTTGGGGACTAGCCTAAAACATTATCCCAAGCACTCCGTCTGATGTAGCTGATTATTTCTGTCTCATCAGTTTCAGATTATCTTGGGAACAAAGGTATCAAAACAATTGCTATATGCTTGAATTGGGATTGACATTTTCATGTATCTTAATTCATTTAGCGGTTTTGATAATGTCAACATATTTCCGTTGTTACAAACTAATATTTAATTTCATAGTATCATTATCCATTGGTTATCATTATCCAAAAGACCCTTCCACGTTTTGTATGAAACATTAAAGTGTTGTGCAATTGGCGGCAAAATTAGAATCATTGCAAGACTTCAAAATTAGATGGTAACTCTGCGTTGTCATTGTGGTGTTTTTTTGTAATATGTGATAATTTGACTGACTGTGAAAGTCTATTGAGAAGGTCAATAACGTGATTTCTTCTGGTGAATTAGAATTACTATAAACCGATTTGTGAAAATACCTAATGTCATGAACATTATAAGGTAACCCGGCAGTTCTTTGCTTTTCTGTATGTGTTCATAATGATTAAAAATTAAATACGATTTTGAAATGTCCATGTTTATTTCTCGATTTTATTTGGAAAATTCTGGAATGTTCACCTAGAAAAGTGGGGAACACTTACATTACCCCTGGTTTTGCTTTCGTTGTTAGTTCCGACTGATGATTTCCTATTTGCAGAATAATTTATTGGGTAATATCAACTGCTGAATGCTATACACAAGTCAAAAATAGATAATTAGATCACAGTTTACATAGCAATATCACCTATTCAGTGAAACACTTGTGCATGCGCTCCTAAGTGAATTCTAAAGAGTAATTCAGAATGAGTCAATATCATTTCCCCCTCTTTTGATACTTTTACAATTATCAGAAGGTAATACTTCACTCATGTGACCATTTAGACAACATTTCACAAACAAGTGTCTCATTATCTAGCATATAGAAGATCAAATTATATGATGTCGAAGTCAAAGTAAAATTAACCAATGTTATAACCATTTAATTGTTGATTGAATTATATTATATATAAGATATTACCATTATTCAAATTAAATAGTCATCGAAGCTGCCCCATCTCTACGATTAATCAAACTAATTTCGAATATATATGATTCAAAGGAATATTCACACAGCAGTCAGTATATTTTGAACTCTCTTTCAAATTTCAGGTCGCCTGAATCCATGTTTATTTGCTAAGGCTCAGAATAGTAAAACCCGTAGCAACACCAATTTATCAATTTTATCTGAAAAGTATTGAGGTTTCTTTGGCCCAAGAAGGATTAAGCCATCACTATTTTTTAGTATTAAGATTTAAGGCTTGACTTTTGGCATATAATTTCATTTATTTTTCCTATCAAATAATTGAGTCACAGCGTATTTCTCCCTTTGGATAGTTTTGATTTGTGTTTGCATCTTTCCACTTAAGATTTTGCATGTTAATTAATGTTGATGTAAGTAGTGTCACATGCTGTTTCACGCTTCAGTGCTAATCAACAGGTTTGATTATAGATATTTAGTAATTTGGCATAACAGTCTTTTGTAAAATACAGAGTGATTTGTCGAAAAAAGATACATATACGTATATACGTATACCTTCCAGAAACATGTTTCCTTCTTCCTTCTCTTGTACAATACATTGTGGGAAGCAGAGTGTGCTTTTAGATTGTGATATATATAATATAGTTATTCATATATATTAATATTGTCATTTAGATGCAACTTTCATCTTATACAGATCAAAACTTTTTGTTGATCTAAATAAGTGTATTTATCAAGATTTAAATATGCTTTTGCCAAAAACAAGTACTTTAAAGAATGTATTGCAGTCAGAAAAATATTTGATATCAGGGTAGCTTAATTTAACCCTTGGTAATAGAAATATGCAACAATGTATATATTTATCGCATACCGATTCAATAGAGAAACTTTTAAAAATGTTATGTAGTTAGTTGAATATATTCTTATGAGATAAAAACACGCAACCAACTGCACATATATTATTTTATGTTATCTTTTCTAGCACCATATCAAAAGCAATATACGTATTTGTTGAATCATTGAATTAGAGGATATTTGAGATTGCTTTCTAAAGTTACATCTCCTCCTTTGACATAAAACATGAACTCGACATTTGTTAAATAGATTTGATATGGCATAGGCTAATGATTTTGGATTTTTCTCATAAGATAAAAATTTATTTTAGTATACTATAAATAATTTATCAATTTTGTTTTATTATTGTTTTCCGTTATTCAAAACTTTCCAGATAATACGAGTTTACCTCCAATCGATTGATCTGTAGACAAATACGGTATGATAGAAGATTACTGCAGCTACTTGTATTCTAACCATGCAGTCCATGAGCGCACGTTGTTTGTGAGCTTCAAGCTTTCATCCCAGCCACAAGCTTTGTCTGTTAAAACCTTTTGACCCTAGAGGTTGAGCCCGTAAGATGAGCACTTGGTCTGATAGCACTGATTAATTCTGCCACTATCGGTGTCGGATTATGTTGGGAATAAACGTGTGAAAAACAATAACTTAGTGCTCGGATAACATTGCTATTTCTTGATATCTTTAATGTGCCATCTTCTATGTGTGTTCAGGGTCTACGTTTGATACGCAGAAAATAAGCAAGGTAATATGAATTCTTATCAAAGTTTGGTTCCGTTATGCTTTCTCTCTTAATTCCTAGGAGATAATATAAATTCCTATATTAAAAAATGCAAAGGCTGGGGAAAATACATATTGACCGAGGATGAAGTCAATATTGTTTCCACGTTTCTATAAAAAAAAAACATGTATTGACCGATTTCACAAGTCTAAAAACGAAAAGAAAACAAATAACAGTCATTAACAGTAATTTTGGTATTTTTCAAAACGACGGGCAAATGAAGTCGTGATAACAACTTTTTAAAAAACTTTTTTCATTTTTGAATCTCCATCAATAAAGTCATTAAAAAAACAATTTATTTCATAACAATGTTACATCAATATGATTCACAAGTACATGTATATACATATTTAATAGGCAGGCACTGATATTATCAAATTGAATAGGAGCAATAAGCAACAGTTGGCAGATATGGTAAATCAGAAAAGATTATGGCATATGGACCAAAACTTTACGAAGTTTTCATACTTGCATTCTGAATAGTAGTTGTAGCGGTCAACATAATATATTGATTTGATTTCTTCTTTGATATGTTTGAGATTTAGTCGTTTGTTCCTTAGTTTCATTTTGTATATGTTATACTTTACGGTTGTAAAGATTAGATTTAGGACATAATTTCTCTTTTCACAATATCCTAAAATGACATTTTTACCTTTGAAAGTTATTGATACTCCGGTTTTTTCTTGTATCCATTTTGATATTTCTTTCCAGATTTCTTGAACGAATATACATTCGTATAACAGATGCAATATTGACTCTGTCTTAGAGCTGCAGAAGATGCATTTATTTGAATGTGAACATCTCTCGACCAATTGGATGGGCGGAAAAATAAGTTCACTTACTTTGAAAGCATTTTCTTATAATAAGAACTCAGTTGACAGTTAATAACATGATGTCTATAGAAAACGAATGGCAATATAAACTGAGACCTGGATAGACACAAAATATACGTTTAGAAGATAAACACTTTTATCGTATTCTATTTAATGAAACTCTACTCGAACATTTCAGCATCTTTGTTGAAAGAGAGCTCCTCTTCGAGAATTCGAATATAAAAACTTTTGTAAAGGATGTGTTCTACCTGTAGTGTGTTTCTTTTGTTTCCTCTTTGATTTATTCTTAATCTATAAATCCTTTATCTAACCATTGAATTCACATGTTTGTTCCTTTGTTAGACCAAATATGTGACTTTATTATGACTTATTTTTCACGTATCTATTATTTGCCAATATTTCTCTCTCTCTCTCTCTCTCTCTCTCTCTCTCTCTCTCTCTCTCTCTCTCTCTCTCTCTCTCTCTCTCTCTCTCTCTCTCTCTCTCTCTCTCTCTCTCTCTCTCTCTCTCTCTCTCTCTCTCTCTCTCTCTCTCTCTCTCTCTCTCTCTCTCTCTCTCGCTCTCTCTCTCTCTCTCTCTCTCTCTGATATCAGTGATAGAGTTATACTGATTTGTAATATAGGCTTTGTAAATGCTTAAACCTAGTGTTTTTGTTCACCAACGGCAAATGCATCAATAAACACCAACACGATCCATATGTGTTTACATAAAAAATGGCCGGATTTTTTTTCTCACAGTCGATTTAGGACTATTTGATTTTATAACATGAACTTCAAAAAACAAAATCGATGAAAATTAGGATCGCATATAGTTTTATCATGAACAGTTGTACTGACTAGTTGTTACGTCAGAGAGAAAGCGTAGCTTTAATGGTGTAATTAAATTCTTCTCTAATGACAAATCATAATAAAAACTAAAACAAATAATCAATTTATTTAAGACTATCATTTCTAAAAAAAATACTCAATGAAAAAATACAATGATACAAGTGCAGAGCGGTCCCCAACATAAACCATTCGGAAAATACTGGTGGAGCTTTTCTATTTCCCCACAGACACGTTTGCTATGGTTTTAGATTACTAAAGCTTGTATGTTTAGCACATTAGTACTGCGTATCAGATAGCACTGTTTCCCCACACGGTGTGAGTTTCTTTCCTGTAACGCTCTTTGTATCAAGAAAGCATCTAATCCTGGGGACTAGCCGTAAAACCTTGATTCATGCAAGCAATTGATCTGATGCGTCGATTTCTTCTGTCTCCGTCATTATAAGATTATCTTGGGAACAAAGGTAACAAATAAATTTCGATAGGTTTGAATTGAAATGATATTTAGTGATATATTTATTAATTCAACAGTTTTGATAACGTCATTATGTTCCTAGAGTTACAATACCAACCATTCAATTACCTTGCCATGATCGAGTCACAATGACCCTATATAGTCATGCAAAATGGAAAAAAATTGTACATTTTCGGGGGGAAAGTATCAAAATTTGGCAGATATGTAACTCTTTATTCTTCTGGTCTGTATTACTAACATATTAACATCATTGTTTTGCTTATATAATGAAAAACTTAGATAATAAAGGGCTTTAACTTTATTATTAAAGTTAGAAAAGACCTAAATGATCTGTAAATCAATACTACTGAATTTATCACCAAAACTGTTGCCTAATCTTAACTTGTACACTTACAATTTCAGAATAGCCGCCAATGTAGATGATAATAGTTTTATTTGGTTGTATTTGCTCATCATATCCAATTTGATAATTTGTTTTTAATCTTAAAGCAGATACTTATATCATAATGTTGACAAAATTGGCGATAAATGGCACATGCTATTTCCGCCTTTGCACATTTGCATAATCCAAAACATCCTTAGTCTCCAGAACAACCACATTTCATCAGTACCAGACAAATTATTGATGCTTCTTCCGAGGTTTTCTACATATGTTATGCTCCGGTTTTTTAAGCTTACTGAGATGGATCCGGTAATTTAACGGCTTGCAGTTGAGTTCTCCTCTGGCGGTGTTCTGCCTGGTATGCTGCCCATGTAAGTGTGTTAATACAATACATCTAAGGTAGGTCGACTGACTCCTATGTCTGGTTTTGAGAAATAGAGATTATTACCCGAGGAAGTGTGTCATATGACTTTTACGAAACGAGTGTGAATTTTTTTATTTCCCGAGCGTTTCTATTTCATTTCAAACGCATGGAAATATTCAGAAAACGGCCTCCTTCCCTTGCGACGGCGCGCTACATTGCCGTCATGAACAATGGTTTTATGACGTCACAGACGACTTAATACGGTCACTTGCGCTGAAACAATCGTTGCCAGGCAAAAGTGATATGTGAACATGTGCTTATATTGAAAATATGTCACCGCTTATGATTAACCACATGGGTAATAATAGATAATATTAGTCTCTACCAGAATCATCAACACTCTCAAATTCCCTTGTGGACAGCAAATCTTGATGGGTTGCCATTAGTTCTTTCGTTGTATTCTATGATGTTGGCATTATTCGATTATTAAAGCTCCATGTATACTCCTATAACTATACTACATTTTTTTCACAAACTTGGATTTGGTCAAAAATGTGATTACCAGTATTAGTATAAATTACAAAAGTTTGGTTCAAAATTATCAAGTACTTGGTTGTCATAAACAAATAGAAACAGGTAAATTTATCTACTGTTTTGAAGTTTTTGTAACGGTTGCAATTATGAATTAAGCAACAATTTTGGTAAGATATGCGAAAGTATTGATTCAAACATTTAATTTAAGTTTTATCTGACCTTGATAATAAAATTTGAAGCCACACTCAAGAAAATTTGCATGTTATAGATTTATTCATATATGCATTTTGGCGGCCATTTTCAAAATAGCAGCAATCTGAGACAAAAATGAAGTTGGCCCTGGCTACATTTAATCATTGTATGAAGAACTACCTCTCGGTCAAATATAATACTTTACACCGGAAATGCACAATGGGGGTTGATAGTTTGCAACATTCTACAAGGCTAATAATACAAGCGATCATGATGGATAGTGATTACAGTATGCTATCTGTAAGCTATAATCTTGATGTTGCTGACAAAAAACTGTTTATATGATAAATGTTTTATACACAGGAAATATTTCGTTCTTACCTTTCGACACCTTCGACAAGAACATGAAACATTAATTTCGATTTAAAAGTCAAAGTATTTATATCAAATTAAAACTGAGTGAGCCCAATACACCCAAAGACTTTACTGGACTAATAAAGTTAGCGATGCCAATGACGTTTTACCATTGTTTCTTTCAAGCATAAGTTTTCCCGACCAAAGTACCTACTGACTTGTGTTATTTATAAGAATGACGTGAAATGGTTTGTAATTGATGTCATCATATTGACATTTGTATGTTGAGTACACGTCGTAGTAAACAAAGAGGCAAATGACCTTCGCGGAATGTTGTTTATTCCTTTGCATTTGAAATTTTATCGACTGCCGAATTCGGTCAATGCGTGTTGTAAAGGAACGAAGTTTCTCTGAGCTCTTACTTACACGGTTTATATCAACTGATTGTTTCCTATTCAAAGAGGAGTGTATAGAGGTATACTAACTTATGAATGCTTTACACAAGCATAAAACATAAAGCATATTCCAATACCATATATTTACTTAAACACGCGTGCATGACCTGATGACTACAGCGTCATAAAGAAAGCTTCAATTATACCATCCATCTTTGATATTTTTACAGTGATCAAAATATGACTTCTCACCCATGTGAACAATCAAAAAGAAGATCCAAGTTTAATAACATGATCTCACAGTCCAGAAATGCACATTACAAGTTGAACTGTTGTTTAGATTACATTAACCATCACGAAAAGCATTAATTCAACTCAATTAGTAATCAAAGCTCTGGGCTTCTCAAACGATAGATGAAAACTACCTTGAAAGTGACCTTTGTCATCGACGTATCAACCTATCAGCTTAAACAAAACGGAGGCTATATGATTCAGTTGGTGTTTTCTGTTATCCTCTTACAGTCACCCTTAATTGTTACAGTATAAGTTCATTGAATGCTGTGTGTATCATACTATAGTTTAGAAACATAATTTAGAATTAACTTTGAAACAGATTTATCCAATTTTAATGTGATAGATATCTTTACCATTTGCTCTACCTGAGGACCGTTAAACCTTTATAACAGAGCAACAACAAACGGTTCAACTCAAAATGAAAACAAATGCAAGATATACTACTGTTGGAACGGTTATTGAAGTTTTCTAGTTAAACTTACCAAATATAATACCTACTACATCAGATGGATGTGTAAATTCAACAAGATTTTCAATTAATGTTCTCCTGAGCTATACAAAAATTATCTTATTTGCTTCTTTATTGAAATCTAAGTTTCGACTCATGATATCAAGTTAAAGTTTGCCAAGCTTATGATTACACTATGTCTTTTCAAAAACTGCAGTCACATCATATGTCTCTAACTGAACGAATGTTATCTGTGTATGCAACTCTTCAATGACATCACTTGTACCGTACGTACGAATGGATAATATGAATACCACACATACGTAGGTAATAACTCCTGATCTAGATGTAAACACGTGTCAATTTTGTCTGCAAAATATTGTGCATTGCATGTTTCTTTGTCTGAAATAGGATTCAGCTTTCAATATTTTTCAATATTGAAGTTGTGACTCGTGCTATATGGTTACACTTTTCTGGGTGTCCTATCAAATAATAATGTCGCATTTCTCCCTTTGAATGATCTCAGATTGTGTTTCACATTTTACTGAAGTTCTTTACTGAATGTTTTGCTTGTAAACACATGTGGATGTTAGAATGTAGTCATGCATGTATATCGCTGTCTCATTCTTCGGCACCAGTCAACAGCCCATAATATATATCATAGTAATTAACCTGGCAAACAGTCTGTCTAACACACATAGTGATTGGACTAAAATAGATATCTATCATTGTCTCAGCTAATGACTTTCTATCTTTGCTAATGCTTCCCAGACAAAGATTTCCTTGACAACACCATACTCACATATCCTTGTACAATACATGTGCATAGCAGACTCTGATTAATGTTGAAAGTGCTGAATTGTGATAGTTTGTTTCTGACTTCGAGTCAAATATAATATCTCGTCTGTGGTAGTGATCATGCCTTAGAATTTTGCCTTACTTATATCTCATATTCAATTATTTTTAATTATTGAAAATATGAAAGTAATTATTATTATACAGGTTCAATAAATTTTCAATAGATTTTAATTTATTCACGATTTTTGTTGTTTTATAAAAGTAAATCATATATAACTCACAACCGCAAAATTACAAAACATGAAAACCAAGCAACGTTTTTGTGCATACTTTTGCAATACTTTTTCATCCTTATACAAATTTAAAATTTCACATGACAATGTAAGTTTGTACTATGATTTAGGGGTGTTCTTTATTTCAAAGATAGAAAATGTTGTTGGTCAATGAATTGATCATTTCTTTCATTGTGGTTATCCATTATTTCGAACTTTCCAGATTACAAAATATTACCATCAATCGATTGTCGGTGTCCTGTTGGTGTGGTATAATAACAATTACTGCAGCTACTGTTTTGGACATTATGCAATTTGTCAGAGCACCTTATTCGTATGCGTCGAGCTTTTATTCCTACAAGCTTTGTCTCTTCAAACCTTTGGACCCTAGAGAATGATCCCGGATGAAGAGCACTTGGTCTGATAGCGCTGATTAATTCTGTCTCCATCGATATCCTATTATCTAGGGAATAAACGTGTGAAAACAATCACTTAATGCTCGGATTGCACTGCTTATTCTTGACATATTCATTCATTGAGCTGTTTCGATAATGTCAACAACTATGTTTGTTTCATGTATTAGTTCGACTGGGGGTGTTGTGTGCACCGAATCTTTGCATAACATAAACAAGGTGATACATAATTCTGATAAGCTTCTTTCCAAGTTGGTTTCCTCTCGAATCGTAGATGCACTTTATGATGTTGTTTTATAATGCTATACATAATTTATTTTGCTGTACTGGTGTTATTTTTATTCATTTTGTTGGTTTGTATGGCGAGTTTTTAAACACCACATCACAAAATTAACAGGAAGCAATGACCATTAGCTAACATATGGCATTTTGAATAGACTTGGGTCATGCACATTTATTGTACTTTCATATACGTAAAATCACTTTAAAGATAAATGATATAATAACAGTTGACTTAGATATCAGTAGGTATAAGAAGTATTCAACGATATCAAAACAAATTTGCGAAGTTAAAAATCTTTCTCAATACAAAAGTTATAATGCGGTGTTGCCTTGGTATTGCCACATCGTCATGTTTATCAGGAAATAGGCGTTACCACGTCATCAGGTTTGCCAGGAAATAGGTGTTGCCACCTGTTGCCTTCTGTTAAACTGGTCTCTTTAACTTTACTTACGTATGAATTTATAAATATGAAATTATCAACAATCAAACCAGCAAAATATGACAAAACTTAATATGTGAATGATAACAATTTAATTAATGATAAACAAAGAGTTTAAAGTTACAATATTAACTAATGCAAATAAGTAATACAATATCAAATGGGGCAAAAGGCTAGCTAAAAAAGTAATATTCACCAAGTTTTTGATAAAATAGCAGATATAGGTTGAATCCTGTCATTGATGAATTCAGTTGTAAACAGTTTCCAAAAGTGTAGAGAACAGTGGCGCAGCAAAATGTCAAAATGTAGAATACCAGGTTGATCAAATGTGTAAGTGAGTGCTTTCTAATAGCTGGCCTTTATATATATATAAATATATATGGATACAAATGATAGAATAATGCTTCAGTTGAAAGAAGACTTTTTCATTAAAATGTTAAAACCTCAACTTAATGCTTAAGAATAATAACATATTGAGTCCACTCTACCACTTGCTATATTGTGACGTCATACCATTGTTATGTCAATTGTATTGTGACATCATAACGTCATAACTGTTTTTTGTAAGACTCCCTGAAGATATCAGTGAAATATGTTGGGGCAATGTTGGCCATGTGTCATTTTTTTGTCTTTGAATATATATATATATATATATATATTGAAAAAAATGAAGTCAGAAGTAAAAACAATCCATTTTAATGGCTAGCGCTTTCAGCTCAACGAGCCTCTTCAGGCCATACATACAACGGATAAGCTTAGCTGAGTGTGGAAACGGGCAATTTTCAGTTTTCCCAATGTATAAATTAAATTTTGATAACAATAAACTTTTAGAAACAAAAGAAAGCAGATTTATCAAAATGTTTTCACCGAGGTTAAATTCTAGAACTTAATGTTTTGCTGTACACGTATCCTATTGTAACCTATATTGTGACGTATTAATGTAATGACGTCATGTTGTACACGATGACGTTGCTTGGCAACGCATTATCCGTTGTATGTATGGCCTGAAGAGGCTCGTTGAGCTGAAAGCGCTAGCCATTAAAATGGATTGTTTTTACTTCTGACTTCATATTTTTCAATATATAATACCTGGGAGCTGAAGATCAATTTCAAGATTGTGAACTTTTTTCATATATATATATATATATATATATATATATATATATTAAAATAGTAAAAAGAATGTTCAAACTCTATGGTAGTATATATTAAAAAGAAAAAGATGAAGTTGAATTACATTTGGCAAACGTTTTCAGCAGGTACGAATGTACCTGCTTCATCAGGCCGTTTAATGCAGTAACTCACACTTAATACTATGACGTCACACAGGAACTAATGACGTCATAATGAACTTGACAACAATAAATTGTACTGTAAGCAACATTATGTTTTGCCATTTAATTTTGGCGCATATTTACGAATGAAATATGATTCTTTCAAAATTAAATCATTATCATTGTTATAATTGAGTTTATATAAAAGATTATCGATAAATGCAATTTCATAAACAGCCGTAAGCAACCCAAAAACTTACGCAAAATTTTGACTAATTCTAGATTTGACTCAGTCTTTAGAAAACAGATCAAATTCATCTTGTTTATACTTTTGGTATGGGTATTTATTTTATTCTACACAGGTTCTTTATTACTCACTGTAGAAGCTAGTCCTTTTATATACCATTTGATATATTGAGTTTTCATTTCCAAAATATCCAATGTGTAAAGTTATATTACATGCTAAATTTAGGTGGTAAGGCATGGACTTCCTTTGATTAGAATTTGGATCACACATGTAAAGAGTATTATAGTTTCACGTCGTTATTTCATAGAGTAAGTTAAGCTCTGATGGTGTGATTGAATCACTTCTACTAACCAATCATAATCCCAAACTAAAATTTGATATTTCACAAGCGTCTCTATTTTCAAACATTTATCAAAGTCTGGCAATGAAAGGTAACAATGTAAACCACCACGACGGCTTTTCCATTCCCCTGTAGACACGTTTGCTATGATTGTAGATTACTGGAGCTAGTTTGTTGAGCACAGAAGTACAATGCATCAGATAATACTAGTGTCCGTATGCTCACAGTTTCATTCTTGCCAGGCTCTTTGTATCCAGCAAACATCTAACCCTGGGGACCACCCTAAACATTATTCCAAGCACTCCGTCTGATGTAGCTGATTATTTCTATCTCCATCAGTTTCAGATTATCTTGGGAACAAAGGTATCAAAACAATTGCTATATGCTTGAATTGAAATGAATTTACAGCTATCTTTATTCATTTAACGGTTTTGATAATGTCAACAACTAGTGTTACAAGCCATGTACCCCTTGCATTATCCATTGGTCAAGGTCATGATAAACGTCACCCTGGTTCTCGCATATATGCTTCAGTGGTCATAGTTGCAACTGGGCATAACTTCATTCAGTGCTATTTTCGATACTTATGAGGTGAAACGTTGATGCAATGGATATCACTATCTTCTTATTATCATGTAACACTATGTTCATCTTAAGATTTGACGGGGGTTTTCCTCATGTGAAATGCATCTTCAGAAAAAAAAAAACATTTAATCTGATTATTATGTTATTGATATTTCATATGGTTGTTTATATGATTGCGATTAACACTGTCCCATTTTAGTAGAACATTTTTACTGTTGTTTTCATGAACGTTTTCATATATTGATCATTGAAATAGAGGGTAAATTGTAAGTTCTTAGTCACAAAGTAATATAATAACTACCAAGTATGAATTCAAAAGCGAACAGGTTTGATCAACATGAAAAGTCTACTTGAATGTATTGAATAATGTATATTATGACTTTCCCTTATGTTTGATACCAACAAGAAGCCAATTTCATGAATAGTCATTACTATATACATTCTTAATATATTCAGATTTTCCACTTCCACTTAACAAAAAATGATGTTTTTGTATTAGTTTTTACTTGTTCACAAACGTATTGATCGTGTCTTTATTCAGCTTTAACATAGGTAATTTAATCCTGCTCAGTATGCAAACATGCAGCTGGTCCATTATCCTTAGAACCAACACCTCTGGAGTGTGCGTGACTAACTTATCTCCACAATGATGTTGCGTAACGTAGAAGCTTTAGTTCATGGTGATCGTGGCGCTTCTTAAATCATATATAAAGTAGTTTCTTGTAAACGTTAGATTTTACATGGATTACTTCATGAGCCTTTTTTGTTTTAAAGTTACCTTTATTACATACTTTTTGACCATATTATTACATTCAGACCATAACTAATGCCCTTTTTACATGCACTCTTTACTCCTAGGAGTAAAAGTATATTTACTTTACGTTCCATTGAAAATTAAGGACCCTTAAGTATATGTGGTTTGCTTATGGTTAAAACATAATTTTGGTGAGGACTCACAATGAGTAAACTTCTTATCCAAAGGAAAAGAAGAGAAGATTTTGTGCTTTGTTTGTCAACTCACAGAAATGAGTGGTAAAAAATCACGTTCTCGGATATTGTGGAATAATATTGTGAGAGGTAAATTTAATGATGATCAGTGGAAAGAAAACTTCCGCATGACAAGAGAAACTTTTTTTGCACTTTGTGAAGAATTAAGACCTTTTTTACCTTGGAGTGTGAAATACCTTTATTGAAGGTAAATACTCGTCTGTGGTGGCGCTACGCAAAGAATAAAAGGTAGTGGAAAGGGATTCTGACAATGGGTCCGGATCCACATTTTTTCTAAGTTAATGTAATATCTTAATAAAACAATATTGACTCAAGTTATCTAAATTTAGACATGAAAGTCAAACTGTTGGAATCATGGTGACATGCCAGCTTATGTTTGTGAACAATAAAAACAATTTTCAACTTAGGTTTATGGTTGTTTTCATTCAAATGAAAACATTAAGTCTCAATTCTTTTATTTTCATATTACCACCAATATATTTATAGAAGTAGTTTAGATATACACACAATGTCAAGGTAAATTTCTCAGCTTTTTCAGTACAACATTTATAATTGTCATTATTTGGACAATGTTTTAGTGAGTTATCTTTAACCAAAAACATCAAATTTCAGATATACTATAATAATTGATTAATAGTTCAGTAGAAATCTTAATATTGGTCAAAAATGACATAGTGAATATTGTAAGATGCAATTATGAAAGTAAATTTGGTATTACACTAACGTTGATTTGTAAAGTATATTAAGTTGGGAATTCCCTTTTATTATGACCTACCTATACCCCTAAAAAAAATTGAACAGTCACAAAGTTCCTTTCCACTCAGAAGTTAATACGCAAAAAAAACTTTCTCTTATACTATACTATATGTCATGTTACAATATCGACAAATAGTTGTGTTTCTTAAATTTATGGGATTCATTGTTATTCAACACCTGCAAATTAAAGCTAAAGCCTACTGTACAGTTTTAAACCTAAAAGGCAGGTGTTGAATAGCAATGAATTCCGGAAATTTTACAAACACAACTATTTATCTTCTAAATGATCTCAACCCATCTTGATTTCATTATGGGCGAAACATTGGAAAGAGCAGAAAGTTTAAAAACATATCTGCACAACTTAAAAGAAAAAATGATGCTTTTCCAATATATACCCCATTATTTCACACCATATTTCTTGATTTCTTCATATGTACGTGCTCAGCGCATTTTGGCAAGATTTAACACAAGAAGGTGAAAATATTCAATTTTAAATAAAAAATCATGAATAGATAAAGCAAATGCCACACAAAAATCTATTTTTGCCTTTCCTTCCTTGTGAAATGAGAGTAGTAATTTATTTCTTCCTCTTCTCTCTTGTGAACCTCTTCACTCATTTGGATAACTGTTATATCACAGTAAAAGATTGTCTTCACATAAAATCTCTTCAAATTGACATATACTGATTGTCACAGTCTGTTTTTTAAAGAAATGATGCAATATTATGTCTAGTTATGGGATGCTGCATTCAGTTTGCTTACAGGAGTAAACACAAAACCTGTTTCCATGACATGGTTACTTACAGGAGCAAAAGTAAATATACTTTTACTTTACCTCTTGGGGTAGAGTATTTTACTCCTAGGAGCAAATATACTCCTGTAAGTAAATTGAAAAGGGACCGTTTACATGGCATGTTTACTCCCTGTGAGTACATTTACTCCTAGGAGTAAATATACTTACAGGAGTAAAAGTGTGCATGTAAAAAGGGCATAAGTGAAGTTCAAGTGTTAAATATGTGATAAAGGTGATTGAACAATGTTGAAATTTTCCCTCAAATGAATGATCCGGTGACAGCCCCCTGCGCCTGGGGTCCGGTGAGACACACAGCACCGGATCCAAGTATATCATTTTGGAATGAATCCAGAGGGATCTGTGAGAATCCGGTAAATTGGATTCCACTTTTTTCATCCTGTAGATGAAACATCACAATTAACATCTATTTCTGAGATAGGTGACAAATTATACAAAACAGTCTACATATATGTGTTATTTTAAAAAAAGCATAAATGGAGTTTTGTTTAAGAATATCGTAGGTGATTTTCAATAGATTTAAATTCATTTCATGTAAAGTGCCTTGGAGTATAACCTTTTTGAAATTTGAAAACATGTTTTTCACTTTAATATCCTTGAAATAACAAGAGGTATCATGTTTCCGAAAATGAAAAATAAGTTTCAGAGTTACTTTCTTGAATCAAGTTATTAGGCTCGGGGTTATTAATGTTGCGTCTCCGCTTCCCGTGGATCATGATCCTATCTATTTCGAATATTCATCACGAGATTAAATAATAAGAAAATCATTCACCAACTTAAGATAACTTCCCTACATATGAGAAATGATTATTCTCGTACGTATTGCATCAATTGGATGGTAAAAGAAATTTACTATGCAGGTTTAATCTGTGATTATGAATACTCCCACCTTAGCGTATTCCAGCATATCATTTTCTTGACGAATAAAGAGGTTATATATCTATGTAAGTTATCCCCATAGTTTGTAAGTCAGAAAGTTTACGAGGTTCACAAAGACAAAATTGAAAGTATAAAATTCATTCTAGATATGACATGCGTGTATTATTGAGCATAGGGGTGGTCCTTATCTTTTGTTGTTGAATATACAATGTTCAAATCCAAGCATCAAATGTCTTGGTATCTGTAATGGAAGAAATTCGACATTAAACTCACTAGAAACCTTGTTCGTATACCACTATCTTAAACAATATTGATGATCTCAACTGACATCATCAGAGCCTTCATACCCAAAATCTACTTCCATTTACTATTCATCTTCATGATTTCATTCATTAACATTAACTTCTTCAAATGTAACTATATAATAATTTCATAGATTAAAACGTCTGTTTGTTGTGTGATTTCAAATGCCAAGAACCGGAAATCATTTGTAAACAGTTTTAGTTTTGAAATTAATTTGAATACGCTCTAAAGAACTGTTATGTTAATAATCAATGGAGCCTGTCATTCTTCTTTATAACGTATAGTTTGTACGAAAGGTAATAATAGTTTCTGATTAGGTTTTCAACTGTAGAACAATAGGAAAACATTTCAATAATGACTAATTTCAGTTTTCTAATGAAATGACTACTCATACTATGTTAAGACAGTTAGATGACCGGTACTCGGATTTATCTAAATATATGAAATTATTTTTGGAAATAAAGTAGAAAATAAAAGACAATGAAAGCTCATGTGTAACGTTAGTGTAGCCGCTCAACTCTAAGCATTAGGTAAAAAAAGAAAACATCTCCGCATTCATCAAAAGTTCTTACTTGCAAATATTACTAATTAGCAACCTACTTAAAAACAAAAAGCGTAAAATAGTGAAATATTTAATCACGATTTGCAATAATTCGTCGAAATTAATCTTCACGCTTTCACATCTGTTTGTCCAACTTGTCATATCCATCTTTTGGCTTTTATCTGAGATGAGAACTGTCCTGTTCTTCTCAAACCTGCTAATCAAATGCTAGGGTAAAACATGTGGGTAGTCGTGTTTATAATACAAACACTTTTGCTAATTAATCACGTCAGACTGTCTCCGTCAGCTGCAAACCCTATGCCAAGCGCGACGTGTGTGAAGTACCAATAGTATCGTCAGCGCCATCTACTTGTGCTACAGCGAGGCCGCTTGTCGATACTCCGCCGTCGCATAGAGGCTGCACGAGATTCACAAGACCGGCGACTCAGACGCTCTCAGTAACGCACAGGACGCACGCTTATTCCGTGCAGCTGCCTCGCTTTCGCCTGGCTGCCCCTATCTAGCGGTAGCGCTGTCGTATCGGAACCTCGGAAAGTCATTTATTAGTAAAGGTTCAGTGATATATGTACATGCTTGGAATAGACCTGGAGTTACTTCCATGCCCACACTTACAGCCGGTTTCATCATTTTGCAGAACAGTTTGAAGTTTTACTCCATCATTGCATTTGGAGTTTCGAGGAAACTTTTTATAATTTTACCACGTTGGTTTAATGTGTTTTCAAATCATCTGGGAAAGTACTCGCACCTTTTTCAACATAATTCGAATTTTCAAAGTGGATTAAGAATTGTATCCCAGGATCTATTGGAGTCAGCTGTCAACACCTTCAGAAAGTTGATGTTCCAAAACCTTCAAGGATACTTGTTTTTGCTATCAGCAAGCATTAACAGTGGATTTGGAATCCGAAAACTCTCTTAGAGAAGTCTCGTGTGGTTTCCTTTCAAACCGCCAAGGAATGGGTGGATCGTTGTCTGCTATGAGGAATGGACTGGGACTTCAATCTGGGTGGTAATGATCCCAGGTGGGGAGACCAACAGCCCACATCTCACATGTTCACCTTAAGATGGCACCAGACGGGAAAGGTGGATACTTCCCAGGAACTCTTCCTTCTTATTCTTAACAGGTGGGTTTGTCATCAAGCGTTAACATTCTTACGTCTCTGTAACCATTTAAAAGAATGCTTTGAAAGTAATTAAAATTCAATTAACGTGTCATCTAAGCTTAAAGAGTTTACTTGTTTAATAACTGAAATGTTATGATATATTTAAATTCAACTCTCTGAAGCTATAAAGCATGCTTTTGAAGAATATAACGTTTTATTTTCTGAAAGCTGTACGTTTAAGGATTGTTCCAGTTATCAAATGATATGACTATAAACAGGTGGATGTAGTTAAAATAAAATAGTTAAATGTAAATATAAAACGTTACATTACATAACAGTACTTACTATCTATAGGGAAAGTTGTTGTTGTTTTTAAGTCAAGGATTTATTTTCGAAATTAAAATGATAAATATCAGTCTTATTGAAGTACTGGAATAAACAATCACATAATGTAAAAGGCAAAAATATCGAAGTGAAGTCTGTTCAATATTGTTATTTTCCTTCCTTTGGTTCGCTTTTACTAATTCAAAGATAAATCTATGTGTTGAGTATGAACTTTATTAATATTGTTTTTCCAATAAAATGAATAACATTAATGATTCATGTAGTAAGTCTACATAAGTATACATTCTCCTTTCTATCCGTTGGACAAGAATTTGGTAACTTTTCCACCTAGGCCGTTTCAAAACGTCTGCATTGAACACGGGTTAGGCACTGCTATTTAGCAATGAAAATATGACTGGTGATTATAAGCCACTCAATGATGTTAAGTAGTTGTTTTTAAAGTAGTGTGTATTTGTAAATTTCAAAAATGGGAAAAAGACGCATTTGAATCTATCAAGAGCTGAAAATAAAGAAAAGTTTGTATAATTCACTTTAATTTCTAAATTAGAAATCGAATTTCTCTCCTTTGCACTTATTTATTTTATCCGAAATAATTGATGTTACTTTTGCCAAATTGCATGCTTAAGGCAACTTATTTTCGTAGGCTCTCTCGTTAATATTGCACTAAATGGAATTGGGGTTGCAGGGCTATTTTCAAATTCTCCTTAGATCTGTTAGACTGTAGATTACTAAAGTGGTCCTCTAACTGCGGATATAAATACTGATGGGGTTGAAGAAATCGTAGCCACTCTTATTCTAAAAGACATCATGTATCTCATGTTCGATATTCCAGGGCCTGACAAATTCCCTACCATTAGCAGTGTCACAAATACTCACTTAAAGGGAAAGAAAACACACGTAATTGCTCAAGTGGCCTTTCACCTAACGGGCATCAAGGGCTCGTTATCAGTCAAAGACTGTTTAACTACAGAAATTGCCCTATAGCTAGATGGAGATTATTGACAGGCGTAATCCATACAGCCGTCAGTGACAGGGCTTGTGCATTACAGATCAAACGTGTCCAAAAGAAATCATGCATTTCATATCGTGGAAACCACGTGTCTGTAGAGACACAGTAATTACAGTAATAACAGAAACTGAAATTGTGAAAGCAATTGTGAACTTCCTCTTTTCCGCGTCATGTGCTTTTCATTACAGAAGCTTTGAATCATGTATCATTCCGATTTGATATACATTCTTTCCTTTAGCCGAAGTACATTTTGAATACTTCTTACAGCGTCAGATTTGTTAGGTCCTACATTTTTCAAATGCATTAACTCTTCATGTTATAGATTGATCGACATAAGATTAACGTGTGATACGCATTCCTCAATGCTGTTCTGTCAACCATTCGGATACCATAAGCTGCATGCTTTGTCATTAGGTTTACTATTCTCCCAGGTTAAATGTCAGCCTTTGGAAAGTTCAGATAAATGAGTAAGAGTTAAAATATATTTCAGATGTTGACAAAAAAGACAAGCGTAATCGCAATTTGGTTAAAACCAAGAACTTAGATTTTATGCCACAATCAAACCCTCATTTAACTGCAGAATAAACTATTGCTTATACATTAAATATGATCAATGTAGCAAGAAACCTGAAGTCCATAAGTCAATTCCGTTCTCAGCTGTCCTTCGTCATTGCGTAGTGTAAATTAATAAAATATTGGCTGTAATCAGATAAGGTATTTTATGTTTATCTGCGTGCTGATAACACAAGCGGCTTGTATGGTCTCTCGACTCGTAACCACTCTGCCTAAAGTAGTTGACAACTAACCATGGCGGTTACTTTTAATGGTTAGTCTTACTGCAATTCTAAAATAATTGAGATAAAAACAGATTTTTTTCCCAAATCAAACTAGATTCTTTAATATTTGATAACTTAAAAAAGTTGACAATTTTTTAGGGCCCTAAAGTAACCATTCTTGCCCCATTTAAAGTCATTTGTGATTATTTCCAAATACGCGACCACAATGACATAGGATAGATGAGTAGAACAATATTGAAATACAACATATTTTATTCATACAGAAGTATCAGAAAGTCATAAGGGTACTCTTCATTCATTATTTATCTTGTCGTATTTAGTCCCAATCTAAAAGTGTCGTTCTTCGTTCCATTTGGAACACAACGTTTCGTTCTTCGTTTAATCTGAACATGTAGTTCTTTGCATGAGGTGACTTGCGTGGTTCCATCCCCGAAATATCGTTCTTAGTTCTAACAACACAGAGTCGTTCTATCGACATAGTGTTAATCTGCAAACAAGGAGGCAAGAACCCAAATCGGGTAACATCGTTTATTCAAAGGGACGGGGATTCAAACACCGACCTACAACTACAAGGAGGAACCCATTTTTGAATGTCAGTATTCATTTTCACAGCAAAGATATGTTCATGCTTTTTGTAATCATGGGGGAGTTATTACATTCAGTTTTTTAACAAACTATCGATTTCTAACCATGCTTGTTTTAGTGTTCCTTAAAACTTGATTACCCAGGAACACGTATAGCTCGACGCTTTTAAGGTATTAACTAGATTTCCCAACGGTTGCACTAGTCACTTTGATGCAGTCGCACTTGGAGGCTTATGCATATTTGTATATATGCTTGCATTAAGCCTTTAGAAAAACATTTTAGAACTGAGTGCGGTTGTAACTATCAGTTGTCGGGGTAATGATGATAAAATGCAGCTACCCACAGAGAGGTGGTGCTATCAAACTCCCCATGGATACGTTATAAATCCTGGAATTTTTAAGGGTGTATTCTTGCTTACAAATCATGCACACTTATTTACACTTAGTTACTCTTGTTTGTAATCAAGCCAGTATACAATTTGCGATTACAGCCAAATTTTATGTGCTGGTAGACCTTATTGAGGAATGGTGAAAGACATCTTCTGGGCAAGACCAGTTATTGCATTGAATGCCCATTTCGACCAAAAATTTGTAAAATAAACATTGTTTCATTTTTTTAGATGCACGTAACGACTTGAAACTTATTTCAAAAGATGCGCAATACAAAATCTTGAAAAGTCCTAGGTCACGTTGTTTCGGCGCCATCTTGATTCTTCACACTTTTGGCAAGTTTTCGACCCAATGCACTTTTGAGGGATCGGTTCTCTGCTAATACTTTGCAGTAGAGATACTTACATGGTTACACAGCTTAAACATTACCCTTTCACAAATTCTCAATACTTTTTCAACAGCGACCATTCAAAGTTAGTGAATTCTATAAATCGTTATATTCAAGGGCAGTTAACTCAAAAACCTACCCGTCGAAATTTGATGATTTTTACATGAGAGCAAAACATAAATAAGGTCTTTAAGATTCAAGAATAAAATCGCTCGCGAACAGATATTTCTGGTCATAAGAAAGGACAAACTCTGCAATCTGAAAAAAGGAAATGTTCGATTGTGTTTGAAAAGTCGTAATTCATTAACTGCAGCCCAATGAGCATTCGATAATCGCCCATTCGAAAGACACAAGCATATGGAACCTGGGGTATTTCAGTTTATTCACTTAGGTCCATTAACAAGGAAATACGGACCTTTCTAGATTATACTTCGTTTTGAACTGATATAGTAAAGGGGAGTAACTTTCAACAATATTGTTATTTACTGTACTTGTTATTTGTATGCTGATAGGTTCACTATAGTGACATTATCAGTTCAAGTCGTGATTTCTGATGGAAAAAAGGACATTCCAACATGCCAATGACTCAAATGTCACTTTAGAAACCTAAATACAGCATACACAGTGACATATATAAATTGGTAATGCTGGTTAGGTCATATTTCTAGTATATATGAAAATGGGATTCAGAATTTCGACTTCTTCATTGATATGACCGTTTTTCTATTTTCACTGAAAACAACTATCTTTTAGCAATTAATGGATGAAGATGCACGTTTCGCGAGATGATTTACATCCCAAGGTGTACACTAGCAAATTAGAATATCTGATACAATATAGCATCATACTGTGCTGGATCCGTTTGTCGTCACTTACGACTATAATTTGAATTGCAGTCTATGCCGGCGGAGTGTGTAACAGGATATTGGTGGTAGACGATTGTCTCTAGAACCTTCGAGTAGATTTATGTAGGAAAACGTTAGGAACTTTGAGTGACGAGAATTAAGTTGAAAATTATAGTAAGCTTATTTCAGACGTATTCTCAAATTTATTAGCAATCAGGTATGTTTATGTCCTTTTCAAAGATCAATGGGTTTTGAGTCACATTGTACGATTCATCGTTAAACAATTTATTACTTTATTTATATTATCCTTCTGCTATGGGAGATATAAAATTCCATCTAAACGACCAAAAGTGGTCAACTTCGGCGACACTGAGATTAAGTTTAAGATTACGTTGAGGTTTATTGCAAAACAAGAAACATTCGGTTCGTTATCTGATTGTGTGATGGTGTTGTTGCATCAAGGTGATTGTTTCCATGTTCAGGCTAGGGATTCGGATATTGGGATGTTTAATCATTAATAAATCTTTAAATAACATCATACGTATGTAAAGAGGATGTGATAAACTTACGAATGGATATTTATCATAGATATATCAGTCTTTAACGTGTGTTATATCTTATTGTAGTATGATATTTTTTGTCGGCTGATGAATATCTTGCATGAGCTCATGTAGCAAATTGTCCATCAACCACCACTCCAACCCTTAAAAGTACTCTCACGCCGATGAAGGCCGAATGGCTTTTAATAATAACTAAAACATTATCTATTTCTGTCAACATAATCTCGTATCAATGATGAATTTTTATCAATGATTTGAAATTGTTTTTGTAGACTTAATTGAAATTAAAATGCGTGTTTGAAGAAAAATTAATTGTTAATTGCAACGGTCACTGCGAGAAAAATTGTCCGAGATGAAGATGTATATATGCTTTACCATAACAAATGGCGTTTTCAGATCAAATGAATTCAACTCTATCTATTGAAATTGATAATCAATATAAATAAATGTCTCATTTAAACAGAGCTCCTAAAGAGAAAATTATCGCCTCGAAAGCCAATGCAACGTATTTACATAATTCGACTGACTTGTAATGTAGGGAAATTATTCCCGACGAACAAGCTGAAATACATCCTAAGAAGGAATCGAAAGTTTGAATCTCTTGACTTAATGAGATTCGGAGACAAGAGTGAATTATTCATTATACAATCTCCTCTGAAATTCTGACTAGTGATGAACCGTTATGTTTTTTTCTGTCTCAGCCATAGAAAAATCTCGATGATTGAATTACACAATTTACATATATGCCTGTCACTTGTCGAAGTCAGAGAAAATCATGTTATGATAAATCGTTTAAATTATGTCATGGTGTGAACCGAAAGGATAGAGAAAGGAGAGAAAGTCTCGCTTTTTTATGTTATTTTGTTATACATAAAGTAAAACATTTTTCGCCTAAATCATGTTTTTAAGCACTTAAAAATAGTATATACCTATCATATAAAAATATGAATACATACAACTACATTTTAAAAGTAGCCATGTAAGATATAAGTCGTTTTCTTACAATTATTTCTTATAAATAATCAGCGCTGTTGTTATTTGGATGGAGAGTTAGGACACCAATTGGTTTACCCTTTTATCAATCTAATAACCCTGAAAGCTATGCTATCTTTTAACCACATTGGGAACTTGTTTGTATCACACTTGAATCCATTTTACATCTGGAGAAAATGCATTGAAAGCAATTGAGCAAGATTCAATACTGAAGAGTAGCCGTACGGGAGCAAGTTGTATTGTAGTATACTGAATTATTCAAATTTTCTTTGTATTCACAGTGTGGAATCATTTTTATTTATGGATTCAACACGTAAATCGGATTTGCAAAGCTCTTATCGGAATTAAGTCCTTACTTTCTCTCAAGAGAGTTGCAGTAAGTGCTTGCAAACCATCTTCTCTTCTTCTTTCAAGACATCAACAACTTTTTGGGATCCTAATTGAATTTCAGAGGGGAAATGATGACAAGAGGACATTAAAAATCTAAAGGAGTTAAGTTTCTGGAACTATAAAAGACCTTGGCTTGTTGTTGTTGAATATTATGCCTTTGATGATCAGAAGTATAGTTATCAGAATAACTAATTGAAATAAGTACACAGGAGTAACGCTTCTTTAAACTACCTTTAATCTTCTGATTAATCTTTGATTATTAAAGCTTTTAATTACATATTGAGAGGAAGTGGTCATATGTAATTTTACGTACGAGTGTGATTTTTTGTATAACCCGAGCGAGAGCAAGACAACCAACAGACCACCGATTCTAAGAATTTATTTATTACCCATTATTTTTCTTTTGAATCGTATTCAAATATCTCGAAAACGGCCTATGTTCCTTGAGACTGCTTAAGTGTACCTCAGTGTGGTTAAGAGCTGTTGTTTTAAGACGTCACAAGCGACAAAATACGGACAACTGCAGCTATCGTTTCTACACAAAAGTGATATGTACATGTAGTCATAATGTTTTACCATATTTTATTAAGCATGTTTGTTTGGTTTAATCTACTACAGTGACTCAAGGGCCAAATGTCGACTCATGTTAAAAGGTTGATATAAAAAAAATCTTAACAGCTTGGGATTTTTTCAGAACTAAAGTTGTGGTAAAGGGCCATTGGTGAAATTGTTTCCAAACATTTTATAAAGTATATATCTTTTACGATTATGAGACATTGACACTATTGGATTTTCCTAATCATTATAGATCTACAATTTCAATGTGTGGTTCGGTAGAAGCTAAGGTGTAAGAATTCTTTAGATCACTCGGGACATGGAATATCGCTCCCAGGGTTTTGTAATGCCAGGAGGCAAAGTTTACTTAATCAAATAGATTTGTCGACAGGAGAGTGCTTTCAAGCCGGCGATACAGGTTGTCGCCGGAAGACTGTTGACACGCTGCTCGAACTGTTTGCTCGAACCTAAGCGTCTGGGGTTGATATTGCTTTCTGAAGTCCAAAGAAAACCTGGAGAAATCAAGTTACTAGACGCAATCATGTGATGGGTCAATAGAACATTGATATGAACCAGACCCTCCCGCCATTAAGGTCAAAGCGGTCTCTGCGGGAGGTTGACTCTACAGGGTGTATGAAACCTATAAGTGGTGAATTTATTGTATTTTTTCGGAAGCGGTGTCCATCTACTTGATGAGTTTTAGTCTGAATGAAAAAAATAACGTCACTTGGGCACATGGCATTTTGATTTGCTATTTACTAGCGGAGAACTTGTCAATAGCAGTTGATTAGTTGCATATGCAAATGATATACAAAAGTGTGTAAAAACATATGTGAGGCATTGTTTGATCACATTGCAGTGATATAGGCTGTTAGTTACTTGGGCACATGCAAACTGAACCTTTTTGAAGGGTTAAATATTGGAAAGAATAGATCAGCCGTTATTCTTGATAAATATATCCCTCGTGCAGTATAAAAGTAAAGGATATGAAAATTGTTTACATCACACAATGAGAGTACATTTTATCCGTAAAAATAATAGAGTGTTTTAAATGTATTAATTTGAATATGTTGTTTAGCTAACAAGTCCAAGGAAATATAAGAACAGTAAATTAGTTTAAATTAAATTTGTTTGTTGTCTTTCCATATCGGTTGACTTTTCACAGACTTAAAAATATATCTAGCTGCAATAGGTTTCCGTTAACATTTTATATATACATTACATATAACAAAATAGAGACAGTTAAAGCAATGTCCTTGTAAATTATCATTATCATCATAAGTAATTAGTTTTATTACCATAAACGAATCGTTATCATAAATGGGCATTGGTATACTCTTTGAAAAAACTTGAATACACTTACCAAAAGACAAAACATAGATTTTACTATTAAAAACTGAGAACGATTCGTTACACCACTTCACAAAAGGAATCGATTTCATAAGTCTCTTATGAGGTAATCGTTTTAAGTTAGATGACAAATGAGTTACCAAACTGTTTAAATGTTGTTTTCATTCATCTGAATTGAAGTTATCTTTACTGACAAGAGTATCGACACACATCCTTAGACAGCTTCGTAGGCTGAGAAACCTTTAGATATTGACTTAGTAATGAGGAATTCCTAAAGGATCACACATATTGGAAATATCATCTTATATTTGGGTCACTGCCAATCTCAACTTCAAGGACAACCTGAGAATGTTTGTATGTTGACCTTAATTGTATAAATGACGGCGGCAAAATGAATTTTTTTTCTATAAGAGCATGTATTGATTAGATTGCTTTAAATGAGGCTCTGAAGAAAGCCTCTTTGAGTGATACTAACTTCGCTGAACTTCAAATGGTCTGTGATTAAAAACCAGTCACGTATAAAATGTTGCATCTACATCAATGTTAACCACTGAATATACATTCATGCTTTTTGCCGATCAAAAAAGACATGAGTGCTTTAACACACACAAAGAAATATTCAGTTGTCAATTATTTCCAGTAAAATCTGAATTTAGCGAATTTATTTCAAATATTACAATAGTGCAATAGTTGAAATTATATTTTAAGCTTCACACAATACGTGAAATAATTTTAAAAACAAAAACTTATCAGTTACTTTATCAGACAAATATATGAATGATTATTACTTTGATATAATGAAAGCTTAGTCGACAAAGCCCTTTAAATAGTAAATGAAGAGCTGCAACAACACTCTTAAACCAAAGTCAACACTCTTAATTAAAACATTCCAGATTTAAAATGGTTTATAACAGCTTTAGAAATAAAATATAAAATAAATTCTTCAAAACTAAAAAATTACAACAACGCTGAATTATTCAAGACCCATGACACGGTACCGAAATGTCACAGTTCAGAGGATTGTCATCATGAAAAAGAATCCTCCGTTAACCGATCATTATTGATTTAATATTTTGATGACTCAAAACCATTTCATCTTTCTACACGCATGTACATATACGTCAGACTATTTCCATTCCAACGATTCACAAAACAAATTTTAAAAATTGTTAATCTTCACCGTCATGACGTGATTTTAATCATATGTCATTCCATATGTGTTGCAGGAGCCTCGACACCTCCGACCAAATGACAGTTTCAAGGGAAGGCTCTGAACTGTTCGGCTCGGATATGCAGCAGCTGAACAACCAAAGCGTCATCCTCGAGAGCCGAAGAGAGAGCGATGGATACGAGAAGTTCTATATGGACGCCCGGTTCTTTACGGGGCTTATATGCTACCCTATCGTATGTGTCTTCGGACTCATTGGGAACATTCTCAGTATTATAGTTATGTGCCAGAAGCAGATGACGTCATCTACTAACGTGTACCTTCTTGCCTTAGCCATATCTGACTGCATAAAACTCATAAGCGACTTCCTCTACTTCATGGTGATTCTACTCCTAGAAGTGGATTTTCCAAAGGGAAACAAAGCTTTTGGATTTCTTTATCCATATGCACATTACATTTTTAATTCATCGTTATGTATTTCAGCCTGGTTGACTGTTTCGGTAGCTGTTGAGCGCTATATCTATGTGTGTCACCCAACCAAAGTTAAAAATTACTGCAGTATATCCAGGGCCAGAAGCATATCGACCTCAGTGTTCTTGATAATGAGCCTTCTTGCCATTCCTTACGCCATGAGGTACAGGACCATTGAAAGGTTGAACAATACAACAGGCATTGTGTACTATGACCTCCAGGTGTCAGATCTGTGGATGAACGATACCTTCTCCCGGACTTACACATGGCTTCAAAACTTCCTGCGTTCAATCATACCTCTCTGCATACTCATTGTTCTCAACACGTGTATCATTTATGGGATCAAACGATGCCGAATCGGGAGATCCAAGTCTAGTAGACGTCATCGGATAACCGTCATGTTAGTTGTCGTCATTATAGTGTTTCTAGTATGCATCACTCCGGATGCCATCATGTCAACTTTCTTCGGGTTTGGTTACTACGAGGAGAAGTATCTGCAGAGAGGAGTGCGAGAAATAACAGATCTCTTACTGCTTGTGAACTCTGCATGTAATTTTGTAATTTACTGTATTTTCAACACTATATTCTGGAGGAACTTTGTGTATTTATTCTGCCGACCCTGTTGTGGCCCGTTGGTGCAGATGGAGGAATCTCAAATAAGACGTTTGTCTCTGGTGGGAAGACCAAGACCGTCCCTCCATGTAAGACTCGGCAGTCGAAAGTATCAGAATGGTCTCTTATCAGAGGTCTGACGTCCTCAGATCGGGTCTTGTGATTTCCTCGGAGTCCCTTCACTGATCCCTGCTCGTGTCAAGCAGATGTTTCTCTTAACTTTCAAATGAGCACAGTGCGTATTTTTATTACCATGGAGCTGTGATAAGTATTCTGATGTGGATGTTGGCGATCTAATAATGCAAATGAACTCTTGTTTGAGACGATGGGTGGTTTCATATATTTGTACTTAATTACATCTGATTGAATACGTCGCTTTCAGGCGAGTGGCCGTGTTAATGTGAATATTAACAATGCTCAATTAATGACCTGCTACTGTCATGGATCCGGTTCCCTTGAACGCTTGCCTCATTAAATGCCTGGTCATGACAGGGCCCATAAAAACCTAGAAAGCAAATAAGCGTTTCCGTGCATATGTATTAGTGAAGGTGCCGCTGTGAATAAGTGTGATATTTTTCATCCACTGTGATAATGAACAATCAATTGGCTTTCTGCTGTATATAGAAAAATATGTTCATCTGTTGTATGAATAGCTGTTTCTCGTCACCTTGAATGCCTACCATTTTATAGTACTTGAAGGTTATTTATCTTTATTATGTTTATGTTCTCCTGAAAATAATATACGATACATATTGTGAATCTATTGAACATAGCATCAATTATTTGAAACACTTAAAGCTTTCATTTCAGAGGTCAAAAAATATCATTGTCACCCAATTGTTTTCTGAACTTACATAAATTTGAACATTCCACAATAGTTAGACCTTACCTCCAGAATCAACTCACTGCATTGAAGACCCCTAACAATGCAACATGCTCGACAGCTGATTCTGGAGGTAACAGTTATGAGGTTGAACGCACGTAAAAGCAAAATCGGCTTATAATTTACTTAAAGAGTCACACTTTTTTCAGTACATTTAACATGGCTTCTGTGTCATTTAATGCATTTTATGTACATTCATTTCAATATAGCATGTTTGTGCAAGTCTTTGAAAATGAATATCATTTTCTGCCAGTATGGAATACGTTATGTTAACGGTTAATGTTATTAAAGTTCGATTGTTGCTACATTTGTTCGAATTCGTTCGATATTGCCTGCACTGCATGATTGAATGTGTCATCTGAAAGGTATCTTAAATATCATATGTTAACTTACTTATGTGATCTCAATAAAAGAAGGTCATAAAATCTTTTATCTTACCTTACAGTAACATATTCGGTTTTGATTGGTTGACAGTCACTACATTTTACCTTATGTATCTGAAATATCATCTCTGAACATGCGATACTGGTAAAAAGAGTTATAAATCAGACCGTATTAACCTCGGGAAAATAAAACAACGTAAACAATCTTATCATGTGTTATAATCGACAATAGGAATCGTTAGGGACTCGTAGACCAAATATCCCTTTTGCAATTACGGAAGAGAAAATATCATCACCTTGTTTACAGGAGTATCATATTTATCAGCCACCGAATGGCTTCATAAATCGGCAGGGTAGAAGGGTATTCAGTTATTTGACGTATCAATAGAGCCAAAGCATTGATTTGTGAGGCAATTATGAGACGAGTTGATCCAGTATTGATGAAAAATGGATATCTTTATATCAGACGCCCATATTCGATCCAATGTTTCCACGTGTGAGTGTTATAATTGTGAGGGAAATTGGTACAAAGCTATCCACTTTCATTTGTGTTGAAAATATTTTGCAGCTTTGTTCAGGCCAGAAGATAGATATGGCTTTGTATCGTTGGGTCTTTATTATCATTATCATTCATACAATCTTAAAATATACTCACACAGTACTTCAGTAACGTTTCTAAAAATAATTAAAATCAGACTCCCTAGCTGATATTCACAGGAGTTTTAAAAGGTTCTTATGAACCATCCAAAGATTTATAGATGTCTCACGTGGTTGAAGCGCTAGAAATGGCACAAATGTTTTCATTTCGCCGTGTCACATAAAACATGAATACAAATTCTAATTGCTCTTTTAATAAGTTTTCGAACCTTACGAACTTGTCAAGGATACATCTGCTACATGTATGGAGCATGAAAGTATACTTGCTGAGCACATTAGTTTCTCATCAGCTAGAGAGTATTGGAAAATTATATGTCCGTACCGGTTTTCAGGGGAATGATGGAAAAACGTAAATGTAAAACTCATGTCTAATGCGCATAAACGGTGCCAGGTGTGAAAATTACAAGCATTTATTGTTTCTGATATATTAGTGGCTATCACTTTCACATAGCTTTATGTAATTATAAACTATCTTTTTATCTTTGAAAAGAAGCAGGTGTTTACGCTTTGCTAGGTGCGAGGTTATTTTTCCCCTACAAAGGTGTTTAGCAGATGGGAATAACTCAACAATATCTTGCCTCTACTTAATATTTCAGTAAAGGCTCACACCTGTTTGTTTAAAGCTGATATATTACGACTCATTTAAAAGTATTTAAAAGGATTATATTGATAGACAAGTCGAAATAAAGAGTATTTAGTGATTAATGCAACATATCTGTTGCACCCACATATATTTCTCCTTACTTTTGTAAATAAGATAACACAACAATTACGGATTTCCGCAACGAAGCGAAATATGACATGAATGATGGCTAAGAAAAAGTATATATTTATAGTAAAAGAAGTCTAAAGTTTAGATATGTTATGTTTTGAAAAGTAACGAATCCTTCCCAGTAACATTTTCAACACCAGTGTATTTAGTAGGGCTTAAGTCTAAACAGAAGCATTAGTGTCATTTGTTTGAGAATGCGCGATTCTTCGTGACGACATCATTATTCAAATTTGCCGAAAACATGTTTGCACACAAAGATTGATGGGAGTGCTGCTCGTTAGATAGTAACGACCATCAGTCTCATTCACGGATACCATATTTCTTGAATTAAAACGTCTTGCTAAACACTTTAAGATCTTTAATCAAAGCTATTTACAAGTTTCAAAACCTATTGACAGTTAAAATAGTAATACTTAACAAGATTTTATGATAGTTTTGGTCACATAACAAGCAACACCCCAGGCTGTCGATAAAATCAACATGATGTAAGTGAATGCGAAACTGTCGCCACGTGAATGTTATGCTAAGTTCGTCGAAGACCAATTTCGCGTGGTTGCTGAATTGATGATAACTGAACACAATTCACAAATTGTCGCACATTGGACAGTCTCCCCTTGGTCAAATTATCATGGGACATTGAGAATGATCAATATAAAACTATATAAATATGAATAAAATTATTCAATCACCTATACCAAAATGAGAAACTGTTCGTTCGGATGCAAAAGTTATTACCGTGTCTCCACCAGGAAGGCGTCGATAGACAACTGTTTCAGTGGTTTTGAAATTGTGTAATTGACGAGGAAAAGTGGGTGAACATGAAATCGTCGGTAGACAGCCACCGACGGTAGTTATATTACTAATGATGAATAAAATAGTATACTAAGCCTATACATATTGCAAAGAATCCTTTATAATTTTACTGCCTAATTATCATTGAAAGTAGAATAGTTTTTAATAGTGCGTGTAGAATAGTTTTAAATCTGTTAATCAAACAATATCCCAAGATGTCCGTCATCAGCAAATTCACTATACTAAAAAATCGTGAATTTCAGATTTCTATTCATATGTTTCACTTCAGTGTACGGACACGTCATGAATCTTAAATCCTTTAATGAAATGCTTCTGGTTTTTTTTGTCAAACACGTCCTCACGTGCACAAATACGTTCATCAACACCAATTCAATGTGTGGAAGATCCTATCACAGCAGTATACAAGGGAAAAACAACGAGCCACTAATGACTTGCCTCGGGACAACCAAGAGCGTTGATGTGAACAATGCTAATTCCTTCAGACCACCTTGTGATTTGAACGTGACCAAATCGCTTTCATCATCCGGGAAAATAGAGAAGTATGTGGCACTCTACCCGTGAATAGCATTCCTAATTAACTTTAACAGTATTTTCATCTGTTGTTTTTCCAAGATATCGTCATTAGAGATATTTTCGTTTCGTAATTGTGTGATTAAATAATAATAGATCGAAAGAATATTTTGATAAACCTGTGTACGCACAGAAAAAAATAAATCAAGCTAAATTTGTAATTAACAAATTTAAGGAATCCTCATGTCCAACACCAGGAGAGATATACCATTGAATTGCCAGCCAATTTGACGAAGAATATTGTTATACTAATTTTGCTGCTCTGACACATCAATCTGTACATAATATAAACCTAATTTTAAGGCAAATAAATCATTTTTTTCCGATTTAAACTTTAGATATCATTGACAAAGTTTTGATAATAACAACAGATGGAAACGTAACCTGTGACGTAAAAAGCAAAATATTGTTTTGTACTGGAAATAAATCATCTGCATCACCTGATATCACATTTCTTGAAATCAAATTGTAATTATATTTATTTCGTTCAATTAGGTTCATCGCCCCAGGGCGTGCTACGAACTGGTGTTACGACCAACATATGCTGTCTGTAATACTAGTCCATCCCAACGGTTCAGACGAATGGCACTCTTTTATTGGGCCATTAGAATGGTAATATGTAGCTTAGGGTCATCTACTTACGGGTCACTTATGGTTATGTGCTATTATAAATGCACACATTGCTTATAAATAGTGATTCATCTTTTAGGTCCCTATTTATGACTGAGATAAATATGTAACCGTAATCACGGTCCTCGTTCTGGTACATTGCTTCTCCTATATTGCCTCAATGCCTTGTTTGTCCTCACATTATTTCAATAGTATGTTAATCGGAATAATCCAGATTTTATGCGTATATAATTTCTTCTGAAAGATATTCTGATGTTTTGTTATTGACTCAGTAAGATGAAACGAAACTGATGTCTTGTTTTCAATAAATATTTGGACGTTATATGTTGTTTGAAAAACAAATGTTGAAACATTAGTGACTTACTAATATGTGAACATGTGCGCATCTGCTCTTGTCAAAGCAACCATTGTTAATATAGGGGTTCCCCAACCTTGTTCAGTTGATTGATACATCTTTAAGCGGAATATTAAATGCGCTTCAAATGCATTACAGCTTGTGTTCTTAAATGGTATTTACCGTCCCTATCTTTGTCTAATGTACTGGACAGTAGGAAATAAAATATAAACAGATGAACTTCTTTAAATAAACAAAATAAAGATAAACTTCTCGTGTCAGGAAATTATTCGCGAAGTTAGAAATTATTGATTATGGAACTTATTTGTAATGCCTCATGAAGCCATAGGAAAGCTTTTCACAGACGTAGAATGGTTTCATTCCTGAGTGTTTTTCTTTACGAGTGAATGTGCGCAATAATATTACAAACACACTTTTATATATCTAAATATCCCTTGTCTGCCTCTGACTGTATATAAATATGTCTTATAGCATATATAAATATGTATAACAGGTCCTAAACATAGGCGTAGGAACACTTCAAAACTTGGGGGGCAAGATTTTTCATTTGTTAAGCTTTGGGGGGGGGGGGGGGGGGGGGCTAAGGAGAATATGCAGTATCATGTCAGAAGGATTTGCTCTTTTAAAAATTTAATCAACGTTAGTCAGTGTTCATAATTAATCACTGTATGAGTAGTTGTTTCTGTGAAAACTGCATTGAAATGTCAACTTACCGAAGCTTTGGATGCGGCATCGAAGCTTTTGCCATGTTGCCTCGCAATCTAATGGGCTGTGTCTGCTCGCAATGCAACCTCTACTTTCGCTATCGATTACAATGTGTTTTTGTGGCAACCGAAAAAACAACAGTTATGATAATTAGAACATAGTAACATTTTATAAAGGGAATTAATTTGTAATTGAATACAGTATGAATTCTTTTTTGTGACATTAAGATGTGAACTAATCGTTTGTTATTTTTGTTTCCATTCAAACCTTCATATATTGCGCTAAGAATTTAAAATAGCGTACGAAGAAAGGCTTAAATTTCCCAAACCAATGTCACTTTACATGTTAGCAAGGAAATGATATCAATCTCGAAATCCCTTTTAAAAGTTTTTTTTCTTTGCTTTTTTAAAACACATTTTGAAATAATTTGACGCTCTTTGAAACTTTTTCATTGAAATCATACATAAGATCATAGGAAATACTATGCAAAAGTTTTTCCAATTTTTTTATTGTATACTAGCGAAGTTGGTTCATGTTAATGATATTAACACCATAGAAGACAACACAAACCTTTTTACAACCGGTTGAAGTTTGAAGGTTTCTTTGAGATTTTCGGCAATCGTAAGTGTGAGCTGGCATCATTTAATATTTTTTCCAGCACAAATAACTGAGAGCTAATGTGCGATAGGACATTTCATGGCAGGATTTGAAACAAAATAGTAATAGAAAATATATCGAAATAGAAACCTCAATAACAATGTATAGTGAGATACGACACATTTTGTAACAGTCAATTTTAATGAGGTAAAGTCAGAAAAATCATTAAGACATTTTCGAATTTTGGCTCTTTTCAACGCTCACTAATTAAAAAAACCCTATATCTTTAACAAACGCCTGAGGGGTTGTAAAAAGTCAACAATATACCATCTCCGTGGCCACACCAGCCACACGCTATCCCCACTGCCATGCCATCGCTACATAATTGCAGAAATATCTTTCGAAAAGGAAATGCCATACTTCACTTTGAGAGCAAGGACTGTGCAAGTTTCCGATTTCACCAATCAAATGACTTTTGTGCAGACAATCAAGGCTTTCACTCTTTAACATTCAAACGAAAAAGGAAGGAACATTTATTTCTAATAAGCCTACTTTTGGTTCTCACTTTTAAACATTTCCGTTTGCCCGTGGGGCTGAAAAAAAATCCGACTATTACCGCTAAAATACACTAACGAAACCCAGTTATCATAATTAAATAACCGATCAACAGCATGAAACAAATATTTTATTAAAAGTAATTGTGATGTTACTGTTATTTTAACGTTATTTCCTCATAAAATCCCACTTGTTGTAACTGATTGTCAACAGCCTGATGCCTATCGTTACTGAAAGCCAATCTAGATACAGTACACAAAACACTACACATTTATGTTCAAAATATAATCATGCCCAAAAATAAATGTGTTATTTAACTTATGTCTAATATCTAAAAAAAAACATACGACAAATGAACTCGATTTTAAGGGTGGTTTTTAATATAACAAAATATTAACTGATTTTCGATTGCTCTTTGTAAAATTGGATCATACCGGGTGTATAACCATATCGAATATTTCCAATTTTCATGTGCATTCATCCACTCTCTTCACGTTTTCTGTAAAGATGATTAACTACATGAAGGTCTCTTACAAGATTGATATGATGCTCGATGTTAGTTAATGAGACAGTAACATGTTTTTGAGAGATTTGATTCCTACATTTTTCCCAGAGAAACACTTCTTTACGCCAAATGTTTTATCATCAGAGGTTCAAACATCTTATTACATAACCCGATCATCTACAGTCGTAGGGTAAACAATCAAGTATCACGTAAACACCACTGGCGGCCATTTTTGTGCGAACACCTTTCATCTGAGGCAGTGAAATTGATTTGATCTGATCAATGTATGTTTTTAAAACTGCTTCTTTTGGATTCAAAACCATTATCTTGCAATTTGAAATATTTACTTTCGTTTTCGTGAGATCACTTTGTCTATCTTCAAAATGAGCTTCTGCCCTTTTAAATCAAACAGCCAATACTTTCAAGTTAATAAACACCAAAAATAATTTCAAATGGTGCTCAGTTGGTCAAAGTGGGTATATTTTATGCTGATCAATATCACAGTCATAAAAAAGTCCTTTACCGGATAAACTAGCAAGAGAGCAGGGTACAGGCATTGATATTGAACATATTACAGCCAGCAGTGTGTTCGAGTCTTGACTCACATAAGTCCATATTCGAGGCTTCTGAGGTTTCGTTCTTGAAGCATATGAACAGAGTCTGTATTATTTACAAATCAAAACCCGACACCCCCTATAACCAGTCATGATGGTATATAATCCACTGTTAACAAAATAAAGTGACATCATCACCATGGTTTAACAACTTTCCTTGCCACTTCGTATAGCGAATTTGTCTGTTAATGTTCACATTTCGATGATTTTTGTTGCAATTGGATTTTTTTCTTTTAGGGTCTGTTTTAGAGTTGATATTATGATATTAAAGCTTTACTTTGGCTTCAGTTCAATAATGTTATACGTATGATTTTCTTCACCTAACTATGGGTAGAACGTTATGAAAATTGTGGTATCAGATTGCTAACCTTAAGAAATCAATACGCCTTCTATCACTTTAAACATAATAAAACAAATATTGCGTAAATACATATACGTGTCGACTTCACTCTAGCACAATTATGCATAAACTGTTGACCTTTTTGAATGTCATCGACGAGTCTTTACTCTCTCTGATGACAGTATTTCATCGTGATAGAAAAGTGTGTTCTTAGTTGATTTGGTACTTAAAGTTTTGTGTATTGACCTGCAGAACGCATAACTTTCGATTATTAACATGTGAATGAAAGATAACATTGCAAATTTATGCTATACATAGGATAGGAATACGCTCTATCGTTACATCATTGGATCCGATCAATAGGTGCAAATATGTAGGATGTATGAAAGACTCATTAACTCTTTTATTTGCAGGACTGGATCACGATTAATGTTACCATAACCTTTTCATGGTACATTGTAACTGGTTCGAGTGTACTCACCGTATAAACTATCACGATTTCCTCTGCTTCTCATAAACGTGGAACAGATACATCACTCAACAATTATTTTGCATGTACGAAATAATGGATAGGAAATCCATACAGTTAATTCATATTGGTAATTTAGAGATATGGGGTCCAATACATCGAGTCTAACATAAAAATTTTAGGATGGTATATTAGGAAAAAACATTGTATTCTGCGATAGGAAATCCATACAGTTAATTCATATTGGTAATTTAGAGATATGGGGTCCAATACATCGAGTCTAACATAAATTTTTTAGGATGGTATATTAGGAAAAAACATTGTATTCTGCGAGTCATGTCGAGCTATATACAAATTATTTACTCCTAATGCAGGATTGTATCATCCCAAAACATATAAGCATGATCACCTCTTTATCAAACTGACATTATGACAACATTACTGAAAAAGATGGAATTCTTCAAATTCGCGCGTTCATAAATTTATATGCAAATGAACAGCGAGATGACTTTAATGGTAAATTGACTTAATCTAAATATTTTGTTGAAGCTACCTATGACTACAGGCGTGTGACGTCATAGTAATTTGCAAAAGAAGTTTCGGAACTTGACCTCTGTAATTTGCATCGATATCCGCAAACGGATATCGAAAATATCCTATGGCTTTGTTTTGCTGAGAACACAATCCTTTGTATGATAAACTTTATTATCGTCATGCATAAATTCTGATAGAAACAGTGGGTAATGTCCAGCCTTCTACATCGCAATTAAAAAAGGAAAACAGTGTCCACTTTCAAACGTTATATATCAAGTTAAGTCAAGTGTTTTATTTTTCGAAGGTAACAGGTGATATAGTATTGAATGAGACAATGATGATTATTTCCCCTCTCTGCGTAGAGACAACGTTTGTTTCGTTGGATGAGATGAAAAATGTGAGTTATAGTAAGAAAAGTGTAAGAAATACCTTCCCACAAAAATGTTTTTCTTATTATCAAATGAGACAAAATGATAATTTTTGTTAATTTTTGTCTCTATATTCATTGAACGTGTTAATTTGTAAAATTACTATTACTAAAACGAATTGCCTCTGAATAAATGTTTTAGTGATTTCATAGTCCAACAATTCAGAGTACTTAACCGAAAAGGTAGGTATATGTATTTCGTAGAGTCTCAACCTTTGAATAGACGTTTTTTCTGGAATGCTCTAATTTCAATCTTGATACATAGACTTGTATAATTTGCCCGGGTTGAGGCATAAATACATACACGTAGATGTATAGATAGGTCAGCTACTGACTCTGTTGCAACAACCAGTATGTTGTTGTGCTGGAGTTGTTTATTTTATAAGGCACATTTTGCTTCTGAGTATTTGCTAAGACACACTAACAAAATTTAAAATTCAAGGGTAAAAATCAAAATACAACTAAACGTATATAACATATCACATATTTGTGTATAACATATCACATATTTGTAACGAACGAATGAAGAGCTTGCAAATACACTTAATGATTGCGGTTTGATTAAATTGCTTCGGGTGTGTAACATCAAGGACATGGAATTGTAAAATCTTTTGTTTTAAGTGTTCTTGAAAACTTAATATGTATGTAACATTTTTCCAGTTGAATGAGGTTCATGAGAACATTATTCAGAAATTTTTAAGATGAAAATACATGTATTGCTCGATATCTTGTTTTAATGAAATATCTATGAGCATTTTAATGGGATGTTTAACTATTCAATTTGTCGATTGTCCAGTGGACGATGTTAAAGTGCTGAGAGGCAACCCCTGCCAAGACTCCCATCTCAAACTATCGTGACAAGATACCAAATAGGTGACCCATCGCTTATTTCCCAGTAATGTATGATTTGATCAAGCACACACAAACTGCAAACTAACTAACTGCGTCAAATGACTTTCATATTATGACCCAAATTGACTGAGATACTTGGTCCATCCGTTCGTTCACCTGGGGTCCTTATTATGACTGTAAATCCTTCAATCAAGGCTACATGTATCAGGCCACAACATGAACTGTAAATCCTTCAATCAAGGCTACATGTATCAGGCCACAACATGAACTGTAAATCCTTCAATCAAGGCTACATGTATCAGGCCACAACATGAACTGTGAATTTGGTTACTGTAATAATCCTTACTAGACTGTACAGATATATCCTCAAAAACAGAAAACCATCTTGTTCAGGCTCATGTGCCTGAAAATTTATGAAATGTTTATGTTAATGTTTAACAGGCTAATGAACTACAGAGACAGTGGCTCTTTTAATTCATATTTTACTAGTCATGGGACGATATAGAATTACTTGAATAAGTATTCATACCAACACTTCGTAATGCAAAAAATATTGTCGATGATAAGCTTGTAAAATAAAAGGAAATGGAATGATAGATTTGCTTGACAAAAACATAATAAGTCAATGATTGATAGATTATCACAACTAAGTCTCTTAAATCAATTATCCTAGAAACATGTCGCCAACATATAGTCAGTGCGACCGTTCAATATTGAGTAAGAGCAACAGCAACACATCAGGTGAAACGTCTGCACCTTCTCGTATAGTATCCATGTTCATGAATGATACTGCAGGAGTCTTCTTCTGAAATGACTTTTGATTTTTATAACTTTGTCACTACGAAAGTTAGATTAATTAGATCAAACTTTTTTTGTTTATTTATTCCCACAATTGATTTTTTTCTCGTTACTCCAGGAGAGGGTCGCAGATTGATTTTGAGATATACTTAATGCATGCTCTTGTGATTCGACTCAATATATTTGTCTGTCTAACTCTATTAACATTTCCATATTTTAGATCATCAATTTTGACGCAGCTGCATTAGATTTACACATTGTAATTATATGACATTAAGTGACGTGAATTATTGTTATATAAAAGTTATATAGAGGTTATCATGCGACTGTGTTTTGGGATGATAAATATCAAAATATACGAGCATGATAACCTCTTTATCATCTAATGTCATTTTGCAATTATCATGCAGAACCATGCCTAACCGTACAATTATGATAGTTGTAATTGTGTTCTAATGCGCGTATTGATATATGCAAATGAACAGTGTAATGATTAGGGCGGTGAATTGATTTAATATAATTCATCAGTGGTACTGCTTTTTTAACGTTTTTTATATTACCTCGACTAAAGATTTTTCAATATGTATCAACATAACCTGATTTTCAAACGCAAGAAAGCATCAATGTTTCGTTGGCGATTACGAACTGGCGTTCTTGAGCCTTCGTGAAATCTAGTGGGCGAGCTCATCTTACATAGGGGCAAGAATTCCACTCGTTTGATGAAAAATCTTATATGATATATTTCCATGACAATCAGTTCTGTTTGTATCTTAGGGTGCTCCATGTTAGGTTACTGACATGGCGACTTACAAAATTGATATTTATAGGTTGAGTAGTGTTATCAAATAATTCATATAAGACTTACACTGTTAAAACAGTTTCTTTTATATAGATATTTAGGATGAGTCTTCACGCGGTCAGGTATATGCAGGAGAGGGTGTTTTAAGTTGGATAACTTGTTCCCAATCCTTTTCCAAGTGAATAACATATGTTTAAACCAAAGCACAAACGTGTCTTGCATCCCCAGCAAGTAAAATATGTTTTCTATTAATGGTTTTTCAGAGGAAAATTGGCAATATGAACAGACAAGAACAGAAGTTTATTGCATTTCGGGGCCGGGAGGCCAGTATTCCAGTGTATATAAGTCAATACTAAAGCGCTATCTTAATCTAAATCCTTTATATGAGTAGATGGTTGATCGGGTTGTTGATAACAGAGAATAAAAATGTGTTAAGTACATGAATGCTTAATCGGTAAATAATATTCACGAATTTGGGCATAATATTGACATAAGAACAAAAGAACATATTCATCTTCTTCCCCTTCTCCACAACACAGACATATTAAATCATCAGGGTTAGTTTTCTGGACACATTTGTATTTAGTAATATGAAATTATTTGGTTAGCATCTAAACTTTGGTAATGTACTTCTCAATTGTACATATTCTATATATGTTTTAGTATTTAGCTGGGTTTTAAAGGTAACATAAATAATTTATTATTTCCAACTTCTTGACTAAGAAAAAAAAACATATAATGCCGAATGTTTGTAATCTATTACATCATGCTGTTGCATAAGAAAAAACAATGCTTGACATACCCATTATGATTTATGCTGACTGTCTTTAACCAGTAACTACAACCCTAAGCTGTTGATTGTGTCCACAAATATGGCGTCCACATTCGCCTAAAGCTGCCAATTTGATTTTGCGATAACCAACTCTTAACATAAACTTGCAAAATTTAGTGTGGACAACTTCTACTGGTTTTCTTTCTGTAGTTATAGTATATATTTCAAAATTGGTTGAATTTTTCTATCAAGTGGTAATAGTTTGAGTTGTAAATGATGTAAAAGGTAATCCATAAAAACAAATCAAAGTGAGTTTTTGGAGGGGGTATGTTTAAAAAGGAAAGCATTTGTAGAACCTCAAGATCAGCTTATAAATGTCTTGTTCTCTATCAAAAACTTCAAATAAAACCTTATTCAAGATCTATTTAAGGCTTGCCCGATCAGCATTACATCAGACACAGTTGCATATTCTGGTAATTTGTTGACCTTGTCTACATCACCACACTGTTTATAAAGAAGTCTAGTTAACGTAGAGTGGAATTGTGTATTGACAGTCAATTACCAAGCCTGATATCGGTTAAGAGGGGAATTATTATATCGATACAGTGTCATCCAATCTTGTCATGGGTGAAATTGCATTTTAGATGGAAGGTTTTTGGTGACTTGGTAATTTTATGTTATTGCTACAGTTTGATTCATTACTTTCGAAATTCGTGCGAATATCATGTAATTTGATATCTACTAATGTTCGACTAATTCAACCATTATTCTTCAAAAAGTTATGAGTTCTTTGAGAAGATGACGAAACACATATTTCATTCACATGCTTAAGGATGATACTCATAGTACTATGGGAAAACAACTAGCAGCGGTCCAAAATGAATTTTTTTAAATCCTATTTTAAATTGTAAATTTGAAATATATTTTGTAAAGAACACAAGAGATAATAATGATAAGCAAAGATGTATATTAAAACTAAATAACTGTATAAACTGACAATATTTTATTACAGACATAAGAAATTCTCAGTTTTCCAATTTTGACCCATTATCTCTTTCTGGGAGTGCCAAAATTGTTCTTTACATACCATGTATCTCTCCCTTGTATATTTAGTGTTAAAACAATCCTTTTACAAATTGATCCAAAGGTTCATACTATAGAGTATTTTGTTAAAAATGTGTGACTCATTCAAAGTTTCCAAAAGTGATTATTTTACATTGGAACTATTATGCAGTTAAAAAACCATTTGTAAAGCAGCTGTATGAGGCAGATAACTAAAATTATCCTATGGAATAATGATATATCATTATATTGCTATTTTAGTGCAAGTTGATGTCTAATTTTATCGTATCTTAAACTGTCTAACAAACACTTGAATTCAAATAATAAAATGTATTCATTTGTCATCTTGTCTATTGCCTTCTTTTGCCCATTAAAAATTCAAATTCAAAACGTTGAAATCATACGTGAATTTCCGATAAATTGTTTTAAAAAATGAAAGTCCATGTTAATATGATATATTTATTACCAGTCTTCTCTGAATGTCAGACATATGAGCATTCAATAGATTTGACAACGTCTTAATAGACTGATTGGTAATTAAATCGTTAATCGAAATCAAACGGTGACACGGCTAGGTTGAAATATGTGCTGTATATAAGGGTTTCGATTTTAGCTATTGATTACATATTTGCTGACAAATGTGTTTCTCTTGTTGATATACAAGGAAGCTAGTAATACAAGAAGTTTTTTTGGAAATTGCATGAGCGATACAATGTCCAAGTTGACAGACGTGTTGTCTGCATCCTCTCCAAAGGATATACGAATGAAACATCGCGCTTATTACCAGAGAGCTGTGAAATATATTAAATATTCATATAACCCAATCTGCAATGTCTTCAGCCAAAGAAAGGTGTTGAAAGCGTCAGCCAAGAAAACATTTCATATGATGAAAATAAAACTTTAATACAAGCACGGTATTAATGTAATCGATAATTATGACTTACTCAAGATTTCTCAAGCGAAAGATCGAAGCTTTTAATTGATCAAAGCACAACTTATGCTTGTATCGTTAGACATTAAACAGTGAAAATACAAGAGCCTTAAATCTGAAGAGGTGTTTGTATAATTAAGTATGTTTTTAATCTGCTGTTTTCTATGATAATTCATAGAATAATTCATATTCACCCCAGAGTTAATCATTAACGTTTTGAAGCTAGTTGAAATGACCAGTGGTAAAATCTTTAATAAGTTATAACAGCTTCCTTACTCAATCAACGTACTTGTGATCTTCCGCACTGCTCTCTCGTTGTTACATCCACTAACTTTGTGAGTCGACTAACAATCAAACAAGAAAAGCCTTTAAAAAGGCTAAGTTGGAGGCACCCTTGTTAGGCTAAGAAATACTGCGAAAGCATAGGGTACAAATAGGATAGGATTTTCATTACAGTAAATAAATTGATTAAGGCCATTAATAGAACAAAGACCTTCATTTTATCTTTTATTTAGAAAAAAGTTATACAATTATTTGTTCATAGCATCAAATAATAGAATAGTGAGGCAAACTTGCAGTTATAAATAGATCTATGCAGTTCTGTTTTAAACAACAGTCACCGATTTATCCCTTGGAAATAGATCTATTTTTAGAATATAGGTCACAATTGATAGCGTCAAGCACCGCACGAAGTGTTGGACTCTTTTGCAAATTCATAAATCCATATGTATCACTAATTGTTTCTCAACTCTCAAAGATTGCAAGTACAAGTTATATTAAATTAAAGTCTAAAGCATAGTTCACTACGTCTATCTTTGTCTGTCACGAAGCGATATCCCACAAATTGACTCGCCTTTATGACATTCTCTACTTATCGAATTGTAGCCGCTTGTTTCTCGCGTGTGCCGTTGTAAAGGAGGGTTTTTTACTAACATGGAATAGAATTTTCTAACCTTTCATGCGACATTTACGCGTCTAATTTAATACACGTGCGGTCATGAAGAATTGTACTGTCTTTTTTATTCTTAGACACCTCTGTTCCCTTTAAATTTTGAGATTTGCAGAGACAATCGTTTTCCGTATTAAAGGTTGCCAATTATTTCGGAATACCCACATGGTCACGTGGTTCTAAATTTGATACAGATGTGTTCATTGGTTTACGATATTGCCGAAATACAAAGAGGCTAAATATGATTGGTTGAAAGTTCCTTTGAAAATTCCAACTGTAATATAGAGAGAATTTCAGCTGTTAAGATGGTTGGAGGCCGGTGGGGCCTCCAACCAATAACGCTTGACTGTGGTTATAAAGCCTCCAGGCGCGAAATGAGATCAGGATAGCGAGCTGCTAGATTGGACGTAGTCCAACATATGCTGTTTGTGGTATACATATAAACTTCATGGTTGGAGCGACATCTGTAATATTTTCAATAACGTGCTATGATGAAGTGCCCATAATCTATTAAGATGGGTAAAATATGGTTGAGCAATATAAATGGATGACTTTGCTTAGAATTTAGAGAAGACTTTTTCAAAGTATTTTTGAAAAGAGAAGTTCCCTGAAATGTAAATCATTTTTTGTTTGATATAGCATCAATTTGAAAACTTGTCGAGTATATGCTCCAAATGCATGATAGTTTAAATAACTGATCAATGTATGTTGTATAGGGTTCCTTTACACACATAAAACTACCAATGAGAGGTTAAAGTGTAAACATATGTTTATATAAATAAATTCCTAGTGCATAAAAAAGTAACCAACAGAATGAAGGAAACTTTATCTTGCCAGTGATACAGTCAGTGTAGTATTGGTTGACATGTTGTTTGTTTTGTCAACTGATGATTTAGAGAAACTTTTTGTAGATGTCTCTGATATTTCTGATCACTACCTTATGGTACCAGCTCTGATAACACTTCAGTGTAAAGAAAAGAACGATTACGTTTTAAAGGGAACTTAGAGGTTTTAGGACTTACATGTATGTCCTTTAATATTGATAATAAATTTCATTACAACATTAACACCAAAAATCTGTATGTGAAATCTGAATGACACATCCAATGTTAATTTGACATTGCTTAACTAAAAAATAGATTTTTTTTCACGAATTTCATGCTCTTCGTAGTTTACTTTGGGTAAACTATCTTGATTTTTATGTACATCAAGATGATATATGTGACACTATACCCGTTTTATTTTACATTTATCTGTAGTGAGATGTCAAATAAAATTTGTGATATTCCGAGCATGTATTTCGTAACAAAGCTCTTGAAGTTTTTAAGGTTTTTTCATATTTGCATTATCATACAATATACCATGATTAGAGTAATTTAATCTCGTTGCATTCCTCAACGGCAAGGGTTTTGAAGGATAGTTTTACAAGTATGCATTCCGGTGTACATGATGGGAGGTATATTCAAGTATTAAATAGCCTAAGTATGAATTGATTGTCAACATGTTTTCAGATGATTATTTGTCTTATTTCAATAAACTAAGAAAATTATGTCGTAAATCCATTTAATCCCTAAATTCTTTACACAGGAGAAATTATCTAATTTCAATTTTATTTTTAACGTAATACCTTTGATTTTTTTATAACTTTCATTCCATTCATATCATCATCATTATAAGCCTTACTAATAATGATTCAAAGAAGAAACCCAATGTAAAGCATTAATCACTACAACTATATATAGATGTTGTTGATCAATGTGAACTATTGACATGGTACATTAGAGAAAGACAAAAACTCAAATTATGTGTAATGGATTGGAATCATCACGAATCATGTGAACGTTAGTTGTTTACATGTAATTTTACAGATTCGAGGTAAATTCTTGTTGTGACCTTCTGGAATTCCTATGATTCTTATTATCCTGTTTAGAAGGTTGACACACTTCCATCACTCATCAATTATTCTTGAGCTACAGAATGGCTGAAAGGAAGTTTGCACATTGAATTCATAAGGGAGTTTTTGTGATGATAGGAAATGTTTTATTCATGTTATTGTGTTCTTGATTATAATTCTGAAAATAATATAAAAATAAGAATTAGAAACCTTTCAATGAAGATAACAAATCTTTATGTTAAATTGGAATCAAATCATGTTAATTGATTTCAAATACGGTCTCCTTATATTAATAAGATAATATATTAATGAACATGTAGCATTACATTTTTTTGAAAATATTTCTGCATAGCCATCTCTTTCATTTTAATGGTACTACATTTTATCAATGAACATTATGGAAAGTATCTTATGTTCTTTTTTACACTCTGTAACTACCCACCGGTTGTAATGTCCTTCTCACGTGTGCGAGCTTATAGTTACGTTACCAGATATATATTCTTTCCTTTTTTTTAAAAAACTCAAAGCACATTTATTAAAACACCCTTCAAAAGTATTTTTTCAAAATCATATGTTCTTTAAATCACAGCAGAAATATAGTCACCTTTCAATGATCACTTAAAATATTTCTCATTTCTATATCGAAATTATTCCCTGTTTCCTGTGCTTGGGATAATCTCACAGTGTGCAAAATTGAACAAAACTGACTTGGAAAAAAATAATCATGGTTTGCTATCGAAATCCACTATTGGATTAATGTTTGAATATGTTCAAAAGATCCATAAAAATGTTTCAAAACAAGATAAATCCAGCTTATTATGATTTATTAACAAATTATAAAACAATACTCCCAACAATAAATTTAATACATTTTTCCTATCATTTTATTGAACTTGAATTACAGGTAGATAATCCTGAAATCTTGAAAAGTATGTCTTTTCAAAATGTTTTGTCTTACAATATGTTTAAAGTCACTTTTAGATATCAGTAACCTAAATGTTGTTCAATTGGATGGGTTAATATGAAAATACCAATTTGTAATAATTACGTTTAAAGAGATAACGTAAATGTATATTTTGCCTTCTTGTCATACTTACTGATCACTCCATCCAATCATCCTTATTTCACAGGTTGTGAACGAAGTTAGAATTAGTTACAGTTATTTAAGATCCAGAACCAGTTTTTAATAACTTTTATGTATCAGTTTGGTATACCTTAAACAGCAATTTAATATGTTTGTATCAAATATACATTAACTCATGAAGCAATAGAACCAAGAAGACTGAAAATTACATCTCAAAGTTATATCTTGATATAATTGCTAACATTTCATCAAAAACTAACAAATTGACATTTCATTGAATTTCTAGTTTTATCCAATCAACTAATTAACAAGAACTCATTCATTCATCTAACAATCCAATTTACTTGTCAAAGAACTTGTTCAGATAAAAATCTCCTCTGTGCTATTATTGATGGAAATTGTGTAAAATCTATTAAAATTGAATTTCTTCATATTTCCTCTGATGTTTTGGAATGTCTTAAGACAACGGAAACAGACAAACCACTCATTGAATAGTTGATTTTAAAATTTGTATTTTTTAGTTCAAAAGTAAGTTTCTGAGATTGTTTGTTTAGTCATGTTTTTGTGTTCTTGGGTATAATTCCAATTATCATATTTATCGAAGGATTAAAATTCTTTTCATCTTCATTTATATACATTTACATAATATAAAATATGTATGCTAGTTTCCACATTGTTATGTGTAAATTCAATTGTTTCCGAATTGGCAGGGCAAAAGCTGTAGCTTTTGATATAAAAGTAGTTGTAATGTTCACCCATCAACTATTCAATATATAATTCCTAAAGGCAAGTTCACATTTTCATTTAGGAGTTTGTGAGATATAACTTTCATTTAATCAATACCGATTCCAAAATCGAAAAAAAAAAAACAATAATCGAAAACCTTTAAAACAAGTCATCTGACGGGTTTTATTGACACAATCATCAGACTTAATGACGTGAAAGAAATGTTGTATCAACGATTCATTGCTCACCTCTAATGCCTAGCAAATCATTTGTGCATGAAGATTGCTGCAGTATTCAATAACTAATCGTTGCCGTCGTTCTGGCAGTGGAACCCATTGGCACAGATTGGCACAGAATATCATTAATCGATATTGTTAAGTTTAATGATAGCAATCAGAGCAGAAAGAGTACGCAATTTGCCAGCAATTCAAGGATTATTTATCTTACGCAGTACCAAAAAGAGGAAATATATTTGTTTAAAACATTGAAAAAATGTTTTTTAAACCAAATTTGAAATTGATAACATTGATGGATTTATATCAACCTCGGTGATATATAGAGTATACTAAACTACCTTCAAATGTATCTATTTTTATTACACAAGTTAAGTATTCACTATAAAACGAGCGAAAGCAAAATAATAGTCATAGGTGGAGTGCATTGATTTTATGGCACAGAAATAGTGATAATAATGATAGAAGGCCATGTAGCAAAATATAAATATCGTAACCAGGACACTTTTCCTGTAGCATTTAGCACCTAAGACTAAGAAACCTCCAACAGAACGATCATAATAGAATCCTCTTTATTGTGCATCACATGTATGTGACATTCAAATACCTTAGTATGCTTCCACCCTACCCACCTGATGATGTGACATTCAAATACCTTAGTATGCTTCCACCCTACCCACCTGATGATGTGACATTCAAATACCCTCATATGCTTCCACCCTACCCACCTATTGATTTGACATTCCAATACTTTAGTATGCTTCCACCCTACCCACCTAATGATGTGACATTCAAATATTTTAGTATGCTTCCACCCTACCCACCTATTGATTTGACATTCCAATACTTTAGTATGCTTCCACCCTACCCACCTAATGATGTGACATTCAAATATTTTAGTATGCTTCCACCCTACCCACCCATTGATTTGACATTCCAATACTTCAGTATGCTTCCACCCTACTACCTGATGAATTGACATTCAAATACCTTAGCATGCTTCCACCCTACCCACCTGATGATGTGACATTCAAATACCTTAGCATGCTTCCACCCTACCCACCTGATGATGTGACATTCAAATACCTTAGCATGCTTCCACCCTACCCACCTGATGATGTGACATTCAAATACCTTAGCATGCTTCCACTCTACCCACCTAATGATGTGACATTCAAATACCTTAGCATGCTTCCACCTTACATACCTGATGATGTGACATTCAAATACCTTAGCATGCTTCCACCCTACCCACCTGATGATGTGACATTCAAATACCTTAGCATGCTTCCACCCTACCCACCTAATAATGTGACATTCCAATACTTTAGTATGCTTCCACCCTACCCACCTAATGATGTGACATTCAAATACCTTAGCATGCTTCCACCCTACCCACCCATTGATTTGACATTCCAATACTTTAGCATGCTTCCACCCTACCCACCTGATGATGTGACATTCAAATACCTTAGCATGCTTCTACCCTACCCACCTAATGATGTGACATTCAAATACCTTAGCATGCTTCCACCCTACCCACCCATTGATTTGACATTCCAATACTTTAGTATGCTTCCACCCTACCCACCTAATGATGTGACATTCAAATACCTTAGCATGCTTCCACCCTACCTACCCATTGATTTGACATTCCAATACTTTAGCATGCTTCCACCCTACCCACCTGATGATGTGACATTCAAATACCTTAGCATGCTTCCACCCTACCCACCTAATGATGTGACATTCAAATACCTTAGTATGCTTCCACTCTACCCACCTGATGATGTGACATTCAAATACCTTAGCATGCTTCCACCCTACCCACCTGATGATGTGACATTCAAATACCTTAGCATGCTTCCACCCTACCCACCTGATGATGTGACATTCAAATACCTTAGCATGCTTCCACTCTACCCACCTAATGATGTGATCTAGCTCAAGCAGACTAACGATGAAGTCATGCCTAACCAATCCACATTCTAAAGCACTGAATTTACCTGTTTCGATACTTGTGTAATGAAAGATATTGGAACTTTGATTTCCATTAATGTTATCATTTTGGGAAGTTTGTTGTTATTCTGGACATGGAAGCAATGTTTGAGCTTGTGAAATAAAGTTCAATGGTTTGCTTGTGCTGTTTTCAAATCTATTCGTAAACATAACACAGCATGTTAACGATAAGGTCAATGAGCTATTGGCATAACTGAATGAGGGTAAACAACAGAATTATACTTTAAAAATGTTAACTTAGATGTTTAGACCGTTACATATTATTTGTCGTGATAAATGTGGGAAACTGAAAATCAACAGATGGGTTAAACTAACTCAGAGGAGATACGTCAGAGAAAGCATATCAGCGGTTCATTTTACCAAAGCAGTGTTTTGGATATCTGGTAATGTTGCTTTAATACAAATTCTACCATGACATTTTAAAATCCTTGTTTTTTATTGGTTTATTTCATTGTCAAATCTACGCTCCAACACGACTTTTAGAAGCCGAATGACCGCGTTGGAATAAATGGTCCCAATGCTCGATGCAAAGAAGAGACGTAACAGCACTGCGCGGAGTTCGACGCTCTACCGCTAAACATGATGAAAACGGGCTTTTGATAGCCTTCTGTTACCAATTACTATTAGACATACATACTTTTTCACGCTTATATAATCAGTTATTACTCAATCATATGACGTTTTTGCATTAATGTGGAAAACGTTTAATTTTAGGCCGCGATGATCATATGCGGCAATGATAGTTTTCATTCTAACACAGTGACGTCTGTTACAATATCATTATTTATATTCAATTCAAATAACGCTCCCGAAAAGTCCCAATGAACGGTCCCGACCGGACATACGGGCAACTGTAAAAAAACATGGCTGAGAAGTAAACTGATGTTGTTGAGTACTCGATGTTTGTTCTCTGATTTGAGAAGCTACAAGATATTGAAACAACGTCATAGGCTTGTGCAGTGTGACGTGATGTCATAAGACTGGTCACGTGATCAGCTAAGGACTTTGGTATCGGCCATTTTGTTGGAGGTGATTCAATACTCTTTGAAGTCAAATTGTTATGTTTTGTGCTGGCGTAATGAGTGTCAAGAAAAACCCAATGCTCTGACGTGTTAACTTTACAATTCTTATATTTTTAACGTTCACTACTCTATCTTTTCACTTCAATATTAGTTCAGGTGTTACCCATTATACCTATTTCAAATGGATATGCCTATGACCGCGTCACGCCTGAACTTTCGCGACATCATAGAAATGTAATTAAAAATGTTTTGAAAACTCGTTATGGTAGAATGGAGATAAACCTATTGTGTTTTTAATTTTTTGTGATTCGAACGAGGATTCGAAACCTGTTGATTTTATTCGGAGCCGAAAGCGTAACCATAATTGACACTGTTGACACTAATGGTACACAGTTGCACCAACTGTCATTTATCAATATGTAAGGTACTTTTATCATTGTTATCAGTGAAAAAATAGGCATTATGACAGCTTTGGGTTTATAAGCGATTTACTACATTTTGCCAATTTGCCAAGTAACGAAGAAAATAGGTCAGTAATTAACAAAACCAAAATATTTTTATGTGGATACATATGTAGTAGTTACCATGCCTGGTTTTTGGATACAATTTGATGTAAGGTTATAGATATTCATACTAGTTGAAGTACATTTCTCACCACATATCTCTGTTCACCCACTTGCAACCAAATCAAGCTCGTTGATTGTGGTAGAAAAAGCATCCAAGCTTGAAATGAGATCGAGAACGTGACCTACTTGTATGGATAATTTCCAACATATGCTGCCTGTGATATGCATATAACCTTTATAGTCGATGGATTGCATTCCTTTATGGGGACATTGAAATGATAATATTCTACAGCAGGGTGTCACATAATGGTTTGTTCAGTATAGTTATTTGCGCTATAAATATGAAAGATCTAGCGACCCAGATAAATCAGTAACATTATATATATTTCAAATAGAGGCCACTACACGACCATATATTTGTTACATAATTCTTCTTATGCTTAAGTTCATCAACCATTTATTTAGGAGGGACTCTGGTACAACAAGATACTGCTTCTAGATCCAAGATTGTTGGATCTGAAATATTACTTGAAAAAGGATAATGTTTTAAAGAGAATCTAAGACTTTTAAATTACACAAATACCTTACCGAAAAGGTTTTGATTGTATTACGTTACGTTTGTAAATTTGCATTTATGAAAAAGAATTCAATCAATTTCTTTTAATACCTCTACATCTCAGTTATTCAACAATATCATAAGAAGTGAAATGTCAAATTGGATGCATTTTTCACCTGATAATAGGAATTATTATAAGTTATACTGGACACGCTATTTGGGAATGCATATCACACTGTGTGATTCTGAGTGTTCATTTATGGGCACTGCAATATATACTGTGTTAAATGTACCCTCTGTTGCTAAAAATAACTTAATTATTAGATCACTCTGTGTGACCAATAACTATCAAGATTGGAATCTTGGTCTATCCCAGGAACATGAAAGTGTATTTGAAAAGGAAATGTGATTTTATTGTATAGAAAATTTCTAACAAACCATTTCTCAAAAGAGTTTATGTTTCAAGTAAAAGTCAATAAAAGGCCTGCTTAAAATCAATAAAACCCTTTGAGCATTTTGTTCGATTTTCATATGTCGTTTTATAATTGTTGCAAGCCTTTGTGATCTTTCAACAATTGAGCCATCAACAATTTAAGTGTGTCACTCGAAGGGTAAGGTTTTCACATCAAAGCAACATAAAAGACGTACAATGGTACAATATAAGGTATTATCAAACTGGGTGCCATAACAATTAAGCTTTGCTTTCTTGATTTGCATTGAATAATCCTCAATCCATGTTAAAACCATGAGAACTGTCACATACGTGTGTCGCTGGTTCTACACTTAGTTGGTACTGTTAGTTGATAATTAGTGACGGAGGCACAATCCTGTAGAGTTTTTTGGGCATGACATTCATATAAGAATTAATTAAATGTTGATGCCATGAAGAAACAGTAACAAAACATTTCTCATGTCTATTTTATCATTATTTAACATTATCTTCAGAATATAGTAGCTGCTATTTCCCCTCCCTTCAAAAATGATATTTTGTCATGTTCAAATCATTTCATAAGATTAAATTATTACATATACTTGTAAAATTTGAAAAAGAAACAATCTAGGGCATGATGGATGAACACAAACTGAATCATATGAATAGTTGGTTGCCTTCCATTGTTAAATTTTCCTGTTCATGAAATTTAATTTTAAAAACTTAGTAGAAATTGTTACGGTTTTGTATGGCAAGGGTTCCCTGACGTGTTACCCAAACGGGTAACGTTATTATTGAGAACATCCAAACTAGAACGTTAGGCTTAAAACGCTTAGTTGTTTCATTTATCAATAGACATAGGGTGACAATACGTATTAAGAAGAGGTTGGTTTAGGCGATTGAGGGGAGACAGGCTTTACAAAAAACTTACTGTTGTCAATGTGCTACAATGTGACATCTGTTATTCAAGTTTCATTCAAGAATATACTGGTTATGTAGTATGAAGTAACAAGTAACAAGTCTATTAAGAGTCTTCAATGGAATTTAACTAAGATCAAGATGATATTTACCGGTAGGCTAGATACAGATGAAAACCTATTGTCTTCCGTAAAAACTTGACTTAGGTTTTTTCATATGAGAATTTCATCACAGTTGTTAAACGGTTTTTTTTTTCAAATTATCGATGAACAACAGCAAACACTCTTAAAAGGTCAAATAACAAGAACCATTATAAAATCATTTTAAGAAATAAGAAACACAACTTTTTTCACAATAACAAAGCTGTATCGAGTGACTACATGAGAAGCCTTACTGTCTGATCAATTGATGTGAAACGAACGCTGTGTCAATATTTCATTGATCACCTCTACGAGCAAGCTTACAAATCACTTAGGAAGTATTGAATATCGTGCTATTATCTTTCTTCTTGAAATGACAGACAGTGACACAGGATATCAATAATCAACATAGTTTACTACTATTATATTCAAAGCTGGTTAAGTAGGCCCACTTTTTTCAAACCAAGGATAGCACTTTAACACAGTTATGTCAATCATGGCAAATTCTAAGTGCTCTGCACCTATAATGTTGGTTTGTATATTCTCGCTTACAGATATCGATATATAGAATGTACGATTATCTTTTGATAATTATTGAATAAGAAGAAGTACATTTATCTTAAACATGATTACACGGTCAATAATAACATTGTGATAATTTGCACAAAGTCGGATATTTCTGATAAAATGAGTTCATGCATGTGTTTATAAGATAGTTGTTATGTGTATTATCTAGTTGACTGTAAGTTATTTATATTCAGAGGTTATAACACGTTATGTTCACATAATTCCATATTCCAGTCTGGAATTTCACTATCACAAGATGAAAAGGACATAGCCGTTGGTCAGACAGACAGATGAGAAACAACTGCCATGTTAACGAAATCGCTTGTTGACTGTCAAGAAAGATTTATAATCCATTAACGGCACCAGATGTTGTATAAACAACCAACCTGTGTCTAGTCTACGTTATTATGCTGGATAAAAATAGAATATTTTTCATCGACGTTGCTACCTGTGATGAACTGCTCAGGTAAAGTTTAGCTCCTTATATTCTGTGCAGCTAACTGAACTGACAAAGAAAAGTGGTCAATTCCTCAGTATGAAACTGGTCATCGAATCATAATCCAAAATGTTGTATCTCCTTTACCAAGTCTGCACTTTCATCTGTTTAGTAGTTACTCCCTGGTGAAATTTCGATATATTACTGTATAAAACATGTTTGAATAAACTTGTCTCGAACAGTTTAATCATTTACAGGTATCTTCTGTTTAATACCAATGATATTGCATAAAAGATGTAATCAGTATTGTATGAACCTTGATCATTCATCTTATTCATTGAAAGTCCTGTTTGAGATACATGAGCAGTTCCTGAATTCAAGTCTTCCATGTCAAATAACTGCCATTTAGTGTAATTTAATATTTACATCATTAAACTATCTGAAGTATGTATTCATTTTTAAATTTCTTACACATGATACTTATTTTGAAAGACTACAGTAGTGATTGGTTTGATAGCATGTTTAAAGTACTGATTAAATTCAACATATTTAAAGCTGGTTTGACATACTGATTTTATTCAACATAACGATTGGTTATGGAATGATTCAGAAAAGAACATTATCATTCTGTCATGACTAATTTCATCATATACATAAAGATTATATAGGTCATTTTGAGTTAGAGTTGCTATGCCTTATGTCTCTTGTTTGCCATTTTAAGACATTCCATCTTCCTGCTTTTTACGCTTCTGACATCTTCAGTTTATGCGGACGTCTTGTTGACAAAAATGAAAGCTAGAAGCACAAGCAGTGTTCAAAAGTTATTGAGCGGTTCTAGACATTCCAAAGAAATACAACACATATTCTGGCACTTGTAATAATCAACTACTGGGGAATCGATTCTTTTTTTGCATTATTCAGTCTGAGAGATCTTCCATCAAAGAAGTGTTGAGGGCCTCAGCCAAGAGAACATATATTGTGATGAAAGCATAACTTTAAGGAAATCCTAGGCTAGGGGTATTGATTACTGTTAGACTTATTCAAGACATATAATTCCAAACCTTCCAAAAAGAGAACTGTTCATGCTATGAAGTCACAACTTATCCTATACTGTCTTACAATAATCATACATGAAAATACAAAGTATTGCCATATCATCTACCTTAAATGTACAATTTAGTTTCTTCTATTGCCAAATGTGTAACTATCAAACAATTAAGTATACGCAATCACTATATATATCACGTTTAAGTAAGCAATACATGAATGGACTTGAGGGTTGACAATCAACTGATATGTGTAAGGCATCACAAATCACATCAACGTATTTGGAGATAAGGGCAAGAAGAATTCGTCAATTCTTATTTCAAATACACAACTGGAACCATTTGTAGAATAACCTCAATGCTGCAGATCAATAAATTGATTCATTTTCTTTATTAATCAGAAGAACGTGTATGTTTCTCTTTTCCATTTCAATAACGTTTTTCTACCAAACTATATATTCTAAACCTCTTTCTTCACATTTGATTACATTCAATGCCATTGTAAAGGTTATAACGTTACCATGTGATTAAACGGTCATCAAATTACTTTGGTGTACCTTGATTCTAGGTTAGCCACCTGATAATCCAATATTGATATTAATCTTTCTTTAAAACCTTCGGTGTATAAGAAAACTTCTACCCGTGACTTCAACAGCGGTCGATCACGATGGTGGTAGTTTTTTACGTCCAGTCTACATCGAGTCCTTACATCTTACTGTCCCTCTGCTAAGAAAGGGGCTGTTAGGAACTTATGTTAAAACGTCTTCATATTGTGTACAGTCGAGGTTAAATATGTGATGAATGAAATGACAGTATTACGTCACCTTTACAAACGGAAGACACCTTTAACAGTATTGTGTTACTGTATTAAAACTGAATACTTAGTCACAGTTATTTTATCATGTAAATTGTGAAGCTTGTGTTTTGTGATGAGGATGACGCCCAAACAGCAACTAAACGTTCTTGAAAGTAACACAAAGGTTATCTATGTAAAATCTTATTTGTTACTTCAAACATATCTACATGAATGTGACCATAGGTGACCAAAACAGCTCGATTGATATAAAATTCAGGACAGTCTATTTCATGCTTTGTACACATGTATCAGAATACTGTACTTCTATTTATTTTAATTCTGTACTTGTGAATTCTATGTGCATGCATGGGTCTATATGTAACTACAAGTAATGCATGGGTCTATATGTAACTACAAGTAATGCATGAGTCAATATGTAACTACAAGTAATGCATGAGTATATATGTAACTACAAGTAATGCATCAGTCCATATGTAACTACAAGTAATGCATGAGTCTATTTGTAACAAGTAAAGCAAGAGTCTATATGTAACTACAAGTAATACATGAGTCTATATGTAACTACAAATAATACATGAGTCTATGTGTAACTACAAGTAATACATGAGTATATGTGTAACTACAAGTAATACATGAGTCTATTTGTAACAACAAGTAATGCATGAGTCTATATGTAACTACAAGTATTGCATGGGTCCATACGTAACTACAAGTAATACATGAGTCTATTTGTAACAACAACTAATGCGTGAGTCTATATGTAACTACAATCATTGCATGGGTCCATACGTAACTACAAGTAATACATGAGTCTATATGTAACTACAAATAATACATGAGTATATGTGTAACTACAAGTAATACGTGAGTCTATTTGTAACAACAAGTAATGCATGAGTCTATATGTAACTACAAGTATTGCATGGGTCCATACGTAACTACAAGTAATACATGAGTCTATATGTAACTACAAATAATACATGAGTATATGTGTAACTACAAGTAATACATGAGTATATGTGTAACTACAAGTACTACATGAGTCTATATGTAACTACAAGTCATGCGTGAGTCTATATGTAACTACAAGTAATGCATGGGTCCATACGTAACTACAAGTAATACATGAGTCTATATGTAACTACAAATAATACATGAGTATATGTGTAACTACAAGTAATACATGAGTATATGTGTAACTACAAGTACTACATGAGTCTATATGTAACTACAAGTCATGCGTGAGTCTATATGTAACTACAAGTATTGCATGGGTCCATACGTAACTACAAGTAATACATGAGTCTATATGTAACTACAAATAATACATAAGTATATGTGTAACTACAAGTAATACATGAGTCTATTTGTAACTACAAATAATGCATGAGTCTATATGTAACTACAAGTCATGCATGAGTCTATATGTAACTACAAGTAATGCATGAGTCTATTTGTAACTACAAGTAAAGAAAGAGTCTATGTGTAACTACAAATAATACAAGAGTATATGTGTAACTACAAGTATTGCATGGGTCCATACGCAACTACAAGTAATACATGAGTCTATTTGTAACAACAAGTAATGCATGAGTCTATATGTAACTACAAGTATTGCATGGGTCCATACGTAACTACAAGTAATACATGAGTCTATATGTAACTACAAATAATACATGAGTATATGTGTAACTACAAGTAATACATGAGTCTATTTGTAACAACAAGTAATGCATGAGTCTATACGTAACTACAAGTAATACATGAGTCTATATGTAACTACAAATAATACATGAGTATATGTGTAACTACAAGTAATACATGAGTATATGTGTAACTACAATTACTACATGAGTCTATATGTAACTACAAGTAATGCGTGAGTCTATATGTAACTACAAGTATTGCATGAGTCTATATGTAACTACAAGTATTGCATGGGTCCATACGTAACTACAAGTAATACATGAGTCTATATGTAACTACAAGTAATGCATGAGTCTATATGTAACTACAAGTAATACATGAGTCTATTTGTAACTACAAGTAATGCATGAGTCTATTTGTAACAACAAGTAAAGCAAGAGTCTATGTGTAACTACAAGTATTGCATGGGTCCATACGTAACTACAAGTAATACATGCGTCCATACGTAACTACAAGTAATACATGAGTCTATATGTAACTACAAATAATACATGAGTATATGTGTAACTACAAGTAATGCATGAGTCTATATGTAACTACAAATAATACATGAATCTATATGTAACTACAAATAATACATGAGTCTATACGTAAATACAAGTAATACATGAGTCTATTTGTAACTACAAGTAATGCATGAGTCTATATGTAACGACAAGTAATGCATGAGTCTATATGTAACTACAAATAATACATGAATCTATATGTAACTACAAATAATACATAAGTATATGTGTAACTACAAGTAATACATGAGTCTATTTGTAACTACAAGTAATGCATGAGTCTATATGTAACTACAAGTAATACATGAGTCTATTTGTAACTACAAGTAATGCATGAGTCTATTTGTAACAACAAGTAAAGCAAGAGTCTATGTGTAACTACAAGTAATGCATGAGTCTATATGTAACTACAAGTAATACATGAGTCTATATGTAACTACAAATAATACATGAGTCTATGTGTAACTACAAGTAATACATGGGTCCATACGTAACTACAAGTAATACATGAGTCTATGTGTAACTACAAGTAATTCATGAGTCTATTTGTAACAACAAGTAATACATGAGTCTATTTGTAACAATAAATAAAGCAAGAGTCTATTTGTAACTACAAGTAATGCAGGAGTCTATTTGTAACAACAAGTAAAGCAAGAGTCTATGTGTAACTACAAGTAATACATGAGTATATATGTAACTACAAGTAATACATGAGTCTATTTGTAACTACAAGTAATGCATGAGTCTATAAGTAACTACAAGTATTGCATGGGTCTATGTGTAACTACAAGTAATGCATGAGTCTATATGTAACTACAAGTACTGTATGGGTCTATACGTAACAACAAATAATGCAAAAGTCTATACGTAACTACAAATAATGCATGAGTCAATATGTAACAACAAGTAATGCATGAGTCTATACGTAACTACAACTAATGCAAGAGTCTATATGTAACAACAAGTAATGCAAGAGTCTATACGTAACTACAAATAATGCATGAGTCTATACGTAACTACAAATAATGCATGAGTCTTTATGTAACTACAAATAATGCAAGAGTCTATACGTAACTACAAATAATGCAAGAGTCTATATGTAACAACAAGTAATGCATGAGTCTATATGTAACTACAAATAATGCAAGAGTCTATACGTAACTACAAATAATGCAAGAGTCTATACGTAACTACAAATAATGCAAGAGTCTATACGTAACTACAAATAATGCAAGAGTCTATATGTAACTACAAATAATGCATGAGTCTATATGTAACTACAAATAATGCATGAGTCTATATGTAACTACAAATAATGCATGAGTCTATATGTAACTACAAATAATGCATGAGTCTATGTGTAACTACAAGTAATGCATGAGTCTATATGTAACTACAAATAATGCATGAGTCTATATGTAACTACAAATAATGCATGAGTCTCTATGTAACTACAAATAATGCATGAGTCTATATGTAACTACCAATAATGCATGAGTCTATATGTAACTACAAATAATGCATGAGTCTATACGTAACTACAAATAATGCAAGAGTCTATACGTAACAACAAATAATGCATGAGCCTATGTGTAACAACATGTACGAATTGTCTAAAAGGTACTTGTAAATACCTTTTATTTTATAAAATTGGCAGAAGAGAGAATGATAAATTCTCCCAAACTCTTACTTAATCCTGTTTATGTAAACAAAAAATCCTTAATCATCGAATTTCAGCAAATGCGAAAAGGACTACTACAGGGCTTTCTCGCTCACTCCTTCTCTGTTAAATTCTATATCTCTGACAATCCACTTGAAATCAAATAAAGGTCGTTGATCGTAGCTTTGAACTCTCTGGGCGAGAAATGAGATCAGAAGTGGGACCTGCTAGTTTGGATTAGTTCCAACATATGCTGTCTGCATGCAATATATATATATAACCTTTTATCCAGAGACTGTGGTGTGTTGATATATTATTGAATTATACTTTATTCATAAGTGCCAAATATTACAGCGGTCAAATTTCCGCTCATAAAGACTCTTCAATAATTATTTTTCTGTACATGTTTTGTAACTTTTTTGTAAATAACGTATTTTTCTAAAAAAAAAAAATCGGAATTCTGTTCTTGCAAACCATCAATTGTTCAGCAATTATTTGAAAAATATTATTATTGAAATGAAAATTCTACATGAAGGCAGTCAGAAATTCAAGTTTATACCCTCTGCTACGTGGTACCTTATTAGAACATTTCAATTCCCCTTTTTGATATCAAGGTGAATTTTCAAATCATAAAGAATGTATGTAATATTTTATTCAATTTGCTTACATTCGAGCGTGCTAGTTGTTTCTTCATCTTTTCATAACCACGTTTAGTAGGAGGAAACAGATCCATCAATCATCAATCATTCAGGAGCCACAGAACATCTTCTGATAAGACGTTTACATCTCGAAATAATGTGGGACTATGTTTTATGTTATGATGTTCTTGAACTAAAATTCTTAATTAGTCTGAAAATGAAAATTCAGATTTTTTTTAGATGAAATGAAAACAATTAAAAGCGAAATGTTTTTAATAATTCAAACTGAAGTTTCAAAAGATGCTAATTTGTTCATAAGTGACATTTACATTTAATTCATTATTTATCATTACGGGGAAATGTGGATATTTCTCCTATCTAACTTCAAAAAATACATTCTATTAAAAAATTAAAAAACGCCCCGTGTGGTGTGCCCTTTAATTTCAAAATTAGAATCTATTGTTCTACTTTTTCTAAACTAAATGCCGTTTACCCATCGCGTTCAACTGTTTAGAAAATATATATTTCCTTAATTGCAACCTGTGCATTTGCATTATTCAGTACCAAAGATGGGCTAATTTGTACAGCAACTTGCCTTTCACTTGAAATGGGCGATGAACTGAAAATATGTTATTTTAACTTTTATTGGCACATCACTACAGGGTTGTCATAGTTTGATATTCAGTTTATATATACAAAGATGATCAAATCGTGTTTATATTCATAAGTGGTTTGATTGTTAAACATTGGTTGACTTTTATTAGATTTGTTTGTGTATTTATCAATATTTTCATTGGTTCTGGCTTGATGTTCTTTTTCTATATCAATATTTTATCATCTGTTAGAATAATATTTGTCTCTGAAAATGACAATTTGTTATCTAATAATTCAATTATCATTATTGGGAAATAAACATAATGATCACTTTGCCATTCGGTCACCTGAGAATACATTGTGAAATAACTAACCACATACGTTTGTCGTAACAAAAGCTGGTAGAATAGCTGACAGCTTAGCTTGATTATATCCTGGCCTTAGACAGACATGATACAATCACAGGGAAATGATTATTACTACAAAACAATGAAATAGCCTGGTTCACTCCAGACCCCGAAGTGGTCATAAAGATGGGTTTTGTTAATAATGACTGTAAAATGAATTCAATTTTTGACCATGATAGTTTTTTTAACAAATGCTGAATCTCCACTCAATGAGAAACATTGCTCTCAGCTATCTTCTGTATGTACAGTACTTTATAGTCCTGTAACAAGAAATGTTGTTGTAATGTTGAATGTGAGTCTTTATGATTATAAATATCATTTTATGCCCTTATGTTTGGTATTCTTGATAAAAGGTGTATGCAATGTCGGGGAAATGGCAAATCACATGCCTTACGAAATAATTGTTGCAAAGTACTTAACACAGAACTAACTATGACTGATTTAAACAGAATATTAAAGGGATTGATCTTTGAATGAAGAACTGATATGCTGTAATTGGACATGGATGTTGTCCTTGTAAGCTTTAAGAACTTGTCACTATTTTTTTTATTTTTTTTGTAACTGAATTTTTTTAATTCCCTCAGTTGCACAAGGCTGTACTGAGTCACATGATAATTTATAACTATTACAATTGATAAAAATTTTAAATGATTATGAGATTTTTCTAAATTTCTTATTTCCTTACAAAACTTGCTATAGTGCCTTTAACTTGATGAGTGCTGTGTAGAAATAGTAACCAAGATATAGACAGTGATATATTAAAAGAGAGCATTTACTGGTATTGCTATTTTTTATTTTCAGTAATCTAGAGATTGGTTTAGTAATTAAAAAATCAGATCATTTATCATTATCATTGATAGATTTTGGCATTCGTTTAACAGTTTTCGCTGATAACTGCAAAACCCAGCCCCAAACATCCCAATCATTACAGAGTCTACGGATGTGATATTTCTCTTATGTAATGTGATTTTTTTTGTAACTTTTATGTTGCAATCACGAACAAGCGGGTTGGTGAGGAGGGGATGCGTCATTAACGAACACTCTATAGCTCATCATGGAAAAATACCGATGTTCTGGGAGGCTTACTCGTATGTTTAATTGTGTTGATAGAAATGATGCTTTGACGTAGTAACGAGTTCCATTGATAAATATATCATTGTTAATAAAGGAAAATATAGGGAACTGCCGATACTGACAAATCTTTATCATTATCACGTAGCACGGAAAGGCAAACTTGGTTGGAATTTTCTGAACATGGTAAACGTCAGAAAGACTTATCTTCATTTGGAAACTCTTATTGACACAGATACAAAATAACAAAACAGTTTTAATAATTGAAACATAAATTTCCCGGTATCTAACAGTAGATGTCATAAGCTAAACTAAACTAAAACAACTCTTCTGAAATGATTGAATTAAATGATATGGTGGGTTAGGTAAAGATAATCAGAGATGATTTAGTTTGGATAGCAATCAGTATTTTAACACAACAACTCTATGCAAGGGTGTAAGTGATCTTAATCTGCCTATCTATTTTTTTCCCATCTTCTCAGAGTAATCTGAGTCTAAATCAACAACATACCAAAAAGCTTTAACTATATATCTACCTGCTACAAACCCTATTGGTTCTCATTTATGATTGAAGGTAATGTATGTATAATCCCATTGGTAATAGCTGTATATATGCACTTTTGTACTATGTGATTGATCAACAAATGGGGTGCTAGGATTTAAGAAACCGCTTATATTTAGGCTTGTTAGCCTTTGGTAAACATGTGGTGATTAATTCCTAGTTTTGACTTATTAATAAGAAGCCCTGACCATAAGATATTTATTTTAGATATTGAGAATAAGGACAACTTCTTAATGATTAGCTATATCCATAGATTTATAAGACAGTACCTTTGAATGAATGCACTGCGGTATCAGATCAAGTGATGTGAAAAGACTAGCTGCTGTATCGATTTTTGGTCACTTATGTATGTCAGCTCATAAATCACATAGGCGTGTATTCAATATATAATTGTAACCTACGTTCTGGAAACGACACACAGTGACACCGTATATAATTAATCAATATACGTAACTTTGATAACAGTTATTATGAGAAAATGTTAAAACAAACATAGTTATTTTCAAAGTCTGGTTATGCTAAGGCTACAAACGAGAAAATATTTGTTTGAAAATTAGAAAGTTTTTTCCTTAATCATAACACAGGTTTCTAAAATAGTATCTATATATGTATGAATAGCAAAGTCAAAATAAGAACCTAAATATATATTAATTGACATAAAGATTGTCGCCATAAACACAGAGTATTATTGGATGCCTTCATTTACCTATACACTAAGGATTAGTTGTACTTAGTACTCCGTGTCTCTGACTCGAATTGTCATGAAAATAGAAATCAGATATTTTCAGAATTCATTTAAAATCAAACTACAATGATTTATCTTTTGAAAATGTTATGATTTTATCCTTTATCATATCATAAATTTCGTATAGATTTTCTGATGAATGTTCCCAAGGAATGATAAAGGGAAATACGGTTGAGTATTTCTGAACTAGTTTGTTACTGATATTCCTCCGGAAGGGTTTTCAGAAATGAATCTGTTCTGTGAGTCACTCATCAAACAAGATCAAACACAGTTGGCAGTTCATAAGGCAGTGTTAAACGCCGACATTAAAGGCTCAGTGATTAAACATAAGGGCAACAGGTGCTTGAGTACTGATAACTGTCTGGATCAATGAGTCCAGCAGTCAAATCTTGAAGTGTGTCAAAGATCTTTTGAACCGTATTGATTCGGGATCAAAACATTGAAAATCCTTCCATGAAATTTCTACGTTTTCAAATTGAATTTTACTACTCTTAGCAAAATGAAACAAACAAGCCCTGACCGACGTGGTAACATCTGAAAACATCAGAATCCATTCTGGAAAACTAAAACTTACTTTAGTACTTTTTTACGGAAAGAAAGGACAGTACTCAATTGGAAATAAATGATACCAATTGCCAGATACTTTTTAATTTATAAAAGGATCTCTTATAGGAAGTACATAGTGTACGTAAATCAGTTTCCTTAACTCAAAACATGTGGGTTCACAGGTAAATTGCTACATGTAGTTTTTGGTTGATAGACAACACCTTCTTTTATGACTACGCTATTTATCAACAAACTTAACCATCATATGATTTCTTATCATAAAGCCACAAGAACGGTTTTTTATTATTCTAATAATAGATAACTTATTGATATTAGATTCAATCCAATTTTAGGCCTTTTGTTAATTCAAACTGTCTTAAAAGTTGAATAGGATATGCTGAGCTTTCTTTTCAGCTTTGCATTTTACTACTTACTAATCGATTTGTGTCTTGGCATTTGGTTTGTTTTAACAGGTGAAGATTTACATAAATATGTTCAAATCCATTTTTATCATTGTATGTGTATTACTATGACTTATGACTATAGTTTGTTTACAACGAGCATTTATGAAAGTCCTTGTTTATGTAGCTTGATAGCAGTACATGAAATAGTCAATAAATTAAATTTTAATGTTGTGTGATGTATTGTGTAAAGCTGATAGTCCACGACCTTAAGGCAACGACTATGAGATGCAATTGTTTATGTGTCTATATGTAATTCTGTATGTATGAGATGCAATTGTTTATGTGTCTATATGTAATTCTGATATACCCTGAACCGTTATATAATATGATAAGATGTATTGATGATCAATCCAAAATCATAAGGTCAAGAGATTTTGATGAATCAAATGTAAATACTTACACAAATACCACATTTAGTAAATTACATAAAGAAGAAAAGCAGTTAATAAGATTTTCAAAGTCCTGGCAGCATCTGAAAGTAACAAAATTGTTGGGGATCCGGAGGATTATGTTTATCAACATAAGACATTTTATTGGTCAATTAAATTGACCATTCCCCCAGCACTTTTTCTTTCAACTAGTGTTGAGTGCTAGATAACTTTGTTTATTTGGATTGAACTCGGTAGCCTCCGGCAGAGTCCATAGTTTCCGAACAGTGTTGACTATATGTATGCGTTGCACAGACTTAAATACCTGGCGTTGGTGCCCCACTTGCAAAGTGAACGTATGGACGCGACTCACCGACCATCGCAAATTTAAATTATTAATTTTTGACATGTTTATTGTACATATTACAAAAGCCTTTTGTTTATCAATGTTAAATCCCGATCATGATTTTACTTGCAACTTTTGTGTATGGCTGAGAAATGTTACACCATTAATTCCATTCACAAATCTCAAGAAAGTTTAGGACCGTTAGCTTGGTTTGGTACATCTTGATTGGTGTATGCATAACGAGCAATAGGCGTAGGCTGTAAAAATTATATGTGGACGAGAAACATTAGAACTCTACCAATATTGATTTTGTCATGTGTAGAAATTTCTACAGTATGTATAAAATATTGATTTTAAAAGGGTTTTTTTTAGACAATAAGGAAATTTGTTTTCCAGTTTTTTTACTGATTTCTTTTCAGTTTTTTTTATGAATGAATTTTCATTGGCTGAAATTTTTATATATAATAGTTTGTGTTGCAATGTTCTACCGAACATGCCGGACGTGTTTGTGGTACAAAATAGATAAGAATAGTTAAAGAGGAAGCTACCTCTGTTGGGAGAGATATCTATAAGGTTAATTTTCGTCTCATGGTTAATTGGCAGACATGAATATGTGGATCTGTATTGTTGATGAAGTAGTAAGGAATTCAACTTTGCCACCTTCAGGTAGTATGTAACTGTTTGTATCCTTTTGGAGAGTTCTTCTATTCGCTGGTTAAATTATCCAACAATCAGTGGAAATATCATAGATTTTTGTTTTCAGTCATGATTGTCAGCTTCAAGTGACAATGGCCGTCTCAATCCTGACCACAAGCCATTGTAAATTGTACCTTTGTGACGAAACCTATCTATTCAGACCAGAATTTCTTTTGAATAAGGAGTCCAAACCAGATGTATTAACTGACAGACTGACATTTTTATCTGACTGCCTCTCAACGTGTGGACGTTTTAACCAAAAAAAGGAAAGTGTCATACGGTCGTAAATAGTGCAGTATTTTATTTCATATTCAAAGCACGTGTCTATCCTACAATTGGTAATGTATCAATGAATGATTTTGATTAGTGTAGTTTATTTTATACTAGGTGGCACTTCAGTTTAAATAGTCACCAGTGTAGTTATATAATACTGATAAAATATAATAAGGTATGATAATGATAAAAAAATTAAACAAAACGCATTTTGTCAAGAAAGGTTGTAAGGTTTTAAAATCCTTTAAGTATATCATATGTATTTTCAATCATTATTCATTTGCGGCTCCTCGTTAATAATGACAACTAGACATTTGGCTGTTTAAATGGCAATTTATGTTTTCAGGACCCACTGTTACTGATAATCAAAGTGAAGCATTATAGTATTGAAAATAATGTGACCCAGAATATAACAATGTGACATTTATGAACTATCTTAACGCCAATTTAACTCTATCAGCATTCACTCCCCACAAAGGTAGCTCTGTTACAAATTCCTATACGAAATTCTGTTCTAATGCGAGCATTTCTGTCTAGAAATGTAGAAGCCTGATTTGATGCAGTCAAAGTTAGTTGTGCATTCACACACGTCATTACATAAGTTATCATTTATATAAGCCTGTTATTTCCGTATGCTTCGGAAAACTAAGCTTTATTCGAATATACAATTCCCCTTTTACTCTTTTATTTATATATAGGTTATCTATGTTATAAAAATTTACATAGTTCTTCATGTTGCCGTGAGAGAAAGCAACTGAAAGCCCGATAGTTTCGAGAATTTTTTACGGAGTTACCATTTTTGGGGAGGGAATGGTCTGTCAGAGTTTTACTAAAAGGGTGACCACTATTTTGTCGAGGCTGGGTGGCCGTATGGTGAGGTGTAGGTTCGGGCAGTACTGGTGTTGTTGCGGAAGACTTAGGGTGTGAATTTGAATACCGCTAAATACAAGACTTTGTGTATGGTTTGATCACAAATATCACCATGTTGCATCCAGTTTATGCAGTTGAATAAAAAATTTTGATAACCTATTTTATTGCTAACATTTCGTTGCATCCTTTATGAGTTTGACAGTGAAACATGAGTTTACACGAATCCAATTTCAATTAGATTCGTTATACATTCTCGTTTATGAACTTTTTTTAAATACTGTAAGGAACATTTGTTAAAACTAGAACGCAATTTCGGGCGAATGCGTCTTACTTCAGTCTTCAAGATTTAAAGTCAGTCATAGAAGTTAATGTCAATTGAAACAGACTCTATACAAAGATAAGACTTCTGAACTCAGATGAATTTTCAACCCACATTTTCATTTCTTTTTATAATTAATGTATCCCATCTCCTTTTTTCAAAAAGACCACACGAGGAGAAAAAATGCCTAATCTTTTAGGTAAAGTAATTATGGCGTGTGACAACTATCAACATCAATACCAGCCACACTCCTCCTCCTGTGAGAAAGATGGCCCTTCTGAATCCTGGAGATCTGTTGCCATATACTGACGAGAGACGCTTCAAGCTGATGTCCTCATCCTCAGATATTATGGCCTGAAGAATCAGATACAGGGTGTGAAGCTCCTCAGAAAGGCATTTTATTTGCTTTGTGCGGTTGTGATACTTTTGATTGTTTAGTTCGATACTTCATATGTCCTATCAGTCTGACTTAGGAGGAGGATTTTATTTTTCATTTTGAATTTGTACAGAGGCTACGGTTTTGCAAATTATATGGATTGAATTCTTGTCAAATGAAATAAACTGAAACAAACGATGTTAATGTTTTTAAAATCAATAATTACTAAACAGTCTGCATTTTTTTCGCTTATGATTTATTTAATGAAAATTAAAAGACAACTAAGTATGTCATTAGATACATAAGATCTTTGTATAAATTTTCCTCTAAACATGTTTAGTATTTTGTTACATTGTTCTTAAATTGATAAAACATATTTAATATATCTGTGGTAATAAAAATCATTCTTTTGGTTACAAAATTAATTTAAAATGATTCAAACATCAAATCAAGGTACTTCTAATATTATAATCTAATGAATTAATCAATTCAAATTTATGAAATATCTCACTCAAATTTTGTGAAAACTTTGTATCAAGTGCTAAGTATTTACACTTTTTGAAAGATTGATCGAAACTGGAAATGGTACATTTGTTTTTAAAGTTATTGTATTTCTAATAATATTTTGGAATTTATGTTATCAATTTTAATGGCAGGACCCTCAGACTAAGGTTCACTAGACCTTGATACGCACAATGGCTTAATGTAGTTCACATCGTAACATAGAATGGCGGTAGAAACGAATTAAAAGTCTTATTAAATGATTTAGGAACGTATCATGTTGGTGTTTGGAGAGACGTTAGTGAGAGTATAAACAAACTTGAATTAACTATTTTGACAAACCACAAAAGACATTATTTTTTTTTACAACTATATTATTTTGAATGTTTTCCTCGAAGCCCTAATTTGACAGATTAACTTTTAATAAGTAAGAAAACATGTCACCAAAGTATCTCATGGTGTCTCAATGACTTTATGATATATCTGATGTCAGACATTCTCTGAAATTCTCACCGGCAATCATAATAGAAGAAGAGGAAGAAGAAGTTTATTCACTACTTAAGGCCTTATGGCCAAGAGTACAATCATACAATCAAAACAAATAATACATATAGTTTTTGGATGGACAGGTTAACATATGATTATAAAAGGGTTTTTTACACAGGCAGGTAACATTTTAGAAATATCGCAACCGATTTATTTACATTTACATTTGATGTTGCTAAAAGTTGTTTGAATTTTAATTCTGATGGAAAAGTATGATAATAGCTGGGTATATACAATATTCTTTACACAGAATGAAAGGGTCACACAAGTAGAACACAAATATATTTATCGCTATGTATATCAACATTATATCTTTATCTTTGTTTTTGAATGTTCAACTTATGGCTTCGACATCGAAATTCTAAAACGTTTGTGAGATATTATCACCCATCAACTTTCTTTTGTCAGATCATCATGCTATGACAGTTGTACAATAGCCTACGTTAACATTAGCCTATGCTTATCTTAGTGATAATCTTCGAATGAGATCTTCGTAAACATAGGGCCTCGTTGGAAAATTACTAAAATGACCTTAATTTATTATCAAGGTATTCTAAATTCAATGGTATAAGATGGCACAAAGAAAAAGCTTATTGTTAAGACTCTAGTTTCAGTAGATCTACGTTAAGGTCCAGGCATTAGGTTTTGGTATGAGCAAATAGAGGCTTTAGACTATTTAACCGTTTATCAATATAAAACTTTAGAACATTATTTTCCTTTCTATTTTCAACTCTCATTTTTTTATTTATTCACAAAATTTCATTAATTGAAATGGGCACTGGATTATTTTATGATATTTCCAAAGATAGATCCATAACTTGACACTCCTCAGTTTTCACTTTGACATTTCAGAACTTTGGACTTGCATAAGATGTATATTTTTTCCATGACAAAATTTGTAAATTTGCTGCACAAAAATTTCTTTAGATAGCATTAATCTAAAATAATATTTCAAATGAGTGGATCGTAGACGACGATATAAGGCATTTTCATTTCTAATCGTTTCCCTTTCAATGAATGTCATTATTTGCTTTTGCTACAGCCACTCGAAGTCAGTCATGTTTCCATACCTAAAGAGACGTTTAACCCATAAGTGCGGGATGAGTTTAATTCTAAATTAGTTGTAACGAGTGTATGGCGAGAGTAAGTCCCCTGTCGGCACTTCCTGGTACTATTTTGATCAGTCACGATCCCTCCGAAGTGGCAGCCTATCAGTGTGATGAAAATAGTCCAGTCATTCACGAATATCAGAGTCCTTAATTGAGTGTCAACACACCATTAGATACCATCAGATCAAAAGATTCCTCAATAAAATATCAGTCTATCATGATTTGTGGGAGTACAATCACTGTTGCATATCTTTGAGAAAACAGTAAGAAACATTGATTAAATGGCATCGAAATTTATATTTTAGTTATTTGATTTCATTATTTCCTAAAATATTGACTTGAATGAAAACTTAAGATTACTTTGTTAGGTACTCATAATTGTGTGAAGCTATGTGACAAAGATGGTAGCCAAAATGTCTCTCTACAAATGGACTTTTTAAACGTTAAGTAGCTTACAGTTAATAACACTTAAATTTCATTTATTGTTTAATCATATTCTTGCCATTCACGTGTGAGTACACAAGAACGCACCTTTGATTAGTACCCTCTATGTCATTCAAACTGCCTTGAGTTTATCATCATCGCCAACTCTTGTACCGTGCGAGTGTAATTTCAAATTGCGAAACAGATAGAGATGGCTCGTTACCAGATCTGGACATAAGGAGCATGGTTAGGTTGTTGAAAGGCAACTGTGCAATACGACCCTTGTGCACTGAAGCGTTGTCGTGAAGAAGTATTACTTCAGCAGTCAGCATACTGTGCCTCATTATCGTGATCGCCGTTCTCAATCAACAGGTCAACAGAGTAGGAACCGGTTATTGTAGTTTCAGTATTACACCCCTTGAATCCCTGAAAATGGTCGCCATGATTTTTGCAGCAAAATGTTGAGTTCTGAATTTCTTGGATGCAGGAGAATGCTTCCATTGAATGGATTCTTTCTTGGTGTTACGATCCCAGTGATGAATCCACGTTTCATCCCTAGTAACCAGACTGGCATAAAAGTTATCGGGATCAACTTAGTAGATGTCCAAGAGCTCATGAGTGGATTCAACTCTCTGGTGTCGATCTTTTGCATTTAAGTTTCTTGGCACAAATCTTACTGACACCTTTGACATGTGCAAGTGCTCATGAGAAATGCAACACTTTGAAGATATCTCGTCTCTTGTAATGGCTTCAACAGGCCTTCCTGACCGTGGGGCATCGTCCAAGGAACTGCGACTAGCTTAAACTCAACTGACCATTTTGCAACAATAGAATAGTGATTGACATTTTCCCATATACATTGGTCATACTGTTATGTATTTCGGTCACATTCACCCCTTCTTTCTTAAGAAACTTGATAATGGCACGATGCTCAGTTTTAGAACTTTCCATGACTACAAGAGGGTACCTGTGTTCAACAGGCTGTCAATCTCACATAAATGATCGTGTAAGGTTGTTTATGTATGTAAACAGTCGTCAGATGGACTATCTAAATAATGATATCAATGATGATGTCTTCAGCGGTGTATCAATACTCACTTCTATGAACTTATTGACTTTCCATCGTAAGTGATCTTTCAATTTGAAGTCCCAATTAGTTAATTTGTTCTTATACTTGTGAACATTAGCAACTGTAAATGCTAAAAGCCAATATCAAACTTTTAGTCTGTGTCTTGGTGACTTTACATCACATATTCATCACTTAAAAGATTTCATAGTGTTTCAAATCAATATTAATATGAAACGTAAAACATATCAAGTAAAATTGTGTGTGCATTATGATCGCCATAGGAATTTAGCATTTAGTAATACTAGCTTTCGAAGCTGATGGAGTTTCATACCAAAAATATCAACTATTACTACTAGCTTAAACATTATGAGTCTACATAAGGCAGTGATTATACACAGAAGTCCCCACATGGATACCTTTACTAAATATCCTCTGAATTTCATGAGGATTTCTGGTAAAGTTCAGAAAGAAATATCCGTAATCAAGAAAAGAATATATAGTATAGTATTGTATTCTTTCAAGCTTCTTTGCGCATTTTCACTCACTCAATGTTTTATCGAATTTCAGCATTCAAAATAATTTGTCAAATGTTACACGTGAAACATTGATGTTCTGATGAGATACTGAACATATTATCAGGCGTTTCCTAATTAACACTGATGAAACAGTATTCACATTTGTTTCTTTGATTGACTGTATCATATGAGGAATTTTGCATGATAATATCCATCAGCCAATTTTTATTTATCCGAAGTTGAGAGCATAGGCCAAGTATTCATTTCCAATCCATAGAGCGATACATATGTGCATATACATTTTATTTTAAATATACATATGATAAGTTAACTTACATAATAAACAAACAGATGGTGAAATGTTGTGCTTTTCATGAGGGGGAGAGGGACATATTTGAACAAAACATTGCTATAACATCTGTGCCGAGGATAAGGAATCTTATGACAGGTGACCATCTAAATACCATGTCGTGCTGAAAGAAACCCACAACACTGATGTTCATACATATTGATCTCAATTTCTAGTTTTGAAAAATAACAAAAGACACCGTAACAACTAGTCATATTCTGAACTCCTATACGAACATAACATGTCCATGAAAAGTCATTTTAGTGCCACAAGGCAATCTTTAATTAATAATGATTTAAAGAAGCACTAGAGAAAAGACGACCCCATTTCAGACATTTTCCTAAACGAATATAATCAATGAACACTTCCATAACGGCTCTAAAGCGTTAAACGATGTCGGCTGTCTATTGGTAAGTTCCGGCAAACTCGACAGCTTCCAATAATATGGTTTTTGGTGCCCTCGTACTTAACACTCAGATTGTCTAATACCTATTGAACTGCTTTCAAACAGCAGTGGCGTAAATATTTTATAATTTGCCTTTTCTGTTGATCCCTTATAATCTTTGGATTGATAGTAAGAAGGCTATTTTGTAGTACAGGTATTGATTGAGCGTGAATGACAAGGCAGAAATAAACTATCCTTCACACATAAATGCTTCTAGCTACGTTGTAATACAATAAACAAAAAGGGAGACTTTTATCGATGAGAATATCTACACTGAAAACAAATTTACAAATTTGATTGACGTGGTTGTTTCTTACAGGAGTAATGTTTACAAGGAAAAAGAAAATAGCGTTTGGCGTGTGTATACATGTAGGTGCCGATAACTGCATGTATATATATATATATATATATATATATATATATATATATATATATATATATATATATATATATATATAACAAAAATAAAGACCCCATGATGATCAATCAATCAATCAATCTTTATTCAGTACTGAAGAGGCCACAGGCCTGTAGTACATTACATGTATAATGAGTATAAAGTCACTTATCAGTTATTTTCTAATACAATCTTTCTTCTTAACGCCATTGCAAAATATATGTACATCGCCAAATTATGTAATAATAATGTGTTATTAGCTGTTAACAATGAAATTAAATTTCGTTCACTAGGATTTCTATAATAATACGGTTTGAGATACTTTTTTCGTAGATCCGTATAGACAGGGCATATAAGTAGGAAATGTAATTCATTTTCTATATTATTTCTGTTACAAAGTTGACATATTCTATTTTCTCTTGGCACACCTGAATATCTACCAGTTTCAATGTATAATTCATGGGATGAGCAACGAAATCGGGTTAGGGTACTCGAAATTTTTTTACATTAACTTTTGATAAGTAGTTTTCAAAACATATATCAGATTTCCATTGATTGTAAAATAAACACTTAGTTGACAGATGCAATATTTGGGACCATGATTGTAAATACATATCTTTCATTCTTTGGGTAAATGATGAAATAAATTGGGTAGGGAATTGAATATTATCATCGTTCCATACATAACCATATCCCGTTGATGATCACTAAATATTGTGAAACCGGTTGGGGATTCAATCATTTCCAGATTTTTGTTTTTTTATCTATTTATTACTTGAACTATGAAGAAGTTTTTTTGTGTTAATATATATATCTATATCTATATATATATATATATATATATATATATATATATATATAACAGTTCAAACAGTCTCAGGTCATATATAGAAAAAAAATTGTTGAAGAAAATCGTGATAATTCATTCACAAGTACTTTCGACCATAAGGTCTCATCAGGTGGATGACGTTGAGTCGGTTAATACGTCATAAGTAACAGTAATAAGTAATGACGTCACAATACATTGCATAGATACATATGCTCATATGTTGCGTAGATGCATTACATATATACAGACTGCATGCTAGATATGTAGCGGATAATTATGATGCGCTACACATGTAGCATGCAGTAAACATTACCTCATATAACTTACTTGTCTACTAAGAGTAAATGTTTTCTTTAAGAATAAGCTTTTTGAGTTGTAATAGTTTTGTTTAAGTAATAACTCATTTGGCTATTTGATATTAGACGAGTGGTGACCAGAAAGCGAAAAAATGCAGGCATGGAGTTATAAGAGTTTATCAAGCAACAAGGGCGTGGCATTGTCTACCAACACGCAAAATTATCTCTCAGCTAGAGTGACACACGCACATTTGCATTAGGCTCAATAGGGTGAACCCCGACCAGGTAAATATGTGAACCTCTACCTATTTCGCTTCATAAATTGTTGTGTTTTAACGATGAAACTCCTGAAAGAGCATTGCTAAAAAGCATTGATAACAATAAAGCATTATGTCATTGCCTCATCGTCATATGACATTGCCAAGTGATGAAAAATTCAATATGTCATGTAATGTATGAATAGGTTTTCCACTGCTAATTTTCTTTTCTTCCTTTAATTCCATATTCTGCTATTAGTGCAGACGTTTTTTGAGAAGAAACAAATTAGAATCACAAATAGGAGACACACTGCTTTAATTTCATTGTAATGGTGATATGCGTACAAATATATGAATTAATATTTACGATGTTTTGTAGATTTTTAGTTTCCTCCAAACAATCAATGTATGCAATCGAATAATAGATACACAAAAGGCCTCAGATTGAGACGCAGAAGAAACTTGATATTGACAAATATATATCAAATTTATACTGTAGTGAAATTCAAAGATAACAATTTGAAACAAGCTATTTTTTTAAATCTTAAAATCGTATTGAATTAATATGTGATGTCATGAGCATAAAGCTTTGAAATACAAATGACGCAAAACAAATAAAAAGCTTTCCAAAAAAGTGCTTACTCAAAACTCCGTGTCTGTTAAATGAATAAGTTCTCCAACAATTTACAGCACTTGATCGATAAAAGACGATGACATGATGTGTGCAGTCAAGTGGATAATTACGGGATACAATATTTTCTATTGTTCGTAACCTACATGATTTAATAACATGTAATAGTTTGACATTTACATCTGTAAGGCCATCAGAGTATATTGAGAACATCATATAGCTTTGCTCTTAAATTGTTTTGTGAAAGAAAATTATTTTTAACTGTTCTCAATGTACTCAATGACCCGTTTTAACGTGTAGCTAGTGGCTAAAACAACATGTCTCAACTGGATAATGTTAGGGTTTATTATTAGTTAGTGGACTGAAAGCAATTGGTAAAGCATATTATGTTTACTTATATTTACGGGCATACACAATAACCAGGGTTATTTCATTTGACTGGTTTTTTTAAGATAAACATATTCTTTTCCTTTAACAATACGCAAGGTCACTTTAAAGACTTAACGGTTTTTAAAAGAACCCCTGATATAGTATTAGACAATTGCATAATTAAAACTAAGACCCACTCCGTGAGTTGTTGGAGTCATATATGCCAAACTTAATCAATGGTGTCATTTGATCGCAAAGTATCGACTGTTACCAAAAAGTTACATTTTAAAGCTTCTTGGTGTTTTTTACAGTGACAATATGAGGTAGAACATCGCAATTATGATCGAAAACCGGACAGTGGCGCGCGTCAAATAGTCAAACGTAATTTTGGAAACTTATCTAAAACAGCCAGGAGGGCAGTTAGGAAATGATAGTGTTTGTTAGGTTATATAACTAGTATCCATGTGTATTGGACGTCATATCTACACCTCGGTGCATTTATAAGGATGTTTTTAAATTTTCATTGAAAACCAGTATTTGTCATATATATGTCTTTTGGACATGAAAAGTTAAGATGTTTTGATTTTATATCACTACATATGACATTTAGGTTCGTATCAAAGGTAAATAATATGTTATGAAAATCACGGAGTGGCTCTTTAAAGTACCTATCTTTTAAGAAACTGTATTGAGTTTTCTCTTTCATTTAGCTGCAGACTAAGGTAACTACGTGTCATAGTGTACTTTCCATATCACGACATACTGGGAAATTGAAATGAATATTAGTTCGTGATGAAATGACTCTGCACATTATTTGATTGACAGTTTCATCAATCATCTTTCTCTGAGATCAAAAGTCAAGTCTATCAAGTGTCATTTTCTTTTACCAAGGTAAATAACCCGTGGCCTCCAACAATCTAATTTTGTACAAACTTATATTCAGATCTTAAGAAAGCAACTGTCATTATATAGAGAAACCAAATATATTTTCCATTATACACAAACGAGCATATGGAACGTAACCAATGAATATAATGAAACTTCTAAAATAACAGCATAAAACAATATTTAAAATATTTCTCAAATAACTTTCATTGACAAGGAAATATTATGCTTCACACTATTTATTGATGGCAGTAATAATCATACCTTTTACCTTTCCCATGGCTGCGAGAAGACTATGGATGTCGTATTTTGTGATTAACCCACATTTATGAGGTCGCATTTCATGTCGTTAAGGTTGACACCTCGCACTCGTATTCATTTAGTGATGCATTCGTGCCTTTAAACATTAAACGTGTGGCAAAAATGATCTTTAGGATAATTGTTTATATGATATGATTGACAAAATTCAAAAGGGAAAATCTATAGTCATACAGTGAGAACAAAGGTCATACGTTACAGTCTCCGTTATCATGATTAAACAACTCCATAACATACTTGGATGTCAGTTTGAAACTTTGTTCAAACTGTGAATTTAACCAGTTATTCTATGGGTATGAACGAGAAACGGCTTCAGAATCAAGTAGAGCCCTGCTCCAAAATGATTGCCGAAGTAATGAATCATGCCATTTAGAAACAACGAATTATTTACCATCTTTTTAATCAACCACCTTTCAATTAAGGCTATTGTACCTGATGACCAGAGGGCGGGATAGCGCAGTGGTTAGCGCGTTCGGCTTCGGATCAAGAGGTCCGTGGTTCGAATCCCGCCAGGGGCTCGGCAACTTTGTCTGCAGTAGAGAACTGTTCTACACGCAGTGAGGTTTGGGTGCAATGCTACAATGAACTTCAGTGCAGTACCACCCATGGTTCGCTAGTTCCAGCCGATGCTCGCAGGTTTCACCGCAATGCATAGCCACAATGGTGTTGCGGGCTTTCTCCCTGCTATAATACTAGCAGCCGCGATATAAGTGAAATAATCTTGAAAGCGGCATTAAACACCAACTCACCTCACCTGATGACCACGATATCACTTTGATTATTTCCAATATTTAATCAGAGATCATATTCCCGTTTTACATTATTGTGGTGCAATCTATACCAAGAGTCAATCATTATAAATCCTTTGTATTGGACCTGTACTTCCCTTCACAAGGTAATGATTTAAAATCAGAAACTAGATAACTTGCATGTACGTGAATGATAAGTATAGGATATTTTTATGACATCAAATGTCATTTGGACATTACAGTTTAGGATATATTTTTAAACCCAGGTTACAGTATAACGATCACAAAAGAGGTTGTTGAGTATTCAAACGTGACATTATAGAATACCCTATCACACGAGTAGCATGCACCTATATACTCGATGTTAGACTTTACAAAAAAGACAATTCAAAGGAGGTCTATTAATGAAATGAAATTCTAAATATTTACTATTTTTTCATCAAGTTCATACCTCCAAGTGAAAAAATGAAAGACCTCTCGTTTCATGCAAACAGTTACCTTCGGGGTAATGAAATGGATTAAAACTGTGAGGAACTATCTGAATTGCTAAGCACACTATATGTACCCCCGAATCCTTCGTATAGGGGTGAATTAGTTACTATGGGTTTAATATTGAGCTTGTTGCTGTTTATGTCAAACGTCAATCTAAAAGCGTGGGATGGTGTCAAGACGTCTCTCATGTAGACGACTCATTTGGTGCATGGAGTTCAATTGATTGACTGAAAGTTCTCTGATAAAATATGATATTACTACAAAATATGATATTACTACTCTTGTTTTGTCCTGAATGTTTTGTCTTGTCTCTTGTAAAAAAAACATCCTCACAACCTGCTTGATTAGATTCATTTTACCATATTTCCTCGAATACCGCCCAAGGATGTCATAATGTTTACCACCATTCCCAACAAATGACTATGAGTCATTAGAAATCGAGAAGTATTGTTATTGACCTGCAATGTTGATGCTTCTGTTTCCCTGTAAACTAGCTCATAATTGGTTTCACTATCTAAAGCAATGATGAATTATTTTCTCCTATACCATCTATATACTATCAAAACAACAAAATAATACCCTGACATTTAATTGCTGTAATCAGAGACACCCCCTCCTTTTTGGCAACCTCTCCCGATATGGCTTCAAGGTGTGTAATGGTATCAGAATAGGAAGCAGATATTTTATATGACTTCTAACTTTCCGACATTTGATATGCATGGTACACATTCATGTCTCTCTATGGATTCGTTTGAATTTGGGGGCAAAGAACTAACAAATTGTGATGTGATTGATGAATAGATGGGCATATAACTAATAGCAGATCTAATGACTTCGTAATTAGTACAAAGATAAATCTGTAACAGTAGGTATTTTCCTCAGTGTCAAGTTCTTTGTTGAACCCGCACTGCTGCTTCATATCTTAGTAGAATTAGATCACACAAAAGCTCTCTTAGCACTTGATCTTACGATATGTAAGTTCCATATATTAACATTGGCTTAGTTAATCTTAATGCTAAAAACAGCTTTGAAAGTCTATACACAGGCCCTAGTGTACATTAATATTTAAAAGATTCCTATTTCTCATTTTCAACAATACACTTTCTTTATGTTTTCTGTAAATCTGATTAAGTTTGCTCTTTGTCACTTAAATTTTTTTATGATCCCCTTCTCTCTAGATGAAACGTTGTAAAGTCACCAGTTGATCTCATAGGAGCAATGACATGCATGGAAGACAATTGAAAATGTTGATCAAAAAGACATAAAGTAAATGAACACAAACAATAATTTCAAAGGGCGTTCTTTTAAAAAAAAAATATAAATGCTATGGTCAAAGTGGGTATATACAAAATGTCCCTTCCGAATACACTATGATAGCTCCTCTGTGCATGGCCGAAGTGGGTTAATGACGACACCCTCAGTACATGGTAGCGGTAGCTAGCGTGAAAAAACAGGCATTGATCGAACTTATCTAGCCAGCATATCCATCCCACAGTATCCAAGTATGTTTGAATTTTGAATCACATTATTTCATATTTGAGGCCTCTTTCATTCTTGAATCATTTGAGCAGATTCTGTGTTATTATTCTAAGTCAAAACCCAACAACCCCAACATGACCAAGACACCATTGAGCAGTGGATTCATGAATATAATAAACTGTTAACACAATAGAATGACGTCACCACTATTGATTAACTGTTTTCCCCTCTGTTTCTCAAATTTCTCTTTAAATGTTTACTTTTCGACGCTTCTCATTGCAATTCAATAACTTTTTTGCCTGCTTTTTGTTTTAGAGTTGATACCAAATCTTTAGTTTGTCCTCAGTTCGAGATTGATATATTTTTATGCTCTTCTTCACCTAAACATGCGTAGAAATTAGTAGTACTTGTGGTGTCTGAATCTAATCAAATATAAATTAATACGTTATCGATCACTAAACAAAACAAATATTGCGTAGATACATACCAACTTTGTAATCATCACTATTGTTAAGCACAATTATGCATACTTTGTTTGACTAGTAGTTCAACATTGACGAGTCTTTACTCTATCTGTTTACACTCCTATAACACAGCATTTAATTGTGGCAGAGTGATCATGTTTTTAGTAAACTGAGAGCTTCCAATTTCTAATATTGACTTACCAAATCAATATCTTTCGAGTTTAAACACGTGAATACAAGGTAGCAATTGCATATGTTTGCATTACTCAACTACAAAGAAATAATGCCTATTCATGTTATTGCGTTCAATTCAATCACCTGCTAACTTTAGACAAATGCGCCATCAATTGTTTCTATTAATTCGAGAGCAAATGACCATCATATTACTGGCCCAAGTCGATTGAGATGCCTTGTCGATTAGTTGATTATGGCTTGCATTGTGTTTGACTTCTGCTTGGTAATTCGTAAGCGTTTCGCTTTTTCGTCTTCTTCTCGAGAAGCACTGGCTGTAGAGAACTGAAATATCTGAGCAGTTAAATTAGTCAAGGGTGTTTTTTAACTGTAGATTTGATTTTTCTGATGTACCCAAAAAGGACGAAGGGGCCACGACCTAAAAACCTATTTCAGTGTTCTATTCCACAACGAAAAGAGCTTCAAAATTTACGACACTTGTTATCCTCAATTTAAACTCTAAGGTGTTTGGTAAGGGTTTTACACATGTATGCCACTGTATCAACTAAAACTATGTTTACTGCATTGAACACAGTGATACACCCTCAACACCTATTTCCCTCTTCTCAAGAACAGAAAAACATAAAATCTGATTTATTGTTCGGGCTTCTGCACCTGGAAAATGTTTGTCAATGTTAATTTTCCTTCTTTTTATGTATTCTAAAGGGCTGATGGAAGTACAGTATAAATAGACCTCTTTAATTCTGACATATAACTGAAATTCTATGTGGATTCTACCCGTCGACCTGACAATGTAGGGTGCCAGGAGCATGTAAGCCTCGGCTGGCATAGCTCTCAGGGTATCTGAAGCACGCAAACCATCACACCACGATAAGATATTGAGGCAAGTGGAGGGATAATGAAGTAAGTCAACAGATCAGGTGAAATGTCTTCAACTACTATTGTAGTATCTATGTAACACAAATGATACTCAAGGGTTCTTATTATGAAATAATGTTTAGAATTGATTGGACTTTTGACTTTGAAAACTTTGTCACTAGCAAAGTTGATTGGATCAAACTTTATTTTGTAGATTCATTCCATCAATTGATTTTTATTCGTGTTACTCCAGGAGAGAGTCGCAGATTGAACTTGAGACATACTTAATGAATGCTCTTTTAATCTGACTCAATATATTTGTCTGACTGTTATCATTTTGATATATTTTCGATCATCAATTCAGACGCAGCTGCATTAAATTTACACTTTTCAAATATATTGCTTAAATTGACGTGAATTATTGTTATAGAAAAGATATATAGAGGTTATCATGCGAGTGTATCATCATTTCGATATATTTTCGTTCATACATTCAGACGCAGCTGCTTTGCATTAAAACAATTTAAATATATGGCATAAAGTGACGTGATCAATTGTTTTTTAATCTTATATGGTATATTTTATCACAATTATATCGATTTCTTAATTGCCCCATTTTATGTTACTGACATGGACTTTGTTATTGGTTAAGTTATGACATTTAATACTTCATATTTAAATGATCTGTCAAAAAAACATATGTCTATTTGTTACTTCTACTTCATACATTATTTATATGCTATTTACAATCATGAAAAAAGGGATACAGATATAAAACTTTTCGTGTAAAGATTTAAGTTTCTTTTTCTTTTAGTAATGGAGCTGATTGTAAAAGCAATATATCCCGAAATCGGCTGTAAATGCATTTTCTATTTAAACAGTGCTGCACGCGGGTCGCTGATAGTTTGTCGTGTATTAATTTGGAACTGAGATGGATTGAAAATGAGGGAAAGGTAATAAATAAAACAACAGGTCAAAGTTCATTAAATTTTAAGGGGAATCTGAAACAATGAAAAAACATTTAAGATTATCTTAGGGACGTCTTGTTGATTGTCATGCATAAACACCGAAACCTTGGAACCTTTCAACCTGTATTAAAGGTTTACTTAATCATCAATAAAGCAGACACAGTTGTACGATCTAGTAGTTCTAGCTAGTCTACACCGACCCACTGCTTATTAACTATTTAATTAAGAGAGTAACTGTGTATTGACAGTCAATTACTGAGCCAGATACCGGTTAAGAGGAAGATTGTTATCCGATACTGTATCACTCAATCTTGTTAAGGCTGAAATTGCATTTTTCATAGAATGTTGGTAACTTTTTGTTGTTGCCAATACATGAGGCAGTTATCTATGATTATTGACGTATCATTTGTCGATGTAACATTTCAACGCTTTTTCTTGTTCTTAAATGTACAACAAACCCATAAACTCTAATGTATTCTAATGCCATATATGATCTCAAGCTCTATTAGTGTAGCGACATGCTTTGTTAAATCAAAAAGCCATTCAACATACGTAACAGAATCTGAGCCTCCTATAATATTGTAAAAGCTAAAGATTGTAAAAAATGCAAAAACCCCTTTGTCAATTTGAAATTCAAATTCAAAACGTTAAAATCGTGTCAGAATTTCCCATAATTATTTTTCTTACATGAAATTCCATATCGATTTAGAATAAACGGACTTCGGACACCTGCAATGAACATATTCTAAACGACACACACATCGAAAAAGTAAAAACAATGGAAAATAGACAGTTTGTTTAGCATACCCTAAAATGTCTCATGTTGATTAGATATTATCTACTGATAATCATCTCTGTCTGTAGCAGACTGACGAATGTCGAAACCCTTAATCTAAAACGAAAGGTGGCAATGCTAGGTTGAAAATTTTGTTGCAAGCACTGCAAAGCTAATAAAAGGGTTTAGACTTCAGCTATTGATTATTCAAGCACTGACATTGTAAATCTTAATGTGTCTGTCTTGTTGATATACAAAGACGCTAATAATACAATAAGTTTATTTGGAGTGTGCTAGGGCGATACATTATCCAAGGTGACAGACTGACGAATGCAACATCACTGTTATTACCAGAGAACTGTGAAATATATTAAATATTCATATAAACCGATCTGGGATGCCCTTGGCCAAAGAAATGTGTTATAGCTTCAGCCAAGAGAATATTTTAAATAATGAAAATACAACTTTGAAACAACCATGGTATTTGAGGAACTGCTTAAGACTTCTCAACGTAAATCTTAGCGGAAACGATGATTTAATTTTATGAAAGCACAACTTACGGTTTTTTGGAGTTCATATGTGACGTTTAAATGCATCATCACGTTATATTATTTCCCACCCCAGAGTTAATCATTAACGTATTGAAGCTAGTTGAAATGACCAGTGTAAAATCTTTAATAAGTTATAACAGCTTCCTTACTCAATCAACGTACTTGTAATCTTCCGCACTGCTCTCTCGCTGTTACACCCACTAACTTTGTTGAGTCGACTAACAATCAAATAACGCTTGACTGTGGTTCTAAAGCCTCCAGGCGCGAAATGAGATCAGGATAGCGAGCTGCTAGATTGGACGTAGTCCAATATATGCTGTCCTATCATACATACAACATTTATGATAGGAACTAAATCTATTAAGTTTCTTCACTGGACACTGAAGTGATGATGGGTCAAATATTGCTGAGCACTATACTTTACTTAAAACGTAGAGAAAAAATTTAAAAGTCTTTTTGAAAAGCAAAGTTCCTTGAAATGTACATTGTAATTTGATTCAAATAGCATCAATTATTTTACTTTTCGATTATATAGTCAAAATGTAAAGCATGGTAATTTGATATAATATAATAAAATAATATGATTTGAATAAAGGTTCCCTTTACTCAAGCAAAACTATCAATGAAAGAGATAAGGGTCTATACATGATTGAATACACCAATTCGTAGATCAATGATGATGCACTCAATCTAAACAAGTTAATATAATAAAAGAAATGTGTTATTATTATACCGACTTCGCCATGACCATACTTTGTCTGCCATACAGTCAATGTATTTATTTGTTATTTAAACAAATGATTTGAGGTACAACAAGAATAAGAGCAACTCTCTTGCGATGCCATTATTAAGGGGGCAGTAGCACTTTTTTAAAATATTCATTTCTTCACATTTTCTCCATTAAACATTTAATAATGCCAAATGTGTTTATCTTCAGAGGGTCAAAACTTTTCAATACTTAACCCGATAATCTGTGGTCGTAGATGAAATAATCAACTATCAAACTGGAGGCCATTTGGTGTGAACACATTTTAATTCTTTGGGGTAGCAATATGGATCTGTATAGATTAAATGATCATGCTACGCTCGTTTTAAACTGCTTAAACTAAACTCGTCTTCGTGAGTTCACTTTATATATCTTAAAATAAATATATCACTGCCCCTTTGATAAGACGCCAAAAAAATATATTTCACAAATTATTTTTTTTACTATTTATCGGTATGGTTTTTTGTATTCATTTTGTTAAGGAAATTGATTATTTGATTAGTACAAAATTGTCAAGATCACTTGAATAATGAATGTCAATCATTAATATTTTTTTCCCACGAAAATCCTGGTCTTTACATTGATGGGTGGGTTCAGAGGATCAATATGTCTTAATATTATGAGGCCTATTGAAAGATATATCTGATTTAAGATAAAGCTTGTTTCATGTCAAATACAATTTCAAATTATGATATTCACGAGCATGTGTTTTGCAACAAAGCTCTTGTTTTTTAAGAACCGTTTATTTTTGGGACACAATGAAATGATGTTTTGAAGAATTGATTAAAACAATATTGAGATATAAATGTATATTCTTAAAATGGCATTTATTAAAAACGCACTGTTTATGAGATATTTTTAACCAAGGTGTATTCTGGTGTAACTTGCAAATGAATAATTGTCAAAAGGTTTTAAAAGTCGTTCTTTGATGAATTAAGTAGAAAATATCATGTAAATGAATTTTTTTTTCTATTTCATTAAGAGAGGGATAATTGGAAATGTCTTTAATTTTTAACGTTGTTTTTCAATCAATCAATTTCCTAAAATCACTTGCCTAGAATAGATTTATAAAGGAATGCTTACAATAAAAGTTTAAAGAAGAAAAAGGGAAAGCATTAATCATTTCATGTGTAAATGGTGTTGACATAAAAGTCATTGAGAAAGAGGTAGATGCAAAAACGTTGACAATTCAATTTGGGGGTTTTCAGGAATGATTTGAGCATTGCTTGTTTACATGAAAGTTTTACAGATCGTAGTGTGTTTACTGTTCTGACTTTCTAGATTCCTTCTGCTCCCCATAGAATTGTTTGGAAGGTGGGAACAGATTCATCACACATCAATTATTCTGAAGCGAAGGAATAGCTGATGGGATGTTTGCACTTTGAATTCATAGGGGAGTCGATAATGGGATATGTTTTATACATTTGGTATGTTCTTTAATATCATTCTAAAAATCATATAAAATAGAAATGTCTGTTCCATTAAATAAGGAAAAAGTAGTCTTTATGTTAATTTGATGCACATCAAGGTCAAATGATTTTCCCAATGAGAATAAGATGATAACATAAATTATCCATTTTGTCTTTAAAATATATAATGAGATGCAGTTTTTCAAATGCTGGGTTCACTGAAATGACCCACTGTCATTATCGATGTGACAGGTAAAGAGGATTCATGATTCAGCTATGTCAGGATAGATAGCCACAGACATTTGCGATATTTAACACTATTTTATGTATTCATGGAACAAATATATGATAAACATTGAGGTTGTGAAATATTTAATATAAGATTTTTTTCTATACATTTGTCAACATAATTAATCTGTAACACTTATGTGTTACACAGTACTGAATAAACGGTTTGTTGTCCTAGACTCGTGTGGAAGGGAACCATTGTCTTGAAAAGTAAAAATTCTGAACAGATTATTACCATTATCATAAAGAACTGAAAATCGGTGAAATGCCCAACAATGTGTCCAGTCAATCGAAAATGGGTGACATGGAAACGTATTTGAACGAGATGTGAATACATGACAAAACCTCGAAAAGCTCATACATATAAACTTAAATGACCTCTTCGAGTGTAAAATGAGATAAAAAGGGAAAGCCGCAGCTTCTGTTTTTACTGCTGGTAGAAAAACCGTTTGGTTAATTTCAGGAAACCTGAAAATAAATTAACATGAAAATAAAATCTATTACCATAAAGTTCATCTCACAACTTCCAGGGACTTTAAATTTGAAAAACACTCTGCCATTCTCCTTGTGCTTCTAAATCCATAATGGTGAGACCGAATATAACTTATTCCAATGTTAAACAAGGTAGGTATCTATCTTACTCTTTACCATACTCTGTTTAAATACTACATCTATCTGAATTCAAAATAAAATAATTCAAATTTGATGATGAAAATAATGCTTTTCTCAAAATTGTAAAGTGTTTTTATTTCTCTTCAATCTTATGCATGGCATGAGCATACTTCAGTACTAATATATATATAATAAGTCAATTTTTCTACAAAATCATATTAAGCATTTATGACTTTATCACTTTACCAAACTGTTACAAAGTCAAAATAAGGAAACCCACGCTGGTTTTTATAATTTTATAACCAGGTTTTTACACCTGTATAAAAATTTCATGATAAATACAGGTTCTTGATACACCGCAGCATTTATATACCATAAAAATATAAGACAAAAGATCAGTGTACGAGTAATCAACCATTTGATTGGTTTGCGTTTGCGGTAGTTGTCTATCCTACTTAAACTGTAACACCCACTCCCACGAACAAAACTGCAGTTTTATACATAACATTTTTCAAAGGTATGCAGTGATTTCAATGATTTGAATAATTTCTCAAAACAGATTCTACTTAAAACATGTGAACGAATATCCTTTTTCAGTGAGCTTGTTGAGCACGAATGCAAAAGGGAAGATCTTTGTAGATTTTCCACAAATCAAGATACTCTCAAATGAAAAGGTTTTCTTGCTTAAAGAAAGAAGAAAATTAAATAAAAGCATGTATTTGAATGTTCCATAAAAGTGTTCTCTCTAGCATAAGACACGACAGACATTTGCCAAAAGATATTTCAGCAACATAAATTTTTTGAATCGGTTTCATATTCTTCCACTTTGTATTTATAACTCAACCGTTCAATCTACATGTAGTTTGGTTACATATAAATCAAGATTTATTGAAAATAATGCATGTGACAATGTATTCTACTAATAATACCTCCTATACTCACAGGATGAGAAATTTGTTTTTTATAAACAAGCATTTGATAACGTTGTCTATAAATTAAGGGCAAAAGTGTAGGTTTTTTTTAGATGAACTACGTAAACTTCAAAATTGGATTATCACCATTTCACGTAATCTTTTTATACTATTTTCGAACAATATGTTATTTAGTAAAGAGTCCCGTCTTCCGAAAAAAATGAACTGTCAGGGATTTTGGGTCATTTCAATTAACATATATAGTTAAACCCAATATTGTACATTCATAAAAAGTTTGTCCCACACTACTAAAATATTAATGTCATATCATATAATCAATGTGATGATGTACTAAGGATTATGTCATCAGAAGCTTGCGTAGATGACGTCATTATAATGTTATGGAATTTGAAGGATCGCTGCATGTCTTGCAGTAGAAAGCTTACTCTGCCCTCAATAATCAGTTGACACAACTTCATTCAGAAACTTGGATATCCATTCCATTTTTTTATTTGATTTTACGAAAACACGGTTGACAACTTTTGGGCAGTATTCACCCCATCAAGAAGTGGACTAAAGACTTGAGACTGACAAGTCGGCTAGTTCAAACGTATATGTATGCATTCATGCATGGTAAAAGGGTAACGGTAATAAGGTAAGTAATTGTGAATTGATGCCTAGCACATTGAACGATTCAACCAACCAGAATCAAGTATCTAGCACTGTAGCGGTAAAATGCAAACACGATATGGTTGAGGCCACTCTGTACTACTTGCATCTTGATGTTTGTTGCTAAAGTGGTAATGCCTTTTCATTTAATATTTATGAAAAAGGTATGCCAGTTATAAGTCATTATCATTACTGATCCATAATAGGAAAGTACATGTAACTATACCCTTGGAAAACTTTTGATAACAGGTTTTATTGAAAGAAGCATCAGATCAAGTGATGTGAAAGAGATATTGTATCAACGATTCATTGCTCACCAAAATAACCTTGCAAACCACTTGTGCGTGATTATTCAATAACTAATCGTTACCATCGTTTTGACAGTGAAACCCATATGCACGCAGTGAGTGGCACACAGTGGCACAGAATATCATTAATATATATTAAGTTTAATTATAGCAATCAGTGCAGAAAGAGTAGGCAGCAATGTGTCAGCAATTCAAGGGTAAATATTTATCTAACACAGAAGTCAAAGAAGAAATATATTTGTTTCAAAATTATTTTATAGTTCAAATTATTTTAGCTAGTTATTTTCTGGAAAGTAAAAATCATCCATATACGTAAAATGTAATGATTAAAATGTAATAAAGTAAAATGTAAATCATGTTTTGACTTTTGTTGCTATTTTGCATCACTTGGATACATGTACATGCAATCAATTAGCAAGGTGAACACTATTTAAGCTTGTGAAATAAGCACATATATTTTAGCACATATTCGTTAACTTGGCGCAGCTTGACATGAACATTGAAAAGATGTCAAGAAAAAGATTACAGAACTGAATCAGGAAACTGTGGGTAAAGTGGCAGCGGTATTAGTGTAAGTTATTAACTTAGATGTTTAGACCTTAACATATTATTTGTTGTAATATATGTGGAAACTGAAAATCAACAGATGGGTTAATCTAACTCAGAGGAGATACGTTGAGAGAAATCATATCAGCAGTTCATTTCATCAAAGAGGTGCTTTGAATACCTGGGAATATTGCTTTAAAAGCAATAGATAATTGATACTTGTGTGACGGCAATGGTACACAGTGGCACTCAATATCATATATCAATATGAACAGTACTATGATTATTGGGGTTATAAACGGTTTAACACAGTTTGCCAACTGGCAAAATGATGAAGAAACAAAGGTCATATACTCATGTAAAGAATGATGTTGATTTTATTTGGATGTTTATTTTTAGTTACCATGCATGGTCCTAAAGCAATTCAATGTTATAGGTTAATGTTCAAGGTTATAGATATTCAAATCTAGTTGAAGCACGCCGTTATATAAAGTTATGTACCATCATCTGCTCGTTTAGTTGAAGGTTATTAAATTTTAAACCTTGAAAAACTAGTAGAGACATCACTTTTCATTTGTGTTTTTTCAAGTATTGTGAAATTTTGAAATCTCAAAGAAACGCTTGCAAGTGTCCGTTTCTTATTTACAAATTGTTGTTATTGTTGAAATTTAACTCACTCTGTCAGTAATGTACCATTAAAATTGAACAAATGAAGACTGAATAACAGACAGAATAAAAATGATCTTCGAGGAAATCATTTAACACTGTTCACATTTTAAGAGCATAATGAGATTCATTATATCCGACTTTATTTCATTATATGATCGGTGGTGGTTCTCCGGTGACACTGATACGTAAAAGTGCTTCAGAGTGTTTCAGGGAAATACTAAATGTCTCAATTTGATATCACTGAATACACTTGTCTGAGACTGTGTAATAATTTAGACATTTTGTTTGTGAATAATTGTAGCAAGCTCCATTATAGTTCTATGATTCCAAAGATTGGATATACAATAAAAGTGTTTTTCTGTAAATGAATTGAATAATTGTTGAAATTGTAATAATTCTATCTTAAATACATATCATTCCTAAATCAAATTTTCTATGTCAAATAACAAATGCTTAGACTTGACAGGGTCAGAATTAAAGGCCATAAAGTGCCATTTAATATTTCCAATTTCTCTCGTTTGTATGAAACCATGATTTATTTTGCAATTTCTGTCATTTGATATATACTTCAAATAATGGCATTAACGATTATACAGCTGTATGCCAAAAGTTTGTTCACATACCTGGATATACTAGTGCAAATATCATGTAATTTGAGATGCCTTTGAGGTATCGTAGCGTTGCGAAAAGGAAACGTATAATATTTAATTTTCAATACACATATGCAGATCCATTCTTCTTTAGGGTAAATGTTTATCGTAACCCACAATAACCCGTAACAGTTATGAACTTTTAAAACAATTAGTCACGTTTGTTCCTTAGCACAAAGTCATTATAAATATGTTGGTTTTAATCTCAGAAAGTCGATATGAAACATATTATTTGACATTTAACGAAATCGAAATTTCTAAATTATGACCCCTTCTGTCTATATCAATATGTCAAAATTCGAATTGTTGCACGAGAGACCAGACCATTCCAAACTGAGTTCACATGGACAGTGGGTGATCCATTGTCAGTTTTGCTGAAGTTATTCTATTAACGTTGAAACGAAGCCCAAATTACATGATATTTGCACTACGTTTCAGTAGTAAGTGAACAAACTTTCGGTATGCAGCTGTAGATATTTCAGATCTTTTAATACTCTACTCCTCTTCTTGAGGCTAAACCATGGGTGCATTATCATTCAAACAAGGTTATGAAAAAATCTCTTTAATTGGACCAGTTATGAAGCCCATTATCGTGTACAATGCAAAGTGAATGATTTGGTCAATAAATAATTGAGATAAATCATGCCGGATTTTACTAATTTTCCCCCGGTCGAAGTCAAAATGTTAAAAATAATTCTTGTAATACCTTAAACGCACTAGTGCACACCAATATTTCGTTAACACAACGATTGCACAGATTCTGCATATCTCTCGATATTATTCAAGATCCTCACTCAAGTAATCTACCTCGTAAGTTATTTAACGAATATTTACGTATTCAGGTAGTAAAGTTGATTTTTAAAGACCGGAAGTATTTAATATTACGCTACAATAAATCCGCGTGAACTACGATATCGGAAATATTAAGATTTTGCTCATAACCAAAAAAGCGGAAACGGCAGCCGCTTTGGTCAATCTAATAGCAATGCTAATGCTGTGTTATTAAATCGGTTTATTTACAACATTGCTTTCATAAAACATAATTCATTCTTTGGTCTCAGCTCAGAGTATAGGAAAATTCAATAGCTGCTCATAATAATAGTTCAGCTGCGTTTAACTGTCTTTGAGATATCCGTTTTGTGCACAGCTAAACTTAGATTTTTTATATGTCCAAGCCGACAGCGGCTGTCGAAATTTTTTCATTGTTGACAGCAGGTCAATTGTAAAGAATTTTAAGTATTTCATTGCATCGATAGAAAGGTTAAGTGAATGCATAAGTCCTCATAAACCTTAAAATAGCCAATTTAAACCGTAAAATCGTGCACTAGTGCCTTTAAATAGGTATATGTGCTGCAATTTCCAAAAACGTAGACACCATATATCACTGTGGATATACACAGAAATTGTAAACGCGTTTAACTTTATATTGAAATCGTATATTTTGATGACTCTTCATCCTCCTTAAGACTTTTAGATTTGTGAAAGTCTTATAGACAAATATAAAGTCATTTTAACAGGCAGTGTTCACTTTTAGATTTGTGAAAGTCTTATAGACAAATATAAAGTCATCTTAACAGGCAGTGTTCAAAAGATGTTTGGGTATGACAATGTCTAAGACATTCAGAGGAAACTTCACATAACATTTCACACACGACATTTAATTAAATAACTCGGCAATGAATTTATTATTGATGTATCTCAATCTGTGTAGTCAAATGTTAAAGGTACTTAGAAAGTGTAGAAAGCTCCAGAACGTCTGTATAAGAAAGAATATTGAAACTTTATTGATAGCTACATCCACATCGTAGTAAATTACGTATTTTACATATGACAGAATCCATATCACTTTCTTTGCAGCTTCCTGCGTGAGAGGTGATGCTACCACAACAATTGTTTTTTCTTATAAGAAACATATGGGTTTTTTTTATCATAATCACCAGTTGTAATAGCCTACCGTATGAAATGTTTTTGAAACATGTCATTCAAATTTTATTGATAAGGATATCTCTTGATGAAACATAATGATATGATAAAATGAGAATAAACAAATAATACACAACAGTAATTGTGTTTTTAATTAAGTTATCAAATCAACCTGAGAGAAATGTAGAAAGGGATATTACAGTCTCTTGCGAAAACGGGCCCATGTTAAACTGAATAATGTGAATCTTCTTTCTTCCTTCTAATATGAAAGCAACGTTCTCACTGTAAGACAAAATATCTCTGTGCATCCACTTGCAACCAAATCAAGCTCGTTGATTGTGGTAGTAAAAGTATCCAAGCGTGAAATGAGATCGGGTAAGTGACCTACTTGTTTGGATAATTTCCAACATATGCTGCCTGTGATATGCATATGTCCTTTATAGTAGATGATTGCAATCGTTTATAGGGGCATTTGAATGATAATATTTCATGGCAGGGTGCCACATAATGATGAGTTCAATATAGTTGTTGGCAATAAAAACAACTTAAAAAACCTGTAACATTGATTATGTTTCAAATAGAGAACACTACACGACAATCCATTTGAAACTATCTTTATTGAACGAGTGAATCATTTAGTATGAAACGAGCCCAAGCGAGTTTGATACTAACTGATTCACAATTTTAATAAAAATAGCATTCAAGTGTATGAAGTCTAGTATCCAGTTTATTTGCCACCCACATATACCAATCATATGTACCGATAGTATGCTGAAACTAACCTGCAATGACTTATTTGACATTGTGACGGCGGTGTCAACATTGGGAAGTCACAGCCACACGGTTGTAACATCATAAATACAGCATCATTACATACACAAGTTCAATGTTGTGTATATATTACACTCCAGTATCTATCTGGAGTGGGTAATGTCATTTTATTGAATTAATCATTTTAGCAGTCCTAAGTTGAAAAAGGATTATCATAATCATTGATTACATAACAGTGTTGAGAACCAAGTTATTACATATCTTAAGAAGAGAGGATGACAAGGATAGCAATAAATGAACGACTCCTTGAATTTGAAGAGGACAATGCTTGAGTTGTCAAGCAGTTTACAGCCTTGTTGTTTGTTGTCATACACCTAAGGATACTATTTTACAGCATTGTGAGTTTATACTGTTACGAATGAATTTTGAATAAGGAAATGTCCCCAGTCAAACCAGCAAAATATAACAAGACAATTGTAAATCAATTACAATTTAATCAATCAAATAATAAACAAAGTGTTTAAGATTACAATATCAAGCTAATACAAGCTATAATACAATATCAAATGAGTCACACTAATTAGCTAAATAAATATATTCACCAGTCCTTGTGAATCACACAGTTGATGAGTGTAGAAAAACAGTCAGTGGGTCTTGTTAGGAGATAGATGAATCCGGCTTGTAAAGGTATCCAAAAACAGTGGCACGGCAGATGATCGCAAAGTTGATTGTAAGAAGCAAAATGAGTAAGAGTTTTAATGCCAGCCTACATATATAGGTTAGATACCTTCCAGAATGTTCTTTAAAGTTCCATGACAAAATCCAATCAGAAGTGTCCAACTCAAGCAATCAAGAAATAGATAGAACATTCTAGAATAGATGATTCTAGACACTGCCAGCTAAGACTATCAAAACAAGTTTAAGTGTTACCCACTAAACAATACAACAATGTTATACAATGTTAAACTTATTAACAATCACACACTCATAACAATACCATGATCTAAAAGACTAAGTACATACGGTACTACTAATGAAATTCTTGTTATAGTAAATGTTGTTTGAATAACAAATTTTCCAAGTTTTCAAATTTTGTAGTAATGACCAGGAAGACTGAACGTTGTTATTTGATTAGTTGAAATTGATGTTTTACCGTGATGATGATCCTCTAATGTGATAGCCAAACAGGTAACGTTTATAGTGAGAACACCTGTTCTTAAATGTTAGTCTCTATGGCTTTGTCTCATTTGTCTTAAATTCTAACTATGACAAAACGTGCCATGACGTATTGAGAAGAAGAGGTTGGGTTTTTTATTCTAGAATATAAATGTACAAAGTACTAAACAAGTCTAGTGAGAAAGTGAGAGAACATCTAAACCATCCAACTCTCCAGTAACGCTGTAAGAAATATCTATTAGAATCAAACGAGATAATAATGTTTAGTTTTTTTAGTCTTTATGAAATTTTACTAATATGATATTACCGCAAATTAGATATAAAAAGTTATTGTCTCCTGCTGCCTAGGTGTTCATCACAATTGGAGATAACCACATCTATGATCAGCAGTTGCTAAACTTTCTTTCAAATATTCAGTGAATATACAGAAAAAATTATTTGAAAGGTCAAACAATAATTACCATTATAAAATCGATTTTAAAATATGGTAAACAACAATTGAAAACAGCTTCATAATGACATAATGTTTCCATTTGATTTTCAATCGATGTATAACGTACGTTGTATAAATATGTCATTGATTACTTCTACAAATCTATTAGGAATGATTATTGCTTAAGTAGGCAATATCGTATCATTATCTTCCTTCTGGAAATAACAAACAGTGACACAGAACATCAATAATGACCATTAGACTAAACCATTATTTTATTCAAAGCTGGTTGAGTAGGCGCAATTCTAATAATTCAATGGCTAATAGCACTTTACAATGTTGTGCCAAACATGGCAAAAATAGTATCTTTTCACCCTTAAGGTTGTTTATGTTCGCTTACAAATATAGAGATTTTGGATTTTTATATATTATCAAACCTTAACCAAACACCCTGTATCAGTCCGCAGGGTAGATATCAACCGAAATCATCAGTAAAAATCGTTCTCAAACGAATTGAACCAATTTGATATTTTAATGGAATACCGCGAGGTTTGACTGTCAGGGATTGCCAACCAACTTCAGTTTCCTACATGCTTAGTTCGGACATCAAAACATTATCAGTTATTTTAATTTGTATTCATTAATAAGAATGTCAGGGGATCCCTATGATATGACCATGGGCTTAATTGCACCAAAAGTTCGTTTCATCATAAAGTTAAAGATAACGTGGACGTTGGTCCGACTAACAGAGCCGAGATAGCGATTGCGTTTGAGAAATTGCTTTTTGAATATAAAGAAAGATTTGATCCATTAAGGGCACCAGATGCATATACTTTAATTTATCATACTCTATAAAAATAAAATATTTATCATCAAAGATAATACCCGTGATGGACTACACAGGTACAGTTAAGCTTTTTGTAAAGTGTTATATTCTTCATAAAATGTGTAATTGGTATTGCGTGAAGCTAGATAATTCGACTTATTCCGTAAAAGTTCCATGTCAAATAACTACCATGAACTTGAAAAAGTCCTTCTCATGGGCTTAATCGTAAAGTTTAATATTTACAACAATAAATCAACTGAAATATTAATTCATTTTTAGAATTCTTTCAGACAATAATTTTTTATTGGTTTAATACCTTGTTAAAAGTATTGCTTAAATTGAACATATCGATAGCAGGTTTAAAGTCCTGATTTGATTCAATATAACAATTGCAGGACAAAAGTGCTTTTTCAGAATTGAATCTTATCCTTCTGTCCTTTTCATACACAAATCTATGGTATAGGCCATATTGATTTGAAATGCTTTGCGTTATGCCTCTGCTTTGTCATTTTAAGACACTCAACCTTCCTGCTTTGTACCCTTCAGACATCTCCAGTTTATTTGGAAGGTCTTGTTGACAAATGTGAAAGCTACAGACACAAACAGTGTTCAAGAGTTATTATGTATGATGTTGATTTTTAGATATTTAAAAGAAACACTTCACGTGTTCAGGCACTTGGTATAATGAACTGCTCGGGAATCGATTATTTCTGTATAACTCAGTCTGAGAAATATTTTATTAAAGAAGTGTGTCGGGACCTTCAGTGAAGAAAACATATATTGTGATGAAAACATACCGTTAGAAATTTCAAGACTAGGGTATTGATTACTTATTTACATATTCAAGACATATAATTTCAAACCTTCAGACAAGAAACAATAACAATAACTCTGCCAGTGACTTCAAACATGATCGACAAGGTCTTTGGATCAGCAATGGTGCCAGTTTGTTGAAGTCCAGTCTGTAAGACATGAATATTGTGATCCATACACCTTACTGTCCCTGTTTAGATAGTTACTCAAGTTCCTGCCCAAAGCATGACTACCATCGTTCATTAAAAGTGGCTGTTGTGATTTGGGGTAGAACTTTCGCCGAAAAGACCTATATTTTGCCTGTAAATCTAAATATGATTCCTTAATGTTGTTTCTGAAATTTGTTTTTGCAACCAAAATGTGTCCAGCAAAGTATGTTAGGTCTCTCACTGATGAATTCAAATTATTTGAAAAAAATGATTATTCTGTATGGGAGACAGTTTGGAGAGATTTAACCCTTTTTACTGATCCCTTAATATCAGTATCACCACTAGTCTTCTAATAAAGTAAGAAATTAGGCGACTTAAAAACATCGTAAAATTATATAATATAATATATATCTGCTTCTCATAACCGCGTTTAGTAGTTTTGAACAGATCCATCCATCATCAATTATTCCTGATCAGGAGCCACAGAACATCGAAACCATGGGGACCTTCCTGAGATAATACTACCTTTTATGCTATGCTCTTCTTGAACTTAATCATAATGTTTAATGAAAAATCAAAATTTAAATGTGGAGAAATCAATTGAAAATAAAATGTTATTTTCATAAATTCAAATTGAAGTTTCAAAGCATTCTTGCAGCACAATCAACTGAAAACGGAATGATGAAACATTCATGAGGATGGTTTATTTTCCTTTCGTATGTTATGTGTGAATTTTGACTTGTACATGAATTTAAGGGGCATGCAGATATTTCTCTACTACTCACTTTGATCAATTACATTTTATTAGTGTCGTGTGGTGTGAACTTCAATTTCAATTACATTAGAATCTATTCTTCTATTTTTTCTAAACTGATTGCTATGTAGCCATGTATTTCATCTGTTAAGTACATAACTGTCTCCCTAATGACAGGCTGATCAATTGTAAAAATCAGGGTAGGCTAATATGTACAGTAACTTGCCTTTTCCTTGTAAGAGCCGATAATCTAAAACATTGTTAATTTGACTTATACTGACACATCACTAGAAGGCTGCCTAGTTTGACATAGGGTCACTGTGCTTTTGTTTAATACATAGTCGATGAAATCTATTGCTCATGTTTTGATGTTCAAAAGCGGTTTACTTTTTAAACTTTGTTGTCTTTTACTAGCTTTGTTTGTGGTATTTATCAATACTTTTTATTGGTTTTGGCTGCATGCCTTTTCCGGATATCAATATCTTATCATCTATCAAATACCATTCGTTTCTGAAACTAAAAAATTGTTTAGTAACAATTCAATTATATTTTGGAAAATAAACATAATGATCACCTTGCCATACGGCCACCCTAGAATACACTGTGCAATGTCTTGGTGATAGAATATACTTAGTTATATCCTGGCCTTAGAAAGTCATGATACAATGTCAGGGAAGATGCATTATTTCTTCATCAAAAATAGATAGACTGGTCCTGGCCAGACCTCGAAGTGGTCATTAAGATGGGTTATGTTAATCGTCATTGTAAAATGAGATCAGAGTTGAGATTGTTAACCATGATTGTTTCTACCAGATGATGTAAACCTTTGCCTGGAGAAAGAATGCGTTTCTTCTCTATACGTATATTCAGTACTTTTAACAAGAAATTATGTTGCAATGTAATGTGAACCTTTATGTCTATAAATTTTAGTTTATGCTCTAAAGTTTGGCATTCTGGACGAAACGGTCAACAGGAGTAGATTTGAGAGCATAGATGGAATAATTTTTGCATTGGGTACTGATACATGTATGTTGGACATGGATATTGCCTTGTAAGCTTATAGCAATTTTCGCAACTATTTTATCAAATCTGTCTAATTCCCTTTCATGCGGGCATAGTAATAGGATCATTTGATTATTCTAGTTAGTGAAATGGATTTGGAGTAGCTGAGTTATTAAACTAATTTAATCGATTTCAAAGATTGGTTTATAATCAATACCATGTGTATTCCTTTTCGTGTGGTCCTCTTATTTCCTTACAATATTTGCTCCAATATTAAAGATAATATATCCACATAGGGGGTACAACTAGCGGAAATACTTCATAACACAGTTAAGTATAAATATCAATAACTATTTAGGTTCACATCCACCTGAAAATAGCAGAAAAAACGTGTTTATAAACACTTCCGGAAAACAGACGCGAAACATTTTATTAGCCAATCAGGTGCTAGGGGGGTTGTGACGCCATAGACAGGACTCGTTAACGACTGGCTGACCTGTGTCATTGCTTACATTATAGATTCCAGCGGTCGTGAACGTATATATTTTCACTGATTGTACTTATAAAAAAAGCCCCTAAGTCACCAAAGCTATTAATATCAATACATCGACATATTCTGTTTGACATTAATTAACTTGTTATTTGTTTGGGTTGTTAATCTCCGATAATGCCGATCGAGTGAACCCAAACTGATATCTGCCGCCATTGTGACTGTTTTTTGTTTGAACACCTAGACAGATCGACTATCCCCTTGTGTAGTTGATTGACCATTGTATATGTAAAATATTTGTTACTACTTTGTGCCATTTCAAAGTGTCAACTCAATATCGTAACTCAGTGTTTCTGCTTTGCATGACTGTAACAATGAGACCTCGCTTTTGATGGACTGCCTCTCGGCAACTTCCGGATCTCGTCATTGGGATACGACGGTTCCGAGCAGCTGTTTTCGGCCATATTAACCAGTTATTAGTGATAATGAAGATCAAATCTTTGATGTGTTAAGTAAATGTACCTCTTGATTCGCGATTTGCCACCTTCATAAAAAAATTAGAGTTACGTACTAATGTATTTTGCATAGTAAGGATACAGATTATTGTTGTTTTGTGTGAATTAATGTTTGAGATAAAAAGTGTGGTACTAATCTAGAGGGACGTAGGCCAATATTGTCAATAATAACACACCATTTATTGTTGATTGTGATGTAAGGTGAAGCCTGCTTGGAAATGTATTGTAAATATGAAATTTTAACTATTTCAACCAAATAAAAATATTAACACTGAAAAGCATATTATTTCCATTTCCGTCAGTACTTTAGTACCGGTTTTTAGCTGCCTAACACTACTTTTTCACACCAGACAATATAGTCATAAAGTTATTACCTAACAGTCTACATGAAATGCCACACACGTGTACATTATGGCAAATAAGCATTAAACTTAATGACCTCAGCACCTGGCACATTTCCAATAGGTAATACACAAGGCACTGATTAGTTATCTAAACCTTATTATCACACATGATCAACAGCCTTTATTGAAACTTGATGAAGATAATTAGGTTTCTCAATACACGTGACACTTGACAATATATTAACAAATCTGTATTACTAAATATCTTATTTCATTCTGCAATGTTTATCAATATCAAATAGGTTATAAATTATCCACTGTAAGGCTACATAAAATGGTAAATGTTTCTCCGGGGCAGCTTTATGACTCTAATTTTACTTTTTGTTGCTTCTAAAATGACGCTGTAGCAAGAAATTTTAATTTTTCATAATTGTTATAACCAAAACTGTAGTGTCAACATACAAACATTAGTGACGTGCCCACATTTTTGTATATATCCTTAGAGTAATCAGCACCAAAAAAATATATATATACCCCAAAACTAGTAATGTAACAAACTACAAACCTGTCACTGTGTATCATTTACATATATATATATATATATATATATATATATATATATATATATATATATATATATATATATATATATATATATATATATATATGCACATTATTTCATTATAGTCTCCAACATGTTGGAATAACTATTAAGTTCAACCCGATGAATTTTTCAACCCCATATGCAATCAAATACTAAAAATTCAAACAATTGTTGCTGTTTGAATTAATAATTTCTGCGACTTATCTAAAGAGATATAAATTTATACTGCAGATAAAAAGTCAACATTCGTCTGCAAAATCATCAATTATAGACAACTCCCCACAAGTTTCATGATTATTTATCCCACCTCCTCCTGAATAGAATTTTGAATTAGCCTTTCTTTGAAATTTCTTACCCTCTTTAGTTCCCTCTTCTCAAAGTATTCCGTCCGTTTTGGTTGACTGTCATATTTCGCTGGACAGACGGGTAGCGGGCCTGTTATCATCTTCATCTGTTTATTAACTGTTAGTTGTTTGACGAGTTGTTTTCCTTTGTGGGGCAAGTCTAAAGTCCGTTTTGAAATCGTAGGAAAGATCATAACAGTCCTCAGTGAAATGATCGGAGTAGATGACAGACCTGTCATTGGGACTCCACTTCGCTCTTTTCTGACTAACAAACTTTGTCCAATTCGCGAATTGGACAGGATCTTTCGGAAACCGATGCAGTTGAATGTCTCCTGATTTCTTATTAGTACAGTTGGCAGCAACGCATGAAGAAGGCATGTCTCTTTTGCAATGAAAACGTAGATGAATGCGACCCATATCTGCATTGATATATACTTGTTTACAAACAACCGCGGAGCGAGTCCTGTCTATGACGTCACATCTGCCGAAGGAGAGCTCAGGCCACTCTAAGGACTTTTTTAATTGGGCTTTCGAGGTGGCCTATTTCTACGCACTTTGAACCGTTATATCTTTTTAATTAAATGACGCATCGAAACTCTGTTTGGTGTTTTATTTACTTGAATGTATTGTCTTTATGAAAATTGGGATTGAAGTCGGATACAAAACTGGGATATAATATCTTTAAACAGATTGAATTAAGTAGATTGTTATTTCTTCCTTTCAAGCCAAGAATAATATTTGTTAATGTTATGTCAATATTTCCACACTTACAATGGACACAATCACAATGTAAATGTTAACACTCAGGCATCTGGTGAGAAAACACATTGGCGAATCAACATATTCCATTCTATGTAAATAATTATTTGCAGTCAAGATGTTATGAATTATTTTATACTGAAACCATTTGAAATCAACACTTTTAGTAGATCTAACGTACATTTTCTCTTTCACTGTTGAAACACTCTGTTTAATAATATTCCCATCTTGATTGCCATAGTGTTTCACAAAATATATCAACTGTTGTTATTTTGGAAATGTCATATGGTAAAATGGACGGTGCGTGGCTAATTTTCAATTTGTTTAAAATGATAATCCTCTTTTCAAAATATTGAATATTGAATTTGTCATCCACCTTATTTTCCTAGATTTGGTCATAATTTTAATAACTTGAACATTAATTCCCCATTTTCTACCAGTAGATGTCTTGATATGCATTCTAATTCTATCATTTTACCTTTCCAAGTAAACTAAAACATCTCTTCTGAAATGATTGAATTCGATCATCTGGTAGGTTGGGTAAAGATTAAAAGAAATTATTTAGTTTGGATAGCAACTGGGATGTTTTCACAACATATCTAACATAGGGTAATAAATTCCCTAACTTTTCATCTCCCTCTCCATTTCAATCTGCTCAGAGTAATGCATATGTATACCTATTTCTAAATTAAATCTACATAAAGGTTAATTCTAAATAGCTTAAACTTTTATTATGACCAGTCAAGATCATACTCCATACAAAACTTGTAACTGGATCAGTTTTTTTATCCTTTCGAAATCATTTCTTTTTTTCCATATTCACTTTGAATCCAGAAAGCTTGCAGAAAATCTAAAACATTTAAAAGTGCATAAGTGCATCTTATGTGAAAGTTGTATCATCTGCAAACGGAGCTTACCCCCTTTTTCCATTTTTCTTTTCCTATTATAGATAAAATCTATTTACCATAACACATGATTCTATATTATAAAGGAGAAATTAAATCCATCCTATAAAGCCTATCCTTTATAATTGGTATAATATAATATAATAAAGGTAAGATATGTTTAATCCCATTGGTTATAGCTGTATAGATGAAATTTTGTATGTTGTATTCAATAAACTATTGATGCGCAAAGAAAAGAAACTGCTGAAGCTTTGATGGTCATTGGTTAACATGTGATTTATCCCTGGGTTTTTTTACTTATAAGATATTTTGATATTTAGAGTTAAAATAACTTCTTAACAATTGACTATGTAAATAGTTTTAAAATACAGTACCATTGCTCCAAAACCAACTGACTGACCTAATGCACTGCGATATCAAATCAAGTGATGTGAAAAGACTAGCTGCTGTATCGATGTTCGATTGGTCACTTATACATGTCAGCTCACGAATCTCACGAATCTCATAGGGCATGAATATTGATTCATTATTCAATATCTAATCGTTACCTCCGTTCTGGAAATGACACACTGTGACACGGTGTATGATTAATCAATATACTTAACTTTGAAAACAGTTATTATAGAAAAATGTTATACATGGTCAAACAAAAATGATTATCATCATAGGTCGGTAATGGTTAGGTACAAAAGAGAAAATAGCTGTTTGAAATTTGGAAAGTTGTTTTGATAATTATTACTTTAAAGTTGTATCTATAAATATTTGAATAGCAAAGTCAGAATAAGAACTTGAAAAATATCAATTGACATAAAAATTGTCGCCATAAACAAAAGGCATTATTGGATGCCTCAATTTACCTACACTGTTTGGATTAGTTGTCCTTTGAAATAATCGTCATCATGGGCAAATAATATCCGAATCCATGGCAGGCCTCAAATCTGTGGTGGATTTCCAAATCTATGACAGATGTCTGTGGCGGATTTCGGATTGATCGTGATTAGAAACTCTCAGTTAAGCACAAAGGACGTATAAACGTCAACAGATGTCACTAATCATAATCTTCACCTTAAAAAATTACACAGAAACAAACAAGCAGTGCCTAAATCACAAACACACAAACAGCAAACCAAAATCCGATAAGCAAATTGGCTCTGACGGGCGTCACAAAACTAAGGTGTTGTAAGCAAATGAATGAACTCTCTAGCCAGTGAATTGTCAATGCAATACCTGTTTCTGGAAGTCCTTGTCTGATGTACGACAGAAGTGGTTGCATATTCCCGACAAAAGTGTATCGTCAAGTTGTAACAGAAAAGTCACTTAAACTCTGTGTCTCTTTCTCGATCTCTATCTTGTCATAAAAACAGAAAACAGATATTTTATATATATATATATATATATATATATGAAAAGTTGAATTGGTTATATATATATAGATAAAATAATATTATTGTAGAATCAGGTACATATTCACATTCACATTTGCTAACAAGCGCTTTCTGCCATGATGGCTTCTTCAGGTTAGATTTTGAATGTCAGTAGTGAGAGTAGTGTTTGTGAATTTTTCGTTTATTTATTTATATATATATATATATATATATATATATATTTATATATATATATATATTTATATATATATATATATATATATATATATATATATATATATATATATATATATATATATATATATATATATATATATATATATATATACTCATTGTAAATAAACTTCGAGTGAGTGAGTGAGTTATTATTTAACGCCGCTTGGGCAATATTTCAGCCATTAGCGGCGAAATTAACTTCGAATATGTTTCCCTATTACAGTACTTATTTTTTCCTTTAAATATATTATGAATTTTTCTATGAAAATATAATGCTTTTATCCATTGAAAATATTATCATTATCATAATGATCATTTTCTGATGAACGTTAGAGGGAAGAGCATCTGAAGTTCAACCCTGGCTAAGCAAGTGATCAAGAAGGTCTACCACAAAACATCAATCAGTGAATAAAAGGACAGCTATACCTTTTACCTTACTGTGATCTATATATGCATGTCTTGTAGCAACGTTATTGACATGAATATGAAACATTGTGATGATAAGTACTCATGTAGCATAGACGAATATGGCTTATGTACAAACAGCATCTTGATCTCGAGAAATTGACTCCAGCTCGAAGTGAAGTAGTCTCCATTGTCTAGTGAACCCTTTACTCTATGTTCATCACCTCAAACACTTCACACAATTGTAAGCATCAAAGCTAGAATCAGATTTCAATTCTTAAAATAAGAATGCACGAAAACCCAAAGTCGTTTTAACTACAGATTAAATATTTTTGAGTATTTCCGGGCTTATTGGTTACTGATATTATATTTCAGAAGGGTTTTCGGAAATGAATATTTTCTGCAAGTCACTCATCAAACAAGATCAAGCACTACTGGCAGTTCATATGGCATTGTAAACGTCGATATCAAAGGCTCAGTGATTCAGATTAAGGGCAACAAGTGCAGGAGTATTGAAAACTGTCAGGTTTAACAAGTTCAGCAGTCAAGTCTTGAAGTGTGTCAAAAACCTTTTGAACCATGTTGATTCAGGATAACAAATTGAAACTTTTTCTATGAAATTTCCACCTCTTCAAATTGAATTTTTCTTTCCAAGAAGTCTTAAACAAACATGTAAAATCCCTCGGTTTCTTGTTCAAATTAAAATGTCAGAAGCCACTCTGGAAAAAAAAGTAAAGTAACGAAATGGATATAAATTATTACTAATTGCAAGACATTATTTTTCACTTTATGAGGTTGCCTGATATGAACGTGCAAAGTCCGATAAAGCTACCCAAATCAGTTTCCTAAACTCAAATAATTGAGCTGATTGGCAACACCTTTTTTATGACTATGGATAAACGGGTTGTGAGATGGTTTACTTCCTTAAGAGATATATTTTGCAAAAGCTAATTTTTTTAAATAAAAATGCTACAGTGACTTAAACGCAATGTGATATGTAGCTTATCAACAAATTTAACCATCATACTGATTTCTGTAACATAAAGCTTTTTGCTATTGCAAATATTAGATGATATCTATCTCATGATACTAGTACAATTCAAGTTTAAACCATTCGCTAATTCATCCGGCTGACTTATAGGTAGAGTAGGATATGCTGAGTTTTCAAATATCTCCGTTCAGTTGTGCAATTTACCACCTACTAATCGTTTTTTGTCTTGGTATTTGGTTTGCTTCAACCTTTGAGGTTTTATATTAGCATGGTCAAAATAATGTTTCCCTCGTGTCGCTGACGGCCGAATATAAATGGCTGTGTTTAGTATATAACGTGTAGACACTTACAGTGTCTCAAATATATATATATATATTATATAGTGAATAATTCTGCATCTGAATACATTGTATCTGAAAGGAAACAGTTTCCTCTGTATTTTTATAATTAGTGGTTTATGGTCATGTTGAGATATCACCTTTTGTTTGAATAGCATAATGAGTTACACAGCAAAACAAACTATGTGAATTAACATTCAAATGTGACCTTTCTTGATAAATCTTGAATCCTATTTCGAATTTAATTGCAATGAACATAAATTACAAAATAATATTTATAGCGTCAGTTTTTATATTTGTTGTATACTTATATATCTATCAAAACGGTTAAACTAAGCCACGTTTTCACTCCAAAAAAAACAACATTCTTGCTTAAAATGATGAATACAAAAATCAATGACAATGTTAGTTTGTCCTTGCTAAGAATCGACATGATTTTATCAAAAGACAACACAGAGCTAACTATATTTAAACACATGATAGATCGTACTGTTAACTGTAATTGACATGTATAGGCCTGCGAAATGTTACACCATTAATTTGATTTACAAAATCAAACACAATTTCGGACCGATATCCTTGTCAATGTCAACGAATAATGTGGTAGTATTACAAGGGTCAGGTAAATTTTTATTGCACGCATATAAATGGAGAGAGAAACGTTAGTCTATTGTTTATTGTTCTTGATCATCATTCGTTAACATATCTGTTAACTAGATTGAAATATTCAATATTGTATATTGATTTTTGTACTGGAATAAAGACTTCACTTGCCAAGACCTTGGTTTGGTACATTGGTCATATATTGACGAGAAGCATAGGAACACTACCAATGCTGAATTTGTCATCTGAAGAAATTTCGTACTATGTATAAAATGTTATTTCTAATGATTCTTTCTTTAGAAAATAAGGCCATTTCTACTCCCGTTTCTTTGACGTTAGTTCTTAATTTCTTTTCAGTTTTTTTTATGAATAATATGTATTCATCAACATCACAACATTGCAAGGAAATTTAATATAGAAACATCAATGAATCTTTATTTGATAGGTACAACTATATGCATGAACTATATCGAATAATTAAAGCTTATCAGAACTAACAATCGTGACCGGAATAAAATTCCACTTCTTTTTTTTTCACCCATTTTCGTCCAATAATCCTAATGTTCATCCTGATCCGGTAAAAAAAAATTATCCTTTATATATATTGTAACCTTATATATTCTGCTTTTTCATACAGCATGAACGTTTCAGATTCGCTTTGTACTTAACTCCAATTTCTCCTCAGACCTAGGAGCTAATGCACCCACAGGTTTTACAGATGCTACGGAAGGAGTACACAATAAGGTTTGTGACCTTGCATCAACTGTAGGTTCTCTGTTGTATTTATCATCAATAATGTTAGTGTGGAATGGTAAAATGTCTATCACTTATACCTTTCTGCTAATTTGGACTAGTTTTCTTATTTGAAATTGGCACATGATCAAACAAATAACGAAGGCTGCGTGGCTGATAGCTTTAGAAACGAGTTCGGTAATTGCACGACAGACTTTGATTGCACTCAATCAGACTTTTACATTTCTACACCTAGAAACGCTTATGTTAGGACAGAGGTTATTATAAGAACATGTGATGGAGCTACCTCTGAGGGGAGTAGGGCATGTTTAAGAAACTATAACATTTCTTCACTTTGAATTATCTTTACTCGACACTGTCGCCCTATTTAGCGACTTAACCTTCCACATATAAACTAAACGGACTTTGTCAAGAAAGGTTGAAAGGTCTGTAAAAACTCATTTTAATCTATTGTCATGGTGTATACTCACGTCCAAATCTACAACATGTTAACTGTCACCGAATGCGTCACCTTATATCTTCGGAATTTCAGTATCTTTTAGCTCCCTTAGTCCAGCATCCAGGTTATGGCTTTCAAAACCGGTGTACATCAATCTGATGGGAGTTGTTACAAAACTCTAACTCTCTCTCTCTCTCTCTCTCTCTCTCTCTCTCTCTCTCTCTCTCTCTCTCTCTCTCTCTCTCTCTCTCTCTCTCTCTCTCTCTCTCTCTCTCTCTCTCTCTCTCTCGATATCGATATCGATATCGATATCGATCTCCCTCCACTCAAAATTAGAATCAATAGACTTGTATAAGTCAACTTTCACTTAGATCATTTACTTGTTAAAAAAAAACATTTCAGAAGTTAGGACTCGAATAAGATGCATATTTTTTCAATGACAACATTTGTAACTTTGCTGCACAGACATTACTTTCAAACAGCATTAGTTGGAATCATCGTTCAATCGAGTTCACTGTATGCTTGACAATACCAGGCTTTTTCATTTGTTATCAGTTTCCTTAACTGAAAGTCATTATTTGATTTTGCTACAACCACACCAAGTCAATCATGTTTCCATAACTGAAGAGACGTTTAACCGACGTGTGTGTGATGAGTTTAATTCTAAATTAGTTGTAACGAGTGGATGGCGCGAGTTAGTCCCCTGTCGGCACTTCCTGGTACTATTTTGATCAGTCACGATCCCTCCGAAGTGGCAGCCTATCAGTGTGATGAAAATAGTCCAGTCATTCACGAATATCAGAGTCCTTAATTGAGTGTCAACACACCATTAGATACCATCAGATCAAAAGATTCCTCACTAAAATATCAGTCTATGATATGTGGGAGTACAATCACTGTTGTATATCTTTGAGAAAACAGAAAAAAAATCTCTTTGTTTTATGGATAAAACTTTAGTAACTGGATTTCATTATCTCATAACATTGAGTTGAACGTTAAAGCATAAAGGTATATATTATAATGAAAAAGTTATATGTTGTGATAATGGCATATTGTTAAAACGCACACTTTGATGTATATTGTTCTCAAATTCAGTAGACGAGACGTAATGTTTAATAGATTCGTCACACCATCAAATATTCATAAAAGTGACACCAATTACAAGAATGGAGACAGAGATAACAGCCAAAGAGTTTCTCATGACAACTAGATCTTTAAACGTTTAATAGATGATAGTTTACAACTCTTAGACTTCATTTATTGTTCTATTATGTTCTTGCCAATCACGTGTGCGTATTCAAGGACGCACCTTTGATTAGAGTCCTCTATGTCATTTAAACCATTATATGAGATCAAAACAAAGTCATCACAATCAATTCAATCATCTTATGCACGGTCGTATGTATTGGGTCTTCATATGTCACATATGCTTGATCTTTCATTTATGTAAGTGATCTTTAAATATGAAGTCCCAATTAGTAACTTTGTTCTTATACTTGTAAACTTTAACAACAGTAAATGTCAAAAGTCAACATCAAATTATTAGTCTGTGTCTTGGTGTCTTTACATCACATATTGATCACTTAACGGATTGCATAGTGTTTCAAATCAATATTAATATAAAGATGACAAACGTATACGTAGTACGCATTATCAAGCAAAATTGTCTGTGAATTATGATCGCCATTTAGCCATTTACGCATTTAGCAAAGCTGGCCTTCTATGATGACGGAGTTTCAAATTTCAACTAGCAAGCTGAAGCTTTACAAGCAATTTACTACTTGCTTAGAGATAACGAGCTTACATAACGTGTGAGGTGCAGTGCAACGATAGGCAGTCATTATACACAAAATAGGAAGTGGTGTCGCCAGGAATAATACGCAACGATGGTTTCGAGATCTTAAAAGAAAGATATTTTGTAACAAAAACTTTTTAATGTCATACCATATTCGAAAATAAATCAGCCCACTCTTCCCGTTTCAAATATCATTTTGATAGATTTTCAATTGAGAATTATAAACAAACAGATAATTAGATGTTGTGCCAATTCATGACGGGGAGAAAAAGGATGAGACATATTTGGGCAAAACATTGCTATCACACCTGTGCCAACGATTAGGTGAGGTGAGGTGAGGTGAGTTGGTGTTTAACGCCGCTTTCAAGATTATTTCACTTATATCGCGGCCTCTAGTATTATTGCAGGGAGAAAGCCCGCAACACTATTGTGGCTATGCATTGCGGTGAAACCTGCGAGCATCGGCTGGAACTAGCCAACGATTAGGAAACTTATTGCATTTGACCATCTAAATACCATGGCGTGCTGCAAGAAACCTTCAACACTGATCATTATACAAATTGATCTCAATTTCTAGTTTTGAAAAATAACAAAAGACAACGGTACAAGTAGTCAGCTTTTTTTATATTCAATACGAACATAAAATGTCCATTACTACCACACTGTTATGACACTGATTTTTAAACACAAATGAAAGGTCATTTTAGCGCACCAAAGCAATCACGATTTGATTTAAAAGAAGCACTAATGAAAAGACGACCCTATTCTAAACATTTGCTTTGAACGAATATAATCAATGAACACTTCCATAACGGCTCTAAAGCGTTAAACGATGTCGCCTGTCAATCTAAGCTACTACAAACTCCACAGCTTCCAATAATATGGTTCTTGGTGCCCTCTTACTTAACACTCATATTGTCTAATACCTTTTGAACTGCTTTCAAACAGCAGTGGCGTAAATATTTTATAATTTGCCTGTTCTGTTTGATCCGTTATATATACAGTGTTTGTCAATCTGTGGATTTGATAGTAAGATCTATTTTGTAGTAGAGGTATTGATTGAGCGTGAATGACAAGGCAGAAATAAACAATCGTTTACACTTAAATGCTTCTAGCTAATAGTGAAATAAAAGGGAGACTTTTATCGACGAGAATATCTACACTTCAAAGTTAAGTTTTTACTTTTTTTTTAAATTTAACTTATATGATTGTTTCTTTACAAGAGTAATGATTAAAAGCAAAATCAACAAATCGTTCTACGAGGTATACATAGATTTCGGTAATTACTTATATATAATAAAAAGTTGAAGTGAAAACAAAAAAGAACAATTTTGTTTTCATCCGAATTTATTTACGTTTCAATATATACATTTATTTTCTTATAAGGCACAATAATGTTTAGCCAAATCAATAATTTCACTTAACTTTATCCAAATGGTTCCGGTGAATGTTGATAATATAGATCGTTGTAATTGAAGAATGGGTCCATAGGAAATTAACTTATTGAAATGAGACATTACTTTAAACAGGACAACACGGTTATCCCATTCACAATACTTATTGGGCAAACGGGAATAGTGAGAAATGTGAAAAAATGGTATGCGCATTACCTCTGAAAGCTTACGCTCCTACTGGGAGTAAACGTTTGATTTAAAAATAAGCTTTTTGTATAAGTGTTTTCGAGAAAAGATTGAAATTGATTTATTATTTTACCTTACTGTAAAATCATAATATTTCGCGGGGGTTTAATTTTCGCGCTTTTCGCGCAAAGCCATAATGCGCGAATAATAAAACATCGCGAAATATTATGGTTATGAACGTGAAGAAAAAAAAATAATTTGGTTGACACATTTTATTACTCACAGGAATGTTTGGTTCGTTTATTAATGACGAGTCACTAATTAGAGGTCTCACAAGCGTGTACATCGTACGCCGATATGCACGTCATCACAATAATCCGGCCTGGCGGAATCCACTCTTCATCGCCAATATGCGTGTCCCGATGTTTTGATTGCGGTACGCTTGAGCTTTGATTCGGTGCGTGTACTTTCGGTTCAGTATGATATTTCTTTGAACGAGATCTCGAGAAGTCACATCATTCAAACACTATTGTTTGGAGTTAAAGATCAAACTAAACCGTTCCGCTACAATACTTCAATTAGTGAAAAGCGAGTTTTATTGCGTCATCGTAAGACGGAGGTGCCCAGATCGAGGTAAAAAGTCTCATTCCAGATGCGACCTCCCTTCAAATTTGCCCATTTTCAAAAAACAATAAATGCACGTGTCCAAGTGGAACATGTGCATTTCCCTTCACATTGCCCATTTTAAAAAAAAAACAAATGTGAAGGGAGGTCGCATCTGGAACGAGGCTTTATACCTCGATCTGGGCACTTACGATGACGCAATAAAACTCGCTTTTCACTAATTGAAGTATTGTAGCTCTGATTAAGAAGGTGACATACACGTAATTCCAATTTTAAATTGGAGGTTAGTCATTTATGAATACGTTACGAGTGATACTTACCGATGTCACTTTATGAGTATGTTTATAACAGCACATATTTCGGAGCCTGATATGTCTATGTGGATTGCCTTGTTATATTATATATAATATATTGTATATGACCTGAATCGATGTCTCCCGTGCTTGTGGCTTTCACTTGTTGAAATTGGAACGACCATAAATATATAGATGAATGGCATGTGGCAAGGTCTCAGCCTCAAAGGTCGGTTGTTACCATAAAACCATCTACTCTAATGCTCCTTTCACGTACGTACAAGTTTTATTGAACTTGGGACTTTAGAACTGATGTATATTAGTCTGGAAAATCGTTAAAAAGAGAATCCAAAGTATACAAACATCAACGTTACGTTGGACTAGCACAAAGAGTATCAACTTCTGTGTCACTTTATGCGATTTAAGAGAAAATTAAATATTTTCTTTGATAATGACAGTGCACATAAAATTGATATTATTCTAATATCGAATTTTATAGAAAGATCTTATAATACAAATTTATGTAAACGTTTTTGATGTATGAATATTGGTTTGCATATTTGTTACTGCTTGCATTCATATCTATTTACAGATCTGGGTTAGACTGATATTCAATGATAAAGGTGACGAACAGTGGTAGTGAAACTTGCTTTTATCTCGTTATTCAAACTGTATTGAGTCTCAATGAGTGTAGCAATTCAAGAAAACGAGTTCCCAATCAAGGTTATATATGCAGGGGCGCTAAAGACATAAGTCATTTAGATGGTGTTTGAACACAGCCACTTACTGCACGGTTTGCAGCTTTACAAACACTTTCACTTTTATGACAAATAGGAAATGAAAGGTGTACTTGTGTAATCTGTAATATTTTGTGACTCATTACATGTTTCCATATTAGCTGAAGGAAAATTTGTTTAAAACTTTAACATAAAGTTCATGGACTATAAACTTCAACTGGTTCGAAATATGTGCCGATAATGTGGATTCCATGTTAGGAAACAATAAAAAAGGATTGGTTTCTAACGAGTAAGGGTATTGTAATTGCTAGAGCCGTGACTGGGGTCGGTGGGGTCGGTTAATTCGGTTTATTAACACCTCGCCTACCTTCCAAGCTTTTGAATGTGTCTCCATTTAAAAGGTTGATCCCCGACCCTTTAATTTGTGAACCCGAGTAAGAGTATAGTCATTGTCAGATCCGGGAGTGGAGATGGTTGATTAAACCCCAACCCGCCTTTGAAAACCCTTGCCACTGAAAATGATGTGTTTTACCGATGAAGTTCTTAAAATACTGAGTGGCAAAAGTGAAAAGAATTATCCTTAATAACAATAAAGCATACAACACGCCCATCGTAATATGCCTTTGCTTAGTGATTATAGAAATATGTGATGTAATGTACAAATATTTTTCATACAGCTAATTCTCTTCCTTTAATGTTATTTTACGCTAAATACAAGCTAATGGCGATATGAGCAGATAATAAAAATAGACATTTACGATGATTTTGTAGAATGTTTTGTTTCATCCTTCCAATTAATGAATATAGTTGAATAAAGAATACACTTTACCTAACCCAAGATGTAAACGTTTGTAGGTAAAAGTCTCAGAGATGTATCACTATTGAGACACAGCAGGATCTTGATTTATGTTTTTAGTTTTTATTGATCAAATTAACATTGTAATGGTATTCAACATTTATAAAATTGAAATGATATGTCTTTAAAGTATTAAAATTGCATAGAATTAATCTGTGATGTCATGAGCATAAAAAATGAAACACGACTGCTATAAAACAAATGCAAGCCTTTCCCACAATATTGTTTACTCAAGACCAAGTGACAATATTTATGGCTGACTCGTATATTTGTAGCACTCAATCTATAACAGTCGATGACATGGTTTTATATATATATATATATATATATATATATATATATAATATAACAACCACCCAATGTTATCATTTCAATCACTGAGTAGGGGTTCAGTTTTCCAATGGAACAAATGTCAATCACTTTGGAGTAACTGATCTGTTATTTCTTATTTTAATTTCTTATTATAATTGTGTCCCCTATATTTCAGAAAGGTTCACTTGTCATTACTTTAATTGCTACATCAAAAACTTGTTACCAATGATCAATGATAAACTAAAGCTCATGTATATAAATCACATCCATTATAGGTTGAGGAGATGTAAAATGTGTTAATGCTTCATTTATAGATATGTATGTATATATAAACAATCCATTTTAATGGCTAGCCCTTTCAGCTCAACGAGCCTCTTCAGGCCATACATGTGTATATATGTATGGCCTGAAGAGGCTCGTTGAGCTGAAAGGGCTAGCCATTAAAAAGGATTGTTTTTACTTCTAACTTCATATTTTTCTATAACTAATACCTGGGAGCTGAACATCAATCTCAAGATTGTGAACTTTTTTCCAGGGAGTCTTACAAAAAAAAACCCAGTTATGATGTTATGATGTCACAATACAGTTGACCTTACAATGCCATGACTTCAAAATCTATACACCCTTTATCACTATTCTATTTTACAGGGATGACTCAAGTGGTATTTCATTAACAATAATAAATGAAATATTGGATTTGTTGTCCTCGGGACAATGTAGAAAATAGGATATTGTGATTTTAGTTTCGAACTTTGTTGAAATTGAATTTAAACATTTATTCTAGGGGGAAATATGTATACGAAAGATGACATCAGAATCAACTAGATTCATACACCCAAATAATTGCTGGTCTGATGATTTATGTCATTTAAAAACAACAAATTATTTACCATCTTTTTAATCAACAACCATTGAAATAACGCTATTGTTCCTGATGACCACAATCTCACTTTGATTATTTCTGATATTGAATTAGAGATCAACTTCCCGTTTTATATTATTGATATGCAATGTATATGAAGAGTCAATCATTATAAACCCTTTGTATTGGACCATAGAATACCTGTTCTTCCCTGATCCTTGTCATTATAGTCAGAGTTCGGATTTCTTTTTCATCAATTCATTTTTATTGTTTTACATAATCTTCCCATTACGATGTCTGTATAAATGTCAATGTGTTTCTTTTAAAGTAAAAACAATCCTCAAAAAAACAAATACCAAATTTAAATTCAAGATCATGCATTCGTGTTCTATGGAGTAGTTGTTAATAGATTAGAAATAAAGCAATGAAAAATTGATCACTTGCATCTAAGTGAATGATAGATATTGTATATTTTCATACATATCAAATAAAAAATTTTTAAATGCTGATATACAATACTTCGGAACTGGAGATACATGTAAATTTAAATAACATATCTATCCAGTGATAATATATAAAAATGACTTTTTTTGAAAATTTGACATTCTAGATAAGTATTGTCTTTCAACCCAATTGACGTTAAAATTATCCCAACAACGGTCAATGTGCTTTATGTTGTGTGAAGGTGACATAGAATATCCTACTATGTCATGCACGTGTCGTTGTATAAGTATAGTTAGAGTTTACAGTAAAGGCACTTTAAATCTTATCACTCCTCATCGTCTAGGTAACATCAAACTTTTATCTGACACGCTGACCACTTTGTACCAAGGAATACTTCGTATGAAGGAATGATAAATTACTCTGGTTTAACTATTGCGCTTGTCGCTGTTGATGTCAATTTCAATGATAAAGTGTGGGATGATGTCAAGTCGCCTCTTATGAGGACGTCTTATACAAGTCTCGTAGTTTGGAGTACAGTTTATAAACATTTCATTTCAGCCAAGAAATAGTGAATCTGAGTCATAGCTCACGACTTGTCAATCAGTCATTGTAATGGATCTGTCAAACTTTGCAATTGTGGTTTCAGTTTCACATGTAATCTAGCTTTTAATCATGTTCATTATCTAAATAATCTGGATTATATTTCCAATACTATCTACTGGTGTATCACATTTATTGTCGTATCGATTTGTCAAGATCTATACAACTATCTATTTCTGTGTTTATTGATACATCGGAGCTTGTTATTAACTTTTTATCTCTAGATGAAGAACACTTTTTTTCTTATTCGTTTTATTCATTTTTTACCCATTAACAATTTTAATTCTTTCAGAATGAGAGCCATCATTTCTAAAGAATTGGTGAGTTACGAGGATAAAAACTTAATCAAAATACACTCAACGTACTGTTTATTGAACGTTACATAAAATATTTGTAGTTATGAAAGTTCAAGTTCAAAATTCGAGGTTACGTGCCACGCTCCATTTCTTAAAACTTCTGGACCAACAGAACAATAGAATGACGTCAAAAGTGTAATCTAATTCCACAGATGATATAATTTGAGAACATTAATAACGTTCGACATGCTGAACTTCCTGGTGGTCGTGGAGCAAAGTTCAAATTACAAGAGTTAATGGGTTAGTAAATATGGGTCTTTTCTAACTTCCTGGTAATTCACTGAGTGCCAACAGACCATTATATGTATCAGATAACAGATCTGTGTCAGATCGGTGAGTGCGGCCTGAATTCTGATGCATTTTACAACCAACTCCAATGCAATGTGTGTATTACTTTTTGAAACCATACAAATTACTCGTGATACAGACGAGATCATTTCTTGATATGTTACCTTTTTAACTTGTACAGTTCAAGCAAACTCCAAGGAATGTTATGAAGGATCTATCTCCACAGATTTATATTCATACATTTTGCATGTGTTTTTAAAATGTCCCCTGCCTGTTAGACAAAGTTTTTTTTTAGAAAGATTTTGTCAGTAAAACATCATTATTTTCCTCCAATTACATAATCATAGATTTTAACCACATGGATCAATATATTTTTCCACGAAGTAAATTGTATTTAGCCTCTTATCCTCTTCAAAATAAATTTCAAAAGAGCTAACGTTATATGTTTTATATGTTGATTTTCAATGTTTGTGATATCCTAAGATTCATTTTAGGTAACGACAGAATCGGAAGTCAGCTTTACGGTATGATTTCCAAAGTCGGAACTTCCTGGTAAAAAGTTACAATTATAAGACTTAGTAGGTTAATGAATATGCTTGTCCCGTTCTATGACTTCCTGGTAATTCACTAAGTGTCAATAGACCATTAGATGTTATCAGGGCAACACATCTGTGGCACATTGATTAGCGTGGCCTGGATTCTGATAATCCAACAATGGTCTTCAATAAGAGTTAAGGAGAAAATCTCACCAAAGTTTTATCAAATATATAAACACAAGTTGTTTAAAGTAATAAAGATCTGATGCTTGCCGAGAACACTGTAATCAATGACTGTTGATCATTCTGCTACATCAGTGTATTTGAACCCTTCTGATAATGGTACTATGCGGGTCTGATTATGACAGACACAAATGGCTGTAAGCTAAATACGTGATCAAGTTTTCTTTTTCATTAGATCCCTTGTGCCATCTGACTGTGTCCTATCTGCAGATTACCTAAGCTTTTCATGTTTTATTTACTAGCGTTATAAAAAGAAGTACTCTTAAATCTACATTATATGATTAAACAAACGAAAATTAACTGAACACGAAGGGTCTAAAATACAAATGACAATCAAAGTGTAAAGGGAAAAGTTTTTAACCTTTCCTGTTGACATGACCACGATCAAGAAAAAGATTACTTAGTTTGCGGCTTGTTTGATCCTTAATAAGACGATATTGCTAAGCCGATGACTGGTGATCTTCTGAAACCAGACAATGCGTCATTGACATACATAACAAAACTTGCTAGGATGGCATTGATTACCATTTATCTGCGAAAATTGGGCTTTTATTAAACCTTTTTAAGACTCACTCGTTTCCCTTTTATGCAGATGATGTATTATCGAGTAATTTCTGTATCGCTTTATCTTGTAAATGATCCCAGCAACGTCTTCAGGTGCTCGAAAAGAAGCATACTTTGCAAATGATTATGGTTGGTGAGCACATTTGTTTATCGGTTAGCATGTCAACCTTCGGGGAAATTTAGATGCCATTTCTAAATGTGCAATATTTCTTCACCCAGTCAGTTTGCATTCATCAATCTCAAAGAGACTTTTTATTAATTTCTTCTAATTGTTTGTTATTTATACATATGTTATTTATTGGTGTATTTCTTTCCCTAGGCCTTTGGTGTGTTACATACAGTTCCTTCTAACATCATTTTAACTTTCTCTTAGTCAAAACACAGTTTAGTATATAAAATAAGAAACGTACTTTAAAGCTGAGGAATATGGGGTTACCTATTTTGTATTCTAGTGTAGAGCTTGAGTGTTTAAGAGTTGCATTTGATGTAAAATAGTTACTAAACAATTATGGAGTTGGACAAATGTTGTTATACCAAGGTGTATATTATAATGACATCCGTCTTCGTATGTGTACATCATTGTGAAGGTATAAATACACATTCGCAGCCACGGCAAGAAATGAATTTTAATTTCAAAGTTGAATTATTTTTGCCAAGATAACACATTTGTGGTCACACATGCCTATATGAGCAGTTATTGAATAAGGCGATCGTGCTCTGTCAAGAAGACTCAGAGTGCGTATTAAAAAAATTAGCTTTTTGGAAGCTTCCGGAAATAACTTCGGCGATTTAAATGATAACTTTTGAAACGGCGTCACTGATTGCACAATAATCTTGTTTGCATCCAATCAGACTTCTACATTTCTAGGCCGAGAAACGCTCGTATTAAGACTGAGGTTGTATAAGAATTTATGACGGAGTTACCTCTGTTGGGAGAAGATGGCAAATGTGGTCGTAAATCTGCTTCAGAATTGGTAAATGATAGTACAAGCAATGCTTCAACAGCAGGTATTTGTATCCGAAAAGCTCCTACAATATGCTGATGTCTATCTGGCAAACTGCCTTGCATTATAGTAGCTCTGCAAAATACGCTTGTATAGCATGACGAAGTAAAGAGTGTACAGGAACATAAAATTTGAAGGGGATATTACACAACCAATTACATTTGAAATCTAAACAGATAACGAAGACAGATAAGTTTTGTTATTTTAAGATGATAAATATTGGACTTCTGAACAAAGTGTTCCAAACTAGTGACACATATACGACTTTGCACCACTGCATTGATTGGATATTGATCAAGTATACAAGATCATCTAAAATTCTCGGCCTTAATCTATATCCTTACTCATATTAAAGGCAAATGAAATATCAATTGGTCCCTACAGCATAGTACGCTAAGTAGGTAAGTAAGGTATAAAACGTTCTCGAGACGTTGATAAGTAGACTTTTTCACAATTTCCATAAATCTTAAAGTTGACGTGATCTTTACAAGATCTGCAGACAGAGTAAGTAACTCTCCGCAGTAATAGGAGAACTCTATATAGACTGGCCGTTTTGATAGAGATGATGTGAACTGAACACACATTGACGGCTTGTTGACGCCCAATTTCCGACTCGGAAATCGGTGAACGAGAGAAACTTTCTCCCATCTATTGATTTCCTCCAATTTATCAACAAGAAACTATTTAGAGTATACACAACTTAATACAAGTTTAAACTAAAACTGTAGTTACTATCTCTTGCCTCATATTATATAGACACAGATAACTAAGGAACTGTGTAATACGAAACATATCTTTATTCGATGATAGTAAGTAATTTAATGTATTTAGGCTTATCCTCTAATAGTCTTCTCTTCATTGAGACAAAGTGACTTAATATTCCAAAACCTTTTCTGTTTTTCACCCGTCAAATTCATACACAACTGTCTTAATACAAGGGTTTCTTGATCTAGAAATGTAGAGCGCTGATTGGATGCAATCATAGTTAGTTGTGCAATCAGCGACGCCGTTTCAAAAGTTATCATTCACATCGCCTAAGTTATTTCCGTAAGCTTTCCAAAAGCTATAAACTTTATTCGTATATGCATCTTGCACTTTGAGTCTTCTTTACAGAACACATACGCTTCATTTTGAGACTGCATTATTGCATATGCCTGTGTGACAACAAATACGTTATCCATGCATTCGGTGTTTTCATTGGCTGAAATATTTCCAGGTAATTTAAACGCACTAGCGCACGTCAATATTTCGTAAACACAACGAATGCACAGATACTGCATATCTCTCGATATTACTCACTATCCTCACTCAGGTAATCTACCTCGTAAGTTATTTAAGAAATATTTACGTATTCAGGTAGTAAAGTGGATTTTTAAAGGCCGGATGTATTTTATGTTACGTTACATTAAATCCGCATGAACTACGATATCGGAAATATTCAAATTTTGCTCATAACCAGAAAAGCGGAATCGGCAGCCGCTTTGGTCAATCTAATAGCAATGCTAATAATGTGTTATTAAATCGGTTAATTTACAACATTCCTTTCATAAAACATATTTCATTATTTGTTCTCAGTTCAGAGTTTAGGTAAATTCAATAGCTGCACACAGTACTAGTTCAGCCATTTCCAAGTGTCAATAATATATCCGTTTTGTGCACAGCTAATCATACATTTTTTATATGTCCAAGCCGACAGCGGCTGTCTTGACGTTTTTATTGTTGATTGCAGGCAAATTGTAAAGAATGTTTAGTATGTCATTGCATCGATAGAAAGTGAATGCATAAGTCCTCGTAAACCTTAAAATAGCCAATTTCAACCGTGAAAGCGTGCAATAGTGACTTTCAGTTGCAATATTGCGCCGGCAGAGGTAATTGCCGGAAACCTTCGTATTGAGACAGAGGTTGTATAGGACTTAATGACGGAGCTACCTCTGTTGTGAGAGAATGGTGTAAGTGAGGTGGAAGACATCTTACTCGGGGTAAAGACACACCTCCCATTCTCTCCATCCTTCTTATCAAACTACTGGGGTAATAGAATCAATTTTACAACCTGAATACATACACATTCTCCTTACAAGGTAGATCACCTGAGAGCAGTTCGTTAGTGATATTTAGAAATATGCATTATCGGCGCATTCGTTGTATTTACGAAATATTAATATGCGCTTGTGCCTTTAAAATAAATCAATTCTTTAAACCTGCGGTTCATATACATTGAAATGTTTGACACTTTGGTTTTTAGTTATAAAATGTAAGTGAGTGAATAACGATCCGCTTGGCAAGTCATTGCTCAATCATTCAACCTCTGAAGTAGCTTAATCTTCAAATATTTTATGCTTTATTTCACCATTCCAGCATCGTCATATTATCACGTGGTAGTTATGAGATGCGAGTTGAATAACCTCTGGTGGAAGAGAAGGAATTTATGTAACACAACGTGACATGACGGACTGCGAGCATACATCACTTTATGGAAAGGGGATTTACTCTTATCGAAGATCAAGTTTGGTTGTTTACGGTGTCAACATAGACTAGATAGATATGACTTCTGATCTCCAGATGACCTTGACTACTTTGCAAGATGATATAAGAGATTGAGTGATTACTTATTTTTAAACACCATTTGCCCAATGAAACCATCACTGGACGAGGAAGGTGTTTTAACGCATGTCAGTTATACATAAATGATAGTAGTGTGAATCCTTTTCAAAATATCTTTCAGCGACGGTTCCAGTAAAGTATTGGTTGGATCGATCCGTGCCAGAATAGTTCCTGATAACTTGACTTGAGACATGGGCCTCTGTAATGATTGCTTCAGACAATGACGTGCAGAAAGTTACAGCGGTCATTTCGGAAATTATTCCGGAATTCAAGCTTTGGACCAATTTAGTAAATAAAGATGCTGATGGCTAAAAACTGTCTGATTGGTTCCAAACATGAACCAAAAATAACGCAGCTATCGGTTGAAATTTATCGATTAAATATACGCAATGAAAACCAGCAAAATCGTGGGTTCTTGTTAAAAACAGAAATTCACCAATGCACTACCAATAAACTTAACTACATTGATTTCCGCTTGTGTCGATTACTTTGTATTATGTCAAAGGACATACGATGATGCAATCAGTTGAACTTTGGTTTGTAACTCATTACTCAATACTTGAGTGATTACGTTATGATGACGTATCTAGCTGCAGTCCTTTAATGACGTCATTATTGTAGTGAACAAACAAATTTGTCTACGTTAATACCACTTGATTCCTCAAGAACACAAATCGAACACCAAATAATGCAAAATGCTTATCTACTTTTCCAGTTTGCTTCAACAAACTATAGATTAAGAGTGACACAGATTATGTTTCATAATTCTTCATGTTGCTGAACTAAGAGCCAAAATACCAGCTGTTCTGAGTAAGGTAAGACTCGTCTCCCTAAATTTGCAACTTATGATCTCTAAAAGGCAAAATTATTATATATTATTGCTTTTAATGATAACAGAAATACCCATACAAATGTCGAGATATCGGAATTTCATATCCCACTACCTGAATGTTAGTTAAATCACCTACTCGATCACCACTTAAATTCCATATGGGTTTTTTGTTGCTAAAAGTAACTTTCCACGTACGTTTGAGGCAATGGTAAACGGCATTGTTTGGTTTTCGATCACAAACCTGTTTATTTCCCATATAATGAATTGATAAGCTTTAGAAGTTTTTACAAGAAGCTATGCGGATTAATTAGAAATGATTGATTGAAACTGATTGAACTGCAGTTTATTGACGTCAACTTGAGATTAACCATTTTTGTTTTTTTCATGTTTTGAATTCAATTATCTTTTAGATACGTGACCAAAATTAACTTGGCGATAATCAGTTTCATTTCAGCACATCTACACACAAAAGTGCTTTAAATCATAAATCAAAGAGATAAACGAGAAAGGTTAGGCCTACATTCAATGCTGTCGTACGTTTCTTTATAAAGCCATTCTCTGAGTTCCAACATCATTCCAGTCATATATGCCAAACTTAATAAATGGTGTCATTTGATCGCGAAGTATCGACTCTTACCAAAAAGACAAATTTTCAATCTTATTGGATATTTACATTGACAATATAAAAGTCGAACGTCGCAATAATGATCGAAAACCGGACAGTGGCGTGCGTCAAAGGTGAGGTGAGATGAAATGGGGTTTAACGCCGCTTTCAAGAGTATTTCACTTATATCGCGGCTGCTAGTATTATGGCAGGGAGAAAGCCCGCAACACCAATGTGGCTATGCATTGCGGTGAAACCTGCGAGCATCGGCTGGAACTAGCGAACCATGGGTGGTACTGCACTGAAATTCAGTGTAGCATTGCACCCAAACCTGACTGCGTGTAGAACAGTTCTCTACTGCAGACAAAGTTGCCGAGCCCCTGGCGGGATTCGAACCACGGACCTCCTGATCCAAAGCCGAACGCGCTAACCACTGCGCTATCCCGCCCCCGCGTGCGTCAAAAAGTCAAACGTAATTTTGGACACTTAACTAAAACAGTCAGGAGGGCAGTTAGGAGTTGATGGTGTCTGTTAGGTGATATAACTAGCTAGTATCCATGTATATTGGACGTGATATCTACACCTCTGTGCATTTGTAAGACTGTTTTTAGATTTTGATGAAAATCCAGTAGTTGTCATATATATGTCTTTTGGACATGAAAAATTAAGATGTTGTGCTTTTATATAACCACATATGACATTTAGGTTCGTATCAAAGGTAAATAATATGTTATGAAAATCACCGAGGGGCTCTTAATATTCAATGGTCATGCAAGTCGCGCGTCTGTATAATTTTTTCAAACTTTTTCATTCGTCTTTTTTTCATAAGTTAAGTTAAATGGCCCTTTTAGAAAAGAAACTCTAGACGTCTTCCCTTTTCTGAATAGAATGCATGCCGACTGTTAAATCATAAGCATAAAATTATAGTGATAATGAGTAGTTCAGGGTTTGTTGATTGATTTAAGAGATATTATTAAACTCAATTTAACATCGTAGCTACCTGTTCCAAATAAATATAAATGAGAGAACGTTGTGACTCTGCAGCATTGAAATGAATTATACATCGCGCAATCAGAGTATTATAAGGAGTTTGATCACGTGATTCCATATCCAAGGGAGATCACTCTCAACATTATGGCATCGAAAATGGCGTCGTGAAAGTTCAATATCCGTTTTGTGATTACATGAAACAAATCATATTAGAACTTTAAAATGCCTAAAGAGACTTCGTGGCCTGTTATCCTTCACCAATCGCTGGAGAAGTCTGAATATGGAAGACTTATGAAGCAGAGAACCACGAAATTACGTTGTACGATTTGTGTGCAAATATCGTCTGTCAATTTAGAATTTTTACAGGACTTAGAAACGTAAACAGTCCAACGTTTTAGTTCTCCAGTAAATACTAAATATCGAGGAAAATATATCGTTATCATCTATTTGTATTTCATATTGAACGTGAAGTAATATTGCATGAATGCAGCTGCATGCGTGTCGTGTGGGGAATTGCGAGAGGATTATTAAATCAAATTGCTTTTTAGGCTAATAGGCAATCTGAGTTGTAGTTCAGGTAGAGTCTATATATGTTATGGTAGATATGTTGTATTCATGTATGTGTTAGAGGTCCATCTCATTTTAGAGGCCCCGTCCTCTGTTCAGTTTTAGGTACCTTTAAGCCCTAGCGGATGTTTTAGACCCGGCCCCAATAAGACGGTAGATCTAGTCTACTTCTTTTCTCAGTTTCAGACAGCATAAACGGCAGCGTAATATTTCCAATGTCGAGTGTTGCATTCCTGATACTGCACCTTAGAGATTGTGTGACGCAAACAGGAAGTACAGAATTGAAGACCAGTGTTATAGAAAGGTAAATTGTTTATTAACCACAAAGAATGGCACAAATTTATAATCGTATACGTACACCGTATTTCCTCGAATACAACCCCGGGGTTCTATTTCACTCAGTACCCCTTTACCCCCCGGGTTCTAATCGAGGCCCGGGTTCTAATCGAGGCCGGGTTCTATTTTTTGCAGACCTGAAATGGCATTACAAGTGGCAATCTATATCTCAAAACATTCCATCTGGAAATCATACGAAGATTATTTTAACATTGAGAACCAACAACTCGGATACAATTGTACAATAGAGGTGTTAATATCATTGACCTGACAGTTTATCCAAGTCATACCGATATGTAAGGCCCGGGTTCAAGATCCGGGTTATATTCGAGGCCCGGGTTGTATTCGAGACCCGGGTTGTAATCGCGGAAATACGGTATATTAAATTGTTATTACAGGATGGACAGGAACAATGGTAAAAATAATAAAACTGTATCAAACACAAAGATATGCATAAACAATTTATATTTCTAATGTAGATATTCCTCACAGGAAAAATGGCAAAATAATTATCCCGTGAAACCCTTAATGAGACTTTAAAGGTCAGAGGAAGTTACAATTCCATTAAATTTTCCAAACGATTTTGACTCGTGTTTATTTTTTTCTGCTTATCAAATATATTAACTCGAAAATAAATCGAATCAACTTTTCTGTTTGTTTTCAATGCTGATGATTTGGTTGTCGTTATCGTTTCTAAGAGAAAAAATCTTTTCTTAGTTAGTGATTAAGATTTTTTCAATCATTGAAGATAATTGTAAGTTAATTTCCTATCCCTGTATTAGTAAAGGATATGTATAGCTATATGGGTTGATTTATCTAAAAAATACGATTTTCTTTAATCATAAATCACCATAGGTTTACAGCTGCATACCGAAAGTTTGTTCACTTACCACTGAATCGTAGTGCAAATATCATGTACTTTTGGTTCCGTTTCAACGTCAATAGAATAACTAATAAGCAAGACTGGCAATTGATCACCCGCTGTCCATGTGTGAAATAGCCATTCTTGATCTTATTTTGGCATTGTCTGGACACTCGTGCAAAAAATATTTTTGGCGTATTGATATAGACAGGAGGAGTGTCACATTTTCGAAAGTTCGATTTCGTTAAATGTCAAATAAAATGTCCCATATCGACTCTCTGAGATTAAAACCAACATAATCACATTGACTTTGTGCTAAGAAACAAACGTGACTTATTTTTAAAGAAGTTGATAACTTATAAAGGATTTTATGGAGAAAAATAAAAATAAGTGTTTTCGGAATTTTGGACTCTGGTCAATTCAATGAGCTGCCAAAACTGTTACGGGTAATTGTGGAGTACGATAAACCTTTGCCTTAAAGAAGAATGGATATGCATATGTGTATTGAGAACTCTGTATAATACTTTTCTTTTTCGCAACGCTACGATACCTCAAAGGCATCTCAAATTACATGATATTTGCACTAGTGTATTCAGGTATGTGAACAAACTTTGGGCATGCAGCTGTACATCATCTTGATTATCGAGGAATACTGTGAAAGTATCTGTTGTCTTTTTGAAAGTACATTGTATACCGAATATTTTCAATTAAGTAGACATATGAATCCTGCGCTGAAGGTAAAATAAATGTACGGAATAGTTTAACATTGCCAAGCTTACAAAACTGTTCATTTCAATATTAACAATAATCGCTATAAATGATATATTTTCCTCAGCAAAATATAACGGTTTAAGTAACAGGAGTTAGGGTCGACCTTATTCCAAAACTAATTTGAAAAGGAAATTATTTTAATTTCAGTATTGACAGGTTTATACAAGTTCATAGACGCAGCTATATCCTCGCTGTTGCCCCCAGACACATGGAGTTTGAACAGGCACTCTTTCATGACCTTCAACAGAGGTGATTATGCGATACACACGAGAGAAGGAGAAGTAAAGCCAGTCAGCGTATTTCTATTCGATGAACCGACTTGCAATGCAAATATCTTTTGATCTTGATATTATTTACAGAAAATTCGTTTCACCATTGAAATCGTAGTATCATTAAATTTACATTGGTGAAATGATCATCGGATGTGAGTGAAACCATAATATTTACAATTGGGATGAAACATCAAAGCACTTTTCATAAAATCATATCCCACTGCGTTTGCTGTTAGACAATAATTTCAATCCCTCGAGTAGAATTTGATAAGTCCTGATCTAAAAATGTCAAAATATGAACCTTTTGTACCACAATTATGGGCTATTCTACCACAGTACCATGTCATCATAGTGGAATGAACTATTTTCAAAAATATCCATACATGAATAATGCTAAGATTTTTCAGATTGTCCTAAATTATTGTGGGCTGGACGTTACAACACCAAACGTTAAGACTATGCACTGGTATCGTAACGATCACATCACCGAGAACTCCATCACCATCTTTTATCTGGGGATATAGAAATAATTGCCAGGGGATTGACTTGAGTGTGCGTCCAATGGCCAATAGAGTATCCAAGATATCGTGTCCCAGACAATCTTGGCTCCGGAGATCTTCAATAATTCTTCTTGACTATGTCCCTGGACTTCGCTTCATCCCGCTCAATGACCTAACGATCAGCTTCCCCTGGTTTTATGTGTTCCGATGAAAGCAACTAAGATTTGTGTGAGTTTTGCGCGATCACGAACTTCCAGCTCGAGCTTGAATAATCCCCTTTTCTGAATTCCAGATACATTCAGACGAATCTGCAAATGATGCCTGTGCACACCGCCACGGAAAGTATACACTCTATGATGTCTATAGCAAAGGTGTGTAAACATCTAATGTGTCTCATTTACATTTCGTTATTCCCGGTTTTATATTCAGGTCATTAATTATGTATAGAACACACTTGAATTATTCGATCTTCGGTGATTACCAACTTGAAGTGATAAACCTCTTCAAATAGTGGATTGCCAAATTAAATACAGTGACATGAGAAAATAATTATCAAATGATACTTATATTTGTATAAACCAAGTTCAATCAATTAGTAATAAAGCAATTCTAGAAAAATACAGATTTTTAATCTAAATAATGTTCATGGTATTTGATATTCAGATATTTAGACATTATATAGATCTTCCCCAGAACAAAGCCCTTTGAGTTTTGTTATCTGGGCGATCAGTAACATAAAAACTTGTAAAACAATTGAAGCATTATTTTACCGTGGGAACGCTGGCATTTGTAGAGATGAAATCAAGAGGTGTCTTTAACTGAATTCAATGTCTTCATCCATGTCACTTTAGAGTAGGTTACCTACCTCAGAATACAAACATTATTTAATCAAATCAGAGAGCTTACATTTCCTCCTTAAGATTGCATAAAAACAACTCATTAAAGTGTCACAGAGTATGTTGTTGGGTAAAATATGTCAAATTTAAATGGTTTTAATTGATCGTGAAGTAGTGCGTGTCTAAGAAAATCAACATTTTAATGCTTATCAGTTTAACATAGTTATAATAAACAGGTTTAAGTTATCATCTATGATCGAAAATCGGACAATGGCGTGCGCCTGTGACTCAAACGTGATTATTGAAATATTTTTGCCAGCAGATACAAAGGCAAATGTTGGTTGTTAGTGTTAAGTAAGTCTTGCAACTAATATTTATTTGAAATGAATGTAAAAATTTCGACTTATTATCATCTATCTGGCCGTTTTTATATTATCATTGTAAAAGAGAAAATATATTGATTTGGACATTTTAGAGATAAATACACAAGTTTAGGAAGTATATTTAAACTTAACATAGGAAAAATGGTATTTTGGCTTTTATTTTAGCCACATGAATGTTTTTGAAAAACATTCTGTGTCACTTTGGATACAAGTTTTAAAGTAATGATCAGTTGCTTTACTCAAAATATAGTTTTGAAAATCTGAAGACTTTTTTATTATATTTCTTGAACATGATCGGCGCTTCATTACTGAAGGACAGCTACAGAGAAAGTGAATTTCAATCGGCACGATATATATATAACTATTCTTAATATTATTTAAGACGAAATTTATTTATCAGATTGTGCCAGTGATGCATTAAGAAGAAATACATGATGGTCACATTGTATCAATAAAAATCGTAATCGTAAAATTGTAATCTCTAACTTTAAAAATTCAATCCCATTAAAAACATATGAAAGCAGACCATATAAAGCAGTTACTCAGAAACGAAGCAATTCACACGTAATCTGTTTCATGAAAGTTCAATGAGATTGGTAATAATACTTTTATAGAATGACAAGGATGTTATTTCCTATATTGCATTGTTGTGAGAGCCATATTCATGTCTTCATATTTTGACTTTCATTAATCTCTCTGCGTGACGTCATGCGATTGCTTGTATGGACAGTTGCTGTGTAAGCCGACAAGCGAGGTAATGACGGCGCGCTTCGAATCGGTGCTCACACAGACCGTATCAGCAGACAGCACAGCTTCCGCCTTGGCCAAGTTCGGGATCTCGGGACATGGTATCCTTGCATCTAGTTTAGATATACGGCTCAAGAGCTTTTGATATCCTATCATTGTCGCCAGGCGTTTTATGAGTGAGTTTTGGTTTAACGTTTTTCAACAAATGTTCCGTAATTAAACACGTGGATGAAAACATCCAAACGAGAGTGGACAGATCAGGGAGAAAAGTGCTGAAAAGGACACAAAGACGTTTTATAGGGGACACACCATTCCCAAACTAAAATCCTGTCACAGCTCTTTGTTCTTCACTAGTAGCGGTATAATCGTTTTGAAGGAAAAGGCTTCCATATCTTTGTTATCTATCAAAATATCTTTAAATGGGTCTGCTATATACAAACTTGTTACATTCTTATGAGGGCCACAGATACTTACGTATGGTAATAACTGTGGGTTTTGTGCACTTTATATAAGTTCCAACCCCAGCACTCTGTTTGTCAAAAACGTTCCAGGAGCTTGAACAAATAACTGTCTGACATGTTAGCTTCAAATAATGCCGTGGTTTTGTGTGTTCTGTAGTTACAACTCCATTGTTTCTATTGAAAGTTCTCAGTCAATGATGTGTCAAATTTAGTGATGTTATGAGGAGGTGGTTAGCTACATGCGATGATAGGAGAGGTGTGCTCACACTGCCCGACTATGTGTGAAAAGGCACAAGCAAGGGAGATATATATGGTTATATGACCCATATTGATGTCTCCCGTGCTTGTGTGAAAAGGGTGACTTTGTACATCATTATTTAGTGTCAGATTTAAATAGATATTAATTTGCTTCTTAACAAGAAGATTATTCTATATGAATTTATATCTTTAAGATATTAAGAACAGAACATTTTAAATTCAATTCAGTTAAACAATTAATCCAATATAAAGCTCTAAATGTTGAAATGTCATGATTTTCTCCCTTCACAAATTTATTTCTTGATAATCCATCAGAAATCCAGTACATCCAAGATGGCATTGGCAACCTGTCCCAACTAGCACGGGCAAGCCGAGAAGATCTCCTCAGCTGTAGTCTGGACACTGCCACTGTGGACAGATTACTCCTTATCTTCAAGACCAGCCCACAAAGCTGAACCTACAGATTAGTGTTTATTTGCTCCAATTCTAGAGCTGTTCAAAATAGATTATCTCTGTGAGCATTAGCTGATATGATACTTGAATTCAACGCCAACTCCTATTAATGACCAGTTGTATTCAAAACAGATTAGCTCCAATTCAAGGTAATTTTGTATATTCAACTGGACTGTTCTCCTGGCAGAGCTGAACTCATCTCTCCTTGTGTTAGAGACACGAACCTTGATGAGCACATGATAAAGTCAAGTTTTTTTTTTACTTCAGACTGGATGCAAGTGTTATGTTTTCATCAAACCATTCCTTGTTGCTGGTGAACAGTGGGCCCTGCATCTGTGACAGCATCATTCAAGGCATCACGCTCATGCACCTACTCTGACTCCACTTGAAGCTTCCCACAATTTAGGCTCAAATTAACACTTTAACAGCTAACATGATTGTGTAACGTCCAGGGTCCAGTTAAAGTGACCTTAAGTCACTAAGGTAACCTTGGTGCAATGTTAAGAGATGGCGCTAAGGTTGGCATTAAGGTTAACATTAGTGTTAATGGGGCACAGAAGACACAAATACAAATATTGATTGGTAGTGTTTAGTAGGTCATTTAACTAATATGTATGTAAATTGCAAGCAGAATTTAGACTTCCTGACATTTAAATGGCCATATTGTTTATAAATCTTTGAAAACAAGAAAATATCATAGTGTGGGTATTTTAGCAATAATTAGCAGCTTAAGAGGGGCAATTTGAACATAACTTAGCACTTATGGTATTTTGGCTCTTATTTTGGCTCTTATTTCAGCTACAGAAAAAATCATCAAACTTACTCAGTGTCACTGTAAAGTTGTTTTTTAAAATGACCCCCATGGGCACCTCACAAAGCAACTTTACTAAGGTTAACCTTAACTCCCATTTTTTAACATTACATTAAGGTTACCTTAGAGACTTACTATCACCTTTCATCAAGGCTTTGTCCAGGGTAAAGGATGAATAGTCTTAGCTGGCCCAATGGTGACATTTTCCTTGTAATTTCAATCACATCTTTGATTGATCATGATCATGTAAAATGCCTATATCCTCAATCCATGTATGGTTCTTCTTCATATGAATGTCAATTTTAGCTCTTGACAGGAAAACATTTCATTTCTATAAAATCTGTTAATTGACAAAACAAGTTGACAAGAATACTGAGGCTATGTTTTTAATATGCACAAAAATACAGGGATGAAAATAAATTTACATCTCAATTTACAAAAGCACAATTATGCTCTAGGTACAAAACAGAAAACAATTCATTTTAAAACATCTATTTACACAAAGGAATGCAGGAAGTTTGATAGTTTTATTCACTTTAAAAAATATTCAAGTTTCATTGTCTAAGAAACTGTTTCGGATATACTAGTATTGGTAAAGTAGAATTTAATCAACATTGGTCAAGTGTAAAGAACAGTTAGTTGAATCTGGTGAGCAAAACCGACAAGGAAAAAGAAAAAAGAGATGACAATTTCCGCAATGTTTTAGTTCATCAGTACAAGGATGAGAGGGGCTATTTAACTGATATAGAGAATGTTCTTACGGGCACATATGACAAAAAAATTTAATTGTGTTATTTCATTGAGAATTACTGACAGTTAGATATGAAAATTTTAATGCTTGTTGGTTCAGAAGTGACGATTTAATGATTAAAGTTATGATTTTTTATTTACAACTGGTTGGTGTATGTGACTGGTGCATCTCAATTAGTCCAGGGGATGTGGTTGGTAATGTTTAAAAGTTAGACATCCAAAATACATGAATAATAATTGTATTTTGGATGTCTAATTTCAAAATTTTCAAGTGTATATAAGGTCATTGTTAGATTTTCATTAAAAACAAGAAATTGTCTAATAAAAGCACACTCTATTTCATTTGAATAGAGAGCCATACTGATTGTTCTACTGACTGAAGCATTTTATTGTTCAACCTTTGTTAGAATCATTTGAGGTTCCTCAATGAAAATGATTTGTTTTGCCTTACAAATTACCGGATTCTAAGATAAACAAAGAATCCTTATTCCATTTTTTAATATGATCAAACTACTCAGATTCCTAGATCAAAACTAGGTAATAGTATTACATATGTGATGATAAGTGTAAAAAAGAGGTTGGGGGTAGAATAGAGTGGACAGGGCATAAGAATTATGGGGAAATTAGTGTCAATATTTGTCTTTTTTTATCATTATAACATTTTTTTCTTTTTGGATGATTTAATATTTTTCTTTGTGGACAATCTAATTCATAAAAGTCATGGTAATTTGAACAAGTTTGATATAAAACGGATTTACATTAATCAACTCTAAAAGTTTGATAATGTTGATATGTAGATTTAAATTTTTTGAAAAAGTATTAATTTTTTTTTAATAACTTTAATAATCAAATAATATTTGTGACCATCATTATCCTCTATTACATTAGAAAATAAACAAATATTTACAGATCATGTAATGTTGGGAAAAAGGGGTCTAATGTTCAATGACTTTCAGATTGAAAACAACTGGTTTGCCAGCCATACAAATTAAAAACATACATTTTTACATTATTCACTTTATAACCTTCAATAAAAGCACTAGCGTTTGAATTTGATTCAGAGAACAGATGTCATATTGGCACATTGAATAATTGTTTTATGTCAAATAATTTGAAATGTACATTTTAACATTAGGGAAGTACTTGGAAGAATGTGGAGCAAATCACCAAAGATTGGCTGTTTAAAGGTGTTATGATTTTTTGCCTGGAAGGGTGTGTGATGTTACTTATGATTTTTCTGAACTCCACTTTAAAAATGAACATTATAAAAATTTATTGTAGAAGTATTGACGTTTCTCCAGTTAGTAACAATTTTAGTTAAAAATATGAAATATCACAATCAATGACTAGTTTCCATGAAAGGTAACTGCTCTAATAGAGAAGCGTACGTCAAAACAAAACTTAACTTAAAACATGACATAGCACTAATAAATCATCATTTCACTTATTATGGCATGAAAGTCACAAAATTAAAAAAACAGTTTCTCACAGTAAATTTGACAAGCATTCTTCTTTAAGCTGAATGATTTGCTAACATCCATTTCATGTAAATCAAGATGATTATAATTTATTATCATTTTGATACAACTTTGCCAAATAGGCCTAACTAGCGCCAGTCTCTATCAGTGATTATCTATTATCTATCAGTGATTATCTATTATCTATCAGTGATTATCTATTATCTATCAGTGATTATCTATTATCTATCGGTGATTATCTATTATCTATCAGTGATTATCTATTATCTATCAGTGATTATCTATCTATTACGCTAAGCTTTGCTGCAGATTCTTCTTACTCCTGGCTTGATCTTAGCGCCCTCATTGGCAAGCTAATCGTTAGTGATGTTTAAATTACCTCCCTTGTCCCAGTAAATCAGTGACACCATTTCATTGCGTAATAATATAAGATGACCATGTTATTGTAAATCAAAATCCCGAAGTCAACCAACTGCAACATTGACGTCATCATGTTAGTTTTGAGCCTCTGATGTAGTTTTGTACATGATATATAGTTCAGTGGCAATATGCTTATTTATAAGCTGGAACACAGGAGGTGACGGTGCAGCCAAGCCTTGAAGTACTGATGGAGACTGGCTTGAAAAAGTTAAGTTTGAGAGGTAAAGTGGAGGATTCATGGAGGGGGGTAACTTACTAAAGGGTTCACCCATTTTTTTAATTCCATACGTAGGATTTTCAATCTACCCCCCACCTGGAGCCACCACTGAGGTACAATAAGAGGTATAACAATAACAAACGCTAGATAAAACCCTGAAATCAAAAAATACAATATCAACTTTGGCATGTTCACTAGATAGTACTGCTTATTGCTTGGTCCCAATACTGAGAACAATATCATGCTCAAGATGTCTGGGTCAATGTAAAAGCCCAAAGGATAAAACTTCCTCAATGATTTAAAACTGGGAAATGTTGATATTACTTATGCTAAATGTAAAAGCTTTAATTTCAGCATAGCATCATACCAAATATTTTTAAACTATGATCATGCAAACTCAATATTCTTAGTAGACAAGCTTCTTTATTCTCAAATTCTATTTTAGTAGTAAAATTATTAGTAATAATCTGATATGAGTTTATGGTCTCATCCCATTATTATGATTTAAGATACAATCACTAAAAGAATCACTCCTCGGTTCTGAAGTTTTGTCATACGAGATTATCAAGGACACATGATACCAGAACATTTTTGGTTACAATTTTTTTTATGGGCATTTTAGAACCAGGTAGCATTTGTTGACAATTGGTTACTCTGTCTTGTCCTCTTGTGTCTTAGTTCCCTGAGTTTGTCCATTGGTGCTTGAGTCAGACAGCAGATCCCAGTCCTTCTCCCCCTCCGAGGACCCCGACTCTACTCCCTCTGTTTTCATCTCTCCCTCGCTACCATCCTCCTGGGCCTTGGCAGTGTCCTCAACTGGATGATCTTTGTTTTGTTCTTTTTCTTGCTCTTCCTCATTTTCTTCTCCATTACCTCCCTGTTCCACATCCTTGGCATCATTAGTTCGTCCGTCCTTTTGTTCTGTACTCCAGCGTTCAGTCTTCTCTGAACTGTCATCAACACCCTCTGGTGAAGAATCGCTCTGTGGTTCATCGCTGCCAACCTGTTGGAAGTCCTCCTCTGAGTTGTTGAGTGTTGTGATGCTGGAAGACTTCACTGACTCCGGGGCTTCAGCTAGCTCAATACTTGATTCATTGGAAGATGATTTGTCTGTCTCTGTAACGATATCAAAGTCACTATTGCCACTGTCACTCCTATCACCACTTTCACTTGCATTTGTGTTGGATCTTACCATGTCTTCGCTGTTTTCATTTGTGGCTTCATCCCCAGCTTTTAACTCACTCTGCTCACCAACACTCGTTTGATTACCCTGGTTTCCATTCCCATCCTTGGATTCATTTTGATTCTCAATACTGAGTGGATCTTTTGACTCTGCAGCATGCCCCTCATCCACCTCTTCGTCTTTCTCTAGTGAAGTGTCTAGATCAACACAGGTGAAGCTGGGGAAGGCTTGGGAGGGCGGCCTTTCCCTGTATTCAGCCTCCAGGTCGGGCAGACTCTCCCGGTCCACAGACTCACTCCTCGACTGAGTCCTCGGGGTTGTCTCTGCAGACTTCACTTGGATCCTTGGATTCTCATTGGTCTTAGCCGGCTGATGGAGGGGGCTGTCTGCTGACCGCATCTGGACGTCAGTCAATGAGCCAGTGAGAGGAATCATGCTATGGGTGTCCTCCCGGGCAGAGAACTGACCAGAGGACACAGACAGGAGACTCCTGTTGTCTTGCTGCTGCACATTCTGCAGGTGCCGACTAGAGCCAGTCTCGGTTGAGTCTCCAAAACTCTGTCTGGAGAAGACACATACATTCATTTATTTCTAACTTCATTATATCAATGTCATTTATAAAGGCAAACAATTTCTATGTGCTTGGAAAGAGGATTATTTTCCAAATTGAGGCATAAGGAATTTAATGATAAATTCTACAAACACAAATACATGATGAAAATTTCAACTTAATCCTAATGAAATGAAAGCTTCTACATTGTTATAAAATTTACTTACATAGCTATGATGAGATTAATAAATACTGCAGTGTTGCATCTTGCTATGTATTTGCATTCTAAAGCAAAAGAATTATATAATGGTGCATACATACAGGGGTCAAAGTTTTTTAAATCTTTACTTGCCCAAGGGCAAGTATAAAGAGTGTTTTTACTTGCCCTGATTTTTTTCATACTTGCCCACTACTTTACTTCAAAAAAACTTCAAAACAAATAAAAAATAACCAAAGTGTTCTAGTGTTATTATGATGCAAGTTGACTTAATTCATCTTTCTTTCCCTCACCAAAGAAACTTGAAATAGATCAGATCGTGTCTCGTTGCCATGCACACCAACTGGGGATTAACCTTGTTAGTGATGCGCTATCTCTACTGAGTAATGCAAGAAGGAACCCAGTCTCAATATGACTTACCCCCATAGGCATTAACGAAAATAAAGGGACGTTACTCTTCCCGAACTTCCAAACTACAAAGTTACGATTTTATTACGTGATGAAGAAAGATAAGATAAAGTATTATTAAAAATCATTTTCAATAGGAAATTTCGTGAAATAAAGGGCAGGATGACTTTAAATTTTTTACTTTCCTCCGGGCAAGTTGAAATACCCTTTTTACTAGCCCGAAATTGATTTCTTACTGTACCCGGGAGCCTGGCAATCATATTCAAACTACTGAAATTTGGTTTACGTGATCAACTTAGTTCTAATGATAACTAACGGTAACACTGATACCGGTCTATCAAGTCAAAAACAATAGCTAAGAAAATGGGGGGAGGGGGGAGATCAACAACAACTTTTATTATATGATGGACGAGTGTTCTGTTTTCTGATTGGCCGGGTCAGCTGGTCATCGACAATGATCAAACCTTATGTTGACCGCAGGAATCGTCACGCGAGGTTAACATAACAATCTGATGACCTGGAGCTAAAAATAGAACACCACTGCAAAACTCCTTTGCGAGGAGCGCTGTTTAGAGTCGCTTCCCTTTGCAGTCATGGCAGACGATGCAAAGAAACGGTTGATTCCTTAATCATATAATAAAACAGTTATTGACTCCAGTTATCGGTGAATCAAATGGTTTATCGACCTCTGAACAGTTATGTTTACCTTGGCTATCGCCATAACTGGGGGGATTCCGGAACTGATTCACCTCAACTGAAGTCAATAATTGTATAATGTCTGCAATATTAACTCATGTGGCTAGGTTGAACCTGAAGTTGAACCTACTGTTCCATGAGTCTCTCCCCAGCCATCTCGGCCATCTGTATCTCGGTGACCCGGTGCGACCCCGGTGGTGGGTTCATTGACATCAGCAGGGACACACGTTGCTGGAGCATCTGCCTCTCAGACTTCACCCGCCCTCTGTAAGACACACAGGCCTCAATTACAACTACAACACATGACCTAGGTTGCCCAGGGTGAGACTCGAAGCAACAACACATAAACTATACTTCCTTGTCTCACAGATATGACACATCAACTAGGTTGCTAAGACTCATAACTATAAAATATAAATTTCAGTTTAGATAAACTAGATTGCCCAGGGTCACAATGAACTCAATGCTACGACACATAATCTAAATTGCACAACTCACAGCTGAAACCCATGTACTAGGTTGCCAAGGGTCAGAGTGTAATCAGTGCTACAACACATGAGCTAGATTTCCGGACTCACAGCTGTTCCTGGAGCTCCAGAATAACGTTCTCCAGCTGGAGTCTGTCCCTCTGAGCTTCAGCCTCCACATACTGTACTCTCATCTCCAGGTTCTGGTGCTCGCGTGATATCTCCTCCGTCTGCCGCTCTCGCAGTCTCACCAACTCCTCCAGGTAACCCTGTCAGTATTCACGATTCAATAATAGAATATAGAATCAACCGCCCATGTACTGTATGTAGCAAGGTAAAAATGCTTTGGCATGAACTGGAACTCTGGCTCTCAGAAAAAATTCAGGTAAAACTTTCACTTACAAAACAACATGTTCTGTTGGGTTTTCATCAACGAAACAATGACCCTATCAATATTGTTATGATTCTCTTTAAATCCTTAATTTTTAATAATAGACCATCCAAAAAAGTACCAAGCTTCCAGTTCATGCAAGAAGAAATTCATAAATATTATCTATTGACTAAAGCAGCAGCTCTTATTGGCCCAGGCATAGACAGATTTTATAAGCTCTGGTCATCATGACATCTACTTTTTGATGTCTGAATAGTATATCCAGTTAAGTAACCATCTCATGTATGAAAATGCAACAAAATAAAAAAATTATTTTAAAAAAAATGATTCGACAATGTTAGATTTATCTACTGGTCTGAGCGAAGACATAAAGTTAAAAATCATGGTCAAAGGGAGATAACTCAATTCAACATCAAGGTATGCAGAATTTAGAAGTAAAAGTTGGCAAAAATGAATAATACTCAGAAATATTAGGGTAAGCATCTCATAGAGATGGAATGAACGTTATTGCCTATTGTCCTCTGTAAGGAAGAACTTGCAACTGTTCATATGTGTACCTGGCAATACACTGTAAGTTAAAGCATGACTTAATAACGTGACAAAGGAAGCCAGAGCACACTTGCACAAAACCTATTGGGACACTTAATGATAAGATAGGGAGGCAAGTTCTTTGATATTTTACAATGATCACTACCTTCTGTTCACAGACACTTTTGTATTTGTGTTCGAGGTTCTTGTACTTGTTTCGCCATGAGTCCTCGCTGATGTCTTCACTCATGATACTGCTGCTGATGCTGGAGTTGGAGAGTTCCCTCATCTCCTCCAGATCTGACACTACACTCTCCACACTGGGGACAGAGATAATAATCATAAATTGTAGGGACACAAAGAGAGGGGGAGTGGAGAATTCCCTCATCTCCTCTAGATCTGACACCACACTCTCCACACTGGGGACAGAGATCATAATCATAACTTGTAGGGACACAAAACGGATGGGGAGTGGAGAGTTCCCTCATCTCCTCTAGATCTGACACTACACTCTCCACACTGGGGACAGAGAACATAATCATAACTTGTAGGGACACAAAGAGAGGGGAGTGGAGAGTTCCCCCATCTCCTCCAGATCTGACACTACACTCTCCACACTGGGGACAGAGAACATAATCATAACTTGTAGGGACACAAACGGATGGGGAGTGGAGAGTTCCCCCATCTCCTCTAGATCTGACACTACACTCTCCACACTGGGGACAGAGATCATAATCATAACTTGTAGGGACACAAAGAGAGGGGGAGTGGAGAATTCCCTCATCTCCTCTAGATCTGACACCACACTCTCCACACTGGGGACAGAGAACATAATCATAACTTGTAGGGACACAAACGGATGGGGAGTGGAGAGTTCCCCCATCTCCTCCAGATCTGGCACTACACTCTCCACACTGGGGACAGAGAACATAATCATAACTTGTAGGGACACAAACGGATGGGGAGTGGAGAGTTCCCCCATCTCCTCCAGATCTGGCACTACACTCTCCACACTGGGGACAGAGAACATAATCATAACTTGTAGGGACACAAACGGATGGGGAGTGGAGAGTTCCCCCATCTCCTCCAGATCTGACACCACACTGGGGACAGAGATCATAATCAGAACTAGTAGGGACACAAACGGATGGGGAGTGGAGAGTTCCCTCATCTCCTCCAGATCTGACACTACACTCTCCACACTGGGGACAGAGAACATAATCATAACTTGTAGGGACACAAAGGGATGGGGAGTGGAGAGTTCCCCCAACATCTCCAGGTCTTACACAGGCTCTCTACACTGAGGACAGAGAGATATCATTATTATAACTCGTAAAATTTAAACACACACAAAAATTGAAGTAAACGCTCATTATTTCCACTAGCTACTTCTTTACGAAGCAAGTCATTGCTGTGACAAGAGAAAGCTGTACCTCTGGTGGAACTGAAGAAACGGAGTGAAGTCAATGGCTAGAGGTCCCAGCAAGTCCATGTTCTGTCCTTTCAGGCAAAAACTGAACAAAAGATTGTCAGCATCATTAAATATTTATCTAAGCATATCTTTAATGGTCCAGTCACATTGCTGAACTATACATTAGTTAAGCAACATTATCTTCAAATATTATGAATAAAAGTGGTTTCTTCTTCAAATCAAAGACAGTGAATAGGATTTTAGGAGCGCTTCAGGTATTTATCCACTCAAATGGAAATCACATTGAAAGTTTGATGGTAAGACTTGCATCTTTTGTTAAATGCTATAGTATGATTAAAAAACAACAAAGCCATTTCAAAAGATGTTTGTTTAAATGATCAAAAGTTTAAAGTCATCAGGACCAAAACCTTCATCTTACCTGAAATCAATGGCATTCAAGCCGAGAAGTATTCCACACAGCATGTTGGAGTCTTCACTTAGCATGATAGCACCGTCAAAGTAGTGCTTCCTGGAATATCATATAAACACATCACTTAGAGAACCACCTAGAAGTTGGTAAAATGATAAATATAAAGATATTTACAAGGATTTACAACTTCATTATAGCAAGAGAGCTTCTCTTAAATCTCATTGAAATCAGAAAAAATTTATTGATTGCTGCATTTCTGATCTGTGTACAACTCCAAGGGTCCTGTGTCAGGCGTCAGATATGGGGATACATTGAAAATTTGTGACTTTGGATATTCATCTTGACACAAAAAAGACCATGCAGAGTACAAACCTGGTGATATGGGTCTGTTTGAGAGCTGCTGCTACATACTCAGACAACTTCTTCTCCATCAGAGCACAGCGTATAAATGCACGGCCCTGTTCAACAGGAAGTATTTCATACACAGATCCAGTAATCTCAAATTTCAGACCTAAGAAATCGGTCTTTTTACCATTGAATATCTCAATTGGTTACCAAAGTACAAGAGATCCAGTTAGCTGGTTACATTGATTATCTTTGGCAAGTGTGTTCCAACAGAATTGATGAATTGAATACAAGTCATAAAGAAATTGAATCACTATAACTGACCTTAGCGGCTGGTGACCTGATGTTCTCTATCGCATCGATGCTTATGATACAGCTTTGAGGAACATGTCGACACGCTGCTCGTATGTAGTCCCAAAAGTACCGCCCTTCTGCCCCTCCATACCACGTCTTGTGAGCTGTTGAAGAGAGTGGGTCATAGCCTGATTATATCAACTCTGTCACGAGCAGTACACAAAACAATTGTTCAACATTGCATATGTTTGTTACTTGCATAGGGCTTGTGGTTCCAGAAATCAATAACCTCTTACCAAAACTTGACATGCCCTGAAGTGAGAACTTGGTTATCATATCAAAAATGCCATAAGCCTGATGGGAAATTATGCACTTGGCTCTATCGATAATCAACCAGAAGGGCCATCAGGCAAATATTTCAAACACTGGTCATATGGAATACATGTTACAAAATAATGACTTTGATATGGACGAATTCCAAGAAACTTGATGGAGGCCTAAACATGATCTCTGGACACACTGAGGCTAAAGGACATATCTAAACTTGCCCCTTGATAGCATATGATGTATTAAAAAAAACTTTGTATAATTCAACCTACGCCTGATGCGATGAAGGAAGACTTGCTCAAGTACAGCACAGAAGTTGATGAATTCTTCACACCCATCATCCACATTACTGAAACACGCCTTGTCGATCAGACTCTTCACGGCAAATCTGTAACAAATTCATAAGTTAAAGAAACCTTAGATCAATATCAATTTGTTGTTACCAGGGAATAAAACTTAAAACAAATTTTAATGCTATTGCACAATATGATTTCAAATAAATTGTTCACTTCAAGCTACCAGCTGGCAATTTAAAGTAACACTAGCAGCAAGTTTTTTTCATGACATTTTATTTAGCTTAGATACATACCAAAGTAACTTAAATGTAAATAGGAATTAATAACATCCCACACAATCATCTCCAAATGCTTTTGTTTTCATCAAGTTACATAAAAACTTTGGGAAAAATCCAGGTATATAAAGAAAAGTTTGAACTTTGGGTGTACCGTCATTGAATATAAACCAAGTGTGGACTAGATTCCATGGAATATCAGCTGACAACATAACTACCTTTTCTTAATTCAGCTTAATAAACTCAAAGTTTGATGATTAATACGTATTATCATCATCATCATCATCATCATGCATCACAGATGACGTCATATGATTGTTGCGTCATTTCACTGAGTAGAATCAGGGCTCCAGATAATTATTTGGACTGAGGGGTATTTCACTCTTCAAAATAAAAAATTGAGGAATAAAATTACCAAATGAAAAAATAGGAGTATTTCACGGTTTATCGTTTTCAGATCCTCATTCCGACTTAGCATACTTTTCGATGTTAGTCGTTAATTAAATTTTTTCACACGTTTAATCTGTAAATAAATGAGTGATTTCTATTTGATGAAATATGAACTCGGTAATCATTGTTTTCATTCAGGTTTGCAAGAATTCAAGTTAGCTACTATTCGAGATGTCAAGATCAGACATGTATAAATGAAACTTTATAAAAAATATCTGACTCATATGCTGTGAGAGTTGTGCGTAGCTGTCACTCGTTGATTTCATTTTTACTGCGTATATCTGAATTACCCGTGCGTATTTTACGCAGATACGCATCTTATCTGGAACCCTGAGAATACCATTTTTATTTCACTCAGTGAAAATACGGGTTTTATTTTCACCGATAAAGGGCATATTTCACCATTCGAAATATAATAAAATTGATTATTTTCAATGTACAGGATTTTTTTAGGATAAAATGATCGAAATATTTGAAGTAAACATTTTCAGATTAAGTCCAGAAGAGGAAGGGAGAAATAACCGAAAATGAGGAACATCATTGACTAAAATCAAATTTGTAGAAGGCTGAAGAGAAATCTCAGTACGGTACACAATAAGGTGAGTGTAAATAAGGATTCATAACATATTATTAGTGATTGAATGAATGGAGAAAGGAAATGACAGTTGCCCGACCTGCACACAGATACAAGGTTCCGTCTGCCAACTTCAACTTGACGTTTGGAAAGTTTCGTGTTTGTGTTTTTGTTGTCATCCATCGCTGCCACCCCTCATCAGACTACCCTTTAATCAGCATCAGAAAACGTAAACAAAACTTTGGCTGCTCATGTGATCTTTGCCCGACGAGAACAATGACCTTTACCTTTGACTGACCTTTCACCCTTTATTTCTGGCGGAAGAGGAAATAATAATGAATGATTTTCATTTTTGATATCTCATTCAACAGTTTAAAATGAACATCTTCACAGGATTTTCTTGTCAATAATTTTAGTTAGATAAGAAAATATTTTGTGCTGAAGTTGTAAACTCCCCACACTGCACTGTACAAAATTCGCTGTGTAGAGCTAAGAAGCAGGTGCGCTAAGAACGGTAACTCTAGACCTCCATCCGATATGTTTGTAAACAACTTCATGGAAAATTGCAACACCAGTAGAAACAGGCTGACAATTATTCTTTTATGCTTACTTTTTGGGTTTAAATCAATAATTGTACAGGGAAGATATGGAATGAATTGAACCAACTATTACACTTCATTATCTGTTATTAGATATATTTTAATTTATATATACTGTTTCATGCTTTTAAAGTTTTATATACGAATTTCAACGTGATAAACTACTAAACAAGGTGAGATGGAAATAACATTTCTTGGTACCGCATCTGCTTATCCTACACCGACTCGAGGAGTTTCCTGTATTGTATTAAGACATGGTAAGAACTTTATAGTTTCTCATATTGTTGAAGTATTGTTTAGGGGAAGCCAAAATTTCTGATGTTTGTATTGTGATAATAATGATGATTGAAATATTTTAAGTTCATATCTTAATATCTTAACACAATTAAAGCAATTGACATATTCTAAGTTCATATCTTGATATCTTAACACAATAAAAGGCATTGTTACCTGGTGGCTCTAGTGAAGATTGATGTTAAACAAAGTAGCTAGTTAAATTTTTAGATTTTTTAAAAAACTTTAAAGCATTTCAAGAACAAACAAAAAACTAATTTCCCAAGCTTAAATTTTATCTTAATGATAAAAGATATGATAAAAACCATGAGTTATTGCGTGAACACACCAATGCTTTGGATATTTCATGTCTTTTATTCTCTGTTAGGGTAAAAGATGTTAAGCCATTTACCTATACTTAGATTTTATTGATTAATTTATCATTATTAGTTTAAATGTGCATTTACAGATGATGGTTGTTGGATGTTTGACTGTGGAGAGGGGTCACAGATACAGCTGATGAGAAGTCCGATAAAACCAGGCAAAGTCAGCAAGATATTCATCTCTCATCTCCATGGCGATCATGTAAGAATTTATGTCAAATCAACTATAAGACTTATGATAAAAGGTTGTCATTGTTGTGTTAACCATTATCATCAACAATAATCATTTATGTTTTGTGATATTAATGGTAAAATTAGCATGTTATTTTAAAAGAAACTCTCCAAAAATGTATTTATTAAATGAATTCAAACTCATCAAGGAGAGTATTTCATCTCATCACTGGAAAACTTGTCCCTTAATTGAACCATTTAGAAGACTGAAGTTCCCAGCTGGAGATGCCCTATGATCATTCTTCATAGATAGAAATAAAAGATAATAGTATCTCTGTCCGAAATTTTTACCATTGCACTATTTAGAATGCAACATTGGATATGGCAAAACAGTAACAGTAGAACAGGAAGAAATAAGCTGGGTAAACCTACAAAATGTTTGGGCCTCATGTCTATTGAACTGAAGGTTAAGTAGATAGACCTGCCATTTTAGAAGATATAGTTCTGAAAAATTGACTCTACCTCTGTTATCGATCTCTCTATTATCAATATCTCGTATAAATAGTTTGGACAAGACTTCCTAAGAAATTCTATTTTGAGGTTTTTCTTAATAATGATCCTAATATATTTTTCTTCCCTTTATCAGTGTTTTGGACTGCCGGGACTCATGTGTACCATCAGTCAGAATAATGGACGGACAGAACCGGTAGAGCTATATGGACCTGTGGGTCTCAGGAAATTCCTTCGTGTATCTCTTGACCTGTCACGATCTCAACTGGGCTTCGAGTACATTGTACATGAACTGCACGTGCTCGACTCTCAACTTCCTGTTGATTGGCAGGTAAAAATAATGTCAATGAAAATGATAATTATTGTCCTGACTGGTGTCCTGAAATTATCCACCCTTTTGATATGCAACTGCAATATTATCAAGAGAGATGAACAGAAATCACTTAATCCTGTATAGACATACATTACTCAGTTATTAGTATTGTATGTTTGATGATGATTCATTATGTAGCAAAAATGTATATTTTAAATTTACATAGCCCTTCTTATAAGTGTGATGAGCTGGAGTTAATGGCTTTGTCATTTTATGAGTAAAAGACAATAAAACTAAAGATTTGAAAATTCATTTCTTTAAAGGAATGGACAGTGGACCATGAGGCAACAGGTGTGTGTCATCCTAACGAGAAACCAGGTAGACATATCACACCTGACGATCAGACGCTGTGGCAGCTGTAAGTATTTGTGTACTTTGATGATTGATATCATTATAATCATAAGCTTAGTTTATGTTTAACTTTGAGTCAAATGTAGGTTTTTTGACTCACGGATAACTTACTTGATGTACAATAATTTATCTTTCATGTAACATATTCAATCATCAAATATATTTATGGTACCTCTGAAAAATAAATTTGAAAGAAAATGCAATTTTACATAGTTTGAACCTTTCCCAAAGCATATAGTATTTTGGTTTGTAATCAAGTCGCATGATAAAAAATTTTTAAACATACCCTGTGTCACTTTAATAAGATAAGAAAACTTCTCTGTTATATTCTGAACAGAATAATCATATCAGGGAATATTTAAGCATTAACAGTCTTTATGTATTTAACTAGTTTTGATGATGACAAGTTCACAGTAAGGGCGGTTAAGCTGCACCATCGAGTTCCATCCTTTGGTTTTGTTATAGAAGAGAAACCTTTACCAGGCAAGTAAGTGAAATTATAGCTTGAAAATGTTTCATTTAGCTTATCGTTTAAATTATCAAATGAAATTGAGGAGTCATGTTTGTGTTATGAAATATAACAGAATAAGTTAATAGCACTTATAAATATTCCTAAGGAAGTTAAATTTTCAGAAACATGCTACATATTTCCTCCTTAGAAAATCTTGACCCCTCACTTTCAACATTCTTCAGTGTCATATAATTTTTCAGTTAAAAAAACATCAGCAAGAACGTAAGTTTATAACTTGCAATGTTTGCTCGTGTAGGAAATACATACTATATTGTTACCATTATGATGAAACATAATAAATGTCATATTGTTCATATGTACCTGCTTACATTTTCACCGATTCATTGTGTTAGTTCTTGTGGAAACTTTTACGAGATTACAAGGACAGTTCTTACCATTTTTCCTTACCTCAACGATCCCATTGTTCACATTTTAACTAAATGTTGTTACATTAAACACTGGTGATGGTTTCAAAAAAAGTCTCTCTGTTTGTCCAGGTTTGACGTGAGTGCAGCAAAGACGCTAGGGATCCCAGCGGGACCACTCTACTCAAAGCTCAAGGCTGGGCAGTCTGTGGAGCTCGATGGCGGAGTTACGGTAAATATCTCCTGTAGACGTTGATATAATTGAGTTTGTGTCTCAGCTTATCAGACTCATGTTATCCAGTTTTTTTATAAAAGTTCATATGAATGAAAGTTACAATACTTCTTGTTTCCTCAGTTCACGGTCTTATGATGTTTTGAATTGGTTCATGTTCTTTGTCTAGTTCAGTGTAGGCAAACCAAGCCATAAGCAGACTGAACATGTTGTATTGTCGATTAAATCTAGTATTTCTGTAGTGGCAAAGTAACAGATCCAAGGGACTGAGGACTAGAGTAATACATATATCTATACTTGATTACTCACAACTTTAATTATTGTTCCATTTATATCTACTTGCACCACAAGAAAAGAGTGCATTTTCATCAAAATTAGAATCTTCAAGGAGATTGACGTAGCTGTTGAAGGTTTGTAAATTCATGGGCCCAGTGTTGTTTTTGCCTGTTTGTTTTGTATTGGCCTTGTTTTTCCTGCAGGGACCCAGTTATCCTGTATTGGCCCAGTTCCCGTGTCATATGGTCTCAGCTGTAAACACTGCATAACTCTTAACAATCAACAGTTGATTAATTAAAACTGCCCTCTATTCCTCCCCTAGGTTCGTCCAGAGCAGGTAGTAGGTCCTTCTCGCCCAGGGTGCCGGGTCCTTGTGATGGGAGACAGCAGCGACTCTTCAGAGTTGAAGAAAGTAGGTCATGGTGCAGATGTCCTCATCCACGAGGCCACCCTGGAGAACTCGCTGAGGGAGAAGTGTGTGGAGAATGGGCACTCAACCCCAAGTGGGTCCTAATTGAGATCCTCTGTACAATTGTACTATATTCAGAATTTGATATCTACAGTGAAATTGTCATACCTTGTAATAAACTTTATGAGTTTAATATTCTCAACTGGCAATCTGTAATCTTCATGTATGATTATGTTCTGAAAAGTTTGTGCATTCTACTCTATGCTGCATCTTAACGAGTATCTTTAAAAAAACAGAGTTATTGCAAACATAAAAGATATGTTACTATACATAGAGTTATCAATCCGCTCTTCTTAAACAGTCACATAGTGCTATGGTAGATGTGTGGTGTTAGGAAGCGAAGGAATGTAGTTTCGAATCCTGACTTCCCTACTTAAAATTAAAAATTATTTAATTTGGGATTGGGAATTAGTTGTAATAAGGGTTGTGTTAAGAACAGATTTCCTGGGCTACAGGATAAGGGTTTAGAATCATTGTAATTCCTCCTAACAGGCTTAAACCGAGACTGCGCCCTCAATTGAAATGAGACTCATTGTTATGCTAATTAACCTGGCGTTTTCAGACAAGCGATCTTGTCCGGCAACTGATTAGCTTGGGTTGATGACAGTCTCGCTTTAATTGTCTTCACAAATTTGTAATATTTTAGGTACTGGTAGATGCAGTTTGGATAGGTTGTTTCAAACACCACATTATGTGGCTAGAAGGTTGATGAATTAGAGTTCTCTGTCTTTTTAAACAACTCTTAAGTCACTATATGACATACTCAATATGTATAAATTTACTGAACAACAATCGCAAAATTTTGAACTTTATTTATAAGTTTATATACATAGATATACATATATATATGTACATATATCGCAGAAATGGCAGCTGAGTTAGCCAAGGATCTTGATGTGAAGCTGTTGATACTGACCCACTTCAGCCAGAGGTACAGACCCATCTCACACCAGCCTCAGGTAGGACTCATGTTGCCATAACACATTCAAAATAATTCTTAAAAACCTAAATATTTCTGTGGCACCTTGAGCGATGATAGGGTAAAGGATTACACAATGTTAGAAAATTATGAGATTCTCTCTTCTGTTCATATTAAAAAACAGATTAGCCTCAACCAGCATCTGTTTTGCAATAAATACAGTTTTGCCCTGAATTATTATAGTTAAGACGCCAGACCAAAGGCCGAGTGGTTTGATATCAATACAAGTTGAGGAAAATTTTTATTTTATTGCAAAACAGAAAATGGTTGAGGCTATTCTATTTCTTTTCTAGAATGTCAATTTTAATTCATGTATGATATTTTTCAATCTAAATAAACATTAATGAAATGATTCAAATTTGGCAGAGAGTTGAAAATCTTCAACCAAAGCTATAGACTATGACCTCATAATTCTATTGTTGTTGACGTCATGGGCCACTGTTTCGTTACATCATTTTAAAAAAATACTTTTTTGCTGAATAAAGTATTTGCAGTGCCTTTGAAATTTACCAAAACAATGCTTGAAATAGACATGGAAGTGATTAGAACTGATGATCTTCTCTATGTTATCTTTCTCCTTCAGGAGGGGGAGGAGAGTGTGAGAAAGCTGAAGGAGGAGGCGGAGGAGGTGCTGGGGGTCGGGAGGGTCATCTGTGCTGAGGACATGTATGTGCACACCCTGCCCGTCCCCAAGTCATGACCTCTGATGACCTCCGTAGATCACATTGTGGAGATGGATGGTTAGATGCCAGCTGCGCAGAGGAGATATGGACTCTCCCTTTCAAAAGTAATGACCTCAGAAGTCACAAAGAGGTCACTTTCTACAGATGGGAGTTAGGAAGGTCACCTGTGCCGTCGTCTGATGTATACAAAATGTCCCCTCACAACTCAACACAAGAAACAAGTCAGTCATGCTATGAGTCATATAGACTTGTTCAAGGGTGCCGGTCAGGTGTCTTCAGTTATCCCTCTGATATGGGCGAAGCAAGCAGTGTCCCTAAACCTTTAAGGATAGTTCTGTTAGGACTGATCATTAAAAAGTGTAAGGTTTCCAGGGCAATGGCTCATAACTTTTATATGTGCACGTAACATTTTTTTATTGTCTTTTAGAAAATTATATTTTGAATTATCCACATCACTCCTGCTTAACAAGATCATCCTTTTGTCTACCAAAATTACATGTACTTAAAACGATTGTTATACAGTAACATATGCTGCCAACACTTACAAACTGATAATAAATATAAAATGTTTCAATCCAGCATCAACATTTGTTCTAGTAAAATGTAAAGATAAAGTCCTATTCCCCTGTCACTTTTTTTTTAATGTGCCTAGGTAACATTTTGTTATTTATGTGCAGGCTGAGGGGTTAAATGTGATATTTTGTCCATTTGAGACATCATTTAAGCCATAATTTTGTTACAGACTTTTTTTTCAAGTCATCAGAATTTAGTATAGATTTTTTTAATACTTTTTTGTAGCCAAAGAGCACAAGAATACTTAATTTTTGTATAGTCACACCTCTAAAATATTATTGATGTTTTGTGAAAAAATTAACAAATGTTCCTTTGTGATACATTGTAGAACTTTTATATTCATTTTTAGTTTGCTTATCTAATAAATGTCTTCTTATAAACGTTTAAGTTATGTTAAATACCGTATTCAACGCATTAAGTGCCTTGGATGCTTAAAAACTTGAGACACAGAGTATGTTGTTGGTGTCAAATATGTCACACTTCATAAATGGTGTAATTTCATGGACAATTCGTGGTTGTTTCTGAAAATTAACTTTTCAAAGCTTATCAGTGAGTGAGCATAGTGACTATAACAGGAAAAATGACAAGATTTATGAACGAAAACCGGACAATGATTTGCACCAATGACTCATTTATATTGGTGTTTTTAATTTACAATCCAAGACAAGGAGATGTCATAATTTGGGCATATAAGAGATAAATTTGCAATTTTAGATAAATAAAACTGCCTCGCTTTATCAAAATTGATGATGAGGGGTAGCTACAATGTGCTTGGGGCACTAATAGGGAGAGGGCGATTATTGCGTAGAATAGTGTAATAAAAAAATTTAACTTTCTTTCTGTAAAGTGTTCTGAATACTCTCGAGTCTCATCTCACACTCCATTCTGTGTTTTTAAATTGTGACAAGCCCTCCAATGTGTTGACACTTACTTTTTCAAAATCGAACAAGCAAAACAGTCCTGCTAGCCAATCTTCAAACTGGTATCATCTAAAGTTACACAGACATTTTTCGTCTCAACCACCCGTTCTAGCAATGTTTTTGGAGAAGGTTCCATTCATGTTCTATTGGAATAATATATCTTTGTTTGAAGTTTCCTGATGCACGTGCTTTCGATGGTGTGCATTCAGACAATACTAAATGACTGTGTTTGTTCACCACACATGTCCATTCATATTTTCACATGTACATTAGAAGTAACCTGTTTTGATAAAACAAAAGTTCATATGCTTTGCAACATGACTTTCGAGAGGCTGGCATATCCAAATGACGTAGCAGTTTCATTTGCTTTTTCAAGTCAAGGGTGTGTTATTTCAGTGCAGATTTTCCTTATGAAACCCCAGAGGAGAAAAAGTGAAAACCCTTATGGAGAAAAAACATTAAATAAATTCGAATGATTTGGATAAGAATTGGTAAAAACTGAAATGAAATATATAGAGAATCTCTTCATGGATTTTGGAATACTTATAAAACTTGCGCTCTGTTAATGTATCTGATTTCAAACAAGACTGACAATCATTTTAAACAAGTGCTCCTTTGCCACCATGCTATATATAAGCATCAATATGTGTACCTAACAACAAACAGCCTGAATCTTGCACTTTATTATATTTAAATGGTGAAAAACGCCATTTAACGGTGAAATAATAATCTCTATTAAAAAGAGAGAGAGAGACAAATTGTTTGAGTGATTGATTTCTCTCTCTCTTTCTTTATCTATTTGGATTTGCATTGATTGATTCACAGCCAGAATCCGTTCATGTTGTGTTTCCTCTTGGTTGAAGGGTTTATTATTTAGATACGAAACAAAACAGGGGAAATGTTCAATTCATTCTGTATTTGTTGAAGCAAACATAGAATATAGCAAGAACTGACTGGAAAAATATACGTTGAAGAGATTACATTGGAATATTCTTTTTCTGCAAAAAATAAAAACATGAAACAAAACATTATTGTAAAATGTTATATTTCAATAAATACACTATAACAAATAAAAGGGGTTGTTAAGCATCAAGTTGAACAAGTCACGCCTCATGTACTTGAAGAAAGGAGAGTTTTAATGGAAGACTCGTTCATAAACTAATACTTATATATGTGTGTTGAAATACTAGAAATGCTTATATAACATATGACTTCACTAAATATATATTTTGACAATATTGTTGTATATACCATTCTTTTCTAAATCAATGTACATAGTTTTCATAAACTGTTTTTGGAGAATTTCATTTATAACTAGAAGTGAAAACGTACAAGTTCAGCACCATCAATTTTGTTTTTTCAACTACTATTGAACTCTTATGGATAATATTATCAATAAGATTAACGAGAAGAGAGCCAATCTTACTTAAACATGTTACACTGATAATGTCGGAGAGAATGCCAATCTCACTTCTCATGTTCCGCAACCTGTTGCTTAATTCTTGCCCGTTATATCATGTAAGAAAATCTGTCCTATGGTCTCAATTAGGCCATCACCCTTCCAAATAATAACAACCATCGAAATATGTACATCAACTATCTGACGTTTCAAATGCTAATGTATCACTCGAATGTAAATATGAACGTTATGGTTCGACTATCCCATTCTGCAATAGTACAGATTGAGCCATTTCAGCTAACAATTATGATAGTTCAAACCTAACAGTTTCATAAAAGTAACAAGTATCTACAAGATATTAGTTGGCATTCAAATAGTTTACCTGAAGCAGGGGAAAGGTATGTGATGTCATAAGTTATGGATCAAGAAATCATGGTTAAACTTACTTACTATTGAACTAATAATGCAGGTACTTCTGAAATATAAAGGCAACTTGGAGGAGACAATAAGTCTCTGAGGCATCATACAATTGAAGCAAAACGTTCATGGAAGTTGATTTTCAGGTTCAGTGTGGGAAATAATTGGTGAAGTTATCATGATCTTGTTTTTAGTTGGTAATTAGAAGAGTAATTTCCAAACAAAACAAATAAACAGGATTTCACATTGCGTGAAGGATTCGAAGGGTCAAACGTCCAGATAATTCATTTGAAAATCACGAGAGCGGAGGTTTCTGCTAGTCAAATTAGATTTTAATTCTTGACAACGATAAATAAATGCAATGAAACATCACAACATACGCTTAATTAATGTAGAAGAATTTTAAGAAAACGTCCAACTGTTATTCACTATTTTTTGTATGGAGAGACAGTTTTTGAAAAAAGAACGTTCACCTTTATTTCATTATAAAGGAAACACATCTAGAATAAACAACTGGAAAATTGTGAGAGTCAAAATGGCAGCCAAGGCGTAAGTCATGTGGCCGGTTCCGTTACACTCCTTCTCCTGACACAAACAAAGATGGCCGTTGGCGGAGCCGCCCTCCTTCATGCATACAGCGTACTTGTGCATCCTGATGTTCAGGGACGAGGAACATGTCCGAGTGTAGGAGAAAACACCTGCAACAAAAGAATCTAGGTGTCTATTACTGATATATCACGGGGTAAACACTTAGCATATTTCTGAAAGGCAAAGGGGATGTTACAAGTAACAGTGATAAGCTAAAACAAAATGTGTCGAGAGCCATGTAATCATACTCTCTTCAACATTCACTGTGTGGATACCCACGCCGAAATAACAGAGAAGCACATCATGTCATGACACAACCAAAACCTCGCTGAATATCATGACTTTATGCTTTATGCTTTTCATGCATGTCATGACAACCAGAGACGCCTTCCTTGTATGCCATGACAACCAAGACGCTTTGAAGGCATGTCATAACAACCAGAGTAGCACAGCTTGTCATGACAACCAAAGACGCAAAGCATGTAATAAGATATAAACGCAATGCATGTCATGATATGTCATGCTGCACGTCATATTACATCGAGTGGTATCTATACGCTAAATCACACTTTACATGTCTTAACAACCAGAGACGCACTGCATACATGTCATGACATCAAAATACGCATAGCTTGGAATGACATTTAAACGCACAAGCATCCACAGACAAAGTGTATCTGGTGGCACAACTAGTGTCACGATGCATGTCATATTAAAACCTGCGGTATTTGTACATACTAATATAGGACACAATGTCATGACACATATGCCTAATCAATATAACAATTTACGATTGGCTGAAACCGGGTCATGGGGGATTAAATGGAACAACAAGTTGCTTAGTGTACCTCCTTCCACAGTAAATGTCTCTTAACGTGACATGGTAGACCAAAATTGTGTCGTAGATGCGTGACCATTTTACACAACATCATCAAAATCATTTAGCATCATCTGACTACAGATTTCAGTTGACATTTCAAGCAACATGTGTAAATCAACAACAAAAAACATGTAGAAATATTTCTTCTTTGAATAAAAACTGTGCGTTTGAAGTATTCTGTTATGTTTCAACGCCGACATTGTCGATTAAAACAAGTGATTAATATTTCATGAGCTGACAAAATATTTTTCAAAAAGAAATCCAAAGATCACGTTTTGAATTTCCGTTCCTGGCAGTGATGTTTTTCCTCTTTGAAATTTCAGAAGTGAAGTTTTAAATGTCTTGACAATAATTAGCTGTCGGTTCAACATTCTGACTAGGCCTCATGAAGATAAAAACCACTCAAAGGAATGTCATGATGTATTTACCAGCATCAATCCATGTATTGTGTCAGGAACACAACTGGGGCTTGTCGTCTCACAAGGTACACAAACATGGTATGAGGCATACGGTCATAAAAACATTTGGAAGAAAATGAATGTTAGAACCAACTTCACATTAATCAAGCAATTGTCTCTAAAACGACACGACCCCCCGTCGCTAATGAAGAGATTATAGTGAGCAGTACTTGGGGTTCTGCACTTAAAAGCTAAGAAGGCAGGTTCCCATGCTGAAATTTTAAAAGCTTTCTGTGACCTTGAAAAATTATGTAAGCGTCACCAAGTTTGACTTCGTCTGCCCCTTTCTTGCCTTGAAGAGAACCTAGTGAATTCATGGTTCCTGAGATAATACGCTAAGGCGAAATGGTTAGTATCGTTGTTACCGTGGAATAAAGTCAGGTTCGCAAACCTGTACGGGGACACGTCTTTAATTTTTTCATTGTCTTGAACCAATATGCAAAATATTAAAAGAATAAAGTAAGCTGTTCTGAACTTATTTCATTTTAGACGGATGAACTTCACTCTAAGAAGATTATTTCCCCTGGGTATAGAATTACAAAGGTGTAATTTGATTTTGACAATGTATTCAACATTAAATGTCTGAATAACAGGTAAAATTGAATATCATAACACAGCAATATCCCAACCCCCTCTAATCTAGGATTCCATTTAAAAATCGCTCATAATAAGGTTTAGATTAGATAAGGTTAGATTAATCTACCCCCTCAACCCCTCCCACCTTCTCACATGAAATACACAGGTTGTAATGTCCCTTTACACTAAACAAGTACCAACCTCTGGAGAACTCGACCACCCACTTGGCACAGTAGCCCTTGCATGGCTGTTTGTCCAGAGCGGGGTGGCTGGTGTTGAAGGGGTCACCACAGAAGTGGTCAGCAGACAGCGAGGTGGAGGTGCACTGGTAACAGCTGATGGCGTCTTTATCTGTGACGAATACACAGAGCATATCATGAGTGCCGATGCCATACCAAGTGTAATGCCTGAATATTAGGAATTCAAGATACGAATGCCCTTGCAGGTGACAAAACACTTTGCTTTATGGTTATAGTGAGTTGAATGAACCAAACAGATGCAGGTGCGGATTGTAACCCATATCGTTCGAAAACCTACGAAGTCAGACCAAGGTAAAGGGGTTAAAATGATGTTTTGCAGATATTTGTTGACTAAACCAAACCGTAGTTCAAAATTAACTGAAAAGAGATCTGTAAAGAATTATCTTGTGTGAACGTTACAATATCAGTATGTAAAAGTCAAACAAATTCAAATTGTTTAAGAGTTCAAGATCTTCACATCGACATCTTGCATAACGAAATTATTTTAGATATGCTTAATTACATGTTTAAAGTTGTGTATGCTTTAAGATAAACATTTGACGCCAAGTTGCTGAATAGCGTTGCAATTCAAAAGGAGACACATGTCCTTAAGCTCATCAGGTATTGAATATTCATTCCATTAAGGTTGAAAACATTACATAAACGGTAATGCATTTCCCATATTTCATGTATGGTTTCGACAGTCAACAAACTTAATTTTTTATAATTCTAATTTGTCTGGGCATCTTCACAAAATTTTCATCTCTTAAACTTTTACATACAAAAGAAGAAATAACAAATTGGTTACAAGAGTGTCTTTATAAAGTTGCAAACAGAACTTTCCTTATTCTAGATCGGGTAAGGATCTCGATCACTCATTGGTTGACGTGACCCTGATTGACAAATATTATCATCCTCTTTACTGGAGTGATAAATTTTTGTAACTCCCCACTATGACAAAAGCGTGCCATGATAAAACTTGCAGTGTCTTGAAAATGGCGCATGGAAAAAATCAGAATACTTTTGATCAAACGATACGATCCTATTTTCATGTATAACATATAATATATATGAAATGATCAAATGTAAACAACGTGTTTGTGTGTATGATCAAACTGTGACGTTTTTATCTTAGTGTTTACTGTGTCTATCGTGGAAGACTTACCATGATTCGTAAACTGGTGTAATTGATGAAATGAAATGATACATTCGGTAAGATCAATTCGATATATAAACCCTTATCTTAATTCTGAAAGGGATAATTACTGTCAATTTGTAAGTCTGCTAAGCAGTATTTTTGCCGTAAGTCAAAGAATTTTTATAAATCTTAGCCTCAATCCAACAAGAGTGTATCCTTAACATTTAAACTTCCAATGGCATTATTGTTCGTGAAGAGGAGTCGAACGGTTTGAGAGTAGCAGTCACGTCCACATTTGATTTACCTTGAGTCTTCCAATAGCTACGATCATAATCTAAAAAGCTAATTAAGCTTCCTATGGCTACTGGTTCTTGAGAAGAAGAGTTTAGACTAAAACTTTGATCCCATGGTTGCACAAAATTTCAGCTTTCGGGGTCCATGTAGTATTTTAAAACAAATCCTAAATGCAAATTGCCAGGTCTTATTATGGCTGAATTAATTATCACAAGATCCAAATAACCATTACGATGATGCTTATTTGAGGAGGAAGGTAAATAAAATCGAGCAGATATTTCGGAAGACACAAAACGGTTAACGTTAATAGTACTTGTCGCTCTGAATTATTTCGAACTGGGGTCGATCTAAAAATATACTTTCCTCTTAATGTTATAGTAACGAGGTTTCCCGTGACATGAATGACAAAATCCAATATATTCAACGCTAACAGCAATTGGTTGAAATTACAGTATCAAATACACAGTCGTGAGACAGGATTAACTAGTTCAATTCTAGTTCTGTCATTGTAGTGTTATTGATCTGGCTTAAACATAAATATCAAGGTTGCGCTGAATCACTTAAAGAGAACCTCTCACCAGTAACACAAGTAAGAATTTAACCCGATTACCTCTATCGATGCTAGAAACAAAAATCTTGTACTATTACGCCTACTAGTATATTAAATCTCTAAGGACAGGTCATCATTGCCAAATTGAGCGCGAAAATGCGTGATATACGCACTGCATTATGCTCATTTAAAAAAGCAAATTTGTCAAAATGCAGAGCAAGCGTTATAAATATAGGTCAAACTTATTTGGTGTATTGTGATGGGGAAAATTGGTCATATAAATCTAATAAATAATGAAAAAATGCTGTTAAAAAGATAGTGATATTTACAGATGCTCAATGGCTGGCTCATCAGATGTCATTAAAATTTCAACTAAATGTCAACCTTCACTAGATGTGATTCAAACCGAGATAAAATCCCAGCCTAGGCAACAGCAGAGAGAGAAAGGTTAGGCATAACCTACTTACGAGGGTTGCCCCCAAAGTTTCCGGCCTGAATATGAAAACATGCCTGAAACGCAACCATACGGTGCGTGCATGAAGAACCTTCATTGACGTGTAAATGACATGAAAATCACGAGATGCATACTCTCCAATTGCATATAATAGCCTGTCATTCAAAGGTACCCTCACATCTTTTACCGAAATGGAGAAAAGTGAATGTGGGGTGTAATAATGATTGATTATATAAAGAAAGTTTCTACAATCAATGGCACTTATTACGCAAATGAAAAAAACAAAGAGAAACGAAGGGGTAAACTGCACAAAAGGTGTGTGGCTGTTGCAGGACAATGCTCCTGTTCACACCGCCCAAATTGCAGTCAGTGCAGCACAGGATTTTGGGTTCAGGATTCTCCCCAACCCTGCCTATTCTCCAGACCTAGCCCCCTAAGACTTCTTCCTCTTCTCTTGACTGAAAACAGAGCTCCGTTGCCAGAGGTTTGAGAATGACTATGAAGTCATTGCTGCAGTAGAGGAGTTTTGGGGATCTCGAGATAAAAACTGGTTTTCAGATGGGTTGCAGATGTTACAAAAACGCTGGAGCAAATGCATTGAGGTCAAGGGTGATTATGTCGAAAATGGTCAGGACGGAAAATGTGGGGACACCCCTCGTATACTTATGGAGGGTACAAAGTTGAATCAAATCTAAAGCATCGCAAATTCTCAGTTATAAAATTCATTAATATATATTTGATCAGTTTATTAAGGAAAAGCAAGTGAAAAAGATACCGTATGCGGGAGTCGCCATATAACCATAAAGACTTATTTCAAATCAAATTTATTTTCTTAATGGTTTCGTTTTATTATGAGCGTGCAATAAAATGAACCTCTAAAGACAAAACACATTTTAAAAGGTAAACCTGCCATTCTCCACCAAGTTGTGGCTGATATAAAGGATACCAACCTTCCTACATTATATGCTATGTCTATTATACTCGTGAATGATTTGATAAACTTATACTTGACTATCAACCTGTCTGTAAGACTGGAAGGTCATTTCCGCAATTTCATTCACAACTTTGAGGAGAGCGGCATTTCGCAAACCGGAAATGGTGGATTATACTTTAGCGTCAATACCTCGGACACTGCAGTTTTAACCGAAAATATTCTTCTACAAATTTGTCAATGAAGAATTGGTAGGATTAGATAAAGAAAATTAACTTGACCCGAGTTGATGAAATATTAACTATTAGTTACAATGTTTATTTTGTGACCATGAACTCTTTTAGGCGCGAGTTCCGTGCAGGATTCGACCCTACACCCTTGGAGTTGCCAGAACTGTCAGTTGATACCCATACGGTTGTGGTTTTCAAGTAACCGACAGGAATACCTATCTCGTTTCTATAAATCGTAATTATACTTATATTATATTTATAATTATTTGTTATTAAATTTTGCATTCCAATAATCAAATTTGTTTTCGGAACCGAGCACATGATTTTATTACCGTCAAAAACTTATTTATATCAGGGTGATTTGTCTCAATCAATACCCGTGACTTGCACACGAGATGTTGTGTCGACGAAGCAGTGTCAATATCCGACAAGTAGATTCTGCACGTGCATCTCGCATTTGTCACCCATTCCCATCAGTTGACAGCTATGTACACGGGTCGTGTAGCGCCCTGATCGTGCTTCAGGTACTGAAATTGATAACTAACTTCGTTGTCGTCATGAAATTTCGTCGCGCCTCCTCGCGTTGTAGTTGACGGGGTCAGTGGCGATAAATAGATCGATTGCTCTGTAATCATATCTGTATCACTCGGCGTTGGATTGTGATGTGATTCATATCGTAGCCTATAAATATCTCTTCAGACAAGAAATCTCTCTAAGCAGTGTCAAAGCCATTTCATTCGCTTTGCATCAAATGTGGATACTTTTCTTGTGAAATTGAAATCGTCTGTCCTTCTACCTGTGCTGTTATTGCAGTAGGCAAGGAATAGACATCTTGACACCATATCAAGATGTGCTTCGATGAAACCTTCCGGAATTCATTAAATAGACTTCATTATGCACAAATATTATGCTTCATGCGCAGAATAATTCGCACATGTTGTACAGGGTTGACTCCAACGTGTTATTCATGCGTTAGCTGCATGTGCAACATTGTTTGTGTGAGTTTTCCGTGCATCATATGTAACCACCACCATTTTGACCTATAACCATCTTTAGGCATATGAATTAGTTAATAAGCATACGCTAGTTTTCTCCGATTTAATCTTGAAAATAGCCAACCTGTTTCATTCTGGAATCATTTATTTCAAATGAGGCTTCATGACAAGTCATCTTCATATGCAATGAGTTGAATATGTGAAACAAATAATAATAACTTTTCTAGGGGGGTAAATGTCGAAACTTGCACCCTTTAAAAGGTAGGTAAGTTCATATAGACCTAAAATGTAAAACGACTTTCTTCGAACTTTAAAAAATGCAATGACTGATCAAGAACATTGTCAAACATAAAGAGTAAGACGGTATCAAATGTAAATACATCTTGAATCCCATCATTCAATGAACATGTGTTACAACGGCCTTACGTTAATGCAAGATATCTGATATTGCTCAGTTGCAATTTGACTGAAACGTAACGGGATCGCTGAAATTTAGTGATAGATGGTTACTAATGAAATGGATAGATTCCTTAAAAAATTCTATATCTAAATTAATGTTTATATATGTACCTTAAATCATATGATAACAGAAAGACACGTGACCAAAAGAGTTCTCTTTAAAATAAAACATAGTTTCGATGAAATCGTTAAAAATGCTGATTAACTCACCATTTGGTTTAAAATGATTAAAGTGAAAATTATAAGAACTTACCCGAATGACATTCTGCACTTCGTCCTGTCGCCGTTACCAAACTCATCAACCATACTGTAAAAATCATAGGACAAAATGGTAATCCAAGTTCTTAAACAGTAACCATGACGACTGAAGGAAGCACTCGCAATTGCTTCAACTATGATGCAGCCGTACTTTATCACCAATGCTTCTCGCATTTACAAACGTCTGCCTCTGAATCAGGACTCAGCTCCAAATGAGATATAGGCCTCGTATCTGTTGCATGCACTGTAGGGAGCTGTGCATTATGCAACATGCGATATTGTGTAGCGTCCTTCAATGCTAATTTCACATTAGGTATTCTTTATTATGTTCATAATTTCTTATGAATGAATTTAATAGTATGATAAATAAAAGAATGATTAATTTTATAGTGAAAATGTAAAGTATTTATCATGTTACACAGTTACGGTCAGATTTAATACGGTGCCAATCCATTGATGGACTCAAAGCGCTCTACTAAAATCTCCGATTGGATACCAGCACAACCTATATCAGTTCTCCATGAACAACATATGTTAAACAGGGATCATTTATATTAAGCGGGGTGAAACCACAAGTCTCTATAAACTCATTTCTAACTGCATGTGGGGCAAGGAATAGTGTTCTCAGTTTATCCAGAAGACAGATCACCCACTCAAACTTCCAGCCGCGCTCATTGTTGTTGAACTGCATGTTCTGATAAACTGAGCTATAAACAAGCGATTTGATAACATATTGATATTTAATATGCAATAAATACTTAATAATAAAAACTTCGTCACTATGAAGAACATGATAGCCAATTTTATACAAAATAAGAGTCACGAGAGGATTTAGGTTGGAGTTTGAGATTTAGGTAATATATTCTTATAGTCAGCGATATTGAAATCTGTACATTGTGGACCAGATTAATGCAAGCTTTTGACCGGTCCTCTCATTGTATCGGGCTCATATCGTTTACACGGACGCTTACAAGAACGGTTGTTCGCGGTGGTTCAGCAGTAAAGGTTTTGATTGCAGATGGTTGATCTAAATTTTGAAGGTGTCGGTTCAAATCCATGTGAGGTCGAAGGAGAAGCTTTTCTGGATGATTATAATTTTATATTTCTATAATTTTAATGTTTACATGTTCAACAAGTCCGTTTTTCTCTCAATAAATATGCTCTCTTATGTAATAATGATAATGATAATAATGATTTATTATTTAGAAAGGGGATTTGTTATTCATGTTACAAACAGCTGTGACATAGTTTAGAATTGAATAAATATTAGAGTAACATACAAATAAACATTGAGAATAGCCACATAGCACACACATATCCATCGACACACATCACAGACAAACGGTAGAATGGTCACGTGATATATATATATATATATATATATATATATATATATATATATACACACATATAAAAAATATATATATACTCGTTCTTGTAGTCAAGACTGGCCCCAGTTGCGTAAGATAACACTTCAGTACCAAAACTTACAATACATGTCAAGATAAGAAAGAGTTTATCGATAACCCTATAAATATTCGCATATGTATATGAAAGGCTTAACCAGCTTTGTTTCGAACACAAGCTCACTGAGGAATTGGAAATGAATTACGTTGCTAGATGTAAATAGGTGTAAGATAATGGGTTGGTCATTTGGGGTCCTGTAACGTCTGTTCGTGATAATGCTTTATATGCGATAAGCAGGTGTTCCCGTGAGACCGTTTCCTCTCACATCTCAAGTTCTGCGAATAGCATGCAGTTAATCTGAGAGTAAGATGCTTGCTCTTTACTCTACGATTTTACTATTTACTGTAATGTTCGTGCTTTCTGTTTCCCTTTAATCGTGGTATCAAAAAAGAATTGTGTATTAGTGACACTTTTATGCTTGTGTAATAATTCACATAACAATTTAATGTGGAAAAAATAGAATGCCAAAATAAGGCGTTTTCAAAACTTCACATCCAAGTTCTTAAAATGTAAACATCCAAAAAATGAACAAAATATGGTATGGTACTACATTAGTCGATGCACGTAAATTTGTCAATTACATCTGCAGGGAAAAACAAATTCAAAATTTGATATCGTAATTACGAAAAACTGAACTCTCTACAAAGAACTGAAGACTATTTTCAATAAAAGCTTAATCTGCACATTACAGATATCCTTGACACATTTTCCAGTGACGTCTGGTGACGTCATAGACTGTCCTCTAGTTTCATAACTAGGCCACGATCATATAACAGAGCTTCACCGCGACAACGATCAGGCTTCTACCAGACGGACAAAGATTTTCAAAGATTTGCTAACTTAGAGCAGACGTTTTCTAAAGTACGTGCAATAATATAGAATGAGCTACGAGACCTTCGAAAAACTTGGCCCATGATAAAAAAAAGTATAACGGCACATGTCTTGAACCACATGCATTGATGCATGTTTAAAATATCTTTCCAGCTAAGTTTACCGAATAGCGAAATTTAGATAGACGACCACTGTTTGCAGAATAAGCAGGCCTGTCATAGAGATTAGTTTAATGTATGATGTGGTACTGTAGATACAACTTACATGAAGAATGGGCACTAAAGTAAACAGGCGATATATTAAAAGAATTACGATAAGCTAAATCTACTGCGATCAATCTCTATCTAACAACGGGGGGTTATAGTTTACCAGGACTGCAGTCCTATTAAACTGTTTATTGTAAACAGACAAGATTTAAGGTGATGAATATATGTCTCGAAATACGTTTGGAAACTGAGTTGAAAATAATATTATCGTTCTTCACTTCAGGTATAGGAGGTCTGTTGTAAATGAACCCATCTGATACTAATAGAAAGAGAACTTCAGAGACTTTTTGTGATGAACGAAAGTTTGTTTGAGTATAGACTAAATGATTCAACACTTTGACATTCGAGGTATGAAAACATATACATGTACTCTAGAAATATAAATGAAGAGGTGAATTATGTTTGGGTTTTTTTAATCTCCTTTAATCGTTTACGTATGGTTGTTTTGATTCGAACTGAACACAGATATCAATATACTTAATTTACTTGCAATAGCAAGCATTGGACCATTGTAACTTCGAGTGCATTATTGTCGTTGTCAGTCACGTTTTTTACGTCGGAGGAACAACTCAGCTCAATAAGATACTGAATCCATTGTTTATCGTGTCTAATGTTACAAAGACGGAACAGTTAAGCAAATTTGGAAATATTTGAAATATTTAGTTGATAATCGGGGCGTTTAGGAAGAATAAATGTGTTTATGAAGGTGAATAAATCTGAAAACAAAAGGCAATTTCATGAACGATCGAGGTAAAACCAAGTACCATATTATAAAATTCTGAAAGACTCTCCACAATTTGAACAATACCTACTCTTATCAGAAGACATCTCTTAACCAATTCTAACATTTAGAACTTGCAATCACAAACTACCAATAGAAACTGGCAGATGGCAAAAAATCCCAAGAGAAGAGAGATTCTGTAATGTATGTGATTCACACTTGGTTGAAGATGAGTTTCATTATATATTTAAATGTCATCTACTTTGCACATTATACGTAAGTCAGTGTTTCAAGACTATTATTTAACCTGGCCTAGTATTTATAAGTTTCGAAAACTTTTCACAAGTATAATTTCAACTCTCAAAAAAATGTCCAAGTTCATTAGGACTGTTTGTAACCACCTTTATTGTTATATTTGATTCATGCAGTTATCTTGTTGTACATGTTAAAATGTTTTATTTCTTTACTCATGTACCACCGAAGGTAGATCAGTTTTTGAGTAATAAACGTGTGGTGATGATGATGATGATAATGATGATGATGATGATGATGATAATGACAGAAATCAACCGACCATAAAAAAAATGATTTAGATAGAAAGAATGAAAGCCCACAAACGTAATAAATCACTTTTGTCCTCCTAACCAAAGATGGCATCAAAACTGGTTACAATTAATTCAATAGGTGTCTATTTTTCAGACCAACATCAGCACTGGCGTGTTTTCGAGACCCGGCGTAATTCGATACAGGCTTCCATTTTATTTTACAAGATAAAACATACAGAAATTATTTTATAAACGTCATATGGCTTACTTCATCGGTTAAAATCTCCGTAAAGGGTGCTCTTGCTTGATTTTCGTTAGGCTACGGCACGAGTTTCAAACCGTCTTCCAAAGGTCATCGGCATGTACGGTTTTTAAGTAAAAGTGATTCGCCTGAGGGTCATATTTGGTTCTCTCCCCGTATTTCGTTCCTGTTTAAAACCTGACCGCCCGTCTTGCTAATCCCCAATCGCTTTATCCGCTTATCATGTGCCAGATTATCGACAAGTGACGTCATCGGTTGACCAACTTCCACCATATACCAAGCATTGGGGTTTCGGTATCGAAGGTTACTTCGACTCGAGTGACAAATCCTGTTGGTCACGCGGAGATATTGTTGACACCACTTAAAGACACCGGCTGGGTAAATACATCGCGAATAAAGTCTGTCGTCACGGAGAAGATGGATTTTAGAATCATCCCAATTCGGCCAAGTTATATCCGAATGACAGATGCCGTGCTAAAATATAAACGCTTAACGTTCACGTAAGGTTAAATAATCTTAATATGTTAAAATACGATTTTCTTATTATATACCACTGCACCAATCGCACGTTGCCATTAACCAAAATGAAATGCCATGCATTCGAAAAAAAAGTATATCATGAAATGCGCGAAGCCCTTTTAAAGCACTGTATCTATTTTAAGTATTATTTTCTAAGAATTTTCCTAGTTCAATTTTTAATTTTAACCATTTGAGAAAGAAAAATAGATTCCCAACTTCGTAACTGAACGGCTTGTGAGGCTTGGTACGTTCATTTTAGAGACCCTTTTATCCATTGAAAATCAGTATGTATAAATTTGAAAGTATAAAATATAAGGTAGCAGATGGCATCAGTTGTTTCCTTTTCGTTACATCACTTTATTTACCTAAGAAAAACGCAGTAAAGGTTTGCAATATAACGAACGCTATAAAGCAGTTAAATCATGAAATGCACGTGCGATAGAAAGTCAATGTATGGAATAAATGTGCGACGGAAAGCAGCAAACCCACGAAATGCACGTGCAGTTGTCTGCAGCAAACGCACGACCTTAACAAGCGGAAAAGTACAGTAATCAAGCGAACGCAATTCCAATGGCAATTCTAAACATATTCAAGTGGCCTTGGGAATTTGGAATAAATTTGAATCCAGTGTCATTCGAAGCAAAACGTTTGCTTGTGATCTTTGCAATCGACGTTTAAATTCTATGATATATACCCAAATCCAACATGCAGTTTTAAAATCGAATTCATTCATCAAAAAGTAATTTGCTATTCAAAAAGCTCAAGTAAGGCAACTTGTTTAAAGAAAATTGACGTTCTCAACGCTATCCATATCAAATCCATAACATGAAACTATCATCAATATTCTTTAACAAAATGTTTTGCGGTAATTTGAAACCAGGTTCAGTGTATGCTTTAAATATCATGAGAAACGAATAAAGTGATGAAAACAAATTATTGTTTCGGCAAGGTTTATAAATAATTTAGTTTCTCAAGATCAAAAAAAAAGAAATTATACGATTCTTTTGAATGTTTTGTCGTTCATTTGATTGCTATTGTATTTTCTTATACTTTTACTATTCTTTTGTATGAGCCGGAAAATACGAGCTTCAGAATAGTCCTCGTCTCAAAGACTTGGAGTTCGATAAAACTGTTGAAAGTTTTGAAACGACCTTGTTATTGTCCATATAAGGAGTCGTATTAGCCTAGATTGTCGTGTATACTTGTACTGACCAAGTTTTCCTAATAATTCCAAGTCTCCAGAAATAGTCTAGACATTACAGATTTAACTTGCAATGCGGTTGATAACCAACAAATAAAACGTACTAGTATAGCATATCCACTATGTTTGCTATTTATTTACAGTAAGGTTTGACGCCAGCAGAATCTCCAATTGTGTCCTAGTTCTAGCTGAATGCGACGGCGTTGCAAGCTTTCTGACATTCCGTTACGTAAGTGAACTACTCGTGATATCAGCGCGAATCATGCATATAAAAATATACTTCTTTGCTGGTTGTTTTTTTCATTGATCATAACAATAATACTAATGTTGATAATTATCAAAACGATAGGATGTAGTCGTCATCCTGTCTGTCAGCATTCGATCCGTCATAAATTATTCCCATACAACCTCTACCTTATTCGAAGGTTTCTCGGGCTTAAGGCAGTTTCCCCTACCGGCACAATAATGCAACTTAGGTGAGGTGAGGTGAGTTGGGGTTTTTTAACGCCGCTTTCAAGATTATTTCACCTATATCGCGGCTGCTAGTATTATTGCAGGGAGAAAGCCCGCAACACTTTAGTGGCTATGCATTGCGGTGAAACCTGCGAGCATCGGCTGGAACTAGCGAACCATGGGTGGTACTGCGCTGAATTTCAGTGTAGCATTGCACCCAAACCTGACTGCGTGTAGAACAGTTATCTGCTGCAGACAAAGTTGCCGAGCCCCTGGCGGGATTCGAACCACGTACCTCCTGATCCGAAGCCGAACGCGCTAACCACTGCGCTATCCCGCCCCTAGTAACTTAAACTACCTGGCAATATGTCAGCCAATGAATGCATGAATGACATAGTTGTTGGCACACGGGCCTGTACAATGATACAATCGCAAAATGAGGGGTTTGTGATCTGTAAAGACGACTCAAATTGCAAGGTGCGATTAAAGGCGATTTCAATGATAACTTTTGAAACGGCGTCGCTGATTGCACAACTAACTTTGATTGCATCCAGTCAGCGTTCTACATTTCTAGACAAAGAAACCTTATTAAGACAGAGGTATATGAACTTATGAGCTACCTCTGTTGAGGGAGAATGGTTTGTCACTAATCATTTCGTTTCTGGTATGTTCTATCATTTTATCAAACATATCTTTTTGTGGAATCGCTTATTAGAAAGAGTTACTAATTTCAGGTAGGATTACCACAGATCTTCATGCTTTTATTATATCTCGAAAAATCTTTCTGAAACTTTGAATGAGTATTACCAGACTACCGAAGTAGTTCCTTTTGTCCTTTTTATCCATAAAAAAAAAACAAGTTAAATCCGGACTCTTTACCCGGAAAGCTTTGTTTTTCGGAGCAGACATTATCCATATTTAAAATCTTTCAGAAACTATGTATGTATGTTACCCATCTATAAAGTGGTGTCTTTAGGTATTTCAAGAGTTATTAAACTCCTGTTGCAATTGGACTATTTCCACGAATAACTTCCAGAACTCAAAATCCATGCATCGTATCATTCTGAAAACTGTTCTAAATGGTTTTATTACAAAATTTTATTTTGTTCTAATAAAGATGTGCATTCCGAATTATAAGGTTAATTCTTAACGTGTAGATATATTAAATTTGATTCGAAGCGATATGATAATAATCTGCTTAGAATGTTTTAAGATGATATTCGGTGGTTGATAATTGTTTGGTTTTGTATATCATCCAGCGTTATCTAGCACGTAAAGGTGGTAAATTTTACGTGGCTTTTTGTTGATTTCTCAAAGACATTTGATTCTGTTCATAGACATTTACTTTGGAAGCTACTTTATAAACATGGCTTCAGTCGAAAAATAAGTAAAATGCTAGAGTCAATTTATAATAATGTTAAATCCTGTGTTCGTTCGTGTCTGATGTATTCGAATGTTCCATAGGAGTCAGACAAGGATGTATGCTAAGCCCTTTTTTGTTTCAATTTATATTAATGAACTAGTTCATGTCATTGAAGGTGAATTTCAGTTTGGTGTTCAATTACATCCTGATGTTATACAAATATTCCTTCTTTTATTTGCTGATGACCTTATCTTATTCGGGACCAGTGTCAGAGGTCTTCAGGCTAATCTTGATATTCTTAGTAGGTATTGTTTAGATTGGAAGTTGTCGGTAAATATGGATAGACTAAAATTGTCGTGTTTAAGAATGGAGGTTGTTTATCTTGTTATGAAAAATGGTTTTATAACGGAGAAATAATGTAAATTGTTTCGGGGTACTGTTATCTTGGCTTATATTTCACCAACAGGTTGCAGTGGTCGAAAGCCTTTGATTATATTTATATTCAAGCTCGAAAAATGTTATCATTACTGCTTAGTAGTATACATTCTTTGAAACTGCACTCTCCTAGCCTGTACTTCAAATTGTTTGATACGAAGACAAAACAAATTCTCTTATATGGGGCTGAAATTTGGGGGCTAAACGATATGGAACAACATGAAAAAGTGCATTGATATGCTTGCAAACGTTTTCTGAATGTCAAGTTATCAACATCAAATAATGGAGTTTTAGCCGAGTGTGGTAGATATCTGCCGTTTTAAAATGTATAAAATACTGGTTAAATCTCATCGTTATGCCTGAATATCGCTTGCCGCGAAAGTGTTACAATATGATGTTTGTGTGATGAACAAGGTCAAAATAAGAAATGTTATATTTAAATTAAGTTTTGGTAATGTTTATTTTTTTACATACCTATGGAGATAGAAATGTTCTTGTCAATATTTTCTGGCAGCGACTGACAGATAATTTACTGCAAGTGTGGCAAAGTGATTTACCCCATAGCTCCAAAATACATACTTAATGCAATTTTAGAATAGAAATTTCTTGCGAAATGTACTTAAGTAATTTTAATGCAAGTAAATTAAGATCTTGTTTATTAAGATTTCGGTAAAGCTCCCATAGTTTAGAAATTGAGAGAGGTAGATATTACAAAATTCCCCGGGAACAAAGAAAATGTAAAATGTGTAACTTAGATTCTATTGAAAATGAATACCATTTTTTGCTTTTATGCCCAGCCTACACTGATTTAAGAAGAAGATATACATGTATTACCATATTTCTTTCTTTTCCCAACAAAAGTAATATTCAGCACTTTGTCATCCCGAAGTTTGCAAATGTCTTTAAACACTGCAAAATATCTCTTTTATGCTTTTGAAAAAAAAAGAAATAAGTTGTCATAGTATGAAAATACTGTTTTTGTATATCCTTAGTTCACATTCTTATGTCTGCACTGAAGTGTTGTCTTTTGTACTAATAGGCCTGTGGCCTTACAGCATTGAATTAAAAGATTTGGAGATGTTTTTAAAGGTTATATATAAGTCGTATGCATTGACTGCACATTTGAAACTCCATATCCATGCTTCTTACAGCATAATATCTCTGAAATATGTAACAAACGTATGTAAATGTTTTGTGATTCATCTCTAATATTTTGCTTAAAATTGTGTAGCTTTGTACTTACCGAATATAACTCTTAGAACTCTAAACATCGTCTAGCCCAGATCGGTGTATGGAGTTTGCATAACATAATCCACATTCCACAAACTCGAACCACCAAACGTGTATTAAAATATTCTCCACTTCCAAATGTAAACACATCTACTTAACGGTGTGATATTCGCTAACTGCCAACATTGCATTGAACTTGTATGCATTCAGCGATGTTTCTGTGGCAAGAATAGCTGTGTCTTGCCCTCTTATCTATCTATGCAATTTACAACGCCAAGGAAATCTTACAATCTGCATTCAATCGTATGATTGACGGAAGAAAGAGGCGGGCATTGCTTTAGTCCCAGGTGGGATATTAAATAGTGTGGCATTTGAATGCCTAGTGCTTATCAAAATCATATACCGTAATACTACTACGGTATTGACAAGAAGTGTACAGGAGAGAGTTATAGGCGAGCGTCGGTCTCCTGGGTGGGTAACACGCTGGTCAATTGGTCAAGTGAATTTGATGGATGACCAGTCCATGGATTGGTCTAGTAAGGAGGTATCAAAGACTGGGTTTGGAATCTGTTATGATTTAATAATAGAGCTTTGAATAACAACAGAAAATGTATTGCAAGTCTAAACGATTACCGAGAACATCCCTACAGTAATGACTACATAATCCATCGAATAAAGGTGTGCAATTACTGAATTGTACACAATTTTTTCTTGTCAATTATAAAGATAAAACCATGAAGATCGGCCTTGAATTTTTTAATCATTTTCTGATTTAAGTTAATTTGGTTAGGGGTCAGATTTGTTTTTGAAATGGGCCACTTGTTAAATTCAGACTGAAGGCAGCACTCGTGCCGAACCCCATGACTGAACTGGGCATTGCTCCATAAGGGTTCGCGTTAAAGGCCGGCATCCACCACTATACACAGAATTGGCGTGGCCAAGTTGACCTGAAGCTACACCGTGAAGGGAAAAATATTGTACCAATGTTTAAAGTGGAATAACTCAAAATCTTCTTACCGGAAAGTTATCATATTCTTCAAAGAAGGGAAAGTCCTAAACATTTTTTCACCGAACTAAAATCTAAAACAGTACTTTGACTCATTTACTTCATTATTGTTTTCAAATTTTAATTAACTCTGTAAATGTCACCTGACTAGATTATTGTCATTACCATACCAAACAAGTCTGCTAGTGGAGGAAAAGATCCATTCAGAGTGTCAAGTTTCACTGCCTTCCCAGCCTGACTTGGAAATCAAATCCTTCCCACTCTGTGGTCCTACACTTTCTATATTTGAAACAATCACAATATAGCCGCTGATTGAATAGAATGAAATTCACTTGGCACGAATCCTTTGAAGGAATCCTCCGATGAGAAACGTAGCGAGGTCTGATTTTAGTAAGATTTTCTGTCACCATTTCACATTTTCACATGCGCAATTAGTTAGCTTTCACCAGCATGGTATATTCTGCTATGCTCAACCAACGCTTACAATAATTGGGCTTGCGACATTTTTATTTTAATCAAATAAGAAACGGACGTTAAAGATAAATCTTGTCATAAAGATCACCCCATTAAGGATATACATCTTAAAGATAATATATCCCAGTTTTGTATCCGACTTCAATCCCCATTTTCATTAGGACAATACATTCAAGTAAATAAAACACCAGAGTTTCGATGAGTCCTTTAATTAAAAAGATATAACGGTTTAAAGTGCGTAGAAATTGGCCGGTATGTTCCCAATGTGCCTACATTCCAGTTTGCCTACAATGCTATCAAAACAAATCCATGCATGAGTGGTTTGTGTATTTGGTTCCTCCAACCTATGTTTGATAATGGACTCATCCACTTGATCAACTTGAAGTAAGTAAAACGAAATTTGTCTGAGAGAAGTTTGATAATGACAATTAATTACCAAATTTTACTCAACATGACATTTCACACTTTCTTATTTGATGAAGTTTGATAATTATTTCATTGAAAAAAATATTCCTATCATACATGTCGTTTTACACATGTCACACTGCTTGGCTGCACTGATGTAACTAGAGTAACTGTTACTACAGAGTCCCTTGCATCCTCTGACGACGCACTTCCAGTGTGGTCTAAAGATATATATTACATGAAAAATTACATGAACTGGATTGGTCAACAAGCTCAACAGAACTTATGCGAGGGCCGCTCCAACAACAAATATCTATGGAACATGAACATGACAACAATAACAGCGAACATGGTACAAATAATATCAAATTATGACAAACCAATGTGTATTAGAAATGATGATGAAATGCATTTGTGACAATTGCAGTCAATAACATAATATGAGCATTTAAGCAAAACGTTTGGAGTCGGTTATGAATTTGAGAATTGATTTTAATATTTCAGATTCTGTGAGAATGGTCGGAGAAGGATGTCCATATAAAATTATTTATTTTAGTGGAAAATCGTTTGTGTATTTATCATAAAAATTCTCCTTTAACATTTACTGATAATGCTTTACCTTGAAAGCAAAAGCCCTCTACTCAGATTCTTTTAACAGGTAACAGTGAGCAGGTTGAATAATTTCATAACAATTGTCCTCTTAGACGCAATGCAAGTTGGGTATATAGCTAACATCCAGACGTAGCCAAAGCAATAGGTATGCAAGATATGCTTAACCGAAGAAGCATATGTATGACGATTAGCAATATCTAAAGAATACATCATTTCACATGCTTTCAGTGGGTATCGATGAGCAGACAAGCGAATAACTTTAACTAACGAATAACTATCAACTGTTGACCTACGGGTCATACCCATTTTCTGAGAAGGGGGTGTTTTTACAGTCCCCAAAGTGAATACACATTTTTTGTAGGCACATTGGGATGTAGGCGCATTGGGATGTAGGCACATTGGTACCAAACCAATTGGCCACCTCGAAAGCTCAATTAAAAAAGTCCCTAGAGTGGCCTCAGCTCTCCTTCGGCGGATGTGACGTAATCGACAGGACTCGCTCCGAGTTTGTTAGTAAACAAGTATATATCAATGCAGATATGGGTCGCATTCGTCTACGTTTTCATTGCGAAAGAGACATGCCTTCTCTTCCTGCGTTGCTGCCAACAATATGACAGTCAACCATATCGGAAGAGAAAACGGACGGAATACTTTGAGAAGAGGGAACGAAAGAGGGGTAGGAATTTTAAAGATAGGCTAATTCAAAATTCTATTCAGGGGGAGGTGGGATAAATAATCATGAAACTTTTGGGAAGTTGACTTTAATTGATGATTTTGCAGACGAATGTTGAGTTTTTATCTGCAGTATGAATTTATGTCTCTTTAGATTAGTCGCAGAAATTATTAATTCAAACCTCAACAATTGTTTGAATTTTAAGTATTTGATTGCATATGGGGTTGAAAAATTCATCGGGTTGAACTAAATAATAGTTATTTCAACATATCTGTAAATGATACACAGTGACAGGTTTGTAGTTTGATACTAGTTTTGGGGTATATATTATTTTTTTGGTGCTGATTACTCTTAAGGATATATACAAAAATGTGGGCACGTCACTTATGTTTGTATGTTGACACTACAGTTTTTGGTTATAACATTTGTGAAAAATTATAATTTCTAGCTACAGCGTCATTTTAGAAGCAACAAAAAGTAAAATTAAAGTCATAAAGCTGCCCTGGAGAAACATTTACCATTTTATGTAGCCTTACAGTGGATAATTAATAACCTATTTGATATTGATAAACATTGCAGTATGGAATAAGATATTTAGTAATACAGATTTGTTAATATATTGTCATGTGTCACGTGTATTGACAAACCTAATTACCTTCATCAAGATTCAATAAAGGCTGTTGATCCTGTGTGAGGATAAAGTTCAGATAACTAATCAGTGCCTTGTGTATTACCTATTGGAAATGATGCTAGGACTGGTGCTTAGGTCATTAAGTTTATTGCTTAATTGCCATAATGTACAGGTGTATGGCATTTCATGTAGACTGTTAGGTAATAACTTTATGACTATATTGTCTGGTGTGAAAAAGTAGTGATAGGTAACTAAAAACCTCTCTCTGGTAAAATACCGGTACTAAAGTACTGAAGGAAATGGAAATAATATGCTTTTCAGCGTTAATATTTTTATTTATTTCTATTTATTTATATTAAGTTAAAACTGAAAAAGAATTTCATATTTAGAATACATTTCCAAGCAGGCATTAACTTACATCACAATCAACAATAAATGTTGTGTTATTATAGACAATATTGGCCTACGTCACTCTGGATCAGTAGCACGTTCTCAAACACTGACCATTACCTCACACAAAACAACAATAATCTGTATCCTTACTATGCAAAATACATTAGTACGTAACTCTAAGTTTCTATGATGGTGGCGAATCAAGTAGTTTCCCTCTCCATTTCTAGAAGTTCATCGAGTTTGTAACCGGCATTTGTACGCTAAGATTTTCATTCTGGGATTGGCACGCTGGAATCTATAATGTAAACAATGACACAGATCAGCCAGTCGTATTGGCTAATAAAACGTTTGGCGTCTGTTTTCCGGAAGTGTTTATAAAACACGTTTTTTTTTGCTATTTTCAGGCGGATGTGAATCTAAATAGTTGTTGATATTTATTCTTAACTGTGTTATGAACGCTAATCATACCCCCTATGTGGATATATTATCTTAAAGCGAGTTTATCATGATTGCATCCAGGTACCTTGATTTTGGGGTGATTAATCCAGAATGTATCGATGAATATAATAATTATATATCTCGAGTGTGTGTGTGTGTGTGAGTTGGGGTTTAACGCCGCTTTCAAGATTATTTCACTTATATCGCGGCTGCTAGTATTATTGCAGAGAGAAAGCCCGCAACACTATTGTGGCTATGCATTGCTGTGAAACCTGCGAGCATCGTCTGGAACTAGCGAAACATGGGTGATACTGCGCTGAAACTCAGTGTAGCGTTGCACCCAAACCTGACTGCGTGTAGAACAGTTCTCTACTGCAGACAAAGTTGCCGAGCCCCTGGCGGGATATATTTATCTCGAAACTGACGTTAGGGTTACAGTTGGTCTTAAATTATGGAAGTTTATATTGAGTTTATTGAAGAAGGTACGGAAACGTTTGACGCGCGCAACCCGTACATCAGAAGTCGTTACACCAATGTTACCAATTAAATATCTGAGAACATATCCTGTCCGAGGCAACGTAGAGTTTAACGCCGCTTTCAAGACTATTTCATTGTATGCGATTGGAAATCAAGCTATAAAGAAAGGTTTCCCTCGGCTCCTACATGTCTAAATGTTTTCAAATGCATTGTTTTGATATTTCCATCAATTAGATGCCACTGCTTAGGATAAACACTTGGGCAATGACGCCTGGAGTATTTGACATTTATCTGGATAGCATTGCATCATTTTTTGTCCTGCACATAATAGCTGAATGGTCGGGATAAGGCAGGAGGACGTCTTTCCTGAAGATAATGTAGCTTATAGTCACCGTTGGCGTTAATACAATTTTAAAGATTAATTGGTCTTAACTAAAATGAAGGAAATATAAATATATTTATTAACAAGCACTTGAAACTATTTATCTTATTCAATGGTTTCTACAAGAGATATCGGAACATGGAGATATTTTATGGGCGCATCTTTCAATTACTTTGGCGATGCTATCCGTTAGTTGCGGCCTTTACTCAGATCATTACGGTGTATTAGTCTTCCATTTATCCGTCATAAACGTATTATACAACCCTTATGTGAATATTTGATACATAGTGCAGATATTTGTTTCGTATGGAAGTTTTAGTTGAGAACATATGCCGTGAATAAAGATTTTCTTATGTAATGTGGCTTCGTTACGTTGCTTTTAGTTGGGTTCTTTCAATAAAGGTGGAAAGTATTTTATGGGTGCTTCAGAAGCTTTTACCATTACACCGTCTACTGCGAAGAATGCCGGGGCATTTGTCAACTGGTCTGTTTATAAGAGACAGTCCTACGATTTTATTATATTTGTGAAATATGTTAATGTTTTCATGTCTGTACATGCCCATGCTTGTTCGGGTGATGCAAGGTTGTTCATGCTTTCTTCGTATGGATTCCATGTGGAAGTTCTTACAATTGTGTGTATGGTTTTCAGTTTCAACATATTCAAAACCTTGCTCGATTTGACAAAATAATTAGAATTTGGATTTGAATAAACAATTCGCATTAGGTTTTGATTATCTGCATTATAACAACATGGACTGAATCATAGCAACAGTTCTCACATGGTGGTCAACATTACACCTCAGTAATTGTTCTCAATGAAATGTTGACCGTTATGCTGAATTACTGTTGAATTGGATCGTTAACAGCAATATCACTTAGATAGTATGGGATCTCAAAGAATATAACTACACATGCCGCAAGTTTCTTTTCAGCAAAAAAAAAATAAATAATACAAAGACAAATGGCCAACTTGTCTAAATTAAAGGTTACAGTAACATGTTACTGGTCAAATGGTGTTTAGTTGTGTCAAAACCATCTGACCACTTTATCATTGAATTGGTTAAATTCCTTTAAAAGCATGCACTTGAAGGCTGAACAGAATGACGACAGTGTAATATACTCCATGAAAACCCAAAAACTTATCCATTATTAATCCACTGAACAGAAAGTTTGATGGTGTGCCTTCAAAAACTCCGAAGTATTCAACTATGTATCTTTATTGAAAAGAATGAAGTGGTAATAAAATCCCCCTTTCTCCCAATTTATCAAGTAGGATAGTTCACTTCTGTTTCTATTGATGTCTCAATTGATACATTACTATGACAAACCAGGAATCGAGTCAAAGTCAAAAGATTCAACATACTCAACGGTTGTAGTCCACAAAAATTCATCAATTTATCTACGGAACATAACATCATTGTTTCCTTGACAATATAGTCAAAGGGAATAAAATGGTTGTACCTTACTTGGAATGTTTCTTAATATACTCATGTCAATGGAAAAACCCCACTACCGGAAGAAATCAAAATAGTTATCGACCTTTTCACACGTTGGGAATTTGAAATAAATTTCTCTTTCCATTACATTGTTCAAAAAATCACTGTTTTATGATATTCATAACAGCACTGGTCTGTCAGTGTCTTCAGTTCAAGTAGAAGCAAGCTGATTAAAACAGTGTCACCCTATCATGATCATAAAACGTGAACTCTTGTAGTCAGTTACTCTACAGCAAAATTAGTGTTGTCCAGATTTGTTTTTTATCAATCATAAATCACGACCTCTTTTACAGTCAGTGTGATGGTAATGGTTTTGTGCACACAGCAAATATTGTCCTGCTGAATGTACTTGATAACTTATAATTTTTGTTTCAGAAAACAATAAAGACAATGTTAACAGGTTCTTAAGTTGACTTTCAATAGAGGATCTTCATAGAGCAAAATAATCAAGTTCTTAAAATTCCGCCCATTTTCAACAATCATCGACAAAAAGGCTAAAATCATAATATGATACAAGGATATACGAGGATACATTTTGGATTCTTTTACGAGTACAGTCCATGAAGTAAACTATGTGTGCTTTAGAGTTAGAGCTTGTACTGACCACATTTTATCACGGGCTTGCTATAATTGAAATATTCTTTACTAATACCTTTACTTAAAAAGATTGGTACTAAAAGCATCACGAGTTTAAATCAGCCACTATTGACTTTCATTTGTCAGTATAATACAACGCGACACCCAAATAACAGTTTATAAAATGCTAACACCCATAAGTAGCAAAAAAATCTCTGAATGATATTTTTTTTTTAAATCTGAGAAAATGATTCTATCACGTGAAATAGTTACATTTTGAGACAGGTTATTGTTATAAATTTAACAGGAGAAAACGCCTGAAGCTTCAACACGATCTTGACTGTGTTTACAACTAATATTATTTTCCTAGCAGTATTGTCAAGAGTATTGAGGCACAAAATCAAACACCTGTCAGACGGACTAACACACAGCTCACCTCCTATCATGAGATGACCACACAACTTGCTGCAGTTATTGATTCCTTTACTTGAATGTTGCAAATCAATACCCAACATAATAGCTTAAATATGGTCTTCAAGTATCAAGAAATTCATTGCATCCATCAAAAACTTAAATTTATCTATCAAATTAAAACATGTTAACCGAGCAATAAGTTTAGCATTTAACAATTATTGAAATGAACTTACTTCCATTTTAATTAAACGGCTACTCTAATTTCTGGAAGTGACACAGCAAGTTTCACAAATTTCATTTGTAGCTTAAATGAGAGGCTAAACACCATGTGTTCTCATCAGCTTTATAAAGTAACTTCCCTCTAAAATGTCAAATCACAATATTTTCTCGCTTTCAACTCTTACTGAAACCCGGTAACGAAAGTCTAAATTTTGTGTCCCATTAATAATTTACATACATGTTGACCATAACACTATCACTACCTATAAATGTCACACCTGCATAAATTAGTTTCCAAAAATAAAGTTTAAGTGATTGGTACTTAACTTTGTCTAGTTCTTCTACAAAATCATTAGAATGTCAATGTTTTGAAATGCGAGCACCAGACTATGGTTCATGCCAACATGTCTACGTCAATAGAGTTAACTTTCACTTTTAATGCTGCAAGATTTTCATTTCAATGCCAAATGTTATTCAATTTAGTTTCTTTAGTAAGATTGAAATTAAATCTATAGAAGTTTGAATTGAATTCCTGGAAAAGAAATAAAGTACCCTCTACCCTCTAGCATCTTATTCAATTAAGCCTGTTTCTGCTCTAAACTTGTTAAGTGCCTTAACTTAACCAGCTTTATCTTTTAATAAGATACTGTATTCAATGCAATACGCACCCCTCTTCAAATTTTTAAGTCGAAAGATAACACCTTTTGCACCCAACACAAAAAATAAAATCCTTCCTTACTTAAATTTTAGGGGAAACGTTAAGAGAATCAAGGAATATTGTAACTGCCCCAAGCATGTGTGGTCAAAACATGATACAAACCTCCCCACTGTGGTGATATTGCTGCAGTGTAACTTGAGGGTGGTCCATTTACTGAAAGAACCGGCACTTTCAAACCTGCAACAACTGACCTCGTTAGGACATGACATGCGACACATTTGTGTCACTCAAAATATGAAAAAAATGTGGTTTAACATCACAATTAACAATTTATTCATTACAAAAATATTGTTCAAACATTTCAATACATCTTCATCAAATCATCAGTGAACATTTCTTCAATTCAAACAAGTTATATGACAAAGTAAGAAGGTTACAAAAATAAGATTCAGGTCTTCAATGTCCTCATTCCCTGAGGCCCATCTAGACAAAGGTGCATACTTTTAAGGCAATAAATAAACTCCATAATGATGTGCTATCTGCATTAATTTGAGCCAAATATATCAAACCATTTAGTATGCATTCAAGCCAAACATTTCAATAATTTTGTATGCATTAGAGCCAAATATTTCATAATAATTTTAAAATATTATAATTGAATTTATTTACTAATATAATTGTATCTTGGGCATTATGATCTTTCGACAAAAAGCATGCATATAAAAATATTCCTATCAACTTTGAAATATCTATCAAAATTAGAATCAAGTTTAAAAATATGCAAAATTGACTAGAATGTCAAGAAAAATGTAAATTTTAACTTTTTAATTTGCTCCCAACTTAAAAGCTTTACATGTTTCTTCACAGGCCTCACCAAACCCTCTGAAGTTGTCTTTTACCAAGACAACACATTACCTGTTACCAAAGTAACATTACCCACTCCCAAGTTTCACTCGGTAATCGCCCTTTTTCGTACCGAACTCTCAACTATCTCGCCTCTGCTCTCGACTTTGGAAGCTGCATATAACAAACATAACTGTAAGTTCACTGTCGAACTTCAACATATACATCATCTTTACGAGGGATATTCCACCCCCAAATAGCACTTATTTTTAAAAGAAAAAAACCAATTCAAATCAATTTAAAGTACAGTAGTTTTTAGATCATTTCTTGAAATCATGAAACATGAAATTTACAAAGTTAAATATTAAGGGCAATTTCATGCTTTCAAACTGGCAAATGTGAATATTTTAATTCTGAAACATGAACCCAAATTTCTGCCCCTTACACAAATACTCATCATTTGCCAATTTGAGAAGAAATTACTCATTTGTGAAGGTAACCTTACCAAATAATTAATAATCTGCCAAAAACTGGGCTCTGGCACATAATAGCTCCCCTCCTCTCATCTCTTCCTAGAATAGAAAGTTCACATTTGAATCTCTAAACTTAACAATCTTTTCATTAGAGACACACCAATATGCAACGCTTTCAGGATTCTCAGCTTCTGCAAGAAAATCTACCTGATTGACAACCAAAATGTAAACATATATACATGCATTTCAACAGTATTTCACATTTGTATAAATTCAACTGACATTATTAACACTTGTACGTGTCATTCATCAGCCCTTGTGCCAACACAGTGTCTGGTCCAGGAGATTGCAAGCAGTACTTGGCCAGCACTCGCTATTGCACTTGATTTTGGATCAAGCGACTTGCACTTTGAAGGAAGCACTTTGCCTCAGAAGTCTAGCATTTAAGTCACTCGTTCTCATCTTCAGACTTGGCCATATTTGAACACTTCGAACAAAACTCTAAGGAGACTGTGTCATTGTCAACATGAAGACAAACGCCAGCTGTTGACCTGTTGACATGTCTTCTTTTGTTGCTTGGAGTGTAATCATGGTCCATTTCTGCACTTCTCTTCCTCGAAACGAAAGAAGACCTAAGTTTGACATTCTTAACATTCTGGATACTGCCAAGCACCTTAGAGAGTCCACTTTCGTTAGCCAACACTGCTCTGAGATATTCAACTTCCTCCTCAAGAGAAGCAGTCTTCTGTTTCATAGAGTCATTCTCAGCCTCAAGTTCACCATTTCGAGACTTGAGAGCGGAGACCTCATCTTCAAGACACTTTATGTACTGCTTCTTTTTCTCACGGTTGATTTTAGCTTGCACTGCATTCTTCTTGTTTCTCTCATCCAAGGCCTTCAGGACTTCAGTAGCAGTATTTGCTGTGCCTGAAGTCTTGATGACTTTCAGGACTTTGACAGACTGGACTGCTGGCTTCGCATCGGAAGAAACACTATCACTTCTGGCCACTGCCTTTACAGTGTCTGTGGGATGAACAGTCTTGAATGCACTTTGACCTGTACTTATAAGAGACTTCACATTTTTACTGCGGAGTGTCCTTCTGGGGATTTCGGGAGAGTTAGGTCGAGATTCATCAGAAACAGAAATTGGAGTGTTCAACATACCATCACCTAACAGCTGATTACTAATGTCATTTTCAGTGTCTTCGCTAGAAATCTTGCTACCAAAATAGTTAGCAAGGTCTTGATCTGAGCCATTGCAAAATGGCTCAATGCCCATGGAGTCCACAAGTTCATCCAACATTTTACCAGAATCCTGACGTTCAAACAAATTATCAACACTTTCAGGACTCCCGACACTGCAGAAGTCCTCAGACATGCCACTGTCAGACTCATGGAATGGAGATTTTTTCGGCCATGCGTCCTTCGTCTTGATCATGCCTGTCTGAACAATGTCACATGACGAATTATCAAGCTCAAAAACACTGTTTGGAACTTCCAAATCTAGGGGTACAGACATGCCACCTTCTACATCAAGCAAATCATCAAAACACAGTGCCATTGCTTTTAAGATTAATATCAAATAGGCCTATCAAACAAAATAATCTGGGTAGAGTTTTCTGACAAGTTAGTTTCAACTTCGCCTAATATAGTAACAAGTTTACAATGGTACAGTTATAAAATATCCTATTGAAGTATTTACGTCTAAGGAAGCTGACAAATAATAGATTCAAGAAGCAAATTAACACCAACACAACGAATTACCAGTTTTTCAATATGGCAGAAAGAACAGCACGATGATAGTACGTCTTTCCACTCTCAGTTGTAGGCAGGATCTAATCACGATAGAACATTCCGCCAGATTTATACCTCACATGAACGTTTCACCAACGTATGCCGACCTCAGCAAAATTATGCCACAGCCCATTGGTTAGAACAGGTCATGTGATGTGATTTTTCTAAAAATAGCTCTTACGGATGGCAAGTGCGTGAAACGTTTGTCTAACGCTGTGGCCGGTATACTCATGCGGTTATTCCGCTTTGGAAAAATATTCCGTTACGAATCTATTAAATTTTGATATTTTCAAGACATCGTCATGTATTTTTGTGGTATATGAATAAAAGAATAGCTTCAAATCCGCTATGGGAGTGTCAAATACCAAAATACAAAGGTTTTTAATGTTTGTCTACATTTGTTTATATCTCGTAATCGGGAAGCATCATTCAGCAGAAATGCGAAAATGGTTGGTCAGAATGATTTGTCGAAATAGAAAAGTTTAAAATAAAATAACTGAAAAATTATTTAAATGATATATAAAAGATATTACTCAATCATTTATAACCGCATGTAATTCTTAAATTGTTTTTAGGATTTCTGCGGATATGCGGAAGCAGAAATAGCTAAACATGGCGACGGCTGCTTTAGAAGAATCGCTCGACATGTTAGCCACGGATGAGGGGCCTTCCCAGACGGCGACCCACTGGGACCCGTGTCAATGTAGGGATTGGGATAGGGAAAAACCAACTCAACAATGTATTTTACGTATCAAACGGTAAGATGACAGCGGCGTTTGTTATTATAATCTAACAGACGTAAACAAAGTCCGTGGCACAACTACTTGTGACTTTCACTATGACTGGCTGGGTGTGACTCAGTCAGCTGATCTACCGAGAAACAGCGTTAGTTAAAAACATACTGTTTTCCAAAGGGAGGTTTCTTTGGAACTCATCCTCTAGGTTGATCCCTCATGATTAGTTTGTTCTTGATTGTTATATTTTCTAATGTAGTGCTCATTTTTTAGAGTTCCATCAATATATTATTTTGCTTATGAATAAGAATATTATTGTTTGTTTTTGTTGTAATTCAATCACCAAACTTAATAGTTTTTCGTCAATTTAATTTGCATATAGGTAAGAATATTAATGATAGTTATTGTCGTAATTTAATAATCAAGTTTCGTAATATTGTTACTATTTTTGCAATAAGAGGACAGCTTGGTGTTAGATGTGAGCCTTTGCTTGGTATCTCCGTAAACCAATCATTAGTGACACTTTAATAGCTTCTAGCTAATTGCCCCAAGGTAACTTGCTAAAGATAAATCTCCTGGATCAGTTGGTGTTCCTGCTTTTCAGGTCAAGCATCACTTATAATAGGATTAAGTTATTATGTCATTGAAATACTGATAACAAATGTATAAAAGGATTTGATCAATGGTAATTCATTTGAAAATGATGTTTTATAGAAACTGAAATAATTGCTTCAAATATTTATGATTAAAGGTTAATTGATATGGGTGTTTGCATGGTAACTTATTTGATGTTTTTTTTTATTGATAGCGAGGGATACAGATGCTATGCCACAGTTATTTTGATATTCTGTATGTACCAATGTATAAAGTATCTTCATCCGTTTCATTTGTTATGTTTGCAGGGACATCATGACAATTTACAATGAACCACCACCAGGGATGTGCATTGTCCCTGATAAAGACGATATTACAAAGGTATGGAAAATGGAAAAGGGCATCTTATCAAAGTAGATTTTTATAGTTGCAGACGATTTGCATGTGGACCAAGTCATCACTCTTCCTCTATCAAACCTTATTTCCATTAAAGGGCCACAGAGTATGGTGTTGGAGTCAAATATGCCAAACTTCATAAATAGTGTTATGCAGAGATTGGGAAAGGCAGGGGCCATGGGCCATTTTGCACATTGGATGAAAAAAATGGCCCATTCAAATTTGAAATTTTACCATTGCTACTAAGGGGAATGGCCCATTCACAAATTCTGAAAATGACTAAAATCCCTATAAATGGCCCATTGTTTAAGGTGTTTCTTTCCCAATCCCTGGTTATGTTATCAAGAAGTGGTGGTTGTTTCCAAAAATTAGCATCTTAGTCCTATGAGTTCAGTATAGTGACAATAAAACAGATTAAAGTCTCGATTTGTGATCGAAAACCGGACACTGATGCTCGTTAATGACTCAAACGTAATTTTGGAAACCTTTTTACAGGAGACACAAATGTAAATATGGATTGGTATTATTAATTAGGACTTTCAACTAATATACATGCAAAATGTACGCAGAATTTTGACGTCCTAACGTCCTAGCTGTTTTTCATTTCATAGCACAATTTGGGAATTTTGGAGATAAAGGTGTGAGTTAGGTAGGCGATTTGAACTTAATTGATGACATATGGTAATTTGGCTCTTATTTTAGGAACATAAAAAATTCTAAAACATACTCTGTGTCACTTTTAACTTGATCTCTATCATTCCACATTTTGTGCCACCATTTTTCAATGTCCAATCCAACTCTTCGATCCTTAAACAGTCGGTGGTCCTGTAATGTTAATGATAGGCATATGGCTAAATAAAGGCTATAAGACTCTGTCTTCACTCACAGTCAGAGGGTTCAAATATGACAAACTGGTCAGGCGTAGATACATTTTATGTCTTTGAAATCACCATTGAAATTTGACCTAATCTTTTTAGCCACAGAATCCAATCTTGATCAGAAGATACGATTTGATTTTGATTATGTTAATACCTCAAAACAATTTGGGATACCATTGTCAATGCCAAACCTGTTCATTAATAAGAAAGCATTGTTCTAAACAACATAAAAACATACGCTCAACAACAGCAAACTTTTGATACACAGCAACTCATGTGTCTGTTCGTCCGTTTTCAGAAATCTTATGAATTGTCACATTTTTCAAGATTTGAAAAAAATTTAAATTAGGGGTGACAAATTTTTGGAAATTATTTATAGCCAGTTTGGTTAAATCTTTAACTGATATTGTTACCCTTGCTTTGTTACTGGAGAGAGTCTCTCAGTGGTCCTCATCTCCATCCAATCAACTAAACTTTTGCATAAGTCACTATAGTTTGATACTTTTATTTAGGATTTTCATTAGACAACTATTTATGCCTACGAATTGAATTGGTGCATGTTTTATTATATATTTTAGATTCACGCCTTGATAACTGGCCCGTTTGACACACCATACGAAGGGGGTTTCTTCTACTTCATGATCCGGTGTCCCCCTGACTACCCACTCCATGCCCCCCGAGTGAAACTTATGACCACGGGCGATGGAAGGGTTAGATTCAACCCAAACTTGTACAAGAATGGAAAAGTCTGCCTTAGCATTATTGGGTATGTGACTACGCTATTGTGATATATGTTTATGAAATAGTTTAAGGAACTGTTAATTCTTATTTAAGCATAGCTTAGTTCTTTAAAAGAATATTTACAGATGCTTTTCACTTGAGTACCTAAAATGATAAAAAGGTGTAATGGCTGCCAATGGTTTTTGCTCGATTTAAGATTTTTTTTCTCAAAGACTACAGATAATGCGGTTAAAGTAATGAGATGTTTGTCCCTCTGAAGATAATACTTTTTGAATGAATAAATGTTTATTTGGGAAAATGTTAAGAAATAAGTCTAAAGAAATGTGCTTTTGGTCCTTTAATACTCCTTGCAGATCAAATGTTGATTATTTTCCTCCTCCAGAACATGGTCTGGCCCTGCGTGGAGTCCGGCTCAGAGTCTCTCCACGGTCCTCATCTCCATCCAATCACTGCTCAACGAGAAACCCTACCACAATGAGCCAGGCTTTGAAAGGGTACGTAACTACAGTCTTGTTTATGTAAAATATGCATGCAATAAGGTAAATATGCACACATCAAAATGTAAATTTGTTATACCTCAAAAGAATTTTCATCATGAAGCAGATGCACAAAGTCCGTTTTTATTTCTTTAGATCATGAATATTTTGATGCAGCAATCTGTTTGTGCAAGCATTTAATATAAAGTGTGTGACGTCATAGTAAAAGATTTGAAGTGCCAGTATTTGACCTCTGTAATTTGCATCCCTATCTGCACATGACCCAAACGGATATCGAAATATCCAGTGGCTTTTTATGCCAAGAACATTATCCATTGTATGATAAATGCAAATACTCACCATTTAGCACCATATGCTTCTGTGTGATTCTGAATACATCCCGATAGCTTTAATATCTTGTCCATGTCCAATATCAGATTATTATATACCTTCATGATATAGTTGACTTGGGTATATTGCTATCAACATATCTGTTCCACCATTCATCTGTTACATTCTTTTAAACTTATAACTCTTATCCTAATTGTTGAAAGTTGATAAAACTTGACTTATTTATTCTGTATGATGCTTACCTGTACCATTTGTAAGTTTGTTGCTCATTTGCATGATTTATGCTATGATTTACGAGTGCAGCAGATAATATAAATCAATTACCAAAGCTTCTGTGTTATTTCTGTCCATTACTGTGATTCAACTCTTCGATCCTGTAATAATGAATAGAGTTACTTCCCTTTGTGAATTACATACATATCTTGCTCACCTGGTAAATTTGATCCTAAGTTTTTTTAGGCTACCTTCAGAAAAGAAATAGGGCTCAATGACTAAACAGTCATTTCAAGAAACAACATCCAGTTAGTATCCGCAAAGGCATGTTATCTTCAAACTTATTATTTCTGGAACATGAAGCCAAATATTTCAAATCCCTCTGTAATATTATCCCGTTATTGCCTCATTTGCTTGTGGGAAGTTATTTCATTGGCTCGCTACAATAAGAGAGATAAGAGAAGTTTGCCTCGGGGTATTGTAGAAGGTTTGTTGATACACATACAGTGATGCAGCAGGAAGAGAAAACAAATGATGCCAAGATATTGACTGAACAAACATTTCAGGAGAGAAATGCTGGTGATGCCAAACGTTACAACGATATAATCTGCCATGAGACGTTACGCGTGGCTGTCTGTGATATGTTGGAGGATCAATGTCACTGTCCTTCGGCTCTCAAGTAAGAGTGTTCACCATTATACTTTGATATGTTGGAGGACCGATGTCACTGTCCTTCAGCTCTCAAGTAAGAGTGTTCACCATTATACTTTGGTATTTTTAAGTGCCTCATCAAATCTGCTCAGTTCCAACGTAGGCAATAATTCCTATACAACCTTTTCTCAGTCTTCCGGCAGGTTCCCCCCTAATGGAAAAATATTGCCATGTAAGCTACCTTGCATTATTTCAGCCAATGAAAATACTGCATCATGGCGCATGGATAGATAATATACTTGTTGTAAAACAGGCCTATGGAGTGATGCAATTGCTAAATATAGCCACTATATATCATTGCCATTTTCATTATTAGAATCATGATGTCCTTATGATCAACATAATTATTCCCATCGTCATAATCTGCATCATCTTCTGAATCATCTTCTGCATCATCATCATAAATGTCATCATCCTCCTCCTGACCATGACTGTATTGTTGTTCCAGAGAGGTGATGGAGAAGTCCTTCCCGACATACTATGATTACTACGAGTCCATCTGCAGCAAGTGTATTCACCTTCAAGGCCAGTCTATGCAGGTGGGGAAGCTTACTTTTAGAATAATGTTTCTGTTGCAATTTTGAATTGAAAATTTTTTTTTTTAAAACCAATGAGTTTTGAACATATGAATTATAATTATTTGTATATATATCTTAGCATATATTGAACAAATTTAAAATATTGTTTAAATGAAATATTTTATATGAAATTGTTTTTTTTATATTGCTGCAGTACCTTTTATTTTTTTGGAAACATTTTAATCTGATGTGAACCAATTGACGTAATCAATTTTGACACTCTTGTGCTAAACTTTAAATTTTAACCTTAAAATAGTCATTCCGTCACAATGTTCTGTTTATTGAAATTCTTCAGGATCCTTTTGGTGAGAGGAGAGGAATATTTGACTACCAGAACATAAAGAAACGTCTTGATGCAATAAAAGTGAAACTTGAAGCCAAAAGTGACAATTCTTCGGACAATGACGACCTTTCTGACTCAGAAACAGACACTGTCGCTTCGGGACAAAGCTGACAAGCTTCACGAATTGTGTGTAAGTGTGCGAGGTAGACGCTTGTGGATTGAAGAAAAAAAGATGAAAGGAATTGTACAGTATTGTTAAGAAAGTGTTCTGATGGAAAATAATAACAAAGTTTATGAGGATCAACATTGAGTCGGAGACATGCCTTTGGATTCGAAGAGACATTCTGTTCACTTCCAGACTAAATCATATAGCTTTGATAAGAAACTGTTTTATGAAAATTTTTGGTTCAACATCATCCCTGGCAACGTCCTTTGGATCAAGGAGAGAGTTCAGATGAGTCCTGGACTGCCTTTGATTGAAGTGTTCGTAAGAAACTGTTCCATTTGACCTACTTTGTGAGGGTCGATGTTGAAAGTGTGACATTTAGATACCTTTGATTTAAAGGTCTTTCAGGACCTTCATGTGAGGAAACGTTATTGAAAAATGATTTCCAGTTGAAAAGGTTCTTGTTGAAGCATAACACCTGTTGGATAGCAGAGGTGCTGAAGAGATGAGTGAAAGTGATCAAAAGTGACCTTTCCATCATGCAATCTAAAGGCCAAATGGGTTCATATGATAAAAGTTGAAAAACTGCTAAATATTTTCATGAAGTGAACATGCGTTTGTGAAGAGATGCCTTTTGATTTTGAGAGATTCTTTCTGGTTCTCAATAGACTTGTCCAGCTGAGCTCCAATACCAGTGGTCAAATTGGAGAAACACTTTCTTGTGGCCAGAGGTACAAAAGCTTAGATAGAACTTCAATTGGTCAGCTGCCATGCAGTTTTAATTCATAGTAAAGATGGAGTGTTCTGTTGTTTATAGGGATTTAGTCATCGGTTTCTTTCAAATTAGTCGCCCGAAATATACTCGAAACATAACATCAATATTTTGGTCATCAATAACCTGAAAGGACATGAATAAAAATTCAAAAGGTGCTCTGACTGAAAGACATAAGTACCTTGAGATCTGTTTATGAAGTAATTTCAGATTGGTCGGAGGAATGTATTGTTGAATCACTGATATCCTTTCTTCTTAAACACACAGTGTCAGAGTCTCACTTCAGGTGCTTACTTGATTGATAATGCTCTCTCCAGATACTCAACTGTTCTGACCTAGTTCAAGAGTTTCAAGTTGCTATCAGGGACCGTGTCAGTGAAGTTACCTATTGATTTAAGAAGGGATGAACCTGAAGAAAGCTTATCAGCTGTCTGGGACGTTGAATCATTAGTCAGTCTAAATGCCATCAGGATCAAGAAAAATAATTGACCCATGAAGTTGGTTGAATGAATGAAGAAATTACATTATGTGCAAGTTGGTCCTGGGCCTCTTTGCACAAGGGTGGCTATTGACATGCAGAATGTTTATATATAAGGCCGTCTGTATTGTATTGTGTGTTTCTCATCTCCTAACCACCCCAAATATGACGTTCAGGCAATTTTTTTTATTGTAGTCATGATGTCACTTACAGCAAGATTTTAAAGCCGCTCTACAGATAAGTCAGTACTGAAAAGCAATCTTTGGAAATGTTTTAACAGATGAAGGCTAATAAATATTGATGATCTTTTATACATATACAGTATTGTATTGATCGTGTTTAATGAACTCTGAAATAGTTCAGTAAGAATTCGGATTAGTTTTCAACTATGTTTTATCATTGATATGATTAAGAATGACTAGAAATTAGGGTTTTACATTTCCTTGTTTTGTAATTTTTCAGGTGATAAACACATAAAAAATATGGATGGTCTAAGCCAAATGAAGATCAAATTTTTCAAGTGCTATCAGTAAATGACACTTTATCTGACAAGAGACAGAGGGAGCCAGGTCCCCCAACCATTCTCATAGCCAAAATGTTAGTAATGAAAACATCAGAAGACATTTTTTCTGTAGCTCCCAAACCAATATGTAATAATTTAAGGTGAGAAAGAATTAAAAGCATAAAATTTCCATTAAACAATTCTCCCCAACTGCTGTTAACATGGAAACTTTAGTATTTATTTTTATTTCTATTTCACCAAAACAATTTATGATTTCGGCCTCCTCATTTCTAAAATTCATACAGGCCTGCATTAATTAATCTGTAATTTAGAAAGAGCAGTCTATATTTGTAATCTATTTTCAATGACCACAAAAATGTTCTTGTCAAATATCTATAGATAAAAAAATAAGTCTTTCATTGTGTATATTTTTGCATGACATCTTTGTAATATACAATATTTGTAGTTATGAATCTTTTGAATAATTGTAATATATGTTGTTCTTATAGTTTAAGCATAATGCATTGCATTAAAATAGTATTCTTTTGCTTGTTATGTAAATTTTTTTTTTTAAATAGAACACTCACTAATCATTTTTCTGAAAGATAAATTGAATTATTAAAGTTATTTTACTTTTTACTTACAAATTGCATGACAAGTTCTCTGATTATCTGTATCGAACTAATTTGTTTCTTTTGAACTTGATCAGATTCATCGCTATTTTTTACAAAAAACAACTAATTCATTGTATTTGTTCAAACACTTTTTACCCATAATGAAGTCAAACTTTCTTTCCGTGTCTTTAATATGTCAAATGTTTTGTTTATTTGTTTGTTATGTCACTGTTTTGTTTATTTGTTTGTTATGTCACTGTTTTGTTACATTAGAGGACATAATTATGGTTATTTTGAAGGAAGAAATTCAGAACAAGGATCATCTGAACAAAATTTATTTCAATATTTGACTGCTCAGTTATGTTACTATAGATGAGTATGTGATCTTCAGGCACGGCACTATGTCTTTTAAAAGGAAATAACATGATCTAAAGTGAAGGGAAATAGTTGTTACCAATTGCAAAACAAACCAAAAAGATCAGTTCTGAAATGAACATACAAAGTTCAGTTTCAAAACTCAAATATTAAAAGCTGTTCACACTGAAATGGACACTTGCAGTTTTTGCTTGATACATGAAAATTTCTTCATTAATGAGATTATTGAGATGTTTGACCCCCTGAAGATAATGCATCTTACATAAACTAATATTTACTCAGGGAAATTTAAAGTAATACAATTTGTAAAATATGCTACATTGCCTTTCTGATAACTGAATAAGTTTGAAAGAAGAAATGAAGTTTTTGTTTTCGCTTTGTGTTTTGTCACTTTGTTTCCCTCATATGGAATATTTTTGGCCAAAATGTGAATCTGCGCTGTGTATATTTATCATGCATATCACTTCAGTCTTTGAGTAGATTTCCTATCATTAATCATTTTTAAACAAGTGTATAGGGAAGCAAAATTGATAAAAAATCAAATCATGCCCCCTCAAATTTCAAAATTGATTTTTTTTAAAAATATGGAAATATAATAAACGAAATATGGACTAACAGTTAAAAGTGACATTGAAATTGATTAAATTACATGTATCTTATGACCATGATTAAAACTTGATTATGGTTTCCCATTTTTATGGCTCTTTTGGAAGATAAGATTTTTGTAAATAGAAACTGAATTTTTTTTAAAATTATTTTAATCCCACTCCATAAAATTGGTCTCATTGAAAATGTATAAAGATATTTATGTGCAACATAGAGAGAATGATAGCTTGTCACATAGGAAATTGATATGATCTAAAAAATCATGTTAAAGGGGCACAGAGTATGTTAGTCCTGCTTCATGACTGTATAAAAAGGAGCCTTTAATACAGTCTAGGTCCTCAATCAGCAAGTCTAGATGTGACTGCATACACATACTGCATATGAAATTAGGAGCCCAAAGAATAGAATATCATGGATGAAGGAACAGTATATTATTAAAATATTTCATAGACATAATTTTAGTCTTAAGAGTATGTTGTTAAGGTCAAATATGGCTAACTTCATAAATGGTGTTATTTCAACTTCATAAATGGTGTTATTTCATCAACAAGTAGTGGCTGTTTCTGAAAATTAAAATCTCAATGCCTATCGGTTAGCAATTTAGCATAGTAACAGGGAAATAGTCAAGTTTTATGATCGGAAACCGGACAATGGCGCGCTTGTATAAAATGATTAGGACACTGAAGTTCGAATTCTTAACATTGATATGGATGTTGTTATTCACAATCTAAAACAAGAAAATGTCATAATTTTAGCATTTAAGAGATAAAAATGCAACTTTTGACAGGCAATTGGAACTGAACTCAGGTCATGTGCTATTTTGGCTTTATTTAAGCCACATACTAAAATTCATAAAACATACTCTGTGTCACTTTAAAGAATTGTTCAAAGATATCATGTCTCTATGATTATCTATCATGAGTTGCTAACACATTATTAGAAATATCAAGAGTCTTTGTGATTGTTGATATCACTGGTGGTTTAAGTTTTCTTATAGTGTCATAGAATAATGTGCTTTATGTATTTGAAAAGACTTTTTGTTTATGATGATATAAAACTAAAAATAAACCAAGAATTTACAAAGTGAAAATTGTTTCATTTCTTTCTTCAAAGTAAATATGTCATGTGGCAGAGTAGTCATCTCCCCCACATGACTTTAAATTGCACCAGTCTCTATCACTGGCTGATTTAAACCTTGCTGCCAACCCATCAATATTTGTGGTCTGAGTGCAGCACACTGTTCGGCAAAAAGTTCCAGTTCTTATATGATTTCACACTGCACTATCACAATCCATCCCACCAGCCAGGACGTCAAGCACAGAATAATACTGGAAATGTGGCAAGGCCTATCTCAGCAAGTCATAGGGGCTCTCGTTAGATTAGGCCATGCACAGGAATATTCAGAGAAGACAGCACAGACCGTACCTCATTTTCAGTGAGACAGTTGGCTTATATCTTTTCTAAAAATCAGGGTAGTAACTAAGAGTGGATCATGCTGATCATGCTGACTAGTAGGAAAATACGGTAGTCTCAATAAAAAGTTGGAAGCATCGGCTACTCAAGGGCCACGCCTAAAAAAAACAATTTTCATCTTCTTCTCCTAGAAAGCCTACATCTTGTGAATAGACTCGTCTATGTTAAGCAATGGGGATTCTAGATTGGAGATTTGGCAACTCAGTAGCTATTATTAGAGGTCACATGGGCCAGCCCTTAAAAACCTATTTTAATTTCACCAGAGTCTTAAGGGCTAGACAGCTGACATCTTGTATTAAGATTGGTGCTCAATGAGGAATTCTCCCCGCTAATGGCTGAAATATTGCCCAAGCGGCGTTAAACAATAACTCACTCAGGAATATGAGGAATATAGATTTTGTGACCCTTCCGACCCCAATATAAAGGGCTGCATTGACCAGGGGCCAAAACCTAATTTTTGTCCTCAGTTGCAAAAGGCATAGATAGCTGAACAGACTCCTTATCTATTAGGGATTATAATTTATAGTTCATAGATTTTCTGAGGGATGATCTTAAGAGCCTTATCTAGATAGAAATGGGTCTCGGCCTCAAACTTATTGTCATCTTCTCCAAAACAAAAGCTGAAATATTGTTTACATTGACTTACATGGATGACATAGCAATACGAAGTTCACTTCCTGTCAAATTGTAAATGCAATGTCCGATTGGCTAAACAATGAATCTGCGACCTTGCGCCACAACCCAAAAGCTTATTTTCCTTGTTTTCAATATCCAAACAAAAAAACTAAAAGGTTTAATTTTTGTGGACATATTATTCTAGCTAATAAGAATTTTTATTTTCAATTTTTGTTCCTACGCTCAGAAATGGCTGAATTACTTCAGAATTCCTGTCTCAAAACCCTTAAATGTTGCGCAGAGGTACCCCATATAAGGGCATGGTTGACCTGAGAACCTCAAAGCTTCAGAATAACATGTCTGTTACGGGGAAATTTGGAATGGACTCCCTCCTCAAATTTTGGCGAGGCAGGTTGTCCAATCTCAAATCGTACGTCGCTTTTTTTCAAGAAACCGTCAAGCTAGGAAGCACAAAAATCGATGAAAATGATCTCTGTAGAATGAAGACTAAGACTGATTAATTTCATTGTCAATCTTTCAAAATATAGGATTTACAGGTATGTACTTAGTATAACTAAGAGAGGGGTTCTCTTTTTGTTATATGGTTAAATATAAATGGAATCATATTGGTCTCGAAATAAGTCAGACTAGCCCTAGGACCCAATGTAGTGAAAGAAAAAGTATTTTATATTAAAAACCACACACCCCCAAATCCTCGCATCGGATTTACACGATCTTCAGCTGTGTGCATGACAGCTGACCAGCAGAGAGATCACTCGCAAAGAAGGTAGCTTCATCTGATGAACGGAACATCTGGAATGATATAATATTTTGTATAACTACCTTGGCTAGTCTAGTGACGATTACTTGCATGTTATAATCCTTTTATTTTATATCAAGTTTTCCGCATTTGATGATAAATCACGTGTAAACTGACGAGACGACACTAGACCATGCGTGGCAGTTGCAAGTGTTATGAATTAATTAACATCCTTCAAAATCAAAATTATTCAATCGACCCAGAAGGGAGATATTCTACTTCAAGTCACGAAACGTATTAATCAACCAATGAAGTAACATAGAGAATCTCAATGCAAGAAATGTGCATCATGTAAATTCACAACTGTAAAAACAATCTTCAACGCCCTAAGTTTTATTTCTCGATACAAATCCGTGCCAAGTGGGCTTCATATCTGTCTTATTCCTGTAAATGGCATGAAACTTCTCCTCGAAGGAATAGATTAAACATCCAAAAAGGGTATATGACTCCTCGAAACCAAAAAGCCCCGAGGGTCTCTAAATGTTCGTGAATACATCACGGTAGAGGAGAGTAATGAATTAAAAACCACTCGTGGAAGAAAAGAACTGCTCTCAGCAGATAACCCAGGTGTACTCCTACACTCCAGCTCACACCAGTGTCAATAAATGGCTTCACAGAGAAATACCTGGCAGGATGGAATAAAGGGAACTAATTGACGTTTACAGATCGGTAACCGATGACAGTGATGTAAGGGGAATCTCGTTAATTACCATTGATTAACTAAGTGGTTAATTAAGTAAGGAGAGTGGGAAAGAAGTCATCTGCTTACCGTTGTACGGGTACTCGACAAGATGAAAGGGCCAATTTAAACACTTACTATCAAGATAAATGAGCGATTGGTTCACAATGTTAGTGTTATTGTTATTTGCAAGGCATATTAATAAGAGCCGATCTCTTTTCACTGATTATTAATGATAAGGCCTTAGACTCGTACATGGTTTTTATAGCAATATGGAAATCGGGAGTTTTGATAGATCCGAAGAAGAGGAACATTTGGATAAATCCGACTTCGTGACATCTCAGACAGGGACAAACGAAGGCGGCAATGAAAGACCAAAAGCACCGTTTCTCTCGATAGATGACATTCTCAAAGACCCGATACAACCGAATGAGGACGTCAAGACCGACACAAATTATGACGTAAAATTTGCACAGACTAGACACTACGTTTTGCCGGAATCGCTCCGCGCCTCTTACAGTCCCTACCCATCGGACTACAGTGTGTATTGCCGAACCCCTGGTACGATTCAGATCCCCTACCCTCTCCCTCCTCCTGGGATTATGGACCGGTCCTTATGGATGTGCCATTCGTTGTATCAGAGACAAGTCTACCTTGAGGGTGAGCTGCAGTTGATATTATCCTATCCGTACACACTTTGCATTACCAAGAATTTTCTTTAGTTTCAAAGCTGCAATTGTATGAACAGTAGTAGCATTAGTAGAATGTAAAATATATTTCAATGACTTGAGATTAATCTACCACATGTTATACGTTGATATAAATACATAGTTACCACCAGTTGCGTCATGAGCAGGGGTTATGGTCAGTTTTAGCGAGGGATCAGTATATTATTATCATGAATCATGCTAAGCAATCATGATTTGATTCGGAGATGTCTATCAAACAAATACCTAGAACCGAATTAATATGTTAAGAGCTGCATGAAACATTCCAAGACTTTCGAAGTTACCTGGCGATAACTATCAAAAGTCGTAACTGCTCTAACAGGTAAGTCTAAGTAGTAAGAGAGCATCGAAAGTCTTTCCATCTGCTGTATTGGTTCATGACTATGAGATTGTCACAATCGTTTCATAATCTGTTCACAGTAGCGGTGCTTGTTATTATTTTATATTTCATTCCAAATTATACATTCTCTGTATTCCAGTAGGATTACTTTGAATGTACATACTATGAAATAGCCGATCATCCAGTTTGTGTATCTTTGCAGCCCAGAGACAATCAGCCCGACGTCATCGCCGTGTCACCATTGACCGGAAGCCGAGGCAGGCTTACTCCACAAGACAGCTGGAACGTCTTGAGGCCGAATTCAAAGTAAGAAGTAGTTAAGAAGTGTTAAAAATTATCATCATTGTTTGGCACCTTTGCGTTATACCACCCAGTAAAGTTTGTAACTTTATCAAGCTTAGCCTTCCAAAGACAATAAATGGCTAAGACGATAAGCTGGATTGTTAGTAATGTTAAATGTTATCCAGGCTAATAAGACACAAATATCACGGCTTAAAAAAAGGCGCAGGCTCCCATATCATGCAATATACTTACCATTGTAATATCTTCACAGACATGAAATCCTACGAACTCTTTTAAATGACCAATCACTGTGACATACTAGACTCGCTTGATATGGCTTGCGGTGTTCTTGCTGTACCGATGCAGTAATTCAAGCTGAATATATATCTCAACTTGAATGAGCACCATTTATTACATCTGAACCACTTTCTTATCTCCACTGCTCAAAGTCGTACTAAAGTTGATTTCGAAATAATTGGATAATGCCAACACAAATAGATGCGCCCAATGTGCTCTTACTGAGCATTGGGGACGTCTTCCTCAGGCTGGGTTTACTAACGTTCTAAGATCCCCGAGGAGACGTTGTGTGGCGGTACGAGACGCTAGAGGAGGCCGCAACCGTTGCTGAACACTTCATCCCGATCTGAGATCCCCGTAGAGACCTTGTGTGACGGTACGAGACGCTAGAGGAGTCTGCAACCGTTACTGAACACTTCATCCCGATCTGAGATCCCCGAGGAGACGTTGTGTGGCGGTACGAGACGCTAGAGGAGGCCGCAACCGTTACTGAACACTTCATCCCGATCTGAGATCCCCGTGGAGACGTTGTGTGGCGGTACGAGACGCTAGAGGAGGCCGCAACCGTTACTGAACACTTCATCCCGATCTGAGATCCCGAGGAGACGTTGTGTGGCGGTACGAGGCGCTAGAGGAGGCCGCAACCGTTACTGAACACTTCATCCAGATCTGAGATCCCCGTGGAGACGTTGTGTGGCGGTACGAGACGCTAGAGGAGGCCGCAACCGTTACTGTACACTTCATCCCGATCCTTCTCCAGGCTGTGAACTTTGATTTGGTGGTTACTGTGGCTCCATGAACGTTATCAATGTTAAAGACTTTCGTCGAGACGTATTTTTGTTTTCTGTTGATATTGATTGGAGGAGGTGGTTACTATTAAGTTCGTTTTGTATTAGAGTAGTTGGGCTGCAGCCAGACCCGCGCGTGTTGAGAGAAAGCTCCCCAAATGGAACGTGTTCGTATCCCGGTAGAATCAATGTTTCGAAACTTTTATTCCTCGAAGCGCGGTCGGTTTTAATCAGACTGAGAGACATAATGTCTTATACATATAGTTATAGTATAATATAATTCTCCTTGAGGTTGCTACTTTTAACCCATGATGGCGCTGCGTTCAAACGACGAATTTAGGTGTAATGCAGCGAAGCTTTATGTAGCAAGTGATAGAGACTGGTAACTGGTGCCAGTTATGCCTTCTGCAGGAAGTTTATTTCACAGTCAAAATCCATTGTTAAAACTCCTGTGTTTCAGTCAGACCGCTACCTGAGTGTGTCCAAGAGGGTGGAACTCTCCAAGCTGTTAGACCTCACGGAGACCCAGATCAAGACCTGGTTCCAGAACAGACGGTCAGTTCTTTTAGGCTTGTCTTGGTAGACATTCTTAAAGAGCCACTCCGTGATTTTCATAACATTATTATTTACCTTTGATGAGAACCTAAATGTCATATGTGGTTATATAAAAGCAAAACATCTTAACTTTTCATGTCAAAAAGACATATATATGACATATACTGGTTTTCCATGAAATCTAAAAACAGCCTTATAAATGCACAGAGGTGTAGATATCACGTCCAATATACATGGATACTAGTTATATAACCTAACAAACGCAGCAACCCCTAACTGCCCCCCTGGCTCTTTTAGATAAGTCTCCAAAATTACGTTTGACTATTTGACGCGCGCCACTGTCCGGTTTTCGATCATAATTTCGACGTTCTACCTTCATATTGTCACTGTAAAAAACCAACAAGCTTTAAAACGTGTCTTTTTGGTAACAGTCGATACTTTGCGATCAAATGACAACACTGATTAAGTTTGGCATATATGACTCCAACAACTCAGGGAGTGGCTCTTTAAAGTAGAAAGAAAGAGAGCGGGGGCTACATTCTCTTATAGTTGACAGAAAGTCGTAATAGCCTCATTAAAGATTGACTTACGACTATCAAAGTGCTTAGAAAATATTGGCCCTGGCCTTGGCCCTTGAAATTTGTAATTTAGGCCTATGGAGTTAAGCAAAATCCTGTCGTGTCCAGCATCGTTGATTTGAAATAACTAAATGGGTTTTTTCGTTGTTGTTTTAAATATTAAAGTAGTTTATTCATAGAACGTAATCACCATTCAAGACAGAACGCGCAAACTAATTAAAAATACAATAATAAATTCATAAAAACTAACTAATGACTCATATTTTCTTTTAATGATTTGTCCCGTTTCACTCTGTTGTTGAAAACACGTCAAACGTTCAACTCACTCACTCAGTTTGTTGCAAAACTTTGATTTAGGAAAATTCTTTTTCATTTTCATTGTGAATTACACATTCCTCTTTCTCTTGTGTAGGACCAAGTGGAAGAAGCAAATAGCGGCTAAACTGAAACGTGAAGGTCTTCTCAACAGTATGATCTGGCCACCTCTGACGCTTTATTCAAATCAACCTCACCCATCAGTATTTTGTCCTCTGTAGTCGTTGTGAAGTTCCTGACCTGTTCATCCTCCTCGAACTGAAGTTGAATTGCAGAAAACTTATGTTCGTCTCTAATTTAGAGGTGATAGTCCGATGTCTTTTCATAGAAACAACACTGACGGAGATAGTTGTAGGCCTCCCACTGAATGACAGAAATAAAATCCAATTGAAGTTCAAATTTCGAAGTGTATTTAGAAAACACCGAAAGCATAAATGAACGCACTGGAGCTGCTATCATTCTTCAATCACTTACTGTACAAAAGAAGTTAAGGGCCACTTTAATTGTAAATGTTTAGTAAAATAGGAGCCCTGGTATTAACATTTAATTAAATGGTTCAAAATTAAAACTATGGGTGGTCTTAACTATTTTTGTTGAGTATAGTAGGTTGTAATGATTGTAGTGAGTGATTCAAAGTGTGTATGCACATTTCATTCTCCTATAGCGCAATTTTGCACACATGTATTACTAATGGTCAAGGGCGCCCTTGGCATTAGTGGAATTTGTGAAATTAAGGCCAGGTCCTGATTCCTCAAAGTAACCTTGGTGTAGCTTAGTGCTTTGTGAATGGCAGCCAAAACGGAATGGATCTAACGGCCTCACAAAAATACCAGCGTTTTGTTAAAGTAAATAAGTAAATAAATGTTGATTTCTTCAAGTACTAATCAACTCCACTACTAAATTGTTGTTTTCTTCTTCTTCTTCTTTTTGTTTAGCCTGACAAAAACACTTTTAAATGAACCAAACTAACAACATGACTCTTTATCGCGGCAGTTCTTGAAAAAACAGGTGTTGCAAAACTTTAATCCAGGTGTATATTTGTTACTCTTGACACAAAAAAGGGGCGAATAAAAGTGCTTCTGCACCGTATATAGCTAGGTACGTCCGAGCATTGCGCAAGTCCAGTAAAACATCAATACACACCGTGACTCGGCATTAATCGTTGCAGTACAATAAAACGATCGAGTGTCCTAGAACTAGTGTGCTGAGGGGTTAGATGTGTGTTCATTCACAGAATCATACTCATAATTTTCGATCAAGTTCTGATTATTCATAACAATTTTATTCAGTTATTAATATACACAGATACCATTTCAGATAAACGGCAATAATATCCAATTCATCTACATTGGAAATTGACAATTTTGAACTGAGACCATTTAGATGTGTTAAAAGGCAATATATATCTCATATGTACGTTAATTATATGTAGGAATAAATATCAACATTGAATAGCAGTTGAACGCAGATGTTGCAGATACATGTCATATTATTTCCATTAAGAAAACATGGCTTGTACCAGAACTGATGATCACTCAACACGATTCAGTTTTATTCCGACTCCTCAAAATTCCCGAACACCTCAAAACCTCCCCGATCGCACCATCCTCAACCCACCATTGCACTTTCCTCTATATACAATTTAAATGAAACCCTTTAATCACACAATTACTACACGAAAATAAGCCCGAAATGCAAATGACTTGGTCGAGTTGATAAACGAATTCCCCAAACTCCAATCAAAATAGACTGCTCCGTGACACACATACCCGGAGTAAACCTGCACACTTCCCACGTGCATTCTGCCTCTGTCCCGTGATGTGTGGGAAATACGGGGGTAGGAGACTCGCAAGGCGGGACAGCTGCACCAGTAAGGTAAGTGAGTTTTTCCCCTGCAACATGGTGCATCTCTTTCCACATAAGTCTCGAGCAGGATGAGACACCGTTCCATATCTGACGGAAAGCACTTCGTTCCGATATCGTGCGATGATGAGAGATTCGGAGTTTGTTGATCTAGGGAGTGAGCGTGGTTTGATTATACAGACACACACAGTAGGTTTAACCAAACATCCGCTGGTAGAACTTTGAGTGTTGTATATATTACATATACAGTGGAATCTGTCTAAACCGACACTCGCTGGGACCGGAGAAAAATGTCGGTTTAGACAGAGTGTCTGATTTGTCAATGTTCAATGTCATATAGAAGCTCTGCCGGGACCGAAAAAGTATGTCGGATTAGACAGATTTGCGGATTGATATAGACAATAATTGTCAATATAGACAGATTCCACTGTACAAGTAGAAAATTGCAAAGCTATAAATATGTGGTTAAATTCTGTTATTCCCAAAGGTTATATTAAGTAACTGATCAGTCCAGTCAAATGTCAAACAGTAGCACTGAATCAAGCATTGGACAACTTCGAATGAGGCAGACAAGTAATTATATGGATTATCAACTTCTTTATTTACATGATATTGATAGTGACGTTTCGGTTTATTTTCTTATACCGTTTTCAACCGTTTGATGTTATAAGAACCTAAATCGAAACGTCGCTGTCATTGTAAAAAAGGAGTTGATAATCAACATTAAGTCATTGTCTTCTGGGTATGCCAGTTTTAGAATGCTAGAATGCCACTCAAACAGTAAACTTTGATTGACAATATGGCGTTTTATTCATATGACATCTTCAGATTCACAAAGTACGCTCTAGATCGAAGATCAATGTATATGAGGGATGTTTAGTGTAATGTAAGTGATCAGTAAGGTTTTCCTTTAAGAGATTCTCATAAATAAAGTCATGATGGAATTAATCCTAGAAATAAGGATTTTCTAAAATCGAACCATAGTGAATTAATTGATGCTTTTTCAGTCTGTGTGGATTTGCTTCGTATAAAAGGGAAATTGCATTGATCGCCCAACCCTAAAAGTTCTTTTAATTTAGTAAAAAAATTATACTTTAGCTACATAAAGCAACATTAAGAAGTCGTCCTTTCCGTAATCCAATTTTACCTTATTGAAATGATTGTTTTCATTAAGTTGATTCCTTTGTTGAATATTTTTCATATTGGCCCAGTCATCGTAAATCAGATAGGTTTTTACTTATACATTTACACTTAGGAATGATATTGTTTGGATGGTGACGATAACAATGAGGACGGTGATGATGAGAATTGTAAAGATGATGATCATAAAGACACTAAAGATAAGGATGATGATGATGATGGTGACAGTAATAACAAGGATGATGATGATGATAATTGTAAAGATGATGATCATAAAGACACTAAAGATAAGGATGATGATGATGATGGTGACAGTAATAACAAGGATGATGATGATGATAATTGTAAAGATGATGATCATAAAGACACTAAAGATAAGGATGATGATGATGATGGTGACAGTAATAACAAGGATGATGATGATGATGATAATTGTAAAGAACATGATGATCATAAAGACACTAAAGATAAGGATGATGATGATGATGGTGACAGTAATAACAAGGATGATGATGATGATAATTGTAAAGAACATGATGATCATAAAGACACTAAAGATAAGGATGATGATGATGATGGTGACAGTAATAACAAGGATGATGATGATGATAATTGTAAAGAACATGATGATCATAAAGACACTAAAGATAAGGATGATGATGATGATGGTGACAGTAATAACAAGGATGATGATGATGATAATTGTAAAGAACATGATGATCATAAAGACACTAAAGATAAGGATGATGATGATGATGGTGACAGTAATAACAAGGATGATGATGATGATAATTGTAAAGATGATGATCATAAAGACACTAAAGATAAGGATGATGATGATGATGGTGACAGTAATAACAAGGATGATGATGATGATGATGATAATTGTAAAGATGATGATCATAAAGACACTAAAGATAAGGATGATGATGATGATGGTGACAATAATAACAAGGATGATGATGATGATAATTGTAAAGATGATGATCATAAAGACACTAAAGATAAGGATGATGATGATGGCGTGATAATAAAAAAGTTGTTGATGATGATTGTGACAATTATAAGAGGGACGATAATGATTTTGACAAAAATGACAAGGATGATAATGATGGTGACAATAATAACAAGGATGATAATGATGGTGACAATAATAACACGGATGATAATAATGGTGACAAAAATATCTGGGATGATAATGATTGTGACAAAAATGACAAGGACGATAATGATGGTGACAATAATAACAAGGATGATACTGATGGTGACAATAATAACAGGGATGATGGTGACAAAAATAACAGGGACGATAATGATGGTGACAATGATAACAAGGACGATAATGATGGTGACAATAATAACATGGATAATGATAGTGACAATATTTTACAAGGATAATGATGGTGACAATAAAAACAGGGATGATAATGATTGTGACAATAATAACATGGATAATGATGGTGACAATAAGAACTAGGATGATTATGATGGTGACAATTATAACAGGGATGATGATGGCGACAATTATAACAATGGTTATTATGATGGTGACAATAATAACACGGATGATAATAATGGTGACAAAAATATCTGGGATGATAATGATTGTGACAAAAATGACAAGGATGATAATGATGGTGACAATAATAACAAGGATGATTATGATGGTGACAATTATAACAGGGATAATGATGGTGACAATAATAACATGGATAATGATGGTGACAATAATAACAAGGAGGATAATGATGGTGACAATAATAACATGGATAATGATGGTGACAATAATAACATGGATAATGATGGTGACAATAATAACAAGGAGGATAATGATGGTGACAATAATAACATGGATAATGATGGTGACAATAATAACATGGATAATGATGGTGACAATAATAACAAGGAGGATAATGATGGTGACAATAATAACATGGATAATGATGGTGACAATAATAACATGGATAATGATGGTGACAATAATAACATGGATAATGATGGTGACAATAATAACAAGGATGATAATGATGGTGACAATAATAACAAGGAGGATAATGATGGTGACAATAAGAACTAGGATGATTATGATGGTGACAATTATAACAGGGATAATGATGGTGACAATAATAACATGGATAATGATGGTGACAATAATAACAAGGAGGATAATGATGGTGACAAAAATAACAAGGAGGATAATGATGGTGACAATAATAACAAGGAGGATAATGATGGTGACAATAATAACACGGATGATGTTAATGATAATGGTTAGGATGATTAATATAATGCACGCAATTATTAGGATGGTGATGATGATAGTGACGATAGTTAATAAGATGATATTAATGTGTACTATAATGATTCTGTTAATGACAATTGATACGATGATGACGATGGCGACAATAGTAATTACGATGATGACGGTGACGATAACTAGTAAAATGATGCAAATTGTTACGTTAATCTCTTTGATGATTATGACGATGACATCAGTAATTAGAATGATGGTGATGATAATATTAATGATAACAGAAGTGATTGTGGTCATTGTGACAATAATGACAGTAGTCATGGCCATCTATGATACAAATATTCGTAATAACAGCGACCCTATAAGGGATCTGTCATTATGAATCTGTTACAACTGTCAGAATATTCAGTGATGACCAAGTGATGATTATATTAATGAAGGCGTGTAACTAACATGGGTGTTCACTTTTTAGCTCATCAGGTCTGAAAGACCCGATGGGCTTATGGCATGGCAAGGCGTCCGGCGTCCGTCCATCCGTCCATCCGTCCGTCCATCCGTCCATCCGTCCATCCGTCCATCCGTCCATCCGTCCATCCGTAAACTTTTCACTTTTTCGACTTCTTCTCCAGAACCAATGACTCTAGAGAGCTGAAATTTTATGTGCATACTCCTTGGCAAATGGGGATTCTAAATTGTAGATTTCGTGACCCCATGACCCCAAATGGGGTCACAAGGGTCAAAAACTTAAAAATCTATTTTAATCTTCTTCTCCAGTTCCAAAAGGTCCAGAGAGCTGAAAAGTTGTGTGTAGACTCCTTGGGCACTGGAGATTCTAAATTGTAGGTTTGGTGACCCCATGACCCCAAATGGGGTCACAGGGGTCAAAACATGAAAAACCTATTTTCATCTTCTTCTCCAGTTCCAAAAGGTCCAGAGAGCTGAAAAGTTGTGTGTAGACTCCTTGGGCACTGGAGATTCTAAAGTGTAGGTTTGGTTACCCCATGACCCCAAATGGGGTCACAGGGGTCAAAACCTGAAAAACCTAATTTCATCTTCTTCTCCAGTTCCAAAAGGTCTAGAGAGCTGAAAAGGTGTGTATAGGCTCCTTGGCCAACGGGGATTCTAAATTGTAGGTTTGGTAACCCCATGACCCCAAATGGGGTCACAGGGGTCAAAACCTAAAAAACCTAATTTAATCTTTTTCCCTAGTTCCAAAAGGTCCAGAGAGCTGAATAGTTGTGTGTAGACTCCTTGGGCACTGGAGATTCTAAATTGTAGGTTTGGTGACCCCATGACCCCAAATGGGGTCACAGGGGTCAAAACATGAAAAACCTATTTTTATCTTCTTCTCCAGTTCCAAAAGGTCTAGAGAGCTGAAAAGTTGTGTGTAGACTCCTTGGGCATTGGAGATTCTAAAGTGTAGGTTTGGTGACCCCATGACCCCAAATGGGGTCACTGGGGTCAAAACCTGAAAAACCTATTTTCATCTTCTTCTCCAGTTCCAAAAGGTCTAGAGAGCTGAAAAGGTGTGTGTAGACTCCTTGGCCAACGGGGATTCTAAATTGTAGGTTTGGTAACCCCATGACCCCAAATGGGGTCACAGGGGTCAAAACCTAAAAAACCTAATTTAATCTTTTTCCCTGGTTCCAAAAGGTCCAGAGAGCTGAATAGTTGTGTGTAGACTCCTTGGCCAACGGGGATTCTAAATTGTAGGTTTGGTGACCCCATGACCCCAAATGGGGTCACAGGGGTCAAAACCTAAAAAACCTAATTTCATCTTTTTCCCTAGTTCCAAAAGGTCTAGAGAGCTGAAAAATTGTGTGAAGACTCCTTGGACACTGGGGATTCTAAATTGTAGGTTTGGTGACCCCATGACCCCAAATGGGGTTACAGGGGTCAAAACCTTAAAATCCTACTTTCATCTTCTTCTCCAGTTCCAAAAGGTCTTGATAGCTTAATAGTTGTGTGTAGACTCCTTGGACAATGGGGATTCTGAATTGTAGGTTCGGTGACCCCTTGACCCCAAATGGGCAATGGGCCTTTTTTATTTGATTGTGAATAACTCTGACGTTGGGACAGGCTATCTTTCCTACACTGCCCATGACCCCATGGTCTAAACCACAACACCTATTTCTATCAAAAGTCTGATGAGCTACAGAGCCCATGGCTCTACTTTTTACATGACATTATTAATAGGTCCAGAGAGCTGAATAGTTGTGTGTAGACTCCTTGGTCAACGGGGATTCTAAATTGTAGGTTTGGTGACCCCATGACCCCAAATGGGGTCACAGGGGTCAAAACCTAAAAAACCTAATTTCATCTTTTTCCCTAGTTCCAAAAGGTCTAGAGAGCTGAAAAGTTGTGTGTAGACTCCTTGGGCATTGGAGATTCTAAAGTGTAGGTTTGGTGACCCCATGACCCCAAATGGGGTCACTGGGGTCAAAACCTGAAAAACCTATTTTCATCTTCTTCTCCAGTTCCAAAAGGTCCAGAGAGCTGAATAGTTGTGTGTAGACTCCTTGGCCAACGGGGATTCTAAATTGTAGGTTTGGTGACCCCATGACCCCAAATGGGGTCACAGGGGTCAAAACCTAAAAAACCTAATTTCATCTTTTTCCCTAGTTCCAAAAGGTCTAGAGAGCTGAAAAATTGTGTGAAGACTCCTTGGACACTGGGTATTCTAAATTGTAGGTTTGGTGACCCCATGACCCCAAATGGGGTCACAGGGGTCAAAACCTTAAAATCCTACTTTCATCTTCTTCTCCAGTTCCAAAAGGTCTTGATAGCTTAATAGTTGTGTGTAGACTCCTTGGACAATGGGGATTCTGAATTGTAGGTTCGGTGACCCCTTGACCCCAAATGGGCAATGGGCCTTTTTTATTTGATTGTGAATAACTCTGACGTTGGGACAGGCTATCTTTCCTACACTGCCCATGACCCCATGGTCTAAACCACAACACCTATTTCTATCAAAAGTCTGATGAGCTACAGAGCCCATGGCTCTATTTTTTACATGACATTATTAATACTGACTACTAGGATCAATAACATGTCGGAAATTCTGTAAAGTATCTACATATTAATTAATGCTTGATTCCACGCATCAGTACTAATAACCAGTGATGCTACATCATAAAGCGTCTGTATATCAGAGAAACGTGTGGTGTAGTGCTCTGAAAATAAATACGCAAATTATTATTCATAAATATCGGAAAACGTTAGCATCATATTTGGTGATAAATCATTGAAGGGTGAAGAAAAAACCAGCTGTTAAATAAAATGTTTTATTCAGTTTGATAAAAATTACAGGAGATATAAATGATTTACAAGTGGGTATCTTATTCATTTCTTTGAAAAGGAAATGGTGAAAATTGATGAATCCTTTGAAAACAACATGAATGATTTTTCAATGATATGCTCAAATGTATGTTTTTGAAAGATGGTAATTATTCGAGATAATGTAACAAAGTCTGTTGTGTAATCTCCCACTGACTGTTCAGAGGCTTTCCATAATAAATCGCTTTGTTTATAATCTATACTATAGCTCAAAATTATTTACACAATATTGAATTGTTTTATTAAATCTGATCAAATCTAATACTTTCACCCTACTCCTACTTCCATTACTTGCATAATTCGGCCAAGGTGTCCTGTTTGAGACAGTTAGATGATGTAAGCTGAGCAGCTGTGATATCATTTGGGTATTTCATAACGTTGAACATTGCGAAATCTTCTGACGAAACTGAGTAATAGCAACTTTCCAGAATGTTCAATAGAGTTGTCTCCCTTTAGTCATATATGCTTTGTGTAGTACTGCTGCGCAATGATATCTGTAACTCTCAAAAGAAACTCGCCTTTTTAAAGAATGCTCTTACTTAGATATCAAGATTTCTCTGAAAATCTGACTGTCAACAGATATATGTCACTTCAGTGTAAACATACGCAATTCCTGTTGTTATATGTTGCCTTTATAATTGGATCTCGCACAAAAAATAGTAAAAGTGCTCCCATGAATTAGATTTAAAAAGAATCTAAAGCAACGAGTCGAAGCACAATTATCCAGTACTAAGCAGGGTATGTGTATGTAATTATGTATGTTGTATATATACGTAGGCCATGTTAACCCTTGACATGAATTATGAAGAAGGTTCAAGTTATCTCCCTTTGACTGTTAGCAAAAACGGCATAGGCCTACACGATGGTGTATGCTTCTCTTAAACATGCTATATGTATGTTTTAGGTAGTTTTGTTTTTGCTTTTTGATTCAGATAGATGATTTTACCTTGTAATTACTCAAAAATAGATAATCATATCTATGTAAACCCTTCAAAGAAAATATGTGTGTTAAAAGTAAGGTATATATGTTTTATTTCAAGTTTTAAAGTGCTCCAAAGAGAAGAGAAACGTCCATGTTGATGAACGCTTTTAAAATGTGACGTCATCAGTATATCATCTTGTCTGGGGTGGGTTTACGAAAGCATTATTGTTCAGTACGATGTCAATCTTCGAATTTTCTTTTTTACAAAAATCCCCCGTTTTGTTATCAAGAGCAGCCGAGGAGCGAATTAATGTTCCATGATAGGTGTTCAGGAATTCTTGAATGCTTTGTAATGTTTGAATGCATGTTAAACATATCGGTAGCTATCAAATATTCATATAAGCAAAATGAGATATTAGCACGTAGTGCCAGGTCGTATGAGTTTCTAATACTCCAATTTCTAAGGCTTATGGAACTTATATTTTATTTTAAACAGTTTGCTATTGCTACATTTTATATTCATTGATCTGGTAAATACAAATACAATTTATCTCTATATCAAACATGCCTTAATGACTGAATTTAAACTGAATATGAACCTGTATGTGAATGCGAAGGAATTAAATCTGAATCTAAATATTCCGAACACTGAAACTGAAATTAAATGTGAAACAGCATAAACTGAACTTGCTTAAATGCTCTTTGAATCTAAGTCTGAAGCAAAAAATCATAAACTGAATCTGAAGCTCAAAATCATAAACTGAATCTGAAGCTACAAAGGTAGAACTGAATTTGAAGCATAAAATCGTAAAATGAATCTGAAGCTCGAAAACTAAAACTGAAGCTTGAGCTAAAGATCTAAAACTGAAGTTCAATAACGTGATTTGAATCTGAAGCTCAAAACTAAAAGTGAACCTCAAAACCAAAACTGTGTGCATAAAACTGCATCTGAAGCTTAAGAATTGAAACTTAAGCTAAATATTTAAGCTAAATACTAAATTGAATCTTAAGTTAATACTTAACTAGCCCAAAAAATAAAATTGAATCTGAAGATCGAGATCTACTACTAAACTACTAAATTTAATGTTCGTAACTGTTCTACGAGGTATATCAACTATCAACGGACATTAACGTTTGCAATGGAAAAACAGAAAATACAAAACAATAGGGATCCTATATATAAAAAGTTTAGGAGCACCAAAGTGCTAAGAATAATTGTGATGACATCCTCGAGAAAATCACAGTCGTTAGAGGACAGGAAATCGGGCGCATCTTTTGCTGATCACGTGACATTGAGCCAACGTCACGTTTCTATTATTTTAGTGTATATTTTTAGCTACACATTTAGAGCGTGAAGTTTGATTGTAGGTAAGCTGTACAGACTGGGAACAAAGGATAGGTCCTGCTCAAGCAGTGCATACGTTGTAAACAAGACTTAAGGGATACAAAACGCTCAAACAAAAGCAAACCAAAGTCATGTAAAGCTAACTTCCAATCTTTATGATGTATGTCACATAGATATTTATGTTGTTAAGACACTATTTAATAATCGCATTAGAAAATGATGCCGATGAAAAATTTGTTTATGGACTGGTTCAAAACCAGAGTAAACTTGTAATAGATTCTCTGAACGTCATTTGGAAAAGATAACTTTTAATGATCATTGTTATTAATTATGTGGACAACTTCTTTTTCTTCTACGGAGATGAAATTTCAGTGAATTTGTTGAAGGTATTCATTCTTAAGTAGGCTGCTGAACTGATGTAAGATATTTCAAAGATTTTTTTTTTAAAAGATTTAATATGTGAATGTATTAAGTATTTTTACACGTGTGAACAGTGAACGCAGAAAAAGTTTTTAAGAATTTTGAATTAAAAAATCAAGAATGAAAATGAGATGTATTTAAAATGAAAATCTTAACGCGAATTTTCCGATCATTACAGTAAAATATGTTTAAAGATACATTCGATGTTTTTCATGAAACTTAATTTGGCTCTGGTACGTCAGAAAATAGAATTACAATATGTTTCTTAATATGAACTTGATACACATCACTCGATTTGAATATTGGTCTCTAAATATAAAATATAAGAAAATTTCTAGATTCAAACGGAAATTGAACTACATCGTTACAGCGTTTATGTATAGGCCTACTTGCTAAATCTATGACCCGATATTTTTCCCTGTATGCTTTTGATTCGTTGTTAAATTTACGTCGTAATACTTTGAGTGCCAACCGAAGCAAAATGTTAGGTTTTATATTAAAACAATTTATAAACCTCTAGTGACGTCACTCTATTGTTCTATTAGGTTCTACTTTTACCGGGTAAACCTCTTTTGTCAGTTTGCCGGGCGTGCTCCAAGAATGCCCAGGGCTTTCTCCAGGAATGCCCGAGGCTTACTCTAGAATTTATCTGAAATTTATTTTGATTGGGAATTATACACGTTTTGAAGTACTTTCAAAGTCGTTCTTCGAATAAATACCATCACAAAATAGCACATTTTTGACAAATCACAAATATAAGGTTTGCATGCCTGGTGTCGAACCCAGAACCATTGGCTCACTCAACTGGCGCCTTTGACAACTCGGCCATAAAGGCCCATGAGAACAATGAGGTATTTTTCACAGTGACAATCATGTGAACTTCACGAGGCAGATAGCGCATGCAACTCACGTGCACGGCGTGAGTTGCGAGCGCAAAACACGTGCAGGGCGCGGTTGTGCTCTCTTCATAGCAGTTGAATTCCCAGAAGTAAATACATTGAAACCATAAAAGTACCCAATATCAAAATTATGTCTTTATTATATCTTTAATCGGTTCATAAGTAAGATCAAAACCTGGTCCTCGGCTTTGTTTGTGAAGTATGCCCTTGGCGTCGGGAAAGGGGGGCGGGCCTATCGGCCCTTCCCCTTTCCCTCCTCCGCGGGCATACTTCACAAACAAAGCCTCTGACACGGTTTTGATCCATTACATCACGACTTTAACTTTTATTTTTTAAATATACTAAAACGATAGGCTTTAAAAAAATCCAACCATCAATACCTTTAAATGACACGCTTGATCACGTCTGGTGCATTGAGTCTGGCAACAGTATTGCGATGATCTTTGACCTGGCTGACGGATAAGTTCAGCAACGTTTGCCTAGGTTAGTGAACGATTACGCGATCTAATGGTATGATATATTGAAGGGTTGATTAGCTCACTGAGTCACGAATTTGAGCCTAGAATGGATGTATACTTAAAGACACTCCGTGATTTTCATAATATATGGCTCACATAATTGCACCAAAAAAATCATGATGATATTGATTCATAACATCTCATATATATATCCATCCAAAAATTCCAAATACATGACAATCATAAGTTCTCAATGAAAATGGAAAGAAAGCCGAAACCGGAATCCTATACACCATTTACATGAATTTACAAGATAGCGGAGTGGTTAGTGCGTTCGGCTTCGGATCAAGAGGTCCGGGGTTCGAATCCCGCCAGTGGCTTTGCAACTTTGTCTGCTGTACAGAACTGTTCTACACGCAGTAAGATTTGGGTGAAATGCTACACTGAATATCAGCGCAGTCCCACCCATGGTTCGCTAATTCAAGCAGATGCTCGCAGGTTTAACCGCAATGCATAGCCACAATAGCGTTGATTTCTCCCTGCAATAATACTAGCAGCCGTGATATAAGTGAAACACTTAAAAGTGGCGTTAAACCCACCTCACCTCACCTGAAGGTAATCTAGCGACAACATCAAAATTATGGCTGTTAGGCACAGACAGAGTTAATATAAGAGTCCGTAGCGTCAAAAACATCAAACCTGGTCCAAAGAAGTGAGCAAACACTTCCTCATTAAAATTTTGGAGCCAAGTAAACCGTCTTAGAAAAACCCTATTAGTTGTAACGGAAGGAAATGGACAAGTGGACATATCACCCGTGGGCTATGACCAAATAAGGTGCTTGGCACGTGCTAAGGTGCACGTGCAGTCCGTGATATAGTCGCGTGATGATATGACGGTGTGACTGTCCAATCAAAATATTTTAACTTATGTATTTAACGCCGCTAATGGATGAAATATTGCCCAAGCGGCGTTAAACATTATCTCAATCACTCGATGTAATTCAAGTTTGAATGACCGGCCATAAAATATAAATCAATGCAATATGCATCGGCATTGTACTGAGCAGTGCCATCCAAACGTAACAAAAAGCACAGGTGTCAATAGATAGTTCTCGCACGTGCGCAAGAAGACGCCGACTAGATGTAACATCGAATAAGGAATATATTTTCTGAGTTTTATGATTATGTTTTTTTTTTAGTTTTTAGCCTTTTTGCAAAGTTATATTTTCGAGGACTAAACGTTAATCTGAATTCGTCAATGTTTTTTAAGTTATACCCTTCGAGCCTTTTAATCATGCAAAATAATAAAGTAAATCAATTTAAACGCACTAGTGCACGCCAATATTTTGTAAACACAACGAATGCACAGATACTGCAATATCTCTCGCTATTACTCACTCAAGTAATCTACCTCGTAAGTTATTTAACAAATATCTACGTATTCAGGTAGTAAAGTGGAATTTTAAAGGCCGGATGTATTTAATGTTACGTTACATTAAATCCGCATGAACTACAATATAAGAAATATGAAAATTTTGCTCATAACCAGAAAAGCGGAAACGGCAGCCGATATGGTCAATCTAGTTACAATGCTAATACTGTGTTATTAAATCGGTTAATTTACAACATTGCTTTCATAAAACATATTTCAAGATTTGTTCTCAGTTCAGAGTTTAGGTAAATTCAATAGTTGCACACAATACTAGTTTAGCCGTTTCCAAGTGTCAATAATTTATCCGTTTTGTGCACAATTAACCATAGATTTATAGGTGAGGTGAGTTGGTGTTCAACGCCGCTTTCAAGATTATTTCACTTATATCGCGGCTGCTAGTATTATTGCAGGGAGAAAGCCCGCAACACCATTGTGGCTATGCATTGCGGTGAAACCTGCGAGCATCGGCTGGAACTAGCAAACCATGGGTGGTACTGCGCTGAAATTCAGTGTAGCATTGCACCCAAACCTGACTGCGTGTAGAACAGTTCTCTGCTGCAACCATAGATTTATATATGTCCAAGCCGACAGCGGCTGTCTTAACGTTTTCATTGTTGATTGCAGGTAAATTGTAAGAATGTTTAGTAATTCATTGCATCGATAGAAAGTTTAAGTGAATGCATAAATCCTCGTAAACCTTAAAATAGCCAATTTAAACCGTAAAAGCGTGCACTAGTGCCTTTAATCTAAAAATCCGAGTGATTTAATACAGAAAGCATAATGATAGTACTTAATGATAGTTTGTATCCTCTGGATTTTATATCTTACATTGACTTGACGGTTGGGTGATCAATTATTTTATTGACGAACTGTGCAGAATATCATTAAGTGTATGTCATAAGATTTTGATGAAACATTTGCCAGTGTTAATGTACTACTTTCACAAATCAAAAATAATAGTCGATGCAGGTTTTCAGTGAAATGCTTTTTCTCCGATATACTTGTAAGACGGCGTTCAGGTACAGGTTATATCTACCTGTACAATCGGCGTCTCCTGTTTCACCTGTGCTACTTGTGACCTAGTCTCTCACCTGTAAATTTAGGTCAGGGCTGCTTCATAAAGTTACTCGATCACCTACCTGAATAACCACTTACCTGACTGCGTTCAGGCGAACCGTTTGTTTTGGTTTTTCTTGTTTTTCTTTCTGCATTCTCTTAGATTGTTTTGAAAATGATAGCCAATTTTGCTGACTTTAATATGCAAACTATTGAGGCTAAACTTGTAGCTTTTGAGAGGTATGGACTGTTGTCAGGATCGAGGCAAGGAGGGTTTTTAAAACTGTCCTGTTATTAGACAATTAAACGGTCGATGTTGGCCTGGACGCCCGGAGTGAGTTCAACCAATACCTCAGTTCAGGGTTATAATCTGGTGTGGACAAATGGTATGAATAAAATTTGTCAGTTCAAAATAATAAATTAAGCATGTAAGATTTTAGTCAATAATAAATTTTGGGACTTTTAAATGCAATTACTAAACCTCAAGGCCATACTTTAAGCAATGAAACACTTGTAAGTAACACACACGACAATATAATTGATGAGACACATAGCGTATGGATGGTCACTTTCGCAAAAACGAAGCCGATCAATGTCCGTGTTCGTTGTAAATGTTTCAAACCGTGTTTTGAAGCTGTTGACCTTATCAAAAACACGAAAAATATCGCACATTCTGCACGCAGAAATTTATAATAAAATGGAAAATTGGTCACCTTCACCCGAACGCAGCAACCAATGCTCATCGTGTACAGTCGGCTAACACTGTCGAGTGTCTGTGCGTCTCCTATGACTAATTGATGCTCCTTTTTCAGGACATGTCAAATAACTAAAAGCATTTTAGGTTTAAAATGTCTCGAAGCACTCAAAGTTTGCGTCTCTTTGAAGAATACATATATCCAGACTCCACATATTTCCTCAATTAGGTTCAAAGCGACGATCTGAGCCATGTATACTAGTGAAAGGTCAGACCTTTTTCTGTCAGGTTGAAAGATCGGAGTTCACGCGAAAGATGAAAAATTGGATGTCACCATGACCTGATGGAAACGATTTGAAGAGTTTAGAGACAAAGATTATTATTTACTAACCATATCTTATGTTCTGTAGTTGTTAAGTTTCACTCGTTCCCATGTTTCTCTCGTGAGGAAATTGACTGCCAAATAATCTAACATTTAAACAGAAGTTGTAAAACTTTAACATATTTACAAGGGCTTGAACTTCAAACTTGGTGGTTTAACCTGTTTTGGTTCAAAGAAGGGGGCGTTCAACATGACCTAATATATGTCTTACATACTCAATAATCTTACACACTAAGTTTGATTCAAGATATATATTCAAATCAGATCTGTCATCGGTATAGCGGATTCGTAAAAAGTGACAAATATTCTTTTAAATTGCCAAATTATGCACTACTACAGTAAGAATCACCCATGAGAAAAATGGAAAAATCCCATTCAACTTTAACTTGCCTTAATAAATGGTATTCGAAGTGTCCTTAGTGTGACGATTATTTTCTACGCTACTTTTCAATCTGGTGACTTCATTTTATTAATCACATAATACCCATAGCATAAAACATAAAATAACCATAGAGAAATCTGGGACTGGAGTCCAAAAATATAATGATTATTGAAATTGTTCGACGTATATGGAGTGGCGTTGTAAATATACTGAGAGAGATGTAACTACAGTTTACGTGGTTGAACGAACTATACAATTCATATAAGTATACAAAGTAAGACAGGGTTATATAGAATTTGAAGTTTTTCAAACTAGAGTCTTTGTCCTCCGCCTACAATAAACATGGACATGCTTATCTTTTGAAAACCCGTTTGTAACAACACAATACAACATGTTCACCGTAGGTTTTAAGAAGTCCCATGTGTAATCGTATGCATGCTTGATACAACCTATTTCACACAGTCATTGGATTGTGTTGCAGTCTATTTGCGTATTTAATAATCAGTTTATATTATGAAGGTACTACATGTTTAACTAAGAATAATATGATGAGATTATTAAACGAGAAGTTGTATTATATGACTGACGGCTTTTAGGAGTGAGATCTAGAGCAAGGGTTGTATAAAAAGTCGGCCTTGTACCCTTTCTAAGGTAATAATTTCCTTATAAACCAATATATTCTAATTTCCTTCTAACCCAGTATGTTTTAATTTCCGTATGGCCCAATTTATTCTTATTTAAGCACATATAGTTAATAATTTGTCTTGTTAATGACGTCACGAATTACTTATTCATGACGTCATAGAATGACAAAATCACTCTTGAGTAGTAAACGGTTGCCAAGCAAAACAGATATGTGCAAATCTACACATAAGTTAACATTCCACTCTGATATTCAAATATTACGACCGTGACAACAGACCTATATGGATGAAAACAAAGTATAAATAAACAGACCGCTAAAATTAGAACACAAGGGTGTCGCTGTCAAGTGACAGTATGATACCACTGATGTGTAGCCTTTCCTTCTTTAAGTGGTAGTGAACTCCCCAGGGGGCGGAGCTAAAAACAGAGTGACGTCATACATAAGTCACCAACTGGCTCTTGGAGTATACTTTTAATGTTTACGTTGATTTTATACACTGATGACATGTGAACCCTATAAAAAAAGCATTATTCATGTCATAAATATGCACGTGAAGCATCAGTAGGAGCGTCTGTCTCTGATTGGTTTATTGCGTGATGACCTAATAAGGTAGCCATAACGTATAGAATGATTTGATATATACATTATACATATAACGTAGTTTTGGAAATTTATCTAAAGCTGACAAAAGGACAGGTGCGAATTGATAGTGTATTTAGGTAATATAATTATGTTATTGAAATTTGAAGGTTTGATTTCGGCTGCTGCAGGAAACATGGTGCCATTATGTCTGTCATATCGAAAACATTTTCAATCGTGGAAGATAACCGGAACTAGATAAGTAGAATGATATGGTATAAGTAGTATGTTATGTACTACTGAATAAAAATAACATATCTTGATTACAAGTGTTTTATGATAGTAAATATTTAAAAAATCTACAATTTATATCGTGTGTGGTATGATTCAGTCGGTTGTAGACAACTACACGAAAACTTTAAATTCATTACACATATGCTAAGGGTTTGCATCCGTACAATTGAAGCCATATGATACGTGTGCTCGTGTTACATTCTCGTGTGTCGCAACTTTATACAATGTTTAGTCGTGGGTGATCCGAGTGATATGACTTCATCATGTGTGAGTGATCTTATTTATCCCTTGTAAATATAGAATTCAATGTTGTAAGTTGACTAAAGAGTCGCATATATTCCATTTCTACAATATGACGAACCGGAATGAACATCTTTGGAAATCGGTCACTTAAATCGGACAAATGTACAAATGAAATGAAGTTCATCAAACTTTTCGTAATGGAAATAACATATTCATGCAAATACTATTAAAAATAATTTTTAATTCAACAGTAACATTAACCAAAGGCCAAGTTTTGAGTTACACAGCGGATACGTTAAACCCTGCTTTTCCTTTCACTTCGTTCGCATATACATGTTACGATCTGCTATATATCGCTAAACTTAATCTTTCAAATTACATATTTTATTTCACACTAATTGTTAGTTAAGATGCATGTTAATTAAGAGTCAAGAGTGCCTTCCCAATCCCTGCTACAGAAATATTCGATTCGTTGCATTTAAATAAACATCTAACAAGTGCGTCACAAGAATCTTAATAATTTTCTCTCGGATTTTCTCCCAAAGGAAACCTATAAAACAGCATCCACGATCATAAATGACATTGTTACAATATGATTCCATTTTGCATATCCGACGGTTAGTTACAACTCCTCTATATTATCCCACTTCGTCGGTTTCAACTTCCCAGCTGCCAAGCTTGACACGTATTTCAAAATGCCTACAATGAAACGAATACCTCGGTGATCTTATTTTATGATCTTCTGATACATTTATAGTTGTTTCTGCTGTGATATGTACACCTGGAAGACACGGGGTTAATTCTTAATGACACCAGAGATAACTAAAGGCAATAAAGACGAACGTTATGTGTACCTTTCTTTAAGACAGGTGCACCTACGATATAGGAAGACATGATTTATTTGTTAAGTTATAATTTATTTTACATTATTTTCGCTGGCGTTATTATGTGGTACCAAGTTTACATGTGATTGCCTGGTACATTATAAAATAACCTAACCTCGGTATATGTACATTTGAAAACATTTGAAATAATCTTTTACTGTACACAAATGAGAATTTCAATGACAAGACAATTTCAAAAACAAGCCTATGAATAAACCTCTTACGAACCTATTTGATGAACATAATTGTTGAACAATGCATTGAACAAACCTATAACATGAAAGTGCTATTGACAAACTATTGAGAAGTTCATACATTATAAACTTTGCCGTTCATCATTGTCTTGTAAAGGAGGTTTGTTCTTAGCATTGTTTTTTTCATTTGTTTGATCTTTGCATTGTCTTTTCATGGGTTTGTTCCTAGCCTTGTCTTGTTATATGTTTCTTCCTAGCCTTGTTTTTTCATGGGTTTGATCTTTGCATTGTTTTTTCATTGGTTTGATCTTTGCATTGTCTTGTAATACTTTTTTGGAATGTTTTATTTTTCAAAACTTCATACAGAACAGGACACATAAGAATAACAGTTCCCAACATAAACCAATTTTACACAAGTAATAATTTATAAATGTATACCAGATATGATGGATAAGCAATCTTATATTCAAAGTATATTCTGACAGTAGGTGAAAATAGTAATAAGTAAAAACTAATCGTATACTTCACACTAGATTATGACAAATTGACCAGAAATTCATAAAGCTGTCATATTTACAGTTTGTGTAGGCGTTAAATCGGTCAACAAAATATGCAGTTTTAATTTCTTCTTTAATGTATTTAAAATTTGGGACTTTCTCCTGTTGTTTCATTTTAAATATATTGTAGTTCACAATGGTTGTCAGCAAATTCAGAAAATAATTTCATTTCTCGGAATATCCTTGCATGATATTCTTTTGAGCAAAGATGATAGAAGTTCCTGTTTATTTCAAGTATCCATTCTTCCAATTTTTTCCTTATAGATTTGATAAGGTTATCAGAAATCATTTTCTGCTTTTCAAAATGTGCATTTGTGATTCTTTGTATCTCATTTTTCTTAGAAGCCCATTTGTTGGAAGAAATCTATGCAATATACCGTATTGGAGCCATGAATGTTTAACACTATTGTAGGATTTAAATGTTAATCTTTCTATGGTTTCCCATGTATTTTCGTTGATGAATTCATTTAAATCTTGTTGCTATTTTTCTCGATATTTTAGAGTTCTTGTGCTTTTTCTGTTTATGAGTATGTCATATATATCTCTACAGCCTTTTGGATCACCAGTTATGTTTTGTAGAAGAAGGGTAAATTGGTAGTGGTATTTTCTTTTCGATTTGAACGTTTATTGATTTGCAGTAATATTTTATAGCTTCTATCATCCCTTGGTAATCAAGAAAATTTGTCTTGCAACCAAAATATTTTCTTAATGGTTCAATGGTTAAAAATTTACCATGGCTATCCAGGATGTCATTTATGTAAGTGATCCCTTTACAGAAGTAATGTTTATAATTGATAGGTCTTCCACCTATCTTGACATTGTCCTTTCGCCAAATTGGTTGTGATAAGGCATCGTCGGCGTTTTTAGCGTTTTGACCTTTTTTGTTAATAAATCTGCCCCACGATGTTAATGTGTCTCCCCAAAAGTGATTTGTTCGGGTTGTTATAACAGATTCGTTTATGTGTGTTTCACATGTTTGTATAAAGTTGTCTATATTTAGAACCTTTGATGTTTGTTTGTAGCAGTGTCTTTATTTTTTAATCGGAGTTGTTTAATCTTTTTATCCATGATATTTTTTGTGATTGAATGAAACATCTTATATCTTGAAGCCTTATTCCGCCTTGTCCATAATTGTTAGTGCTAGTGTCTCGGTTAACTTTGTCGGGTTTGTTTTTCCATATAAACTTGTAGCAGAGTTGTTCAATTTCTCTTATCATTTCATCGTTTAGGTTTGGTAAAGTTGCAAATAAATGGTTAAGTTGTGGTAAAAGTAGGCTTTTTAGAATGGAAGTTATGTCTCTTGCCTACCACTGCATGGTTCATAGATATCTTAAAGGTTTTAATTTGTTTATCTTTATAGTTGAGTTCTACCATTTCTTCTACATTGTGCCTATAAAACATTCCAAGCAGTGTAAAGTAGTCATTTTTCCAATCTTAATTCCAGTTTCGACAAAGTTTTCTTTTTTAATTTTTCGCAGCGCCTATCCATAATACCGGTGTTATGTTGACCTTTATTGTCATATTGTTTGTTCTTAGCATTGTCGTGTAATAGTTTTGTTCTTAGCATTATCTTGTAATGGGCTTGTTCTTAGCATTATCTTGTAATGGGCTTGTTCTTAGCATTATCTTGTAATGGGCTTGTTCTTAGCATTATCTTGTAATGGGCTTGTTCTTAGCATTATCTTGTAATGGGCTTGTTCTTAGCATTATCTTGTAATGGGCTTGTTCTTAGCATTATCTTGTAATGGGCTTTTTCTTAGCATTATCTTGTAATGGGCTTGTTCTTAGCCTTGTTTTTTCACTGGTTTGTTTAAGCATTGTCTTGTAATAGGTTTGTTCATAGCCTTGTTTTGTAATTGTTTCGATCTTAGAATTGTCTTGTTATAGTTATATTGTTAACATTGTCTTGTAATAGGTCTGTCTTAGCCTTGTTTTTTCATTGGCTTGATCTTTGCATTGTCTTGTCATATGTTTGATCTTAGCATTGTCTTGTAATAGGTTTGTTCTTGTCATTATCTTGTCTACAGCATTTTCAAAGCCTTGTTTTGTTCATAGCATTGTCTTGTCATTGCTATGATCATGGTTTCGTCTTGTCATTGGTTTGTTCCAAATATTGTTCTGATTTTGGTTTGTTCCAAGCAGTATCTTGTATGTAGTTTTTCCAGTGTCTTGTCCTCCGTTAGTTAACCCATTGTCCTCTCAATGGTTTGTTTAACCCTTTGTCTTCTCAATGGTTTGTTTAACCCTTGTCTTCTCGTTTGTTTACGTGGTGTCTTCTCATTTGTTTGTTTAACCCGTTGTCTTGTCATTGGTCTGTTAAACCCGTTGTCTTGTCATTGGTCTTTTAAACCTATTGACTTGTCATTGGTTTTTCTAACCAATTGTCTTGTCATTGGCTTCTATTTTCACCTTGGTTTCAAGAACAAAAGGGACCTAGATCTCATATCCAGACTCATTGTTTTTGATTTGTTGATTTGGTGTACCTGTGAGTACTTGATGAATACCACAAGTGGCACACCCTGAAAACCTATTTTTATGTTCTTCTCCAAAAGCAAAAGGCCTAGAAATCTGAAACATCGTGTACAGATTCCGTAGCTCATAAGGATTATAATTTATCGAAATGGTGATCCTGTGGCCCCTTTAATTGTGACCCTTAGACCATTTTATGATAAATTATAGATAGCCTACTGAGCTGAAGAGTCAGTGGCTCTATTTTAAGCTCATCAGACCTGAAAGGTCATATGTGCTTATGACATTCCCCCTTCTCAGGTGTCCGTCGGGCGTCATTTTAAAATTTCATCAGAACTGATGCATCCCAAAAGTTGAAGTTTTGTGGGTATGTACCTTGTTTCCCCCCTCCTAACCCTCATTTATGGGCCTTGCAGGCACTTTCCCTAAAATCTTAGAATTCTGCAAAACCATTGGTATTGAAGTTTTCTGGGTACCATCTTTGTGACATGAAAGCTAAAATTTGAGAACCCTTTTAAATGGGCGTGGCATGGTGTCCACACGCATATCTCCTTTTCCATTTTCAGGGAAACATTTATGCTAGGTATATAAAATTACAGAATTTTTGTAGAATTGAAAATAAGATGTTTAAATTCCAGTTCCAAATGAAAAAGGCTAACCTTTTCTAAAAACTATGAAACATGTTGAAAATTGTTCATATTTATGAAATAAGGATTCACACGGGCCTAAGTTCATTACGTAGTTCAATTATAAATTTATAAGCACATTATAAAGATAAATTCAACTGGTCAGCAATGGTGTACTGACAGTATGAGTGTGCTCGTTAATAAGAACATGTGCACTCAGTCAGACCCTCGGTAACCAGTGGGTCATGTATTGTATTGTATTGCATAATTATGTTATTGAAGGTCCGCGAGTGCAAATAGACTTGTAGGGTTAAGAACTGAACATCCTATATTTACACGATAATATCCGTCCAAATTCTCATAAACTAGACATCCTTAAAAGGTATTGAGAGGATATAAACTTATTACATCAGGGACTTCAAGTGAAGGCAAATAGCACGTGATTCATAAGTCGTTTATGACACGGACCTTTAGTGAAGTGCTGTCTATTTTTATTTTGTGTGTGTGTGTGGGGGGGGGGGGGGGGGGGGGGGGGGAGATAAGCAGCGGATGTACATATGTGACGCTTATTGTGGGACTATTTCTTAACTGAGATACTTGCACTTACAGTCAATTGCATTGCAAGGCGTTCGGCATCAGTTTGTCTGTCTTATGGTTTACTTCCTATAAACATCTGGCTATTCATTTTGTATTTGTTGATAATTATTATCTGAAAATATTTTCTTCATTTCTGATGATGGTGTTGTTCTTACTGAATTCTGTGTTGTGTTGCTCATTGGTGATTGTTAGTAATATGTTTTGGGAATAAGATAACTGCACTGATTTCAGTTATCAATCTAATTGAGAAGTAACGGAAAAGGGAAAAGATATAAAAAGAGTGCCTTGTTTAGAGTTAATTCATAGTTGTACTTGTCAATAGAAATAGAAAAGCACGTTCACATCAATATTTCCGTCCAGGAGATGAAATTAATCATTTCGGACAAATGTCGATATTTTCCATCTGATTACGTTTATCCTAGTTAAATGGAAACGATAGAAAACCATAATGGCTATCATATTTTACGAAAACTGTAATATTGATCGTGTATCACAAACTTGCCTTTATGTAATAAACGTTTTTGAATCAATGATACCATAAGTTATATACATATATCTGAGTAGATTTATTCGCATTCCTTTGACTTTCTACGACGTCCATTTGAATCTGGGTTCCTCCCGGGATTATGTGATTGAAAGGAGAAAGGGGAAGCGATGGGGGGACATTTGGCAGATAGGGAACCTTCCGGCGTGGGAGACGTTTAAGGTCACTGCTTCACTTCAAGTTGTAATTAACACCCTTGTTATGTAAACATTGCAATATGAAAATCATTCAAGTGAAATATTGTAAATGCTGTAGAGCCGGTTTTCATTGATGTCAATCGTAATGCTGGTGGTTCTTTCTCATAGACATTCTCCATAGAAGGTACCATGATAGCCAGATAGTTAAGAGTTATGTAGGTAACGCAACGATTGCAAACACCATGTGCTCGGCCAGTTAATCTTCATAGAACTATCTGGAATATGTTGTTTTTTAAAGTAAGGATAATCCTACCATTTTAATCGAGGCTCATATTATTCAAAATAAGATTGTTAACAACATTCAAAATATAAAAAATTAACAAATACACATGTAGCTACTGGAATTGTGTCAACGCCATGCTTTCTGGATTAGTCTTTCAAGCCACTGATCGACACACTTCTGTGTTTCACAAAATTAACAATTAAGTAATTAAGGTAATCTGTTTTCAATTAGAAAAGAATCATGCACGTGTTCAGGTTATAATTTAAAAAAAAAATTTAAGTAAAAACCGCCAACGCCAAAGTAAATGCAAGTTTTTTCACTGTGTATAGAATCTTACAAGTTACAGAAATATACTTAAAGATCATTTTATAAGCTTGTCTTGGTTTAGTTGCTCAAAAGCTATACAAATTCCTAGTACGGCCGTTTTCAGCAAAATTTCCAATTTTGTGCACAACCCACTTTACGATGGTTCATACCCCTGTGACATAACCATCTCAACTGTTATTATTGTTTGAAGACAAATTGTAGAAAATAATAAGTATTTTGCATATAGGAAGATAAAGTGAGTGCACATGTCCTCATATGCCGTAAACAAATTGAACACGAAAATGCGTGCTATGTTGCCTTTAAAATTATTTTATATTCTAGAAATATAAGTATATGAAAATATCATCTTTAAAGAAACATTCTTTACAAAGCGCCGGAGGCATAAAGGAAATAGAAAGGTGTGCAGGTATTTGCCGATCCTATTTCTATACAAGAGCTCACCCATCCGTCACTTTCAGTATAGACACAATGACATCCCAGTGGCCAAACAAGGCACATCTCTGTAACATGAACAGAAGTCTTATCACCTGTCTTTGTGAGGAAATCTTTAACATGGTTGAGTAATTTGCCGGTTTGTAAAAGACCAAACGCCTGTACTGATATTAAAGCGATGAGAACAAACTACATCGTTGCTAGCAGCTGCAAAGTTAACACCTTTTCAGTAAAGTTTGTAAAAATGAAATAGAAGCCTATGCAAGTCTACCTCACTTAGCATGTTGATAAAACTCAATCTGAAAATTATGAGAGGTAGGGTTTAAGAGAAAATGATAGCTTTGGTTTCTTGTGGGTTTTTCGTAAGATAAATAAGTTTAAGAGGTAATGTATTAGAAATGGTACGTTTCTTGTTCTAAAATAAGATTTTCAGTTTAATAACTAAAATCAACTTGCTTCACTGAAATGGTAAGTGTATGAATTCAACGGCTAGCCATTTTATATCTAAACACTCTTCGTTAAACGCTTATGTACTTTCAAATATTATTTTGTTTTCAAACTAATTGACAAGTCATATTGGAGTTTTTTAAATGATTTGAGCTAATTTTAAAGAGTTTAACACAGTGGCGAAAGGGAACTAGTTGTCGCTATGCGGTATAAACGATGTGTCAAGGTTCATATGTCTCATTTTTCGTTTGAACTTTCGAAGATTTCTAGATGTGCCCAGTCCATTATAAAGTATAGCTTTACAAGATCTACACATCGAAATAACAAGACTAATTAGAACAGCATATGGCCGTTTTTATTTTAGACAAGACTGGCATCGTTACTTGTATTTATTCTAAATAATACATATATCACAGTCATGAAATCACATGATGACACTATAATATCATACCATCATAAAAGATCACGTGGGACTAGATTATGATATTATATAACATGATAAAATGGTCGAAAAACATTGGTTCAAAGGCATCGAAATTTTCATCCCCGATCACCCAGGGATAATGCCCAGATACTCTTCACAAATCACCCCCGGGAATGTTCATTTGGCAAATTGTTAGCTAACAGCTGGTATTGGAAGTCAATTTCCTCAAATCGAGTTGTAACACGTCTTTCAAGAGGCTCGCAGGTTCCATCGTACCAGTACCATTGGCTTGCTCAAATCAAGTGCAAACCGAGGCATGCATCGCCTTTCCAGCAGATGGAACTTGCTTTAATTATTTTTGGGGGATGGGGAATTGGCTTGCTTCCACTGTTTGTTTTGGTTTTAGGTGTCAGAGTCAAAGTGATGCACCGACGTCTCATCCGGGTGACTAATCGTTTCAGGAAAGTAGCCTTGTCTCCCCTGAATGTTCCTTTGAAATGTCCAGACGTTTCTGTTTCTGGTCACCAGTTATCATTCTTAGCCAATCTTGTAGAGAGCTTGCCCATGTGAAGAACGTCTGTATTGTGTATACCGACCCTATGTGTTGAATGGTCACACATCTCTCTGCAAGCACCATGACGTGAACAGCATCAACTTGAACATCAACTGGTGGGGGTTCTTGGCCAAGCAGACCTGGCATCATCTTTCCCACTCTCCCAGCCTTGTTTGAATTCAGCAACCCACTTGGCAAATGTGGAGAATGCAAGGGAGTCATCACCCAAAGTATCGACTCTATCTTTATTGATTTTCTGTGCAGACATGCCTTTTACATTACTTGATGACTGCACGCTTTTCAACATCACTCATTTTTCAAGTTTCTTCACCCCTATGGACTTTTGGATGCGATCCAGATTATTCTGATGAAAAGTTACAGGTTAATAAAGCGAAAAACGAATGTGAAACAGACTACGAAATACGGCAACTCGCGCTGAACCAATCGTTGCGTGGCAAAAGTTATATGCATATGTGCGCATATGCTCATATTAAGATATGTCACCACTTATGATTAACCACATGAGTAATAAACTATTTCAAAAAATGATTTGATCCTGGCAGGTAACAATAGTTTATTAAACTCATCATCATAAGTAAAATCATGTAAATCGTGAGTGTAACAACCACTGGTAGTTTTTAAATCATTTTTAAAATCATACAGTTAATAAGCAAATTCACTGTTGCAATAATATCTTGTTCTGAACATATATATATATATACGTACGTCATTGATGAAGTAGGCATAATTACCAATTCAGACGACTTTTTACAATTTGTTTATATTTTTATCGAAAATCATAAAATCTAATTATTTCATATGCGATTTCATAAATAAAAGAACTAATCTGATGAAACGATTTGTTTCTCTTTAAAGAGAAAAAAACTGAAGCCTTATGTTTAAAGGCACTAGTGCACGCTTTTACGGTTTAAATTGGCTATTTTAAGGTTTACGAGGACTTATGCATTCACTTAACCTTTCTATCGAAGCAATGAAATACTTAAAATTCTTTACAATTGACCTGCAATCAACAATGAAAAATTTTTGACAGCCGCTGTCGGCTTGGACATATAAAAAATCTAAGGTTAGCTGTGCACAAAACGGATATCTTATGGACAGTTGAACGCGGCTGAACTATTATTATATGCAGCTGTTGCATTTACCTAAACTCTGAACTGAGACCAAAGTATGAATTATGTTTTATGAAAGCAATGTTGTAAATAAACCGATTTAATAACACAGCATTAGCATTGCTATTAGATTGACCAAAGCGGCTGCCGTTTCCGCTTTTTTGGTTATAAGCAAAATCTTAATATTCCCGATATCGTAGTTCACGCGGATTTATTGTAACGTAACATTAAATACTTCCGGTCTTTAAAAATCAACTTTACTACCTGAATACGTAAATATTCGTTAAATAACTTACGAGGTAGATGAGTGAGGATCTTGAATAATATCGAGAGATATGCAGTATCTGTGCATTCGTTGTGTTAACGAAATATTGGTGTGCACTAGTGCGTTTAAGCTTTTGAGCTACATAATACTTTTCATGAAATACGTGACATTGAATTTCCTTTTCGAAAGCTCAAACAAGGAATGAGGGTTTTTCTCCATTTTATTGTATATTGTATATTGTAAATTGTGTATTGTAAATTGTATATTGTAAATTGTAAATTGTATATTGTAAATTGTATATTGTATATTGCATATTGTATATTGTAAATTGTAACATACGACTAGACATAGTGCCCTGTCTGTGCGAAATATACGACATTACAAGGAAAGTTGGCGCGTTTTGCTTTAGAAAACTAGTGTGTTGAAACATACACGCTGTGCGCCGCTGGAGTTTGAATAGCAAACAGTGTGTCTCTATATCCCCGTCATTTCACCTTGTTAAACTGTGTTGGATAGAACGCTGCGTGCCCCAGGTAGACAACAGAAGTACTGCAATATGGTGTATCACTGCAGAGTCCATAGACTCCCTCCATTGTTGAAATTGACAACGCATTGTGATTGCAACTCGCTGAACATGAGTCCATGGGGATATTGCGAATAACACTGTTTAAACATTTTTATCGAAAATGTTCATTTGGGCGGATGTTTTTTGTAAAGGGATTTCGTTATTGCAAGGCATACAGGTGTTAAAGAAAGCTAAAAATATATTTGGGGGGGCTTTCTTTTCAAAACATGAGATGAACGATTTGCTGTCGTTTGCATCAATCTGAATCTTGGGGGTAGGGGGCATAAGAATGGAAAGATTAAGACACGTGTTAGGTACAGTAAGCATGATATTATCTAGAATTGCTATCATTCTAACATTTATTCATTGTTTGTTTTTGGTTTTCTTATCATGGATTGGTACCATGTGGTCAGGATACAGCACTTTATCAAACAACGCGATTTGGTTCATGATGTTAAACATTAAAAAAGCAAATTTATCAAATACAAATTGGGTAAAAGATATGTTTTAACAGAACGACTATTTATCAAACTATCAAAAACTAAGAGAGAAGTTTGAACATGATAGTTTTATTTTGATCATTATTTTAGCATCTCAGATCATGACGTGGACCAACAAATTACCATGTTGCCACGGCCGTGCCAGGAGTGCGGGTAAGCCTACCTACATGGTTACCAAATACATCGTGAAGAAAATTTTCACTTGTGCAATTCTAAGAGAGTGTACAAATTCATTCAGCTTTGTTTTAAGATCTAGATATTATTTTGAGTAATAAGTCCGATTTCAACGCCCAGTTTGTGCCTAGCGGAAACGGACACTGTAACCCATATGATAGACCCTATTTTTACCATTTTTTGAAAAGTTTTCATCATGTTGATTAAATACGATGATAAAAGTTACCAATTAGTTCATATCAGCGGGCCTTTTATTTGACAATATCACTTTAACCTTATAAACATGCAGCTAGTTGATACGTATTTTAAACTGGATTTATTTCTGAAGTTAATAAATCACTTGCACCCGTTATTGTTCATCGTGCCACAAAATATAATGCTTTCTTCCCGCTGGCTTACATGGTAAAAGGACAAATGATAAGGACACGTGACATACTATTACCCAATAGCGATATGTTACATATTGACCTGGTTTTTGCAACCTGTACCTGAATCGTGTAGAAGAAAACTATATGTTGCAAAGCTTAAGTTTCAGTAGATTTAAGTTAACTTGTGTGACATCTCTAATGAAAGATGTAGATAACTTGCATACAAGCCAGTAACACATTCACTGGAAAGTGAGGCATACTTTTACTGTATGTAAACATTTCGACCAATCGGCTTGCGCTATTCACAGGTCGGAGGTCGTTATTCCATACCAGGACAGCCGTGGTGGTTGTCAATATCCCGGATTGTGGGAACTAGAAACCAAATATGATGCAAATACAGCCCGTTTTGCCCCATACAGGTGGCAGGAAAGTTGGACCGGTAAGATTTCTCATCATAGAAACAGCGATCGAATGTTACTTTCCTTCGTTATTTTTGTTATAAGCCTAAATGTCGATGGTGGCCCGAGCCCGATCAAGAGCGAGATTCGCCATGGTTAGTGATCAGCTGTGTTTCGTCCTTAGTTATTGCTTTACTTCACTGTTTACTCTTAGATTAGTTCTCTTTTGTTTGACTGGTAGTTTTGATATATTTATGATATGGGTCATTGTGTATTATTTATTTGTAAACCTGTATGTTGTTCAATTAGGGGTCAAAGTGTACTCAATGATCTTGTGATAGGCCCGGAAATAGGTCAAAATACTTGCGTACTTTGTGTTAAACGTCACTTCCACACATGCGCAGTTCGTTTGTGACGTCATTATGAACGTGCTGATTCATTTGTCTGGTGCTCTGTGAAGGAAATTTCGAGAAGTCGGTTTCAGGACACGGAAACGCTGTGTTTTTACCTACCTGATGTCAACAACTGCATCTTTTACATTTTCGCTAATATGGAAGTGTCTTTTGTTCAATCATTGACTTTTCGAGGGAGATTCTAGCTTCAACTTGAACGTAGACTGGATATTGTGGTGCTATTTTTAGCTGACGCTCATACGAGAAATAACTAAAAACAAAGTAAACAAAGACAAAGGGAGATTTTCGGGAGCATCAACTTTTTCTTTGTTGATATAAAGACCCTTACAGAGGTTATCACAATGATCAAAGAATATTTTACAGATGGACTTATTCAAATAGCAATAATACTCAGTCTATTAAGGACCGATTTAAACAATTGGCACCTTCATAATAACTACATAAACTACCCAGAGGTTCAAGATATTATTCTTGGACAATCGTTAGCTTACACAACAACAAGCTTTCACAACCATTATAACACATACAACAGCCCAGGTGGCAGTGTTCATTTGAAAAATATAAACAATGATTTCTCATCCGCAATATTCAGAGAATTAAGAAGTTTATCAAGGTTTCGGCGCTTTGATGGAATTGCTACAGAAGTTAATGCCTTTTTGGTCAGTGAAACCGCTCTAGGACTTCCTACAGCTTCAGCCGCTGGCCAAGCTCAATCTCATTCCACAGAAGATTCCAATAATAATCATGCTCATCCTGTGATACCGTCTCAAGACTCTTCAGCAGCTGTGCAAGACAATGTAACCAGTCTTCCATCAAATGATGATAACAATAATAATGCCCCTGACGACTCTGGGGACAGTTTAGGGGCTGTAGGTGTTCAGGCCACAGCTCTACCAGGAAGTGATCCAACAGATGAGGTATTATGGGTGTTAAGTTATGGTGTTGATTTATTCATTGCTGTTTACACTGAATATTTTGGAGGTATTCAAAATATAGAAGTAATTGGTAGAGCATATATGCTCACTTCATCAGCTCTACTGAGGATCCCGAGTTACCACTGGCAAAACAATATCGGGTTTAAGTTAATTTTATCAATAAAGAAGTGCATTTCTGAAAGAACTAGTCTCAACAAATTCCAGTTACCACATGATTGTGTTACCTGAAATCATAAGCAGGCCTTTACTACAAGTTAGTACACTTCACTAGTCCAGATCCTTTTTCAAAACCGCTTGATTAATGAACCATTAGGGTGGCGAATCTCAAAATTCATATGCGTGTGCTGTGGCTTTACTTAACACTTGGGCATGGTTAGGTTCTCATTTGTGAAAAGTTTCAAAATAAAAGCCACATATAACTGTCATTCATAATTGTTACATTTAAAAGTTTTTTTTATTAATTTGAAGAGGTGTGCAAGCGATGCCCCCTACTAATACTACAAGACGCCTCAAACTGAAATTCTTGTATAAAAGAGGGCACTATGACATCATAATAACTTGTGTCTATGATGCCATTACAATAGAACAAAACCAGGCGCTTTCTTTGTGACTGTAAGCTAAATGTGATGACGTAGTAAATCAGATGAAATGAAATAGTCTCGGTATAACATTCATTTCAATGGTCACAACAACCAATCAGATGCCAGGAAAATGTAACTCTCATGTGACTTGCAGGAAAAATACTACCCTGTTTCCATCTTCCTATATGATAAATATTATGAAAGACGCACTAGAATGCACCAGTGCTAGGAAATGTGATTGGCACAAACGTTTTGATATATATGCCATTGTAAGTTTGAAGTTATGGCTTGAATTTTAAAGGTATTTTTTTATGTTTCATGTTAACTTGGTTAATACTTATCTAATCAGTCATCTAGATGTATCTTAATTTTACTTTTCTTCTCTCAAGTACTTGCCATTGCCTCGCAGCATCTAGATGGTGGATAGAAGGCGCTCTATAAATGAATTAATATTATGTTAATATATTTATGTAAATATTCTTACAGAATATGTGTATTCTTTCTTGATAAGTTGAATCACAAGATATAGATGGTATTTGGATATATTATTGACTATTTTTTCAATGCATAAACTATGAGTCACAGCTCTGAAATTCATCTACAATTCCACAAAGCTCTAAAATAAAATTAATATAAAATTTTATGTTTGTAAACCATTGTTTTGAAGGCTGCGTCTTCTCACACAAATCAAACTGAAAGTTACATACATGTAGTTTCCAAAGATCTAAAATTAGTGATATGATGTTGGTCCCAGGAAAACATGTACTGTTTCTAGATCATGCCATCACATGCCAAAACTTCATATGACAGTCACTGACAGTACACATGTACTCAGAGCTAGCGTTAATTAATTGGTTGTCACAAGACAAGGAACAGAACCAGTCATACTAGGGAGGAGCGAAGTTATCCGGTGTTGTTGTCAATAGTTAATTTCATATGTTGTGTCGTCTCTTCTCAAGCAGGATGTGTAATCGCTCTTCTCTCATCAACTTCTATAGGCAGTTGCCTTACCGTGAATTGATGGAAAGTAGAGTTTTTTCTGATGAAACCCTATGATTTAGTTTCAGTTGCGCAAGTTAATTTTTAAAAAGATACGTTTTGAAGTGTTAAATGTGAATTTTATTAAAGATTTGTATGTCCTTGCCTTATGATAAATATTTTTACCTATATTAGAATTAGAATCATGAAAAGTATGTAATGATTCATTTCATTCAAACAGCTGTGAGAAATTACCATTGGTGGATTTAATGTTCATTTCAACAATTAACAAGCTCACGAAAGAATGTTTAGTTTGCAATATTTATGCAAGTGTATTACCACTTTGTATACTAAATACACAATATGAAATTTATGTATTTGCTAAACATTTATTTTGTGATTGCAGGACTTGGATTTGATAGAGGTCTTGTGGAGACAGGACATTGATTTGGGTGTGGGCAAAGATGCATTTGACGCCAATTTGCGCCGAGAGCTTGAAAGAGATAGAGAACTGGAACTTCAGAAGAAAAGAGAAAAGGTAACTGACAAACAAACTTGAGATAAATTTCAAAGTATCTGTCACAACTTCTAAGGCCATGTGGCCAAGAAATCATACTTGTTTACAAATACCTTTTATTTCAATTGCAAAGATACTTTTCCTACAAAAATGCAAAATTAGAAATGTTTTAAATGAATTTCTAATATTTTGTCAGAAAATTGATTGGAAGAGAGATGTTAGCAGCTGAGTAATGGCACTCAATTATTGCTCAAAGCCATACGGTTTTCTTTTGGAGATGCATTTAAATTCAAATTAGGAAGTGGAGCTTCTCATTGGCTTAACAAAATTCATAAGTACTGATGTTTGAAAACTCATTTTTATTGACATGATTGAATTTAGTTAAAAAGTTCCTTTGTTGGAAAGTTCCATCAATTCAATATACTATTGCAGGAACACAAGTTATCACGATGTATTGAAATGCTTTGGTAAACTTTAACTGTAATCTTCATCAACTTTATCACATTATACACTATGAATCTTTGTCGATTCTCAGCAAAAAGAATTAGAGCTTCAGAGACAGAAAGCAGAAGAGACAAAACGCTTGCAGAGCCAGCAGTGGATCGAACAGAATTTTACACAGGATGGAGAAACTGGTAAGGCAGAATTGAGTCTCGTGAAGATTAAAATGGTTATAGTTGAAATAAATCAACTTTACATTACGGTAAATTTCACATAAGAGAATTGCAACTGTGCTTTTTAATATTTAACCATTGATATCCAAATATGTTGTTTGTGTTTTATTTCAGTTCTTAGGTGATTGGATATTTTAAAGTCTTAGAGGCAGCAAAGTTTTTAAAAAACTACTCTTCTCTTGTACTAAAAAGTCTTGATAATATCTATAAATAACATACATACATATGAAAAATAACACAGAAGTATAGCTAAGATTTACAAAAATATATTGATATGAATAAGGAGATACAGTATATTTGGGTAAACGCCATAAAGTATTTTGGTTATCTTGTGAATGTTACTATTTCTTTGTTTTAGGTGAGTGGATACCTCTCCACGGAAACGGTCTGCTTACTCAACCTACCGATGTTACACAGCCTCTCATTGTGAGTTCATCTTCATAGAAAACCTCAGTAGAAGTACTGGATGGTTTTAAAGTCATATCCTTTTTATTATAAGTGTTGTTAGTCTGTATGTTTGTCATATAAACGGAGTGAATAAAGTCTGCATTATCAAATGATAGAAATAGACATATATGCCATTTAACAGTTACGACAAAATCTTAAACATTAGGCGAAACATGTAATTTATAAAATTAATAGTGATTGACAAGTTATTCTCATTTAGGATCGTACATTTGTCTTGTAGAAAGCCAAACTAATTTTCAATAAATTTGTGAAAAGAACATTCATAAGGATAGAATATGACATTTCAGAATGATCTCACACTGGAAGAGGCTTTGGATATCTTGAAAACGGAGACAGGTGGTTTCGTCAACTCCGAGTTCACCCCAGTGCCGGACACTGGTCCTCCCCTATCCCTGCCTCCCCAGCCTCACCTGAGTCCTACAGTGCCTGGCATTGACAACTTCCTTATCCAGCCTGACACTTACAACAACCAATCTGTGCAGGTAGCTACTATCTCGAACTCCCCCATTTCCTCTTCTAGCCTGTAAACACTCCACACATAGATCAGGATCAGGAACTGTGTTTTCTAAGCTTACTTAGTGCTAAGATAGTCGCAAGGACCATATATTAACATTGGCATACGATTAAGAGAGCTTTGAAAATCCAGGCCCTGGTCTGTAAAATGTGGGCTTTATCTTGGAATCTTCCATTGCTTCAGAGTTTTATGACATACGTCAAAATGATCAATTTTGACCAGTATAAAAAAATTGATGTTTGATAAGAATCCTTATTGGATGCTGAAATTTGTGCCATGGTTTTCACTTTCCTTTAATATTTTCTTTAAGAGATTAAACAGTTAGATAGATGAAGCTATGATGACTGATGTTTTGATAAAAGCAGGATATTGGTTTCTTTGTCAAAGAATGCAGGCCTCCTAGCAGTGAGAACAAAAACCAATAATAACATCCATGAATTCATAAACCTTCTGTAACTAATTAAAACTTTTGCTTACAGTCTTGAAATTTGGAATGATTTATTTGTTGAGAAGGGACTGTTATGGATATTATAGTGGTACACTGGAAATGAATAACACATCATTCCCACGAATGAGTTGTATCAAATTATAGTCAAGGATGTTGGATCACTTGACACATGAGGTGTATGCCTGCCAGTTGAGAGTTTGTATATTTCGTATATCCTGTTCACTGGCCACAGTAGTGTGAGATGCTCTTCATCTATCCATACACTTTGATTCAAGAAGTATGCATTGATCTCTTATTCCATTAGTTAGTTTGTGATGATTTTTAAAAAAATTGTCTTAGTTTCATGAATTTGACATTATTATCTTTGAATATGAATGACACAAATGTTTCCTATTTTTTCAGTAGTGGTCTTATGTTAAAAACGTGTTACCCACTTAACTTGAATCCTGCTTCAATGGTTTCATATACATATGGCTTTTGTCCTCTCTAGCAGCACGCTGCCACAAGCCATCACATGGGTCGACAGGACAGCTATGAACAGCAGTGGAACGAATTGGACACATTGCTGGACCTGGCAGGACTGAACAGCTCCGAGTTGGCCAACCTGAACAACTCTCAGCTTCCGGTGATGGATAACTCCCAGTACAACATGAACACTGCAGCACAGATGAACATCACCAACATGAACAATGTCCAGAGCAATGTGTCCGGCATGCTGAGCATGAACTCTGAGGTGAACACCACCAACACGGTGACTTCACAGCCACTAGCCAGTCCGTGTGTCAGCGGAAACGTGTTACTGCAGAACGCTACAATGCCTGCCCCTGTAGCAAACATGTCCATGTCAGCCGTCAACACTACAAACATGTCATCCATCAACAACACAGGTAGGATTGAAGTTTTTCTGCTTCAAAGTGTGGGGAAAACGTCGATTGTCAACTTAATTTGACGTAATTTGTTGATAAAAGTGAAGTAGTCAGGATCAGAATTGAATTGCTGAAACTTTTGAATAATGATTTACGGAACTAACTTTCTCTGATGCACAAGTTTTTTTGGTGGAAGTATTTTGGTGATTTGCACCTGTAAACATGCAATGTTATTTATGACATTGTCCGATTTTGAAACCTCTCTGTAACATACATTAATAGTTAATTAAATTGTACTTATTACTCTTCTTACAGTCCAATTTGAATCCTCTTGTTTTTGTTTCTTTTCCAAAATGTTTGAAATAGAAACCGCTGAAAGAATGTAACATATGGCTGTTGTGTTCAGGTTTCCTGTCCCCCACCCCAGACTTCAACTCATCTTTGACCAGCACAGACTGGGCTGCCGGTGATATCCTCTTCTCTAACGTCACGTCTAACCAAACCGACCCTCTCAGTGATAACGGTGATATTCTCCCTCAGATAGATGAACTTGACAGGGCTATCCATGAAGGTAAGATATATATTTCATGTCTATTTACTAATACTTCAATGAGTATACTCATTAGGACTTTTTGCCTGTCTCTGAAAAGAGGGTGAGTATATTTGTAGTTGCAAACAATTTATGTTATGGTAACTTAAAAATAGTGGATGAAATTTGTTTTTGACACAGTCTTTGGATGCACTTCTCTCAAAGCCACAAAGCCTTTATGATAAATGAATACATCCTGTTGCTGTTTTCCTCTCTGACAAATAAACAAAGTGGATGACATGGGGAGAATGAAATCATTTGATCTTTCACATTCTCCTGTTTTGTCAAAAACTAAAATATTTCATTTTGCTTATTTAAAAAAATATACTTTGGCATCAACTTTTTCCATTGCACTAGCCTTTGCTTCTAATTGGAACAGATTTTTCAAAATATTTAAATTCAACTTTAACAAGAGGTTATATTGGATGAAAAGGTCTGTTATGTTCCATAAATTCATTTCATTTTCCAATTGTAGTAGCACTGTATCTGTTGAATTGAGTGCTTACTAACACTTTTGAGTTACCAATTATGAAAAACACATATCTTTCAAAGGAAACCATTCAGGATTGACCATTAGCAAAGATAAGGTATTCTTTATGTTGTTGAACCTGAGGTTAAGGGATCATCGACATTGTAGATGGTTGGTTTAACATTATGATATGTTTACAGGCCTCCAAACCATGCAGATGCTTGATGAGGCTAGCAGTGACTCTGCCATGTCCATGGGAAGTGCCTCTCCTCTCCAGGTACAGTACTAGCATCTTCATGTTTCATTTTAACTTCACCCTTCATATTCTTTACTTGATGAGAAATTAATGTATCCACTGATGTGTGTATGATCATTGCACTTCTTAGAAGTTCCATTTAATGATGTACTCTATATGAGGAAAGGATTGACATGCTGACATCTGAGTTATGTTTGTTACCTGCCTTACTGTGTCCAAGTGTCAAAATACAAATTTAAGAGGTTTAAGGTTTGTATTTCGTAGTTTTTGAAGATAATATGAAATGAACACAAGCTAACAACTTTATTCATACTTTTTTACTATTTCAGGAGTTAAGTGACTCCAGTGCTATGTCCCCTTATGACGGTCTAGAGGGTGCTACAGGTGGCAGTGACTACGGGAGCCCCTCCTACTCAAAGGCTTCCAAGTACGACCCCGAAGAATACCACTACGGCTACTCATCCTGCAGTTACAGCCACAGTGACTCCTCTCAGACTAACTACTCCACATCGTCCAATGACACAGACATCAACAAACCGCACGGAGGAAACAACCACATCAACCACAATCACACATACCCTCTCAAACCCGGTGCATCACCAAAGGAAATCAAGACAAGCGTGAAGAACGACAAGTCCAAGTTAAAAGGCCCTCACACACGAGACATCAAACGTGCACAGGAGCTGAAAATCCCTTTCACTGTGGACCAGATTATTGAAAGTCCAGTGGAAGAGTTCAACGAGATGATCACCAAGTACAAACTGACAGAGCCACAAATACAACTCATCCGAGACATACGGAGGAGAGGGAAAAATAAAGTGGCTGCCCAGAACTGCCGCAAGAGGAAGTTAGATGTGGTTGTGACGCTGGAAGAGGAGATGAACAACCTCCAAGAGATGAAGGATCGCCTGCTGCAAGAGCGTCGACAGATCGATAAACAGACCCGTGAGATGAAGGAGAAATTTAGCCACATGTACCAAGAGATTTTTCACTCCCTCCGCGACGAACATGGCCACCCTTACGACCCCGAGGAATATTCTCTTCAACAGTCCAGTGATGGTAACGTCTTTCTTGTTCCCCGAAACATTACCGCAGATGATCAACAAATGAATGGAAAGAAAAGGAAAAATGAAACCCATTTTGACTGAGATTCTGATTTTCATGCCTAGTGCTACTCGTGATTTGAATTCTGCTTTAGATGGATAAATGTCAACAAAAAAATAACAATCCTGTTGAGGATCAAACCTCTTTAGACACTTGATAGAGGTGACAGGTGTTGTATTGACAACAGAAGAAAAGAATACATTTCAGCCATATATACTTAAAAAGTGGTTCTCATAATTTATTGCCCAGAATTATTACATTTGATTTGACCAGGGTTTTATTGCATGTAAACGTGGTTACAGAGAAAGAAATCCTTGTTTGTCGCACAACAGATGTTGTCTTGTTATTTGCATGGTATGAAGGGAGCTACTGGGAGACTTCTAAACCAATGACATGTACCGCCTTGCCTTGCATGTAGTTGAGGGCTTGAGTTATGGTGAAGGTAATCATCTATCATTCATATCAGTCTCAGCTGGTTTACTTCAAATTCATCCTTCATGCCTTGTGTAGGTGTTTCCAAATATTCAGGTCATTTCGAGCTGTGAATTACACCGGCGAACCTGTTTGCATTTTCTATTTTCATCAACCATCTCGCCATTGTTGAAAGCCCCTGTAAGGAAGCATCATTATCATTTACTCATTTGGCTAATAAAGAAACCGTTGCTTTCTTCTAGGCCCTTAGAAGCCAATAGTTTTAGTTTTCGAAGATTGGATTCTTTTGATAGCTCGTCTTTTTCGAGTTGCCTAGATATGCTTTTGGTTGTAGAGTTTCAAATGCTGTGTTAAAGGTTAACTGATTCTAGCTATTTTTTTTTACAAATCAATATTTGTATTTTCTCTTATCCATTACTTTTGCTGTCTTTTTACCGCAAAAAAGTCTGTCCACTCTCCTGTAAAAAGATTGTAATTTACTACCCATATTGTGATTTTTAATGGTGGAAATTTTCCCTATTTTTTGGGTCATTTAACATGACTATTTTGTTAACACATTTGTTACGCACACCTTATACCAGATTGCTACATGAAACTAACATCCCAATGTAGACTTGTCATGCATTAACCTTTATTATTGTTAGATGTATATCGGATATTGTTATTTTGAGTGAAAGAAACATTCATGCTGTTGTTGACTGTACATAAACATTATCATCTGTATATAACTTGACTCTAATGTTACTGTTGTGAAGAGGAAGAAATGCTTTTTGATCGTCCTCAAATTATCCAGTTAATGCTTGCAGAGTCCTGTCACAGAACCTGCCACCATTGTTCTTGCTAACAATCAAAATGCTTTTCCCAAAGCTGGTGACACTCAAATACTGCCCAAGTAGCTTGTAACAGTAGGCTTGTTTATGCTGGGAGTTTTGATCATCATGAATTTTGCAAATTTCATTGCTGAAAATATTTGTTCATCTCTGGCGTTGTATTTTATTTTGGTCTGTTAAAAGATGATGCCAGATGATAATCATCAGAAAATTTCTTGAATTTGGATGAATACTAAAGTGGCCATTAGTTGGTGGTTGGTTAGGTTGTTAGCAAGATTCAACTTTCAGCCAGTGATTATATGAGTGCCCATTATTTCCTGGATGTACCATTTACTTATGTAAAAAAAATAAAGTGACATTTTTATATATATGATTATGTTCAAGTTATTTATGAGAGAAGAATTCAGATGGTGTTGGTCACCTTCTGATTCTGTCTCTTAAAGTGGGCTTCTTTGATTGGCTTTTCAGAAGCTGTTTTGATGTTTTAGAAAAGATCTGTGAAGACAAGATGTTCAGTGCAAATAAGGCAACCTGTTGGTACTATATGTTACCACTTTTGACACAATCTTTAGCTTCTATTATTCTACTGGGGATTTATGATGGTCACGGCTGATGTTAAGAAGGGTTAGTCTTTTTAAGAACAAACATTTTAACCTGAACATACAGTGAAATACTTTCAAATGCCATTTTATCATTTAAGAGGCGTTAGAATTAACGTTAATTGATAAAGTTATTCAAATCCTTAAAACAAGATGTCTAAATATTTATGACCATGACTGATTGTTTAAAACAATCTTCATTGAAGCCATCTTTGCTGTTAAATTGGGACTCCAACATCAATTATTCATGCAAGGCCGGAAAACAAACATTTCCCTTATAGATTACAACATGTCAGAATCTAAACCAATTCCTAGCATACCACTGTATGTCATTTTAGCCTAAGAGTGTTTCAAATAAACGTTTATGCATCATTGGCCTCCGTTTCTCATCGTGAATACTGTAGCGACTCTTGTAAACGTTTCCCCGCCCTGTTGACCTGGCGATCTTGCCGGACATATGACGAAAGAGAAATCCGAATGGGTTTCCTTTGAATACACTTACTCCTACGCTGGGTTTATCTGAGAGTGATGAAACTGTTTACGGACAGCTAGACAAGACCTTCCAGGAAATATGATGGTTAGTAGAACACCCAAACATAGAAGATCTTGCGGAAAGATTCGCTGAATTTAAGGAAAATTTAAACATCTGACCAAAAGCTTTGAAGGGGCTGTATCACGATTTTTTTTTTTAAAAAAGGAAAAGTTAAGTGATCTCGCGAAAACGACACTAAATGTTCCCAATTGTATGACAAATAAGGAACTTAATTAAGATTATTATTAACCCATGAGCTGCAAGTAATGAAAATATGAAAGATGACGTCGCACAGGCTCAATTAAAATTGAGCTCCAGTTACATTCTCAGGGAGATGAGAAATTTCTAAATTTTGAAATATTTCTTTATAGAATGGCAATCATTTGGGTGAAGCTTTGAGTTAGTAATCTATGTTGAAAGTGTGATCACACAAGTTAATATCATCCACTGCTCATTTACCAGAATATAATACCTGAAAACAAAATTCAGGTTTGCAATCATGGGTATACTATTCTTTTCCCACAGAGACTGCTTAAATCATATTTCTCAGGTAATCTAGTTAAAACTAGATGCAATGATTCGTCAATAACGGACTTCGGGACGTATCATATTACAGCTAGATTGATTTCTCAGGTCACTTCTGTTACAAGTGGGACATGCTCCGTCTACAGAAAATATACAGAATCTTAATCGGTTGCAATCAAGTCAGTATTGCAATCAGCGCTGTTGTTTCAAAGTATGCTCCTGGAACATTGACACGACTAGAGTCAATTCACCGGTGCGGTCCGCACATATATCTTATACGTCAGGAACAGGCGGACATGTAATAAAAGCAATTTGATTAGATGTATATAAGGACCGTGTCTGTGTTACAATTTCCCCCGCAATCTGCGAGAAATATGGCTATCTCGTATCGATCAGCGGTTACATGGAAAGAGAGACTTGCGTTACTACTGTTTGGATAAATAATGAAGTCTCTGTGTACTCGCCCTATAACAGTCAGTTCACTTGTACTTGTTACGATAAGACTCCAACACTACACAATGCTTTGGGTACTCCCTTGTTGTTGGTCTGGTGAAACAGGAAACTCTTAATGGTTGAAATGCACATGAATTAAGGAAATATTACAATATAAACCCAGCACTAGAGGTCAAGTAGAGGTTATACCGGTTGTCTAGTTATCTAAACGTCACGCTAATATGTATATTATATCAAATATTCGGGTTTTTTTACCAGTCGTTCAAATATTCATATTTGCACGTGAATGATACTTAATTAACATAATTTATATTTGTTTGATTTGTATCCAGTCATATTTTCTTATTTGAGGTGTATTTATAGACTTTTTTTTCTTTCTTTCGTTTTGCAGACTACTGATTTGTTTAACCTTAAAAGGTTGTTTATATAATAATAAGAAGGAAATTTCGCCATTTCGGACCACGCATTCGGAAATCATTATATGGTGTGTCATTGGGGCGGAAATCTTAGTGTACGCATTCACAAGAATATCAAGTGCAAAAGGGCCTTATTTTGAAATGCACATGTAATTCTTTCGAACATTGTGGAACCGGAAGGACCCGCTCATGGTGAGGAACCGACGATCTTTGACACTTTTTGGTAAACATATAAATGTCTTTTGGTTTGGCTTGGTACTGATCATTCACCTTTCGTTTTATTTTCATGATTCAACGAATTTATGATTCAAAATTCAAAAGAACTTAATTTTTTTACTGCACGTATTAAATTCAATAGTCTCGGTCAAGTTCCTAAAGATTCAATTGGATAAGTTTTTATGAACGAAATCAGGATCCTGCCGTGTCAGATACTGTTATTAGCATATCGGATGTCCCTATTGTTAGAGAAGATATCTGAAATAGCATACAACATCTTAAATGTAATCCAAGTATAAATAACGCCATCCAAGACTTTTTAAAAACATTCATCTCATATTTTACTTCTTATCCTGAACTCATTTTTAACATATAATTATCTACATTGCACAATTTCCCGAATCTTGGTCAGTAGCGATCTTTAAACAAGGTGATCCGAATGACACTTATACCTGCTGTGGAACAACCGTCATGGCATGTTTGGCAAGAAATTACCTAAACAAAGTTGTAAACAAAAAACCAGTTAAATGGGCCGAGGTCATGGATAAAATATACGTGGGTCAAGCGGAATTTTAGGGAGGGATACACAACATCAGATAACATATTCATACTACATAGCTAGATACAAAGATCTCTCATTTCAAAAGGTGGAACATTTTCTCCATTGTTAATTTTGAAAGGCTTTTGTTTCTGCTTAACGGCAGTAATTATGGGTATCCATGCGATATCACGGTATAAGTAATAAAATTAATTAATTTTTACATAGTATACTACTCAAAAGAAGTTAAGGGTCAAACCCTTTTTTTCTACCAGGTAATTGTCTATATGCACATATCAGATATTTATACAAAATTATTGGCGGAAATCGTGTCAAAATTAGTTCACGATATCCTGACGACAAAACCTGTGTACAAGGCATATGTTATTTTCAAACAAAACGATTTTGACAGTCACCTTAGAAACCATAAACTATAGCTCAAAGCAAGGCTCCACAAAACTGTTTGCATCGTCCAAACGCAGTAGGGTACGTCAGACGTCAGCTGAGTGAACTTGACAGAGGAAGAGCCATTGCGTGGCTTCAACAGGGTTTTACACAGAGGAATGTGGCACAGGGAATCGGATGTAGCCAGATTGTGATTTGTAGACTATGGCAGGGTTTCCAGGCAACCAATTCAATTCAGAATCAACCACGGTCTGGTAGGCCAAGATCAACGTCGCAAAGTAAAGACCGGCATGTCATTCAAATGGTCATACGTCAGCGCGTTGTTACAGAGAGATGTCTGAGAGATGAACTGCGAAATGCAAGTGGTGTTCAGGTATCGGACCAGACCATAAGAAATCGTCTGCGAGCCCACAACATTCGATCTCGACGACAAGCGGTTCGACCACCTCTTCTCCAATGTCATAGGGCACACGTCGTGACTGGAGCACACGTCATAGAGACAGCAGACGGCGACAATGGGGGCGGGTACTTTTCACTGATGAGTCCCGATTTGCATTACAGTTCAATGAAGCCAGACTTCGCGCAAGGAGAAAGATTTGCTGATGTTAACGTCAGACAACGCCATCGCTTTGGAGGTGGTAAGGTAATTGTGTGGGCTGGAATTTCGTTACATCATAGGAGTCCTCTTTTCGTCGTCCATGGAAATATGACGGGTATCAGGTACAGAGAAGAAATTTTACAACCTTTTGTCATCCCAAGTCTTCCTCAAGTTGAAGCAGGTTCTGTTCTTAAAGATGACAATGCTAGGCCGCATAGAGCACGAGTTGTTAATGATTTTTTCACCCAAAATGGTATTGAACGAATGGATTGGCCTGAATACTCCCCTGACTTGGCACCAATTGAGCATGCATGGGATGAGTTGGGGAAACGTGTGAGCGACAATCATAGGCAACCTTCAAGAATTGGTGCAATTCCTTCAGGCAGAGTGGCAGGCCATTTCGCAGATGTTTTTTCAACGTCTAATCGACAGCAGGCCTCGTCGTTGTGTCGACTGCTTACGAGCACGTGGTGGTTTCACTCTTTATTAACAAAGTTATCGAATTTGAGACAGTTTTGATGGACCTCATTATGCTAAAAATAGTTGTGTAAAAAAAGTGCATACCGTATTCGACTTAATAACCGCCCACTCCCCTATAAGCGCCCACCCACCACGTTTTTGACTGAACAATATGAGTCCTGATTTAGCGCCCACCCCTCAACATTGCGTACCTTGCATGCTGATTCATCGAAGAGATTTTTTCAGTCTTTCAATAAGTCTTTTATTTCCACTAAAGTGAAGAATATTCAATATTTCAAGACCCCCAGCCACCATCAAAATGATAAAGGTTACAAAACCATATTTCAAAGACATGTGTATCGTAAGAAAACACTTTGAAGACTAAACTTGAGGACAATTTTTATCGTTTTAACAAGCGCCCCCTTTTACCAATTTTTTAAGCGCCCCGGGCGCTTATCACGTCGAATACGGTATGCTTTGGATAACAGACTCAACATTGAGACATATTAAACTCATTTTGACCAAAAGTGTGCTATAAGGTTTTGATTTACATGTTCCATGTGTCTAATAAAATGTCAAACAAAAATAATTGGTTGACCCTTTACTTCTTTTGAGAAGCATATATCTGAAAGTGTCAAAATACCTGCAAGAAATAAGCATGAATTGTCTGAACCTTTTTTTAGTGAATAAGGTGCTAGAAAAGGATGTATTTTTTAATAACGTTCACCATAATGAATTGGCAATGCAAATATGTGACATGATGGTTGGAATCTTAACTACACCCTGAATTGTTGTTTTGAGTGCACAGACCCTTTTTACAAGAAGTTACAATTCTAATATGATTTTTCATTGGACCATCGCGATCTGCAAGAAGGACATCTGGACAAAAAAGCACAGTAAAGTTGTGAAATGCTGCAAGGCCTATTTCAGCAAGTCATTGGGACAGGCAAAAGTATAGGCCATGCGTAGGAAGATGATCAACTTTAAGTATAGGCCATGCATAGGAAGATGATCAACTTTAAGTATAGGCCATGCGTAGGAAGATGATCAACTTTAAGTATAGGCCATGCGTAGGAAGATGATCAACTTTAAGTATAGGCCATGCGTAGGAAGATGATCAACTTTAAGTATAGGCCATGCGTAGGAAGATGATCAACTTTAAGTATAGGCCATGCGTAGGAAGATGATCAACTTTAAGTATAGGCCATGCGTAGGAAGATGATCAACTTTAAGTATAGGCCATGCGTAGGAAGATGATCAACTTTAAGTATAGGCCATGCGTAGGAAGATGATCAACTTTAAGTATAGGCCATGCGTAGGAAGATGATCAACTTTAAGTATAGGCCATGCGTAGGAAGATGATCAACTTTAAGTATAGGCCATGCGTAGGAAGATGATCAACTTTAAGACATCAGCAAAGTAACCTGAAGCAGTGTAGGTTAACATGTGTTCTGTTAACATGTGTTCTGTTAACCTGTGTTCTGTTAACCTGTGTTCTGTTAACATGTGTTCTGTTAACCTGTGTCTGAAATTGCATTCGGATGTAATTCTAAATATGCTTTCACAGTTACAGAATCACTGCTTTTCAGGGTCAGCTGATTAAAATAGTATCCTTCATAAAGGGCCCTGTCAGTGAATGTCTCAAGAACTCAGTACTGTGCAGCATAATATAACCACAAGGCAATGTCTTTTTAATTTTATTAAATGAAGTATCATATAAAAATCAGTGATAAATGTACAAAGTATAAGATGATGATGATCATTGATGAATATTTACATTTCAACCTAATGATTAAAACCTACATTTCCATTCAATAACAAGACAATGACAACATAACCATGAAATATGCCATTATCATGTTCAATGGCATGTAATCATAATAATTAAATAAAAGTAAATATTTACCATGGGTGTTGCCACACTATTAAAATAAACATAAATATCTCAGTTTCAGAGACTAAATATTTTTTTCAAAAGATCAATAAATGAGTTCAGCTATCACATGTATCAGTCATGTGGCACATTTCTTTTCATCTTCAAATCTTACAGTCAGACCTTTCTTTTGTATAGAATATGAGTGATAGATTTCTTCTTATGAATTATGACTATTGACAATATCATTGATGAATACAGTTTTTTTTCTATACTATGTACAAAAATAGGCAAGACTTATGTGAATTTGGGTAAGTTAATACAACTCATTTTCAACATTTTCCATTTAAAATATTGCAAAACAAATTTAATGCTTTTCATGAATAAAATGGAATCAAATATGTGGTTAATATTTTCAAGATAATTGATAATATAAATCTTCATAATGACATTAATGTATTTTTTCACCTTTAACAAACTGTTATAATTCCAAAACAGATGAAGAACGTTTAAAATATTTGCTTTTGTACTAATTCTGAAAAGATTACTAAATTAATGACAGGATGAAGAATGCTTGAAACCTGACCCAGGGGAGATAACTCAATTTGTACATTTCAGATACCATTCTCCAAATCTATCATAATAATGGTTACAAATCTAATGACATATATTTAATCTAAAATCTGCTAAAAAATTATGACACAGAAGCACCAAATTGTTTGAAGAATAATTATCCACAAGTCAATGTTGAATAATTTTTTTATCTTCAGATCCAAACCCATGAAAACTTGGTATCTTTATAAAGCAGTGTCAATGAATTTGAAATCATAAGGAAAAAGTCCAAATTGTTTATGTGTCTCAAATATACAAAATCAAAGACTTAAATCATAGTTTTATCTTTAGATTTTGGTTAATTTTTTTAGGGAAAAAATTATTATAACACTTTTAAAAGATTTTATCATGAAATATTTGTATGAAATTGTACAACATGATGTCAAGATTTACATTGATAATTTTGTTAGATATGACATCACAATGAGTCAGAGTTATGACCTAAAAATGTATGTTCGAGAGGAAAATACAGATAACTAAAATCCTAAAATCATTTCTTTGTAATAGTGTTCACATCAAACATGTGAAAGTTTTAGTATCAAACTAATTGCTTTGTGTCATCTGACGCGGAATCCTTTACAAGTCTTATAGGTACCGTCTTATACAAACGGTATTACACAGTTGCTCATTTAGTATCCTGTGTATGACATCTCAGTAGTCGAACTTCCACAGGTTATTGAGGACCATGAAGATGATGAGCAGAATGAGAAACAACATGGTGACGATGCCTCCGATGGCCACACCCTTGGCATATGCCCCGTAATTTGAGGCCTTCCTGTAATTCAGTTGGCTGAAATAGTTCTTGGACTGCTCTGAAAAGATGAAATGCAAGAGTGTTTAAAAAAATGTCAGTTTCACTATGTTAAGTGACATGTGGATTAAAGATCTATTTTTTATGCTGCTGAATTCAAAAATATCTTATTTTTCAAAAATAAAACAAACATAATAAAAACAAAAGCAAGAAATAGTGCCTTAAATACAACCTGAATAAAAAATAATGATAATAATTAGACAATTTGTATTGCGCTGATCTCCACTCAATAAAGCATGCTCAAAGCACTTACTAAGTACAAGTTTCTGAGGTACAAATATGTCAGTTATTTTCGAAGAGATAGGTCTTTAGCCTGAACTTGAAAGTTTCAATTGTTGGAGACATTCTTAAGCTGAGCGGGAGCGAGTTCCACTTGACTGCTGCATTCCACTGGAATGATTTGCACCAAAAGATTTCAAGTGCCACTGTGGGACAACGAGCAATAACCCAAAACAAAACAGGACAACATGATCAAGCAATGAACAAATGTTTGGTCAATTAGCACCCAACTAGCTCATCCCTTGGTTTTACAATCATGTCAGTAAAATAACATTTATTAGATTTGAGTTTTTTTTAATATTTTCTATTTGCCATGTTTTCTCAATTATGGTTCAATACCCCTATTGAAAGGAAATAATTTTCTCAGATAGAAAATGAAAGCCTAAACTTGGCAAATATTCAGGAGTTTCAAAGCCAAATGTGCACTGACATCTTATTGGTTGTCATTTCAGCTTCTGACATTCTTGACAACTATTGTCAAACCAATTTTCTTCTAAATAGATTGAAATGGTCTAGAAGAAGAAGGAAAATTCCTTACAAAGGACATTAAGGAAATATCCTTAGATGCAAGGAAAGTAGCAAGATAACATTCAAGCAACATGGAGGAAAAGATTGACACCAACCAACCTGCAAGAAGAATGGCAAAGATTCCAAACAAAGGGTTGATGAAAAGCGAACAACATGCCAGCCCCCAGTTGTCTTCAGGCCGCTTCTCTGGATTTGGTTGCTTCGTAACGATTGGAAGCATGTATGATATCTGGGAAGGGGCATAACTGGTGTAGGTCGAGTATAAACTTTTCCGACTGCCAGACACATAGGAGTAGTTTGAGGGGCCATAGCTGTGCATGCTGTGTTGGGAAGGGTAGCGGTTCATCTCGATCTCACTGCCGGCCTCCGACCAACTATCGCCACGGGAACCGAGGTATCCGGCCGGGTACCCATGATGTGCTGCCATTCTGATGGATGGTTGCAGGTCGGTCTAGGAAGCAAGATATCTTGATTTTATGACATGATCATAAACTGCCATGAAATATTTTTGTATGTCTGACATGATTCTTAGGACAAAAGGATACCAGTTATTTTCAAAACATCCAGTGGTTACGTATTTTGTCTTTTATAATCAAATAAACAAATGTTCGATGTAATGAAAGATTACGTTACAACATTTTATCATGCAAAAATAATATTGACATTACTACAACATTTTACATGTCAAAATGATATTGATATAGTGAACATTACTACAACTTTTTTTCTGGTCAGTTTCTGCACAGAATCAAAAAATAAAATTAGACAACCATATTAGTATTACACTTTCTAAAAGTGCATTTTGTCAATCATTCTAGTATTACACTTCGTAAAGGTGCATTTTGTCCATTTGAATTAGTATAACATGCATATGAAATATTTCATTTTTCTATATCATTAATTATGCATATTTATCATAACAACGATTCAAGCTTCAAACTGTTTTGTCTTGAAGACTTAGCTTCTAATGATTTCTCATCTATTTTAAAAATAAATTAAATATAATACAAAACTGTATTATGATTATAAATGTTTCAGGAAGTCACTAGTCAGTACCCCATCCTGACGAGATGTGAAAATGTAACTTTCGTAAGATAATTTGTTATTATGGGGAAATTAATGTCAACCATTTACCTTGATGCTAGATAATTTACAAAAATATACATACCTCCTTTTTAAAGAACGTTTAAAAGATTCTTGATTCACCTTGATTCTCAGGTAAAGCGGAAATCACTTTTGAAGAAGCACTTGAATATTAGATACCTAACAACAGATCATTTATGTAATTAATACTTCTGTATCTTTTATACAACCATATTTAAGATATTTTTTCTAATCAGTTTTAAGCAGACACATATACATATTTCTTTTTCAGAATTTTTATAGATGTCATCAACATCTGAGTATTTAGTCTGATCAAAAGAATATTGTCAATAACTTTTTAGGACAGTAGTACACCTTGGTGACGCATGCGCGGATTGACACATACCTGGCAGGTGAGTCTCGGGTCACAACATTCCTCAGACCGTGTAGCGTAGACTTGCCGCGTCTTCCTAAGATCACTCACGCGATTTAATTTGTACAGAGTCAGACGGGGAAAAGGGAGCCGCTAAACTTTCCTTTTATACTTCAACTTTCTCAATTTAAGTGATACAAGGTGATATTGTAGTGAATTTAAGTTTCGAAAGATAACCGTCGACAATATGAAAATCCATCATATGATGTAAATTTTCATAGTGTTCAGTGGCGGGATCACGGCTGACAGATTTCCCATAAACTGATTTTATGAAAATTATTGCTGAAGTAACATTGTTTAGTCATCCAATTTTCCGAAGTTAACATTAGTTTTACCAAATATATTATCTTAAGACGGTCAAAACATCTCGTTACTCAACCCAATCACCCGTAGTCGTATAAATAAAGTTTCAAGCAAATACCACTGGCGGAAATTTTCCTGCGAACACCTATACAGCCTCATCAACGAGAAATCTTTATATTTTCTATTCTATTCGCCGTGGAAATAGAAAATTAAAGATAAGCGCATTTTAAATCCCCTCTGAATATATGAGAGCAGATGATTTTAGTAAAGAACTCCGACAATACGAAGAAAAACTTCACAAAATAAACGCCGTATAAGTAGCGTCTGCAGCAATTTCTCTAAACGTAAACTACTGGAAAGAACCCGAGGAACAGTGGTAACTTTATGGTAGTGGTTCAAACATGCGATTAATCGCTGTTCCAGACGCTGCATGCTCGTAGGAGTCATTTGTGCATGATGTTCAGCGAAATTTGCATCATCCCATGCACAGGCGGGTTAAGCTGTAATTAAAGATTGATACCAATGGGAGCTTCAACGTGCAACTCAAAAATACCGAAAAATATCAAATTTTCAAGGTTAACCATTCACAATTGGTTAATTGCTTTAACATAACGTGACATTTAATTCATAATCTATTGTGATCAAATGATATCATTAGTTTCACCCAACCCTTATAAATTCGCAAGTATTTTAACTAAAAGATTCAGACCAAACATGACCACCGTTCTTTGGATTATTTTGAGTAGAATATACTTCTACTTTGACGACTGCCCAGCTTGCACACTGCGTCGCTTCCACCTGAAAATGCGATTGATTTTAGTCTATCTTTTTCTATATTGGTTTTACATACATAAACGTTCATTCATCTAAATTTCAGAATGATACTCCTGTCTTTAAATATACGTACAAACTACCGAGTTTGGTATCTAACAATTATTAAGATTCCAATTATATGTTCACAATGTAAAAAATAAACTTTCAATCAAACTAAGGTAAGTATAATCATTCTTGAAAAATTGTAACCTCGCATTTTTCTTAGTGATAATGCTTTAACATGTTAACCTATTATAATATCATATAAACATAATACGACCACCGTATAGAACAAATAAAGTCAAATTTCAACGACCACCGTATAGAACAAATAAAGTCAAATTTCAACGTCGCCGTTTTCAAATCCAATCATAATGCATCGACATTTCAACGAAGATAATCGTCGTCGTTTCAACATTGCCTCAAACAAATTGACTGCTTGGCGAGTCGCTACTTGTCGGTTACGATCAGATCCCACATTGACAACCAGTCCTTGTGATGATAACGGATTAACAATAACGGTCCGGTTGTTTGCCAGCTATAGTCTGCTTCGGTGAGCACTAGTCAGTAATAGACCCGTGTCCTTCGTTCAAGTTTGTAGACATCCTGAAAAAATAGCAGTCCAGGGTTGAGATTACCATTTCTCAGCTGCAGAACGGTAGTTCCAGGCGTCCCAGAAAAAGGTATTGTATCGGGCCCTGGTGGATGGTGAAATTGGCCAACTGGCAAAGTGGGAACACCCCCCGGTTACATCGCCATGTATAATGAGATAACATTAGGAGTTTCTCAGTGCAGGAAAAACAAGCTAGCTTTATAGATGTGAGATACCGATGGCAGCGACCTTTAATCCTATTAACTATGAATTTATTTAGAGACACAAAACAAGTGTTCGCACCTAGCACATGCAAGTACTACTGAACCCATGCCTCTTTTGCCTAGAATTAAACCATTGTCTTCCATTCTCTGATACCTCTGCCTCTAATACGAGCGTTTCTTGGTCTAGAAATGTAGTAGTTAGTTGTGCAATCAGCGACGCCTTTTCAAAATTTATAATAAAAAACGCCTCAGATATTCCCGTATGCTTTCAGAAAGCTAAACTTTATTCGAAAATGCATTTTGCACTTTGAGACTTCTTTACACAGCACATTCGCCTTATTTAGCAACAGCCTCAATGCATGGGTCTGTGTGACAACGAATACGTTATCCATACACGCGTAGATTTCATTTGCTAAAATATTGCAAGGTAGTTACGTAGCAATGTTTTGCCGCTAGGGGAAGCTGTCGGAAGCTCGAGAAGAACCCCCTATTCGAACGGAGCTTGTATATGATATACCTCTGTGTCGCTGATTGTTCTCTGGCTAGTTAAGCGTTACTGAAATTGTTGAAAATGTGGGTTGCAAAGTTGTTATACTTGAAAGTGTCATAAGTGTTTATGTCATCGTCGCTCCCGCTCGGCTGTAACGAACGCCACACTCGTTCATTAAATATCTTTATACCACAAAGGATATTAGCGTAAACACGAGTTTACACGTTCAAACCATAAGTGCTTTTACAAGAAACGTCAGAAATTTTCAAAAGGAGATTCCAACAAGCAAGCACTTAGTTATATAGTCGTAAATGTCATCAGAAGCAACCTTTAACCTCTAACCATGTACTTTAGGATGTCGCTCTCTCTTATATTAAGTCGATGTTCATCCTTTTAGATTTATCGTTATTGAACTAAATGCTGACTAGTATGAACTTTAATGCAAAGTATCATTCAACGGAGTAGGTTTTATAATGCTGCCTTTACTTTAGTCAACAGGTCGATCCAAAAAGCATCACCTTCCACATAGGAAATCGGTTGGTGTGCTTCAAGGAACGACCTTGCCTCAACAGGAAAACTGTCTGCATCCAATGTTTCCATAGCAACCGGAATGATGATATCCTGGCGAGTCTCGAGGCCGTGAAGCACGGCCATATTGAATTCCAGTTCTCGATCTCTTGACTTGAAGAAATCGTTTGTAAGGAGAGCTAAAGTCTTTCTGGATCCAAGCACGGCTTCTTCAATAACTTCCCTCATTGGGCGCCCGCTCAGAAAGTGGATCTCGCTCACTAAACAGCTGATTCCGTTCTGTTCCAATCTTTCCAGTAGCTCCTCCTGCACGAATCTCCGCCATCTTGGTTCGTCCTCGTCGTACGAGATGAAGACGTCAAGCAGCTGGTCGACCGGAAGTGGATGTCCGAGAGAATGGAAGGGACTGACGCGTTTTTTGCCGATGTAGTAGAGATATCTGAGTCGCCATCGCTTGTAATAGAGGGTTCCTGACACGCTGAGAATCATCACGAGACATACAAACACGATGAGGACTGAGATGAAGATGTCAACACTGTTGCAGTGGAAAAAGAGCGTTGGCAACACCTGTTGGACATCTGACAGTTTAACCACTGACATGTCTGGGAGTATGCATGTTGTGTAGTTTAAATCCTTTATGATAACCTTTGTTGCCGTCATCCACTGAACAAAGTCTAATGTGTCGCATCCACACCGGAGGAGAGCGTTGCCCGTTATATCCACCGTAAGTTCAGTCGACTTTGATATCTGGTCTAAATCGTGACAAAGATTTGAGTCAAGACCAACTAATTCATTATCTGATAGGTCCAGAGAGCGTAATCCTTTCATATGCCCAATCCGTACAGAGATTGAGGAAAGTGAATTTCCACTAAGAACTAAATGCTCCAAATATTGTAAGTCCTTGAACAACTTTTCTGGAAGAGCGCGAAGACGGTTTTTTCTCAAGATACCTCAGATTTGTTTGAGAGGAGAAAGTCTGCCCATCAACATCAAGCGACAGGGCGTAGCCGAGGTTGTTGTCATGGAGATACAGGTGGGTGAGACGAGGCATATCGGACAGAAACAGCGGGTTCATGTCATTGGCTTGGTTGAAGGACAAGTCAAACACCTGAAGTTCATGCAGACCGTACACTGGTCCCCCTAGACAGTACAGCAGGCTGGAAGACAAGTTTAAGAAGTGAAGGTTGTTTTTAGGGTAGAATTCTAGCACAGGAATTGCCAATCCAAGTTTTAGAGAGTCGGCAATCATTGCGTCAAGACTGATGGGAAGGGGTATAGGGTAAGGAATGTCTGAGTATGCAGAAGTTTCACATTTGAGTTTTCCACCATTGCGTGACTTTGGTCCTTTCGAGATCTTGTCAAGTCTGAAAGGTTTAACGCTATATTGAATATCATCTTTGTTTCTGTCTGTTACATCATCAGATGGTAGAGTAAGGTTGGTGGGCCTGTTCTTGCCATCGTGACTAAAGGCATGGTCGCAGTATTCGCTCGGTCCTCCGAGAAATCGTTTAAATGACGCCCTTTCACTGGTGAGAACTTGCAAGCCAATGTCAATGATTCTGATGTTTGGTTTGAATATCAATCTGGCCAAAAAATCAGCAGCTACAAGGCGGTTATCCCGCACTGACAGATACTCCAAAGTGTTGGGTAAATACGCAATTGCGATTGGATCTATACACACAATGTTATTGTGTTCCAAAACGATCTCAGTTGTATTAGTTTTTGATAAATACTGAAAATATCTTCCATGAAGTGTCATAAGATGACCCCTATGGTTTATAGTCGTTATATTCAGGACCTTTAGCGAAGTGTGTTGGAATCCTGCCGACCCAATCATAAGATTGTAAAAGCTTAATCTGTCGTTTTCTTTTAAGTCTAACACTTCCAATGTTGGCAAGGTCCTAAAAGCCAGAGGCTCAATATCAGTTATCTCACAACTTGACACATTGAGGGTTAATGGTTGCCGTGTTGCGATGTTATAAAACAAATCTTCAGTGATTTTGTTTATGTTGCAGTTCCCTTCGTAACCATTGAAATCCAGTTCCTTGAGGTTAACAAGGTATTTGAAGCCAGGGCCGAGCGATTTATTAAATAATCCGTCCATTTGTAACTTTTCCAAGCTTGTCACGTAACTTAAGGCAACGTCCGGGTAACTTGCATGTGCGGCAGTACTGCATTCACCAGTGTTGTTGTTGATCTTCAATGTCTTTAGATTATTCAGGTCTTTGAATATTCTCCCAGGAAAGGAAATATTATTCATGGAGAGATTGTTTCTTGCGAGGTTTAGATTTACTAAAGATTTTAATCCGAAGAAAACACGAACTTCAAGATTTTTAAGATGGTTAAACGAAAGGTCAAGGTTTTCTAGGAAAGACAAGTCCTGAAAGGTGTAACTTGGAATAAGAGAGATGTTGTTGTGACGAAGAATCAGCGTGGTCACGTTGGTTGGAATGTCCGTGGGAACAGCCGTTAGGTCACCGTTGGAACAGTCCACAGTTACCTCCCCTTGCTCTCCTTGAGAACACTTACAAACCGACGGCAAGGCGCGCCCAGTGTTAACACCAATAAGGATCGCAAAGAAGACAAATACAAAGATCATGATGATACTTAGTGATGCTTGATGATTAGACGATGCTTTTTCCTAACATCGTAAGTGAACATATTTTAATCAGTAATGGAGACTGACATTAGTTCGCCCACTACAGCCCTACATGCGTGCACTGTTGCCTTGTTTGCGGAGAACTTAAAGTGAACTGCAGTTGGCCGCACCAGTCATGTGCTTCTGACGTGCTCTAGCTGTTGCTCCACTTTACTCTGTTGACAGTCTCACAAGTCCCATCAACAACTAAGTATTTCGTGTGTACTGAAACAACAAATAGGCCTGGAAAGTACAAAAGTAAAGCAGTTTGTATTCAAACATTTTTGCCATATAAAATCATTGAATTAAGACAACAGGAGAGCTGAGAAAGCATAGGATATTGAAGTACAATAGAGGCTGACATCGAGGTGAATGCTATCATAAAATAAAAAGAATAAGGAATCAGATGATAGATAGAGTTATCTCTTTTCTACGACATTGGTTCATGAAAAATGACTCCAACACACATACACTCACACACACATACACTAGATCCGCCACTGAATCTGAAAAAGTAATTATTAAAACTCGTTTGATGGTGCACGAGGCTTAAATGAAATAAATTGTGTATACTGTTCTTTAAAGTTTTGGTGCCGGAAAAGAAGTAAGTCATGACTATTCTCGTGTTTCATGAATATAGCTTAGAAATATCGTATTTACCAAAGGAAAACCGTATGTATGTGTTGAACATACACACTGATGTATAACTGCTTTTGAAGTATTTTAGTTCTGGTCCAGTAATCTATGACGCATATATAAACAGACGAAACTCATTTCAATATCGCCCTTTGATAGTCCGACGGAAAGCATACAATCATGATGTCGAAGATCAAAGACTCCATAACATTTATAAATATACTATTTGAAAGTACTCGCGGAAAGAGGAATCGCATCATTTTGGGCATTTACTTCCTTAATTCTAAAACACTAAACGTTTGATTGCTTATCTCTTTTTTCTTAACTTCGGAGTGTTATCTTATTCCCTCATCAGGTGAAATGTTGGGAATATGAAATGAAGGAAACGTCGTGAATTTCTAAATAAAGAAGCTGTTCACCAGAAAAGATTGTCTCCTTGTAAAAAAAACCTCTTTACAACCTCTATTTAAATTGAGAATCGTTTGATACATTTATCATGTCAAGTATCATAAAGTTATTGAAATTATTAATTTTAATTTCTCATTGGCCTCTGTCGTAACAGTATAAGCAGAACTTTAGTCAGTTTGGACAAAAAAAATTTCTTTTTCTGCATAGACTGGACTTGACTATTTTGTTTTGATTTCTGACAATAAAGTTTATAATGTTTATAGTTTATTTATTTCAAAACACAGGAAATATTTGGGAGCTATAAATATTCGACATTCGATTTTCTTCTTTTTTTTTATCCCATTCATTTTAAAATGAAGAGTATAGACATTTTATCAAAAGAATATGTTAAAGTTAGTTTCCTTGGGTTTTTTTGAACTAAACAATGTTTCAATCATAATGTGTCAAAAACATAGTTTTGATAATGAACGTGATTGATGTTTCCATACTTTTATCAAATGTCATTTTCAATTAAATCGTGGATTAAATTTTTAAAATTGTTAATTGTGACTTTAGTTTTGGAAGGTTTTATAGATAACCCAGCATTTGAAACTAATAAATAATTATTTGATTGTCTTGGTGTCCTTTTGTCCATATGCTGTTACCATTAAAAAGTCCGAAGAAAACGTAACAAATTATGTGATGCGCACCTTCATAACACGACTTCTTAGATTTAAGAAAATGCTTCATGATGAGCTAAAAAATCTATTCTATGATTTATTCTTCAGAATGTATCATTGTAACAGTGCCTACTGTAACCATGTGTATCCCTGTTACAAATATTGCATAGACTATTATACAGTTTTCCTTCAGCTATTTCAGAGTGAAATTTCTAGTAAAAGTTAAAACACATTTAAGATAAAAGTTAATTTTTTTAAAGAATAACAGTTAATATATATGTTTCTTTCATCTTATCTTGTCCATACTTTTCATATGGTAACAATATGGACAGTAACATTAGAGACATATCGTATGAAAAATTGTAATTTACGATTAATTCTATTGTTAAATGGCAAATAGCATGCAGTTATAGAAATGTGAAGAGAAGCGAATTCATGTGAAAACCAAACTGGTTCTCATTTTAACGGGGCACATTTTCCTCAATTTCCTAATTCAGATTAACAAAGGCAATAACTCTGGAAAAAATTGCCATGTCTCATACCCTGAAGCCATCGGTTTTTCAATTTGGTTATCCTTTCTAAAATAGTTTCTGAGAAAAGGTGTCCCCATTGAATGTACTCATGAAATGAATCCCCCAAACGGATCGAGGTCCATAACTCAGGGAAAATAAACTCCGTCAAGGTATTGATACCCTGAAGCCACCCACCAAATTAGGTTATTCAATCTTTAATAGTTAATGAGAATAGTTCTCCCTTCGCTTGGACGGACGGACGGACGGACGGCGGAGCGCAGACCTAGATCCCCCTTCCACTTCGTGACGAAGGATGATAACCAATGTATCATTAATATTATAGTTATCTGTTAAACATTGTGACGGTATGGAAACAAAAATTATCTTCTATCAACTTTTCACCAGCTTAAAATCCAATTGACGCTTTTTGTTCAACCAATCAAAATAATGTTGCATGTCATATTTAGGGCCTTTAGTTAAAGTCAAAGGCAGACATTAACTTTATCGTTTGACTTGATGAGGTATTTCTTTTCCTATTTTTTTCTTATGATAACAGTAAGAACACAAATGGGTCAATATTTGTCAAAGTCATCTTGAGAGTTTTCATATTTCACTCTGTTAATCTCGTCAATATGATCTATTCATTGACGAAAATCTCTTCCAAAAAAAAGTCTTGGTCTATTTAAAGAAATAATATGTTTCATAAATTGAAAATCCACTGAGGGACGAGCCACTTTCAGCAAAATGTCACATAATACATACCAGAAATCAGACATATACAGCATAAATGCCGAATCTACTTCTCAGAATTTATTGTATTATAGTCCTTTAGCAAGAAAATAAAAATACTTGGGCTAATAACAAATGAATTCTCAATCGAGGTCGAACAAAAATGTACTCTTCGTGAAAATGATTCAATTACGATGATAAAAATTAAAGAATGTAAATAAACTATATTTCGGAACGTTTACATACCATTTAAGCTGTTAAAATGTGTTTTAAAGATAAAGATCAGGGTCGATAAAGAGGAGACAAGGTCTAATGATAAAACTAAGGAGAGAAGGTCTAATGATAAAACAGAGGAGAGAAGGTCTAATGATAAAACAGAGGAGACAAGGTCTGATGATAAAACAGAGGAGACAAGGTCTGATGATAAAACTAAGGAGAGAAGGTCTGATGATAAAACAGAGGAGACAAGGTCTGATGATAAAACCAAGGAGAGAAGGTCTGATGATAAAACTAAGGAGAGAAGGTCTAATGATAAAACTAAGGAGAGAAGGTCTGATGATAAAACTAAGGAGAGAAGGTCTGATGATAAAACTAAGGGGAGAAGGTCTAATGATAAAACTAAGGAGAGAAGGTCTGATGATAAAACTAAGGAGACAAGGTCTGATGATAAAACTAAGGAGAGAAGGTCTAATGATAAAACTAAGGAGAGAAGGTCTAATGATAAAACTAAGGAGAGAAGGTCTAATGATAAAACTAAGGAGAGAAGGTCTGATGATAAAACAGAGGAGACAAGGTCTAATGATAAAACAGAGGAGACAAGGTCTGATGATAAAACAGAGGAGACAAGGTCTAATGATAAAACAGAGGAGACAAGGTCTAATGATAAAACCAAGGAGACAATTTTGGATAAAAAGACACTTTACCGTCAATCGGAATAAAATTTCTAAATACAGTAGTAAATTGATACACGTGACCGTTTCCATTGTTATTTCCGAGTGTTTTTAGGCGGTGGAGGTTAACTGTAATAGTTTTCTAGTCAACAAACATGACATGATTTAAATGGACAGTTCCCTATGTATATGTTCTCTGATTTGCTTTAGGACTGCGACTTTGGCTATTTCAGTCACTATAACTAATACACGTGCATAGTACGATTTTCTTGTGCTTGCAATGAAAGTGCATGTGTGAATGTCTGCATTTCTGCCGACACTGTTTTGACAAGGTTTACTTTACACGGAAATGGTAAGTAATCAGGTATCTGAGAACAGAGACTGGTAGAAAACGTCCAGCATCAGACCAACGCTTAGCAGATTCTACCGAAATAAGAATAAAGTGTAACGTCAAGGCACAATTATTACATAGCCTTGTATAGTTAAATTTAAATGCTTTAATGTATGTCAAGTGTTAGGCGATACTCTGTTGCCAATTCTCTGTTTGAGCGGATCCCCACTTGAAGTGACAAGATCCCCTGTCCCGAATTGACAATATGTTACTTCATGCCCTTTGCACTCCGATATGCGATAGACCGTATGGGACGGTATGTCACGAATTAGTGGGCTCACTACATAGAAACTATTCGATAAGGTTACTAATTAGAGTTAGTAAGCTTACTAAATCGACTAAATTAGTAACCTAACTATATCATTAAAAACATCTTATTCAATAGTTTCTTTATATATGTTGTAAATTTACTAAACGAATTTGTAAGCTTACTTAATAGATAAATTTAGATTTCTAAGATTTCAAAATGATTTAGTTAGCTTCCTTACTCATCCAGTAAACTAACTAAATATCGATTTAAGTACCGGTTGGCTACCCATAGTATTATACAACGACCGATCGAAACACCTTCCAGGCGCTTGTAAGCACCACCTAGCATAGCTCTCAGGTCTCTGAGGCACGCAAACCACCACACCACGATATAAGGTATTGAGTCCAGTGGTGGTCTTGGAAAATAAGTCTAGATTTTGTTTTTATACAACTATAGCATCTAACATTTCGATTTACTCCAGGCGTTTTTATTAACTGTTATAGAATCAGAATTAATAGCCAAATGTTACCTGGAACCAAGTGTCCATCTTATTTTAGTTTAAACGAAAGCCTTTAGAACTATCAAGGATGCATAAGGAACATTCCAAATGGGTGCCTACAACTGTTCGTGATTATAAAAGAAATCCTCTCAGATTAGTAAAATAATAATTCTTTGGTCAATTATTATATAACAAAAATATTAATTTATCCAATCTAATCACAAGATAATGGGAACCAAAACATCATAAATCAGATAGAAATACTCACTCAAATGAGACCATACAGTCCGTTATCAACAGCAACCGGAAATTTGAGCAATCATGTGACCTTGAAAGTTATGGATGCGTTCTTGCGAATGCATCGCGTTTCTAGGCATGTCCATTTGTTAGGAAGTGTCGAGGGGCACAGAGTTTGTCACACATGTAAAACTTCATAAATAGTGATATTACATCGACAAGTAGTGGTTGTTTCTGAAAATTAACATATCAGCGCTGATCAGTAAGCAGAGTGACATTTTAAAAAAGGGCGAAATTTATTATCGAACACCGGACATTGGCGCGCGCCCTTTTCGATTTCTTAATATTTATGGTACCGTTTTTTATTTACAATCGAAAACGCGAAAATATCAAAATTTTGGTATTAAAGAGATGCAACTTTAAAAAGGTGAATTGAACCCATTTTTATATGATATTTTTGCTGTATTTAAGCCACAAACGAAATTCATGAAACATACTCTGTGTCACTTTTGATGAAACTTGATCAATTGGTCATGTGAAACCATCCTACAATTTCAACTGGTTTCCGGGGTCTAATGGTCAGTTCACTTGTAACCAACAGTTTCTAGGTTCGAATCAATGCATCGATACGTAAATTCACGTTTTTGAAATTTTAATGAGTGTCTTTGATTTGTAAAACAATTTAACTAACAATCATTTAAAGAAACAACATGCAGACAGAGTAAACATTTGGAAGAAAATACCTTATGACAATGATTATGCCTTATTTGTTATCATCAAATCAGGGGCGTAGGAACAAGGTTTTTTTTTGGCTTAGCCCGCCCCCCCCCCCCCCCACTTTTTTTCGAAATGGTTTTTTTTTTCAAAAAGACTATTTTCCCCTTTCTACTACATATTTCCCAATAACTGGTCTAGTATTGTCACAAAACAGTTACTATGCACTACTTTGAGGGTAGTTATAAAACTACTCTGAGGGTAGAACTAAAACATCCAATCAAACAAGGAATTAAGCTGACTTCAGTATTATGTCCTAATTGATGATAAGATGGGATAAGCAGCCAGCAAGCTTCCTTTTTTCTTCTTTTTTTTACGAGGTAATTGTTTCACAGTAACACTTTCTTTGATTTTGAATTAAACCACCTAAAATAAAATTCCAAAGAAGTTGAACTCCCATAGGAACATAAGCTGAAATTTCAATGGAAATAAAATTTCAAGATACATTTCCATGGAAACCCTAAAAATTATAAATATCAAAATGTAAAAAAATCACAAAAGACACAGCTACACGTACAGACTGAACAACATACATAAGTTACATACTCTGTGTCTCTTTAACCGACCATAGCTCATTAACTCATTGGATTATGATAAACACTGTTTTACCATGCGAAGTAAACATCACAAACTTCGATACATTGTATCGTAACTGACAAACAATAGCAATGATTGTTATAGCAAAAACGTCTGAAACAAATATAATTAACAAACGTTCCATCACAAGATAACACTGGAACAATTAGCATTTATGGTGTCCCTCCTGGGCTCTTCTTATACTAGAAGATTATGATTCTATTGGATCTGTAACTAGAACTGCTGAACTTATTCTGCAAGCTTCACAAAGGGGAAGGAGCAGGTGATGATAATGCTGCTTTTATCTTAGTCACCAGTTCCACCCAAAAACCATCACCTTCAACGTAGGAAATCGGTTGGTGTGCTTCAAGAAACGATCTGGCCTCAACAGGAAAACTGTCTGCATCCAATGTTTCCATAGCAACCGGAATGATAATATCCTGGCGAGTCTCGAGTCCGTGAAGCACGGCCATATTGAATTCCAGTTCTCGATCTCTTGACTTGAAGAAATCGTTTGTAAGGAGAGCTAAAGTCTTTCTGGATCCAAGCACGGCTTCTTCAATAACTTCCCTCATTGGGCGCCCGCTCAGAAAGTGGATCTCGCTCACTAAACAGCTGATTCCGTTCTGTTCCAATCTTTCCAGTAGCTCCACCTGCACGAATCTCCGCCATCTTGGTTCGTCCTCGTCGTACGAGATAAAGACGTCAAGCAGCTGCTCGACCGGAAGTGGATGTCCGAGAGAGTTGAAGGGGCTGACGCGTTTCCTGCCGATGTAGTAGAGATATCTGAGACGCCATCGCTTGTAATAGAGGGTTCCTGACACGCTGAGAATCATCACGAGACATACACACACGATGAGGACTGAGATAAAGATGTCCTCACTGTTGCAGTGGAACCAGAGCGTTGGCAATACCTGTTGGACATCTGACAGTTTAATCACTGACATGTCTGGGAGTATGCATGTTGTCTGGTTGATATTTTGTATGATAACCTTTGTTTCCGTCACCCACTGAACAAAGTCTAATGTGTCGCATCCACACCGGAGGAGAGCGTTGCCCGTGATATCTACCTTTACTTCGCTTGACTTTGATATCTGGTCTAAATCGTGACAAAGATTTGAGTCAAGACCAACCAATTCATTAAATGATAGATCAAGAAAGCGCAGTCCTTTCATATGTCCTATTCGTGACGAAATTGAGGAGAGCGAATTTTGACTTAGAACGAGATGCCTCAATCTTCCTAAATTCATAAACAGCTTTATTGGAAGAGTTCGTAGACGGTTTTTTCTCAATCCAAGATACCTCAGATTTGTTTGAGAGGAGAAAGTCTGCCCATCAACATCAAGCGACAGGGCGTAGCCGAGGTTGTTGTCATGGAGATACAGGTGGGTGAGACGAGGCATATCGGACAGGAACAGTGGGTTCATGTCATTGGCTTGGTTGAAGGACAAGTCAAACACCTGAAGTTCATGCAGACCGTACACTGGTCCCCCTAGACAGTACAGCAGGCTGGAAGACAAGTTTAACAAGTTAAGGTTGTTTATTGGGCCGAATTTTAAAACCGGAACTGCATAACCAAGCTTTAAAGAGTCAGCAATGATCGTGCGGAGACTGAAAGGGAAGGGTATAGGGAAGGGAATGTCAAAGAAAGCATCATCTCCCACAGAGGTTTCACATGTGGTTGTTCCAACATTCAGTAATTTCCTTTGGGACGTATCCACGGTGGTAGGTTTGGCACTATATTGAATTTCATCATGGCTTCTGCCTGTCATCTGTGCAGTTGATACAGTTAGGTTGGTACGCTTGTGTTTGTTATATTGACTTGAGGAATGGTCGCAGTACTGATTTGGTCTTGTTGAGATTCGCTCAAATGAACTTGTTTTGCTGCTATGTACTTGCAAGCCAATGTCAATGGCTTTGATTTTTGGTTTGAATATCAATCTGGCCAAAAAATCAGCAGCTACAAGGCGGTTATCCCGCACTGACAAATACTCCAAAGTGTTGGGTAAATACGTCATTGCGATAGGATCTATGCACACAATGTTATTGTGTTCCAAAACGATCTCAGTTATATTGGTCTTTGATAAATGCTGAAAATATCTTCCATGTAGGGTGTTGAGATGGCCCCTCGGGTTTATAGTCGTTATATTCAGGACTTTTAGCGAAGTGTGTTGGAATCCGACCGACCCAATCATAAGGTTGTTAAAGCTTAATCCGTCGTTTTCTTTTAAGTCTAACACTTCCAATGTCGGCAAGTTCTTGAAAGCAAGAGGCTCAATATCTGTAATCGCACATCTTGACATATTGAGGGTTAATGGTTGCCGTGTTGCAATGTTATAAAACAAATCTTCAGTGATTTTGTTTATGTTGCAGTTCCCTTCGTAGCCATTGAAATCCAACAACCTCAGGTTAGTTAGGTTTCCAAAGCCAGGACCAAGTGGTATATTGAATAACCCGTCCATTTGCAATTTCTCCAAGGTAGTCACGTGACTGAAAGCAACATCCGGGTAACCACTGCCACCAGCAGTGTTGTTGTTGATCTTTAATGTATTTAGATTATCCAGGTCCTTGAAAACACTATCAGGGAAGGAAGTATTGTTCATGGAGAGATAGTTACCTGCGAGGTTTAGATTTACTAAAGATTTTAATCCGAAGAAAACACGAACTTCAAGCTTTTTAAGATGGTTAAACGAAAGGTCAAGGTTTTCTAGGAAAGACAAGTTCTGGAAAGTGTAACTTGGAATAAGAGAGATGTTGTTGTGACGAAGAATCAGCGTGGTCACGTTAGTTGGAATGTCAATAGGAACAGCCGTTAGGTCACCGTTGGAACAGTCCACAGTTACCTCCCCTTGCTCTCCTTGAGAACACTTACAAACAGACGGCAAGGCGCGCCCAGTGTTAACACCAATAAGGATCGCAAAGAAGACAAATACAAAGATCATGATGATACAGTTTGGTGATTAAAGATCTTCTTTTTTTTAAATGCAAATTATTTTAGGAATGTAGACGGTTAAATGTTCGCGGCCACGTGAATCCTGTGCCTCGGCAGAGAACTTTAAGTCTTCAGCATGGTTTTGCAACAGCAGGTATCTGGAAAAATAAAATGAAAAAGTGTTGGATTTTCCTCAACTGTTTAGCTTTTTATACAGTTAAAGTCATAGTCTCATTTTTGTAAGGCAACTAAACTGAACTAATTATTCTTCACGAACAAAATCTGATCACTAACACAAATATTTCCTGTCGCATTTGCAAAGATTTTCATTTTTTATACCCGTTTTACAGTTTTGGATGAAGCAGCTTATTGGCGTATGCCGTTTCAGACCGATGAGGTACCGAATCAAGTGCAATCCCATCGCGAGTACGAAACACCGGAAATCTAGTCATCGCAGCGCCGATACTTATGACAGACGCATTCTTCACTGAGTTTACCACCTTTTTGTTATTTCTGTATTTGAAAAAGAGTAAGCTATTAGCTATTTTCATTGGATATTCAGCTGGGAAATTTTATGTGTTCTTCGTCACGGCCTTAGCGAAAAGACGTGGTAAGGACTAACGCTCGCCAAAGACATAATATTAGGGTAGGGTAGGGTAGTTTGAATGCGAGAATGCCTGAAGAGTTCTGAAAATTGTTTCAAACGTCAGGGGAAAGATTTCTGTGAGTGCTGAACTATTTGTCCGGCATGCATTACAATTTACCTTGCAAAAATGAGACTATGACTTTAATGAACTAGTTCATGTCATTGAAGGTGAATTTCAGTTTGGTGTTCAATTACAGGACTAACGCTCGCAAAAAACATAATATTCGGGTATGGTAGGGTAGTTTGAACTTCATTATTGAGGGCTAGAATACCTGCAGAGTTCTGAAAATTGTTGCAAACGTCAGGGGAAAGATTTCTGTGAGTGATGAACTATTTGTCCGGAAGTTATTACAATTTGCTTTGCAAAAATGAGACTATGACGTTTAGTACAAATTTCATATAAATTCTTGTTGTCATCGACTATTAGTTGCAGTCGTGGCCGAGTCCACTAAAGCAAAAGAAAGTTTCCATGATTCTAAGATTTCTGGGCACAAAATTATAAGGTTTGAATGTCTTGTCCTGATACTGTCTCAATTTGAAGGTAACATAATAACAGAACAACTGTGTACATCCAAAATGATTGCGAGATAAGACTGCAACTTAAGAACGGTGGACTCAATTTATAACTTTGACATTATGCTGAATGTAATCAAATAGCTTCGTGAATTTCAAATGAAAAATAAAATGTACAAGACTACGTATACAACCAATACTGAAGTATACACCTAAAAGAAAATAAAACAACATCTAGGATTTCTTTATTCTTTCCTATGTTCAGCAGCTCCTCGGAAGTAATATGAGGAGCCTAGACGGATCCATGATTTCAATTCGAGGGCTGGCAATACTCACTGTGTAAAAGCTGATGACCGTTTGCTATTTTAGTGGCTTCACAAGATGTCGGCGACCGTTCACCCGTGGAATTTTCAATTCTTGTTTTCAGCTCAACAGTTTTATATGAGTTCAAAACTATATCAATATAAAAGTGTGATTCTGTCTACGGTCGCTCATAAAATGTACAAAGTTACTGAAATACTTCATATCAGGAGAAAATACCCGACGATGACCGTAAATAAGTTTAAAGTGCAACTCCGGGTGATTTTGCTCCAAAATTGTCCGTCTATATACACTTTGCTTCACATGTAGGCCTACATCTAATAGACGTGAAAAACACATTCATTAGTTGAAAGTCATCAATATCACTAATACCTTAGCTATTCGGATGAAGGATGTATTTAGCAAATCGTAAAAGAAGTTGAAAACTCTACCGTTTACGTCGCTGCTTTGACGTGTCGGCTATCTTACTTTACGGAAAACACCGGGAAAACCTCGATTTCGTCCTATGGAATGTGTGACGTCACATGTGTAAAACAGATGGCCTCTGTCGTATCTTTACACTGTCAGACAATGAAATAGCGCGGATTGTAGGAGCCATACCAGTCGACCAATTCATATTAAGATTGGCAAGATATCTCCTTATGAACTTCTGACGCAATAGTAAAAATGAAAATGATGATTAAGTTGAATTAATGTCCATTACATAACCCGGAAGTGAGTCTCTTCCCAGGTAGCACACCTACATCGGCCCGACATCGGCCTGATGCTGTTAACATCATCGGCCCAACACCGGCAAACTTCATCGGGCCGACGAAGTTTTGCTCATCGGTTATTCATCGGCCCGACGTCGGCGAATGATATCGGCTGAGCATCGGCCCATCATAGATTTATTAATTCATTGCTTTCTTGTAATTAGGAGATAAACCTATTGTGTTTTTAATTTTTTGTGATTCGAACGTAGATTCGAAACCTGTTGATTTCATTCGGAGCCGAACGCGTAGCGTGAGGCTTCGAATTTAGAATCAACAGGTTTCGAATCTACGTTCGAATCACAAAAAATTAAAAACGCAATTGGTTTATCTCCATTCTACCATGACGAGTTAATAAGCTTTTAAATTACATTTCTTTTATGTCGCGAAAGTTTAGGTGTGACGCGGTCATAGGCATTTCCATTTGAAATAGGTATAATGGGTAACACCTAAACTAATATTGAAGTGAAAAGATAGAGTAGGGAACGTAACAAATTTCGTTCGGCTCCGAATGAAATCAACAGGTTTCGAATCTACGTTCGAATCACAAAAAATTAAAAACACAATAGGTTTATCTCCTAATTCGACGATGAAATAAACCAATCAAAAACAAGGATTTTAAAATGTCATGGTAGAATTAGTATTTACTCACAGGTGTTGAGCTCGAGCATAGTCTACAGCATATCATTAGTGAACTGTCAACTTTTTGACATCTTACCCTCTGCTTACTTTACAGCTGAGTTTATATCAATCTTTAATACATCCTGGGTGTAATTTTCCTGATTCAAACAAGTATTCATCAAACAAGTGTTACCGAGACATGCTCAAAATTAAGGAAAAACATCTCCTCCGGTACAGCATTTTTATTAGCAAAACGGATACAATGGTGGTAAAATTTGACAGTGAAGCTTCCTGTTTTCTTGAAAAGAAGAATTCTACCATGACATTTTAAAATCCTTGTTTTTGATTGGTTTATTTCATCGTCGAATCTACGTTCGAACATGATTTTTTAGATAGCCGATTAACCGCGTTTGAATACATCTGCCTCAAGGCTCTATGCAAAGAGAGACGCAACAGCACTGTTCGGAGTTTGACCTTCTACCGCTAAACATGATGAAAACGTGCTTTTGATAGCCTTTTGTTACCAATTACCATTAGGCATACATACTTCTTAACGCTTATATAAACAGTCCATTACTCATTCATATGATTTGTTTGCATTAATGTGGAAAACGTTTGATTTCAAGCCGCGATGACTGGATCAGACTCGGCCACGATAGTTTTCATTCTAACACTGTGACGTCATGGGCTTGTGCAGAGTGACATGACGTCACAAGACTGGTCACGTGATCAGCTTAAGGAATTCGGCATCGGCCATTTTGTTTGAGGTGATTCAGTACTTTTTGGAAGTCAAATTCTCATGTTATATGCTTGTGCAATGAGTTTCAAGAAAAACTCAATGCTCTGACTTGTTATTTTGACAATTCTTTGATTTTTAACGTTCCGTACTCTATCTTTTCACTTCAATATTAGTTTAGGTGTTACCCATTATACCTATTTCAAATGGGAATGCCTATGACCGCGTCACAACTAAACTTTCGCGACATCAAAGAAATGTAATTTAAAAGTTTATTAACTCGTCATGGTAGAATGGAGATAAACCAATTGTGTTTTTAATTTTTTGTGATTCGAACGTAGATTCGAAACCTGTTGATTTTAAATTCGAAGCCTCACGCTACGCGTTCGGCTCCGAATGAAATCAACAGGTTTCGAATCTACGTTCGAATCACAAAAAATTAAAAACACAATAGGTTTATCTCCTAAGTATCCCACCGGCCCCTGATAAAGTTTTCCTCTGAAAAAATAAAACATATAGTAAATATTTTATGAAATAAACTAAAATTGTATCAGTTATCTTTACTAAATATGTACAAAACTTTTAAAGAATTACATTACATTACATATAGTGATTAAAATCATATATGATAAACCAATTAGAACTAAATATTATAAATTTTATTCTTGTAAAAATCATAACAATTTATGAAAAACGGAAATCTGATGATTAAAGGTGATGCTTACTTAAATCTTACTCTGGCATTTGTACTCCTGGACAGATGGCAAAGCAAATCCTTCCTGAAATAAAAGAATTTCGATAAAATTGGAAAAGAAACGGGTATATAAGTTGCCCATTAATATTACTCCCGCATGCTCATAACTAGAGTTCACATCTTGTTCAGTTGCGATTAACTCTGAAAAGTGATAGATATTTCACATACTCGTACTGGTGGTTACTTATGATTGCTCAAAATCAAAACCCTAGACCCCAATTACATTTATGCATTAACGTAATAAAAATCCATTTAATGTCACATTGTTTTGATCTGATGAACTCGTACATGAATACCTGGTCGTCATTGCTTTTGATTCCTTTCATGGAGTAATAATTCCCGGGTTTAGGTTTGTCTCCGTTTTCAAGGACCTGAAAGTGTTGCAAAATATGTCATATAAAAACTAAAGTAAAAGTATTTTGTGTATTTGTACTTCCTTCTTATGTCACTTGCATAGGTCATGCGATCAGTTTTCCAAATTAATATACAAATTCAGCAGTGTCGGCCGTCGGGTTCAGATACACATTAACTCAAAACTTTACCTAGAAAATCAGGACGAATGTTAGCTTGTAATAAATTGATGTCATAGCATAGCATCTTTGGGCAATTTGAATGATATCATGAAGTTTTTGAAAAAGTAAAATGGATTTAAATGTTGATAAATATGGCACAAAAGACTGACAAATTTTTAAAAACTGACAACATTCCTAGCAAACATGTCGTCATCAAACAGTGTGCCTTCTCACAGGCAAATTTTGACCAACATATTGATCGAACTATCGGTTTATCCTTACCAAACTTAAAAAATCAGTTTTAACATTGAATGAAGTTTTTAACTTTAACAATGACTTGGTTTTTATCACTTATTTTCTCGTTTGAATAATCATGCATGTCTTAGGTGCGTAGCTTTACCCGACAGCACTGTACATAGTAGGCCTACGATTTATTCAAAAACATATTAATGGCTGTGATAAATTTGGAAATAAAATAGTTGTTGTCTTGCTTATTTTTACAGTTATTTGAAAATTGGCATATTGACAGTTTAATACTATTACAGCGACATTTACCTCAATTATGATAGATAACAAAGCATTTGTTTGTTAACGAGGTAAAAAAAAACGACTACGAACACAATTTTTTATCAACGTCAGTGAAGTTTGACATCGCGACATTTAAATTTCACTGTCTTATTAGCAGAAGCTTTGGGGAAAGAATCCAGGTGGCAGTAAACAACATGAACATCCAGTCGCAATAATATTCGTTATCGCTCAACTTTGTGACTCAACCATCAAAACATTCAGTGACGAGCAATTTGACTGACCTAGCCTATAAAAGTGACACGTCGTTTGCTTGAGTTACCGACCACACAGCAATTAAAATATTTTATCTTCAAACCGTACATCAATGGTACTGATCTATTATAATTTATTGACTTCAGTTGACTAATTCATTGTTTATGCAATAATAAACGAACATTGTCCACCAAGCCAAGACACAACCATGGCATGGCCATCATAATAACATGATGAAGGTCAACATTACCGTAACTTTGCAACAGCAATTTGGTTTTACTCAAACATCTACTCATCAACAGCAAACATGATCAAGAGTAATCTTTGTACGCCAATCCTGTTTTAACGTCATAGACAATGAAAAGATTATAATTTTTTAAAATACTTACTTTTAACTTTAGGCGCATATTGCGTAACATCAACTGGAGCAGACGACACTGGGTTATCATCAAAACTTGCATAGTGATTTAAAACGAAACATTTATATAAAAGTGGGATTGCGATGCGGAAAAAGAGAATGTATAAAAAAATACAAAGATGTTCAAAGCAAAAGGACTTTATTGTCAATTCCTGAAATATTAACTGTATATGAAACATTTTGGTGTCAAATGTCTAAAGACAGAAGGCTAAAAAAATACAGTTAATTTCAAATATTTTTTTAATAATAAATAGATGCCCGAAAAATCTCATGTAACCAAAGCAGCAACATATCTAAAGAAATTAAATAATTATATATGTTTCCATTTTATTCATTTCGTCACTAAAAAGGGGCCGTATCATTTATCTAGAAGGATTCTATATAATAATTCTATAACCTCCAAGTTTACTCATCAGCCCGAAGTCGGCCCGACGCAGTTTGCCGATGTAAAACAAGTGCCGACGGTGCCGCTGTTCAGCCGACATCGGGCCGATGTAGGTGTGCTACCTGGGTTCATACATTGAACTCGAACGTCAAAACAGTACTAATTTCGGTCGAAAAGACATCGGGTAACGTACGTGTTTTAACAAATACCCTTACCAATGTAAGGACAAATGATGATTTAAACAAACATATGTTGTGTAACTGTATTTTTGTCGTTTGATTTAGCGAAATGCCGCTCGTTACGTAAGTCAACTTGCACGTACGTACAACGCAGCAATATACACGAATGTGAAATACCATTCAATGTATCGTGGACAGATTCAAAATGAAATTACCAGCTGCATACTTTTTACTTATTATAAAATTGAAAATTATGATAACATTTTACGAATGCATAGTAAAATCATAATAACTTGTGGTGGTTGAATCAGGCAAATTTTTTCAATTATTTGCTGATTTCGCTAAATGATTATTTGTGCATGGCCGATGTTCGATATGGAATTTTTATTGTAAGCTTTCCATGTTTTAAAATCCATGACAAGTCTTTATTTTCTTCTGACCAAATACAAAAATTATCAAATATTCTGAACCTTCATTCATTTTTCATATTACCTTTGTTGGAATTGGAAATAAGCTGATCAATCGCCCTTCATATATATTCACTAGGAATAAGGATAACATTTTTTTAAAATAAGTCTATCAAAATATATGATATTTTAACAAACAATGTATTGACAAAAGAAATACAGTGAAATAATGTTAAAAAAATTGGTGCAATTTTCTTTCTTTTCTTGGTGTTGCAATAAAAATAGATAAATTATTATTTAAAGTTTACACATAAAACAAATAAGAATTCCCAAGTACAGTGTTTTCTTTGTGATGTTATTTACTTGCATATTGACAGCACATAAAATTCCCTTGTTTGCTTTAATTGCTATTTTTCTTCTAAATATTAACTTTAACTAAGCATTGCCTTATACAATAAAATAAACTGCTATGAATGCTGAATAAAGTCATGCATTGATGTCTATAACCAAGATATTTAACTAATGACATTGCATATTCAAAAAAAAAATACAATTTTTGTTCAGTCATCTAAAGACATCTTCTGTGTACAAAAAAGTGTTTTTGTTTCCAGATCCTCCACCCTAAATATCATAAACTGTCACCATTCTGTCACAGCATTAAAATATTGGTCAAGTGAATACTATTTTGACACATTAATAAGATATAGATTATAAATGCATGTGATAAGATTCATATTACAAAAATGGAACAAACCATATATTTGTGTTTATCAGTCTTAATGTTATGTTATTCGAAATTAAGGGGGGGAAATGCATTGAGATGATTGACCTAATTTTGAAAGTCAAGTTTGGCACACAGAATTATTTGGCTTGACATAATTTCCAAGCTTTGCACAAAATTATGTTTAATTTCCTGATTAAGGAGAATGATTTAAGCAATGTTTGATATTGAATCTGATTGAATAAATTAAATTTTATAAATCACTTCTGTTTAAATAATAATAAAATTTATTTGATTCACTTTATTTTGCTTTGTATTTTATAGTTCATTTACAAAAAATGTTGAAATAATAAAAGTATATATCATTTTGAAATTTAGAGTTGAAAGACTAAAATGTAAATGGGGTCATCTGGTTATTTTTCACCCTTTTGAAAATTCTAATATCAACAACAAATTATCTGTGTTCATATCATAAATATGATTTTTTAATTTAATCAAAATCCCCAGTACAACAAATTTAACTTCACCGATTGTTCAAATGTTTTTTTCATACACGTGTACTGATGTAGATTGAGGCCGCCTTTCGAAAGTCACGGCAGCGAAATAAAAACAAAACTCGGCGACTGATGAGAGCTGCGTTCGAGAGACTTACGATTACACATCATCTGTTTCATTGAGGCTGAAAAAAGAAGTGATATTGATATATTCGACAGTAAACTGACGAAGAAAAGAATTATTCTGAAGATTTAGGAAAATTATAACAAGGAGTCACACACTGTTTTTAATTGGGTGCATTACCCGTGTAGACACAGTGTAAAGCAGTGGTTTGAGACCGAGAATTTATCGTACGAATTGTTTCCATAATAGCGTGTAAAAGTCATCAAAAGGCTTTTTCCTTTTTTCTAAATTTTCGTACAGCACTTATATTTAAAAAACATCAACCTAAAACGTTCTGAGTTTTCAATAGCTATGAGAACACGATCACCTAATCATGAAATGTGGTGTTGTTTACATTTGTTATGGTGGCTACGTCACGTGTGTTTTCCACAGTTGACGTCACATCCGGTTGATTTCACGGAACAACACGATCGGAAAGGCAATTTACTATCCTTTTTTCAATCGAAATTATTTACATAATCAAGTTATCTAAACTTGTTAAAACCTGACGTAAAATCAATTCAAGAAGGATATATTATGAAAATATGCACATAAGTGTACAATTTGGCTTGTTTAAATAAGTTGATTTTACCCGGGAGCCCCACTTTAAAGGGTTTAGGAAATCATGTTGAAATTACACTTTCCACATGTAACACCTTACTCTTAAATGTAATGATATTAAATTCCATTTAAAAGAAAAATTTTGGGACCATGCATTTAAAAGATACAAGCTAAGTAAAGTAGCTGAAATCGACTGACCTAGTAAAAAGACAAGTTTTATGTCACGTGATAATGTGACGTCATGAAGGGAACGTAAATATGGCGTCAACACGTATTGAGTACCACCTCAGTGTCCACAGTGATGGCTCCCCGTGGCCTTTCGACTCATCTGACAATGGAGATGAGTCGGATAGGACTAAATTTTATTGCCGACAAGTCCGACCGAACCGCACAATCCGATTCGAGCCAGTGAGGGATTCCTCCTCAAGTTCTGACGGCAATGGCTCTGACGACCATGACCGATTGAACAGCTGCGTGCAAGGTAGGCCTAATTAAAGTTATTTCATAGGAATGAAAGCCTTGTCATTTCAGGTCAATGCTGTATTAACATTTAATTTGAAAAGGGGCTTAATCAAAATATATGTTAAGCAGATGATTTAACATAAAAACATAACATGAAAATAATAATATATTGTTAATTAGAGTTATTTCCCTTTGCCATTGATCGTATGAAGGACCATATAACTCGGTTCCTTTCTTAATTATTCTGTCAGTTGTAGGATTATTTATCCTAGATTTTAATTACATGTATAGTTGATCTTGTTTAACATGTTTGCATCTATATATGTGACCGTTTCGAAATAAATTACACTCATTCAAAGTTATTTAAAATAGAAAACAAGTAAATTATTTAAATGCGTCACCTGTTTTCGTGGTATTTACATAAGACAACGTCGCTTGACATAAACTGGTCCCAGCTAGATAGCACTTACTTTGTTGATCAGTTGTTTTGCATGAACACGATCAATTTTCAATAAATCTATCCAACTGCAGATGTCACTACTGAAAATCAAGTGCTATTTCATGCTTTTCAGTTGATACACTTCTAGAACATTTTTTTATCAATAGTTTGATCGAAATATATACGTCATCAAAGTATCTTAATGGTTTCTTTCCAATGCTGTCATGATTCTTATTCTCAAAGGTATAACCAGAGAATAAACCCTGATCTATTCTTAAATTTGTGAAAATGCAGAAGGGTTATTGCTAATCTACATTTGGGCATTTGTAGAATTTTTCAGTGAAAAATAAATGATGCATCTTTTTAACATCTAAATTTTGCTTTGAACGTGTTATTTCATATACAAGATATTAATCTGTTAAGAAGAATTTTATATCTACATCAGTGCACACTTACTTTTCCTGAAATATTTATATCAATGTCATAATTGAGCTTGTGAACGTTTTAAACATGTAACAAGTTAGTTTAAATGATATTCTTAAGTCACCATTTGTGTTTGAAAATCAGTTAAATATTACCTTGTCTCATTGGTTGTATTGCCATTATTTGACCCAAGACAAATACAATTTAAAAAAAGTGACGCCAAAATAATTTGTAAAAGTTGGCATCTCTTCGAATAATATTTAAATATAAAGAATAATAAAGAATAATTGTTTGTTTAGTTTAAAATGTTTGAAGTATGTTTTATCATAATCAATTTGTGATGTTTAAGAAGTGCACAGCAGTAGATTTCTTAATACTACGAAAATACGTGACACGAAAGTGAGAGCATATGAATGTTTAACTTTTCTCAATTCTCCACTCTTCATTTATGAATGGATAAACTTTTTTATTACCTACGAGGGCAATCATATCGGGGTTCATATTTTTCATACGATGCCCTAGGGCAACATATCACTTTTTCATTGTGACGTCACGTAAAAAACAATGCTTTGACGTCACAGTTCGCCTATGACGTTGTGTTCCAAATGCGCCTATGCCTATGGTTGGATGTTGATTTTGATTAGTTTCTTTCATTTCTCGACTTCGGTAATAAACAGAATATCATATTCGTGTCCATGACATACTATGTTTACGACACTCGTGCCTTAATATCAGTATATCCCTCGCTCTCGCTCGGGAAATACTAATATTAAGCACTCGTGTCGTAAACATAGTATGTCATGGACACTCATATAATATCCTCTATATATCACTTCACATAATCAAATTCTTTTCTTCAGGAGGGACTGTAACCATTGTTATATGATGCCCACAGCCAAAAAGAGCTGGTGTTGTCAGGAGGTAGACAAGTACAGGGACATGTTCAGGGTTGAGGACCCACCTGTCTGCTGCCCCACCCTCCACCCCAGTGTTTTGCTGTTTGCCCGAACACTGATGTGCTAGACACAGCATTTTACCAGTTCAGGCAGCAATACCAAACTGATGACTCAAATAAACAACCAGATAGCAAGTCAAAGTGATAAAAATGAAGATAAATCTGACATGAATTATTTATTTCTTGAAAACATAAGTTCAAATTTCAAATAAACTTTATAGTTTATAAACTATACAATAACTTCAAGTGGTCAAACTTGTTATAACCAAACTGCCTAACTAATAAATGATTCTGAACTCATAAAATTTTCCTGTTCATTCTCTGTGTGTATTCAAATTACATGCCAATCCTTTAGAAGACAGATGAAGAATTTAGTGCCATGAGTTCAATATTCTAACAAACAGTGACAAAAGTCTATGAAAAGGTGATAAATTGTTATTCCTTTTTTTGGAGAAAAAAACTATTGCAACATTTTCCCCCTCCAAATGTATCAAAATCTTGTAATGAGATTATGTAAAACAACTAAATAACTCTATTTTGCCTAGGCTTGAAAATAGTAGGCAATTTTGTTACTGCACTGTTACATTTTCGCCCACAAATCAATTCGCTCTGTATCTCATCAGGAATCAATCCTTGGAGTAGAAACACCTGCAAAACAAAATGAAATTCATCAATTTGCATGTAAAATTGAAATATGAGGAATTGACAATGTAAATAATTATTTTAGTGATTTTCACACAATACAAAAACATTAACAAATAAAAAATCCTAAATAAAAGGTATTCACTTTTATCTTTCATCTAATGTGTACATTCTTCGAAAACTTAGATATTTATGTTAATATCTCAATATGACACTATTTACTAGGTACTTAGACAATTAATATCATAATTAGAGTAATTTTTCCATCACTGTTGTATTTCACAAACCTTTACTCTCTTTGCTTCAAGATTATTGAACTTGAATATTTTTGTCCTTTACTTGGCTTCCATCTGCTTGGTTGATGTTTTAAAAAGGCACCATCCATAATACTGGCGACTGCTGTATTTCCCTAATCAATCATCAAAAACTTTTTTGTTTGGAGGTACCCTGACATCAGGATGATTTCCTCTTGTGTGTAGCATCTGGAAAAAATAAAGGAACAGGGAATAAGTATAGGTTAAGACTACAAAAAAAAGGAAATTTAATTTTTAATTTTTTCAACATTAAATCCACTGAAAAAGGACACACAGACACAGACTAAGTATTGACTCTCAAAGTATCCATATCATACAGGCCATCGTAGCAAATGATATTCTATCTCGTTTGGTCAGTCATAAATAATGGGACGGGTTAAATATATTCAACAAGACTAAAGCTTACTTTTTACAGTTCCAATTTCAAAAAGTAATAATAGCCTAATTGTAAATTCACAAATGTTATTTAATCTACCATATTTACTGTTCCATCCTGTCATGTAAAACAATGTGAATAAAAAAAATTTCGAATATGTGTGAAATAATTCCCCTTGGTCCCAATCTCACGCTGAATTTCAAATGATCGAAAACCGGACAATATTTAATCAAGAGCACGTTAAAACTGTCATGTTAGCTGACATTCTTTAAGGTTATGCTTTTCGTAATAAATGTTACTGATGATTACATACAGAATTACAGACATATATTGTTTACTGTATAAAACATTATCAACGCTCACCCTTTAAAATTCCCTCTTCCGAACCGACGAGAGCTAGGTCACTTCGACTTGAACGCCTGTTCGCCCATTTTTTGTACTTTCGCAGTTGCGCGAAGTTTCTTGTGGTAGGGAGGTCGCGTCAAATTCCTATAACACAAACCCTTGAGCCAACAGTTTTGAAATTGGTGGCGGATAAAAGTGCTTATCATTACAAAGTCTTTCAATACCTTAATGAGTGTGTACTCATTAAGTGAACGTTTTAATCCATCATTTACTTTCGCTCTCACGAACAACTTCAAATGTGTTTCGTCAAAATGGCTGGCTGACCCGCCGTGTTTATTCCGGAAGTCCTAAATATAGATTGTGCTATGTAAAATTTTAACGTCCTTACGAAACGAAGTATTCCTTTACAGTAATATTGCATTTTATGGAGCTTCAATTAATATGCGTCATGCTTTCATCCACTTGTAACTTTCATTATGTTTTGTTTCATACATTGACTTCACAAATAAAACAAATAACTTTTCAGGGTTTATGTGTTTAATTCCATTACAATATAACATATTGGAATATATATATAACTAATTTATTTTACAGAAAAAATACGTTTTACACCTTTAATTACAAATAATACTTTTTATCACAAATATCACATTTAATGACAAGCACATATCTCATTACTGGTAAAACGTTTATCATTAATTGTAACTTTTTCCATTTGTAACAGCCTTTTTAATAGAGTTTACACGTACAGATCATCAAACACACCGAGATTTAAGTACTAGTAATAAATTTGAAGCGAACATAAAATACGCTAGGCAGAATTCACTTGCAAGGGCAAACAATCATCCATTCCCTACATGTAAAAACTCCAACAACAATGTCATGTTCATTAATATACATATTTATGTTTTGTATCTGTATAATATATTTTAAAAGTTGAAAATTCCAAGAATTTTTCACTGAAACGTCACCCAATTATCACGAAACTAGTGTACGTAGTGGCAAACTGGTTTCAACATATCATTGCGCACGAAGAACAATTTCGCCGGAAAAGAAGTCTTCTGCAGCAGTGTGTACCAAAAGTCTTATATAATTAATATTAGGCACGATTCGGTTGTCATTTATTTTTAAAAATTACCGAACGATCTTTGGAAACATATTGCTTTGCCTAAAATGTATATACGATAAAGTTTCCTATGAAAGAATCGCTTAGAGTTGGGTGAATGTTTTAACGTTTGTTATTCCAAGAATGCGGTTGCCAATTTCATGGTTTGAATAAATACAGAAATTGACAATCCTAAAAAAAACCCTTCAAATCCTCTTAAAAAACACTCTTTACTTATTTGACAAAGTTAATCTATATTGTACAGTACACAAGTAAACAGTTTGAAAGATTGAATATGCCAATTGTTAAGAATTGCGCATGCCAATTCAGTATGAAACGGTAAATGTGTATGTCATTATAACTACGACACACCTATTGTAACACATTGGAAATTGTTATTTTTGTGTGTAATAACTGGTTATGACGAGAACCCTTAATTAAGATGATGGATATTGACAGTGTCAGAACACTTTTTCCGAGAAAGCTTTATCGTAAGAAGATAAGAATTCTTAGCGGAAAGAGAGATGTAGAAAACGAAAATGCGATAGTAAGAGAGTTTTAATGTTATAAAGACTTCTTGTACGGAAAGATTTCCTCAAGTGGAAAGTAAATATTTTTACAGATACAATACAAATTGCAAATGGGGTAGTAAAACCTCGTTATTACGAGTTCATGTAACGTACAAAATATTTTGCAAAGATGAAATACTTAATGGCTTAAAAAGTGTTGTAACTAATTTTTAATAAGAAAAAAAATTAGGTAATCCCCTTTTTGCAAAGATAAAAGTACAACTGTCAAAATTTTGCCTCGTAATCACGTATTAAAAAAAATTATAATTATGATGGGTCTTCATTATGATTTTATTTATCTCTTAATTAGGACCTTTTCAAAAGAAAGATACAAATAACATATGAGGTATTTTATTGACATTTTAAAGACAATCTTCTCCTGATTACGAGTTATTAAGATACAAAACTAATTTCCAACGTGTTTTCATTGATATTTCGTAAATAACAATCATTGACACATCTGAAGAGAAGAAGAAGATGTCAATGACGGAAAAGAACTTAAAAACGATATCTTACAAATAAATACACATTTGCAACGTATAAAGTTTACACACATGTAAGTATAAGATAACAATTAAATATGGTTTACAAAGTACATTTTTCCGGATTGTAAAATTCCTTTCCGTCGTTTGCGTTACATTTTATAATGACCGGAAATGGCTGTATGTAGAAAAAAAACGTAAGCAATTGTTTTACTGGCCTCAAGCAAGATTTTTAGATGAAGCAAAATACGTAAAATATTGACATAAATCTATGTACAGGTTTTTAAGAATGCTTGTGGACAGTAAAGTGTGATATAAGCAAAATATGTGGATATGGTAATCTAATTGACAACACATGAAAAGTTGACCAATGAAATCGCTAGCATTCAATATTCCCGTAAATATGTGAAGAAGAGTAATTCGACTTAATCATATTTCTTGGCTTGAAGCTGTCGGAAGATCTTCCCACAAAAATATTAAAATATCCGAAGAGAAAAAATGATTTTTTCAAGCGAACTTTTATAGTCGAATGCATGTCAATTTCTCGCGACTTGCACGTGAAGGCACGTGAGATTACGAAAATTGTCACAACTTTGCTGTGACGTCACAGCCGCAGTCGAATCATTTTGTATAGGATCGAAGAGAGAGGTAGGTTGCTCGACGCGACCTCCCTACTTGTGGCATACATTTTTTGGGAAGACCGTGAGACATGCATCCGGCATCATTTTAGGTTTCGATCCATACGTTGTAGCTACATAATTAGGTTGGATGTAGGAACCGGTTGAAATGTGCTGAACAAATGTAGCTGTATACTTGACTACTACCGTACTAGGTGCTGATTTCCAGTCGGCTCGGGTTCTTTGCACAATTTTCGTCCATCGTTTTGCGATATCGATATCCGTGGCAAAATATGAAGCATTATGTTCTCTTGTGTGGTTTGACTACAGTCTACAGCCCCCTACCACACAAATAAGAGGCATTTCCGACTCCTCTGTTCCCGGCTTCTATTCGGCGCTGTGTAACGATATGGCGGGTCGACGTAATGTGTTCCCTCCGTGATGTCATTAGGTCAGAGGTCAAAGTTTGTTTACGTTTTCATAGGTGATCAAGTTCAGCAGCCAATTACTAATTATTCCATTCGGTTAAAAATTATTTGTTTGCATCATTAGTCTTTTTGCACTTCAAATAATATTTTTAATCTTCCATATAGGTCACATTTCCTATTCCCTTTAAGGATGACCGTAAAGCGTTGCTAAAAACGCGTATGATGACCGTAAATGGCATAAGGAGAGATGTGACGAAAAATAATATACTTAGACTGTTTATTTTCATTAAAGTTAGGTCATATGAGTGAAAGCGATATGAGGGTCTATTTTTATATCTTCCTTAACTGTTACACGGTTACAGAAAAACAATATCCTAACAATGACAATGACAGTATATAAACTGATAAACATATAATGTACCATGAAGAAGTGAAACTTGGGGATCAAAATATGAGTTGAAAAGAATCCATTTGTTTTCAAATTTTGTATTGTATTTCTGATTATACATTTATAAATATGCCTTTTTGAAGAGAATATTATTTGGGTCATTACCTTAGTAAGATGAAATGTTCCAGACCACACTATTGTTATTATGATTTCCTGACTAAGAAAGGTATTATCTAGATCTCAAGTTTTTTTCAAAATATTTTGGAATTGAAATCTAAATTAAAAATCAATAAGCTTCACATCTTTGAAAAAAGCAAAAAAAACCCTTGTACCATACAAAGTCAAAGTCAAAAGGTTTTTCTCATTTCAAAATAGTCCTTAGTTAATAACCATCAGATATAAGTTAATCATACAAGATTCTGCATCCCTTATAATGTGTAATGAGGCTTTAGTTACAGAAGCGCTAATGTTTATATTATTGATGATTATCTTCCTCTTGTTTCTAATAGTTTGTTTACAGGGCCTTGGTTGGATACGAATAACATATTGTTACAGGTCCTTTGATTCCATACATAAATCTTAATTTTTCAAAAGGAATAAAACCTAATGTGTCACATAAGTCTTTGATTGGTCAGATGCCTTTATAAGCCCATCGTTCTATGAAATAGTGGGTTTCTTTTAATTTGTGATTAAACCATGAAGCCTTGGTTAGAGTATCTACATATTATCATCATCTACTTCAATCTATCTTCAATATCTGGTACATGCCTTTAGAACATAACGCCAGTATGGGTGTTCAATATCAGAAATTTCAGCTACATTATAAATATCATGAAAGAGTATATTACATAGGTTACTATTTGTCTCTCTTCTACAATGAAATCTCAAAGTGGATATTTTCAAAGCCTCAATGAATCTTCCTACACCCTCAATCCTCCGTGAACCGCCATCTTTTTTTCAATCGTTTCATGGTTTCCCTTTCAATCTTATTTCTTTGACATTCAAATCTTACAATATTTAAATAATTTCAAGAGCAGAGATATATAAAAAAAATCCTCAATTTTACAAAATTTGAATAATTTCAAGAGCAGAGATAATGATATCATGCAACCCAGGATTTCAGCTACAAAGAGAAATAAGTATGGAGATAGGGGGTCCCCTTGTCTGCAACCCGATAATGGCCAATTGACTTACACAAGATTTAGGATCAAGAGTCAAAAGATTCCTTAGTCAGATGCTTTGTGTCCTGTGGTAGGACCACCCTTTGATTGCTGTACTTCTGATGGATTCACTCTCCGAGGCTCTGACTCATTGTACAACATTCGGTTTCGATTTAAAGGGTTATTGGCATTTTTTTTGACATTGATATTATTAAACAACTGAAATGTCTCTCCCCTACAACTGGCAAAACAGCTTAAGCGTTTTTTTATGAATGTATAATTAAAAACAATTCTTTAATAGAAGATAACAAAGTATATATAATCTATGGTGATGACATGTTTTGTATATAAAAAATATATTGAAAAATGCTTAAGATGAACAATGTAGATACAAAAATTTGCAAATTAGGTCAAATATAATAGTTTTGGTCAAAAGTCATAATGGTACCGTCAAATGAGATAAGGCAATGCTTGATTTTTATGAAGCTCAAAAATCAAAAGTTGCAAAAAGGAAATTCTAGTTTTAATGGGTTGTAGAAGGTGAAGGGCTTTCAATTTGCTACTAATGCTTTTTAAAGCTACTTTAGTCAATTTAAATCAATTTATACTTCTTCCTTAGAAAACAAGGACCATTTTAAGTGTTGTTGACCTGGTGGCAGACTTGATTATGACAGAGAACACATAGGAAATGTGATATTTTTCGAAATGTAAGTTATCTCAGCTGTAATAAATGATACCAGATGTGCTTCAGATCCCATGGTTGCTTTTTGTCAAGGAGTCGACTCTAAATATAATTCATGAAATACAAAGAAATTCAATTACAATGATAATCATTTGTTCCACATCTTTTTACACTTTTCGAATTTTCAGCGTTGTTTTTGGATTTTTTGTGTGTGGCTACTGTTATGTGGTTGAAAAGTTTTCATGAAAACCACTTTCAAAACCAAATTCAGTTTCATTAGAATTTTGTGGACAGCAAGCATCTTAAAACATCAACTGCATGTCAAAATATGTTTTGTATATCCCCACTTTCAACAGTGATCAAAAGAGATATTGCACTAGTTTAAATTTCCATCAAAATACATATACATCATTCCACTGAAAACTTGAAAAATTTAATTCATAAATTGATGATAGGATGGAAGAACCATGGATGACACGTGTTTCACTTTTGGATGCTAGCATCTTAAGGTTGGGATACAAGCTCTGGAAAAAATGACAAAGCACAAAAAAGCTTAAAATCTACAAATACTTTGAGAGTAAAGGACCAAACAATGTAAAAAAGGCAAATCTTCATTATCAAATTTCATAACATTTAAACTTTTAGTGTCTGAGTTTTGATTTCAACAAATTTAAACCTTTTCATCAAGTCTGTTGTATTTTTAGATATCAACATTGAAATTTAGTTATCTTAATATGCATTTAGGTAGTTTTGAACGATCAAGCCATCTGCTATAGAGTTAAGGTTTCATAAATTTGTATCATTGAGAAAGATTGATATAATCATTCAAATATTGATAATTTGACTAGTTGTTTTACCTGTATCAGTCTATTTAGTGTCCCATATGCATCTGTGTTGTATAAAAATAAAGCAAACACCTTTTATATATTAACTGCTTGTATAGACTCTCAGTCCATCAGAACTGCTTTCCTAATTTTTGTTCTATAAGTATAAAGACCAAGGAATAAAGCAGAGAATCCATAGTGATCTTTGTTGTATAAGCATCCGTTTTAAGAATATAAACCTGTCCTTCTGGATTTTTTTTTCATTTAAAGAGGCTTTATGATAATGATAAAGACCTTCTTTCCTATAGAAAGATGGTGTTATAACTATTTATTTTAAAATGACCCTCCCCAACCTTTCGTATTTTTCATGACCCTCCCCTGGTGGCTGTATACTTTTTTCCGACCTTCCCCCAAAAACACCCGCCCTCTGTAATAAATGACCGGTCCCTAACCGGGTTAAATGTTTTTGTTTTGTTGGAATTAGTAGTTAGATATATTACATACCAATTCCACCTCAATTTCGACAGCTGTAACTTTAAAATAGCTCTCTTTGAAGATATTATTAGACTGTCGTATTTTACGGTCATCTTGAAGGTGAATAATTCTCTGTTACGGTCATCATCGGATTTTTTTTCAAACGCCTGTTACGAAATATTTCTGTAACATCGTGATCTATATGTTTGGCATTTGACACAATCACACTTTTATCTATATATCTGAAATAGTTTTGAACTGATATAGACGGGTGTTTACCTGAAAACAAGAAACGAAACCGGTTGCCGCTATCTTGTGATGACAGTAAAAAATATTACGGTCATCAACTAGTACACAACGACATCGATTTGCCTGTAGAAATCTAGATGTCGAAACTACTAATTGCTCATTTTCGCTCTTGAGTCAACGTGACATACTATTTGGCCTTGACTGAATAAACTTCAAGTTGAATACTTCAAGCGAAACGCAGCATAAATAGTACAAACAAAGACTTTACCGCCGGAACTAAGGGCAGCATTTGTTCTCATAAACGATATCAAAAGACTTGGGTCTTGCCAGAGAGTACGATGATCGCGGAGAAACACGAAATGCATGATGTTTTTTTATAAGCCTCGGTCTCTAAAAGACGATAAAAGCTACACTCGTCTATCAAAGCAAATTACGGTATAACAAAACCCACTTGGCCTACATTGCGACTTCAATTGTGAATTGAGAGCTACTTAAATGAACCTTTTTCATATCAGATTTCTATAATACACTCATGTTCACCTATATTTCATATATTCAAGGAATGCAAAGGTAATGCATATCTGTCGATATTACTTACAACTCACAATCGGGTTATCTACCTCGTAAGTTATTTAACAAATACTTACGTATTTAGTTTATAAAGTTGATTTTAAAAGAACGGACGTATCTAATGCAACCTTGCATTAAATCCACATGAAGTACGACATCGGAAATATTCAAATTTTGCTTACACCTACAAGAGCCCAAACGGCAGCCGCTGTTTTAATCCTATAACAATGCTAATACTACATATTTTTAAAAAAAAAACCCATTTGCGTCACAAGAATTTGTTTAGCAATATTTCATCCTTTATTCTCAATTCAGAGTTTAAGTAAATTCAATAGCTGCACATATTAAATATATAGTGAATCAATATTAAGTAACTGTGTCTCATTTTACCTCGAAGAACCTGCATTAGCGCTTTTAAGTTCATGAAATGTTTTAACCTGTGTAAAATTCAAAACGTATTCAGCATATTTCGTATAAAATTTTCACGTCACCAGCAAAATGACAGCATTTTCAGCAGCCTTTATGCTATCTACATCACGATTTAGGTGAGAAAGCTTTGATGAGACTTTAGGATAATTTACATACACATACTTGATTGGTTTCATTTGATTTGATTTCTACCCATCCTCTCAGACAGAAATTGGTACCAATAGACATCATTTTAGGATGAACCTTTCACATATGGTAAACATCACATACGAGTCAGCTGAACCCTGATAAACGAATTTATCATACAATGGATAGTGTTCTCGGCATAATAAAGTCAACGGATATTTTTTATATCCGTTGGGGTCATATGCGGATACAGATGCAAATTACAGAGGTCAAGTGCCGGAACTTTTTCTGAAAACTACTATGACGTCACACGCTTTATCATTTGGAATGCCTGCACACACGGATGGCTTCAGCAAATATTCGTCATATAGGCCTAATGCATCAAAATTAAGTTGAAGAATGAAAAACGGACTTTGTGCAGCTGTTTCGTGAAGTTCATGATTAAGCAGTGCAAAATATTTTAATTTCATCGCTGGTTGAAATTAACCGAAATATATAGGCCTAGCTATTTCAATGAATGAACTGAGTTATATTTTACTCACGGGAACCAAAGGCAGATTGAATCACATGTTCAATGACCTCATATTTAGCTTCGATGTATCATTCATGTTTTCGTCATTTATTGGGTTTTGAAAATTAAGTAGCGTAAGTATTTATTAGTAAATCTATCCGTAACGCTGCGTTTACACAAGCTGCCATTTGCATTTGGAAAAGGGAAGGAACTCTCGCTCTAAGTGAGATACGCTCGCCGCCTGAGTACGTGTGAATGCAAAGGCGGAAGCTTTCGGGTTCAAATCTACACGTACTTTTACACCTTTTTTTATTTAGAAACAAATTCTAAGACCAACTGGAGTATTCAGATCATGCCAACACAACAGCTCTGTTGCCTCAATGGCAAAGAATGTAGGATAAATTTAATGTCAATTTACCGATGATATCATTACGCTTTTCATTTGCATATATCAATGCGCAAGGCTCGCAAAATACAATGTTTATTCCTAATGCAGGATATTTACCATCCCAAAACATACTCGCATGATAACCTCTATATAGGTGTCCATTTGGTAGGTGGGTAATATGTGGTCCCTATCCTTACCATCGGTAACTTGAGTAAACAGTGTAAAATGCATGAGGGAGGTAGGTAGGTAGGTATGTCAGAAGGTAGCCACGTATACAGGTATTGACAAAGTCATCTAGTCTCGAAATGGTTCAATCGATTCCGTTTATTACCGATACAGATGTAACAGATCAAAGGTCATGATGGCGTTGTTCTTCAGAAGCCATTATACTGAAGATACTTACTCTGACGAAGCCAGTCCGTTATCCACCACGACCGGATGGTTGCTAAGTCATGCTTGACCTATTTATCATAATAAATGGTTGCGTTTCGGCGAAGCAGACGTTAAACTCAAACCCAAAAAACAACAGTTTTGAATGATCAAATTGTTATCTTTTCAGGGTAGGTTATAAATCCTCACAGGAAGAACCATGGGAGTCCTGTGCAAGGGAGTCGTCCACAAAATAGTCGAAATGAAAACCAGAGCCATTTGCTCTGCAGCCTCATAATGTTGTATAATCTATTTAGTATTACCACAGGTTGGGTGTAAGTATCAACATTTAATCAATTTCTCCATTGACAAAGGAGTCTTGTCACACCATCTTAGCTTCCTATGCTTTTTCTTCCTGGAGAAGATGGTCAGATTATGTTCATAGGGTGTCAACCCTTTAGCCTGGTGTCACCCTTAAAGGCACCATTCGAGCGGCTTTCATTCGCCATCTTGAAATGTTAGCATTGCGAGAAATCAAATGTGCTGTATTATGCTAATTCATTGACAAAATTAAGAAATAACTAATATATTGATAGAAGAGGGGCATATTTAGAAATGATTCATAAAAAAAGTTGTTAGTTACGACAATGTTTTTTCGTAGTAATGCATTCCACATTCGTAGCTCCGATGATTGGCTTCATTTCATGAAGTTTTTCTATTTTGATCGATACACTAGATTCTTTGTTAAATTGTTAAATCTTGAACAACAGAAATGTTTACCTCATGTACATATTTGAAATTTAGTGTGAAAAGAATCATGTAAAAATCATATATGTTTGTTAACAGGAAAGTCCTCCTGAATTTCGTTTCCACAAAAAATACCCCGCTCGAATGGTCCCTTTAAGAACACGAGATTTCAACCTTCTACAGTTTTTTGTTGTGGAGAAGAATATGAAATAACGATTTATCGACATTGCCCCAGGCCCTCTGGCTTCAGGTATCGATGGATTTAAGGAAGTCTAAAATGTGTAAACTTAACAGACAGGCAACAGACACCAATGTGGCTTTTCAGTCCTGATAAGTTAAAAATAATGAAACATAAATGTTATTTACTTTATTTGGGGTAGAAAATACAGACTCATATTGTCCACATGAAAACAAAAACACATTCCACCACTTGGGATCTCTGTACACACAAGTTGGCCAATCAAATTGTTATGTAAAAATTTTAAGTGAAAGAGTCTTAAAATTGTGGAATTATGATAAATATTTGTGGAAATTAGGATGACTAAAACAAGTTCTGCCAGTGGAAGATAATAGCGAGAACACAGCTTAACACTTTCTTTTAAAACCACAATAATTCATTTAATACAATAAAAAGTCTTCAAGAAATGTATTTTCAGTCAAAATCTAAGATTTTTGTAAAGATTAAGAATACATTTGTACAGACAGTCAATCAGCGAGTTGAACTTTACCCAGTGCCATAACCATCATTACAGTATTTGGGAAGGTCTCACAATACAAATAAAGTGTAAATTTCTCTGGCTTGTTTGAAATTTTAAACAAGGCTTTTCTTGTACATGTTTGTAAACTGCTTATGCATGGCAGACTTCCTTCCAGCTGGTGCTGGCTTTATCTCAACTGCCAGTCAGCCCTACAAGCCCTCCAGCCTCACCTATCCATGTGGGCCACTTGAGATCCTGGACAACTATGTCTACTAACTAAGCCTATCTGTTTTATCCATGTACAAAGTAATGCTTCAATTCAAAGTTCTTGCATCAACATCATAAAAAGGATCAAGTTATTTGTTTCCAAAAATGTCCTAAATCATATGATATAAGAATTCTGTCATGTAGGTCTGTTTTGGATAACCCTTAAACTAATGAGCAAAAACTACACCCTTGGAACACCAAACATGAAGTTTCTATATGAACAGCAAGTGTGAAGGAATCACAAGGGCACTATATACAACAATTTGAGGAGGATGGTCGAGGCAACAAGTTACTCAAACTTGGGATTTGATAAAAGATGCATAACCTTGTGTTGTGGAGGTGTGAGAACTCAGGAGCTGTGAAATCATAATGCATATCATGGAGCAATATCAATCCCATTAGAATCAGCTCTTACGGGCCACTACCTGCCTGTAATTGAAGATCTGACCACTCAATTGTCTTGTGTCCTCTTCTCTGATCTTCACCTTCATAAATTCAACCAATGACAGACTCATATTTATACAATTCAACATCTAATTTCCTAGCCTTGTTGTTGATTGGCTGTTGTGAAAGATCTGTTCTTAAAGAGACTGGATAGGCACCATATGACATGTACAGTTTTTTAGTTCTTTCAAGTTTTAGGGATGTTGAAAGAAAATATGATAAAAGGAACTGAATTTGAAAGAAAATTAATAATTCTAAATTTACGAGGAATACATTTCATTTTTGATTAAAGTGTAATCATCAATTTCAGAACAAGGAATTTTGAAAGGGGCTGTTCATCCCTTGATAACCCCCTCTACATTCTATGTTCATTTTAATAAAAAGGTTTGAAATTGCTGACATATGTAATCTAAAAAAATTTGTTTGAAATTATATCAATCCACTAGAATAATGTGTTTATTCAAAATGAAGATAATGCAACCAAAGCATAGATGTCAACACCTCCACAATAAAAGAGCACTCGAAGACCCGATATGCTCATCATGATATCTTGGGGTTGTTTCCGCAAACACAGAAGTTGACTATGAGGTTGCTGTGGTTATCAATTTAAACACATTACTCACAACCTTTTAATCACGTCAATAGCTTCATAAAAATTTTCAAACATAGATAAGCAGCAAAAAGCTTCATTGTTGAGGCCACATAAAAGTATATTCCATTTTCTGATAAAATTATAAAACAGAATAGTTTGTGTGTGTGAAATACTTCTTTTCTTTTATTACCTCAAGTCATTTCCTCCGACACACCCCGCTTGGTAACAAATGAAAATGTCAGACGTTAAAGTCATCTTTTTGTTTTTAATCAGGTTTTACTCAAGAGTGCTTTCACTCTTACCCCTTTACATGAAGACACATATCCAGAACGTTGTGCTGCTCAGGAGGTTAAACTCCATCACTATGAGGGATGCATTTAGGAAATAAGGGGTATCAGTGCATGGTAAAGAGTAAATGTGATAGGAGTTGATTTGAGTGTTCTTGCTAGGGAGAAAATGAAATAAGAAATCAAATATGTAGAGGATATTTGACATTTTCATAGAATACCATGTATATCTCATGGAGTGAAAAAGAAATTGATATTTTCACGAGTGGTCTATACATGGTTATCGATGAGAAATGTCAAATGTTCTATTCATTGTGTTGCCCAAATGTCATAAATGACAATAACTCTATTAATCGAGATGAAATATTGCTTTGCTGTTGCGGCTATATCACGACCTTTATCAATTATTTTTTGTTGTCACATATGTCATATGATTGTAGCGTTATTTCACTCAGCAGAATTGCAGTGTTATTTCACTCAGTGAGAATACAGATTTTCTTTTCACCTATAAATGACATATTTCACCAAAATTTCAAAATATAATAAACATGGCTCTGTAACTCATCAGCCTTTCTATGAATCATTTCATAAATGGTCACAGGGTAACCAGTCTTAGGATCACCAAATCATTTAATGAAATCCTCAGAAGCATAGGAGGCTGTACACAAGAGATAGTTTTCTTGACCTTTTCGTTTCAGAAAAAGACATGAAAATTATTTTTAGGGTGTGGCTTCTGACTTCTTGCTTCTGGAGAAGAAGATGTAAATAGGTTTTTTACTTATAAGTGTTCACAGGGACAGGAAATCTATAATTTACAAACCTCATTAGTCAAGGATTCTGTACACAAGATTTCAGAATTCCTGAGCCAATGGTTCTGTAGAAGAAGATTAGATAATGAAAGGTTATCAAAAGGGTGGACAGACGGATGCTGGATGCCATGACATGAGCCCATCAGGCCTTTTTGGCCAGATGAGCTAAAAAAGTAGACAAACATCAACTCTTAATTAGATAATCAATTCTCTTCCATTACACAGCTATTAAAACACAGCTCTCTCCCTAAATGTCAATCATGAGTAAATTGTAATGCTATTCACAATGATCAATTATATCAAAGGATTAAAAGACACAATTTACCTTAAAACATTATAAATATCATCCAACCCATCATGAAAATTACTTTGTGGATGTGACAGGTGAGCTTGTTTGGACATGAGATTGCTATACTTCAAACCATTAAAGCTTTTAACAAACCATTTGACACTCCATACTGTTATCTATCATCATCACCTCTTAACATCCAGAGGATTTTCTGGCCAATTAGTTTTTATTTCACTTCTAGCTGATCCACTGCATCCAAAGTTCAAATAATGAAAATATTTCAAACTATCGAATTATTCAAGTTGATCCAAAACAGCAAAAATGATTGTTCATTTTCACAAATTCTAAAATATTTTCCCAAATTCCGATGGTGGAGAGTGCAAACAAAGAAAGAAATGTAGATTGCTCGATTTTAAGCTTTTACTGTGAGAGGAGAAAGCAAAACCTCTGTCATCAAACAGACTTGACTTAACACTTTTGAGAACTGAACAATACTGGATCTTTCATCAAACACTTGATGATATTAGAATCAAGAACTCACGTGGATTATTCATTAATATCAACAATTTGATGTTGATTATTCATAGGATGAAATAGGATTTTTGATGTTGACAATTCTTGAATCAAGAAATAATGATAATTCTCCAAACAAGCACTTAATATTGATGAATCTTGAATCATGAACTTGACATCGAGTTAAGAATCAGGAACTGGAGGAGGAACTTCTCGAGTGGCGGCGGCGACTACGGCTACTGCTTCGACTGCTACTGCTTCTCCTCCTTGGGGATCTGGATCTACTCTTGCTCCTCCTTCCCCGACTGACACTTCGCGATCGAGGTCTGAAATCGTTTAGCTTGCATACAATTTCATTCATCATTTGTATAAGCATCTAGCATACACATTCTGTTTTACTTTTTACACCTAGGTAAATATGTAAATGAAGTTCAACAAACCTCCTTCTCCTGATAGGGCTTGGTCTTCTATATGAACGGCTTCTGTGGGGAAAATGAATATGTTCAGAAATGAGATCAACCTTTTCTTTCTCAAAATCTTATAAATCATTAATCTAATGTTCATATAAAATATTCTTTTCTATAACTATCATAGATATTATTTGTTATGATGACTATTATGTTTAAAAAAATTATTTGTCAATTATTTTTTCCTGATCATAATGTCAATTTGTTGATTAAAAGTTGTAGGCACAATTTGGTTTCAACTTTAAAAACAGCCTTTAAATTGAAAACAGTGAACAACCGCAGAAAAAAAGTTCATAATTGTTGACCATTTGAGAATTTAATAGATAAAACCACGCACCTGGAGCGTGACCTTGAGCGCCGTCTCCTTGGCGATACAGATCGTCGTGGTCTCGATGATCTAGACCTTGATCGTCTTAGTCTCCTTGGTGAACGTCTAGGTGACCTTGACCGTCTTATTGGCGATCTCCTGAGTGACCTTGACCGTCGGATTGGTGACCTCCTGGGTGACCTTGATCTCCTAGGCGATCTTGATCTTCTAGGAGACCTTCTAGGTGATCTTGATCTTCTTGGAGATCTCGACCTTCTGACTGGTGACCTTCTAGGTGACCTTGATCTCCTTGGTGACCTCCTTCTTGGAGATCGTCTCGGTGAGCGCTTAGGAGAACGTCTTGGTGATCTCCTAGATCTTCCAATAATTAGAGGTGATCTTCTCCTGGGGGAACGAGATCTTCGTCTTGGCGACCTTGATCTTCGTCTCCATGGGGACCTTGATCTTGATTTGGGTCTACGCGGGGGTGATCGTCTAGGTGATCTCTGAGGTGACCGTCTTCTTGTCTCCTGGGTTGTTGCTGCTTTTTCTCTGCTTTTAGAGCGTGGTCTTCCTTTGCTCTTCCCAGGACTGGACTTGTGTGAACTTGAGGACGAAGACCTTCTGCGCTGACGAGTGTCGGGTACCGAAGAAGATGAGGAAGACGAACTGTCCCTCCTCTGCTTAGGTTTAGCTTGCGGTCGGGGACTACTACTTTCCATAAATTTTGGAGCCAGTTTAACAATCCTCTGATCTAGGGATGATTCCTTCTGCTTGTCCGTCTTGGAAGGTTCTGGGGAACTGGATCTGCTGCTGTGTGACGAGTCCACTCTGCGAGCTTTCCGCTCATCCTCTGAGGAGGAAGACTTAGAGCTGTCTGGACTCCTTGGTCTATTCCCAGAGTTGCTGCTTCGCAACATGACCCGCTCCTCAGGGACAAGGTGTCGTCCTTCTTGTCTGCGAGGAAATAAAAACAGTGAGGAAACAAATTCTTTGTCTGTTGAGGCACATGAAGAAATTTGTCGTATCCTTGCCCAATGATGCAAACATGACTGTGTAGATAATCAGCAGCCATAGACCTTAACTGGACTTTTCCCTTTACAGGGCACTAATCAATTCAGTTGGTGTAATCATCAATGTAGAGTTTGTATTGATTAGAAATCAGGCAGACTAAAAGAAGATTCAACACCTGGCGAGAGGTATTTACCTGGCAAGTTCTGATGCTGCCACCGCTACTTGATTAATTGGTGGTAAGGGTGGAGTTCGGATCCGTGGCTTGGAAGCATTTTCAGAATTTTCTCGGAAAACCTGAATTTAAAATTAACATCAACAATCATTACATGTATCACATAAACATACGTCTACAAAGTCGGTTGAAATACTCATAAGTTTTTAAAAAAATCTTTTTATGTCATTCTATTATCTTTTTTGAATAGATAATATGTGATCACATAAATGGATAATTATGTCCTCAATCTCAGATTACCATTCTGGTGACTCGTGTGTCGTCTTCCCGCTCTACATCCTCTGGTTCCGGCGGGGGCTGCCACTTTACTCTCTCCTGCTGTTGACAGTACATGGATTATACTTGATATTCATCAGATATCATTCTCAAGGGTGCTCAATATTATCGGTATATCAGTACATTGCAATTCAGAAACAACTCGATACATACCAGTAAGCTCTTCTGAATATATCAAATACATCGCCTGATATAAAGTTAAAAATATACATATAAAATTGCAGAAAAATATAACAAAAAAACAAGATTTTAGTGAAAGTTGAAGTGTTAACTTGCAAAGAGCAAATAGAACAGACATAATAAAAGTCTGAAACCAGTTACTTAATTATCTCTTTTTACAAAACGAGACAGTTGACATTGATCACTGTTCTGATTGCTCTTATTTAGTCAAGAGAGCATTAAAAATTAAAATATGAAAAGTACCAAGATATTGCAATATGTATTGCAATACGCAAATAGGGAAATGAGGTGCGATACCCATCCTTAATCATTCTACCTAAGTTCTTGACACAGTTTACCTCATCAATGAAAAAAAAAATTCACAAGTGTATCAAGATGCGATATCAATGTCCATCATCAATTCTTTTTTTAAATCATGCAGAATCCCAGGGAAAGAGATAATCTTCTAATAATAAACAATAATGATAATGGCTTATATTGACTCCCTGATTGTTATGGTAAAAAAAGTCATAAATCAAAATTAATATCAGTCAAAATTATTCTTTGCAAACCTCAGCTCTCTTGATTTCTTTTTTGTTTTCCGCCTCTGATTCTGAAGACTCGGAAGAACTTGACCTTGACCTTTGACCTGGTGAACTTGAAGAGCTGGATGACCTTGACCTCCTGGAAGGAAGTGGGGGTGTTTGAGGTGGCTTCACTGGATTGGCTGCAACAGGATGCTCCGACCCTCCTTCAAGGTCATATTGTATCCGACTGCCAACCGAACGGTCTGGAGGTCGCTGAGAAGTGGTGTGGTAAATACTGACTGGTGGATGGGGCTCGCCTGGTAGTGGGATTTCAGGGTACAGCGAGACCGTCTCCAATCTGTATACATAGTTGGATCATGATGGATACACAAAAGATGATGTTTGCTGCCAGACTTCAATCTTACATTAATACGGGACAATATCCATATGACATGCAATGGAATCTGCAGAATATTAAAATTGAATCAAACTGTAAGCAGTTGAACAGGCTATTTACCGTTTGGCATCTTCACTTTGGTTGTCCTTGGGAAGGAGAGACTTCTGGCCAGGCTTCCAGTGGGTGGGCGGGGGACTCATCGACGTTTGATGGCTACTGAAGCATAGACTTGGGATTACTTCACTTCTTCTTAAGCATAAGACAATTCAGAGTTTCTGACAAGAAGCTTGATATGGCATAAACATTTGAGAAGAATCGATTACGTAAAGAAATTCTTTTTTAATATTATGGTCAAACTGGTGAGAAAGTATTTATTCTAGGATCAACTTATCCCAAGATTCATTTCTACTTCAACAGTTTATGTAGTGCAACAACCAATCGTAAGCCGTACTTACCCACTGTATCTGTGGAGTTGTTCTTTCATCCTTTGTCTTGCTTCTCTGGCCTTGACCTCTGCTGAGCTTGACCTTGACCTCTTACCCCGTGGCCTTCCCCTGTCACTGTCAGTGTCTGAGGAATCAGAAGATCGAGAACTCTTCTTACTTTGCCTACGATTCTGCTGTTTCTTCCTTCTATCATCAGATTCAGAATCAGAGGAAGAACTACCTTTCCTAGTCGGTCTTCGAGGTCGATCTTGTTTTGGTGGACTTCTCCGTTGGGTCATGACCCTCCTCCTCTCCTGATTCGAGTCCGATGATGATGACCTGTGTCTGCTTCCTCTTCCATTTCTGGATTTAGAGTCAGGCTTCACATCGGCCCTCCTTTGACCTCCCTGATAGCGAGCAACTCGTTGAGGACTTCGGTTTTGTTTTTCACCCGATCTTCGCCGAGGTTGCTCATCCGATGAATCCCGCCTCCTTTGACCAGCACCAGAATCATTCCTTGATCTTCTCACTTTATCATCTCGATGGCCTGGTTGATCAGAATCAGAGGACGGTGATCTTGGTCTTTGCTGCTGTCGACTTCTCTGTTCACCAATGAACACTTGTCTCTGGGAGGCTTCAATTTCACGTCTGCTCTCATCCCTTCCTTTCTGTGTGTTGTCATGACGATCACCCAGGAACTCATCAGGACGTCTCGTCTCTGGTCGCTCATCCCAGCGCCCTCTCTTGGCCTGGTTTCTCCGTTCTAAAGAGGATGAGTCTCCACGTCTGTCCTGCCCTCGATCTGACCTGCGACTGTCATCAGACTCTCGTCTACCTCTCACCTCAGATGATTCCTTCACACTATCCTCCTTTGACGCATGACGAACACGAGACCTATCACCCTGCATCATAATGTGTCGTCGCTCGTAGCTTCTGTCCCTTTCAACAGATTCGTTTGACCTGTCCTTTCCATTTTTCCCCGACTCAAGCATTGACGCCTCCTCGCTTTCTGACGATTCCTTCTCTGCCGAGAGTTCTGGGGAACGGCCTTTGTCCTTCTTCTTTTTATGTTTTCCATGTTTCTTGTGCTTCTTGTGGTGTCTATAAAAAGAAAAATATAACATGTTTTACTTGTTTCTTATAAATGCATTCAGCACTCAGAGGTTGTTGTTAGCCATCTCTTTTAACCACTCACCTGGCTGAACAAATAACCCCTAAAATAGAGTGGTAACTTCTTTAGGAAGTGCATATTCCTTTTTAGGCCTGAGTCTGGTTAAAGACAAACCATTTGTCCTGGAATAGTACTATTTTAGATATTACTATGTACAATTTATCCTACTAGCCTTTTGCATTAGATGGAAAAACTATCAAAATAACCATTCTGATTAACCAAATGCAATATTTGTGTATTTGAAAAACACACTTCTTTTCTTTCTTGTGTTTCTTCCTCTGCTCAGACTTTCCTGCCTTCTCATCTCTCTCCCGTTCTCTTTCTCTGAAACAGGGAACACCCAATTTTACATTATTCCAAAGTTTTTGCAGGTCAGGGGTCTCTTCTTAATTATATGCACAGATACATTCATGAGACCAGGTATTTTAACAGCTCTGACTGATGGTTTTATCTTGAAGAAAACTTGGACACTTGCCCTCATACCACTAAAAGAAGAGATGATACAAAATGAAATATATTTGAGGCTAGGAAAGTGCCAGAGCCTCTGAAGCTCATCAGTCTTAGCATGATTTAAATCGAGGTTCATTACCAGCGATGAACCAATACCTTATGTACAGTTAAAATCTACTAGTCAAGGTATATCTAAAAAAGATTCCAGTGTTCTAGTGATTTTTTTATATTAAAAGCGTCAATTAACTTTAAAGAGGGTATATCTTTGAGTCATACGAGTGATTCTGTACCATTTAGCATCATATATTTATGAACCTAATGTTCATGAGTTATCTCCCTTACTCACCGTCTGGGTCTTGCATGTACTTCTTGATCATCTCGCTCTCTGGCCGGAGGTCCTCGTGGAGCTCGATTGGTCTGCTGGAGACGGTCACCTTTTTCCCAGCGCTTCTCGGCTTCTCTCTCGGCTTCTGTCAGTGGCTTCAGACGAGTCAATTCCTTCTTCCAGTGTGGTGGGGTCTCACTTCTTGATCGGCTTCGAGATCGGTACCTCTAAAAACAGCAACACAAGAATCTGAATAATACTTTTTGATCAAGTATATACTTTACTTTTTACTGTAAAAGTTTTCATTTTTTTTATGTCCAAATTGTTAATTGTGAACCAAAAATACTGTCCCCAAAACAAGTTATGAATAGTTAAAGGCATGTCTAAAATGTTTAAGGCATGTACAAAGTTTAACTGAAATATTGAACATTTTTCAATGGAAAAGAAACATCATGGATAGACAGAGATAGGAGATAAAAAGATTTCAGAGCGCGACCACTGACAACATGGTAAGAAGTTCATGATGACCATGGTGATGATTAATCCCTGAAAAATACCAAATTGATATCTTTGTTAATGAGTTTGGATTCCTGGGTAACAGAGTTAGGTTATTTGCCGAGCCTTCATTAAAAAGGAATAAAGGGTCTCTCACTCACCACATTTCCCCTCCCTTTGATTTTGCGTCCACTGCTGGAGTATTTCACCTGACTACCTCGGTATGGGATGCGCTCTGGAGCACGGCGACGCCCATATCCAGGTGGGGACCCCTCTCTGTGAAGTAAACAGGAGCATCAGAATATCATATGGATGAGATTAGTGTGATGATTTCAAGAATATTTAACATAGCAGCAGCTAGTTTTATAGCAGGGAGAAAACTTGCTCTGTATCTGATCATTACCGTGGAACAATTGAGTATTGACTGAAATCTATGAACCGAAGGCAATACTGAAAGGTGATTTGAATTCAAGCTTAAAGATAGACTAGAAGAAACATTAAGTTTTACAACAGCATCCATCCCTTGTATTATTTTCTTGAATGAAATCTTACTTCTTCCCCTCCTCCTCCTCTTCTTTCGGTGCTCCTCTGAAGAGGAACTTCTGGAACGGAACGTCTGGAATCTCATCTGAGCGGATGTCTGCAAACACGGTCGGAACTTTGTCTGCGTCCTTCTCAGCCTCCCCCCTGACGGAGAAAGAATAAACTCTATATAACCTGTCTAAGACTGGACAATATGATAGGATTCCAGAAGACTGACAAGTACATGACATACATAACAGACAGACACAACAAACACCTCTAGCTTAACCAGGTGTGCTAATAGGGTATAAAATGATTGCTCTTACTGCTTCAGAGGCAGGTGAAGTAACTCAGCTAAAACAGAATGGCATGCCAAGAAGTGAGATTTTATTTGCTGTATGTTTTATTTCTTTGGATGAGCTGTAACTCAAACAATTATTCTAAGGTTTGCAGAATTAACATTAAAACCTCAGGAATGGCTGATCAATATCAGAAGAAGCTACTTTACTTACTCCTTCTCTTTGTCCTCCTCCTCCTTCCTGCTTTCCTTCTTCCTCTTCTTCTTCTGCTTCTTCTTCCGTCGCCGCCTCTTCTCCTCCTCCCCACTGGAGGATGACTCTGAGGAACTCGATGAGTCTTCTGTGGCGCTCAACTCAGACCCTGACCTCGCCTTCTTCCTCTTTACTGCAAGGATAAATTAACAATTACTTGATAAAGTTTTCAAGCTTAACCAGAATTTTAAATTTAGAAATGGGTAAATATCAAAGGACGACAATGCCTAACCTTAACACACAGCATAATGTGTTTGAGATGCTCATTGGCTTGTCAACTTAAAGGATCTACAAGTCCATTAGCTAGCTTTATAAAGGGGATGTTATCAAAACATTTGCTCATACTTTTGGTCAAGGTATTTATATAGAAGAATGATGAAAATCAACTTGTGACAGAACTGGACACTTTGTACTGGTGACTATCAAATGTTCTCTGCAATGCATGCTAGAATTTTAACCATATTCTTTCAGGCCTGCATAAACTTGAAATAAACAAATGACGGAATACCTTTCACTTTGAGCTGGCGAACCAGTTCTCCACAATTCGTGATGACCACTTCCTGTTGGGGGCGACATTTGGCATCAGTTGACTGATTCTCAATCACCCTAACTATCTCCTGCCCACTGATCACATGCCCGAACACAACATGCACCCTGAAACATGGCAATGCTCAGTGAAATATCTGGTTTTTTGACAAACACAAACCCTTAAACGTCCAAATGCATATACACCACTTCCAAATCATTATTTATCCCCTGCTTTACTCTTTACCATCTATTGATAGAGAGTCTGAATACCTGTAAGATTGCAATTCAGGAATAAATACTGCAAATTATGCTATAAGCTGCGATAAGTTCTGATTCCTCATAACCATCCACTCAAAAAACATTCGGCAGTTGACCACTGTTACTTCCTCTTTATAAACAGAATTTTTGATTTTGATATAAACTTTCCCTTAAAGTTCATTATCATTTATGAATTAACATATAATTTACAATTGATTTACAGTTAAGGTGTATGCAATTGTCAATAGCCTGGTTTTCATTAAAAAATTTGATTTAATTACATATTGTGCTGGTTTGTCTCTAAGCAAATTTAAGAGTTTGCTGCAGCTTCAGTAAGTAATAATTTTGGTGGAGAAACCTACTGGGATAAGCATTACCTTGTGTCATGCCATGTCTTCATATATTTTTCCTGAATTCTAAATATTTCTAATGATTGCCTGACATTAGTAGCAAACCCATGTGAAGATCTCTTAATCTGGAAATAACTTCAACTTTATCATATAATACAACTATATCAATATTCAGAGCACGAGCAAACTGAGAAGAATGCAAACATTTTCAATGAACATGAAGTGAAATACCAAATTTCTTTAATAAAAGAAAGCAACAAGAATGACCATCCCAAATTTTGAAATGAAAAAGAATGTATCTTTTGCAGAGAGGGATATTTACCTATTAAGGCAATCATAATGGATTTAACATTTTCAACACAATGACCTAGGGCAAAATGTTACTTTATATTTGTGTTCAAGGCATCCTCCCCTGCATGGCCTGAAACTGCACCCGTCACTGGCTAATTCAAACCTTTATATTTGTGTTCAAGGCATCCTCCCCTGCATGGCCTGAAACTGCACCCGTCACTGGCTAATTCAAACCTTTATATTTGTGTTCATGGCATCCTCCCCTGCATGGCCTTAAACTGCACCCGTCACTGGTTAATTCAAACCTTTCCAAACAAAATTTGTGTATTGAGTGAAGCGCCCTCTTCAGCGAAAAGTTGCAAATCTCATATGAACTCTCATTGAACTATCGCGATCCATCGTATCAGCCTGAAAAGTTTAGGAAATGCGGCAAGGCCTATTTGAGCAAGTCATTTGGGGAAGATGAGTTTATACAGGACTGTTAATGTTGTACCATGATTACATCACCTTGCCTTAATATTGATACATCCCTTACTCTTGTTTGAGAAATACTCAGGTATTCATTACATATCGATCACTTAATATCTACTGCTGAATCCTAAGAAATAAAAACATGGTTCATGTAGGTCACTTGTTAGGCAGTGTCACGATACACAAATGTATTAATGTATCGATACATTTTTACTTCTGCACGATGCACGATACGTTTCTGAGTGTATCGATTCTCTTCACAGGACTGTATCAATACATGAACTTAGCAGGATTTGGCTGCGTCAAGATGATCTCTTCTCTGACAGAAATGTTTTGGAAGGGTATTAGTGGGATGGATCTAAGGTCATGACCTCAGCTTAGACTGGACTTACAGAGACACTGAGACCATGTCCTTCCAGAAAGTTGGTGCAGGGTAGGGATATGACGTCACTGCTCAACTATACCCACCAAGTGATGATCCCTTGTTCGAATTTTTCCACAAGATTTTCAATTCATTTTCCTAGAGGATAGTTCTTGTCTCCAAGTTACTCCAACCACAACCACCCCATTTCTACAACTTCTTTATTGAGAAACAGCCTGAATATTAAAAATCAGATTTATTTCATACATTATTTGTGGATATTCTATTCCATATTCATAGCCAAGGTCTATCTAAGGCTGAAACCAAGGTATTTGAACTTACCCATCAAGGTGAGGCGTGGGCTTGGTAGTTCTGAAGTGGAATGAAACATGGAATTAATCAAAAGAGACACTTAAAACAGTCTGACTTAAATCACTATAAAAGATACATGGTCCTAGTCCTTTGTTTCCATAGCTACTTGTATGTCATCCAAAGTAAACATGGTGTTACCTTCTAAATTTACATTTTGTAGACTTTTTATAGTCCCCTTACAACATACTTTTGAAATTTTTGGTTGTAACTTGTTACTCGTCTATGATCTGATGGAATCTCGCGAACGTCAGTGTCAACATGTTTGACGGCTTTAATAAACACAACATTTAATCAGGTGATTTAAAACTATTCAATAAATAAAACTTAGGCCTTAGGGTACTATGTTTGCCTCAGAATAGGCCTAAAAAATAGTCAGCTTCTTCATTTCTATTAAAAGTTGAAACGTGTTTGAAATAGGAATTTATCAGAAGATAGTGTGAATTTCTGTAGTCACTAAATCTAATCTTTGTAATCAAGGACAGTCAATTCAACTTAAATAATCCGAACGAGTACGACTTTGATTCGGAGTGAGTTAGTTATTGTTTAACGCCGACTGGGCAATATTTCAGCCATTAGCGGCGACGACTTTGATTCGGATTGGTTTAAAAAATTGCGTGACATCATAGACAGTTAACATGTTCATTGGCACAGAGAACAATATATTCAGCTTAATGAAAGAATAAAATAGAGGAAGTAACCTCCCTCCCCCTTCTGCATTTAGATCTAAAATGGTTATCAAACCAAAGAAAATAGACGGATAAAATTCAATTATTGCTTGAAATGTTTTAGTATTTTGTATCCTTCCTCCCCTCACACCTCCCAATGACTCAACCCAAATCCTTAATAGTACTTATAATCAGGGATTGCATAATATAGACCCTAAATAATTATTTATTTTATTTATTCTCTAAGTACCAGTTGTGATTTCTGTTAAAATGGTTTTGAGCTAATAAGTTCCACAACTCTAGCTCTTCTTAGCATTTTTACTGACCCATATTTGTAAACTGAATAAGATTTCATCTGAAAACAAAACTTGTTGTTTGAGGAAACTAGGATCATGTATTTTCTCATAAAAATCATTTACAAACAATTGCAATACTTAAACATCCTCATTTCCCATATACACAAATATATCAACAATTATGTCATTATCAATCTCCACATCATAAAACAGAAACAAACATTATGGCAGTCATTAAACAAGGTTTGGATAACTGTAATAATAAACGTCAATGTTACTGAAATCAGCATTAACTTGTAACCCAGAGTTCAGTATTCACAAGAATAATTATCTTGGTCCTATAAATACCATTTAACTGACGTCAGCATTAGACGGTAACACTGAAGTCAGTTTTTGTGGAGAAACCTTTACCTGCGAGGTGAAAGTCTTGTTGAAACTGGTTCTGTATACAAGGCAAAATGTGACAATAACATTTAGAATCTCATCACAACCAGACATCATAAACAATTTGAATCATTAGAATCATTTACAGTCATTATGCTCCAAATATTTGCAGATTTAAATTTTACTTTAAGGAGATAAAGTATCTTTACTGTTCAAACTGTTTATCAAACATGAATATCTTAACTTGAAAGAGATCATTTTGTTCCAACAAATGATGTGTTTATTATCTAAAACAATAAAAAAAAGTACCCCCAAAAATGTATACAGGATACCAAAATATATTTTCCCTTTCTCTTAATTGACAGAAAAACAAGATATTATTCCAATTATTAAATCTGAAAATTCATTTCAATGAAATTTCATAAACAAAATATCAGGACAAGTCAAGTGAGTTTATTTCTTTGCTTTGTTGGAACAAGGAAATCCCTATAGTAAAGCCAAAACATTCCCAAGGTTCTGTTTTCTTGATGAAAGAAATTCAATTAATCCAGGAGTAAGATTACCGGTACATCTTTTCTAAGATGAAATCTAAAGTAAAATAATTTTTGCTTTAATTCAATATATCCTTCCATCAAAAGAACAAAAACTGTCAATTGTATAAACTTTATTTCAAATGGAATAATTATGAAAATATATCTATATCTATGGCGTTATCATAAGTAATAAATATCTTTGATAATTCTTATAGATATAAATAGATCATACTGTGCAGGACATATAATAAATGTATTCCTTATGTAAAATCAGGTCCACTTATCTTATTACTTAACCCTTTACATACTGACAACTTCTAATTTTTGCATTTGTTTCTGGTATTGAGGACGTGTAATGGCTGTGCTATTCATGCAAAATATTGACCAAAAATAAGTAGCCACTTCAAAAATATACTTTCAGTATGTAAAGGGTTAAGCTGCTGTTAACGCTTACTAATGAAACATATCTATGTTCTAATGTTGTGAATTTGAAATAAGAACATGAAACATTCAATTTCAAATATTCATCTGCATGACACACCTGCTATGGCTTGGAAATGCTGAAAAGGAAGCTGTAAAAGAAATGATTTAAAGAATGAAAACAATTATTATTACATATTAGTTTTCCTTCTGACAGTTGAAACCTTGAGAATGTTTTGCGTAACTCAAAGAGAAAAGAAGTCACCTTAAAAACCAAGGAAGTTTACTTACATGAAGAACTGGGATCCATTTGTATCTTTACCACGGTTGGCCATTGACAAGAGAAAATCTCTGTCATGCTTGAGAATAAAATTCTCATCTATAAAATGAAAATGCCAAATCTATTATTCAGAACGTAAAGCACAATTTCTGTGAATGAATTGGTCATATGTAAGTAAAATATAAATGTAAACTTGCCAAGAAAGACCATGATAGTGAAAAGAATGTATAATAACAATAATTGTCAACCAGCTATTCCCATATGGGCATGTCTTGGACACGTGAAAGCAGCCACAGGCCTTTTCCTTAAGCACTCAAAGGGAGACAACTTAAACATGCGACATGACATCTTAAAGCAAGGCCCAAGTCTATGCTCTGCCAGTATCATTTAAAGATAAAGTGCTGTTCTTCAATGACGCCGCCAGAATGGTCCTGAAAGCTGATCTCTACTGCTCAGCAAAATGCATACAAATATTTCTCATATATATTTTTGTTTAAAACAATGCAAGTAATAAAGTAACAGGAATGCAGTTTTACTAAATCTATGAAGATAGAATAACTACTTAAGTTTGTTAAAGGGGCATTTATTTCTTTGATCACAGTATGTAAAGTTTTAAAAGATTAAAGGACTTTGTCTGCTAGTCAAGAAAAGAGACAGAAGTGTTCTCCAAGTTGCATATATGATTTCCACTCTGACAGTAACTTGTGAGTGGTGGATTAGGTCACTCTACTTAATTTTGATCACTACAGAGGATTACTTGGGGGATAAATGTATTTCCTTTGTTTCATACTGGCCAAAAATGCAACGAAGAATGTGTAATCTTTCATCGCACACTGTGATTGAAAACTTTATTCAACATGATTTATTATCCAATAGGGGGAACACAAGTAGTGACATATTTCCAACACATGCACATAACAAAGATTGTTGTAACTAAGTTAGCGTATGTTTTTATCTGTAACATCATAAAAAAGTACTTCCCTGACGTCGTAAGAGAAGCAGGCTGTTATGTGGATGTTCCCTGATTAAAATGTAATAGAATTGGCAAACAAAAAAATGATTACACTTGAAAGTGTGCCAAATAACTTTTACAAACTTGTGCAAATGACCATACTGTCATCCGAGTGGAACAATAATTCACGCTCATTTTGTAAAGGTCAAGTACTTCCTTAGGTAACAATCTCTATTTTTTTGAAATTTTTGCATTGAATATCTTACCTGGAAACACCCCTCCATAAATGGACTCTCCCCCTGTGCCATCTCCTACAAACAAAAACATTGTAGTTAGTGAACACTTGCAGGCACCTTGCTACTTCATGCAAAACAAAAATCATTAACCCCTTTTTAAACTTTTAATAACCTAAATATTCATACCAAAAGTTTACTACGTTGACCACCAGAAAATCAAGGCCCAACAACCACTCTAACAACCCTAAGGCTAAATGTATTAAAAGTGCATGCCATATGAATAATGAATGATTTCAACAATGTTACATATTGGATCCCAATATGCAATTCATTATCTAATTGTACAAATTCTTGTACCTGTTAGTCAAATCTCTCACTGGATTCAAACCAACAAAGAAAAGGATTCATCTCAAATGGAGAAGACGAATATGTACTATTTGGATAACATGATCCAAAATATTAGAATATTAGGCAGTCATTATTTGAAGCTGAGTGATTGAGCCAATACCTTTAGTGAAGTCTCCAGCTTGCACCATGAAGTCCTTCACTACCCGATGGAAGGGGGAGCCCTTGTAGTGGAGGGCGTGCTCTGACTTGGCGCTCACGCCCTTCTCCCCTGGTGGAAAATAACATGTTATTTAGTCAGTGAACCATATCCCCTGCAGGCCACTTACAATGTAATTGCATAGAATTTAGATAAATGGGCTATGCTTGATGTCTTCATTCAAACATTTAAACTTGTCTTTTTAGATTTAATTTGTAACTGTTGATTTCATAAAGGGAACTTTTTCATTTTAAATGTCAAAGTTTTTGCGAAAAACAATTTCTTCTGTTGCACATTTTGATGTCACTGTGATTTTGGTAAAGTAGCAATGTTTTCTTTCTTAAAATTTTAAAGATCATTCATAAAGACTTTTTTGTCAGAGGTTTTGAAAATAAAACAAAGTGAAAACCAACCTGTGCATAATGCTCTGAAGTTGTCACAGGTCTTTGGACAAACATCAGAGAAAAGTTCAATAACAATTCTCCCTGCTAGAAACAGAGAAATATTGAAATAAAAAAAAAAAAAATGAAGCTGCAAGGTGATAGAATTAACTTACATATCATTAATCCAAAACATTTAGCTATATCCTTATCAAGGCATAAGATGAATGAAACAAGTTTTTGAAGCTAATGAAAAGAATGCAACTAAATCACACTTTATAAAAAACAACCCTCAAAAGAAACTGAAGCAACTTATGTTAGGCCGAGCTGAAAATTTAGTGAATGGCATATCATCATCATCGGTAAAATGATAATCATGCATATGATGTTTGTACCTGGATGTGCTCCAATTTCTACATCTAAAAAACATCTTGGTCTGTAGTTCCCCCCAACTGTCATCTTCTGCAATGATATTCAAACTTATTAGAATAAATAGCAGGACAGAAGATATAAATTAGACAAACTGAATAACAATGACACCAATATCCATTCTTATCGCTCCTGTCCGTCATACACACAGACAACTCTGCTCTGCCAGATGCACATTTCTAATTTCTTAACTTTAGTTTTAGATTCAACAATCTATGACAATCTACATTTCCAAAGAGTATGTTTGAGGTTTACTAGTAAGATCAATAAAAAAAATTAAGATTTATACTAAGAGTATTAGCCATAATTACAATTGTGCAAACAAATATTTAGCTAGACAATATTTAAGCTGGCACACACAGATTGTGTTCATTTTGCACTATCTTTTTAGCACTTGGATTCCAATAATAATTCTTCTCTACTCTAGATGTTAGATATTCGTAGACCATCTTTTTTAACCCTTGGATATCTGTCGACTATCTTTCAGGATTAGTTTCTCTTGGGTAAGGATTAGAAACGTGTTGCAGGTGATAATCGCCAGCGGCCATTAAAGCAAAGAACTCCCACATATTGAAAACCTTTCTAAATAGGCCCTAATCATTTGATGATTGGCATTTATACTAGTCAAAAATGATTTGGAAGGTCAATTTCTAAAGTAGTTTAGAGAGCTTGACATTCCTTTGACAGTTGATTCCACTGGTTCAAGGATTTATATAGCCTATACACGTCCTTGCATTGTTCTGCACAAAAATGAAAATAGGGAAATGTCATGATATTTGATATTGCACCATTAAGAAATAAACATTTTAATCTCATGAGAAATGAATGACAGCGAGTCAAAAGAAAAACTTTGTACATTAAAAAAAATACAAATTACTTAAGCCTAGATCAACCTCTGGCATGCCTAGGAATCGGAGTCACATACACACACACACACACTGTAACAAACCATTAAACCGTAAAAAAATAATGCAAAAAATCTTTAACACGATTTTTCAATTCCTGAAAACATCCCGGAACATGTACGATTTAAATTTTAGAAATAAACATATCAAATACAAGTGATTTTCGAAAATATTTCATTTAGTACCTTTCTCCCACTCCGGCTTTCTTAAGCGGAAGTACAGTGGAACATCCCATTAACGAATTAGGTAATTCAACCAATTTATCGCATTCGATAATGACAAATATAATACAGATGGGAAGTAGATTTTAATCTGTTGATTAACAATAAATGGAATTGAAAAGTTGGTCAATTTTGATCCAAAAATAAATCCGGCTTAAAATCTGTAAACAATGATGAACGCGCGGATTGGACGGTATACATCCCTAGAAGAAAATAGGATTAACCTAAAATCTCGAACCAAATACCTTCATTAGTTGTTATTTTAAAACATCGCAAACATAAAACTGAATTATCAATCCGTTTAAACAAGTGCTAGTATATTTTAATAAACTATTACAATCTGTTTTCAAATGCTTGTAACTATTATTCAAAATTATGAATACTTCGAAAGCATATAAATCGATAGTCTGTTTTGAGAGTATTCAGGAAAACAACATGGCACCAATGAAGAAGGGAGAACTGACTGATTCCGAGAAAAAACTGTTTGATGTTGTTCTAAAAGGTAGTTGTAACATTTTTAATATTTTCCTCTCTTACACGCATTATAAATTTGTTTTTATTGTAATTTTAATGCTAAGTAAACAATGATATACAAACAAAACCATATAATTTCCAAAACATCTTCTTGAAATCTTGGAATTTACTGGAACTTCATGATTCCTTCATTTGAGACGATTATGTGTTCATGAGGATGATTAATTAGTAAAGGAATAAATCTAATTGAAACTTCACGTTATTTATTTGAATGATGTTTAAATCTAAACTGATCTAATCTTATAATTTATCCTATTTATAAATGTATATAGTACTGATGTCTCGATGTTTGTTTTTCTTTTGATGTTCTTATTTTTATGAATTAAAATAAAAATAACTCAAAATGGAAAATGATATAGTTATCAATGAGACAAAAAAGCCTAGCTGTATGTGATAAAAATCATTCTTCCTTTCAATCACAGGGAAGCTTTTATCATGATTACGGAAAATAATACATTTATTTTAACTCCCAAAATAAAAATTATAAATTTTTAACTAAGCTGTAATAAATATTGATTTCAATACTTCTTGAAGGTACAGTTGAAGAAGCTAGAGCACTTTTGCAAGAGAAAGATGTCAGAGTTGATTGTCTTGACCAGGTAAAAACTTGTCAACATTGTGTATCACACTTTCTAGTTAGTCATGAAATTAATGTAATGCATTAGCATGATGTTACATAATAACTTGGTTTGTTTATCACAGGTGATACAAATTAGTTACAGTTGTAAATATTAAGGATTATGTTTTATCTGGAAAATATTAAGACTTAAATAGTTACTTGTCTGAAAAATGTTGTAATGTATTTAAAAAATTACAATATTTTTGTTTTGTAAAGAATGAATAATATCCATTAAATAACCATTGTTTTAAATGCAGTAACCATAGCAAGCAGAATCTGAAAAGGTTGTCATTATCAGGTAGGAACTAAATTCAGACAAAAGCTAATAGAAATGATATGATTGGTCAGGCATGCATTGTCAAGGGTAATAATACACAATTCTATTGTTTGGCTTATACATATACATTTCCTTATAATACTTCACCTACCTAGATAGATTTGATATGGGTTTTTAAATTTTTTTTACTAGTTTATAGAGGGTGCATTGTGAATGGTTGTAAGGCTTTTTAAAGCATTGTTTCATGTTTATTATCTTAAAGTGACATAAAATTGGATTTATTTTTACTGTGCTTCCAGACGGGCATGACCCTTTTGCAGCATTCTGCATTTAAAGGTCGCTATGACATGTGTGAATTATTTCTGGCTCATGGCGCCGATGTCAACTCAAACTACCATGACAATGGATACACTGCGCTTATGTTTGCTGCTCTATCAGGTACTATTGACTATCTTGTTAAGAGATGATTCCTTAACTTTGGGTAAGCCTGTGTATCGTGGTATTAATGCCAAGACAATATATCCGTATTCCAGTTTTATACTGCAAGACGATATATCATGGAAATATTGGCAAGGAACTTACAAGATGATTGTATTTATGATACCATGGTTGGGATACAATATGTATCCAGATTCTCTACAGTTTATGAAAAATAAATAGATAGAACAAATCAAAGAAATTTTACTTCATAGTTACCAACCTGTCAATAACATTGTATGAATGGAAATGACAATATCAGAGAGACTGTGAAGTTGCAGATAAAATATAAGAAATATTATGTATTTTCTGTTTGTTTTATCACTGTAATCTCTGTAATAAAATAACTTTATCAGCTTATATAGTTATTTGTTCAAAACAAAGTATCAGAATTTATTGTCTCTTACAGCAATACATCACTGTATCATGGACTCTCACGATATGAATATCCTGATATATTGTCTAAATGTTTTTTGTATCAATGCACATGTATTGCGTAGTAGACGATGCAAACATTGACACTATTAATTAATTGTTACACCACCAGCATTAAGGTTGTTCCATTTGGAATACTAGAGATACATATCCATAATTGCATTCTGTAAGTGGAACAAATTATTCAGCAATTTTAATGTTACTTGTTTGAAGTGTATGTTACATGTATTTGTAAATATTTTGTTACTTTGATAGGTGATATTAATCAATTTCTTTTGATAATATTTCAGGTAACACAGACGTAACGAGGTTGATGCTCCAGGCAGGTGCAAAAACATCACACCTGAACTCTGTGAATAGAACGGCCACTCAAATGGCAGCTTTTGTTGGTATGTTTTCAACTTTGTTTTACTTATATTATTTACTGGCTTTCACGGTAGAAATTGCTTGTGTAAGAACAAGTGATAGCAACAGTCAAATTTTCAAAATGCTTTTAGATCATCAGTTACTGGCCTTTTGCACTATAGGGGATTCTTAATATTACCTCATGAATATTTATGAGGTATCAGAAACCTAAGTGTACTTACTCGAAAACGAGGCTAAGGCCGCTTCGAAACCCGGAAGTTATGTTCCTACAGCATTGTCAAGTCAGTATTTTTTCAAAATTATGCTTTCTTTGTAAAACATTTCGCTACATTCAACTGCAGAAAGACCATAATTGGATAAGCTTCTACATTTCTTGGTGTAGCAGAGATTAGAATATCATTTTACTTGCAGATAGAATTCTTTCGACCGATATTCGGGGGTATTCCCATGCTGGGTTTACCGTCATTTTGCACTGTCCGTTGAAATATTTCAATGTTTAGCAAAATATGGATATGAAATACTCACAATAATTTTCACATTTCCGAAAAAAATAGAGAAGTATTTTCATTACACACACTCGTTTACAGCTGGAAAATGATACAGATTTAGCGATCTCTACGTAAAACCTTCAGCCGTTTCAACGTGCCCACTTACGTTACTATTGGGTCATTCAGTACAGGCCTCAATGTAAACAAACCAGAATTTCAATTCAGGGGGCTAAAATAGAGATACAAACAAGACCAAATGTGAAATATTACTATTCCTTTGAATATAATTAAAATACATAATTTTGTTAGTTTCTGATGAGGTCGCAAAAAACTTTTTATTTAGCTGAAAAATAAATAAAATTTTCTAGCTTTAATAACTTAATAAGTTCTCTACTTTTTGGGCCTAATATGATTATTTATAAAAACAAGCTACATAAAAGCAGTAGCCAAATATTTCTAATTAAAAAAGATTAGCTTTCCTTTTCATGATAAATACATAAGATATACAGCAAATAAAATCACATAATTAGTTAAAACATTAATGTTAATCATTCAGTAAAATAATCACTGTGATATTATTCTGAATTTAAGAGATTCAAATACTTATTACAGGGTCATATGAGGGTATTCATTGAATGTATGTACAAACAATTAATTGTTCAAATTGAATAAGAAATTCCTATTACTTGTAGGCCTATTTTTGTTTTTATAAAATGCTGATTAGCTGAATGTATCAACATTAGTAGGAAAATGAGGGACTTCTTTATAAGGTATAGGAAATGAATAGATTAAAGAAATTAAGCCATTGATTTTAGGAATAATATTTACATTATAATTATCTAAACTCTATTTTAAAATGACAGAAATGTATCATTATGACTAAAAAGACAGGACAACTTGGAGGTCTTGATACATATTTCACTCCATGTATATTGTCAGTGAAAAAGCTGAAAGTAAGTTTTGAAAACTGACAGTCAATCATAATGAATTAGGATTTATTGAATTCATGACTTCAGTAATTTTGATATTAGACACTTTATATACCTGTGTTTATCTTCAAGGCACAATATACAATCTCTCAGCTAATTTCAAGTTATTTGTAGCATCCACCTTATGTCTACATGAATTGCCAGTAATAAATGTGGGATTTCTACCTATAAGTACTGAAATTAATCCCTCCCTTCACATTATTGGTGTCATAAATACCCAGTCACCACCTTATATACACCAATAAATATAATAGAATTTTAATTTTTTTTAAATTATACTCGATCATGATTATATTTTTCTTTCAATATGATTATAATTAAAATTAATTCTAGCCTATATTAAATTCGTTTTGTGAATTATAAATTAATAATTTCTGAACAATTTTGCTAGGAAAATATTCTTAAAAATACACCTATGTATATAAATATATCACTTTTCTTCCAATCAGTTGGTGTCTTTGAGACATATACGTTTTCGTTTCTTCTTTATATTGATACTGTACCATTTTTTGTAAACATGCCGGTCCCACTACTTGATTCTTCATTGTTTTGGTTTAACAGTTTTGTGATCCTTGAGTTAAAAGTCCTGAAATTTCGGGTAAAAATAATTTTATGAAGATTTATTTATGCATAACAATTAAGAGAAATTGGCACTGTGATTATTATAAATGCACTCGTGCCTATACGGACCAAATGCGAATGCAAAACTCGCGTAATATATTTTCGAATTTACCACGAATACAACTATCAAAAACAAAGTTTTGAGACTATCCCTGGATGAATTTCCCTTCATTTTTGCCGTTTTATTATCACTCGACATATTTTCATGTCTGAAATTGACTGATTTTCTTTTAATTCATGCTTATACACTCGTGTATAGCCGAAGGAAATTCAAATTACACAGCGAATCGTACTATCAAAATGCAGCCATTACGCTCTCCAGGATTTGGGGAGGTCATAGGTCGTATGCATGCATAAATATTGAGAATCCCCTATCTTAAACATTGATAAAAATTCTATGACCTCACATTGTTGATGATGTTACAATTCCTTGCCGTCATAATGCTGATGACGTCATAATGCCATGACCTCACTAATTAAAATGCCTAATGACAGTTTTATGGTCAATGATTCAATCTATTACCAGATACTATTGAAGAACAATTTTGTTTGTGAAAACAATCCCATACTCGTGGCTTCTGATATCTAATATATCATCATTTGTTGGTTAATGTCAAAATATCCCTGACAAGCCCCGTGTATTTCTGACTTTAATCAACTCGATTTGATTTATTTGATATCAGAAAACACTTGCTCAAAATTCTCTTTTTTTATGCCAGAATGTAATGCGCAAAAAAAGATTTTTCAAACTTTTAAAATTTTGTGTTTTATGTTGTGTTTTATTTTTGAGGGGTTAAACATTTCTTAAAATATATTTTCTTGAAGTATATTGGCACTTGCATCATAACTTGAATATCTCATGACCATGGGTTCAATCTCGTCTTTATCCTTGTGGATGACTAGGCTATTCCTTATTTTACAGGGCAACATCAGTGCGTGTCTGTGATTAACAACTTCTTCCCCAAAGATGAACTTGACTACTACACAGTGCCGCAAGGTTTATAACCTTTTTTTTCATCATGTTTTCAATAAATCAATTCCAATCTGGCTTTCATACGTCTGAAAGCGCTTATAAGCAGCAAGATTATTGGAAATCTTCTCTATATTTTTATGTATTTGATACGAAGCTGAAGGCAAACAATGTAAAACTCATCTGTCTGTCTTTCTGGCTCCATTGTGATACATTGCCAGATCATTTTCTGGCCATAAATTGTGAAGATCTCCCTTAACTTGGGGCCAATATGAAAAATTGGTACAATTTGGGAGAACACTACAGATAGTTTCTAAAATATCTTTGCTCTTGTTTCAGGTTTAGAAAAAGAACCCAAACTTCCTCCAACAGTTGAACCATCTCTTCTCACTCTTGTAAACTCTGTCAACTTGCATCCTGTCAAGGTAATAAGTTATACATACTTTCAGAATCTAGGCCTCCTAACAGAAAGCAACTCTTACTAAGTTACTTTCTCTCTCATTTGAACGTGGCACTAAGATTAGTGTTACTTACTGTAGAGACTGAAGCTGCAGGGAGTACAAAGGTAGGCTGATCCCAGTGTATTCCACATGTTCTAGCAGACTCCTTTGGTTAGTCACAATACTATCCTACAATGTCATTGTCCCAGAGTATTCCACATGTTCTAGCAGACTCCCTTGGTTAGTCACAATACTATCCTACAATGTCATTGTCCCAGAGTATTCCACATGTTCTAGCAGACTCCCTTGGTTAGTCACAATACTATCCTACAATGTCATTGTCCCAGAGTATTCCACATGTTCTAGCAGACTCCCTTGGTTAGTCACAATACTATCCTACAATGTCATTGTCCCAGAGTATTCCACATGTTCTAGCAGACTCCCTTGGTTAGTCACAATACTATCCTACAATGTCATTGTCCCAGAGTATTCCACATGTTCTAGCAGACTCCTTTGGTTAGTCACAATACTATCCTACAATGTCATTGTCCCAGAGTATTCCACATGTTCTAGCAGACTCCCTTGGTTAGTCACAATACTATCCTACAATGTCATTGTCCCAGAGTATTCCACATGTTCTAGCAGACTCCCTTGGTTAGTCACAATACTATCCTACAATGTCATTGTCCCAGAGTATTCCACATGTTCTAGCAGACTCCTTTGGTTAGTCACAATACTATCCTACAATGTCATTGTCCCAGAGTATTCCACATGTTCTAGCAGACTCCCTTGGTTAGTCACAGTACTATCCTACAATGTCATTGTCCAAGTGTATTCCACATGTTCTAGCAGACTCCCTTGGTTAGTCACAATACTATCCTACAATGTCATTGTCCCAGAGTATTCCACATGTTCTAGCAGACTCCCTTGGTTAGTCACAATACTATCCTACAATGTCATTGTCCCAGAGTATTCCACATGTTCTAGCAGACTCCCTTGGTTAGTCACAATACTATCCTACAATGTCATTGTCCCAGAGTATTCCACATGTTCTAGCAGACTCCCTTGATTAGTCACAATACTATCCTACAATGTCATTGTCCCAGAGTATTCCACATGTTCTAGCAGACTCCCTTGGTTAGTCATTGTAGGCTTTTGTTTTGCAAGCAAACGAAAGATAGCGATCAAGTCCAATAGACAAGAATCTAACACTCACCAGATTCCAATGTACAATTCTATACCCTGGTGTGATATTACAAGGAGATAAGCTCATCCTATCTGTGTATCCTCAGCGTTTGACATAATCTGGAATAATTTCTAATTAGCATTCTCAAAGTTAAGATGTGTAATCTTAATGTATAAAAACCTCAAAGTTGCCTCCTTGAAGAAATCAGTTTAATTCCAGACACTGGTAATAATTAATACAAATTAAACAAAGTAATGAAAAACCAAATAAATGTACAGAAAGAAATGGTTGATAGTTGAGAGCAAAAGAAGTTTTATATTTTGTCTATGAGACAGGTCGTGATTCACTAAAGCTGTGTGTATTGTGCATGTTGTGCAGGTGTCACTGTTTATGAAGGAGCATAAGGAGTTACTGGACGAGTCGTACAAGGTGTGTAAAGTTCTTGATATCATTGTGGAGAAGAGTATGAAGTCACGAGAAACCAACGATGTGCTAGCCATAAAGATGCATTACCTTGCCACAGTCATCAGGCACGCGGCTAAAGCAGCTGCCGAAAAGAATGGGGACCTTGATCCCTGGATCAAAAGGTACTTATACATAGTTTAGAAAAAACACTCCAACTTGAATTTAAAAAAAAAACATTTTTCATTGGACAATTAACTTTTCATTTTAATAACACAAATATTTTCTCTGCATTATTGACCAACTGAACTTGAAACTGTACTTGAAGTGTAGTTCTAGAATAATCTTCATCAGGTACCCAGTAGTAAAGCTAGATAACAGAGCTAGAGGATCTTTTAATAAAGTGCTCTTTCTGATTGTTACTAAAAGTCTCAAAACTAAGTCCCAGTGAGACAATTTCCCTTCAGACTGTAATGTCTTTAAATTTAGATACTACAGAGTTAAGATGGATTGCGTGTACAAGAAAACTATAACTTTTGATGAAGTGTCTATACAAGATATAGATAGAAATATATATGTGTATGCAAACCAGTAACTTGTGATGATGTTCCCTAGCTTGCTGAAGGGACGTGAAGGGGACGGGTTCCCGGAGAAGCAGGACCGCCTGATCCGGCAGTCTCTGAAGGAGTTTCCCTACATAGAGTCTCAACTCTTACAGCAGATTGTCAGGCAACTCGCACCAGTTAAAATTGTGAGTTGATAGTTAACCAAATAGCTCAGGATAATGTACTCTAATCATGGCAAGTTAAATTGTGATGTCTTTGGAAGCCAGGTTATGAATTTGTGTCAAGTCATATTTGTGGCTTCCGCCAACACGTAAATGATCTAGTGGAATTTTGAAGTAAATGAAACTTATATTCACTCGAACGTCTGTGGTAATTTTCCTCAAATATTTTGATATTGACAAGTTTGAAATCTTGATGAAGAGCCCACTGGCTTTGTGTTGTTGTTTTTGTTTGAATTGTTTCTCCACAGATAACACAGGACGTGATTCACATGAACCTGAAACTTTCTGGATGGAATCCATTTTCAACATATCAAAAATGAAAATTAACATCTTTGTCGTATATTATTATATCAGATAATGCAAACCCGATGGATTGTTCTAATTAAAGGGAGACAACCCAACTGCACTGTCGATGTTGATGGCTAGTATCAATGGCCAGCAGTACGGATGGGATGAGGATACGAGCTGCTCCACGTGCGGCGAACAAAATCCAGAGAAGAAATGCTCGGCATGTAAAATGGTAAGGAACTGTTCGGTAAAAAATTAACAACCTTCAGAATAAACAAGTTAAGAATTCTTTTCCTTGATCCCTTTCTTTTACCTCTTATTTTTGCATGATCTGATGGTACTTCAGATATCATCTCATTTCATAAATAGAGGATACTAATCAACATTCAATTTAAGACTAATTTATTGAAAGAGTTAATTATCAAGTATTTAACAAACAAAAACAAGATGAACGAAAGAAGTATAAAATGGAAGTAGGTTTAGTGTTCTGTTCATTACTTGACCACAGTAATTTTGCACCGGTGCTGAAAGTGTTGAAGCTAACATTTCGTCATTGTGACAGCGGTGCTATAATTGTGACGTCACAACCACACAATATTGTGATGTCAAACTTGCAGTGGCATTGTTAGTTTAATGTTGCCATATAATTAACACACTGTAGTATCTCACATGGGCGAGTAATAATAATGCATAATTCTTTGATGATATTTGATCTTACTGGATGTCATTTTCATATTCTTTCCAGGTTGGATATTGTAACCAACACTGTCAGAAACTCCACTGGTTTACTCACAAAAAGTTATGTAAAGAATTAGCTGGTAATTATGAATTTACACTTTCTTTTAAGGTCATATGCTATTGATTCTCATCAGTATATAGTGATAATCTAACATTTCTGATTATAAGTATAGTTTTAATTTATATATCTTTTTCAGGCTGCTTTTAGTCATTTTTGTCTGATTAGGGTACTTGGGATAAATGTTTACATGCTTCTTGTATTTGAATGTTTCAGATCTATTTTTAAATTTTTGATGATCATGCAGAGTAACATATCAGTTATTCAATTATGACAGTCAGTAAAGGGGATTACATGAGAAAAACCAAAGCCATTTTTCAAAACATTTCTAGTGTAGAAGTTGGAATTGTTTTAATCCTTAATCCTCAATGTTTTTCTGTCGTACCATCATCCAGAGCTGTATGTGAAGCGTGAAGAAGAGAGGAAGGCGAGAGAGGAGGAAGAAAGCAGACAACAGAAGCTGAGGGAGGCGGAGGCTGCCGAGAAACAGACGACAGTAGGCGAGATCGAACAACAGATGAAGGAAGCTAGTGTCGAAGGTAATGCGTCTTTTGAGCATGGAGTCCGCTGTTTACAGTTTAATGTTTGATGTTTTGCTTTTAATATTGACATTTAGTCTGGGTAGGTCTTGAGTGCTGAAATCATTTGAACAGGTACCGAAGAGTTACTAAGATTCCTATGTTTGGCATCCATGAGAAAAGGAATTGCCACAGTGATATAAAGAATTGAGTTCCCCTTACCTCTAAGCTCTAATTAAGCAGAACAAATTTAATTGTCTTCTGTATCCTGGAGGCATTTGGCTCCACTCCTGTTCTGATAGTTTCTGTGAATAAAAACTGTGAGCTTCTTCAGCAAAGTAGATACCTGTAGAAGTGATCAACCCTGCATATGAGTGACCACGTACAACAGACATGAGAAACTTACCTTTGACCATAGAAGAATAAAATATAGCTAGGATCTTGACACAACCCCCTCCTCTGCTGACCTCCCTCCCCACACACCCTCCCCACACACCCTCCCCACACAACCTCCCCACACACCCTTCCCACACACTGCAATGTCCCCCACACACCCTCCACACACACTGCAATATGACATATGAGTATTTTCTTTGAAAACTACAGTGTGAAAATTAATGTGTGCATCAGTCATCCTTTTAAGGGTTCTTAACTTTTAAATTTTAATGTTTAATAATGATGTATACTGCATGACCATATTCGTTTTACAGATAAACCAACCGAAGAGAATTTGACTGATTCTGAAAAGAGTGTAGTGACAGAAGAAGCAAAGAAGGTAGAAAATGGAGTGACAGAAGAACCAACAGAGACCAAGACAAGTTGATGAGCAACTAATACTACCACACTGACAAATATTGAACCAAACTTAAATCTTCCAGATAGAATCTCCCTGTAACATTAACAAAAGCTGCAAAATTCTATCTTCATGGTCTTCTTACTCTTACATAAGAATTTAGTAAAAAAAACTCATTTGTGAAAAATATTTTTTTGGTTTAAGAGTAATAATTTCCTGACCTATTTGTCGAATTTAAATGCATAATTCTCTCAGATTCTTTGAAAGAAAAATGGATTTAATTTAAAGATGATCACAAATTCTCATGATTTTATGTGTTTCAAGTTGTTGTATTCATTATGCACCATTTGTGATAGCATTTCTTTCTGTAAAACAAACATGCAATATCTGTAAGATATATTTGAACAAATGGTTTCATTACAAGAACAGGGTTGAAAGTTTCTATGTATTTCTGTGGTTTGTGCTTGTCCTTGCATTTATGTCCAAAGTTTTTTGAATGAGACCAACATATCTTAATTTGATCATGAATCAGGGTTTTTTCCCCTTCTTTCATCTTGAGTTATACTAGAGTATGATTTGACAGATACAGGAGGCAGATGTCTCCACTTGTGCATTTCACTCTTCAAAATTCATATTTCTTGCTCTGACATGAAGAAATCAAATATCAAATTCCAGATTTAAATGTCTGATGGCCAATATAGTTAATTTTAGATGAATGCATATATTTTCGGAATGATTAAGGACATAATTTTAGATATTAATGAAATTATATCAATGTTCAAGATCATTTTTAGCAGTCATTTTGTTTTGTAGGTGTTCATGAAGATTTAATATATTGTTTGTTAAACTTAATATTGAAAATAAAGATGATCATGTATCAGTAAGAATGGTTTTGTGAGTTGTGTTGATATTGTCCTTGTTACATCATCATCCATCCAGAGAGCTGCCGATAGTCATACCTGGTCTATGTGTTGAGAGAAAGCAGCAATCCTTCATTACCATGTAAAGTGTTGTTTTCGTTGTTTCATGGAAACCATGTGATGAATGTTCATGTTGAATAAAAGCTTATTTATAGATCGTGAATCTGTATTGTCATCATCTTGTGTGGTACCTGCCCCAGGTCAAGGAACATAATACTTAAAGGAATGACTGTTACCTTGAAACACACTAGTCTGATTGACTGATCTTCGCATTTCTTCTCTCGACAGACGATAAGAAATTGCCTGCCAGTGTCGAGTAGATACACCAGAGTGTTTTTGCATTAGGTTCCTTTGTCTCGTGTTCAGGGTGTAGATGGTGAAGGCAACTTGCTTGAAAATGATTTTAGGATTAATGTAAATTAATTTAAACTTGAAAAATAAAGAAGTTGTTTATTCATTGACAGCTTCAATCATCCTTCAGCACCACAACTACAAAATGCCCAGTGAAGATTTTCCAGTGTGTCAAAGCATTTAACAGTCGACATCCTTTACTCACTTAAGTTATGAGAACATTTCTCACAATAATAAAAAATTCAGTCTGCCAATTTTCAGCACTTCAATTGCAAATTATGGTATTGGGTAACCAGTCTACAATTTTACATAGCTAGAATGTAAAATATAATATCTAATATGGTAGGCATTGTCATAGAAGAATCTTGAAACAGGTCATAGAATTGTTCACAACACGTCACCATAAGAGTCACATTTTACACTGAGGCATCTTATGAAACCCTTTTACTGGCTAGCTTGCTGACCTGCCCGCAGGGTTTGTTTAAAATCTCAATATGATGGCTTAGTTGAGATTATAATTACAAGACAAGTTATAGCTTCTATGTTACTTAGAATGGTATACTACTGCTAAGAAAATCAAAAGCAGGGAAAAAAATAGGTGAAATTGCAAACTCAGACTTTATTTTGTAGCTTAATAAATCTATTTATATACTGTACACTATCAAATATATTGCAAGAGATAAAGTTCTAGATCAATTTAGTTGTCAAACCTCTAGAAGAATGGTTTCACTATATTCTTTATATGTTAATATGAACTACACACATTTTCAAATAACTAACTTAAGAAAGTAATCCAAAAAGAATTCGTGTTAAAACAGCCATTACTTATCAATTGTCATTTATGATTCAATGTACACAGTTTTCAACCTTTTATTCAGTTACTGTTACTTTATAAAAAGTGTTAAAAATAGTCCTCCAGTTCCTGCCAATGATCTTAGAACAGCTTCCTCCAGTTCCTGCCAATGATTATGAAGCAGAGAACTTGTATCAAGAAAACTCGCCATGTGACGTCATCAGAATCCAGTGGGTAGTACATTCCATGTTGTGCTGGCAGAGAACAAGTGCAGATTGAAGCTCTCTCCTCATCTCTCTGGGCTCTTGTCAACGCTTCACAGGACACATTGACATCGCTGTGCGTTTTCTCTTTCCTCAGATCTCTTGAAATAACATTAGGCAAACCCTCATCTATGTGCATTGTCCTATCTTTCCTCTGAATTGTTATGCCGTCATTTACAGAATTGGCTTCTACATGTGTTGTCATATGTATCCTACACTGGTTTGCAAATGCATTGCTGGACAAAAAAGTATGATTGTCACTTGTAGTATTTGTGCAAATGTGGTCTCGATCAATGGACAAAGTGACATCCGAGTTCCTTGCATCTGCTGCCATGACTGGAGTAGCTGTAAAACTTGAGTTCGGACAGGAAAGGAGAGCTGTAGCGGATGTATGATATAACGGAAGTTGCCAGAATCGAATATTCTGCACACCTGGCTCTAGGGATGTTGTGTCGTCTGCAGCAGACAACATGGCTTCTTGAATCAGCTTGTCTTGAGTTTGTACTTCAGATATCTTTGAATCTTGGGATTCCTTTCTATCTGCTACTTTGTCAATGGAGAGACTTCTACTTGAAAGGATGTACGATGATGCATCGAACACATCATTATCTCTCACGCCCAAGAGGACCGCAGATGTTGCTCTAGAAGATCCGTTTTCTGACAGGCCATTGGTTGTTTGTTCCTCTGAAGAAGTTGTGTAGATGTCACTTTCAGGCTCCAGCTCTGACCTTGTAATGCTCCTGCCACTGTGAAGCCTTCTAAGGCTTCGGTAGGTACCACACCTCGAGGCTTCTGGTGTTGATCGCTGAAGCTGTTTATTGCTGTCTTGTAGAGAGATCCTCTGGGCAGGGTCAGCATTTACATCTGCAAGAACGCGTTGATTGTTGACTCTTTTGGAGTGAGATTTTTCGTCTGTTGATGTAAGGATTGGCTCTTGGTCGGAGACGTCAGCATCATACGGATTCATTTGCAGAGCAGCCCTCTTGGCAGCCGCTTTGAAAGTAAGCTGGTCCTGGTTTGAATATTCTGAAGAGGGAAGCTGTCCAGATAAACTAGCCTCGGATCCTGATTCTGCTTCCCTCAATATGTCCTTGATGGAAGAACCACAGCTATCATCTGAATCTTTAGTTGTGGCAAGCATTGACTGCTGTTGGTGTTGTGTTTGTACAAGAGACAATTCACCCTCTTGAATTGTCTCCCCTTGACCTCGAAAAGACGACTCTATCCCGTTTGGCTGCCAGTGTTTATTTCTCTCTGGAGAGCAAGATTCTGGCTCCAAGGTGTCGTCTGCATCGGTTTCTCCAAGAATTGCTGAATCAATGGCGTCCAGTTCTGAAGGGTAAGTTCTTGATTTTTCAATGACGTCATGTTTCCGCCATTCGAAAATTCGCAGAATTCTTGGAGAGTTTCTCCAAACTGAAGAATAGAACATTCTTATTAACCTTTTTGAAGCATTATGAAATTTTCCCCGTTTATTTTTCGAAGGCAAGATTCTTAAATAGTGAAGGGATTGGACTAGATACTATACTCATCGGCAAAAGAAATTTATTACGTAAGAAATTTATTACGTAAGAAATTTATTACGTTTTTACTAAAATTGAGGAAATATGTTTAGGACTGTTGTTGGTAACGATCTCGTTCACTTAGCAATAACCGTTAATTTGGGTTTTGAAACTTGGGATAAATAAATGTTCACGCATTTTGGATAAATATGATAAAGGTGGGAATCACGTGACTCAGAGGTCAAATAACTGCTCGTAATCAATGACGTCCCCACCGTAGAAAATATACCTACAAACTATCAAAAGGTTACGAACGTTTAGTGAAACGGCACCCAGGAGACCATGGACAGGTGGAATCAGAGCTATTTGACTGCTCAATGGACCTATACTGACTGAACTTCGACAAATGGCCAGTGTTAAAAGGCAGGAACAACCTTCAACGCTTTAGATCACTCATGATTATAAAGTTCAAATGGCTTGTCACGGATTGAACAACTATAAATAGCTATGTACTTGATAGTGTGTTGTCACTTGACTTTGGCATGTTGAATTGTGATGTTAAATAATTTACGAAATAAAAAGTTTAGAGTGAAAACTATACCAAAATTTACCCCCCCCCCCCCCCCCCCCCCCCCCCCCTCTGACTTTGTATTTCTAAAGCGCAAAATGGTTTAAGTCAAATAAACTTTTCAGTGATTAAATGTTTGGAGTTTGATTGATTTTTCAAAATTACTTTATCTCAAAACTTAATTGTTTAATAAGAATCATTACAATTTGTTGAAAGTTTTATTTCGCGGGGCATTTTATTTCATAAAATAGTGAAGAGATTGGATTGTATTGGACTATCAATTTGAAACCGAATAATCCAAAGAAAACTTTTGCCACACCGTTCTGTTTGCCATGATTTTATCTGATGAGGTAGAAGAAATGCTACATTAACCTCAGGTTGCACCTGTGTTTGAAACTAATGGACCGTGACCATACCCCGTCAAATATTAATCACATTCATTGTAATGTTACATCGGTTGCGTTCAGTGTTGCCAAGACAACTATAGGACATTTTCTTTAACTTAAATGTCAAGGAATATTAATAATCTTTCTTACCTTTGCCAATCGCGACGAATAAAAAACTTACTCCAGTGTATATCGCAATATCGATTACAACGAAACAGCCTGAAAAGAAAATTATTTTATTCAGTTTGGAATCAATATAGATATGAAGGAAGCATAAACTCGTATGACAACCACTTCACAAAAATAAGGAACCCTTCCATCCAGTTACCAAAAATGTTCTCAGAAGAGTTCCATGGTTCGCTCCCCGCCAGTGAATATATAAAGGCTCATTTTCTTGTCTTCTGTACTCTTTTTATGGAAAACTAATTAACACAGTTTTTTCTACTTTTCTGATTGGCAAATTTAACCTTGAAGTGCCTTAATTTGTTGTATATATAGAGATCCAAAGATGCATTTCGAGTTGATCTAATACTTGAAAATTATTTTAAAGATACTGTATCCTCAACTCAAGAAATAAAGAATCTCGCCATAAATCACTACATAAACTGACATGAGAACATTGTTACTCGTAGAGTACATTAAATCATCTTGGATTCTCTTTAAAACGAATATGCTGACACAGGCGCCGACTCTGAATTTACAATATCATGTAAGTAAATGTACATGTAGCTATATAACATACACAAGGTCTGACACTAGTGACAGAGTCGTATTGACTGTTAATGCGTTGAAATTATCTGACACAAGACAGATAGGGGTAACCTAGTCTCTGCAGACTCAAACCACAGGACAAGTTTAGCGTTGCGCAATATACATAAAGTAACCGATTTTCCCAATAAACGAACGAAGTCAAAATTAATTAAACTGGTTGCGAAACGCAAAAGGTATCCCTTGGTTTGAGGTCTTTGGAACGCTGACCTGTCCTCTCGAGGAAGAGCACTGCATTTAGAAGAAGGTTCCCTATCTTCTCTAAGATATGCTCCAAAACCCACAGCACGTGCTTAATCACGTCAGCTGATCGAATGTAGTTTTCATAGCTCGATGTCCTGGAAAAGATTTCAGACTGTTTTGGCATAGTGACATAGTGTATATTTACGACTGGACTTTTGTCCTTCTTTTCCCCCAATTTTACATGCCACATGATATACTTAGAACAATAAGTTAAGCGCCGAACAAGTTGTGGAAAATGATATCGAATATGTTATCGAATAACTTTTTAGGTGCAAAAAATATCGCCTGTTATTTCGAACAAATGATATTGCATATGGGTTTGAGATTCAATTATCGCAAGGCATAGATTATCAATAGGGGAGAGGTGGTGAATAATTAGTATACGGGATAGCGGAATGTCCTGCAGAGCTATTGATACAGTTGGGGCATCACCACAGTGTTATCCCACGTTTGGTAAAAAAACAAGTCCAAACCAATGACTTGAAAGACCGTGTGAGATCTGGGCGCCAGACAGTAACCTCTGTACGTGAAGACAGAGCACTGATTCGGAACGTTAGACATTTCCCCTTCACTAGTGCCCCAGTACTGAGGGATAACTGGATTACCCACAGGAGGGTTTCCATACCAACCGTTAGGAAACGCCTTCGAGCGGCGGATTAGATTCTATAGGGCACGTAAACCTCTCAAACGTATGAAATGAACACAACGGCAGACTAAAGAACGGCTAATTTAAGGTGGTGTAGAGCGAGGGTGGGTTGAAATTTGGCATCATGGCGCCGGATCCATTGATCTGATGAGTGTAGGATGCTATTACATATTGTGGATGGCCGAATTCGTGTTTGTCCAACCAATCTATCAGTGTGGTGGTGGCTTAGTGATGATATAGGGTTATACCAATACCCTACCAATTTATCATATCTTTAAAAAGGTATACATGTGAGTTACGTGTATTTGTTGAACTTTAGTTTAAATTCCGGTGGCGCTTAACTTTTTGTTCGGAGTATATATATATATATTGATTTTATTTCTCGCCCGTTAATCATAAGTGGTGACATATGTTCAATATGAGCACATGCAACGAGCAACGATTGTTATTTTGACGAGATTAATCGTCACAACATTTCACCGATGGTTTTTGGCACAGCAAGTACTTCTTGATAAAACAACACAATTAAAAACGTTTGACATTTCAAAATCTAACAACATGATAATACTCTACGTGACACTTTAAAGCTCTCATTGGAGGAATTATAGCTTTACACAATTTAACATCTCAACAAACTGGCAACAGGGACCATTACCGATTTCCAAAACAAGATAGCCGTAACAAATGACTAACAATCAATTTTGAAAATTAATGAATGTAATGATTAAATAGACTTATTATATTGGACAAATGAAATTGAAAATGGCAGTGAATTCTGATGTATTTTTATGAACTTTTATCGAGAAATTTAAAAAAACATTTGGCTCTAGTTTGTTTTGGTAAATTTCATCACATGTTTTGTTTACTTGCATAATATGAGATATTTTCAGATTTCAGATACGCTTGCCTGATGAAGGAGAATAAACCCAAACGTCGTAAATTTAGGAGATATATTATAGAGATGTTCTTTCAAGAAAATCGTGTGTGCTGTAAACGGAATAACACCTAACATTGACATGCAATCATGTTTCACCTTTCAAACACTATAAACGTAAGTTTAGAGGGACAGAGAGTTTATTATTGGAGTCAAATTTGTCAAACTTTATTAATGATGTATTTAATCGAAAAGTAGCGGTTATCATTAAGTTTAGCGACATTAACAGGTTTAAGCGGTAATTTGTGATCGAAAACCGGACAATGGTGAACGCCAATGACTCAAACGAAATTCTGGAGACTTATATACAGCAGATACAAAGACAAGTATTGGTTGGTAGTGTGAGTAGGTTTTTAACTAATATTCATGAAGATTTGACACAGACTTTCGGTTTATTAACATCTATATGACCGTTTTTGTATTATATCATTGAAAACAAGAAAACAATAATTTTGACATATTAGAGATAAAGATGCAAGTGTAGGGAACATTTCTTAACTTAACCCAGGGCAGATTGTATTTTGGCTCTTATTGAAGTCACATAATTGTTTTTTTAGAAACATACGCTGTGTACTCTAAAAGTTCTACGCTTTAGGTAAGGTTTCCTGTATTACGTCTTCCTAATTGACCGGTTTTTGATCAGCATATCGACCATATACCTTTATATTGTCACTCTACAGAACTGATAGCCTTCAAAATTAATCATACTTTTCAGCACAAGTAATTATTTCTCAATTAAACGAATTAAATTTGGGACCACGCAAAAACTCAGTCTCATAAATTCGATTTGAGTTCTGTACTAAGTTACTACTTACCCACAAATGAGATTTATGCTGGTACAGTCATTCAAAACTGGAAAAGATGCAAGTCCAACGTAACAGGCCAATGTAGCTGCACGCAAGAGCCACATCTTTGTTTAGTCTTGCAGTCCTAAATGTATATGCTTAGGCTTTTGACGTCACAATAAGTATGACGTCATTGCATGGAAACACTTGTCAACAACTCAACGTCCAGTCTATGTCACTCCTTCTAAACGAAGTCTAGCTAAAGGAGCTATCAAAACGCTCAAAAACATTATGAAGATGAAGGCTAAAGAGACATTCCGTGAAATTCGTGATATCGTATTTGGCTTTCATGCCATGCCAAAGCAATTACGTTGATGTTAATTTTGAAAAAAAAAATTATAAATAAAAAGTTATCAAATATATAGAGGATAACCGAAATATTCAAATTTTGCTTACTAAAAAAACTAGAAAAACTAAACGGCAGCCGCAATGGTTAATCCAATAACAATGCTGATACTATGTTGATGAAATCGGTTAAGTTACAAGATTGCTTTCTAAAAAAATTCATCTTTTTTTATTGGTTCAGAGTTTCTAAATTTTTAATTAGGTAAATTCGAAATTTGCACATCTTATTAGTTAAGCCGTTTTCAACTGTCCATACCCCGCCCCCCCCCCCCCCCCCCTTTTTTTTTTTGCACAGCTTACTGCACCTGTAACGTGACTTCAGCCGTCTCAACTTTGTCACTGTTGATCACAGGTTGTACAATTAAAATACAATTGTAAAGAAAAAAAGAATGTCTTTGCATCATCAAAGCTAAAGTGAATCCTGTGGCCCATATATTTCCTTTAAATAGCCAATTTGAACCGGAAGAGCGTGCCTTTTTAACTTTTTATCGGCAATCGTATAATTTTTTTTTAAAAATCCATCTTTTTCGTATTTTACAATAGATCAATTTGACAAAAAGTGCATGCAAAATACGAAGATAAAATAAGGAGAAAAAAGTTATCCTATAGAAAAGACATGGCAATCGTACAATAATTTTAGAATAGGCCTATATATGTTATCCTCACTCATGTCAAGTGTAAAACGAGACTTTTCTTTGTCGTTCGTGAAAAATATTGGCTTTCCCCGTCTCTCCGCGAGAGGTTACTGAAATCGTAATTAAAGCAAAAAAAATCTGTTTATCATGTGCTAAAATAGAAACAATGATTGACATCCAAAATTTAAGAATTGACGTCATACCATATTGTACACGTGACGTCATTCCTTCTGTAATATTCTCACTGTGATTGGAATGGAAGGTAGGCCTACATCAAACTGCAGTAATGAGAACAAACTTTTCTCGAACAAATAACAGCCAGTAATACAGTCTAGGTACTTATTCAGCCAGTCAAGATTTGACCGCTTATAAAATGAAGATCCTGAAGAAAAGAATATATTATGGATGAAGTAACAGTAGGCCTAATTAAATCATCATATGTATGCCTGAGACAAGGTTTTGATATAATAAAGCACACAATCTGCCAAATGACACGTCAGAGCCGTCATAATATCTCTTTACTCTTTTATATTAATAAAACTTATAAACGTAACGTTGTCTCAATTTATGTCAAAGAGCTGATCTAGCGAAATGACAGCTCGTGGTAATGTTTACTAACTTTAATGTTTGTCGTCTGCTCACGCGGGAAATTTCTGACTCCACCTTTGTTGCTAAGCATGAACCAATCGCATGATCGCTGATACATATAAACTCCACCCATTGAACTTTGTCAACCCAGTTTCACCCTTGACCTGACAGTATTCAGCCAATCGCATGAATGACAATGCGTCATTTCTCGTGTTCGCGCGGGAAATAGTGATAATAGCCATACAGTAACAACAACAGACGCCACGAAGCTCCAATTTTATTATAAATGGACTCGAATCCGGTTGAATTTTGAAGGAACTCTACACGACAGCTACTCATATTTAACCATAACCATGGAAAACTTCCAGAAAATCGAAAAAATTGGAGAAGGGACGTACGGTGTGGTTTATAAAGCACGGGATAAACAGAGCAACCGGCTTGTGGCCTTGAAAAAGATCCGCTTGGATGCGTAAGTTGAAGTAGAAATTTTGTTCCAAAATCAACATTTTTACGACGAAAATTTTAAAGAACCTTTCATTGTTATTGGCAATTATCTAGCTGTCCAATGGAAAATGCATATGTATTCTAAATGGCAAAGTGACCCCCACTGCTATGATCGAATTCAGAGGGGGTGGTTGACATTTTATTGAATATAGGGCCTATTGTCATTCTGTGTCAAACAGAGAGTGCCTCTTCACTCTTGACTTTACTCAAAGTACATGACCTGTTTTACCCTTTGAAATGACAATTCTTTCCTGATAGTTGTCAGTCTTTGGATTTTACATATTTAAAGAAAATATAAGTATCCTCTAGATTGTTGTTTTGAAAGAAACTACATTTGTAACTCTACGAAGCTCCAGAAGGGACATGGTTAAAAAATTATTTTTTTTACGTACGTACGTACGTGTTATTATTACGTACGTACGTGATATCATCACGTACGTACGTGATATCATCACGTACGTACGTAATAAATATCACGTACGTACGTAATGATAATACGTACGTACGTGATACTTTAGCATTGAAGGAGGAAGTACATCTAAACATGGAGAGGGACATAATTGTTCGACTCTACTTCGATCTGGGTTTTAACAAGACTGAAATGCTTTATTTCCTAGCTGCAAAACACCGGAGAGTAGTAAGCAATAGACATCTGAAACGCATTTTGAAAGGACTACGTCTGTATCGAGACTATCGACGTAAGCATTCAGATGACAGAAATGCTATTGCACAAATTGCACCCTTCAGCTGAACCTAAAGATTTTTGATAGAGTAGTATCGAGAAAGTTGATGTAACTGATAGCAGAAATGAGAAGATCCCGCTTGAAGTTAAATTAAGTGATGGGCGTATGTCTAGTGATGGACAAACTGTTCTGGGACCCTGGAAAGATGCTTTGTCGAATCTTTTGAATTGTAGTTATAATACGACTTGAAAATGCGTAAATTGTGATATGGAAAGTGAAGATAATAATCAGTGTTTCCGTTGTCCGGTAAATACCGGTCATAGTCCGATAAAAAATATGATTGTCCGGTATTTAAAAAACCTGTCGGACATGATGTCCGATTAAATAACAAGCTGTCAAACTCATTTCATAAACCTTTATTTGAAAAAAACACTCGTAACATCAAGTGATGCGATACCCCGATCATATTCGTCTGGAAATCCCACTCGCTTCTGTAGCTTGAAAAAGAACGCAACGAAGTGCGCATGACATAATCATTCGAATAACTGCAGCTGAATTTATTGACCTCAGTTTCAATGTATGCGGGAAATGTGTACGGAAATTATCGACTTATTCCGATCATTTACGAATGTAAACACGTTTTTTCGACAATGAAAAAGCAGACGAATCTTTCTTCCTACTTTGGTGGCAAAATTAAACGAACGAAAGAGAAAATCAGAAGATGACGCAGGTAATATTATTACTAGCAAAAAATCAGCAAATGAAACATTTATTAGCTACATTTATCTGACCGGTAAAAAATGTAAATGTCCAGTATTTTTCAAAGCCGTCGGACATGATGACCGGCTGTCAAAAATGCCAGCGGAAACACTGATAATCTCAACAAAAGGTCCCTGAGGATTTAATTCAATAGTCACATAGCTTTCTCCTTTCTCCACATGATTAATACTTTGTTCATTTAGGTTGAGTGAAATCCAATTTAATTTGATAAATTTTTTTTTAATGTCAATGTATTATACAATATACTAATCATTTCTCGTATAAAAGTTTTGACACAAGAATTTACAATAGTCATTTTGTTATGAAATCACCACCATTACAAATTTAGTCGTAATTTATGTGGACATGACAGTTGACAGTTTCCTTTTTTTGTACAAATGTCGAATATTCGACGTTTAATAATGTTTAGAATAGTTGCTTTAGTCAAATTATAATTTGCGAGTCAACTGAAAAGAATGATAAGTATTTTTCTGCAAGAATACGAAGCTTATGTGACTACATGTGCTCTTAAATTAGCTAATTTTTCAGGAACAATCATTATACTATAAGTAAACTCATAGTTAAACTTAAATTTTCACTTACAGTGTGATGCAAACAAATAAATTTACAATGTTAAATATATCATAAAATATTTGACTGTATAATATCGATCTAAATGATGTTTTGTTTTAAAGATAAACGAGTCATTCTCAAAATCTGCAGATATTTTGAACAGACAACTCTTGAAATATTACTTCATAAAAATGTTTTTATTTTTAACGTCAAACATTCTTGAAACATTCAAAATATCAACACAAACAAAAATAGAGCTTAATGATGTCGGACTAATATAATTAGCCTTCTTAATTAACAACAAAAAAGGTATGGTTTCCTTCCTGTAACGTTACTTAATTCTTAATTTTATCATACCTGAAACTATTATTTCCTAATTGTTTTATATTACAATTGTTGTCACGTTGTACATCTTCGTGACTAGAAAGTTGTTGTTTTTTTAAATGTAGAAATTTTCTTGCAAAATGCAAAACAGAAGGTGTCATTAAAAAAAGTACAAAATGGCTACATATGAAACACTTCATAAAAACAGCCAAACGTGAGCTGTGTTACATATTCCAAGTGTAATGAATCATACCAAACTTAATCTATACTTTTCCAACTTCCAAAATATAGCAATATATGTCACTTTTATGTTTTTTATCTATTAAATGGATGTTACAGGACTGAAACCTATGTTACTGGAATGACCAAGATTGTTACAGGAATGACCAAATCCCTGGAACTAAGTGAATTATTTCTTTATTTTCAACACTTTATCTATAATTCTTATTATGTGAATACAGAGTATAGTTTTCAAATAAACTTGAGAATACAAATCCAAGTTTGCCACAAACATGTTTGTATAGCACTTAATTTCAGAAAAAAACGTTACAGGAAGGACATAAAACTGTTACAGGAATGATATCGAAATAGAACAACTGGTGTTAAACATCAATTAGAAACACATAACACATTAAAATGAACACTCCTTGGATTCACACCTCAAATTATCACTGTAGCTCAAAGTTGAAACGGATCGAACTCTTACATTTACCAAAAAAGATGTATTACTCATTCTGTTACAGGACAGGCACAAGCATGTTACTGGAATGAAGATATATCAGTTTTTGATAATTATTTTCAGTACTTGAGACAAATTGTTACGTTTCGTTCTCAATATGAATAACTGGAATGTTTTTCTATAAAGTTTTGAATAACAAGATTTCATTAAAGCACTCGACTTGTATTTCTCGCAAGTATTTAGAGAAAAATGTTACAGGAAAGAAATACAACTGTTACGGGAATGAAATCCAAATGATACAACTTTGTTAAACAGTATTTAGAAACTAAAAAAGCATCACAATGAACACTGTTTGGATTCAAAGCTCAAATTATCACTGTCCCGTGGAAAGTTGACACAGATTTAACTCTTACTTTATACCATATAAGATAAATTACTCATTCTGTTACAGGAAGGACAAAAGAGTGTTACAGGAGTGAAGTTATATCAGATTCTAATAATTATTTCAAATACTTGAAACAAATATTTTGGTAACGTTCTCCATAGGAATAACTGTAATGTTTTTCTATCAATTTTAGAATAACCAGATCTCATTAAAGCACTAGATTTCTTGCAATGGCAAGAAGATAGAAAAAACGTTACAGGAAAGAAATACAACTGTTACGGGAATGAAATCCAAATGAAACAACTTTGTTAAACAGTATTTAGAAACAAAAAAAAGCATCATTATGAACACTGTTTGGATTCAAAGCTCAAATTATCACTGTCCCGTGGAAAGTTGACACAGATTTAACTCTTACTTTATACCATAGAAGATAAATTACTCATTCTGTTACAGGACAGACACACGTGGGTTACAGGAAGGAAGATCTATCAGATTTAATAATTATTTCAAATGCTTGAGACAAATATTTAGGTAACATTCTCAATATGAAGAACTGGAATGTTTTTCTATCAAGTTTTGAATAACCAGATCTCATTAAGTTTTCTGAAAAGTCTATGTGCAACACACATTCATTATCTTCCATTGTGGTCTTTTTTCTGCGAAAGAATGCAAATTGGGACTTGATAATGAAGACATGTCTCCTGTACTTCTCCATATCCTTCTCCAATTGATGTACAACATCATGAATAGAGTCAGTCTGTGGGTCTTTTCCTGTTACTTTGATTTCTTTTTCAACATAGGATTGTCCAACTTTGATCTTTCTCTTCACAGTCTGTGTTTTGAACTGTGACCATGTCATCAAATTGTTCCCGTTATCCCGATCATATGTAATTCTTCTGTCATTGCATTTGTTGCACTGTCCAAACATACATTCCTGTGATGTTATGTTGCAAACAACTTCAGACAACAGATCATCCAAGTTATCAGATTTTATGGCATTTGATGATTTTAATCCTGTTGCCATCAACTGTATGTTTGAACATAGTTTGCAAGCACATGTTTCTCTGTCAGAGGCTCTTTGAAATACCACCCAAAAAGGGCGGAGTCGGCAAAAGGTACAGAAACCTATTGTCGATTTGTGTTCGGCTCCATATTTCAAATGTAGGCTTTTTAAGGTATGGAGGGTCACCCTTCTCTGCTTCTTCTCTTTCTTAAAGGTAACAGTATTTTTTTATACCTGTCATTAATCTGGAATTGTCATCTCTTTCATAAAACTCCTGAACCTGCTTGCATTCCCTGTATGAAATTGAACTGTAATTCCCTCCTGATTTTGTTCTCACCATAATTCCCAAGGTTGCCTTTGCATAAGAACGAAATTTGTATTTCTTCAAAATCTCTCCATGACAGATCATGGCTGAGATATCCTTTTTTCTTGCAGATGATTTCTCCTTATACCATTTCTGTAACTGCACCATTAGTGCAGTGTTAAAGAGCAACGCCTTTCTTGCAGATTTCTTGGAAACATTTCTGAGCAATCTTCGTGTCTTCTTCCTTGGTGTGTCCTTATCAGCTGTCTTCCCGGCTTCTCTTTGCCATCTTTTTCTGTACAGTTCTGCTCGTCTTTCAGCTTGTTCCAATTTCAGTCTTAATGTATGATTTTCTCTGTAACAACGTGCCTTAAGTTTGTTTTTGTTCTTTGAACCTTGTGCTTTCTGTCGTGAATGAAGCAAAGGCCTTTCTTGGTCTGAAATAGGTGACAAAGGTGGTGATAACATCGCTTCCTCTAAAACCTTATTTTTGTCTTTAACTTTTCTTTTTTGATTTCTCCATGTTCGTCGCCTTACTCTCTGTTCTCGTGGTGTAAGCTGGGATATACTCTTTCTCCTTCCATTTGCCTTTTCCTTCATGTATCGTTCATGCTCATAGTCCAAATACTTTTGCCTTTTTTCAGGATTTTCATCTCTTCGTGCCCGAAATCGTCGCTGTCGCTCAGCATTTGACAAAGGATTTTTCTTTTTTTGATTTCCTGCCATAGTGATTTGATCTGGAACATAAAAGAAATTTTATCAAAACGTATGTGGTGACTTTTCATTTTGTGATATTGTCGATCAATTTAATGTCACTGACAACCTGCCGGATACTACATTTATATTTAAGATGAATGGACAATTACAAACATATTTGCTAGGTAAAAGTATTTAATAAAGGCAGTTTTAATAGATGAAGCCATTTCATTGGAAACTTTGATGCATCACTTAAAAGTGCAACTGACACATTGACAATAAGGTAAATTTCCATCAACAGCTGCAATTCTTATTTGAAATAGAAACATTCATAAAAAAAGAATGAAATCTAAATTTTCAATAAAAATAGTAATCAAGTATTTACTATTCAGTCACTCTGAAAATAGTATTATATCTACAGTAAAACTATCCATTTACTTAATATTGTAAACAAGGGGATCTAATTTAAAAATACAAAGAAAACACAACAGAAATCCCTCCCATAACGAATTCCATGTGATATTTCTGTGACAAATTTACATGTGATTTTCACATATTTGGCAAGCAGAAATCGCAAATGTACTGTACAGCTATTCATTTAAAATAATTGAACATTATAAAACAGGCCACAATAATCTATAGCTCACCCATTGAGAAAAACCTCATGTTGAAACATTTGCCTGTATGTCAACAGCTGGTTGAAATGGAAGATCCTTCCCGTAACGAATTTAAAGTGCCATTTCTCTACCCTAGGGTAGTCAAATGATGTTTTGTTGAAATAACCTAGTAATATATCTCTTTTTAATACTGTTATTTCACAGCGATGTGTACATTGAATAGATCACCTGTAACAAGCGACACAAGTGGACAACATTCACATATTATCCTTGCAGTAACAAAATTGCTCATTGCCGTAACAATTTATCTGTTATGGGACTGAATGTTACAGTAAAGAAATTTCTACATCAAAAATAAAAAATAAAATAATAGGAGCTCCCCAACTATGTTGGGCGCTTGGTTTAGTGTTTGGGTTTTGGACACGTAACATGATATTTACAAATAATCGACGTCAATAACTCCGTACGCGCCTGACACGGCAAACTGGAAGGAAGTGAGAAAAATATACTCTCCAACTTACTCACCTTCACTGCTAAATTTCTTCCAAAGTCATGTCTTTCAGCGAGTCTGGCGCCCATGCGGTTTTAAAGTGAAAGTTGCCACTGCGCATGGCACCGGAAGCTTCATGAAGCCAATAACTCAAAGGAGAGTACTTTTACATTTTATGTACTCGTTACGGGACAGAATCAATTTCAAGGGACAGACATAAACAGCGATTTTGCCAAAATAAATTATTATAAAACTCAAATGAAATAAATGGAATAAAACCCTTTTTAATAATATAAACATGTTCAGAATTAAAAAAACGAAAATTTCATCATATAAATAAGAATATTAATTTTGTGTTGAAAGATACGTTTCTATGTCCCGGACAGGCCCAAATCGACGACATTACAACCATCAAATGCAATTAATTCGTAAATTATGCATTTGCCAACATGAAACTCTTTATTTGCTATTGTAAAAATAGTAATTAAAAAAGATTAAACAATAAAAAATGTTATATCTTCATTTTTTAAGAAGCAATAATTAACGAAAATGCCTGGACAAGAATAGCTGCAGATTTTGAGAATGACTCAAACCCGTTTTTTTACGTATCATCCTTGATGACACTACGAAATAAAAATATAGTTTCTTCTAAATGAAGAGTTTCCTTCCTTGGATATGACAGTTTGACTGACTACTGTTGCTCGAATGTGACTACATTTGTTATAACCTGGCGAAAAAATATTTTTTCTTTTTGATTTCACAACGTGAAGTTAATTTAAATGAGTCAATTTCGAACCAATCAAAATATACTTATCTATACAAATTCTATTTTTTACTGAAAGTTTATGATATTTATGCGCTAATTACTTCATATTGCTCTATATTTCTCTGCTAAAATCAATATTTCAAAAAGCAATGCCTCGATAAAAAATATGATATGGTGATAAAAAATGAAGGTCCTTTGCGTTATTAAGAGGCCATATTTTAACAAATGCTGTTGCAAAAGCTTGAAAGGTGATATGATAAGGAGCATAATCTTAGGAAAATATAACTTATTTAATTTAATTTCTTCGGTCTTCAATAAGAGTAATGTAATCTTTAGCAAGTTACCGACAAATGCAAACACTTCTTGTAGACGGCGATCAATCAACGTAGCCTGTTCTTCAATTACGCCATACCGTAAACCCTTGAATAATCGCCTGTCGTTAATAATCGCCTACTTTCAGTATAGGCCGGGTCTATGGTCTCGTTAAAATGAATAATCGCCTGCCTTATGCATATTTTGAAAACGGTAAGAGTCTATTTCAGTGTTTCAATACAAAATTCACGATGATGATGGTTTTGTTAAATTTTTTTCAACATAGAAACACATATTATGGCTTCGAAAAGAATAATTGCATGGCTTTTAAATGTCAAATCGGTGGTTGAAATTAATCAGCGCTTGTTAATTATTCAAGGATCTACAGTATATATCATTTTCCTATTGGACATTTCACAAAGTGAGTGTTTCCATAGATATTGTTATTTTGTTATAAAACGTCGTTTTACAAATATACTTTTAGGTCAGAAGTATTTTCAGAAGACATTTTGTTAATGTAGCCGGCAATTCAAGAATTGTCGATACATCAATTCTTGCCCATGACCGCTTAGAAGGCTAGTTACAATCTTGAGTTTTCATAACTTTCACTAAAGACTCTTGTTGTATAATGTTTGCTGACGAAAATATGAGTCCTTTGGTTATGTCCAATGTCTGTCTCATGAACATTCTTTACGTTTTGAACTGCAATAACCGTACAACGGGAGATAACTAAAAAAAAGTTAAACTGAACCACGCTCTATTTCTTGTATATATATCCAAGATTATTGATAGACTACTTATAGGTTTTGCAAAAAGACCACTGCTACTCACAGGGCTCCAGATAATTATTTGAATCCAGGGGTATTTCACTCCTCAAAATAAAAATTGAGGAGTAAAATTGCGAAGGGAAAATAAACTCAGTGTATTTCAAGGTTTATCGTTTTCAGATCCTCATTATACAAGTTCGCTGTGTACGGGCTTGCATTCAGATGAACTCGAAAATCTTCGTTTCTACACAGGTTGCCATCAAGTCTGCAACTGTTTGTCAATCGAGATGTAAAGATCAGACATGTTTAATTGAAACTTTGTTTTGACAACCCACGTTCAAGCGCGTAAACAATAACTGACTCGATATGTGGGAAATTTATGCGTATCTGTTACTCATCGATTTCATTTTTAATGCGTATATCTGAATTACCCATGCGTATTTTACGCATATACGCATCTTATCTGGAGCCCTGACTCAATCGCCTTCTAATGAGATTGCAAGATAAGAAATTAAATGTTTATTAGAGCTTAGTGGGGCTGTGTTCAACATTTACCTACCACGTGGTTTGTGTTATCACTTGCTACACACGCTGTGTGTTGACTGCTTATAATACTCTATGTTATTTCTTATCTGACCTCTCACTTATCAATCAAAATATACATTTTCTGAATCCATGACAGAGCTGGGTTCACTCAAATAAGTTTCTATCGACAGCTCCTAAGCTTACAACATTCAAATTTAGTTATTACGTACGTACGTAATTAATAATATTACATATGTACGTGTTATTTCACTACGTACGTACGTAATAATAACGCGTACGTACGTGTTATTTTACTACGTACGTACGTAATATTATTACGTACGTACGTAATAATATATTTTTTTACCATGTCCCTTCTGGAGCTTCGTAGTAACTCAACTTGGTATTAGAAAATCAATATTCAATAAATGAAAAATTTCCATGATCAGTTTTAATTTGTTATATCTATAGATAAGATAAATACATGAAACTAATGTCCAGTTTGGTTTCAGATTTCTTAATTTAGAACTACTGTGAAATGGTGCTGTTGAAATGTCTTTATTATGTCTATTTCAAATTTTTTGTTGCAGTGAATCGGAGGGTGTCCCTAGCACCGCAATTAGAGAGATATCACTGCTGAAGGAACTTGATCACCCAAATGTTGTCAGGTATTTATTTTCATCAGATCATTAAAATATTGTTGATATTTGATTGCGTAGAAATTTAGATTATACCTTTTGACAAGCACAGATTAATCCTTAAAGTGACACAGTATGTTTCATTATTTTGTTTGTGGCTTAATCAGAGCCAAAATATCATTTGACCTGAGTTAAGTTCAAATCGCCTATCTAAAGTTGCATTTTTATCTCTTAATAAAATCATGACATTTTCCTGTTTTCGATTGTAAATTAATAACGGCCATAGAAATCTAAAGAAGTCTAAATTCCGCATCCCATTTACATGCATATTGGTTAAATGATCTACTTAGCAATATCAATCTATTTTTCTTGTTGTGTCCGCAAATTAAATATGAATCACTGATGCGAGCCTTTGTCCGATTTTCGATCACAAATCTTGACTTTTCCACCGTTTATTGTCACTGTGCTAACCGATTAGCATTAAGATTTTAATTTGCAGAAACAACAACTACTTGACGAGGAAATAACAACATTTACCAATTTTGACATATTTGACCCCAACAACACACTCCTTGTCCCTTTAAGTTATCTTTTTCAATCTGCACCTGTTTTGGGTCATAAACAATAATTATCCTGGTAAGTTTTCTGACAGTAAGATAAATGTTTTAACTATAAAGATATTATTTTTCTGCATGTTTTTGTTTTAGAGGTTAAATTTATACAGATATTGAATTGTTAGGAGTTTGTTGCAGATTGCTGGATGTAGTTCACAGTGAGATGAAACTGTACCTGGTGTTTGAGTACCTCAACCAGGACCTGAAGAAGTATATGGACTCGGCTCCAGCTTCTGGCCTCCAACCTGCTCTAGTCAAGGTAGTCTGGATTGAAATCTTATTATTTCATTGACAACCATGGAGGTCTTGTAGCAGTCATGATAGCAATTGTTGCTGTACTCTCCACAATTGGCTTGAATCACAAGATATAGAGAATATTATACAGGGATTGGGAAAGACACCTTTGAAAATGGGCCACTTTCGGTGATTCTAGTCATTTTCAGAAGTATAAATCGACCATTCCTCTTAGTAACAATGGTAAAATGTCTAATTTAAATGGGACATATTTTCATGGTTTACCCGCCGTCGCAGGGCTCCAGATAATTATTTGGACTTAGGGGTATTTGACTCCACAAAATAAAAATTGAGGAGTAAAATTACCACATGAAAAAAACTAGGGGTATTTCACGGTTTATCGTTTTCGGATCCTCATTTCGACTTTAGCATCTTTTTCGATGTTAGTCGTGAATTAAATTTTCCACACGTTTTATCTGTAAATAAGTGAGGGATTTCTCTTTGATGAAATATGAACTCGGTAATCTTTGTTTTCATTCAGGTTGGCAAGAATCCAAGTTAGCTACTATTCGAGATGTCAAGATCAGACATGTATAAATGAAATTTTGTAAAAAAAATATCTGACTCGTATTCTGTGAGAGTTGTACGTATCTGTCACTCGTTGTTTTCATTTTTAATGCGTATATCTGAATTACCCGTGCGTATTTTACGCAGATACGCATCTTATCTGGAGCCCTGCTGTCGTCACATTTGGAACATAAAGTCATGGCGAAATTTATGTCAAAGCATTGTTTATGATATGATGTCACGTTTAAAAAGTGATATTTTGCCCTTGGGCATTGTAAGAAAAATATGAACATCAATATGATTGCCCTCTTAAGTAATAATTTGTGTTATTACTGTATTGTACTATGAACAAAATGTGCAGTGTGATCCCAAATATAACAATGCTGTACATACAGCAATGGGTGACATTTTTATCTTGAAAAATCCCTCATAATGCATTGAGTTTTTCAGGAAAAGTTGAATATTTAGGAGATAAACCTATTGTGGTTTTTTTTTTGTGAGTCGAACGTAGATTCGAAACCTGTTGATTTCATTCGAAGGTTCGAGGTTTTGAATCTACGTTCCAATCACAAAAAAATTATAACAATTGGTTTATCTCCATTCTACCATGACGAGTTAATAAACTTTTAAATTACATTTCTTTGATGTCGCGAAAGTTCAGGCATGACGCGGTCATAGGCAGATCCATTTGAGATAGGTATAATGGGTAACACCTAAACTAATATTGAAGTGAAAAGATATAGTAGGGAACGTTAAAAATAAAAGAATTGTCAAGATAACACGTAATAGCATTGAGTTTGTCTTGACACTCGTGACGTCAGCACAAAACATGACAATTTGATTTCCAAAAAGTACAGAATCACCTAGAATAAAATGGCCGATACCAAATTCCTTTAACTGAACACGTGACCAGTCTTATGACGTCACACTGCACAAGCCTATGACGTCACTGTGTTAGAATGAAAACTATCGTTGCCGAGTCTGATCATCGCGGCTTGAAATCAAACGTTTTCCACATTAATGCAAACAAGTCATATGATTGAGTAATGGACAGTCTGTTTATATAAGCGTGAAGAAGAATGTCTGCCTAATGGTAATTGGTATCAGAAGGCAATCAAAAGCACGTTTTCATCATGTTTAGCGATAGACGTCAAACTCTGCGTATTGCTGTTACACCTCTTCTTTGCATCGAGCCTTAGGACGTTGTATTCCAACGCGGTCATTCGGCTGTCTAAAAATCGTGTTCGAACGTAGATTCGACGATGAAATAAACCAATCGAAAACAAGGATTTTAAAATGTCATGGTAGAATATCTATTAATAACAAGTAGAGATTCACATTGTAGAAATTTGATTTTGTTTCTATGTGTTTATTTTTCAAGGAACATTTAGAATTTCAATGGAATAATTTCCCTTAATATGCTATCCTTGTATATATGCTCTAAAATTTCATAGCAAGTGTCGGTTATGCTCTTTCTGCTTAATAGTTATGTGAACAAAGTGATGGTCACTGCGAAAAGGAAAAAAGTCAGGATCAAATCACTTTTCTAGTACAATTATGTCTGCAAGTTTCTTCACAAATAGTATCCCCAATAATGTTTCGATCATCAGTGTATAACGTTTAATTTATTCCTTAAGTGTCCTCTATTATTTCAGAGCTACCTCCACCAGTTGCTGCAAGGGATTGCTTACTGTCACTCTCACCGAGTCCTGCACAGGGACCTCAAACCACAGAACCTTCTCATCGACACAGAGGGAAACATCAAACTGGCTGACTTCGGACTAGCCAGAGCTTTTGGTGTTCCAGTCAGAACATACACACATGAGGTACTGGAGCTAAATCTAGGTTACAGGAACAGACAGGGTTTGAAATAAGTATTATACCGTCTGTCCCGGGATTTGAACTGAACTTGTGTCATACCAAAGTTTAGTCAGAATTTTGATAATATGAGATAATGTAAAATTGTAACTCTCTTGTTTGCTGGAATTATTATGAACTTGGGTTTTTCTGAAAAGCGAGAAGTAAAACATTATACCAATCATTGTATTAAAAATATTGAAGTAACAATACATAATCCTTTGTATGACATCAAGTCTTAAATTCTTTCCACTTACCTTGAACATATCTAATTAAATCTGTACCTTGATATATACCTTTTCTGATTATTTCAGTATAGATAAGATATCCCAAACGTTTATTCATTATGATCTTTTCTCTACTCCAGGTCGTAACACTGTGGTACAGAGCCCCAGAAATTTTGCTGGGTAGTCGGTTCTACTCTACACCTGTTGATGTGTGGAGTTTGGGTTGTATTTTTGCTGAAATGGTAAGTTATACTTTACTGCGTTAGCTCATTATAAAAATTGATTTGAAATGGACTGACCCAAGATGTACTGGGACAGCAAAATATTTGACTTCAAATCCTTTAAGCAAGAGTTCTCTCCCTTCAATGAGGTAGCTCAGAGTTTGAAATTAGCTTTTGTTGCCCATGAATCACAAAAAAATTAAAACTCAAAGGGCTTGATAAAATGGTGGACATGTGTACATGTATTTGTCTCCCAGGAATCTGTTAAGACTGATATTTTCAGAATTGAGCTTTAGAGAATGGCACTGCATGAACTTGTTTTGTTTTTTTGTCCTCTCTGGTAGAAAATTTCTGATTTTGTAATTCAATACGTAATGATACTAAAAAACTGCATGCAATAACTTTCACTTTGAACCACTTGAATTGATTTTCAGTTGACAAGAAGAGCTCTTTTCCCTGGTGATTCAGAAATTGACCAGCTTTTCAGAGTTTTCAGAACATTAGGTAAGTTTACAAAGCAGCGCTTGAAGTATTATATTTAGCGCTAGACACAAAATTGACTTAAGAAAGTGTTTACAAATAGAGCACAAAAAAGTGTTGATCAATTGTCTATATGAAAATTTACCTAGTTTGTTAATTAGAATCTGAACAATTACAAGATCAAAGTTGTAACTGAGTTGCTTTACTCATTTGATAAATAAAATAAATTCTAATGAATTATATACAAGTTCAATCTGATTAGAATTGATGGTGATCTGAAGAAGAAACAAAATTCAATAATTACTAGGTTTTGTCTGCACTAAACTGGTCTTAAGGGGCACACAGTATTTTGTTTGGGTCAAATAGGGTAAACTTCATAAATGGCTCTATTAATTTCATTGACAAGGGGTTGTTTTTGAAAATCAACATCTCAATTCCTATCAGTTAGCACATTGACAATAAACAGGAAATAAGTTGAGATTTATGATAAAAAATCGGACTCAAACGTAATTTCTAAAAATTATTTGTAGCAGAAACAACATGAAATATAGGTTGATATTGCTCTGTAGGTCATTTAACTAGTCTACATGTAAATGAGAAGCTGAATGTCGACTTCTTAACATTTACATAGCCGTTGTTAGTTTACACTCAAAAACATGAAAATGTCCTTATTTTCGCAATTAAGATATAAAGATGAAACTTTGGACATGTGATTTGAACTTAAGTCATAGGGTATTAGGCTCAATTTAAGTTGTTAACCAGGCAAAGGCAATATTTTGGAACTTTTCTCCTCACCATCATAAGATCAGAGTTTATAGGAGTTGTTTTAGAGATTTACTCTATTTGTCTTATGTTTATCAAACAGGTACTCCTGATGAGACTGTGTGGCCAGGTGTGACCCAGTTACCAGATTACAAATCCACCTTCCCCAAGTGGGCACATCGCAGCATCACCAGTGTGGTCCCGAACTTGCTGCCAGAGGGGACAGACCTCCTCGCTGTGAGTACTGATCTCTGTGTGTTTAGGAGGCAGTTAGTGTTTAATACCTGTAAAAATATCATATGTGCTGATATGAATTACAATCATCTTACTTGACTGGCAAATTCATCATTCATGCCACATTGTCAAATACACGACAATCATTTTCTGTGAAAATTTAACAAGGGCTTTATTTGTGTGCAGAAGCAGAAATCACAGTCTCTTAATTATAACGCCCATTTAGCATTTCCATAGCCTATCCAGAAGTAGAAATTCTTTATTTGTGTGACAAGCGCACAGGTCAGTTTAATAGGACACAGGAAAAACTGAAGAGCTGTGCCTTATGGGCTCATGTGAAATTGTACCTTCCACCAGATAAACCCATTTTAAATATTTAATCACCAAAATGCTCTGAAAATTTAATGGTAAAATTACACTCATATTTGGACACTACCTGTTCATGATTCTTTATTGCGGAATAAATGATTGGCAGCACTTTCGTTCTTAGCGGAAAAAATTTTATAACTGTAGGGTTAAATATCACAGTTGCATTAAATCTGTCAACATGAGTAGAAGTGGTTTACTTGTCAATAAAATTAATGCGTCTATAAGTCTGAAAAAATGGGCCCTTATTTTCAAGAAAAGTGATAAAATATTTCTTGTGAAAATCTTACAGTGGACTGTAGTTGACTCAATTATTGTTATATGCTCTTTTTTTGCTTATGGTTTATATGAAGAAAAAAAATTGGTTTTTCCAGCAAATGCTGTGTTACGAGCCCAGCAAGCGAATATCCGCCAAGTCAGCACTCATTCATCCCTACTTTACTGGAGTCGCCCGACAGAAGCCAGAAGCCATGATGACTTGAACTAGAATAACTGCATCAGATTTACTACTAATATGGTGAACCTGCAGTGTTTATATCAATATGTTAATTAACTCAAAACAGAGTGCTTCAGCTATGAGCTATCAACTTAATCTTTGAATAGAAACCCATTGTTGCTGTGTTGCTTTATTTATTGTGAAATGGGTTTCTGTTCAGGGATGGTTGTGCCGGAGTGTTTAGTGAGTCTATCTGGCCTTGGTAAATATTGACCAGGGGCTGTATTTTCGAAGCTCACTTAGTGCTAAGATAGTCATAAGTACCATACATTAAGATTGGCTTAAGACCATCTTAACACTAAGAGAGCTTCGAAAAAACGTTTCATAGCTTTCAGTCCCGTCTTCAAAGGCTTGCAGCCTTTTATGCTTTCTATTGTAATTGCTAGGTATTCTCTATTAAACAAATAAGCAAGTATATACCTTTTAATTCTAGTTATCTTGGTAAACCTAAAGTTTAAGTTGTTCAAAATTAGATAAATCTTAAAGTATTGACACAACACAAGAAGTGTGAAATGCAGATGTCAAAAGGTTTCTTTCTGACTGGATCTAGGCTAATACAACTTTATATTTTGTGACATGGTTATAAGAAATGTTTTTGTGAATTAGGGTGTTAGAAGACTTCTCATTAGGAATCATTGAACATTCGTGGAAAAAACTTCCAAGGAATGTTGGAGATGATGTGAGTAACTATGCAGAATTTGGTAAAGAAAGCTTCAAGAAGATGAATCAAAACTGAAAGCTTTGTCACTATATAGGGCTCAAAATGTGGGGTTAAATGAGACATTAGTTCAGGAGCGAACTGCATGGTTTGAGGTCAGATGTTTATTTTTGAGACTTGTATACACTATTTATGCATGACTGTTCAGTCCCATTCTTAACCATCTTGTACTCTTATAGTAATGCATGTTTGTAAGTTGTGCAATATCCTGGTAAAGTACATAAGCTGCAATGTATCCAACTTCTTATGGAAGGCAAAACATGCTCTTTTGGAGATCAATATTTCAGGTACAATATTAACATTTTTTTAATTAAAGGCTTTTCTTTTCCTTCAGAATAGAAATATTGTTGAATGCATTACAAATACTTCTCACTTTCTCGCTCAGAATAAAGTACTATTAACAAAACTGATAGTCCATTATAGCAAAAGACTGTCGTGTGATAGAGGTTGGGCAAGTTGAAACATAAAATGAACATGTACAATTTGGATGAAAAAATAAAAATCATTTGCTGAAATAATTTCCAATTGTAATAAATTTGCGTTTGTAAAACTTCTTGGATTCATTGTTATTCAGCTACTGGCAAATTCAGTTTGAAATAATTAGCAGATTATTACATTGTCACATTGAGGAATTTTTCAACAACCAGTCAAAATAAAAAATACATTTAAGTCATGTAACAATGTTGTGTTGTAGACAATGGTGCGGGGGAATAGCAAAGCAAGTGATCTTGATTAGCTAGCTCTTCAGTCTAGGCCCTTTGTTTCCTAAAAGGGAGTTACAACTAATCCATGGGCCCAGGGAAGGTTTTTGGAGAAAATAACTCTTTATTTGATATACAAACTTGATTAAGTACAAAAAAGGCAAATAAATGGAAATGACTATTTTAATGCAATGATAATCTGATGATTTTAAATTCAAACATGTTATGGATTACAAAAGAACCTGTTCTAAAAAAACTTTAATGTTTCTTCAAGCTTTCACTCATAATTGAAGTCATAGTAAATAACCATGGTTCAATTCTGTCTTGCATAGTCAAGGTTATTAATGTGATTATATGATTGTTATGGTTCAAATGAGTCCTTAGAAACTTGATAATTTGTTTCAACACATTGATTTCTATGTCTGACTATATTTATGTGGATTCTTGGCAACAGTGTTTGAACTGTCCATGGTTGGCCACTGTGATTGTATCATTTGTCAACGTTTAGCAACATATTGTGAAACAATTACAAATAGTAATTATTGACTTCAAGGGAAAAACACAAATGAGAATATTTATTATAAACCTGTTGTGTAAATAAACAGTATCTAGTGTTGAACTTTATGCAAAATTAACTGTAATGTCAACAAAATATTTTCATTGGAATTTCAGGACATTTTGTCCACATTAAGAATAAACTGATATTTCAGTTCAAAGTAAGTACAATCAAAGACTCCTTGCTAAGAATCATATCAAGTTATTAAGCTTTAACTACCTAAGAGGGCAAAATGTATCTCTGTCAATATTTTCCTACCATGCCATTTGGCCAAATATCACTTTACGTAAGTGATACAAGGTTATGAAAATTGATGTTAACCAAGCAACTTAAGTATATAATAACATTCTAAGCTTGTAAATTACTTTAACTTGCTGTCAAGTTAATTTTGGAATTGTTTTCTCAATTTATTAGCTTAAGGGGGAAGTAGCATGTATTTTATGGTAAACATGATGCTGTCTTATATGAATGGGTTGAGTAAATTCTATATGACTATAATGAGGTGTTTCAGCTTCAGAAGATAATGCATTTGGCATAAACATGTATTCTTTGAGGAAAAGTTAAGAAATATGCTTTAAAAAAATGTGTTACAGCCCCTTTAAGGTAACAAAATATGTTCTTGCAGATGTGAGTTTCTCTTCGTGACACTGATGCCTAACCCTAATTCTGTCTGTTTCTTGAATTTGTTTACAAAACCAACATATGAATTATTTATGTTGTACTATTTACATCTCATTCTTTTTGAAAATTTGCTGCGTTATTAGATTAGTTGGTTTTTGGCCAGAAATTCTGATTTTGATTTATTATTGAATTGTTCTTACAGATACTGTTGTACATAATGATTTAGTAGTATGGAACACAAAGTGCTAAATAACAAAAGCCCAGCTCCTTGTTTGCAAATGGCTTTGGAAGATGAAATGGAAGTAACATTTTACAAGTCTTGTTTTATTTGTATGTTTGTTCAGACTAGTCGTATTGAAGTATTGTCAATGGCATGGCTACATTTTAGTTCTCTTTACTTGTTTTACACAGTAGCTTTTGATGTTAACAGATACTGATGTCTTTTGCTTATTTTTGTCAAGCTTTCAATGTCTAATAAGATTTTTAATGCTGGATTGTGAAGTTTGGAATCAACAGTTGGTTCATAAAGGTTAACTACTATCTTTTTTCTTCATCTTTCTGTTTTAATTAATTTATTCAGCATTGTCCGATTATCATTGTAGTATAAAAATATTAGCAATATAAGGAATTTACATATGGAGAGATTTTTTAAAACTGGATTAAATTTACATAGTTGAAAAAAAGGGCCAAACTGAATGTAAAATCTTCTCAGTCAATGTTGAATTGAGCTGACTCATACCTAAGTTGTTAATTTAAAAAGTTAATTGAGTTCCACCTCACTTAAAACTAATTCATTGTTTTCAAGGAAAGTTATCTGGAACTTCTAGTTCTTGTGTATGGAATCATTAATTGGTGGTTTTCCTTTGTGTCAGTTGACTTGAAAGACTTCAAAATTGTGATCATTGTTTTGGAAAGATTTCAGAGAAAATTAGTTTGTATGCATTTCACAATTCATCTTGCTCCATCAGTGTACTTGAATCCGCAGATCTCCATCTAGATACCCTGATCTCCTTCGGGCCAAAGGGCTTGTATCACTGACAGTGGGTCCTTGTTAGCTATGTTTGACATGTTATTTGTTCAGCCAATGAAATGTCGTTATGCAAAAAGCTTGAAAATAATATTATCAACTCAATGGAGTTTTTCATCGGGGTTGTGCCGCTACTGCTGGATGCAAGTCGTTTCATTGGCTAGTTAGATAGCTAGCAATATGAAGCTTTTGGCCTGGAGATGATGAGGTTATTAGGCCAGTAGAAATCATGAAAAACCCAGACATTTTGGATAACAGACAAATTTTGTTTTTAAATGGTCCTTTTAGCAGTGCTGATGAACCATGAAAAACCCAACCAAAATCAACCATGGGCAACATGTATTTTGGGGGCAAAAACCTTAAAAAATAAGGGAAATTAGGAATTATTTATTTAAAAATATATGCATTGCAGGAAAAACTTTTGAATTGGCTAGAATAATAGATGGTGCAACATTACATGATTCCCAAGTTCATTTCTGTTGTAGATTTAACGCCATGTCTGTTTTGGGGTGAAAAAGCATAAAAAATGAAAGAAAATTGGAATATTTTATGAGAAGTATTCATGTTGAAAAATAAAATGTTGTAGTGATTAGAATGATAGATCATGTAATATTGCATACTTTTAAAGGTCATTTATGCTCATGGTTCAACATCATGTCTTTTTTTTGATAAAAAATATGAAACAAAGAAAATTGGAACATTTATAAAACGTTTATTTATTGAACAAAACACTTATGTGCAATTACCATTTAAGATCTAGCAACAGGACATACGTCTAAAGGCTATTACAGAGGGTAAGGGACACGTAATCTTTCATTTTTTCAAGTCATTTGTCTGTTATCGAAAATGTCCGGGTTCACTTGAATTTTGGGAAATTTCGACTGGCCTATTATTTGGGAAGGAGTTGTGTGGATCAACATATGCTGATGGAGCAGGATGTTGACAATTCGAGTTTGTATATTACCAGAGTGACTTTAACAGTGTTTTAGTAAAGACTGCAAGTGTTGGCCTGTTTACAGTGTTATATCTTTACTGTGTTGTTCCAGCTAGACTGATTATCATTATCATTAGTCTCAAATTGATTTTATTGATGTTACATTTAATCACCACCTGTAGATTCAGGATATATAATTATTTTAATAAATGCAATGGAAGAAAATTTTTGTTTTATTTTTTTGACCATATGGTGAAACATTATTGATGTCATATTTTGTGTGTGTGCAGATGTGCAAGCAAATCGCTTTTGTTCCAGTATTTCATCAAATGTGAGGCAATGAAACATTCCATTACCTAAAAGTTGAACCATATTTATTTATTTTTCATACCTGTACAGGTGGTTTTGATCCCCCTCAAATATAAGCATTCCAAGGTGTGAAAACCATAAATGCGAGAAATCTCAAATTTTGAAACTATCTCTGTACGATGTGTAAATCTCATTGTCATGGTAAATGTAACATGGGCGTGGTAGACGTGCATATTTATAGCGATTTGCCCAAACCTAAACTTGTTTAATTAGGAAGCTCAAATTTACAGAATAACATCTTGGCTACATGAACGTTAATGTTTGTAGATGAGGTTGACCCAACTTCAAATATGGGCGTTGCAGTTTACCAACTTTTAAACCTTGTATCCTCTTTTTTCTCAGACACCTATCATTCTAGGAAGCTATAAATTTGACAGTATCATGTATGTAGGATTGAGACCAAGATGTGGAAATATCATTGTTCGAAGCCCTAAAATAAGGGTGTTGCAGTGATATCCTGCATAGTAGCAGGGGTTTGGTTGATGTGAATTTGGGATTGGTGGACCATATCGGCAGAAGAAAGAGGTAGGATATTGGTAAGAAATGATATTTGGCTGATGTGAAGCATGTTTTTAGTGCTGACGGAGAATATTTTCACAAGATAACAGAGCAAAGTACCCAAGTTCTACCTCTCCACTGAAGTTTCGCAAAAGGCATGTTATTGATTGATAACATGGTACATGCCACCCTAAACTACAATGAATGGTCATTATTATGCCAACCTAATGCCAGAATTGCGGAAAACAATTCGACAGAAACGCCATGGAATACCGTCTGGTGGGGTTCTACTTTTGCGTGGCAATGCTCCAGTTCACAAGTCTAGAGTTGCACGGGCCGCTTTACGTGAATGTGTTTGTACAGCCCCGATCTAGCCCCCAGCGACTACTTCCTGTTCAGGGACTCCTGAACTTTAAATCCCCCCTACGTTGAGAGCACTTCCGGTGACGAAGACGTCAAGGCTGCTACAGAGACCCGAAAACTTCTACAAAAGTGGCATCAAAAGCCTTAAAGAGAAGTGGAATAGTGTATTGAGATGAAGGGTTATTTTAATGGAAAATAAAAGATAAAAATGGGTTATGCGCGTTTGTTTGATATTGAAGATGCAAAACTTATTGACCAATAAGATATCCAGATAATAATGCTTTCACAATTAAAGTTTGATCATACCTACCAGCGTATAATTATAATACTGACGTATTATTTGCACAAACCACTTCCAGACGATGCTTGAATTATTTAGGGAGATTTTAAGTTGGTACTTAATCAACTATTACAATTTAAAGCGTAAAATTACAAACAATACAAATCATATAATTTATTTAATTTTATTTCTTGAAGTTATCTTGAACAGTAAGAATTTCGAAAAAAAACTTCATCTCAAAAGATGATTCACAATTCTTCGAATTGTTCGCAATTGTCTTGTTTTAACACATAGGAAACTAGTGTGGATAACGGTTTAACTATTGTTGGTGTCGCCCTCCCAGGCGTATGCAATGGGAGCGACGTTTTCGACGGCTGGAGTCTGGTGGGTCGAAGCGACCTTCTGAGCCCGGCGACGTTTCCTGTCAGCTCGACGTTGCTTCTTTGCCATCTGTTCGCCTTCGATCTGCAAAAGAAGGTTGAGAAAGTCGCTCTTGTGAAAGCAGTTTCAACGGGTAAAGTCTACATGAAAGTGTAATCACACAACATACTTCGAGTAAATTTGAAAGATCGTTTCCAAGCGGAATTTAAACACGAGTGAACAAATCAAAGCTCTGTTGCAAGAACAAGCGTTATATACGCGATGAGAAGAAATTGGTTACAGCTCATGTGGACACTAAAGCCAGATGTTCTACTGAATTAGGTTGAATTGCATGCTCGGTATGAGGCGGCGTGAGGGTGATTTATCTAGATCTCAAGTAGTATCTGGACGGCATAGGACAACACTTCAGCAACGCACACACAAAGCTCGATTTTCACGATACGCCTTGAACTGTAACCTCAGTTGCAACTTAGTTGCCACAAGGGAACACTTAAGTTGTCAAAACCTCACATAAATATGATTACCATGTTTGAACAACAAAAGTTTGTACCACAAGCTGTATACTAGTCAGGTTTCTCACGAGCTATTTCATTGAAATAAGAAACAATCAATCACTTGTATATATAGCGCTTTGTTTCTCATACTCATGAGTGCAGAAGGCTCATCTGTGACTTACCAACTAAAATAAATTAAAACAGTCAGAAGCCAGATAAAATGTCGAATCGTGGCAGTGGTTTTCAAGTCTCGTCGCTGATTGGTTGGAATGCAAAGGTCACCTGAGACGTCCCCGATTGAGCACTACTCATATCAGAAACGCCACGAGTCACGAGTGTTAGCTAGGTTCTATATGATCAGTAATTAACGCTGCCGTGACGTAGTTTGTCCGTGAGAGATGGCAGTACTGTACCTGGTGTCGCATGGTGGCCACCTCTGCCCTGAGGGCCCTGATCTCGGCATTCCTCTCGTCTAGCTTTCGTCTCAGTGCCGTGCACTTTTCTGGAAAATGTTTAAGGTAATTTAAATCACAAAAGCAATCTATATACACATTAGTCGAGGTCATTGCCAACTCTTCGTTCATATCAAACCTTCAAACCAATCAGTGTGCTATGCTATGATGCCTGCATATTCTGTTGTTCCGACACTTTCAAACTTCCTCTCTCCTTTCAGCCGGTCGGCCATGCCATTTTAAAATCTACTGGGATTTTAGCGCCGCTTCTAACGAACGTTTCTAAGGTGGAACATATACACGAGGTCACGTGACCAAACACTCAAGCCTAAAAAAGCCCTGCAATATACTCGTTATGTTTATTTAATTTCATTAAGCCGCAATTTCCGTCTAGTATCGCTGAACGATACTATACAATTATAGACTGGTGATGCGGTCAATACCTGTTTTTATAGACCCGAGGAAAGCAATATTGACCTCGGACGAATACCTGTTTTTATAGACCCGAGGAAAGCAATATTGACAGAGGACGAAGTCCGAGGTCCTGTTTTTATAGACCCGAGGAAAGCAATATTGACAGAGGACGAAGTCCGAGGTCAATATTGCTTTCCTCGGGTCTATAAAAACAGGTATTGACCGAATTCACCAGTCCATAATTGTTTTATTATGTTTCGAATTAGATAAGAAAAGAAAAGAAAAAACTACAGTTATTACTCGCCCGTGTAAGATACCGCAGTGTAATATTTATACGGCGATATTAAACTAGTGTAATACCGTTCCCCGTATGACGTCATAATATTGTGTGGTTGTGACGTCACAATGTTAGCACCGCCGTTACAATGGCGACCTAGTCGCGGAAATTCTTTGTTCAGTACACATTCGGCAATCATGCGTGTTTACTAAGGTCAAGTAATAAACAGAATACTAAACTTCCTTCAATTTAATACTATTTTTATTAAACTCGTTCATGATTTGGTATCAAACTCGCTTTCGCTCGTTTTATACTTAATCATTTACTCGTTTAATAAAAACAGTATTAAATTGAAGGTCGTTTAGTATCCTCTATTTATGAACAGCATTTTGGATAAATTTTTCAACATGACGGTCAAATGACGTCACGATAACAATGGCATGACGTCATGTAAGAACGGTTTGACGTCATTATGTCTATTTCAAGTCAATATCACTTTTGGTCGGACTCGGACTGAAGTCAATATGCTTTTCTGTCGACTGACACGTGACCGCTTCTCGACCAATCGGATCGACGGAAAAATAAGATCACATAATAATACACTATATTTTTGTGCTATAAACTATGATATATAAATTATATTCGTAAAGTCATAAATAGAAGAATAACACTTACAAGATGAGCCGGCATTTTGAACCATCCAATCTTTCAATCCATATTTACAGCATAAAACAAGGGTCCTCGTCGAGATAAATACGTTACCATGCACACGCGAGTTTGATATGGAGATATATATGACGACCTTCCATTTGAATACTATTTCTATTAAACGGCTAAATGATTAAGTAGGAAACGAGCGAAAGCGAGTTTGAAATCAAATCATTTCCAAGTGTAATAAAAACAGTAATTAAATGAAGAAAGTTTAGTATTCAGTTTATTATCAGTAATCAAGCATGATTGCCGAAAGTGTACTAAACGAAACATTTCCTCGTTTTTGCCGCCATTGTGACTTCACAATCACACAATATCGTATTACACTGCAGGTGCCTATTCTCGAAACTATCCTAGACTTAAGATATCCTAACTTTGATCCTTAGCTCTGGGATAAAATCCTAACCTATTCTGGAAAACTCTCTAAGCGCTAGGATATCCTAACTTCTGTCCTAAATAGTTAAGATATATCCTAGCTAGGATACTTTCGAGAATAGGCACCCAGTATCTTACACTGACAAGTAATTAATCTCCATATATAACTCGCGGAACTATGGTAACTTAAAATGTCCCTCGCTCTCGCTCGAGAAATACTAATATCTAGGCACTCATGTTTTACACATAGAATGTCGCGGACACTCGTACAACATCCTCTATTCATACAACACTAAAACAGGTACTATCAAGTATCTACTACTGATAGTTTTGGCTATAACCATATACAGTAGAGCAAATATTTCAGGTTTATATCATTATTCATCCCAGCCCCACTGAATATAGTAACTATCTCATTCTATAATGTTATAGTTGATATTACCATGATAGAGATAGCTATCCTTCACAGCGTCCATCCGAAGCTGATCAAATGCCTTTAGTTCCTCCGTGTAGTAGTGGTAGACTCGTCTCGACAAGGAATCCACTTCTGCTATCACCGTATCTCGGTACAGAGACAGGGACATGGTAACGCTCTCCTCACCGTTGGCATATTGACCTTTGACCGTGTGGAGCGGAAGGTGAAGGCCGCAAGGACCAATAACTTCCGGGGCTGGCATCTTCTCCTTCTTCCCTTCCCGGCGTGCACCGCGCATCTTCTTCTTCCATTCCTTCTTGTCAAACGTAGGCAGGACTTGACGGGGTTGGTTATGATAGTCCATGTCTTTAACGATCCCGTCCTCAACATTGTCTAAAAAATATTATTTATTTTAGATATAATGATGTGTGAGTATAAATACAATGGAAGGAAAGGTTTGAGTATTCAGTACCAACAGGCTCGTTCACAAAGTGTGATACGTTACATACAACTTGTTGCGTATATAATTACAACGGCTTATTGCATGAAACAGCATTTTTGCAATTTGTGGTATGCAACAAATTTCACCTTATAAACGCGCTGTAACGTTCAAGGCATGTGGTCCGTTAAACAGGTTTTACTTATCCCTTATATCCCCGTGATATAGCACCTGATACTTCTTCCTTGATGATCAGGTGATATAACGATTTAATATATTGCAACAATCAACATCATTAATAACTTTACATGATTATTATGATGATATTATATAGTTCAAGGCAAAACTGTACTTTATTGCAAAACACATGATGGTTTAGGCTACTCTATTTAAGATAAGATAAGATAAGATAAGATAATCTTTATTGTCCCAAAAGGGAAATTTGTTTTGTATAATTACAATTCTCCAGAATGAAGACAAATAATAACATAATATTAAAAAACAATTCATGTCAAAACAGTTAAGAAAAACAGATAATTTACTTAATTTACAGGAAAAACATGATGCAACATTAGACAGAATTTATTTCTCTAATGCTGCAGGGAATGAATGATTGGCGGAACCTGTTTGTTCGAAAAGTCGGCATACGCAGCCTACGTCCAGAAGGTAATGTCGTATATTCCAAGAAAAGTGGATGGGAAGAATCTCCCAAAATTTTGTTTCCTTTTTTCGATAACTGCTGCTCATAAAAACTGCCAATCGTTTCAATAGGAAGCCCAATAATCTTAGATGCGGTATTCACGATTTTTATCAATTTGTTTCTTTTTTTAACAGACAGGTTCCCAAACCAACTTAAAAAGTTAAATGTAAGGACACTTTGAATGAAGGTTCTGTAAAACAACATCAAGATGGTTTGATCTATTTTAAAGTATTTTAGTTTCCACAAGAAATGTAAACGTTGTTGTCCTTTCTTATATATTTTCTAAGTATTCTCATTCCAAGAGAGTTTAGAATCAATGATAGTACCTAAGTATTTATATTCATTTACTCTTTCTATTTCAGTGCCATCAATACACACAGGTTCTAATGTTGACTTAGTTCTCCTAAAATCAATTATCATTTCTTTAGTTTTTTGAACGTTCAAATATAAAAAATTAGATTTACACCAATCCACAAATCTTGATAGCTCGGATCTATAGGCAAGTTCTGACTCTCTAATTAGGCCTACAACTGCAGCGTCGTCAGCAAATTTGATGGTAAAACACGAATCAGCATTTGAGACACAATCATTTGTGTACAAAATGAACAAAATTGGCGAAACAACACAACCCTGTGGAGCACCAGTAGATGTACATAAAGTTGAAGATTTAACATTATTGACTTGTACAAATTGCTGTCTGCTAACAAGGAACGAATGTATCCATCTAATGATATTTGAGTTAACATTCATATGACAAAGTTTATCAAGTAACAGATGTGGCTGAATCGTATTAAAAGCAGAGGAGAAGTCAACAAACATTATTCGGACATAAGAACTATAATTTTCCAAGTGTTTATAGATGTTATTAAGCAGAGTTATTGTTGCATCATCTACTCCACGCCGTGCTCTATATGCAAATTGGTAGGGGTCTAAAACGTCAATCACATCCTTTAACAAAAAATTCTTAACAATTCGTTCTAAACATTTCATAGCAACAGAGGTGAGAGCTACTGGTCTGTAATCATTATTGACAGAGGGGTTTTTCTTTTTTGGTAATGGGATAATTTTTGATGTTTTCCAAAGAATGGGAACATGATGGAAATTTAATGATAATTGAAAAATCTTTTGGAAAATACCAGCCAGTTGCACTCTGCACTTTTTTAGAACTACACTTAGCAAATTGTCAGGTCCACAGGCTTTATGTGAATTTATCTTAGCAAAAGACGTTATCACATCATCTTTAGAAATAGCTAACACCTCACATGGGGGAAGGGATTCAAGTACTTTGTTTCTTTCTTCTGAAAAATTACAACTATCAAATCTAGAGTAAAATGAGTTTAACTCATTTGCAAATACTAAGTCATCATTTGATTGTAACTTGTTAGGTCTGCTGTTTGATCCAATGATAGTCTTGATGCCATTTATTTTATAGCATGTCCATTTTAACTCCTGTAAATTATACTTCAGCCAAAATAACCCTAAATGAGATTGATCGAATTTAGCACGGAATTGAAAATGTTTGACTAGGGCTATAACTGGTCACGTCATAACGTTAATGTTGCTGACGAGATTGTTCATTGTTACGTGACGTCATTCAAAAACCATACTTTAATTAAGAAATAAAGTTCGCTCTACCCCAATGTGTTTTGTTATAAAGTATAGTTTTGCCCTGAACTATTATAGTTAAAGCACGAGGACGTCCCATTCACGTGATGAGTTTAGGGTTTAGGGTATAAAGAAATGTTTCATGCTGTTTCGAATCGAAAGGCACTCTTCATCATGTGTTCGGGTTTACTGACATGCAACACAATATCTCATGGTTACCGGTCAACATAGCTCATGCTCTTTGCTGATATTTCGTAGTATAATTTTAATTACTGACTGAAAATAATATGTCTAGGTTTGTTAAAAGCAGTTATGAAATTGGTAAAGAAGGTTATGAAATATTTTTTAAAATGCGAAAAATGAAAATAAGAAACAGAGTGTGTCGTTCCAAAATGACTTTGTATTGGTGATGTAATTTACGTTATGGTGAGCTGAATTCATGACAAATGTCATTTTATCTACACTTTACGCCTTAATGTTTTCTTGAATTAAGTTCCATTTTTTTTCAAATAACCTCTCGGACTTATTGACACAATCTAAAGAATTGTTTTGTTGCCACTAAATTGTCAATAATCAAAAGCGGGAAACGTTCCCGGAAAATGTGTAATAATACACTCAAATGGTATCGCGTTTACATGAGTCGCAATCACGTGTTTTTTCTAGATATTTGATAGATATCTAAAATTTCAGCAACCTTCAAAAAATACAATTTAACGTAAAATACTGAGACATATGAAAAGTTCATCTTTGGACAGCGATTAAAGGAAATCTTACAATAATTATTAACTAAATCTTTATAATCATGCATTAGGATTACAAGACTATTGAGCAACATCCAACAAGACTTTTGATGATGATTTTCGTGAATGCATATTTGCAACCATGCACTTTCATTTCATTTCCATTGCTTATTCTTGAAAGTGTCCTAACTACCTAACTTTGATGCTAAATAACTAGGATACAACTAGATCCTAGTTAAGATACTTTTTGAATAGGCGCAAACCCAGTTACCAAACGGTTTACGTGACTTACTTATTCCAAAAGAATCGTCGTCTTCGTTGTTCACTGCCGAGGAAGCCAGAATTCGGTTTATGAAAACCTCAACAGCATTGGACTCTTCTTCCGGAAAGAATTCTTCATCCTCAAAACAATAGTCAGTGTTTGTAAATCGCCAAAACGGATTCGCTTCAAGGTATCTTTCAGCCAAACGTTGGTTGTTTCCAGGTGTATACACATAACTGTCATCAGTTTCAGATTTTGTGTAAAGAGACGAGTCCTTGTAATAATTGATATTTGATGGGGAATTTTCGACCCCTGGTCTATTGACTACCAGAGACATTTTATAAAATTTCTTCTTCCTAAATAAAACACATCTTCCCAAGTAGCTGTCGATGCGTTTTTCAGTTAGAGGACAGTCGCTGTGACGACAATGCATACGTCATACACACTATGACGTCATAAACATTACATGACGTAACTTTACACCTGTCCTGAGAAACTTATCAACGTGAGTTGTGTTGTAAAGTGCCCCTTAAATGTTATCTTTAAATTGATTATCATAATTGATTTAATAGATATAAGCTCAAGGTTCACTTTATTACCATGACACGAAAGTTTTTAAAACAAATGTGTCTGATTGTGTGAAAAAAATGAGTACAAAAATCATCCACAAAAAACTGTCCATTGTTTCACGAGTAATGATTTCCAGAGCGACTAATGACTAATGATCGGTAAATTATTCATAGCACGCACAACTGACTTTGTGACTGAGATTTAGTAGGAAATCTGATACCGTTGGTCGGCGTATCGATGTATACCACTGTATGTGGCCCCATAATGCCCCGCGTTTCAACATTTATTGCAGCCTTTACAAGTAATACTTAGACCATTATAGCAGTTGTGCGAAAAGCCTTTATGTCAACAGGGGCTTTGTCAACCCATAGCAACGACCGACGCCATGCCGCCATTTTGGATCTTTACCGATCAATGGAAAACTTGACTTAACGAAAGGACGCCGATAACGAAAATGTTACAACTGAAATTGAAAATATTATGAGAAATAAGAAAAAAGCGAAGTGACTGTAGACAGCAATGTGTCGGTGGGGATGTACAACGACAAATACGGTGAGATTTCTTTGAAAGTATTTAATATCTCTCCAGTGTTACTAGCGTCTTATCGTTGTGTCGGCAGTCAACCGTTTCTCTAATGGTTAGAAAGGGCAGCGATTAGAGGGGTAGGATAACAAGCAATATGCGTGCTATGGAGATATAGAGTGGCGTTAGAAGGGGTGTCGATTATCACCTGGATACCCGAGACGATGTGGGAGTTATCTCACAATCAACATTTGGATTCTGTTTTGATAATCTTTATGAGTGCGACAACATTAAAAAGAACTTTGAAAAACGCAACATTTCAGCATGTTCGATTTTATTGTCAACTTAGCACTGTTTTTGTCCTCTATCGGATTTGAGTGTACCGTATTTATCTTTAAAGTTTTATGATGTTTTTTTTTTGTAAAACATAATTGCCATAAGAAAAACAGCCAAATGATTACTTTCTCATTTTTAACGGTATCATAAATACAAACCACGTATCATATATTCATATGAATATTATTCTATATATACATTGCTTTCTTCTATGTTTTTTAGGTTAGGCCAAATATCTAGTCATGTTGAACTTTGGCAAACTATATACTTCATATAAGGTACTATTATATCGTTTACAAAGCTCATTGATGGATTGACACAATCTATATGCTAAAAGCAAATAGTAAAAGCAAATACTGCACTAGCCTTACGTTGCCCGAGGGGCACCTAGCTTTTTACGGGGAACAGTTAAGGCCACCTAAGTTAAGTTAATTGTAGATTTCTTTGCAATTCGAATCATTGTCGTATATTTGTATCGACGAATTTACAATAACTCTGAAAGTGGAAGTGTTCTTTTTTTTGGTATTTGCAACAGCGGATATTTAGCTCGAGATCGAGGCTTAGCGGAGCAAAATAAACTGATACCTAATAGTGCTACATTTTATAGCGCTTTCATATATATCTTATACAAACTTTATGGCCGTATTTTATCTCATAAACCTCAACGTTTGGGAGTATGTACTTACTCCTTCATCAGGTGCGATGTGCCTCTTTGATGAAATAAGTATATACTCCGAAGGTCGTGATTTCACATTAAAGTAGTCGTTATTCAGAAAACCTTGCTTTCTTATGATTTACTTCTCAAAACTAAAAACCGGAGATCAGTAATAAATCGATTTCCTCTAAAGATGCATGGAAGAATCAAACAACGCCTGTCTCGAAAACAGGCTTAAAATGTGGATGGAAACATTTATTTTTTATTTGAGTAAAGACGGTATTTATGTAAGGGACAATTGAAAATATTCCAATCCTTATTCTCACTCTCACCTATTCCCTCTGTACAGACCTACCAGTGCAAGTGGTGTGGGACACGCTTCTGTAAAGAATGCCAGAGGGGCGATTTCACCGGCCTCATGTTCGAGGCGGGCAGGTGTCGCAGGTGTAACCAGGTGAGATGATTACAGGTGTGTCAATAAATAACATTATACATATGTTAGTGAATAATTATTACTTAGATGGAAGACAAACGATGTGTCAAGACTTTACTTATTAGAAAAATTATTTTCAGTGACTAATATCTCGTTAGAAAAAGAAGTTTTGAAGCTAATTAAGTAATTATAAAACCCAATTATTTAGAAAATACCTGTGAACTTAAAATAATAAGAAGAACTTTTTAGAACAACCGCAAAGGAATAAAACGTAAAGTGGTTCTGTAGTTGAATATGATCACTAGCACTACAAATATTAAATCAAGTATCGAGCTGAGAAAAAGAGCAAATGTGCGTGAAATATAATGCATTGCCATTATGTATACAAGTCACAACAAACACTATTCCTAAAAAGTCATACTACAATCATTTGAAAACAAGGTCATATTACAATCATTTGAAAAAAGGTCATAATAAAATCATTTGAAAAAAGGCTATACTAAATCATTTGAAAAGGTCATACAAATAAATAAATTGTAAAATGGTCATCATTTGTAAACAGATCATAATTTAATCCACTAAAGATAAAGTCATGTCCAAAGGCAATACTTAAATCACATATGATCATACTCAAATCATTTGCTAACAGACCATACTTAATTTATTTGTGAAAACGACAAACTGAAAGCATTTGCGAAAGGGCCGTGCATGTTTTATTCACTTAGAACAGCTGATTTTAGCACACGATATGACAGTCAAGCAGATTCGCTGTTCAAACGACTTTGGAATTTGCGTGACAGTAAACCATGTATGATTGATAAGAAAATGTAATAAACAGTTCACTTGTGATTGCCCCGTTATATTGAACGGTATAACATTTGAGCCCACTTTTATCTATGGAGAGACCTGAGCGTACGTGAGCGTTACTGAGATTAAAGGCAAGACTGTTCGCTTCTTGCAAGTTAGTGGCAATATAGACTAGAGTCTATATAATGATTATGTTCATAGTCAGGACTTTGAAATCTCTATACAATAGGATTGTTTCTATGGCCAGTTTCGATCTTGTGATTGGCACTACTATTTATGTACTTACCTATGGTACAATTTGTAGATTTCTGTGATAACGAATTTTGAGAAAACAATAATTCCGTTTGTCGATTTATCCAATTGGTAAACGAATTCTGCTAAAACGTCCCTCCTGACTTGTTTCAGATTGAATGTGATTAATTACGTTCGTTTATTGTCCCTTTTCACACATGAATATCGTTTTTTAAGTATTGCAGAAAACGCGTAGAAGTAGTTTGTAAGGGGAGTGGAAACCTTTTACATTTATTTGAAGTATCCATAAAATCATTTCCTTTCTTGTGTATTTAATACGACGCCCTAGAATCACTTTGTATGTATAGTAATGAAGGTGACTGGTTAACGGATTATAAACTTCGTATCATCTTGTGTTAAAACTTTTTGTGCATGGATAGAACTAATTAAAGAAAATAAAGATTGGTTCAATATAATCGATCATTATAACTCTATGCAAAAAGAATAACAATATACAAGCATGTATTCAATACACTGATAACAAACATATATGTTCTGTTCTCTTTGAAAATAAATAGAGGATATTATATGAGTGTCCATCACATACTATGTTTTCGAAACGAATGCCTAAATATTAGCATTTTCCGAACGAGAGCGAGGGATATACTTATATTTAGGCACGAGTGTCGTGAAAAAAGTATGTTATGGGCACGAATATAACATTCTGTTTATTACCGAAGTCACGAAATCAAATGAAATAATCAAAATCAAGCTCCTAGGATAGGGGATACGTTTACCCGCCGCCGTCACATTTGGAGCGCAACGTCATAGGCGAACTGTGACGTCAAAGCATTGTTTTTTTTACATGACGTCACAAAAAAAAATAAAATGATATTTTGCCCTAGGGCATGGTATGAAAATTATGAAACCTAATATGATTGGTCTCGTAGGTAATAATGACGCTTACATTATCTCTATACTGATATAGCAACTAAATAAAGATGCGTACTATAGAGAAATCATTAAACATCTGCTCTCACACTGATGACGTCACTGTTGCAGAAACGCTGTCAAGGGGTCCGCGTGGAGTACGTGCCACGCCCACCCGCGGTGGACGGGGAGGAGAAAGGGAAGGGAGGTAAGGCGTCCTCAGCGTCCAGCAGGGGGAGGAGTAAAAGTCCAGTCAAGAAAGGAGGGAAGAGTGGAAAGAAATCCGGAGGAAAGAAAGGTGGGAAGAAGGAAGGGAAGAAAGGAGGAAAGAAGAAGAAGAAAAAGAAGTGAAGCGCAAATTAATGCAATTCTATACCTGTCAATATTAGAATCACGTAGTGAGTCTTGTGTGGTAGATCAAAATCTAACTAACGCAAAACAACAATGTAAATAAATTTAGATCGACCGTTCTAAATTATGACATAACAGTCGGCATTATGACCTAATATATAAAAGATTGTTGATCTAGGTTTATTCTGATTGGCAACACAAAAGGAAGACTCTACTTTCATTGTCGATCGTTACGCTATTTATCAACACGGAAGAGCGAATCTTTGTATGTATTTTCACTTCCAGCGAATTAGCAGTAGCCTTAAGTTGGATACAGGATATTTATTATTTCACGTTGTAAAATACTGGTTTCTCGTCGCGTCAAGTAAAAATTACCATTTACATGAGTAATAATATGCATTACATATAATTGTAACATTGAAAATCCAAATCGCCTCGCTTGCTCATCCTTTAACGACATTCATTGAACGACGACTTCGAATACTTGATGTGTTATTTTATTCAACGAAATTATGGCTTTTCCTCATCTCATTAATGTTGTATTTAAAAATATGATAAAATTAAGCATTTACATATCAGAGATCGATGTAAGAGATACTTACTTATCGTTACTGACAAAAGCAAACTAACCATATTTTAGTGATGCATGCAATACAAAACCACATTTCTTGGTTTATATGTGTTTACATGTTCATTGTGAATGGTATCTTTTAAGCGAATCGACGTTTTGTCATAATTTGATTGAGATGTATTATTTCAAAAGTACAACTGACACCTGTCTTATCGTTGCTGCCAAATGTGTTTTCGTGAAGAAGATATATTTGCGATTCTATGTGACACGTTATTTTTCTTCTTTTCGATAAAGGACCGTCCAGCATTTCCGAGAAACGTTCTTGTGCACTCTCTGATGGTGTAACCATAACAATATCTATTTGTGCTCTTTGTCTCGTTATTTTCTATTTGTCTTTCTACGCAATGATTAAATGCTTTCTCATTATTTTATAAGCATATGCCGAAACATATATCATCTTTATGTGTATCTGACAAATGTCTAGATGGTGTAGTTTATCTGTGATATCTTTGCAATACTGCAATACTTGTTTTATCAACTTTTTATATGAGAAAACGTTTACCACTTTTGGATGGTAAAATGTTCTTCTATGTTCCATGGATCAAATAAACGTTATTTCCACAGTTGACGTGTATGTTGATTCTTTGCGAATATAATGGCAATATTTTTTCATTTCCCATTTTAAAGATTGTTTGAGTCTTTGAACATTCCAATTTCCAATTCAAAATTAAAATAATATTTATAATCATCAAAGTTAACTGGTTTCAATGACAAACCTATTTCTATAACACCCAATGGTACACACTAAGAGCACGGCGACAAATTCTTGTTCCCTTTCGATCGCTCTTTTCATCGGTTTCTCTATAGAGAATGGTACATTTTACATGATTTTAAACGAATATATTTAAAAGGATCATTGGGTCGCATTCATATCAATGGCAGTTAGGGGGACCTGTTGATCAACACCGCAACAGAAAATCGATACAAAATTCAATGGCAAAGACTAATCGATAATGTGAAATAATTTTGAGTATAATGTTGAACGATCATGTTAACAACTTACTGTGTGAGTCAGAGCCAATGAAACTGCTCCGTCGATGGGACCTGCAAACCTCTCACTAGACGTGTTTCAACACACATTAATCTTGCATTGATGAAATTGGCTTGCAATTCCATATCTTACCTCAAACTGTTGACAGCCAGGTGGCAGCATTCTCTTCGAAAATCAAGTTCAATGAGTACCTGAGTATGCACTGAAAAGGACTGTTTCCTTTACTAAGCGTCACCTATTTTTGTTTCAATCTTCGTGTATCTAGCAGTTTCATTTGGTTGTCATTTCAAGAGACTGAGGGAATGGTAAAATACAATGTAGGCGTACATTTAACTGGAATACAATGTAGGCGTACATTCAGTTGGAATACAAATCTAGGCTAACATGCAAGTGAAATACAATGTGGGCTATCATTTAACTGAAATACATGGAGATCGGACGTGCTTTGACATCTCTCCTACTATGTTGATAATTTTTGTATCTCTCATGGTTTAATAAATGCCATCCAAGCCTAAAAATCAAGGAAACGTTTAGGACGCTATCTAATGGATCCATGATAGAAGTTTGGAGAAAAGATGAACTTGCATTTTGTCGATTTATATCAGATTGATTGAGAGTGATTCGTGTCGAGTATTCCGTGACTCCCGCTGTGTCTGTGCATGGTGTAATCATCCAGTGTTTTTTGTGTATACTTGTGTGATTCATAGGATTTTCTTTGGACTGTGCAAGGATTTCCAATTTGCAGAGTGAGTACTTGATAAACATTTTGTACACTGGTAACTTTAACTTCAAGCATATGGAAGTAACTTGTTCGAGTACTCCCTCAAGTAAACGTAACCGTGACCAGGTGTTTACATCGCCTGAATCTGACACTGATCTCGATCTTAAGCGCCCTTGTCAGACAAACTCTGATATAAACACATCCAACACCTCTGTCACAATGAGTGAGGATGGCGAGAGTCCAACTGCTAAGTCAAACACGGGCAGTCTGGCCAGTGATCTATTATATGCCTTACAAAGTAAAGAAGTCATTGCTGCAATTTCAGTAGCTGTCACTGAGCAAATACGACCTATGTTTCGACAAGAAATGGAGCAGGTTATCGAACGTAATAGAGTCTTGGAAGAAAAAGTCTGCAAATTGTCCGATCAACTCACAGAACGAGATAAAACTATTGAAACATTATCCGAAAAATTAGATAGAAGCGAACAATATTCCCGAAGGAATAACGTCCGAATCGCCGGTTTGCCAGAATCCGATTCTGAGGACACTGATGAATTCGTACTTCAGGTGGCCAAGTCTGTAGGTGTTGATCTTCGTCCTGGCGATATAGACGTAAGTCACCGCGTCCCTCGTCGTCCAGCTGGACCTCAAGATCCACCGCGTCCTGTGCTTGTCAGATTCGTCAGTAATGCTTCTAAGCGTGCTATCTTGAAAACTCGTGCTAAACTGAAGTTCGCTCGCAAACCAGGTGCTCCAAAAATCTTCATAAATGAAGATCTGACCAGTGCAAGAGCCTCTATTGCTCGACAGGCGCGAGGGCTGGTCAAGGAAAAGAGAGTCGAGGGTCAACTTGGGTGACTCGGGGAGTTATCCTCATTAAGCTACTTGACGGCACTGTAAAAAAAGTGGCAAACGATAAACATTTTCATGAGGTCTATGAGTCAACCAGACTGAGAATGGCTTTTAATATGAGTCAAACCTAAATGTTTATTTGCTAAACATGTAATCTTGTTTTTCATATTGACCAACATACATGTACATACGACTTTATTATCTACTAGTTAGTATGTCCTGATAAATATTTTCCTTTTATTGTAAACAGTTTCACACGTTTCAAATACCATATATGCATATCACATGGATAATTGCAGACAAAAATCTGAAGCAACGATAATATGAATATAACTTATTTACAATGATAAAACAATGAATGTTAATTCGATCTTAGTATCCTACCTCAATATCCTGAAGCTAGCTTCTGGCCATCAACTTTTATGTTTTCTGCCTTCTTACTGCTAACACTATTATAACAACACATGAAGCAAACGCACAAGACAAACTTCACACAACTTTGCACTGTCAACTTGTCTTATGACTCGAACTCTCCATTCACGCTGCTCATTCACATCTCTTGTCCTCCTAAATCAGCATCTAACAATAGCAACAACCTCAAGATACACACTTCAACCATGCAGACTATGTTAGAAAACATGACAATATTGTGTCCCACGTGCATGGCATGCGCTCCCCGCACAGAACACGAAGAGCCCGGTAGTAAGACGTCATGTGACCGTTATCTTCTCACACACTGTGGTCTTGGTGCACTACGATATTTCCCATATCATTTATAGTGCGGTAGCTTAGATTTTCATCCTCACTGTGGTACCGGATGCTCTAGGCCAATTAAACATATTCCTATACAGAAGGAGGGGCTCCTATATATGCTATATGCTATATGTTACTTGATAAAAGATCGTAAACTGACTTTGCTATTAATCGTGATATAACTATTTCAAAACTAATGTAAATGTAAGAGACTTTTGTCAATCTCCTTTCACTAAACTCAATGAAAGTCGTCTAAATGAGAATTGTATATCTGACAATCTGAATTATGTATATATAACTAATATGAATCATTTACTACACTAGTTATTCATTGGTGTTATTATATCCATGAGGGATTTTGTTTTTGTTCCCTTTTTCTTTTGACAGATTATGAAGATAATCTGCCTTTTCCTCTTTTACTTTTCTTTTCTTTATCTATCTATTCCATTCATGTTCGTTTTAAACCTTTTCATGTATGTTTACAAATCAACGTGCGTCGCGTCCGCTCCAACCATGTGCCTTCATATGTCTACACTGTCTATTTTGCATTTTGGTACCATTCATTTATTTCATTTCACTCCAAATGTTTCTAAAATGACTATTCCTCACAAAGTTAAATACTCTCATTCTGCAGCCACGCCCACTGCATCCTATCTATTAAATGTTTTTGTAAGACAGTCAGATGGGGGTTGACATAACTCAGTATAGAATTGCAGTTGGGCTGTTTGCTGCATCTGCCGCTAGGAGAAACAGTCGCCGCTTCGATAGATTTACTTGCTTTTGTATAGTACTGTGCCTTTGCTTAGGGGTAGGTTACTTCTTAATCATATCTTTGTTACTAATCTGCTGTGGTGATGTTCACCCTCATCCAGGCCCTGATCTTTGCTTAATTCACTTAAACATTCGTAGTTTAAGGGACAAAACTGATTTACTTGCAGCAGAGTATAGTCACTACGATGTTATCTGTTTATCTGAGACTTGGCTAAGCCCCGTTGTGTTAAATGATTCTATTCTTTTACCAGGTTTTCATCCACCACTTCGTAAAGATAGACCAACAAGGGGAGGAGGGGTTGCAATTTATCTTAAAAATAATTTGTATTTTAATCATTTAACTGATCTTGATGTTCCAGATTTAGAAGCTATTTGGGTTGAAGTTAACACAAACAACAATAAATTTCTCATTGGCACCTTCTACAGAGCTGACTTAAGCAATCGATATTGGGATATGATCGATGATTCGATTGCAATGGCTGTTAATAGAAATATAAGATTGTTCATACTGGGCGACTTTAATGCCAATATGCTCAGTACTAGTAACAATAAGATAAAAAATCTCCAAATACTTTATGACCTTGTTCAGATTATAAATGAACCTACAAGAATTACTCAAAACACTAGCACTTTATTAGATATTATTCTTACCTCTTCATTAGATGTTGTACATAATTCGGGTGTTCTTACTCCGATCTGCAGTGATCATTGTCCGGTTTTCGTTACATTACAACTCGGAAAGCAACCCAAATATGCATTTAAGAGGACCATCTATGACTATAACCGTGCAGACTATGATGGGCTAAATGATAGTATACTTACTACTGATTGGGACTATCTGTTTAATGATGATATAAACAGTTCTGCTACCGCGTTTACTAACACTCTTACTGACCTTATCAATGAATATATTCCAAACAAAGAAGCTGTTATAAGACCTAGAGACTGTATTTGGATGAACGGATATCTGAGGAAATTAATGAGAAAAAGAAACCGCCTACATAAAATTGCTAAAAGAAAGAATGATACTCACCATTGGGATCGATTTAAAGTCGCCAGAAATAAAGTCATTTCTGAAGTTAGAAAGGCTAAAAGGGATTATGATTCAAAACTTGATGACATTATCAACACTGAGAGAGGGACAAAGTCGTGGTGGCGCCTAGTTAATAAGCATATTAAGAAAAATAGAAATTCAGGTAAGCAGTTCCCACCTATCACTAATAATGGTTTCGTTTTAGAAAACGCAGAAGATATTGCAAATGTTTTTAATGATTATTTCACAGAACAAGCCCAAGTCGACGAACCTGATATCGATCCACCTCCCCCCACTTGCAGTGAAATCAAATTAGATTATTTACATTTAACTGAAAGCGAAGTTTATGATATCTTGCTTTCTTTAAATACTAGAAAAGCCAAGGGTGCAGATAACATTAGTAACAAACTACTGAAAGTTCTAGCTCGGTCTCTTTATAAACCCATTACAAAGCTTTTTAATTTATCCTTGAAATTGTCCCAATACCCTGTTATTTGGAAATATTCAACAGTTGTGCCTCTTCACAAGAAAGGAAGCATTCATGATTGTAATAATTACAGACCAATAGCGTTAACTTCCTGTTTGGCCAAAGTATTCGAAAAATGCATATTCAAGCATGTATACAATTTCTTTATAGACAATGAAATAATATCTAAACACCAGTCTGGTTTTAAAACTGGAGACTCGACAGTTTATCAATTAACGGAACTTTACCATGTGATATCAAACGCCATGGAGGATGGTAAAGAAGTCAGAACTATTTTTTGTGATATTAGTAAAGCTTTCGATCGTGTTTGGCATGCCGGCTTATTAGTAAAACTTGAATCCATTGGAATCACCGGAAGTCTTTTACAGTGGTTTAAGAATTATCTTAGCGATAGAAAACAATCGGTTGTGATAAATGGTCATAAATCAAACACAAAATCAATATTTGCTGGTGTTCCCCAAGGCTCTGTCTTGGGGCCACTACTATTTCTTGTTTATATAAATGATTTAACAGACGGTTTGGTAAGTAATGTAAAACTCTTTGCAGATGACACTTCTCTATACCTTGTTATAGAAGATCCTTTCCAGACTCAGACCCTGCTAAACAGTGATTTAAAACAAATTTCAAACTGGGCTAACAGGTGGCAGGTTAAATTCAGTCCTGAAAAGACTGAAGCGATGTTATTTTCCAAAAAAGGTAATGCAAGTCCGAAACTTCCATTAACGCTAAACAATACTTTAATTCATGAAGTCAGTGAACATTAACATCTCGGTCTAACTCTACAAGAAGATGGAAAATGGCAGCATCATGTTGAAAATATACTGCGCAAAGCAAGTCCACTTATCAATTGTCTGAGAAGTTTGAAATATAGACTAAATCGATTATCCCTTGAAACTATGTATAGATCATTTATTTTGCCCATCTTTGACTATTGTGATACCATCTGGGACAATTGCACTAAAGAGCAAGCTAATATGTTAGAAAAATTGCATTTAGACGCTCTGAGGACCATCTCAGGTGCAGTTAAGGGCACAAGTCACCAAAAACTATATACTGAAACAGGCTTGTCTTCGTTAATGGAAAGGCGCCACTTTCACAAATTATGTATGTTCTATAAAATGGTGTATGGATTAACTCCACAATATCTGTCGATATGGGTTCCACCTAACGTTTCTGATGTAAGCAGTTATAATTTACGAAATTCCGAAAATCTACGAGGCACTTCTGGGCGTTTGTCTCATTTTAATAACTCTTTTCTTCCATCAACTGTTAATGCTTGGAACGCGCTGGATACCACCATTAGAAATGCAGCCTCACTGGCACAATTTAAAACTTTGATTTCATGTGACAGGACTTTATCTCCTACATTTAAATATTATACATCTTATGGTCCAAGGCGAAGTCAAATTCTTCTCTGCCGCATGCGCCTCGGTTGCAGCGATCTCAATTCACATTTGTTTGATAGAGGGTTATCAATAAATCGCGTCTGTTCTTGTGGAAACATTAGGGAGGATCCTTTTCATTACTTCTTTAAATGCCCATTATATGATAGATACCGATCAAATCAATACTTTTTTAAAAACGATATAACATTAAAATCTATCTTGAGCGGCGACAAATCCTTGTCACAGAGTGCTAACGAATCCCTAATAATATCTGTATATCATTTCATAAATGATACCAACCGATTTTTATAACTCTTTTATTAAATCTGTACCAAATGCAAAAGTAGACAATGCTTAATATGATTTTGAGTTTTGTAAAATAATTGAAAATATATATTTCCACCAATGTATTTGATATCTTAATCGTTTCTTGCTTGTTTCAGGAGAAGCATTTATATAGGCATTTGCTGCCTGTTTGCTAATCCTTTTTCCTTTTTGTATATATATATATATTCTGAATGTTGTGTATTATATGTTTTATGGAAATAAAATACTGTTTAAATCAACTGAAATACAATGCGGGCTAACATTTAACTGAAATACAATACAGGCTATCATTTAACTGAAATACAATGCAGGCTATCATTTAACTGCAATACAATGCAGGCTATCATTTAACTGAAATACAATGCAGGCTATCATTTAACTGAAATACAAAGCAGGCTATCATTTAACTGAAATACAATGCGGCTAACATTTCACTGAAATACAATGCGGGCTATCCTTTAACTGCAATACAATGCGGGCTATCATTTAACTGAAATACAATGCAGGCTCACATTTAACTGAAATACAATGCGGGCTATCACATAACTTGAAATACAATGCAGGCTATCATTTAACTGAAATACAATGCAGGCTATCATTTAACTGAAATACAATGCAGGCTATCATTTAACTGAAATACAATGCAGGCTATCATTTAACTGAAATACAATGCAGGCTATCATTTAACTGAAATACAATGCAGGCTATCATTTAACTGAAATACAATGCAGGCTATCATTTAACTGAAATACAATGCAGGCTAACATTTAACTGAAATACAATGCAGGCTATCATTTAACTGAAATACAATGCAGGCTATCATTTAACTGAAATACAATGCAGGCTATCATTTAACTGAAATACAATGCAGGCTATCATTTAACTGAAATACAATGCAGGCTATCATTTAACTGAAATACAATGCAGGCTATCATTTAACTTCAATACAATGCAGGCTAACATTTAACTGAAATACAATGCAGGCTATCATTTAACTGAAATACAATGCAGGCTATCATTTAACTGAAATACAATGCAGGCTATCACTTAACTGAAATACAATGCAGGCTATCATTTAACTGAAATACAATGCAGGCTAACATTTAACTGAAATACAATGCAGGCTAACATTTAACTGAAATACAATGCAGGCTATCACTTAACTGAAATACAATGCAGGCTATCACTTAACTGAAATACAATGCAGGCTATCACTTAACTGAAATACAATGCAGGCTAACATTTAACTTCAATACAATGCAGGCTATCATTTAACTTCAATACAATGCAGGCTATCACTTAACTGAAATACAATGCAGGCTATCACTTAACTGAAATACAATGCAGGCTATCACTTAACTGAAATACAATGCAGGCTATCATTTAACTTCAATACAATGCAGGCTATCATTTAACTGAAATACAATGCAGGCTATCACTTAACTGAAATACAATGCAGGCTATCATTTAACTGAAATACAATGCAGGCTATCATTTAACTTCAATACAATGCAGGCTATCATTTAACTGAAATACAATGCAGGCTATCACTTAACTGAAATACAATGCAGGCTAACATTTAACTGAAATACAATGCAGGCTATCATTTAACTGAAATACAATGCAGGCTATCACTTAACTGAAATACAATGCAGGCTATCCTTTAACTGAAATACAATGCAGGCTATCATTTAACTGAAATACAATGCAGGCTATCATTTAACTGAAATACAATGCAGGCTATCACTTAACTGAAATACAATGCAGGCTATCATTTAACTGAAATACAATGCAGGCTATCACTTAACTGAAATACAATGCAGGCTATCACTTAACTGAAATACAATGCAGGCTATCATTTAACTGAAATACAATGCAGGCTAACACTTAACTGAAATACAATGCAGGCTATCATTTAACTGAAATACAATGCAGGCTATCATTTAACTGAAATACAATGCAGGCTAACATTTAACTGAAATACAATGCAGGCTATCATTTAACTGAAATACAATGCAGGCTATCACTTAACTGAAATACAATGCAGGCTATCCTTTAACTGAAATACAATGCAGGCTATCATTTAACTGAAATACAATGCAGGCTATCATTTAACTGAAATACAATGCAGGCTATCACTTAACTGAAATACAATGCAGGCTATCATTTAACTGAAATACAATGCAGGCTAACATTTAACTGAAATACAATGCAGGCTATCACTTAACTGAAATACAATGCAGGCTATCACTAAACTGAAATACAATGCAGGCTATCACTTAACTGAAATACAATGCAGGCTTACATTTAATTGAAATACAATGCAGGCTATCATATAAAGTGACACAGAGTATGTTTAATAAATGTTTTGTGTGTCTTAAACAAAGGTTATAATACTATATGCCATGACTTAAGTTCTAATAGCCTTGCAAGATGTACATAAAAAATATAGGATATTTTCTTGTTTCGAATTCTAAACGAAAAACGGCTATATAAATGTTAAGAAGTCGACATTCAGTATCCCATTTACATGTTTATTATTTAAAGGACCTATATTTGTCGTCGTTTCTTCTGTAGTTATGCTTTCGAAATTACGTTTGAGTCATTGGAACGCGCCATTTTGCGGTTTTCGATCACAAATCTCGGCTTAAACCTGTTCATTGTCACCAAAATGAACCCATTAGCATTAAGATGCTAAGTTTCAGAAACAACCACAACTTCTTGCTAATTTTTTTTTACCATGTTTGAAGTTTGTCAACAACATATTCTGTTGCCCTCTAACTAAAATACAATGTAGAATAACGAAAGCTTTTTCATTCACCTGTATGTAAATGTTAACAAAGTATATGAATGTGTTCTTTTGTCCATCTAGGCATTCATTACTGAATGTTTATCCAACGTATTTCAAAGAGATATACAAATAAACAGCAATGTTATTCCTTTGACAAATACAATCTTAAATGCACATCTTGTGAAATATATGTCTTTGCTTTTCATTCTCCAACAGTCTAAAGTTAAGACGAGAAGAAAACATCACTGAGAAATGTTTGTTTGTGTGTGAAGAATGCGAAAGTAAACAAAGATAAACAAACTCGAGAATCACACACAGTTAAACAGTAGTGATGCTAAAAACCATAGCACGCAGACTTAAGGTCAAAGGGTAAGACGGATAGATTCAGATAAAAACTAAAATACTTCGTGTAAGCTTGTTCGCCCGTCTTCCCAGCAACAGAGAAGTTGAGGGGTTTGTTCAGGGCTCTGATGAACCGTAAAGAGGCAAACTTAAGTAAATATAAATAGAATGTTGACAGAAGGTTCGAAGTCTATTGAAAAATGTCCACAAAACGGTCTTTCATCTCATTAACGTTTAAAATGGTTAATTGGTCGTTAACACCCTTTCCAGCAGATTAGAAACCGCTCGTGGTGGCGATTTATACGGCACAATGGACGATCGTTTAACTAAGGCGGTATATAAACCTTCGTCAGAGTAACCACCCTACAAGTTACTGAACACTTCTGTCAACTTGGAAATGGTTAATACAGGGCGTCTGTTTTCTAGACAATGAAGACTCACAGCAACCTTTCTTAGCTTGTGGTGCGCATCGTGTGTAGATATCTATATTAGTAACAGAAGAGTAGGCCTACACCTGTTGAGTACTACCAAAGAAGGTAAGTGTTCTTTTATATGTTTATAACATTTTTTGTTCCATTCTTTGACAATTTATACTGCTTTGATATATAAATAACTTTAATTTCACATTTGTATCAAAACCAGTAAACTTAGAAAAGCAAGATTTTTATTGATCACAGTCTCCTTATTCTTAAATACAAGACGCTCTCTCCTGGATCAGCTGTCACTGTTACTCCGCCAATCTTTCAGCATATTCACATGATCGGAGAAGTTGTGTGTTTTGTTAGCTAGGAAAGCTTGTTCTTCTTGTACGCATTAAATTCCACTTCAAAATGCCCCTGAAAGACTTGTAGAAATGTTGATTGTGTTTTTACTTCACTAGTAAACTACTAGCTAAACGCTTTGCGTGCACATGGATATAAAGAAGATACCGCTAAGAAACTTCGACTGATTTAGCAGACAAATGTTTCCCCAACAATTATACAGGTGGGACCCTGCTTAAACTGTTATAATAAACGTAGCGAAGAATACCTGGCCACATTGCTGACAAGATCATTAGCTTTTTTGTGTCGCATTAGATCAAGTGTTTTTTTTAAAAGAAACCATAAAAAAACTTTAACAAAATCTACTTCCTTATATCGTTTATGACTAGATTAAATAAATTTTCTATTTTATACAAAAACATGTGTTCAAATTATCAACTTTAAATTTCTATACGTTGACCTAAAAAATAACTTCCCTTTTTTATGCGAGACAACACTAATCTGCCACTGGTCAGAAAATGACAGTGATATTTTTGATATTCTTTTTCTTAAGCACTATATGTGATCGATGGCTGAAAATCTGTTTGTGCTATTCTGCAACCGGTTAAAATGATTTGGTTTTTTTTTATCTTCGTTATCATAATGTAGATTGATAACAAAAATAAGACTTTATCATTTCAGACAAATCAAAGCACAAATAGCTAAACATGAAATTAGAGATCCTCCTGGCGGGGCTTATATACTGGAGTGCAGCCACGGCAGAGAAAGTTTACACCAAGTATGGTATATACGATGGATTTACGGAGGATATCGACGGCAGACAGGTCACGAAGTTCTACGGTATCCCCTACGCGATGCCCCCTATCGGAGATCTTCGTTTCCGGCCACCAAGAAGTCCGACAATCAACATCAACACCACCAATGAAGCCAAATTGATGAAACCAGCGTGTCCACAACCAGCCGCCATCTTTAATAAAGTGTACGCTCATCTTCTCCACATGAACAAAACAAGCGAGGACTGCCTGTACATGAATGTTTACGTCCCTGGTAAAGTGGACCAGTACCGCAAAGATCCACTTCCGGTCATGGTTTGGGTCCACGGAGGATCCTTTCAGTTTGGATCCGGGTTCGCCCACGACGGCTCCCGGCTGGCCCTCAGTGGTGACGTCATTGTAGTAACATTCAACTACAGACTTGGCATTTTAGGATTCCTTTCAACGGAGGATATCGTTGCTAGGGGAAACTTTGGACTTCTTGACCAAGTGAAAGCGTTGCAGTGGGTTCAGAGTAGTATCAACAGTTTTGGTGGTGACCCTGACAAGGTCACTATCTTCGGTGAGGCTTCCGGAGCATACAGTGTGGGCCTGCATATGCTTAGTCCTCTGTCTAAAGGTCTGTTCATCAGGGCAATTTCTCAAAGTGGGACGGCAATTACGAACAATTTGAACAATAGCCCTCTAGAGAGGACAATCCAAATAGCAGAACATCTCAACTGCGCCAAGGTGGAGAATACAACAGTACCTCTTGTACAGATGATTCGCTGTCTCAGGGCGGTCCCCGTGGAGAGCCTGATCAGAGCAGACGAAAAGCTTCTAAATAAACTCCCACCTTTCTCCCCAACCATTGATGGTCAGTTTCTGTTACGTCAACCCCTCGAGATAGTGACGGCAGGCAAGTATACCGCTGTGGACTACATTGTTGGTTTAAACAGTGATGAAGGGTCATTGCAGCTTGGAGCCCTGCCTTCAGCAGTCAACACAGACGGAATCAACAGGTCGTCTTTTGAAGCTCTTCTTTCTCAAACATTTTTCTCTATTCATCAAAAGCCTCTACCTGCGCAAACTAAGGAAGTTGTTTGGTCGGCCCTACTTTCACACTACCTACCAGCAGACGACAACACTACTGCACTTCGGAGACGATATCTTGATGCTTTTCGAGACGTGTATGGAGCTCAGACTGTCCAGTATGCAAAGTATCACTCCACAAAAGCCAAATGCTTTGTGTATTACTTTACTCATCGACCGTCAGACTCAGACCTCCCAGGGTACATTGGAGCTGCACGTGCAGACGACATCCGGTTTGTGTTTGGTGACATCACAAGGCGGGGAACCAAGAAAGAAATCGAGCTGAGTGTCGACTGGATGAAAGCTTGGACATCTTTCGCACACACTGGGTAAGTAGATATCGGTGTTTGGTAACACAGGATAAAATCTTGAATGTTATTGGATTTAGTTTGAAGTAATTCTCCCGTTTATGCGTTTCATCTACCGATGCCTGCTATTTTCATTACTTTCGAGTAAAAGAGACACACGATTGAATATTCTTTTAACTTCGTTTCAAATATGCAAAGATACCCCAACTGAATGCTTATCGTTTTAGGTTTAATTACATCAATGAAAATACTTGAAATAACGATTATCTAAAATAATTTTCATCACATGTAAGACAACAACTGTAAATATTTGTTTAATTCAAATCAAAATTTAAATCTGTATTTGAACGTTAGGCTTTTTGCAAATGTTTGACGTAGACTCTCCAGCAATTGAGTCTTCAAACTGGTAAGACTATTTACATAGCAAGATATCCGAGGGGGATAATTACATTGGTCGGTTAAGAACAAGGGAATGAATGTTTCAAATGAATATTGCCTTACATAAAACTCTTTCCTCGGTGCCAGAACTTTATTTAAAGCTTCACGAAGAAAGCAGAAACAATTCTGGTGTACACTTATTTCATACTTTTACTTTTATTTTTACTTTTACTTTTCAGGACACCCCACGTAAAGGACGGGCTGGTAGAGTGGCCACAATACAATGTCTCATCACAGTCCTATCTGGAAATAACTGACAATATCACCAAGACGAATGTCAGAACGAGGCTCTTAGAGAGCGGAAGTCTATTGTGGAATGAGGTACTACCTGGAATAATGTCTCTCAACAGCGAACCGGATCTATTAGCCAGCGATGAAGGAATGGCGGCCCTCAGTCAAAGTGAGTGAAGCTAACACCGCGAGACTCCGGGATTTTCATTGTTTTTTATTTAGCTTTCATACATGTTGATATGCCCACAATGGTCATCATGAAATCATCTTATATATTCATCACAAATTCCAAATAGTTGACAATGAAAATCGTACATGTATATTAGTTTTAGTAACTTTTAAAGCACCATCAATTAACATGTTAACTTCAACCTGCTAGTTAACTTAACTAAAAATTACGTTTGACTATGTGATATTATTCAGTAATAGAATCACGACCTCTTGTTTTATATAGCAATAAAATGATAAATTTCAGCAATAGTTAGTAATTCTCGATAAGATGACACTATTCACAAAGTTGACATATTCGTCTCTAACGACTCGCTGAGTATCTCTTCTAGCGTTTGCTGAATGTGCGTAGCAGTCTTGCTCGGTGTACTGAGTAATTTCATGAAAACCTTGATAGGCGTACAGAGCAGTATGATTAAAGTCTTATCAACACACACATAAGTGTTATTTAAGTCTTTCTTAATGTATAATGCAATTTCACTGAAGCATGGTCTGTAATACGACTAACCAAAATAAGAAATGCTTATTTTATAATCCAAATCTTCTTGCAGCTGCTGCAAATGACTGGGGCTTGACTAGGCAACAGGTAACACAATACAAACCCAGTATGTACCAACATATATTCACTTTCTATGTCCTCCTCTAAACTTCAAACGGTTCAGATTCAGATTCGAAATAACGTTACATGGTACTTACTCTAAATAGGACAAGTGACATAATCGATCTATCCTTGTTCATCTTTTCCTAAAGCAGCAAAAATGTAATGTGTGAAAAAATTATGAAATGAAATCCAATTAAACGAAAGATAATAACTTAGATAATTTTGATTTAAACCTTAAATAATGAATATACTCGAAAGTTTATATAATGTTTTTCTCCTTTTAGGCAGAAGAGGTTTTGCTAAGTCTGGTTCTGGTAACAATATTTCTAACAGTGATCTGCGCAGCTCTGGTGCGCATGGTGTGCTACGTGGACCGGAAGCGGAAACAGAAACCAAAAATGATTGGCATAAATGGTGATTATGTGCGGACAAATATTGTCTTTGACACAGGCGTTGTTGACACAGTTGACATTTCAAAATATGATCATGAAGAGACATATATCACAATGCCGAATCCAAAACTGACTGAACTATGAAGTTGGCAAATACGGATAGTGCAATCATGACTGTTCTTCATGGTGCTCCACTGAGCATAAACTTGGATTATTTTCTTTCATTCTTAGATTAAGTTTCCATTTGCAGTATACTTACCATCTTTACGAATTGATAATTAGGAAATGTCAAATACAGGAATTACGTAGGGGAATGCCCTTCTCCTCCATGAATCCGTCAATGATGTGTTAGAAAAATTTAGCCTCTGAACCTGAGGTTGAATCATGAAAAGATTGTGTATTATTGTTTGCCGCTCGACAGTATTTTTATCATTAGCGACCGAATCATAAGATCAGGGATTCGTTCGTACCATATTTGCTCCAATGCCTCACTTTTTCCCATAAAAGCTTGTCTTTAGATTGTTTTTTTCCGAGTAAGAGAGAAAGTCGAAAAGTAGAATGTTTTGTAAATGAGAATAGATCTATTCATCTGTAGAGCTGAAATTAAGGTAATTGCTATCATACTATATTAAACACTACTTTCAAGCACAACGTGCTAGAATGCATCGCCTCAGACGAAACAAATGTCACTATTAAAGTATATTATTTCGTCACAGTGGCACAGTTATGGTATTGCCTGTAAAACGTGAACCCCAAATGATTCTACTGCCTGTGTGATAATCCTCTTGAGACACAGGACCCAACTATTTTGGTTACGTATCTGATCGCAAAGTTCCTACGCCTATGTATTTTTTGTATCGACAATGTCTTGTATTAAGACTGGGTGTGTATGGACAATTAGAAAGCAGTTAATAGTATTTCTTAAAAGGTTCAATGAATCATTAAAAGAATTCATGTTATTTAGAACAGTGCATTTCAACGTTTGATAAATTGTCTAAGTATTTGCTATTTTTTCTTTAAATTAGAGGCGTTTAGATATTTCCACTTTATGTATATGAATGTATATCTACATATAGATAGTGTACATATAAATGAATAAAGATGTCGGAGAGCTGTTTGCTATTGATCAAAATATAAATGAATTTTCGAACTATTTTTCACAACTGAATTTTCATGGTGTTACCGTGTGTATGAATCGTCATGGAAAACACGAATAATAACGCATAAAAGATTTTCGTATAAATTTATACAATACATGTATATACAGAAAAACGACATTGTATCTAGGATAGTTAATGTATTTCATTTTGTTTGAATTTGTTGCTTTAAAAGCTTGTTATTAACAAATTCACGCAGACTCACATGCTCATTGTAAATAGTACTTGTTAATAAGTATAAAAAATATTGTCAGAAACGTACATCAAACTGAAACTAACTTATGGAAACATTCGGAATTAATTCAGTAAGCATAAGAAAAAACAAAAGAGGAATCAAAGAAAAATCACCTAAATTCTTTGTTTATACCTGTAACTGAGATTGGTATTTGAAAATATATATATTTCGATAATAGCATAAATTTCATAAAATTGGCAATTCTATAGACCGTCCTATAAAAACTTCCCGACGTCCCGAAGTGTGGACGTAGCTGATTGGATTGTAAATAGAATAACCGAGAAATGCTTTTTAACTTTCTTCCATTGGTCTGCGTCATCATCCCTGATTTTATACAACAGATCAACTAGACCTGGAAACGAGGCCGAAGCGTAGCTGTTGTGGTTGCTTGGAGCGAATATCAAATGCCTGCAATATAATAAGATGCATACAGAATTAAGTAATGAAAATTAGACAGATTCCTCTTTCCATTATGCAAAAGAAATCGTTCTCATTATAAGTCTGTTTGAAATATGATCAAGATTGAGTAAACTCTGAAAATGTCCCTTTCCAACAGTGGAAAATCATTCATTATAAACATTAATCACAGATATAATGTGACTATGATACAAGGTTAGTCATGAAACGAGGAGGTACTGAGAAATAAAATCGAAAATTATTAAGGGACCGTTTCTAGATATAAAGTTATAAGTGAACGTTGGTATCATTAATATCTTCTTTTTCCATAATCAGACAGTTTATCAACGTGCCTAACATGAAATCAATATTCGATATATCATGAAACCTCGACATTACTCATTCTCGAACGGTCTAAAGTTTCTATCATAAAGTGTAATCAATAACCATACTTTAACATAGTATAACATATGTGTTCAAAACTGAAACCAAAAGTTAAAAAAAGGATGATACTAAAAACGAAAGCCGCGATTGCAAATCTCAAGGTATTTTTCTTTTCTAAAATTATGAAAACAACAACTTTTATCATTCTTGACGCAATGGAATGGGGATACTTTGATAACAAAAACGTTTATTTTAAAATAATTAACAAAATTAAAACAGGTTTTGTATAAAACCTATAGGCCTATCTAAACAATTGCATTTGCCATTGAGCATTACATTCATGCTACCCTGTGATGTTGAAAAGAATGGATGTTCACTCTCTTGGCCATGGATACTCACTTATAATATGGTCTCTCCGGAATTCCATTAAAGTCTAAGAAGGCCCTCTCTAGTTGAATCATTTGGTCATTCAGCTGTCGTGCAGTTATATCACTGAAGAAGACCACGTATCCATTCATGAAGTGCATGACAACAGATCGCACACAACAACACAACGAAGACTACAGGAATTTGTACTATTGCACATAATAAGATCCGAAATATTAGATTATTACGTTTGTTCACTATTTATCATGTTGGTGATGGTGATAGTTTATTTCGTTTTTTAGGCCATCGGCCCATGTACAAAGCATTTGAAACACAAACATTATTACAAAGTGACAAATACTACGTCTTGCAAAGAGATAGGCAATGTTTAACATATTTTGCTACATTTAAAATAATTTCATACTCCTTACTGTTTACAAGTACATTGTAGGAATAAAATGTAGGGTTATCAGAAAATCTGAGTGGTATATATTTACTTCTCATTAAATCATAATACGGGCAGACAAATAAAAAATGTAAAACATCTTCTACTACATTTTGATTACAATTCTGACAGATACACAGATGTATATCTTTACCCTGCCGTCTACAAACAGTTGTTTGAATAGGCAATTCATCTAGTCTTAGTAGACAAAAACATCTCATTAATTCCCTGTTCCTAATATTCGTAATATAAAATTCTGTATCAAAAATTGATTTTAACTGAAGATAATCCCCTGAACTACTAGATGAAGATATTTTACTGAAAATTGCTTGTATATTACAATCACATAGGCGCTGTTTAAACAGCTCTAAGAACATATTAATATTACCAATATCCTGAGAAAGCCATACATATCCAAATCCAAAATTAAATAGTAATTGCCTCACATTACTTGCCCACGTTGTTCTGCCAGATTCATCAAGTCGTTTCATTAAAATATAACCTTGCCTTGGATACCTTCTATTTTCCATCCTTAAAAGTTTGCACCAATATTTTATACATTTAACATGATAATCAACATACAACTGATGTCTGCCACACTCTGCCAAAACAATATTACTAGAATTATACTTACTAACTCCTAAAACAAACTTACAATAATTATTGTAAAATGATTCTAAAACCTGATATCTTTGGAATCCCCAAACTTCAGCACCATACAAAATTACTGGTTTAATCTTAGTGTCAAACAATTTAAAAAGAATATTTGCTGGTAGACCTGGGAACTTAATTAGCAATTTTTTAATACAAAATAGAGTCTTATTACCTTTAATAGCTAAGGTTTCTACACATTTTGACCAACACAACCTGTTTGAGAACAAAATACCTAAATAATTATAATAAGTAGTTACCTTTATCTGAGACCCGCTGAAAAACCATTTTTCATAACGTCTTAATATACCACCATTTCTGAAGACCATGACTTCTGTTTTATCTAAATTTACCTGAAGACCCCAATTTTTGCAAAAGCTATCAAGAATATCTATTTTCTGCTGTAAACCAATCACAGTATCATCAAATAAGCATAAATCATCAGCATATAATAATAACAATATTTCCATAAATTCCTGACCAACTGATATACCTCTTAGATTCGAAGATTCGATCATACTCTAAGTTCTAACATAAACATCGAGAATAACAACGGACTCATAATACACCCTTGCCGAACGCCACTTAGTGAATTAAAGAAATCTGAAACTGAGGTATTAGAAACTTTAACTGCACACTGAATTTTAGAATACATATCTTTAAGAAGTACTAAAATACGACCATGAACACCATTCCTCATTATAGAGTACCAAAGAAGTTTTCTGTTAATAGAATCAAAAGCTTTTTTAAAATCTACAAAAATACAGTAAAAACGTCCGCCCTTTTTAGATAGATATTTTTGAATTAAACATTGTAAAGTAAATATGTTATCAATAGTACAATAGCCACGTCTAAAGCCAGCCTGAGCTTCTGGAATCCGTTCGTACACATCAGCAAACTGAGCTAATCTATTATTCAGTACCGTAGTAATGTAAAAGTAGATTTACTTCCGCTTTTTGGACTGCGATTTTTGTCGAGGCCCGGTGGGAAAGTTGTTAAACTATTGGCAGGGTCAGTTCTGGTGGTGTTGCCTGACCCAGAGAGTGTGGATTCGAACCCCGCAATGGACCTCGCCTTAACGGTACCAGTTGAAGTGTGGTCCCAATAAAAATGTGACACACCAGGCAAACTTTTATTTAAAACATAATTTAGTTTCAAAAGATAGAAGTGAATTTTTCTCTTTGGCGGATGAAACCAACAGAAGTCATTATTCTAGCCAATGATTTATTGAATGGAGTAGGGGTTGACTCGAAAATGGTTTTGAGTTTAAAGGCACTATTGCACGCTTTTACGGGTTAAATTGGCTATTTTAAGGTTTACGAGGACTTATGCATTCACTTGAACTTTCTATCGATGCAATATTATACTAAACATTCTTTACAATTTACCTGCAATCAACAATGAAAACGTTAAGACAGCCGCTGTCGGCTTGGACATATAAAAATCTATGGTTAGCTGTGCACAAAACGGATAAATTATTGACACTTTGAAACGGCTGAACTATTATTGTGTGCAGCTATTGAATTTACCTATACTCTGAACTGAGAACAAATCATGAAATATGTTTTATGAAAGCAATTTTGTAAATTAACCGATTTAATAACACAGTATTAGCATTGGTATTAGATTGACCATAGCGGCTGCCGTTTCCGCTTTTCTGGTTATGAGCAAAATTTTAATATTTCCGATATCGTAGTTCATGCGGATTTAATGAAACGTAACATTAAATACTTCCAGTCTTTAAAAATCAACTTTACTACCTGAATACGTAGATATTTGTTAAATAACTTACGAGGTAGATTACTTGAGTGAGGATAGTGAGTAATATCGAGAGATATGCAGTATCTGTGCATTCGTGGTGTTTACGCAATATTGGCGTGCACTAGTGCGTTTAAGAAGTGGAATGATAGGGCGACAGTGAACTTAGGTCATAGCTCATGTTTTAAGAAACAAATAATATACTTTTCAACAAGATTGAAATAAACTTTAGTCAGTTTGAAGTCGTATATGTATACATATGTCCTTGACAAGTTAGACCGTATAAACATGTAAAGACTGTGTACAGATGGTTTAATCAATCCCTTCGAAGAGTCGCTAACTGTGAAAAAGAAGCTCACGTTAATGTTCGAAGTTAAGCCAGTAAATGGTTGACGAGAGCTAGATGTGTTCTTACCTGATGTCTTTTGAGTCGTATACCTTCTCCATAAATGTCGAGGCAGCTTCGGTAAATTCAGATACAACTTGTGTTATGTTCTCCTCTGTGAAAGCAAACGTTTGTAAATTCAGATACAACTTTTGTTATGTTCTCCTCTGTGAAAGCAAACGTTTGTAAATTCAGATATAACTTTTGTTATGTTCTCCTCTGTCAAAGCAAACGTTTGTAAATTCAGATGGAACTTGTGTTATGTTCTCCTCTGTGAAAAGCAAATGTTTGTAAATTCAGATGGAACTTGTGTTATGTTCTCCTCTGTGAAAAGCAAATGTTTGTAAATTCAGATGGAACTTGTGTTTTGTTTTGTGAAAATGGCGTCAACAAGTAATATTTTCCGACTGAGACCGAGGTGTTCAAGTTAGATAAACCCTCACGCACGTGAATCATGAACGCCGACGGTCTTAGACTGATGTGTTCATGATTCACGTTCATCCGTGTTCATCTAACTTGAACCCCAGGTCGAGTTCGGTTACTATTTCACACACTAGCTAATCACAACATCAATCCTCATACAGAATTAAATGGGTTTTGATGATGCAGATAATGTATGTCTTTCCTTATATCGTATTTTTTTTCTAGTATACAGTGTAAAATTGTAACGTTGTCTCCTCTCTCGCCTAATCGGAGAAACGATGTCTATTTCAGGTAGCTGACAAAGGCATGGGCTTCTCGTGCTGCACGTGCACCCCGCTGAAATGTACAAGCTACCGCAATAGACTGAATGGCCATTGTCTATATGATTTAAATTTACAGAAAGCCAATCGCAATATTTTAAACCAAAGATTAATTGAAATTATAAATAAATTAACTATTACTCAAAGTTGTGTTCTGTTTCAGACAATAAATGAATTAATAACGATCAATTGCTCATGAAAATCTAAAATTTTAGCTGTCTTTCGTGGTCAAATGGTTAATTCACATGGCCTACAGCTCACACTTAAGACAATTGCACGATGCCTATGATTGGATGATATAAGAACTCATGAAACTAAACAGTATAAGTATCTGAACCCTCAGGACGGAAGCCTTCAAAACCCTTACACCAAAAGTTAATTCCAAAGTAAATGTTTTCACAAAAAAGTGACATGATTTAAGTTCAAAATACCTCACTAGACTTGACCTACATCCCCAAATGCGATATATGAAAGCTACTAAATTGATTCAAATGAAAATCGAGCAACGGAATTATACGTGTACAAAAGCATAAATCGCATCTATGTGTAATACATGGTATTATGATCATCTAAACACCTCCAACCAATGTCTGTATTTTCGTCTGCTAAAGATGATTTGCAAAATTACGTTTTACTAATTGGCAGCCATTGTAGGCCTACATTGTCCGGGTTATAAAGCTTTATATTGTCATACTTCTTAAGAAAATAGCATTAAAATGATATACTCATTACTTCTCAATGAAATTAATTCATTGACTCATGTTGATTCATGCGGCTCAAACAACATAATCAGTGTCGTTGTAATCATACTGTAACAAAAGTCTCCTCTTAAGTGTTACTTCAACAATAAATCTGGAAATATTTTCATTGGCTTCCATTCTATTTTCAGATATCATTCATAATATAGGAGATCCCAGATTATAAAGGGCTCCTTGACAATACACAGCACGGCATTGTTATGAAATGAATTGTTTTTGAAATACTTGTATTGATGGAGATTCAAAAATTTAAAAAGTTTTTAAAAAATTTTTTAAACAAATTACACAGCACGGCGCAGGGCAAGCACTCACCATAACCAGGCAGGTGTTTCTTAAGCAAGGTGCCTTCACTAGCCACGAGCTGGTCCTTGAGGTTGGTCAGAGTCCAGGCGTAGTCGGACAGGTTGAAGGGGAGGAGAACGGGTTCGCTCAGTTCTGTAGTCAGGGCCAGCCAGAGCTGTCCTATAGCGCGGTGGTACTAGGTGTAGAATACCAGCCATAACACATGAAAACCAAGTTGATATTGAAAATGATAATTAACTACCAATTTTGTGATAAAAAGGTCATATTTTAGTGCAATACTTGTCATTGTACTGCTTTCATTAGGTTCAAGACAACCATCCATCCAAACATGAGTTGCATCTGGCAATCCTTTTCCCTTGGTTAAACTTTTGACAGCATTCAAATCGACCAATCAGCAACTTCTTGCTGTGTTTTTCTGTCACTAAATTGTTTCTTTTATTTTCATTCAGAAGTCGGAAAGTGAATATTTCTAACTATTACGGGGTATTATACTATTTGAAAGCCAATGTCCGAAAGAAGGCGTGTTCTGATTTGTTTCATGAGGTAGGTTTTGAAAGCCAATATCGGAAAGAAGGCGTGTTCTGATTTGTCGATTGAGGTGTGATTGGAAACCCGATATCCGATCAGTTCTTGTGTTGTGAGGCGTAGTGTCATTGTAAAGAAGCTTCTTTTAATGAAATTGGTTGGAATTTGAAACACCGCTAGAATTGATGCTAGGAATTGTGATACATAAAAGTTTAAGAAATCATATGATAAATACATTCTTATTCTTTATTTATATAGCAAGAAACCCTGGAAGGCCAGTGCAATATTTCAACAAGTATTAACTTAGCAGAATTAACTTCTACATATTGTCTGGCAATGGTTTATCTTACTTATAAACTGATAACCTCTCTGGCTAACTGTCTGTCTACACCTTTTCTTCTTACCTTAAATTCTGGGTCAACGTATTGCTTCACAGCGTAGAAGGTTTCGTACTCGGAGTGGTAAAGAGGATACGTCGACACACCTGTTTTTTTCTGGTTTAGAGAATTGCATTCATCGTTACACGATCATGAAAAAAGAACCATTAGCTCTGTACCTCATCAGTCTCTAATGATTCATTATAGGTACAATTTGCCGATCAAAATTTGACTTCTAAAGACATCAGCATTCAAATGTTTAGATCCTTTAGACAGCTTTTAATCTTTATGACTCGCACATTTCACTCCTATATCCTAAAACTATCACTTTCAAATAACTCAATGCATGAACAGACAGTTGAATTTTTACAAAGAAATATCATTTCAAACTGCCAACTAGTTACCCCTGCTCTACAGCACTCAAATATTAATACATTGAACATTTAAAAGGATTTATCCTTCATCTGTACTGCTTCCATACCCTTTAAATATGAGGTTGGGCAATTTCTAGCAATTGAATAATTCTGAACAAATCTCGAAAGCAAATTTGATGTGGAAAGTTTATAAACGCCCCACGAACGATTGAAGATAGACAAACGCCGGATGCTGGAAAATGTCATACGCCCATCTGGCATGTCCGGCCTCATGAGCTGAATTTGAGGATGGGAATGTGAAATTTCGTAAAAACTCGTGGTAATTAATTTTTGGGTCACCAATGGAGTAACCATTGCAAATCTTGACGAACCATAGATAAAACAGGTCAAGATTTTAGGATAATTAAAATGAGTAGTAAAAGACTAAGAAGTTGGTACCGACCTGATCGTGCATATACCGGATGTCCATTACAGGTACACCGGCCGCTCCTCGCATGGTGCCGTAGTCACTGCCAGACCCCAGGTTAGAGTACCTGAGGTATTTTAAAGTCGTGTTAGAGTAAGAGTCCAAATCAAACTTGTTAGGAAATGAAAAAATAAATCAGATATCTGAAAATATCGAAATGCTCCAATTCAATAGGCGGGTAAGTTAAGTCTCAGATAGATGAGATTATCAATTCTACTCGGGAATCAAAAGAAAGGGTGTGGGAGTCCAAATTTAACTCGGAAGCAAATGTTTAAAAAGAAATCTACTAATATAAAAAAAATACCACTTCATAAGGTTGGTTATTTAAAGTTTCAGATGGTTTTGGAATTCGGCTACGAAAACAGATGATTTAAGACGTTCAGATAGGCGAACAGGATGACGACTACATCCCACATTGCCCACTGAAGGGACAACTAAATAGTGTCGGAATTAATGTTGTCATATATTTTCATCTTGCCTTCAGTATCAAGAAGAGGGTGATGCTCAATCTACGTACTCGGGTCTCCAAGTGTTGTTGTTGAACGAGGTGTCCAGCCACTCCTGGTACAGGGTAAATGTTTTGTCCTTCGCCGAGTTGGGTGATGTGACCTGTTGGTGTAGGAAGTCGTGAATGCAAAAACATAGCGTGTATGAGGCGATGAAGGGTAGATTACATCCAGACAAACAGACGTTAAGGACAATCCTGACATCTAACATCTGAATATAATTTGAATCCCATTATCAACAGTCACAATCATCATGAAAGTTTAACATCATATCACTTTTGTACTGTCTAGATGTTGTCAATGGTGAAACTTTGGTATTCTTGCCGAACATTCACGTTTATTGTTCGTACGGAATGTATGAAGATTTATCTTTCAGGGCCCGGGATGGCTCATAAAGTCAATTGTTTTCGACAATACACATCGCTATGAAATCTACATGAATAAATTTCTAAATAATAGTCTCTCTTACTACACGTTATGTCTTTCAACATGCTGTAATCAGGCTTTTGATAATTGATAGACAAATATTCAGAAATTGGGCTCATTGAAACAAGAATATGTTGAAAGTTTAAGTTCTCTGTAATGTCTTACCTTACTACTAGCAATGGTCGCAGTTTTGTAAAGAAGTGGGGATCCTCCGATTCTGGGCCGGAAGCCACCTGATCAAAGTTACAAAAGGTATTCATTGATACACAGGTTATATTTGGCTGTGATTATCACATGAATGGTTTCCACTACCAGACAGACGTATCAGTGACAATACGTTAGCTCGCAGAAGTACTGCACGAAGTTGGAAGAATTCGAGCTGTCCACATATATTTCATCGAATAACTTAGTAGATTTCTTTTTCTTTCACATTTTATACAAAGACTGTTGAACAATAAAGAAAGTACCCGGTTTCATGAACATTTATGGCGAGCAGGAAGTGTATAACCAAGTTTTGAGAAAACAGTTTTATTTGGAGACTTTTTTAGGTATTGAGTATTTATATATCCCTGAGTAACCTAAACTTTATGTACCTGTAAAATACATTATCTTTAAAAAGTGACACTCATTGAAGCAACATAGATATATTTATCCATAAGCATATTTGAAGCAATAAATATAACCATCCTCTAGTCTACCTACCCTGAACAGCGATGTCCACGTTGAGGTAGGCGACCGCTCTGCTGGTAAGGGTCTTCACGTAGTCCTGAAACATCCACCGTATCATGACATAGCTAACATCTTATCAGCTGTATTGCCAGAACTACCAATAAACATTTTGAACCGCTACTTGATATAGATAATGACAACCAATCGGGTGATTGTTGTATAAACTTGAGTATACATAGCAAAAATAACCCACATGGGATGCTTCAGCTCTCTTGATATCATAAACTAAGGTCAGCTGTCAGTGAGCTAGAAATAATGCAATTTCAAAAGATACATATTCTCGAATTTACTAATAGCGGTTGAATGTTCTTTGTTTTTGTTAAATTTTCCGTGAAATTAAATTGAGAAAATTTCAATATGTTAAATAGTTCAGAGACGTCTTACCGTAACAAATTCAGTCGACCCAATTAAGCCGTATTCCTCCGCGTCCCAGCTGCAGAACATTATAGTCCGCCTGGGCTTCCATCCAGCTGACGAGCATAACACCATACTAAGTTTCGTATTTGACTCTATATAAGCTTTAGTTTTCGAAAAGTTTAAACAAGCAAAACAATTAGCGTGAAAAACTTATACCACCGACCGTGAATTCAAATTGAAATGGAAATTATATTGGATATCCCTGAATTCACACTATTAGCAGATGACTGTAATGAGTTCCGATGAATTTATTCGAATTTAATGAAACATAAAAACCTAAAACACCCAAAATAAGAAAAGAATGAAAACTGCAACTCTCGTAATACATGTATACCCTCGACCGTTGGCCGAGGTACTATACAATTCGAAAGGACAATAAATGATATGTAATGTTCGCAAAGCCATGTTTACATCAAAGAGAGATATAAATAAGTATAACGATTTCATCATGACACTTAATTAATGTAAAGAAACCCATTAGGGGAAAAAAACGCGCAACACGCCCCCTTCACATTTCTGAATGAACCAACGAGGAGATAGGGGCGGACTTTAAGTCATGCCACAAACAAACTGAGGAGGACGTACTCTTCTCCATGGTACGGTTGAGGACACGCGCCATCTCCATCATAATGGCGGTACCGCTGGAAGGATCCATGGCGCCAAACACCCATGCGTCTCTATGGTTACCGATGATGACGTAACGGTCTGAGGAGAAATGGTTTATATACAACTTTTTCTGAGAGGAATTTTAGAAATTTGTTAGATGAAAGCTGTCTATGAGCAATTTCGTATAGTTGATATTCGTAGAATATAGAGCTAATAGTTACATTGTAGTAGAAAAGTTAACATTACGTAGAGCGCATCGTTCCTACATCCCGACATTCTGACGTTGAATTTATTTTCGAATTTTCAAATGTTTAAAAAGCTTGATTGTAAAAATTATTATTTATGGTTATCCTGTCAAGAGAGCAATATAAAGGACCGAGTGAGTATGTAGTGCAAGTGAACAAATATCTGATTATGAAAATATTTCAAAATGACACGAGTAACCCTTTAAAGGGCATGATCATTTGCACAGACTGGAAGAAGACGAAGCTTAGGGGTCAAAGGGTCACCAGCTCTTAAATGTATGACCCTATGGACCATGGTGACTGTTTAAATAGACGAAAGTTCTTGAGAAAAAGTAAAGGAAAGTTGAGTTCATTTCATAAAAATAGACATAAATGTATTACACAACAGATTTTTTCTAGAAGGTGAATACATTTGAAGCATTTCCCTTTAAACAATCTCTGTGTGTGTGTAATGTTTTTATAGGACGAGCACTTATTGCGTGGGGTCCTAGACAAACCTGGTTCGACGGATCCTTTGATGAAGCCGACCACGTTGGTTATCTTTTTCTTCTGGTTCGTCGTCGAAACGTTTAGTTGAACTTTTCTTAAATATGAAATGAAATATACCTTTATGATTGTTGACCTTAAGAAACTATAATGAATCGCGTCAAATGTTATACGCGTGTGGTTGAAGAGGTGTTACACGATACATATATGATTATTTTACAACATGAAAAAAGTCCGCAGATGGAAGAAGATGCAAATACTCACATTCCATCCTTGAAGGTCGGCCCGAATCTGTATGTTACATTCATTCCCCCCTTCCAGGCTTGTGGCACTTCTTTTCCTGAGAGATGTCTGGGAACAATGTAATATATATGATTACTTCATCGCTTACTAAAATTATAGATTAAATTGGCTATGCCATTATGATGGTTTTGAGAGACATGTACACATGGTTTTCACATATTTTTTATTCATACTTGTTTATTCTAAACATTTAAACTCCGTCTCCATCAACATGGTAATGAGAATGTCTCCAGCCTCACCTGAAGATCTGCTCCGCCACCTCGGCGTCTATAGCGTGGGCAGGGATAATGGGGAGGACTTTGCTGACATCACTGTCGTCCAGACGATAGGCATACCCTAGTGACAGGTGTGATATATATCATAATGATAATATACGTGAATGCAAATAAAAATGATCAGTTAAATACTGCTTGTAGGAAAAAATAATAAGACCAGAAAATACGGCTTGTATCGGTTAATCTCTAGTAATAAAGAAATGCTGAAAGTAAGGAGTGAATCTGAAACCGAAGGAAGATCAGACGGGGATATATAGTGTCTGAAAGCTCAGAGGCCAAAGGTCTCGGGTTCGAATTCTGACACCCATACACACTTTAATGTTTTGTTCATTGTATCTATTTGCATAATTAATGTAAATCATTACTTTTAGCGATTACATATGGAACAAATTGAAAAATTAATACAAGGCTTTATAAAGACAACCAGGGCATGCTTTGAAACACTTATCATGTATTACAGATAAGGATAGCCTTCTCTTTCTCAATAGTTAGTGTTGTCCATCTTTGCTTCCTATACTCCGCCCTATACTGCCTGCCGACTAATCAGATGTTTAAGAAAAGCAGGGGATACACCATTGATACAAAACCGTCTTAAGCAGGTGGTACAAAGGGGCTTACCAGTAGCGGGGTACTCGGGTGTGAGCGGGTCCCCGTCACCTAGGAAAATGGTACCTCTCTGGGTGCCGGTGGGAGGGAGCCACCACCCGTCGGGGTAGACTAGCGTAGAGGGATCGGGGTGATAGTCTTGTGGGTCTGAGTAGATGATCGCCCCGATCGCTCCATGTTGGCTCGCAATGTGCACCTAGATAGACAAGTAGTATCATACAGTAGCAATTGGTCAGAGACATGCGTGTGAGGAGAAGCTCAGCTTTAACATGATATAAGCTTATCTAATACCTATTTTCCCATTTACCCGATAAGGCATGAATCGCGCGTGTCTCCTTTACTGGCTTATTTAAACCTTGCTTAGACTATTTCGTTTGAATGAAGCTTGCTCTTCCATTTTCATTTCAAGGACTAGATAATATTAAATTCCTCTATACACTATACTACCTTATGGTTAAGAATTAAACTGACAGATTAGGTAAATACTTACTTTATCTCCCCTGAAGATCTTGCCGTATCTGATGAGTACAGTTTTGTTAGTAACGCTCACATTGTAGTTTTCGAGGAGATCGTAGTCCTCTACTCGTCCGTAGTTCACGTACACCAAGTCTCCCTGCAACCATAAGGTGGGTATTTTATTTAATATCAACCGTTCTGAAATATTAACCCTCAATTGCATTTTTACAGGGCGCTTAATGCACCGTTTGACGAAGATTGAGAGTTATTGCAATTCATTTGTGAATCACGTCATGTGCAAGTTTGATTACCAATTCAACATGGCAGCTGTCACTCGTAGTTGATGCCCATATCACAAACACCAGATTATTTGTACCTTTCGATAGAACATATAAAGCAGGTGTGAGCTTGTCAATCTTCTCTGTGACCGGAAATTGAAAGTGAGATCTATCTACTGTATTTTTTACGTGAATTTGATCCAGAAAACCATTTCAATCAATTACAATCACAGAGCAGACCCGCCCCTTTTAAGGTCTGGCATGGCATGTTTCCCATAAAGGAAAGGGGCTTTAGGATTTTATATCTAAAATTTAACTCGTATAAATATACATTATATGAAGTATGCTCTTCAGAAATTTAAAAAGAAAACTTGCCTAGCAGTAAAGCCTACTATTTTTCACATAGCTTACAATGTTGTCGACAAACTAATTGAAAATGCATGAACGTTATGACGTTGTGACGTTGCTTTTTCCTTCAATGGTTTTATATTGTCTTTCCTGCTAAATGTTCCGTTTATTCTTTACGTCGATATTCTTTAGATTAACTCTATTCTTATTTGTATTTTCATCCTACAGAGGTGACCAACATAATGCCTTGCACTGTCACTATACATTTACATTCGTTGATGTCCATCAAGCGACTATTTGCAACACGGATTATTTTGGCAAATCAAAGGAATTCCATTTCTTTTTAACATAGCTGACTTAGCCATGATACATGTACGCCTCGCCGATGATTCAACTCTATCCGACGGTTTCAATGAGGATAGAAATCATGTTCATGTTCACAAAACTGATGGAACAACAAACTGGGATGTATTAATTTACATTCTGAACCAAGAAATAGAAGTAGGTTAAGTAGTACGACATGCATTTAGTGACATCGGCGATGGAAGTAATTGGAAATACAATATTCATTTATCCAGAAGACCTACCTCAATAACCCCTGGCGGAGAGTAAGCAAGGAAAGGGGGAACAACTCCCGTCTTATTGTCTTCCGGTCTAAGAATTTTCTCGATGGGAGGCGAAGAGTATATCACGCTGCTGCCATTTAACAAGGACACGGTGTTCGGGGCGGCACTGTCCGGGTAGGACAGAAGTACTTCGTAGTCCTTGGTCTGGACCTCGAGGCCATAGTCTTGAAAGTGTTTTCTTACTAACTCCCCGAGTTCAAGGTTTTTTTTACTTCCGGCTATGTGGGGAAATTCTGAGAGCCTCCTGAAAGATATGATATCAAGAATACATGGCTTGACAATCATTCTCAACATAATATTTATGTTATTTTTTATTTGATAAATAGAATTAAAATTCATAACACATATACAACTAGACACCCAGGACATGTATTATTAAGGGTAAGCAACTGCACACGTCCGCCAAAGAAGCGCCGGATATCTCTGTACTTGGTTACCATAGCGTTTAGTAGGAGGATGTATCATTACACTGGAAGCTCTGGTACCCATTGTCCAATGGTCGAGTGTTAAAATCTGCTGAAAACCATGCATCGGGCGCATTTTAGAGGAGATACGATGCCACGTTCCCGTTTGATTATTTAAGATAAAGAGTACTATCTGTTAACACAAAACATCTAGTGTCTATTATGGTTGGGCAATAGCAGTACAATACTCCATCAACAGCAGTTCCATCAACACAAGAAATGATAGCGCTAATCGTTAAAAATATTCTTGACCTTACAGCAAATTGTTTTCAATATTTTTCGCATCAACACTGTCGATGATGGTCTTCTGTATATCGTCATCAGACCCCGGTATAACGCCGGCGTCACCCTCGTCTTCACTGTCACACAGAGGAAACATGCCTACCACGATGCCCAGCCCTATGCCTATCCCAAGCATGAATAGGCACACGAGGGCGAAACAACACCGGCCAATAGACTCTTTCCTCGCCGCCATGTTGTCATCCACAGACTTAAGGTGACCCCTGTCCGTCCTCCATGACAAGTGCCAGGGTTGCTAGGTTGTCTCTCCGAATTCAAGATTGCCGTAAAACTGACAATAGAGCATACAGCTCCTTGACTATAAGTGGTACACGAGTAAGATAGGATGCCAATAGTGTAAAAATGACTTGAGGAGTTGATATGAACTTGTGTACCTCTCATGAAAGTGGAGTAAGTTGTATTCTTGGAATATAATTTTAGATGTTGTTTCAAAAAGTTTCAATGAAATATTGATGATGTTCACGTTCTCGTGTTTTCTTCTTCGTCTTCTTCAAGTGTTACTTCTTTTTTATAGTTTTAATTCCATAACCATTAGATCTACTTCTACTACTACTACTACTACTACTACTACTACTACTACTACTACTACAACTAGTACTACTACTACCACTACCACCACATCTACTATTACGACTACTACAACTACTACTACTATTTCTACTACTACCACTACAACTACTGCTAACACTACTACTGCAACTACTACTATTGCAATTAATACTACTCCTACCACTACTACTACTACTACTATAACTACTACTGCTACCACTACTTCTACTACAACTACTACCACTACTACCATCACCACCACTACTACTACCACCACTATTACTACTATTTACTACAACTACTACTACTTCTACCTGCAAATTATTGAAATCACTTTTCTTTTTGAAAGACAATCTATATATAGAGAGAAAAATTAAATTTAGCCCTGAAATATTCTTCTCTCCTTGAATCTCTTTGTCATTCAGACTGTCTATGCTCTCGCGGTAGAAGTATATAACACCCCTATATATGACGCCCCTAAAATGCCAGAAAATGGTCGCCATGATCTTGCCAGAAGAAGACTGAATTCTGAACAATTGTGGATGCAGGAGAGTGCTTATGCTTCCATTGCATGGCTTCTTGCTTGGTGTCAGGATGTCAGTGATGAATCCACGTTTCATCCCCTGTAACCAGACGGGCAGGAAAATTATCGGGATCAGCATTGTAGATGTCCAAGAGCTCACGACTGGATTCAACTCTCTGGTGTCGATCTTGTGCATATAGGTTTCGTGGCACCCATCTTACAGACACCTTGGATATGTGCAAGTGCTCATGAATTATGGTACAAACCCCTCCACGAGAACTGCCACACTCTGAAGTTATCTCGTAAGCCTTTAAGCAACCATACTAACATCTAACAATCTTGCAACACTAGAATATAGAGTCTTCTTTGCCATACACATTTGTCATACGGTTATATATTTCCGTCGCATATACCCCTTCTTTCATGAGAAACTTTATAACCGCACGATGCTCAGTTTTAGAACTTCCATAAATACATAAGGGGCAAATCTCAAGTAAATGATCGGGAAGAGTTGTGTACGTCTGTAAAATGTCGCCAGATGGCCTATCTCAATAATGACATCATCGTTGATGTCTTCAGAGGTGTATCAATACACACTTCTAAGAAGTAATTGACCTCCCTTCGGATACGCGAAGGTCCGTAACAGGCCCTTTTTCTTTTTGAATCGTTAAGTACACAAATTCAGATTTCAGCATCGTTTTTTTTCAACAAGACGGTTATTCTAAATTGTGGTTCGAACCTCATTAAATTGTCACTACTTTTGCATGACTAAAATGTCATTGTTTATTCAACGCCATTGCTTATACATTTAAAAGATCAAGCTTTGGAATGAGTAAAATACCGTTGTTCATTTACGTCATTGCTTTGTCATTTAAAATACCATTACTTTGTCATATAAAATGTCATTGCTTTGTCATCAGTCATATATCTTTAGTTCAATACTTTGATGTGATTTATCAGTAGCATGTATCATTGTTTGTACCATACCATTACATTCTTACACATCATTGTTTATTTCGCATTTGTCATTTGTTTTATGTCATTTCGTTTGGCGTCAATCGTTTTTCATGGTGTATCTCTCGTCCATCCTTTTAACACAGACCCATATTCAGAGAAAAGACGGTACGATTTAGACGACAGATCACTGCCTGTTGCTATCTACATGAGTGAAGAATTTAACAAGGTCAACGAGATAACGACACTTTTAACTATTAAATTTGGAATTAAAATACAATGATTTTTTATTTCATATATTTCATAAAATTATAATTCAAGCAAACTATAAGTAAAGTTCTAGATGAATGTAGGAATTGAAACAGGAATTCATATTAATTGAAAAATATGGCGATCATAACAAAATTTCACAATCGTGGTCAAAATGACGACAACAAATAATTATCACTTTAAAAGAAAAAATATTATCGTTATTCAAACATTAATAACTACCATAAATTTGGATAAACTTTATCTTAAAGTGAAAGAAAACGCATATAAGCATCTATATTATGTATATTATATTACTATATATGACAGTATCTAAGGATATGTATAAAGAGAGTTATGTTCACTTTCATTCGAATTACCTTAGATAATCTTCGATATTTTTCGATTCTAAGGAATCAATCATATCGTTGATTAATCCGGCGGTGTCGGGAGCATCTTCGTTTGTAAGCTTGGGCTTTGGAGTTTTGTTGCCGGTGTTGTCTACACAGATGACGTATTTGCCAATGATAATGCCGACAACAAATCCGATTGCTAGAGTGAAGAAACAAATAACAGCGAAACAGCATCTGCTGGTCGGGTCCACTGAGTTCCTGGCCGCCATGTTTAGAGGACGGGCGAGGGTTAAGATTCGGATAGTTCCAGCGTTGTTAAGGAGAGCGTTTATCGAGATTTTAGGACTGCTTCACTAGGTCTATGTAATAATATTGGTGCTTCAGGCGTTCTATTCTGTTTTATTGTTACTTTGTCTATCTGAGCTGACTGACTGACATAGTCTTGATTATTTATATATAATGAGAGCCTCAACCTATGTACCAGCATTCAGAAACTATATTCCAGTGTCGGCAAACCACTTGATCTCGCCAAAGGAAAACACTAGCCCTTTTTCAACTTTCGAACCTCTACTGCCTCCCCTCCAGATGCCCCTTACATTTTGATGTTGTTGCTTTCTTACTTTGTCTACCAGCATTGCCTTTTCATAGCTGCAGATTGTTTACCTAAAGTGAAGGGAAGGAGAGCTGCTACAGTTTTCGTTGTTATACCGTGTAACAACACATATCCGAAATAATGAAATGGAGAGAATCGAATTATCATCCATCCGCTCCAATAGACGAAGGAGGAGGAGGTTAGAGCGGATGTAAAATCCCCTGCCTTCATCATGATCAAAAACTTTATCTCATGGAAACTTGGTATATAGTATAATCACCACGTGTATTGGTGCAATTTGGAGTTTTTAACTTTTTTCCTACACTTAGACTTAGAAATATACAATATTGTTTGTCGGTTAGAACTCAAAATTGGCCTAACTCATTTCAACTTGGTATATGGAACAATCCTCATGTGAAATGGTGTTTTTTTGAATTTTCAACTTCTTCATTAATTCATATATATCTAGTGATTTCCATTAAAACACACGTAGAATTTGTTTTATGGCCAGAACTCATTGAACAGCTCATTGAACAGTAAGGATTTTAAGTGGTGCCTCTTCGGTTTTTCGACGTCTTCGGGATTTGGAGTTTGGCTATTTCTATGGAAAGACATAAGTTACAATATGTGCTAAACTAAATTAAGGATTTTACACAATTATCGTCTTTTGGATGAAATTCGCAGTGACCAATGATTTGCTAAGGGGAGTTTTAGGAAATGATAATACAATAATCTGGTTTTGTGTACTTATTTTTGTGTGGAAAGGACTTTGCGACTGTTCTATTTCCGTTAGAGGTGTGATAATGTGAATCCCGGTAAATTTATATTACAAACATCGTTCTGATGATAATAAAAAGTGGCATTCGGAACAGCGAGATCTTACAACATACTTGTTTAATTTGAAACCGAAATTAACATTTATAAAGCTTATATATACATATCGTAAAACCCAAGAACAAGAGTCTTAAACCATTACATTATTTCAAATATGTAATCTTATAGTGAAAACGGTGCAAACGATTTGGTAGAGGAATAATGAGATTGAACTATTTTGATGGCAACGAAGCTCAGGACATCCCAGCGTGTAGTTATGTTATATGTACATGCTAATAAAACGGTCAAAATGAAATATTTTTCTCGAACGATCTCATTTTGATTATCTATAGTAAGTAGAAAGACACTTACAAAAAGACATTGATAAATGTATGTGTTCTTAGAATATTCATTCAAGAAAGAGAAACCATTCGATGACTGTATTATCTCTAGAATTGAATCTAAAGGTAGAATATACAAACCTCATAAAATAAACGTAAGGACCACTCACATAGTGTTATTGTATAGTACTTAATTAGTATGATTGCGTGTGTGTTGACATTTCTAATACATAATATAATTAGTCATTATTAGACACATTTTAATTATAATGTAAATCAAGCGGGCTGCATGTGCATTAGCACAAATACATCAATGGTTATATCTATAGATAAATATCACAATGAAATTGATTTTTAAAAATTGTGATCATAAAATAGAATTCCTTAATATTTGAAGTTGAGCTAAACTAAATATTCATCAAGACTCCTTTGATTTTGCTCATAATATAAAATAACATGTTGCTAAATATTGGTGCAAATGCCAATCTGATTAAAATCAGATGGAATTCCGCTTGTTTAATTTCGTTTCGTTTCGTTTCGTTTCACTTTAACAAGCTATATTCATATTGATGATGGACAAATGTTAAGCGCGCGATACTTCATCTGATTTTAATCAGATTGGTGCAAATGCTTGTTTATTCTAGACTTGATTATAATGATAACTTGCTGATAGTGATCAACAAATGGCAACTATGTAAACTTTAAATGGTCCTGAACATTGCAAGATGACTTGCGACTAGAATCATGTCTTACATTTATATAATAATAATAATAATATAATAATGGATATTTATATTGCGCAAGTTATCCACACACGAATGCATGCTCAATGCGCTACCCTGCATTATTACACTGGTCTAACCTAAGCTGCCGGTTACAGCGCGTAAAGGTTACCTCCAACACAATCTACACCAGGTACCCAATTAGTACTGCTGGGTGAACAGAGGCACATATTGAATAAAGTCTCTTGCCTAAGGGGACACCACAAGTTTCTCAACTCGTGCCTCAGTGTGGGGCAGGGAATAACCCTTGAACTCTCATTTACTGTTCTTGAGGATCTGCACTGGTTGCCCAATGAAGCAAGTTCTTAGTTCTCTTCGTGACACGTGGCAGACTAACAACGCACCCTGCAAAAACTCATTTTTTCCAGAACTTGAATCTTCTTTAAGGAACCTACATAAATTTATATTCTCACCAGTTTTGGACTGAAACCATTCAGTAATGTTGCTCCTTGACTGAAGAACGAACTACATGTAAAGATATAAAAGGTATTAAAATCAATAATGAAGAATATAAAATGGGATAATATGCAGATGATACTTAATTATATTTAGATGGATCTGAAAATAGCCTTAAAGCAGCTCTAGAAACTTTAAACAAATTCTATAAAATGTCAGGGCTTAAAATCAACATTTAAAAAACCAAAGCTATTTGGATTGGCTCTATGATTGATCTGCTATCTCGAGAAAAAGGAAGTAGAAGTTTTTATGATAAACTAATTACTTATGATACTGCCCTTAAGGTATGTCAAAAATGGTAAAATGAACTTAACTTAAATATTTCATGGAATGTTGTGTTTCAAAAGAAATTGTACTAAAGATGTAAAACTTTTAGACTTTCAGTACAGATTTATCAACAGAGCAATTTACACTAGCAAAGAGCTAACCCAAATGAAAATAATTGATACAAATATCTGCTCTTTTTGTGAATCTGAATCTGAAAATCTGTACCATGTTTTTATTAAATGCAAGTTTGTGTATGAATTCTGGAGAAAAATTGAAACTTTTATTATTCACCATGTTACACATATCAATATTGCCATATCTGACTTAGATAGTCTGTTTTGTAATAGTTCTGTCAGCCTTCTGGCATCACATATCATTTTAATGGCTAAAAAATAAATACATATCTCAAGTATCAAGAAAAACAAGTTATCCATTGATCACTTTGTAAGCATTGTCAAGGATGTTTTCAATGTTGAGAAAATTATAGCAAGTAAAAATAATACATGTCACTATTCCATGCCAAATGGAGAGCTTTGATTAATGTTTTACAATAGTTACCAATGTATCATGTTCTATCAATTCATGTACACCTATGGAAATGAATTGAATAAAAAGATTTGAAAAAAACTACATGGGTCATCACGACTTCACCCTCATTGACGGTTTTAAAATTAACAGTAAAAACTCAATAATCAATAGTCAAGCTATTCTTCAGATTATTTCTTCTTTTTTTATCCACAGACTTGATTAACTGACTTAAAATGTCATTATTTATATGCTCTAATTCATACTCTTCTCGGAGATTTTATTTCATACCAATAATTCACATAATTATCATCTATGCATCTACACTGCAAAAATGGCGTTTTGATTTTAAATATGTTGCGTACATGTTTTACTCAAAACATGTTGCGAAATGTGTTTAAATGCTAAACACATCAATTATTATGTGTTGTAAATCAAAACATGTTTCAAATATAAACACATTGCGCTATATAGCAATACACCACAACTTGTGTATGGAGACAGCTTTCTACTCATCATCAACGTCACCATCATCATAATAATCATCCTCGTCACCATCGTGATAATGATAATAATAATAATAATAATTATTATAACTTTTAATGCTTTTTACTCCAGAGCAGAATATCTAGTAATTCGTCAGGTGACAATCCATACAGATAAGTATATATTTGGAGCTTATATTTTATCTTGAACCGAACCCTTTTCTATATGTGTCACCAGGACGACTTTTATCTTTCCTTTTCCCAGATCCTCAACACCGGTAAATATGTCTTTTGTTTCAAACTTTGTAAAATACATCTTATAGCAGCTTCAGCACCAATTGCTTCTGGTGACTTTTCTCGGCTACATCTTGTCCACCTGAAGATGAGGCGAGACTTAGCCTAGAAAGACCTTGAGAACGATGATTGTGTTATCTGGAATGAATAGAAAATATGTTACGTGTCTATATATTTCAAAAACATTTGCTCAACACTTTTGTTAGCATTTTTCTTTAAGTGACAAAGAGAATGTTTGATAATTTGTCACGTGGCTTAAACAAATACCAAAATATCATATGTTCTTATATATTAGTTAAGTTCAAATCGCCTTAACTTACCTCTTTTACTCTGAAATGCCCAAATTATATTATTTTCTTGTTGACATTGATAATAGGAAAACGGTCTTAAAAATGTTAAAAAGTCGTTATTCTTCGTCCCATTTATTTGTATCTTGCATAATGACCTACTAAATACTTTCAAACCATTTTTGTCAAACATTACGTCACTGGTTTTCAGAAACAAGCACTGATTTTGGATGAGATAACACAATTCATAGAGTTTGATATATTTGATTCCAACTACATACTGTTTGCCCCTTTCAATCGACAGTCCAAGAAAAATGTATCTAACTGTTGTAAGTGAAGGTGTTGATTTACTGACTGAAGCGTTCCCTAGGTGAGTCAGGTAAGTGAGCGATTAACGATACAAATGTCAGTATCAAAAAGACATTATTTTGAGTGAATGATATACATGTTATTATATCACTTCGGACCAAATTGAGGCGTTGAGTACAGTTCTATAATACTAAAACAGTTTAAAGGTGCAAAGATTATGATGAAAAAAAGGGCAAAAATGATATTACTCGGAAGATTTATCGTGACGTATCTGTTCGACTACATATTTTTGTATATAAAATAATTGTCCCTTGTCAATTCTTTAGGAAATTCATTAATCTATCAACCAAACATGATAAGCAACCTTACCTTATTCCCAGTTCAAAATAATCAATAAAAATAAGTCAAATTCCCCATAAAGGATCTGTGAATAATTTTCATATTTAAAGATCCTTCATCCCTTAAGAGTGAAGATGTATCTTGTATTTACAATCTTACAACAATTATCACATGAGTTTTGGTCATTTCCCAGTTCTAAAATCAAAGTAAAACTAATATTGCCGGTGACTTTCATAGATCATGTTCCCTGTTTTTTTTCAGACCATGCTTCCTCAATTCATCATTATTACTATCACGGTGGTGTCCGTCCTTGCTTCCGGGCCTTGTGCCCCAAACGAGGATATGCTCAAAATGTTGACGGGCCTTCACACCGCGCCCTCATACGCGACGATGTCTGCAGAAAACAAGGCACTAGTTCCAGAACTATTTGCAGAGGCGCAGTCGTGCCAGCTCACCGCCTACATGTACACAATCGGCCTACACAAGGTGCTCGGCTTTCTTGACTGTGAGTCATTTACTCTTAGATGCAATTCATTCTGCAAACATGTTGATTATTACACGAGGAATTGTGGCATATGATTATTACAAAATGAATGTGTATTGTTGTTTAACCCATGAGAGAGCGAGGGTTATACAAAAAATTTCACAAGTCATACGGCACATAATAATTTCTTTATAACCGATTCTATTCGATTAGATATCATGCATATATAAAGAAAAGTATACATCCATCTGCAACTCGTGGTGAAAAAACACGATCTGCTTACTTGTGTCGGCCCGCCTCAGTGACGTCTTCAACAATGGTTTCATGATGTCACAGACGACGGTAACTCGCGCTGAAACAATCGTTGCTAAACACATGTTCAAATGTGCAGATATTAAAAATATGTCACCACTTATGTAGAGCACTTATGAAGTGCTGTCATCGCTCTATTGTTTCTCTGTCATTATCAACATTAATGTAACTCGGCATAATGAAGTGGGAATCTCATAATGAAGTAGAAATCTGCATTTTTTAGAGGGTTATGGTAAGACAAGTTCGTACGGTGGATCACGAACTGAATCTCAACATCAAATGAAAGTAATTCAATTACAGTATTCTTAATTTTCCAGCTCTGACACCAGCTGAAGCTAAATTCTTTTACAGTTATTTTTCTGGGGTAAGTAGCTTGATTAACATAGCTTACTCATTTCAACACTGCAATAAGTAAGCATCATTCCACGTCTACCTTGAAGATATGTAAACGTGTAAGTAAGTTTTATAAATGCTCAAATGATAAGTGACGGGAAAATATTGTTGTAGAAATCATGCGGATTTTATGCATAAACTACACCATTATCTTGAATATTTCAGCACTTGAAGTACGAGGGGGCTCTGCAACAACTGTATGGTACGACGGCCAAACCATGATATGATTGAAGGATTAAACCATGTCTTAAAGATCTTGCTGTGAATACAATAAATGCTTTTCGTCAAATTCGATGTTTTTGTTATTAAGAAACTGTCGAATGATGAATAACGTTTTCCGTTATTTGATCAAAATGATGTCATATACGTGGTGTGGTTTATTGGCATAGTTCAAAGCTTCATTGATAGTTGAAACAACGGCGGTTGTCTTCCAGGGTGGGGCTAAAAGGGTTTTCTGTAGTGACAAGGTTGCATTTGGACCAGTTTGACGACTGACTCATCAGTAATATTTCAGCTTACTTCAAGGATGGAACACAAAAAGGTTCAATGCCAGATCATGTTGTAACATCAATCATGTTTTTTTCAGTATTTCGCATTCAAGCCGCATGTTCCGTTGTACGATTATATGAGAAGGTGAATATGACTATTACTATTCTAGGAAGATCTAAAGCTGAACGTTTATTATTGGCCATTCCAAGGATTTGGGCAAGAGTGTTCATTTTTATTTGATATGCATTTCAGGCTATGACGTTAAAAATGGGAAATTATACTGAACACGGTGATGCAGAAAAAGATGTTGCAGTATCGAGTGGAGAATAAATAAATCAATGCTAGTAATGATTTACACATAAACAAGAATTGTTCTTACATTTTATCAGCATCTGACTATAAGTAAACACAGCTACAGATCCAACATCCGTTCGATCAGCTGGTTACTTGATGTGTCCATCAAAAACAAAACAGGACTGAACATCAAGATTATTTGTCAGAGAAGTTAGTAATTAAACGCACTAGTGCACACCAATATTTCGTAAACATTATTCGTATTTCTTCTTACGCTGATAATTAAGTTGAAAATGGTGGGGAGAAATTTCAAATTTACACGTTGAACAGATCAGCGTTGTGTTGTGAAGCTTGAGGATTAATGTTACGCTTTGAAATAAACTCTGTATATTCTGATGTATGAATTATGTTGGTGATGATGATTGTTTTGTTAATAACACTTGTTACCACAAAACTGAGAACACTTAAGTGGGTGAGATGGTAACCATCAATGAGAGAATGGACAAATAAGAGAGAAAAAGGAATCGAAAGGCTGTGGAAACTGACGGAAAGAAGGGCTCATGGGAGATAGACGGCAGATTTTAGAACGACTCAAATTTCATTTGACTTCTGTGCCCCCAAGAGCATGTCAGTACTCAAACCACCACATCACGAGTAGTTGTTTAAGAACAATACAGTACGAGAAGATACCATCTTTCGGTTAAAAGTCGTGGTGTATTTAGGAGCTAAGCAGAAATTCTGTTCCTATCACACACTCAAATATGAAATTAATATTCATACTAAACACATTTGGCATGGATTTGAGAAAGACTTGGGTCTTCAATATACAAATTATATCTTTTTTATTTTCTCAAAACATTATTAAACCATAATCTTAACCTTTTAAAGAAAAAAGATTATCAATAGAGTTAAATTATCTTAGAACATTGCATCCTGTCTCAGGGTAAAACGAATACGCTTACGCTCGACTTACATACCCTTGGATATAACCCCACCTAAAGCTACGCGTTTGTGACCTGTGACCTATGAACTCTCTAAAAATTGTCTACCAATAGAAGCGCTTGAAATGCAAGTCGGCAATATCAAGATTGCATCGCCTTGTTGGTAGGTTTCCGACATCGTTCTTTTTGATGGATCACTGCGGAACTACGGCCTACAGGTTTGTCAAAATAGTGTTTTCAAACATTTACTGCACCTACTTTGATGAAAGGGACACAGAGTATGTTCCGATGTTTATATCTCTATGATGAGAGCTAAAATACCATCTTCCCTGAATTAACTTCAAATATTCTCCCTCAACTACCATCTTTATCTCTAAATTGCCAATTTCAATGGTAGTACAAAAGCAGCAATATGGATATCAATAAGTCGAAATTCTGCCTGCACTTTACATGAATATGATTTTCAATCACTACTATTGGTCTGTGTGCCTGCTTTAAAAAAGTATCCAAAATTATGTATGGGTCATTGGAGCGAGCCACTGTCCGGTTTTCGATCACAAACTACACCTTATACCTATCTAGCTATTGTCTCTATACTGAACGTATAAGCTCTAAGGTTTTGATTTTCAGAAACAACCGATGTTTCTCGATAAATAAACATAATAAATTTGACTACAATAACACACTCCCTGTTACGGGTAAGGTTTATTTTTAGAAGAGGAGAATTCAATAAAGAAGAATAGACTTTCTCAATGAGTGTGTGCCATGTTAGCGTCCAATTTTATGCAGTCGAGATTTTCGTTACGCAAGTGTGAATTCTGAAAAGAAAAGTTTGGTACTAAAAAAGTCGTTATTATCGCATAATAGCATTGTGTTCGCCAGTGTTGGTCCGCAAGAGTTCGGGAATTGAATCAAACGCATTTCCAAAAATGAAGCGACATTGCTTTTTTCGAATACAGATGACATAGTAGCAATATTTCTGCACTTTAAGACTAGGACCTTAAACTGATCACCAATAAAAAAAAAGTTAAAAAACAGTCGATAAAGAAACGATCCTTTTTGTGATACGAGACTAAAAAGTTTAGTAGGTCAAGAGAAGCGCCATCTGGTGACCGTCCTTTCGCCTTCACTATACTGGCCTACAGACATTCAACCGACAAAAAATCCAAGCTCGACGGCTATTTCTTAAAACAATTAGTTTTGATAAAACGAGAAGAGTGACCTTTGGGTTTTCACATCGTATCTTGCCAATATATTTCATCAGCTACGCAATCGTTCTGTCAGGTCATCATAGCTACATCTTAACGAAGGTTTAATAGATTCTCAAAGTTTTTCACGTCTTAACGTTTTTCATGAATTCAACCTTTAAAGCACTCTAGCTCGTTTAAAAAAACCTCTTTCTTAAAAAATACCTCAAACCGAATGAATATCTATAATAAAATCAGTTTAAGCCAAATCTATTCATTTAATTCCAGAAAGTCTCATCTTTTCGTTAAAGCTTAGTCCAGGAAATGTTACAAGCAAAAACCGCAAGTGGCCAATTTAGAGTGAACACAATTTATCATGTATATAGAGAAATAGCTTCGTAAAGCTTCAACGAAATTGGTATGTTCGTTTAAGAATCCTTTGTTTGATTTAAAAAGAGTTTTACAGTTCATAACATTTGATTTCATTCTCGTATGATCACGACAAAACGCTCTACAGTGTATTTAAAACCTCGAACAGGGTGACCCATTTTGTAATGAACCGCACAAATTGTTGCTGAACTGCTCTATGGATAATACATTTTAAAAAAAAGATTCCTTTAGTAACCTGAGACAAAAATACAATTACATTTGATTTTCTGTTTACAAGATCAATGACATAAGTAATATGCGGAATATGATGAACAGTTCGCTCCCCAGAGTCTGTGTGGTTAACAGAATTGCCTCGCGTCCAGTAATACATTGTTCGCGGCGCGTATCATTTGTTTAACATTGACATTTCAACATTCCCGGGAAATTCTGTGTAACTGGACGCAGGTGCTGGTACGGGTCAACGGATATGTGAACAGCGAATGACCCAAATATCATTAAGGAAGCACATGAATACTGTACGGACTGCTATCATAATATGTATAAACAACTTATGTAAAAACGAAACGCTGTCACTACATCAAAGCAAGGTGTTAAAAACAGGAAATTGCTTCCGGCAAAATATTAGAACATTTTTGATAAGGGTTTGTTGTATAAAGTATACGTATTCACAACCTCACCTCTAATTTATTATGTCTGCTCAAACAGTGAATGACTGCTGAAGTCTTCAAAATGTTTTCCTTTGACGATAATGGTTGACAGGAAGTACTTTTAATTGATTTCAAGTTTATTAAAGATGTTCATCGTGTAATCAATGTTTTTGGACTTAAATTCGTTGGCGCATATTTGCTTATTGGCGTCATAAAACAAGGCAAAAAAAATCACTCTTATACACCATTTCCAAATTTGCGATTTTACAAGGAGTAATTATGAAATCAAAATATTTTGCATTCAAAACATGCTTTATTCGAATTCGGCATGAACATTTGAACCTTCATTGACTTTCTATTTTGAGTTACAGCGATACTTAAGCATCCAAATGGAACGTGATAAGAACATAACGTGAACATCAAAATCAAAAGCAATAAAAATTAATTAGTAAACAATGTGATTTCATCGGTTCCTCAAAAATTTGATAATGTTTATAATTGATTTAACAATATCCCATTCATTTAAGGAAATGATTGGGCACATGTTCTCTGACTTAGAAAAACCCTTTCAAGATATTTATGATATTATTCTCACAACGATGTAGTTATAGAGAAGGACGATATGTACATGAGATGTCAATGAAAGTGTTGAGAGATTAAAATAGAAATACGAAAACACTTGCACAAAATTTGATTTTACAAAAACATTTCAAAATGAATAGCCAAGGAAGATTATTATCAATAAGTGCAACTTTTTCTAACGATATTTTTGTGATAATATATTTCTAAAAATCTTTATCTTAATTATAGGGATATTGTTCAAGTGACATAACCCAAATCCTTATTCCAGTAAAAAACGCATTTAAGCTTTTCGTAAATAACCTTGACAACCAAGACAGATCATTTTAAAGAGCCCTAGTCACGTGAAAGTCCTAAGACGTGTGAAAAACAGACACCTGGTGTACTTTACCTGTGACCTCGGTCCCTTTGCTGTAAATTGATGAGGTAAAGAAGTTGGTTTTAGTTGGTATCGATACAAACGTTATCATCGTAAACAACATTTTCTTTCTTTTTTTCTTTCCCAATGTAAACTTCACTTATTCCAACAACAATGATTCAGGTAAAAGGTTTTTATAACGTCAATCAATATTCAACATGACCTTTAAATTCAACAATTTTATTCCAGAATGATTGGCCACCTGACTGTACTTGCTCTGTGTGTGTCCACTGCCTCGGCCATTGGTCAGTGCGCCCCTAACGAGAACATGTTGAAGATGCTCAATATTGAACATAACTCTGCCTCCTACTCAAACCTGTCAGCAGCTAGCAAGGCTTTGATCCCAGAACTCCTTGCAACCGCCCAGTCCTGTCAACTCACACAGTTCGTGTACTCAAACGGGCTCTATAAGGTCTTCGATCTTCTCAATGGTGGGTTCATAAATGATTTTATCCATTGATAGGTCTATCACTTTTAGACAACTCGTAATCCCTTTCCAAAGAAAACGATCTTCTTGGTTCCATTTCATTGATAAGAATAGTTGTTTGAAGCTCAAACACGTCCACTAGATTAAAAACGGGCTTTTCAGAAACACGTTTGTATAAAATAGCAAAGAACGAGAGGCCACATGGGGACTTGGAGAGGTGTAGGTTAATTTTTATAAAACTAATAATTATACAAAACACCCCCAGCAAGTAGGAGAGAGCAAATGACCATCATCCAGGAGAGACGCATAATAGCTTAATACCATAATGCTATTTAAATCATATAAATATGTTTTCCAGAAATGATTCATTCAGATGCCCACTACTTAAACGCATATCTGAAAAGGGTAAGTCTATCACGTAACATTATAATTTACATCAGTAAAAAACAAAACAAATATATTTGTGATTGTTTTGTGACGTCCCATTTAATTCATGTATTTATCTTCGTGGATAAAACACGGGGAACAAGTTTGACGCCCATTTCAATAAGGCAAAAGTCATCACTAATTGCTTGGGAAGAACCATGTCCATACGATATACATGACATCGATTATATTTTGCCGTACAGGTTCAAAAAAAATTTAACAACAGAAGCATGAAATGATAGAACTTTTAAAGCTGAATTTCTTATGTTTAATTTTACAGCATTTGGAATTAGAGAATCGTCTCATCAAGTCGTCCCCGGCCCTCACAACCCCACGACCCTGAATAATTCCCTACTGGGGGTGAACAAATAAATATCCCCTATAGCTCATTAAACTCTGATAATCTATATTAACACTGATCACTGTTATTTTATTTCTTGTGGATCGGAAACGATTAACTGTCAATCTCACATTGGAGAGGCGGGTCAATGGTCATATCTACATAAAGTGTATATTCGTTGATAGAGGTGAAGCCGGATTCAGTACACACACACGGTGTCAAGGGGAAGGCACTATCAAGCACTCCTAGCGGCACATTGTTCCATTGATGATATTCTTAGTCTACATCGAATCTATTTCCTTTTGAAACGTAATACGAGGTATACATACATTCGACGCATTTGAAACAAGTATCTTGTTTTAGGTTAAAGTGGCAAATGGTATGTTTCACAAGTTTTGTATGCTTAGATAAGAATGAATACACCATATGACCTAATTCAAGTTCATATGGCCTTTCTAACGATGCACCTTTATTTGTTAAATGCCAAAATCATTATATGTTCGGGTTTTTATTTGTATACATGTATATCAGTTAAACGACCGACTAAGTTTGACACAAAGGCGCGACAGTATATAAATATATTTTCAATATTGAAATAATTCTCTTGTAAAACTTTAAAGTTTATTTCGGATCCATGCCTTCCTTACCGATTGTATTGATGATAGGTTCGGACTAGGAGAGAATGTGCATAATTTTTGATAAATTAGAATACATTGTTTGCAATTGGACTCAGTGGTAAGCGTAACGTGCAGAATGCCTTTCTACAATAACGCTTAAGTTAAATGACCTTGTTTTGTGCTTTTGATAGCCAATAAAAAGTGAAGTTTGGTCATTTTTAATGTTCACATTTACGTAGAACATGTTTAATCAGTATAAATGTTGGCAATTGTTTATTCATTATACTGCGTCCAATTTTATATTTTCTTTTATGATTTCTCTTCGAAAACTTTAGACACTGTATTTTTTAAAAGTGATCAGATATTTAATTTTGGACATATGTCTAGTGATGAATAAACCTGTATGAACTGTGTGAACCATGCCGACCTTATCGTGTCTAGTCACTGTGTGCCAGAGGTTGGGTCTGTCTTCTGGACATCTGTTATGATAGAGGTTCGACCAGAGGTAATATATTTTGTTCCATTCAAACAGTAATGACCCCATTTTACAGAACTGCTACTTTTCAACTTTCTTTGTACGTAACCTTCTTTTGAATATCTAAATCGTCTGAAGGAGGTAGCAGTTATTTAGAAATTCGTACATGTACGTTATGATAGGGTCTGTCTGAACAGAAGATTCGCTAACGGTAGATATACAGCATACGTTGAATTGGTTCAAACAACGACGGATCAGTGTTGTAAACATCCTGCGTTGTTCAGACTCATACACCAGTTATAACTAATGCTTGTAATACAATTTAACTTTTGTATGAAAAAATAGATAAATACAGCGTTACATGTATATTTGAACAACGACCCAGAATCCTTAGGTTCACCAAGACCTTAACAAATTGTCAGCCTGTATCAACATGCTCATGTAATCAGTTTTGTAATTAGTTCAGATTAAACTAGTACATGTTAAATTCAGAATTAGCAGGCTAAACTAACACTTTCAAAGCTTCCACAATGCATTTCAGTGATCTAGATCGAGAATGTTTGGCTACCTTACCCTGCTAGCTGTATGCCTTGGTGTGAGCTGGGCGTCAGGTCCCTGCGCTCCTAAAGAGGACCTACTACAGATGCTGAACCTCGCCCACAACTCCGCCTCCTACGGGCACCTGTCTGCAGACAGCAAAGCTTTGGTCCCCGAACTCCTGGCGTCAGCTCAGTCCTGTCAGCTCACACAATACGTGTATAGCAATGGCCTCTACAAGCTGTTCGATCTCCTCAATGGTGAGTTTTAAAGGATCCGTCGAGTCTTACTGTCACCCAAAGTCTTCGATCTCCTCAATGGTGAGTATTATAGAATCTGTCGAGTCCTGCTATGATCCAAAGTCTTCGATCTCCCGAATGGTGAGTGTTACAGGATCTTTCGATACCTGCTGTGATCCAAAGTCTTCGATCTCCTCAATGGTGAGTGTTACAGGATCTGTCGACTCCTCCATGATCCAAAGTCTTCGATCTCCCCAATGGTGATCATGAGTGTTACAGGATCTGTCGAATATTTTATCTTCTTTCATTCTCTTCAATTTCGGACAATGAATATTTTGGATAAGCAACGTTTCTATTCTGTAGAGATAGATCGGCATCCATATCGTGCTCATAGCACGTAACGACAATGCCAATATGATACAAAGACGTTTTCATTTGTGGGTTATATGGAGTTTTAAATCGTCTTTCTATGCATGGTTTTGATCAAATAATCATTGGATGATCTTGAGGTAATGTAAGAATTCTGTGTCATGCAATGTCATTGATCTTTTTCCATCCTCTTCTGTACCAATATGCAGTAACCATTGTGGTCAATTCAAAATTAACATACCTTATTACATCATATTGGTCTGTAATTATGTCATCTTATTTTCCTATTAATCATGTCATATTCCTTACAGAATTGACTCCGAATGACGGCCATCGGTTGAACGCCTACCTTAAAGCAGTACGTCAACGTTGCAAATAATCTTCATTATGAGTTTGTGCATAAATTCGCGTTTGGTAAAATGTTCATGTAAAATCAAGTTTGCATGATCCCATCTAAAAATTTATGTAATTGCATAAAGCTCAATATGATCTAAAATCTTTCACCTTTTTGTTCGTTTATTCTTCAACTACTTCCAGCACTGAAACATTTTAATAATAATAATAATAATAATGAGTAAAAAAAATTTTAACAGTGTTCATTTACCTTTCTGTACATGTACTTTGGACGGCCATAAACTGAAATAAACTGAGAACCATTATTTTAACCTACTTATTTGTTAAAACATAATTATTATATTCCACAGCACTTGGAGTTTGAACAGCAACTTGCCAAAATGTTTCCTGGAACTACAACACAAAAACCATGATTGATTAAATAATGAATAGTGAAATGACTATTGTGTTGTTTTTTGATGAAATTTCCATCAAACCTCAACTCAAGGCCTGGTGGGCGAGTTGGTAAAATATTGGTATGGTGAGAGCTGGCGGTGTTGATTGAATGTGAGGCTTTGGGTTCGAATACGCAAGGGACTCTATCTAAACGTACAAGAACTTGTTCCATTGCATATCCGGAATTAAAACAAGGAGCTTACACTATAGAAAATCAAAAATATGTTGTCGATCAACAGCTCATGATCCTGACAAGTAGATCCAAAACATGCCCCATTGACCACCGCTTCAGCACAGAGCAACAAGATTACTGCAGCACAAACCACCTTAAATTGACTGAGGGGATACATCATTCAACAAGGGTCACTCGCTTTTGAGTATCGTATGACTCCCGGCTCTGGACTTTCCATGCTCGCGTAGTAATAACAAAGTCGTTAGTGCCATGAATAAAGACAGGCTTACGACGATCTTAGCACTAAGAGAGCGGGAGACGACAATCAAGGCCTTGGACGTTATGTATACGGCTTGTGTCATGGGTCATTGTTTGTCGGCAGTTGTCTGTCGTGTGTAAACAACTGACATTTTTTACTTTTCACAAAGTATCACTTCATCGTTTAGCCTAATTTTTGTGTGGATATGTACTTTAAACTTGTATTACACCTATACAAGCTGATACCTATATACCAGAGATCCCGTGCTTCTGTTCAAGAGGCGGTAATAGGAGTTACAGCGTTTATAAAATTACATATTTTGATGATTCATGTACCTATTTTATTGAAAACATGTTGATACGCAGGCTGATTTATGTGTATGTCAGTGTATCATGCCATGTCCGGATAAGAAAAAGGAAACAAACATCACAATGTCTCTATGTCTAGACAGTGGGACACACGTCGTAACCAATCAGGACAGTTTTGTCACACACTGTCTCCACCAGGAACGTCAAACATCTCATGTCCTGCAGATTTGCACATGTGCATCCTGCACAACGGAGCTATAAAGCAACTTGTGCACATATTTGCAAGTGTCGTTACAAAAGTGCGCCAGTCTTTTTCTGGAAAAGTCAAATCTTCATGTAAATCAGAAGTCAATGCTATTTAAGCACTCTTTTACAATCTTTATGGATGCCGAAGAAGGTTTATATGTGTACAGCTATCATGTATCTTCATATTGTACTACCAGTGAATTTTCATAAGTCAGGAATATCGACATACAATCTTTTATCACTTTCTGAAACGATAGAAGTAAAAAGTATACATGCATGTAGTAATTTCAAATGGTTTCTTCTTTAAAAATTCCGCTCTTCATCTACGTGACATATCAACAAAGACGCCATTCAGAACACCCTGTTTCCGATTAAACAAAGCAATCTAAAGTGCTTAAAAAAACAAAAGTCGTAATTGCCTGCACCTGCGTTTTAACTAACTGTCAAACATTTTGCGTAGGTGTGAAAGTCCATTGCGTATATTTACCTGCCCATTTAACCTTTTAAAAATACTGAGTACTGAGTCGGTGTGTGGTATGCACAAACTTAGTACCTATGCTATACCCGAAAAGTTATTTCTTTGTGTTACATCGGAATAGATTTTATTCATTTTTGCAATATTGGAATTTAAGTTTTCTTCGAAAACTTTTTTCAATCTTTCCTGTTCCAACAGTTTATTTCCCGCGAACAAGCCGTGTATTTTTTTAAACTTATTCATGGATTTTTCAAGATGAAAGGTCATTCGGGAAACAAACAGATTTATCCTGTTTAAGCTGTCACAAAAGGCAACGTTAAGTGTAGACGTTAAACGTGAAGGAGGAAGCAATGGCTTTGGGACCTTGTCTTATACCCCTTCTGTTGATTTCAATAGGTGAGTGAATGTTCATCATGTTTTTTTATGAATCCATTGAAATGAATTTCCCTCGAATAAGATTTAATTTTTACTTTCGAAAGCATTTGTTTATGCTTTTTGAAAAAATTATTATATTTTTACGAAGTTATGAATATGTGCTTATGGTTCAGTATTGGTTTCGGAGTTTAAACTACCTGTTAAATCAGTTTTATGAATTATTGTGTTAGATATTTGAAATATTTTATGTTTTTATTTTCTTCAGCGATATTCCCAGAGAAAGAGAACGAAACCTGCCTAATTATCATCACCGTTTTCAAAATAATTGAAGATGAATATATTTTTTAATGTTTTGAGTAAGATGTTTTAATATCATGGTTACAGGGTTCATTTAAATAATGTTTTGACGATCTAAAGAGAGAAACCTGTCGTCCATAAGTTGTAAAACACACATAAGAAAGAAACATACGTTCATTAAAACAACGTTCATTACTTCTAAAATTGGAATGAAATCAGCTTACAGAGTGAGTACATGTTTAAATCCTGTTAGGAGTTTATAGCACTGAATGTTTAGGACTACACATTGCCCGACGGACAATCGTAAAAAAGTCGATGTGAAAATTTGTAAAACGCAAATTAATCAATATTTCTATATATTGCCAGATAGTTTAAGTTGCAATACGGCGCCGGTAGGGGTAACTGCCGGAAGATGGAGAAACCTTCTTATTTACATATAGAGGATATATATATGAATTTAGGGGCTAATCATTTATTACCAGGAAGGGGTGGGCCGGGCGTTTTCAGGGGAGGGTCAGTAATAATTATACAGCAACCAGGGGAGGGTCATAAAAAACTAAAGAAAGGTCGGGGAGGGTCATTTTAGAATATTCAGTAATAAAAACATATTTCTTTAGGATTTGAAGCAGGGGCTGAATCATTATCATAAAGCCTTATTAATAAAAAAAATCCAGAATATGAGCAATTCTCTACTTAAGTACAAAAAGTACAAAAGTAGTTCTGTTGAACTGAGAGTTTATACAAGTATAGGTAATATATCAAAGGCGTTTCTACTGTTTGCTATATTTGTATACAACACAGATGCATATTTGACGCTAAATAAACTCATACAGTTGAAACAGTTATTTAAATTATAAATATTTGAATCATATTAATCTTTATTAATAAGACCTTATCATTTTAGCAGATGGCTTGATTTGTGCAAATTATTGAACATGGCCTTAATTTAAAAAAAAACCCCCATCTAAATGCATTTTTAGATAAATTAATTCCAATATTGATATTTTGAAAAATTGGAACATTTGCCATATTCACACCTCATGCAGCTTCCATACTTCATGTTTTTGTTCCTCTCATAGCTCTAATACTAGTTATTTAGGTATCATGTAGCATGTGACAAATGTAACGTCTGTCAGTTCTATGATTCCTTGATGTGCCTTTATCATATTTCTGTTATGTTACTTCAAAATTCAATGGATTTCTTGTGCTACAGACTTGAAGAAGACGTTAAATTTGTGTACATCAAACTCAGACGCTAATAGTTAAACTCTATGATTTAATCCCAGTGAAGGTTTGCCTTTATACGTAGTTCAGTCCTTTACTCTCAAAGTATTTGTACATTTTAAACTGTTGTAGTGCTTTGAAGAAATCATTTTGTCCAGAACTTATCTCCCAACCTACAGATGAAATAAAATATTCTTAGATGGCAAGGTCCATAAAGAAAACTACGAGGAATTGTGAAGGGCCACACTTCTATATAAACTGACGTCAAAAAGAAACTTTACACGCGTGTAAACGCTCTAGAACAAATACGACAAACAATATATACATGAAATAAATTGTATTGAAATGATGCATATGTTTATGCATATGACAACTCTTGGAATTGATGAGCATAAAGTGTCTGGTATTGACGTAAAGGTTGCTTTCAACATCCTTGGGAAATGATAGTACACACAGAAAACCCCTTAAGTTAAATAATGCGTATTAAAAACGTGTGTGTGGCGACTCCGTGCCTCAAACCTCCGATGAACAGAAAACGTCAGTCGTCTGATGACGTCACGTGGTATACGCTGCCATTCTTCTAGAAGTGCAACAATCAGTTCTTGTCTGTTGGAAGATGGGAGTCGGAGGAAGGATTTGGTCTATGTAGCAATGAGCAGTCAAGTTTCCATTAACGATGACCAATGGCGTCCTCTCCTGACCACAAATTCCTCCCAAAACCATAACACCAGCTCCTCCATACGGAACAACCTCCACGATACAACACGCTGTCGTTCTTTCACCTCTCATGCGGTACACATGTTGTCGTCCATCAGCCCCGTGCACGTTGAATCATCAGAAAAGACGACTCCCTGCAAGTCTCGACGCTGCCAACGTCGTAAATTTCTGGCCCATCTCAATCTGACGACGATGTTACACTGTCAACCGCTGTCCCCTGCATGGCCTGAGTGCTCAAAGTCCATTTTTGGCTCTAAGTCTTCTGGCAACGGTTTGTCGGCTGACCACGTGACCAAGGGCATTCCTAGCTGATGATGTCACTGTTAGGAATGTCTGCCGTGTCTGTCTGTAACGTTACGTTAAGTTATTCACCGAAAAGCGAGAAAAAACAAACGTTCTTTCATCACGGGTATGGGCGGCACATTTCCAGCATTCCTAGGGCTCGCCCGCGTTCTTCTGGTCTTAGGCGTGGCAGATCTTTGGTGGTTTTTTCACATTGTGGACACTAGACATCCTGATGGTGTCTCTTTTATATCCTTTGTCAGTGCAATATAGGCTACACGTCTTGCACGTGCTTTTCCAGTTTTTGTATTTTTACCAAAAAACCTGACGGGTACAAAGGTCATGTTATATACACAGCAATGTTGAGACTACTTAGTTTCAACTGATTGTTCAGATTTAGATCATTTCATTTTAAAAGTGTAACGTTTCTTTTGGACGTCAGTTAACAATCCCGAGAGAAAAGAACCGGGCCCACCCCTTACCCATCCCCCACCCCAATAAATGACATGTGAAAAGTGACATTGAGATTAAAATCGATTAATTTCATGGGCAAAATTTTCAAAGTCTTTCACAATTGATTGGTATCGTTTATTTCACCTTCAGTGTGCGGTGCTAGTTCATGCCGGTCGCCGGATGGTGAACATCAACGGGAAACTGTTTCTCTGGTGTATAATGGAACTGTCTCCATGACTGGTGGCAACACAACAAAGGGTGAGTTCATTCTTCTCATAAATACCACTTGAAGTATAACCAACACTTGTCATTTATGTAGTGAACGCTTTCCCTCTTATTTTTCAGAGCAACGTTCTTGTAATAAAAAAGGTACAACGTTATTTATTTTCATTTTCATTTACCATTCATAAATTAAAGGAAACACACGAGTTCTAATGCTTAAATAATTGACTGTAGTCAAACGACATCATAGTCAGCAATGTACAATTAGCAGTTTCAAACATCAACGTTTAATAGTTACAATTAAATCAACATTATTTTATGTAAAGACATACAAACAAACAAACAAACGCACACGTATACATACGTTGTTGCTTTTTAATTCAGAGAACGGTATGAGCAAGGGAAACGAATTTTTCTTAATTGACCTTGAAAACGTCAGCCATGTGACAGAGGTCAAGATTCAAGGTGAAAAGATCAACAACTTGAATCATTCCATCGAAGGTGTCAAATGGAATGAAATATTTAAGGGAACGGAAAAGAAAAACAACATGTCGGGATTTCTGGTAAGGATAAAGTCTCTATAATTCCCAAAAGTAATTGTCCAAGAAAATTAATCACCAATCAAAACATCAAGATGCTTGTCCATCATATAGGTGATTGGCATAGGTTAGGCTATATCATTAGTTATGTTTCATATACATTTTGATATTGATTATTTTCAATTTCCAGTGCTAAGGGTATCAAAGTAGATATATTTGATAAGAAATAAATGATTAAAATTAATAAATTTCTATTTGAAATATTCAATCTGTATAAACCTAATATGCTATCACAATTTAAAATGTCATTCGATGGCCATATAAATGACATATATTTTAAGTGAAACTCCTAGCAACATGTGGTCGACAGAATGAAGCATTTGTTTTGCTTTGGTCCAGGCACGGTTCTTGAGAATCAACGCAACTGGACTGGAGAACTCTTCAGTGGAAGTAATGGGTTGTACCCTGGAACACTTTACTCTAATCACTGGGAGACTACAGGTAGGTGATGGGCTGTACCCTGGAACGCTTCACTCTCATCACAGGCAGACTACAGGTAGGTGATGGGTTGTACCCTGGAACACTTCACTCTCATCACAGGTAGACTACAGGTAGGTGATGGGTTGTACCCTGGAACACTTCACTCTCATCACAGGCAGACTACAGGTAGGTGATGGGTTGTACCCTGGAACACTTCACTCTCACCACAGGTTGACTACAGGTAGGTGATGGGTTGTACCCTGGAACACTTCACTCTCATCACACTTAGACTACAGATAGGTGATGGGTTGTACCCTGGAACACTCCACTCTCATCATAGGCAGACTACAGGTAGGTGATGGGTTGTACCCTGGAACACTCCACTCTCATCACACGGAGACTACAGGTAAGTGATGGGTTGTACCATGGAACACTTCACTCTCATCACAGGCAGACTACAGGTAGGTGATGGGTTGTACCATGGAACACTTCACTATCATCACAGGCAGACTGCAGGTAGGTGATGGGTTGTACCTTGGAACACTTCACTCTCATCACACTTAGACTACAGGTAGGTGATGGGTTGTACCCTGGAACACTCCACTCTCATCATAGGCAGACTACAGGTAGGTGATGGGTTGTACCCTAGAACACTTCACTCTCATCACAGGCAGACTGCAGGTAGGTGATGGGTTGTACCTTGGAACACTAGTACTTCACTCTCATCACAGGTAAGGCTACAGATAGGTGATGGGTTGTACCCTGGAACACTTCACTGTCATCACAGGCAGACTGCAGGTAGGTGATGGGTTGTACCTTGGAACACTTCACTCTCATCACAGGTAGACTACAGGTAGGTGATGGGTTGTACCCTGGAACACTTCACTGTCATCACAGGCAGACTGCAGGTAGGTGATGGGTTGTACCCTGGAACACTTCACTCTCATCACAGGTAAGGCTACAGGTAGGTGATGGGTTGTACCTTGGAACACTTCACTCTCATCACAGGTAAGGTTACAGGTAGGTGATGGGTTGTACCCTGGAACACTTCACTCTCATCACAGGTAGACTCCAGGTAGGTGATGGGTTGTACCCTGGAACACTTCACTCTCATCACAGGTAGACTCCAGGTAGGTGATGGGTTGTACCCTGGAACACTTCACTCTCATCACAGGTAGACTCCAGGTAGGTGATGGGTTGTACCCCGGAACACTTCACTCTCATCACATACACACTACAGGTAAGTGATATACTCATCAATACATGAATATATATCACAGATGTACCATTTACAACACGGTTTACATTAGCTGCATTCAATTAATTTATTATTATCATTATTATTATTATTATTATTATTATTATTATTATTATTATTATTATTATTATCATTATTATTTTAATAAATGTTTCAGCTGTTAAACGTTTGCATTTTGTTCCGCAAATTGATATTGGTAACATTTTGTCAGTCCGGAAACACGGAATGGTCTCCAAGTAACAAGACCCTTTTGGTAACCAACGAGATCCTTATTGGCCCAAACAGCACGTTGACCGTGAACCCTGGGGTCAAGGTCATGTTTAATGTGGACGCTGGTTTTGTAGTGCAAGGTGAGTGAGAGAATACCAGAGTAAGTTGACAGTGTCATTTTGATTTTATCAAAGTGAACTGACTGTTGCTGTAGAGTATTGTTTAAATGCTAACGATTAGAATAATCATTTGATAAAGAAATCGAAGGTTCCACAGCGATTGGCGCTCGCCAATGAGTCAAAGCTTATTGTATTTTTGTTTCTAAGACATCCAATTGGTTGTGAATGACAGCCATATAACCTGTGTTGTTACTTGACTCCTGAACGTTAGACAGTTGAAGGTACATAGTATGAATGTAAACAGTTGAAGGTACATAGTATGAATGTAAACAGTTGAAGGTACATAGTATGAATGTAAACAGTTGAAGGTACATAGTATGAATGTAAACAGTTGAAGGTACATAGTATGAATGTAAACAGTTGAAGGTACATAGTATGAATGTAAACAGTTGAAGGTACATAGTATGAATGTAAACAGTTGAAGGTACATAGTATGAATGTAAACAGTTGAAGGTACATAGTATGAATGTAAACAAGGACATGTCTAGTTTGGCAATTTGGGGTGACCATAGTTTTGGCTAGGATAATTTTACACCTATCAAAGCTAAATTTGGATTTATATCCAAATTAACTTCCAAAATATATTATAAATTACACAGTCTTGACTTGCAGGGTCGTTGATTGCAAATGGAACAGCTGGAAAACCGGTATTATTGAGAGGGTTCCATGACAACAAATGGCCCGGGATCAAAGTGGTCAATGGCAGTAAGGCTATCTATCTATCTATCTATCTATCTATCTATCTATCTATCTATCTATATATATATATATATATATATATATATATATATGTATATATATATATATTAATGTTCTGTTGTTTTTAATGTGTACTTTGCGCTAGATATATTAAACTCATAGTGATATATTAAACAAATATTTCTTTTCAATCTTTGAAGAAATGTATTGTTGCTTAAACAGACAATCTATTTTCTATGTCCAAGAATTATGGATGTAAGATTAATTACCCTTTATTACTATTGAATCTGGCCGATTGGCCTTAAACAAATTACTTGAGAATATGGATTCGAACCGTTACCTTTGGAATATACCACATGACTGAAATATGCTTTCTCTACTGGAGCAAGTTCCTCAAACGCAATTGAGTATACTTATCTAAAAAAAAACATGCAGGTAATGTTCAATAGCTTAGAATGGCAATATTATGTGAGCTGGAGGTAAGCTTTGGATGTTCACATGTAAAAAGGCAATTGTTCGATTTCAATGTTGAACAATTTTAAATATAAAAGTCTATGATATATTTTGGATTCACATTACCACATATTGTATTTTGAAACGATTGAAAACGTAATTTCGTGTGAAGACAAAACATAACTGCATTCAGTTTTTCTTCTTTTCTCCAGCTTTGTACATGAATCATGTTGATGTTGTCAACGGAACAAGTTTGAGAACGACAGCTAATTCGTCAGCCGCAGATGTCATACTCAACAACTCAAGAATAGACATGGATATGATGGACTTGAGATCGTCTTTACTAACAGTTAGAATAACATCGTCAAACATATCATTCAATTCCATGCAACTCATAATGGCAAACAAAACAGACGAAATGCAACAAAACGAACCAGGACTTGCCAACATCATAATAACTTCCTCCATACTCTCTGGCAGAAGCTCAGCTGACTCCTCCAACTCGAGTGTCACTATACACAGTGAGAAGAGAGCTGCTGACCCTTCCCTGGTACTCCAAGACTCCACGATAACAGGACAAGAACACTGGCTCAATCTCTCTTCCAAAAGCGACAGCTTCAATCTCACCATCTCAGAGAATCGTTTCAGAACAGGCATCTATATTGGAGGCTTGTTCAAGGTCGTTCATGTTCGAAATAATCTTTTCCAAACCACAAGTCAGCTTTTTATTGATATTGGTGAGCGAATTTGGAGAGGAAGGGATAATGACCTACTTGCAAGTCATAGATTTGCTGCTTTGAAACTTGACTGGAGACAAGAGAAGATTTACAGAACAAACAACGTGTCAGTCGAGGCATCGGTTTTTGAGAACAACTTTACCGGAAGTGATGTCAGAGTTACTTGCCCTTACCGCGTGACTAAACCTGTGAAGATATTCGGTAATGAGTTCAGAGGATCGGCCTTGCACTTGGGAACACCTGATGTTGTGATTAAGAGAAACAAGTTCATTCTGAAAACTCCTCAAGTAGTATACAATGGAACAACGTATAAGTTTCACGAAATAGATGCCAGGGAAAACTTTTGGGGTTGTCGCACCACTGCTGCCATTGAAAGGAAGATTTTGGACTATAAACAAAACACAAATTTCCCAAAGGTAAATTACTTGCCATACTTTAAAGACATGAACATGACGACACTAGAAGACAAGACTTCGTTCATAGCGTGTGATGGGAAACAACTTGGAGGACAAATTGGAGGAAGGGTTGTGTTGTCACGTGACAAGAGTCCTTATACAGCTGTGAGTGATATCTATGTAGGGAAGGAGGACACATTGATAATAGAACCTGGCGTGAAGATACGTTTCAAGAAGGGGGTTGCCTTTACAGTTGATGGTAAGAAAGGATTTCCTTAAATTTTCCAAAAATTAAATTTCATATAGTATAACTGTTACACTGTCATATTTCTTATGCAAACTGTTGAAATATATTTCGTTGATTTCATAAGTTATAAAAGTTAATTTAAATGACCCATTATACCATTTTTAATAACTTTACTATTTAAAAAATTGAAACTAACACTCTCACAATGCAGCATCCTACTTTAGTATATACTTTCAAATTTAAGAGAGTACCTGAACGATTTCAGGATACGGTGAGTTTATTGAAACACAGAGGGGCACTTTTATTATAATAATTAATTATAATTATATTCTGTGAAATACTTGGTAATGAAAAATACCACATTTTCATTTTTAGGCAGTTTGATGATGAAAGGAAGCCCGAACCATCCTGTTGAGTTGGTACCTGAGACGGACGGGAAAGAGTGGAAGGGTCTTATTCTCGGACCAAAGATACGTATGTTATAATGAAGCCACGTGTGTACTACGATTAGATCCCCGTAGTACCGCGTAGGTTATAGCTTAATACAGATTCGCTTCGTGATATTAAATTTGAATTCATGCAGAATATTCTGAGTTTTGAGTAACTTAAATCTGGGAGGAGAGGATTCTGTTATCATTTTACATTTGTTTTTGGCTTATGTTTCCAAATACCCCTTGTCATAACAAAATTACTATTTTGATTTTCCCAAAGGAGCGAGTATACGCCTGGTTGGTGGTGCTGACGACCGGGAGGGCACGGTGCTAGTCTGGAGTCGAACCCGGTATGCACCGATGTGCTTCTCTGAGGGCACGTTCAACTACTCACACGCTGACGTCATCTGCAGAATGGCTGGATTCGAGTATGTATCTTATCTATCCTTCTCATATAAAATTTGCATACCGAAAGTTTGTTCATATAGTATTCATGACTCATGTTTAAAGTTCTTGATCACTCGTTATTGATTTGAGAGAGAATAATAAAGATCATTGTGTGCATAATTCTGAACTCACTTCAGTGAGTGGCAATGATAGTTACATGCAACTTGTGGGTATGATATACGTTGATGTTAAGGTAACATGGATCTTCACTTCTGTAGTGACAATTCAACATTGTCAGTTTTGATCAGTTTTGTTTTCCATTGCTACGGTGCCTCAAGAACATCCCACATTACATGATATTTGCACTAGGAAACGCAGGTATGTGAACAATCTTACACACATCGGTGTGATATGTTCCCATTCTTTTAACATTGGTTCATTCTCATATCAACCTCTCATGACGTAATCATCGGTTGTTTCTCAATATCGCCCTAGGGCACTATCACATATCATTCAAATCATATAATATGTCCTTTGTTTTTAAGCAGGTGGGTGTTATGAGATGTTCAACCTACACAAACGATTGGATTTTTAAAATTGTGATATTTTGACATTAGCGAAAGTTGAATTCGAACTTTGGACCTCTTTGCTGGCGATTAACGCCTTTACCATTTGAGCTAACGAGGACCACTGCCTGTAACTGTTTATTTTGTTGTGTCATGTTTGTATTGTTTTCCCCCTGTATATATATAAATTTATATGTATATATAAAATAATTTCATTTCTTAACCACGATGTGTAAGTCAAATAGCAACGCCCTCTATTGATATAGAAATGAACACGCTCGCTACCGCTCCCGCGTTCATTTCTATAACCTCAACGGAGGTTGCTATTTACTACATAACCACATGCCACGAAATAATATAAATGTTCCAGCAAAAATACGAAAAGGCCCCAAGATGAAACAGTTCAGAAATTCATGTTGGCGTATCGGCAAGCTATCCCGGGCGATCAACATTAAAAAGATATAGATATAATCGGCAGCCTATAAGGACTCTGGTTGCTTAGTCAGCGGTTTTAGAAACAAGCGTTCAGCAAATGCCGTGTCTTTAACTACTGTTTTTGTTCTATTTTTTTAGTGCCAATAAGATACATACTTTGATTCAAGCGTAGCTATTTGAAAACACAGTAAATCCAATGCATTTTGAGAGCTTATCCAAAATAAACTAATGCGTCAACATTCTAATCATTGTTGATCCAAGTCCAGCAGGAGGAGTGAGTATAGGACCTCTGCAGACATTCTCTGGCGGGAGGACCACTTACGTACGCTACAGCTTCGGGGACAAACTTGTATGTTCTGGGAAGGAGCCGGATTTGATCAACTGCAAGGGGGAAAACTCTGGATCTTACTGTAGCTACAGCGATGGCTATCCAGACAAACCATTTGTACGATGTCTGGGTGATAAGACTGTTACAAATGAGACCGGTAATGCCAAAGGTAAGTATGATATAGTTGTCGGTCTGTAAGATAATGTATTTTGTTATTTTAATGATAAAACATTCCGCTCTCCCAATGTAAATACAAAGAAAATTCCATGTATATCATATTCAGAGCAAATCAGTAGTGATTGGATTTTTAACCAATATTCCAATATTTTAAAAAAATCAACATGGTCAACATTTTATTCAAACTTGTCCAAGGTAATTATTTGTTGTTTTTATTCATAGCATCATCGAATATAATTCAACTGACTAACGTCATAGTACGAGGCACGGTTGAAGGAATACTTTTGGCTGGGAACATCTCCGTATTTGACAACGTTAGTTCAAAATATTCTAAATCTGCTGGAGTGACATTTGACCCCGGGTTCAAGGGCGACCAGCTACCGGAAGTTAGAAACCTGACCTCTTCATTCAATCATTATGGAGTCATCATCAAATCCGACAAATCCTACCGAAACATCATATTCAATAAATGTAACATCAGAAGCAATGAAGGCTATGCATTTCTTCTAGCTGGGTACCCGTCAATTTTGATAAAAGACACAACCATCAATGGCAGCAAGGTCGGCATATACAGTGACCACCACAATGATCTCAACGTCACGGTTGACTCCACCAGCTTCTCCAACCTACGCACCGCTGTGTATCTGGAGTCAAGTGAGAGTGTCCCCCGGTATTTGTGGACCACTGTGTACAGGTCAAACGTGACACTGACCATAAAAAACTCTACAATTGATGACCAGAAGACGGAAAGGAAGCCTTGGTACCCTTACAGCAAGTGCACGGTGTGTGTACAGAGTACGAATGGGTCTGTCAATCTCCAGGGGAACCTGTTCAGAAACCTCAACATGGACAATATCCTCTCTCTCCGACATAGATCTTCAAAATTTGTAATTGAGGATAACGTATTTACAAACAACACTGGGATAGATGTTGTCAAGATTCAGTCAATATACTTTTACGAAACGCCCTATCCTCCACTGATCAACGCTTCTGGATCAATCCAGAGAAATGTGTTCAGAAACAACTCTGGAAATGCAATGGTAGCTGTGGATCTTGCAGACAACTGCAGGACAAGGATTTCAGGAAACACGCTGAGAGACAACAACGCCACTCATGCTATATCCATAGACGCAGGGGAGATAATTCTCACGAACAACACTTTGATGAATCTTCTGACTACATGTGAGGTATCCTCTACACAAGAAAAGGATGTTACGTCTGCAAGAATTGAGAACAAATTTGAATTGAGTAACACCACGATGTCTAATACAAAAGTTTGCTGTGAGTAGTTTCCTCTAATCATCTCCATCGCCACGCTCACCACTGTCACTTTCAACACTGCCATTATCACCGCTCGCACATTTATCCCTGCAAACAACACCTCTCCAACCCTCATCATTACCAATAGTACCTCTCCTAATTTCATCACTGCAAATAACACCACTCCCACTTTCATCACTGCCGATTCACCACTCCATATCTCATCACTGCATATAATACCACTCCCAAGTTCATCAGTGCAAATACACTACTCCCACTTTCATAATTGCAAAAAACACCACTCCTGCCATCACCAGTGCCGATAACACCGCTTCCCTTTCATCAATGTTAAAGATTCCACTCCTACCTTCAAAATTGCAACTAACACTACTACTACTCGCACTTTCATAACTGCCAATAATACCATTCCCACTAGCGTCACTGCCACCATCATCTACATATTTTATCACTAACGGAAACGGAAGCAGCAACATCATCACCTGGACACCATTGTTCTGATCAGCACCATGACCATCGTCTTGTTGTTGTCTTCTTGTGACTGCAACACTGTGGTCTAGATGAACTATGTGCGATATAGCTCCTGCATTTTCAATGGTGCTCATTACTCTTATTTACTGCTTGCCATATAGACATACTTCTGTACATGTCAACATCCCTTATCATAACATCATCATCACTTAATTGTTATAATCATCACTACAACTGGCACTATCATCACATCCTTTACACCGCCACTGATTTTATTTTCATCTTTATCATTACAACAACTAGCAAATGCAAATATGATCACCATTAACACCAATATCGCCATGGCAACACTGTCGTTGTCAACATTGCAACCACCAACATCTTCATATCAACTATTTACATACGATGGTTTCGATACCACTGACCATTTGATATATGAAAATAATGTTTCTAAATCCATGCATACTGTGTAATGCGAAGTCGGTGACTTGCAAGTACTTTATCATAAAAGAAATCACGTTACGTTGTGCATGAACTTGAAGTTAAGGTGTAATGTGCTACATTGTATCTTAGTGGAATAATGCCGTTCTATGCGATCAACTGCACTGAGCATTTGGGCCGTCATCCCTGCAGTCAGAGTAGTAAACACGCTTTTGCCAATGATATATCTTTCTCTTCAAGTAAAGCACCACTTTATGAAAAATAACTTTATCGGTCATGTTGTATAGTGGTAAGGTCAACATATGTCTAAGAAGGACCTAGGCAAAGGTTCCTATACCATATCCAATCATTATATAGCATGTTCAAGCGGCGGTCGTGTTGAAACGAAAGCGAGGCTAGGAACTTAACTATGTTTTCATGACTAATCTATTTAGATAAAAAGCAGCTGGTAACCGTTACGTTACCTATGATAATGGGAGCTTTGTGAATGTGTCATATATATCATAAAAAACCCAGACATAACTATTTTATCAACAAATGTTTCCATTTGCTCACAGCAGAGCTAACAATTAACATGACCTTTTTTCATATACTATAATCCAAGACGTCTTCGCGTAAGACGGGTATTTCACCTACTAAAAATGATAAAAGAATATCTTCTTCATCATTCCATAGAATAACAGACATCTCAACATCTAAAAATATCAATAATATATTTAAAAAGCATTATGGTAAAACAAGTTTGACTTTCAAATATTACATGAATGTGTCACGTCGTTTTCACCGTATCCTTCTTCTCTTTTCCGTTCCCTCTTGGTTATCTTTGTTAACAGCATGCGAAACAACTACGACCACAATGCTTTGCGCAAAAACAAAAAAATTAAGTCGATCTATATTTGACATGAGAAACACCTTCACTAATTAGTTCGATATCTCGGCTTATTTGGGGTCAAAACAATTGGCGAGATAAATATCAACGAGATAGTTATTTGGCAATATTTTCTAATTTGTATCAACATACTCCGTAGCCCTTTAACAAGAAAAAAACACACATTTCGTGACATGACAATACGTGCCGCCGATTACAAAAAATCTTATCATTTTGAGGGAACTTTGAAATCAAGGAGTTATACCAAACTCAGATTTTATTTAACAGCATGCATGGGATTGATTTAAGTGCTCTGAAAAAGATAACTGTGTTTGTTTCCGAGGGAATTTCATTGAATAACATCCAATTATAGAGTTTACGGTTTACGACTCCATTAGGCTTCCATAATAGGTATGGTATGTAAAATTATGCAGATGTTAACTTCTTTTAACACCGTTAAATTGAACACAACTGGGTTGAATCAAGGAGAGACTTGTACATAACAGTTTTATAATTTCGAAAACAATTTGATGTGATTATGAAAATTATTTTTGCAATTTACGATTAAAAATCAATATCGGTCAAACCTACCGGGCTGGTTCAAACATTTGTTTGATTAGACTTCAGCCACTAAAAGACTTGGAATGACTGAAATTGTTTCTTCCAAAATTCTCCTTTTTAATAAGTTATTAGTTTTAGTAAGTAAGTAAGTAATATGATTTAAGTTAAAGGTCATTAAGGGATAAGATGTAAAATTAGAAAAAAAGGAAAAGATTTAGGTAGATTAAATGATTTAGTGATTTAAAGAAAGCGTCAATAGATATCAGATATCTCCTAATTCAAACTCTAATAAATACTTGCACTTTCATGGTTTGATAAAAATGATTAAACTGTTTTTCGGGCATCGCTGCATCACATTTATATATATGCATGTAATACTTTGTGTAAGGCATATCTAGAAAACAAAATAATTACCTCATCATACTGCTAATCCAAATAATTTTATATATATATAGGTATAGTAAATATAGATATAGAATAATAAAAATGGTGTCGTGTATGTTGAACTTACGACTGTATATCTTATGAGAAGATAAAAATAAAAATGTATTCAATTGAAATGCCATGATTTCATAAGTATTATAAAATAAAATGAATTTCTCCCGCATCATTATTTTTCACTAGCACTTTCCGAGAAGTATTTGATTATTTGTAATGTATCACAATAATATTCATATCAAGATTTTAAAAAATAATAAATATTAAATCCAGCAATTCACACGGATAGATTTACTTCCAGTACTGTAGTTCAATTGTAGGTCAATAAAACCTTGAGAACTTTGGGGAGTCTATTGCGCCGATATGTCGACCGATATGTCGATAGTTTTATTTGCGTTCCTAGCCTCGTTCTCGTTATCAAAAAGGGTCGCATGAATAAGGTTTAGTATAAGAGTATTATAATACTAGACGCAATATTATTGAAATGCGCTTAAAATACTTTTAGAAACACTTAGAATTTGAAATTATACTATTTTACTTTCAGCAAAATACAATGGAGTGTGCAAACTATGTCTCCGTCGAGATCAACCAGAAGCCACCTCATCTGCTAACAGTACAGCATAAAATCTCTGTTCTCTGATATGAGATGATTTATGTCATATTTTCAATTCGTAGACTTACATCACTAATGGTACAAATGTGTCCCAGATATGTCACTGTCAGATAAGACACTTCATGATGATATTACCTGAGCTATAGCAGCAGTTTTCCCTTCTACTTTAAGAACTTATGTCTGCACTTCTCGACCTTCACCTTTAAATGATCTGCACATGCATCTTCAATTGTTTCTTACAAATACAACTCAATTTCGCGACTCATCCCGTCATAGGAAAAATGAATAAATTGTCTTTAACAAAGAGGTGAAATGAGTGTGTTGTTGTGGTCAAATAAATCAAACTCCATAAATGGTACTATTTCATCGACAAGTAGTGGTCGTTTCTGAAGTTAGCATAGTGACACTAAACAAGAAAAGCCTATATATAGCAGACATAACGAGAAATATAGATTGTCATGACTGGGTAGATCTTTTAGCCAATATGCATGTAAATTGGACGTTGAATTTCAACTTCTTAACATTTATTTGGCTGTTTTATAATTGACAATCTAAAACAAAAAAATGTCATAATTTTTAGATAACTTTAGATAGGCAATGTGAACTTAATTCAGGTCGGGTGATATCCTGGCTCTATCTAAACCACATAAAACATTCATGACACTTACTCTGTGTCACTTTAACGAAAATGCCGTGCGATTTTTACAAATTCTCTGAAAATTCATGTTTTACTTGTTTCGTAAAGTCATATTTCAAAGGCACCTTTGCGTGTTATTTTCACAAGGCTATTAAGTTTCGCATATGTCTGCAAAAACAATTAAAATACCTTGATCAAGGAAGGAATCTTATTAGCAGCATATATGCTTGATTATAAAAGTTATTTTCATTCACTCTTTATGTATTTTAGTTTTACGTTTATGAAATAACTTTCTATCATTCGTATATACATTGTACTTTTTTAAATAACTGAAAGTGAACTTTAAATTTATTATGGCAATGTATTGAACAGTAAATAAAATGTTGAAGCTTGTGCCTTTGTTTCATTCTCCAACGATTTGTTTTAGTGTATGTCAGTGCATCATGCTGTGTCCGGATAAGAAACATTTGAAGAAAACAACCATCACAATGTGTCTATATCTAGACAGCGGGACTCACGTCGTAACCAACCAGGACAGTTTTGTCACACACAAATATCTCATGTCCTGCCGTTTTGCATATGTGCATCCTGCATAACGGAGCAATAAAGCAGCTTGTGCACATATTTCCAAGTATCGTTACAACTACGTTGTTCACAAGTCTTTCGAAACTATGGTTTATGTATATACCGCTATCATGTATCTACATATTGTACTACCAGTGAATTTTCAGTGAAATATAAAGTATAAAGTCACACATGTAGAATAATCTAATTGTTTCTTCTTTAAAAAATCCGCTCTACGTCACATATCTAGAAAGACGTCATTCAAAACACCGTTTCCGACTGAACATAGATGTCCAAAGTGCTTTTTAACTGTCAAACGCTTTACGTAGGTGTGAAACTCCAATGAGTAAATTTACCTGCACATTTAACCTTTTAAAAGTACTGAATTATAATTGAAGGTATGATTTGCTCAAACAGATCCCCTTTGTTATAACAGAAAAGATGTTTTCTTTGTGTTAAATCGCTGTAGATTTTATTCATTTTTGCAATATTGAAAATTGTTTTTTTTTCAAAAACTATGTTTGTCCTTTCCTGTTCTACCAGTTTATTTCCCGCAAACAAGCCGTGTATTTTAAAAAAAAACTAATTCATAGATTTTTCAAGAGGAAAGATCATTCGTCAAACAAACAGATTTATCCTGCTTAAGCTGTCACACAAGGTTAGTTAAGTGTAGACGTTAAACGTGAAGGAAGAAGCAATGGCTTTGAGAACTTCTCTTATGCCCATTCTGTTGAATGCAATAGGTGAGTATATGTTCATCATGTTTATTCTGAGTCCATTGAAATGAACGTCTCTCGAATAGTGTGTATTTTATTAATTTGAAAGTATTTGTAAATGCTGTTTAAAACCAAATATTACATTTTCACGAAGTTATGATAATATGCTCGTGTATTGGTTTTGTAGTTTAGTAGTATTATGATATTATGATATATAGTTATATTATCATATACATAATATAGTATTTTTCTTTCCATCAAAGATATACTCATATCTAAATGGCATACGTTTTGAAATCCGTTTTATCAATTATTGTTTCAGAAATTTGAAAGATCATATAGTTAATTTTCTTCAGCGATAATCCCGGAGCACTGGCGGGTCTCGAGAACGAAACCTGCCGAATTATCTGCACCATTTTCCTAATGATTGAAAATGAATTTAAACAAATCGTTTGAGTTAGATGTTTTAAGAAATCTTATGATCGAGTTTTTAATATTAAGGTTCATGGGTTCATTAAAATATTTCTGACGATCTTAAGCGCAAAACCTGCCGTTCATTAGTTGTAATACAAAAGACAGAAAAACTGGACCAAAATCAGCGTACGAAGTGAATACATGTTTAAATCCTGTTAGGAGACTATACATCATTTTGAATTTAATGTCAAACATTAAACATGACCCGAGAACAATCATTAAAATCTTTGAACAACTAATAACGCGAAAGGGGGCTTATGTTTTATCAGTTTGTAAAATACTATATAATTATAAATACATTGATATGAACGTTAGTAGTCGTAGAGAGGTAGTTATTTAAAGAGGGATAACTGAAGGACTGTATTATGATATTTGCCCGGGGAAGAGATACATTAATAGGTTAATTGTCCGAGAACGTGGGTAATTGATAAAATAATTGCCCGGTGAAGAAGGAATTATCAAGTACATCAAGTAGATATCAGCCAGACAAAGCGATATTGTATCATATTTGAGGGTTATTACGAGAAATTGTGTCCCCAAAGGAATGGCGTCACTGAAGGTTTCTTGGTCTGTTTATTCACTATGGTCTCATAATCGCTAAATCATAATTTGACTTATACTTTAATTAAGAGAAGCTTTATAAAAGGCAAAACATGTCATACAAAAGTGTGCTCTTAGACTAAAGTGAATGATGTTAAGAATCGTGTTCGTTAGATTTGTCGGTATGCTTTGTATTATAGTTTATTTCACCTCTCGTCACGTCTTCAGTGTGCGGTGCTAGTTCATGCTTGTTTCCGGATGGTGAAACTCAACAGGGAACAGTCTTTCTGGTGTATAATGGAACTGTCTCCATGACTGGTGGAAACACAACAAAGGGTGAGTTCATTCTTCTCATAAATACCACTTGATTTTAACCAACACTTGTCATTTATGTAGTGAACGCTGTGCCTCTAGTTTTGCACAGCAACGTTTTTGTTTTTATTTATTTTCAAAACATTGATTTATTCACAAAAAGTTAAAATGAAATAATAAATTAAAGGAAACACAAGTGCTAATTCTTAAAAAATTTACTTCAGTCCACACGACGTCAAAAGGCAGCAATTTACAATTAGCAATTGAAAAAATCAATGCATCATACTGTCAAAATTCTTTAATGTAAAATATATTATAACGTGTCACTGAAGTGTTGTAAGTTCGTAATATCTCAATAGATCTGGTCGACTTTACTTCACACATATAAACATATATAATGTAAAATATTTATACACACATGCACACACACACATACATACATACATAAGTTTATTCTCTAAAATTCAGAAAACGGTTTGGGCCAGGGAAGAGAATATTTTACCATTGACCTTGAAAACGTCAGCCACGTGACAGAGGTCAATATTCAAGGTGAAAAGATCAACAACTTGAATTATTCAATTGAAGGTGTTAAATGGAACGAAATAATTAAAGGAACAGAAATTCTGGTAAGGATGAAGTCTCTATAATTCCTTTAAGTAATTGTCCCAGAACATTAACCCCCAATCAAAACATCAAGATGCTTGTCCATCATATAGCTGATTTGCATAGGGGGAGTGCAATATTATCTATGTTTCATACACAGTTTGATATTGAATATGTTCAGTGTCCTGTGCTAAGTGTATTTCTATTCGAAATGTTGGCTCTGTATAAACCGAATATCCTATCTCAATTTAAAAGATCATTCAATGACCATATAAATGACATACATCTAAAGTGAAACTCCTAGCAACATTTGGTCGACAGAATGAAGCATTTGGTTTGCTTTGGTCCAGGCACGGTTCTTAAGAATCAACGCAACTGGACTGGACAACTCTTCAGTGGAAGTGATGGGTTGTACCCTGGAACAGTTCACTCTAATCACAGGTAGACTACAGGTAGGTGATGGGTTGTACCCCGGAACACTTCACTCTCATCACAGGCAGACTACAGGTAGTTGATGGGTTGTACCCTGGAACACTCCACTCTCATCATAGGCAGACTACAGGTGGGTGATGGGTTGTACCCCGGAGCACTTCACTCTCATCACAGGCAGACTACAGGTAAGTGATGGGTTGTACCCTGGAACACTTCACTCTCATCACAGGTAGACTACAGGTAGGTGATGGGTTGTACCCCGGAACACTTCACTCTCATCACAGGCAGACTACAGGTAGTTGATGGGTTGTACCCTGGAACACTCCACTCTCATCATAGGCATAAGTGGTTACAGGTAGGTGATGGGATGTACCCCGGAACACTTCACTCTAATCACAGGCAGACTACAGGTGGGTGATGGGTTGTACCCCGGAGCACTTCACTCTCATCACAGGCAGACTACAGGTAAGTGATGGGTTGTACCCTGGAACACTTCACTCTCATCACAGGTAGACTACAGGTAGGTGATGGGTTGTATCCTAGAACATTTCACTCTCATCACAAGCACATTACAGGTAAGTGATGGGTTGTACCCTGGAGCACTTCACTCTCATCACAGGCAGACTACAGGTAGGTGATGGGTTGTACCCTGGAACACTTCACTCTCATCACAGGTAGACTACAGGTGGGTGATGGGTTGTACCCTGGAACACTTCACTCTCATCAAAGGCAGACTAGAGGTAGGTGATGGGTTGTACCCTGGAACACTTCACTCTCATCACAGGTAGACTACAGGTGGGTGATGGGTTGTACCCTGGAACACTTCACTCTCATCACAGGTAGACTACAGGTGGGTGATTGGTTGTACCCCGGAACACTTCACTCTCATCACAGGCAGACTACAGGTGGGTGATGGGTTGTACCCCGGAACACTTCACTCTCATCACAGGCAGACTACAGGTAGGTGATGGGTTGTACCCTGGAACACTTCACTCTCATCACAGGCAGACTACAGGTGGGTAATTGGTTGTACCCTGGAACACTTCACTCTCATCACAGGCAGACTACAGGTAGGTGATGGGTTGTACCCTGGAACACTTCACTCTCATCACAGGCAGACTACAGGTAGGTGATGGGTTGTACCCTGGAACACTTCACTCTCATTACAGGTAGACTACAGGTAGGTGATGGGTTGTACCCCGGAACACTTCACTCTCATCACAGGTAAGGCTATAGGTAAGTGATGGGTTGTACCCCGGAGCACTTCACTCTCATCACAGGTAGACTACAGGTAGGTGATGGGTTGTACCCTGGAACACTTCACTCTCATCACAGGCAGACTACAGGTAAGTGATGGGTTGTACCCTGGAACACTTCACTCTCATCACAGGCAGACTACAGGTAGGTGATGGGTTGTACCCTGGAACACTTCACTATCATCACAGGTAGACTACAGGTGGGTGATGGGTTGTACCCTGGAACACTTCACTCTCATCAAAGGCAGACTACAGGTAGGTGATGGGTTGTACCCTGGAACACTTCACTCTCATCACAGGTAGACTACAGGTGGGTGATGGGTTGTACCCTAGAACACTTCACTCTCATCACAGGCAGACTACAGGTTAGTGTTTACTTATCACTACTTGTATATATCACAGATGTACCATTTACACCATGTTTTTATCGTTGTTTTTATTCAATTAAGAGGGTGTTTTAATAATGCGCAAGTTTGATATTTCTCAGTCTTTTAGTTAAATTAACCAATTGTAATTTGTTTCAACTGAATTAGGAAGTATTCGGATTGCGTTATCACAGGTTTGTTTTAATGAATGTTCTCCCAAATTACTTTTAAACAAATATACCCCGAAAGTTCTTTTTAAGATCAAAATGTATTGTGTTTATTACTCAGTAACATCCTATGGATAATTTTAGAAAGACTGGTAGTATATGTGTATAAAGTACATGTATATGCATTGAAGTGTATGTTAAATGAAGAAGCCACATTCTAATTTCAAAAAACTTTCTAGCTTTATTTTGTCATTACTTTAAAAGATTAAGGATTTTTCTGGTGTTTTTTCAAAATGTTAATATTTTCATACTAATTAAAATTGATTAATAATTATTAAATTCAATTAATAAAATTAATATTGGTAACGTTTTGTCAGTCCGGAAACACGGAATGGTCTCCAAGTAACAAGACCCTTTTGGTAACCAACGAGGTCCTTATTGGCCCTAACAGCACTTTGACCGTGAACCCTGGGGTCAAGGTCATGTTTAATGTCGACGCTGGTTTTGTAGTGCAAGGTGAGTGAGAGAATACCAGAGTAAGTTGACGATGTCATTTTGATTTTGCTGTAGAGTACTGTCTAATGCCAACTAGTGTCAATCAAAGGTTCATCATAATTTTGGTAAACAAATCAAAGGTTCTACAGAGACTAGTCCAGGTTATTCTATTGTTTTCAAAGACATTCAATGTGAAGGATCGGCATGTAACGTGTGTACGTGCAATTATTTCCTTGGCTTCTTAGTGTCAGACAGTTGAAGGCATGCAATCGCTCAAGTATGATTGTAAACTTTGAAATATATTGATTTGCAGGGTCGTTGATTGCAAATGGAACGGCTGGAAAACCGATATTCTTTAGAGGTTTCCACGACAACACATGGTCCGGGGCCAAAGTAGTCAATGGAAGTATGGAGATATAATTCCGAATATTCTGTTGTGTTTAATTTATGTATTTTGCACTTGACATAACACAATCATAGTGTCATATAAAACGAAAATTTCCTGTAATATCTTTGAAATGTTTTATCTTTTATCTATTTGCTACGTCTAATAGCAATGGATGTATGATTGATTTCCCTGTATTACTTTAAAAATAGGCTGATTGGCCTTAAAACAATGTTTTAAGAATATGGATTCAAACCATTACCATAAGAATACACCACAAAATCGAAATATGCATTCTCTACTGCATAAAGTCCCTCAAACGTTATTGAGAATACTTATACTAAACAAACAGGTGGGTACGTTTATGTTCTTATCGTTTTATAGTTTAGAAGTTGTGAGTTGGTCGTGAGCTTTCGGGTGCTCACATATAAAAGGCGATTGTTCGATTTTAATTCTGAACAAATTTGAAAATAAAAGTCAATGATATTTTGGATTCATATAACCACATCTTGTATTTTGAAACGATTGAAAACGTAATTCGTGTGAAGACAAAACGTAACTGTATTCATAATTTTTTCTTATCTCCAGCTTTGTACATGAATCATGTTGATGTTGTCAACGGAACAAGTTTGAGAACGACAGCTAATTCGTCAGCCGCAGATGTCATACTCAACAACTCAAGAATAGACATGGATATGATGGACTTGAGATCCTCTTTACTAACAGTTAGAATAACATCGTCAAACATATCATTCAATTCCATGCAACTCATAATGGCAAACAAAACAGACGAAATGCAACAAAACGAACCAGGACTTGCCAACATCATAATAACTTCCTCCATCCTCTCTGGCAGAAGCTCAGCTGACTCCTCCAACTCGAGTGTCACTATACACAGTGAGAAGAGAGCTGCTGACCCTTCCCTGGTACTCCAAGACTCCACAATAACAGGACAAGAACACTGGCTCAATCTCTCTTCCAAAAGCGACAGCTTCAATCTCACCATCTCAGAGAATCGTTTCAGAACAGGCATCTCTATTGGAGGCTTGTTCAAGGTCGTTCATGTTCGAAATAATCTTTTCCAAACCACAAGTCAGCTTTTTATTGATATTGGTGAGCGAATATGGATAGTAAGATATGGTAACGTACTTGTAAGTCGAAGATTTGCATCTGTGAAACTTGACTTGAGACAAGAAAAGATATACAGAACAAATAACGTGTCAGTTGAAGCATCAGTTGTTGAGAACAGCTTTACCGGAAGTGATGTCAGAGTTACATGCCCTTACCGCTTGACTAAACCTGTGAAGATATTCGGTAATGAGTTCAGAGGATCGGCCTTGCACTTGGGAACGCCTGATGTTGTGATTAAGAGAAACAAGTTCATTCTGAAAACTCCTCAAGTAGTGTACAGTGGAACAACGTATAAGTTTCACGAAATAGATGCCAGGGAAAACTTTTGGGGTTGTCGCACCACTGCTGCCATTGAAAGCAAGATTTTGGACTATAAACAAAACACAAATTTCCCAAAGCTAAATTACTTACCATACTTTAAAGACATTAACCTGACGACGCTAGAATACAATATCTCGTTTATAGCGTGTGATGGGAAACAACTCGGAGGACAAATTGGAGGAAGGGTTGTGTTGTCACGTGACATGAGTCCTTATACAGCTGTGAGTGATATCTATGTAGGGAAGGAGGACACATTGATAATAGAACCTGGCGTGAAGATACGTTTCAAGAAGGGGGTTGCCTTTACAGTTGATGGTAAGAAAAAATTTCCTTGAATTTTTGAATAATTAAATTTCAAATAATATAACACTGTCATATCCACTGCAAACTGTTGAAATATATTTTGTTGATTTGATGAGTTATATCAGTTGATTTTAATGACACGAATACGATTTTGAATAACATTGCACGTTGCTATTTAAAAGATTGAAACAAACTTTCTCACAAGTTGAAGAATAACTGGTCTTGGCAGTGATGCAGTGTCATACTTTGGTCGGTAATGTATTGGATGTAGAGAAGTAATACCCGTCTTTCAAACTTAAAAGAGTAACATAACGATTTCAGGATACTGTGAGTGTAAGTGAAACACAAGGGGCACTTCTGTTTATCATTAAAATGATATGTATTCTGTGAAAGACTTGGATATTAAAAACACCACATTTTCATTTTAGGCAGTTTGCTTATCAAAGGAAGTCCCACCCACCCGGTTGAGTTGGTACCAGAATCGGAAGGGGGAGAGTGGAAGGGTCTTATTCTCGGACCAAAGACAAGTACGTTATAATGATGCCAAGTTTGCACTACAATAAATCCCCATACTGCATGGACTTTAGCTAAATACAGACTCGCTTCGTGATATAAAACTTTTAACTTTAATTCATGCAGCATATTCAGAGTTTTTAGTATTGTTAAAGTTGGGCAGAGTAGTAGAGTGGAAGTATCCTAGTGCCACAGTTAAAACTTTTTTCAGCCACTATCACATAATTAGGAGATACTATAACTTACGTAGGAAATGATATCACCTAATTAGGAGATACTATCACCTAGTTAGGAGATGGTAAGGCCTCATCAGGAGATAAGTAACCCTTACTTGGGACTTAGTTATCGACAATTAGGAGGTACTACCTCCAAACTAGGTGATAGTATCTCCTTATTAGGTGACAGTATCTTCTGATTAGTTGATACTTTCTCGTAATTAGGTGATAGGGGTTACTTATCTCCTTATTTGGAGTAAGTATGTCCTAATTAGGGCTTAATATCTCCTAAATAGGAGATAGTTTCTCCTAATTAGGTGATACTTATGTCCTAATTATGCGATGATGAAGTCCTAATTAGGTGATTGTATATCCTGATAAGGGAATAAATGTTTTTGACTGTGGCACTAGGATACTTCCGTAAACAACTTTCTGTTACAATTTAAGAATTTGTTTGGCTTTCGTGTATTAATATCCCTTATCCAAATAAACCAAAACTAGTATTTTGATTTCCTAAAAGGAGCGAGTATACGCCTTGTTGGTGGAAGTGACGACCGGGAGGGCACGGTTCTAGTCTGGAGTCGATCCCGGTATGCACCGATGTGCTTCTCTGAGGGCAAGTTCAACCACTCTCACGCCGCCGTAATCTGCAGTATGGCTGGATTCGAGTATGTATCTTATCTATCCTTTCCATATAAAATCTGCATACTTCTGTATACCGAAAGTTTATTCATTAACTATTCATGGCTAAAGGTCTTGATCATTGATTATTGATTTGAAAGAGAATGATAAAGATTATTTGGTGCGTAATTCTGACTTCTGGTAACTCAAGTTTAGTGAGCTTCGATGATAGTTACATGCAAGTTATGGGTACAATATACTATTTTGTTCAGGTAAAGTGGATTTGTACTTCTGTAGTGACAGTTCCACATTGTCAGTTTTGATCATGATCAATTTTGTTTTCGCAATGCTACGTTGCCTGAAAGGCATTCCAAATTCCATGATATTTGCACTAGGATATGTAGAAATGTGAACAAACCTTAGTGTATGCATCTGTAACCACATGTCACGTGATAAGATAGATACTCAACCAAAAATACGAACCTCTGGAAAAGGCACTAAGATGAAACAGTTCAGAAGTTCATGTTGGCATATCGGCAAACTCTCCTGAGCGACCAAAAATAAAAAGATATATTCATAATCGGACTCTGGGTGGTTAGGCAATGGTTTCAGAAACAGGCCTTTGACTGATGTTTTTGTTTTTGTCATTTTTTAAGTGCAAATAAGTTTTGTTACATGCTTTGTTTACACCTTCCCATTTCAAAAACACAGTAAATCCAATGCATTTTGAGAGCTTTATCCAAAATAAACTAATGTGTCAACATTCTAATCATTGTTGATCTAAGTCCAGCAGGAGGAGTGAGTATAGGACCTCTGCAGACATTCTCTGGCGGGAGGACCTCTAACGAACATTACAGTTTCGGGGACAAACTTGTATGTTCTGGGAAGGAGCAGGATTTGATCAACTGCAAAAACTCCATATCCTACTGTACATACAGCGATGCCTATCCAGACAAACCATTTGTACGATGTCTGGGTGATAGGACTGTTACAAATGAGACAGGTAATGCCAAAGGTATTTATGATATAGTTGACGGTCTGTAAGATTATTTATTACCTACGGGGGCTATCATATTGAGATTCATATTTTCCATACGATGCCCTAGGGCAACATATCACTTTTTCATTGTGACGTCACGTCATATACAATGCTTTTCCGTCACAGTTCGCCTATGACGTTGCGTTCTATTTGAAGGCGGGTAAACCGCCAGTGCTTGGAAGTCGATTTTGGTAATTTCCTTTGATTTCGCGACTTCGGTAATAAACAGAATATCATATGAGTGCCCGTGACATACTATCTTCACGACACTCGTGCCTAAATATCAGTATATCCCTCGCTCTCGGAAATACTTATATTTAGGCACCCGTGTCGTAAACATAGTATGTCATTGACACTCATATAATATCCTCTATGTGTATTGGTTTTGAAATGTTCCCGTTCTCCCGTTCTCCAAATGTAGATACAAAGAAAAGTCTGTGTATTTCCTATTCAGAGTAAATCAGTAGAGATTGGATTTTAAACCAATATTCCTTAATCATTGCGACATTTTAAACAAGTTCAACATGGTCAACATTTTATTCAAACCTGTCCAAGGTAATTATTTGTTCTTTTTATTCATAGCATCATCGAATATAATTCAACTGACTGACGTCATAGTACGAGGCACTGTTGAAGGAATACTTCTGGCTGGGAACGTCTCCGTATTTGACAACGTTACTTCAAAATATTCTAAATCTGCTGGAGTGACATTTGACCCCGTGTTCAAGGGTGACCAGCTTCCGGAAGTTAGAAACCTGATCTCGTCATTCAATCATGATGGAGTCATCATCGAATCCGACAAATCCTACCGAAACATCATATTCAATAAATGTAACATCAGAAGCAATGAAGGCTATGCATTTCTTCTAGCTGGGTACCCGTCAATTTTGATAAAAGATACAACCATCAATGGCAGCAAGGTCGGCATATACAGTGACCACCACAATGATCTCAACGTCACAGTTGACTCCACCAGCTTCTTGAACCTACGCACCGCTGTGTATCTGGAGTCAAGTGAGAGTGTCCCTGTGTATCTATGGGCCACCGTGTACAGGTCAAACGTGACACTGACCATAAAAAACTCTACAATTGTTGACCAGAAGACGGAAAGGAAGCCTTGGTACCCATACAGCAAGTGCACGGTGTGTGTACGGAGTACGAATGGGTCTGTTAATCTCCAGGGGAACCTGTTCAGAAACCTCAACATGGACAATATCGTTTCTCTCAGACATAGATCTCCAAAGTTTGTTATTGAGGACAACGTATTTACAAACAATACTGGGATAGATGTTGTCAAGATTCAGTCAATATACTTTTACGAAACGCCATATCCTCCACTGACCAATGCTTCTGGATCAATCCAGAGAAATGTGTTCAGAAACAACTCTGGAACAGCAATAGTAGCTGTGGATCTTGCAGACAACTACAGGACAAGGATTTCAGGAAACGTGCTGGGAGACAACAACGCCACTCATGCTATATCCATAGACGCAGGGGAGATAATTCTCACGAACAACACTTTGATGAATCTTCTGACTACATGTGAGGTATCCTCTACACAAGAAAGGGATGTTACGTCTGCAAGAATTGAGAACAACTTTGAATTGAGTAACACCACGATGTCTAATACAAAAGTTTGCTGTGAGTAGTTTTCTTCTAATCATTCATCTTCATCGCACTCTCAACACTGTCACTTTCAACACTACCAATAACACCACTCCCACATTCATCCCTGCAAAAACACCTCTCCAACCCTCATCATTACCAGTAACACCTCTCTCACTTTCATCACTGCCAATTTACCACTCCCAATCTCATCATGGCATATAATACCACTCCAACTTACATCACTGCAAATCACACCACTCTCCCTTTCATCACTGCAAATCCCACCGCTTCCGCTTTCTTTATACAAATAACACCACCCATTACTATAATCACTGTAAAACACCATTCACACTTTCATTCCTGCAAATAACACCACTCCCTACCTCATCACTGCATATGACAACACTGCCAATAAAACCACGCCCACTTTCATAACTGCCGATAATCCCTCTTCCACTTTCATCATTGCAAAAGATGATGATAACGAGGCTGTGTGAGTTGGTCACGTTTCATTTCGTGTGAACCGAACATGTTTGTTTTGATGTTGACAAACATAACAAGAAACTATTTAATGGTTTAAAACAATATGACCACACTGGAGAATGAACCCGTCAACAAGTAAACGACAGGGGAAGAAAACCCAGTGTAAAACACATCCAACAACCCCGGCGACTTTTGAAGAAGAGGTAAAGCCCACCAGCCAAAACGTACCTCAGCACTCCACCGCCACCTCAACAAGAGATACCCAATGATCAACAACACCAACACTCTCTGTACAACTCCAATGAGCGGTGTGTAACAATACCAACAATACTCACCGCACTACCTACCTATGTCAAACTTAACTTCACCCAAACAGCAACTTGATGTAAACAAACCTCCACCCTGGGTAACAGAACTCTTGGCTGAACTGTCATCACTTTAATCTCAAACATCAAAGTTGGATAATGTTACCAGTGAACTCTCTGACATTAAAAAGCACTTGTTGAACCTTGATAGTAGAATGAGGGAAATGCAAACTGTGAAAACAACAGTCATTGAACTAGAAAAAGGTGCATCCTTCATGAACAATACATTTTTAAAATGGAAACTGGATAAAGCTGATATGGAAACTAAAATAAAAGATCTACAGAAAGAAATACAGAAAACAGAAGTATCACAGTTGAAGATTAAACAATTGAAGCTTAAAGAGACTATGGTAGATGTACAAATCAGATCTATGTCTAATAACTTACTTTTCCGAGGAATTCCAGAGCGGCAAGGATCAGAATCAACATCAGAAAAGACAACTGAAAAGTTTAATGATATCCTCCAAAAGTTAGACTTACCTGGTACATGTGTCATCACATCACATAGACTAGGTCCAAGAAGGTCAGCAAGTAGCAAACCATGTCTATACACGAAACAAAGCTAATTGAACACTGCAACACTTTGGCCCAGATGAATTGTATGCATTTTCAATTCTGCTCACTACTCCTATTTTCTACTCTCCATATCGACACACTTCTGTACATTTCAACATCCCTTATCGTGGCCATCAACGCCATAATCACCATCTCAATTATTATAAACATCAGCAAAACTAGCACTATCATCACATCATTTTCACCGCAAATGCAATCACTATCACAATAACATCAATATTGCCATGGCAACACTGTCGTTGTCAACATTGAAACCACCAACAGAATCATATCAACTCTTTACACACGATGGTTTCGACACCACTGACCATTTGATATATGAAAACAATGTTTCTAAATCCAAACTGTGTTATACGATGTCTGTGACTTGTAAGTACTTCCTCATTAAAGAAATAACGTTACGGTAAGCATGAACTAAAGTTAAGGTGTAATGTGCTACATTGTATTTTAGTGGAATAATGCCGTTCTATGCGATCAACTGACCCAGCAAAGGTTCCTATACCATATAGAAATCATTATTAGAGGATTATAATACTAGATGCATTATTATTGAAATGCGCTTAAATTACTTTTAGGATAACTTAGATTTGAAATTATACTCTTTTCCTTTCAGCAAAATACAATGGAGTGTGCAAACTATGTCTCCGTCGAGATCAACCAGAAGCCACCTCATCTGCTAACAGTACAGCATAAAATCTCTGTTCTCTGATATGAGTTGATTTGTGTCATATTTTCAATTCGTTGACTTACATAACTGATGGTACAAATGTGTCCCAGATCTGTTCATTGTTAGTTATGCCAAATGAAAAAGACTTACTTAAACATATCAAAGGGGAGCAGAGTATGTTGTTGTGGTCTAATATGTCAACTCAAGAAATGGTATTATTTCATCGACAAGTAGTGGTCGTTTTTTAAAATTAACATCTTAATGCTTATAAGTTAGCATAGTGACAATAAACAGGAAAAACTTTTTTTATGAAAAATGAGATTTATGATCGAAAACTGGACAACAGCGCGCGCCAACGACTCAAACGTACGTGAGTTCGGAACTTATTTATAGCAGACACAACAATAAAAATAGATTGTTATTGCTTGGTAGATTATTTAACCAATATGCATGTAATTGGGACGTGAATTTCGAGTTCTTAACATTTATTTGGCTGTTTTCATTCGACAATCGAAAACAAGAAAATGTCATGATTTTGGCATTTAAGAGATGCAAATTAAGATATGCAATTTGAACTTAACTCAGATCATGTTATATTCTGGCTCTATCTATACCACATAAAAAATTCATGAGAAAAATGATATGAGTGACTTTAAGGAAAGTGCTCTGCGATTTTTACAAATTCCGTGAAAATTAATGTTTTAGTTGAAGCGCAAGTTATACTTGTTTCGTAAAGGTCATAATTCAAAGGCACCTTTGCGTGTTATATCAACCAGGATATTAAGTTTTGCCTGTGTCTGCAAAATCTAATAAAATACCTTGATCAAGGAAGGAATCTTATAAGCAGCATATATGCTTGATTGTAAAAGTTATTTTCATTTACTCTTTATGCATTTTAGTTTTACGATTATACAATTAACTTTTATCATTCGTATATTCTTTCTTGAATAACTTATCATATGTTTTTGAAATTGAACTTTAATTTTATTACTGTAATGTACTCTACAGTCAATAAAATGTTGAAGCTTGTCCCTTTGTTTCATTCTCCAACTATTTAGATAATATGCTACTATGTGACGTCAAGAACGTCCAATTATCCAACTACTGTTTTATCTTATAGGAGCATGCTTAGCTGCGTGATTTCAGAATACATTACACAATCCTATGTTTTCGGGGTCAAATATACGTTGAAATTAATAAATTCTGAAAATTTGCATTTTTATGATCATTTTATTATGGTGACATGAAACAGGTTAAAGTCGAGATTTGTGATCGAAAACCGGATAATGGCTTGCGCCAGTGGCTTAAAAGGTAATTTATGTAACTTAATTTCAGCAGATACAGCTACAAATATAGGTTTAGTCCATTTCAATTTCATTACAATACCAATCACAAATTGCGACAGAAATAATTTCAACGGTTTTAAGTTCCTGAACCCTGACGTAGGGGTCATCGGCGAGATCAAAATCTTACATTGGAAAGCACATTTTAAAAAGATTTACTCTTTATTGTCATTAAATGTATCAAATGAAATCTCACATCACAAGCTTTTTGAAAATGTATAGTTTAATTGGGTTTATACTTTCTATATGATTATAATATATCAGATTATCAGATCCATGAGGTAACAGTAAATGCATATGTGTGAGATCAACGATTTTCTGCTTTTAAAACATTAAACTTCTGTATTTAAAAGTAAAGTAAAAAAATATGTTGTCCTCCAAGTAGTACATGAAGTGCATTCAGGGTTCCAAAACGAGGTCACTGATATGACACATTGTTTATGTCTTCTGCAACATTTGATGGGTAGACGCATTGTTTTAAGGGTCAGTTTATCGGTAGTCGTCTGACGTTTGTGAACAACTGACTTTGTTTTAACTTTTCACAAAGAAACACTCGATCCTTTAGCCTAATTTGTTAGTGGATATGTACTGTAAACTTGTTCCTTATACCTATATATGCTTATTTATCAGAGATTATGTGCTTATGTTTAAGAAACGGTAAAAGGAGTTAATCCATTTATAGCATTACACATTGATGATTCATGTACCTATTTCATTGAAGACATTTATATGTTGATGTGCTGCCTGACGATGATTTATGTGCATGTCAGTGCATACATTTGAAGTAAAAAGACGTCACAATGTCTCTATGTCTAGACAGTGGGACTCACGTCGTAACCAATTAGGACAGTCTTGTCACACACTGTCTCCACCAGGAACGTCAAACACATGTGCATCCTGCATAACGCAGCGATAAAACAGCTTGTGCACATATTTCTAAGTAACGGAACTCGTTGTTGACAAGTTTCAAAACTATGGTTGCCGAAGAAGGTTTATTTACATACCGCTATCATGTATCTACATATTATACTACCAGTGAATTTTCAATAGTTGTAAATATAAAGTATACAGTCACACATGTAAATACATAAAGCATAATCAAATTGGTTCTTCTTTGAAAATTCCGCTTTGCATCACATATCTGTAAAGACGTCATTTAAAACACCCTGTTTCGGACTGAACAAAGCTGTCCAAAGTCCAAAAAAATATATTGCGTGCACCTTCTTTTTAATTAAATGTCTAACCTTCTACGTAGGTGTGAAAATCCATTGCGTATATTCACCTGCCCATTTAACCTTTTAAAAGTACTGACTTAAATGATGGTATATGGTATGTACAAACATATAACCTTTGTTATACCCGAAAAGAATTTTTCTTTGTGTTGAATCGCTGTAGACTCTATTCAATTTTGCAATATTGGAAATTGTATTTTCTCCGAAAAATATTTTTGTCCTTCCCGTTCTACCAGTTTATTTCCCACGAACAAGGCGTGTATTTTTCCTGAAGCTAATTCATGGATTTTTCAAGAGGAAACGTCATTCGTTAAACAAACAGATGCATTTTGCAATTTTGAAAATAGGGGGGTGCTTAAATTTGTTCTCTATGTACTAGTATAAGCTGTCACAAAAGGCCAACGTTATGTGTGGACGTTAAACGTGAAGGAGGAAGCAATGGCTTGGGGACCTTGTCTTATACCCCTTCTCTTGAATGCAATAGGTGAGTCAACGTTCATCATGTTTATTCGATCGAGTCCATTGAAATGAACGTTCCTCGAATAAGGCGTACTTTATACATTTGAAAGTATTTATTAATTTGTGGATGCTTTTTTAAACCAAATATTATATTTTCACGAAGTTATGATTTTATGCTTGTGGTTCAGTATTGGTTTTGTGATAAACATGTATTATGATATTATGATATATAGTTTTGTTATTATATACATCTTATAATCGTGTTCTTTCCCTCAAAGATACCCTCATACATGAATGGCATGCATTATTAAATCAGTTTTATCAATTATTGTTTCAAAAAAATTGAAAAATTATATAGTTAATTTTCTTCAGCGATAATCCCAGAGCACTGACGGATCTCGAGAACGAAACCTTCCATAATTGTTTTCACCATTTTCAAAATAATAGAAGATGAGTTTTAAACAAATCGTTTGAGTTAGATGTTTTGAGAAAACTTATGACCGAGTGTTTAATATCATGGTTACTGGGTTCATTAAAATATTTTCTGACGAACTTCAGCGAGAAACCTGCCGTTCATAAGTTGTGAGACATACATAAGACAGAAACATATGTTCATGTAAGCAAAACTTCTTAGTAAGAAAAACTGGACCAAAATTAGCGTACAAAGTGAGTAAATGTTTAAATCATGTTAGGAGACTATCGTATTTTGAATTTTATGTTAAGGATAAACATGGTCCGAGAACAATCATAAAAAATCTTTGATATTGGTCCCTTTATTCACTACAGTTTTATAATCGCTAAATGTTATTCAGGCTGAAACTTTAAATAAGAGAACCTTTATAAAAGAGGTATTGAAGAGAACATGTCACACAAAGGTTTGCCCTTAGACTTATGTACTATGATACATCATTCTGTAGGAGATGATAAAACATGAAACTCGTGATTGACTCTCTTCTTTCGCCTAGTTTCAAATGATTAATTTTATAGGCATGGTTTTCTATGTCATGCGCGATAATGTAAAGAGTTGTATAAATTAAATTTGTTGCTATAACTTTTTTCATAGTTTATTTCACCTATCTTCACGTCTTCAGTGTGCGCTGCTAGTTCATGTTGGTCTCCGGATAGTGAACCTCAACAAGGAACGGCCTCTCTGGTGTATAATGGAACCGTCTCGTTGACTGGTGGAAACATGACAGGGGGTGAGTTCCTTCTACTTATAAATACCACTTGAAGTATACATAAGGAAAAAAGTTAAGCACCCCCAAGTTTTTCACCAGTAAGTTTTGTCTGAGAATAAAGAGGACCACATTGCAGTAAAAGTAATTGTATGATATGATAGAATCATAATTTTGCAATTTAAGAACGTAATTCCATTAAAATATCATTTCGCATATTTTGAATAATTGCAGTTATACAAATTGGTAATTTTGAGATCAAAAGGTGAATATGTTCAGAAAGTCAATATGTTTTGTTTTAATGTGTATTATTCCATTATTCCTATTCCACTGATCAAACTTTATTATGGATCTCTTAAGCAAAAGTCACTAGTTACAGCAGTATGGACCTCCAAAATCTCATTTTTTGGAAAATGACCCATTCATAAAAACGGACTAAATGGGGCAGTTTTAACCGTAACAACGACTATAAAGCAAAAAGAAGTATAGGGTTAGTGAGTCAAAGTGAAAGAAGACCACCTTTATTCCAAAATCGTCTGGTTGTGGCAATTTTCTAAAAATTATCGAAAATTCTTATCAAATTTCAAAACCCAATTATGTCCTTATTGTGAAGGATATGTGTTTTTTTAAAGTGTAAATTTGTACCCTATAACATAATTGTTGTTCATGACAACTAACATCAGAATCCAGCGCATACTTTTGACAAACGAACGATAGTTATTTTGGGTGAAAAATCAGTACCCTTACGTTTTTCATGTATGATGCTTTTAAAGATACAAAGTCACGAAAAAACTTTAGTGTCTATGTCAAGGGGATCCAATTACTCATATTCTCCACAGATGCATTTTGCAATTTTGAAAATAGGGGGGTGCTTAACTTTGTTCTCTTTGTATATAACAAACACTTGTTATTTAAGTTATGAACGCTGTGCCTCTGATTTTGCACAGCAACGTTCTTGTAGTAAAAAATTACACTGTTATTTATTTTCATAACATTGATTCATAGACCCCTTATAAATTAAAGGAAGCACAAGAGCTAATTCTTAAAGAATTTACTGAAGTTAACACGACGTCAGAGTCATTATATTAACTTACAATAAGCAATTACAAAAATCAATGTATCATACTTACAATTCAATCAACATTCTTTAATGTAAAATATATATGTTACAGTCAATATGTCAAATCAGTCATTTCGTCAATTGCCTAAATGTATCAGGCACTTTATCAAATGACTGCAACGGTCAGTACCCTGTGTTTTTGACAATTCGACTGTTAATGTTAAGGACATATGTCAAAATAATCATAACGTGTCACTGAAGTGTTGTAAGTTCGTAATGTCTCAATAGATCTGGTCTACCTTAATTCACACATATAAACACATATAATGTAAAATATATATACACACATACACATACACACACACTCATACTTATATATATTTAAGTTTATTTTCTAAAATTCAGAGAATGGTTTAAGCGAGCGAAGCAAATATTTTTTCATTGACCTTGAAAACGTCATCCACGTGAGCGAGGTCAATATTCAAGGTAAAAAGATCAACAACTTGAATTATTCCATCGAAGGTGTCAAATGGAATGAAATATTTATGGGAACAGAAAAGAAAGACACCAGCTCTGGATTTCTGGTAAGGATAAAGTCTCTATATTTCCTTAAATTAATTGTCCAAGAACATTATTCCACAATCAAAACATCAAGATGCTTGTCAATTATAGAGCTCATTGGCATAGGGGAGGATGAATTATCAATGTTTCATATAAATTTTAATATTGATTATTTTTAATTTCCTGTGCTAATGGTATCAAAGCATATATATTTGATAAGAGATAGATGATTCAAATCAATCAATTTCTTTTCGAAATATCCATTCTGTTTAACCGAGTATGCTATTTCAATTTAAAATGTCATTCGATGGCCATATAAATGACATGCATTTAAAGTGAAACTCCTAGCAACATGTGGTCGACAGAATGAAGCATTTGCATTGGTTTGCTTTGGTTCAGACCAGGTTCGTGAGTATCAATGTCACTGGACTGGAAAACTCTTCAGTGGAGGTGATGGGTTGTACCCTGGAACACTTCAGTCTCATCACAGGTGGACTTCAGGTAAGTGTTTACTCATCACTACTTGCATTTATCATATATTGGGCAGTGTTATCGGTGCAATAAACCCATCTGGTAATCATGTTATCAGATCCCTGATAACAATGCAAATGAGGGTAACTAGGTCGCACTACTTTCGCTAGCTCCGTACCGAGAAGAGCGAATCCGAAAACATTTCCTTGGCAATTTTGATATGTCTTACAGCCTTTTCGTTAAATTAACCAATAGTAATATGTTTCAACTGGATAAGGAAATATTTGGATTGCATTTATACAGGTTTGTTTAAAGAAATGTTCTCTCAAATTACGTTTCAACAAATATACCCCGAAAGTCATCTTAAAGATCATCATGTAATGTGTTTATTACTCAGCCAGTGCCATAATACGGTTAACTTTAGAAGACAGGTAGTATATGTATAAAGTATATGCTAATGGTTCAATAAAGAAGCTGCATTCCAATTTCAAAAATCTTTCTAGCCTTTTTGTTGTCACTAATTTAAAAGATATCAGATTTTTCTGGGTTTTTTTTCCAAAATGTGAATATTTTCATACTTATTATTATTATTATTATTATTGTCGTCGTCGTCGTCGTCGTTGTTGTTGTTGTTGTTGTTGTTATTATTGTATTAATAAGTGTTTCAGCTGTTAAACGTTTGCATTTTGTTCCTCAAATTGATATTGGTAACATTTTGTCAGTCCGGAAACACGGAATGGGCTTCAAGTAACAAGACCCTTTTGGTAACCAACGAGATCCTTATTGGCCCAAACAGCATGTTGACCGTGAACCCTGGGGTCAAGGTCATGTTTAATGTCGACGCTGGTTTTGTCGTGCAAGGTGAGTGAGAGAATACCAGAGTAATTTTGATTTTATCAAAGTGTACTGACCCGATAAGTCAAAGCTTACTTTATTTTTTAATAAGACCTTCAATCGGTTGTGAAGAATAGGCATATAACTTATGTGCATACACTTAAAGCCTTGGCTTGTGAACGTAAGACAATTGAAGGCAAGCATTAGCTCAAGTATGAATGTAAATAAGGACCTGTCTTACTTTTTGCATTTTGAGGCAACCATAAGTTAAGTTAGTAAATCTAAACTTGGACAAGTAGATAATATACAAGTTATTTGACACATATGAAAGCCAAATTAGATTTTGTATAAAATTAACTTCCAAACCTTCTTTTACATTAAAAAAGTCTTGACTTGCAGGGTCGTTGATTGCAAATGGAACAGCTGGAAACCCGGTATTATTTAGAGGTTTTCACGACAACAAATGGTCCGGGGTCAAAGTAGTCAATTGCAGTAAGGAGATATATTTCCGAACATACTGTTGTATTTAATTTGTGTAGTTTGCACTTGCTATTAAACAATCATAATGTTATTTAAAACGAAATTTTCCTATTTTAGCTTTAGAAATGCTTATCTTGCTTAAACGAAATATCAATTTGCTAATTCGTATAGCAATCGATGTATGATTGATGTCCCTGTATTTTAAAATTGATTGATTGGCCTAAAACAATGTTTAAGAATATGGATTCGAACCGTTACCCAAAGTACAATGTACATACCAGAAGGCCGAAAAATGCTTTCTCTGCTGGATAAAATGCCTCAAACGCAATTCAGAATACTTTTAATTCCATGATGTTTTTTCTAAGTTAGAATGGTAATATTAATGTGAGTTGGACGTGAGATTTTGGGTGCTTGCACATATAAGACGATTGTTCAATTTCAATTGTAAACATTTATGAAAAAATTAATCAATGATATTTTGGATTCATATAACCACATGTTGTATTTTGAAACGATTGAAAACGTAATTCGTGTGAATACAAAACATAACTGCATTCATATTTTCTTCTTTTCTCCAGCTTTGTACATGAATCATGTTGATGTTGTCAACGGAACAAGTTTGAGAACGACAGCTAATTCGTCAGCCGTAGATGTCATACTCAACAACTCAAGAATAGACATGGATAAAATGGACTTGAGATCCTCTTTACTAACAGTTAGAATAACATCGTCAAACATATCATTCAATTCCATGCAACTCATAATGGCAAACAAATCGGACGAAATGCAACAAAACGAAAAGAGACCTGCCACAATCGTAATAGCTTCCTCCATCCTATCTGGCAGAAGCTCAGGTGACTCCTCCAACTCGAGTGTCACTATACACAGTGAGAAGAGAGCTGCTGACCCTTCCCTGGTACTCCAAGACTCCACAATAACAGGGCAAGAACACTGGCTCAATCTCTCTTCCAAAAGCGACAGCTTCAATGCCACCATCTTAGAGAATCGTTTTACAACAAATGTTTCTATTGAAGGCTTGTTCATTGTCATTCATGTTGGAAATAATCTTTTCCAAACCCCAAGTCAGCTTTTCATTGATATTGGTGAGCGAATATGGAGAGGAATGGATCATGCCCAACTTGCAAGTCATAGATTTGCTGCTTTGAAACTTGACTGGAGACAAGAGAAGATATACAGAACAAACAACGTGTCAGTCGAGGCATCGGTTGTTGAAAACAACTTTACTGGAAGTGATGTCAGAGTTACTTGCCCTTACCGCGTGACTAAACCTGTGAAGATATTCGGTAATGAGTTCAGAAGATCGGCCTTGCACTTGGGAACACCTGATGTTGTGATTAAGAGAAACAAGTTCATTCTGAAAACTCCTCAAGTAGTATACAGTGGAACCACTTATGAGTTTCATGAAATAGATGCCAGGGAAAACTTTTGGGGTTGTCGCACCACTGCTGCAATTGAAAGGAAGATTTTGGACTATATACAAAACACAAGGTAAATTACTTACCATACTTTAAAGACACCTCGTTTATAGCGTGTGATGGGAAACAACTTGGAGGACGGGTTGTGTTGTCACGTGACAAGAGTCCTTATACAGCTGTGAGTGATATCTTTGTAGGGAAGGAGGACACATTGATAATAGAACCTGGCGTGAAGATACGTTTCAAGAAGGGGCTTGCCTTTACAGTGGATGGTAAGAAAGGATTTCCTTAAATTTTTCAAAAATTAAATTTTGAATAGTATAACACTGTCATATCCACTGCAAACTATTGAAATATATTTAGTTGATTTAATAAGTTACAAAAGTTGATTTTGATTACACGAATACCATTTTTAATAACTTTGCTATTTAAAAAAATGAAACTAACACTCTCACAATGCAGCAGCATACTTTAGTATCTACCCAATTGGGTGAAGAGAAGCAATATCTCTCTCAAATTTAAAATAGTACCTGAACGATTTCAGGATACGGTGAGTTAATTGAAACACAGAGGGGCACTTTTTATTATAATACTTAATTATAATTATATTCTGTGAAATACTTGAAATTAAAAACACCACATTTTTATTTTTAGGCAGTTTGCTGATGAAAGGAAGCCCGACCCATCCTGTTGAGTTGGTACCTGAGACGGAAGGGAAAGAGTGGAAGGGTCTTATTCTCGGACCAAATACACGTATGTTATAATGAAGCTGCGTGTGTACTACGATTACATTCCCATACCGCGTAGGTTTTACCTCAATACAGATTCGCTTCGTGATATTAAACTTGAATTCATGCAGAATATTCTGAGTTTTGAGTAAGTTAAATCTGGGCGGAGAAGATTCTGACAAACCATTTATGATTATCTGTTATCATTTTACATTTGTTTTTGGCTTATGTGTCCAAATACCCCTTTTCAAAACAAGCTAAAATTAGTATTTTCATTTCCACAAAGGACCGAGTATTCGCCAGGCTGGTGGTGCTGACGACCGGGAGGGCACGGTATTAGTATGGAGTCGAACCCGGTATGCACCGATGTGCTTCTCTGATGACACCTTCAACTACTCACATGCTGACGTCATCTGCAGAATGGCTGGATTCGAGTACGTATCGTATCTATCCTTCTCATATAAAATCTGCATACTGCTGCATACCGAAAGTTTATTCATTGAATGTTCATGACTTATGTATAAAGATCTAGATCACTCATTATTATTTTGAAAGATGAGAATGAAAATTATTGTTTGCGTAATTCTGACCTCTTGTCACTTCAGTGAGTTGCAATGATAGTTACATACAAATTGTGGGTATGATATACAATGATGTCAAGGTAACATGGATCTTCACTTATGTAGTGACAATTCAACATTGTCAGTTTTGATCATGATCAGTTTTGTTTCCCATTGCTACGGTGCCTCAAAAACATCCCACATTACATGATATTTGCACTAGGAAACGCAGGTAAGTGAACAATCTTAAGAGTATGCAGCAGTAACCACATGCCACGAGATAATATAAATGTTCCATGCAAAAATACGAACGTCCGAAAAGGCCCCAAGTTGAAACAGTTCAGAAATTCATGTTGGCGTATCCGCAAGCTCTCCTGGGCGACCAACATTAAAAAGATATATATAATCGCCAGCCTATAAGGACTCTGGTTGCTTAGTCAGCGGTTTCAGAAACAAGCCTTCAGCAAACGCTGCGTCCTTGACTGCTGTTTTTGTTCTAATTTTTTTTTGGTGCCAATAAGATTCATACTTTGATTCACGCGTAGCTATTTTAAAAACACAGTAAATCCAATTCATTTTGAGAGCCTTGTCCAAAATAAACCACTGCGGCAACATTGTACTCATTCTTGATCCAAGTCCTGCAGGAGGAGTGAGTATAGGACCTCTGCAGACATTCTCCGGCGGGAGGACCACTTACGTACGCTACAGTTTCGGGGACAAACTTGTATGTTCTGGGAAGGAGCCGGATTTGATCAACTGCAAGGGGGAAAAGTCTGGATCTTACTGTAGCTACAGCAATGGCTATCCTGACAAACCATTTGTACGATGTCTGGGTGATAAGATTGTCAAAAATGAGTCAGGTAATGCAAAAGGTAATTATGATATAGTTGTCGGTCTGTAAGATTATGTATCTTGTTCATCCCGTTCTCCAAATATAAATTTGGAGACAATATAAATACAAAGAAAATTCCATGTTTATCATATTCAGAGTTAATAAGTAGTGATTGGATTTTGAACGCATATTCCGACATTACATTTTTTAAAAATTCAATGGTCAACATTTTATTCAAACATTTCCAAGGTAATTATTTGTTGTTTTTATTTATAGCATCATCGAATATAATTCAACTGACTAACGTCATAGTACGAGGCACGGTTGAAGGAATACTTTTGGCTGGGAACGTCTCCGTATTTGACAACGTTACTTCAAAATATTCTAAATCTGCTGGAGTGACATTTGACCCCGGGTTCAAGGGCGACCAGCTACAAGTAGTTAGAAACCTGACCTCTTCATTCAATCATGATGGAGTCATCATCGAATCCGACAAATCCTACCGAAACATCGTATTCAACGAATGTAACATCAGAAGCAATGAAGGCTATGCATTCCTTCTAGCTGGGTACCCGTCAGTTTTGATAAAAGACACAACCATCAATGGCAGCAAGGTTGGCATATACAGTGACCACCACAATGATCTCAACGTCACAGTTGACTCCACCAGTTTCTTGAACTTACGCACGGCTGTGTATCTGGAGTCAAGTGAGAGTGTCAGAGGACAACGTATTTATAAACAATACTGGGATAGATGTTGTCAAGATTCAGTCAATATACTTTTACGAAACCCCCTATCCTACACTGATCAACGCTTCTGGATCAATCCAGAGAAATGTGTTCAGAAAAAACTCTGGAAATACAATGGTAGCTGTGGATCTTGCAGACAACTACAGGACAAGGATTTCAGGAAACGTGCTGGGAGACAACAACGCCACTCATGCTATATCCATAGACGCAGGGGAAGTAATTCTCACGAACAACACTTTGACGAATCTTCTGACAACATGTGAGGTATCCTCTACACAAGAAAGGGATGTTACGTCTGCGAGAAATGAGAACGACTTCGAATTGAGTAGCACCACGATGTCAAATACAAACGTTTGCTGTGAGAAGTTTACTTCTAATCTCCATCATCTGCTACCCTCATCTTTGCCACTAACACCACTTCCACGTTCATCAATGCCACACACACCACTCCCACCTTCATCACTGCCAATAACACCACTTCCACTTTCTTCACTGCAAAAAAACACCGCTACCACTTACATCACTGCAAAAATACCACTCTCACCACTGCCAAAGTCACCCCTCAAAATTTCATCACTGCCAATAATACCACTCCTACTTTCTTCACTGCCAATAACACCACTTCCACTTTCTTCACTGCAAAAATACCACTCTCACCCTCATCACTGCCAATAATCCCCCTCAAAATTTCATCACTCTCAATAACACCTCTCCCACTTTCATCACTGCATATAACACCACTCCCTACCTCATCAATGCATATAACACCACTGCCAATAACACCATTCCCACTTTCATCACTGCAAATTACACCACTCCAACTTTCATCACTGCAAATAACATCAACCCTATTATATTCACTGTATATAACACCACTTCCCCTTACATGACTGCCATTAACACCTTTCCCATTTTTTCACTGCAAAAATAGCAGTCCCACTTTTATCACTGTAAATAACACCGCTCTCACTGTCATCAGTGCCAACAATACCACTCCCACTATCATCACTGCCAATAATACCACTCCCACTATCATCACTGCCAATAATACCACTCCCACTTTCATCACTGCCACCATCATCTACATATTTTATCGCTAATGGAAACGGCAGCAGCAACCTAATCACCATTGTTCTAATCAGCACCATGACCATTGTCTTCTTGTTGTCTTCTTTTGACTGCAACACTGTGGTCTAGATGAATGGTGTGCGATATAGCTCCTGCATTTTCAATTGTGCTCATTATTCCTATTTACTGCTTGCCATATAGACATACTTCTGTACATGTCAACGTCCCTTATCATAACATCATCATCACTTAATTGTTATAATCATCACTACAACTGGCACTATCATCACATCCTTTACACCGCCACTGATTTTATTTTCATCTTTACCATTACAACTAGTAACTACAATCACCACCAATATCAATATCGACATCATTGGCAACATTGCATTCACCAACACCATCATATTAACTCTTTACACACGATGGCTTTGATATCATTGACCGTTTGTTATATGAAAAGATGTTTCTAAATCCATACTGTGTAATGCGATGTCCGTTACCAGTCTGATTAAAATCGACCGTGTTCCGAGGAATAAAAGTTTCAAAATATTGACTCTATCGAGATTCGAACTCTATCTGTCTAGGCTATCCTCTCCACATCGATCTGACTGCAGCCTTCTGTAACGCACGTGCTTACGTAAACTCAGCTAACCAATCACAATGCGTGCGGCAAAAGCATTCGGTATCAGAAGCTAAGGCAAAGTAACTCCCATTTAACCTTGATCGCCGCTATCCTTAATTTAAACCCAATGATGTGATTGGTTCGCTGATGACTAGGTTTTGTCTGCGCTAAACTGATGTCAGCACGTGCGAGCAGTGAGGCTGCCTTCAGATCGATGTGGAGAGGATAGCCTAGACAGAGTTCGAATCTCGATAGAGTCAATATTTTGAAACTTCTATTCCTCGGAACACGGTCGATTTTAATCAGACTGTGTCCATGACTTGCAAGTACTTCGTCATTAAAGAAATCACGTTACGTTGTGCATGAACTTGAAGTTAAGGTGTAATGTGCTACAATGTAATTAGGTGGAATAATGCCGTTCTATGCGATCAACTGCACTGAGCATTTGGGCCGTCATCCCTGCAGCCATAGTAATAAACAAGCTTTTGCCTATGATATATCTTTCTCTGTAAGTAAAGCACAACTGTTTGAAAAATAACTTTCTCGGTCATGTTGTATAGTGGTAAGGTCAAACCTTACTCAAGAAGGACCTAGGCAAAGGTTCCTATATCATATCCAATCATATTATTAGAGGATTATAATACTTGATGCAATATTATTGAAATATGTTTGCAATTATTTAAGAACATCTTTAAATTTTAAATTATACTATTTTACTTTCAGCAAAATACAACAGAGTGTGTAAAATTTGTCTCCAGCGAGATCAGCCAGACCCCACCTCATCTGCTAACAGTACAACATAAACCTATCTATTCTCCTATATGAGATGATTTATGTCATGTTTTCAATTCGTCGACTTACATCACTGATGGTCCAAATGTGTCCCAGATCTGTTCACTGTCAGTTAGCCCGACTCTTCATATTGCCGGATCTATGCCTGCAGCTTTCACTTCTACTTAAGAACTGTTACACCTGCACGAGATACACGTGCAACTGTGATGTCTGCACTCCGAGACCTGAACTCAATTCATTTATCCCTCCCGCCCAAGGAAAGAGATTATCGGGGTTTTTTTAATAAGCAACATGAATAAATTGACTAAAACTTATTAACGAAAGTGCTGTGTGATTTTTGCAAATTCCGTTAAAAATTATGTTTTACTTGAAATGCAAGTTATACTTGTTCGTAAAGGTCTTATTTCTAAGACACTTTTTTCGTGTTATATCAAATTTTGCATGTCTGTAAAAACTATTAAAATACCTTGATCAAGGAAAGAATATCATTAGCAGGTTATACGCTTGATTATAAAAGGTATTTTATAATTCGTAATTGCTAATAGGGTGAAGGTTGTTTAACATAAAACTACTGGTGCATGAAGATGTTTTGATAAGACTGTAGGCATTCTTCCATGTAGGCATTAGTGAACGCCACCGAACGAAAATGGCTCTCTTGCACATGCCCGAAGTGGGTTGTGACAACATACTGAGAAATGCCTTGTGTGTAGTTAATGTAACATGATTACGGTCTTCGTAAGTTCAGAGAAACGGTGGGGAAAACCGGATTAAACCGTCAATTAATCCTGATCAAGGTTCTGATTCAGATTCTTTATTACCTTTATCTGTACAGATAATTGGTACATAATGAAAACGTTATGGTACAGGTTGTGGATGTTTAACATGGTGACAATAAAATAAGAGTTTAAAGGAGGATATACAATTACAATTTTATCATAACTTACTTATCAAATTATTTCTCAATAAACTAGTCTTATATAAATATTTACCCAAGTTACACAATATCTTTACATTATTACAACTAAAAAGTTGAATAAACTTTATTACTGATGGACATTTATAATAATAAGGTTTGATATATAATATTCTATAGTTGATATACGATGGACATTTTAATACGAAATGGAATTCGTCTTCTATATCATCTTTACACATTAGACATTTACGATTAGCAATATTCATTTTATTATATCTACCAGTTTCTACAGCTAACTGGTGGGAACTAAGCCTAACTTTAGACAAATAATTTCCAAACAGACGTGGAATAGATTTACGTAAATAATATTGAAGTGAACATTGATCAATTATATTATAATATATCACACATTTAGAAGAACTAGACAACTGACTAAAGATATACTGGACCGATGATCATGAATTCTTTGTTTTATAACTGATAGATAATCTGTTGGTAATTCCTGCTTCAACCATATCTCACTGAAACCAATGTCCGACAATACACTTTTAACCTGATACGTCCAATTCTTGACACACGGGTTTCCACTTCTTCATAAAGATATTCATAACAACCTCTTAAAATACTGTTATCAGACACAAGAAACTTACACCAATATTCAACCATGTTATATTGTCTTTTAAATACATGGAGCAACGGATAACGACCTAATTCCCCATAAACCATTGAGTTACATGTTGATTTCTTAAAGATAATATATCCCACTTTTGTATCCAACTTCAATCCCCATTTTCATAAAGACAATACATTCAAGTAAATAAAACACCAAACAGACTTTCGATGCGTCCTTTAATTAAAAAGATATAACAGTTCAAAGTGCATAGAAATTGGCCACCTCGAAAGCCCAATTTAAAAAAGTCCCTAGAGTGGCCCGAGCTCTCCTTCGGCGGATGTGACGTCATAGACAGGACTCGCTCCGCGTTTGGTTGAGAACAAATATATATCAATGCAGATATGGGTCGCAGTCGTCTACGTTTTCATTGCGAAAGAGACATGCCTTCTTCCTGCGTTGCTGCCAACTGTACTAATAAGAAATCAGGAGACATTCAAGTGCATCGGTTTCCATGCGGCTTTTTATAAGTACAATTAGTGAAAATAATTACGTTCACGACCGCTGGAATCTATAATGTAAACAATGACACAGATCAGCCAGTCGTTACGAATCCTGTCTATGTCGTCACAACAGAATAACATGTATTGTTAAATCACGCAGGCTATTTATCAATATGAAAAAAAACTTTCGAACAAAATGAAAGTTGTCGATGAACGGTATACAATGTCATATATATGTTTACTGAAGTGACATTTGCATCATATTTCGCACAACATTTTCTTTTTTTTAATTTACTTTCGCGTCACCCTAGTTCTAAAGTGGATGATTGATGTATAGTTATCTAACTATCTTATTATCTAATATAACATAGCTTGCGCAAGCGTTAGTTACATTCTTTTAAAGCCTTAAGGATTTTGGTAACCTTTCCATACGATCTTCTTTTGCAAATGATTGTCATAATCAATAGAAAAGCATCTCTTAATTTATTGGTTGAATACATATTATAACATATGTTTTTCTACTAGCTCTGTGTGATATTCTACAAAACCCATAAAACTACGAAAATTGCGTTATTACACCGGAAAAACATTCCAGTATGTCAAAGTATCAACGAAACTATTTTACCTTCTTTCATAGAATAGGTTTTAGAATAAGTATGAAGGCGTATCACATACCACTCGGTTTATAAGCAATATGGCCGACTCGTCAAGTTTGACTGGAACTTCAACCGCTCGTACATGTTAGATATTTTGTTTTTAACTACCAAACTTGTTTTAGTTCACCCGTAAACCAATCCACTATCTCATTGAAAATATTTACTCTCTTTAATAGAAAAGTGTTTGGAGTCAAATTGAAGGCTTCTCAGATATATATTTTCGTACCGCTCGGTTTAACGGCAAGATGGCTGTCTCGTTGTTTGCAACTCAAACCACAATCACTCGGACACGTTAATTTTTTTTATCTAATGACTACACATCAATCCACTTTCTTTGTGTGTGAACAAAAATATATCACACTCTTTCATAAAACAATTTTTGAAGAGATTGGAGGCTTCTCATATACCCACAACACTAAGGTTACAGGCAGGATGTCTTAATTACTCGCTAATTTCGTCTCTAACTTCAATATTTGATGAGTTAAATGATTTTTTAGATACTAAAATTAATGCTTCACTACACCGGAAACCATTTTTCTATCTTTGATTGTCAAAAACCTTTTTTTAACTTCATTCATATGAGAGTTGCCAGAGTCAGATTTAAGGATTCTAACATATCCCAATGTCACTCAGACAATAAAGCTGACTCATCAATTTCATCTCTAACTTCAAACGCCCAAACAAGTTAAAATATTTTTGTTCAAATTGTAGAAACTGCTTCACTACACCTGAGCGTCAATTTAATATCACCGTTTGTCAATAATTACCCCAAGCACTGACACTAAGCAAACAACTCTTTACTGTCCCCCTTAAAAATACATCTACGAGGGTGAAGCGATCCATCGGCGCTACGAGTGAAAGAAGTAAGAAGTCTACGGCATTACAGGGCATTGGTGATTCGTATTATCATAAATAATTTATAAATCTGTGCATATTCTGTCCAATAATATATTCTATTGGTATCTTAAGTAAAAGTACAGCGCATTTGGTCTTGTCAATCACGAGAAAAACAACATGGCGGAACGATTGCGAATGGCACGGAATCTTTGGGTTAATATCAGTCTGATTAAAATCGACCGTGTTCCGAGGAATAAACGTTCATAAATATTGACTCTAGCGGGATTCGAACAGACTCTATCAGGAGCTGTCCTCTCCACAACGGTATGAAAGAACCCGCCTTCCTCGTACGTTCTTAAACCACCATATTTTTTAGCGCAGACAAAACCTACTCATTCGAAGAACAATCACATTATCGCGTATTAAATAACGATAGCGGCGACCAAGGTTAACGAATGGTAAAGGGGAGTTACTTTCCCTTACACCCCTTGGGAAGTTATTTCCTTTGTTTTATTTGAAGAGTATATGCCACAACCACCATGTGCGCAGGATGGTAATCTAATAACTACTATGGTCGGTTATGAGTGAGTAGATGAGTTGGGAGTTTAACGTGTTTTTTAAAAAACAACATTTCAGTTATTAAACACCTGGATCGGTTATAAGATGTTCAATGTGCACAGACAAATGGACTTGTAAAATTTTGATATTTTAACAAGCTAGATATATAAGATTTATAAAAAGCATATATGGGATCCGAACGAGGGATCTCTCTGTTGACAAGCAACACCTCTACCACTTGAGCTAACGAGTTTTCATGTCAGCTGGGGTACTTATTACAGTTACATCCCTTGAACGAAGAAGTGCAGCGAAATCGAGCTGGTGAAAAAATCGGTATTTTTGTGAGTTGAATGCAAAAAACACTACAAATATTACCCACAAAGACATTGTCATATACACAATATACGTTTCATAACGCAAAATGGACTCAAATTCACTGAAATTAGCCGATAGAGACATAAATGTGCTCGGCAACGATTGTGCAGTAGATTTTGTGAACAGTGTAATGGCGGGCGCTAGCCAACCAGTTGAAGTTATGCTTGTCGGTGAAAGTGAGGAACCCAAACATGAACTTAGCACCAACACTAGAAATAACACCTGTAGGAAAAGAAGTCTCTCACATTCAGAGCTTATTAATTCGAGGGAGGTTACGAAAAAGTCAAAAGGTGGAAGTGATGATGTAAACAGTCCAGTTTTCGATCACCAATCTGGTTCAGAAAATCGTGAAACGGAAGATGCTAGTAATAGACACATTTTGGAAGCAGTTACAAAATTGTCTTCAGATTTTCAATGTTCCTTCGTTTCTCTGAACACTCGTATTGAACATTTAGAAAATAATTTGGAGGAATCTATTGCAAACAAGCTTGCTTCCAAGTTTAAAAGCATAGCATCACAAGTAGTGAGCGAGGAGCTGAAGAGTGTTAGAAAGGAATTTGATGAGAAATACCAAATGATAAATAAAAGTTTTGATGTACTGAAAAGCAAATGTGAAAATGTAGGCCAATCATATGCAAATGTTGCTAGTACAAGTGCTAACAAAGAGAGTATAGAAAATAATGTTGTTATTAGAAACCTGAAGTACCATCCTGACGAAGCTAAGGACCACAAGCTCACACATCACAAGGTATCTGCCCTTATCAAGGATGGTCTCAAACTGATGAATATTAAGGTGCTTACAGCTGAGAGAAAGCAGGGTAGGGGTGAGAGTCCAGGCATCATTAAAGTTAAGCTCTCTTGTAGAGAACATAAAGTAACTCTCCTCAAGGCAAAATCAAAACTCAGAGACTCACAAGTTTACAAGAATGTCTTTATTGACAGTGAACTCTCACGAGATGATTTAAGAACACAACATACACTCAGAACAATTCTAAGAGAAATGGGAAAAGAAAATAAATTCAATGTATATGGCTCTCGCCTTGTACCCAAAAAGCAATAGGACAACTTTGAGGTTTGCCTTTGGAATGTGGGAGGGTGGTCCCTCAAAGAGACTGATAATTCAAGTTTTAGAAATAATGTAATAACTTCTCTTTCATTTGATGCAATAGCAATATGCGAAACATTTTTAAAGGATGATGAAGAACTATTAATTCCTGGCTTCAAGTGGTATGGAAATAATCGGAAAACCAAACATGTTAAAGCAAGGCGTGGTTCTGGTGGGGTGGGATTTCTTGTGAGAGAAGAATTACTGAACAATTTCAAGATTGATGTTCTAGACGATACTAGTGAAGATATCCTCTGGCTGAAATTCAATTCCAAGAGTTCAGACTTTAGCTTATGTATTTGTGTTTGTTACCTAAGCCCTGCTGGCTCCTCATATTATCGCGACCCTGAAGAATTCTTTGCCACACTAAGAAACCAGCTATGTGTCTATCAAACAGATGGAATTGTAAACATATACGGAGATTTTAATTCAAGAATTGGAGATAATACTGACTACATTGAAGGTGTTGATAACATTCCCAACAGAAGCGGGTTGGACCTCACTGAAAATTCTCATGGTAATTATTTGTTGGACTTTTTAATTGACAGCAATATGTGTATTTTAAATGTCAGGAAAGGAATAAACAACTTTACTTATGTTACACCTCAGGGAAAATCAGTTATAGATTATGTCATTGTGCCACATGAACAGTTACCACTAATTACAGATTTTACAGTTGAAACTATCACGGAAGTCATAAGCAGATATGATATCACTGTGCCCCAGTCAATTCCAGGTCACTCAGTTCTCACAGCATCTTTTTCGCTATCCGGATTTATGAATAATAAAAGAACATTACCAACAAGTGATTTCCATACGAATGTGCATAATGATGAAATAAAGCAATGTAAACCAGGTTTTAAGCTTGAGAAGATTCCTTCTGACTTTCTGTCAACTAACAGCAGTGAAGAGGCCGTAAAAGCAACGATTACAAAGATTGAAAATAAACTATCCAATGCCAATGATATTGATTTAGCCTATGATGAATTTGTTTCCTTAGTTCAAACTGAGCTGGATAAAGAGGTCCCTCGGAATAATGTATATAAGCATAAATCTGGGACAGGAAAGTGCCATACTAAACCTTACTGGGATGAGTTCTTACAGGAAGCATGGAATAAAGTTAAGTCTGCAGAAAAGAGTTGGTTAAAATGTACAGGATCCAATGAAAGGAGGAAACATCTGAAACACAATTTTCAATCTGTGCGAAATAACTTTGATAAACTGCATAAGAAATATAAGCGTAAACATCAACTGAAGAAACAGGAATCACTAGCTTCACTTCTTGAGCAACATGCAAATGGTGACTTTTGGAAAGAAATAGGCAAATTAGGACTGGGAAATGAGCGTAAAAATCATATTCCTATGAAGGTTAAAGGTGACAATGGTGATATGATTTCTGATGTTAAGCTTGTTTTAGACAAGTGGAAAACTGACTATGATCAACTTTATAACGCACAACCAACAAATATTTATGACGATAATCACTTATATAAAATCAAACATGAACTGTCTCGTCTTGAAACAACCAATAACACTAACACTCTTCTAAATGATCCAATTACTTTATGTGAAGTAAGATCAGCAGTGGCAAGGGCTAAGAAAGGCAAGGCAACCGGTGTAGATGAAATACCAGCAGAAACTTTAAAGAATGATAATAGTATTCTTTTACTACACAAAATATTCAACTATTGTTTCCAGAATGGATTAACCCCAACAGCATGGAGACAAGGGATAATCAACCCCATAATCAAACCTGGAAGTACTGATCTTCATGAGCCTTCAACTTATAGAGGAATTACACTCCTTTCAGTTCCCTGCAAAATATTCTGTGATGTTTTGAACCAAAGACTTACTAAATGGATTGAAGAAAATGACCTACTTGTTGATGAACAAAACGGATTTCGAAATAAGCGCAGTTGTATTGATCATATATACACCCTCTAAATAGTTATTAACAACAGAAAAGTGTCTAAGCAAAGTACATATGCCTGTTTCATTGATTTAAAGAAAGCGTTTGACAATATCAACAGAGACTGTTTATGGTATAAAATGAATAAAGCTGGAATATCAGGAAATATGTATACAATGATTAAGGCTCAATATGAAGATGTTCAGTGTTCAGTGAGAGTGAACAGTTATATGACCCCAACATTTAAAGTAAAGAATGGTGTTAAACGGGGCTGCTCCCTATCTCCAACACTCTTTTCATTATATATTAATGACTTAGCAGAGGATATCAATGCTTTAAATTGTGGCATTCAGGTGGATAATTTCAACTTATCATTATTATTGTTTGCAGATGACATTGTATTAATTGCCCCAAGTGAAAGCTCTCTTCAAACAATGCTTTATACAGTGCATGAATGGTGCCAGAAATGGAGATTACAAATGAACAGTGAAAAAACTAAAGAAATTCATTTTAGAAACAGGAATGTGAAAATAACTAGTTCTAAGTTCTCATGTGGACCTCTTGAAATTGATATAGTGGACAAATACAAATATCTTGGACTCTGGTTTAATGAAAATCTGGACATGAAATTTAGTGTTAAAGAGTTATCCAAGTCTGCACGCAGAGCCTTGTCCTGTATTCAGTCTAAGTGTATGCAAGCCGGTGGAATGACCCACAATACCTTCACGAGGCTGTATGAAGCGGTGGTACAACCTGTCCTCCTATATGGAGCTGCCATCTGGGGACTTACAGGGCACAGTTGTGTTAACTCAGTACAAAATCAAGCATGTCGTTTCTTTCTCGGTGTACCAAAATCTACATCTGCATGTGCCTTAAGAGGTGAAATGGGATGGAAGAGTTGTCTCAACAAACAGAGAGTTGAAGTACTGAAATTTTATTCAAGGTTGACTAAGCAGAATCGAACCTTACTAAACAGTGTTCTTTCCTGGTCTCGTCGAAGAAGAAAATCCTGGGTGCAACGAGTTATCTCCCTTGCAAACAAACTCTCTCTCAACCTGGACCAGATCACATTGGACAGTATGAATAACTCATATAAAATAATCAAACAACATATAGCCAAAATCGATGATGAACTATGGTTTAGAGAACTTTGGAATGATACAAATCTTCTTAATGGAAATAAATTGAGAACATACCGCACTTATAAGAAAGATAGAGTACCTGAATCATATTTATGCTGCCCTATGCCAAGAAGTAAACGAAAATTGCTAGCTAGATTCCGATGTGGGACCCCGCCTCTGGCCATAGAGACTGGACGTCATACTAGACCTACAACCCCACTGGACGAACGCCTCTGTCCATTCTGTGACGTCATCGAAGACGAAAAACATTTTATGATAGACTGCCCTACATATGATGATATCAGATATAATTTTTTGTTTAAAAACTTTATTGGGCCTGAATATTCAAACCTCACTTCTTCTGAAAAACTTATTTATTTGATGCAAACGTGTGACATTCAAAAACAGCTGGCAGATTCAATATTCCACATGCTCACCAGAAGATGTAAACTTGTGGAGAACAAATAACTTAATATTTTAAAGTAATTCTATGTAAATTGCATTTTATCTCATTTTATTCTCTCTTTGTACATTAATGATGTTGTTGTTTTGTATCTTTTGTATTTTTTCTGTTTATATGAAAGTGTATAACTAAAGGGTAATGAATGGTATGTTTGTGTGTATAGTCAACGCTGTGACTGTTTGATATGTGTTTGTAATATATCAACTATGTGTGTAACAACGAGTAAAGCAGTGTATATGCCAGGTTGAGTGGAGGTTAGTTTGTGTGTGTGTGGGTGGGTCTGCGTGTGGGTGGGTGTGTGTCTGGGGTGTGTGGGTCTGTATGTGGGTGTGGGTGTGTCTGTGTGTGGGTGTGGGTGTGTCTGGGGGTGTGTGGAGGGTGCTGAGTTAGCTTGTGCAGAGGCTGTTGTGTGATAGATACTTATGGTGCATTATGGCTGGAGGAGCATAAGGTAAATCAGTGGGTGCATTGATGTGATGCAAGCGTAGTTGGGGGTATGATTTATTGGTTGTGAGTGAGTTTTTGTGTATGTTTGTGTGTGTGTGTAGGTGTGTAGGTGTGTGTGCGTGTGTGTGTGTGTGTGTTTTATGAAGTGTATGAATAATAGTGTATTGTTTGTTTCAGTACTGTATATTTTAAGTATAATTGTGAAAAATGTCTCTCATAACCCTTTTGGGTGGCCAATATAAAAAGTGATGTTTTTAAATGTATTTTAATCATGTATTGTATTGGGTGAGACAGTAATAAATAATATCTCTCTCTCTCTCTCTCTCTCTCTCTCTCTCTCTCTCTCTCCTCTCTCCTCTCTCTCTCTCTCTCTCTCTCTCTCTCTCTCTCTCTCTCTCTCTCTCTCTCTCTCTCTCTCTCTCTCTCTCTCTCTCTCTCTCTCAGTGCCCAAGAGTATGAAAAGTTTGAAGTTGTCCAACGCTTCTACTGTAAAAAGATACAAGGCTTCCCAAAACAAACGGCCAACCCGGTTGTGCTCGACTGTCTTAAGGTAACTAGCATACAAGGCTACATGGACAAACAAGCTCTCTTACTACTCGGAAAAATCTGTAGAGCGGATTGTAACATGTTCTTTAAAAAGGTGTTCACATACCGTCTGAGTCAAAATTTACTTTTGGATTCAGATAACACCAAGTGCAGACGATCACCCTTGTGTAATATGCTACGACTTTTGAAGAAATATAATCTGAGTAACGTGTTACATAAGTATGTAACCTGTTCAATAACGCCTGACAAAGCTAGTATGAATCGTCTGGTTACTGATCGTATTAGACAGTCAGAGACTGAAACACTGACCAGGCAGATATGCAGCAGAGAAGAACTAAAGAGATATGTTCTAATCAGATCATCCGGAGTCTTGAACATATGGCAACTTGCAATTGACACTCCTCATAATATGCAAATGCTATCAACTATCGCAAAGCTTGGTGTTAGCAAAATTAAGTCAGGGCAGTGTGAGTGTGGAATATTTGCACATGACATTGTGAAACATGTTTGTATGTTTTGTCCTAGGACTATGAACGAAAGAAACAAACTCTTTGAAAGATTATGTGACGTAATTGATTTAAATGTGTTTGTTAACCTATGGAATAACGATGATGACATCATTATGTCCTTTCTGTTTGGAGGATTGCCTCATTGTGTAAATGACATTACTTTCCATATATGGAAAGAATGTATGCTCATGATAGCTAAAAGTTTAAACAAGTGGAAATATCTTTTAATCCCTCATTATGTGATGTAAATTACATTAATTATTCTCTGTAAACTTTGTTTGATGTAAATATGACATGCTTCAACACTTTGTAATCTTCAAACTTGGAGGAAATAAAGTCGATCTATCTCTCTCTCTCTCTCTCTCTCTCTCTCTCTCTCTCTCTCTCTCTCTCTCTCTCTCTCTCTCTCTCTCTCTCTCTCTCTCTCTCTCTCTCTCTCTCTCTCTCTCTCTCTCTCTCTCTCTTATTGTTATGTCATGTCTACACTAATTTCCCCCTGTATATCTTAATAGGTACTAGTCATAGCTTTTGTATATTTCTGATGTAAAGGATCTATATAGTTTATACCTTTAAAATGTAAAGCAGGCGTACATTGTAAATATGCTATTGGATTCGTTCGTCAGAAAACATCAAGCCTAAAAGTGTAAAGTATAACCTTTATAAATTCATTGTATATGAATAATTTACTTTAAAATTATTTTTGGAATGTTCCGCGGGAGTGTAAGCCAAATAAGGACCCGATTGCCTCGCGTTAGGGCAATAAACTCGGCTCGGGCTTTGCCATAACCGCTCGGCACCGGTTATTACGTACATTACATTACATTTACTACATAGATATGATACCGAATGCTTTTGCCGCACTCATTGTGATTGGCTAGTTGAGGTTGTGTCAGAACGTGCAAGCAAGGCGGGTGCTTTCAGACCGTTGTGGAAAGGACAGCCCCTGATAGAGTACGTTCGAATCCCGTTCGTGTCAATATCTTAAAACTTTCATTCCTCGGAACACGGTAGATTTGAATCAGACTGGGTTAATATTGGCTGGTACAGTCTGTTTGCTGATTCCTGCTCCGTATCTCTATTCTATTGAGAAATATATGTTACATTGTTATATATAATTATGTACGTACCGTTTATTCATTTTTGATGCAGTATGTACAGATAGGGAACAGGTGTTTTCGGCGATAAAGCGGGTTCGTAGAAAGATTAAAATATTCAATTTTGAAATACTAAATAAATCTATCTATTGAATTCAGAATGTTTATATGATATTAGCTCATGACTGATCTTAAGATCAAGAATGTGTTTGACTTAAGCGATCTAAATAAGAGAGAAAAACTGACATCTAGTTAGTTGTTAAACCTCGCCATACCACATACTCGTATACTCGCATGCTCGCATCGTATCTCCCTGTATAATCCTTGATTAACTATCCAAAATATATCACATAAAACAAAGTTTGTAAACTTGTTTAGCATCAACGCTTTGCCCTTTAAATTATGTCATATTGTGATGTTGTTTTTTCGTCTGTTTAGGAATTCACGCAAAGAAAACACCTTCACGCCTGAGTCAATCATGTAAACAATAATACTTGATGGATCGATATTACATGGCAGATTTGATTGGCTGATAATAGGTTTCCGGTTGAAAAGTGATGTTTGTCCCGACTGATATTATCAAACGCTTTGTTTAGGCCACAGAAAAAGGCGAATGTACTTTGTGTCGACACTTTTTTACTATTGACAACTTTACAGAGAATATGTATACATGATAAAAGATTTATCCATTTTGTTCATCAACTAGAAGTTCACGATCTTCTATCCATTTAGTAAGTTTCCGGTTTAAATATCACAGGACAGTGATTCGTGTGTTCCAGTTGGTGTTTACGCTTGTATTTCTTTTTCTGTTTATCAAAGTTTTTTTTCGCACAGATTGATAATTGTGTTTCAGTTATTTCTTCTCTTGATTGGATCCTGTATGCTTCAAATATCGTTTACCTGTGAACTTAATTTTATCCCATGTTTCATGTAGTTGCTCATCTCAGTAAGGTTAAATATGGTATACACATTGCCCACAAAGTTTCTTGTTTTAAATAGTTCTCTTACTCTTGGTCGCACTGTACTAAATACGTCATTTCAAAGTTTTCCTTTTTTGACCGAGCTTTTGAGTACAGGACATATTTACCTGTACCTGGCTTTAATTAACCGATAAATGTAAAACATAGATGTGAAATCTAGTGCTAATAATTACGCCCATTTAACCTTTTACGGTAATGACTTCAATCATAACTTTGTGTGCTCAAACAGGGCACCTTAGTTAAACCCCCAAAATATTTACTTAGTGTTTTAAATCCAAAATATTTTTTGTCACATTCATATGTAAATATGTGAATGTTGATTTTTTAGTTAACTATTTTTGTTTGCTCTCGTTCTTCGGGTTTGATTACCAAGAACAAACCTAATTAACTTTTTCTGAATGCAGTACACTGATATACTAAGTTGAGTGAAAAGTCACGAATTACCAAAAAATTTTGCCGTTTAAGCGGTTATAAAAGGCAACGTCGAGTGTAGAGATTAAAAGGTAAAGGAAGAAGCAATGGCTTTGAGACCTTGTCTTATACCTCTTCTGTTGAATGCAATAGGTGAGTAATTGATGTACCACATCTCGCTTCCAGGCTTGATGGTCAGTGAATGTCGGGTTAACTTTTATTTATTGTTTATACTTAAAACATTTCAAATTGAAGGAATATAGCTCAAATTAGGTTTACTTTTCGCATTTCAGAGTAATTTCTAATCCTTTTCCGAATATTTTTTTGTGAACATATGATTATACAGAATTTTTAGGATTCAGCTTTAATTTCGTCATTTAAAAAATAATTTATTATAAAATCAGTGTAGTTTAGAATAGGGTTTCCCCCTAAATGGTAATTATATACAATTGGCAAAGCTTTTTATATACATCTATATTTTGATGGTAGATTTTGAAGCATCGCCAGGTTAAACATGATTGTATTGGAATATTCCAGTTTATGTATTCGCTGATTAGCAGTATCACATGGTGAGTGCTTTCATTTAAGGGTCTTCTACTCTACCATTAAAAACAATGGAATTAGCAATATGTTTTATATTCGGTGTTCTTATGTACATTTTCATACATCGTTTTTTTAACAAGGAAGTAAACGTGATTCTCTTGTATGCGTATGTCAAGGAACTAAATGTGAATCTTTTGTATGCGTATGTCAAGGAACTAAATGTGAATCTCTTGTATGCGTATGTCAAGGAACTAAATGTGAATCTCTATGTGCGTGTGACAAGGAACTAAATGTGAATCTTTTGTAAGTGTATGTTAAAGGGGAACAACAACCCTAGCCTTTCAGACCTAATTGACCAGCAGTTACGTAATTGCCATAGCCGGGAAAGAGGTCACGTGACACGGACTGGGCGCCGGCCAAGCGGTCATTGTGACAGGGGAATCCCCTTTATTACATGCGATCGTTGATTGGCTTATTCATTTTCGTTCCTGACACGATGCCTGAATTCCAAATTCCAAATTGATTTTATTTTTTTTACCACTTTAGAACTTTTATTAACTTAATTTGGGTGTCTATGACATATTCTAAATCTTATTCCCCCATTCATTGCAAATAACTAAGGCATAGGCCCCACGTCGGCGACGTAACACAATGGTGGAAGCAGACGTTAAACTTCAACCCAACAACACGATGCCTGCAGTCCAAAATGGAAAATGGCTATAGCTTCTCTACTATCACATGTCGCTGTGAGAACAAATGCAATCGGTCGACTTTAGGGGGAGCATGTCCTTGCCGTGCAGCCGTTGGCCTTTTGTCGATGATTATTGAAAATAAATAAATATCATGATTTTGGCATTTAAGTGATGAAAATGCAATTATTTCGAAATATATCAATTCTTTAATTTCAGTAAGCTGCCTTACGCCCACATACAATCATAAACAAATAAAACAGAATTAGAGAGGAAGTGAATTGACAATGTTTATTCCAGCTCGTCAACTGAAAACATGGGAGTAGAGCGAGATTACAGTGACTGTTTACACCAGACTTTCCAAGTACTATATAACTTCCTTGAAGTGTTATAGACAACGTATGTGATCGATCTCTTACATAATATCCTTATTATCATTTCCTGTTCCGAGGACAGCTGTGCTTTATTGCTTTATGCCTGACTGGTTGGCTGATAAATTAGATAACATCATTGTTGATTTCAGCTTTACCGTTCATGCATTGTATAATGTCTGAGAGACTACGTGGAAAAAAATCAAAACAAAGTAACTATTTGTCAATCCGGGATTAGGACGAGATAATTCTTATTGTCATTTACTAAAGTGAATCTATCATTAATTATGGCTCAGATTGTTGGTGCCCTTTTCTCTGTAAGACTGGTAAATACATGTACGTTAACAATTACTGCCAGGTTTGTATACATCATTTTTCAAGTCATTCTTATTCTTATCCATTCGTAATTAGAAATCCCATATCGGAACTATCGGGACGCATGGTGTACGAGGTGAACCCCTTGTCGATGACTTTGAAATAATGAAAATATTAAATCAATTTTCGATTGTATCATCATGAGATTATACCTTAAAATTTTACTGATGAATAGTCAACTCAAATGCGAGACATACTAAACCGGACCCAAAAAAACAGTTTAAAACACCCTATCATCAAGGTAACCCTTTTAGTTAAACTTTATAACTAGTGACCAGTATATCCTTTATGTATTCCCTTTTTATAACTATCAGTGATATTTTAAAATTATGGCAAACGTGCCTTAAATTTCTGAAAAATGATTGTGTCTTTGTTAAATGTCAACTTGGTGTTCAATTATGCTCTTAAAAAGTTGGATAACTATATGTGAATTGTATCAATATTAAAAGTGCATTGATTTTACAGTTGTTTAATCCAGGTTCAATTTACTGCCAAATATAAAAAAAAACAACCCTCAAACCCCTATCTGCCATAGATAAGAAATTTCAAATAGTTAGGAATTGAGTAATAGTGACGAAAATTCAAAAAATATCCACACAAGTCAAAACCTAACTTTTAAAAATATCGACGGAAATATTGTGAAGTTTGTAGTGTCCAAGCTTACAAGTAAAATGTAAACAACTGCATAATACCAGAGCACCAGAATTGTTTATCTAATTTTGTAAAAGGTGAGGGAAATAAAAACTAAAAAAGATTTCACTTTACAAAGATTTATATATTTTTTCTCATCTCATATCTCATATGGCAGTTCAGTTGTAGAACGATTTGTTTAAAACGACATTCTCACACGCGTATCCGGTTGGGTAATTCGCGCGTGTAAGGAAACCGCGCGCGTAGGATGCAGCGCAGATAAAACACCGCTGAGTAGAGAGCGCGCTGATTGAGTTTTACGACTCTCGCGGGGCCTCGCTAATAAAACACTGGAAGTTAAAAATTAAAGTTGTTGACCCCCTTTAAGGAACTAAATGAGCTAAGTGTGATTTAAACTGTACATGTATGTTCTGTGAATAAACCTAATATGAGCTAATGATAATCTGTACCCTTCTGTGATATCGGAAAGTATATTTGTCATCCATGAAATAACTATAACCAGTATTTTAGCTCAGCACTTGCAACTAATACGGCATAGCTGCAAGTGAGACGTATGAACTGATTGTCTCTCGCGAATGAGACACTAAACATCTGAATTGCCTATGAATGACTTTTGTCTTTTTTCGATAAAGAACAATAAAGTCTAACTAAATAACTAAAAAGACTTGCAAATCGTCTGCCGCCTTAACGATTCGGCAGTCCAGCGTGTCTGTAAAAACTGTCTAGACAAAGACAAAGAAAATCCCTTTCAATTGACGCGGTTATACCCCAAAACCCCTAGAGCCCATTATCCCTACACCCCAGTTCCTCTACAGCTTGTTATAACAGCACAGACAGTTACCTATCTGGATTAATGGACTCACCCTAACAGGTGATTAAGGCATCATTCCCCTAGCCCCCGTTCCTCTAGCCCCCTGTTGTTACAAGCCACTAGTTAGTACCGCTAGCCCCTCGACTGGCTGTTCCATTCACTGTGTTCACTCCCCTCAGTCGGATTAGCTGATACTGTTAATTAACCAACAGCTGAAGAGTTCATTAGCTGAGATAACGAGGTGAGTGTCTTTGGTGATTGTCTTTGGACTACCTGATGTTGTTTTTACTGTTACTTTACTGAGTAGAGTCAAGGTGAGTGTTTTTGATATTAGATTGGACTACCTGATGTTGTTTTTACTGTTACCTTGCTGAGTAGAGTCAAGGTGAGTGTCTTTGATATTAGATTGGACTACCTGATGTTGTTTTTACTGTTACTTTACTGAGTAGAGTCAAGGTGAGTGTTTTTGATATTAGATTGGACTACCTGATGTTGTTTTTACTGTTACTTTACTGAGTAGAGTCAAGGTGAGTGTTTTTGATATTAGATTGGACTACCTGATGTTGTTTTTACTGTTACTTTACTGAGTAGAGTCAAGGTGAGTGTTTTTGATATTAGATTGGACTACCTGATGTTGTTTTTACTGTTACCTTACTGAGTAGAGTCAAGGTGAGTGTCTTTGATGTTAGATTGGACTATCTGTTTGTAGTTTTTTATACAATAGGAAGTCGCATCTGAGTAGACCTCGAGCAGAAAAGAGTTTTTTAGTGGATATCAAGTGATTAAGTGTAGAGTAGAAGCGGTAGTGTGGAGCGGCTTTCTCAGGGCAAACCTTTCTCAGAGAGACATGTTTGTGACATTTTGACAACATGGAATATGATAGAATGAACATATGAAAATAAAGGAATTGATGTAAATTTGAATCAATTTGATTTAAACATAAAATATGAAATATGCTTTGACAAATGTATGTATGAAAATGTATATATGTAAATGTATTGAATGTCCTTCAATTTTAAGAAATGTTTGTATTTATGTATGAACATATGTAAATAAGTAAATAATAAGAATTTTTTAAATTATCTATCATCTACATGTATGTTCATTAAACCTTTCACTCAACTATCAATTGTCTCTTTGTTCAGTCTGTGTTTTGGTTTTCGTCCTAATCTTAGCACAGTTGATGCTATATTTGCCCTCCATTCATTGATTAGTCGTACTCTAAATAGTAATAAGCGATTGTATTGTGCATTTTTGGATTTTAAACGTGCTTTGATTCAATTGATAGGTGTAATTTATGGTATAAATTGGCAAAATTTGGTGTCAGAGGGAAGTTATTATTGGTTATTCGTTCTTTATATCTTTATGTAAGATCTTGTGTGAGGATTGGTGGTTTTGATAGTCAGTTTTTTAGAAATAATCTTGGTCTAATGCAGGGGGAGGTCTTGTCGAGTTGGGAACTCGAGGTAAATATTGTTTAAACTAAGATAATGTTTTTCACAAAAGGTGGTATAGTTAAATCGACAGACCACTGGCTTTATAATGGTACGGTTATTGATGTTGTCGATACTTTTACATATTTAAGAATAGTTTTTAACTATAATAACTTATTCTCGAAGGCTACATTGCAGTTGTCCGATCAGGGTAGGAAGGCGCTCTTTTCCATATATAATAATACTGGGCCATTGTCATTGAATCCCGAATCTCTTTTATTCGTTTTTGATTGTTATGTCGGCAGTATATTATTTATGCATCCGAGATTTGGGGACATAATAAAGGATTAAAGATTACACTTGGATTATTTTAAAAGGCTCTTAGGTGTTAAGAAATCAACATGTAACTTAATGGTTTATGCGGAATTAGGTCGTTATCCGTTGCTATTTAAAAGACAATATAACATGGACGGTTAAATATTGGTGTAAGTTTCTTGTGTCTGATAACAGTATTTTAAGAGGTTGTTATGAATATCTTTATGAGGAAGTGGAAGCCCGTGGTGTCAAGAACTGGAGTATCAGGTTAAAAGTATATTGTCGAACATTAGTTTCAGTGAGATATGGTTGAAGCAGGAATTACCAACAGATTATCTATTAGTTATAAAACAAAGAATTAATGATCATGCGGTCCAGTATATCTTTAGTCAGTTGTCTAGTTCTTCTAAATGTGTGATATATTATAATACAATTGATCGATGTTCAATTCCACGTCTGTATAGAAATTATTTGTCTACATTTAGGCTTAGTTCACACCAGTTAGCTGTAGAAACTGTTAGATATAATAAGATAAATATTGCTAATCGTAAATGTCTAATGTGTAAAGATGATATAGAAGAAGAATTCCATTTTGTATTAAAATGTTCATCGAATATCAACTTTAGAATATTATATATCAAACCTTATTATTACAAATGTCCATCAGTAATAAAGTTTATTCAACTTTTTAGTTGTAATAATGTAAAGATATTGTGTAACTTGGGTAAATATTTATATAAAACTAGTTTATTGAGAAATAATTTGATAAGTAATTCATGATAAAATTGTAATTGTATATCCTCCTTTATACTCTTATTTTATTGAAATTCTTCAAAGGCATTTAGAAGTTGGTGTAATAACACTAGACAATTCTTATGGATAACAACTTCTTTATTTGATATCTCACGACGTTTCTGGGCTACTTCTTGCCCCTTCTTCAGGTGAATGATGATGGTATACATGAAGCCAGATAGGTAATTAGCTATACGCATTATAGGGAAGCCAGTGAATTAATTGGGTATGTACAAAGTAGTGAGATGAAAGAGCAATGACATTGGGCAGATGAATTGTATACATAGCAAAGTGAGTCTGTGATTACTTTGTGATGCACCAGAAACTAGGGAGGTAAACCCTTGATCTCGATTAATCTCGGGAGCTAATCGTTTCAGGTTGATTGCTTCTAGAAGTTTCCTTTTCGCCAATCAGTGACGTTTGAAGCCAGGATTTCGGTGTTTTGCCAGTTAATTGAATGGTTTGGATTGTTGACGATGTGTTCTGAAAGGGCAGCCGAATTCTGAAGATCCAAGTCTAACAACTGAAACGCAAGAAAGCCTCCCTGGAAGACAGCCTCGGTAGATCAACAGTTGACCTTGAAGCCACCCTCAGCCCAGACCTCTTGAAGAAAGTTCAATCGCTGACCATCACCAGCAACGCATCCCTCAACGATACGATGAAACAACGCCAAATAAAGAAATTCAACAAACTCCAGCAGCGTGCAGTGACTCCCCAATCCAACCCTAGCTCAGCCGCCCTCAGCCGTGAAGCCTACATCAAGAAAACCGTTGTCAACCTTAGCTCTAAGACACTGACGACTGCCCTGCTATCCAAAGGCCTAAAATTCGTCCCTACAGCAAGCACCATCAAACCAGACAAATTCATCACTAGCATTGAGAGTGGCCTCCAACAACTGGCTCCGAACGGCAACATAGACTACCTCCGGCACCTAGATAGCTAATATCATCAATCAGTCTCCTAAGCAACGTCTTCACAAGAGAAGAATGCCATCCAAGAACCTCGTAGCGACAAGACTATCACCATTACCGAGGCTGACAAGGGCAAGGCAGCCGTCATCATGGACACACCTGACTTCCATGAACTTGTCAACAAAACTCTACCTACAATATCCTACCCAAGGATCCGACAGCTAAGCTGGAAAGACAACACAAGAAAACCCTGAAGATTCTCCATGACAGCAATCAGATCAATGACATTGTGTTCAATAAGTTAAATCCTATAAATTGTCAGTCTCCTTATGCCCGCGCCACTGTAAAAATTCATTAAAATCCTGTAAAAACTAGAATTCTTGTGTGCTCACGAGGTTCAGTTTACTACAACACTGCTCAGTTTCTCTCTAGACTCCTTGCCCCTTTGGACAAAGATGGTAAATCTTACATTAGCGACTCGGCTTCTTTCATTAACAAATTGTTGGACTCTAAATTGTCAGGCCGAATGATCAGCTATAATGTTGTTGACTTGTTTACAAATATTCCACTGTGTGAAGCTCTTGACATCCTCCGTGCCAAATTAGATGGTTGTATTGACATTCTTGACACCAAACTAAACATAGACAATATATCAACCTGGTATCCAGCTGTTTCCAGACCTCATACTTCACGTGGCAGAACAACATCTAATAGCAAATACACGGTCTCCCTATGGGATCACCACTCTCCCCTCTGATCACTGAAATCTTCATGACCAGCTTTGAAGAGACAGCCCTGTCGTCATCCCCATTCCAGCCTCTATGCTGGTACAGGAAAGTGGATGACACCTTTGCCATCATTGATCCAGAACATGACCCTTCAGTTCTACTCGATCACCTCAACAAACAAAACACCCGAATCCAGTTCACCATGGAGACCGAAGTTCAACGTAAGCTACCATTCCTGGACGTATATCTTGATAACTCTTCCGACAAAATCTCTGCCTCAGTGTACAGGAGACCTACTCACACTGACCAGTACATTAACTATCTCTCCAATCACCATCCACAAATAGAACGTGCCATAGTCTCTACCCTTACCAGACGCGCCAAGGCTATATGCGACCCCACTAAACTCAACAAAGAAATCAACCATCTAAAACAAACTTCATTTCCCTCAACGGCTACCCAAGACAACTGGTTGAACAAACCATCTCCACAATCCTCCAACAGCAGAACGACCGCCCTCCTAAACCAGAATCATCCCCGATCCGCGTTAACATCCCCTATCAAGGACAAATCAGCCACCACATCAGCCGACTTCTTAGAAAAACAGCAAGCATTGATGTCACTTTTTACTCAGACAAAACTCTGAAAACTATCCTGAGAGCGAATGGGAGAGGGGGTAGTGATCAGGCTAAACAAAATCCAAGATTGTGTGTTTACAAAATCAGTTGTGATTGTGGCAACAACTATATTGGTGAAACCTGCCGACCCGTCAACATCAGACTTAAAGAACATACAACTTCAGTAGACAAATTAGATCTAAAATCTGCCCGTCAACATCGTCAACAATCCAAACCATTCAATTAACTGGCAAAACACCGAAATCCTGGCTTCAAACATCACTGATTGGCGAAAAAGGAAACTTCTAGAAGCAATCAACCTGAAACGATTAGCTCCCGAGATTAATCGAGATCAAGGGGTTTACCTCCCTAGTGCCTGGTGTATCACAAAGTAATCACAGACTCACTTTGCTGTGTATACAATTCATCTGCCCAATGTCATTGCTCTTTCATCTCACTTCTTTGTTTGTACATACCCAATTAATTCACTGGCTTCCCTATAATGCGTATAGCTAATTACCTATCTGGCTTCATGTATATATGTATATTTACCATACTTTGTATCATATCATCATTCACCTGAAGAAGGGGCAAGAAGTAGCACAGAAACGTCGTGAGATATCAAACAAAGAAGTTGTTATCCATAAGAATTGACAAGTATCTTATTTTATTGTCACCATGTTCACCATCCACAACCGGTACCAATAACGTTTTCATTATGTACCAATTATCTGTACAGATAAAGGTTTTAAAGAATCAGAGTGAGTCCATTATGTTGCAAGAGGTAACAAGCTAGAGATTAGCAGTGCAGCGGACCATAAACTTACTTTGATAAGCTGTGGGGGTAATGGGCTGTAGGGGTAATGGGGGACTACCTTTGATGCACGTACATGAAATGAACAACAGGTGCTTCCTTGAAGGAAACAATGTTAATAAGCGCATGTCTAAAAAAAGAAATATTGAACTTTGATTTAGAAAATATGTCGAAATGACGTACAATTCTTAAAATATTGACACATCATTCAGTATAATATATGGAAAGTAGGAGCATTTAAGACTTTATTTCAAAGGCATGGTTTTCGAAAACATGCACAAATAATTTTTGAGAATCGATTTGATTTAGCATTGGTTTATTTTTCTTATGGAGGTTAGTTTATTTTACCTTCCCTTGCTGTCTTCAGTGTGCGGTGCTAGTTCATGCTTGTCTCCGGATGGTGAACATCAACAGGGAACTGTCTCTCTGGTGTATAATGGAACCGTCTTATTGGCTGATGGAAACATGACAGGGGGTGAGTTCATTCTACTTAAAAATACCACTTGAAATAAAACAAACACTTGTCATTTATGTTGTGAAATTTCATTAAGAATGATTGCCTCCTATTCTTCACAACAAAGATTACGTTTGTCATTTCCCTTTTGTTATAATAACTACTTTAATACGTCTTTTCAACACAAAACACCATAAACTCAATATCTAGAATTTATTGCCCGAGCAAAACTATGGTAAAAATTAGTATTAAGAAGATGAGAATTCATTTAAGAGACAGATTACAAAGGAAGGTCAACACGACTGCAACCTATTTATGGTTTCCCCCGTCAAAGTCAGCACTATGTTTGCCTTCAATTTGCAGCAGTTATATGTGGCATCCTTTCGATAATGATTGGATAAGTAGATAAAGCATCTTTTGTAAGATTCTTCCCCATTTTTCCTACAAAGCAAATGCATGTCGTGGACGTGTCTGAGGCCAGCTGTGACGTCGACGTGCACGATGTTCAATCCATAGATATCAAATTTGGGGTTAAATCTCGAGATTAGAAATTGCAAGATTTTGACGGTATACATGTAAGTGGCTAGTAGTGGACCAGCGCATTCTATATGTGGTTAGCGTTTTATGTCGGCGTTCCCCAATGATGAAGATTGCTTAAACATTTAACAATGACGTTTTGGAAGAAAAAGTATAGCTGCGTAGTACTTACTGCTGTACACGATACTAACCCATCAACATTACTTTAGCCTATACAGTTTTTGAAAGGTTTATAAAGCGAGTGCTTGATGTCAAGAAAAAAAGAATGCTCACCCCCACAGAGGTAACTCGCGTCATATATTCCTATGTTTACCTCTGTTAAAAGTCAAACGCTTTAAGAGCTAGAACTTGACAAGCCTGATTGGATGCAGTCAAAATTACATATTCAACTGTGCACAGCGTACAAAGTCTTTTTGACGAGGATATATGGCTGGGTTTATTTTAAAAAGGTAGACCAGAGGATCGAAAATGTCGACAAATATTTTAAATAGTAATGATATTTTGACATGGTCTTACGCACAAAGCAGCTCAGAACATAAGAAAGACCGTTCGGTTTTGTTTTCAAAAAATGTAATGCAATATCGTGCATTAAGTATTGCTTTCAACATTGAGTAAATCTATCCATTTTATATGAAGTTTTGAAAATTACTGTAATGTTACTATACATGTACATGTGGTAATAAAGCTGACATATTTCTAAAAAGGACTTGCATGTATACATTTCATATCTTAAATCTTTATTGATATAGATTCAAATCCTCATTTGGCTATTTCTAAATTTAAGCGGACAATGTTGTCGAAGGAAGAGAATATTTTGTCATCGACCTTAAAAACGTCATCCACGTGACAGAGGTTCAAGTTGGAGTTGAAAAGATACACAACATGAATTATTCCATAGATGGTGTTACATGGAACGAACGATTTAATGAAACAGAACAGAAAGAGAACAACTGCGGGTTTTTGGTGAGTCTCTTTTATTCCCCGATGGTAACGGCGGTGTTAGCAAGGTGTCATACTTGAGCAGAATGAGGACTTGTATTGACACTTTTCGCTTGGATTGGGGCATCATCAGTGATGGTTTCCATATCCTAATTTCCTTATAGTCCTTCATTCTTGCATTAAGTCAAATGTAATAGGATAATAACTGACACAACTGTAGCACTTATGTTTTTTTTCCATTTTATTGTGCGAATAATGCAACTTTTTAAAGTTCTGACACGGCGGCAGGGTAGTTCAACAGATCAAACAATCAATTTAATAACAAATTGATGATTAATGAATTATTAATTTTTATATTATCAAATTTGTTATATCTATACCGGAAATATGATCCCTATTCACGATTTCAGTCGATGACCATATGCATGAAATAAAAATTAAAATCCTAGCAGCATATCAAGCGTCACCGTCGTGAAAATCAAATTAACATTTGGCTTGCTTTGGGTTAGGCCCGGTTCATGAGTATCAACGCAACTGGACTGGAGAACGCGTCAGTGGAAGTGATGGGTTGTACCCTGGAACACTTCACTCTCATCACAGGTAGACTACAGGTAGGTGATGGGTTGTACCCTGGAACACTTCACTCTCATCACAGGCAGACTACAGGTAGGTGATGGGTTGTACCCTAGAACACTTCACTCTCATCACATGCAGACTACAGGTACGTGATGGGTTGTACCCTGGAACACTTCACTCTCATCACAGGTAGACTACAGGTAGGTGATGGGTTGTACCCTGGAACACTTCACTCTCATCACAGGCAGACTACAGGTAGGTGATGGGTTGTACCCTGGAACACTTCACTCTCATCACAGGCAGACTACAGGTAGGTGATGGGTTGTACTCTAGAACACTTCACTCTCATCACATGCAGACTACAGGTACGTGATGGGTTGTACCCCGGAACACTTCACTCTCATCACAGGTAGACTACAGGTAGGTGATGGGTTGTACCCTGGAACACTTCACTCTCATCTCAGGTAGACTACAGAGTGGTCATTTGAAATACAGGTTTTCTTTGCAAAAATAACTCGAGATCTGATTGGTTGACAGAAATACTTTCTATTCATTCCTTCTGTGAGTCTAGCGTACACGTGTCAACCAGACTGCAAAACAAACATTGTTTTACATTTCGTATGGAATAAGATGAAACGTTAAATGTTAATATGTGGTTTGTTTTACTGTTTCGTTTAAAAAAGATTGTGTTACTTGATACATGATCAATAAACTCGTTAGGGATTGCTGGGACTACATTTTGTTGCGCGAATGAAGACCATGAAATAATTGTTGTTCGTAGCATGAATACAATGACCGAGTTCACTTGTAATACGAAGTTAATTTCCAAAAGTACCGTAAATATTCTTAAAAAATATCAGTTGCGTAACAAATTCTGAATGTTTGTAGATAACATTAGTCCTCTTACAGATAACAAATGCCTCGTCATAAAATAGCATGACGCTCAATAAGATCAGATAAATGGCTTCACTTAGGATCATGTTTTTAAAGAGCCACTCCGTGAGTTGTTGGAGCCATATATGCTAAGGCTAATCAATGGTGTCATTTGATCGCGAAGTATCGACTGTTCCCAAAAAGACACATTAAAAAGCATATTGGTTTTTTCACAATGACAATATAAAGGTGGAACGTCGCAATTATGATCGGAAAAAGGGACGGTGGCGCGCGTCAGATAGTCAAACGTAATTTTGGAGACTTATCTAAAACAGACAGGAGGGCAGTTGGGAGTTTATAGTGTTTTTTAGTTTATATAACTAGTATCCATGTATATTGCGTTTGATATCTACACCTCTGTGCATTTATAAGGCTGTTTTTAGATTTTCAGGGAAAACCAGTATTTGTCATTTATATTTTATTTGAACATAAAAAGTTGTTTTGATTTTATATATCCACATATGACATTTAGGTTCGTATCAAAGGTAAATAATATGAAAATCACAAAGTGGCTCTTTAATGGATGTGTGCTCTTTCAAATTTTCAAATCTAAAGCAAGTAGAAAATACCATTAGTAATATGTTTCACCTTTAGAGTATATTGGGAAGTATTGGGATTGTATTTATATACAGGCATATATAAAGGAATGTTCTCTTTCAACAAAGAATAACCAATAGGACTCCCTCTTTAAATCATAGTGTGCCAATGAGTGGTTACTAAGCCAGGCGGTTGCTATATGTTTCACATTGACCAGTGTCAAGTGCGACTTAACATGAACCAAAGAAGCTTTTTTACAACTGTCAAAGACTTGTTTAACGTTATTGTTGTCAGTTCGATTAACGATATGTACGTGGTGGGTTTCTTAAAATTGCGAAGCGTTCAGTTGTTCAACGTTTGCATTTTGTTTCGATCATGGAAATTAATGTTTGTAATGTTTTGTCAGCCCGGAATAACGAGATGGCCTCCAAGTAACAAGACCATTTTGGTAACTAACAAGGTCCTTATTGGCCCAAACAGCACGTTGATCGTTAACCCTGGGGTCAAGGTCATTTACAACGCCAATGCTGGTATTGTAGTGCAAGGTGGGTTAAATTGAGCTTATCTTTTATTGTGTTAATTATAAACCATCCTTCGAACTGTTTATCAACTCAAACTAATAAGCCATGATTTTCTTGGTTAAAATACAGTTATTTCAAAACCTTACTTTGAATTACATTGTCTTCTTTTGCAGGGTCGTTGATTGTAAACGGTACAGCTGGAAACTTGATATCCTTTAGCGGTATGCATGACAACAAGTGGTCTGGAATTACTGTATTCAATGGCGGTAAGGAAAATATTACCTTACTTAAAAATTCTATCAAGTTTTAAATTGTTTATTTTGCGCTTAAATCAACACAATTAAAGTGAAAAATAAACATAATATATTCCTTTGTCTTTCATTATTATATATTCAGGTTATAACAATAAATCAAGAACTATTATCCTTAATGTACAGAGATAACTAATTACCTTTTTTCATTCCCTTTCATTCTGCTTTATTTCTACCAATAATGGATTTATAATGGAAAAGCCGATATGCGTTTAACCAGCGTGTATACAGTGTGGATTTTGACCAGTCTGGTTTAATTCAAATTAATCCAAATCTTACCTATACTGGTTACGAAATATATTCATCAGGGATTTACCCCTGCAAAACCGGCTAAGAACGACCCGTATAGTCACATGTTCTGACGAGACTACATTACTTCTAGCTCGCTTGTTGCGATGGTATGATTGGTCCACTTAGCACTAGGTTTTGTCTGCACTAAACTTGTGACAGAAAATGCGCTTTGACTAGCTGTCGCCTTAGTAGTGGAAAGTAGTCCAGCGAACTAGTTCGTATCCCAATAGAACTAACACTACCTGAGTTGACCATGATGCCGAAATGAGAATCATTCCCTGGATAGAATTTATCCAGTGAATAATTCTCATTTCGGCATCATTGTCAACTCAAACATACAAACATTTGATTCGGTTGTTTTTGACAGGTTGCTGATACAGTATGTATGTGACTTGGCTTCTGAATATGTACATTGTATACGGCTGGGTTTTTTAAATGTACATTCAAATTACCATTGGGTGTCACATATTTAGCATTTAGGGATGATTAAGAACGACGACTAATATGTTTGGAATTCAAAGAAGCACGTTTTGTATTTTGGCAATTATCAAAGCTAAACACAATGTCATGAAAAAGTTCCCAAACAATCGTTTGAAGTTCTGTCCCAAAGTATGGTCGTGTTGTTTTGGGTAAATCTAAGATGTTTAATCAAGTAGCAATAATTTAATCCTTAAATAAAAAGACATTTTCACTTGTTTTAGCTACATCTTTATACTTAGTACAGCAATAAATTAAAATTATTTGTACAGGCAAGTCTCTCGGATGGTCGGGAGTCGACAACCATTTAAAACAAAAAATGTTTATTGGCATCATCTTTTTCTCCAGATTTGTACATGAATTTTGTTGATGTGGTCAAGGGAGAAAGTTTACTAACTTCAGCTAATTCGACATACGTTGATGTCATACTCAACAACTCAAGAATAGACATGGACAAAATTGAAATGAAATCCTCATTAATGACAATCAAAATCACATCGTCTAACATTACCTTCAACTCTATGCAACTCACAATTACAAACCACACGGACAAAATACAAGAAGAACCACTAGACACAAGCAAAAGCTCACATATACGAAATGGACAAATCTTCATTGCTTCTTCCAACTTCTCTGGCAGGAATTTAGATGACTCATCGAACTCTAGTGTCACTATACACAGTGAGAAGAGAACTCCTGACCCTAACGTCAACTTTTATAGGTATTCAGGACAAAACTGGGTCAAAACAAAAAAACAAAAGAACAAAAACTTCAATCTAACCATCTCGGAGAATCGTTTTCGAACGAGCGTTTCTATTGAAGGTTTGTTCAAGGTCGTCCATGTTGGAAATAATCATTTCCAAACTTCAAGCGAACTTCTGATTGATATTGGTGATCGAATACAGGAAGGATTTGATGGAAACCAAATTGGAGCCACTAGATATTTGGTTATCACTCTGGACTGGAGACAAGAGAAAATATACAGAACAGACAAAGTGTCAGTTCACGTGTCCGTTGTTGGGAACAACTTTACCGGAAGTGATGTCATAGTTACATGCCCTTACCGCGTGACTAAACCTGTGAAGATATTCGGTAATGAGTTCAGAGGATCGGCTTTGCACTTGGGAACACCTGATGTTGTGATTAAGAGAAACAAGTTCATTCTGAAAACTCCTCAAGTAGTATACAGTGGAACAACGTATAAGTTCCACGAAATAGATGCCAGGGAAAACTTTTGGGGTTGTCGCACCACTGCTGCCATTGAAAGGAAGATTTTGGACTATAAACAAAACTCAAATTTCCCAAAGGTAAATTACTTACCATACATTAAAGAAATGAACATGACGACACTAGAATACAAGACTTCGTTTATAGCGTGTGATGGGAAACAACTTGGAGGACAAATTGGAGGACGGGTTGTGTTGTCACGTGACAAGAGTCCTTATACAGCTGTGAGTGATATCTATGTAGGGAAGGAGGACACATTGATAATAGAACCTGGCGTGAAGATACGTTTCAAGAAGGGGGTTGCCTTTACAGTTGATGGTAAGACACATTTCGAAAATGATTGAAGTTTACAGTGTGATTCAACGCTAATCTCCCTTGAAACATGTTTTAATATATTTTAAGTTATTATATTATATTATATATAAACCTAGATTTACCATTTGAAGGTTAGATCTAAATATGAATTATATTCTGTGTAATACGGTATAATCATTATCTCCATGATAAAGTCATGTTATCAATAGTTTAATTCTCAAATTGCAATGCAGTCTTCAGTGATCCCAACTTGTGCCACCTCAACTATGATATCTAGATATTTATTTTGTAGATGAGAATCCTATAGTTGTTGTGGCTTCGATGAAAATTTTGTGAAAGTAAGATGACAGCCATACAGATATCAATATTCAATGATCCTTTGTAAACAGCCAAACAATCATGTGTTAGGTTTGGAATATGTGATTGGAAGAACATTGTTAACCAAATTTTGCATGATGACTTGACTTGAAAAGGAGATAAAACTGATAATTTCCCAGAAATGTTTTTGTTCCACTTTCATCCAACTATACAGTTATTTTAATCAGTTACCATAAATGGTAATAGGAAGAATGGCATACGAGCTTTAATTACTTCTACACTTTTATACACAAATTTGTTAGTTAAACCATAAATAAACATTCCTCGGAATATGCGTTTTTCAAATACAGGTAAAAAAGAATGGCACTACACTAAGTTTTGGTAAGTTTTATAATCTAAGTTTGTGAAGTCATACAAAATCCACAATTTTTGGACATATATGTGGCTTCTGTCTTAGATCGACACATGTGTATATCGGTTACACAGGACTACACCTTCAAGGGCTTTTAATAAGTAAGAATTATGTATAGAGCGTGCTCATATAAGAAAAGGTCAAAATATAACATCAAAATATCAACAAAGCTACTAAAAAAGTTTCAAAAAAGTCAACAACAGCTTCCATTTATTTCTTTACTTAATTTCTCTCAAAAGGAACATACCAAACTTTGCAGCAATGCAGTGTTATACGTTGGATTGTATTCTAATAGGTGTACAGCAGCAATACCGAAGCTTTAAAAGAAGATAAATGAATTCAGGACACTGTGACTTTTAGTTAGAACGCGTTCGATTATTACCTCATAATTGTTCGTATTCTGTACAATACCTGTTAAACAAAGAGACAAACTTTTCTATTTAAAGGCAGTTTGCTGATGAAAGGAAGTCCCGCTCACCCGGTTGAGTTGGTACCGGAAACGGAAGGGAAAGAGTGGAAGGGTCTTATTCTCGGACCAAAGAGAAGTAAGATATAATGATGCCGAGTTTGTACTTCCGTTTAATTTGTTTAGAAATGCGCACACAGACTTCCAACGTGATATTAAAGTTTATGTTATTCTTTAAGGATATTCTTAGTTTTGAACATTTAAAGATTAATAGAAAAGGTTCTAAAAGATAATTTTTTTCCTATCCTTTTCAACTTATTTCAGCTTACGTGTTAGAATATCCATTAACCATAGATGTCCAAGTAATTGTTTGGACTGAATTCCCCCAAAGGACCGAGTATTCGCCTGGCTGGTGGTGCTGACGACCGAGAGGGCACGGTACTAGTATGGAGACGATCACGGTATGCACCGATGTGCTTCCGTGAGGGTACGTTCAACTACTCACACGCTGACGTCATCTGCAGAATGGCTGGATTCGAGTATGTATCTTATCTATTCTCCTCTTACCAACTCTTGCTTTGAAAAGATAAAAGCCGACCCGAAAAGCGGAATAAAACAAACTTTTCGGAAAATCCCCGATTGAGATTCACGGTTTAGAATTTTTTGTCGGCATCAAGCGTCCATGAACGGGTGTAGAAGCTAGCATAGCTCACACATTTCCGCTTCCCACAGCAGTGGAATGATGAAATTAGGAAATGCACGAAATGACTTCTCAAACACATACTGTTTGTGACAAGTTTCAATGGAAATCGACCCCCAAAAAATTAAAATGTATGTTTTCCCAGGCACAATCCCCCATTCTCTCCCAACAGAGGTAATAAAATCATATACACCCTCTGTCGTAATACGAGCGTTTCTCTGTTTAAAGATTTAGAAGCCTGAATGTACGCAATCAAAGTTAGTTGTGCAATCAGCAACGCCTCAGTTATTTTCGTATGCATTCTCTAGCTAACTTTGAATAAACCTTATAAAAGTATGAACTTTGCACTTAGAGTCTTCTTTCCTTATATAAAGGTCTAATGTTCGAAAGGCCCGTCTAGGGATAATGGTTGACACACATAAATCACGTCTGGACTACCTTGCATATGCAGTATAGGAGATATGCCCTGGGCAAAACTGACTTCTTCTTGACTTACCGCTTGATTCATGTTTCCATTGAAACTGAAAATCTCTCCTCGCCCTTTTAACACAATACAACAAATAACATAACACACATTGGAAGGCTATGCTGTGCGCCACCATTTTATTGCGCGAAAACAAAAGTGGAAACATTTGTTTCAAAGAAACCTGAAATTGACACAGGGAGCCAGCCTCCCCTACGTCTTGCATACGGCGATAAGCCTCTCAGGCAGCGATAAGCCTCTCAGGCAGCGACAAGCCTCTCAGGCAGCGACAAGCCTCTCAGGCAGCGACAAGCCACAGTCCTCACAGACAGAGACCGGACTTTTTCAATTTTTTAAATCATCAAAAAATCGGAAAGTTTCCTTTCGCAATGAGTCCGTGGTGCTCAACAAGCGAAAATGAACATTCAGATTTCTTACACCCTATATACCCTTATAGAGCGCAACCTTTCACTGAATTGCATCCCTTTGTTGTATTCCCCTACGCTAGGAGAAAGTAATTCAAATCCAATTCTTCTCTCAAACGATTTAAATAACATATACTTCAAGTAAAGGTCTAACCCTCAAAAGGTATCTGGCGATCAATATTGGCATGACATCAAGTTTGGTAAATCTATCCTTTATAGTATATCAGATATGCTACGGACGAAAAGACTTCTCATAGAGTTGCTGTTTGAGTCATATTTCCATGGAACTGGAAAAATGTGTCTCAGATATAGGTCTAACCCTGGGGATCATGGTTTACATATGGTTTACATATGTATGGTAAAGATATCATGTATAGTACAGATGGTACGCTGCGGAGAAAAATTTGTCACGGACAGAGGGACAGAAAGCAAGCAAAATATAGTCGCCAGCGACGACAATAACGGGCCTCAGCCAGATATGAGCCCCCGTGTCTGTTTTGGTCAACCTACATGTAGGTGCTTTTCCAAATTCTAATGGCGTTTTGGATGCATTTTCAGCACACTGCACACATTTTAGCCCTATTCTGAGCCAAAATGACATTTTAGGTACGTTTTCAGTACGTGGTGGGACAGAGGAACAAAAGCGAGGTTTACTCCGTTGACATGGCCTGCTGCCAGTTTAGCACAGAAAGCATAAACAGCAAATGTAAGGAATATCTGGAGGGGAGGGAGTACATGTTTGAAATTTGAAAAAGGACCAGGGTTTTCGTTTAGCGAAATCAAGTACTTTGCTGACACGGAATATTGTGTCTGACACGCTGGTGTATAGCTAAGGGGTCTTGTGCATTTCCCTGCGTTTGGTCATGTCACATATCTTGACAGAAAGTGTGTTTTCCTTCAGCTTTCTGCAATTTTCCAATTTAACCCTTGCTAACGCACCTAATGAATCATACTACAAGAGCAATGTAAAACTTCTGCGCACGTCTTGTACTGGTTTTCAAAACTTAGAGGCGGTGAGGGGTGCATTTCATCACGCCAGAGTGTGTTTTTCTTCAACTTTTTGCAATTGAACCCTTGCTAACGCACTTTACTGACATATAATATGATGCAAACTTTGTCTCTCTCTTGTGAACGGAAATGACTGTTCGCGGTCGATTTTACTCTTGATTCTTAAAGACCCTGGCCATGTTTACCTCTCATGCAAAAATCGACTGGTAGGTTTTTTAATATGCCCTTGAATATGCTCACATAGGCAAAGTCACCCGACTTTGAGGGCTTGCTGAGAAAAACTGCTATAGATTTTCACAAAAATCAAGATCACCATGGAATTCCTAAAGCCTCAGCTACATTTTTTGGAGAGATTCAGCTCTGAGATGCAAATATCTTCCGAGGAAATGTTTATTAACGATGCATGGGAAAATCGGGGAATAAACATGATTAAACATGCCAATAACAATAAGGATTCAGGTGTAAAGGCTGAATCCTTAATAACTCTGTAAGGCGGGGTTATGATAAAAATATAACCGTCGAAGATACCATTTAGTACCGCTGAAAGACAATGGTGCTCTAATAAGGACTCTTGACAATAATTGGTAAATCCGCGGTTTCAACAAAACTTTGCCTGGTGCTTTTTTTTCTTATGTTGGTATTTTATTTTACGTGCCAATAAAATATGTAAATGTGAAGGCTATATGTACATGTTGAAAGGTTCATGCAAAAAACTAATGCGTCAACATTCTAATCATTGTTGATCCAAGTCCAGCAGGAGGAGTGAGTATAGGACCTCTGCAGACATTCTCAGGCGGGAGGACCACTGACGTACGTTACAGTTTCGGGCACGAACTTGTATGTTCTGGGAAGGAGCCGGATTTGATCAACTGCAAGGGTTACTACACTTGGTGTGGCACCACCGATGCTTACCCCGACAAACCTTTTGTACGATGTCTGGGTGATAGGATTGTCTACAATGAGTTAGGTAACGCCATTTTATATTTCTGATTTTGCTGTTTTTCGTTAAGAGGATATATATTACGACCAGTATTTGTAAAAGAGTACGTTCGTTTAGAGCCTCTGTACTACAAACCTACAGATACACATCAATACCTTGACTTCCAATCATGCCTTTTAAGTCATACAAAGCGGAACATTCCGCATTGTCTAGCACTGTCTCGTTAGAAGAATATGTACGATGTAACAACTGACCCAAGAAAAAAACTCAAAGATTATTTATTGAAACAATACTTTCCTGGAATTCTAGTGATGGACGGTGTAGAGAGAGCCGCTGCATTACATCAAAGTCACCTCTCAGATCCTGAATCTAACATCCAGTGTGTTATAGATAACATCCAGTGTGTTATAGATAACAGCCAGTGTGTTATAGATAACAGCCAGTGTGTTATAGATAACATCCAGTGTGTTATAGATAACAGCCAGTGTGTTATAGATAACAGTCAGTGTATTTCCGTCTTCAATCGTCACCATCATAGTGCTGCTACAATAATTGACAAAAAAACCCTGTTATTTCGACACCTAATTGAACAGGCTTTTGGGTAAATAAAAGATATTGAACTGTCTTTAACGACCTTAAAATATTCGCAAGTTATCAAGCTCAACAAAGTTTGATTCAAGTGATGCATAACCAACTGTATCTAAATGCGGCGATTCACGCTGTCTTATAAGTAGAACTAGTCAACTTATGTACACATGAGTGACACTAAAGTATTTTCTGTTAAACAAAATCTTAATTGTAGAAGAGAAAATGTTGTTTATGTCGTCACGTGCTCTTGTTGCAATAACAAATACAATTGAAAAACTGAAAGTGAAAATACGCATGAATTCACAAAGATCTTAGATTTGTCATATAAAAAAATGTTTTGGTTAATATATTGACAGATAGCCACATAAAGCCAATGATAATTAAACGAAAAAAGTTTTGAGACCACATTTTTAGTAAGGTCTTATTTTGTTTAACCTAACATTAGAAATAATACATTTGGTATGTTGGCCTTGAAAGTTTAACAGTATTTTAAAAAATAAACGGTCATATTACAAATACACATTATTTATAAAATAAATAGAAAGGTCCAAAGTAATTATTTGTTCTTTTTATCAACAGCATCATCGAATATAATTCAACTGACTGGCGTCATAGTCGAAGGAACGGATGTAGGAATACTTTTGGCTGGGAACGTCTCCGTATTTGACAACGTTACTTCAAAATATTCTAAATCTGCTGGAGTAACATTTGACCCCGGGTTCAAGGGCGACCAGCTACCGGAAGTTAGAAACCTGACCTCTTCATTCAATCATGATGGAGTCATCATCGAATCCGACAAATCCTACCGGAACCTAATATTTAACGAATGTAACATCAGGAGCAATAAACGCTATGCATTCCTTCTAGCTGGGTACCCGTCAATTTTGATAAAAGACTCAACCATCAATGGCAGCGAGGTCGGCATATACAGTGACCACCACAATGATCTCAACGTCACGGTTGACTCCACCAGCTTCTTGAACCTACGCACCGCTGTGTATCTGAAGTCATGGGAAGAACTCCCTAGCCAGCTGTGGAAAGATATTTACAGGTCAAACGTGACACTGATCATAACAAACTCAGCAATCGTTGGCCAGAACTTGAACAAGGCATCGATTGTAGTATTTAGTTTGAATGGGTCTGTCAATATAAAAGGGAACATGTTCAACAGGGCCTATGGCATTCATCTCAGATCGAGATCCTCACGGTTTGTAATTGAGGACAACGTATTTACAAACAATACTGGGATAGATGTTGTCAAGATTCAGTCAATATACTTTTACGAAACGCCCTATCCTCCACTGACCAACGCTTCTGGATCAATCCAGAGAAATGTGTTCAGAGACAATTCTGGAAATGCAATGGTAGCTGTGGATCTTGCAGACAACTACAGGACAAGGATTTCAGGAAACGTGCTGAGAGACAACAACGCCACTTATGCTATATCCATAGACGCAGGGGAGGTAATTCTCACGAACAACACTTTGATGAATCTTTTGACTGCATGTGAGGTATCCTTTAAACAAGAAAGGGATGTTACTTCTGCGAGAAATGAGAACAACCTCGAATTGAGTAAGACCTCGATGTCACATTCAAAAGTTTGCAGTGAGTAGTTTTCGTCTTATCTTCATCATTATAATAACCGCTCCCACTTTCATCACTGCCACTAACACCACTCTCACTTTCGTCATTGCAAATAACACCACTCTCACTTTCATCATTGCAAATAACACCTCTCCCACTTTCATCACTGTCATAATACCTCTCCCACTTTCATCACTGTCACTAACACCACTTTCCCTTTCATCATTGCAAATAACACCACTCTCACTTTCGTCATTGCAAATAACACCTCTCCCACTTTCATCACTGCAAATAACATCACTCTCACTTTCATCATTGCAAATAACACCACTCTCACTTTCATCATTGCAAATAACACCACTCTCACTTTCATCATTGCAAATAACACCACTCTCACTTTCATCATTGCAAATAACACCACTCTCACTTTCATCATTGCAAATAACACCACTCTCACTTTCATCACTGCAATTAACACCGCTCCCACTTTCATCACTGTCATTATTGCCACCATCACCTATACCAATGACAGAAACGGCAGCAGCAACATCTTCATCATTACTACGTCATCAGCATAATGACAATCATCTTGTTGCATTTTTATCACTGTTGCATCAACACTATCAACTACAATTATCGTGGCCGCCATTTCAATAATAATCACCACTATCACGAAGTATATCACCACATCATTTTCATCGCCACAAAACCTACTTGTGTTTTTTACCATCAGAACAATTAGCAACCGCAATCATAATCACTATCAACATCGCCATCGTCGTCAAGATTGTCGTTGTCAAAATTGCTACCACCATCACCATCATATAACTACTTTGGCTACTATGGATTCAATACCATTGACGATGCAACAGTGTAGAATTGGCATCATTTAATGTATGATAAGTTGTTAATAAATATATATATATATATAGACAGACATTTAGACTATGTACTAGTAATATCTTCCTCTTTAAGTTCAAACGTACTGTCTTGTGTTGTTCACTGGTTAATCTAATGATAACCAAGGCAAAGGATCCTATAGTGTCATAGAGCTGGACTCTGTTACTAGATGCAATGATCTGACTGTTATACACTTGAGCTACTCTACTCTACTCTCTGCAATCTAAAGCATTACTTCTTTTACTTCCAGTTAAGAACAGATATAACTGGGAAGAGTGTACGTTTTGTCTCCGTCGGGACCAGCCAGAAAGGGGCGTGGCATCGTCCGTCGTCTTTACAACTTGATTCCAGGTGTTACTGATATAGTTCTCTATTGTCGGATGTAGCGTAGCTTGTGTCATATATTTAATTCTTGCACTCATTCCTCTGACACAAGTGTGTAATTGTCATTGACAGTTAGCCCGACACTCCATATTCCCTTCTACTGTTGACAGTTAGCCCGGCACTCCATACTACCTTCTACTCTTGACAGTTAGCCCGGCACTCCATATTTCCTTCTACTGTTGACAGTTAGCCCGAGACTCCATATTCCCTTCTACTGTTGACAGTTAGCCCGGCACTCCATATTCCCTTCTACTCTTGACAGTTAGCCCGAGACTCCATATTCCCTTCTACTGTTGACAGTTAGCCCGGCACTCCATATTCCCTTCTACTGTTGACAGTTAGCCCGGCACTCCATATTCCCTTCTACTGTTGACAGTTAGCCCGAGACTCCATATTCCCTTCTACTGTTGACAGTTAGCCCGGCACTCCATATTTCCTTCTACTGTTGACAGTTAGCCCGAGACTCCATATTCCCTTCTACTGTTGACAGTTAGCCCGACACTCCATATTCCCTTCTACTGTTAACAGTTAGCCCGGCACTCCATATTCCCTTCTACTCTTGACAGTTAGCCCGAGACTCCATATTCCCTTCTACTGTTGACAGTTAGCCCGGCACTCCATATTCCCTTCTACTGTTGACAGTTAGCCCGGCACTCCATATTCCCTTCTACTGTTGACAGTTAGCCCGAGACTCCATATTCCCTTCTACTGTTGACAGTAAGCCCGGCACTCCATATTCCCTTCTACTGTTGACAGTTAGCCCGGCACTCCATATTCCCTTCTACTGTTGACAGTTAGCCCGAGACTCCATATTCCCTTCTACTGTTGACAGTTAGCCCGGCACTCCATATTCCCTTCTACTGTTGACAGTTAGCCCGGCACTCCATATTCCCTTCTACTGTTGACAGTTAGCCCGGCACTCCATATTCCCTTCTACTGTTGACAGTTAGCCCGGCACTCCATATTCCCTTCTACTGTTGACAGTTAGCCCGAGACTCCATATTCCCTTCTACTGTTGACAGTAAGCCCGGCACTCCATATTCCCTTCTACTGTTGACAGTTAGCCCGGCACTCCATATTCCCTTCTACTGTTGACAGTTAGCCCGAGACTCCATATTCCCTTCTACTGTTGACAGTTAGACCGGCACTCCATATTCCCTTCTACTGTTGACAGTTAGCCCGGCACTCCATATTCCCTTCTACTGTTGACAGTTAGCCCGAGACTCCATATTCCCTTCTACTGTTGACAGTTAGCCCGTCACTCCATATTCCCTTCTACTGTTGACAGTTAGCCCGACACTCCATATTCCCTTCTACTGTTGACAGTTAGCTCGACACTCCATATTCCCTTCTGCTGTTGACAGTTAGCCCGGCACTCCATATTCTGAAATGTATTCGATAGTCTGAATAATAAAAGATTGTTCTTTAGTTCTGTTCTTTAACGATTTGTTATTATCGAAAATAATATATCAAAATGGTACTATGCGAAACGTCCCATTGTATAAAATACTCAGTAACTACCCGCATTACATGTCAGTACATTACAAAAAATTTATATTATATAAAAGTGATATGATTGTAGTAAAAAAAAAGGTCATATACATAACTCCTAGGTCCGTCTTCAACTTTAATGGACAACCTGTCACGATAGATGTTTAGACGTTGTCTCTGTTCAGTATTTGTGAAATAAATTTTTAATCTTTAACTTATTTTGTTGTTTCAATTTCTCAAACATTATGCCAAAGGTTCACACTCAGTACTGAATGGTCTCACAAGTGTCAGTTTTCCGCATATAATAACAAGGCAAACATGAATTTGTGGACACATTGAGTTTGTACGAGATATATTTATGGATATGGGTACAAACAAAAGCTTCAAATATTCCTTGTTCAGGCGTTTTCAACAATACGTTTTCCCCAATTTGTACATAAGCAACCGTAGATCACAGACCTCAGGAGGCAGCGCAACCCGAGTAAGAGTTAGTCCAGATCATAATCCTATCTGGCACGTCTGGGATTCGATTGGTCTGTAGGAAATCATCCCATTGTCGAGACGTGTTAAGGATCGTAGCAGCACTACATATGTTCCAGTTAGGTACAGTTAATTTTAGGGGCAATATGAGTGGGAAGGTATAGTTAATTTTCAGGGGCAATATGACTGGGGTACAGTGAATTTTAGGGGCAATATGAGTGGGAAGGTATAGTTAATTTCAAGGGGCAATATGAGTGGGGTACAGTTAATTTTAGGGGCAATATGAGTGGGTAGGTATAGTTAAATCCATGGGCAATATGAGTGGGTAGGTAAAGTTAAATTAATGGGAAACATGAGTGGGGTACAGTTAATTTTAGGGGCAATTTGAGTGGGAAGGTATGGTTAATTTCAAGGGGCAATATGAGTAGTGGGTTTCATATAAGGAATATCTACTCTATACATGTATGCTATATAAACAATATGCTGACATTTCTTTAACAAAATGTGTAAACTTTTCATACAACTGGGAAATTTTAATTGGCACACTACTTTTTTTATTGAAATAAATGTTCTTAAACCATCAGTATGTATTACAATACCTGTTACTTTAGTACTTCTTACTTTTACTTTCTTGAAAAACCATAAGTGTATACTGAGTATTTTCTTTGGTAGCAACCTAAATAGATAACCACATAAAAGACACACACTAAATAAAACAACCCAGTAGTGGAGCAGTTTCTTTTCCGTATACCACAGAACCACATGTACAATTCCTTAGCAGAAATCCTATTGAAATTGGTTCAGTTTATGTGGTCCGCCCCTTGTGAGTTTGTTATGTCCTTCCACGTGCAAGATGAGTTTTCCTTTAACAATTTTAGCACAAAAATCACTACCATGATCATGCTGCTCACAGTTGAAATTTCGTTATACCAAAATTACTTTCTTGAATCAGAGTGCAAAGATTTCCATGATTCACGTCGACCACGAGGTATTTGGTAACTGAAGATCCGTTCTTTATTTACGAGCCCCTATATCAATATAGTTTCACGATGTAGCTTCTGAGAGCCAATGTATTATCTCCCATGATTGTCAATTTTCCCACGGCAAGGTGAAAATGTATAAGAAATCTGTTCTTTTCGGCCGTCACGTTGTGAAGATGATGATGGTATCGTCATCAAGGAATTCTTTGCAATCTAATACAATGAAAATAAAAAAATTCACATTGACCACTACCCTAATATCACATAATAAAAATGTGTAGGCCAGCAAAATCACAGATTTTAACTGTAGTATGACTATCTGTGTTTTGGAGGATATTGTATTGCAGTATGCTTCCATCAATATGCCCACATTTCGGCGGTTCTTAAAGTCATCTGTAAGAACCTTCCATTTTTGTCGTCTTTTGGCGTTGGCCATGTGAACATTCTTCTTTAATTGCACTGCCAATTTCTTGGATCAAGATGCAAATAGTTGTGTGTTATACAAGCTAGTGGAAGGTAAGTTCTTGTCTCCAGTGGACCCTGACTGTGACTGCTAATTTCTTTCGAAGATTAACACTCGTTCTATCAGTCTCGCTTTAAAGTAGCCGAACACTCTCCGCGGATCACTGAAGCTTTGTTCAGGGATCGCGGGGAAGGCAGAAATGTTACTACATGGTCAACGAGCTGTCTCAAAAGTCATCAATGTTGTCTCGGAGAAGTTACAGGGGAGGATGACAGGTCGAAATGATGTCATGTTTTCGACTCCTGCAGTTCCACATTCTCTCCCAACAGAGACAACTCCGTCATAAATTCCTATACAACCTCTGTCTCATTCTCTCCCAACACAGGCAGCTCCGTCATAATTTCCTATACATTTCTGATTAGATTTGATTTCTAAATAAACGAAGAATATGCAAAGAAAAATACTTTTTCACGTTTTAAACTCTGATCATATATCTTTAAAAACTTGAAAAAAGTGAGTAGTAAAATTACATGCAAATACGTAAATAACGGCGAAGTCGTTTGTCACATTATTTGGGCGCCATCTTGATTTTTTTGTAAGTCTTATAAATGTCCAACTCTATGCACCATTGGAGGATCGTTTCTTTTTTTAAACAATGCACTAGGCAGCTCATACTTGCAAGACGATTCAAAGTTAATGAATGTTCAAAATTTTCAAGGGCAGATAACTGCAGGGCAAATTTTCAGGGGCAGAAAGCCTACCCGTCCAATTTGATAATTTATGCATTATAATTTGGTCTTTAAGAATGAAAAACGAAATGGTTAAAGAACAGTCCTTTCCGGTCACAATGGACTATCAAAGTGTAAAAATTTAAAAATAATGATAATTCGTATGACTTTGAATCGTCATATTTCAAAACAACAGACCATACAGCATTGCTAAATACCTCATCAGACAGAGAAACGAATACGGAACCTGGAAAACTAAAGAAATTAAATCAATTAGTTCCATTTGTGAAGAGATACGGACCTTTAAAATTGTTTCTTTCGTTTTGAATTGAAAGGATAATGGGATACAACTCCATACTAAATCTTTAACTTTGATATTACAGCCATTACGAAAAAGGTATTTCAATCACTGTTTGACTGTATCCTTTTAAAACATGAGATATATCCTTCCCTTTCATGGATATCAGTGAAATCAGTCACACTTGCCATGAATATTTATAACAATACCTGTAACCTAGTAACTTCATAGGAAAAAGTTCCTCGACCTCTTTGAAAAATCATAAGCAACAAATGTATTTGTATATCGAGTATTTTATTGGGTAGCAACCTAAATAGATGTCCAAAGAGGAACAATGAGAAGAACAACCAAAGAGTGGAGTTGTTACCTGTATACCTTTCAAACCACGAAAACAAGCTTATCACATTTGTATAAAATGACAGTTGAAATGACTGATTTAATTTACACCATTTGGGATTATTTTCACTTTTCTTTTAACTATATCTTATCTCAAAAATTATTCTTAAAATACCGAAAAGTAATAAATTGACATTTCATAACAATCTTTTTATTGGATTATGTTGATAAAATGAGATATCCAAGAAAAAGTCATTTCTTTTTATGTGTTTATTGGTTTGTTAAACCTTTTCTGTTCAAGTAAACTTCGTTTTCATTTATTAACAGATTTCAGTGGCGTTTGTTTTGTTGTATTAGTGGAAATGAATGAATTAAACAAGGGTTTGATATAAAGAAGTATAGAATTTCTAACAACACAACCACAAGAAATAAAACAAATATACATTAAACATTGCTAAAAAATAAAATTAATCTAAAAGGATGACACCTTCCAGTTCTGTTGACATATCAAGCTTGGAGATGGAGAAAATAGTGAAAAAATGGAGAAAATCTTGTCATCTATTTCTACACATATCAAATATTTTGATAATAGTTTGTACATTCCAAAATATAGTCTATATTCATAGGCCTTTTTCTTCCAAGTGGAATTTATCTAAACAAATGCAGAATTCATTCCAAACATTCACAACAACTTTCACAATTAGGAGTAGAAATAACACTTTTAAGGTAACACCATTAGATGTTTAAAAGCAATATTGCAGGCATACAGAACTGGAAAAATCATTGAAAGACAAGAGATAGTCTCTACGTGAAACTAGGATCACAACTTATCTAACAAACTGAAGCATTACAGGGAGACTAACATGGATATGTAACTGTACTTCAATGCTACTAATAACAGTCCTACAAGACTAGAATAATAAATGTATCATTCAGTAATGCATCAAGATGTAAATTATTATGCAGTATTTGCTCGAGATTACACACAAGCACTAAACGTTTAAAATATTGTTTCAAAATAACGAACATGAACCAATGCATGCATTTCTAGTACTAAATAGGTACAAATGTATATGATAATTCTTGAAATGTTGAGAAATCAGTATAAAACTTTAAACCATGTAAAATCAGTGTATGAATAATGGATTCAGACAACCAGCACTTGTTACTTCTGCTCTAGATGTTTATTTCGTCAATCTCCTTAAACTCTAATTAAACAATACCCAGCTCTGTCATGATCATTGAACTCCTCAGCAGGGTTCAAGACTCCTGACCTTTGACTCCAGCCAATCAGTGAAGAGGTTAGGAAAACTTGTGAGTATTTGAATTGATGGAAAGGTGAAAGGTGAGAGACAAGATCATAAGACGTCACCTCTACCAGCTGAGACTGATCATGACACAGAGATATTATGTTCAATCTGATTGGTGTTTTGTTTGATTCTGCAAATGAACTTTGGTTGCTGGCTGCTTGTCAAACTGATTTCATACACTGGCATAACATACAATAATCCCTGTGAAAGACATCTAAATAGTTTCATTGCTCTTTCTCAAGAATATTTTACTAAAAGGACACCTATGATATGAAAGTGAGATCAAGTAAGAAATGATATGTTGGATGGAGTTTCTATGAAGGCACAACATCAATTCAATGTGCTTAAAACATTCACATTTTTCGTTCAAACATATTAATATACAAGACCATTTGAGAGGAGAACATTAAACACAGTAACAAGAGAAAATGTCAGCACATGTATGAAAGACAATTAGATGCACCAAAAAAATACCCCCAATCTTTTGCTATTTCAAAACAACTTATCGATACATATTATCCAAAAATACTTGTAATATCACAAAATTGACTTTATGCATAGCTTATTTTTCAAACAGATAATCTGTTATACAATTAAAAGGTTATCACTTCAACACAACAGTTCTTGAGGAGGATTTCACATTTTCTTTTTCAAACTTTAGATATATTTAAAAAATGTCTGCTTGAAATCAAAGACTTTTCCCAATATTGCAAGCTTACAAAACCAAAAAAAATCAATTAAAGTAGCTTATTCTGAAAGTGATAAGTCAAGTGTTACATGTAAATATTAATAATGATAAAAACATCCAAGCATAGACTGAATGATGTAGGGAATTGAATAAAGTTCTGATTAAGAAACGTTTAAGTACTCTAAAATGCCCTAAATTTTCCACCAAATTGGGGAAAATGATAAAAAAAAACCAATTAATTACATGTAAGTAACAGATCTAACCAGGTCATCAAGAACCAGTAATATGGCACTCATTAAGGTCAAACTCATGGAGGAATTTAACTTTTGAATTGAAGACAATCTAAACAGCACCTAAACAGCTCTTTCAGTAAGAATTTTGAATGTTTAAGTCTAGTTTAAAAGGAAAAGATTAACATCTAATGAATTCAATATATTGCAAAGATGAACAATTAGAGTAATTTCCTTCCTATCAATCAGGAAGGAAAACGGCCATGTTGTGGTATGAGTAACTAGATATTGATATTCATTTTGTAGGATTATTGAAAATTTAATTTGTAAATCCAAAACAAATGCTTCATTTAAGCTATAACAACCTACAACTGTCCATTGTTGTCCCTATTGCCTAAATGACATAAAGGTACCGTAGCTGTTATTGACATCCATATATTCTGATAACAAATAAGTCACAATCTAATAGCTAGCAGGCTGAGCTGTAAATGGAGTATTTCATGTAGTAGCACCCTTAAGTTGAGTATTAATTGGGTGACAACTCATAATATATGTATGACCGATTGCGAGTAACCGCTTGTTTGTATTAAACATCTGGCCAATCAGAGAGCAGATCTACATCTAAATGAACTTCTATTGGCTGATCACACATCAGATTCCACCAATGAAATCTTCTCTGTATTGTCTTCAGGTCTCAAGTCAAACCTACAAATAATGAAGAAAATTGGTATTCTTACAGATCATTCATACTGCCAGATCATACCGCCCCCCTTCCCCCTTCCTTTTCCTCCTTTTACTTCTTTCTCCATTCCAAATTTCAAAATTTTAAAATTAAAATTTAGGCTTATGGCTCCAAAATTACCCTTTCATACCATTTCAAAACTTTTTAAAAATGGTATTGACAAACCCAAGTGTAAAATCAGCTTCGCTGGAAACGCTTTTAAAATCTCCAACTTCATCATCATCAACAGATCAATCATTGTCATATTGACATCTTGACTTGTGATATTGATATTCATAAATTTGCACAATGACTTTAACTAAGGCTAAATTTTGTGAATACGTAATATGATATTCTACTGTACCATTCAGTGATAGCCTTGGTAGTGTCCAGGTTGCTAAGCGACAGGTTGACGACCCCCATGACCTTCTTGCTGCTAGAGAACACCCCGACTTCGTTCTTGACTGTGATCTGCAGGGATCTGTTCGGGAGCTCTGCAGGGCTGATAGGGTACTCAAATCTGAAAATATATATATATATAGAAACGCTCTTAAGTATCTTATTTCTTATCTGGCTATCATAAATGTTCCCAAGAGTTGAGATAAATCAGTTACATATAATAATAATAATAATAATAATAATAATATATTGCATTTGATAATGCGCAACATCAACCCAAGAGAGAGTTCTCTGTGCACATATATAACTAATATCACTGAACTGGACCAATGCAGTTTCATTTAAATCGACTGTTTCCTCTTCAAATGGTCTGATAAAAGCAAATTTTGGCAAATGTTCATTAGCAGCTTAGTGCACACAAAACAATTCATTTACATACAACTAAGACTAAAGCATTTAAAATGAAAATAGCACCTATCACGTAGAAAGAATGATTCAAAAGAATTTGCCTCAAGTTTCTGAAACTCAGAAGTCTTCAGATTGGTTAAGTGACCTGTCAGAACATATGAATAACAGCTTGTTCTTAAACGCTTATGCAGAGAAAAGAAACAGATGGGGAAAGTTGTATTCATGTAGAGGAAATGTTTTGAAACTTATACCTCAAAATGCATAAAAACTTTATCCTACAGTACACGATGTGAAACTGAACCCAGGATGGTTACAATAACAGAAAGCTCACGTTTCATCGAAGACCGGGTTGAGATTGTCCTTAATGACCTGAGTCTTGCGGCGCGAGGCCGAGGAGCGGTCGGGCATCAGGTACATCTTCACGTAGGGGTCCGACAGGTGGTTGCTGTCTAATGCTTCCAAGTTCCTGTGGGGAGATTATCGTCACATTTACGTCATAAACCTATATATCAATCTATTAGATGATCGAACAGAACCAAAGTTAATATAAGGGAGACAATTCAGGTTAGCTTACACGCATTTGTGGACCACAAGGATAAGTGTCTGCCGCTGAGCACTGTAGCGGAACGTCATCTGAATCCGACCAAGACCATACTCTCCTTTACTGTCAACAAGTCTGTAACAAATATGAAAGGCAATATGAAAAACTGAAAATGCTTCCAAATCACTCCAATTTCTATCTTTATATTTATATTTATACATTTGTGCCTGCTAAACAACCATGGTACAAGATGATCAAAATTTCTATAGAGACTTTAGTCTAAAACAGCTTTTTGCAGCATTGATACCTTTCTAAGTCATATTCTTTGATTTCAAGCTCCCGATTGGTCATGTGTTTGTTGTCTGTCCTCTATACTCACAGGGGTAGTTGTTTCCTCTGTCTGAGCCCACTCTCCAACTCGCTGGTAGTGGCCTGGGGAATCATCTCATCAACTGAGGCAGGCTGGGCGGGGGGTGCTGGTGGTGGTTTCACCCCAGGGGCGGCCTGCTTCTGGGTGGGGGTGGTGGAGGAACCGCCAGCAGAAGCGGGAGTCTCTGCCTCTCCCTCAGCCTTTGGGGGTGGCTCCACAATGAGGGGTTCATTCTCTATCAGCCACTCAGGGTTAGAGGTCTGGGTTAACACCTGTAATTTCAACATTATTTGTGTTTGTGAGCATCTTGGGGTGAGTAAAGCTTGACCCATTCAACACCCAACTTGTTTCCCATGGACAATCTTGCCAGGACCTTAGTAACCATATTAGCAATTCTTGAAAGAATCTTTATCCTAAATACAAATGTGGTAGCTAAAACGGAATTCCCTTTCAATGTTAACAGAGACAAAGTAAATGTAGTTTCAAGCTAAGGACATGTGTGAGAGATCAGCCCAGCCACTAAAACTTCCTCCCCCGAATCCCCCTATGACGTACCCTGAGAGCAAGCCTCATGTGGATAAAGCCTGCAGGTGTAGTCTGGCGGAGGGTGAACTGCTGGTCCAGGATCATGTCTGTTGCACCCAGGAGCTCCTTCAGCTTGATGGTGCTGGCCCCGATCACCTTGTCGCTCTTGCTGTCCCGCACCTGCACAGCGACACATTCAGTCAGGCACCGTGTTGGTGGAGTAGAGATATGTGACAAAGTCAATTATTCAATTATTCAAATAAATTTTCCTTGACATTTTTAATTATCAATCTCCTTAAAGAGGTAGGTCAAGTATGTTATTTACTTAACTTTGGTTTTATTATGCTGTTCTTATTTGTTTAACAAATACACCTAATTAGAGAGACTTTTTTAAAATAATTTTCCTCAATTCTTATTTCTATCCAACCAAAACCATGAATCACTGTCATAAGAAACTCCTGAGTTAAACACAGTCTACGTCATGACATAAATAACTGTGGAAAAAGTAAGGTGAGCACTTCAAAAGTATTGAATAAAATCAGAACAAACAGGTATCAGATTCTAAATTTACCAAATTGAAGACAATTACACTTGCAAATACACAATGTCTAGTTTGGTCCATTTACCTGCGTGCACATGTACAACAAATTATCAAAAAGACCCTTAGGCAAACAAGATGCAAGCAACGGTACCTCAACGTCCAGATTCTGGTAGTGGGGGTTGTGGATGAGGAATCGGAAGTTCTCCTCCCACCGCGGCTCATTGGTGTTTGCCCGGATGCCACTCTTGAACTTGGTCTGTCCAACATACAGGCAAACCTGGGGAGAGGGCTCCAGCATCGTCTTCTTGCCGCGCTGCAAGGGAGGTAATTCAATTTCATCATTTTAACATCAACCACTGAAAAAGGGCAAAATGAAATCTGCCCTTACAAAATTTGTTAATCCAATATCAAAAGATGAAACTGAAAGGTATTACTGATCTATCGACATTCTGTTACATGTGTCTAAAATCAACAAATTCAGAAGTTTAAATATATAGATCAATAAAAGCCAGTTTAATGATTAAAATGTTCAAATAATGATCCCCTTTCATTTGAGAAGCATTGACTTTCCATAGTATGAGGACGGAATCTTGTCTCATGGGATGAATATTGAATGTTATCAATTTAGCTTCTTCCCACTGTGTATGGGTAACCATGTGCTGTCCAAACATGGGAATAAAAAATGGCTGAAGGAATGTTTATATTCAACTTGCATTTGATTGCCTAATATGATTCATGGGTTGAATCATGGAAGTATATATGAACTTGACAGAGTTTTTTTTTTTACAATGTCTTTGAATGAATATATAAATGCACTTTTGGGTTTGCGGTGTAAAAAGGACAATTGAGGACAAATAGCTGCATACATATAGAAAGTGAAGAAATTTATTGAAGCCAAATTATCAAGACATGTACTTAAGCAAAATTCATAATTGAAGTGATCTTGCACCGCTTACATTTATAATATTTCATGATTTCGTTGGTGCAGAAGCCAGTATTTGAGTTCAATTTCTTGTTTTTATGTGTGATCTTGCTGAAGCTTTAAAGTCATAGGCTCAATTATTCTTGTCCAGCAAAATGATGATCACGTATACCAATCTTTTCTGTTTATCAGCACCTGCTGATTCAGCACGGTTGGCTAATCAAGTGCATCCAATTAAAAGGTGCTTCGTGAGTGTGATATACCGAGAATCTAGTAATTGCATTGCCATTAATTATGACAGATGCATTTTTCAATGAGTTAACCACTTCTGTATGTTCTTTCTGCATTTGAAGAAGGTAAGCAATAGTTATTTCAAATGGAATTTCAGCTAAGAAATGTCATGTGTGCTATGTCAAGGCTTTTGCAAACTGACGTTGCAGGCCTCGTAGCATGACAAGAGGGAGGGTGGGGTATTAATATTCAATTTTGGGGACTAGAATGCGCACAGAGTTCTGAAAATTGTTGCAAACATCAGACAAAAGATTGATGTGAGTAATGAAATATTGGCCCGACGTGCATTGAAATTTGCCTGAGCCTAAAAGTGAGCCAATGACTTGAACAATCAACACAATAAATAGCTGCCTAGCCTTCAACTCAAGCATAGCTGAAAATCACATGAATAATTTAAAACTTTTAAAGAATACTTATGAACATAATCAATACTTATGAACAGAGTTTAATTAAACTGGTAAGTGAAGAACTTCTTTGAGTCACTCAAACAGTTATGGGTTTTATGAAATATGAAGATGATTCAAAATATTTGTTACATAATATTGACCGAATATCATCCTTAATGCAGATGGATGTTAGGTACAGAAAATAGTTATAACAGCAAAAACACAAAACAAGAAATGCGGCAATCACAGCAAACAAGATAGCGAACGTAAACAGCAAACGATCATTTGATATTAGATATTGAAGAAAAACAAAAGAGCGTGCCATAGATTAAATAAATATGCATCTTTTTTTATTCTGCAAGAAGTTTCATTGTGTTCGTATAGTAGACTCATCAGATGGGAATCAAGAGGAATATGGGGGTAGTTGAGGAAGCTTATAAATATTCAAAAGCATACCTCCACCCAGGGACCCGATACCAAATAAATGATTGTTTTGCTGATGGTTGATTTTATGAATGCTTCCTTAACTCTTTCATGCAAAAATACTGTCAACCATTCTCACTAAAATCAGACTTTATTACACTACAATTAGTTCAGGCCTGATAAAACCACCCACCAGATTTACAACTGACTCCAGTTTAACCTCCTTATTTGATTGGCTTGATGGTTGTCTACTCAATCAATCAGAATGCTCCTTATCCCCTTTATCTTTGATGATATTGGATAAACATTAGGATAATTTCCTAGTAATTCCCTGGATCCGATGTAGACTCTTCGCGATGATCATGTTACCTCCCTTTGCAGACCTCCCAATCACTCTCACTAACCAATCAGATATATCACCTTAACTTTAATATTGTCCGTAAGTACAAATTATTCAAGACAGGCATCCTGCATTAAACATTTCTATAGGATAGCTGTACACGAAATGATTAAGCCTCTGACATCAATTTCTGATAACTGAACACACTTATAAAGGGAACCATATGGGTACTAGGTTGGGAAATCCAGACACCAAAGATAATTTCAATATTGTTTTCCTGAACAGGTGTAAGCTATGTAATGCCAATCAACATACACAATCAAAGTCTATATCTTCCACCACCTATATTGTTTATCCACATAGTCGAATTGTGTCATGATAGATGTATGACTGATATGCTGGACATCTCAGTGTCAACAGCAGATTGAATTAAAAGGCCAGCAAAGCAAGGTAATAAAGTTATAGATCGAGTCTACCTTGGATTCAGGGTATAGGCGGAGAACTATCAAAACTTTTACCCTGGATTATCAGGACGGATGTTTCAAAGTCTTTGAGATTTGGTGTAGTTGAGCTTGTTAAACATCAGATTTCAATGAGATTGCATGTCAAGATTCATAGAGCAGCCATAAGTTACACATTACCACTGCACAAGTTTTTCACCATTGGGGCCTCCACAAGCAAACCTGATGGTTGGATTGACAATTATAGGAACTTCAGGAACTAAAGCTTCCAACCCTTTGTTACTTCATTTTATTGGGACAGCGTCAAGAACTCACTATCTTATTCCATACATTAGAATTTTCAACTGTGTGAACAACTTCCTGAAAGAAAATGTGCAACATAACATAAAGCTTCTTCAGAACTTATTCTACTTGTGTAGTAAGATGTTCGATTACACATTCATTTTCTTCATTCATTATCCTTTGATGAAAAGATTTGAAGTCACTAAACAGAAATGTTTAAATTAAAAGAGTGAAAATTAAAAACTAGCTTTCACAATTTTACCATAGAAAATACTTAAATCACTTCAGAAATAAATCAAATGACAATTAACAAATTACAATTTAGGCCCAAAAAGATGAATATACAATTGTTTTGCTCTATCAAGGATCATTCTTGTCTCAGTTTACAACGTATGGTTAGAGCATCACCCCTGCTATAATGGTAAATAATAACTGAACCACAAAGCATCATTGTATTTCAAACCTTTCTTACCAAATTTTGATAATACTTTCCCATTCCAGGACCAAACTTCAAACAAATTCAAACATGTTTATATGTGTCATCGCAACTGCTAATCTGTGTCAATTCACGGCAAAATGTCTTCAAATATTAACAACCATCACAAAATTTACCAGCAGTGACGACATTATTGTATCCTGGGAAGAAAGGTCAAATGTCAAGGTAGTCAAGGCCACAGGTCACAATGAAGATTTATGATTTGTCATGCAAATAAAATAACATCAATACATGTTATTTTTTTAAACCCCAATAATATGATTTTGTATTGCTTCGTAGACGAGCAAAAGCTACGTAAAAGCATAGCGTCACACTTTTGCAGTTAGTATAGAAAGGCAAAAGATTGAGTTCAAACAATAACTTTAAAGATATCAATTCTCTCACCATATTTCTTCCTGGCATCAATAAATCAGGTTTCTTAAACCTGAATTTCTAATAGCAGCAAAAATTACTTTGAAAAATTCAACAAAATTCAAGATTTTCTTGGCGTGAAATTATAACAAAGGAAAGAAACGGAAACGAAAGTGCAAAGTGATATTGCTCTTGGTAAGAAAGAAATATGAATAAACATAAATAGTTCAAATAGTGTCCATCTTGGTCACAAACAAACATTTCATTGGTTAATCAAAAACTATGAATAAGTAGACAATTATGTTGTTTGTTGGAATATTTACCAATACATGTATCTCTTATTTGGATAAAGACTGTTGAACATCATTCAAAAATATACCTTAAGAATGGGAAGCAACTTTGAGCTTTACCGAAAGAATGTTAGACATGTTAGAATATTGAATATCAAACAAGAATGTTATTCTTCGAGAGCAAAGACCATGCACAGCCTGAAAGTGTTAATCAACTGGAAGCTTGAAGACAGATCCTCATCAAAGGCTTTCACTGTTAATCACAGCTAGAAAACTTATAGGAGACATTGATATGATCAAAACTGGAAATACACAATATTTTGAACAAAAGCATGGAGTGGAAACTCATGGACAGTGTTGCTCCTAGGGAAATACATGTAGATACAAGATATATAAATGCAAATTCTCTTCACATGGTAAAAGTCCACAGAAATGTCTTAACAAAAGACTTCAAATTCATAGATTTAAGGCCTTAGGGAAATCAAGCCAAGACAGTGTGCAAGTGTCTTCATGAATCCCAATAGGAACAACACTGTCTTGGGAGGAAGATTGATTGACTTCGGGAATTACAAAAAGTAAAGTTGCTGTACGTACCGGTAAATCTTTGGCGGAGTCGAGGTTGACCAGGAGGATACAAGATGATACACTCTCGTCGTCCTGACTTTCCTCTTGTACCTGTTGTACCACCTGGAACAAACAGAGATACAATGTAACTACTCTCATGGGATTCATTGCAAACATCACCTGTGATTTCAAACTCACAATACCCTATGTGATATCAAGCAAAAATAACACTATTTACTGCCAATTGTCATTTGTTTCAAGTACTTGTAATCATCTTATCACCGGTAATGTATCCCTGTTTGACTGTTTTTAGGGCTAAAACCCCAAGACATGGACTTACAGTAGTTCTTTATGTTTAAAATTGATGTCTTAAAGTCAGGTCAATGTTGGAAGTATTTGCTAGAACTTTATACTCTTTACATTCAAAGAGAATATAATAAAAAAGTAACAATGACCTTTATCCGAGCCTGTATACAGATTATCTCCTCTTTGTTAGTAATACATCAAACGTGTTCAACCAATCAACAAGTAACAGTTTCAACAAACCACAGAACCAGCCATCAAAGTCAAGTAGGTGGCGTACACTCCCTGAACCACTCACTTGTATGCAAGCACATGACGAGGTGACAGAAGGCTCTAAACTCTTTGTGTTACGATGATCATATTACAGTTCTGTAGAAGTGACTATCTTTAAATTATTGAAGCTTTTGCCAAAAATTATCCAACTTTGATAGTATAACCAAAGTGTGGAAAAACAGTGCTAAGAAAACTTTTTAGAATGTGAGCTAAGTTAAAATCAAGACCTACATCAAAAGGAATGGCATGATAACTTCAATCTTGTAGGGAGTTTTTTTTAGCAAAGAATTTATCTCAACTAGTTGCCTTTGGCAAACAAAAAGTTAACGATTCTATAGTTTTGAACTGCTTTCAATGACACAAACTGAACCAAAACAGAGGATCCTCATTCCATAAACCTTAAGTGGTTAGAATTTCAGCTAAACAGTAATGAAACAAAAATTATTTTCATTTCGGCTATTGTAATAAACTACCTATATGTAGTACTGTATCAGAGAAAACCATAAGTAATCTAAATAAAGTTATTGTACATAAAGGAGAAACTACTTAGATACTCAGATAGAGAAATTACTCATTGAAATAACACTTGAAATTATATGTCAGATGGAAATTTCTAAAAATTAGCAGAAACTTTCTACTCGTTCAAATTGAAACTTCTAAAGATTTAAAAACAGAATCAGAAGGACTTTCTTTGTTTACAGAGGTTTTAGTGAATGTGAATGTGAATGTGACTGTAATATGGAATTATGTGATACCTAAACATGAGTCACTAACTTGAATGATGAATGCAACAGAGATTAAGTATGGTCATGGAAAACCCACAATGTGCACTACACATTTAAGCACCAGCATGATATGGGTTAACTTAACCTTTTCTGTGCACTGGCTGCTTATCTGGCAGTGCATATTTACACATTTGCCATGTGAGCTGTAGGAATGGAAGTTTACAATATAGTAACAGTGTAATTGAAGTGAAATAAAACGAAGAGGATTTGTGAAAACCCTACTTTTAAGACTGTTTCTAAAAATAACAGAGACCTCAAAGCACACTGCATGAAGAATACCATTCTCTCCTCGTAAACAATGTTTGAATTACAACTTTCCTTGTCAACTCTGTTACAAGTGGAGGAATTTCTGGGCTCAATACACAGAATCTTAAGTTGTATTAAACTAGTCTTGCAATGACCGGTGTTTTTTCAATGTGAGCATGTGATCTTATGCTGTAACTATTTAGAAGACCACAGTTCTAGCACATGTGATACCCGTACTTATTATCCATATGGTTGATAATAAGCTAGTTAATATTTTTGATACAAGCACATGTGCACAAATCAATTTTGGGGTAGATGATTGGTTAAAATATGACCTTGACCTCTGTGACCAAAACGAGGGACTACTTTCTCCATTCATAAATTTTTACTTTGTAGCTTAAATTTCATTCAGCGTTTTCAATCACGATGAGACATGATTATAAGTCTGGAGTCATAACAACACTATAAAGTTAAACACAATCCATATTCATAAAGTGTAACTCATAAATAACTCATTCTAGCGGTCACGTTTAAAATGGCTGCGTCACAACTATGTTTATCTTTCCACAGCAATGTAACAGTTTCGCTATTTGCTCTCGCTCGGGTAATACAACATTTTACACTTGTTTCGTATAAATCATATGTCAAACTTGGTCGTGTAATAATCGCTATATATAAACATACAGAAATCATTGGAGTTTTTCAGACAATAAATGATTCATTATATCAAGGATAGTTTATATGTTACAAATCTTAACTTTAAATTTCATGACAGATTGTAGAAACATAGCCCACACGAAACAGAGGTAACATGGAAAGATAAGAGTATTTAAACCTGTATTGGCAGAATATTTGGAAACGGAAGGTATGTATGTATGAGCCAGTAAGTGAATGACAGACTATTGCATATAGCAACCTGCCATAGATGAAATGAGGGCCGTTTATGTGGAGAGGAACTGAGTGTGTTTGGGAAAAACTGAGTTAGATGACGCCTGTAAATAATAACAATAATTAGCAATGTATGTGGGCGATAACCATAAAACATGGATGATATGAATTATGAATTATGAATGTTAATAAACAAATTGCAGCTGCAAGGCATTGTTAGTGATATTTGCAAGGTACAGAAATTCAATATTTCTAAATCGAACAAAAATGAGCATCAATTTCAACTTAGAACTGATATGAAAATATAAACTTTTAATATGCATAATTGCAAAATCTGTAGATATAAAGTTTTACAAATCATTCGATTCACTGCCACTCTTCACAGTAAAAAACATCATCAAAATCATAAATGTTACCGTCAAAGTTTATCAATATTTGCATTATTTGAGGACTTTGTTAGTGGAAGTGACGGCAAAGCAAGCACTGTTAGGAGCTATATATCACAAGAATGTTAGCTTGTGGAGAACTAAGTCTTGGCAGGCAAACAGTCCACACACAGATGACACTTACCACAGACACAAGCGCAAGTGTTGTGTGACGTTGAGGGAAACAAAATACAAAATCAATCGGTGCAATAAAACATAAGATTGCAGGCAGTAGATAAAAGAATCCATTTTGGCGTCTATCATAAACAAAGAATCCATCAACTGGGTCTTCTATTCTATTTCTAACCACGTCTGTATTACATGTAGATTGTATCAATTTCTCCTTCCATTTCCTTTTCATGACTAGCTCTATCCACAATGATTTTTGGAATTTCTCATTCCTGATTCTTTATAAACAAATCCGGTAATCAAATACTCACTGTAAGCTCTTCTTAAACTAAGACAGTATTTACAAATGATTGAAAAAGGAACCAAACAAAACTCATAGAATTATGGAGGATTGCAATTAGTGCTCAAATACCTAAATGTGTGACTTTCTTCAGAATTTGAAAATGCAAGACAAAAAGGGAAATTAATGTGTGTTTATAAAAAAAACCAAGAACTTTATTTACGGATTAATAATGATATTTCTTTTATTTATCTATACTGTATGTCTTCCTGTGTGTTTATCAAATATCCTACTTTTACTGCCAATCTACAGGAAGATAAGGAAGGAAGGGATTTGGTTTCTAAATTGGGAATAAGCAACTGAACATAATGCAAATCTCATCAATTTTTCCCAAAACCAAAAACCTTAACACCCACTTAGTCTGTGACGAAAGCCTTCAGTGTTTATCATGGTAAGGGCAACCGGTGGTTTCTCCGACAATTTCTCTGATAATTCCGAGAAAATCATCAATTAAATTTCTTGATTGTGAAAATTTTTAAAGTGGTCATTTCAAAGGAGACTTATGCTTCTTCATTGGGAAATGAAATTTGGCAACCAAATGTGAATTTAAAGATTCTATTTACTGTAATGAAAACAACATTCAATGCCATAAGGGGGAAAAAAACAAATAAAAAATAACTGTATTTTCCCATCTATTTTAGTTCCATTATTGTCAAATATAGATATTTTGATAGTGATCATAATTCACCATGTAAGAATTTTCATTCATTTTCAATATCTGTTCACTTATAATCTCCAATTGCCAATTAATCAAGTATTATAAACAAGGACAATTAGTATTTATTTTGAAGCAAGTTGTTTAACATATGATTTTAGGCAGTAAAGTTTCTTAGGCATCTAATAAAGTATGTTACAAATATTACTCATACAGTATGTAATGAATATTGCAGTATGTTACAAATATTGAGCAGAGAGAAGTAAGCTCTCACCCGGTCCAGTTCGAGAGGATCATTGGCCAGGTAGAGCCACATCAGTCGCACATGGATGAATCCAGTCTTCACATTCTCCAGTTGTAGCCACTAAAATATTGCATTTAATTCTTACTTTATTCATTCATATGAAATGCGACATTAACAATTATCAAAATTAATTTTAAAATATGTTGTTTTGAAAATCTTAAACAATGTCTTTATTCATATGGTTTAGAACATAAGAATTTTCCGTGCTTATCTGGTCAGACGTAACTAATTCATTTCTCACGATTGACCTCTTATTTTCAACATACTTTACAAAATTAGTTAATGGAATACTTAACTAAAACTGACCCTGTATTTTCAAACTCCGATAACAATTCATTTAGACCAACTTTTACGTTAGAGACATGGATGCTGGTTATTACAATACTACGACAAATTTGAAACAATCCTTTTCACTATTTTTTAGTGCTTTGATTTATTTTTGTCATAAGGGCTGTGATATTTTTACTTTTTTGTGATAATTTTCACTTACAGTATCAATAAGTCCATTTTCATACACTTCCGATATCTCCACAGTGACACTGAAAGACAAATAAAAAACATAATCATTGTTACTTAAGTAAAAGAAAAACATGACATAATCCAGACATCAATTTGCCCTCCTGAAATGTAAACTCTTCAAAAAAAGAAACTTGACACTGACTTTCAAAGTTCAATATGAAGACCACAGATGCAAGTTAAACATTGAAATGAAAACTAAAACGCTGTTTGAAGATCTCTGTTCAGTAAATTTTATTCAGAATAAGCATGATCTTGAAATGCACAGGTGCACAAGTGTTTCAACATCACAGGGGTGCACAAATGTCAGTATCAGGTATGGCCACCATTGGCATTGATTATTGCTTGGCACCGACGACCCATGGATGCAATCAAGTTGTCAATCACAGCCTGAGGAATGTTCTGCCATTCGTGCTGAAGTGCTGCAAGAAGTCCTGGAACTGTTTGGGGTGGTGGATTCCTACTGCGCACGCGTCGATCCAGTTCGTCCCAGAGACAAATCTGTTGACCTGGCTGGCTGGAAAGAGAGCACCATGGACGGTGACGTGAGGAATAACGTAAGGCTGTAGGATCAAGTCCCTATACCGTACTCCTATGAGGTTACCCACAACATGCACAAGGGGTGTCCTAACACCGTGACGAATCCCGGCCCACACCATGACACTCCCACCTCCAGTTGGCAGCATAACGTTCTCCACGACGTCGAAGCAGAAAACGGGACTCATCAGTGAAGAGAACGGTCCACCACCTTGCACGTGCCCATCTCATCCTCTGTTGACACCCCTGGAGACGTTCCGCCAGATGACGTTGCGTTAAAACCGAACCGGTCGTCGTGGAAAAAGTCCAGCCTCTCTCAGCCTGGTGCGTACCGTTTGGTTGGAAATTCGACGCAGGCCTGGTATCTGCGTTGTTGTTGACGTTGCTGTCCTGGTGCGTTCCCGAAGGTGGAGCAGTCGGATGTACCGATCTTGGGCCCGAGTAGTCACCCTTGGTCTGCCTGACCTTGGCCTATCATCAACGCTGTTTCGGGTGTTGAAACGGGTCCACAATGAAGAGATGATCTGTCTTGACACGCCAAAGTGTGTTGCAACATCTCGCTGCGTTGCTCCTGCTTGCAGTCTGCAAAGAGAGTTGTTGCGTTGCGCTCTGTTCAGTCTTGGAATTCTTCAGGTCGCTGTACCGATGTTGTGTAGTCTGAATGAACAGCGGCTGATATGGCTTTTTATACCCCTAAAGCAGACGTGTCTGCATGTAAACCTTCATGATCCCATGCTGCACTTGCTTTGGCAGAAAATGCATTTAGACGAATCGCTCGTTTTCGTCCCTGAACACAACGTAAACTTTTTGGGCCATTGTTTTGGTAAATTTACACTTTTGGGCAAGCCTTTCTTTAAATTACAGGTATGTATCATGAAAAAAATTGACCCGTTTTGAAAAAAAATCAATTTCGCATGAATGTCAAGTTTCTTTTTTTGAAGAGTTTATTTTGTAAATTCAAAGAGAAAATATTGCCTTAACTATTTATAACACAACAAATATCCCAACCTCATCATAGAGGGTAGGAGACTTTTTTTATCAACATTTATTGTCCATATACAGGGGCATTTTCATTGCAAATACAGGGGCGTTGTCATTACAAATACAGGGGCTTTTTCATTGCAAATACAGGGGCATTGTCATTGCAAATTACAGGGGCGTTGTCTAGTGGTTAGGGTTTTGGGGTTCAAATACTAAAATACCCTTAAAAACATTAATCACTTAATTCATCTCATCACACCTCATCGTAGTAAATGCAACAAACGAGACTCACTTGCCGAGTGGATCGTCTTTGCTGCCTGGGTCGTCATCAAATACTTCCAGCTCCAGAAGCTGGCCCTCCGCCACATCAATAATAGCCTGTGGGTCAAACAGATCAGGTGCACAGTGAGAAATAATCATTTAAGACATGAATCTATAAGAGCATTTGGTTTCAATAATCTTGATTTCAATACATATCCTAATTATCTTAGTCAAATGACAAAAGTTGAATTATAAATAGTTAAATAGCTTGTTGAAAGCTCCGTAAATCCATTTAAACTAGGGACTGAGAACAGCAAATGGTGCGTCATTTATTGAAAAGTCATTTTGTGGAATATTTTTATCCACATTTCAGTTGATAAAAGCAAGAAAGAAAAGCGACATCATCTGGTTACTTGATGCCTACAGTGAGGCTGCTACTGTACCTCGTACGTCATGTTCCACTCCGGGCTGACGGTGTTGTTCACAGGCTTCGTCTTGAACTTCTGAGCGCCAACTGGAACAACACAAAAAACACGTTTAAGTTCAAAACTATTCCGCTTATCTTTAAGGTTTTCATTAATAAAGAGATAAGAGTACAGGGATAGAAATGAGATTTTTTCTAAGTGTGCCCCAAGGCATCCAATTTAAAATTTGTGTGTGCCCTGAACAAATTGAGTGTGCCAACAGAGATTAGGATTATAAGATCAAAACATGGAAGATGCAAAATTTATTTACTGAATTTGTTGTAAATTCAGCACAAAAAGAATTTGTACAGACATTGTAAAAAATGCATCAAGATGTAATTACCGGTAGGCTTTCCATCCCTCCCTAAGGGAAACCAATCTGCAGACACACCTAACAAAATTACCTTACAAACAAACCATTTCCTGTATTTTGGTTGAGGCCAGCTCTGGAGAATTCCCCGAGTTTTTTATTGTCACCATCCATAAGAATCAAGAAAGTATTTTCTAACATATTTCATAGTATAAGTCTATTCAGGATATCAATAATTAACATGAGAAGTTTATTACTTGTGTCTGTCATGGTAAAAAAATTTTTATTATCATCTTAATCAACTTAGATTTAATTATCACTTAAATATGGTTTCAAGATTTAAATGACTTATTTATTTATTTACCAATGCACTTCTTGCAAGAATAGTTCGAAGTCTTCATGAACAGTGGTTTGTTGACAGTGCCTGAATGAATGAGCGAGTTTCCTTCAGGTAAATTTAACCGAAATTTCAAATAGTTTATTCGTAAATGCCTTATCAAAACATCCATAATATGTTTTGTTTACAAATATTTTTCCTTAGAACATAAATTAGATCGAGTTTTTAAAACTGTACGAAAATACGACTCTGAACTGCCTAAGTAAATTTTACTAGTTGGTTGACACACGTGGCCGTGATAATTTCATGGCAACATATTACTGATACAATATAAAATGTTTGAATAAACTGTTTAGCAGTTACTCGTATTTTATTTAAAAAATGAAACATAAAAAAATGCTTATATTTATTCATATATAACCCGAATAAAGACAATCGAAAAGATTATCATGGACCCGAGAGCATAATTTTAATGTTATTTGTCATTAAGAAAATCCATCGATATTCCGGAAACGGTGTTTCCTTTTTATAGCTTCTGTAAGATAATGTTAACGACTTCAGCGTTCATTTTTCGGTAATTTGTGCGATTATTAAATCTTTTGAAGTTTGAGAGGTATATCGTCGATCTTTATTATTTTATCATATTGATATTGTTATATCCTATCATTCACTTAAACTTAATTCATCGAGCTTCAGCTATCCTATAAGCGCAAAAACTACTCGGTAACTAATTCTCGAATCACCGGTGTACAATAACAACGTGCTCTTGCGATCGTATTTCTGTCAAATATTTGTTTTGATTTCGACTAAAAGAGATTAATAAGTTTGAAATTTTGTCAATCAAACAATTTAAAAAGGTAACACGGCCTCAGAAAAATCATTCTTAAAACTTGCAGAAAGGTTTAAAATCAAAGATTTTGACAGTCTGATTAAACTACATGATTCTAAGCGATTTGTTTTGACGTGCCCACAGGGCACAACAGTTCGATTTTATCCGTGCCCTATGAGATTTACCTGTGCGTTCGGCACTGAAATGAAGGGAATTTCGATCCCTGGAGTATATGGAGATTACCTGTAGCGACAGCGTACGGATCTGACTTTCCTTTCTTCAAGACTCCGATATCGGCCTTCTTCAAGTCCTTGGCGCCGAGCAGCTGGATTCTGAGTACTCCCTGCAACAGTAGTACCATGGCAACATGAGAACAGGAGTGTTAATGGTTACGGTAAGTTTAAGGCTTTTTCTAACTTCTCAAACACCTTGCAACATTAATTTGATTTATTGTAACATCATCAGCAATTGAAAGCTTTCACTATTCAACTCTTTTGACTTAATGATTGATGTTGAAAGAAGATGACTGCGGTTCATACCTGTGGTTGTGGGTATCTGAGCTTGTTGAGGTTCAAGCCCTCGGCCATGGAGATGGGGATGCGGTTGGGCAGCACCATGATGTTCGCCACTTGCTCAGATACGATGGTGTGCAACATGTCACTGGACACATACATGAATACTTTTATCATACTATTCATCCTATCATAGACCAAGCCTGTTCAGCCAATCTCATCAAAATCAGATCTAACAATGATTTTTTTTTTTCCATGTGACTTTCTAAGTGACTTCAGCCAGCCTTCAGAGAAAAGGCTATGGAATTTGAGGTGCAATGTTATACATATTTAATCAAGCATTGGTAGAATTTATGGAAGGTAAATGTAAAAGAAACATCACAGTATTGAAGACTTAAATGTAAAATAAGATTTGCTTTTCATGAGATTGTCTGTTCAGGTAACCTAGTTATAATCAATGACAAACCACTGCCAGTTTCTAGCTTAGCTTAAAGAAGATTCATGAAGCTAACACAGAAGGCCATGGAACCAGATTATATAGTCTCATATAGATCATCGTATTTGAATGAAGGTAGACTGACACGGCTGAACAAGAGTAAGTAAACGTTGCAGGTACATCAATCATAACCATGCTAATAATTCCAATAAATAACAGTACAAAGAAATAGGTAAAATGCACTTACAGAGAATGCCATGTCTCATAATGAAGAATATACATTTGAAATATAAAAATTAGGCCATTGGCTCATCAGGCTATCCTTAACTTGTTTTACAAATGGTCACTGAATGGTTACAGAATGACAAAATCTATAAATCATAATCCCCATGAGCTATGGAATCTGTACAAAATGTTTCAGCTTTCTTGGACTCTGGTTTCTGGAGAAAAAATGAAAATAGGTCTTAAGGGAACTGTCCTTTGGGTCCTTATTATGAGCCAGAGGATCAACAGCTATGGTTTAAACTTTCGAGTATTTTGCACCTGAAGAAAAGGATGCAGATAGCTTTACAGGGCAAGGCTCCTGTGACCCTTATTACAGGTCACTAAATCCGAATTCCTTCCAGAGTATGTACACAAGGTTTCACCTTTCTTGGACTTTTGCTTCTGAAGAAAAATATGAAAAAGGATTTAGGGCCCTTGTGGCCCTTATTGGTTGTCAAAGGGTCATCAAATCTATAAATTAAAATCACCATCAGTTAAGGAATCTTAAACAAGGTTTCAGCTTTCTAGGACTCCCGCTTATGCAGAAGCAGATGGAAATAGGCTTTATGGTGTAATCCCTAATCCCATCATAAGGGGTTACAGGGTTACCTAATCTACAAATTAGAATCCCAATCTGTGTACTAGATTTCAGATTTCCTGAGTCAAAAGTTCCGGAGAAGATGAAATAGTAAAAAGTTCATAGACGCACGCACAGATAGATAGCATGACGCCATGCCAAGAGCCCATCTGGCCAGACGAGCTAAAATGGAATCATGCAAGAGATAGGAGATGGTTTTATATCACTTTGAAAGATGATAAGATCATAAACTCAATATGACTCAAAGTTTTCGTACAATATGCTAAATGAAAAATGTGATAGGTTCATACTTGAGGCCAGGGAAATCAAAAGCATTCGCAAGACTGGTCAGGTTGAAATCGATATCCTGAAAGAAACATCAACAATAGAAACAGGCAGCCAAGTCATAATATTTGGTTTAAATGAAGAGTAGGGATAAAAAGAATTAAAATAATTTTCTGGGATACAATATGAAGAACAACATTGATTGAAATTGTTTAAAGACATGTCGCATGAGTTTTTGAAATGTTTACAAAATTGACATTGCTTGTATAAATGACAATAACATGAATGCCACATTATCAGAACCAATTACATCCAGGGACAACTAGTTGGCATAATGGTTACAAATTCTTGCTCACAAGATATCATTGAATGAAGCAGTTTAGTGCAGACCTCGGATCTCAAACAAATTCAGTTTCAAGCCAGTAACTGATAAATAACATGAGTTTGCAGTGTGCAGCATTTATTGTTTCCAGAAAAATACTCCAACTGTTTACTAGCTTCACCTAAGTTTAAATTTTTTTAAATCTGATGAATTGCATAAAATAAATTTAAGGTATTTTGCCTTGTATAGAAAGTTATGGATTCAACTGATCTACTCCTTACAGGGTTGTTGAGGAAGAAGACGGAGATTCCACCGATGAGCGGCATCTTGCTGATGAGGGGCTTGAACACAACGCGCATCGTGCCGTTGATCTGAAACGGTAGTAGCTGTGTGTATTAACTTTCATTGATTGGAAATATAAATGACTTTGTAGGTGCCATCACATTATTATAGTCCATATATGATTCAACCTTTACACATAATCAATATCTGTAGTTGGCACTCTTCAAGTATTCAGGTTCAAACTCATACTGTTGATTCTTATAAAGTTGTTACATTTTTGGATTAGGTACACTCAGTATGAATATCCATGTAACTGTAACCTTGGTGACACATCATGAAAAGTTGGCATCAATTTAATCATATTTTATATGATGAAGATATCTAGAAAACATTCTCGGCAAGAATTACTCTTACTCTAAGATCTTTGATTCCTGCATTGACGCCCTTCACCTTCACTGCGACGTCAGCATCGCTGCTGTATCTGTTGGACACACAAAATGGTTTCATTTGTGTTATCTTCGGACATTTGTGGTGTTTCTAGAAGTTGTCCTAAAGATATTCCCTCTTATCATTTTGAGAAAAATGTTCAGAAGAATCTTCTGTTGCAAAGGGATCCTTTTGCTTATGATTGGACAGAATGAGCCCTAAATGCAATAATTAATTTGCACAAATTAGCACAGTTTTGTCAGTTAACACCTATCCATTCTGGCAACTTATAACTTGTGTGACTGACAGAATCTGTCATACCAGTGGGGCGATATTGGGTATCTCAGATATTCAGTGGAAAGAAGCCTTTTTCATAAGAATCAAATCATTAATGCTGACCAAATTATACCCTGCCAATCTTTTGATTTAGATTAAATGAATATATCAAAAACATGATAGTAAAAGGTAAAAGTTGCCAATATAAGGCTGTTTGATTCATACAGTGCAACTATACCATTTGGTTGCAGAAGAAGCCCCATACTTTGAAAATCAAATGACCATAATCCATAGTACATATCTTTGTATATAACGAGAACTTACACTATCTCGAGATCCATGTATATCTCGTCTCTGCGCACATTCTCCGTGTAAACCTTCACTCCACCAATACGCGGCGGCTGCAAAGAGAAAAGTAGTTCATAAATGTGATTATTTTTGACTTCCATAACGACTGAAAAAGGACAGGGTTTGTATAAAATCTTCAAGGTTGAGCATGCATTCAAGAATTGACAAATAACTAACCCTTTACAGTGACAATGGTCATTATTTAGCTTATGTACGAATACCTAATTGCTAAAATACATACAATATCACCGAGGTCGATCTTGCTGAACTTGAAAGATGAAAGCGAGGCTGGTAGACTCTCCCTGATCTTGGGTTCGATGGTGTCTGTCAACAGTTTGTGTACGTAGTCACCTATGTAGGGCCACAGCTGGTCGATTATCTGTCAAACACAAAGCAAAGATCATGCATGGAAATAACATTATAAAGACTTTGAGTAAAATACACAGTTTTTCAGATCATGCCTTCTAACCCTTAAGATGTGGGTCCCGGAATTAGCTTTGCCCGCAAGTCCCCTTAGCGGGATGCGAGTAGCACACTCTATTTTTCTCACGCTAACTAATTATGACCGCGGGTCTCGGTAGCGGGGCCCGGAAATTTATTACCTAGCAGTAGTCTCAGTTCAACGCTTGTATTTTCGTTCCGGCTGTCGCTAAGCAACCGTGTTTTGTTTCGTTGGTGTTCTAAATAATGCGCGAACATGCTCCGAAAGTTATGAGAGTATTGATAATGTTTATCGTACGGAAAATAAACGTTAAAATCACTCAATTTTTCCCCACTCCCCGCCGCACGTGCTAATAGCCTGTGGGCACTTTCTACCCTCTCGCACGAGCTTACCGACCCGCGCATGCTATCGTTTACTGAGACGCGTGCATTTTGACCCTATGCACGCCTTCCTATCACACGCCCTATGTTCTGAACCCTTGGGCGGATTTCAAAAAGGTGATTTTTATATATTTTTAGTTTTACACTGTTTTGTCACACCAATTTTCTCATGATGTGCTCAACATATTTTGACATTTTTTATATCACAAGATAGAGAAAAAGAATGTCTTTAATTCCATGTAAAATGTGTACATGCGCAACAATTCATAAAGATACAGCAAGCGCCGCACAAAAAGGTAATTTTGCCGACTTTCTTATCATGTGATCTGAAGCGCGATTTTCATGTGCCTTTCTTTCACAATGAATATCTTTTACACCGTGAAAAAGATTTTGTTGAATTTTACATCACTATAAAGACAAATGAATTGTCTTTAATTCCCTATATCAATTATTATGCGCGCAAATAAATAAAGACTCAACAAGTGCCGTAAAAAGAACAACTTTCGCACTTCGCAATTCTGTCAAAGACGCAAATAGGGAAACTTTGGCACTTCATATCCCCGTGTACAAATGACACATTTCAAAACCATTTATATCATTATCAAGAGGAATAAATTGTCTACAAAGTGATATATAAAATGTACATGCGCTAAAACAAACGACGATGCAGCAAGCGCCGCACAAAGGGTTCTTTTCATGTGATCTGAAGTTCGATTTTTATGTACCTTTCTTTGGCACTCGATATTTTCTATACCACTTGGTGGATTTTGATAAATATTACGTCTAAATAAAGACGGAACGTTGTTCTTCATTTCAATATATTGATAATACATGCGCACACAAAAATAAAGGCACAAGAAGTGCCGCAAATTTGGCAAGTTTCGCATTTCGTATTTCTGTAACCAAGTGGCGCGCTCAACAACGTTTGGTATCAGCGTAAAGAGCAGAAAATTCTCTTCAATTTGATATACAATTTGTTTATGCGCTCATAGAAATATAGACTCCGCTAAAATGTTATAAATAAATGTAATAAGTAAAAAAAATTATGAAGGAAACCCTGTTTCTTTAGTGTTCAATTACAGAGTTTTATAAACCATGAAAGTTGAAGGGAAAAAAACTTTTGGATATACATTCATAGCGTTATTGATGTCTTTTTTGAGTTAGGGGATTTTTGCGTCGGGCACCGCCATCAGTTCATGGGAAAATTGTCCAACGAAAATGTTGTGGTTGAGACACAGTATGTCGGGGATGCCGTCGGGAACCGCCATCAGGTCAAGGCAAAGTTGTCCAACTAAAATGTTTGTGGTTGAGACACAATATGTCGGGGATCTTTCGCCGGGCACCTCCATCAGGTCATGAGAAAATGTGTCCAACGAAAATGTTCGTGTTCGAGAAAAAAAATTTCAGCGGACTTTCGTCGGGCACCGCCAGCAGGTATGTGTTTTTTTCTGCCAAATTTTTGTTGGTCGAGGAAACTCATTTTTGAAAAAGAAGTTTGGTAGCATTCCGATGTTTTAAATAGTTTGCTATATATGTCGGGATGGCATGAGTTCCTTCCAGTGAACTAAAGACAAGGGGCCGGGTGCTCGTTGACTACGGCCGTCCCGACAGATAGGCCCGTGGAACCTATCATTCTCGGAAGAGAAGTCAAGAGTTGAAAAACTTTTGTAATCCACAACTGACAATCAGAACTTTCCTGACGTAGAAGGCAGTTGTTCGCGACTCGCCGGCTCGTTGCATAGGAGTCAGAAGGCGGCATCAGGGTTGATAATGTTGATACAACTTCGGCGGCCGTCGGTGCCATCGGCACCTTCGGCGGGATTGTGAAAAGTCGTCCAAAAGTTAGAAAGTGTCCGGCGACATTAGAACTTGTTCGGCTGGATTGTGAAAAGTTGTCCGAAAGTTAGAAATTGTCCAGCAATGTTAGAATTTGTCCTGATTTGTTATTTTTGCAAATCGTGAAACAAAATGTCCGGCTTTCGCCAGGACAATTAGAAAATGTCCAGATTATTGATGACCGCTGGCGCCAAAGGCGCGCAACGGCAAATTTGTTTCAAACACTTACATGTGGCAATTAAATGTCTATGAAGCTCACATTGAATTTCTCTGTACAACAGGTCATGTGTTGATGTTATTATATCTTGCGTGTGCCTAAATTATTTTCAATCATTTACAGATTGATGTGAAAGATGCCTAAGGCCAGGAGGCCGCAAACCAGGAGTTGGGAAGGTCCGTCAACGTCTAGCGACGACGACTTCATCAACAAGGTCCATGCCGATGAAGCTTCTGATATGGAATCAACTGATGAGAGTGATAGTGACAGTGACAGTGATAGTGAAAGTGACATTGATAGTGATCAAGAAATAAGAAACATTGCAAGAGACATATTAACTGGTACGGGTGAAACTGCTACGGCTGGTACTTCCACAGAGGATGAGTTCAGTGGCTTTGACGAGCAATATAATGAAATGGACACACATTTTGATGACCAAGATAATTTTATGGATCGCTGGGAAGAGGGGCCGAGGCAACGTGGACGTGTCGAATTGCATTTTACTGGCGCAACGGGATTAGGACGGTTCATAGAATTGCCTGATAACCCGCAACCTGTAGACTTTTTCGGACTGTTTTTTCATGAAGATGATTATGGATCATTGGCAGCAGAAACCAACAGATACTTCCACCAACAGGTCGATGATAAGGTTCTGAAACCCTGTTCACGGTTGAGGCACTGGTATGATACGAATGCCGAAGAAATGAAAGTATTCATTGCAATGACAATAGCAATGTCTCTGGTTGTACAGAGAAACTTTTCTGAGTATTGGTCAACAAGTGATGTTACGTCGACGCCCTTCTTTTCCAAGTGCATGCCCCGCGACAGGTTCTGGCTACTGCTAACGTATCTACATTTGAATGATAACAACCTAATGCCGGGACGAAACACTCCGCATTTTTCACCAATGAATAAACTTGGCTATCTGTACCAACGCATCGTGCATCGTTTTTCCAGAGTTTATAAGCCGCATCAAAACATTTGTGTTGACGAAGGGTTGGTGCCTTGGAAAAGCAATCTGAGTTTCAAAGTATATAATCCCGACAAGCCGAAGAAGTATGGGATAAAGGCCTACATGTTGTGCGACTCAACAAATGGTTATGTTTGCAAGTTCAAACTCTACACTGGAAAAACAAATGAAGCTGTTTCTGTTGGTGGGAAAACGTATGATCTCGTCATGGACTTGGTGAAGGAATATGCTGGGAAAGGGTATCATGTGTTCATGGACAATTTCTATTCCTCGGTGGCATTGTATATAAACTTGTGGGAAATGGGAACTGGTGCGACGGGAACTTTGAGAGGAAATCGCAAAGGCATTCCTGAAAAGCTAAAGAAGGCACAGAAGAATCAGAAGAAAGGGGATATGACAGTCTATCACAATCAAGACCTACTCGTTTTGCGGTATGAGGACAGGAAGTCAGTGTTGCTCATGTCAACCGTAGAAGACGCCGAAATTGTAGAGACAGGAAAGAAGAACCGAGTGACTGGGGAAGCAAATACGAGACCACGTATTGTGCACGAATACAACAAATATATGGGAGGTGTGGATCGGGCCGACCAGATGCTGTCGTACACCCCGTTCAAAATGAAAACTCTTAAATGGTGGAAGCGCTTGTGGTTTCATGTGTTGAACGTTGCCATGTTGAATTCTTACATTATCTATAAAGAATTCTCAGAAGACAAACCTTTGAAAACAAGCCGTCAATTTAGAAAAGATTTGGTGCAGCATATGATCACCTTCGCCGAAACAGAAAAAGTGCCCTCCCTGCGCAGACGTCCTCGCGGCCGGCCGAGCACGAGCGACGATAGTGTCTTGTGACTCCATGGTCGTCACTTTCCATCAAAGATTCAGCCTGTTGGAAAGAAGAAAAACCTCACACGCATGTGTGTTGTTTGCTCCAAAGCGAATAGAGAACTTCGTCGAAGGGAATTCAAAGAAACAAATCAGCCAGTTCGAAAAAAGAAAAGGGTAGGCAAAGAATCTTCTTTCGAATGTATCGAGTGTAATGTGGCTCTATGTGCAGCACCATGTTTCAGAATTTATCACACGTCACAAGATTGCACTAAAGCTTATATCAGTTTGATGTCAGAGAAGGAAAATGAGGGGGATAATCAAGAAGATTGAAGAAAGAAGAAAGAAGCAGAAGTGTGGATGAGCGTTACTCTCCTTATAAAGTTTATTCTTCACATCAATAAGGTGAATAAGTGTAATATAAAATACTGATTGTCAATAAAATAATCTTTTTTTCAAGTCGTAAAAGAGACAGAGAAAGTCAATGTGAGCTGTCACTGGACGTTCGATACGAGCCGCATCACGAACCTACCCCTGATCTTTCGCAATTTGTTTTCTTAGAATCGGGTGGCGAAACTTCATACTTTTTACATCATCGTAAAGGGAAAAGAACTGGCTTTGATTCATTATGAAATGTGTATGTGCGCAACACATAATAAAGAAGCGGCAAATAATGCGAGAAACGTCGCAATTATCAATTTTTTTCCCCAAATGTCTGAGGGTACCCCTCTTTAACGGTTCATATCTCCCGAACTATTTGGCACTTTTTAAATTTTTTTCCACCTTTCTCAAGCGGAAAGAATGATCTTTAATTCCATGTATAATATGCATGTGCGCAATTAATAAAAATGGTGCGGCGATAGTGCTGCGACAAATGTCGCAAATAAAACGATTGTCAAAATCTATTTTCAAGTAGTTGAGGGTGTCGCTCTTTCGCGGTTCATATCTCCCGAACTATTTTATACTTTTTTATATTTTTTTCACCTATTTCAAGGGAATATAATTGTTTTTAATTTCATGTATAATATGCATATGCGCAGTCAATAATAACGATGTGGTGGATGATGCGACTGGTGTCGCAAATAGAACGCTTATCAAAATTTGTTTTCAAGTAGTTGAGGGTATCATTCTTTCGTTTTTCATATCTTTTGAACCAGTTGGCACCTTTTCATTATTTTTTCACAGTCGTAAGGACGAAAGATTTATCTTTATTTCCATGTATAATTTGTACATGCGCGGCAAGAAATAACGATGCGGCGTGCGTATAGAATGATTGATTTTATTATCTCGGAATGTTCGCCCGCGTGTGACTGCACGCGCCGAGAGGATCGGTACAGCAGGAAGCAACGCTGGTGCTTAGAACACTGGCACTCGCATGCTGGTGCCTCGGGGGTGCCCCGGGGGTATAACGGTACTAATTAGCGTACCGATGCCAGACTGCCCAAGGGAGAATTAGTAATAAAGAAGCGGCAAATAATGCGAGAAATGTCGCAATTATCAATTTTTTCCCCCAAATGTCTGAGGGTACCCCTCTTTAACGGTTCATATCTCCCGAACTATTTGGCACTTTTTAAATTTTTTTCCACCTTTCTCAAGCGGAAAGAATGATCTTTAATTCCATGTATAATATGCATGTGCGCAATTAATAAAAATGGTGCGGCGAGTGCTGCGACAAATGTCGCAAATAAAACGATTGTCAAAATCTATTTTCAGGTAGTTGAGGGTGTCGCTCTTTCGCGGTTCATATCTCCCGAACTATTTTATACTTTTTTATATTTTTTTCACCTATTTCAAGGGAATATAATTGTTTTTAAATTCATGTATAATATGCATATGCGCAGTCAATAATAACGATGCGGTGGATGATGCGACTGGTGTCGCAATTAGAACGCTTATCAAAATTTGTTTTCAAGTAGTTGAGGGTATTACTCTTTCGTTTTTCATATCTTTTGAACCAGTTGGCACCTTTTCATTATTTTTTCACAGTCGTAAGGACGAAAGATTTATCTTTATTTCCATGTATAATTTGTACATGCGCAGCAAGAAATAACGATGCGGCGTGCGTATAGAATGATTGATTTTATTATCTCGGAATGTTCGCCCGCGTGTGACTGCACGCGCCGAGAGGATCGGTACAGCAGGAAGCAACGCTGGTGCTTAGAACACTGGCACTCGCATGCTGGTGCCTCGGGGGTGCCCCGGGGGTATAACGGTACTAATTAGCGTACCGATGCCAGACTGCCCAAGGGAGAATTAGTTCTGGCTAAAAATCCCGTTATGTCGGAGCATCCTCGGGGTACCCCCAACCATCTTTCGCGGCGTATATCTTTTGAACAGGGTGACATATTCTAACAATCTTTTATCATCATAAAGAAGAATAAATTGTCTACAATTCCATATATAATACATGTATGCGCGCTAAGTATTAGGGATTTTATTCAGCCGGAAATAAAGACAATCTTTAGATAATTGTAGAAATCTAACTAGAGGTCGCATTGTAAAAAGATATATATCATCGTAAAGAGGAATAATGTATCTTCAATTCCATATAAAAAATTAATTGTGCGATTATATTTAAGGATTTTCCGTAACTCTAAATAAAGACAATCTTCATATTGCAATAGAAACCGTTCTAGGTAAGATAAAAATTTCATTCAAAGTGTCGGATAAAGATCGTTCATTTGTGTACGGGATTGGCGGGCTACTTTTGTATCGAACGGTCAGTTTCACCCGTAATCCGCCATGTGAATACACCATTTATCGAAAATACAGCCGCGACTCGCGGTGCGAAATAATTCAGCCACAGGGGCTAATTGCGTTATTACCGTAGCGAGGCGAGTGCTGGAAAATTCAGCCACGGGGGCAAAACTGGTCAAAATTATATTCAGCAACGGAAGGGTTAAAGATCAAGGGTTAAGGCCAATTGAAAACGTGAATGAGGGATTGCTGAAATTTTCATCCCTCATAATTCTGTATCAACAAAGCATCCTTTATCTGTAGGAGGCTATCTCTGGCAAATCTGAACGATTCTGTTAAAAATAATTTTTTATTTCTATAATTCAGCCACATTCTCTACTGTATTGCTTCAAAATAAAAATTTATCAGCACCTTTTATCGTGTCACCTATATGAACTAAGAGGCTAATGTTTTCAGTTGATTTGAACACTAACATTAGTCTCGCTGTATTTGAGTTCAAAATTCCTGTTATCAACTGGAAAGGCTAAATACTTATATTGAGAATGTCAGGCGTTGACACATCATCACAAATATAAATAAATCTAAAAAATTACTAATAAAATAAAATTAGGGGTACGACAATACTTTCAGTTTCAAGAAGTCATAGAAATATAAGGGTTTTTGTGAATTTTGGTCTAGGAAACCTTACTCCAGCGACTACAAAGCTAATACAAGTATATGAACGTTAACCACAATCTCTCACATGCTCTTCCTGCTGAGTGGGTATAATCGTCGTGGTAACAGGAAGTAGTGTCAAGAGGTCACGCCTCATCCCTTCAGGTGGCTAAGTGTCTCTAGTGCATACAGCACACTGGGACTCTATGGCTCACACTGTACACTCGGCTAGTAGGCAATAGTCTGACAGGGATAGCCATAACAGTGATGGGTCAAAGTGATACATCTTTATGATTATAGTTATGTTGGGAGTTGTCAACTGGAAAATGTCATTGGATTTACATCAATCATTTCTGGAATTTATTAATTTGGAAATTAGCAAGTGAGGATTAATCACCTAGGTAACTTTAATAAACTATCCAAAACTGAGTATGACATCAAAGCAAACTTTCTAAACATATGAACATGGTCCATGATGTTTTGGTCTTTACTTTGGAATCCAAGTCTTGGTTTACAAACTTTTAAAGGGACAGAGTATGTTGTTGGGGTCAAATATGTCAAACTTCATAAATCGTTCAATGTTTATTTTGAATTCTCCTCACAAATTTTGGAGATAGAAACTGCTATTAAGCAACCCTTCCATTAAACTTTTTTTTTTTGCCCTTTTTTCTCCCTATCCTTTGACATGATTGACAAAGGAAGGGTAGCGAGGAAATGGGTTGCAGTTGAAAAGAAGGTGCTTTTGATTCTGAATTTGGAGTTGGTTAAATGATGTCTTATCTCTAAAATATTTGGCACAAACTGTAGATTTTCAATATTCTATTGGACTTGCCAAAAAAAATAAGAAAGTTCTTCTAGATACAGTAAAACTCTTGTCTGGACTGTCTAATATATTGGTTCATAATTTCTACACCTTATTCACCCTTTAACCTGAATACAAACCTCAGGATGCAATAAGCTATCTCCCAAAAGCAAATGCAGATTTGATATGATCAAGACAACCAATTCTCTGTGGCTTCTTTCTTATATTTCATAAAATAGTTGTTTTTGAGAGTTAGTATTCACAGACTGAATTAAGTCTGTTGGAAAGGTGTAACTACAAACAAGGATTCTGAACATGTTGAATCATCCTATTAGAAGAACCACATAGCAAACATGAATCATGTTTTCTTTCAGTTACCATGGTTACCAGAAAACATAAACATATCATTTTGTAAAGATTGGTGATAAAAGACATTCCTCCAGAATATTTTTTGACAAAATTATACCTCAACAATTGTACATCTGTAACATCTGAATTTAGTCTAAGAAGATAATGTGGCTCAAATTTTATATTAAATATATGACATTTATTTCAACTAAAATTCAGAATATTGGACAAATATAAAAACTTGTGTACAATTCCTGAAATGTTTACAATAGAGAGTTATGTGTGAGGTTAGCTATGTGAACTCCAGTGGGCCATGTTTCACTCAGTGTTGGCACACACACATGGCTTCACAAACCACAGCAGCAAATCAACTTCATTAACATTCCTGGAGAACAAAGTCAACTCTTTGCCTCAATCGTGTAGCATTACCTCTCTGCCTGCTGATTCCAGACACTCATTCATGAATGTAGATAAATCCCTCTCTTGACTACATCATTCATTCGCAGCTAATGATTCTTAAACGTCAGCAATGCAAAAAGGGTTTGACATGGGTATATGGCAGGTTAAGGATTAACATTGTTCCTAATGCAGAAATATAACAGTTAACATTGACCCCTATTTTAACCAAGATTTACACCTTTGTTAAGTTTAAAGTTCCTGAAAGTCAGCCACACAGAATGATTTTGCACAAAACAGCAAGTAACAGGTTAAAACTTCTATTATACCTATTACTTTACTGCCTGACAGAACAGCCGTCACTATCAGCTTTATGTACATAGATATTGTTATCTTGTAAGTATAGAAACGCTGATTATGTAAAAGTGACAGAATAAACATCAACAATGTTTCATATCCAAATTTACAACATCCCATGTAAACATACCGCTGTACAAGGCTATCAATCTTAGTGGTATATGTCTTTTTCTATGCTTACTTCATTACCGTAAGTCAGACAGTTTATAACTACCGGTAGCTCAGCCAGGAGTGATAATATCTAAATTCTCTACTTCACGAAAATACAAATTGTGATCAAATTGTAGTATTTTCACCTTAATTGGCTTGCATTCAAGTGAAGTCAGTCCAGGAAGAGCTTGTCCTTTCAGCCTAAATAAGTGATTGGTCATAAACTATTTCCATTGTTGTTCAACAAGTGTGACTGACAACATGGTATTTATCATATCATACTGATCATATAATAAAAATACCTACAATACCTACACACCCGTAATAGCAAACATACCAGCGCTCTCATTTTTCATATATAATGCCTGAGGCAATATATAACTTTGTTATATTGAGGTGACAAGTCATGAATATTGGTTGGGCATACTTTTCTTCCAAACATCCCTTTGACAATACAGGTTATAATCATAAAGCCCAGATCTACTATGCATGAACTAATAACTGTATCTGGAGAGTTTGAATCTAACTCAGGTCTTCAAAACCTACCTTGTTCATCCATTCTGCTCTTTCCACATCAGGGAAACTCACCTACAAGGTAAACAAAATAAACATGACAAGCACATTAAACATTTGTAAGTTTTCATTTCATTCATCAATATGATCAATCTACTCTCGTTTATCTAGCACATTCAAAGAAAATACAAATTGCTGTTGTAACTTGTATTAAACACTGCGGCTCATTTGGGTTTTTTTCAGCCTTACAGAATTTAAATAGTCCAGTTATCGTAAGTCATGCAAATTTAATGCAACCTGGCAACCCTGTCTGTTGATAAAAAGCTTGGCCAAATACGTACATATTTTCGATACCTTATACGGTACAATACCTGAGTGCGGATTGTTAGTAATATCCAGAGATAGTATGTGTTTTATTTATATTAGCAAAATGTTATTTTGCACTATTGCCCTTACAGTTAGTGCAATGCCTTTCTATCATTCCTTTTACAGCAAGCCATATTAAAAGACTATAGCCGACATTCACGTTGAATATGGACCAATGTTTAATTTGTCAATTAGAAATATATCTGAAATAATTGATAAAGCAAACATGCCTTGTCAATTCAACTATTAGCTTTCCTTCTTTTCTGTAATCCTTGTTTGATAGTATTGTTATCAATAATCACATGATATGCCGCCATAGTTCAACTTTTATTGAACAATACTACCATAGATATCATAGAAAAAGTTGTTGAAGTGTTGAAAAACCACTAACATGTTTCCTGAAATCATTTTCTAATCAACTGAGCACATTATGATTATATTGCAGTTTTTTAAACCTCTTGTCCGTCAGTAAAAAATCCTTTGGAACATGCAATAAAAACTTATTAAAATGCTGCTTTTTGTCTATAAGTGCTTAAATATATTTAATTATTTAACTATACAAAATTGGTCAAAAAAAGCACAACTTGCAGACGGCAACAATATTATCATTGCTGAATGCTGATATCTCTTAAAATTGTCTGATGACCACCAAATTTTCTTACTTTTATCAATATGACACCCTGTAAACTAGCTATTTTGAAGAAAAAAAATGAACTCTTAAAAATTTATTTCTTACACACATTGCTGGTGACATTTGCATAATTTGTTCGAATGCAAAGTATAATTGTGTCAATAGATTTTGAAAATTTTGAAGAGATGTTAAGTTGTATTTGCATTATATCAGAATGTTAAAGCCTGTGTATCTATGAGAGAAGGTTACACGCCATTTTTCGATTGTTTATCTGGGGTTCGCCAGGGTTGCCAGTTGTCTCCCTTTCTCTTTTCCTTCTTTGTAAATGATATTGTGGAAAGTTTGTCAGCTGATGGCCAAAGAGGTATCAATCTAGACTTAATGGAGCTTTTCATCTTAATTATTATTTGCTGATGATATTGCACTTTTTGATTTTACAGTTAGAGGTCTACAAAAGAGGCTTGATAAGTTAGTTTCTTATTGTGACAAATGGAGACTGAATATTAATATTGAAAAAAGTAAAGTTATTGTCTTTAGAAAGGCTGGTCGACTTAGACATTATGAAACTTTCCGTTTGAATGGTGAAGTGATTGAAATTGTTCCATCTTATAAATACTTGGGTGTCCATTTTTCTTCCTCTGGATCATGGTATATAACACAGAAAACTTTGGCTGAACAGGCAATGAAAGTATTAAATATCCTTAAATCATCGGTAAAGAATTTTTATAGTCTTCCGATAAAAGTTCTGCTCCATATATTTGACGTCAAAGTTCTGCCATTGCTACTTTATGGAAGTGAGATCTGGGGCTTTCATCAATCGCCATCTGTGTTGAATGTGCATGAAAGGTTCTGTAAACAGATTTTAGGTCTTTCTAGAAATACGCCGAACATCGCGGCGCTTGCTGAACTTGGTCGCTATTCATTAAAGGTAAATCAGTATGTCAAAATCATTAAATATTGGGTTCGACTTTTGTCTCAAACTGAAAACATATTATTAAAAAAGGTGTATAATTATCAGTATGGTCTGGCTGAAAAGGGTTTAGATTGTTGGGCTTTTAAAGTGAAATCACTTTTGTCTACTTACGGGTTTGGTAATGTGTGGCAAAATCAACGTATCGGAAACATTTCGACATTTGTAGAATTGTTCAAGCAACGATGTATAGACATAGACAATCAGTTATTCTCATCGGACATTAATTTGGTCTCAAAACTGGATTTTTATCGTAGGGTAAAAACATTTATAGAGTTTGAGTTTTATATTAGTAGTGTCAGTGTGAGACAGTTTCGTATTTTTCTTAGTAGGTTTCGCTGCTCTAATCACAATTTGATGATAGAATACGGTAGATATATAGGTCTTAAAAGGGACGATCGCCTTTGCCCGCTCTGTATTATACCTTATATTGAAAACGAATACCATTTTTGTTTAGTATGCCCTTTTTATAAGAAATTAAGAAATGATATTCTTCCAGAATATTTTAATACATATCCTTCAGAATTAAAGCTAGCCCAATTATTTACATCAAAGAATATTCTTGTTATCAACTGCCTCGCAAAATACTTATTTCTTGCTATGAAAAAAAGAAATAGATTTCTGTCAATTGTTACAACCAAAACTATCTAACTAGTTGACATCGATGTGTTGATAATGCTCCACGGTGCTCTCATGTATACCAAAATGCTGTATGACCTCATGTATAATGGGCCTGTGGCCCCTTTACTGAATAAAATCTCTCTCATAGTTGTATTTGCTCTAGTGAAAAATATGTATGTTTTGTTAAACCTAGGTACCTGCGATAATATTCCGGGTCCACACTAATAAAAGGAAAAAGAGCTTAATATATAAATAGCCCCAAGCTTTCTGCCCTCAAGTCAAACTATAAATTTATTTCTATTTTTTAACTTGCTCCAGGTTCTGTATAAGAGAAGGACTATATTGTAAACAAACAGTATCTACAAAGAACTGTTATCTTGTAAATCTTCATGATGGTTACTCCATAAACCCCTGACTTGACAACATAAGATTCGTGTTTACTCATGCCTGACCTATCGAACAAGGTTAGTTTACACAACACAGCTGACAGTCATTTTATGTGGACCATGTAGGCCTACATGCTACAAGTGGTCACTTTTAAGTTTAAGTTAGAACACGTGTTCTAAGTGTTTATTTTTTTCCGCGAACTACCAAGCTCCAAGAAAGCAAGTGGGCGTGACGACAAGGGTGCACCTAACCTTTTCGATTAGATGATCCAGTATCATATCGGGTTGCGAGCACATTTGTAGGTATCCGTGGCAAAGATATTGAGAGTTTTTGCAAAGGTGGATAAACTATATAAATGCCAAATAAAATGAGAATGTCATCGAAATGTGTTTGTTTACAACCTTTATTATTATTGTTTAGTCTAAACTAGCACACGATGACGTTACCGAAATATGTTTATGAATGGTTACCGCCAGCGCATCACTTACTACTAGACCCATTGTTAATAAATAGTAACTTTGCACTTACCCAAGAAGGTAGATCTTCAACTCGTGCAAGAATTGTGCTCTTTTCATCCTTGGCCATTAACTGGTTGATGAATATTTGTTCTTTTTTGGCCCGGACATTTTTCTCTTTCCAAACATAGAGCACCAACCCAAGCAGTATCCAACTTGGAGAGAAAGCGAAATAGCCGACAAACCACACAAGCAAAGCGATCCCTGCTAGCTTGAAATATTCCGTCACAACATTCAACAAGAGGGTGTCCTCACGTGCAGTCTTTCTTTTAGGAGATGCAGGCTTCTCCTTTTCTTCGGGTGCAGAAGACATGGCGAAATCTGTGTGTTTATGACTGCATTCCTCCACCGGACTAACGGGACAGCTTCGCTTTGATGATGCCGCTACTGTATATAGGTATAGGGTGATCTAAATTGCGGAATGGATATCTATGTGGAGTCAAAGGGTAATAGTAAAGAAGGGATTGTGAAGCGGAATGGGAGCGGTGGTAGCAGTGTGACCTTCTTGAGTGTCTATTTTTAATCAAGGACTACTCTGACAGACATTTAGAGTGTTAACATTGAGTATGATTTGCTTTCAGTTTTTAGGCTACATTTACTTTTGTTAGCTTTATCTAAATATTGTATTGCATTACAATACCGCCGCCAGTGAACCTACAAAATAAACTCATTAATCTCATTTGTAATTTTTGAAGTCTAAAGTGAGGATATCTCTTAAAAGTATATTATGAATATTTATTTTTACGTACAGATAAAAAGAAATACTAATAATCAGGGCTATAGGCCTATTAAAGCTTTTATTTCCTTAATGTCAAGTTGGAAATAAAATAACTTCATGTGGGCATTTATAGTAGATGAAACAAAAGAAGATCCTGGTGACCCCTATATAACAGTACACAGAAAGAGGACACAACACGTCCTTGTCCCGGGGCAATTATAGCCTGGCCCTGATGCTTTTCGAATTGCCTTTGACAAGTTTGATGAATACCGTATATCCCCCTGAAACCTGTCTATAAATGACCCCAACATTAGAATAAGATGAAGATGATCAGTCTCATCAACATCGAACGTTTTCCGAGTAACAAAGGTTTCAAAATATTGCCTCTTTAGTACAGTGACTTGTTAGGGCTAATGTAAATTTTGGCAACTTTTCTAAAATAGACAAAACGAAAATGTTTGGTTGGTGGTCTTGGACATATTATATGTCTGTAATTATAGTGCGTAGAACCCGGGCTTCAGAACATTTCATAGAACATGTTCTCGATATCATATCTAATGAAAGCTAATAATTGTCTTAATTTTGACTTTTCGGGATGGAAATGCAAGTTGAATGAGTTGGTTTAATCAATATTAGTCAATATGAAATTTGGCACATATCAAGGCCAAATAGATTTTTTTATAAAGACACCGTATAGTTAAGTAAATTAAAATTGGTGTGAGATTGGAAACGGTTTAGGGACACAATGGAAGTCGTAGTTTAAAAATGAAAATATAATTATTGAAAGTTGTTTAAAATTTAGTAAAATATATTGTTTTCAAGCATTAATCTTATTATGAACGTATGAAAAAATAATGTGTTTTTTAAAGTAAGAGAATAAAGTTACGACCTTGATCGACTCTTGACAACTATTGTAAATTGGAAAATATATTTCAAAGCTACTCTCCGGGGCTCTTCTAATATCACCCATGCTCACAATAAACATATCATCATGATTAGAGTTTGTACGGGTTTGAAGCTTAAATCTTAGCCGCAGTGTCAGCCCTAGGCGATCACGTCATCTACCAAATGTGTTGAAGCGATTTAAACCCGAACATGAAAGCTCCTTACACAATGGGCTGTAAGAAGCTATTCGTGGTGGAATGTCACTCAAAGGAAAGACGAGGAAATGGCGAGTTGATGATCGGATGTTTTTGCTGACTAGTGCACGTTAATACTTCTTGTTGTTACTGGTATAACTTATAATATTATCCATCAGGATAGTTCTTAGAGTGACGTCGTTTTAATTAATCTGTTATTACAAATTATTTTCTTTCTTTTTCAATCATAAATAACTTTTAGACTTAAATCCTCCTGAATGTTGAAATACAACCTTTTTAGTAAGCAAAATGTTACATTTCGATCATAACGAAGGATAATACTTACAGACACTTTAATCACGTTTTAGGCCTCGTGTTCATTAAAAAAAACATGGATATTCATTTGAAACTAATGCGTGCATCAAATTAAAGAGCCACTCCGTGAGCTGTTGGAGTCACATATGCCAAACTCAATCAATGGTGTCATTTTGATCGCCAAGTATCGACTGTTACCAAAATAACATATTTTAAAGCTTATTATCTTTTTACAGTGACAATATGAAGGTAGAACGTCTCAATTATGACCGAAAACCGGACAGTGGCGCGCGTCAAATAGTCAAACGTAATTTTGGAGACTTACCTAAAACAGCCAGGAGGGCATTTATGAGTTGATAGCGTTTGTTAGGTTATATAACTAGTATCCATGTATATTGGAAGGGATATCTACACCTCTGTGCATTTATAAGGCTGTTTTTAGATTTTTCATGGAAAACCAGTATTTTCCATATATATTTTTGGACATGAAAAGTTAAGATTTTTTAAATTTTATATCACCACATATGACATTTAGGTTCGTATCATAGGTAAATAATATGTTATGAAAATCACGGAGTGGCTCTTTAATAACTTTGAATAAAATCTATAACACGGAATTAATTGTCGACTTCCTTGTCGTAATTTTCTATTTCCTTTACAGCCGATCTTTAAATTTCCTCAAACATATTAAGTATAAGTCCTTTTAAAAAGCTTTATTTCTAATGCTTAGTGATAAATTAATTCATGTGAACTTTTACTATAGTTTAAATAAAAGTAGGCATTTCTTTTAAACTCTCGTACGAGGATCAATGATGCCCCCTAATGGTACACAGAAAAATGACAGAGGCTTGATAAATACAATGTTCATAAGACATGATTCGACCAATGATATACGCCATAGATTGTAGAGTCCTTCTTCAAGTAATCAATCATCATTATGTTATGATCGTTATGTAAGCCCCCAAAACGGATGTAGTTAGATATACATGCTATAAAATTTTCGGGGTGGATGGCAGAATTTGTTTCCACTGCGTGACTTTGCTTTTGTATCTGAGTCGAATGATGAAGCAAGGTTTAATCATGAGTAACGACATGTTCATGAAGTGTTTCTTGCTCTGCCCGGTGTTCGTAGGGAAAGTGCTGAATTACTATGACACGTTTTCGGTTTTGGTTCTCAGATAATATCCTTGCGACCTAACGAGCTGATACTTTATTCATATGTAAATGCTCTTGTATGCATTCAGCTGGTCGTTTGTGATGTGGTAAGCAACAGTTAAATATCAAATGATCACACATCTGCCTTATTTTACTGTATCTTGCACAGCGTTAATGTTTTACTCTGTGGTGACATCAGATGGGCGACCAGGGTGTGGCTTGTCTTCGATTACAGTGGTTTTCATACTCAGGCCATGACATCGTTTCCTCATATGCCTGTAAATGGCGCCTAACCTATAATCCCTCTAAAAGTGCAAGAGTTATCTTTAGTAAAAGAAAATCCAGTAATTCCAAATTTCAATACTGCCTTGGAGGTACGGTAATCCCTCAGTCTGAATCAACTACATATGGTGGTGTCCTCCTAACTTCCGACTTATCAACAAAAGCGCGAATCGAAAGGTAATGTCAGAAAGCAAGACAAAATGTCAATTCCCTTAGATCTGTAGGATTAAATGTTTCTCAACTCCATCCATGTACATGTGTTAAAATCTGGCTAAGAATGGTGTTACCAACAAGTCTCTATGGCTGTGAAATCTTACCGAACATTGGGGGTCAGCAAGCTGATGCACTTGAAATTACGCAAAGATATTTTGCTCGTATTGTACAGGGGCTTGATAAAAGATCATCAACATACTCCACTATTGCAAATTTAGGACTATGGTCACTTGTTGGCTACGTTATAAATGTAAGCTCATATTTCTTGGACGTCTATGCAAACTTTCTTGTAATAACTTTGCAAAAAACATATTTTGTGCAAAAATAGCAACCTCTTCAAAATCATCAATCTGCGATGATCTACTTTCAATACTCTCTAAATATAATTTGAATGTACATATCGAAAAATATATATCAGAAGGCCTATTTCCTTCCAAACTTAAATGGCGTAAAATTGTAAATACATCCATACATAACTATGAAGAACATCTATGGCAAATGCAAACCTCTTTTAATGCAAACATGAGTCTTTATGTACATGTTCACAATAAACTAAAATGTCACATTCTTTGGCAATTATCTTACTTGCACCCTAATTATAAATCTGCTTTACAATTATGCATTAAAGTCTCATCACGTGGAAAAATAGCTAAAGAATGCAATCTATGTAATAATTATACCAACGACTATGATTTTCATGTACTGCTACATTGTGAACACTTAAATCCTGACCGAAATGCATTCTTTGTTTTTATGATAGATCTTCTTGAAGTTGACGCTTATGTGGCCTTTGAACTACAAGATGAAATTAACATGTTAACCTTTTTATTTGGAGGAGTTACTGACTTCAATAAATATATTGAACACAGCACCTGGGAAACCATTATTTTACAATTTTCACTATATGTTTACGCCTTAAAACGTCATCTATTACAATGTTACCCGGTATAGTCAACTGCATGTGCATAATACATTAATAAATGACTACATTGTTTACTATCCTATAACACTGGTACTATAGATATGTCCATCTACTTAATAGAAATCCCTTTATTAACTTAATGTGTTAACATGTATATTCAATCTTTTTATTTATTGTGTTTGTATAAATAAATGTAACATTGTATTTGTATAAATTGATGTATTTGTATATATGTTTTTGATCTTCGGTTCGAACTAGAGGAAATAAAGAATCTCTCTTCCCTCTTATTTCAATAAGTAATGGAACCCTTGGAATATTTTTAAAGAATAATTTCAACGAATTGTTGATAGAACTTCTTATAATCGTGTTTAGATTTTATCTGATAATAAAACCAGTGTATTCAAAAACATAATCGCAGAAGTTCAGTTACCCAATTCTCTAGCAGTCATCGCACGTCCATGTTCACACACATGTTATCGTTGACGACATTAACATTGAAACACCGTCTCTGAACAAGTAAAAGTTTATCTTAACGTAAGGAAATTGGAAAGAAAAAAATTATAACACTCGAAAGTACATCATCGAACTTAAACAGATAAACAAGTGTATGTATTACCCTTTCTGTACCTCTGTGGCATTTTAAAAATGGTATTGCACATTTGCTCGTATGACATTTCCTGTGCATTGCAGCGATTTTCAGTGAGCAATTGTTAAGCAAAGAGGTCTATGTAAATTCATAAACTGATCTGTGAAAGGATCATCAGCATATGGAGCTATTGTAGTGTACCATGGTAGAGTGTGTTCCTGTACGAGTATATATATATATCTCCATCTGTATAGAACAGTAGACCGAACAGCTGTCACTGGATGGATATATCAATGTAGATGCAGAATGAAAAATTGCAAATAATTCATTATCGATTATTATGCATATCGATTGTTCGGACTTCGTTTGAATAAAAAATCGTTATTCTAGATTTGACATACTTCATAAAGGATTGCTTCATATCGATCGCGAGAGCTTTGCTCTGTATGGATACTTAAAATTTAGGTTTGTTTTATCCAAAGCATATTACATTTCAATAGTTTCACTGCTTTAGCCTTCAATATAAAATAACTTTTAGAATTTTACATAGCCAAAGTGTGTGGTCGTTGGATATAAGCTTTTTCACGTATACCTTTTCTTAACAATCAGTGTTTTCTCAATCTTGAGATATATCATTGCAATTTATTGGTAGGATCAAAGTCCAAGTTTAGCGCTACGCAACAGATGTAGAGAAACCACTTTTCCCTATGAAAGCGCGTTCAATTAGAGATGAAAATAACTTAGATAGACTTTGAGACAGGCTATGTTTTCCTGATTGCCAATCATCCTCGATACTGCAGGGTAAACATCTGGTAACAACCCACTACCAATAATGGAGAGTTATCGGCACATTTGCCCTTGATTATCGAGGATGAATGTCAGCATATTCAGTAAATAACACGTTATGAATATCGTTAAATGCGTATTTGTAAACTGTCAAAACATGTCAATCGCAATGTGTACGATAACATTGCCTACTCTCAATACGATTTAATAACAGTTTATCTGATTCTAATAACAACGCTTACGGTCACACCAGATATATCAATACTTAAAATGTTAGTGTTTAGACACGGCTTGGAATAGGATGACTGACATTTGATATATATATGTAGGTCAGAGTGACCTAGACAGATTAATTGTCCTTCGTCACTTCACGCGATTCAATTTCATTCTCAATCTTTTGTTTCAAGAGAGAGGTTATAAAAAGAAAGTATGATTTATCCTCTTCAAAATGTTATACATATTTCATAGCATGACTGTTACAAGGAATCCGGAACCCCACCTCGTCTTACAATACTTTTTTTTTAATTCTATAAGCAAGGTAATTCTTGTCTTGCTTCTTTAGCGGTAACAATACTATTCAAGTATGTATTATATTTGTTTATCCCATATGGCAGAGAGGTTATTTTTTTTCAAGTAACAACCTTTTTCCTCCTTCGATGAGATTAACAGATACAAAATCATAGGTTGGATTAACGCTCTATCATTCCATGTCTACGATGGACTTGCTTGTGTCATTATGTTTGTTAAAGAGCCACTCCGTGAGTTGTTGGAGTCATATATGCCAAACTTAATCAATGGTGTCATTTGATCGCGGAGTATCGACTGTTACCAAAAGGACACATTTTAAAGCTTATTGGAATTTTACAGTGACAATATGAAGGTAGCACGTCGCAATTATGATCGAAAACCGGACAGTGGCGCGCGTTAAATAGTCAAACGTAATTTTTGGAGACTTATCTAAAACAGCCAGGAGGGCAGTTAGGAGTTGATAGCGTTTGTTAGGTTATATAACTAGTATCCATATCTATTGGACATGATATCTACACCTCTGTGCATTCATAAGGCTGTTTTTAGATTTTTATGGAAAACCAGTATTTGCCACATATATGTCTTTTGGACTTGAAAAGTTAAAACGTTTTGATTTTATATCACCACATAAGACATTTAGGTTCGTATCAAACGTAAATAATATGTTATGAAAATCACGAAGTTGCTCTTTAAGAAATATTCTGCTAAAAGGAAACACAAATCAATTTTCAATTATTTCATTTCTAATAGCTTTATTGCACACATAAAATCATAACCATAACCTCCAAAAGTTCACGAGCAGTCTAAGTTTTAACAAACAAGTCGCCAGAAAAATTCTTATTTTCAATGATAATGCTCTGAAATACAACCTATAAAGAACGTTATCATGAAAAATAATTACAATAACAAAGATTGTACAGATATTTCAAAGTGAATCTCTGCACCTTAAAAACTATATTTCTCCACAAAACACAAGTAACTGAGGAAAATGTGGATTAGAATCATAACCTTATCCATGGAATAACTTTTTCTGTATAAAACACGCAAATATTGAAGATATGAGGACGAAAACAGCAAAACAAAATTTTAAAAAACGTAGGATTGACATTAGATTTTTCTATAGATACACCTAAACGGAAGTGTGTAGCCTCGACCTTTGAAAGAACTTGGGAGAGCCTGATGCTGAAATCAAACACTCAGTCGACCAGGAAGTGACATCGAATGGTTGTATTGCAAACAATTGTAATTTCGACCGGGTGAACATATATTAAACCTATGACACGATTCCATACCATTTATCTCCTCATTCTGCAGACACATTGACACGATATTGTACGTTTGATAATTAAAGTATTCGTCCGAGGCTAAAACTGACAAAATACCTTTTGTCTTAAAGCAATCAAATGCTGCAAGTTTGTTTAGGTCAGTTTGTTGTAACTGATATTCAGATAAGAATGGCACGTCTTATTGTGTACTCGCATGCTTCACAGGTTTAACGATAATGAAATAAACATATGATTCAATAGTTCAAGGTGTCTACCTGTAAAATATGTTTTCTGGAAGCAATATCGGTTATTCAAGACAATAACAAACTTATCGCCACTTTAAAACATCAATCAACATTATCTTTCCAAATAATGTTTGTTTGCGTCTAAATGACCAAAACTTATGCTTACCTCATTAACTTGCTTACAAGCTGAATGGAAGTAGTTGAAAATACAAACAGGGTATTTAAAAAGTTAACCTATCAACATGATAAATAGTATTCATAAAAACGAAGAAAGAAAGTATTATAGGCGTATGGTAGAACGAAGAGTAAAGTATAAAAGAGTATTATTTTTACATCGAGTACAACCTTTAGGATTTGAGAATACACTGTAAGTTAACAAACGGAAACACATTCCTAAAAATGTTATTTTTCCACGGTGATGTTTTCAACATCTAAGGAAAAATTGTAAAATATTACCAAAACGTAAGTAATGTTACAGAACGTCTCAACAATTTCAACCTGTCTCAGGGCAAAACGTGTGCGTTGTCGCTCTACTTTCGTGTATGAAAGTGGAGCAACAGCGTATAGGTTTACCCTGAGATAGGTTGTAGCAATTCACGAAAAAGGGTACATTCAAATTCACTTTAAAAGTTAAAGTTTGAACAATTAAAAACACGTAAACGTTCTGTAGTTCCAAGAACACAAAATCATAAAGTGTCTTGATTATTATCATAATAAGTAAAGATATCACGAGCATAATTATTGCAGGAAGAAATCCTGCGCAGGCATTTTGGCTATATATTGCAGTAACACCACCATGCAGTCATCGAGTGAAACAAACAACATGTTGTTACTGCTGCCCCAAACTGACCAACTGTTTCTACAGCAGCTGTAATTAGACGTCTTACCAGAGGTAGCAGTATTGAGACTCGAACCTTTCCCAACATTGTGTAAGGTCCATAACCTGTTATTGACTATGAACAGGTATTTACTAGCTTAAATGGGACACAAAAATGGCATCAATGATTAAAGGGAACAGAACATTATTTTAATAGATCGATGGAAACAGAAAAACATAATGCTGACAACATATTTGTTAAGTGGGAAAAGAATCTGACAAAAATTCTAAATCTTAACGGAAAAAGGGAAAAAATCAAGGTTACATAATATGTTAAAAACAGTAAATCTCAGATGTAAATATGAATTCAAATATAAATGACTAATCAAGGTTGAGATTGCACAATGCACTGAGTAGATAAGTAAGAATGCAATTTTGCACCTGTGATATGTTTATATGACATGCATGTATACAGTGGACGATATGACTGATAAAATACTTCATTGCCAACTAATAAATTGGCACTCTTCATGAAATAAATACAACCACTATCAATGGTTAATCTCAATATTGTTTGTGCATTGACAATTGTGTGTGATTAATAATTTATGTAACATAATTCACTGAATAAAAGAAATGATATAATATGATTCGAACAGTCATCTCTAAAGATAGATAAAGTTAAATAAATTCTCTAGTACAATATTTACGATGAACAATATTCATAATATAAATTAACTAGAGGACAAAGATTAAAAATGCTTCTATATTACCACAAAAGCAGAGCATGTATCTAAAGAGTGGAGATGTCCTCAGAAGAACACCTTTCTGATCCAAGAATAACTTGCAGAACGATAACAAAACTCTTTACAAGGAGGTTGGTATAACAAGTTTACGTTTGTTTCCCTCAGCCAGAAAAGTAGGCAGGGGAGCTTTATGGATATTTCCTACCAGAATTACATTTTCTACGGTAAATCAAATTTACAGAAGTTCCTACCTGAGCTTAAAACAAACAACCACTTCTAATTATATCTTTCATTTGGGCCGTATAAAAACATGACACGATTATTACTAAATCCCATAAATCAACAGCATTTGAGGATGGTAGCCCTTACAGATGGTAGCCCTTACAGATGGTAGCCCTGGCCAGATAGAATTGTCAAGAAGCGATGCATAGATATATAATGAGTAAATTCAAAACAAATTCTTATTCTTTCCTTCAGAGCCGAGTGCGGGTTTCCTCACTGTGTGAGATATTATGTCACATACCCACATCCCTATGTCAGTGAATGCTTTCTTCACAGGGCACTTGTCCTCAAGCCAGAGAGCATGGCGCCTGGCCGACCGATGCTGTGTGCAAGGTATTGCAGACAGTGTCACATCCATTCTATCTATATTCTTCAGACTGTCTACTGGAAACTGTCAGCCAACCATCTTGAGTCGGTGTCGGGAGTCAAAACCTACAAGAAACGATCTTGGTTAGTTTTTAGCATATCTAACCTCAGAAATGAAAGCGATATGCAACCTACCTGATTTTGTTTATGATGACACACATGTTACGTAACATTTCGCAGATATTTCAAGAAAATCCGTACTCATCTAAATAATTTCAAAGTTATTATTCGTATAAAACAAACCTTTGGAGACAACAAAATAGTAATCTTATGATCATTTCTTTTAATTTTATCCGATTTGTGTTGCATTTAAACGTACCCTGAGCACCATCTTCAGTTTGACCTGGGGAGTGAGATCCGGAAGTTCAGTGACCAGTGGATATGATTGGTCGATTGTCATGTCCGGGGAGGCGATTAGGTCCTTGACATCGATGTTGACCGTTCCATATATGGTATCTTTCTCTTTTTCATGCACCTTTTGGTAAGATGGAAATAACATTAGGTTAGTGAAATATCCCTTTCTGCATGTTTATCATGTTTGAAGATTAGGCATACTTCAATTCTACATTGAACTGAATGAAACACGTGCTAAAAAGTGCTAAACATAACTCTTGTCATAATGTTTTTTTACACTACTGCTGATGCACATAGTGCACTGTGACGTCACTATATATTCTTAATTCCTCTAAAGAAGAGTTACAACAACAACAAAAAGGTACACAGGAATGCCTGATCTATAAAAATCAGATTTCACTCCGTCTATAAAACCAAGGAAAGCTTTAATTCTATAGTAATATATAAAATATAAAGCAATTGACCTTTATTGCAAGTGTTTGATCTTTCGAGCACGTTAAGAGGAAGCGGAAGTCTTTCTCCCAGGTGTGGTCGGGTCGGATGGCGGGTTCGGTCTTGCCGAACTCGGTGTCCATGAAGGAGAGACTTGCTACGGGCTGGAGGTCTTCGGGCTTCTGTCCATCTTTCTGTCGGTAGGAGATAAACTTCGAGATGATGACTTAGAATATGACTTGAAAAAGGGAATTCTGGCTCTAATACTCATCTTAATACTCTTAATACAGTAGCGGAAAAATACATTAAAAATAAGAAAATATACCTTAAAGTTAAACGTTTTACATGCTATGTGAATACCTGATATATGAAGTTATTCTTTTGTAAAAGTGGAGGAAATAATAAATCCCTTTGATTCTTTAATTTCCGTTTAAAGACAGAATGGCTTCTCTGATCTGATAATTGAATACGAATTTTATCTGTGTTAATAATATTTTAAAGTGTAACTGTCTCTATTTGTAGACCAATTTGATGGTTTTGATATATTTAAATCCACAGAAAATAGTCTTTGTTTTTCTAAAAATCGGCTTGTATATATAAATGAAAGGTCCTGTATGTATCGAACTATGTCAGTCAGTTTGAGACTGACCGGCTACTCACCAACAAGCCCTGTACATTATGCAGACAGATCATGAAGAGACAGCGGGGGCAGTCCTCCTGTAATGAAGTCAGTGGTATCAATGGGAGATCGTCACCAGTAACATATTTCACTGGACCTGCATGAAGTACACAGCTACTAGTATCGGCAGGGTGCATTGTTTACATGAATTGATACTGATTTTGAAAAGGAACCTTTGTAACATTCCATTTAAATGGTTCATCTCTCATATGAATGAATATTTAAAAGATATTGAAAACGACTTTATTTGTTGCTCGAGCTGTTGAATGTCTGAATTATCTAAGAAACGTGCGCCCAAAAAATTAAGACTTTATACATGTAATATTACTTATTACTCGCCCGTGTAAGATACCGCAGTGTAATATTTATACGGCGATATTAAACTAGTGTAATACCGCTCCCCGTATGACGTCATAATATTGTGTGGTTGTGACGTCACAATCTTGGCACCGACGTCTCAATGGCGGCTTAGTCGCGGAAATGCTTCGTTCAGTACACTTTCGGTAATAATGCTTGATTACTGAGGTCAAGTAATAAACAGAATACTAAACTTCCTTCCATTTAATATTATTTTTATTAAACTCGTTAAAGATTGGTATCAAACTCGCTTTCGCTCGTTTTATACTTAATCATTAACTTGTTTAATAAAAATAGTATTAAATGGAAGGTCGTTTAGTATCCTCTATATCCGAATCCATGTTTACTGGGATGAACATATATATAAAACATAACGCAAATCAACACCTTAACGACCTTATCTGCTCACATGACCTTCGCTTTGAATACGGATAGACAATCTTATCTAATTTGTTCTGTTTCATAATTTTGGTAAGTAAAGAGACCATTTCATGTGTTCTTCTCATTTTTGTTTATAACCGTAATGTGTAACTTTTGACACCCCTGCCCAAATATTGCTATTTTATTAATATATGCATCCCTCATCTGCCATTGTCTGGACGCCTCAGGTATGAGAACTCGAGGTAAGCTCACCTTCTCCAACATGGTGTTGTCGTCAGCCAAGTAGAACCACTGGAGCGCAAGGTGGATGCTGCCAGAGTCGGTGTCTTCTAACTTGAACCACTGAAGACAGGAAATATATGTGGTAGACCACCTTGAAATGTTTAAAATCAACTACTCTCGCAACTCAAATAACCATGAAAATGTCATCACACACCCAACTATCTTACTTATCCAACACCATTACTGTTACAGTGGGCCGGGAAAGAGTCAATGCTCATCACGTTTTTTTGTATTATCCAGTCTTTACTTTAACGGGTTGCGACGAAAAAATAAATAAAAGTAATATGGATTGTTTGATAAATACACATATCTTTGGAGTTGTCATGACGTTAGAATTATTGTTGACACTAAACAGAATTGGGTTGTCTACCTCATCAACTTTCCCGTTTTCTATCACTCGAGATATGGCGATCGAGGTGCTGAAAAATATTTGAAAGCCATATTTATAATCATAGCATTAAAGAATAGTGTATAAAGTGTCTAACTGTCATAAAGAATCTTGTATAACGTGTAGTCACTGTCCTAGGAATATTGTATGAATACTGCTTACCGTCCTAATTAATCGTTTTTAATAGCTACTCACTCTCCTAAGGAATCGTGTTAAAGTGTACTCACTTTCCCAAAGAATCTTGTATAAAATGTTTTCACTGTCCTAGAGAGCTGTGTATAAAGAATACTCACTTATCTAAAGAATCGTGCATAAAGAATCATGTATATAAATTACTCGCCGTCATAAAGAATCGTGCATTAAGAATTATGTATAAATAATACTCATCGTCCTAAAGAATTATGTATAAAGGGAACTCACTGTCCTAAAGAATCGTCACTGTCCATTTTGTCCTTGTCCATCACTTTGACCGTTAAGTGCTCCTCGGCCAGGTCAACCAGCGCCTTCAGGTAAAAGGTATAATCAAATTACGGTCGCATATTGATTAACAATCATAGGTCAAAAACATCTAATAGTATCAAGGCTTAGGGCTATTTATATGAAATTAAACATGTAAGAATGTTATAATTTTAAACGAAATACTCACATCATATGTTTGATCCCAAATAGGGTTATGTTGGTCATCTTTGGTGTCTGTTTGGAATGTTTGGTCTCCAACTATAAACAAATGGGAATTACTAGTTTGTGTTCGTCTGTTTCCCTTTCTTAGCACATTCAGAGCGATGAATTATAACAATAAACTTTGGATATTAAAACATTTAATATGATTAAATAGCCTCCAAGATTGCTAGATGTGATGAGAATAGAGGTGAGAACGTGAGTACTTGCAAGGCATGTAGTAATTGATTGCAGTTGATTTACCTGTAACAAGGGCATAAGGATCTGAACCGCCTCCAATGGTATCGGCGTCTTTCAGCTCTTTTGCTTTGATCACATTGATATTCAACACTCCCTGAAACAGGTAGGTATGTATTCCATGTACATATGTTTAAATCACAACTTGTGATAATATTTTCGCACTACGCTCGCAACTAGAATTTTTTTTCTCTATTGGGTATTTATGCTATGTATTTTTGTATTTTTCAAGACTGTTCCCATGGGGAAAATAACGCTACAAGTTAATTTCCTTTTTCCATTTTCGCTTTTTTATTTAATTCGTGTGAACAAAATCAATACGGAGTAGTAGCAGCGTCAGGGTAGGAGAGTGACGGGACGGAGCCTTTACTAGTTATCCTGCTGCGGAATAGATGGTATCTGTCACCGTCTCATTGAAACAAGTGGGAAGGACCTATCACGCTGCATTTCTGATCTAAGTCCGACCCCTTGTCAAGAACCTTTCACCTGCTATATCTTCACAAAGTCAGTGGCCCGCTGAGATATCGAAACAAGTCGACGACTCGCGCTTCACTGGCTAAAGGTCAAAGGTCTCCTGGTATGTCCCCTTGTTGCAGTACTCAGATCGGATACGCAGCCAAGAGCGAAGTAGGTTTGGTAGGTTCGATCGGCTTTCAATGAAATGGCCATTTACTGTAGCCAAGATGAGTTAAATCTATCTCATGTCCCATTTGAGTGATTATCGCTAAACATGGTTATGAATACAGAGGGCCGAAGTCTATAGCGATGAAAAGCCGGAAAATGTTTTAATTATAGTGACATAAGGGGATATACGCCCTTGGCTTAATTTCCTTACCACTAAAGGTCCACTGAAGTTTTAAGTGGTGGGTGGCCTCGTTCATCAGGCTGGTTGATGACCACTTATTAACATGGGACCTTTGAACTCGATTAATTTTTCATACTGTTGCTTGATATTAGTGCTTTCATATTAATAAAAGATTGGCTATCATGATATATTATATATTTGAACATTGTCAGATTTGCACGTATCATAATATTTGCGATTGTTCTTCAGCATTTTATTCAGGAAGTCATGACCTGTACATCAACATTGATGTGAACAAGTTCAAATAATAGGTTGAATGCTAGATCAACAGCTGCTTGAATATTTGGGACCTTGATACTAAGTATTCACGTAAACCTATATACAATGACCATTGTATTGTGAGAGATGGTCAAGTAGATGAAATGTGACAAAGATAGTTTACAATTAATCTTATTATGTATACATGCCACAATGAAATATAACGCCATAAAACTACCAAGTCACGTATATCTCGCGTATAAGATAACAAGATCATTTTTTTATCCGTAAACAATACTGAAAGGGAACATAAGGTGAAGATTTTTTATTATATTTGTAAGAATGAGAAACATAACCCTTAGACATAAGAAAGGTTATTCGTATTACATGTAATAACATACTTTTTTATCAACTCAATTCAATTTGTTTAGCAATACTGAAACATAGTTTCTAGGTTTCTAGAGATTCATTCGAAAAAACATAAAATTGTTACTTACATTTTTTTTAAATTTGACATTGGTGCTTGGGACTTTTAGGAAGATGTTTAATCTTAAAATTTTGAAATCAGGCTAAATGTCTCTGCAAACGGATTGTTCATGATAATCAATTTCTTCATTTACTTAAACAAGACATAAATTGAATATGAACAATAAAACAATATTCATAGGCAAAACAGGTTAACATAAACAAAACAAAGTGTAAATGCATGTCTTACATGACGCACTGTGTACATTTCATCTTTCCATGAATATACGTGTGTACTTATATATCGTACATAGGAATTTTCTTGTGTATCACGAATCAGTCAGTGCCAATATAATGTGTACAATATAGTACCTGTGGGCGGGGACAGTGCATCTTGGAGAACTTGGTCCCCTCTCCTATGATGTACTCCATCCGTTTAGGGAACACCAGCATGTTGGACAACACGCCCTGGATTATTCTCTGCAGCTTTTCTCTGTGGCAGTATCGTAAACATTACAATGATGAAAGGTGTTATTAAACGGGTTTGTCTTTATCTTTGGTTTATCTCCAGCTGAACAGCTTTGACAATCAATTTCTTCCATACTGTTAAATGGTTTAGGTAGCGACTGACATCCTTGTTTTCATCTGCACCAGAGTTTATACATATATCGATTCAAGCAAAATTAATATATCTAAGTAGATATATTTCGTGCCAAATAATTGAATACGATTCTGATAGTGATGGTTGTAACATTATATTTGTAAATATGGATGTTTCACAATAAATTACATTAAGTAGTTTTAGCAGACATCCACACAAAATTGGTTATGCTTTTAAACTATAAAAAACAGTAAGGTGTCAGTTACTTACTTAAACATGGGAATATCCATAATGTTGGCTAAATTTGTGAGATCAAATTCCAGCTCCTACAAAACACAAAATATGTCAAAAATAGAAAATACCAAATGAATATAAAAATTATTATCTAATCAGTAAGCGGTATCTCAAAATCAAACACTATTTATTTTTCGCTTTAAATTTTTTTTGCATGTTTAAATAAACGGAGAAAATTACGGGGTAATAATGATTACTTGGTTACATTGAATAGTAATCAACTGTAACCGTATGTATATTATGAATTGCTTAAAATTATTTCAGTAATTCTTTTGGATAATCTTTAACAATTACAAGAATGATAATTACTTATACTCAATAATGACCGGATATTAATGCAATGTATTAATAATTATCTACATTGTTTTAAGTCATCGTTAACTAAAGGATTGGTAATGATTATCAGTAAATACCGGGTTGGTAATGAAGAAGATGGAGACACCACCGACTAGAGGGGCAGTACTCAGCAACGGTTTCATCGCCACGCGTAGTGTACCCTTCAGCTGAAAGGAAGAATTAGTGATATTTACACATTTAATTTGAAAATCAGACTGTAATGTGAAATAAAGAATTGAAATTGTGTCTGATACATTACATTTGAAGTTTAAAATACATAAAGAACTAGAAAATTTAATCGTAAATATTTACGGGACATGAATTACCTCTATTACTTACATAACTTATAGGAGATGTTTTACATTCAATCAAATAAGAATCTATACTGTCAAGTTTCCTATGCAATGATTTGACAAATTTAATTACTTGTGTTATTTACATATAACATTCATGAAAAAATATTTAATTCATGAATGGGTTGGCCAACAAGCACCGTTTTGCTTATTTTAAGGCCGCTGCAATACCAATGTAGTGTCATCAGGCGACTCTTAATGAATGGTTAGGCATTTGTACCAGAAACAGAAGGGTCTCGAAATAATGAATATGGACTGAAGCACACTCGTTTGTTATTTACAGACGTTTATACCACGAAGAACCGTATAAATGGCGATGGGGATGGGATAGACCTCTACATAAAAGACGAGTACGTTTCGGCCCATGCTCTTTATTCTATTTTCATATGCTTTTGGGCATAGGACATAGTGGAAATGCATGATTGTGATTTCGTTTATTTTACAATCTGATTTAAAGTGATTGAATAGACTTGAATAATATAAGTTATAACATTCCGTCGAGGGTGACATAGGGATATATTATTCCCGCGAAAGGTTTTATGCAACGAGCGGAACGCGAGTTGCATAAAACCTTTCGCGGGAATAATATATCCCTATGTTACCCGGGACGGAATGTTATAACGAATTTATCATACCGAATGTCTTAATGTATTATTAAAAACTTGCTCTCTAAAACTAAAAAGACCAACAGAAATGTACAACACCTATGACCTGATCACGTGACTTTGATTGATTGACGTTGAAGCACGCTTTACTCATGTAGCGGGGTATAAGGGATTTATCATCCCTCGGCGGCGGTGAATATGGATATTTGTTTAGGGTCACGTGGACCAATCAGAGATCAACATTCTTACATGCGGTATGATAATGTATTTATATAACTGTTTGAATGCGGTGCACATCACTGTATAGTTGTGTTTGTAGTAACTCTTTTCAAACAGAAGAATGATTGCTGTCTAAATTCTTTGTACTGGTTAAATATCAATAAATAGTGTACAGCGTTTTGGATTTGGTTACCTTAAAGGCACACGGTCTGACAGTTATATCTCTATCACGCCTAAGCATTGTTCACCAATTGTATCATGGTTCAACAGTTCTAAGATCGTTTTCTGTTTCTCCTTGCAGTTGCCAGAGATATAGACCATGGTAGACAAAGACATACCACCAAGACTTCTATTATTAGATCAATCTAGTTAAAACTAGCTGTAATAGCGGATCAATACATCTAGTTTTAACTAGATTGTTATTAGACTTATAGTTGAACTATACGCAATAACGCCTTAGATACTGACTCTTTTATCCTTTGCCCGAAAAGGTATCAGTAAACTTTCAAAACCTAAAGGTTTGGTTCTGATTACCGTGATATGTTGTATTCCCGCTGCATTGTCCATCCCGAGGAGTCCAACATCAATGTCAGCGTCACTCGTGTAACTGGGGCAGAACGCATTCACTAATCATCCATTTAATCACTTGGTATCAAATCTCGATGTTCCACTATTGCTTGGCGTGTTTTATAAAAACTGACTTCGAATTTAAAGGGGTAAAAGGACATATGCTTTTAATTAAAACAATGATAAAGATACTTATGTAAAATTGAAAAATTCCAACAAATTGCCACGTACAGCGAACGGTATGGTAAAGGTTCTTGTACTTTTCCTGATTTCATCAAGTTTTCCTAGGTAACCTTGAAAAGTTACATTATTAAGTGTTAATGAAGAGGTGTAAATGACAACCAAATGAGAATAGCTCTGCGAAAGGCAAGAAATATCATTAACTACTAGAATTAAAAGAAACTAAAAAACATTTGTATACGAAAATCTATAAAAACTGTCGCCAAACCATCACCCAGCAAAAGTGTAACAGAATACCGTTTCGACCTACTTGATGTCTAGATCCATGTAGATTTCACCCACTCTTATGCTGTACACTTTCACTCCCTCCACTCTCAGGGGCTGAAAACAAAGAGAAATATTTCAAATCACATTCTTATTCAAGATATGTCTCATTTATTTCATACAAAAAATACCCTTGTTCGCAGCAAGCCCGATCGTAGAACGTTTGATTTGGGTATATCTGAGCAGTGGGCTTTATTGGTCCAAGTATTTACATTAATCTTAACCTCCACTCATGAAATTATATGGTATTTGAAACGAACTTCAAAAGTAATAACGATAAAGAGTAACACCCAAAAACTCAATATTCTACTGTAGGCATTATTTAACCATGATCCTACTTTGGTTCCCATGGAGATCTTGGTAAACCGGAAGGAGGACAGCACGGCCTCCTTTACTTTTGGTTCCACGGTCTTCTTCAAAATGTCGTCCATGAAGTCACCAAGGAATGGCCACATCTGGTGGATGATCTGAGAAAAGGGTATATCACAGATTGATAACAAGAACCATTCTCTCCCAACAGAGGTAGCTCCGTCATAAATTCCTATACAACCTCTGTCCTAAAACGAAGGTTTCTTGAGCACGGAATGGAGAAATCTGATTGGATGCAAACAAAGTTAGTTGTGCAATCAGCAACGCCGTTTCAAAAGACATCATTTAAATCGTCTAAATTATTTCCGTAAGATTTCTGAGTCTTCTTTACAGAACATATACGCCTCATTTCGCGACTGCATCAATGCATAGGCCTGTGTGTCGATAAATATGTTTTTCATGCTTTCGGTGTTTTCTTTGGCTGAAATATTATCAGGTGGTTTAAGTTGCAATATCGCGCCGGTAGGGGCAACTTCCGGAAGCTCGAGAAACCCTCGTATTATGACTAAGGTTGTATAGGAATTTATAACGGAGCTAACTCTGCTGGGAGAGAATGAATGAGAACGTGATTGGATAATTTGCAAAGATGGACTACCGGCTGGTCAGGATATATGTACGATCTGTTTGAACACCTGGTGTCATCACTTACATTCTGAATATATCAACTCTAAACTGTTACTCTCACTCTTTGAGGCTATTTCTGCAGCTATTCTTTGTCTAGTTATTTTGATACCTACTTTTTATTTATTTGATGTTGTGAGAAGATATGTTTTTAAGAATGAGAAACATGCATATCAGTAAAATTCTCGAAAGATATTGATCTCAATTTACCTTTCATGGAATTGATATGTAAAAGTGATTTTGTTTTTATGAAAGAACTATTTGTGTTGATGGTAATTACAACTAAATGTGTCTTTCAGTTGAAGATGTCCTTCATTATAAAGGTATTGATTATTTATTCAAATCAAATTTAACCTACCTTGTTTAACCATTCTGCCTTGTCTGTTTCTGGAAAAACGACCTGAAATATACATCAGCATTGTAACTAAAACTAAATTGGCAAACAGATAATTCGCTCAAAGCTCAAAAATAATCTTACAAGTATACAAGTTGATATGAGCAAGAACAAAACAGTTGCCATGAAACATATTGCCGTGAAACATGTATCTGTAAAGCGAAACGAAATATAAAGAAGTCCGAAGTTGTAAAATTATACGTTGAAGCAACAATGTTATGTAGTCAGGTCTACACTGAGGCCTCAGAACCATGACTCTTTACTGAATGTTTTCATAAAATCTACTCGAACCCCCTCTTTAATGACTGCCAACACTGCTAAACGTGTGAATGTTTGAGAAAAATGGAATATTAATTGTCATAAAATCAACGGTCGAACCTCATGCATAGAGATACCTACTAAATTCTTGTCGCAAACGATTTTCTTTTTATCGATTTGTCACCCGTAAAAAAGAAAGTTGTTTATGCTGAAACTTTGTGACTCATACTCATGTGGATGATAAACTCCCAATGACAAACCCGGCTATCATGGATGGGATGAAGGCTGTCAACAACTGACATTCTCCATCTGTCCGTGGGGATGACATCTGTTTCGACTATCAATCACTCTTTGGGTATACTTTGTACCAATAACTCACACCTGGATAGATCATATAATAATCATGATCGCTAGAAAAACATGTAATCATAAAATAGCTTGTAAAGTGGGCTTCTATTAAAAGGGCATTTGTTGGATGTTTGATGGGAAATTTCATTATTTACAAACTCAATGTGACAGATGATATTGTGCTGACATTTGTTTTAAATAATACACGTACTAGTCCTGAAATTAAGGAATGTAGATGCAAATACTTGACAGATTACAATGTTGATATGCGAATTTTAATGAACCCCCAGTTTTTTGTGATGATAATCGAGTGTAATATTAAAAAGTGTACTAAAATATCTATGAACTGCAAAGTAACTAGCTTCAAACTTTAATTTTAGTAAAGTTAAGAGGAAGATTTTATCTCTTTCAATTAGACAGGCCTTTGTTTTGCTCGCTAATCACTAACTGCATACATGTACCTTTCAAGGACAAAGGAATTCTACGTCTTAACCTCTATCTTACAAAGATGACATTTCTAGATTTCCAGATTCCTAGCATTAAGGGATTCCAGTGAATAGAGGAAAGATTATTCGAGGCTTGACATCCTGCCATAGTCCAAAAGTTATAAATTCAGATCATCGAGATGCAACGCACATCCCGATAGAATATTGGGGTGTATTTCTCTAGACTGAAAGGTGGTCGAAATTGTGAAAAGTTTACGGACAACGCGCGACGCTTGATTGTATGAAAAAAATGGCATTTCGTAAAGCAGGGATCCTCAAGCAGGTTATCTCGACCTCAACAGTCCTGTCATCCGGATACCGCCGTTTTCACTCTAGACAAGTCATCTGTGCCTGGATAGATATCAGGATACGGTTGGAGCTTGTCAGATGACAATACTTTGATGTATCATGATGTATTCAATACGTAGAAACTGTCAATTAATCAATTTACAACATGTTCACTTATGTAATTTGCTGAAATTTACATCGCAGGTAAGGAATAGACAAATGTAAAGGTAATTTCATTCACAAGTGTTGTTTATGTCATAGAAGAAAAGGAAATCTATTGTATCACTATAATTTGCTAGGTCAAATCTCCAAGACAAAGTAATACACATGCCAATCACATAAAATGATAAGGCTTACGACGCATAACGCGTTATATTAAATGTAATCTATATCCATACTAACCTACATCACATGAAATAAATATGGTCGTAATGTCATGCATATACATATGCATTTAAATATTGTCCATATCAAATATAGGTTTGTGTTTTATGTTTGATATTTGTATCTGGCTGAACGTTTCTTATCATTTATTTATCAAGTCGTTTAATATTTCATCAGAATTATTCCTGGTGACGCCAACTGAAAGAATAACAATCAATTTTGATCATTTATTCTTTCACTTGGCGCCATACAAATCAAATCGATTATCAAAAATTAATCAAATCGTAAACTTATAAAACACTAACAATGTAAACTATTAGAATGCTTAAAGAAAAATGCAACATGAGAATAACATGCTAAAAACCTTGTTGATATATACATTAAACAGATGTGCAAACGAAGAGTACAACCTTTTTTGACATCTATACACCTCTACTTTACAATAATCGAACTATACTGTGCTTTACATACTGTCTAATTTGTCACCAAACTTGCTTTAAAGGGCCACATAGTATATTGCTAGAGTCAAATATGTCAAACTTCTTAAAAAGTTTTATGTTATCGATAAACTGACAAATTAGATACAACTTATTTAAGAATTCATCCAGACGACAAGGAAAGTAAACATAACGTGGGTGTGTCAAACGTTTGACTTCATAAGTCTATTCCTCTAAATCACACCCTAGGTGTTTGTAATCAACTAAATTGCCGAGTAAACATTGTAAAATTAAATAACGTGCAGTGAGAGTTGAACACCTGGGACCGAACAACTTCCTGGGAGAACGTACTTTAATCCGTATCCAGGCTAGGTTTGAGGACTTTTGTGAGCTCTTAAGTTGTCATGTAGATACTTCTGTCTAACGCTTTTCAGTTCAAAATTAGTATCGAAAATACTATATGATAGAAACTAAAATTTATATGTTTAAATGATATGTCAATATTTATAACTCAAAATTCAGTGGTTCATAGTACTAAGCATGGCAAGTACTTAATATAACAAAATGTATTTTTATAGAAAAGTATCTAACCATTTGTTCGACAACTTTTTCTTCTTCGTGCACTGATGGTAAAATACGTACACTAATGTCTCATAATTAAGTTAACCTTCTGTTCAACATACAGAGTATATTTTCTATTGCATACCTATCACAAAGTGACACCTAGTCGTTTTGTACACCCATTATCGAATGTTTTATTGCATTTCGTGAAACTGATACCCCTTCGAATCCCTTTTTTCCTCCTTGGGCTTGATAGTATGTCACTCTGACCTAAACTAAATACAATTGAGTGCAATAGTAGGATATCATTTTACTTGTATTATACATTCAATATAAATACATTCAGGACACACCATCTGTAAAGATAAATATTTTTGGTATAGAAATCAATATTCGATCTGAATGATAGTTGTGCAAGCAAATAAACTACTCACTATTTGAGAGTTTATCAAAAATCGACATGCAAACAACACATACAGTAAAGCTTCGGAAGTGTTAAAGCACTTTCTGCTTCATTAGCGTATTTATATCAGCGAAACTCCTACAAAAACCTGAACGACACGAGGCAATTGCTTTGATAGAAAGCGGGGTATCGCAGGAGCTTCATTGAAATCAGTACGCCGGTGTAGCATGGCCATCATATGACAGTTAGATTATTCGCAAGAGTATGAATAGACAAGCAATTTGATTCTAAAGATTGAAATGTGAAAAAAATGACCAAAAAGCCCCAAAATTACCTTCACAGAGTACCAATTAGGTTTTGTGTTGAAACTTACGTGCTGTTGCTGATGATATGACAGTTGTTTTCCATTTGTTACAAATGCAATTGCATTTATTTTACAACCAGTACAACCTTTTTCGATATCTATACACCTCTACTTTACAATAATCAAACTATACTGTGCTTTACATACTGTCACATTTGTCACCCAGAATAGATTGTAAAAAAACCATGACAAAGATAGTTTCTAAAACATGAAACCAAAACATCAAAATGAAGCGTAGATCGATGCCAAAGAAATGTAAAAGAAATTTATTTATTTATAATTCAAACCCGTGAACGTTTACAAAAAAAGATGATTATATGAGAAACTCTGTGACAGGTAATGATTTGGATTGCGGTCTGTTCAGGTAAGTTCAGGTGAGTGGCGGCAAGGCAGGTGAGTTGTGTTACACGCTACATAGTGTTAGTATCTATTCTACGTCACAACATCACAAGCCAGGGGTTCAGTTGGAACCGTATCAATCTGCTACTGACATGGGGAACAATTCCTGCTTATCAGTTTATATCCTGTTGCAGAATTTTGGTGTATTTTCTGAGATTCTACAATACCCTGATACCATGGCTAATTCTTCTTTTCATTCACACCCGGGTGTATTCATGGCTATGTCTGGCATTTCATAATTTTCAGCTAAGATGAACTGTATTTGGAGCGGAGTCGGAAGCAGATTATCTCTTAGTGAACGGCACCGTCATCAGGTACTGCAACTATTGGCTCTTGGGTCATTGTAATAAGTTGAAACGAGTTTTACGAGTGAAAGGAGGCATCTGCTTTGACAGATATCAGGGTATTGTAGGAGGACCGAGGACGCCAATACGCTGATGCAGCAGCGTGAGCAGGTAAATAAGGACTATTTCTGCAGAGAATAACCGTTACCTATAGAAAAAAGTGATTTTTTATCCCTGAAAATTGTGAATTGACAGCGTGAGTGATGAACCCACCAGCTGTTGTATAATCTATACAAGGTGTCTCGCTGTCAATGATTAATCTCTAATTTGATAATAACGTTCGTAACCACATCCTACGGTAACAGAGATACGTTAACCAGGAATTGATCTATGAAACATGCGTGTGTTCATGTCCACAGGTATTGTTCCACAAAGCAATAACAGTCGAAGCTCTTGACTATTCGTCACATGAAACCTGTGGTTAACATTGACTTGGGGAATAGTGACTTACATTGAACATTCATGAACCACGTATCTACAATGCTATGTTCACAATCAATCTCAGCACCAAAGGCTCGTATTATCTCGTTTATGTTTCCTTCAAACGAGTAAGCGATCAAATCAGTAGCTATTTTCCAAAGTCTTTATCGTTCATGTCCCGTCTGATTAGGCCCAAACATGTGCTTACTAGGAACAAAAGTTACTAAATATTGCCTCTACCGGGACACGATGTTTCCTCCCTACACTGTCTGAAGATACTAATCTAAATCGCATGTTCTAACGTTGGCTCAATTGGCCAATCACAGGGCCTCAAACAGCAGCCGTCGAAACGAATACATCTAAATGTTGGCGAATTTTTACAGCTATGATTAGATAAACCGGTAAGGAGTAGGTTTTGCCTTCATTATAGTGGTTTTTGAACATACGGTTATACTGAGCCTCGTCAGACAATGTGTAGAGGAAACCACCAATCGAATTCGCATCCGGGGCAATATTTTAAAACTTGTTTGGTTCAGAATACGGTTGATTGTGATCAGATGGTGGTAGCCGACCAGTAAGCAATCCTATGCAACGATAGGCCTACTTAAAGTTTATGCCAACTTTGGGCTTACAATTCCTTGCAAAATTAACGACAAAGAAGAAAAGGCAAGTTTCTATACCATTAAATCTGACATTATAGAGGAAAGACAAGTTATATTTGTGTGAAGATATGTAGCTTTATAAATTGAGAGAATTCTGTGGGACACGTGATGAACACGTACAAATATCAACTGCATGGCAGCTACATTACTTTGTGAAATCATACCTATGGCAACACGACAACAATTAAAATGTTAGAAGACAATAAGACGTCAAAAGCTAATGGATTCATGCTTCGTTCCAACTGACCCCCTATACCCACCCTCCTGAACCCCCCTGGGTCCCCCTCAGGTGGGGGGAGGGGCGGACCCATGATGTTGAGTTGTCGGTGCATCTCTGCTATAAGGTAAAAGCACCAGTCTGCTAGCCCATTACACTGAAACATGGCCAGTAGTATATGCCTTTTAGTCATTTATCTCTTGTGTTGATAAATATGTTGATGCGTAAGTTGGAAAAGGGACCAATTTAGTTGAACTAAATCTTTCCGTTATGGAAAGAAATCATTAAAAGTAAACATTGTTTGAATTTAAAAAAAGGTTTTACGAGATAAAAAGATTCCTCTTCAACATGTTACTAGAACGTTGCCAACGAACCGTGGGTTACAACGAACCTTCTGTATATAACCTAATGACAGAGTTGATTAACATAATGAAGTCGTTTGCACCATGTATTTACACCGGTTTAACATGATTGCCTCATATTAAAGAGAGGTTTGAACATCTGGATTAAGATTTCTAATACAATGTCAATTAGTCATTTTTGTGATCACAGAATTACTTGAAAAACACCAAGAAGCCGGAAGTTTAGAATCCTTGGCATGCGTACTTCCACATTTTTGCGAAACATTCTTTTTTCAGAAACTTAAATATGAGATTGATGAACATTAGTAAAAACCTTCTACAATGCTGAATTCAGTATTCACTGTTTAACCAATCAATAGATATCACCTTGTACTGAACGTATGAAAAGGAGAACAATTCTGTTCGTGTGCTATTGTTTGGATATGGAAAAAGACGGCCCAAGTCGTTTAAAAACTTCAAATTTGGATTTATCATGCCTAGATTAGACATTTCGATTGGCATTTTACATTGAAAATAAATCAAAATGTCTTGCGATTTGCTTTTACCATAAACACACATTCATGTGAGAAAAACTAAAGCGAAAATGTAATAAATGATTGCCGTGGTCAGTTGTAAGCACTTAATGGTACTAAATAGCCCTACTCTCAGTGACATAACGCAGACTTAAGTACAACGCGGGGAGGAAACAGAATTCAAGGCTCGTATTCGAGGATACACGGTTACTCTAGTATTGAAGTGAAACGTATTTGTGATGTTACCCGACTGTCGACCAGCCCAAGGCTAGGGTCACACAACAGCAGCTAGATGGTAGTATATATAGGGATAACCGCATGCCGTTTCATGATTGTAATGAAAAATTCATCTGATATACTTTGAACGATAAATCATGATTCTATAAATAATCATTTTAATCTAAACGATAGAAAGTCGTTGAAATTCTTTAGAAATAATAATTTTTGATTTATTTTGGTATATATTCATTATCTTCAAAGCTCAAGTTAAAGTCCTAACGGAAGCATACGTCACTGACCAGTGATAGTTTCTTAAGCATATGAAATAATGTTTTGACTTCTTCTTAGCTTTTATTTGCTAAGGTATAATGTTGAATACTGAATATTGAAGCGAAATGGGCTGTGCCGGGTATCTACCAACATTGATCACATAATTTCATAGATCAACGAATCAAACTTTTTAAGAAAATCTTTCTCCACACTCCTAACGCACAGAATTATTATTTCTGGCATAAATGTCAGCACGTATCCTTAATCAGGTATACAAGTAATGAGAAAGTGAATAAAAGCCATTATCATATTAATTTTCAAAGTAAAAGTCAAATAGATATTTAAGTTGAAGTTCAAAATTATGGGAATGTTTTCTTACACTCCTTGTACATTATAGAAATAAAACTAACAGTTATTTTGCCAAAATGTGTAAGATAAAAGAAAGCAAATCATTCAGTTAACAATTATATTTTTCTCATATGGCGACACATCAGCACATCATATCCTGTCACTATCTCATCGGTTATATTAATCACTTCCTGGTTTAAAGCAGGAACCTCAATAGTGATTCCTTTATCTTCTGTGTGCTATAAATACAAAAGCTGCCAAGTATTCCTATGTCTGGTTGGTTGGTCATTCAGACAGGCATGCAGTTAAAAATAGATCCGATTCGCGTTCGGACCACATCATTATGCACTTTGACAAGTGTATTCTAAAGGCTATCTTCGAGACATCTTTAATGAATCTAGTAAATACATGGAGTTCTTTTTAATATCCCCCATTGCTCTTTTTTAACGTGACCCTTATTCGACTTAACCTTCGAAGTTAGTTATGAGCGCCTTGGCAAGTCTAGATCGCTGAGTCGCTTGAATGCATCGCAGCTAGATATCGTACGTAAGAAGATCTCTCGCTGAGATCGCCATCGGTGTCCAACCTCTTCTTGTTTGCCTCATTCCTTCGTTATAATACCGTTAGAGCAAGCGACCTGCAATACGATCTAGATGAACGGTAATCTTGAATCATACTTACCACGTTGGACGCCATAGTTTTCAAGTCTCTTTGAAAGTCAAGTCAGTGCGCCCTACGAGAGGTGTGATCCATATTGGATAAATCTCATGAATATGCAACAAGTCACGTGACCCCTCATTCAGGTGGCTCGCTGCAGAAACTCAAGCTGGTAAAACGGTATTGTACAATTCAAACAGTAATAAGATATTAATCTGTGTACGCTATGCATATTATTGTAAGGGTTTTATAACACAAAGTGAAAAATTACTAAATGTAAATTAAATACTAAATATTTTATTACGTAACTCGTAATAATGTACTTTGACAATTACGTAATTGGGAAAATATGATATGATACAAAAATTGATAAACATACAACTGTTACTGCGTTGTGATTCTGATGGTTTGGTAAACAAATGTATTGATTTATTGATGTATATACGATTCAATGCCATATCATATTTGATTATAAGCCTGCGGAATAACTCGTCTATGTGTTTGTGTACCGGACTGCAAGTATACTATCTATTATTTAATTATTTTAGTTTCAACAATTTAATTGTACAATATAAATGGATGTTTTGCCCAAAACTGCCAAGGGGGAATCGTTTGACTATTCTTCACGAATGTGCAATTTTTAACTGAATAAATTCTTTCGAAACATTAACATATTTCTAGATTCTTTTACACTTAATTAGCACTTTAGTAACTTGATGCAAACATCAATACAGCATTTTCTTTGCCTATTCATTTTAAAATCAATTGAAAATAAAGTAAACTGAACGTTTTTATATTTTATTATCATTTGGAAGCTTTTTTCAATGTAGGGCCTCACATGAGAATACGTTAGTCGACCAGAACGGACATGTATCACTTTAAAAAACACAGATGATGTCATCATGTCTGCAGACATAGTGATGAGAACAGTTTTCTTTCTGCCATAACCCTGTAAACACTGAACATCCATTCAACTGATTGATAAACATGTTTTTGTATATACATGTACTGTGCACGAAAACAGTTCACCCTCTACGCGGAAGGTCAAAGTTTGACTTTATCGACAGAATTAGGTACGAGGTAGGCCTCTCTCCTGTGGGTGATATACTGTTACCATGGAAACGTCTGTTGTAATTTCCGTGGATTCACTCTTACCTTACCTGACCTCGTGTCACGTGGCTAATCGATCGGGTAAATCAATATCCAGCTACGGTACAGGTGGGACGCTTTATAATGCTTGATTGCATATCTGGTATTCTTCAATGCCTTATTGAAAATTGATTTTATACGTATGGACATATATGAAAATTATGCGGTTTATGCTGCATTGACAATAAAAAGTAACTGAAAATATGGGACCATAAGAAATAATGCATCTAATAACTATGCAATGACGATTTTAAAATGTTGTTTGTTGAAAAGGGCTTCTTTTAGGTTTGCTGCAAATATTGAGTTTGGTTCAGGAACATGTGTGTAATAGGATCAAACGAATCTAGTGTTATCTTTGTTCAAAGCAATTTTGTGACAAATAAACGAAGAAACAGCTAAATGCGTCATTTTCACGTGTGAAATACTTTGTGAGCGATACATTAATCTGTCTATGCTTTACACGATGATTAATAAAGAGCGCTGACAATAGATAATGCGTAGAAACGTATAAATTAACTTCTCTTAATGTTAAGTGTTGTCTTATTTCTTCTTTTTTCTTTACAACTATATCACTTAATATTCATGAAGTAACGCCTGCACTACAACATTTACATTTTTATTCTTACCATTATAAGTAATCTCTAATAGAAAACTATTGCATGGGACCATCAAACCATCACCCAACCATAAACATCCTGAATCTGAAATGTTTATTCAGTGTTAAGTACTTTATTTCAAACTGAACAACAATAGGTCACAACAATAGAATCTTCGCACGAGCAAGGTTCAAATAGAACAGAAGAGAAGTAAAGCAACGCATCTCACAGCACAGCAAAGCATAAACCAACACTCCAAAGCATCTCACAAAACAGCAAAGCATAAACCAGCACTCCAACGCATCTCACAGCACAGCAACGCATAAACCAACACTCCAACGCATCTAACAGCACAGCAAAGCATAAACCAGCACTCCAAAGCATCTCACAGCACAGCAAAGCATAAACCAGCACTCCAACGTTTCTACAGCACAGCAAAGCATAAACCAACACTCCAACGTTTCTACAGCACAGCAACGCATAAACCAACACTCCAACGTTTCTACAGCTCATTGAAGGTTTTGAGAACAGTCACAGCACAGCATGAGAGAGCTGCAAACACAGGAAACCATATACAGCACAGCATTTACAACACATAGAACAGTACAAACAAACATGTAAAAACATCGAATATGACAGAATTAGATTAATACGCAAATCATAACGATAAAACATGGTATGTATCTAAAAAATTGAATAATAAATGAAGCGTTAATAAAATGTTCCAAATTTGTTCCCAAACTAACGTAAGCACTCTAACTAGATTGTAACTAGGTAACTTTTCTATTACACATCTGACATCTTGAAAGATCTGACGTGTCAATTATGACTGACACTTTGTATGTATTCTTATCACCAGACGACTGTATATCCAAGATAGATTTTTAGAAAACTTTACAGATTTACTGAACATGCACAGGATGAAACTCGTCTAAACATTCAGGTCTGAAATTAGGACTGAAGGAGCAAATACGTGAATAAGATTCACTTCTCACTAAAGAAGAATAAGTATTTAGGAGTAGAACAATATTTGGAGAGAGATAATAGTTCTAGGTAGTAAATCAGGTTTATTATTTTAACTACACTAAACTTTTCCTGCAATTTTATCAAATGAACTTTATGCGACAGTGGTTTTTATTGTTTATATAGACTTACATGATAAGGGGGAATTAGGCCTATTTACGCACTTCACTTAAAGGCATTATTGCACGCTTTTCAGGTGTAAGGGGCACAGAGTATGTTGTTTGAGTCAAATATGTCAAAATTCATAAATGGTTGGTTTTTTTATTGAGAAGGATTGGTTGTTTCAGAAAAATCTTAATCTTACTGCTTATTAGTTCTGAATAGTGACAACAAACGGATTAATATCGTGATTTGTGATCGAAAACTGGACAGTGGCGGACGCCAATGATTCAAACGTAATTTCGGAAACTTATTTACTGCAGGCACAAACACAAATATTGGATGATAGTGTTCTATAGGTCATTTTAGTAATTGGACACATAAATTCGAAGTTTTAACATTTAAAGTGCCGTTTTCAGATTATTAGTAAAAATAAGAAATATCATGATTTTGGCAATTTAGAGACAAAGATGATAGTTTAGAGAGGCGATTTTAACTTAATTCAGGTCAAAAGGTATTTTGGCTCTTACTAAAGCCGAATTCAAAATCATAGAACATACTCTTTGTCACTTTAAGGTATATGAGGACAAAGGTATTCACGTTAGCTTTCTATCGATGCAATGCAATACATATCATTAAGTTAAGTTAAGACATCGGCTGTCAGCTTGGACATTTAAAAAATCTATGGTCAGCTGTGCATAAAATAGATAATTTATAGACAGTTGAAAACGGCTTAACTAGTAATGAGTGCAGCTATTGAATTTACCAAAACTCTGAACTAAAAACAAAGGATGAAATGTAGTTTATTGAGGCAATGTAGTAAATTAATCTATTTAAATACTTGGTTATAGCATTGTTATTTAGATTCACCAAAGTGGTTGCCGATTCCGCCTTTTTGGTATCAAACAAATTTTTTAAATATTTCCGTTACCGTAGTTCATGCAGATTAAATCCAACGTTGCATTAAAAGGCCATTTAGAATAAACTTTATTACCTGAAAACGTATATATTTTCTTATTAACGTACGAGGTGTATAGCCTGAGTGCGCATCGTTAGTAATATCGAGAGATGTGCAGTATTTGTGCATTCGTTATGTTTACCAAATATTGGTGTGCGCTAGTGCGTTAAAGCTTTTGACTGTGTGAAAACATTTATTGAATGCTCTTATGGTACATGGTCTCTACCCTGTAGTTCTCTTTCATTACATATATACGAGAAGTGATCTGTCACAAATCAGAACATGCCATTGAACCCTTTGAATTACAAATAGGTGTCAGACAGGGCGGTGTGTTTAACCCTATCTTACTTTCATTGTCGTACACGAATAGGGTCAGATTGAAAATGTATCTACAACTGTAATGCAATTAATCTTCCAATTATTTGTTATGTTTTTTAAAACTTTGTATGAAGTAATACCACTTGTTTGTTAGCAGTAAAAACTTTTTTTCACAAATATTTCTATGATAATGGTATTTTAAAATGGTGAAAATGAAAAAGACGTTATGATTCATACACATTTTAAGATACAAATTCTAACATATAAAAGTTAAATGTGTTTCAAAAATCAATAATCCTTGTGGTTGCTTGGATATTATGCAACAGTGAAAGCAAGTACTACGAATTCTGAGGCAAATATGTAGTCTTGATGTTGAAAAATCTGGCATCACAGGATCAAATACATCGTAATTATAGCAACGGTGTATTTGTATGCCTGAAATAAATTTTAACTCCAATTAAATGTGAAACTAATCTTAACTTTAAACCAATAAATAATTTCAATAAAAATTTCAATTTTTGGAAAAGAATTGAAAAACGCGATTTTTATGCTTACATAATTTGAATTAAATACAAAATACGTGAAAATCAATATAAATCAAGTAACTCTTAAATAAGGTAACTCCGATGCAGTTGAACACGTATACATTTCCTTCTAAGGTAAGGCCTATCAAAACTTCGCATAGAGACCAGAGTGAAACATTGACCTGCTTTATAAGGGTAACCTCATTTGATCCAAATCTCTCCAAGAACTGGACTGCCTGATCCAGTGCCGCCAAACAGTTGACACGCCGTTCCAGAGAAAGTAAAGGCAGTGCAGTCCTTTTCAATCTCACAGAGAAGTGTGCAGTCTACTTTGCTGTTCTCTGTGCTGGAGTAGAGGGATGTGAAGGTTGTGGCGCTGTTAATGTGCTGCTCGAACCCAGAACTAACGTCTGAACACGTCACAAAGAACTCGATCTTGGCATCTATTGTATTTGGCATTGCAGACGTGCTCGACGTTACTGAAGTAGTTGAAGTCTGTGACGTTGTTGAAGTCGTTGATGTGCTCGAAGTTGGTGAAGTTGTTGAAGTCGGTGATGTGGTTGAAGTCGGTGATGTTGTTGACATCTGTGTCGTTGTTGAGATCGTCGATGTGGTTGAAGTTGGTGATGTCGATGAGGTCGATGATGCGGTTGAAGTAGCTGAAGTTGTTGAGGTTGGCGATGTGGTTGAAGTTTCTGCTGCCGGTGAGGTCGATGATGCGGTTGGGGTGGCTGAAGTTGTTGAGGTCGATGATGCGGTTGAAGTGGCTGAAGTTGTTGAGGTAGGCGATGTGGTTGAAGTGGCTGAAGTTGTTGAGGTCGGCGATGTGGTTGAAGTTGGTTCTGCCGGTGAGGTCGATGATGCGGTCGATGATGCAGTTGAAGTGGCTGAAGTTGTTGAGGTCGATGATGCTGTTGAAGTGGCTGAAGTTGTTGAGGTCGGCGATGTGGTTGAAGTGGCTGAAGTTGTTGAGGTCGATGACGCGGTTGAAGTGGCTGAAGTTGTTGAGGTCGGCGATGTGGTTGAAGTTGGTGATGTCGATGAGGTCGATGATGCGGTGGAAGTGGCTGAAGTTGTTGAGGTCGATGATGCGGTTGAAGTTGCTGAAGATGCTGAGGTCGATAATGTGGTTGACGTCTGAGACATCGTTGAGGATTGTGAAGTCGTAGATGGTTGTGATGTTGTGGAGGTTGCTGACGTGGTTGGAATCTTCAATTCGGTCGAAGTCGCTGAGGTTGTTGTTGATGTGGTCGTCGCTTTGGTAGTAAATAAAAGGAACTTCAAACTTACATGAGGACACAATCTTTGACTCAACTATCATTTAACAATAAGGAAGACTTATTAACGGTTCAGAATCAAGGAATAAAGAAGAGAGTGATCCAAATATCTATTTAGGATTCCCCACAAGCGGAAAGTTCCTCTAGTTTAGAATATTCATGATTATGTCCTAATGTCTGCCATTGGCTGTAGTGTTATACGTCCTCTACGTTTAAGTGGATTGGCTCAATTTGTTTTGGTGAATAACATTATTTCAAACCTACACAAAGACGAATTACGAATTTGAGGACGTGGAGGACGTGTCCGCTAGTCTTGAACTTTGACATGACGTGAGATTCAACAGAATTTTATTCTGTTTTCCGCTTATTTCTTGAATCAAGTATTAGACCCTCTGGAGATGGCAGGCATGTATTGAGGCGATAAATCGAGATCTGTGATAGGTGATCGAATACCGTCTACAATTATTTTGTCGTCAAGAGAAGATTAACCATCAATCCTGCTACATCAGTGTATTGGTATCCGTGATGCTCCCACAATACCCTGCTATCTTAAAGGCTCAAGACTCGTATCGTTCAGTCTATAACAAGCCAATGAAATTGTTACCGTTAAAAAGTCACGAGAAAAAACGGATGACAGGACGCAGGGTTCGAGATATTTGCTTCCAGAATCCTTTAGTCACGGCATTTCTTTGGTGGACAAATACGCATGCTTGATAAAGTATAAATGATCATCTGTCATCGATACGAACCATCTGACCTTAACCAGGGTATTGTAGGCGCTCCGCGGATACAAATACGCTGACATAGCAGAAAGTTCGCATGTCACCTTCACAAACGGGCAGTTCTCCTTCATTTCCACTTGTTTGCCACCTCCCGTCTCTGTCGCATATGATCGTTCCGGCCCCGCCTCCGGTTTGCGCTGTACCTGGTGCGCATACGTAGTTGACGATGTCCAGGTACTGCCAGCCTCCAATAGTTATCATATTTGGAATAGAGGGCGGCTGGCCACATGTGACGCTCTCTGTAACGGGCAAATATTTACATGGCTTGGTATTATACGGTAGTTTCATAATTTTCACTTCTTGCTAAACAAAACTAGTAACACATGCTATTAAGTTAAGCAACACTATAGCATAGATACATTATACTCTTGTATCCTGGACAATGATTCAAACCGACATCCGCACAGTCAGCTGCAGGCACTCTACGCCATCACTGTTCATCCAAAATGTTTAACATATTGGTTCGATCCATCAATGGATCGAAGAACACATTTCATTTACCCTTTGCAGTTATTACTTTTCCAAATACTTTCATCTTCGGTTTTCTGTTTTTAAAAATACTTGAAGGGAAGATAATACGAACTAACGCAAATATACATGCGTTCAGTTTTCGTAATCGTAGAAAATGATCATTTCACCCAAATGACGTTCATCAAGGAATAACCAACAGAATATGTTTTGATCACTGTTACATCCTTGTACTGTTAGTTCTCTGTAGGCAAACAAACCAATGATGAATTCTTCATGAAATCATCAAGGCCCGGGCGATCCTCAGACCTTTTGATATTCTTTCCGAGAAATTTGAAAGATTACTTCTCTCTTATAGAAATAGAACTATCTCTAATAGACTTTCGTTATTTTCTTTCATCCAAGGTTAACATTTTAAAGCCCAAAGCCCAAATGGACAGGTAAGGAGTGAAGTTGGACACCTTAAAGAAAACAAAAGAGAATATTGTGGCCGTCGTTGAAGAATGGCAGTGTTAAATTTGGGATCAGGAATGTTATTCTATTTTTCTAAATACCGGTTTATGAAGTGATGTTGTTTAATTGATCCTGCATCTTAAACATATCTGAAGCGTGTATCTGGAATCGATAAGCAACTTCATCAACCATAGAAATCAGTTGGTCCATCGATTAATTACTAAATCATAACGTCAAGGAATCGACATAACTCAATGCTTATTGACGCGATTGATGTCGCAATGGATTGTTAGGTATGAGGGGAAGTCAATAAGTTCAAAGAAATGGATATAAAACAGAAACCAATGGTTCTTAAATTCATTTCTTTTTTCAATACAGTTTACCATGACCTCGATGCACTTCGTCTTTGAGACTAGCCTTTGCTTTAGAAAACTTCCGATTGGCTCAGTAGCTGCGTTAAGTGCATCGCCTAAACTTGTACAGCGCAAGTGTATTTTCAAGTGGCGAAACAGATAGAAGTCGCTTTGGGCCAGGTCTGGACTATAGGGGGATGGTAAAGTTGTCCAAAGCTACATTGTTGAAATGCAGTCTGTGCAATGCGACTTGTGCGCACTGGTGCGTTGTCATGAAGAACCATAACTCTAGTAGTCAACATGCCGCACATCTTCTTCCTGCCCGCCGCTCAAAATTGTTTCAACATTTTAGCATAGTAGGCTCCTATGTTTGTAGATTTAGGTGGATTTAGGTAGTCTATAAGTATCACGCCCCTTGAATCCCAGAAACGGTCGCCATGATCTTGCCAGCAGAACATCTGAACATCTTGGGCGCAGGAGGCTGCTTATGCATCCATTGCATGGATTCTTGCTTGGTGTCAGGATTCAAATGTTGAATCCAAGTTTCAACCCCTTTTACCAGACGGACATGAAAGTAATCGGGATTAGCATAGTAGATGTCTAAGAGCTCACGACTGGATTCAACTCTCATGTGTCGATATTGTGCATTTTAGTTTCTTGGTCATACGTTTACATATGTCAGTGACCTTCAACCCTTCTTTCATGAGAAATTTGATCAATGTACAATGCTCAGATTAAGAACGTTCAACGATTACAGGATTGTATCTGTTTCAACAGGTTGTAATTGTCATGTACATGATCGGGATTGGGTTGTTTATATCTGTTAACTCAATAATAACATCAACAATTGTGTCTTCAGGGTTGTTTCAATACTCACTTTAATGAACTTATTGACTTCCCGCTGTATGTTAATATGTGAGTTGGGTTTTTTATAGATTTGTTAATATGGTTTCGTGGTCGTTGTAAGTAAGGTAACAGAGTTGTCGCTGTCTGGACGGTTTCATGGTCGTTGTAAGACAGGTTTCAAGTTTGTTGGTAGGAAGGTTTCATGATCGATGTTGGTAAGGTTTCAAGTTTGTTGGTAGGAAGGTTTCATGATCGATGTTGGTAAGATTTCAAGTTCGTCGGTAGGAAGGTTTCATGATCGATGTTGGTAAGGTTTTATGATCGTCGGAAGGAAGGTTTCATGATCGATGTTAGGAAGGTTTCATGATCGTTGTAAGGAAGGTTTCATGATCGTTGTTGGGAAGGTTTCATGATCGTTGTTGGTAAGATTTCATGATCGTTGTTAGGGCGGATTCATAGTCGTTCTTAAAAAGGTTTCATGGTCGTTCTTAAAAAGGTTTCGTGGTGTTGTTAGTAAGGTTTCGTGTTTGTTGTAAGTAAGGTTTCATGGTCGTTTTGACTAGTTTTCGTGATGTTATTAGTATAGTTTCGTGGTTGTTGTCAGTAAGGTTTCATGTCGTTTTGATAAAGTTTCGTGGTGTTATCAGTAAGGTGTCGTGGTTGTTGTTAGAAAGGTTTCATTGTCGTTGTTAGTAAGGTGTCGTGGTTGTTGTTAAAAAGGTTTCATTGTCGTTGTTAGTAAGGTATTGTACGTGGTTTTAATGGTCGTGGTCAGTTAGACTTCATGGTCGTATTTAATCAGTTTTCATGGTGGGTGATAAGCAAACACCAAAAGAGTTTTTTCCAGTATTTCTGAAAATATTATGCAAACGAAAGCTGATGGGTACTCACGGCGAAGCGAACACGTCATTTGGCAGGCATCAGCGGTTTCCGACTGAGTACACATTCCTGATTGGGCGTAACTTGCACATTGGCAAGTTGAGTCTGTCCCTGGCAAAAATATGATATAAAAAATGATATAATAGAAATGATTTCCAAACATACCAAATACCCGTTTTTCGGTTAAAGCAACCTGTTACTGAAGGCAAAAGGTACTTGTTTCGAATAACTTTCCTTTAGGTATCGTATTCTCGCTAACCCTTAGATCATTTTATAAGTGAAAGACCCTAACGCCCGGTAATATACACGTACGTATATGATTACGCATATTGGTGGAAATGCTTGTTGACGCTAAGCTTTCTATTTTGTAAACACAAAACCTGAACATGACGTGTGAAACACGTTTGTTTTTACCTCTTTTACCTCCTTTGAATTGAGGATCGTGTAGCTCACAGTTCTCCGTGTAGCTCACAGTTCTCCGTCAAATTCAATTAGCCCCTTCTCCCCCTGTGTTCAATTCGAAACCCTAGTTCATTTATTCTTGATATGAACTCACGTTTGAACTATAAATGTACCAATTGCTTATCGGCAAGGATATCTAGGAGACATGAGGGACATAAGAGATTTGGAATATTTCCTTGAAGGGCCTGAGAGACTTACCAGCACAGAACGCGAAGGTGTTGCATGAGAAGCCACACTGACACTGGACTGTGAGGGGATCGCGAAGACATTCGTACAGCGCAGCACGCTCGGGACAGGACGGGTCCAGGTCCACACACGATACAGGTTCAGCCCCTGCAGCGGTTGAATGAACAGTGAAGCAGGGTGTGAACCAGAACATGTGCACGTCAAGAATGGTTGAATGAACAGTGAAGCAGGGTGTGAACCAGAAAATGTGTACGTCAAGAATGGTTGAATGACCATGTTAAGTTAAGTTGTATCCTGGCCAGAACAACTTTTCCTACGTCCCTTTGTACGCAGGATTTCGACGTCCTGACATTTATATGGCCGTTTTTCATTTATCATTTAAAACATAAAAATAGCATAATTTGTGTTTATCATTTATCATTTAAAACATAAAAATGGCATAATTTGTGTATTAGGGAGACAAAGCTGCGACTAAGGTAGGCGATTTGAACTTAATTGAGGACATATGGTGATTTGGCTCTTATCTAAAGAACATAAAAAAATCTAAAACATACCCTTTGTCACTTTAAAGTTTTAATAACGAATATTGATATTACAGTTTTTCTCGAAATAACTCGAGGTCTGATGGCTGCCAAAACTATTTATTATTCATTAATTTTGCAAGTCAAGTGTTAATGTTTCAACGAGAAAAACATGAAAATTAAAGAGAATATATGTGGTTTTCTTTATCATTTTGTACATGTAAGATTGTTTTGCAATATACGTGATATACAAACACGTTATTTATACCTGGGACTACGTTTGACTGCTAGAGTTCACTTTGGGACCAAGCCATGATCGTTGTTCGTCGCGCATGAACTTAACCGAGGTGAATTGTAATTATTTTCCAAAAGTTCCGTAAACATTCTAAAATTTAACTTGAATAAGAAAAGAATAACCAACTCGAAACTCGAAATTAGAGTTTATCGGTCCCAGGTGAATTTTTGTGATGAATTCCTCGTCAAATCTCGGAATTTATCAGAACAATCAACACGGGACCGATAAACCGTATTTCCTCGTCCTTGTCTTTTTTTCTCGTGGTATTTTTAAGTGAGGATATTGCCTATTAATGTTAAGAATAGTTAAACAATGTGTGTTCGATGACCTCCAGGAACACTGAAGTTCATAAGAACGAGCTAGTGACAAAAATTGCAACACATGAAATGTTTGTCTATCCATATAGCTGCTTCATTGTGTCATATTTCACATCAATTGAAATAAGATCGAGGAAGGATGCAATGCTCAGTTACTTTTTGTACCAGCGTTACCTCTGCAAGTAGTCCTCATTTCATTAAACTGTTGTTGGAACTATGCGTGTTGGCGACAAAGTTTTGAAAAGGGGGAAAAATCTCAAAATGTTTGCTGCAGTGTGAAAAGAATGGCACCAAATATCAGTATTATATTGACTTCAAAATTTAAAAACGAGTTCATTCTACTGACCTGGGTTGTAAACGTCCTGGTCCGGTTGGGGAACTGCAATAGTTATAAAGTTGAACAAGAAACTTATACAAAATCAGCCGTACATAGTCGGAGAAAATGGAAACAATTCCCCAAACGACAACAGGCTCAGTCACTAGCTAAATTAAACTGCAGAGTGCATAGAATGGAGACAAATATCATTTTATTATCTGAAATGATTTACTATCAACGTGCATGGTTCTACCGGGATGCACATCGCTCTCAGTAAATGATTCAAATAAGTTATTGAAATATATTCACCATTACATAATGAAATCTGATCGTATTGACATTTCATTAGCGCTTCCACAGAATGACTGCCACATAAACGAAATGTTATTCATGCATAACCACTATCTTTGTAGCTATGATATTAATCAAATATGTGTCACTATCATACATTTGTATAGATTAACTCATGTGCAATTGCTTTGGAGCGGCCATAGAATAAGCACATAGGAGCTTGTTGGCTAACCCATTCATTCATGAACTGTATATTTTCATAAATCAACTGAAGAATGCAAGCATATGGTTCCGCTAGAAGTTAAGACAACCTGAAAGAGTCTGACTTTTCGGCAATTTCTTTTTGGAGATACGACATGAAAAAAGGGACTTACCTTTACCAATTTTACTACATAATAGAAATAAAATCTATCTCTGGATATACGATTCACAGATTTACAAAAGATTTATGATAAACCTAATCAACAATGCCTCGTAATGTCATAGTAAGGTTTTTCACACTCGTTGAGCCAATGAATGGCTTTAACTCCCAAGTTGTCAACTCTAAATAAACCAAATTTTACGCTCTGTATCTCGACTTCAAAGTACAGCTGCATGCCAAAAGTTTGTTCATATACCTGAGTATACTAGTGCAAATATAATGTAATTTGAGATGCCTTTGAGGTATCGTAGCGTTGCGAAAAAGAAACGTATAATATTGAATTTTTAATACACATATGCGGATCCATTCTTCTTTAAGGCAAATGTTTTTCGTACCCCACAATTACCCGTAACAGTTTTGGCAGGTCATTGAAGTGACCAGGGGTCAAAATTCCGAAAACACTAATTTTTATTTTTCCCAATAAAATTCTTTATAAGTTATAAATTTTTTTAAAAACTTAGTCACCTTCGTTTCATAGCACAAAGTCAATGGGATTATGTTGGTTTAGATCTCAGAGAGTCGATATGGAACATTTTATTTGACATTTATTGAAATTGAAATTTCGAAAATGTGACCCTTTCTGTCTATATCAATATGTCAAAATTCGAATATTTGCACGAGAGACCAGATGATTCAAAAATGAGTTCAAGAATGGCTATTTCACACATGGACAGTGGGTGATCCATTGTCAGATTTGCTGAAGTTTTTCTTTTGACGTTGAAAGGAAACCCAAATTACATGATAATTGCACCACGATTCAGGAGTAAGTGAACAAACTTTCGGTATGCAGCTGTATACGCAATTTGTCGTAAAGTTGAATCAGTTATCTATAAATTATTATATACATATCTAAAAGGGGGGAGGGTGGATCTAATAATGTTAGCTGCAATGTGAAAAGAAATGGCACCAAATATCAGTATTATGTATTATAGACTTCAAAATTTAAAATCGAGTTCATTCCACTGACCTGGGTTGTAAACGTCCTGGTCCGGTGGGGGAACTGCAATAGTGATAAAGTTGAACAAGAAACTTATACAAAATCAGCCGTACATAGTCGGAGAAAATGGAAACAATTCCCCAAACGACAACAGGCTCAGTCACTTGCTAAATTAAACTGCAGAGTGCATAGAATGGAGACAAATATCATTTTATTATCTGAAATGATTTACTATCAACGTGGTTCGACCGGGATGTACATCGCTCTCAGTAAATGATTCAAATAAGTTATTGAAATATATTCACCATTACATAATGAAATCTGATCGTATTGACATTTCATTAGCGCTTCCACAGAATGACTGCCACACAAAGGAAATGTTATTCATGCATAACCACTATCTTTGTAGCTATGATATTAATCAAATACGTGTCACTATCATACTTTTGTATAGATTAACTCATGTGCAATTGCTTTGGAGCGGCCATAGAATAAGCACATAGGAGCTTGTTGGCTAACCCATTCATGAACTGTATATTTTCATAAATCAACTGAAGAATGCAAGCATATGGTTCCGCTAGAAGTTAAGACAACCTGAAAGAGTCTGACTTTTCGGCAATTTCTATTTGGAGATACGACATGAAAAAAGGGACTTACTTTTACCAATTTTACTACATTATAGAAATAAAAGCTATCTCTGAATATGCGATTCACAGATTTACAAAAGATTTATGATAAACCTAATCAACAATTCCTCGTAATGTCATAGTAAGGTTTTTCACACTCGTTGAGCCAATGAATGGCTTTAACTCCCAAGTTGTCAACTCTAAATAAACCAAATTTTACGCTCTGTATCTCGGCTTCAAAGTACAGCTGCATGCCAAAAGTTTGTTCATATACCTGAGTATACTAGTGCAAATAAAATGTAATTTGAGATGCCTTTGAGGTATCGTAGCGTTGCGAAAAAGAAACGTATAATATTGAATCTTTAATACACATATGCAGATCCATTCTTCTTTAAGGCAAATGTTTTTCGTACCCCACAATTACCCGTAACAGTTTTGGCAGGTCATTGAAGTGACCAGGGGTCAAAATTCCGAAAACACTAATTTTTATTTTTCCCAATAAAATTCTTTATAAGTTATAAATTTTTTTAAAAACTTAGTCACCTTCGTTTCATAGCACAAAGTCAATGGGATTATGTTGGTTTAGATCTCAGAGAGTCGATATGGAACATTTTATTTGACATTTATTGAAATTGAAATTTCGAAAATGTGACCCTTTCTGTCTATATCAATATGTCAAAATTCGAATATTTGCACGAGAGACCAGATGATTCAAAAATGAGTTCAAGAATGGCTATTTCACACATGGACAGTGGGTGATCCATTGTCAGATTTGCTGAAGTTTTTCTTTTGACGTTGAAAGGAAACCCAAATTACATGATAATTGCACCACGATTCAGGAGTAAGTGAACAAACTTTCGGTATGCAGCTGTATACGCAATTTGTCGTAAAGTTGAATCAGTTATCTATAAATTATTATATACATATCTAAAAGGGGGGAGGGTGGATCTAATAATGTTAGCTGCAATGTGAAAAGAAATGGCACCAAATATCAGTATTATGTATTATAGACTTCAAAATTTAAAATCGAGTTCATTCCACTGACCTGGGTTGTAAACGTCCTGGTCCGGTGGGGGAACTGCAATAGTGATAAAGTTGAACAAGAAACTTATACAAAATCAGCCGTACATAGTCGGAGAAAATGGAAACAATTCCCCAAACGACAACAGGCTCAGTCACTTGCTAAATTAAACTGCAGAGTGCATAGAATGGAGACAAATATCATTTTATTATCTGAAATGATTTACTATCAACGTGGTTCGACCGGGATGTACATCGCTCTCAGTAAATGATTCAAATAAGTTATTGAAATATATTCACCATTACATAATGAAATCTGATCGTATTGACATTTCATTAGCGCTTCCACAGAATGACTGCCACACAAAGGAAATGTTATTCATGCATAACCACTATCTTTGTAGCTATGATATTAATCAAATACGTGTCACTATCATACTTTTGTATAGATTAACTCATGTGCAATTGCTTTGGAGCGGCCATAGAATAAGCACATAGGAGCTTGTTGGCTAACCCATTCATGAACTGTATATTTTCATAAATCAACTGAAGAATGCAAGCATATGGTTCCGCTAGAAGTTAAGACAACCTGAAAGAGTCTGACTTTTCGGCAATTTCTATTTGGAGATACGACATGAAAAAAGGGACTTACTTTTACCAATTTTACTACATTATAGAAATAAAAGCTATCTCTGAATATGCGATTCACAGATTTACAAAAGATTTATGATAAACCTAATCAACAATTCCTCGTAATGTCATAGTAAGGTTTTTCACACTCGTTGAGCCAATGAATGGCTTTAACTCCCAAGTTGTCAACTCTAAATAAACCAAATTTTACGCTCTGTATCTCGGCTTCAAAGTACAGCTGCATGCCAAAAGTTTGTTCATATACCTGAGTATACTAGTGCAAATAAAATGTAATTTGAGATGCCTTTGAGGTATCGTAGCGTTGCGAAAAAGAAACGTATAATATTGAATTTTTAATACACATATGCAGATCCATTCTTCTTTAAGGCAAATGTTTTTCGTACCCCACAATTACCCGTAACAGTTTTGGCAGGTCATTGAAGTGACCAGGGGTCAAAATTCCGAAAACACTAATTTTTATTTTTCCCAATAAAATTCTTTATAAGTTATACATTTTTTTAAAACTTAGTCACCTTCGTTTCTTAGCACAAAGTCAATGGGATTATGTTGGTTTAGATCTCAGAGAGTCGATATGGAACATTTTATTTGACATATGGAACATTTTATTTGACATTTATTGAAAATGAAATTTCGAAAATGTGACCCCTTCTGTCTATATCAATATGTCAAAATTCGAATATTTGCACGAGAGACCAGATGATTCAAAAATGAGTTCAAGAATGGCTATTTCACACATGGACAGTGGGTGATCCATTGTCAGATTTGCTGAAGTTTTTCTTTTGACGTTGAAACGAAACCCAAATTACATGATAATTGCACCACGATTCAGGAGTAAGTGAACAAACTTTCGGTATGCAGCTGTATACGCAATTTGTCGTAAAGTTGAATCAGTTATCTATAAATTATTATATACATATCTAAAAGGGGGGGGGGGGGGGTGGATCTAATAATGTTAGCTGCAATGTGAAAAGAAATGGCACCAAATATCAGTATTATGTATTATAGACTTCAAAATTTAAAATCGAGTTCATTCCACTGACCTGGGTTGTAAACGTCCTGGTCCGGTTGGGGAACTGCAATAGTGATAAAGTTGAACAAGAAACTTATACAAAATCAGCCGTACATAGTCGGAGAAAATGGAAACAATTCCCCAAACGACAACAGGCTCAGTCACTTGCTAAATTAAACTGCAGAGTGCATAGAATGGAGACAAATATCATTTTATTATCTGAAATGATTTACTATCAACGTGGTTCGACCGGGATGTACATCGCTCTCAGTAAATGATTCAAATAAGTTATTGAAATATATTCACCATTACATAATGAAATCTGATCGTATTGACATTTCATTAGCGCTTCCACAGAATGACTGCCACACAAAGGAAATATTATTCATGCATAACCACTATCTTTGTAGCTATGATATTAATCAAATACGTGTCACTATCATACTTTTGTATAGATTAACTCATGTGCAATTGCTTTGGAGCGGCCATAGAATAAGCACATAGGAGTTTGTTGGCTAACCCATTCATGAACTGTATATTTTCATAAATCAACTGAAGAATGCAAGCATATGGTTCCGCTAGAAGTTAAGACAACCTGAAAGAGTCTGACTTTTCGGCAATTTCTATTTGGAGATACGACATGAAAAAGGGACTTACCTTTACCAATTTTACTACATTATAGAAATAAAAGCTATCTCTGAATATGCGATTCACAGATTTACAAAAGATTTATGTTAAACCTAATCACTAATGCCTCGTACTGCATAGTAAGGTTTTTCACACACGTTGAGCCAATGAATGGCTTCAATTTATAAGATGTCAAATTTTACGCTCTGCATCTCGGCTTCAAAGTATATACCATTTGTGGTAAAGTTGAATCAATTATCTATAAATTATTATATACATATCTATAGTATGTCTCCAAGTTTTAGAAAATTCACAAATTCATATAAAATGTTGAACTTGACCTCTCTTTATATGGTATTTGGGGTGATATTACAAATTTTGAAATGAATGAACAGATACTTTTTTTGTTATCGTTCGGGCGAATTTTGAACTTAGATAATGACTAAGTACAAAACATAAACAAGATTTTAAATATAAAACAATTCACAAAATTTTGTAATTTAGCATCCCAAATAGTGGATTATAGATCATATACAGAAGTTTGATAGAATCGGATAAATAGTTTTCCTGAAATTCTTACAAGTTTAGAAACCGTCTTACTATATCAGGAGGACAAAGCTTGAAAGGTTCCCATACTGAATATCATACGTCAATTCATTATGTCAAAAAGTGAGGTGTTGTCGATTTGTCTCACTTTGAAGTTTATACTGAAAGTAGTTGATTTTTACTAACATAAGTATTAATTTTGTTCGTCAAATCGTCCTTAGAGGAATTAGATCTCGAGAAACTGGAAAATATTTCAGAAACGTCGCTTTATTCATCCTCAACTATATACTGATGTCTACAAGAAAACCTAAACATTTATTGAGTTCATTCTACTCACCTGGGTCAAGGCTGTCCTGGTCCTGGAAGGCATCTGCAAAAGGGAAACAGTTGAAAGAGGTACTTATACAAATTTATCTTCCCTTCCGAGGAGCACAGAGTATGTCTTTTGGTTCAAATATGTCAATTTAAACAAACGGTGTAATTTGATCGACAAGCAGGGGTTGTTTTGGGAAATTAACATTACAATACTTAATTGCTCAGTATCGTGACAATAAACAGTAAAGTCGATACTTGTGATCGGAAACCGGACAATGGCAAGCGCCATTGACTCAGATGTAATTTTCAAAACATTTTCAAAACACGTCCACAGCAGACACAACGGCAGGTTGGTAGTGCTTAGTAGGTTACTAAACTAATATACATGTAAATGGATCGCAGGATTTCGACTTCGTAAGATCTATTTGACCGTTTGTCATATACAAATGAAAATAAAAATATATCATAGGTTTGGGATTAAGAGATGCATGGTCATAGTGTAAAACGTGTAAAAATCTTACATATCATTTCTTTAATTAGAAATATCATTAATGAAAATGTGGACAAAAAAACGAAAAGGCATCCCCATCTAAGTTTACTGCTATGAATAGAAAGAGGTATAGGAACATGAGCTAATTTACGCTTCAATCAAAATTAAACCGCGAGACACTGACGAGAAGATGCATCAGCACGTGCGATGCCTGAGCAACTGTGCAACTAACAATCACTACCGTAAATGAATCGCAAGGATACTAGTGATTAGTCCTAACAAGTGAAAAGAACTGTAAACAAAACGAGGATATATCAAATTTAGCAATTTAGCATGTAAAAGACGGCTTTCTAAACATATATAAACTAAGCCGACTTAAGTCTCTTTCTTTTTCTGAATTTGACTAAAAAAACGTTCATTACGATACCAACGCCTTCATCGGACATAGTGATAAACAAGGAAGGTAGGGAAGTCCAAGTACACAAAAAAACAGTGACGTAATGGGTTGATGGTTCGTTTTTAGCGACGGCTAGTTTAACAGGTTGCTATACTTCAAAATAAGAATAAGGAACGTTATCTTTGATCAAAATTTCTGTTTTTGATCTCAAAATATTGTTGAATGATTTTCCTAGCAAACTATATAGTTTGATACGCATTATTTGAAAAGGCATTTTTAGGAATGCAAACCTGATAAAGCATCTGTAAGAGATAAGATGCATCCTTAGAAAAGCAATATGAACGGGGATAGTTTCATATGATGTATTTGTTCTTATTTAGGCCATATACCAACCTTGTGAAACATACTATGTATCACTTTAATCGCCAGTGGCGGATCCAGAAATTTTGAAAAGGAGACTATCACTGCGAGTTTCTAATATCGGCGTGTAGACAAGTGCATGCATTGTCGTCTGTTATAGAATGTACCTGTAGACCGACTGGCCCACAATTTCTGGCTACCTCTTATTCGGCCAGTGATATGTGAAAAGGGCTTAACCAAGTTTACCCTTGTAAATATGTGACTGCGGTATTACGTCTGGGTCTGTCAATTTGGTTTCTCTGAATTGTCATGGGAAGCATTATTTGATTTTATGGAAATCAGAGAACAAGAGGGTTCGGTTTGGTTGACATTTAGAAAACCTGAGAGAGGCTTGGAATGAAAAGTAGAACCGAGGTTTGATTTTTCATTCCGGTGACCGATGGTTTCTGAAATGTCAACTAGAACTTCACCATCTCCTGACGTATATATCGCCATGCTAATAGAAAAGAGTTGTTGTTTTCAGTACAAGTGGTCAAATTCCAAAGCGGTAATATGAAACCCAGTTCTTTCTTAAATTCTTTTGATATTTCTGTGAAATGTTTTCCGTCATTTTGTCATACAACTCTGCTTTCATTTCATTCATGATTGGGGATTTGTCTGCATCTACAAGCAGTTTTAATCCATTTTGATCATAACAGTTTCAAAAATGTTCATAAATAAGTCGTTTACTTTTCTGGAATTGTTTATCAATTTGTGACTTCAGTTTGATGGACACCCGTGACGATCATCAGGCACATGAAAAGCCACACCATGTGAGAAATAGTAACAATGTGTTCAAGAGACCAATGTCCAGACATATAGTCATTGCAAGCATGGTCATCTCAATGCTTTTGCAATTCAAAGATGCAAGACTGCAAAACTTCTATTAATGCTTCATGTTCTTGTTTTTCTCGATCCTGCCGAACAGATTGTTCAGATTACAGATAGATAGAAATATACATAAATGTTACAAACAGAATCAAACATTTACTGAGACACCTCGACGTATATGAAATTACTAACAATTCAATCAAATATGATTTGAGAAAAATAACAATAATTAACTTTAATTCAAATATCCACAAAGTTACAATTTTAACGAAATTTAACGAACATACTCAACAAATATACTCACGAAGCAACCTGACGAAGATCACAAATATCAAGAAAGAAAACGCCATAATCCAACATAGATCCACTGCAGCTTTTCAGATTAGAGGGCACTTGTCAACACGTACAAATCTGAGAGCGAGCTCAATATAGACATCAATACGTCGATATCTTATCAAACCTTCATCAAAAACAGCAGGAAAATCGATAGCATTGTCATAAAAGGCAATTTGAGTAATAAAGGGCGAAACCCACTTATAATCCAATGAGGTCAAAGTCTCATAGAACCAATGCCGACAGTGACTGGAAAGTTAACCTCGAACATGTATACTAGGACAAAATCCCAGTTTAATTCAAGAAATAACGTTTTATAAAAACACAAACCTCTACAGGACGAATGTTAACGTTAGACTTATGTTTTCACGATCTCAATGTCCCATCATTTTATCCAAGCAGACGTATATATATATCCTCTCCACTCTACTAGTGAGATTAATTGTTTCTTTATCCCTATCCTAAAAGTTGCAATCCTTCTTTCATCACTGGTTTCGTTGTATTGTCAATTGTCGGAATCCTAGAGTCTACATCGCTCATCGCCGGGCTTCTACTGGAACCGGTGTGCATGACCTTAAGATTTGAATATATATTATAATAATAGGATAATGATATTCTAATGTTTGAGTAACTCCAAACCTTAAGAAACATACTAAAGGTCTATAAGACAAAGGTTCGTTATCTAAAGAGTAGCGAATCAACACTGAGGACCCTAAGGCTTGAAGAGAACCAACTATATGTTGACACTGGTTCAAACCATCTCACAAGTTCCTCCTGGTATTGCTAACTACTTGACAAATAATACTGTTGAGTAAAAATCGAACAACACCCTAAGGTGGTTCCCGGAAAGGAAAGCACGTGTACCATTTATAATGAAAGTCATATAACTGTGCTGCTATTATTAATCATAATTTCATTATCTACTGCCTTAAGTTAAGTTTCCAAAATAACATTTCACTATGAAATAAATAAAGTTTCGTCTTGATTCCAAATTTATTCTGTTCTATACATAGGCGTACTTACTCGCTGGAATTACGTTTTTTGTCAGTGGGGTTCATTTCCATCAATGACAGGAGACCCAACCACTTCCCACTTTACGCTTTCCACCTTATTCAAACATGTTTACTAATGTTAATTAGATATTTAAGCAAATGCCTTCTCTTGTTCTATTAATGCCCTCACTGGCGAGTCTATAAATGACAAAACCTTGTGTAAAAATGTGCAAAATGTGTACACCTTTTTCCATCTCAGAGTGAAATTCAAATGAATTCACCTTTCAGCGGTAAGAAAATGTTATCGGTTATGTAATGAATTGAATTTGGCATCGAAAAACTCATTCACCACCGTCGCTTTTCCACGAACCACTGTATCATAGTTCTTATTATGGTTAACATTAATTTCATTAAAATTTAATTTATTGAAAATGAGAATATTTGCTCTCAATATGATGTACTTGCAATAATTTTCAATTATTTTCAATAACGATTCGATTGTGCTTCAAAAACCGTAGTTTTATTGTTTGTATATTTATTTGAGTGCTGATACATAAGTATCTCTTGTCTGATGAGTGGGCAACGAAGATTACAATATTTTTGTAAAATGTTGAAAATGTAGATAGAATGACAAATAATAGCAGCTGTAGTTTCGTGAAATCATGCTCCAATCAGGAAGGCCAATGCATGTGGAGGAGTGAATCTGTTTAACATTACTCAGGGCCCATTTATTATTCATCACAAAGCTTCTCCTCTTCCTCACGCATTCTGCTGTAGATATATCCTATAATGTTTTGTGTATGTCTACTATGGTACGATCGGACATAACATGACAAGCACCAAGGAGCAAAAAGCGCAAGGTTTGCAGTTATACGAGTACATGTCGGAAACAAATGAATTGAGAGATAGGTCAGAGTAGAGTACTACTCGTTGGCTTTAGCTAGTAAAATAAGAAAGATTCATCGCGTCTTGTCAAAGCCTCCACACTAAAATCAAAATGCAATGATTATCAATGAGTCGATAACAGATCGATGTCCAAGAACTCAAACAGTGTCAAAGGGGACGTGGGATAGTTAGGTTGGATGAATTGAACAACCCGACTAGATTAAGTTATCTAAGGAACTAAAAAAAGATCCTTGTAAATGAAAAATCAATAGATCTATATTAACCAAAATTGTTGTCCCGTATCTAACAAAAGGTTGATCGGTATCAGGAAAGAAATCTGGCATTCCGTAATTCCTGGAGTTTCATCTATGTTACCATTTCAGCCGTTGAGAGCTCTTCTTGAAGCAGTAATATGCAATTTAAATAAGCCAGTGATAGAGAGACCCGTCCAATTCAAATCCATGCGGGGAAAGATGGTCTTCATCATCATCATAATCCCGCTGTCGAATGAGGATGTATTTGGCAATTATTTGAGCCAAGAAGCATTTACATTAATGTAGCCTTCACATTATTTTGTTTCTAAATCAAGTTTTGGTTAATATTCTATTCAACTAAATGTCCTCCCCTCTCAAATAAAATTGAAAGTTACTGCCGAGTTTGTTGTTTTTGTTGATTGGGAAAATATTTAGAAGGTGTTTCACCCTTCTCCATCCATTTTGCTTTCGATGGAATCGGCAGTCCAGGTACTTTATTGTTGTTAATTTAATCTAGATTGATTCCAACTTCATTCATTCAATTTTAAAACTCCTCTATTTCTGAAAGCTTATCCGTTTCATCTAATTGCTTTTCAAGTTCGATTATTGAAAGTGTGATATTTTTTTAGTATAGTAAACTATTTTACCTCCTATCTTTAAAAGTAGTGTTTCTCATAGTAACTGATCCCCAATAGAGTATGTAATATTAACTATATTATCATATTCTTCATCAGATAGCAATGAATACCTTACCACGCGAAATTGTGGCAGAACCTAATGACAGTTCTATTATAGAATAATCAGATTAAATTCATAATTATTTAGGGCAAACTGACCGAGGATCGGACAGTGTATCGATTCAAATGTTTTTTTAAACTCTGCATTATGAAAGATAATTTGATTAATGTAAATATGAGCAAACCAAATTATAAAAAAGTAATATTTATGATGGATTTCTATGTTAAAATACAGAATTGTTCGTAAATATCCTAAAATAACGGTTTTTATTGCCAATATGAATTCGCCCGAGGTTCGGACAGTTCTGACCTAACTTCAAGAGTAGCACATAATCTTCTCGCATGCATCCTTAGCTTTAAATATTTATCAAAATGATCTCAGACACTCCTAAACACCATGGTCAAAACTGTCCGAAGCAAGGTCATTTTGACATTTTATCAATATCTCAACATTTGATTAAAAATCCCCTTTATATATACCAACGCTCCTAGTCCAAAGTGTCAGAAGGTCGGGCAACCTCGCGATCGGGTGCTGTCCGAACCTCGGTCAGTTTGCCCTATGTGATATAAGGAAAAATCAAATATCGCTTGTTTTAAAGGTGTAGGTTGCCGCCAAGTTTATCGTTTTGTGTCATAATTTTGTTGACGCCATGACTCTTTAAGATTACAAATATCCATTAATTACAGCACATTAACTCTGGCCTTGGATTAGTATTTTTCTTGTAATTATACGTATCAAAATTTTGGTTTTGTACTAAGTTCTTATATAAAAAAAACCTGGATATTTCATCACTATCGAAACATTGTATTATATTCATAATCTGGTCGAAGACAGCTGTACTATCCGTATAGTGCATGCATAGTAAAAAATGAATACTTTATTCCGTCACTTTGAGGAGTTTTAAGGCAACATAATGTTTGGGATTTGAAAGTTCATTACTGGTGTAGGGAGGTATCAAAAACTGTATAAACCGGCGTGAAATATGACATTCCTTTAAATTGCCTGTCCTATAGGCGTCCATTTTGTTTATTGTTTGAATTAGCATTTAAAAATGCGCTGTAATGTTACAAAATAATGAAAATAAATATTTTTTATTGATTATTCACACATGATGTATGATGTGACTAGTCAAAAATGCCTTGTCGCTTGTAGTTCACAATTCCACACTAGTAGCGCTGGTGAATGGATTCACTTGTTCATAATGTCAGTGTTTATAGAGTATCTAGTCGTCAACTCTAAATCAACTGAATTGTATGTATGTATTGATAACATAATATTATAAAAAGGAATGTCCCCGTGAATTTCGTTTCCACAAAATACCCCGACAGGACTGCAATTTTTTAAGGGCCACAGAGTATGTTGTAAGAGTCAAATATGACAACTTCATGAATAGTTTTATTTTATCGAGTAGAGTTGGCATGTTCTGAAAATGAGCATCTAAGTGCATGAAGTTGTAATGACAATGAACAGATTAAAGTCGAGATTTGTGATCGAAAACCGGACAATGGCGCGCGTCAATGACTAAAACGTAATTTTTGAAACTGAGATACTAAAGACACAAATAAAAATATTGATTGGGATTGTTAAGTAGGTTATTTAACTAACATAAATTGTAAATTGGACGCAGAATATTGATTTTCTGATATTTGTATGGCCGTTTTTCATAAATCTTTGAAAACAAGAATATATCATGGTTTAGGTATTTGAGCGATAGATATGCAACTTTAGAGAGGCGATTTGAAAAAAATCCTCCAACACTCAGTGACACTTTAAATACAATTACAATAATGTATGCATGCATTCTAAACAAGCTTTCATCTGTCTTACGTCTATGTTAATAAGTATGTTATAATCCTAATCTCATGGTTAGGACGATTTCATACAATCTTACAAATTGTAGATGATTTGCCTCCGTTTGCTGGATAGAGTGAATATACTATTCAATTAACTTTAACTGCCTTTTAAGATTCACTTAATATTCTTCATATGATCGTTTAGGAAAATATTGATAGTCTTGCGTCATTAAGATCTGGTTCAAAGGATATCAAATGTGTAACCAGAAATCTCAAATACTTGAAATTAAGAGTCATGTTAACATGTCGGATGGTAGTTATGAGACACAGAACAAAAGAATACCGTTAACCGAAAGCTGGACTTGAAGCTAGGAGCATGCTTCGCTAGTCACAGTCTAGTATAGGTCTGCTCCCCAACTGTTCAGGTAAGAATGGCATGAACACGCTACAGCCTCTGAAAGACTCGACACTTTCTTCAGATGAAAGGACACCGACACCCTCACGGCATTTCACATAAAAGCCTTGAGCTAAATAAAGGAGGGTTTAAACATTGTTATACACTCATTCAGCTACCTCTATGGTTACCAAGTTGGCGAAGCCAATTGATAATTGTCAACATTTGACATGACTGTCAATGAATGATACTATCATATTAAATCCTTACGAGTTCAAACATTCCTACATAGTATAAGGGACCGAAAGCGTTACCCTGTCTGTCAGTGTAAGGCAAGGAGCCGTACAGAGGTTAACTTTGCTCACCTTTGTTGTTCCGATATTGTAAGTTTTTTCCACTGATTTTTTACTTACATTTGTTATCACCTTTTAACAAAAAGTTATTCAGTTTTTCTTACATTCGATCATTATTTGCGGGAATTAAACCTGTGTAATTACTTTTTTCATTTTACCGTCCAAGAATATAATTATAGATTGCGTCGATTTATAGTAGAATTTGCGTTTTACCTTATTTTTAATCACACAATACGTTCAATATTTCAGTATTCGTAAAATATGATGACAATGAAATAATTTACGACTGGTTGATCACATTGTCAAGTTACATAACTTGCTAATAAGAATTTGGTTTTATTTTGATTTAAATAAAGCGGGATAGAAAATTGTCTGATAGTATCCCAATTTACGTTGCTACCAAAATATGTACATCGTTCAATACGCCCATTCAGCAGGCAAGCACTTGAATTTAGTATCTATACAAACAAAACATCGGACGTGCCTATTCCGCTGATTTATACTTGGTTTCAAAAAGAAAAATAATTTTAAAATAGCTGTTATCTGTATCTATCATTATTATAATGGAAAGAGTTAGTGTTGACATGGTAACAGTCAATAAAAGGATATAATGTATGATAAAGATTGTTTTACTCCTTTTGAGTATGTGTCAATTGCAAAAGTGAAAACGTCCGCAAAGTAACATACTCAACATAAACAGTTGAGGACCACCCAAATTTTCAATAATTTAGAATACTGTAGTTCATATCTATATAAAAGGCCAATCCTCTCGAAGTTTAGTCTGGTGACCTCCCCTTACCCATGGAAGCCGGCGGGTAGACCATCACCCTCTCTCAGCGACAGAAATGCAAAGTTTGATTAGAGAGAAAATGAAGGAAGAAAATATTTGTATTTCGGAGTCACGCGTTTTAAAAAGTGTTATAAAATGTATGATTTAACTCATTATAAGATAAGAAAACAATTTAGGTAAAATAATAAGCACCCTGCCTTACAGACTCCATGAGACACCATGATTATAGCGTATTCCACATTGAAATATTGATGTATATGTGTATAAAAAAGGGAAAAGGATGGATAATGTTTATTTCAAGTGACGTAAAGTGCAACCTCCTTATGAAGATATTGTACATTAATGCACCTTTGCAGTGGCTTACAAAACGGAACGAGAACGAGACTTAAACGTAACTGCATGTACCCTTGAAGATGAAAAACACTTCTAGTTCACTGTCTGGCCTTTTTTACTTACATTTACGTTTTAAACTTTGAATATATAATATAACTATTACAATTTGGGTGAACACAAAACCAATTAATAAGGTATAGAAATATATAGATAAGAAAAAATAGCATCTTTGGTACGACTTAAGAAAAATACTTCAAATAATAATTAATATTAGCTTTCGTGTGCCACGCAGATATTGTATATCCATTACAGCGCATATTAAAAAATCGCACAAAATGTATTATTACCCTGAGGGAATAGTACTTCGTTGCAGCTTATTAAGTCATCGCGCGACCGTTCGTGTCCATACATTCCCGTGTTCAGGTACCCAATTGTTGAGCTGGGTAGACTGAATCCATACGTGGATGAAGTGTCTTGCCCAGAAACAGAACAATGACAAGGAAAAGGTTACAAATCTATAGTGCCTCCATCGGGAATCGATACCGGGCAATTTGCGTGATAGGTCAGCACACTAACCATTACACCGCTGTACTCGGCCACTGAAATTGAATACATGGGGAAAAAATATGGTTAAATGTTGTCGGGTATACGTAGTATTTTCCTGGAGCTGTATACAAATCACTTTAATTTGCAGTATATTTAAGATAATTTGTAGACTTTCTAGAAGATCTGCTACTTTTGTTACTAACATCAAAAGAAAATAATTAATCATGTGGTTTTATTACTTATATGAATTTCCCATGTTTCCCATGCATGTATATCTTATACGTGATATTTAATGTGTTGACGAATGCGTTTAATTCAAAATTTTCTGTAGTCTTTTTTTCGTCTGCGTAAGTATGTACTTATACTCACAAGTAACGGTTATATCAGTCACGTGATTACTTTATATTAAATTTCTAATGTATATGGGTTTTTTTATTTCATATAGAGACAGATCGCAATGGAAACCTCGGTACGTATTAAGCAACTAAACTGATACGAGAATCTTATATTAAACTAATGGCTTAATACACTCTGGCTAATATTTGACATCAGGAGATCCTTAGTGATTATCAATTTACAAAACATGCATTTGTGTACACCCGTTAGAACCCTGGCTTGAAAAATATTCTTCGTTTATAAAGTTTATTTTCTATTAAGCATGAAATACACCTTGTCTTTTCATTTGCCTTAATTTTAAATCTTAAGACTATTTAATCCACAGATCAAACACAAAAGTTGTCGTCCTCGAGTCATCAAGATGACACTATGTGTGATAGCACTTGTTGTCCTTGTGGTAACTTTAACACAATACGATGGATCAACGCAAAGATCCTTCAAACTCATTGCATCTGCCGGGGCACTGTCAACGAACAAATTCCCGCAACACGAGATATCCTGTCCTAGGCTAAGGTGGTCAAACCATCGCTACCCCAAGACTGCCCTGGCAAGTTTCCCCGGGAGCGGCAACACGTGGGCAAGACATCTCCTCCAGCAAATGACAGGTAGGCCATGTTGTGATGAATTGCATATTTTATTTCACTGTATGGGCCATTTAGAGATGAATCACATGTTATATTTTACTTTGTAGGCTATGTGTTAGATTAATTACATGCTTTATTTTACCCTGCGAGTCCTTTTAAGATGAAATACGTTTTATTTCACTGTGTTGAACATGTAGAAAATAAATTATAAATAAAATAAATTAAATTGCTTCTGAACCAGTGTGCTACCTTTAAGAACGAAAGATTATCATATATATGTACATCAACTATCGGAATGTAATGAAATGGGCATAGAGTCGAGCCAATATACACTATAATTAAGCCATTATTCGACCCTACATTCGATATCTACATTTGGAAAGGACATTACGCCTGTGTGACTTTTGTCTTGAACAAGGCTTTGCCTTAATTGAAGATGAATATCAATTCATTTGATAAATGGAGTGTCCATCACAAGCTACATTTTATTAGTCATTACAGACTGAAAATAGCATTTCTCAATCATGTCAAGTTAAATGTATAAATGATGTTTATATAACATCTAACTTTTAGTCCTGCCTCCATATCTCTGACTGTATAAGTTATAAATGTAATGAAGACGAGGGGCTCAAGTCATTAAGTAATAAACTTCAGTTCTTTCATTTCTGTTCTGGTAGTACATTTTGATTATGCAATCCTGGGCCATGCGTACCCGGCTTACATGTTCTATATATGTCTAGACTTACCGGCCGACCTCCTAACGCGAAATTAACAGCACTGTCAGTGTATTGTCACGGTTACAACCAATGATCGGGCGTTTGATACATACAATTCGACATGTTTATACAATAAGCATGCGATTGAAATAATTGATCATTTGGAAAAGTTATTGGTCGATTGATCGAACATTTGAGTTGTTCTTGGTCAAGATTTGTATGTCAAATTGACAGATAAAACGGTGCAAAAATACATTGAAAACATATCAGATGGGTTACCGAGGTGACTCCTATGACGTCAGAAAAATCACATACGCCTCAGTTTCACGACCCTTTAAATATCTTCTCGCTGACGATACTGAATTAGATTGTTATTGGCCGATTAAAAAAAATCCACGAATTGTTGAGATGTACACGTGAGTTTGAGTTTCAATACCTGAGACTGCTCAAGTTGTGTGAAAATCATGTGTTGAATTATGAGTTTGAGATGTTGCATATTTGTGCAATTTGATATGGATTCAACCGTTAATATATCATTATTGATATTGATGATAAGATTAATATTACCTGTTTCGTCTTGTACGTTCCAGAGGAGCTAAACAAAGATGGGTAATTTAGTGCACATACATAAAGGTTTTCGCACATACATAAAGGTTTCGTGTGTGAACCTTTGGTGTGAGTTACAAACATCAATTTAATGGTAGAAGTAGGACGCAAAACTAGAGTTGATTTTGAATGTAGATTGTGTACTCATAGTTCACGTTATGGGTTAGATTATGTTGAAAATGAATTTCATTTCCAATTGGTATGTACCGCCTTTAACGATTTACGTAAAAAAAATATATATATCAAAAGTAATTATACTGTAAATCCGACAAGGGAAACTTTTCGAAACATAATGAATTCCAATTGTCAATCAACTATTGGAAATAATGGTAAATATATATTTTTTGCATTTAAGCTTTATGCTACGCTTCATAAATTAATTGTATTAGAAATAAAATGGTTATCACTTATTTCAATTATACATAACATGAAATGCATATCTAATTAATCTTCGGGACGAATGTTTATATGATTATTTTTTCAAAAACATATATATTTTGCAAATTTTATGTATGTTATGTCCTATGGGCCTGTGGCCTCTTTGACAGAAATAAAAAGTATCACAAACATTAGAGGTTTAGTATAAGTTGGCGTGTTCAAGGAGTAATTTCACAGATGGTGACACTTTTATGCGCCGATATGAACTTTCATAACTGTAGCAGCTTAAAGAGGTTTTTATCTCATAAACCGCATTTTGGTTACATGAAATATGATTACAAATCAAGAATATGTAATGTATGAGGCTGGCTATTGTGAGCAGGAAGACGACAATTTACATACAATAATAACAATGAAATCCCCGTCATGAAAATGAACCCCTTTTCTTTCGATACAGGTATCCCAACCGGCGCGATATACAATAACACCTTCTTACACAATCACGGGTTCCCGGGGGAGGGTTTGAAGGACCGCAGGGTGGTGGCCATCAAGACCCACGCCAGCTTCACCCCGGAGTATGACAGGTGCATTATGCTGATGCGCTCCCCCTTCGAAGCTTTCATCGCTGAGTTCAACCGATTGTATACAGATAATCAGACAGCGCATGTTAAACTCGAGGTTTTTGTAAAAAGTGAGAACATAGTTCCTTGAACATTAGATTAGAGTACTGAGAAGTTCTTACAGAATTTCTTATAAAGGTATAAAGCATTACCAAATGAAATATTCGAAAGGAATCGAGTAGGTAAATCATTTAAAGATCGGAAGAAACGAGGAAATAACAATTAATTTGAAAGGAACAGGGGCGTAGGAGCGAATTTGAAAGTGGGGGGGCTTGAATTGAAATTTTGTAACCAAAAAAAAATAAAATAAAATAAAAGGAAACTTGCTGGCTGCTTATCCCATCTTATCATCAATTAGGACATAATACTGAAGTCAGTTTAATTCCTTGTTTGATTGGATGTGTTTTAGTTCTACCCTCAGAGTAGTTTGTTTTAGAACTACCCTCAAAGTAGTGCATAGTAACTGTTTTGTAACAATACTAGACCAGTTATTGGGAAATATGTAGTAGAAAGGGGAAAATAGTCATTTTGAAAAAAAAAAACATTTCGAAAAAAAGGGGGGGGGGGGGGGGGGGGGGGGGCTAAGACCCCCCTGTTCCTACGCCCCTGAGGAACTTTTATTTATGTTTTCAAGAGTTTCAAAAATTGCGTTTCAACTTCGCATCCATCCAACAAAGATTCCTAATTCAACACTCGTAGCTATCTTCTTTTCTTATTACAAAGAGAATTTGCTTTTTTTTATCAGATTGGGAGGATTTCTTTGAAACCCGATGTATAAGATACCAGTCTATATACATATCCTGGTTGAAACACGAGAACATACTTCTTGTCCTGTATGACAACCTGAAGAAGAACCTTCCCTGGCAACTTCACAGGATGCTTGCCTTTCTTCAAAACTCGACAAATATCAAAGGAAATGTCCAATGTGCTTTAAAAAACTCAACAGGGGTGGTGAAACGTGACCACTCCAAAAGCCTGCCTTACGACTTTTTCTACTCCAAGGACAAGATAAAGAAACTAAATCGTATCATTACAGAAGTGGCCGATGCTTATAACAGTCGTTTCCCAGACGAATCCCTGCTCATGAGACAATGGAAGATGTGAACAGGGAGTTGTTGAACATTGCTTATGTATTGTTCCATATTACCATCACCGTTCAAAAGGTTCAAAATGTGAAACTGTTCTGAAAGAAGAAACATATGTAGTAACATAGTTTGAAGTGGATGTTCTCATGACACAGAGTATGTTTTTACAAAGGGCATGTTGTTTTAAATTAAGGTCAAAATACCCTATGCCCAGTGTTAAGTTAAATTGCCTTTCTAAAGTGACATTTTTATTCCCAAAAAAGTTGTTCTTATTTTCAATCGAAAACGGTCGTACACTGAAAGGCTAAAAACTCAAAATTATGTGTCCCGCTTACAAGTATATCAATTCATTTACCAAATAAACACTACCAACTTACATTCGAAGTTTCCAAAATAAGGTTTATTATTGGCGCGCGCTATTAACTGGTTTGGGATCAGAAATCTCGACTTTCAAAAGCATAAAGATGCTAATTTTGAGAAACAACTACTTCTTCTTGAGCAATTAACACCTTTATTGGAGTTAGACGTATTTGACCTTTATGTTTCTCTGAGCCCTTTTAAAAACTTTCTTTCTGGTTTGGATGCAATGTGAACCCAGTCATTTTAATCAAATTAATCTTTTTTGCATCTAGAATTTTCAGTCAGAAAATAATTGCGAGTCATTATTTACGTGAGGACATTTTCATCTCTTCATCTCCATCTTCTTCTGCTTTAGTGCAGATAGGAAATGTTCGCATTATGCCACATCATTTGTCACATTTCATATTTGACAGAATGCTTTTTCATGTTGAATGTGAATTTGTTCAATTGCATAATAAACATTAATTACTAGACTAGAATGGGATTTTCTTCAGAAATGACTGGAAAGAATTTCTCTCGATCATTTCTGCCAAGTTCTGAAAGTTATGCCAAGAAAAGTAAACTGTGTCTTAGTCCAATCCAGTTTCTAGTCTTTGCAAAGTATCTTTTTTGAATGTTTTTAGGAGCCTAGTCAGATAACTTGTGTTTTACTTGTGGTAATTTTAGACCTTAGTAAAACCCATTTACCAGAACGCTTGGACTTTTATGAAATGTGTGTATCCAGTATCTTAATGCAGGTCCGAAGTTTAAAACTGTAACTTATCGTCCAGTCTCACCCTGTTTCGTTACACCATAAGTTATTGCAGCTATAAGCAATCTCGACACCGGACTGAGAGAGAATGGAGACGATCCCGTCTTGAGATGCCCATGCAGATATTTTGTGCTGAGCGTAACAAGGTCATTTTTTTATATGTCACACCAAGCAAGTGTCCAAGAATAACAAGATCCAGTCCACAGAGAGTGATCTAGTCCTGCTTCATGACTGTGTATATAAAGGAGCCTTTAATACAGTCTAGATCCACATTCAGCAAGTCTAGATTGACTGAATACACATAACAGATGCCTAATGATTAAGTCTTACTCATTTAGTTAACCCTATGCTGGTCTCTTCCCTTGACTGTGACTAATGAAATAAAATAATATCATACGAATGAAAATTTTCTTGCCCATTTAAAACATTAAAATCTGAATTAAGGAAGAATTATTAATAAAGAGATGAATTAAGGAAGAAATATTAATAAAGAGATGAATTAAGGAAGAATTATTAATAAAGAGATGAATTAAGGAAGAATTATTAATAAAGAGATGAATTAAGGAAGAATTATTAATAAAGAGATGCCTTAAGGAGTCTGACATCCCGAGAAGTCGATTGTTTATGGGATGTAGTTTACTATCAGTGAGTTACTGTTCTGGACAGTTATCATCCAAAACTATGTTCCTCAGGAGATATCGATTGTGGGAGATCGAGACATATCTCCAAGGAGATATTGTTTTGACAGTAGATTTTGAACAATGCCCTGTCATTTTCAAGTACATAAAAAGTACATAAGAAGCTGAGAGCGGGTACTCCGAAGAAAAATTGCAATAATTCAATGGTAAACGGTTGCAAAGTGCTAAATGGTGACACTACACGTTACATATAAACGTTCTAGCGCAAGGCACAACACAACCAAAACGTTATTTAGCCATTATCGAGTGCATAGGGGACGTAAATGAACATCGCCACAGAGTTCGTCGATTGTGTAATGGCGGCCCCCACACAGGTAATTAACATGCGTTACGAACATTGAGGCTAAGGAGACCATGCAGCGGTCGCAAAACATTACATTCTTGGAAAGTTTTAGAGGAGTTAACGAGCTCAACTGAGAGAATAAAAAATCCAAACACACAAAAAATAACTCAGAACATGTGGAAATCGAAGTAGATGTGCATGCGGACGGTCACAGTGTCAACAAAGACCAACCGGTAGCAGAAAGTAGACAAAGCGATGTTATTATTGTAGAGGCTGTGACGGATCCCGCCAGTGAATTAAGGGGAGCAGTATCATCGCTCACAAAACGCATGTCTCAACTAGAAACCAACCTACAAACCAACCTCAAATCATTAATGACAACAGCAATAGAAACAGAAGTGAAGAAAGTTAAGGATGAATTTAAAGACTTTTCCACCTTAGTGAATAAACTAGAACAAACCTACTCAGAAATAGTAAAGAAAGGTGCGGACGCACAAAAGGCAGATCCATGCTCTATTGTAATAAAGGGACTAAGAGAAACTTCCAAAACTGAAACACCCCAAGAATTACCGAAAAGTGTTGACAATTTATTTACTAAAACATTGCAGTTAGAGGGCATAGAGGTGGTTAAGTGTGAGCGCCATGTTCGCAAATATGGAGACAACAGAAACCCAGGACATATAACATGCCAACTGAAAACCCCAGAACAAAAACATCTGATTTTGAAAAACAAAAGCAAATTGAAGACCAAAAGGGACATGGAAAGAGTTTATATAGATAACTTCAAGACAAGGGAGGAACTTAAAACAGAAAATAACATGCGAATGCTTCTCAAAACATTGGGCAAAGAAAACAATCTGAAACTACTTAAAAATGGAAAACTGTCGTCCAACAACACAATTAGGAAAAGCCATTGGGGTCTAAGGCTTGGGGTATGGAATGTAAGATGTTTTTAACTTTAAATGTGATGCTATTAATTTTCTTGATTGTTCTTGATTGTGATATAATTGGACTGTGTGAAACATTTTAAAAATAGAGCCATGAGCTCTGTAGCACATCAGACTTTTGATAGAAATAGATGTTTGGGTTTAGACCATGAGTTCATGGGCAGTGTAGGAAAGATAGCCTGTCCCAACGTCCGAGTTATTCACAATTAAATAAAAAAGGCCCATTGCCCATTTGGGGTCAAGGGGTCACCGAACCTACAATTCAGAATCCCCATTGTCCAAGGAGTCTACACACAACTATTAAGCTATCAAGACCTTTTGGAACTGGAGAAGAAGATGAAAGTAGGATTTTAAGGTTTTGACCCCTGTGACCCCATTTGGGGGTCAAGTGGTCACCAAACCTACAATTTAGAATTCCCAGTGTCCAAGGAGTCTTCACAAAAATTTTCAGCTCTCTAGACCTGAAAGATGAAATTAGGTTTTTTAGGTTTTGACCCCTGTGAACCCATTTGGGGTCATGGGGTCACCAAACGTACAATTTAGAATCCCCGTTGGCCAAGGAGTCTACACACACCTTTTCAGCTCTCTAGACCTTTTGGAACTGGAGAAAAAGATGAAAATGGGTTTTTCAGGTTTTGACCCCTGTGACCCCATTTGGGGTCATTGGGTCACCAAACCTACAATTTAGAATCTCCAGTGCCCAAGGAGTCTACACACAACTATTCAGCTCTCTGGACCTTTTGGAACTGGAGAAGAAGATGAAAATAGGTTTTTCATGTTTTGACCCCTCTGACCCCATTTGGGGTCATGGGGTCACCAAACCTACAATTTAGAATCCCCGTTGGCCAAGGAGTCTACACACACCTTTTCAGCTCTCTGGACCTTTTGGAACTGGAGAAGAAGATGAAAATAGGTTTTTCATGTTTTGACCCCTCTGACCCCATTTGGGGTCATGGGGTCACCAAACCTACAATTTAGAATCCCCGTTGGCCAAGGAGTCTACACACACCTTTTCAGCTCTCTAGACCTTTTGGAACTAGGGAAAAAGATGAAATTAGGTTTTTTAGGTTTTGACCCCTGTGACCCCATTTGGGGTCATGTGGTCACCAAACCTATAATTTAGAATCCCCGTTGACCAAGGAGTCTACACACACCTTTTCAGCTCTCTAGACCTTTTGGAACTAGGGAAAAAGATTAAATTAGGTTTTTTAGGTTTTGACCCCTGTGAACCCATTTGGGGTCATGGGGTCACCAAACATACAATTTAGAATCCCCGTTGGCCAAGGAGTCTACACACACCTTTTCAGCTCTCTAGACCTTTTGGAACTGGAGAAGAAGATGAAAATAGGTTTTTCAGGTTTTGACCCCTGTGACCCCATTTGGGGTCATTGGGTCACCAAACCTACAATTTAGAATCCCCATTTGCCAAGAAGTCTACACACAACTTTTCAGCTCTCTGGACCTTTTGGAACTGGAGAAAAAGATGAAAATGGGTTTTTCAGGTTTTGACCCCTGTGACCCCATTTGGGGTCATTGGGTCACCAAACCTACAATTTAGAATCTCCAGTGCCCAAGGAGTCTACACACAACTATTCAGCTCTCTGGACCTTTTGGAACTGGAGAAGAAGATGAAAATAGGTTTTTCATGTTTTGACCCCTCTGACCCCATTTGGGGTCATGGGGTCACCAAACCTACAATTTAGAATCCCCGTTGGCCAAGGAGTCTACACACACCTTTTCAGCTCTCTGGACCTTTTGGAACTGGAGAAGAAGATGAAAATAGGTTTTTCATGTTTTGACCCCTCTGACCCCATTTGGGGTCATGGGGTCACCAAACCTACAATTTAGAATCCCCGTTGGCCAAGGAGTCTACACACACCTTTTCAGCTCTCTAGACCTTTTGGAACTAGGGAAAAAGATGAAATTAGGTTTTTTAGGTTTTGACCCCTGTGACCCCATTTGGGGTCATGTGGTCACCAAACCTATAATTTAGAATCCCCGTTGACCAAGGAGTCTACACACACCTTTTCAGCTCTCTAGACCTTTTGGAACTAGGGAAAAAGATTAAATTAGGTTTTTTAGGTTTTGACCCCTGTGAACCCATTTGGGGTCATGGGGTCACCAAACATACAATTTAGAATCCCCGTTGGCCAAGGAGTCTACACACACCTTTTCAGCTCTCTAGACCTTTTGGAACTGGAGAAGAAGATGAAAATAGGTTTTTCAGGTTTTGACCCCTGTGACCCCATTTGGGGTCATTGGGTCACCAAACCTACAATTTAGAATCTCCAGTGCCCAAGTAGTCTACACACAACTATTCAGCTCTCTGGACCTTTTGGAACTGGAGAAGAAGATGAAAATAGGTTTTTCATGTTTTGACCCCTCTGACCTCATTTGGGGTCATCCCAGCTAACACACGACGTACATACGACGTTGTGAAAAGGTCGTATTTTGGTAACGTAATTTCCTGACGTACCTGCGACGTACTAAGTACGAAAAAAATAACGTAATTTCTCAACGTTGTTACGACGTTGTGTTATACGTATTTTTTACGTTAATGTAACGTAGTTATGTCACGTCCAGTGGTACGTTCTCACAACGTCCTGATTACGTGCCTTTTACGGGATATAATAGTAGAAAAGTTATCCAGTAACATGAAAGAAAAATGTACATTTAATCTGGGAATACACAAACGAAGCAGCAAAAACAAAATCTGATGTTCAAATATTCAAAGAGAGCCTTTTACTGGTAATGTTATTTCCTGACGTATCTGCGACGTACTAAGTACGAAAAAAATAACGTCATTCCTCAACGTTGTTACGACGTTGTGTTACACGTATTTTTTACGTAAATGTAACGTAGTTATGTCACGTCCAGTGGTACGTCCTCACAACGTCCTGATTACGTGCCTTTTACAGGATATAATAGTAGAAAAGTTATCCAGTAATATGAAAGAAAAATGTAATTTAATCTTGGAATACACAAACGAAGCAGCAAAAACAATATATGATGGTCAAATATTCAAAGAGAGCCTTTTACTGGTAATGTTATTTCCTGACGTATCTGCGACGTATTAAATACGAAAAATATAACGTTATATCTCCAGTTGTAAGTATTGCGTATTTAACGTAGTTATGTGATGCCCAGTCTTACATCGTCACAAAGTCTTCATCACGCATTTTTCATCAAACATAGGCCTAAACGAAAGAAATTTATTCTGTGATATCAAAAATATATCAACACTAATTCATCAGTTCTATGAATTGAAAAATGAAACAGTAGTAACAGTAAGTTAAAACCATAATGGGATATCTTGGCGTCGCTGCGATGTACTTGTTATCTATCATACATCATAATTTCTCAACTTTGATATGAAATTGTACAAGGCGTACGTTTCGCGCCATTACAAATGCTCATGACGTCATATAAAACATGACGTCGTAACGATTACGTCACAAACGAGTACTTGGCCGCCATGTTTGACGTCGCCGTGGGGAATCAATGTTTACTTTGCAAGTTTTTTGGCACTGGCGTCTCTTCGATCCTTCCCAAAGCTCTGAGGTAAGTTGTTTTAGAACTTTTATGCATATTTTGTATCATTGGAATTTAACACAATTTACGCACTTTTGATTTATGATCATCGTTACGATAAATAGTCAAGGCCTAGATCTCCTCTCATAGAGGAGGATGTGATACAAAATTAGAAGTAAATAGACTACTGCTGTATGTCCTATAGCATTATATAACAGCCAATTTACTATCTTAGTTTTCTTTTTAGACATTTTTAGTTATTTCATATCCATTTGACCAACATTATGATTGCTAGGCAGTTTTGTTGTCGCCGGCTCGGCTCCGAAAACACGGTCAAACTCCTTACAGTGTTACCGCATAGCATTTCTTGCTTGGTGACGCATCGTCTGTCACAAGTGCTGCACGGAGTTTGAAAAGTATTTCAATCAGCTGTTTGCGAGTTCACCGAGTGCAGGCTTTGACATTCAGTTCCATTGTTTATTAGATGGATGCAGTACGTCTTTTAAACCTAACTATTTATAATATTTGAATAAATGATTCTTTATCTCGCGGGTAATGGCTTTACACTGTGATAACATTACAAAATATATTTCTTTGTGTTTCATATAAACAATGCAAACATGTTGGTGAAGTTAAAATCATTTAGTAGATAACCAGCAGTAAGTGAAGGTGAATAATAAATCTAAATGAATAAACGTGAGGAAACGTCGATGAATGTCAAGATATTTCAAATATATACAGCCGTGACGGGTAAAGATACGCACTCGCACAAAACTTAAAGAGCCACTCCGTGAGTTGCTGGAGTCATATATGCCAAACTTAATTAATGGTGTCATTTGATCGCGAAGTATCGATTGTTACCAAAATGACACATTTGAAAGCATATTGGTTTTTCACAGTGACAATATGAAGGTAGAAAGTCGCAATTCTGATCGAAAACCGGACAGTGGCGCGCGTCAAATAGTCAAACGTAATTTTGGAAAGTTATCTAAGACATCCAGGAGGGCAGTTTGGAGTTGATGGTGTTTGTTAGGTTATATAACTAGTATCCATGTATATTGGATGTGCTATCTACACCTCGGTACATTTATAAGGCTGATTCTAGATTTTCATGGAAAACCAGTATTTGTCATATATATGTCTTTTGGACATGAAAAGTGAAGATGTTTTGATTTTATATCACAACATATGACATTTAACTTCGTATCAAAGGTAAATAATATGTTATGAAAATCACGGAGTGGCTCTTTAACCTAGTAAATCAGATGAGTGTTAGCTTGTAATTGATTTATGTCTATGAATCTTTAGGCAATTAAGATGATATTATGAAGTTTTTGAAAAGGTTAAAACGATTTTATGTTGATTATTGGCACAAAACTGGGAAAAACTGACAAAATTCCTAGCTAACATGTAGTCAAATTGTGTTGTCAGTATTATGAAATACTCAATTTCCTTTTCTTTTCTTGGGCTGCTCGAGGTAGACGAGGCGGAGGACCGGAGAGGCAGGGAAGAGTAAGACAGCCAACATGAATCTTAGTGTTCTAGCTTGCTCCATCTACACAGGGGAACTCATCTTACTCTCAGGTACCCACTAATGATAAATATTATGTGTGATGAACGCTTAAAGCTTTATATGTATATATAAGCAGAATTAAAACTAACTGAGATACTTGAAAGGATACAACATGATATATTTAGATAATAAAAAATAGGCTCCATACATAAAACCATCGATTTACAGTGTTTTATTTATTATATGGAACGGTTTATTCTGTTTATCGTTATTTTCATTTTTATTTTACAGAACGTTCCTTGACTCCTGAACAGTGCTGTGAAGAAACATGTACAATGAAGCGAGAACAATGAAGAAACGCGTTTCCCTTATATATTCTAAGGCTGAATAAACAATTTTGTATAGTTTATCCCTGTCTGTTTTTTACCTTGTAATAGTATGGCTAATCCGAATATTCCATTACCATATTTGTTATAATAGAAACTCGACGCCTTTAATTCGCAATCTTGACTCCATGTTCAATAATTAGAAAAATTCTGAGTGCGAAGAGAATGTGCATATTTCACTACCCACCATTCGTTTTTATTAGTGACCACCGTCTATTAAAACAAATATGGTACGTGCAGCCTAACAAAGTATTCCTTTAAACTTCCAGTGTTATTTGGAAGTCGTGTGCGTTGTAGGAACGTTATTGTTAGGTCGCGTTAAAGTCCATACTTTCGTTGTTGGGACTTATCGACTCCAGAAGAGGGACGTTCCGAGGATGTATCATGCTGATGTCCCTGAGACGTAAAGGTAACGTTGTAACAATGTTCTCACAACGTAATTTTTTTATCTAGGGAAATACCACGTTGTGACAACGTGTCTGGGAGTCTACAAAATAACGTTGTGACAACGTTAGGAATTAACCTTAGGACAACGTAAATAAGAACGTCGTTACAACGTCGCCACGACGTCTTATTTAGGTAGAAATACCACGTTGTCACAACGTGAACGGGAGTCTACAAAATCACGTTGTGACAACGTCAGGAATCAACCTTAGGACAACGTAAATAAGAACGTCGTTACAACGTCGCCACGACGTCTTATTTAGGTAGAAATACCACGTTGTCACAACGTGAACGGGAGTCTACAAAATCACGTTGTCACAACGTCATGAATCTACGTTATTACAACGTAAAGTGGACGTTGTGACAACGTCATTACAACGTAGATTTGTTAGCTGGGATGGGGTCACAAAATCTACAATTTAGAATCCCCATTTGCCAAGAAGTCTACACACAACTTTTCAGCTCTCTGGACCTTTTGGAACTGGAGAAGAAGATTAAAATAGATTTTTAAGGTTTTGACCCTTGTGACCCCATTTGGGGTCATGGGGTCACGAAATCTACAATTTAGAATCCCCATTTGCCAAGGAGTATGCATATAAAATTTCAGCTCTCTAGAGTCATTGGTTCTGGAGAAGAAGTCGAAAAAGTGAAAAGTTTACGGACGGATGGACGGACGCCGGACGCCATGCCATGCCATAAGCCCATCGGGTCTTTCAGACCTGATGAGCTAAAAAGGTAATGATAAGGCTGAACTTGACGGATATGAATGGATAGGACAGAATCGCCAAAACTTACATGTCAATGCTAAGAGAGGATCTGGGGGAATAGGATTTCTGGTGAAGAAAAATGTATTTCAATATGTAAAGCAATAGAATGACTTTAACACCGAAGGAATAATGTGGATAAAGATATGTAGGAGTGACAGGCCAGACATGTTTATGTGAATTGTTTACCTGCCGCCCAGTGGAACAACTCGTATGATAGATAATGAATTATTTTTAAATAACCTATTGAAACAATTTTACTTTAATCAAACACAAAGAATTATATTCATCGGTGGAGACTTCAATTCAAGATGTTGAGATATACAATATATAATCGAAGGAGTTGACAACATTGGTGGATTATGTTTTAAATAACCTATTGAAACAATTTTACTTTAATCAAACACAAAGAATTATATTCATCGGTGGAGACTTCAATTCAAGATGTTGAGATATACAATATATAATCGAAGGAGTTGACAACATTGGTGGACTATGTTTTAACACCTTAAAATGCCAACATGTGAAGAATTTCACAGTACATCGAATAAGTGACTTAATCAATAAAGCTGGCTTGGACCCGCCAATTAGAGGAAAAGAAACTTGATCTTTAGAGGAAAGAAAACGTGATCTTTAGAAGAAAAGAAACTTGATCTTTAGAGAAAAAGAAACTTGAACTTGAGTGGAAAAGAAACTTGATCTCTAGAGGAAGAGAAACTTGATCTTTAGAGGAAAAGAAACTTGAACTTTAAAGGAAAAGAAACTTGAACTTGAGTGGAAAAGAAACTTGATCTTTAAAGGAAAGGAAACTTGATGTTTAGAGGAAAAGAAATTTGATCTTGAAATGAAAAGAAACTTGAACTTGAGTGGAAAAGAAACTTGAACTTGAGTGGAAAAGAAACTTTATGTTTAGAGGAAAAGAAATTTGATCTTGAAATGAAAAGAAACTTGAACTTGAGTGGAAAAGAAACTTGATCTTTAGAGGAAAAGAAACTCGATCTTTAGAGGAAAAGAAACTTCAACTTGAGTGGAAAAGAAACTTGAACTTTAGAGGAAAAGAAACGTGATCTTTAGAAGAAAAGAAACTTGATCTTTAGAGGAAAGGAAACTTGATCTTTAGAGGAAAAGAAACTCGATCTTTAAAGGAAAAGAAACTTGAACTTGAGTGGAAAAGAAACTTGAACTTGAGTGGAAAAGAAACTTCAACTTGAGTGGAAAAGAAACTTGAACTTTAGAGGAAAAGAAACGTGATCTTTAGAAGAAAAGAAACTTGATCTTTAGAGGAAAAGAAATTTTATCTTTAAATGAAAAGAAACTTGAACTTGAGTGGAAAAGAAACTTGATCTTTAAAGGAAAGAAAACTTGATCTTTAAAGGAAAGAAAACTTGATCTTTAGAGGAAAAGAAACTTGAACTTGAGTGGAAAAGAAACTTGAACTTGAGTGGAAAAGAAACTTCAACTTAAGTGGAAAAGAAACTTGAACTTTAAAGAAACTTGATCTTTAGAAGAAAAGAAACTTGATCTAAAGTGGAAAAGAAACTTGATCTTTAGAGGAAGAGAAACTTGATCTTTAGAGGAAAAGAAACTTGATCTTTAGAGGAAAAGAAACTTGATCTAAAGTGGAAAAGAAACTTGATCTTTAGAGGAAGAGAAACTTGATCTTTAGAGGAAAAGAAACTTGATCTTTAGAGGAAAAGAAACTTGAACTTTAAAGGAAAAGAAACTTGAACTTTAGAGGAAAAGAAACTTGATCTTTAGAGGAAACGAAACGTGATCTTTAGAAGAAAAGAAACTTGATCTTTAGAGGAAATGAAATTTGATCTTTAAATGAAAAGAAACTTGAACTTGAGTGGAAAAGAAACTTGAACTTGAGTGGAAAAGAAACTTGAACTTGAGTGGAAAGGAAACTTGCAATTGAGAGGAAAGAAACTTAAACTTGACGGGGAAAAAACTTGAACTTGACGAAAAGCGAACATCTCATTGATAGAAATACCTAAAGTAACAACGAACAATATAAAGATGATAAAAAAAGATGAAAGATTAATATTACAAACTGATATTCTTCAGCGTAAAGAGGACCGCAAACTGAAATTTAGACAAATTCAAAATACGACTCCTTTAGCCGACAACGTCCGCAAAGCCAATCAAATGGCATGTCATTTGTAAGGCCTGGCAATTTCAGCATAATGTTATCCTGAAGGAAGCCCTCTTGGTGACCGTGGTTGTATTAAGGATGTTAACCAAATAATGATGGTTTCTGCTGAAATTGAAACAATTTTATCAACTTATATCTGCACTATAGGTAGCTGAGTAGACTTAGCTTGATTTACGTTCTCTCTAATTCGTTTCCGCTGCGTCGGGCTATCTATCTTAGCTACAATATAGGCCTAGAACGCGATTCCGAACGGTTCTCAATGTACTAATTTATAATAGCAGTAGGCCTATTATAAATCGCTGCAGAAATGGGGACGGTTTTTTGAGTCATAACTGGTGTGATAAATTTGTAGGCCTACCCCATTCCATTGTCCCTACATCCCTTATGATGGAATAGGCAAAAGCAGTAATCATATATTCCGAAAGGTGAATTTCACAATTAATATCCCACCGTAACATGAATTCGGCGTTCTCCTGTTTTCGGCGATCGATAATCTCGCGTCATTGTAAGAGAACGAGCCCCGTTGAAGGATGATGAGATTTTATTACTTCAAAAGTAAATAACATGTTTGGATTTTAGCGTTATTAGTGTTCAAAATTATTACATTTAACATTTTTATTAAACTCTGACATGTGGGAATATCAAGTCTATGTGTTTTTGACCCAATGGATTCTGGTGACAATGAAACTCCTTACTTATTCGCTGTATAACGTCATCGCCGAAAACAGGTGACGCGATGCACAAGTTGTCAAATGTGGACCATTCTTTTCATGGCGGAGTTTCTCGGCCGATAATAGCGATGAAATCGTACAATTGTAGGTAAGTATTCCCAAATCATCATTGATTAACATGACTGAAAAATCTTTTTGTTGTGATGACACGATTAAAATTCTACCGCGAATCGCTCTTACGTCGCCGAAAACAGGTGAAACTGGGATATTAGTTATCCAGAACACCTTGTCTGCCTTCAGAACGACCCTTGTCAAAATAAAACAAGTATAAACTCAATCATCTGTGAAACATATCTAGAGTCGACTCAAACACACAGGTATTGAAAAGTACTTAAATTATCAATTTGTTGTTTTAAACGTGCTAGTTATCCAGGTTCGGACTGATAAAATATGCTATTTTTGGTTTTCCGGATTTTTAGGTAAATGAACCGGAAGTCAACAAGGGAACCAGTGTAGACAAAACGGCATTTTCAAGTTTTTATCTCTGATGCTTTTACTGTGTTACTCGCCTAATATTAATCAGCCATTTCACAGAATTGGATTACTAATTTCATAATAGGAAAAATATGTCGTATGGCGTTCTATTTTCAACCTGTGTCAGGAAACATATCTTTGAAACAACTTGAAATATTCGCTGTCAATCGTTTACGATTTCTTATTGAGACAAATCAACTTTCTGACAACCGCCTACGAATGTTGGATTTGGTGAACAGTTTACATTCAGTTGGAGATTCAGAATGTCTAATCGAAGGATCACAAAAAGATAATATTTCACATTTTATACTAAGGTGATTACAAATTAATTTACCTGTTTGCTCAATATAAAAAATGAAGGAGCTCCCTAATATCTAGAGTCCTATCATTAGACATGTACATTGTTATCTAAGTTAATACAAGGCCGACATTGTTGAATTTTTTAATTAACAGCACGATTAACCTAAAAAGATATGTGTCAAATAAATTCTATATGTTTTCTATATCATTAGTGATTAGACATTGATTCATCTTCAAAAACATTCAATTTTAGTTATATTGGAATAATGTGAACTTTGCTCTCAACTATTTTTCTTTATCATGAAACAAGATTTTAACAATTTTTCCAAACCTTTTGCTATCCTCTTTACATTTTGCATAAACGTTTATTTTTGGATTTGGTTCTTATTTTTGTAGTAAATGGAATGTTACATTCAACACATTTAGAAACCATGATCAATGCATTTTCAATGTACACATGTCTCATAATTTACTATCTAACTGTTCATAAACAAAAGTACATGCCAAACGGGCAATATTTTATGTAGAAAGAATAATTTTCAAATATGGGCACTTATTGTTATTTTTTCAAAATAATGAAACACTGAATAGTTCAAATCAGTGAACTTTTAATTAGATACTTCTACATTTGGTTTAATTATTAATTACGCCTTTTGCAAATATAAATACTCTTGATTAGCACGTGAGACTGAAATAATTTTGCCATGATAACAGGGGATACCTCCATAATAGGGTCACTAACCATACAGGTTGGGATTTGTAACACCAATGCACATCTGGATCGACCTACAAGATCAAGTAACTTCACGTTGGGAATTTTCAAAAGAGTATTGATATTCTCACTTATTTATTACAAAGCTTTGATAAAAATTTACACTGTAAGATAGGTAAGCTGCAAAATGTTTCTTAATATTGTAGCAATTGTTATTTTCAAAATTCTATCCAGGGTAGCTCCTGGGTGTTGAGAGCACAAATTTAATTTGCACTTTAAAAAGTGATTAGGACAATAAAAAGGTTACTATTAATAAAAGAAATGTATGCTCCTTATCTGATTTATATATTTGTTGACCCTGGGACCCATATAAAAGAGAGACAAGAGTCATGCCCTTAAAACCTATTTTCATCTTTTCCTAGAGGCTTAGAAAGCTGAAACCTCTGTACAGACACCTTAGCTGATTTTTTATGGGGATTATAATATATGTGGCCCCTCAAATGTGACACTGAGACCATTTGTATCTTGAATTAATAGTTTATTCTATTTTTTGATATTTACTTTTCATTTATTTGTTGAGCTTTTTTCTTCTGCTTCACCTTTGTTATTAAAATAAATCAAATAAGTCTTTTGTTTTGACAGATTGCTTTTTGTTGATGAAGAGACTGAAAAATTCTTTGTAAGCACTGAGAGCAATCTTTTCAAGTTCCGGTTCTCTTGTTTGTCGGAAAATGAGATATACAAGACCTTGAAAAGGAGTCAGAAACACCTCAGGCTGTTCCAAGGTGCGATTCCATGCTTCTACGACTACAAGGACATCCACCATGTTTTGTATACTCTTCAAGCTCTCAGACAGTCTGCCGGGTCTTGGAAGAATGTTGCACACTGTTATATGCATGACAGGAGCAGGAATCAGTTCCAAGTTCCCTTCCAGGCGGTGACCTCCCTTGTTGCCAGGAGACGGATTGAGATGCACAAGGGGATGGCTCTTGTGTCTTATGATGACCTTGAAGAAGTTCTAACTGGTTTGTTCCGGTCTGCACTTAAACTGTCCTTGAGTCAGATTGAAGAGAAGCAAGAAATGACTTTTGGAGATAGCCGAATGAAGAAGTTGTCTCAAAAGCTAAAAGTAAGTTTGGCAAGAAGATCAAAACATTAATCAGGGTAAGTTATCAAATATCAATCGATGCACAAGTATAGTACAAGTAACAAATATAGAGCTTAGGTAAATACAAATTATCTTAATGTATGTTTCATGAATTTTGTATCTTGCTTATATATATATATATATATATATATATATATATATATATATATATATATATATATATATATGGCAAAATATCACTTGACCTAAGTTAAGTTCAGATTGCTTATCTAAAGTTGCATCTTTATGCCTTAAATGCCAAAATTACGACATTTTCTTGTTTTTAATTGGAAATGGTCAAAATTCTGCGTCCCATTTACATCTTTATTAGTTTGGTTCAGTGACCTATCATCACATTTCTGCATCAAATCATTACTAGAAATATTTGGATGACATTTTTCCAAAATGAGAAACAGTTGAAAATCATATTGTTATATATAATATTCTGAAGGATTTGTCCAATTATCCATGTCATCCATGTACCCTTTGCTTAACCATTGAACTTGATTGCAATGTGTTTATATTGTCCTACATATTTATGTGTGCCTTTTTACAATATCTTGTTTTCAGATGATTTACAGGAGAGAAGTGCCCACACAGCCTAGATGGAATTATCTACCATGTCTTTCACATGATCAAGTTGACCAATCAGAAGCCTTGTTTCCTCCGTGTATGTCCAATCTTCATTACAATCTGAGGACATCTCACAGGCTTAAACACAATGACCGGGTATGAATTAATATCTTGTCAGTATTGACACCTGAAAGCTGGTCAAACCCAGCTGCAGGCTTTACAGATGTTTCTGCCTAGAGAACTATCCATATAGTTTGTATCTGGTTCCATTGTCTGCCCCCCGCAGTGCTGTGTTCACTATGTATTCAGCCAAGTCTGCCCATCTGTGCTGAAGGTTTACACAGTGACCGGTTGATCATGGTTACAAATTGACTGCTTTTCAAACTACATGTTACATTGGCCGTGGTATTACGGACACTGTTGCCTCTTTCAAAACCTTTTAGTGCTTCATCTTAAAGGCAACTTTCCTTTTATTCAAACGTGTGTCATCTGATATTCGTAGTCAACATAAATTAATTTACTTTAAAACAATCTTTTAAGAGCATGTTTCCAACCAAATTATGAAAATTGGTACATGTATATCCATTGTTCCAATACAGGCAGCAGGTGAAACATCAGCCAAATAAATCAATTTACTTTAAAACAATCTTTTAAGAGCATGTTTCCAACCAAATTATGAAAATTGGTACATGTATATCCATTGTTCCAATACAGGCAGCAGGTGAAACATCAGCCAAATAAATCAATTTACTTTAAAACAATCTTTTAAGAGCATGTTTCCGACCAAATTATGAAAATTGGTACATGTATATCCATTGTTCCAATACAGGCAGCAGGTGAAACATCAGCCAAATAAATCAATTTACTTTAAAACAATCTTTTAAGAGCATGTTTCCAACCAAATTATGAAAATTGGTACATGTATATCCATTGTTCCAATACAGGCAGCAGGTGAAACATCAGCCAAATAAATCAATTTACTTTAAAACAATCTTTTAAGAGCATGTTTCCGACCAAATTATGAAAATTGGTACATGTATATCCATTGTTCCAATACAGACAGCAGGTGAAACATCAGCCAAATAAATCAATTTACTTTAAAACAATCTTTTAAGAGCATGTTTCCAACCAAATTATGAAAATTGGTACATGTATATCCATTGTTCCAATACAGGCAGCAGGTGAAACATCAGCCAAATAAATCAATTTACTTTAAAACAATCTTTTAAGAGCATGTTTCCAACCAAATTATGAAAATTGGTACATGTATATCCATTGTTCCAATACAGGCAGCAGGTGAAACATCAGCCAAATAAATCAATTTACTTTAAAACAATCTTTTAAGAGCATGTTTCCAACCAAATTATGAAAATTGGTACATGTATATCCATTGTTCCAATACAGGCAGCAGGTGAAACATCAGCCAAATAAATCAATTTACTTTAAAACAATCTTTTAAGAGCATGTTTCCAACCAAATTATGAAAATTGGTACATGTATATCCATTGTTCCAATACAGGCAGCAGGTGAAACATCGGCCAAATAAATCAATTTACTTTAAAACAATCTTTTAAGAGCATGTTTCCAACCAAATTATGAAAATTGGTACATGTATATCCATTGTTCCAATACAGGCAGCAGGTGAAACATCAGCCAAATAAATCAATTTACTTTAAAACAATCTTTTAAGAGCATGTTTCCAACCAAATTATGAAAATTGGTACATGTATATCCATTGTTCCAATACAGGCAGCAGGTGAAACATCAGCCAAATAAATCAATTTACTTTAAAACAATCTTTTAAGAGCATGTTTCCAACCAAATTATGAAAATTGGTACATGTATATCCATTGTTCCAATACAGGCAGCAGGTGAAACATCAGCCAAATAAATCAATTTACTTTAAAACAATCTTTTAAGAGCATGTTTCCAACCAAATTATGAAAATTGGTACATGTATATCCATTGTTCCAATACAGACAGCAGGTGAAACATCAGCCAAATAAATCAATTTACTTTAAAACAATCTTTTAAGAGCATGTTTCCAACCAAATTATGAAAATTGGTACATGTATATCCATTGTTCCAATACAGGCAGCAGGTGAAACATCAGCCAAATAAATCAATTTACTTTAAAACAATCTTTTAAGAGCATGTTTCCAACCAAATTATGAAAATTGGTACATGTATATCCATTGTTCCAATACAGGCAGCAGGTGAAACATCAGCCAAATAAATCAATTTACTTTAAAACAATCTTTTAAGAGCATGTTTCCGACCAAATTATGAAAATTGGTACATGTATATCCATTGTTCCAATACAGGCAGCAGGTGAAACATCAGCCAAATAAATCAATTTACTTTAAAACAATCTTTTAAGAGCATGTTTCCGACCAAATTATGAAAATTGGTACATGTATATCCATTGTTCCAATACAGGCAGCAGGTGAAACATCAGCCAAATAAATCAATTTACTTTAAAACAATCTTTTAAGAGCATGTTTCCAACCAAATTATGAAAATTGGTACATGTATATCCATTGTTCCAATACAGGCAGCAGGTGAAACATCAGCCAAATAAATCAATTTACTTTAAAACAATCTTTTAAGAGCATGTTTCCAACCAAATTATGAAAATTGGTACATGTATATCCATTGTTCCAATACAGGCAGCAGGTGAAACATCGGCCAAATAAGCCGTGACTAGCAAGCTAAAGCATATGGTTGCAGTTCCCAGTGCAGCAGTCAGATTGTTGTTGGCTTTCTACTTGATAGCCATGGTATTGAACAGCCATGATATGAGTTACCACCTTACAGATGCCAGATTGCCACATTTGATATTGAATAAGTTTTAAATATATCAACTGAACATTCTGTTATGACCAATTCTGAGTCGTGCTGCAGATCCAGTACAGTCTGTTCCTGAAGGAGGCAGGAATGCCAGTACATCACGCTGTCACCTTCTGGAGCCAGGAGTATTCACAGCCGGGGATGATTCCTGACTCCCATTCCTGGCAGAGTGACGGACCACGCTACCTGTATAATATACGACACCTTTATGGGTTGGAGGGGGCTCGTCGCAATTATAGAGGGCACTGCTGCTCTTCGCTACAGGTAGGTGGGGTAGGATTAATAGATCATACTTAATTAAGTACCAGTCACAGTTAATATGTCCTTATTTTCCTCAGCCACGAAGAATCTCATGGGATATCATGTGCAACAATCATATTTGGTTTGATGAATTCATTACTTATGATTTGTATAGCTCAATACAATATTTTCATATTATTAATAGTTATTAAACCTCATAACCACTGTTATGATTTGTTCTTGTGCCACTTGGTGGATGATAAAGCTGTCAGGTTGTGGGTGACTTATAGAACACAAGGATAAAGAAATAAAACGGCTTTTGGTATTTTATTCTTTTAAAATTAACAAATTCGATTTTAGCAGATTCTGTTTTCACTACTTGACATTTGAATGGAACATGGAGATATTACAAAGATTTGTTTATTTGCAAAATATTCAGAAACATGTTCCAACTTGCGTCTGACTTTTGGAAACTTATTCATAGCAGACACAGTGAGAAGGTTGGTATTGCTTAGTAGGTTATTTAACTTAGCAAATGTAAATGGGACGCAAAATTTCGATTTCTTTGCATTTATATGGCTGTTATTAATTTACGATCGAAAACAAGAAAACGTCATAATTTTACCATCAAATATATACTTCAGATAGGCGATTTGAACTTAACTCAGGTCACATGATACTTTGGCTCTATCGCATACAAAATTCATTTTTTTTAAATACTCTGCATCACTTTAAAACCTCAGTTTTGATTTGCAAGTGTTGAATAACAATGAATTCCGGAAATTTTACAATAGCAACTATTTATCTTCTAATTGTGTTCCAAATTTAGATATGATACCAATAGTCATTATCATTTAAATTTTCATAAGGACTCAAATAATGATACTCTTTGGATATGACAGTTCAATATAGATCCTTATTTCTTGATTTTCTCTTCAGAGAAGACAACTTGGCCCTTTTGAACAAGGTGGTTGTCCATTTGTACATTTTGACGATGGAAGTCTTGGCAACCTACTCAGCACCAATCTGATCAGAGAAGAGGATAAGAAGAAACTTCTCAAACTACGAGCGGAAGGTCATCCGTGTGAGGCATGCAAGGTGTATTTGACTCACAAGATAGATTCTTCTTTGACAGTGGTAGCTGAAAAACCTAAGCTGGCTCCGAGTTTCCAGAAAGAGAAGGATATGATCAATGGTGCCTGTGGACAAAGTGTACAACACTCAAAAGATGCATCTTCAAAAACTCTCGTCAAACAGAAGGATGTCAACAATGTTCAATTGAATGTCTGTGATTTTAAAGGGAGTGAGAGTGTTAAAAGGAAAAATCGTCTAGCTGATAATGAAACAGATGTAAATAATAGATGTTCTGTATGCAGACATGAGAGATATGCTGTGGATCAGAGTAGAAATGGTTTTCAAGCGTGCCATTTTGACAATAGTGACATGGAGAAATGTGAAACACATGATGAAGTTGGCAATACACACTATTCTACAAATGATGTAATTGATGTGGACATACTAGGGTCATGTTCCAGTGATGATGATGTTGTATGTCTGAAAGTGACCACCAACAATCGACCAAAGAAAAGGCCAAGTCTCTCCTCAAAAGGAAACATCAACTGCAAGAAGCAGATCTTGTGGTACGAGTCAAGTTCAAATGACCGTGCCTCCCATCCAGTCAATCAGAGGCATGACAGAGCTTTGTCTGCTTACCAAGTGGACATTGATTGTCATTCTAGGGAGACTTCTTCGCAGATAAGGTCATGGTCATGTTCCAACGATTCAAATGAAGCAGTGTTAAAACTGGAAAATATTGAGCATGTAGACAATGAAACTTCAAGGAAAAGAGAAGCTTCTTTCATTCCAGAAGACAAGCTAAACAGGAATAGCAATACTAAAATAAGGCAAAGTTTGCTGACCCACCGGACACTTGCTAAGGGAGGCAACTCTTGTAGACATTTGCCAGATTCAGACAACGTAGACTCTAGAAATGTAAAATGCCTTGAACATCCAAGCGGGAATACTAACTGCAAAGGCAATGTCAGTGAAATCTCATTTACCAATGCCAACTGTAGAGGCAACTCTTGCAGTGCACACAGTTTGGATAATGTGAAGGTCCACACTATCAAAGATGAAGAGAGTTGTTTTGAACATGACTTCTGCCAGTCTCAAGTGGACAGTAACAGTATTGCTAGAAAGCTATCAGAACTGAAGACAGTGAATACACAAAGCCTGACAGATAGACTTCAAACAGTTCACATACACAAGCCAGTTGACTTCTACCTCACTTTCAGAGAACTCGTGACTGGCTTGACGAGTGAGTCAGAGAACTGAAGGACACTGTGTCAACATATTTTACATCATAAACTTCCATCATTCTTTTGGACAATGTCTCTAAAATATCATAACATAGCGTGTAATTATTGGGGTGATTTGGGTTTGGGTAATAACAAAGTGGTCAACTCGTTGGTCGGCACACCTTCCTCCCAAAAGACATGTCTGGAGTGAGTTTGATTCACCCTACTTCATTAGTGTTTAGTATTGCCCTTATTTCATCCAATGGAAATGCGTCTTGTCAAGGAACTAAGCATTACGTCTAATGCTGAAACCAGAATTATAACCCAGTAAAGATGTTGATATGTCCAAAACTTACTTTACTCTTTGTTTGCAGAATTATATTGCTACCAACTATTTCCAGGAACAATACCATTTTATAAGAATTGGGTTAAATTGTAAAGACGAACCAAGGTCAATCTTACTGCACAGAGTGACCAATGGGTAAACGATATTGTCCAAGGATAATATAGTGTATATATGTTGGGTGTATTTGATGAAGGCTTATCTTGCTGGTAAGGTTTCACATGTGATGAAGACAAGGTCCTGTGTACATTCAGATGTTGTTCATGTAAAAGCAAATGTTTGTTTTGACAGTATAATGAATTATTCTAAAATGATTTCATCTTATTTGAATAAATCTGCAAGATACTGAAATATGTTGATTATACTTAGTTACTGTCTATTATTACTTTAGGATAATTCTAGCGTTCTTTCACTAAAGATCAAGGGCAAAAGACTATTTTTTTATTCAGCATTCTTGCATTGTTTCGTTAAAGATCAAAGGCGCCGTCCATCCTTTATTATTACGAAATGGGTTTTTTATTACATCACTGGCTCCACTAGCAATGGCTCCATTCAAGGATTTTAATTCATTACCTATTTTGATTTAACGTTTTTTAAATATAAACTACACGTATCATGCAAGAAAATCTAATGCTTTAATTATAATACCGTATTCGACGTGATAAGCGCCCAGGGCGCTTAAAAAATTGGTAAAAGGGGGCGCTTAATAAAACGATAAAAATTTTCCTTAAGTTTAGTCTTCAAAGTGTTTTCTTACGATATATATGTCTTTGAAATATGGTTTTGTAACTTTTATCATTTTGATGGTGGCTGGGGGTCTTGAAATACTCTGTATTCTTCACTTTTGTGGAAGTAAAAGACTTATTGAAAGACTGAAAAAACCTTCTTCGATGAATCAGCATGCAAGGTAAGCGATGTTGAGAGGTGGACGCTAAATCAGGACGCATATTGTTCAGTCAAAAACGTGGTGGGTGGGCGCTTATAGGTGAGTGGGCGGTTATTAAGTCGAATACGGTAGTTCAGGGCTAAACTGTATCTTATAGCAAGATACTCTATTTCTTAATTAATTTAGTGACTTCATGAAACAATAACCTATGACATAAAAAAAGTTGTGTAATGATGGCAATAGGATTTTCAAAACATGGCTGGAAGGGATTCCGTTTATACAGCTTGAAATTTTACCATAGTTAAGTTTGACTGAATGAAGAGAAATAGTGGCCTGAACACTCTTTTAACTATTATCTAGGCCAAAACTTTAAAGGAGCCTTCTTAAGTCTAGAAAATATTGGCAAGTCTAGAAAATATTGGCAAGTCTAGTGGACTCAGCATGACTTTAAGTATGCTTCAGGGCTCCTTTCTTATGATAATTCATACCAAATATTAAAAAATAAAATTACAGTTACAACTCACATGTCTTTTTTTAAGGGACTATGTGTTAGTCAAGGGGCAAAACTAACTTTGTTTGGAACCATGTGATGGTTTAGTTTGTATTTCTTAAAAAATTATTCGTTTATTTTGGAACATTTTTTGAGGCCACGCCACCATATCAAATCTTTAATTTGCTTTCATTTTTGCTCAAGAAACACTCCATCCAAAAATTGTTTTGTTTAAGATGACATACCCATCATTAAAAACAAGAAAATATACCTAGTCAATTCCAAATCTTGTTGAATCTTTTGACAGATATCAAAATTTAAATTACAAGTAGCAAGTGAAAAGATGGAAAATATTTTTTTATTTCACAGACCCATACGGATTTACAGACTTGTTGCACCTATGAGATGTATCAGGAAGATAAATGAAAAATATGTATTCAAGTGACAACAATGTCCTGAACAATTTGCATTTCAAGAAAAGTTGCAGTTGTCATAAGATTTCTCATATTACTATCAAGACGCCTGTTCGCAACAGCCTATATAGGAAGCATAGAACGTTGGGTAAATGCTGCAAGACATAAATTCACCAGTCATTCGGCTAGCGCAAGTAAGGCCATGGCATGCTTAGGAAGATTGGTAAGTGTACTGCATATAAACTTGCAAAGCTAAATTGATTAATTTCAAATACTATAGTTAACGAAAATAAGAATTTAAAGACTATGTGATTTAAATAGGCCTTACGATTTCAGCAAAATATGGCAATCGTTTGCACATTAGCAGGGGATGTACGTTTGAATGATCATTGAAATATGTCTAAATAAACCAATGAATTTTAATTTAACAGAAAGTGAAGATAAAAATAGAAAAACAAAAAATGAAATGCCATGATCAATTGTCTCAGGCGTTTCAAATATACATGAACAAGAGTTGCATAGAGTCAGAGGTATCCTTATCCGTTAGAAGAAACGACACGACCATGATAAGATATGGTAAAACTAACAAAACGTTTAATCACAGCATATTATGTTCTAACGAGCATGAAGAACCTTAACAAATTAATATTTACATCTTTTCATTTCATACCTGTGCTTATGGTTGAAATATTTCGTAGCGGCTCTTAACCGTAAGTCACTAACTATGATACTTGTAACTTTCAAATTAGATGCTCTCAGAACGATTTGTGGATGTGAAAGGAACTAGTCAGAAACCAATTGGCAAGTAAAAATTTCACACCATTTTCAAAATATAATCCATGTAAACCAACTTAAATCTACAAGCTGAATGATAATCTGAAACCAAACTAGTTATATTATTCCCAAACACGTCTACGCTAATAGTTAAAATAGTTAAACTGGAAATGCTGACGGGATTCACTTACACAGACGTATTTGCAGGCTTCTTATTAGAAATGCAAAACCTCTATTAATTTTAATCTTTCAACAAAACAATTCACTTCAAATCAGTAAATTCAATTTGAAAATAAATTATATCATACATACGCATATAAGTTTTCCCCAGGTTTTCGCTAAGTTTTCTTGTCCCTTTTCCCAAAGAACAAACAAAAGAAAAACATTATTACATAAATATTACACTATTGTAACATATATTTCTAATAATAATCGAAGTTCTGCAAATTTCGAGTGCCATCATATTCATATCCTTCAAATAGTAGAATGTATCTAGACGTTGGCGAGCCGAAGCACCACTTTCTTTTAAACTTTGTATTTCTTATAAGGTTTGTAGCTTTTTAGCGTTGGTTAATCATGTACGTTCCACAAGTCCAGCATTACGATTTTATCGGTGTCTTAGCAAATAATATAACTCAAGCTGTTTCCCGTGACACAATGTTTACTTTTCTTGTGGACTGTTAAAATCTTTCTTCGGCGCTTTCATTTCCCAGTTAGGACAATACTAAAGTGTTGATAGTATCATTGATATTATGTACTCTCCACGCTTCTAAATATGCAATAACACAACTTTGTCGTTAACACAAATGATCGGTGTAATCATTAAATGTTCATGAAACTCATATTTCAATTAATATAAAATGTTCACATCAGTGTGAAAAAGTTGCCAGGGTTTGATATCATACCTAATCCTTTAAGGTTGAATTTTAGAGAAGTTAAAAGGATTTAGGCTAAGGATTTGTGCTAAGGTCGAAGTTTTCTGAAATCGTTTCGTAATTCGCATCCTGATCTACACATGCTTAAGGAATGAAAAAGTCAAAGAAAGTACAAATCCTGACTCTTGTTCAGTATTCTTGCATTTATTATTCTACCAAATAGGGTTGTAGTCATAGTGTAATGTTTCAGTTATGTTTAACATAAATTAAAAGTTTAAACCTTACTTCATTTGGAAGGGGCAGTTGGTTTTGTGTTCATGGAGGTGATGTGCCGCTTGTGTCGTTTAAGCTTTTAAGACCTATCAGTGAAAACTGTTTTCCAAATTCTTTTCAAGTCTTAAAGGGCGGTTTCTCGAAAAAAAAAATTTCCGCGAAAAAGTACTTGTATTTTCTGAGGATGCCTCGAACACTGTATTCATTGAAGTTCTGCGTGTGAGTTATAATGTAGCTAAATATTAGACATCGGCAATTTTTAGAAAAGGTCGAACTTGAAATTCTATTCCCGAGAACAATTTTCAAAAAGATCGGTAAGCACCTAAAGAGAACAAAACTAAATTTGATTAGGTTTAGTAATTTAGATCGGAAGTAAACTAGCGTTTTGATTTGAACTTTTCTCCTAACGTCTTCAGACGTATTGCCCTGTTGTAAAAGCTTTTCATGGAACTACAAATGATTCATACGATTCGTCATTTATTTTTCATAGTTTGTTGTTACAGAATAATAACCATACATGATCAAAACATCTTTGTTATCAGCGGAGAAGGAAGCGGCTGTTTCACTAAATTGTGTCCACCCGTACATTCAAACCTCATACAAAAATCAACAAACCAAAGGTGAACTCCTTTAGAAACCCTTAAACTACAAATGTCTGTATTTTGTAGTTTCTCTGACGTCAGTTCACAGGAATTTCTAAACACTTCTTAAGAAAGTTTACTGACAAGGCGATGACAAGGAATCGTGTGTTCCTTTAACAGGGGACCCAGGGCTACAGAAGTAGATGCAATTGGTATTTCTGTAAACAAATTGCCACAAAATCAATTAATAAACCTTGAAATAACGATACATACATACGAAACAAACTATACCGATAACATCATCGGAAAAAAAAGAAATGGAAAACACAGATTGTTCCAGAGAAAAAATATGGCGCCACCCCTTGAAATAAAATAAACTGTTCCAGGTTTTGAGCAGACGATCAGTGTTTATTTCAGAAGAGCAGTTCAGTTCCGATCATCGCCGTGCACGTGAGAGAAATCTGTGAGTTACTGGCTCAACTTATACAGCTTGCAGACACTGAGGTAAGCCTCAACGAAATTTCTGGCTTCTTTATCTGAACCTCACCTCGTTGGTTGTTAGTGCATGGCAAAATGTTTGTCTTTATGTATAAAAGAAAAAACGATTATGGTGTTCATATATCTCAATTAAAGTGTGGGAGATATATACAGATAATTCTTGTCTTGAATATTTTAAGAATGATTTGGAACTGTTTTTATTAATAGACACCACAGCAAACAGACTTAACAAAATAAGCAGTGCCAGATAGATGAGATAGCTGGAGGAATGTAATGAAATAGTGTTAAGTTCATTTAATCAAAAGATAAAGTTTTCTATTTGATTTTTGTAATCATGAAGTATTGAGCTTAACATGCTTGAAAAGATTTTCCCTGTAGATGCCCAGTCCTGATGCTGGAAGTTGTTTATTATCGATCAAGTAATCAAAATATCAGTATTTACACAAAATCATTTTGTTTGTTTATTTTTGTATTTCTTTTATTAATTAACTTTCTATGATATCTAAAATAACAGCCAAGTACTCTATGCACATAATGGTTCTTTTCAAATACACATGATGTAATAATATAATGGTAAATCACCTTATCAACAACAAATACTAAAATACAATCTTTGGCATCTACCATGGCACAGTGACATTTCAGTTCACAGATCCTGACCTTCAGGTGTAAGATGCAGTGTATCTATTCAATGATAAGAATGTAGGTGAGACCTTCAGGTGTGTGGAGAGGCACTTCCGGTCAGGCTCAGAGGTTCTAAGGTTGTGAAGTTGACTAAAAACACCAGATGCTATACGACAGTCTGTTATCCATGTCTTGAGGCACAAGTAAAGCCTGTCAGTTGAACCATCCCCTAGGTTAACCAGGTTAAGATACTTTTCTCATTTATTAATTAAAATTTCAATTAGGCTCTGTATATATATATATATATATATATATATATATATATATATATATATATATATATATTCTTAAAAATAAAAGACTGAAGATGAATCTTTCATTATTTTTGCATATCAATTCATTACCAAACGGTTTCACAAAAATGTGATCATCAGGGTATAAACTTGAGAAAAGTAGCAGCAACATGTATCATAACCTGATGATCACATTTGTGTGAAACCGCTTGTTTTATCAAAAGGTTATTTCCTAAAAGTTTCAAATCTGTAGTTGGCAAAGGAAAAACAAAGGACTTAACAATCTTCCCACTCCAAAACTGACACGGAACTATAACCATTAATTGGGAAAATTAACACCATCACTATCACTAACTAAACCTTGAACACGAGAGATTAACACCATCACGTTCAGACCATCGAGTTGGAACTATACCCAGAACACAAAAGACTAACATCATCACTATCAGACCTTTGAGCTGGAACTCAACCAAAAAGTCTCAAACCCTGCACTTTGGACCTTAAAACAGATTGGATACTATATTGGCAAGAGGGTGACATCCTCCCCTGAAGGACCTTGACCAAGAACCTAGATGCAAATGGTCCCAACCTTCATCCAGAGAGGGTGTGGGATTGGTGGGATTTTACCTTTGACTCACCCAAGAAATTTCTGAGAAGTGAATTACTTGCCAGTTTTAATACTAGTATTCATCTTACTTCAATAACAAGCTCAGAGTTTAGGGGGGAATCTGCACTGAAAGATGGTGTAAAGGGTGATTCCTGTCCAGTAGATTCAAGTCTATACCTGGAAATTGCCTTGGTTTACAAGTAACAAACATGAAGTGGGCAGTTTGGAAAGCCTGTTCAGCTGCTAAATCTGGATTCTGAAAACTGAGAGAAAGCTGCCTTATCTTGACTTATGTTTGGTTATTAATAGCCATCCTAACACAAACACGACTCACTTGTTCTCACATAGCAAAATGTTTATTTTCAATGTAGGTCTAGTTTCTATCCAGTTGTGTTTCTGAAATCTGCTAAAAATGTTTTGTTGAAGTATAATTTGATTTGAACATTTCTTTTGAAAAATGAAATGAGACCTTTTTAATAGTCATATTTATAAATTTGATAATTACCCTTTAAGAACTTTTAGAATTGTATCTAGTTGTATTAGGGTACCATTCCACCCTGAACTAGGTGAAAGAGGAGATGCAAATGGTCCCAACCCTCAAAACCTTTAACTATCATGTCACCAGTGCCAGACTTTAACTATTCATGTAAGTAATTATACATGTAGCTATGTAACATATACACAAGGTACAACAGATTGGTGTCAGATAAGGGACCAGAAATGATTAAACTGCTGAATTACGTTGACAGAGCCCAGTGTCCATTTTCAGTCCCTCTTGCAGACTCATCCCTGTCATAACTATGTTATGTAACTAGGTGTAAATAGTAACATGCATATAGAGTCTGGTGTCTGTATATAGAGCCTGGTGTCTGTGTATCTTGTACATCTTCAGTCTGAATAAAGAGTCTGGTGTCTGTATATAGAGCCTGGTGTCTGTGTATCCTGTACATCTTCAGTCTGTATAAAGAGTCTGGTGTCTGTATTTAGAGCCTGGTGTCTGTGTATCCTGTACATCTTCAGTCTGTATAAAGAGTCTGGTGTCTGTATATAGAGCCTGGTGTCTGTGTATCTTGTACATCTTCAGTCTGTATAACGAGTCTGGTGTCTGTATATAGAGCCTGGTGTCTGTGTATCCTGTACATCTTCAGTCTGTATATGGAGTCTGGTGTCTGTATATAGAGCCTGGTGTCTGTGTATCCTGTACATCTTCAGTCTGTATAAAGAGTCTGGTGTCTGTATTTAGAGCCTGGTGTCTGTGTATCCTGTACATCTTCAGTCTGTATATGGAGTCTGGTGTCTGTATATAGAGCCTGGTGTCTGTGTATCCTGTACATCTTCAGTCTGTATATGGAGTCTGGTGTCTGTATATAGAGCCTGGTGTCTGTGTATCCTGTACATCTTCAGTCTGTATATGGAGTCTGGTGTCTGTATTCAGAGCCTGGTGTCTGTGTATCCTGTACATCTTCAGTCTGTATAAAAAGTCTTTAGTTTTATTGATTTTCTTTTCAATTCTAAGTATCTTTTACAATCTGTCAGTGGACATGCCTTTATAGATAAGGAAGAAGCTTTGTACATTTTTGGGAAAGGCTTTCCTCTAAGCAAGGCAAACACTGTTCATCAACCCTGGTATAAGTAAAACTTTTGGTTGAGGAGAAACCTTAGAGGAAATTCTAAAGGGCTAACAATGAACCATGTCCGATAATAAGCAGTCTTCAGTGGAGTCATTACAATAATGATTGTAACTGGCCTCTGTAGTCCATCTAGCATTTCAGGAGATTGTGACATGGTCTAGCTAGGAGACATTAAGATATAAAGAACATCCTTTTTATCACTCCCAACTCTTCTCAAGATAGGCTAATTGGCTAAACACTTAAACTTTGACACCAGTTGAGATGGAAGTTTGGGAAGAGAAAGCAGAGCAGACTGACAAGTTTCTCCCAGGAAAAGAGGGAAAAAAACAAACGAGACAGAAAAAATTGGCCCAAATAGGTTATGTATGAGAAATTATTAGCAGGAGATCTTTAATGCTTGCAGGAAAGAGTGAATGTCATATGCTGTTTTAGGTCATGTTCAGTTGTCACTGTTTCATTCTCTGATCTGACTTGTTTCAAGAAATTATTAATATTGTGTCCTTGATTGCTGAAGTTGTAAGTTGTTACAAGCGTGAGAAAAGATTTTTATCCTGAATGTCTGTCCAACCACTGTGTCTTTAACAATATAGTCAATTTAATAGCTTTGAGATTTTCAATGTCTTGACTTAAATAAATTCTCCATACTAGTAATTCTTGCTTTATTGATAGTACTTTGAACTTTCTCTCTGTGCTGTCCCTAGCTGTAGGTAATATTGACAATATTTGGTTTGATATGTTATTAACCTATGGATGTTTCATGTTCTCTTGTACATATTCCTGGAAATGACCTATCATTGCTTCTCACTAAAAAACATTTTTTTCAAAATATTAAAATTTTAATCATAAGTCATTATCTTTTGCCGAAAATGTAGCAAAGAATGCAAAGTGGAAGTCAGTGTTCATGTTTTATGGCAAGTGGGACCAGTTTAGAAACAGTAGTTGAAGAGTTGAGATGAAAAACAGCCAAGCTAAATGTGTTCATCTATTTCGGTTCTCTTGAAGAAAGCAACACTTCCTCACCAGGGGTTAGCAGAGAACACAAGACTATAATTAGATCTTGATGGTGCTAACTGACATGCTTCACTCCCTACATGCCTCGCCTCACTTCCTCTAAACCCTGACACTTTCTTTATGTCTGCCTCCGAATGAAGTACAATGAATGTGTATGACAGGAATAATGAGAGAAGGAAGGAATTCATGAAGGCTACATTCAACTGTTTTTAGAATGCTTTTGTTAATTAATATCAGATTGTTCTTAACATATTTGAAGAAAGACTAACGGAAGGTATTTCTACTCTTTTTAATGACTGAGTAAAACTTTTTATGTTACTCAAATTCATTTCAACTATTGTTACATTGCTAAAGGTATTAAGAAATATATTTATGGAAATTCACTGAGGGTTTTTTCTAGTTTATGAAGGTTAACTAATTTGTTATAATAAGAAATATTCAATCATTAGAAGCAAGCTGGTTTAAGACATGGGAGTCAGTTGTGTTGGATTTAAGAATCATGGAATGTGAATCTGGTTTTTACCGTGCAGTTGAATTTTGTGTGTTCAAAGGGTGTTGTGATTGATTCAGATCTGTTTGTGGTTGTTTGTAGAACTGAAACTACATTGTATTTTGTGAAAGAATCATATCATAAAAGCAGATTTTCATACAAGTTTCAAAATTTGTCATGTTTTCTCTTCCGGTAAAATATCTCTTTTGTGCAATTTTGGAAGTGAACAAATTTTCATATTTATTAAGAAGTTAGCAGATCTATGTATAAGTTTATATTTCTACAAGTTCAAATATTTTTTTCCCCTGATGAAAGAATTTTTAACATCATAATTAGTACAAGACGTGCAGTACACAGAGCTGTTTTTCTAATACTGAAAAAATGAGACAATCAGTTCTTAAATGGGTGAATTATTATTTATACATATAACAGTATTTATATATTCTGCTGGCATTGAGTTCATGGCAACCATTTTCTGGGATTAAAAAAAGATGATACTTAAAGACACTAAACCTAAAACTTCAACTACATGAGCCTACTATGATGACTTGTTGAAGCAATTGAGAGAGGTGATCAAGAAGAGGTGTGGCATGTTGATTGCTTCTTCATGACAACGCTCCAGTGCACAAAAGTCATATTGCACAAGCTGCACTTTAACAATATGGGTTTGAACAACTTAACCATTGCCTCTACAGTCCAGATCTGGCCCCAGCGACTTCTATCTGTTTTGAGATTAGAAATCGCACTTACGTGGTAAAAGATTTGGCGATGATGATGAGCTCAAGGCAGCTGCTGAGGTGTGGCTGAGGGGCCAGTCAGAAGACTTCTACTGCAAAGGCATAGATAGTCTCAAAGACAAATGGGGAAAGTGCATCAAGGACAGTCAAGTTTAAAATGACTTCTTTTTTTAAAAACTTATTAAAAATTCCAACATCCTGTGAAAATCATCAATTAGTCATAGGAGGAAAATAATTAACAAATATCATACTATAAGCTAACAAGGATGAATTGATTTGGGGTTTTTTCGAAAAAAAAATGGAAGGTTCTTCTTCAAAGAGAACTTTATACTCTATAAGCAAATTTTAAAAAAAGAACTTTTCATAATCTACAACAAAAATTGACCTCTTCCATTTGATCGTTTGAAATGATGAATTTTGCATTTTCGACACGATGGTTACAACAGTGATTCAGCGCGAGTCCATTGAATAAAACATACAGACATACGGGCCTGAAGGTCCAGTGAGATTACATTGAAAAATAAAATCAATATCATAACCATTGGCTTCTGTTTTATATCCACTTCTATGAACATATTGACACCCCCTTGTATGTTGCTAAGTAGCAAAAACACTATTTTTCAACATAAAGGATAAAACTTCATTTTTTAACTTGACTACTTCACCTGACTGTGAGTACCTACCTAAAGCTATAGTGGTTCTTGACAAGTAAGGAAACACAAACTGAGGACACTAAATGAGGACCAGCTTTCATTGCAGACTTGAAAGACCCTCAGAACCACCTCAGATGAAAGTGTCTTCCTCTCTTGATGTAAGGTCATAAATATGGTCTCAACATTTCAAACTGCTCCGTAATTTAGTCAGATGAACATGATGTATTGTGTAGTTAGTTTACATCGTAATATTGTTTTCCTTCAGACCCACTCAAGATTTATACATATAAAAAAACTTTAGTTGGCTCTTGAAATGCCACTAAGTTTTCACACTTCTAGTTGAATATAATTAAACAAAAGATTATATTTCTTTGCACTATTGGCCCCCCTAGTTGAGGGCCTCACCATCTACAGGTGAGTGGAGAGACTGGGTATAACAACCAATGAGAATGCAATGGATCAATACACTTGTTCCGTCTTGACCAGTCAGGAACTGGATACTTCAGTGCAGTTACAGAAGAAAGTGGTTAAACCTTTAATTCAATGTCAGAATACCAGTCTTGTTTTTCTTGTTTTCTATAGATGAGGAATCTTTGATGTTCTGCCAAGTATAAACTAAGGAGATTTTTACTCTTCAAATGAACTGTAGAATTGCCCTACAACCCCATGGAAGCATTAGAAGATTTTGATGATTTCATGTTGAGATAGATTGAAATGATTTGATATGGAGATACGATTCTAAGAATATTCTGTTCTTAACTAGTTTTGTGCTCTCTCTTTTGTCTCTTCCAATACATTATGTTCCTTTAATATCTTCAGCAGTGTCACCAATGCTTTCAGCCTCTGATTACTGGTTTCATCACAGACACAAACAAAGAGTTTATGTCGGCCTTAGTGAGAGCTGATTTTCTTTGTTCATGACTTTTTAATGCATTGATATTCTCATTAAATCTTTAAACATTTCAAGTTTGATTTAATGTTTAAAAGGATTAGGTAAGTTAAGTGTGAAGTACTAGGTTAAAAGATATGACTGACTGAATATTGTATTCAGTTACATGTAAATTAAGAATTACAATAAAATATACATATATATAATATTTTGGGCTGTTACATATAACTAAACTCTAATTTAGAAGATCTGTGACAATTTACAGTTTACATTTCTTGGGTGAGAAGATGTATTCAATGTTTCCCTTAAGAAATGAAATAGAAACTCTCTTTGTATTTTCAATGTTTCCCTCGGAAGCAAATTTCTAAAATAAACAGATCTCAAAATCTCAATGTACTCTTCCTAAGCTACAATTTGTTACTCTAATTTAGATATGTTACATACAACCTCTCTGTACCAAAGCAACCAATTGGTCTCTTTGATGTAAGCTATGTATAAGTAGAACTACGCAAACAGCAGTTTGAAATTCTTTGTGTTAATATGCTGCAAGCTCTTCCTGAATACCTTGAGTGCTTGCATTGCTAAGACAGAACCCACAGGTCAGCCATCATTCGGCAGTATTCTACACTCAGGCACTCGTTTGTTATTACTATTGGTAAGTCTGATTTGCATCAGATTATGTTTAAAATTTTGGTTCAGAGCGGTCAGTTTTGCAAATATTTATTACTTTATTACTTTATTTTAAAATTAGTATGGGTAAGGTTTTTTATCTTCAATGATTTGATACAGATGGTTAGTTTTCAATACTTACAAATTGTAACTTGATTACAAACGTTCAAATTGTTTTGGTATATTGTCTGGATAATGTTATTTTTCCTAATCTGTAAAGTTAACTGTAAGCCACTGGCTAGAGATTTGATGTCTTTTTACTCCAATTAAGGGCCACAGTGATCTTGCCGTATCAACTATTTAGCTCTTTAAATATGAAATTGTAGATTTGTAGACTCAGTGTCTTATGAACGGGCAGTTGACAGGGAAGAGCACCATAATCCTATCAACCTATTTTTTATTTGTTTTTTTTGATGTTCACCAATCATCCTCTGGGAAATTAACCCCCACTCTGTTAATGAATTTCTACATTGCAAGAGTGAAACAACTATGACCAGTTTTAGCTAATTTCCCCCTATTGGAAAATTTGTCATTCTTTTTTGTGTAACCATGATGTTGTAGACATTGTTAAGATTCTTTGCATTGGTCGTTAAGGCAGAAACTAGTTAAGTAAGTTTACCTTGACATTGATTTCAAAGTCACCACAATGCTTTGTCCACTTTCAATCTCTTGTTAACTCCATCAATAAAATAGTTAACAATAACTGAGGATTTTCCTTCACATAATGTCTGTAGAACCAGCTTCACCATATCATATGAACTACCCGGCAACCTATATGACTTACATGTGTCCTCTTTAGCTGCAGGGCACTAATCCACTCCACAAGCAAGTTTGCTTGGGATATAGACATAACTTCCATAGCAGTAAAAACATATTCAATATCTCTATTTTTCAGATAGTGTAACAAAGTTATACAGTTGAATGTTTTGTTTACAGGTGTAGAATTATTGAATATATTCAATGTCTCTCTTTTTCAGATGGTGTAATAAAAGTTATACAGTTGAATGTTTTTTTATTCTGGTGTAGAATTATTGAATCTATTCAATGTCTCTATTTTTCAGATGGTGTAATAAAAGTTATACAGTTGAATGTTTTGTATTCTGGTGTAGACTTATTGAATATATTCAGTGTCTCTATGTTTCAGATGGTGTAACAAAGTTATACAGTTGAATGTTTTGTATTCTGGTGTAGAATTATTGAATATATTCAATGTCTCTATTTTTCAGATGGTGTAACAAAGTTGTACAGTTGAATGGGTTTTTTTATTTATGTGTAGACTTATTGAATATATTCAATGTCTCTATTTTTCAGATGGTGTAATAATAGTTATACAGTTGAATGTTTTTTATTCTGGTGTAGAATTATTGAATCTATTCAATGTATCTATGTTTCAGATGGTGTAACAAAGTTATACATTTGAATGTTTTGTATTCTGGTGTAGAATTATTGAATATATTCAATGTGTCTATGTTTCAGATGGTGTAACAAAGTTATACATTTGAATGTTTTGTATTCTGGTGTAGAATAATTGAATATATTCAATGTGTCTATGTTTCACATGGTTTAGCAAAGTTATACAGTTGAATGTTTTTTATTCTGGTGTAGAATTATTGAATATATTCATTGTCTCTATGTTTCAGATGGTGTAGCGAAGTGCTAGGTTGTGATGGATGTTGGGTCTGCACCAGAGGATGTGGTAACAAAAAACAGCACCCTGGGTAAGTGTTCTTAGTTCTTAACCCTTACGTTGCTGAATATTATTTTGACCAGTTTTGCCCCCGTGGCTGAATTTACCAGAACTCGCCTCGCTACCGTAAAAGCGTAACTAGCACCCGTGGCTGAATATTCCAGCGCCGCCAGATGCGACTGTTTTCACAACATATGGTGTGTTTACATGGCGAAATACGGACGTTATCTTCTTTGTATACAAAACTAGTCGGCCAATCCCGTGTCACAAATGGATAATACTTACCTGGCACTTTGAATGAAATTTCTATCACCCCTGGAACGGTTTCCATAACCGAAGTAAACTTGTTTTCATTTCGGGCGCCATAACTCCATAAATTCTGAGAGCGCATGCGCGAAATCAATGCGAAACTGAAGACGAATAGTTCCTCTTGACATCGATATAAAAATTATTACAATAAATTGTCTAACACGAATTTTACAATTATTAAAAAATTGTCTATATTTCAAACGCTATAAAATCATTTAATCCCTGAGTGCACATAGACAAATTATATACGGAAAGAAAGCTAATTTTTTACTCTATATTTTACGATAATTTTTAGGACGACACGCCATCCTAAAGGAAAGATATAAAATACGAAAGCAGGGTAATGATAAACCCCGATAACATTCTGACCCCCACAGTAATATTATTAAGCTAGTAGCCCCGGGCAAACGCATGCGCTCAGCGCGTGCAGGCGGTGTATCCCCGCTGAAAAATTCACTCACACTTAACAGAAATTGTCTTTATTTCCAATTTTATAATTCAAGTTATTCGCTTTGTATACATGAAAATTATATATGGAATTGAAGGCAATTTATTCTTCTTTACGAAAAAATAAATCATAACAAATTTTTGCACTGTAGTTAGAAGTTATTACCAACGTAACGTGGGTATAACTAGTGAATAAAGTCTTTGATAATCGCCTTTCCGCGACATTTGTCGCATAATTTCCACACGTTTTATTTTGATGCAAATATGGGCAAATTACACATGAAAATGAAGGTATTTATTTCCTCTTTACGTTGATATGAAAATGATAAATATGTACCGCTTGGTTTGGAATATATATAGTTTGCAAAGATTGTACCCTCAGGTATTTGAGAACAGATTTTGATAATTGTGACATCACTTACCGCTCCTTTATTGTTTCATTGTAATTTGCAAATTTTTTATAGAATTGAAGACGATCCTTTTCTCTTTATTGTGATATAAAAATGTTGATAATGCGCTCTGTCGTTAAATGGATAGGAAGTTTAAAAAGCAGTTGGAAAAAATCGCTTCTCGGTTAACAAGATATGAATAGAGAAATTGCCTGTTTGCGCGATGCTCGTCGGGTCTTTACTGATTTTCGTTTGCATACAAATTTTATATGGAAATAAAGATCATCCTTTTCTCTACATTTTGATATATGAAATTTCAAAATGTCCCGAGAAGTTTATGTGATATAAAGTGCGAGAAAATGGTAAAAACACAAAGAATAAAGAAAAGTCGCAATTTTGCGGCACTTGCTGTATCTTTATTTTATATACTGCATATAACTTTTTTACATCAAATCGAAGACAATTATTTCTTCTTTATCACAAGGTACTCAATTTCAAAATACGCCTAGTTGTTGAGAAGATATGAACGAAATAAAGGCACATGTCAAAATCGCCGTTCAGTTTACATGATTTGAATAGAGAAATTAGCTTTTTGTGCGGCGCTTGCTGTGTCTTTATTTATTTCTGCGCATGTACAAATTTTACATGGAATGAAAGACAATCTTTCTCTCTATCTTATAGTATAAAAATTGTCAAAATACGTTGAGCACATCATGTGAAAATTGGTGTGACAAAATGGTGTAAAACTAAAAATATGTAAAAATCACCTTTTTTGCGGCACATGCTGTATCTTCATTTCAGGTGGCGTAGTTATGTATTTTATATTGAAATGAAGACAATTTCCTGCTCTTTCAAATGATCCAACCGGTATTGTAATACGCCCAAGGGTTCAGAGCATAGGGCGTGCGATAGAAGGTTGTAAGTTTGGTGTAAGTGCACGCTTGTAAGCAAACGATAGCACGCGCGGGTCGGTAAGCTCGTGCGAGAGGGGAGAAAGTGCCCACAGGCTATTAGCACGTGCGGCGGGGAGTGGGGGAAAATTGAGTGATTTTAACATTTATTTTCGGTACGGTAAATGTTATCAATGTTTGCATAATTTTCGGAACATGTACGCGCATTATTTAGAACACCAACGAAACAAAACACGGTAGCTTAGCGACAGCCGGACGGAAAGTACAAGCATTGAACTGAGACTACTGCTAGGCAATAAATTTCCGGGCTCTGCTACCGAGACCCGCAGTCATAATTAGTTAGCGTGAGAAAAATAGAGTGTGCTACTCGCATCCCGCTAAGGGGACTTGCGGTCAAAGCTAATTTCATCCCGGAATATTCCGGGACCCGCATCGTAAGGGTTAATACCTTTCCTAGATCTTTCTTGATATTCTTGAAAAGTTTACACTTTCTCAGAAAATGACTGCTGCCTTATGCTTTCTTATGAATATAATTCCAGCTCATTTTTGATAAATTTGTTTAATGACATCACATAGCGTTGACTATAGTCTTTAGTTTTAGTTTTATGTAGTCTTAAAATGTTAAAACTGTTAAGCAAGTTTTATAATGACAAACCGAGACCAACTTCAAAATTCACATATTTATTCATAAAGTTTGGCATTGTGGGGAATTCTCAATGATTACATAACCCTTGATCAAGCATTGATCAAGCCCGAGCATGGGGCCAATTTGGTCCAAGCAACACGTGAGACCAAATTGGTGGTACGAACAAAAGCAGTACATAGTACATAGGCAAGCAGTGCCTATGCCCAAGCGTTGGGACCAAAACTGGGATAAGCGTTTCTGAGCATCAGAATTCCCAATTTTGGCTACTATTCACGGGTTGCACGTGCAGGAATTAAAACAGGCGAGTGACGGGGATGAATTGTCATCTGTGATGATAACGAAACTGATAACGAAACTGCAGACAAAAACAAAGTCATGACCAAGCATCGGTCACGCCTGAGCATCAGGACCATATCTGGTGTAGCACTCTGACCATCAGACACCAGGTATTGCAACTGCGAGAGACACTGGTAACATGATTAACAAACAATACACAATATATATTGAACAAACTCATAGTGGTGTAACATACATGGTGCAACACAGCATTACATAATAAGGATTTACAAGGTTGAAGATAATGGATAGTGGTGTGTAGGTGGCTGAATACGTTGTTACATAACATGGTAGGTAGAATTCCCAGATAAGTAGGTTCTAATGAATAGTAGTAGGTAGAAGGTATATTAGCTATGAAGATCCTTGATGAACTTCACAGACACAAGAATGAAAATAGACAACTTGCATGCTAAAACTGTATAGCAAGGTGGCTGAAGGGGAAGGAGGTGGGTAACAGTATTTTTTTCTCGAGTCAAAAACAACGATGAAAGCATAACAAAGCAAAACTGCTGCACATGCGCAGAACATATAAGAATCATTCGCAATTCTTCGACTGATTCCGGTTTAAGTATGAGGATATTGATTGGTCAAATTAATAAAAATACTAAGAATAATTTCCATTGGTTATGAGGAACTAAACAGAAGTACACGAGGTAACAGTAATATAATAGAGAACATTTCTGGACGATGTGTCCGTATCCTAAAGTAATTATGATCACGTAAATAAAACTTCATGAAGAAGTGACTATGCACTGACGAAGGTATAAAAGCGCAACAAAGTATAAACATGTAAGTTACTGAATATGATGGACAGTATCAGGAGAACAATACGTAATTACATATTTTTAAAAATCGAAGTTTAGTACAAGCAATTGTGCAACATGCATAAAATGAAACAACGTCTCTAATGTCATCATAAACGTGCTTAATATCTTTAAGCTGAGATTTATAATGACAAACCGAGACCAACTTCAAAATTCACATATTTATTCATAAAGTTTGGCATTGTGGGGAATTCTCAATGATTACATAACCCTTGATCAAGCATTGATCAAGCCCGAGCATGGGGCCAATTTGGTCCAAGCAACACGTGAGACCAAATTGGTGGTACGAACAAAAGCAGTACATAGTACATAGGCAAGCAGTGCCTATGCCCAAGCGTTGGGACCAAAACTGGGATAAGCGTTTCTGAGCATCAGAATTCCCAATTTTGGCTACTATTCACGGGTTGCACGTGCAGGAATTAAAACAGGCGAGTGACGGGGATGAATTGTCATCTGTGATGATAACGAAACTGCCACTATGATAGTGATGATGATACAAAACATCACTGAGAATACCCCAAACCGAGCCATATAAGAATCATTCGCAATTCTTCGACTGATTCCGGTTTAAGTATGAGGATATTGATTGGTCAAATTAATAAAAATACTAAGAATAATTTCCATTGGTTATGAGGAACTAAACAGAAGTACACGAGGTAACAGTAATATAATAGAGAACATTTCTGGACGATGTGTCCGTATCCTAAAGTAATTATGATCACGTAAATAAAACTTCATGAAGAAGTGACTATGCACTGACGAAGGTATAAAAGCGCAACAAAGTATAAACATGTAAGTTACTGAATATGATGGACAGTATCAGGAGAACAATACGTAATTACATATTTTTAAAAATCGAAGTTTAGTACAAGCAATTGTGCAACATGCATAAAATGAAACAACGTCTCTACTGTCATCATAAACGTGCTTAATATCTTTAAGCTGAGAATATACATTAGTCAATAAATATCAAATTCAACCTTAAATTGCATTTGTGAAGGTTGAATTGATCAATTTTAAATGGTATGATTGAGAACATTTTTGCTTCATTTTAGTTTAGGTGTCGTTTGGGGGGGGGGGGGGGGGGGGTTGAAGGTTTAGACACACCCAATGCATCAAAAACCAGTGAAAGATGTAAATCTAAAATCTCAAGATTGCTCGAGCTTAGCCATTGTGCATCTTTTATGTACAAATTTCTAACATCAACAAGGAATTAAGGCTGAATGGTTGTCCCATACTGATGTATCGTAGCATGCCAAGGGAGGTAATTCTGATGCAACTATTGGCATAAGAAAGCTAGACTATCTGTGTATATTTTAGCCTTTCAAAAAATGAAACATTAGAATATCACTGATTGATGCAGGGTTTGTGGTTTGTAAAACTATCATTAGGCCTTTCTCAAAATTAAAGTTTTTGTTTTTTTATGTTTTGATAACTGATTTGATGCTGAAGAAATGGCTGACAGGCTGGCAGGCAGCTATTTTGAAGGCGCATAATGTATAAAGATGTATGAAGGCTGCAGGCTGATGGATACAGGCAAGTGTTTGCCTATTTCTGTATCTGTCTGCCAAGATAACACGTTCCACCTTTCTCAGACAATGGAAGTGATATAACTCAATCTGAGACATCACAACAGTTGCAACCATTTAGTGATAGGTAGCACAACTTTGTGTGGCTGCAGTAGGTGCCAAGTATGAGAGGTTCTAAAATGGTGGGTGTTTGACAGAGATGCAGGCTCTCTTCTTGCAGACTCATAATCGTGAAGAGTTAAGGTGACATTGAAGAAGGTGTCTGGCAATAAAAATGCATCATGCCATCAATCCTGTACGCATGGTGTATGGGAGGCTCCAGTGCTTGAACTCAGTGTACTTCAGAGACCTCAGTACTTTAGGTGCTGACTTCCCTTTCCTTCATCATTCATGATGTTTTTTGGATGCCAGGTACTTGAGATTTTTTTGCAAAACGTTTCTGTTGATAAGGATGCAAATTTTCTGCTCAACCTCCTATATGTTCCTATTGTACAACAGGTATCAGATGAAAGGAATTCAGACTTTCTCAGGCTCTTTTGACTAATTGTAAAGATGAAAGTCCAGATGTTAATGGTCATCAGAATGTACCATATGTCTTAGATTTGTTTTTCATTGTCAATGAGTGTATGCCTTCACATAGCGTCTCTTAAACAAACTAGGAACATGCACAACTACGTATCCAATTCAGAATTTGGAATTTAAACATGTAGGGGAAGGCTTGTGGTTCAGAATTAATGTCAAATTTAGACAAAAGCATGCATGTACGGTTCAAAAACATATTGCTTCGGAAGCTGTTGTTATTGGCATTGCCAATTGAATCAATTTAAAGTCACAGTCTCATTTTTGCAAGGCAAATTGTAATGCAGGCCGGACAAATAGTTCATCACTCACAGATATCTTTCCCAAGACGTTTGCAACAATTTTCAGAAATCTGCGTGCATTCTAGCCCTCAATAATGAAGTTAAAAACACCCTACCCTATGTTTTTGGCGAGCGTTTGTCCTTACCACGTCATTTCGCTAAGGCCATGACGTGGAACACATGAAATTTCCAAGCTAAATATCCAATGAAATAGCTAAAAGATTCCCTTTTTTCAAATACAGAAATAACAAAAAGGTGGTAAACTCTATGAAGAATGCGTTTGTCATAAGTATCGGCGCTGCAATCACTAATTTCCAGTATTGCGTATTGCTCGCGATGGGTTTGCTCTTGATTTGGTCACTCTTCGGTCTGAAACGGTATTCGCCAATAAGCAGCGTCATCCTAAACTTTAAAACGGGCTTAAAAATGAAAATCTTTGCAGACGCGACAGTTTATATTGGTGTAAGTGATCGTAATTTTGCTTGTGAAGAATGATTAGCCCAGTTTGATTGCCTTACAAAATTGAGACTATGACTTTAATGCTGTAACCATTGAAACTGAAAGTAGCCCTCAGCGATGGGAGTCAACTGGTTGGAGGGCTGATGATATGTTAACTGGAGGGGAGTAGGTTTGACGTTACCATGGAAAAGTTATCTATGGCCATGAGAAGAATTTTATCAGTTGCAGACAGAGACCGTGGAGAAATTTGTTTATCCTCCTTGCTGGGATTAAATTTGTCATGGATATCTTTAGGACTGCCAATGTCTTGAGGCCTTTAACGATAACAAGGGTCTGTACTGTCTGGTGAACTGCTGGACAACTCAGTGGTCACAATGATTGACATGTGAGGCTCAGTGGTCAAAAGTGAGATAAAATTAGAATAATAGGGCAAGAGGTGCATCATGTAAAAGGACTGATCTACAAACTCAATGAAAGTTTTGGTGAAAGAAGTTGTTTTTTCAAATAGTTTGGGTGTCCATTTTTTTTATCTGGTTTCAGCAACTGTGTCCTCTCTTGTGTTATCTAAATAACAGCTCGTGAATTTTTTCTAAAATCTTTCTTTCTTAAACAGTTTTGTTCAACTTTAACCGTAAATCTAGTAATTTCAGTGTCGATACTTATGACAGATGCATTCTTCATTGAGTTTATCACCCTTTCTTTTCTTTTTGTATTTGAAAAAAGGTAAGCATTAGTTATTTTCATTGCATATTCAGCTGGGAAATTTCTTGTGTTCTACGTCATGGCTTTTGCAAAATGACGTAAGGAATGATGGTCGACAAAGGCATAGGGTAGGGTGTTTTGAACTTCATTATTGAGGGCTGGAATGCCACAGAGTTCTGAAAATTGTTGCAAAGTCAGGTGAAATATTTCTTAGAGTGATGAACTATTTGTCTTGCGTGCATTACAATTTGTCTTGCAGAAATGAGCCTATGACTTTGATAAACGTCTAGAAATAGAAAGTGTACCGTGGATTGGTGCAGTTCAACAGGTTTATTCCAATTGGCCGAGAGTGATTGTATATCAGTTAAGAATCGTCAGTCTAGCTCAGTGGCACAGTTTAACCCCAAATTCCACTCCCAACCTACAACACATGGCACTCTTGGAAATTTAATCACCATGGAAACAGTTTTCTTGAAGGTATAGACAGATTTCCTTCTGATAAAGCCTAAAATAAACTGGGAAAGAGTTGATCCATGGGGGAGATATAATTAGCAAATGGGCTGGAGATAATGTATACACTTCTAAGTATACAACTTCCTCGTCTGTCAAACCCCAATTTTTTCTGGAAACATTCAGTTTGATCTTGTACATCTGATGACGTAAGAACGCCTATGGTGGGTCCTCTGAGCATGAGTTGCAGCCAGTGCTAATTTGGACACAAGAGGTTACCAGCTCTGGTGCTATTTCATGTTTTTCTGCTTCAGGCTCTATACCTGTAATTAATCTCTCCCCCTCTTCAGATAGTCCCCCTCCCTACCCTACCCTCCCCTGAACAGTCCCCCTCCCTTTCCCCAGAATAGTCCCCCATTTGTCTAAGGAGTGCCAGTTGCTATTCTTGTCCCGCCTACCTTGTTCCAAATGGCTGGGTAACTCTCTGGCAAACATTATGCCAGTAGCTTTGTGATTGCTTGTTAGTGAACAGGAAATATCCCAAGAAACTTGGATTGTGATTGTTGTGACTTTCATCAGTACCCTATGTATCGTATAACATACACTGTTTAGATATCACAAAATATGTATCAATTTTAGGAACAATTTTTCTATGTTTGAAATGTGAAATGATTTGTCTTGAAAGCTGTTGCTCTGTGGTATGTGGAGAGGTTTGGAAATAGAAAATAGACATTTTTACAAAATATTTTGGAAACTTTTCAAGAAGCAGGTGTCTGATGTTTGAAAGACATTAGGAGACTCATTAGGAACCCCGTTACAGTAATTGGTGGTCATGAACAGTGAATGAGCAACAGAATCCCCAAAGTTTTCCAGTTCATGCATGGAATGTTTACTGGATTGTGAAACTCTAAAAAAGGTCGGATTGTGTGTGGAGATTCCACCTGAGGTCGGATACATCCAGTCTCGATGGATATCTAAATCACTCTGGAGCTAATACTCAGTGGCTGGGGTAGGAGTGAGTGCTACACTGTGTTCTGTGTACCAAGGACCCTTCTGTTCAACTGGTATGCTGACCAAATACACTTACACTGTGAAAGCAAGTTGACAATATCGTTTTGTTTAGCAAAGTCTGAGTGTATAATCTGACAACTGTATGCAGTTTCCATAAACAACTACTCACCTTCCTCAATTTCATGAGAAGAGTTTAGAAACTAATGCTCCAAATGTTGACAATGAATGTGATTTCATTTAATATGACCAAATTGGACAATTTCATTGAGAACAATTTGGAAAATATTCTTCATTATTGGACATCCAAAGTATTTACATTTTGGTGAATTTCAAAGTTTCTTTTATCTTTCCATGCAATTACATTTACCTTTTATGAAGATAAAAGTGCTACATTTGTTGATATCCACCATATTCTGTGAACCATTGGACATTGTCAATGACGAACTAACAATGTCCACTCAGACTGCTTTATCTAGTTGTACTGATATCTTTGAACTGTATATTTATCTGTGATGGTAACCAAATTGCCCAAGCCTTTACGAAAGATCTGGAAAATGCTCAAATGTGTTCGTGACAAGATTAAGGTAAGATACAGAGAAAAGTCATTGTGTATATATTTTATTTACTCTTGGAAATCCTTAAGTCTGCATTTTGCCCACATGTTTACCCAAATGGATATTTTAATTTTATTTAATATTTTTCCAAAACAATTATTTATTCCCCAAACTATCATTTCAGAGTCTACTAGTAATTGTTCATATACGTTCATGAAGGTGAGTTGCAAGTGAACTCGGTCATTGTATTCATGCCGACAAACAACGATTATGTCATGGAGAAGTGAAAAGTAGTCTCAGCAATTCTTAACATCTGTTGATCATATATATAGTAAGACAATCCTAATTGAACAAAGAGTAAAACAAACCACATTTAAAACATTTTACATTTCATATTATTCCATAGGAAATGAAAAACTGTTGGTTTTGAAGTCTCTTTGACACATGTATGCTAGACTCACTGAACACATGAATAGAAAAAAAGTTATGTCAGCCAATCGTATCACAGGTTATTTTTAGGAAAACTGTAATTCCCGTGACCATTATGAAAACTTTAATACCTGGCATATTTGTGCCTGCTTGGGTAAGAAAAGGTTTTTTTTATTGTAACCATTGGTACGGTACATGGCAAGGGAGATAAGCAGTGTCACCTTATATTCTCACCAACCCCTTGTTACCTATTTCAGTCATGATCAGTTTGTTTTGCTCTAGGTTCAAATGCAGTTCCATATCTAATTCTATAAGACAATCTATTGCTGATACTAGATAACTGTAGGACTCTGATGAGGCTCAGCAAAACAGTTAGTCTGCATTGTGGTTCCATAACTGTGATCTCCCATTGGCCAGGGTAAGAGAAATATTCTTGTGAGTGGTGTCTGCTACAATGAGATAACCCCTAGCATATTGTATATCAACATTGGCTACAGCAATAATTCATGGCAAGTGATGGAAATCATATTTCCCAGTCAGTTAGTAACAAATAATATCCCATTGACTGTTGTGTATGCAATCAGGTTAGGAAAATAGAATATAAAAAGAATCTTTAGACATTACAGAATTCTTTGAGTAACATTTGAGAAAAGGGAGAAATTAAAAAATAAGATTTTTATGTATAAGTTCAAGATGACTGTATACTTTCATTTGTTTGTCTGTTTCAAACAGACACAATTCATAAACAAGACTTTATAAGCTCCAAAAACTCATTAAACTTCTATTGTTAAGGCAAATAACTTTTTATTGAATTCATTTTTGCCAAATAATTATGATTGGCCAAATTGAAGAATTTCACTTCATTGGCAATGGGAATAAGGTGAGAGTTTGATTGGTTGCCCACATGTCTTCGTACAAACGTGTGTACGGGTGTAGTTTGGTGTGGCTGCAATGCTTTTTGTTACAATTCTACTCTATTCCTAAATATGTCCAACATATCACATGAAAATTGTTCTTGTACAAACACATTTGGAACAACATGATATTAAAGAGCCACTCCGGGATTTTCATAACATATGATTTACCTTTGATACGAAACTAAATGTCATATTTGTTGATAAAAAATAAAAACTCTTTACCTTTTCATGTCCAAAAGACATAAAAATGACAAATATAGGTTTTTCATGAAAATCTAAAAACAGCCTTATAAATGTAGTGGTGTAGATAGCACATCCAATAAACATGGATACTAGTTAAAGAACCTAACAAAAACTATCAACTCCTAACTGCTCTCCTGGCTGTTTTAGATAAGTCTCCAAAATTATGTTTGACTATTCGACACGCGCCACTGTCATGATTTTCAATCATGATTGCTTCGTTCTACCTTCATATTGTCACTGTAAAAGAATAATAGGGTTTAAAAATTGTCTTTTTGGTAACAGTTGATACTTCGCGATCAAATGACACCATTGATTAAGTTTGGCATATATGACTCCAACAACTCACGGAATGGCTCTTTAATGTACTGGTGCATATCAAATAGGTTATAAAGAAAAAAACGGGATCGTCTCGTTCACCCAGCAGGTTGGGGGGATTAAACATTCATTATATTCAAAATTCAAAATTTATTTCTTCGAGTTTATGTACTTATCTCAATTAGCATGAAAAAATCTTGGTTCATCTATTTAGACTGTTTACATCTTCTTCAGTTGATATATATATTTTCTTTCCATGTTATCTCTGTATGCATAATGTTTACTCTCACTTGATACTTATTGACAAATTTGACCAAATATTTTGCAGGACTGTCTGAACTTTCACATGCATTAAATGAATATGGAGATATAAATTAATGTTTGGTGAATGTAAGGGAGTTCATATATACATCTTAGATTTTGCAATGGATAATATATACTTACATATTGATAAAAATTGAAAGTAATTTGTAATGCTATGTTCATTATTTTTCCATCTTTTTGTTGAGAGCTTAACACATCTGAACCCTTTACTTTGAATAGGAGCCAGAGCAATTCACCACAGTTTTAGAAGTCTGAGTGATTTGATCATCCCTTTGATTTATAGGCATCACATCTTACATTTGACAAGAAGTTGTAAATTTGAACACTTAATTTTGGTTTTCGTGATTACCCCCCTAAATTGGTGAAATGTAGATATAGACTTGGGCAGTGTTCGTACAAGATGGAATTCTTGTTACATGTTGGTTCATCACGGTGAAATGAAAGGTCGCTTTGGAAATTTATGATCTTGACCCTCATTCCAAGGTCACAAAGAGATATTGTCTTTTGCTCTTGCTCAAGTGGTATCTGTAAAGCCATTTGCAGGATCCTCTTTATGACTAACATATTGCTACATATAGGCTGTGAAATTTTTAACATTGAAAGCTACATGTTAAGCTTGTCGGCGCAATATCTCAAAAATCATCCAGAAATGTGGAAAAGATAAAACGATAGAAGATTGTTCATCATGATGAGGTAATTCACTGACCAGCTACACCTGCATGCTTGCATACTGAATTACTCAATGCCTCACTGCCACCTTGCAAGTACCAAAAACTTGGTGACATTCTGTGACATAATGCAAAAACTGCATCGAGTCTTATATTTCGAATATACAGTGAATGCACAGGTAATGCATATCTCTCGATATTACGCACGATCTGTACTCAGGTAATCTGTCTCGTAACTTATTTGACAAATATGTCAAATTCAGGTAAAAAAAAAAGTTGATTCTAAAAAACAAGAATGTTAAAGTAACTTTGCATTAAATCTGCATGATCTACGATATCAGAAATCAAAACTTACATCCGCTATCTTAATCCAATAACAATGATTATGTCATTATTTTTAAATCAGTTACAATTATGCTTTAATAAACAATATTTCATCCTTTAATCTCAGTTCAGAGTTTAAGTAAACTCAAAAGCTGCACACTTTACCAGTTCAGCTGTTTTCAACTGTCCATATTCTTTTCATTTTGTTCAGAGCTGACCATACATTTGTATAACTTTAAGCCAACTTATATTCCACTTCATCAATAGAAAACTTAAGTGAGGGCCTAGATTCTCATAGGCCTTGAAATAGCCAATTTGAACTGAATAAGAATGCTATAGTGCCTTTCAAGAAACATTTGTTTAGCTTCCAACAGATTATCTACAAAATATCACTCATCAAAAAGTCAATGTGACAATTCAAATGCATTAATTCTAAAAATGAAGACACAATCTAGTGAATTAATTAGCAAGTCTATTTAGCTCAGCATAAGAAAACGAAGCAAGAAAAGAAATCTCCTTTTAATTTCTTACACTTGACAGAATTATTTATTTTATTTCATTTTCAGAAACTCATGCTACTCTGCTTCTTTAAGAGTTTACTATGTCCTTTTTTAAGATATCTTTCAAATAAATCTTTCGAAAAATAAAACAATTCGTTTACATACACAAATATACATACACAACACATCTGTTTTTTGTAGCCAGCAATCATTCAATGTTAGATAATATAACAAGAAAAGACTGTTTACCAGAAACAAAGACCAAGACATGGTAGATTGTAAATGTGTTGAGATGCTTGTCCTGTTGCATAATCCTTCAGTATGTTGAACCAACCAATGAAACCGATACATACAGTTTATAGAGGCTCACACAGCATGGCCTGACCTGAGAGCCCCCACCCCAGTATAGGGTCAGGCTCCTTGGGGGTTCTACACTCGCTCTCACAAAGCATGGTCGACCTGAGAGCCCCTACCCCAGTATAGGGTCAGGCTCCCTGGGGGTTCTACACTCGCTCTCACAAAGCATGGTCGACCTGAGAGCCCCTACCCCAGTATTGGGTCAGGCTCCCTGGGGGTTCTACACTCGCTCTCATGGATATCTGATACCTGGATTTGGTAATACACAAAGAAAAGAATCTGAAGTGTTTATCATTGATTGATTAATAAAAAGGTGCTAAAGGTGTTTTAAGAACAATAACAAGGAGATCTAAATAATTTATCTTTTTATTCAATAATTTGATATGCTCATAAAAAAAATTAATTCAATTGCATATATGCAAAGTTTAGGAATTGTCATTGTTGAAAGTGGAATACTTATTTCTGAAACATAAAATGAAAATGTGCTAATATTATATAAGATGAAATAAAATCTTTATTTAAACATTCAATATAGTATGATTTAGAATACTCAGTGAATGAAAATATTTCACAATTTTTTTATTTTGTTTTATTTTCTTTCTCATTAGTGCAAATCACCATTATGTATTACTAATACAATGTTACACATTCAGTTCATTCATATACATGATGATTGAGAGCAGCTTGACAAGGAGGCTGTAATGAGTTAATGAGGAGGTAATCTCAGAGCAGACCATGCACTCACTGGGAGTTTATCAGACCTGTGTCCAGCCCTCACCCCTGGCCTCCCCCTCCCACAACCCCCCTCCTGCTATCTCTGATGAAGGATCATCTTGCCTGGGTACCATCTTAGGAGCCAAAGTGGACTCTTCCATAGGGTGATCAGGCGGTGCCCCGGTCCTTCTCTCCACCTCTGTACTGGACACAAGTATTAACACTCTTTCAATACAGCATGACTGAATTACTTCCATTTCCAACTCTCATTCCACAATGAAAACAAACAGAGCTGTGGTTTTAGAACTGGACCCCCTCCTCCCACCCCCACGGTAGTGCCGTGTCTGAACACTGAACAGATGATGAAGGAATGTGAGTGAGGTAGGGAGGCAACAGGCCTGCGAGGAGAGAGAGAGTGAACTAGCATCTTCCTGTAACCCCATGTCCTACTGCTGCCAATAACAGCCCAGGCCAGCCAGCCATTAGTCCACGGGCAGACTCCCAGAGTCAAACAACTCGGCAATAATGAAGAAACTAGCTCTTAATTTACTCAAGGTGAGTTGCCCCTTCATCTTTATCCAGTGCCCCATTATTTCACCATATGCCTATCACTCGTATCACCTTTCAATCCAACATCCTGTCTATATACCACTGCATGACCAACTCGTGTTTATAAACTTTATGTCCCAACCAAATGTAAGGGTCATTATCTCCTCCTTTCCATCAGAGTATATATACATTGTATTGTGATATGTGTATGTGTCTAAAACTGTCATTGATGCTGAATATGTACACATTGATAGATGAGTTTTCAAAAGATATCTGTTATGGTCGATATTCCAATTGTGCAATAGTGTCCATGTTTACCAAAGGGAATGATATTTAATGGCAATATCTAACAAAATATTTATCAATGAAATCCAGCTAATACCAACAAATGCCACATAAAACATGTTGATTTACATGCAATCTAATTTGTTTATTCTGTTGTATCTGATCCGTAGAACCTCAGATTAACCATCACATATATATTGATTACTTAATTCTTATGTCCATTGAGGAATATTCCAAATATGAAATTGAGAGAGATACACGCAGCATATAGATAACTATGTGTTCTCTCCAGGCAGAGAATGAGCTGTATTCCCCAGGAGTCAGGAGTTATTTATAGGCAGAATGATAACACACTTATCAAGTGAGGTATCTTCTTGCTTGTCCCAGACCCTTGAAGTGCCCTATCTCATCTCCCATGAATGAACATGAATTTGCCTACACCTACGACATGGTAGATGCATGGGCACAACATTTCAGGGTTGATATTACTCATATTGACACAATGTTGTCATGATGTGGGGTGTCATACTGAGATCGAGATTTCAGCAGTATGTTTGAAAATAGATTTTTGCAAATTTTACCCTTTTTATTATCATTTTATATGATAAAAGGGTAATTATTTTTCATTCCAAACCGTATGTAATGGGAAATATTGTTAGTGAATGATCAAACAATATCTACTACAAGATAATGTTAGACAGTAGTTTTTTTAACAATGCCCTGCCATCTTCAAGAACACGACATCACAATTGTTTTACATCATCAAGAACATGACACCACAATGCTATGACATCATTAATATTAATTAATTAAATTCTCAAGATATTTCATAGACTAAATTTAAGTCCATTGTAATGATAGCACCCAACAATATCCTACACATATGTTCGTAAGGCAAATGTTGCCTCAATGATAACAGTGATTGAAACACTGCTGTACATGGAGTAGATATATAACAACAACTGAGCAATGATATTCCAACATAAAGTGTTTATACAGCACAAGTAGCTTCTGCTGATTGCTTCTGGAGGGTGTCAGATCCATGCAGAATAGACTTCTGCTCACCAGGTTGTGCACTCTACCAGTACTGCCCAGAAATAGTAGTGGTATCAATCCTCTAAAGATGCATTTAGTTTGATTGATCATCCAAAACTGTATTCTATAGGAGATATCGCTTTGGGAAGATTATTCATTGAGAAAAGTAAAAGTCACTCGACAAGCCTCAGAATGTTTAAGTTGTGGGGAAAGTGTTAGGCTCTTCTTGAATGTACAAAATGGCTGAGTGAAATGTTGTGTTTTGATTCTGCCTTTAGAAACACAAAGTGAGCTGTTTGGTGTGACCTAAATCTGGATGTGTGCATTCCATATCCATCATTCAGTGCCTCCAGCTGATTGTCTTCATACTTCATCTGCTCGACATGTATATCCAGTTTACATAAAGTTTCTCCTATTGTGTTACTGAGTCACTTGCAGATTATTCCATTTGTCCGTTCAGTTTCCCGTCTTACAATGACACTAGCTTTTTCTTCTTATCATGTCTTTAGCAAAGTGATCATGTAGCCACTTCTCTGTTATGTAAAGGAGAAGAAAGAAAATGTTCAGTTTTCGATTTTTTTATATTAGAAATATTTTTTGTCATATATATACTTTTAATTTATTTTTAATTCACAAACTACAGGCATCCTTCTTACATAAAATGCTGTGAATGTCAAGAATGCAATGCAACTGAAATAAATTACAAAGCGAGATGGAGATGCTGACACCATTAAGTAACTAACTGACAATTATATAATAACTAATTGATAACTAAATAATTCTACAATATCTAAGTGATGTGTCTTTATATATTTGAAGAAGATCCAAGTTATCTAAAAAGATCAATAATCGATATAAGAAATTCAATATAATGAAATTGTTCATTTTTGTGGAGTTTATCTTTCCTTCCTTTTTCCTTTTTTTGTCTCCTATTCTGTGATATATTTCAGCCTGTGCATTGTGGATGTAACACCCCCTCCCCTTGAATCACCACCTTAATGGGAGAACTAAGAGTATACAAACAGTGTCATTCCCAATTTACAGGAAGCCTAGAAGGAAATTCCAGGGGCACAATGTTCTCTAACACATGTCATGTTCACATACACAATACTCCAGTGTTACAGTGGTGTAGCTGACCCTGCTACTTTCTTCACTTAGTACAAGTGGCTCATCCCTTTATACTTATCTTTTAGCTTTTGTACAAGTGGAATATCCAATGCATTACTTCTTGAATATTCAGGAATTTTCAATCCTATTAAAGGATTAATGTTGCTACTAAATGTTGCATTCATACTTGCATTCATGTATAATTACTTGATTGAGATTCATTTAGTCACACTTGAGTCATGAACTGGAAAGATTGTGTCAACAAGGTCAAATATCAGTCAGTTTCTTGAATTGATTGATTCAAAATTTTGCTTTGGTCATTATTGCTTTTATTGTGATATGATATTTGTTTTTATCCCCCGCCCAACATAGTTGGCGGGGGATATTGAAATGATCTCTGTCCGTCCGTCCGTTCGTCCGTCTGTCCCGATAATGTTTCCGGAGCACAACTCCAAAACGGTGAGACCTATCTCGACGAAACTTGGTATGTGCAACGGGCATCATGCGGAGATGTGCCTTTTGGGGTTTTCAACTTCTTTGCATTTTTATTTTTACCCGTTGCCATGGAAACGTAACATAGGATTTTGTTTCCGGAGCACAACTCCAAAATGGTGAGACCTATCTCGACGAAACTTGGTATGTGCAACGGGCATCATGCGGAGATGTGCCTTTCGGGGTTTTCAACTTCTTTGCATTTTTATTTTTACCCGTTTCCATGGAAACGTAACATAGGATTTCGTTTCCGGACCACAACTCCAAAACTGTGAGACCTAGCTCAACGAAACTTGGTATGTGCAACAGGCATCATGCGGAGATGTGCCTTTTGGGGTTTTCAACTTCTTTGCATTTTTATTTTTACCCGTTTCCATGGAAACGTAACATAGGATTTCTTAAAGGTTGTTTGTAGAAAAACAACATGATCACTGTTCAATATTCCACAACTAGTATCCTTAACTACCCTTTCCCTTTGGTGGGGGATATAGCTGACTCTGTCAGCTTGTTCTATATTCTGATGTACCAACTTCCCTAATTGATAACAATTTAAATAATTACAGGTCTTTAATATCTTCATTGTTTTCGATACCATTAAATCAATTCCATGAAAGTTACATGTATACCAGATTGATGTGGTGTTATAGTTCACTTCAGATGATACAGATCTGATGTCACTGGTTGAGGTGATGTGATAGTTCATCTCAGGTGATACAGATCTGATGTCACTGGTTGAAGTGATTTGATAGTTCACCTCAGATGATACAGGTCTGATGTCACTGGTTGAGGTGATGTGATAGTTCACCTCAGGTGATACAGGGGTGATGTCACTGCTTGAGGTGTTGTGATAGTTCACTTCAGTTGATACAGATCTGATGTCACTGGTTGAGGTGATGTGATAGTTCACCTCAGATGATACAGATCTGATGTCACTGGTTGAGGTGATGTGATAGATCACCTCAGGTGATACAGGGATGATGTCACTGGTTGAGGTGTTGTGATAGTTCACCTCAGGTGATACAGATCTGATGTCATAGGTTGAGGTGATGTGATAGTTCACCTCAGTTGATACAGATCTCATGTCGTTGGTTGAGGTGATATGATAGTTCACCTCAGATGATACAGGACTGATGTCATAGGTTGAGATGATGTGATAGTTCACCTCAGATGATACAGATGTAATGTCACGGGAGGCCATACATTTCCACATGTTATTGACTAGGAAAACTTCTCCTTCAGGTTTGTGATATAGAAATATTAATGTTGAGAGAGCTAGTTTATTAAATATTTTGTGAACAGTTCATGGAAATAAAATATTTTTATTTCATTTTCACGATCCTGAATTTTAGTGGTATGAATAGACAAGAATATTTCAATGACTGTCTTATGACTTTCCTTATCCTGGAAAGATGGACTATTTGCTATAAATTTATCAAATGTTAATGTGTAAGTCATGTACAACTGTGATAAGAGTAGACTTCCTAAATCAAACATTCAGCTGTCTATAAAGAATGGTTGCAGTGTAAAACTAACCCAATGTTCACACACAAAAAACAAGAGTTTGAGGTTGACAGTAATAGATACTACTTTCACAGGTGATGTAAGTCAAACTAACCCAAACTTCTACTTATCTATATATACACAGTAGACTGAAGTATATCTGAGCTGAAGTAGATGGATATCGGTCAGAGAGATCCTGGAGATAAGTAAAACCTGGAAGGACTGACCCTTGCTGCTCCTTACCAATCTAGACTGAAAGTATAAGTTACTGTTTCCACAGGGTGGTGAGAGGGTGTGATTTTTCATTTAGACAATTTCTGTGACGAAAAATGAAAAAGTATGTAATAGTTTAACGATCAGGATGCTGTTGATATCAGCGACTGAATCAGGTTGTGTCAAACCCTTCTGGGAGGCCCTTTACTAGACATGCACCTTTTGGAGGGGAGTACTCTTGGATTGGCCATGCCTCAATCTATCCTGGAATACTTTAAAACCTGGAGCTATAGGGGAAATGACATAAGCAACAAGGACAGCAGGTTTATGTTGTTAAGTTGTTTTGCATTTCCGATGGAAAATGTCGCCATAGACATGTATACTATAAATGTTTACAATATGTACCTCAATGATGAAACTTTTAAGTGACCAACTGACCCAAACCTTGTTCCTCTCCAAGCTAGATGAGTGTATATGAGAAGTGAAGGGTGAGTCAGAGGTGCTCCCAGCTGCCAGATGATCCATCTCCTGGACTGGCACACTCCATCTGCAACTTGTAGACAGGTGCTCTTGGGGAAGGGGTGGGGGTGACCAGGGGAAACAGTTGGGTAAAATGTGGGGTGCAAAACATTGAAGGACATCATATCATACTCTTGACGGGTTTGATATGGTAAATTCCTTACCTTTATCATAAAAATGTTGAAATCTTTGTCGCTTTAGGTACTATAACCTGATGAAAGTGCTTCCTACATAATTATCATAAAAGAATTGTTTTGTTGAAGTACTACATCTTGGGTTCCACTTACTTCTGTCATTGAAGGAGTGTTGGGTTTTACTTACCTCTGTCATTGAAGGAGAGTTGGGTTCTACTTACTTCTGTCATTGAAGGAGTGTTGGGTTTTACTTATTTCTGTCATTGAAGGAGTGTTGGGTTTTACTTATTTCTGTCATTGAAGGAGAGTTGGGTTCTACTTACTTCTGTCATTGAAGGAGTGTTGGGTTTTACTTATTTCTGTCATTGAAGGAGTGTTGGGTTTTACTTACTTCTGTCATTGAAGGAGTGTTGGGTTTTACTTACTTCTGTCATTGAAGGAGTGTTGGGTTTTACTTATTTCTGTCATTGAAGGAGTGTTGGGTTTTACTTACCTCTGTCATTAAAGGAGAGTTGGGTTCTACTTACCTCTGTCATTGAAGGAGTGTTGGGTTTTACTTACTTCTGTCATTGAAGGAGTGTTGGGTTTTACTTACTTCTGTCATTGAAGGAGAGTTTGGTTCTACTTACCTCTGTCATTGAAGTAGTGTTGGGTTCTACTTACTTCTGTCATTGAAGGAGTGTTGGGTTTTACTTACTTCTGTCATTGAAGGAGTGTTGGGTTTTACTTACTTCTGTCATTGAAGGAGTGTTGGGTTTTACTTAATTCTGTCATTGAAGGAGCGTTGGGTTTTACTTACTTCTGTCATAAATGGAGAGTTGGGTTCTACTTACTTCTGTCATTGAAGGAGTGTTGGGTTTTACTTACTTCTGTCATTAAAGGAGTGTTGGGTTCTACTTACCTCTGTCATAAATGGAGAGTTGGGTTCTACTTACCTCTCTCATTGAAGGAGTGTTGGGTTTTACTTACTTCTGTCATTAAAGGAGTGTTGGGTTCTACTTACCTCTGTCATTGAAGGAGTGTTGGGTTTTACTTACTTCTGTCATTGAAGGAGTGTTGGGTTTTACTTACTTCTGTCATTGAAGTAGTGTTGGGTTTTACTTACCTCTGTCATTGAAGTAGTGTTGGGTTTTACTTACTTCTGTCATTAAAGGAGTGTTGGGTTCTACTCACTGTGCTGCTGTGCTGGTAATCTTGACATACCATACATGATTAAAGTCATTGTCTCAATTTTGCAAGGCAAATTGTAATGCAAGCCGGACAAATAGTTCACCACTCACAGAAATCTTTCCCCTGACGTTTGCAACAATTTTCAGAACTCTGCAAGCATTCTAGCCCTCAATAATGAAGTTCGAACTACCCTACCCTACCCTAATATTACGTGTTTGGCGAGCGTTAGTCCTTACCATGTCATTTCGCTAAGGCCGTGACGAAGAACACATAAAATTTCCCAGCTGAATATCCAATTTAAATAGCTAATAGCTTACCCTTTTTCAAATACAGAAATAACAAAAAGGTGGTAAACTCAATGAAGAATGCGTCTGTCATAAGTATCGGCACTACAATTACTAGATTTTCGGTGTTTTGCACTCGCGATGGGATTGCACTTGATTCGGTACCTCATCGGTCTGGAACGGCATACGCCAATAAGCTGCTTCATCCAAAACTGTAAAACGGGCATAAAAATGAAAATCTTTGCAAACGCGACAGGAAATATTTGTGTTAGTGATCAGATTTTGTTCGTGAAGAATAATTAGTTCAGTTTAGTTGCCTTAAAAAAATGAGACTATGACTTTAAGGAGTGCTGATAATTGTAACATTGTTATGTTTTGGATCACAGTTTCTGCAACAGTAAATACAAAAGAGTTATTCATTTTGCCAAGTTTTGATCTGGGCTTATTGAAAGGTTGAGTATTGAAATTTGACACAAATTTTTTAAGACATAAAGATATCAAATATGTAAGTATTATTCTTATTGTAAAAACAACAGTTATGGTGGTAAATCAAAAACTATTGTTACATGACTTGGTTGATTTCTTGATTGGCTGATTTGAAGATATTCGTGTGTTGAATGGCAATGAATGCCAGCAAATGAGCTGGGCCCAATCAGTGGAAAATGATACATCATGTTGACCATGTTCAGCCCAAATCAAGTTTTAATGATTCAGATTCACTAAATATCTTAGCTTTACAACAATTTGACAAGTTTCATTTTCTGATTTGTGTTTATCCGAAGATATCAAAATTGTTCTCAATATCAGTTACTTTTTTGTAAGAATTTTGAAGTTTGTCAATTTTGCGGGGAATTGATAATTTTCCTTTTATTTTGACCTACCAATACCTATTGCCAAAAAGGTAACAGTCACAAATTCCTTTACACTTGAAAGTTGGTTCACAAAGAGAAAGTTCGCTCTTAAATTGAAAATAGTTAACAGCCATGTTACAATATCGATAAACCTTTGCATTTTAAAAACTTATAGGATTTATTGTTATACAACATTTCCAATTTAAGCGTTTAAAATCTCTTACCAATGCCTTTTGGTTTTTCACTAAACTTTTGGGTACTGAATAACAACAAATCTTGGAAATTCATCAAACCAATTATTTTTTTTATAATTGTAATAGGATATACTTATTTTATACTAGGCTATTACTGAATGAGTGATACCTATAAGGGAACTTACTCATACGACTTAGTACAATGCCCGATGGCCAAGAATTGATGAATTATTGCCCTTAAATTTATGCTGTTTTGACTATCTTAAAAATATCAGACAACAATGAGACTATATTATCAGCGTCTAGCATCAAAGAACCTTTGTAAGTCTGCCTTTGAGCAAGAATTGTTTAGAGTAATGCTATGGCTATTGATGTATGTGTGTTTATATTGACAAAGTTACTCTCTCAGCTTTTATTCTTTTCAAATTGTTTTACCTGCCAGTAACAGGTTTTTCACAAAGTATATATAGTCACTATTTCTGCCAAAAGAAAAAGCATCTCTGATCTCTGATCTCTGTTTCCCTCTGCTAATGAAAAGAGAGAGACACATGCGTGTAGCTCCTGCAGGCTATAGGTCAGATGTACAGGGGCAGAGTCCGCACATTCCACAATACAGACACTCCAGGTGCTCGGGAGAACTCTGGAGCCGCAACAGACAACAGACATTGTTACTTATGTACAGACCAGTCTAGTGGACAGACGATACCCACAGATTGTCTGTCCATTTGGTGAACCATGGGGGCATGCAGATCTCCAACAGACATCTTTACTTATGTACAGACCGGTCTAGTGGACAGACGATACCCACAGATTGTCTGTCCATTTGGTAAACCACGGGGGCATGCAGATCTCGAACAGACATCTTTACTTTACTTACATTATTTTCAAGGTCACCACGACACCACGTAAGTCCGGAATCTTGTTAACGCGATAACTCATGAAGCTTAGCACCTAGAGTGTTCATATTTGGTGACAGCTTTCAATGGAGGAAGACTCAGATGCCAGTCGATTTTGGTGACCTTGACGTCATTTTCAAGGTCACAACGACAAACTCGTGAAGCTTAGCACCTAGAGTGTTCATATTTGGTGACAGCTTTCAATGGATCGAGGAAGACTAAGATGCCAGTCGACTTTGGTGACCTTGACGTCATTTTCAAGGAGACTACGACACTTTGACCAATTTCTAATACATTGTTAACGTGCACATAGTTTTCATATTTGTTGACAGCTTTCAATGGCGGAAGACTCAGACGCCAGTCAACTTTGATGACCTTGAATTCATTTTCATGGTTACCATGACACTTTGACCACTGTAATACATTGTTAACGCAATAATATTAATTATGCCAAATATCTCATAACGGCGGGGGACATTGCCATGTTAGTGGCAAACACTTGTATTTAGATTGACAAAGTTTTCTTTGTTTGGTTATAAGTTGTGTTAAGATAATTTTTTTTGTAAAAATGCTCATATGGCTGCATGGAGTGCATGCGATGTAATGCTATATATCCAAACCAGCCAATATATTTGGTTGTGAAAGTTATATGCATGGGCACACATTCTGTCACTTTTCTCTTTTTAGATAAAATCAAAAACTGTTTTTTTATTGGCATGTCTACTGACCAAATTAGAGTGTCAAACAGACATATTCTTTGTTGATCCTGTTACCTGTACACAAGAAAGGCTGTTAAGGGGCTTTCAACTTTTGAGAAGAAAACAGATATAAAAACAACATATATATAGCTCTCAAGCAATGGTTAAATGAGGGTAGTTCAGTTCTATTGGAGTTGTTTGTAATCTGTGGCTAAGGTCTGTGAATCAGGATGAGTTTCAGCAAGAAGTGCAGCCTGGAACTGAGGTCTGTGAATCAGGATGAGTTTCAGCAAGAAGTGCAGCCTGGAACTGAGGTCTGTGAATCAGGATGAGTTTCAGCAAGAAGTGCAGCCTGGAACTGAGGTCTGTGAATCAGGATGAGTTTCAGCAAGAAGTGCAGCCTGGAACTGAGGTCTCTGAATCAGGATGAGTTTCAGCAAGAAGTGCAGCCTGCAACTGAGGTCTGTGAATCAGGATGAGTTTCAGCAAGAAGTGCAGCCTGCAACTGAGTGAGGTCTGTGAAACAGGATGAGTTTCAGCAAGAAGTGCAGCCTGCAACTGAGGTCTGTGAATCCTGATGAGTTTCAGCAAGAAGTGCAGCCTGCAACTGAGGTCTCTGAATCAGGATGAGTTTCAGCAAGAAGTGCAGCCTGCAACTGCGGTCTCTGAATCAGGATGAGTTTCAGCAAGTAGTGCAGCCTGGAACTGCGGTCTCTGAATCAGGATGAGTTTCAGCAAGAAGTGCAACCTGCAACTGAGGTCTGTGAATCAGGATGAGTTTCAGCAAGAAGTGCAGCCTGGAACTGAGGTCTGTGAATCAGGATGAGTTTTAGCAAGAAGTGCAGCCTGCAACTGCGGTCTCTGAATCAGGATGAGTTTCAGCAAGTAGTGCAGCCTGGAACTGAGATCTGTGCATCAGGATGGGTTTTAGCAAGTAATGCATCCTGCAACTGAGGGTCGAGCTATACAGTGTAGGATGATGTCAGGATGACATGGCCACAAACCTGCCTAATTTGTTGAAATCAATATACAAGTTTATCTGGCTGATGGTTTGACTTGCGTGTAATAGAGGTACGGGCGAATTAGGGTTAGTATGAGGTGACATGGGGTGGCTCAATACATGTGAAGCACTTCACATTTGGAAACTGACACTCTTAGCAGAAAAATATGGGAATACTGACAACGGTTTTTTAAATCAAATTTTGATAAAACATTATACCTTCACTCTTTAACAGAAGAATGTCATATTCACCATACATCAACTGTTTATATGCGATTGTAGAAAAGGTGCCTTTGAATTGAAAAACTTTTCCTAATTGAAAAAAATCTATTCTTATCAAACTGAACTATTTGCTTGTGTACAACTCACATTTGATTTAGAGTGCCAAGCTAGATGGTTGAGATAGAAAGACATAAAACTTAAAGTTTCTGATTAAATCATATATCAAATCAAATCTGAGAGAAAAAGATTGACTTCAGATCAAGAAGAACCTTCTGTTTTGAAACCTATCAGGACAAGAAGAACTGTTTTTGATTAAATAGCTATATCTGCAATACTACCGGTACATTGAAAATCAGTGTAATGGCAATGATTGTTCAAAAGTTCCAGGAAATGCTGGCAGCTTCACCACAATGAACAGCAAGTGGTGTGAGTTTTATGGGTAGTACTCTAAAGTATAATCACATCACCTCACTTCCATAAACCAGAGAGCAAATTTTAAGAGGAGCAGGACTTTCAAATCATAATAGAATATAAGTTGAGGAGCCTTATCCAGTCTGGATGACATGATATAGTTGAGGCGTGATACAAGAATTACATCACGCCTATCACTGGAGCCACCTGTGGAGTAATGCAGATAGCATATCTCCTCCACAGTAATTCTTAGCCAATCAGAACTCACGATTCCTCAGTCTCTCTCTAAGTGTTTCTGCAGTCATTGCCAGTGACGTACATGTGCAAATGTTATCATTTAAATATAGATCAACTCTTGATATATTTGAACAGGCTTTATTGATAGGGCACAATTTGTGTTCTGGGAAGATCTTTTTGTGGTTCCTTTTTTTTTATGTTGTGTTTTCATGAATGTTTTATCCTGCAGGAAAAATTATTTTATGAATTAATTAGAAATGTGTTGTATGTAGAGGCGCAAAAATGTTAAGATGTATTTGTTTACAAATCAGACTAAATGAGTTAGAGATGAGAGACATGTGTCCCATGTTTTGATAACATCATCATACAGATATTTACCAGTTAATTTGTAGTCTATTTATTCGTGATGCTAATCTATTTTTTCTATATATTCTTTTTTTTAAGTACTCCAGCCAACCTCAAAAGTTGAAATTCTAGTTTGTAAAACTTACAGGGAATTAGTATTAAGAAAAAAGCCTTGATCTGTTCCAAAGATAGAACATGTATTCCGAAAAATACAAAATGTCCTCTGTCTATCTAATTCCAATCAGAATCCTAGGGATGCTGCACCATTTATTTTTCTGTTCAATCAAATGTTTTCTATGCATGATACACTTATTAAGCAGTGAAGAGTTATATCAAATGTGTGATCCTATCAAATCCTGCGAGAGGGTCAGCAAAATTTGTCTGCAGTGTTGTCTTTAGAACTGTTCTACATGCAGTAAGGTGCAGTTCTCCCCGTGGTTCGCTACTACCAGCCAATGCTCGCAGGATTCACCACAATGCAAAGCCTAAATTGTGTTGCAGGAGTACTCCCTGCAATTTATACTAGAAGCCATGATGAAAATGAAATACTCTTGAAAAAAAGCGTTAAACCCCAAATCTCTTCACCTCATCTATTGTGCGGGACAAGGAGGTATATTTCCTCCTATCGCTTTACTGCTAATCACATGTTCACCTGCATCTTACGTACAGAGCTGTGTCCAGTGCTTAAATCCAGACATTTTTACACCTCCTCTCCTAAGTCAGCACATTCAATCTGCGTCACATTCTCTGGTGACATTCAAGGTTTAAGGTATGTAAGAAACGGAAGTGTCAAACTTAAGCAAGTTCAATTCAATGAGTCTATGCTTTTTATTATGGTTTAGATTATAGCTTAGCTGACTGATTTTGCTTGCTTGCTTTTTTATATCAATTTTCAGTTAAGAAAATTATTGTTGAAGATAATGATTAAATCAAAATTCCTAGAGAGAAAATATTGTCCTGGTAACAAATTCATAAATTCATTCGTTATTTCCATTTTGAAATTGGTGTGATTATCTGTAATTCGCATACGCTTATACATATCTTGAAGTTATGAGAAGTTATCTTTAATCAGTATGCTGTTTATCCTGTTGGTGTAGTTTGATTGTTGTCAGAGGACCCTGTTTGACTCCAGCTACAACCTCGGCTGCTTCACCTCCTTCTCGTATGTTTCTGTTTGTTAGCTTGTAATTGCTACATTGAAGATCAGTGTATTCAGAGGTTTTATCTCCGTGCTTAGACTCCATGGTTCTGCAGACCTTCCCCCTGCAATGATGCAAGCCTCAGTTATGTTAGTGAAATACTCTTGGAAGTAGGTTGAACCATTATCAACAAACGTCATCTCCATTGAATAGATTCTTACATAAACTGTGAGTGAGCTGGTCTATGTAAATGCTATGACCTGTATTTTTGGCTAGAGTAATGATAAGGAAAAGAGTTGATTAGAGTAATTAAGCTAGAAGGGCAGGGGATGACATTTGTTCTGCAAGAGACTCTGATAGTCAGGAACTTTTACTGCTGCTATACAGCCTATGTAGTTGACATACATAAGTATGTGCATATATATATATATATATAACAATCTAGTGTAGTTGTAGTGTCATGAGGTAGAAATACATGGAAATAGATTATTTCATGTTAATGATGTTGAAATGCTAATGATAATAATAGTATATGTAATTTCTCCTTTGCAAAACACAAAAATGTTCAGTAATATATGCTTTTAATTCGATCAGAAATATTCCCTTTTTTCAATGAAGTCGATTCAAGATGAAGATTAACCATGGACGTAAATTCCGTCCAAGAGAGTAAAGTTGTATTGATATAGAGACAATACTAAATCTAGATCAGTAAATCATGGAAATTAATGAATTTTGTTGAACTGAGAAAAGTGACATTTATGAAAGTAGCTACGAGGGTATGACCTAGAAGTGTATGAATGTATGAAGTGTAAAGGAACATTAAGCCTGATGCAGTCAGAGAACCCCGCATTGAGACACAAGCAAGGGGGAGATAGGTGTAGGGATATCTCAAACATAACATAAATATTTAAAGGTGTTTGGACAAGCAAGGCTGGAAACTGTTTACAGCCGGTACAAGAGGCTGCTATTAATAGTGTTGGTGGTGTTGCTGTCTGCACAGGAAGTGCGCGTACATGCATGCACACACTAACATGCTTTAGTAATACATCAAACTATTGATGGGTCGCAATAGTCAATGCAATTGTCAATAATCCAGGCACTGATGGCATGGTAAATTGTTGATCATTTACATAGTGTAGTGTTTATTGGATTTGAATTTATTTATGATAACTTGCACATGTATTCCATACAAGTTTACTTGAATTCATTTCATTTTAAATGGCTATTGATGAAAAGCGTGTTAAGTCAGAGTAAGGCACTCTAGTTGATAAGAGGCAAAGTGGAGAAATCTTTGATTAGATGTTTCTTACTGAACCTTTCGGAGTAAAAGTTGATACACATTTTTGTTTAGATCCAAAACTATCACAATGTCGGGTCACAATAGTCTGTCGCTATTGTAAAAGCAGCTATGTTGCAGTAGGTTATCACTATAACAGTAGTCCAATCAGGTGAATAGTCACCCATATTTTTTCATCTATATATGAGAAGAATTGATATCTAAACAGGAGATGAGGCGGTAGAGATAGAAGCCATTGGAGTGCAGTGTCATTGCACAGTCCATATACAATCTCCTACACAGTTTAACCCTTGATTGAATATATAGTTATCTTTGAGAAACTACATCAGTGGAACATTCATTTATGCTATGCTAGCATGTCATAATATGTTATGTAATGTTAAGTGACACTGTTTTTTCTTATATATTAATTGTTATTTTTTAGAAATGCTGACTGTTGTTGAAGATCATCATTTAATTGCTTACGAGTTACAAGTGACAATTTTGTTAATAGTAGATCAGACAATATACCTTGACTGGCATGCCCATTAGTCAACAATTATTTTGGAAACCTATTGTTTATGATAAGAATAATGAACAAGATGTGAGGAATTACGGTTTATCTGTCCCAAGTGGATTGTTGTGATAAATTCCGAGGAGCCAGTAGTTCTGGCAGCCTATCAGATTTCGAGATATTTTTGGAAAAACTCTAATTCCCATGACCAATAAGAAAACATACATGGCATATTTGCACCCATTTGGGTAAGAAATAATTTATTGATCCACTAGTGTTATATTACTATAATTTAAACAGTAATTGAAACATATTTATTGATTCGTTTATAGATGATTTCAACTTGATTTTATTTCACTTTTTACTGTTGGGGTTCACGATGCCCTAGGGCAAAAAATCACTTTTTCATAGTGATGTCATGTCATAAACAATGCTTTGGCATCACAGTTTGCCTATGATGTTGTGTTCAAAATATGGTGACGGCAGGTAAACCAACTATGCTTGGAGGTTTATTTTGGCAATTTCCTCTGATTTCGCGACTTGGGTAATAAACAGAATATCATATTTATGCACATGACTTACTATGTTCTCAACACACATGCCTAGGTATCAGTATATATCTCGCTCTCTGAGGAATTACTTATATATAGGCACTCGTGTCGTAAACATGATATGTCATGGACACTCATATAATACGTCTATTTGTTACAAGAAATAATAGTTGGAGAGATCTTCTGTTAAATGACCCACTGATTGAAATTCATGTGTGTCCAGTTAACTGTTTATATTGTTTTGGTTTAACAATCTAATACTGTGTTAAAAGAGACACTCCGTGATTTTCAGCGTATCTTATTTGACTTTCATATGTGTTAAAACAAAATTTTTATAATATTATTTCAAAACATCTGACATTGTCATTCCAGAATGGCAAATATATGACATTATTAGTTTTCACAGAAAATAAAACACACTTAAATTGCACAAACTATTTACATGAATACTAGTTACATAATCTTTCTAACTCTATCAACTCAAATGTTACCATCTAGCTGATTTAGATAAGTTTCCTTAAGTACCTTTGACAAATTGATGTGCGTCATTGTCTAGTTTTCAATCAGAGCCGTGACTTTTAATCTTTATATAGTCACTGTCATGAACCTATTAACATCAAAATGATACCTTTCACCAAAATTCAGTACCTTTTGATAAAATTAGACCTTTCATTAAGTTTGGCACAAGTGACTTCAACAACTCACTGGGTGTCTGCTTAAAACTTCTTCACATCTTTGTTACTGCACGTATCATGTTAGGACAATTTTAGTTACATAAATGAAGTAACTCTCAGAGAAAAAAATCCCAAAATTGTATTGCACCTTGGCAAACTTGCTACAAACACTGTGTGTAATTAACAGGAACATTTTGAGACAAGGTGCTTGTTTATGTTATGGTTGAGTATTCTCAAGAGCCTTTCCACTCCTAGATGTAGAGTTGTAATAGCTCACACAAAGGCAACAGCTTCAATCTGTATGTAGGCTAAGCAAGGAACAGTGATAACGCCAGAGTTATGGCCAGTTAAACATCACAGCGCCTCTCCCGACCCTCCATTTCCACCCTCCAAAGCAGGAGAGTTCCAAATTTAGCCCGACTTGGCAGCAGGGATGATTCAAACAGCGAGGGGAGGTGGGTGCAGGGAGGTGCAAAGCTGGAACCAAAATGGCCGCCTGGTTAGCACACCTGTAATGGAAAGGACTGAAAGATTGCCGGCCGATTGACCATCTGGATCTGGGGATATACTCTGCCTGTCCCGACATGCTTGATTGAAAGACCTCTGTTGGGTTGATAGTGCTTGATAGAAGAACCAGTTGTGATAGAAGTGGATTCCATTGTGTTTCTATGTTGGAGTTACCTGTGGATTGAGTTCTCAAATCCCTGGGGATACCTGGACATGCGTAGTCTGTGAGTCGGTGTAGTCTTGCAGTTAAAGCACACATTCATTTAGTCTAGACCAAACCAAATCTTTGTTAAATGATCCCTACATTAGTTCTTTGATTGGACACAACAAAGGTAATTTTGTTCAGGTGTTTTTTGTTGAAAAAGGTTTTGTCCGAAAACTTTTGCGCATTTGTGAATGCTCTCAGTATCATGTGAAGTTATGTTGGATTTTTATCAAGCTTGCTAATTCAATGCTATGGGGGTCTCTATTGTTTTGGTGATATATTTCTGTTTATATCATAGAGAGTGAGTTAGCCTGAAAGTTTAGATAATATGGAACTTGTATCGTTGATTAAGATAGTTTAAGTTCTACGCAGTGTTGAAATTTTTGATTATGAAATCTGTCCTAAGAAATTCAAAATACATGTACCGGTACTAGAATCTTTTTTCAGTTTTTGCTGTAATTTCCTAAAAATCTTCAAAGTTACCATCAGTTTGGTTAAGACAAGCACAGAAATCTTTATTATGAGTTGAAGACAATTAATTTGATATCAGGCTTTTTATTACAATCACAAGGTAAGGCATACCTGTAAAATATTGATATGGTACGGTAAAATATTTTCAAAGGTGATAATTGTTTTTAAATTGTAAAATTGTAAAAGTTTTTAGAATAATTTATTTCATTTTTCCTTATGTTGATATTGATATGATTTTCACATGCATCATAGATTTGATGTAAGCATAGACCTTGGGATCTCTTGAGGTTTTAAAGTGAATTGCTTAAAGTTTAAAGGAACCACCTTGATCTGTTAGAATAGTATCATTTAGATAAGCATTCATATTACAAATACACTCTTTGATATCACTTCACTGTTGTTTATCTCTTTTATTTAATAAAAGCCGTATTACAATAACATATGAGACTGGAATAAAGTTATGTCTTAGTTTTGGACTTTTATTTTTCAAGGTCTTTGGTATCAGATCAATTAACTTATTATAAATGAGAATGAAACTGTACTGGAGGCTGCTATATTTTGATAGAGAATCCTAAGACAGGACTACTACCATCTTCTGTAGGATGAAATATGGTTGATGTATTATCCATTTGTAAAGTATTTCCTGTGAAGGCGGAAGAGTGATAAAGCTGTGCTTGTTCTGGAAAGAGATCTGGCTCATACCGAAGAACAGGAGAGTAATGTGTATGAAAGGTTAGCTGTGTTGGTACAGGAGGAATAGCATGTATTCTGGGATGTGCTGCACAAGTGCTCGACAGGGAGGGAAGGGGGCGAGAACTTGCAGAGGGGGCGACTAACTTTAAAGAGGGGTGAATAAGGGTATGCAATGAAGCATATTCAGTTGTGACAAGCTAGAGGGTGTAAGAGGTATGAATAACATGACTGTACGAGATATACTTATGGTAGATTGATTGGAAAGAAAAAGCTTGATTTGAACTGAATTTGGATATCAAGAACAATACTCTGAATCTGATTCATGTGTTCAGGTTCCAGATCGGAAAGGCAGTATTGTACAATCCTGTCTACCATTGGCTTACCTACAATGGATGAAGTAAGATTGGATAGAAGAGAAATAATTCATATTGAGGCATACAAGGGAAATAAACTGTCAGGAAATTCTTGAACAATTAGGGGAATGGGGTAACTGTGGGGTGAGCACTGTACGATGTCTGCCAAGTTGATGCAGGTAGTGGATCTATTAGGAATGAAAGGAAGAGGTTTTGTATATAAGGAGGGAATGCCTGCTGAATCATGATCAAGTACCTGTTAAGACTTTTAGTGGAGATGTGGTGGTACGGTAATGTTCTGCATCTGTATGCCTGTATTGATGTATACACGGGTTGTGGTACACAGGTGCTTGCTTGGGAGGGAGGGAGGTGAGAGGGTCTGTCTAATTGAAAGGGGATGTTAAGGTTAAGTAGCTGGTGCTACTTCACACATATAGTTGGAGGATAGCTGCTTGTGTAAGAATAATATGCGTGTTGGTGGCTGGCAAATTTGATTTTTGTAAAAGTTATTTTGATTTTCTAAAATATACTTACTACCAGGTTACTTTTCAGATTCGTACCACAAATAATACTAACAGGGGTTAACAGAATGAAGTTGATCATAATCCTGGGGCTGCATTGGTGGGATATGGTACAGATGCTGTGTAGGGGCTGCATTGATGGGATATGGTACAGATGCTGTGTAGGGGCAGCATTGGTTGGATATGGTACAGATGCTGTGTAGGGGCGGCATTGGTGGGATATGGTACAGGTGCTGTGTAGGGGCAGCATTGGTGGGATATGGTACAGGTGTTTTGTAGGGGCGGCATTGGTAGGATATGGTACAGGTGTTGTGTAGGGGCAGCATTGGTGGGATATGGTACAGATGCTGTGTAGGGGCGGCATTGGTGGGATATGGTACAGGTGCTGTGTAGGGGCAGCATTGGTAGGATATGGTACAGGTGTTTTGTAGGGGCGGCATTGGTGGGATATGGTACAGGTGCTGTGTAGGGGCGGCATTGGTGGGATATGGTACAGGTGTTGTGTAGGGGCAGCATTGGTGGGATATGGTACAGGTTTTGTGTTGGGGCAGCATTGGTGGGATATGGTACAGGTTTTGTGTTGGGGAGCATTGGTGGGATATGGTACAGGTGTTGTCTTGGGAGGGCTATATTTAGAATGTAAGGGAGGGGGAGTAAATGGGATTGATCACCAGATAACCACATCTGGTTCACCTGTGTACGGTGAAGTCTGATGTGTTGCCTTATTAAAGGTGAAATGTTTTTGGCTTGGTAATTGGAAAATGTTGATAATACCTTTGTTTAACAATGATGCTGAAAGTAACTGATGTCACGATACACTTATACAAGTATCAGTTAAAAAATTCAGAGTTTTTGAAAATGCTTGTTAAGATAGTTTCTGTTCATGATTACATAAATATCAAAATATGAGATTCATAGATAAGTTTGCTTGTTTTTGTCTGTTTGTCTCTCCCCAAGAATGTTTCATAATACGTATTGTTTCATGACCTAAGTATCTTGATAGGTATCACATCGTGAGGTACCTGTATCATGACATCCCTCATAAAAGGTAGATTTTGCATTGGAGCAATGAAATAATAGGTTTTATCAAAGTAATAAAATCAAGTTTCTGTGACAATATCTTATTGTATCTGGTATGTGGTAAACTCCATTAAGTTGGTTACATATTACTTTATCCCAACATCACCTTACTTGTCCTTAACTAACTCCATTTTTACAAAAACAATTCCCTTTATTTTACAATTGATATTGGATGTTAGATAATTCATATATTACAAACATATTGAGTATACATATTCCCAGAATTGTATTGAAAATGTATGACTTTACTCATGATTCAACTACTGAAAGTTGTTAAGAAGACATAACTTTTTTGTTGAAATAATTCACATTTTTTTATACAATGAATCCGTTTGTTAAAAAGTGATTATTGATATCAAACTTGACTCCAATATGCAATAAGAGATTTACTGACTGCATCTCACCACATGTTAAAGGAAACTACCATAGGACATGTTGTGTTAAACTTCCAAGGCAATCAATGAACACTTTGCAGAATAAGTCTTTGGGATGAGATTTCATATAATAAAAATAGGTATTGAATACATGCTTGACACCTACTTTGAGTATCATCTTGAGATCATGATATAGAAACTAGCAAGCAGTTTAATTATAATTAGTCCATGATATATGAAGAATATTTTCTGCATGATATATTTTTAAGTTCTAAAAAAGCATATTTTTCTGTTACAGAGTGCTGATGAGAAAATAAGGAGTATCAGCAAGCAGCCGGGGGGCTCCAAACCTGCCAGTCCATCTGCTCCGGAGCCAGTGCAGAGGGAGGGAGACAACATGGCGGAACGGCGAATCCAACAGCGTCAGGGACGGCGAGATCGATTTCGAGGGAATGAAGGAGGTCGTGGGGACAAGGCAGAGATCAAGAGGAGGTCACGCAGTGAGGGGCCAACTAATCGAGTGTCAATTCAACGGCAGTCAATAGATGAACCACACCAGGATGATTTCGCCTCGTACGGGAAGAAGAATGAGAAGATAGTTGGACCAATATGGGCAGTGACACATAGTTCAACCGCTACGAGAGTTTCGCGGTATTCACCACCGCTGTCCGACGACGGCAGCCTGATTCAGGTTCAGAGTCATCAGAGGAGAATTGATGCAAGTGACTCGGACTCAAATGATAGTGATACTAAGATCTGGACAAAAAACCCTCTCCAGGTCAGGAAAGTGAAGAAAAGTGGGAAACCAGATAAGAAACAGTTGAATAATGAAAATGGGTTTTCAACTGGAATACCTGTGCGGAACACGAACCGGGACAGTTTTGTGTACTACTCTTCACAGGACAAGAGTGAGGGGGGCGGGGGGAGTCTGAAGGGAAACAAGTATCAGAAGCTGGAGGAGATGAGGCGCAAGAGGATTGACATTCAAATGACATCAGACGAGGAAAACACGCCCGAGTCACGAATATCTCGCCTTAGACAGAGGGCTATACAGAGTGGGCTGGGGAAACAACCGGTGTCCAGACCTGAAAGCTTCAGACAGAGTGCCATCATCCCAAGCAGTCCAACACAAAACTACTCTCCAAAGTCACAAGGTACTTTCTTTCAAAGTGGTCCAGATCCCAGATCTAGTGTGTCCAACCAAACAGCCAACCGCCCATCTACGATACAGTCCTCTTCCTACCAGAGTGTAAATGGTATACCTTCTTCTGCATATGGATCCAAGCAGAGTGGTGGCCAGACCAGGCAGAATCTCATACGCCCATTTGATCCTAAAGGATTTTCAGATTCAGGGATACCTTCAAGAACTGATGCTCCAGCTAATGCTAACAGATCACATCAGAATGAGCCAAGATCACCAGTTATGAAAACAACAGTGTATAGCAGTTCACCTGAGTCTGTGGTCAAGCGTCCGTTTGACCGACCACGTGTGCCGTCCATGGACTCAATATATGATGGCAGTATCCAGCCCCCTGAGCCTCTTCCTTCTCCCGGCAGAGACTATAGCAAGAAGTTTGGCTCAGGGACAACCTACCAGAATGTTGGCCATGGCTTTGTGTTCATGAGACCAGCGAGCAGTGGGACAATGGAGGTTCCAAAAGGAGATTTGGTGAAAGCCCCAAACCACCCTGTGCAAACAAATCAGGTGCCTAGATCAAACTTTAATGAAGTAGTAGAACTTAGACTAAAATCAAATCGTTTAATAGACCAGTCACCTACTCATAATGTGATTAGTCAACAAAGACGATTACGAGCTAATATAGCAGCAAATAGTGATGATTCACTGGATGAGTTGATAGAGTCCAACATTCAATATCTGGAGAGTGAGATTGAGAGTGGACGGGTGAGAAAAGGTTCTGTTCCAGTCTCCAGATCAGCAAGTTTACCAGATCCAAGGAGAAGTTCAGGAATTTATTCCAGTAGTCGGCAAGGACCTCTACATTCAGGTGTCATGCCTACATCATACGCCTCTGCCCAGCAACCACGGTCCACTTATACTATCCCCTCACAGCCCCATGTCAATGCTGGAAATGAACTAAACTTTCACATCCCACTCTCTGGAACTCAAGTTCAAACACCCGAGATTCGCATTGCGAAAGAAAATAGACCTGATGTTCGACTCCAGGCAACCTATGTTCCCCCTGCCAAAAACCAAGGCTATAACTCTAACTATCTGGTCTACGCAGCGCCTCCAGAGCGCAAGCTGTCATATGACAGTAGATCTGCAGATCATGTGCCAAGTGACTACCTTAAGGACAGTTTCTCGAAGTCTGACACCCAGCTTAACACAGCCCCCATCGCTCCGACATTCAGGGAGGATGTCGTGCACCAGGTCAACACTCACCCCAAGTCAAACTCTGCAGACCAGTTGGTTCCAGGAGGACCAATGATAGTAGACAATTTAAGCATTCCGTACTTTGATCGGGGTATGTTTTCAGATGTTGATTATGACATTGAAGTCTCAGAGAGAGTGAATAGATGGGAAAAATACATGAAAAAACGGAATGATAATGATCTAGATACAATTCAAGAACGTAGTGAACAAGATCTTCTTCCAAGAAACATCCGTAGATCAGTTTACGTTGAACAAAAGCTTGAAATTCCTCAATCACCAGTTGGTCCTGTGTCTCAAAGTTTCACATGGAGTAATCTGCAGACCCTGAAACCCTCCAGCTCTGATCCAACCATACATCTTGCAGCAGATCCACAAGTGATTGCCCAGGAAACCAACCGAGTGTTCCAGCTGATTCGGGAACCTACATCTGGAGGCAGGTACCACACAGCTACCAGTGCAGTGAGCACATTCTATCATGCTCCAGTTCCACAGAAAGCTACAGGAGGAGTCCTCACAGCTGCAGAATTGAGGGAACAGATGATGGCCCACAAACAGCCAGCAATACAGCCGCCAGAAGATGTGCCAGCAAGGAGGATGAGGAATGTGGATGGAGGGAACCGGGTCTCTCGCTACATGGAGCTGCAGGAGCTGCAGGATGCCAAGAGTGACAGTGTTAAGGATTTGTGTAGAAGGTTTGATCTGGACTTTGATGATGAGTATGATGGTGAGGTGCAGAAACTGTCACCTTCTAAACGTGACCACGATACAGATTGGGGCAAACTCATCTCTGACCTGGAGGACAAAATTAAAGAAACCGAGGTGTGGTCACCCAACATGGAAAGTAATCAAGGTGATATGGTTAGCATTGAAAGGGTTAAAGCAAGAACTTTGCAAACAATTCCTTTTTCAGAAGACCCTTTCTGGAAAGAAATTGAAGAAATGACAAGTTTTGAGAAAATGTTTAATGGAACTGGTTTAGATGATCCATTAACATTTAAGCAGCAGCTTGATTACCCACATAGTCAGAGTTACACCCTCCCAACCCAGCCCCGCACCTCGGCTAGAGATAGAATTCATAGATCAAAATCCTTGTATACCCCTAATATAACTCCATTAACAATTTCTGTAGATAAGTATAATGCCCCGAGTGCTTTAGATGATGTCTTAGATGATATCAAGACATCCCTGGAGAAGCAGTCCAGCCCCAAATTAAGAAAGGCTGGGGATAGTTCTGACTCTCTTCGGTCCTCCCCTGGTCCCCCTTACCCAGAAGTTATGTCAAGCACAGGGAGACCACGAACATATGCAGAGCCTTCTGGGAATTACTTTGGAGAACCTCGTCTTGGTGAACCCCCAGCAAATGCGCCGCCTCAAGGTTTGTTAACTTATGCTACTCAACAACCGCCTCAAGCAATACCAAGCATGCAGGAATATCCAAATGTAGTGAATGGTAATTATCAGCTTGATCCTAATTTACTGAAACAGAAGCTGATTAACACTGGTCTTGCAGAAGAAAATGCTACTCGACAATCTGGTCGCATCCGTCCAAAACCTCCTCCACCTTTAATTGTTCCCCGCACTACCAACCCTCCTACTATGTTCCCACTAACCCAGCCTGAACCTCTTAAGTCCCAACCTCTTCCTCCCCAAAATATCCCCAGCTCTGAGGAGAAGATAAACCAAGTTAACCAGTCAATGGAGGACCTAAGGCAGATTGCTAAAGATGTTGAGACAAAAATCAACCAAATTAAAACTAAGCTTGTCAAGGCAGATGAAAACAATCTTGACAAGATCCTTTTAACTCTACGCAAATTTGCCCCGGCCGCCAGTCCAAAATCTTTTGAACCTCATCATGACTCCTTTCAAGATTTCTATGTTAAAAAAAAGTCAAAACTGTCAGATGCCCTCACAGAATTGGAGAGGATCTACAAGAGTTTGAACCTTGATGATGACAGTTTGCTGGATCGAGCAGACCGTCGGGACTATCCATCATACCGAGCTCCAGTTGTCACCGAAAGACCAGAACAAAAGATGGAGACCAGCAGTATCTCCTTCCAGGTTTCAAATCCAAACAGACTAAGGAGTACTGAGCATGGTAAAAAACCAAAGGCAGATATTGATGCCATCTCTAAGTCATTTCAAGCCATCCTAGATGAAGTGAACCAAACATCAGCACTGGTGGGAAACAGAACAGTTTCTGATATTTCTTCTGGACAGAGGTATGTCAGCCAGCCCTTGAACATAGGGCCAAGTCCAGAACCAGCAAGAAAGTTCACAATGCCTCAAGTCCCACAAGTATCCCCTACACCCTATCAACCAAAGCCCAGAGTTGGAGTAAGTCCAGAGCTACAAAGAAAACCAGCTCCCCTCAAGACAGCGATTCCACGGCCAGTAAATCTTCCAGTATCCAGTCCTGAACCAACCAAGAAAACCCTGACTTTTGTGTCATCATCTGCCAGAGTCGTTCCAACAGAGGCACAGACAATTGTCCAAAACCCACCTCTTCAGATTGGTGCATCTGGTAAAGCTTTTGTTCCAATACCAAAGAAAGCTACAGCTTTGGATGACCCCCAAAGACAAAATCTACAAGCAAATGTTAGCAAGCTGATGAATCAGAGCGGTGTTCCATCTCACTCCCAGAGTGTGTCAATTATCTTGAAGTCCCCAGGAACCCAATCAACAGCAGGTTCCCAGACCTCAACCACAGTGTCCTCCTCGAAGATGAACCCTCCAGCAGTGGCTCCCAGGGAGAGAAGGTCTCGGGGAAGGTTTCGTTCCAAGAATCCAGACGTAGTGGAGGATGATGTTGCTGTGAGGAAAGCCAGATCCAAGTCAACTCCAAGAGCAGATACACAGTCTACAGGGGTTGGTCCTTCTCCAACCAGTGCGGACTATCTTAATATAAGGGAGACAACACCACCGCAGTCTCAGATTCGACTCCGACCAGAAAAGGATGCTGATGTGATGCATGATGACATGGCCTACAGGTCCCTGAGAAAGGATGTTACAGTTGAAACAGCTAAGGAACCAGTAGCCACTTCTAAAGTTGAATTTCAGATTAAACATCCATCCATTTTGAAGTCAGAAAAGACATTTGAAGTAACTGAAGATACAAAAATTAGAACTGCTTCATCCCCTCAAGGTTCACCAAAGCAAAGGACAGTGGAAACCCAGACCTCGACAGATGAAGTTAAGAGGAAGAATACACGCAGCAGACAACTGATGAGGAATACCTCAGGCAGTAAAACCACTGACCCTAAGCGGAAAGGAGGCAAGTTTGGACAAGGAGTCGCCAGAATGGTTGAAATATTCAGTTCAAGTGATGAAGAGCGGAGTCGAAGGAGTCGCCCACTCCACACAAGGAGTGCACCAGATCTCACTCTGGACTTTGATGATGATGGTGACCTCATAGATGAATCCTGTGACAATGACATCGGATCAAGGACCTTAAGTCATGTGAAAACCAAGTCCAAGGTGGATAAGGATAAAGATCAAACGATGAAGACTGTTGACAAGGATCGAGAGATCAGGACTGTTGACGGTGTCACCAATACAGAATCAGTATCAGACGTCTCCACACCAAACTCGCCAAGCACCAAGCCACCTGTACACCCTCTGAAGAAACAGAGCTCCAGTCCTGATAAAACACCAGTATTAGCTGAGAGGGTTGTGAAGGATGTTAGTGATAAGGCTGATTTGGATAATATAGACAAGCCAGTACGATCTCCTCAATTAAATAGGGGTAGGTCAGCGGAAAGAGAGGTTGAAAGTGACAGTGCAATACTAGACAAGCCTGAGCGACCAAAAAGCTTCCATGAACTCCTGGCATCGTTCGAGCCCAATACCAGTCGCTTCCATAAACTTAAGTCTCTGAGGAAATGTGCGTCAGAAGACACAGTCACTTCAGAGACGGTTGTACAGAAGACATACCAGTCAGAACCATACCACTCAGAACCTGACCTGACAGACGGACGAAGAACGGCGCCAAGTAAAGAAGGTAGAGCATTCCTCAGAGTTCAGATGACTGTAGTTTCATAGGCTCACTTCACTTATTGTATGAATCAATAGTATTTAATGTATGAAAGGCAATATTTATGAAATAATCGACTCATGAGCACTGTAGAAATTATTTGTTTTAATTATATGTATGAAAGAGGATATCTATTATGATGAGATTGAACCATGAGCACTGTTGCATAATAACTGGTATTTCTTATTTTCTTATTGCAAGGGTTGAGTTTGTCCAAATTGCATATGCATGCCTACTTAAGCTAGTGATTATAATCAGACATTATTTATACTTTCTAACTTGGTTGTGAATATAGCTTTACATTATGATGTATTTGCAATTATTGTTTTTTTGTTATTTTATGTTTATATTCATGATTTTTCAAAACCTATTATCATTTATAGAGATTATTGAACGTAGATCTTTACAATATTTAATGTTTGCTTTTAATGTATCTATTGATAAATATTTACAGTTTTGTTATTTTCAATAAAGAATTTTTGTTTTAAACCACCAATGTTTACCACTCTACTGACTGTTTTATGTGCTGCTACTTTCAGAGGTTCGAAGCTGGCGACTATCTGTGTCTTAAACCTGGTAAATTTTGATTGTTGATGTAGGATTCAGTGGTATTTTATTGGCTGAGAGTGTTGTTCATTAAAACAAGCTTTCGATGTGGCAGGTTTTTCACATAGTCTGTATATAGGCTGTAGCAGATATCACTCATTTCTACAATGTAATACAACTAACATCTTACACTTATTGTTGAGGCATAGGCCTCACTCACTGTGTAGATATCGTGTTTATCTCATGTATCATGTAGAGGTCATGCTTTATATCTGAGAGAATCAATCTTACATCATCTCATATAAGCAAATATCCATCATACATAATGTGTAGATATCATATTGATTTCATCTCTTTGTCAGCAGCTATCCATCATTTTTCATGTGTAGTTATTATCATCATATATATTGTATCTCTGTCAGTCTTATTTAAACTAGCTTCCAGCGCAAGACAAACAGGCACTAGTCCAGATCACACGCTCAGGTTCTGCCTCTTATCTTACGCCTTTTCTACAGCTTTGAAACATGAACTGTTACAAGGACTGTTCAGAAGTGAGAAATCTTATTCAAAAACCACTTCTGTGATAAGAATAATATTTTATAATCATTAAAGGGTAGCTTGATAAGGTATAGTCCTCTACCATTTAACAGACTTCATCACTTCCCTAAAATTCCATTCTTTTCATTTTCTACTATAAAATAGAAAGGTTATACAAAATTTGCTTTGTGGACATTTTCAGTCCAAGAAAATGCAGAATAGCAAGTGATGATCTGACAAGTTTTTGTTTCATCTTGAGCAGAATGCTGGAATATACTGTCCCAAGTTCTCTGGTTTTGATTAGTGTATCATCATTGTGTATTCAGCTGATTTGTACATAGAGTAGTTCACCATAACCTTGAAGTATTCTGTGGTGGTGTTTACGCATGCACTTGAGTACATCTTCTCAACATATCATCCTAATTATATTTTGTCACATATTTGATGTAATATAAATAAACGTTGGAATGTACTGTGAAGGAAGTTTTCTGTGTTGTGAAACATCTCTTTAATTTCAGTATTGCCTGCTCTTTTGCATGTAGTGCTTCCCCGTCTTCCTCCCTACCCATCCTACTCAGTTATGTCTGCATGCAATTGTTCATGATTGATTCTGTAAGATTCTACATACTTTAATCACATGTGAATACGTTTTCACTGTTGAAGCATGCAGTATAGGTACGTACGAGTCACTCGCAGCAATCTGGTTCAAGTTTATATCGGAATTAATTGGGATTCCTTGTTAAATTGTGCCCTCACACACTTTTGACCTCTGCAGTGAATTATTTGTTGTTTCCTGTGATGTTCAGTCTCTGATCATCAGATACTTTTGAATTATTTATACTTTTACAATCTATTTTAAAGCAAAATTGGCATTCTCAAAGTAAACTTTCACAGACAAAAAGTTCATAAAATTCACAAATGAACGTAGGATACATTCTACATAAATGATATATCAATGATATTTTTTTAACAAGAAAGAAAATGAAAAGAATTAACCAGATTGATTTGGATAATGAGCTGCCTCATCTCTCTACTCTCCTTTTAGATCTGCAGTGTAAATATATATATGTAAAAGTTTCTCCTCATATACGATCCCATAGATTTCCAATGTAATGTAGATACCCAATGTATTGACTGTGTTTTTGTTCTTTGTAGGTCCCGGAGTGACCTCCCCTGCATCTAGGAATGTCGTCTGTACAGCTCAGGCTCGCATGAACTTTAAGTCGGAGCTGGTTTTCAAAGTGGGCATGTGTACTTTGTAAGGCAGGAATCATTACCTCTGCTGTATATCCATCAGTACTTAGCAAGTAACAAGACATCATCACTTTCATTTGTTGCAACATTAGGCTTGAAGTAAGCCTACATGAAAGTCTTAAGATTGTCAAGGCACAGGATGAAAACGTTCAGGTCTTTCTAGTTAAAGCTAACTGGAATAAGAGCACTTGAAGCAATGTCTTCAGACATCCAATCTGCCATTCTCAAAGATGTTATTGGTCCTGAAAAGCCAACTAAAGGGAGAGAATCTTGTCAATTGCCACAGTTTTACATTGTGTACTTGGCTTTGGAATATGTCCATGGTCCATGATATGAGTTGAGGTATCGTTGAGAGACATCAGTTCTTTGTTCTCCTGTTAGATTTCAAACAATAAGACTTCAAGTCATGCAGCTTCATTCAGTGCTTATTATTTGTTAGTTTCATCAAGACATCTAACCATGCATGAACTGTGCAATGTTCTTAATTATTACTTCATATTAATTGTCTATAGTGTGAACATACTGTTGATACTTGTAAATCTATTCTGTGTACATTGTACTGGTGATATGCATGTGCTTGAAGCAGTATTTATTTGTTTCTCAGCAATGTGAGGTTTAACTTGCCTTCTACAGTCAGTGTGAATCTGTTAATCACCTGCTGGTGTTCCATGTCAGGCATGAAGTACTGAGTTCAACTTTTTTAAAGTTTATGTAATAACATGTAAATACTATTGTCCTGAGTTCATAAACTGGTTGTGGCTTACGGTGAGAACGCTTCTTCTTTTTGCAATACAAGGAATGATTCATGGGAGAATTTTGGCTGGGACTGTGTTGCTCTTGTCGTGAGGAGAACCATTTTCTATCCCGACAATGGCGAATCTTTGACGGAATATTTTTACGTCTCTCTGTCTCAAACATATGTAGCAGATTAACTTAAACAACAGGTGATGATTCTGTTCAAAGATCTATATTAATGAGCTTTCGAAGATTTTGAATCTTGTTTTGGGTAGTTAGGGTGACTTCCCTTCTGGTATTCAGATATGCAAGGGCAGCAGTTGATCAAAATCACTTGTTCTTGTTGGGATTTTTTTGTGCTAGCTGCTGATTGGTCAGGCCGGTCATGTGATATGAGCTGATTGGTTGGAAGATGTGTGCATTAGACCAATCATTTTGTGATAATCCTAGGACCAGAGTGTAACATCATATAATATATTCTATTATACTACACCTAGTATGATTTAACGCTGTATATTGCCTGTCAGTGTAATATAACTATAACTCAGATAATGACTTTTAGCAGTGGTCATTTGTAAATATTGTTGCCATGTTGTCTTATTTATGTTAGACTTTCTGGTTTCCTGTGCAATATCTTCTACTGTTATTTTTTGATGAGTTGAATAAACTCAATTGTACAAACCAAGAAGCAAATGTTTGTAAACACAGTTAAGTGTTGACATAGTGATTTGGTGCTATTAAACAGTGAGGAGCATGTTATATTCACTGGCTGTTATTTTCAGATTTGCTGAAAATAAAAATGTGATTTTCAATAATTAGTTACCGTCATGATAATGCAATATGTTATTTGTATGATATTTTGTCATATTACTGACTACTTTTCTTGAGATTTATACATAATATTCAAAGGAGTTATAAGCTATTGCCATTGGCACATATGTTTCACATTGTAACAAACTAAATGTGGTATTTAAATCCATTCATTATCACCATAAGATGCATTCTAATTATATTAACGTTAAAGATTTTTAATACAGTTCTCAGCTAGTTCAAAATCAAAATATCTGACTAAAAAATGTTCATGATGTTGTTTCTTTAACACTTGCTATTCATTACAAGTTTAGATCAGGAAGCAGAAATATTAAAATTGATTTGACTTTGACAAATAAACTTGATAGAATAAAACCTTTTTTTCCAATGTTGAGTATGATATACCATTATGAACAGGGATTCAAGAACTATTTTAATCTGTAACTTGACTCTAGCTTTGTATTTAGTTCATCTATTTGCTATCCGTCTTAAAAACAGATGGTGCATTTCTTTTGAGTTAAAGTATATGTGTCTGACGACTTACAGCCCTGTGTCCTGTTGGCTTGTGTCATTAGAGTGTACCTCACAGTGATAGGCAATAAACAGATCTATTTTCAGTCCACTCTCTCCTCTTCTGCTTTGCTTCAAACGCTGGCAACACGGCAACATTGGCCAGCTAGGGTTGCCTTTAAATGTTTTTTACATTACTACCCACGTAGTTGGCTCTTGCAGTGGAGATCCTAAATAGTGTTGTGAGCTAACTTCCTGCAGTGGTAAAAGCTGTCTGATTTCTGTGAAGTTCCATGTCGCCTGAATTCTCCTCTTAAAACACTTCAATGACTACAGAGATGGGTTATGATGGTCATTTCATTTTGGAATAGGGAAATATGAACAGAAAATAACTTTGATAAGAATACTTATGGATACTCCTCGGTTGTATCGGAAAACCCTCAAGGTTGGGAAAGAGGGCTACAGTACCACCTTGGTTTTTCTTTGCTGTGAACTATTTCCTGAGCATCTCTAAATCCAGTATGAGAAGAATGAAATGAATGCAACTACGACTGTACCAAGAATAGAATCAGCTCTCTACAGAACATAAAAAATTTGTTGGTTTGGAATTGACGAAACTAAATTTGATAAACAAGAAAAAACATGCAGAGAACAATGAAGGTTGATATGCAATAAAGATGCACATCACAAATAATCAAGTTTAAAATGACTTTAAAAAACTTTTTTAAAAACTAATTAAAAATTCCAACATCCAGTGAAGATCATCAATTAGTCATAGGAGGAAAATAATTAACAAATATCATACTATAAGCTAACAAGGATGAATTGATTTGGGGGTTTTTCGAAAAAAAACGGAAGGTTCTTCTTCAAAGAGAACTTTATACTCTATAAGCAAATTTTTAAAAAAGAACTTTTCATAATCTACAACAAAAATCGACCTCTTCCATTTGATCTTTTGAAATGATGAATTTTGTATTTTCGACACGATGGTTACAACAGTGATTCAGCGCGAGTCCATTGAATAAAACATACAGACAGTGGACAAATATGTTTGCAGAGTGGAGTATATTTTCATAGACATGCATTTTGATTTAGTCGACCATAACTAATTGTCATGGATTTATCTTCCGTCAGATCATATTCGCATTTTGGCTTCAACTTTATAATTACAATGTAATGATAATCGTCAATGGTTAACTTCGACCACAGCTTGATCACAAGCGTTGACTAACATAACGCAATGATCTATGGGTAAATTTAATGATATTGATAACGAATAATTCCATTGAAATTAGTTCCTTCTAGCTAAGATAGCTTGATCAAACCAAACTTATTTCATGAAAATTATTTACAATGCAAAACATTAACATGAGTATGCGGAAATACTGATACCATGCTATTACTTTTGACCATTGTGTGTGTTTGTGTCTGTATGATTGCCACAAGTGGTGTAAACAACATATCATCTTTCAAATTGACCTCACGGGACAGCTAGTTCGCTGATATTTTGTGTAGACTACTTATGTGTACATTTAACACGTTTAACCCAAAGCCGAAAGCACTAACCACTGTGCTATCCCGCCCCCTATCACGTCTGAGGTGACAATAAGATAGACCCACGGCGCAATTACAACTATTTCTGAAACTGAATTGTTTTACTTCGATAAATTCATAGAGACTAAATTAGCTACTCATACCCAATTACATGAACACAACTTACAACTGTACCTGTAAAACTGCACACAGTAAAAGTGTATTCGTAATGATTTTACATGACTCCAGGTCACTCCTTTTGGAAATGATCAGTACTCTATTACACATTTTCTGTTGACAATTTTTTTAATTATTATTCAAACTCAAGGAACGGAAATGAATGCAAATATTGATAGTCCTGACTGCAGATGCCCATTGTTCCAGATATGAAATGTATTTGTAAACAGACTGTCCCGGCCATGTAGAATTTGATGTTAGCACAGAAATCACTATCATGCGAAGCGTTGTAAAATCTCCTGTTTAGCTTGGTTCCATTGCGGGAATTCAACAGATCGTTTAAGAAGAGGGATACCCGTGTTCTGTTTTGTAAACTATAGTGCAAGTGTATACTGTCGTTTATTATTCATTTCATAGATTCAGTGTTATATACAATAATATATAATATAAATAAATAATTTATAACAATCTAATTCTTTCACGTTAGTGGAAAGATTTATATGTCAATATTCATTAAACTTACAGATAAGGCATTTGAATTCATGGTCAGATTTAACTTTTCATAAATTAATCACAAGTTAGCGGCAATAAGGCGAACTAGGCAGGGACATTGCCTGTGAAACCGAGTCGAGTGTGCGGTGGTAACAAAACACAGACGATGGTTGTTGTTCGCAATATGGCCAGCAATAGTTTATTGCAACACAATGAAACTATAATAAATAAACCCTGAAACAATAATAACAATATTTTAGAATTACATATCACAATCGGCTGTGTGCCAATACATGTATAATGTATTATATAATAGATATGTACTTATATTTAAACAAGATTACATTTGAGCATTGCAACAATTTCACACATATATGATACACGTGTCGTTATCTTCATATTAATAGCTAGCATAGCGTTAAATCATTACACATGAAAGGAATAAATCTATTCCACGTGAATAGATAATATATATACAATAAAAGATAATTAGGATGATATCATAGAAAAACCCACCAAGTGTGTGGACTTGGGTTTAAACCACAAGACTTCATGTTACGTCATCATCATCATCAACATCTGCATTGATAAAATATATACGTATTTACATTGCTGGCGAAAATAGCTAATGCAGATTATTAAAAGACTTATAAAATACTACATCATTAAAACCCTGTTTCATTCATTCATCTATGCAATCATACATCATGACACACATTGCATTTAAAATACACATACGTTCAACCGAACACACATTGCATTTAAAATACACATACATTCAACCAACCACACATGAATTTAAGTTTCACATTCTTACCTTCCATACAACACACGTTTAACCTAACTTTAGAGAGTTTAGTTTAAGTTTTACATTGTTTAAGTTAATGTTTAAGTTAGAGATAGTTATGATTATATAACACATGTAATACAACAGGACACATTGTACTATGTGTCCATAATCACAAGTACTAAAATATCATTGAACACATTGTACTATGTGTTCTGAAGAACATAATTATAAAAACCAATACAAGCCAAACATACATGATATGAAATGCCAAACAATTAAACATAATATTCCTACAATTATAGAAATACACATAAATGCAATATACAATATAAACCAAAACTAACCTTGCTTATATGATTCCAAATCCAAAAGATCCTTATGAATAACACAAAAGATCCACAATGAAAAACACAAATGCAACAGACAAAGTCTCTGCACCTCCTGACAGAAATCTAAGGAGTAAATTCTAAAACTATACCTAAACACTATATCTACAAAGACAGAAGCTGAAAAGCAAGAAACAAGAGAAAGAGAAGGGTCGCGCTTGGGGCAGGCTATTGTTTGATAGTGCACTGGTGATTAAGTGAGTGCAAAATGCTCATGCAAAAGCTGAAGTGAGATTGTTAGGTAAGCTAAGTGTGAAGTACTAGGTTAAAAGATTTGCTTGACTGAATATTGTATTCAGTCACAATTAAATTAAAATTACAATAAAATATACACAATATTTGATGCTGTTACATTCTTCCCTCCCTTGAAAAATGACGTCCTCGTCATTCTTGTTCCTCGTCAACAAGGGAAAGAAGTGCCTTGGAGATGCTGGTACTGATGTGTCCAAGGATCCCGGATGCCGCCAGTTGCTCCAACCGACAGCTCTTCTGCTGCCAATCAGGATCCGTGGTCTGTGACATCACATAATCTCCAGAGGTCTGCTAGGCTGGTTTCTTGGACTCTCGTGTAGACCTTCTTGGTGGTGGTACAGGCTGAGGTACAGGCTGAGGTACAGCATCAGGAGGCGCAGGTGGTGGTTCTTCAACCTCAACTGAATCATCTTGCTCCTCTTGTGTGTCAGCTGGTTCTTCTGCATCCGGATCTGCTTCTGTGCTGCTGTCTCCAGTGCTGTGGTCGTCACCACCAGAAGCTTCACCTGCTACTCCAAGAGACCGTAGATCGTCACCCGTTGTCTCTGAAGTAGCCACACTCTCTCCCACAGTCTCTTCACTGATGACGGATACATCTTCAGCTATGCCTGTGAAGATAAATGGAGCATCAACTGCCGATTCATTGTCCTCCTGGCTGTCCTCTTCAATTGTCTTCTTCGGTGGTGTCTTCTTGACTGTTGTCCTGGGTTTTGCTGTTGGCTTCTTGACAGGTGGTGTTGTTTCCTTCTCTTGGATCGTTGGAACTGATCCGATAGGTAGAAGATGGTTCCTGTGCAATGTCCTCTTCCTCCCCTCTCCAGATTCTCTCTGCACAACAAACACAGGGATGTCCTGGTTTGGTTGCAAGAGAACCACATACGGTTCCTCTTCCCAACGATCTGCCAACTTGTGCTTACCATCAAAGGCTAAGGCTTTTACAAGAACTCTGTCACCTGTCTGGACTGTTGCTCCTCTCGTCTTCAAGTCGTAACTGGCCTTCTGCTTGTCCTTGGCTGTCTGGGATGCCTTGGAAGCGAGCTCATACGCATCCTGGAGCTTCTTCTTGAGGTTCTCTGAGTAGAGGGAGAGTGAAGGATGGTTCCTGTTGAGCTCTATCCCGAAGGCCAAGTCAATGGGGAGACGAGGTTCACGGCCAAACATCAGATAGAATGGAGACTGGTTGGTGGACTCATGCCGAATGCTGTTGTAGGCGTGGACAAGCGGCGCAACGTAGGTCTTCCAATCTGCTTTCTTGTCTGGCCGGAGTGTCCCGAGCATGTCAAGCAGTGTCCTGTTGAACCGTTCAACCATACCGTTGCCCATAGGGTGATAAGGTGTAGTCCGACTCTTCTCCATTCCTAAGATGCTGCACAGTTCCTTCATCAGCTTACTCTCGAAGTTGGCACCCTGGTCACTGTGGATCCTCTTCGGAATTCCGTAATGCATGATGAAGTTCCTGTAGAATGCTTCTGCTGTTGTTCTTGCAGTCTGGTTCTTCGTTGGAATGGCCTGTGCATATCTAGTGAAGTGGTCCGTGATGACTAGTATGTTCTGGTGTCCTCCCTTTGATGCTTCTAGAGAGAGAAAGTCAAGGCAGACAAGCTCGAGTGGCTGTGTGGTGGTGATACTCACTAGAGATGCTCTGCTGTTTGTAGGGGACTTCCTTCTTAGACATCTGTCACAACCTTGAACCCAGTCTTCTACGTCCTTGGCCATGCCTGGCCAGAAGAAACGATCACGGAGAAGGGACAAGGTTCTCTCTCTTCCTGGATGTCCTACATCGTCATGGAGTCCTCTGAGCACGTCTTCAATCAGAGCAGATGGTAACACTCGCTGCAATCGGTCCTCTCCATTGATGTTAACTTTCCTGTAGAGAATTCCTTCCTTTAGTAGTAGGCTGTCAAAGTTCCGATGCAGTGAGGTGTTGGCTTGACAAGGGGGATAATCCTGTCTTCTTGGCTTGAGGTTTCTTCTGACAAGATTGATCCATGGTGCCAAGATGGTGTCTGCTGCTTGAGCCTTTCTCCAATCTCTGTTGGTCATCACTTCCAGGGTGTCTTCAGGATCCTCAAGGTCTTGCAGGTTAGGAGTTGCTGAGAAGCACAGGCTGTGCACAAGTGGATGTTCCTGCAGGGGATTGCACACAGCTCTGACCGACTCTGATGGTATCTTCTTCTGTTGTTCAGCCTCAATCCCTGGTAACCTTGAGAGTCCATCTGCGTCTGCGTTGCTGAGCCCTGGCCTGTAGATGATGTCAAAGTTGTAAGCTGACAGTGACGCTAGCCAGCGGTGACCTGTAGCATCCAACTTTGCAGAGCTGAGTAAGGCTATAAGAGTCATATTTTACCAGATTTCGGCCTGGGACAGTGCTGGATCCTACTGGGGCAACCTTCTCTGATTCTTGTGGAAACGAAATTCAAGGGGGACATTCTAGTTTATACATGACTGTTAATAGTACATGCTTAAAAACCTTAACCAGATGAAACAAGTTAACAAGGGTAACATTTTGGTTGATTTAGATTTGAAAACTAAATAAATGAAAGCGCACGCTCGGAATGGGAAGTGAAGCCACTTACCGGGGTACGAGCGTGGAGCATAACAAGGCACTGTTGAGAACTTATCACAGATCATTTGCAAATGTGGGGGTATTTTAACCATGTTTTAAAATGTAAAATTAGTTCAGAGTACAGCTCAGTACGGAGCCTTTTTTTCATGTCATTTCCACCAAAACAAAATGGCGGACTTGATGTCGACAGTTTCTGTCTAAACAATCGTGTTTCCCATTCCCCGTTCTCCTGGCATCAGCCTGCACAGTTCAGACGACTAACTACAGAAGTAGAAGCACAAGACTGCTACACTTTTTGCATCTTTAAAACTTACCAAATGCATTTAAGGAAATTCAACATCGTAAGAATGTTTGGAAAATGTCTATATGCTGTAGAGGATAAAGACCGGCGTCAATGTTTTATTCGGGTAAGTCCCGCTAATGTGTGAGGGCCCGAACATAACTTCCTTGGGAAAATGGAATGGTCACAAATCCAATTAATCACCTTGGCATAGATGTTGACGTCGACTTGAATATTACAATTTAAATGAATTACGCCAACATTTTGAAAAGAAATGGCACTATGGGAAAATACGTTCTATAAATGTCATGATCACTTAAACTTAACCGTTTATTTATTAGTATTCCTAGCCCCTCTAAAATACTGTCCATGATTTTCAAAATATGTGATATCATTTTATATGAAAGGTGAAACCTGACAAAAACAAACAGATGTTATGAAACTATTCCGCGTAGAATTACAATCATAGTTGGATTAAGAGATCTACAATAATTAATTTTTTACAAACTTATTTTCAGAACATATACTTGACATAAATGACTTTCATTTTTAATTAAATATGCAAGAAGAATATATAGAGAGAGAATTGACGACTTTGAACCTCGTGGTGTGTATATACACAGAGTGGTGTATATAGATGGCTCCAGTTCAAAATCATACACACTAGACTGAATATAAATCTGTCGCTTTTGAAGATGGGATCTCCAGCATGTTCTCTATGCAATGATTCAGTTGAAACCATTTCACATACTGTGTACTATTGTAACTATTCTTTATATAGAACAGATGGAGAACTCTATCAGAATGGCTTGAGAAGTACTTTGAAGGAAATTTAGATTTTAATGAAGAGAATATATCGTTTGGATAGAAAAATTAACCCGTTGGCAATTATTCTCCTTACAAAACATTTGCTATACAGCCTGGGGTGCAGTATAAAGAAAATGTAACCACATTTCACACCTTCACAACATATGATAAGAAGATGCCACCAAGGTACCATACCTGTAGCAGCTCCCGTGCATTCTTGAGTTTTCACTAGCTTTTGAAAAACACAAAACAATGACTAACGTATGCTTTTAATATACGTTTATGATGAAATCTCTTTTGGCAGCATGTAAATGATTGTATTTCTCGATGCACACACATGTATACTACACTATTATCTTAAAGATGGAAATGTACTCAAAATATGATATAAACATTTTTAGAAATGTCATGCGGACCAAAATCTACCCTCTATCACTCGCACCTTGATGCATTCAGAAATGTCGGACGAGGTGTCTTCAGGCATGATTCAGTGGTCTTATCAAAGATCGAAGAAGTATATATTTCTATACTTTCCGACAGTTCTATGAGGTGTACAGATAATGTCAATGTAATGCAGGTAGTCTTCAAACAGTAAGCTTTATCGTGGATATTTAAGATACCAACAATCCACGACAGTAATCAGACTTTTGTTATCGGCAAAAAATACTTCCATGTAAATGGTTCTTCATATTGGGGAAGAGGAATGAAGTCCGATGGGGCCAAATCTTGGGAGTAGGGTGAATGTGGAACAATTTCAAAAAGCCAAATTCCGTCGCGGCAGTGACAGCAACATGTGCTATACGGACGGGAAAGATCACTGAGCTTCCCTCGCCTCTTGTCCCGAGAACTGCCCAAAATTGCCTCAATTTATTAGCATAATCTTCAGCAACCCACTTGGTAATTGGTGAGGATGAAAGGGAGTCATAACCCATTGAATCGCGTTATTGTCTGATATACGATCACAAATTTGACTTTAGCCTATTAATTGCCACTATACTGAACTGTTAAGCATTATGAAGCTAATTTTCAGAAACAACCATTTCATCTCGATCAAACAACACCATTTATGATACTTCGCATATTCGACCAAAAGGACTTATTCTGTGCCGCTTTAATTCGTATTTAGAACACACAACCATTCATCTTGTATTCACTTTCATGATAAATTAGGAAGTTGAAGACATAAACAAATATATTCTGTAATGAAATGCACACCCTACACTCCCCAGGATAATAATTGGGTGTAATTACCTATGATCCAATACACGTGGACGGGAGAATGTTGATGATGACATCATTTAGTATCAACGGATACATACACTGATGAAATGCAGTCAGTAAGCACTGTAGTTCAAGAAGTAAGGTAATAATATCTTAAACAAACTGGACCAACACGGGGGAAACGAGCCAGTACGAGACAATACACGATCAACAAGGCCAGGGCAAATTAAACTGTAGAAAAAAGGCCAAAATAAAACAAACTAGTTTAATACATGCGAAACAGGGCCAGTGGGGGCAAGTAGAAACAGGGCCAGTGGGGGCAAGTAGAAACAGGGCCAGTGGGGGCAAGTAGAAACAGGGCCAGTGGGGGCAAGTAGAAACAGGGCCAGTGGGGGCAAGTAGAAACAGGGCCAGTGGGGGCAAGTAGAAACAGGGCCAGTGGGGGCAAGTAGAAACAGGGCCAGTACGAGACAAACTGGGTCAATACAGGGAAAACATAACGTTGACTTTAATTAAGTACTTCCATGCATATTGTTAGACTTCGTGTTTGCTCACAACTCCATTTCCCTTCGTCGTACCCAGGCCAATACAGACAAACCTTAAGACAAATCCCTCTTTTAGAAGACGTGTGACACAATTTGTAATCATCAGCATCTCTTTTTGGTACACGAACAGAGTAAAACTGAAAAACCACACGACACGATAGGTCCACGTCACCTGTATAACACAGCATACTCATCTCTCAGTCTGCACATGTCACTGATGAACAGTAATTCGTTTCACATTTTCATTTTAAAAAATCAAGTTTGTTACTATTTTCATTGATTTCTTTCGGCAAAGTTGTTTGACTTCGGGACTAACAAAAGCTCACAATGATTTTTTTTAATTTTTAATGATTACAGAATATTTTATGATAAACCGTGCTTGCAATGGACACTTCAGTCGGCTCTGTCCTCCCAGTATTAATGAAGACGGACACCGTTGCCAGAATGAAAGCTGCTGCTATATATATACCCCTACATCAGAGATAAACAAACCAGCTTCTATCACCGCCCATCTTCAAGCACCGGTGATTAAGAAGAATCAACATGGGGGCGGGGCTATGCTTAACTCTTGTGTCCTAACTTGATGTCCGATGTTTGTTTGTTCCTTTTAGATTTGGTAACTAATGGTACCAAATTTTTGTTTGAAACTGTTAAAGAATTGCATTTCCATATTATAAGATACTTTGATAACATTGTGTAACGTGTATAGTGATATGAAAGAAGAGATGAAGAGTTGCCAATGCAGAATTACAACCAATGGGTTATATACATCGGTTCCATCCCTATAAAAACAAGAGAATCTTGGCTCATGCCAGATTAACATGTGACGTTTGAATACATACAGGATTTGAGCGAATTTGTTCATCGAATACAATGAACTTTGTAAGAGAAAACATAAAGTAAATTAGTTAATATCACTCGATGTAGATGTTTTAAATCAATATCGTATGTCGAATTTCAAAGTCCTACTTGTTGTGACGCCATGTTGCTGGAGAAGTTGATAGCTGCAGCACTTCACCCTGACAAGTACCCGTGTGGAAGGAGGCGTGTACTCACATACCCGGGAAATAGCTGGAAACAAGTACAAGGTATGCTGTCTTCATATGCGGTAACGGGATTGGGAAACATACTTATAAATTAATGTTAGAATATACAATGAAATTGTTGAATGAATACATTATTATGATTCTAACATATTTTGTTTCTGTTAACTTATCAGTACTTATCAGTTAGCATAGTGACAATAAACAGAGAAAACGTCGAGATATGTGATCGAAACCGGACAATGGCGCGCGCCGATGACTCAAACGTTATTTTGGAAACTTATTCAGAGCAGACACAACGAGAAATTTAGGTTGGTATTGTTTAAAAGGTGATTTAACTAATATAGATGCAAATGGGACGCTGAATTTCAATTTCTTTATATATATATATATATATATAATAGCCAGTATATATACTATCGAAAACAAGAAAAGTTTGCCATTTAAGACATTAAGATGCAACTTGAGAAAGCGATTTCAACATAACCGGGTTCCTATGTTATTAAGTGTCTATTTGAGCCAGGTACAAAATTCATGAAACATGCCCTTTGTCACTTGAACCATCTTACAATGCGAGAATGAATTATCGATAGCTTGTATGTATAATGCTGATAGATCAGCTGCAAAAAGAAGTTCTGGGTTCGAATCTCACTATCATAGTTCATAAAACTTTCCTTTCTACTTTTATACCTTTTTAAAAATTTAACAAAACTAGTCCATTTTTTAGTTGAATTTCACATCTACGTTCAACGCAATGGTAATTATGACGTATGATTATTAATTTTCAACCAAAACAAAGGCTTCAACTTTCCAAAAGGTGTGTTTTGTAGTATGAGCGTTGACGGACACTACGCTAACTGGTGTAGCTGGATGATACTACACTGGCGGTGGTATTTATATCACGACACTCTGAATAAGACTCTCAATACTACGGTCAGGAACCAAACATCCTTAGAACACTCGTCTTATTTGAATATTTCTAATTTTACAACAAGTCTCCATTTTTGTGCTTAAGTGTTAAACATAATCCCAGATATTTGTGAGTTACGTGAAACGTCAACAGAGCCAAACATCGTTTTGTTGACTTATGTCGGTGTTATTTACGTGATAACGAGCTTGGGAGAGTTACCGAGAAGGGGAAAGGGGAGGGGGATGGGGGAGTTTTAACGCCGACCTGGTCACCATAACCAGGTTATGACCGTCATTATCTGCCTCCTACTCTTCGTCTATTCTTTGCTAATTACACAGAGACACGCTAGCTTCTCACACAGTAGTTGTACACGGTGGTGACAAGGCTACACTGAACGCAAACTATGTTATTTTCTGGCGAACAAAGTAAGTTTCAAACAAATTTATACGTTGTCTACATAAACACTAATTCTAAATGCTCAGATTTTGGTGTAAATCACTTTTTGGTATTGACTTATTTTGTTTCTTTTGATACGAATGTGTTTATACTGGCTCATAGGCGCTGTCAGGTTGAAGACTATGTATAATGGTTTCTCATGTAGAATCCTAACTCTTAACAGCGGAATCTCTAATTTTGAATTTCAGTTTGACCATTCACATGATCATATCATTGTAGGCCTACATACTAAACCAGCAAGAAAAGGAACTTATCACCATTCTTAATGACAAGCAAGCGTTCATATTTAAGGGATGCAGAGTATGTTGTTGCAGGCAATTATGTTACAGTAAATAAATGGTGTTATTTTATCGAGAGTTAATGGTTGTTTCTGAAAATCAGCAATTTGATGCTTGTTAGTTCAGTATGAAGACCATACTTATGTTAGAGTGTGATCGAAAACTGGACGAGGGTGCGCGCCAATATCTCAAACGTAAATTCGGAAACTATTTTACAGCAGATACAAAGACGAACATGGAATGGACGTGTTTCGTATAGGTCATTTAACTAATCTGTGGGAATGGACCTGATATAGCTGTTATCATTCAAAACAATAAAATATCATGCTTTGTATTTTAGTGTTAAAGATGAAAGTTTAGAGAGGCGGTTCGACCTTGACTCGGAACATATAGTATTTCTTACCCTATTTAAGCCACGCGAAAAATCACTAAACGTACAACAAAAAACTTTCTGTCTCTTTAAAAAGATAAATTTTGAACTCTAAAGTTCAAAGTAAGGATTGTTTTCATACTTTAAACTAGTGCAACTTGTCACGGAAACATAGATATGGTCAACTTATGTGTCAGCAAATTCAAAATGCCTCAAAAAGCGAAAATGACCAAATGTTCTACATCGATTGCTGCAGTGTTCATATAAACCCGACTCGATCGACGCTTGTTCACCACGAGATCGAGATGATGTTGTCGAACCTCGTCTTGGTCCGTCTTAGGGACCGGTCATTTATTACAGGGGGTGGGGGGTTATTATGGGATTGTATATAATGATATGGCCCTCCCCAACTCTTTGTAATTTTCTTCATTGCCCTTCCCATTTAAGCGTATTTTTTTCATGACCCTCCCCAAGCCATTTTTACGAAAGGTTGGGCTTTTGAAGATTAATGTTCAGTTCTACATTCAGTTTCTCCTTTGAAAATAACACTAAAGGGTGTTGAAAAGAAACAATTTTACCCTTCCATTGATGGTTTTAACATGATGTCTGCTAATGGTCTGTAGTGTTTTGAATTCAGTTTCCTTAGAAATTATTTATAGCCAGCATCTTAAAACATCAACTGCATATCAAAATAGATTGAAAACCGTTGCTCATAATACATACTATGTTTAACAAAGTGTAAAATTTATCTTTCAGAGTTGAATGAATGCATTATATCTTTACTTTTAAATGCTCATTCTTTATTCATTCAAAAATTAAAAATCACAATGTCCTCTTATCTATAAATAAGAGAATAGGTGAACACTGTTTTCACTGCATGATGTATTAAATAACAAACATGCGTCTATGTTGTATAATAATGAAGCAAACAGTAGCAAACGCCTTTCATATATTACCTACTTGTATAAACTCAGTCCAACAGAACTACTTTTCTATAAGCATAAAGAACAATGAATAAGGCAGAGAATTCATGGTGATTTTTATTTTATTTAAGAATCAGTTTTTAAGAGCATAAAACAGTCTTGCTCAAATTCTGCATCATTTGCTTTTCATTTAAAAAGGCTTTATGATAATGTTTTCCCCCCCTCCTTCAAATCCTTAAGAAAGACGGTCTTATATCAAGCTATATCAAAATGACCCTCCCCAACCTTTCATATTTGTTTCACGACCCTCCCCTGGTGGCTGTATATTTTTTTTAACCCTCCCCTGGACCCCCCCCCCCCCCCCCCCCCCTGTAATAAATGGCCGGTCCCTTAGTTTTTAATAAGAAGAAAGAAGAAGAAGAAGAAAGAAGAAGAAGAAAATTATTTTATTAATGTGTCACCATATGTACAGTACAAAAATGACAATGTTGTCCATATATTAAGAAGAAGTACACGAGCCGGCCACTGAAGGCCTATGAGACACATAAAATCAATAAAATACATAATAAATTAATGATGCATTAATTGACGACAAGCCTTGAAATGATGTAGTATGATTGTCCGACGTTGTTACTTCCTCATGATATAATTGCTTTGGTCAGTGACTGTCCTCTGAGTGGTCAAATAGCTTTGCCTAGATTACTCAGTGTGTGTTGAAACAGAGACGCAAACCTATGGCAGTTGTCGTCCATTACGTCCTTCAGATATGAACTTAGTTGGTGGTCTAATGCAAGCAGCTGGGAGGCTCCATGTAGCAATGACACCATTGCTGTTCTTGGCTTGTCCAAGATCCTACCAACCCGTTTGTATAGTGACAAAACATTGCTAATTAGAATGCAGAAACAATGGTGATTCTAGTAAAATGATATATCATACGGGCATTTACATGACGCTGTGTCACATGCGTTTGTGCCAGAAACAAGTTTACGTATTTTTTCCATTTCTCAAAATGAATGAATATCGGTTTATCTACAAATTAAAAATATTAGAGTTAAGGTTTTGACTTGGCATATACATTATTTACTATCAATAACATTAATATGTTTTTAGAACTTTTCATTTCAAAAGTGAATACTTACTTTGGCCAGATAGTGTATATTATTCATACCATGCATATGAAACACGATAAGTAGGTAGTATATCACAAGCGAAAACGAGTTTGATGTTATATCATTTACGTGTGTGATATGAACTCATTCCCGAGATAACTTATACTATATTTAAATGGAAGAAAGTTTACAACACCTCAAAACCACATCAAATCACATCAAACCACAATACAACACAAACCAAATAACACAACACAACACAACAAAAAACAAAATCCACACAACACCAAACCACAATACAACACAAACCACACCACACCACACCACAATATAATACAAACCACACCACAATTCAACACATACCACATCACATAGAACTAAACCACAATACAACACAAACTACATCAAGACACACCATAACATAACGAAAACCCTTACTATGCCTTGCCATAGTCGTATAATAGCAAAGCCTACCATACCAGTCAAACCATGACATAAATTTAATACCATTCCGTAAATGATTATAAACTGGTAACTGAAACGCACATTTACTGTACCATACACGGACAGAAAAAAACCAAGTGGTACTACTGCCTTCTTGTAAACGCCATCCCTCAATTGCATCAATCTGTGTATACGACTTTGTTGTACGGTAATGCTATAAATCAACTACTTATCTGTGTGTGTTTGCTGGATCTACAAAGAGAGGGACATTGCGAGTCTTTTCGGATCTCCTATCCCCCATTCAGTGTTGTCTGTCCACACATAACTACAGCAAGTATGGCAGTTAGTATTTAGTGGATGTTGTAGAAGAGAAGAAGATAGCTATAGGCCCAAAACAAGTACATACTCGTCCTATACCCTCCAGCATAAGGGAGACAATTTAAGAAACATAGTACTAAATCTAGAACAAACTAATCGGGCATTTCATAAGAGATACGTGTCAGTTCGATAGTGAACAAATGTAACGCCTTTAGACGAATTAGGCGAGTTGTTAGCTGCTGGTATGGTCAATGCTGATGCGTTGCTTGCCAAAACTTCTATCACCATGCTGAACTAAACATTACAATACATTCTTTTTATATCTTTTTGACTGGTTCAAACAGTTCTTAACGGAATTGGCTTAAGATGGTCCCTGTTCGAGATTTCCTTCTATTGGCAGTAAATGGTCGTTACTCACCATGTCGCATTGCACTAATGTAAATGTCTAGAATTTACCTTCTCCCTGCTCACATTGTACTGATTTAGACCATCTCGTTTATACCTACTTAACACGTGTTTCGCACTCGTTTTAGTGTGTACCCTGTATTCATCTACGCGCTTTTGGTGCATTTTGGTTTTGTTTCTTCAACTTTAACCCCATCCCTGTGACTCCGTAAATGGCACTAATTTTGCAAAGGATTTTGAAAGGCAGTATCATGGAGATCATATACAAATTGACATAAAGCCGGAAGTGTCATTTCGTATAGCAATATGTTTTCAGTTGTAATAGGCAGTTATTAAACACACGCTCAAACTAAACAGACCAATGCTACTAATATAAACCCATGTGGGTTAGACTGGAATTTACGACTGTCGACAGAACTTCGATAACTGCCTGTCATGTCGCGTCCAATCAGTCAGAGAGATAATTGTGTGTGGAGGATCCCCCGTGTTTTCTATGATGGTCAGAACGTACCGGACAGTGGGTATCTCGGGTCGACAGCACAGAGTATGTTGTTGGAGTCAAATATGTCAATCTTTATAAATGCTGTTATTTTATCGAGAAGTAGTGAAACTGTGGTTTATGAATATCATGATGCTTATCATTTCATCATAGCGACAATAAACAGGCTTCAGTCGTAATTTGTGATCGAAAACCGAACAATGGCGCGCGCCAATAACGAAACGTAATTTTTGAAACTTATTCACAGCAGACAAAAATACCAATATGGGTTGTTAGTATTAAGGATGTTTGCTCCTCAGTCACAGTGACAAAAGTCAAATAACCTTAAATCATAATGTTCTTATATAATAAACCAAAATGAAGCGGCAATTTCTCAATTTTGATGATTTCTGATTAAATATTCATAAAAATTAAGAAACATAGTATTTTTCATTTTGAAATTATTCACAATTTTGCTGACTCAGCAATTTTAATTGTAACTAGCATTTGAGCAAGTTCTATAATCTGTTTTTCTAAGAAAGTAGATGTTGTTGAAAGAATATGATTTGTATGTATGCGTTCAGGTATATTTTTAGGTAATGAGTGGGAGAAAGCATGTTTTTAGTACCAAAATAGCTTAAATGTTGATAATTTAATTGAAATGTTTGAATACATGTTGTGCCGTAGCGGCTAAAAACCCACAGTACCATGTATATTTTATACTTTTTTCTAGAAGAAAATTATGTTAACTCAAACATGTTTTCATATTTAAAAAAGTTTAATACAGGAACTAATTTAAATTTAAGATTTCTCAAAAAAAGGTTATCATTTCCCCATTGACTCCCATGTTAAATCTCTGACTGACATAGGGATCTCTGTCTTAACATATCTCGAAAAAAACAACACTAATCCCCATTTTTTTGGGTTGACATTTCAAGCAAATACACTACACTTTTGAAAAAAAAAACAAGTTAGAAAAAAAGTTTAATACTTTTAATTTGAGGAGCGGATATCCTTAAGTGAGTCATTTAACTACTATACATGTAAATGGGGCCCAGAATTTGGACTCTTAAACATTTATGTCGAATCCAAATTTTCATTGAAATCCAACAAATATATGGTGATTTAGTCATCTCAGAGATAAAGTTGCAAGTTTAGGTAGGCGATTAGAACTTCAGTAAGGACCAATGGTCTTTGGGGTACTATTCAAGCAATATAAAAATCATAAAACATACTCTGTGTCACTTTAAGAAAACTCCTATCACTCAAGTTCAACTAGTGAATATAGTTTCTGTTTGTCATGTATACATTCACAGTGATACGTTCTTTGTTTTAAAAAAAATAAAATCATGATATTTGCCACCGTGGTGTATTTTATACTTTGATGAACTTTAATGTCAAATTCACCATTGAAATGTTAACCACCCCTGTATAAGAAAATGTTCCTACGATTCCAAGTTGAATATGACAAGTGTTGTCAAACCGACATCCTCTCTTCTACTTATAAATTTTCCCTTGCGAAAACTTTGAATGCATTCCTGTTAGGGCCTCTTGACCAGGAAATTATTAATAAAAAGTACGTGATGCGTATGCTTCGTTATAGGTACTGCATAGACACAACCCTGCCTTGCTCTCAGTGCTGTAACGCGAACTCTTCCAGTCGTGCTACTGGTATCTCAGTATCTAAAGGTAGCTGTGGTATGCTTCTCAAGTAGGTCCTTACTTCTAACATATTAGGGGGAGGTGGTGGTCGTGGTGGTGGGGGTGGAGGCGTAGCGCTGGGGGTAGTGCAATTCTTTCTTCGTTTTTACTTTTTCAATTCCGATTTAAAGACACTGAGCATTTTAATATCTTTGATTTCATTAAATTGATGCTTTTTATACTTTTTATACAATATTTTTGGTTTAAAAAGGTGAAACATCTCATAACTTAAATTGAGTGTTCGTAGTCATAGAAGACGGTGTCACGTACCATGAGACAAGGCAATTCGTTTCGTAAACTCGACTTTGGAAAAAGGCTTTCAGGTCTTAACGTTTGTGTTCCTTTTCGTGCAATCCCATTATTTCCCATAGAAAACTATCTACAGTGCCAAAAGGAATTTAAACTTCTATTGAATCGAATTAATTATTTACGTTTCTTCACTTTAATTCGTTTTTTCAAGTGTTCTGGCATTTGATTAAAATTTGATTTCAATATATGTGTCATTTTACACACCATGAATTTATGAATACCAATAGATGTGATAATGCGAGGGCAGAATTGGGACTATCATATGGATAAACAGAGGATCATTAATGGCTTTTACCTAAATCCATCAGCATGAAGAATTCTAAGAATAAAGTAAGATATTGAGAGTGTATGTTCTCTTGGACTAAGATCATTTATGAGAACATCTACAATATTACAGACACATCGGTATCCCTTTATGTGAAGCATTCGTAAAAGAATATTACACGAGCTGCACGAGCTGGTGTGTTTATTCGAAGGGCGTAAACTGCACGCGTTTCCCGTGCAAGGGCTATTGAATCGTGAGTTATTTGCGTTTGCATGGTTTGCACGAGGGACTTCAAATACTTCCGTACCGTGACCGCTCATCTCTGGTTAATTACAAAACGTGGCCTCTTCATATTCTTCATCTCACAATCACTTCTGTTAAATATAGGAAATTTATATTCTGAGCTAAAGTGTAAACTAGATTGTATATAAACAGTAGAGTTAAGAAACATAGTTGAACTGGCGTTTAACTGCGACGTAGGTACCTTTGTTGATATACACAGAAAGTCCGCTTGATGTGGGAATTCATCGGGACAAATTGCGATGTCATATGTAATTATGTCATTATTATTTATTTCAAATACAAGAATATTAAATATCAAAAGTTCCAAAAAGTTTTGGCTTCGATTATAAAGTTAATAAATTAAAAATTTATTCATAACTTTCTACAATGCACGTGGATTGTTTCGTCGAGGAGCTGCTATTTATAAAGTGTATCTTTCAACCCCATTGTACTTCCCACGTCTTACCATTTGCAAAGGCATGTTGATCAATAGAGGACAAGAAGTATTCTTGCACTAGCTACTTTTTCATTAAGAGACTCCCATTCAATAATCCATTAATCAATAAATGTAAGTTTACTAAGAAAAGTTTAGAAAAAGAAGCTTGCATTCTAATATTTTTGTATCAATCAGTTATAGTTCGCTTTAAGTGTGAGCTACGGGCCTCGCTTGATGATCAGATGGTTCATAGATGGTCGTTTTAACAGTTGTCTTGTGAAGGAGACCAAATTACCGTGGCCGCGTCAACCAGGTACCTTACTTTACACATCTCGGTGTGATATGTTCCCATTCTCTTAACATTGGTTCATTCTCATATCAACCTGTTATGACGTCATCATCGGTTGTTTCTCCATATCGCCTTTGGGCACTATCACATATCATTCAATGGACAGACGTTATTATATCCTTTGATTTTATTTGAAGGCTATATGCCATATCCACCATCTACGCAGGTGGGTGTTATGAGATGTTCAGCCTACACAAACGATTAGATTTGTAAAATTTTGATAGTTTTACAAACTAATTATATAAGAATTAACAATAGTGAAAGTGGGATTCGAACCAGGGACCTCTCTTAAAGTAAAACGTTTACAAATTAATTTCATAAAAACTATTTGGTTTGAAAACTTTGTAGGAATGTTCCGCGGGACTGTTAGCCAAATAATGACCGGATTGCCTCGCGTTATGGCAAAAAAAAGCCCAGCTCGGGCTAACGCCCTCGCGAGTTTTTTTGCCATAATCGCTCGGCACCCGGTCATTATTAAAATTTTACTACAGAGTTAAACTTTATTGTAAAAATCACACGCTGTGGCCGCATCGAGCAGGGGGCGTTATATGGAGTACCAATAGATAGAAGGTTCCACTGTACATGATTGACGCTATTAAAGTTTAGTTCTTTTTATCCGACACGAAATGATAAATCGTTTATTTAATGACTTTAATAGTTGTTGGAACACCAGTATGTAGGTAATGGGAAACCCGAATATATCATAGTAGTAATTACTACTCGTCTGTGGAACGAGCCGTAGTAAGGTAGGATCTAGTTAGGGTTGCTTTGTTGAAGAAACCCTCGGTCATCTAGAGGTGTACGGTAATTAGAAATCATACGTTAGTTGTTTGCACTAAGTCTTAAAGGACGACTTTTTATCTCAGTCTGACTTAAGTGATATCATATTCGTGGTCGCGATTCATCTTTTGTATATACCCCATACCATGCCATGCAGGAGATAATACGTCAAGTGACAGTGATACATTTGATGTTTTTAAGAATGTTCAGTACATGATGAGCCAAACTTCATGTACCTGCATTGGTCTAATAAGCGAAGGTACATTGATACGTTTGATGTGATCTGCCAATACATTACAACGTAAAGGACACAACGTATACTTGGTATTATTTGAAGTAGTTCAAGTAGTTTGTAAACAATACGAAAAAACATTGCTTTTTGGATGATCTACTTCTTGATTTGAGATATAACGACGGTTTGGTTAACATCTTGCCCCTTTCCATGTGTCAAGTGCATCTATTACGTTGTCTTATTTGTTACGTTGTTTATGTCTAACTTCATATAACAATTAGTTCATTATACACATCTAGCCATTTACTTTCTCTCCTTCCCTGACTCCCGTATGTTCACGACTCTGTATTTACAGAAGTTAATAGTCATGTATGGAGATTTCTATAATCTCTAGTACGGACCCCGCCTACAATCTAGGCCTCACAAACTGGTATTGCGCAAATTAAATTCTGTGCTATTCTGTGCTGGCTTACTACACTTCAGAATTGGTTTTTATCTTGCACATGCAATATCCCCCGCCTCAAGTCACCTAGAGAGCAAAGGGGAGGCTAGAGGTCAGCTGACCTCGACAGGTGTCACATTACATCTATCGGACAGGTGAAAGGTACAAGCTCACATTGTCATAAACAAACACAGCGTATAATAAGAGCTGACCTACACATAGAGAAACTCCAAGTATTCTAATGGAAAGGGTTGAAATCTGTTCTCTCTGAATTGCCCTAGGAATGTCTTTTGTAGTGAGATGTACAAGTATAGGTGGTTTATAAAACAGATCCTTAGCTTTTAATGTACTTCGAGCAATGGCTTCAAACAAGGCAATCTTCTGTTTGAAAAAACCGATGTGATGTGAGGTGACTATTCCAATGATGGATTTTGAAAGTAAAGGGACGCAGTAGTATCAATTAAACATAAATCTATGCCCAATATTGTTGACTTGGTCCTATATTTGGCGGGGCACTCATAGACGTGGTGTGCACATTTGTCTAGACACACCATTGTGAGATATCCAATGTACTTTTGCAAAAATCAGCTAGGTACGCCCCTTTGTGCACAATAACACCTTTAACCGAAAACTGCAAAACAAAGTGTAAAGTGATGTTTAAAAATGTGAAAACATCTTCAGAAAGTTTTGACAATTTTTTAAGAACTTGTACCCTCAACTCTCTCCAATTACATTTAACCCCCCCCCCCCCCCCTTTTCCACACCGCCTCTCATTCTTGTCTATGTTGGTAAATGAGACGTACTACCAATCTTCCCCGACCCCTGTCCATGTGTGAATCCGACCTTCCACCTCCCTCCTTCCCTGTCCCAATCTCACCTCCTCTCTGTCAAGTTCCTCACGAGTAATAGTACACTTGGCAACAATAGACCCCTGTCTGGTAGGCCAACTCAACATATTTCTTGAACAACTAGAGAAAACCATTGAAAGTAGATACTGTAATTAGAAGGACCTCTGTGTCAACTGAAACATGTCCAAATCCCAAGGTAAATACCACAGTTACCGCTTTCTGATGCCTCTTTTAACCCAGCGACGTCCATTCTAAATTAGGACATTTGTTTTTTTCGAAATGAAAATTCAGTTTTAGTATTCGGCGTGTAGTTTGCTGGGATGGTTGTGTATTGAACGTGCAAATGTAAATACGAGTGTCACCAACATCCCATATGTCTGTCTCTCTGTGTGATGGCTGGGTGTGTCACTCTCGTCTCCTGACCTGGATTGTAGAATAGGACCTGTGGATACCATTCTAGACAGATGATTTACCTGGGCGATTGTTCATGTGCTGTGACAGTAAAGTGAGACAATTAGGACTTTTACTTCCTTCACTCACTGACCAGAGCTAGGTTTGTGCAGCAATCCAAACGATGTGTTTACGATTGACCTAAGCTCCCAAAACGACAAAAATCTGAATTAGAAGAATTGAGGATCTGACGTCTGCTTTGATGATCAATAGGTCACCTAATGGAGGATAAGAGGAAGATCAATTTTTGTTTTAAGGTGTCTCCAAGATGAAACAATTGATTACATGACGCCAGTTAATCAATTCAGGGTGGAAAGGATTAATGGAGAACCTGACGTCCATTTCCTTTAATTCAGTGACGTCGAAGGTGTATCAGAATATGGCTACGCTTATGTGTTATTGACTTCCGGGTGGAAGGATTAATGGAGTACCTGAGGTCCTGAGGGTCAACAGGCCAAATGACAGGGCTTATATCTTCTGGTTATAATGAGCTAGACCATTTCGTGATACGTTTAAGCTCCGCTCTCATGAACACAATGAAGAAGCTATTCCAACTCATTTTATGATTATGTTGTAAAAACTTCTGCCCGCAACTGCTTTCTATTGCATGTGTCGCTCTTATCACACATCCTACAAAACGAAGTAGTTGGTGCGCAACGACATGCATGATTCGAATGATGTTCGCCATGTTTTACCCTCTGTGATGGAAGGCGCGTGGATAACTACGTCATACCAAAATAACTGCGGATTAACTAACACAAAACTTCAATGAAACATGTAAAGTTTTCTTGTAACCAAAAAGCGACGTCACCATGTTTTTCGATGGTGACATATGAAGATACGACATTTGACTTGGCTAGCAACACTATTGACATGTTTTTTTCTCCCAGCAACAGTGTCATAATTATATACCATATCATGAGAGATCTTTCAAAAAGAAAATCCAGGTAAAGCAATCAAGACAATGTACTACCTTGTAGACGGACCGGGTGAGAGGACGGCCGTGACAGTCATACACAGGTGCAGCCTTCAGCGTTACAGTAAGTGCAGACTCTAATGGCTCTCAAGGATATATCGAATAATTCAATCAATATGTTTGACACTTACATAGGTATACACTGCAAATACAAACTTTTCAAGACGTTATATATACCACATGGAGACAATATCATGAAATTTATAGGTTCGTCGTGTGCTTGATAGCAGGCACTATATATCTCTAATGAGGTAGAAGAGAAAGAAAATCAAAGTATAAAAAGCATCAATACAAAATATGAATATAAAGCGTATGATATTGTTTAAAACTATACTCCTTTAAGCCTTTAGATAAGAAGATATATTTTTTTAAAATAATTTTGATTCATGTGAGAGCAACACTAGATACAGTTTAAGTTAATAAAATAATCAGCATCGCGTGTGAGTGTAATCAACATATGGACGAAAACTAAGATTAACACATTCATTTCTCGTCCCCCAAACATCATTGTTGTCATAACCTTGTATATAAGTCATTAAGTGATAAGTATCTTTCAAGAAGCATGACAGGTCCGTGATGTTATACATTGGAGCTGTTCTCATATATGACTCTCCTGTTTAGCAATTAAGCTCTGTTCTACAATGATGAATTAGTGGATGATAAAGAAGACGCTGTTTACATGAAATTAATCTTAATTCAAAATTATCCCTATATTATCTTGTTAACTGTTCAAGAAAGAATGATAACTGTAATAGCTACTTATAATCACTTCCACTTGAGTACGTTTGCCTCATCCATAATTAACAAATGGGAATTCATGGTTCATAAATAGTGACAATTCGTATGGTAAATATACTCAAACTAAATAAGAATTATTCCAAGTTTCAAATGTTGTCATCAGGCTAATCACATAAGCAGGCAGGAGCCCACATCACACACTGGTTCCTCTGTCTGATGTAGATATACCACATGTCTGACAAGGTTCATCTCTTACACCCTCTTTTGCAACACAACATCGCATGTTTCCGTCCTCAAAGCGTTTTTCTAGACACCGAGAGAGTTTCTTGCCAAAACCACCAACCAGTCTTTCTTGTCTAGACGTTTCCAGAGCATTTCCTCCATATTTTCTACATAACATAATGCATAAAAACCCGTTATTGAGTTCTATCTTCTCAACATGTTTTAGAGAAATTTAACAAAATAATCAACCCAGTTAATTTTCCTTGGAAGAGTTATGAAATTTGAATTAGTGGTGAAAATGTTAGGGGGGTCTTTTTTAAAAGTATACGCAAATATAAGCTTAAGTGTGGTTTGATACACCAAATATATTTGATGCCGTTAATAAGGATGTTTAAAATAAACGTGTAACAGTATTATCCAGTAGACTTTAAGTGGTCATGGGTTCATGCAAAATATATTCTCTACCAATTATACTGAAACGTAAACGAATATTCCTGATTAAACTGTTGATGAACACTGGTATAACACCAATCCAGGCGTTTCACTTTGACAATATTTCCTAATGAATATAAGGAAAAGTTGAGTATAGAAGCATTCAATTAAAAATACTTGTGATAGTTGCGTGTTATACGTGATGCACTGATCACCCGATGTATTGTTAAATGCTCTATCAGCACTTGTATAATGAAATATAGATGTATAACCCCATTGTACGTACTCTGGCGGTTTTTTAGATACAAAATTCCAGGCTGTTTGATATTATTCTTCCTTCGTCTGTTGCAGAGGGTATTGATGTAAATATGTTCTGCCTCCCTTCAATATGATCCTACAGATTATAAACGCTACCTAGATGCACGACTGGCATATCAAGGTTCTTATACCGCAATAAAGGTCTTTGATTAACTTCGTTAGTATGAGAGAATGCGCGCTCTTATCATTCCCTCTTCTCTGTTTCCTGGTATGAGATAGTCATACAAATATGTCATAGAGAACTGTTGTAGGCTTTGTGGTGTACATGGGTTGACTACTCCTTGGTGCCTTTTTGAAGGTGCCTGCCTACTATATGTTTCTCTGTTTTGTAATACATGTAATAGAATTCCTTTAGATTAATATCATGATATCATTATTGACATAAAGTCTTTTCCTCGATATTATAACACATTTTATCTACCATTTACATGGTCGGCATCGTTCTGAATGTGAATTAGAGATAAATTTAACTCTTCATTTTATGTCTTTGAGATCTTCCCTTAGCAGGTGTTTGTCTTAAGTCTCTATACGATCCCTGGGTCTTGCGTTACGTTTCCCAGACAGTGATGTATTTACATCTTCATCGTGATGACGGGCGCCCCCGGTATGGAAAGACATGCTTATTTTTCTGCTTAATTTCTCTACTCCTGGGCATAGCGTTTTCACCTTTTATACTCATTGATTTGTGTCTGATTTTTCGAAACCCTTACTGGTCTTATGACGTTTTTTAATTGAATAAATACGACCTAACAGAAGAAAAAATACTCACAACTTAAGTTTTGAGAAATGCTTCAATATAGATATACCTGTATCTGAATTCCTACCCGTAGATGCAATCCGTATAAACACTTTGTAAGTGGAGCAAACATTTGAATACCCTGACATAACGAAAGGCCCGTAGTTTAGACACGTACAGCTGTATTAAACCTCTGCAAACTGGGGGAGAGAAAATACCACCGGCCGATCCTTAGTGTGCTCCGATATGAAGCCCACATTGTAATTAAACCATCAATCCCATGGATTAAGCAGAACGGAATACCACCTGTTGGTTAAAATGATAATGTAAGTTAATCGACTAGAATGAGTCATATTGTACTAAAAGTTAGGTTTTATCGACATATCTACATACCTGTCTTATCTATTATCTACATGCACGTGCAAAACGTGATAGCAAACATTTTTTTCACACCTCGCGTGCATGTTTGCGCTATATTTAGACACGCACTATACGAGAACATCGTTACTGTCAGTTGTGTGCAGAGAAAGAAAAATATTATCTTATGTTGCAGAAATAAATTACTGTTAGATGCCGGTTAAAGGTAAAATCGTTAATGTTTGTTGTGTTGTGCCGTAGCCTTTTCGTTTTCTGAGGTCTAGATTTTACATTTCACATGTTATAATAATGTCAAGTGATTCCACAAATGCAAGCCCTTAAAATGCATCATCAGAAGAGAAATGCAAAACAGAAATGAAAAACGGAACAGTAACTGTAAGGAATGACACAATCTATGGTCAACCAATAACAAGGAATCAATAATTGAGCAGTTCAATCTGGTTAAAACTAGTTGTAATATTATTCCTCCCGAGGTCCGTTTTTATCATTGAAACTAGTTTTAAGTAGATTGTGAGCAATTTGATTTACAAAGACATATATGAAAATCAACAACAGTGACAATTTTCTTGACTAGAGACTTCTTTCATTTACCTATACAATTCAAGAAAAAAATACTGCACAAAATTATATTGATAAGAAATACATATTTACAGAATATCTAAAATCTATTAACACGTGCCTCTAAACTGCATAACGTCGACTAGCTGAAGTGTCGTGTTTCTGTAAGATTACCTGTACTCGTGTTTACCTACAATCACTTGCACGCGATCTGTCAGTAATGTTTCACGCCGTGCTGTTTTTACTTCTCTCCGTTGAGTTTATCACTGTTAAACTGTAAAGACGAAAAACATAAAAAATGTAAATGCATACATATCCTTATACTTGGCGATAGTCTTTATAATTGAGCTTCCTGGGATATAAACATTAAACATTTAAACATATATAATTTGCTGAAATAGATGCACGTGCTCCCAATAGTTGGCGATACTGTGAACATTGGAAGTCAGTTTGTGCACTACGCAGTACGGCGCTCTTCTGGTTTGAATGTTAATGAGAAACAAATAATTCCATCTTTCATTGTGGGTTGGTAAAACGCGAACGTTCAGGAATCGAAATCCATTTACACATCACCGACTGCGAGCCACCTTTGCCTAAACCCTGGGGTTTGGAGAAGTTTGGATATCGTGATTACAGGTTTTCAACAACATAGTTTGTAGACTTCTGCAATAACGCGTGAATCAAAAGTTTGCATGAGTTCATGCTAATAATGATTTAGTGTAAAGTTCAACAAATGTATTAACAAATGGTTTAAGCGAAATAAACTAATTGGCATAAGAATCTTTTCAAATTTCAAATTCATTTTAAATTGTTATAAATCTTCTGAAAAGAGTAAAGTTAGTGTTATAAATCAACCAGTCCCAAAAACAACTGAACCACTAGAACATGTTTTGTCTGTGCTTCATATACTAAAGTTCACATTGCTCACTTGCAAGTCATGTGTCAACTTATCAAAACATCTCAGCACTGAATAGAACGTCTTCGACGTCATCTCCCTGCAGTTCATTATCTCCCTGCAGTTCATTATCTCCCTGCAGTTCATCGTCTCCCTGCAGTTCATTATCTCTGTGCAGTTCATCAGCGCAAAGAGCACCCTGTGTGAAGTTCTGCGCTATATAAATGAATGTATTATTATTATTCATCTCCCTGCAGTTCATTATCTCCCGGCAGTTCATTATCTCCCTGCAGTTCATTATCTCCCTGCAGTTCATGTTCTCCCTGCAGTTCATTATCAATGTTAAGCCAATTTCTACGCTTGTTCATATACGGAAGGACCATGTAAGAGGGGTGTTTTAGCTTCAATGATGATTTCGAGATTAATAAAAATACTCAAATGTCAAAATAACTCCGCACCATTATACCTTTCAAGGATGTTAAATGACTATATCCCTGCAAAAACTCTTAGATCACAGAATTTGAATTTTCTCAAGATACCAAAGTATAATCATACCAGTTGTGGACAGAAATCATTCAGTAATGCTGCTCCTCGACTTTGGAATCAACTTCCTCACGTCATCAAGATATCACCTTCATTGACTGTTTTTAAATCAAAACTCAAAACTTATCTTTTTTCAAGCTATTATTCATAGACATTACTTCATGATATTTTCCCACTGACTGAATTATCTGACTTATTTATTCATATGCTATAATTCATACTCTTCTCTTAGATTTTATTCATGCCAATACTTCATACCATTACCTTTTATTCTAACATGTTTATGCGCTTTGAGCATGCACCTTGTGTATGGATATAGCGCTTTATAAAAACTCATTATTATTATTATTATTATTATTATTATTATTATTATTATTATTAATGAAATCGTAATCCAAGGGACAGCGTTTATTTTCTTAATGTATACCATTAAACGTTGATTTTTGCCATAGTCATAACTTGTGCATTTCTCAGATACTGATTGAACCACTCTAGTGACTAAAATACGAAACCTAAATTACTTGTTCAAACATGCACAGTGTCTGCTTATTAACACTTTAACTTTAGTTATTTAACACTGTTTAGTCGGTGGTGTTCATGTTCATAATTTGATAGTTTAAGTAGACTGAGAAAACTTGGCATAGTGAACTGCATATCTGATGAAGATAACAATTTGACCAGCATATCTATCTCAGGCAAAGTTAAGTAGAAGTGGTGTGGATGCATTAGGATTTTAACCTTTCACAGAACACGTATTTAGCACGTCATCTACCGTACCGGGCGAACAGTGAACTGAGATCTAACACTTTTATTCTTTAAAAAATGTTTTAAAAGTCAGCCCAAATTGAAAGAATTCGTTGTACTTACAGCCTTTCGAGTATATACATGGGGTTTCTGTTAGTGTTGGCTGTTTAGGTATATAACAGTGCACTGCATTATCGACGCCAAAGAGGTAACGTTTCCACATAAATTATATAATGGAAGATTTTTTGTTGAAGATTCTGTATAATGACAAATGTTCTGGGGTTGTTAGATTTGATGATAAGTTGTTCATACAGTAGGTAGCACATGGTGTGTTATCTCGTGGGAGATTGATGTTACCTGGAAGAGAAGGAGTGTTAGATGGAGGTGAATAAAGTTTGAGTTAATCACGACAGTAAAAAACAAGAGAATTCGAGAAAAGCTTTTGGGGTGTAAGTATACGCAAATGAAGACAGCGGCACTTGAACAGGGAAAACATCTGGCTATCTGATCACAGTCGGCAGGTGATGTGAGACTACCTGTGTTTGAGTGTTCGGCAACAAACATACACAGCCGCTATAAAAGGGCTGACTCATCTTCGGAGAGGAAACTTCAAATTATTTGTATACATTTTGTTTTGATTAATTAAAGATTTTACTATAAGCATACAATGATATCTGACAATTATCTTCTTTCTACAATAAAGGCCATGTTTCAATTGTGCTAAAGCTAGAAGTACTTTAAAAATACAGGCTTCTATGGCATGTTTTTTTACATTTGATAAAGCAGCTAGGCCTATGTCTATCTGCATCCTTTAACATTTCTTATCATAGTTTTCCACATGCAACTATCATAAGTCAACAGCAGTCACCGTTAGCAGGATGACATAACTTAATCTACAACTACACCGAGTGACTTACACAAGAATATAAACCGTAAAAATCTAACCAGAAACACCTCACACATAAAGGCACAGTCGCAAGTCTCTTCTACCTATTTCCTACATTGTTACTCGTTCCCATGGCAACGCGGCAACGTGCACGTCTGTACTAAAGGTGAAGAAGGCACGTGAGTTTAGACGCCGCTGCCACCATCACAGAAACACCGTGCGCGTGCTTCAGGGGTAATGTAACTTAGGTGTCTGTCCATCTGGGCTCACGGGCCGCCTTCATCCACTGTCACTGGGGACACGCCACTAGGAGACGCACATCAAGGTAATGTTTAATAGAGTTTGGCAAATGTGTGTGCCAAAGTTGTGTATGTTTTACCCCCGCTTTCAACTAAAGTATCACTTTCCGCATTCCGTCAAGCTGCCGATGCAATAAGCGATGCTGTTTCTCAGACGGACATATTAGCGTTACCTCCGTGTAATAATTCTTCAGGTATTCTTCACGTAGAGAGGTAATTGCATTTTTGATGCCAGAGTTTATACCCTGGTCAATTTAAATGTTCATAACGACCAGTCCTGATATGAACAACTACATGGAATGCTGGAACTCATTTAATTTAGTATTAGTATGCTCAATGGATATTGCATTCAGTAAAGCCCGAATTTCAAACGTCCCTGTTTGTTAACGTTCCAATTGCTTTTAAGCCTAAACGTGAACAACAAAACTAGTGTGTCAGTTTTGAAGGCTATCGGGCTTTAAAGAGCCACTCCGTGAGTTGTTGGAGTCATATATGCCGAACTTAATAAATGGTGTCATTTGATCGCAAAGTATCGACTGTTACCAAAAAGACACATTTTAAAGCTTATTGGGTTTTTACAGTGACAATATGAACGTAGAACGTCGCAATTATGATCGAAAACTGGACAGTGGCGCGCGTCAAATAGTAAAACGTTTTTGGAGACTTATCTAAAACAGCCAGGAGGGCAGTTAGGAGTTGATAGTGTTTGTTAGGTTATATAACTAGTATCTATGTATATTGGACGTGATATTTACACCTCCGTGCATTTATAAGGTTGTTTTTAGATTTTCATGGAAAACCAGTATTTGTCATACATATGTCTTTTGGACATGAAAAGTTAAGATGTTTTGATTATATATCACCACATATGACATTTTGGTTCGTATCAACGGTAAATAATATGTTATGAAAATCACGGAGTGGCTCTTTAATGTTATTGTGCCTTGTGGCAATTAGAGATGTCCGACTCTTGAAATGTTCTCTCTATGGATGTTTTCTACAATAGCGCCTCAAGTCAAACATGATTGGCGTTTTTTTTTATATCTTGGACTTTCAGTATCATTGGGTATTGAACACATATTATCGATGTCACTGTACCTAAAGAGTGATTATCGTGTACTGTGATGTCCGAGTTAATGATCTTAATTCCAACGTTTACATGACTTATTTACGATTGAAGGTAATTATTGCAGTCTTGCAGCCAATGACGTCATTGGTATGAAATTATTTTAAGTGAGACTGATGTCTTCCTTAACTTAAATGCCATGTTCCGTTTTAGTATGTATATAAACCGATAAAAAGTTTGATCGAAGAACATGAAAACATTATTTCTTATATTAACTTATACACGAGCTGAAGAGATCGTCACATCCGGGAATGTTTTTTCTTGGGAATTTTAATGTCTATAATCTTGCTATAGTAATACGCGCTTATCTACAGAATATGTGGCATGCGCTCGAACTTATTTATATTTACAATCACGGTCCAATACTAGGTATTGTTAAAATGGCTAGATTCTATTAGATTTAAAGAAAGAGAACTAAGATGACAAAAGGCAAAGAGCCACATTTCAGGAACCATACATGCACGTAATAAATTCTTATCAGAGACATCTTGGCATATTGTTATACAATATGCATTCGATTACGATCCACAACCGAAATCGATATTAAGCAGAAATCACAACTCTCCTAAAGTAACCAAACCAATCGACCATTTCAAAACTTCATTAAAAACATAAACGTCTCGCATCCTATTCTTTAAAAATTACTATCCATGTAATTTTTACATATGATATCTATGTAAAAAGGATTACTGAAATAAAACGTCAATTTAAAAATGATTTGGTCTCAAAATCGTTGAAGTTGTTTTGTTCGTTTCCTTTTTCACAGTGGTTTAATTCTTCTCAAACCGGTGCAAGACAGTTACATAGGTTGTTTGTGAAGACGTACGAAAGCTTCGGTACAATGTTCGTACAATTTTTTTTCCCGTTTTGGAACCGGAAGAAAATAGTCATGGCCGTTACAGTTTGTTTCAACTGCTTAAAAGATTTTAAATAAAATTATTTCTTTACACCTGGCGTGGTACAGTTTTATAATTGCATTTCATGTACTTCTGTATAAGGGTTGGTACATCTCTTATCAAAATTGGACAAACATATACTGAAATGTGTGTGGTCACGATATTGAACATTTTAAGTAGGATATATATACTAGTAAATTATTTTCTGGAAATTTTCGTCAATAAGACAAGTGCCACTGCAGCAGTTGTTAAAACTTTTCGAAATGAAAGTTTCTATTGAAAGATCGTTAGCTTCAAGAGTCTGAGAAAGAACTGGTGCGGTCTGGTACAGTTAATGAATGTAATTAATACGACTTTGAACACCCACGATGGGCTATATTGAGACTGATCCTCTCACCAATACATCAGCCACATGTGGTAAATAACTTTACCTGTCTTTGCAAACTTATGACTAAAAGTCATTAAGAATAGTGTTCCGATCTGGCGAAGCTTTGTTTTCGTTGCAGTCATGTTTGTCGTTACAAGGCTGACTCAATATTCACCTCATAACCTAGTTTCGGGACTTGCATTTTCACATTGTAGCCCAAACTCTGCATTCGGTAATGTTTCATGCCGTAACACGGTTGATTAGAAAGACGTTACGGGGAAACGAATGCCTTTTGACAAACGAGTGTTTAAAGTGGAGATGTATAGCAACACATATGCCAAGCAAGCGCTGCACTCTTGAGAGCCTCATATAAGTAGTCGAATTACCTTTGTAGTTATATATAAACTTAGCGGTTCCGTAGTACGTGGGAACTCTTCAAGCTATCTCTGCATCGCAAAAAACTTTCCACTTTCCTCGATCCTTGCACGATCCAGTTGCAAGTCGCATCATTTGACCGGTGTTTTGTGTTTATAAGTTAAAGCACAAGCTTATTTTGTTCCTATGTGAATGTTTCTCCTGTTATTGTATCGAATACTTAGATGAAGGAGAAATTTAAACGTACATTAGTATATCCACGAGGTGGAATTAAAGTTCTGGCATTTTAAATCTTGTCGAATGTTGATAGTTGTATTTGACATTCAGTGTTTGATTCATAATTAATCATCATATTTAATTCATTTATTTATTGATAGTGTTTATTGGTTGTTGGTATACCGGCATTTTCGATGATTACCAACGCCTGGTGCTGAAAAAGAAAGTTTTTGATATTGAAGCAAGCGCACATAAAATATCAACACCCTTCCACAACGTAACGTTTGTCAGTGCATATTAGCTTTAATTTTATTTCATGATCAACAATCTATCAAAGTTAATAATTACTCAATAATCACTGTGACTAAATATAATTTTATACATCGTAAGATTCGATATGCTTGATTCCCTGCCCCTCACAGAGACATGAGTAGAAAGACGTGGTATGTCACCCTGAGTCAATGACTGGGTAAGTGCCCCTGTTCACCCAGCGGTGCAACTGGGTACCTGGTAAAAGTTGTGCTGGAGTTGACCCTTTAGCGACTATATCTCCTACGGTTTGGACCAGGATAATGGGGTAATGGAGCAGAGAGCGCTAAGAGTTCAAAAGTTTGATATTTGACTAAAAGAAAGCTATCCAATAATAATGATAACAACAACATAAATAATAATGATAATAATACCATAATGCTAATCTGTCTCCTGTATATATATATATATACCTATGTACATCGGTGGCATGTTGGAACGCGATGTTGTCTAACTTATCTATCCGAAGTGAGTGAGTTATTGTTTAACGCCGCTTGGGCAATATTTCAGCCATTAGCGGCGAATCTATCCGAAGTGGATTTAAAAATGGATGAGCATTTCCTTATTTTCAACCTTCGATCTTCAACTTTGACATTTTGATAGCCCTGTAAGATAAAATTAATATAGTTTATGCGATTTATCATTCTCTCCCAACAGAAGTAGTTTCATAATAAATTCCTATACAACCTCTGTCCTAAAATGAAGGTTTCTTGATCTAGAAATGTAGAAATCTGATTGGATGAAATCAAAGTTAGTTGTGCAATGAGCGACGCCGTTTCAAAAGTTATCATTCATATCGTCTAAATTATTTCCGTAAGCTTTCCAAAAGCTAAACTTTATTCGAATATGCACCTTGCACGTTGAATCTTCTTAACAGAACACATACGTCTCATTTTGCGACTGCATCATTACATAGGCCTGTGTGGCAACAAATATATTATTCATGCATTCGGTGTTTTCATTGGCTAAAATATTGCCAGGTAGTTTAACTTGCAATATTTTGCCGCCAGGGTAATCTGCCGGAAGCCCGAGAAACCTTCGTACATTAAAACAGAGGTTGCAGAGGAATCATTGACGGTGGTACCTCTGTTGGGAGAGAGTGGCCATTTATTGTATTTTCCCATTTTCCTAATTCTTTAAGTAGGCCTAAATAGTAAGTGTTGACAATCCTTTCCGTCGTCTCAATAATTCTAAGTTATTAAATTCTCACCAAACAGTTCATTCATCTCAATGGTTTGATTAAGAAAACGTTATAAATAAGCCAAATTACACTTCCGAACCCACGTCCACGTGATGTCCCTGAATGCGATTGAAGGAATGTCACTGATACATCCTAATAATGCACACTAACAGAAAATAAAACTCATCCTTAGAAGAATGACATTTTATGAACTAATTATTCAGCAACAGGACAAATTAATATGCCCTCACCCCTTATGCATATTCTGTCCAAACCACTATCATTAAGCCCTGTAGCTGGTATAACGGTTCCAAATGCTTCTTAACGTCTAATGGCCTTAACATGATTGATGTAATGTCGTCCCCTCTGATCACCTGGGCTTCCTTTCATGAAGTAAACTTTACTAAGGTTAACCTTAACTCCCATTCTTTAACATTGCACTAGTGTTACGATCATCTTAGTGCTTTGTGAAAGGAGGCCCTAGATAAGGTCAGGACGACGGTATTGATCTTTGCTAATTGCGGACACATAGTCTCTGATTATTAGTTTATTGCCTGGCTGGTTCCGTCCCAATCATTCCAGCAGTGACGCGCTCACCAATCGATTTGTCCACATACCTGAAGACATCATGTTTCTGTGTTGGTGCAACTCGCCAAGAGTGCTCAATTTCCTGAATAAAGAGAGTAGGACTGTTTACATTAGGTCTTCTTAGAGTTAAATGATGGACAGCTTGGATTACATTTTTGCTACCAATAGGATGGCTTTGATAGGTGAGTGCCTTCATGTCATGGCTTCTTTAAACCGGATTAACAAATAGAGAATCTCATCCCAATGTCTTCAGATATCAATGCTATTCAGACGACTTCATTGAAATAACAAATATCCGAGGATTGCTGAGGATAGTATTCCTTTAATCAACGAGCGTTGATATTTGTGTTTAAATCAGTTCACACGAGTGTAAGATCGTATAGTAATAATGTTTGTATTTGAAATTACCTTTGGGTTTCTTGAGCAGTGATATCATTGGCGGGGGGGGGGGGGTTGGGTGACGTCATTGCACTGTGACGTCAACAGCATTTTGACATCATATCATTTTTCTTATCAAAGTTTGTGACGTCATGTCATATATGAGTTATCTCTCATCGAGTGACTGGGGAAAGTCAATAATATTTAAAAAAAAAATCATAGATCCGCCACTGAGCGTTGAATTGTAACATGACTTCGTTGTATTCACGATTCGGATTGGTTGATTTGAAAAACATTACCCTATGTTGAATGACAATGAATACCCGCAGAAGATTAGTGCCAAATCGACTCAGGTTTTAATTTTCCAGTAACGCCGTCGGTTTTAAAGTAAATTTGCGGGTGTTGAATAACAATGAATTTTACAAACGCAACTATTTATCTTCTAAATATCGGAATCTATCAATGAAAATAAACCGTGTTATCAGGCACAAGTGTAAATAACATTGGGACGTGTTATCAGGCACAAGTGTAAATAACATTGGGACGTGTTATCAGTGACTGATAACAACAATAACCTGATGTAATCGAACAATGCGCTGATGTAATGACACGCTCATGACGTCATGATGTTGTAGGCGACGGGCTCTCTCAGGGGTCGACCCTGCTTCAATTCCAGTTAAAATACAACAATTGAATCATAATATGAATTGAGAATTATTTCCCAATTACAATTGCCGTGATTATCTCATCTCGTGAGGCAGAACAGTTACATCTTGTCACTCATGGTTGTGCCACTCGTGATCATATCAATACCGTTCTGTAAATAAGCCTATAAAAGGAGGATTCAAAGAAGGACATTCAAGATAAGAGCACCCGGAGAACTCAGTTCTCACCCACCGGCCAATGAAAAGATGATAACCGAATACCGCGCAATGGCAGTTTTAATTTCGCGGGTATTTTACTTACACATTACCTGAATTATTTTAAAGCACTAACTATTATGACAATGATTTTTCAGCCGAAACATTGGCTAGGCCTACTGCATGTAATTTATTCCAAAATTTATTTGAAAAATCTGAATTTGGCTGATGTAGAGGATTTATAAGGCGTTATAGTGACGTTGCAATTGTTTTCAAAAGGTTTTGTGTACGAGTGTGCCTTTAAAGTCGGCAAGGCCTTTCTACTTTAGGATCGAACTCTTACAGTAAATATCATGTTACCAACTAGTCATGGCTAATAGGAAAGAATGTAGGCCTAGTGGCACATGTATTATACAGTATATGAGTAGAAGAGAATAGGCAAGTCTAATTACTTCAAAAGACCAGATTAAAAATAAAGTCCTTTTTAGAATTTGTAAGAAAGATTATTTTCATTTGCTTTTTTATTTTTACGTTTTTACCTTAAATTAGTTGGCCTTTGATGCCGTTTTTATAAATCAATAGGCCGTAGGTAAACATTTTTAATTCATAAAAAAAATCCTTTTTTTTCTAATAGTACAATACAGTTGATATATATGTCAGTTGATCAGCCGCTACGACACGACGAGGTCGAAATGACCCAAACGATCTAGTCCAGCAGACGACGCACAGGGTAGTAACTCTTCAGTCAAAATCAGTAAAAAGGTAGGAAAGTGTTTCTGTGTCACTCGCGGCGCGACGAAATTCAAACAGAAGATATCGTCTGTTTGCACGTATATTTTGCATCGAAATTATGAAATAAAAGAAACTGACATCCTCTTCTCCAGTATGAACAGCTTTTTGCCAGATTGATCAGGTACATATTTGCCTTTTGTCTCCACAATTCTTACATCTGCACTGCGGCAGACTGCAGTGCATTTTTCGGTTTCAAATTAAAACAATCTCTTATCGACGACGTCTGCATCGTTTACTAAATATTCAGACCAAAAAATTGAACAAATCAAGCTTTCACGATCGGTTTTATGTTTGGAGTGAAAAGGTTAAGCTTATGTTTCATAATCATAGATATGAAATGATGAAATACCCAGGTCAGAATTATTCATGTTTGGTTAGGGTTGACCGATGACTGATTATGGTGTCTTATTTACAGAATAATGAATCTTTTTATGGATAATCAACCCCGACAAGTTAACAACATTTTCTTCCCTTTAAACACAAGCGTAGGCCTAGTGTTTCCTAATGAAGTCAATTAGAAATTGCTACATGACAAACAAATTTTGGACAAATTCAATTAATATATACATGTAATTCTTGAAACAGTTAATAAATGTGATGTGAATTTCACTGATGATGACAAATATTTGGCCGTCTACTGCACGCACGTAACTGGGAATGCTGAGACTAGTGATAATCAGTACTCTCAGATTTGAAACAATTTTCTAATGATGAATGATCAGACTTGTTTTGATAATTTAATAAAGAAAATTCAAGTTGTTTAGTCAGGAAAAAAATCTTTTGACAAAATAAAAATTCATATTTAGGAATGGAATTCATCCTTATTTGTTTGCAAATATATATGTAGATTGATTATATAATATATTTATGTATAATATATTTTGTGAAGAGCTGAAACAATCATCTTATGATCTATTTGCCACTATTTTTAGGGCATATAGATATATGGATATCTGATACATTGACTGTTCAACGTACATAGATACAGCTTCTATTCAGTGTTTATTTTGAAACATAACACACTGATATGGGCTGCACCCAGGTCAAGGGAGATAACCCTGATTTGTGTAGAGTAGCTGACAGATAATAGTTCAGCCTTGCTGAATCTTTCATTGTCATTGTACCGTGTGATTGGCTCTATTATTTTCCTGTCTTTTGTTTCGTGGTCCTGAACAAGAGATATTTTGGGGAAGGTTTTCTTTTCATTCCAATGGCTTTGAATATGTGTTGGCTATGACTGTTATGACATAATAAAAATACATTTTTCAATTTTATGAATTTTTAATTTTAAGAATATAGGCATCTATCACATTACAAGAACATTAAGTTTCTATGTTCCATTTAAAAATGAAATAAACAGCCTCTTGGGTTATGTCTTTCTGTATTCACTGTCTCTTACCTACATAATAAATGCTATCTCTTATTCGTTCTTCTTTGTCTGAGATCAAACTTTAGCCAAACCAGCTACACTGTAAATGTCTATAACAGCAGGTTGGCGACATTCAACAGTGAGAGCTCAAGGCTGTAAGCAACATTTCTTGTGTTTAAACTTTTAAGTGTTGGTGTCCTTCTAGGAATGGCAATACTTACATGTAAATCTACATATTTGCCCTATAAAGTTTTTGGGCAATGAAGTATCATTTTTAGCTCATCAGGTCTGAAAGACCCGATGGGCTTATGGCATGGCATGGCGTCCGGCGTCCGTCCGTCCGTCCATCCGTCCGTCCATCCGTAAACTTTTCACTTTTTCGACTTCTTCTCCAGAACCAATGACTCTAGAGAGCTGAAATTTTATGTGCATACTCCTTGGCAAATGGGGATTCTAAATTGTAGATTTCGTGACCCCATGACCCCAAATGGGGTCACAAGGGTCAAAACCTTAAAAATCTATTTTAATCTTCTTCTCCAGTTCCAAAAGGTCCAGAGAGCTGAAAAGTTGTGTGTAGACTTCTTGGCCAATGGGGATTCTAAATTGTAGATTTTTTGACCCCATGACCCCAAATGAGGTCACATGGGTCAAAACCTAAAAAACCTATTTTCATCTTCTTCTCCAGTTCCAAAAGGTCTAGAGAGCTGAAAAGGTGTGTGTAGACTCCTTGGCCAACGGGGATTCTAAATTGTAGGTTTGGTGACCCCATGACCCCAAATGGGGTCACAGGGGTCAAAACCTTAAAAACCTAACTTCATCTTCTTCTCCAGTTCCAAAAGGTCTAGAGAGCTGAAAAATTGTGTGAAGACTCCTTGGACACTGGGGATTCTAAATTGTAGGTTTGGTGACCACTTGACCCCAAATGGGGTCACAGGGGTCAAAACCTTAAAATCCTACTTTCATCTTCTTCTCCAGTTCCAAAAGGTCTTGATAGCTTAATAGTTGTGTGTAGACTCCTTGGACAATGGGGATTCCGAATTGTAGGTTTGGTGACCCCATGACACCAAATGGGGTCACAGGGGTCAAAACCTGAAAAACCTAATTTCATCTTTTTCCCTAGTTCCAAAAGGTCTAGAGAGCTGAAAAATTGTGTGAAGACTCCTTTGACACTGGGAATTCTAAATTGTAGGTTTGGTGACCCCATGACCCCAAATGGGGTCACAGGGGTCAAAACCTAAAAAACCTAATTTCATCTTTTTCCCTAGTTCCAAAAGGTCTAGAGAGCTGAAAAGGTGTGTGTAGACTCCTTGGCCAACGGGGATTCTAAATTGTAGGTTTGGTGACCACTTGACCCCAAATGGGGTCACAGGGGTCAAAACCTTAAAATCCTACTTTCATCTTCTTCTCCAGTTCCAAAAGGTCTTGATAGCTTAATAGTTGTGTGTAGACTCCTTGGACAATGGGGATTCTGAATTGTAGGTTCGGTGACCCCTTGACCCCAAATGGGCAATGGGCCGTTTTTATTTGATTGTGAATAACTTGGACGTTGGGACAGGCTATCTTTCCTACACTGCCCATGACCCCATGGTCTAAACCCAAACACCTATTTCTATCAAAAGTCTGATGAGCTACAGAGCCCATGGCTCTATTTTTAGGTTTATCAATCGTATCATTAAAAACCTCTTCTTTAAAATCTTTGACAGAAACTCAGGAATTCCATCGGGATGATGGTATTTGAGCCTTCCCTTTGGATTTAGTTACGTTACACCCGTCAAACACTTACCATTGATGCAAGAAGCAAAAAATGAATGTGCCAGTTCTAATGTGATCATTATGAAAGGTAAAGGTTCATATTAAATAAAATAAAATGAAATTGATGTTGACATTTTCCTTTGTCAAATGAACTTGCCTACTTCTGTTATTTGACATGTGTGTGGTCAAGGAACCAAAAACATCCTTTCTGTATTTCTGAAATAGATTAATATTTTACTGAATTTGCCAACAAGTTCTAACAAGAACTTAGATTCAAATTGGCACTAAACAACTTGATCACTCAAACTTTTCATGGTTCTTTTTTAAATGTAAAAATCATGGTTAAATGAATTCTATTACTTCCTGAGGCAAAATGAAAAGAATTATGTGACTGCTTAACAAATACTCTTTACAAATGAATAAGAGTTAATGAAGCTAATGGCTTATGGTGTTGTAATTAAAAAAAATATGGATAATTATCTGCACAGAAAGGCCTCTTGTTTGGCTTTGAAGCATTCATTGGAGTAAAGCAGCTAGAGTATCTGAGAAGTTGAATGCCAGCCTTGAAGCTCACTGTTATCAGCAAATAGACTAGTTTAACTGTTTTGAATACTGGAGATGTTTACTGTTGCTTCCTCTACCCTGAGCAAACAGTTGTAAGACTTTGTGAGAAAGAAGCTGGCAAAGGAATCTGGTGACCTATTGTACCTACCAGAGAGTGTACATAAAAAGGATCTTTGCTAATTACATGCATCATTAGTTTAATTAAAAAAAAATCTGAACTCTGTCTGCCTCAAGTGTTTCAGTGTTGAAAGTGCTTTTTAGGGTAGGATAACATATGTATTTCTTTTGGCCTGTACAGTAAGTGACTTGTACCTTGCATCAGGTGGCAACATTTCTTGATGTGGTGGAATGCAAAGATTGCTTTTTGGTGAAACATTTTGGGAATTGAAATAGACAAAAATGGTATTTGTTCTTTTCTTTCACTTTTAGTATCTATATTCTATACTAGGGTTCTAAGGTTCTGTTTGCTATTATTCTAACTTTATGGGCAGAATGATGTTTATAATGTTCCAAGAAAATATTATTTCCTCTAATTAAACTGCAGAAATGTTAAAAAGTGTATTTTTAAAAGCAAGTGATATCAATATGGTCAAGTTTGAACCTTCACCATATATGCTCACTTTCCTTACAAATTGCTTCATGGCATTCATATATAATTCTTGTGGAAATTTCCCTTTTTCAACAAACTGAATTTTTCAAAATGTTTGATCTTGCTGACTTAATGAAAATTTCATTCTTTAGAAATTAGGTTATTTTAAACAGAATTTGACGCCAGAAATATTTGTTCAACAAATGATTCAATTATCTTTCTGACCAAAGGGTGCAAAACAAGATTAATTTCTTCCATATTAAAGATGATTCATTTGAATTATTGATTTTTTTTTTAAATGGTTACATTAAATGAGTTGCAAATGACAGTTGATGTCCAAATTTTCACAATTGCTTGTTAACCCTCATTAACCCTCTTCTTCAAAGATGACATCACAATCAGATTGATAACTTGGATTGATGGACTACTGTTACCATAATCTATGATATGTCAGTGTGACCTTCAGAGGTCGTATTGACATGAACAGTTACAGCGACCTGTCAAAGCACTCAGTGATTGAAATCGTAATGTTTTTTTAAAAGATGTTTGGTAATGTATCTGCTTGATCATCCACTCATCTTACTCTCATAGTTTTGCTAAATTTCTTGTTTTCTGTAACTACCTCTTCCTATTCATTTTGTTTAGTTTGCCATATGATGGCAATTTAAGAGCAACTCAGCCATTATTATGAATATGTAAAACATAAGGAAATTTTCAGAAATCGGTATAACTAGTTATATTTGAGAGCAAAACACCAGACTGTTGAAGATGGATATTTGGACTAAATACATTATTATTACTTGTTTTGACTTTGGTAAATTTGATATGGCTATTATCTGCAATGTATTTCTGCATTTGAAAAGCAATTATCAATTTGCTAACAGAATCTGAGCCCCTTTCTGTCTGTATTTATTGTCATTGGGTGTATAGATTGAGGGTGTGTGGATGTTAGTCATAAAGAAAACCAGTATACAGAGACTATAACAGTGTCTCAAGGCAGGGGTCGTGATTCACAAAGATCATCTCAGCCTGGGGTAGCAAGTGGATCTATCTGAGATCTCATCTTTGTTTACCTATATTGCTGTTATCTGTCTGAATAAATACCCAGGAAAACAACCAGCCGGAAACTGAGTCGCTCAATGGGTGTGAATATGCACATGTTTGTAGCCATGACTTCATCACTTTAGCATGACATATTAGAATGAATGTTGATACCAATGACTTTATTTGTTTGATGAATCTGCTTAGAATTTCCATTAAATTTAATGAAATCATGTATCAATGATTGACAGAAATTTTTCAGGGGATTAAAGATTTTGCAATGACAGACTAAATGCCTTGACCACATCTATAGAACAGTTAAAATGAAGTTTTAATTCAAAGTAGTGTATCTAATGTCACATGTTTTGCCAGATAGTTTAAAGACATATCATTGTGAATCATTAATCAGTGTCGTAGCAAACGTTGACATCATGTCAATTTCTTCTTCTTGTCATTGAATTATCATTGCTTCTGATCAAAAGGTACCTCATCAACATGTCATTAAGCAACAACACTATTTTCTCAAAATAGATATACGTTAGATATTCAGATATTCATTTATGTAAAGATTAATAACGCATTTTCAAAATATTTTATCACTTGCCTCGACAATATATTGTAAGACAGTTACAACTCATTAAGGTATAACCAATAAAGTGTTTATTTGACATGAGATATGAAGTGTTATGACAGGTCTGATATTTACAAGGCTGTTCCAGTCACCTCCCTCTGGGAAATGTACAACATTGTCAGTTCATGGTTATGAACAACCTCTAGAGACCCTTGCAGCTGTCAAGGGCAATATATAGTAGACATACAGGATCAACTTGATAGTCAGCACATTAGAAGGGTAGTTAATCTGATATATTTTGTATAAACACAATTTGAGGGCAATGTTCACTGTTTTGCAATAATGCTATTATGCTATTGTGCATTTCATTTTGAGTGTAAACAAGATTATCATGATATGCTTGAAACAAGAATCCTGTATCTTTATGACCAATTTGAGTTTCACAATCATTGCAAACAATAAAAAAAACAAGAGAAGATCCCTGATAGGCAACTATTTATATACCTGTGTTGGGATTATGTAAAAACAGTTATATCATACCATATGACTTATTTTCCTAAAGAGCAATGTATTGTCTGATCTAAGTTTCCATGTGGTTTTAATGCTTTTTATTTACTGATGAGTTTAGAATGAATAACCAGTTATTCAAATTACCTGTCTAAGTGGTTTGACTTTACTGTGGAACTCTTACCCGTATCTGATCTTTGGACTGTTGGGCTCTTTCTCTAGACATGACTTTCATTACAAGTCCAGGATGTAGCTTAATTGTCTAAGCAAATGTTCATTGATATTGGGAACCCCACAATCCTTTGCAAACCAGCATGATCATATACTATTTCAGATTGAAACTATAAGTTTAAGTCGGTTGTGGATATCCCCTATGATTTTATCTTCTATACACAAGCTCCTTCACAAACACTCAATGCTAATCTTTGGTCCAAGCAGTGGACAGTGTATAATTGTATTTACAGTAGATCAGCAGTGTTGTGAACCCAAACCGCCTTGTCCGAGCTCCATGTACGTAGATGAATGCATGTATCTGTCATGTTTGATATCTCTACTGTAATCAACCGTCCTACTGTTATTATCCATAATGAGAAAAGGTTTCCGCTCTATGCTACTCAGTAGATTGACATAAAGTCATTTCTGGGTCAGAGATGATACTGACAAGATAGGAAGCAGGGAAATAGAGGAATCATTTATATCATTTGATAGGATGATACAAGTGACAGGCCGACTTCATGGAAGGTAGGGATTAAGGCATGCTTTAAATGGTTAATAACTGATGTGGGTTGCAGGTAGTATACACGTGAAATGTGTGAAATTGAGACCACATAATTGACATTAACATTCCTAAAAAAAATTGTCAGATTCAAATGCAGATAGTTTTCACTAGATGTGGGCTTTCCTGCAATAACATTAGTTGCTGTGTTATGAGAGATTAACTTGTTTTATTCAATTAGCTCAATAACTCGTAAAACCTCAATTCAGCACAACACAGAATAAGTTATCTTAGCTCTATCTTTACATCACAAAACCAAATTTGCTAGTTCAAGTTGACTTTGAAGTGCATGTTTGCTATGATTTGACACACTCTGCCCCTGCCTAAGTTCTAGTGATTCTAAAACATTAAAGTAAAATTTATAGAATGAACCCAAATCTCAACTCATCTCACCTTTCCATGTTCTTTTTTTGCATTTTAGTTTAAAATAATATAATGAAATGATTTATGCAAAACCCAGTACTATTGAGTTCAAATGAACACAATCTTACTTGTTGCATCTGATTATTCATGCAGATTCCAGGAAAGTCCAGACTGAAAGATAACATGCCTACTGTTAGTTATAGTATTTTCATAACTACATCAGGTATATTTTGATACTGTTCTCAAAGGAGTATGTAGGTATGGAGGGAGTCGAGTGTAGAAGAAAGCCTGGAAGCCAGCATACCTATCTGTCTGGTCCAGTTAGCAGAGGAAGGAGAAGTTACAACCCATGTCAACTCTTGGCTTCTCTTCACATACCACTTCTAAACATTCTCTCAACATTTACTGGAAATTATTGGTTATGTGTTTTTGGGAACTTATTGTATGTTTCCTCTTTTTTTACAACTGTTTATTTGTCTTGCCAAGAAAGGTTACATACCAAGACTTTGGTAACTTATTATGTTTTCTCAAAAATGGAATGAAAATTAGTCTGATCTAATTACAAATGACTATTAGAATCAAAGATTAGTGGAGCATCTTTTGTTATAAACTCTGAGATTGATGAGTAATCAATCTTATATGCTGAGTCAGCTAGAGCTATGATCACACCTTGAGGATACAGGTTACTCTATTTGTTAGATTAGTATGTTGGAGAGTCATATACTGCTATATATGTATTTATTGCTTGGTCTCATTTTACAACAGTAATTATCTGTCCTGCAAGAGAAAAAGAGGATATGTATCACTTATCCACCATATAGGTATGTATCATTGAACAAAAAACTTTATTAACTTTGTGTTATTCTAACTGTGATATCAGACTGGTTCAAACATTTTTTTGAACTGAGAAATCTCAGTCTTTCACAATATACCCTATAATAAATGATGTGATTAAGAAGTAATGATCTCATCTTGATCTCATGTTGTGCCATAACTCGATGATATTAACTCTTAAGTTGCTGAATATTATTTTGACCAGTTTTGCCCCCGTGGCTGAATTTTCCAGCACTCGCCTCGCTACCGTTATAGCGCAATTAGCCCCTGTGGCCGAATTTTCCAGCGCCGCCAGATGCGACCGTTTTAACAACATATGGCGTGTTTACATGGCGAAATACGGACATTATCGTCGTTTTATACAAAGCTAGTCGGCGAATCCCGTGTTACAAATGGATTATACTTACTTGACACTTTGAATGAAATTTCTATCACCCCTGGAACGGTTTCTACAACTGAAGTAAACTTGTTTTCAATTCGGGCGCCGTAACTCAATAAATTCCAAGAGCGCATGCGCGAAATCAAAACGAAACTAAAGATGAATAGTTCCTCTTCACATCGATATAAAAATTATTTTTATAATATGTTTAGAACGAATTTTACAAAATTTTAAAAATTGTCTTCATTTCAAACATTATAAAATCATTTAATCACTGAGTGCACACATGCAAATTATATACGGAATTGAAGCTAATTTCTTGCTCTATATTTCACGATAAATTTTATTACGATACGCCATCCTAAACGAAAGATATAAATTACGAAAACAGGGTAGTGATAAATCCCGATAACGCTCTGACCCCCACAGTAATATTACTAAGCTAATAGCCCCGGGCAAACGCACGCGCTCAGCGCGTGCAGGCGGGGTATCCCCGTTGAAACATACACTCACACACAATATAAATTGTCTTTATTTCCAACTTTATAAATCATGTTATTCGCTTTGTATACATGCAAATTATATATGGAATTGAAGGCAATTTATTCTTCTTTACGAAGAAATAAATCATAACAATCTTTTGCACTGTAATTAGAAGTTATTACCAACGAAACGTGGGTATAGCTAGTAATAAATTCTTTGATAATCGCCTTACCGCAACATATGTCGCATCGTTTCCACACGTTTTATTTTGATGCAAATATGGGCAAATTACACATGAAAATGAAGGCATTTCTTTCTGCTTTACGATGATATGAAAATAATAAATATGTACCACTTGGTTTGGAATATATAAAGTTTGCAAAGATGGTACCCTCGGGTATTTTAGAACAGATTTTGATAATTGCGACATCACTAACCGCTCCTTTATTGTCTAATTGTAATTTGCAAATTTCATATAGAATTGAAGACGATCCTTTCCTCTTTATTGTGATATAAAAATGTCGATAATGCGCTCTGCCGTTAAATGGATAGGAAGTGTAAAAAGCAGTTGAAAATAAATCGCTTCTCGGTAAACAAAATATAAATAGAGAAATTGCCTGTTTGTGCGATGCGCGCCGGGTCCTTTCTGATTTTCTTGTACATACCAATTTTACATGGCAATAAAGATTATCCTTTTCTCTATATTTTGATATATGAAATTGCAAAATTTACCGAGAAGTTTATGTGATATAAAGTGCGAGAAAATGGTAAAAACGTAAAGAATATACAAAAGTCACAATTTTGCGGAACTTGCTGTATCTTTATTCTATATGGTGTATATAATTTTTTTATATCAAATCGAAGACAATTATTCCTTCTTTATCACGATGTAATCAATTTCAAAATACGCCTAGCTGTTGAGGAGATATGAGCGAAAGAAAGGCACATGTCAAAATCGCCGTTCAGTTTACATGATTTGAATCGAGAAATTAGCTTTTTGTGCGGCGCTTGCTGTGTCTTTATTTATTATCGCGCATGTACACATTTTACATGGAAAGAAAGACAATCTTTCTCTCTGTCTTTTGATATAAAAATTGTCAAAATACGTTGAGCACATCATGTAAAAATTGGTGTGACAAAATGGTGTAAAACTAAAAATATGTAAAAATCACCTTTTTTGCGGCACATGCTGTATCTTCAATTCAGGTAGCGTAGTTACGTATTTTATATTGAATTGAAGACAATTTTCTGCTCTTTCAAATGATCCAACCGGTATTGAAATCCGCCCAAGGGTTCAGAGCATAGGGCGTGCGATATAAGGTTGTACGTTTGGTGTGAGTGCAGGCTTGTAAGCAAACGATAGCACGCGCGGGGCGGTAAGCTCGTGCGAGAGGGTAGAAAGTGCCCACAGGCTATTAGCACGTGCGGCGGGGAGTGGGGGAAAATTGAGTGATTTTAAAGCTTATTTTCGGTACGATAAACGTTATCAATCGTTGCATAATTTTCGGAACATGTACGCGCATTATTTAGAACACCAACGAAACAAAATTCGGTAGCTTAGCGACACACGGACGGAAAGTACTAGCGTTGAACTGACACTACTGCCGTGCAACAATTACCCGTCCTTCGCTACTGTGAACCTCGGCGTTAATGAGCTAGCGTGAGAAAAATAGAGTTTGGATGTCGCATCTCGCCCAGAGGACATGCGGTCAAAGCAAATTTCAACCCGGACAGGCCCGGGACCCGCATCTTAAGGGTTAAACAAAACTGATGGTCTATGGTGAGATGATGTAGAAATGAGATTGTGGCGTTGATATCTACTGCCTTAAACAGTATCAGGTCTGATTTGAGGAAATAATATTGCCAGAGATATTAGGTGACTCCCACCGACTTTAGTCAATAGAATGTGATGTGTTACATCAATAGCAGGTCTGAGTTTAGGAAATAGTTTGTTTTGGGTATATCTTTCCTGGATGACTTGGATGATTTAGCAATATTATAGTTGTCACCATGTGGCCAGATAAACAATTTACAAATGATCAGCTGAACAAACAATCCCCATCCAAGAATTCAAGCTTGCAGAGGGGACCCAAAGCTCTCGACATACAATTACCGTAAAGTATAAGCCATAAACTTTTCTTCTTTGACCAGTGGATGCTTATAACTTAGATGATGTCTTTGCGAGAGAAATGAAATGGTTTCTCTTTGAGATGAATACATAATGTTATAAGAGGTACATTAATACATACATTTGATTAGGGAGTATTTGTCTACCTGAGTCCATACACATAATGAGCTCTCTTGGTATTAAGGAAAACATAAGCAGTGATGCACTGGTAAGGGTTCTCCTTTCAAGATGTTTACTGAGACGATTTTAATTGGACTTGACATTTATGTTGGAAGGGTTTGTTTTTATCAAGTGGAAATTTTTTTACGCACCACCAATTTGTAACCTCGAATTTTGGAATAATCTCTATATACGTGGCAATAAAAAAAGAGACCAACATTGATCAACATGTTTTGAGTGTCTGAATTTCCAAAAGGTGCTTATTTGGGATGGAGCACCAATAAGGTTTTGTACAACAAAAGGGAAGAAAGGAGAGTTTATCATAGGCCAAGGCAGATGAACCAATTTATTTATTCATAGATAGAATACTGCTAAAAAATTCTGGTTCTTTATCCATGCAACTTGCAAAATGTATTATTCTGCTTGTGATAGGGAGAAGTGTATATATGTCCATGTAACTGGGATAGACTGAGCGTTGTAGACTTGATCCAACTCACTTTTACTTGAAAAAGTTATGATGTTTGAATAGAGTGTGAATGTACCCTTAATTTCTTAGTAAATGTTTGAACTAAAGACTTTAATACAAAATTGTTTGAAATTTGACCAGTCTCCAGAATGTTTCTTGCTTTTATGTTTTGAGACTGTCAAGTGTGAAACCTTTCTTCTCCAGGATGTTGTGTGTTCTGTACTGTGTTATGACAAGTTGACTTCTCCCACCTTCTTGCTTTCTCAATGCTACTATGAAAGTAAAACCCGCATAATTTAAACTTTGATGACAACATGAGTATATTATTGATGAAAACAGACCAGTTTTCAGTCTGCTTGTGGCTTATAGATACCTGTATTGAGTAGAGATGTAGGAGAGAGCTGGGCTGAACCCAGGGGTGGAGGGTTTGGGAACTGACTGGAGGATACTGGTTGTAGGACTCACACCAGACTGATACTCTGTGTGCTGACTCATACACAGTGCTCAGGGAAGGGCTTAGAGGACTAAACCAACAGATGGACAGGCAACACCTCCCTGTATTATATAACTCTTTTAGTCTTTACCTACTGTCCTAACAGTGTTGAGCATTTTTATCACATGATTACAATTGAAATACCGTATACTGTCAATGAAATATAAATTTAAAAAAATTTTTTTTTTCTATCAGTAGAGAGCACATGATATTTTCACTTAATAGAATGAAAATAACAAGCTATCGCAACTCAATTGTCAAAAGTGCAAGAGTTTGACTTCATGAAACCGATGTCTGATGTAACATTGTAACTGTGGCAACATGCTCTTAGTACATAGTGGCCATTCAACATGAAAATGAATATCTGTAAATTTCTTACCAATACCATGGTAATTCCTCTTGTGAGTTTATCAATCATGAAAATATGAACCTTCTGCTTCAATGAGATAAAGATGATCTTAGTCAAAGAAAGACAGATATCTTCTATTTATGGCTTTCCTTACAGGAATAACTCCATTTGTTCTTTTTGAATGTTGAACCCATAACGCCTTCTATATTCTAAACCCAAACCCCCCAAGAGTCCCATAAATGAGAACTTCTCCTGTTGAAAGGTGGAGAGCCCCAGTCTAAGATCCCAGTCAGTGCAGCTATGTAGAGTAGCGGTGTAGAACCTCACATGCTGTCTGAAGTTGTCTTCTCTGGGCTAACTCTATCCCCACTTCTCTGTCTGTATGGACTGTGTGCATGCATGCGGCCACACGACAGGTAGCTTTCTCTGTGTATATCTACCTTTCTTTCTACCTGCTTATCAAACTGGATAATTACCCTAACGAGGTGAGTTCATTTAAATATTGAGTTGACCCAGGGCCCTGTTGTGCATCTTCCATCCACCTTCCACATGTTTTGTTGGGCGACAGATAATCACTATCGGCTTGGATAATATTTGAATATTTAGATCAACGTTTTATGGGTTTGTCATTCAGGATGTTTGAATCTTTGAAATTTCTGTTAAATTGTGAAATTGGCAGGGATCAAGTGACTTTTTCAGCGTTATGCAATTTATTGATTTATGTGCTCGCATCCTGTCTTCATTGATTTTCTGGTCCCGGGAGACCCACACGGAACAAGTCGAAGTTCTGTCAGATTCCCATTCTGAAACAGCAACTAATGTGTTATCAACTCGTATCACATCATCTGTAATCTATAAGAAAAATTATTCCTTAAAAAGTCTTCCAATTATACTTGGCTCATTTGGTTAAAACAATAAACGCTGATTAATGGATTTGAATTTTTTTTAATGTTTTTTGATGTCTGCATATTTAAACATCTGTATGGTTAGATCAGCATGGTTTTGAAGTGTACTCGTACCTGAAGTGTATGTAACTTACAGGTCTGCCCATCCCATAACAATCAGCAGAGAAGGATATAGTAGCCATTTTCCGTTAACTATCACATATATACGTCAGCCAGGTCCTTGTTGACCATGTTTAGTATACTAACGTATTGATTGTACGTATGATCTCTGTACCATTCAAGCATATACATCACTATATTAAATGTAGGGTGTTTGAAATAACAATAATGAAAACATGACAAGATTAAAAATGAAAAAATACCAAAACAAGCGACATTAGACAGGATCTGAGATGGTTATAAGAAAGCTCAGGTTTTGATAAGGCTACAGTTACACTTGATTGAAAAACTTTGAAGGATCTATACAGAAACATCACAAACTGTGACTTATTATGTGTATATATATATATATATATATATATTGAAAAATACGAAGTCAGAAGTAAAAACAATCCATTTTAATGGCTAGCGCTTTCAGCTCAACGAGCCTCTTCAGGCCATACATATAACGGATAATGCGTTGCCGAGCAACGTCATCGTGTACAACATGACGTCATTACATTAATACGTCACAATATAGGTTACAATAGGATACATGTACAGCAAAACATTTAAGTTCTAGAATTTAACCTTGGTGAAAACATTTTGATAAATCTGCTTTCTTTTGTTTCTAAAAGTTTACAGTTATCAAAATTTAATTTATACATTGGGAAAACTGAAAAATGCCCGTTTCCACACTCAGCTAAATGTTTACTCAATGGAATTGTACGGTTTTTTGGATGATTAATCTGAGATCTGTGTAAATTCATGCGTAATTTTAACTTCATTTCAGTTTTTCCAATGTATTTTTCATTGCACCCAGAGCATGTGATGACATAAACAACATTTTTACTGTTACAATTAAGATTTTGTCTTACAGAAAATACTTTACTTTCATTTATATTACAGACGGATTTGTACTATAAACCTACAGATACGCATCAATATCTGGACTTTCAATCATGTCATCCAAGTCATACTAAGCGTAACATCCCGTACTGTCTCGCGAGAAGAATTTGTGCTATTGTAACAGATGACACACAAAAGAGGGAACGTTTAAAAGAACTCAAGGAGTTTTTGTTGATACAAAACTATCCTGAAAGTCTAGTACAAGACAGTGTACAGAAAGCCGCTGTGTTAGATCAAAGTCGCCTCAGAGATGCTAAATCTAATAAACTGTGTGATAAAAACATTGTCCCGTTGGTTTCCACCTTTAACCCTAACCATCAGAGCGCTGCTGCAATAATTGACAAAAACTTACCTATTTTACATCAAAGTAAAGAAATGGAAAAAGTTTTGTGTAAATCAAAAATTGTTAACAGTCTTAAACAACCTAAAAATCTTCGTAAGTTATTAACTTCATCCAAGTTTGATTCAAGTGAGTTAAAACCAACTGTATCTAAATGCGGTGATTCACGCTGTCTTACATGTAAAAATATCATAATAGGCTCTTCTGTACATATAAATGAAAGTAAAGTATTTTCTGTAAGACAAAATCTTAATTGTAACAGTAAAAATGTTGTTTATGTCATCACATGCTCTGGGTGCAATGAAAAATACATTGGAAAAACTGAAATGAAGTTAAAATTACGCATGAATTTACACAGATCTCAGATTAATCATCCAAAAAACCGTACAATTCCATTGAGTAAACATTTAGCTGAGTGTGGAAACGGGCATTTTTCAGTTTTCCCAATGTATAAATTAAATTTTGATAACAGTAAACTTTTAGAAACAAAAGAAAGCAGATTTATCAAAATGTTTTCACCAAGGTTAAATTCTAGAACTTAAATGTTTTGCTGTACATGTATCCTATTGTAACCTATATTGTGACGTATTAATGTAATGACGTCATGTTGTACACGATGACGTTGCTCGGCAACGCATTATCCGTTATATGTATGGCCTGAAGAGGCTCGTTGAGCTGAAAGCGCTAGCCATTAAAATGGATTGTTTTTACTTCTGACTTCGTATTTTTCAATATATAACGCCTGGGAGCTGAAGATCAATTTCAAATTGGTGAACTTTTTTCATATATATATATATATATAGAATGCCACTTATACGGTTCATGAAATAAAAGACCTGAAGATTTAATGAAAGTAGAGTGAATAAAACTTTAGTCTGAATTACTGTAGACCTATAAAACTGTTAAGTCTATTATCTGGTAGCACCTGTCCGTTAACCTGTCTCCTGTGTCTGCACGTCTGCATGTATGATTGACAGTATATGCAGGTAGATCTTCAGGTAGGACAGGTAAGTCAACAACCCAGGTGTCACATAAATCTACCTGCTCGCTGATACCCTTGACCAGGCCCTGACATACACATACCTCACCATACCTGGCCGTGATTGCTATTAAACATCTGGTCAGCGTGAAGCTATATTCATCCACCTATAATCAGGGGCTCAAATTGACAATTACCTTAGGAGAAAGGCAGGGTGTAGTGGTAATTAAACGAATGAGATCTAAAAGGCCTTGATGGTCAGGGTAAGTTGTGAGATGGGGTACTCTGTAGAATTAAACTGAACTTGATCACTTTTCTATTATAAGATATAAACCAATTGAATCTAGATAACGGGGATGGCTATTATTCAGTCACGTTGTAATTGTTGAATGTCTGAATGATATCTTAGAGCTTTTAGAAGAAATGACCCTTTAACTTGAAAAATTATATAGAGTTTGAGATGTTGTGTTTCAGAGTAACTTTATTAAAGTCTGATGAAACTTTAAAGTTCTTATTTCTGAAGTGAAGTGAAAAAACAAGTAGATGTTTAAAGATAATGCCAATGACAATGAAATATCAAAAGATTCTATATGGTTTGCCTGAGTCCAAAATGAAGCATTAATTAAAAGGGGAAGAGAATTGATAGAATGGGATCTATGCATTGTTGGAGAAGAAGTTTTTTAAAGAAAATCAGTCACAGACAACTTTTTGGGAAAATTTCATTTCATTTTTATCAGAAATAAACCCTGCTAAAGAATAGAATTATTGACAAGTGTACAACATCAACAGGATTTGAGGGGCCTCTAGGTTGGCAAGAATAAATGTATATCAAGCCATAAAGATTGGACAGGCTGATAGATCAGGGGTGTTGAATCGGTGCCAGCTCCAGGGAAAGTCATGTTTTATCAGTGTACTTACCTACGCACAGATTATGTGGCAATCATTGCCTCCCTATTGTACCCATTGATTGAAGAAGACAGGAATACTTTATGAGCAAATTTAGAGATTTTATGAGGCACAGTTAGGATTTCATAGAAGAGTGTATTCACGGTTTACAATGTGAGATTCCTGTCAATCAATGAGCTGTGGTTTGAGGGGAGAGTTTTGAATCCCCCTATAGCAGTCATTTCTGTTATCACAATACATGTGATGTCAAGCAATAGAATACATTCTTGTACACACTCAATCATTACCTGACCTTATTTGATATTGCATATCTCTGTATGTACCATACTGTATGTATATAGAATCAAGTTATTCCATTGAAGGTGAATTATTGAAATTAATTTGAACCTTAGAGGTTTTTCTCTTTGAATAGTAAAAGTAAATCCATTATTAATGTTAAAGCTATTTTTTTCTGATGTCTCTTGAGTGTTTACTTCTTCAATAACATGACACATTTTGTGACTTTAGAAACTGACTGTTCAACTTCTGCATTAAAGTAAATGTATAACTTTTTCTATGGTTTCTATAGAAGTCTGTTGATCTGAAACCCCATATATATAACCCATATGGGAGATGGACACAGGATAGTATTTTTCCTGTAAGTCACATGGGAGGTGCACATTTACTTGGCATCTTCAAAGTTAGCTATCTATTTATGCTAAAATCTTTGGGCTGAACTTGATTCTACAGTTGCCATTGTAGAAGTATGTGTTAGAGAATACAGATGGAGAAGCTTTTATGGATATCAGGTTGGAACTATAGAGAGATTTGACGGGAAGGAGCAACCTTGCTGTACACATGTAGCCATAGTAGCTGAAGGCATTGTCATCTCACCTCCCACACCTCGCTTGGGTCTCACCTAGGCAATGCAAACAGACAGGGCCAGAGAGAATGTCTCTCGGCTTGGTAGATCAATCACTTGCTATCTAGACCTCATAATTTCATTACAGTGTGCACTCACTGCATAGCTTCTGTCCCCTGATATGTACTGTGATAGTAGTGTGTAAATGACACTTACATATTCTATATTACTTGCATTCTGATGTCAAGGCCTACAATGGCCCAGTTATGCTTTTAAATTAAAATATCTTGATTTTAAGAGTGAAAGATATATCAATTCTAGTTGAATGATCAGGATGGAAAACATTTTAGCTGACAAGAAAACGGAACCATATCGTTGTCACATCCTTTGTTGAAATGTAGCAACTATGTCCCTGAAAACATTTGTTTGACATTCACGCCTTCAATATATTGGAGGCAATATTTCATTGAGTGCTTCACATTTTCTTGCTGCTGTGCAAAGGCCAGACTTCATCTTCAACCATTTGCCAGAGCTCATAGAATGTTGTGGAGTCAATATTTGTGTATCTTTAATGGAATGTTTTATTTGGGGTCATTTGGCTTTGAAAGTTTGGTTGTAGTTGTTAAGCAATCTTTTTGTCATGTCAGTGTGTTATTATGAAGTGATTTCATTTTCATTTTTCACATGTCACTGTAAGTTGTTGTTTAGTAGAGAGAGGGGAATATGGAGGCCTCTCAACTGTAAATTGTTGTTGAGTAGGGGTAGGGGAATATGGAGGCCTCTCGAATGTTAGTTGCTGAGTTTGGGGAGGGGAATGTGGAGGCCTCTTAACTGTTAGTTGTTGATGAGTTAGGTGAGGAGGAATATGGAGGCCTAACGAATGTTAGTTGCTGAGTGTGGGGAGGGGAATGTGGAGGCCTCTCAACTGTCAGTTGCTGAGTTTTGGGAGGGGAATGTGGAGGCCTCTTAACCGTTAGTTGTTGATGAGTTAGGTGAGGGGAATGTGGAGGCCTCTCAACTGTTAGTTGCTGAGATTTGGGAGGGGAATGTGGAGGCCTCTTAACTGTTAGTTGTTGATGAGTTAGGTGAGGGGAATGTGGATGCCTCTCAACTGTTAGTTGCTGAGTGTGGGGAGGGGAATGTGGAGGCCTCTTAACTGTTGATGAGTTAGGTGAGGGGAATGTGGAGGCCTCTTAACTGTTAGTTTTTTGATGAGTTAGGTGAGGGGAATGTGGAGGCCTCTTAACTGTTAGTTGTTGATGAGTTTCGTGAGAGGAATGTGGAGGCCTCTTAACTGTTAGTTTTTTTAAGAGTTAGGTGAGGGGAATGTGGAGGCCTCTTACTGCGGTGTCATTCTTCAAAGCAAGAGTTGTTAAGACTTAACGCCATTTACGTTTACCATGACATTTGCATGGTTGACGGTTTGGGAAATTTTAGTCCTTGGGGTACTAATGGATTATCTTTTTTTTCACTAGGCCACACGCTACAATCGTATCTTGTGGTTAATATTATTGTCCAGTGATCTTCACAGTCATGGTTTCAAGAAATATTGTTACTTTAGTGTCAGTAGGCGATTGGTTCTCTTCCATTTCAACATCATATTGGGTTTTCCTCGGCGTCTGATTGACGATTTGATACATTTCGATGATGTTATTTAACCCTTGGACCTGCTCTTACATGATGCTTTTAACAGAGGTTAGATAGTTCTGTCATTTTAGGTTGATATCATTCACTTTGAGCAAGAATAACCAAATTTCTTTTCTAATGTGACCGCATGATTCAGTTTTTGATTCGCAGTGCATCTAGGTTCGATTTCTGTCAACAGCTTATGAGTTGACCCTTGGACACATTCTGATATTCACATCCTTTTGATTAGATGCATTTTTATTTTAAGGGTTACACTTAACGTGATTTAGTTATGTAAGTCATATTGAGTCGTGAATACCCAAGCCCCTGATGTAAGTTTCTAATAAAGTAAGTAAAGTTACTAATAAAATTTACATTTAGTAAAATTAGTAGCGAAAGAGGTTTGTTCAAATACCATGGAAGTATCATGAAAACATCGATATGATCACTCATCGGTCTTTCCCGTGAATCCTTTCATGGTTTGGAAAAAATAGCTATGCTCATTATAAGACGTGATACTAGACCTGTGTATCGTGGCCTTAGTGGCGAGGCGATATATCCCAATTCAAGTTTTAGTAGGCGAGACAGTATCATGGAAGTATTGCCAAGGAACCTGCGACGAGATTATCAATTGCAGATAGATACCAGAAATATCAAATGTTAACAGTATAGGGATATATTGTCTCTTATGGCTATACATCGATGTATCGTGGATCATCACGATATAAATATCCTGATATATTGTGTAAATGTATTTTGTATCGATGCACTCGTATCGCGTAGTAGACGATGCAAACATCGATACTATCGATGAATCGTTACACCACTACATGATACTGTCAAAAATAAACATGTGAAATACCATTTCATGATGTTTATAAAAATTTCATTTGTATATTTCATGAAATATTAACCATCACCTGTCACATGTAGTGTCAAGCCACTTACTTTACCATAAAACTAACTTCATTATCTCCATGTCTTAAGGTAATTCTCAGGATGTTTATAATTTTCGTTCCTATGAAGTAAATGTATTTTCTGTTTAAGTTCATTTGAGAAAGTTGCTTCTTGAACCTGTAGGTTGAATTTATTATCCAGTTTATTGATACCAATTTCCATTAAATATCCAGATTAGTGATTGGTTGTATAATTAAATTTTTTCAACAATTATTTAATTTGTAAGAGTAGAAGGTGTTCATTTATGTATTCAAGTCTATGACACTGAGATATGATTTTCCTAATATGTTATGTGTTCGTTTTGTTGGAAACTAAATAATTATTGTCCTGCCACCAGACTGGCAGATGATATACAGATTTATTCTGTGTTCACAAGTTTGTTAAATTGCTTCAATTGAGGTTTTGTTTGCTGGAAGTACTGGTTTTGTTATGTGTACCACATTGTGCTGATGATCTCAACAGAACTACTATTTGAATAAATGTTTCAAGAAAAACAATCTCTTATTCTGGTGCAATGATTAGTACCTCCCTTCCAAGCAAATCTTCTGGCTGGACTGATCCTACATCAAACAATTCTTACTGAAGGCTAAATGTTAATTGTGCATAGATTGGAAAAGGTTGATTTTGTAACTGATTCATTGATCAATGTAAACTAAAACAATGCCAAATAAAAGTGAATTAATTTCATTATTCAATAAATTGCAAATATAGATGTATAACCTCTTCAGTGTGTGCATTTCATTCACATGTAGCATGTTTTTGGAAGATTAATTTCGTCAAACGTTCCCAAAGAAGCATAAGTTTATGGCAGATGTTTTATCTTCCGAGGGTCAAATCACATAAAAATTCAACCTGATCATCTAAAGTCCTTGAAAAATAATCAAGTATCAAGTAAAAACCACTGAAGGCCATTTTTGTATATAAACCTTTTACTGACTTGAGGTAGGTAAATGGATTCGCATAACTTTTGAAACTGATTTTTTTTATTAAATCTTTTTTTTTACAATTGGAAACATTTGTTTTATTATTTGTTTATATATTTGAAATCAATTGATTTATCTTAGTTAAAGAATGTGCTACTGCCCTTTAAGAAATTAGAATTGGATAATGTTTGACTGTATTATACTTGAAAACCCTTAGTCCATAAAACATCATTTTATTGAGTGAAAATTACCTTGTTTTCATGAAATATTGGACATAAAGAAATCTCTTATGATTTTTGCCTTCATGTGGGATATTTACGAGCAGGTTTATGAAGTAATGATATCGAGCCATGGACAGCCCCAAGTAATAAAGCAGTAATTTTAGTGGTGACCTATTCTATGTTTATTTGTCCAATCACTTGAGAGGGAGACTTTGCTATAAGGATATGTATAATCTTTGTTGTGGATTGAAGGAAATGTGAATGGGCCTTGTATGTATGCAGGAGAGAAAGCAAAGTTGGGAAAATGTTTGTTGCGGACCCTCTGTTTACTTGTCAAAGCGGAGACGTTATAACGAGAAAGTAATGCAAGGGGGGCAGTTGAGTGTTTGACAAACACTTGATGGCCAGTACAACTCTGTTGTCAATGGTATGACCACGAATATGTCACAGTCGGCATTAAGAATCCTACAGGTTGAATGATTGAAAATTGACAACGGAATGTCTTTCACACCCCCACTCGAAGGTAAATATGCATTCAAATGCACCTCCCTCGGGCGTGCTTTTTAACATGCATGTGATTGTTGATTGTAGATTTTTAACGGAATTGACACTTGCTAAAGGTGAAGGCTGGTGATGTCAGCTGCGCTGTTTTGATCTGGGTGAAACAGTATTTCATTCACTTAGTTGAAAATCTGACAGATTTGATAGAAATTGTGGCAATTTTCCCATGTAATTGCCTATTTGCACCCAATTACAGACAGAAATTGTTTGATCCAGACGGTTGTCCATTGTTTTGCCACTCACTTTAAACTTCCATTGGCCTTGTTATTTGACAATATTTGTTGTCCATAGTTTTATGAGAGCATTAAGATCATATCATATTTCTATTTTTGTATCTACAAATTTTCACAAAAAAGTTTTACTTTTGTAAAAACAAGTTTAAGCTGGTTTTTTTTTTTCTAATCATTTCTTTTCTTGTAAATAGGCAGATCAAATATTACATTTTTATGTTGTTTTAGAAAAAGATATACATTTTATGATAGTTGTAGATATGGTTATTTTTCTACCTACTTGGTGTAAAAAATTTCTATGCCATCTAATCTGAATTTATTTGTTAATTTGATGGATAGTTTTTATCTTGTCAAATATACCAGTGTTTTGAAGTTATTTTATTACTTTACATGTTACCTGTAATGAAAGAACAAAGGTAGATCACGTACCTGGCTGACCTGAATTGGACCAGCCTATAACAGATCCATAAATATTTATCTCTTTAAAGTGAACGCCCGTAGATCACCACATGCAGATTACTCTGCTGTCTTCTTTAGATCTTCAGTTCTGAGCAGAGAACCTTCTATCAGTTGAAGCACTTTAACCTGTACATATAACCTGAAATATTGAAAAATCATTGAATACAAGCCCGTAGATCACCATATAGATTGTTGTGCTGTCTGTTAAATCTTCAGTACCTGGTGAAGTAATTGAACATTTTACCATTTAAAGTACTTTAGTCTGTACCTTACACATTTCTTGTTTACCAGACACAGTCTTGTTTATCATTTAATCCTCTATCTGCTAAATTTCTTAAGTTGCAAATGATTCCTTATTTGCAGTAATCTCTCTAACCACTGTAGGGCTATTGGCTAATGGCTAGCTTGACAAAATTACTGCATCTGCAGTTAAAGGCTTAACTTGTTTCCAGTTATATTTTTAGGGTTTAAAGGGGCAGTTTCGGGGGTTATTTTGATAAATTAAGTGGTCTCTTGAAAATGGCCACCAGTTTTTGCTTATACTTGATAATTTAAGAAATACAATTTTGAAAAAACGTGCTGTGGCTCCTTTAATTGCAAGGCAGCGTTTTGCCAACTTTTTAACAACAAAACTAAGTGAATTAAACAGTTTTAGTGTATATAAGTGTGAATGATATCAATGTTTTAGAAAATTCTCATCTGATATGTTATTTTTTAAATTTCTGTTCAACTTTAAGTTGAATTGAAGAATTTATTTCAACTTTTAGTTTAATCTTGGAAATAATCACAGAACGTTTCACATTAAGGATTAATCAGCCAGCAGAACGTATAAATGTTGACACTTCTATGCTTATATAAGTGTTATGAAGTTGCTATCTATTCCTCCAGTAGTTTACAGCCACCATTCACAGGGGTTAATCAGGCTGCTGTTCATATCACATGATGGAGCATTGTTTATAGCCTTATATTTATCATGTTAAATAACATGGCCTGTCCTTACCTCCTTGATTAGACTGTCTCACAGTCACCTCACACTCATTCCCTTCATAGTCGTGTTATATTGTTTTTTAATACAAAATAATGAGTGCCAAACGAAATAATCAACCTCAATTTTTAATATGTGCCAACGTAGACTAACTTTTATTAAGCAAATGTATTATTTTAACGATTGCATTTTAATACCCACTGTAAAAATGTTCTTTGTTTAATATATGTGTTTTAATGATTGAAAGTGTCTCATAGGTCGATTACGACCGGGTAGTTTTACTAAATGTATTTTATATCTCTCTGTCTCTCTGTCTGTGTGTGTGCACTCAATACTAGTTCAGCCGCTTTCAACTGTCCATAATTTATTCGTTTTGTGCACAGCTAACCATAGATTTTTTATATGTCCAAGCTGACAGCGGCTGTCTAAACTTTTTAATTGTTGGTTGCAGGTCAAATGTAGAGAATTTTAGGTATTTCTTTGCATTGATAGAAAGCTTAAGTGAATGGATAAGTCCTCTTAAACCTTAAAATAGCCAATTTAAACGGTAAAAGTGTCTTTAATGTAAAATTTTAGGTGTAATGTACAAGTTTGAGTGAACTTATAATAATCATGCTGTTTTTTAAAGTACCAAGTTCACAGGATGCTTTCTTATCTAAGTTTGCTGTTTGATATTTCCCCGCAGCCGTAGAGTTATTCTGATGTTTGTGGATGCAATCAGACTTTGTAAGAGGCAAGGAGCCACAAGTGCTCCTTGACACACAACCGCTAACGAGACCACAATTGATTTGAAACTCTTGTAAGCTTTCTTCTTGCAAATGGCTCCATCAGAAGGCAATAAACATGGCGATTATGCTTTGTCTTGTAATTGTTATTTCTAAATTGAGCCCTGTTGACCCCTTTTGTAGTTTGGTGCTTGGTCTTGTCTTTAACATGCCATTTCAATGATGCCTGTAAATACACAAGGTAAATGTTTTGTTGTCTCGAAATGTACTACTCTAAATCTAAACAGTGTTTAAATAAATGTTTTACCTTGCTTCTTTAATTTTGGAAATCTATTCCCCTTTAATGTTAAAACCATTTCCAAATTGAATAACTAATGACAAATAAAAAAAGGAAACTGTTCATTAGAGTGACATTATTTACAAAGCCTGAGCAATTTGGAGTTGCAGATCATTCACTGACTTACTGCACTAGCTATCATGTAAGCTTCGGCTTCGAAGTTTTCACCCACCGCTTTGCCCCCACCAGTTTTTTTTATGAAAACATGGAGGTACACCCTAATGGCATCTTCATTTTAATTTTGAAAAAGCAAGAAATTTCTCGTTCAGCATATCTCTCTTTATTCATTGACTTACATATATGCTGCAACAATATACAAGAGAACTTCCCTAAAACAGATAGGTGGTGAAAATAACGGTTGATAACATTTTTTATTGTGGCAAGTCAACATGTCTTTTTGGTTCGTTGGTTTTATTTCACATTTTATATCTTCTTCACGGTAAGTGCCAGATTTAACAAGAAGGTTTTCCTAATTAGATTGAAACACAAGAAACTGAAGAAAATCAACATAAGATTGAGTGTAAGAAGGCAAGCATTGAAGAGTTGAGTCTTAACAGCTTTCTCTCTCCAGTTGCAGAGGTTAGTTGCTATTGCTTCTTTACATCTCTTCAGTGTGGGTCTGACTGCTGTGTCTTCTCAGGTAGACATGTACAATAGCTCTATCTAGCAACTTGTCTCTTATATTGCAGGTTTCTCATTACTCAACTTACACTAGTTGCACCATAAACAGTGCAACTTCAATATGGCAGACAAAACATACTTGCATCAGAAGCCAATGAATGTGTAAAGGAAAATTGGTATAACTGTTCTGTTTCTGTTTATTCTTATCATAGCTAGGCATCTTTTTGTATTTCCTTGTTATAGTAAATGTGATTAGACAAGCCTTGATCATTGATCTTCACAAGTATAAATAAATTTATGAGCCTGCATATCCAGTTTTTAAATCTCATATATCTTCCTTACAAAACCTTGTTTCTCCATATTTAGTCTTTTCCCCTGAAGCATTTAATTATTTTGCCCTTACTATTAAAAGAAACGAGTCCTCAAGCATATAATTGTAGTAAAACTTTTGGAGTTAGTATACTTTATACTTTATAAGAGCAGGAATTATTTCCATTTTGATGTACCTTGTCATGTGCCAAGAGACTGCTCCTCACATGTTAGATTTGCCAGGTCCCTGGTGCCTCCTCTAGTATATCATTAGTGAACTAGTAGCGGTATGGGCACATACAAGACACATAAAGAGTCTGCAGACTGGCAGCCACATGGCCAGGTGCATGGGTTCCGGAGATTCCTCAATAGCCTGACTATCAGTGGGGATTGAATGACTCTTTCTTGCATTTTGGGAGTGTTTTATGTTTTGGCAAGTGATGAAAATGCAATGGTCAAACTTACCTGAATTTCGATTCAGGGCCGATGTGATTTACTTATAATTTGTTTAGTGATGTATGGATTCTGCAATCAAATGTCCTCAGTCAATACTTGAGAAACAATGACTGATTTGTGAATGTGAGAATTGTTCGTCAGATAAAGAGCTGACTTCTTTGATAGAGTACCTTGTTTTGAAACCTTTAAGTGCTTTAATAATTGGACAGTACTTCAACTGCACTGTTTTAACTGACCAGACTCTATACTCCTTGTGGTATGTAAGATGTTGAGATTAAATCTCAGGCCTTGTTTGTTTCAATAATTTGCATTTTAGTGTATTTGCCAGTGCCTGCTTGATAGAGGTTGTAATAAAATATAAAACATTTGGTTAAAAAAAATCATTCAATTCTGGTAAATCTTTACTTTTGGGTTCTAGCATATTCGTGAAAAAGCCTTTCTGTAGTCAGTTGTCAATCTTAGATTTGTCTCATTTCTTGATTCTTCTGAACTCAGTATGGTTTCGCAGTAACAATACATCAGCTAGATAGATAGGCTGATTTTTAATGTCACTTATAGATAAACTTGGAATGGAGTCTCTTTTGGATGATGATATAGCTATCTTCTCTCTTCTTATAAAAAATGCACACTTATTGTGGATTGTATGAAAGCCTTTATTTGCTTTGACTCTTTTACAATTTCAAAAACCAGTACTCTATGTCTTCTTGATGTATTACTGATCTGTTAGAACATGTCTGTAAAGTGAATACCCACTGCTTATATGTTACCTGACTTCTACTTGAACTGGGGAAAGTTGTGTTTTTGCATGGTTTTAGTAATCTTTGGTCATTCTTATGATTCTGAACAGTATATTGGTTGGTCCTACATTTAAGTTTTCATAGTTGCCTAGTGGAACTTTGTTGTGCAGGAATGTCTTGAGTTTATGGCAGTTTTTTAGTAGACATCTGAAGCTGGAACTCTTTTGCATTTAATATCAATTAGTCGAAGTCTTTTTACTTGCTTTGCCTTGGTATGTATGTTTTGAATATCTGTTTAAGCATACATACAGTGATACTGTTCTTACTTCTTTTTGGAGTACTAGCTGTGATGGATTTTCTTGTCAATGTATATGTTTAGATTTCTAATCTAATACACACATATTCATTTGAATTTAGGGGGGGGCGGGGGGGGGGGGGAGAATACCGTTAAAACACAGGAATGACACTCGTGAAAGTTCACAAAATTTAATTGTGACATTTTTGTACCGTTGAGCATCATTTATTTGATCCATAGCTAAGTCATTCCATGTGTAACTCTACCCAGTTAGCGTAGGTTAGCGCCGCCCTTACCCTAACATACTCATTTGGAATTTACATTATTATGATGCTAATTCAAGTTGACTTGCATTCCCGTTAACCAAACATTCTGCCCAGTTTTTGTCAGTGTCCTTGATGTGTTTTTATTGTAGCATTTGGAGTTTGTTCAAGTACTATGTTGACTTAGAATCTTCTATGCCCATTCTTCTTTTGAGTATCTAGCAAGAATGTTTTTGAGAAACCCGATGGATATGATACATAAGTTTATTCTTATCACATCAGAGGTCATTTACTTGTTCTAAGCCTACCATGTTAATACAAGGTTGTTGTCCATTATGAATTAGAATAAATTATATATTCATGATTTGAAGGATTATTATGAAATGAGAGGGGAAGTGTCATTGTTTGTGTTTACAGAACTGCTGATTTATTTGGTACTTTGCAATTGTTAATTGCCAATACCCGCAAATCAATGCTTGTCAACTAAGTTAATAATCAGGCACTTGGCTAGGTATGCTATCATGGTAATATAACTTCAGGTAAAGATTTGATATGTGGTAGTGAACCATGCGACTAACAATAGTTTGTCTGACATACACCTGTGATCACAATCCTATAGTTCATTTTATGGTAATATCTCATCTATGATTCACTTGATTATAGATCTTAAAAATGGGATAACTCTTTTATAGGTGTGACACAGAGAGTGTGATAAGTATGTAATTGAGGTTGATATGTGAAGAAAATGAAAGTGTTGGTAAATACGCTAATAATGTTTAATAAATTTCCAGATTCCTTTGTCTCGGTGCACTAACAATATCTATGTAGTGTTTCCTTGTACTTTAACAATATAGGTATGGGTTTGGCATTTTGCTCTGAGTGGTTGTTTTCATTCTTTATTTTGGTTGACATCATTATTGTCTTTGAAATTTGATCAGTGAACTTGGTCAGTGAACTCTTTGTTTTCTTCTCAACATATACATTGTTTAAATGGAAATAAGAGAATGTATTTTCATTGATGATGATGAGAACCATATGTTAAAATAATGTATGCTATTTGGCAGTTTCCAAATTTATTTGATTTTGACAGCTAAGGTTTATGATTTTCTTCATGTGGACATGTTGTGAAAAGAAATTATGAAGGCTGTATATGTATGTCTGACTCCTTATGCAAGGCATCTAGCATTTTGTTAGGGACATGATACTGAGAATATGTCCCATTCCTTTTTTATAAAGCCAAGAACAGCTTAGAGAAACACAATAAGAGGCACTTTAGAAAAAATAACTCTGCAGGCACTCCAGCATCTGCCTAACGGTAAAAGACAACATGCTCTTCTGACATTAATTTGATATTTTATTGGTTGATGAATGCTGTTGCTTGAAGTTCATGTTTCAACATGCAATGTAAATGTTGAAGGGTAAAGAAGGCTTCCCTGTAGTACACAAAGTCGAGCATCTGTCTCCAAAGTCGAGCATCTGGGGAACTGTCGTTCCATCTCTCAACATGGAGCTCATTTTCACAGGATAAACTGAAGTCGTGTGATGGATCTATGTTTCACAGAACAGTTTCGATCCCTTTGTTTTTGTTTCGCATCTTGACTTGGATAAACGCATCTTAGACATGGTTTAAGTGCAAGGACTATTCAATATTTCTCTTTGTGTCCAGCCAGCTTGAAGCTGGAAGGCTTCTTTCCTTCAACATTCCATACAGAGATCCGATTCACAATTTGAAAATGTCATCTGAAGGTGAGAGAGTGAATGTACACTTCTTCAAGTGTCCTGTATAATTATTGGCTATGTGACCTTTTTGGCAATGAATGTCTTTGTATGAACGTAAAGATATCACAGATTCTGGTTTTTATAACAACATTTAATCTTTTGATGTTTACAGATTTACTTATTTCCGTTTGTTTTAAAAGAACATTGGTTGAAAGGACTAAATTCAATGTTTAGTCATATGTTTGCTTTAAGAAGGGTTTCAATGTAAATTTAGACCATCAACTAAAAGGGTCAGTCTTCACACAGTGTAGTGTTGTATGTGTTATATTATATTGTTTTATACATAAGGTTTTGCTCTACAAAGGCCAACTGGGAACATTTCTGTCACATTAGTACAATATGCTTTATCCCGTATATACAACTAGATTATGATAAATAAGCAAGTGCACACAGAGTGACAGTGTATAGGCAGAGCAGCATGTTGTTGATGTGAGAGATACAGTAGCTGTGAGGACAAGGAATGGACTGTAACTATGTTAGAGTATGCGTCAAGCTGCAAGTGATATATATGCATGCATCATAACTTCTTGTTTTGACTTTGCTGTACAGTTCTTGGGATGCACATGTTTCGAAATCTGGAAGTATACCAGGGGATGTACCTAATGATATTTTTTTATCAGGTGGTATTGGTTGAAAGTTCTTTTTGTTGAGCATGAAGAATTCTGATTGGATACATTACTGGCAATGGCCAGAGATGCAGTCTGAAGATGCTTAAGTAAGCCTGCAAAGTGTTCCCACGCCTCTTGTTGTCTGTCTATATTTATACTTACGTGGTGCAGTTGGATGTCAGCCTCAACATGTAATGCACATGCCTGCATCTCTTAGAGAATTCTCCCAATTATCTCTATCTGTATGCATCAGTCCCAATGCTGCTAATGGATCAAAGATTGCAGTAAAAAATAACTCACTTACTTACTTTTAATTCCTGCTGTTCTCCTTAAACATCTAAATCAATAAAAAAAAGTAGAGAATAAGTTGCTGCTCCATAGTGACCGTTTTACAAGAACCAATATTCATTTACAAAGGCAATAATTGAGGTATTCCAGGACATGCATGCAGCAAAAGGATGCTAATGAATTTCCGTATATTCTCAACAAAACCTTCTTCAAACTCTCCTCTCATAAGAGGATCAAGTTTTGAAATTGTTACATTTATGGGACTAGATAATACCTTCGTTGAAATTTTAGAGTTTAAAGAACAAGGAAAAATATCATTACAAGGAAACATTATGTGGATCTGCATGAATATGTATCCAAGTTCACAAGGGACACTGCTGCACCTTTGTTTACCGAGTGTTGTGACTAATTTGAGTAAACAAGAGGATGTCAGATAAGCGAGTCATAAAGCAGCTACCCTTTACACATGCAGCTGTAAGAAATACTCTGGACAGGAAAATTGGCACATTTCTCTTTAATATTGTAATGTGAAATGTTGTGTTGTCTCTTGTGTTGTTTATTGTAGATTTTTATTGTAGAGGTGAAAGACATTAGACAGAGCATGAAGTTAAACTTTAACTTCAGTAGACAGATTCTTTGATGCTGTCATGTTAAGGTAACTTCCGTCATGTCTATTCACAGTTATAAGAAAAAACTTGTTAGTGTTTGTCTTATGTAAATGTTTTAAACAAATTCTTTCTGTGTTCATTTAGCTGAATAGTCTCAATACTGGTAAACTTTATTAGAAACCTTTTCCCATTGTGGCTAGTATAGATTGTGATTAAAAGACGAAAGCCTTAACCATCATTGTGTTTATGCTTAGTAAGGCAATAAATATAAAGGGGGATCCTTCCAAAGTGACTGAAAATTAAATGGTTTTTCAGCACCAATAGGCTATAGTGGTTAACCTAATAACAAAGCTAACTTGAATGTGTTCTTAATGTTTGAAATAATTACCGTTTATCTAGAAATCATGTGCATCAAGGAACTACATATATATCTATGAATATTATATCTAAAATTTCCATAGATTATGATGATTATTTTGTCTAACATCCTTTTGATACTATAATTGCAGTATTTGACCGATATGAATCTATTTTGTGCTGACAATGTTGAAAAGGTTTATATGGTAAAAAAACTTTTTTCTAATAACTTGAATATTATACTTGATAAAATAAGCATGATCTTCCCCCTCCTGTTTGTTGACATGCCTTGCTGTGACACTACTTTTGAAAGATTTATAAGTTGGAATGTTAGTTTACATTTACAACAATCTTGTCTTTATATCTGTTAAAGGTTACAGGTTTTATCCCTTTAATGCTAGTGGTTATTATTCTATTACCTTTGAGGCCAATCATATTGCGATTCATATTTTTCATATGATGCCCTAGGGAAAAATATCACTTTTGATGTCATGACAAAAACAGTGCTTTGACGTCACAGTTAGCCTATGACGTAACATTCTAAATATGACAGTGGGTAAACCGCCCATGCTAGGAAGTTGATTTTGATTATATTTTTTTTTTTACGAAACTTGGTATGTGGTTAGGTCTTGTGGTGGAGTGGTGCCTTTTGCTATTTTGGTTATCCTGAATTTTTAATATTTTTCTGGTTTCCATGGAAACAATTTCAACTTAGTGCAAATGGGGGTAGGGTCCGTTTCCGGGCCATATCTCAAAAAACGTTAAATATTATTTTACAAAACTTGGTTTGTGGTTAGGTCTAGTGGTGGAGTGGTGCCTTTTGCTATTTTGGTTATTCTGGGAAAAAAAAAATTCTGGTTTTCATTGAAACAATTTGAACTTAGTGCAAATAGGGAGTAAGGTTCGTTTCCGGGGCATTCCTCAAAAACTGTTCTAAATTTTTTTACGAAACTTGGTATGTGGTTTGATCTAGTGCTTGGGTGGTGTCTTTTGCTGCTTTGGTTATTCTTAATTTTTCCTTTTACTTGGTTTCCATGGAAACAATTTGAACTTAATGCATATTGGGGGCTGTAGATGCTAATTATGATATTTAATGTCTGTTTGAGTATCAAATGTCACATTCCTTAAATAAAGAAGTTGACAAATATATAAAACCCTTCCTTATGCACTATTGAACTTGTATATTTTCACGGAGGAGGACATTATTATGTCAAGTTCATTGATGCTAATATATTAACCTTTTTATTATATGTTTGGTATGGGTTGTTTCTGGTATAAGTGGCGATAAGATGATTAGGTTGGATCAAAAGTTTGGAAGGGGGACATCACTGTGCATCACATGCACATATTTCTAGTTTCCTTTGATTTTGCGACTTTGGTAATAAACAGGGTATCATATTCTTGCTCATGACATACTATGTTCCTGAAACTCATGCCTAAAGATCAAAATATTCCTTGCTCTCGCTCAGGAAATACTAATATTACTATATTACATATTAAAGTGGAAATAGTTCTGCCCACCATTAAAGTATTTAATGAATATCATTTGTGATATTACAGTTAGCAAGTCAGTCTTTTTTGTTTTGAATACTGCCAAGGGCTGAAATACTCGACAGAGAACATATTTCACCTTCAGTTCTGTTAGATGGATGGACACAGATGGAGTAGATGTGCATGCAGTGATGTTATGATAGTCTGTATAAAGAAGGAAAACTGTTAAAAGTATACACATGTATATATACATATATAGGCCTTTGCAAAGATGCTGTTGCTAAACAAGGCAAATGTGCTGTGTAAAAAACACTCATATTGCAAAGTGCATATTTGAATAAAGTTTAGCTTTCGAAAGCATAAGGAAATATCTGAGGCATTTTGAATGATAACTCATAGAATGGCATCGCTGATTGTTTGCATCCAATCAGATATGTGCATTTCTAGACCGTGAAACGCTTAAATTAGGACAGAGGTTGTATAGGAATTCATGACGAAGCCACCTCCTGGGAGAGAATGCTAGTAGTTAAATCGAGATAATTCAATTTCATCCTTTGAGCAGAGACTGAGGTTATCTGGTTCAGGAGTATACATCATCTTTCCTAGGTATCTTTGATAGGTATATAAAGAGGCATATTTACATAAATGAATCATATGTAACTTTAGATTTATACCCATTATCTTCATTTTATTATCTTCATTCAAAGAGAAAGTCTCTTCGCACAGAAATGAGGACAAATTACATGGGTACCATATATTCTCAAACCCTGGGCTGATTTTGTCTTTTCAAATCTTTACCATTTGTTTCTTTTTGTGTTGGTTTCTTGGGTTGAATATTAATTAGAAAAAGACCTTTTGCTGATTGTATTCAAGTCCTGGATTGTATATGAAGCCATGACATCGGTATATAGGAATTATTAGTATGTTAAAGGCTTGTACATCTGTAGGATTATGCTTGCTCTCATTCCATGTGTAGCAAGAAGCTTGTTTACAGAAACCTGAACATATTATTGGCTGTGGTGGACAGCTGAACTCAGTGTTATGGCAAGACAGAATCTGGCGAGCCATGTGATGGATGTAATGTTTGTGTCTGTAGTATAAGTACATGTTATGTTAAAGTTATGAGTATATATAGATGTGATGTTAGGAGTATATATAGATGTGATGTTAGGAGTATATATAGATGTGATGTTGAGGTCTGTAATACTTTAGATGTTGATAAATTAGTGGAATAGTTAGGTTTGATATGAAACTAGACATAATCAACTAGGTTAAGGTTGTAACTTATAAACTAGAAAGGGTTTATGTTGTAGACTTCTAATCCATTGTTACAAGAACAGTTATTTCAGACTGCTGTCACATACAATGTCAAGTCAGTGAGCTAGAAAATGCCCGATCTAGGATAATCATATTTAGTTATGATTGATGTTGGATCCTTATGATAAAATATCCTCAACCCGACCTTACAATTGATGATACAATATTGGTGCAGGCTTTCTTTCGCTCATCTTAATCAATACAAAGGATTTCAAATGAATTCAAAATGGTCAAAATGATTTAGGTGATGTAAAAGTTCTGAGATCTACATATAACTTCAACTGTAATTGGTTTGTTTCTGCTCAAGGAAGAAGAAGCTACGCAGGACGAAGTGACCTATTGACCTACAGCCCAAGCTTGACCTCTTCTTACCTCGACTCTGTGGGGTCAGTCTCAGCAGCAGCCAATCCCCTCCTCTCTCACGGTCTTGACTATGTAACAGGTATGTCTCCTTGATGTCATCTTTTAACAGTCTCCTGCATGGTCTGTCTTTCAAGTAGCAAATACCAGAATGACAGCATTGAACCCTAATACAGTGGTTGAAAATTCACCACAATATGGATTGTTCATACTGTAATATCAATTGTGAGCCAAGTAATGCATAGCCAAGATTTATTTCTCTGTGAAATTGTAAAGATTAGGTGAAAAATGTTCTGTTTGAGAGATCAATTAAAATGAAATTAAGAGAAGAGGAAAATTATATTGAGCTTACTGAGCTTTCCAAGTTCAAAACACTTTTTTTCAAGATAAGAAATTTTTGTGTGTGGCTAGGTTATATTTGTCAAAAGAAGTTAACACTTCTGAGAGAAACGGTGTTTAAGCTATAGCTATTATTTCAAATTAAATGTACATACAAATATACAAGACATATATATATATATATATGTGTTCATTTTGGAAATCTTTTTAAGTCACTTTGTAGGGGGTCTGCTGTAATCACTTCTGATCTCAACCCCTCTCTCAGACTCTTCTTTATCATGTTTGTATTGGATATTTCAAATAAGAAAGCTTCACATAGGACAATTTCAAACATATTTACTGTTTGTTTTGTACTTAATCGGGAAGATTCAATCACCTTATTGGTTATTGAAGTGCTGGGTCATATATGCAATATGTTTGAAACCTATACTTATGAGATTTAATTTTGTAATTGACATATGTTAAGTTTTCACAAAGTCCCTATTTTTGTTAATATAATTTTCAGTTTCAACATTATCAAAATGAATCTTTTTTCAAAAGTTTCGCATTTAGCCATGAATTTGTTAATAATTGAATATTTGATGTATTTGAATATAAGAGCCTTTATCTGTTTGGTAATTAGTAGAGAATCATTCCTCTTAGTTTATTGATGAACTTGTGATCCTCTTAAAACACAAACAGGATGTCTCTCAATCTCATTTAATTATCCCCTGCCCAACGTAGTTGGTGGGGGATATTGAAATGGTCTCCGTCCGTCCGTTCGTCCGTCCGTCCCGATAATGTTTCCGGAGCACAACTCCAAAACGGTGAGACCTAGCGCAACGAAACTTGGTATGTGCAACGGGCATCATGCGGAGATGTGCCTTTTGGGGTTTTCAACTTCTTTGCATTTTTATTTTTACACGTTTCCATGGAAAGGTAACATAGGATTTCTTAAAGGTTGTTTGTAGAAAAACAACATGATCAATGTTCAATATTCCACAACTAGTATCCTTAACTACCCTTTCCCTTTGGCGGGGGATATAGCTGACTCTGTCTGCTTGTTAAGATTTTAATCTATGCTACGCAGATTATAGATCTCACAAGGTGCCATTACTTAAGCTGTCAGGTTAACCTCTCACGTGCTTCAAGTCAACCAATCAGAGACTTCACCCCACATGCCTTGGTGTTTGGTTCAAAGAGATCTGTGATCTTAAGATCTTTGAATACAAGAATTTTCTGACTGTTGTTTAGTCGTCGATAACAAGTATATGCATCCATTTTCCCATGAATTAGACAAACGTTGCATTAATGATAAATAAATAATAATTACTCACCTTAAAAATAGTTTATTCAACCTTATAAGCTCTCAACACTTCCATTCAAAGCGTTCTTCCAGTCCATTACAACCAAAGCTTCTGATATACGCAATATTACTGTAAATTTTTTGAACAATGATTTAAAAAATACTAAGATTATTTCAATTCGAGTCAAGAGTAAGTTTTTTCCTACCTTTTTTACTTTGTCCGCATATAAGGAAAAATTGGTAAATTTGTATCATATCCACTGCGTAACGCTAAACTAGGCCTTTGATTAAATTCACTGCTTTCACCAGTGATGTGCTAGTTCCTGCCAGTCCTTCCTCTGATTACAGCATGGACTTGTGTAGCTTATTTCTGCACTAGCTGATACCAGCTGGTACCATGTCTTTGATATATCTTTGCCTATATTGATAAAGCTAATTCATGTCATGTCTATTCTCATTGCTTGTTATGACCAGCACATGCATGTGTCAGTTGAGTAGAACAACAAGGTTGTTTCAAAGTGAAGTTTGCTATAATCTTCCCTCTTCAGGTAAACTAGGATCAGAATTATTGTGTAAACGAATACTGTGAAAAAAGGTTTCAATCTTTGGGAACACAAAATAGATCGATACATTCAATGTGTTTCTTTGAAACTTTCAATTTCAATTGAATGTCAAGTTAGCTTTTTGTGTAGGTGCATGTGGTCTTGAAATTCAAGCTTAATGAAACTGAAAATAAGTCATCAACATTGACTGGTGTGCCAAACGTCTGTTCTAGATTATTTTTATTGAAATGTGTAATGCAGAAAGTTATCATCATGGAAACCTCATTGCAAATTTAAGAGAGAGGCTCTGTTCTATTACCTATCATTATCAAACTGTGCTCACCAAACCTTATGATCAGTTCAGCCATTTCCATGTTTTCAGTGATGAGTTCCTCCTGCTTCATCTGCAGGGGTCAGGTGTAAAATATCACTGTAAGCATACGCCATCCTGTTATGCTCCTGTAAGAGGCCATTGTCTGACATATCAGCTATGAGGTAACTCTGGGTAGCAGTCCAAGGATGAAAGGTCGCCACATGTTCCCTGTCTTCAGTAGAGACAAGACTGCATACAGTGATACATGGAAACTCAAGCGGGCAGGGTAGCCAATGACATTGAATGTCTACTGCTTCTGCTTTGCTTTTGGGTAGTAAGACTTGTTGAAAGTACAGCAGTTCTCTGCTAGAAAGATTAGGATTTTCACAGAAATATGATAATTTCAATTTTGGACTACTTGGAAATCCTTCTGAGATTCTCTTGCATAGTCAGACACAGTAAATAATTGCTTACTTGTTTCAAGTTTCCTTTGGATCTAAGGATAATGCTGAACTCATCAAATCAGGTAATCATTATGTCATTATCTAATCTTTGTTTTGAATGTTTACTTGTTTGACATGATTTGTCTGTTTCAAGTCTTTTGATTTATGTGATTGAAGTTTGTAAGAAACGTTTGAATTGTGTGCATACAGTGATTGAATAATTAATTCATAGGCTTGATACTTTCCGTAAAAAAAATGATCGATAGTCCATTTGACTAATTCAATCTAGAACAATGTTTGTATCTGACCTTTGGATAAGGCTATTACTACAAATTATTGAAGATTTAAAACTCAAGGCTTTTTAAAAATTTTCAACAAGCAATTATTGGAGTTCTATTTTGGTTTAACATTATACACTCACTGACATGTAGAGTTCAAATGTTTATTTTACAATATCCTTTTTAAATGGGGTAACAACCTTGACAACTGCTTCAATTCGTTGCGTTAAAGGTGAAAGTAGCAATGAAAGTTATAAATCACCTTTATGAATATGCTGTGAATACTGGGTGTAACTCGTGTGCTACCCTTAGTGGGTCTGAATAAAGTCTCAAGTGCTGACGGAACACACAGTTAAAGGTTACCTCATCGCAGTGTACATGGAAGGTGCAGAGCTGTTTAACCCTAATCAGACTCGCATTAAGTCTTTATCAAGTTTGTTTTTCAATGAAAAAAACAAAACAAAAATAATATGGGAAAAGAGGAAAGAGATGTCTTAATTTTCAGTTTAAGAAGAGAAAATCTTTATTGGCTTTCTTTTATCAAAGGATCCTAACAAAAGAGTAATTAACCCTTTGTCTGCTGTAATTTTCTTTCCATGTTAAGGAGAAATTTCTTATTCCCATTTAAACTTTATTTAATGCTTTATTTCTTACAATACATTGGCTTAACACAACAAGAAATCATATGAAATAAGACAGCCCAAAAAATCAATTTGCAATGTATCCAAACAATAGATGACCTTATCTGCAGTTATGAACATCCTGAATTTTTTTTAATGAGAACCTGAATAACTTTGAAAGTGGGAATTTTTAGCTGAAGCAGGCGTTGTGTTTTTGAATTATCTCTTATAAGACTTGACCCTGAAACATTAAGTTTTAAAAAAATTGTTGTTCAGTTTCTCATTCCTGAATAAATGAACAGAAAAAGAGTCTTCATCATACACACCATCTTGTCTTGCTTTGTCTTGTAAAGGGTTAAGGACAGAGTAGTGTAGAGAGCCTTGTAAGTAATTGTTATGTAAGGTTCTATCTCTGTGAAGTTGACTGTACGGACACTGAGTACTGGAGGCTCTGTGTGTGGTGTTGACAGGTAGATTCTAGTTCACCTGACAGTCAGGGCTATATACAGCACGGGTACAGGTAAACACAAACACTGCTACCTGCCTCGACTATCTCGTTGTGAGAAGGTAAATCTGCTTTGTTATCATGGACCGAACTGCAATTTACTTAAATTAATTATTGACTCAACTACTGACCAAATTGCATAGAAGAAATGCTTTGATTCCATGACTTTGTAACACTAAAAAAGGCTTTTACCCTAACTCAAGCTATGGAGAATTTTTAGATGTTAACTCTTACGTTGCTGAATATTATTTTGACCAGTTTTGCCCCCGTGGCTGAATTTTCCAGTACTCGCCTCGCTACCGTTATAGCGCAATTAGCCCCTGTGGCCGAATTTTCCAGCGCCGCCAGATGCGACCGTTTTAACAACATATGGCGTGTTTACATGGCGAATTACGGACATTATCGTCGTTTTATACAAAGCTAGTCGGCGAATCCCGTGTTACAAATGGATGATACTTACTTGACACTTTGAATGAAATTTCTGTCACCCCTGGAACGGTTTCTACAACTGAAGTAAACTTGTTTTCAATTCGGGCGCCGTAACTCAATAAATTCCAAGAGCGCATGCGCGAAATCAAAACGAAACTAAAAATGAATAGTTCCTCTTCACATCGATATAAAAATTATTTTTATAATATGTTTATAACGAATTTTACAAAATTTTAAAAATTGTCTTCATTTCAAACATTATAAAATCATTTAATCACTGAGTGCACACATGCAAATTACATACGGAATTGAAGCTAATTTTTTGCTCTATATTTTATAAACGATACGCCATTTTATTACGATACGCCATCCTAAACGAAAGATATAAATTACGAAAACAGGGTAGTGATAAATCCCGATAACGTTCTGACCCCCACAGTAATATTACTAAGCTAATAGCCCCGGGCAAACGCACGCGCTCAGCGCGTGCAGGCGGGGTATCCCCGTTGAAACATACACTCACACACAATATAAATTGTCTATATTTCCAACTTTATAAATCATGTTATTCGCTTTGTATACATGCAAATTATATATGGAATTGAAGGCAATTTATTCTTCTTTACGAAGAAATAAATCATAACAATCTTTTGCACTGTAATTAGAAGTTATTACCAACGAAACGTGGGTATAGCTAGTAATAAAGTCTTTGATAATCGCCTTACCGCAACATATGTCGCATCGTTTCCACACGTTTTATTTTGATGCAAATATGGGCAAATTACACATGAAAATGAAGTTATTTCTTTCTGCTTTACGATGATATGAAAATAATAAATATGTACCACTTGGTTTGAAATATATAAAGTTTGCAAAGATGGTACCCTCGGGTATTTTAGAACAGATTTTGATAATTGCGACATCACTAACCGCTCCTTTATTGTCTAATTGTAATTTGCAAATTTTATATAGAATTGAAGACGATCCTTTCCTCTTTATTGTGATATAAAAATGTCGATAATGCGCTCTGCCGTTAAATGGATAGGAAGTGTAAAAAGCAGTTGAAAATAAATCGCTTCTCGGTAAACAAAATATGAATAGAGAAATTGCCTGTTTGTGCGATGCGCGCCGGGTCCTTTCTGATTTTCTTGTACATACCAATTTTACATGGCAATAAAGATTATCCTTTTCTCTATATTTTGATATATGAAATTACAAAATGTCCCGAGAAGTTTATGTGATATAAAGTGCGAGAAAATGGTAAAAACGTAAAGAATATTCACAATTTTGCGGAACTTACTGTATCTTTATTCTATATGGTGTATATGATTTTTTTATATCAAATCGAAGACAATTATTCCTTCTTTATCACGATGTAATCAATTTCAAAATACGCCTAGCTGTTGAGAAGATATGAGCGAAAGAAAGGCACATGTCAAAATCGCCGTTCAGTTTACATGATTTGAATCGAGAAATTAGCTTTTTGTGCGGCGCTTGCTGTGTCTTTATTTATTATCGCGCATGTACACATTTTACATGGAAAGAAAGACAATCTTTCTCTCTGTCTTATGATATAAAAATTGTCAAAATACGTTGAGCACATCATGTAAAAATTGGTGTGACAAAATGGTGTAAAACTAAAAATATGTAAAAATCACCTTTTTTTGCGGCACATGCTGTATCTTCAATTCAGGTAGCGTAGTTACGTATTTTATATTGAATTGAAGACAATTTTCTGCTCTTTCAAATGATCCAACCGGTATTGAAATCCGCCCAAGGGTTCAGAGCATAGGGCGTGCGATATAAGGTTGTTCGTTTGGTGTGAGTGCAGGCTTGTAAGCAAACGATAGCACGCGCGGGACGGTAAGCTCGTGCGAGCGGGGAGAAAGTGCCCACAGGCTATTAGCACGTGCGGCGGGGAGTGGGGGAAAATTGAGTGATTTTAACGCTTATTTTCGGTACGATAAACGGTATCAATGTTTGCATAATTTTCGGAACATGTACGCACATTATTTAGAACACCAACGAAACAAAATTCGGTAGCTTAGCGACAGACGGACGGAAAGTGCTAGCATTAAACTGACACTACTGCCGTACAACATTTGCCCGTCTTTCGCTACTGTGAACCTCGGCGTTAATGAGCTAGCGTGAGAAAAATAGAGTTTCGATGTCTCATCTCGCCCAGAGGACATGCGGTCAAAGCAAATTTCAACCCGGACAGGCCCGGGACCCGCATCTTAAGGGTTAAGTATCACACACAACTAGAAACTGACTAGAGCTTTTCCCTGATTTATTGCTATCTAAACTACAAATTACGATTCTTTGAAATATACTGGACAAAATAAGTTAGGTAATTTTGGAATTTTTATGGTTGTAACTTTATCATGTTGTCAATGGAAATGATTTGTAAATTTGAAAATATCCCTTACTATTTTGTCCAGTATATAAGAAAACTCCAACATTGTGATAATTTAAGCTGGTACATTGCTGTTTTATATATTGGTATTTATTATTTGATTAAGAAAGATCTTTCACAAAGTTATAAGTTGTTCAGCTTCTTCAGAAGTACAAAACAAGCATTTATTTATCTCAAAGGAATTCCATGAAACGACAATCTTTTTGATATTTCTAATTAAGGAACGATTTCTATATATCCTAAGATAGTTAGTCAAGCTGGTGTGTGTGCTATCATGTGTTCAGCACATGCTAATGAGTAAACCTCCCTGCAAGCTATATCTTGGCTAATTAGTAATTACTTGCTAATGAGCAGATATCGTGTCTGGTAGTCGTTGGTATCAGTACTGATTATCATCATAATGACCATTTCTGGTATCACAACTCAAACATGCAAGATCAAGCTGCCTGTTGATGATGGAAGGATTCTGGTTTGAATCCCTTGGTCATATTTCAGACAAACTATTTAGATTTTTGTTTTGTTTTGTTTTGTTATTCTATTCTATTATACAATTTGTTTGAAATTTGTGGCTTTCCCTACTGTAGTTTGAAAACAAAATCAGATGCTACAGATGTAATATTCATTCTGCTACTGTTTGTTACAGTCGTTTTTAGAGGATATCACTATCTCGCATCGAGTGGCAGGAAAAGCTGATACTTTCATGAATGTCCCTGTTTACCCCAAATATTATGTTTTGTGACTGGTAAATGTATTAATTTACATCCAAAAATGCTTCACTTGAGGGTTATTTTGCCACTTTTTACTATTGTTGCATTGTCGGTTCGCAACAGCGATGATGTTAGTTGATAGTAGAAGTTATGTCATCCCATTGTACACATGACGTCATCCCCTCTGTGATGTTTTCACTGTAATGACTCATGAGTATGTGATATCAGACTGCACTGATGAGAATAATGTTCTCAAACTGAGAAAACTCAGTCTCCCACTGCTTTGCACATGATAAAGAGTGGTTTCAATTCCTCATAAATATTATCCTTTTTGTCACAGTTGTAGAAGTGAATAAGACAGTCTAAGACACTATATTTATTCCTGTTAAATCTGACAATGAATTTGAAAGCTATTGTTTGCCTTAAATAAAGCAACTTCGAAAGAGTTTGAAAAGTTTAAGGTCTGCAACTCAATTACAAAGAGATGGTGTAAGTCCATGACTGATTGACACACAAAGGATATAACATAGCGGTGTAACGATTCATCGATAGTATCAATGTTTGCATCGTCTACTACGCAATACAAGTGCATCGATACAAAACATGTTTAGACAATATATCAGGATATTTATGTCGTGAGGGTCCATGATACATCGATGTATCGCCATAAGAGATAATAAATCTCTCTAAGTTTTTTATTTCCCTTCATGTAATATCTATGACAGGTTGGTATCTAAGAAATAACATTACTGTTTTATGTCCTATCTATAGTTCTTTCATAAACTGTAGAGAATAGGGATACGTATTGTATCGCAACCACTGTATCGTGATGATAATTGTCTCGCAGGTTCCTTGGCAATAATTCCATGATATATTGTCTCGCTCATTAAAACTGGAATCGGGATATATCGTATCGCCACTAAGGCCACTATAAACAGGTCTAAAATAACATACACCCCCTGTTTCACAAATTGTACTTCTGAAGGTGATGATGAGAGTAAGACTATATATGAGTAAGTCACTGAGTGCTTCAGTCAATCCCTGCACCAAGCCTCACATCATGGAGTGTGTTATTGTAACCTGATGAGACAGTCAGGCAACAGCTTACTGCTGTTTGTTGAGTACACAATTCAGACATTGCCAACATATACACTTTAATGTACATCAGAAATACATAGACTCCAAACCAATACACATCACAGATACACATGACAGGTGTATTAGCATCACTATAATCTAATATGCATTATATATAACCAAAATGACTGATAGAGGTAGATTTGAGATTAGAAAGAAATGTGTTTCCAAGACTGCCTTAACCTTCAAGCCGCGGTTTACGGAATGGTCCAGGAAGAAATTAAACTACGCCGCAGTTAGCCTTAGCGAACCCCGGAAGCCGGACTTATAATCTGACGCATTTACTAATTAACACAATTGTACGGTGTAGCGGATCTCGGGAAAAAATGCACGGCAGTTGTGTCAGTTGAACACTTGTATTTATGATCAGGCTTTTGCTGAGCCGCCGATGTTTTTTTTCGTTGTCGTCTAAAGAATGGGGGCATATCTTCCAAAAGTTTTATAGATATTGCTCATATTTATCGTACCGAAAACATGCATAACAAACGCTCAATTTTCCCCCACTACCTGTTGGGCTTGCTATAGGCCTGTGAGTTATTGCTCCCCTCGCGCACGAGCTTATCGAGCCGCGCACGTTATTGTTTGCTCAGGCGTGCGCACTCAAAACAAAAGCACACCTTGCTATCGCACGCCCTGTTATCTTAACCCTTGTAGGTGGGATCATTTGAAAGATAAGAAAATTGTCTTCAATTCGATATAAATTACGAATATGCGCTAGCTGAACTGAAGATACAGTTTGTGCCGTAAAAAAGGTAATTTTCAGATATTTGTAGTTTTATATCATTTTTCGCACCATATTTCTCATCATGTGCTCAACGTATTTTTACAATTTTTATATCACAAGAAAAAGAAAAAGATTGCCTTTAATTCCATGTAAAAATTTTTTGCATGCGCAAAAATAAATAAAGGCACAGCAAGCGCCACACAAAAAGCTAATTTCTCTATTCCAATCATGTGAACTGAACAACGATTTTGACATTTGCCTTTCTTTCGCTCATTTCTTCTCAACAGCTAAGCGTATCTTGATTACCTCATGATAAAGAAGGAATAATTGTCTTCGATTTGATATAAAATTTTTATATGTGCTATGTAAAATAAAGATACAGCAAGTGCCGCAAAAATGTGACTTTTGTTTATTCTTTAGGTTTTGAGCTCATCAGGTCTGAAAGACCCGATGGGCTTATGGCATGGCAAGGTGTCCGGCGTCCATCCGTCCGTCCGTAAACTTTTCACTTTTTCGACTTCTTCTCCAGAACCAATGACTCTAGAGAGCTGAAATTTTATGTGCATACTCCTTGGCAAATGGGGATTCTAAATTGTAGATTTCGTGACCCCATGACCCCAAATGGGGTCACAAGGGTCAAAACCTTAAAAATCTATTTTAATCTTCTTCTCCAGTTCCAAAAGGTCCAGAGAGCTGAAAAGTTGTGTGTAGACTCCTTGGGCACTGGAGATTCTAAATTGTAGATTTTGTGACCCCATGACCCCAAATGGGGTCACAGGGGTCAAAACCTAAAAAACCTAATTTCATCTTTTTCCCTAGTTCCAAAAGGTCTAGAGAGCAGAAAAAGTGTGTGTAGACTCCTTGGCCAACGGGGATTCTAAATTGTAGGTTTGGTGACCCTATGACCCCAAATGGGGTCACAGGGGTCAAAACCTAAAAAAACTAATTTCATCTTTTTCCCTAGTTCCAAAAGGTCCAGAGAGCTGAAAACTTGTGTGTAGACTCTTTGGGCACTGGAGATTCTAAATTGTAGATTTTGTGACCCCATGACCCCAAATGAGGTCACAGGGGTCAAAACATGAAAAACCTATTTTCATCTTCTTCTCCAGTTCCAAAAGGTCCAGAGAGCTGAATAGTTGTGTGTAGACTCCTTGGGCACTGGAGATTCTAAATTGTAGGTTTGGTGAACCCATGACCCCAAATGGGGTCACAGGGGTCAAAACCTTAAAAACCTAATTTCATCTTTTTCTCCAGTTCCAAAAGGTCTAGAGAGCTGAAAAAGTGTGTGTAGATTCCTTGGCCAACGGGGATTCTAAATTGTATGTTTGGTGACCCCATGACCCCAAATGGGGTCACAGGGGTCAAAACCTAAAAAACCTAATTTAATCTTTTTCCCTAGTTCAAAAAGGTCTAGAGAGCTGAAAAGGTGTGTGTAGACTCCTTGGCCAACGGGAATTCTAAATTGTAGGTTTGGTGACCCCAAATGGGGTCACAGGGGTCAAAACCTAAAAAACCTAATTTAATCTTTTTCCCTAGTTCCAAAAGGTCTAGAGAGCTGAAAAATTGTGTGAAGACTCCTTGGACACTGGGGATTCTAAATTGTAGGTTTGGTGACCACTTGACCCCAAATGGGGTCACAGGGGTCAAAACCTTAAAATCCTACTTTCATCTTCTTCTCCAGTTCCAAAAGGTCTTGATAGCTTAATAGTTGTGTGTAGACTCCTTGGACAATGGGGATTCTGAATTGTAGGTTTGGTGACCCCTTGACCCCAAATGGGCAATGGGCCTTTTTTATTTGATTGTGAATAACTCGGACGTTGGGACAGGCTATCTTTCCTACACTGCCCATGACCTCATGGTCTAAACCACAACACCTATTTCTATCAAAAGTCTGATGAGCTACAGAGCCCATGGCTCTATTTTTACCATTTTCTCGCTCTTTTTATCACATAAACTTCTTGGCACATTTTGAAATTTTATATATCAAAATAGAGAGAGAAGATGATCTTTATTTCCATATAAAATAGTTATGTAAACGAAAATCAGTAAAGACTCGGCGAGCATCGCACAAACAGGCAATTTCTCTATTCATATCTTGTTTACCGAGAAGTGATTTTTTTCACCTGCCTTTTACACTTCTATCCATTTAACTGTAGAGCGCATTATCAACATTTCTGTAGCACAATAAAGAGGAAAGGATCGTCTTTAATTCTATATAAAATTTGCAAATTACAATAAGACAATAAAGGAGCGTTAAGCGATTTTGCATTGATCAAAATCTGTTCCCAAATACCTAAGGGTACCATATTTTAAAACTATATATATTCCAAACCAAGTGCGTATATATTTATTATGTTTATATCATCGTAAAGAAGAAATAAATACCTTCATTTTCATGTCTGATTTGCCCATATGTGCATCAAAGTAAACGTGTGGAAATAATGCGACAAATGTCACGGTAAGGCGATTATCAAAGACTTTATTCACTAACTATACCCACGTTTCGTTGGTAATAACTTCTAATTACAGTGCAAATGGTTGTTATGTTTTATTTCTTCGTAAAGAAGTATAAATTGCCTTTAATTCGATATATAAGTTGCATGTATACAAAGCGAATAACTTGATTTATGATGTTGGAAATAAAGACAATTTCTATTACGTGTGAGTGTACTTTTCAGCTGGGACACCCCGCCTGCACGCGCAGAGCGCGGTTGTTTACCCGGGGCTACTAGCTTAGTAATATTACTGTGGGGGTCAGAATGCTATTTGGGTTTATTACTACCCTGCTTTCGTAATTTTTATCTTACGTTTAATTAGGATGTCGTATCATCATGAAATTTATCGTAAAATATAGAGCAATAAATTAGCTTTATTTCCGTATATAATTTGTCTATGTGCACTCAGTGATTAAATGATTTTATAGAGTTTGAAATATAGACAATTATTAAATAATCGTAAAATTCGTTCTAGACATATTTTTATAATAATTTTTATATCGATGTCAAGAGGAACTATTCGCCTTCAGTTTCGTTTGATTTCGCGTATGCGCTCTCAGAATTTATGGAGTTACGGCGCTCGAATTAAAAACAAGTTTACTTCGGTTATAGAATCCTTTCTAGGGGTGATATAAATTTCATTCAAAGTGCCAGGTAAGTAGCATCCATTTGTAATACGATATTCGCTGACTAGTTAAATCCCTATTTCGCAACGTAAACAAACCATATATGGGCAAAACGGTCGCGACTGGCGGCACTGGAAAATTCAGCGACTGGTGCTAATTACGCATTAACGGTAGCATGGCGAGTGCTTGAAAATTCAGCCACGGGGGCAAAACTGGTCAAAATAATATTCAACAACTTGAGGGTTAATTTAGTCATTTTATGCTGGTTAATTCTAGCGCCAGCACACAGGTGAGTGTATCTAGTGCTGTGCAGGTACCTTGTCTGTCACCTGCCTGCTGGAATACCTATCAGGTGTGAAGACTCCCCAGCCAGTGACATCAGCACATCAGCTCTTACACAACACTACACATTATAAACACATGGGGAACACTAACTTTAGTTTTCATGCCAGATTATAAAGGAATTTTTATTGCAGAAAACTTAATTTTCAGATATGTTTTCCCCCCCATTTTTGTCATTGAAGCATGACGTAAAGATGTTAAATGTGTACTCCTTGTAAAAGAGTGTTCTTTTGATGAGATGTTTAGATGAGCCTCAGTAGAATATGTATAGTGCTTCCAGCTCAATGAATACTACTCTCAGACCTCCTTCACTATTCATCTGATGAATTATAAGCAAGGAAAATATTATGAAGAGTTTGTAAAAAATGAATGTGAACGTTTTATTGTCATTACTCAATCTTTATGTAATTTATTTTTCATCTAATCAGGGCAAACCTTAAAATGTATTTTGAAGATTGAAAATTGTGTTTTTGGAACAAAAGGGGTCGTGCAGGCCCTTCTAAGATAAATTCAAAGGGGAACTTCTGAACATTGGGCGTAATTTTATACAATGAAAATTATTCTTGTATATATCTGTGTGATGGATATTGCATTGTGTAGGAGGCCCTTTAGTAGACCCACTGAAAAACCTTGAAATTTATGATGGTGGTTGAATGCAAGATTAAAGGTGGTATAAGTCATGTGTTCTGAGTCAGTTACAACTGGACTTGAAATTTCCAAGTAGTTTTCAAATCTTTCATGTAACTTTTATCAAAGATTACAGGTTAAAGTAAGAATATTTAATGCCTGATATTAAGGGGGTAGGAGGAATTTTGCAGTGGACATGTACCAAAAATACTTGAACTAAATTCAACTATTGTCAAATATGTGATATTGTACAAGTAACTGGTCAGATACTGAGTTAGTGATAATGATATCAGAAGCTATGAGGCAGTCTGACTTTCAGCATGTCTGCTTAAACAGTCAGTTAGATGGGTAACACTAGACTCAATCTATAGGCTCTGACGGTGATTAATATCCTAGTTGACATGCTGAATCCATGATTGAGAAACCCCATGTGTCTAGAGACTTAGGAATCAACCTGGCAGCTGCACATGACAGTTATTTATACACTGGCGTATTCAATCAATGGCTGGAAATGTATGTGTTGTTTAGTGTGATCTGATATGTAGGTGTCTGTAGGTATATTATATCTATTGACAGGAAAATCAATGTCACATGTGTTATTTTTCCTCAAAGAAATGATCTTGTTTGCACTTAAGGGATGATGTCCGTTAACTATGTGACATGTATGGGTTGCTGTTTGCTCTTTGATGTACATTGTTGATTTGTTACAGGTGATGTTTGTTGACCTGACAATTTAGCTCTTGAAACAAACTTTGCCAAATCTTTCTTATTTAAATCAAAATTGAAACAGATCAAAGAACCAACACCCTCCATTCTCTTGCAGGAAGCACTCACCGAAGCTCCAGTTCTGTGTACTGCGGTGACGTGGTACCTAGGAGCTATGTGAGCGCTCCAAGCATGTCACGCTACACTCCACGTAGCTACGACACCGGGGGATCACGACGTTACGAGTCCAGTCTGCGTAGCTACGACACAGGCTCCAGCTACAAGAGCTACGATTCTGGGAAGAGATACGACACAGGTCGAACCTATGATTCTGGGCGTAGTTATGGAAGCAGTGCAGCAACTTCTAGTACAACATCTGGCAGATACGCAAGTGCTTCTCCAAGTGCGAGGTCATTCACATCAAGTTCTACATCATCGTACACTCCTTCTACCTCCCGTTCCTACACCAGCGGATACTCCTCCAGGAATGGGAACACAGACTCTACAAGTTCAAGGCTAACAAGATCTAGGTGAGTGTTTTGAAATTCAGATTAAGGGATTCGCCCTAGGCCTACAGTTATTCTATGAAAGTTTTTTCCATAGAGGTTCTTTTTCTCACAAATTCAAATCATAGTGACATTACTGAAATTGCATGCATGGTTGACAGAACATAGTTGAGTTTTTTTTTAAAAAGATATTTTTTCGATTATCATTTCATTTTTACCATTAATGATTCATCAATGGTTGAATTCATACTTCTAACTGTTATATAGGTCTATCTAATTTAGTTTTACAGAAGGAATTGTAGACTGGTTGTTATCAAACAACTTTGTGTATCTTCTGCTTAATTCAAGGGAGGCTACTCCTATTGGTTTGTTACACAATTGAACTGCATGTGATAAAGTACTGGAACTAACATTACACACAAAAATATCTGTTATGTAATAATGTATTTTAGAATATTTGAAAAATTAAATGTAAAGTTATAATAACTCAATTGATTTGATCTTAGATTGATCTTAAATTGATTTTTGATTTGCTTGCTACAATAAATTCATTGCTTTATTTTACAATTATATTCCAAGAACTGGGTCATTATGTAACGTGATAAAAACATTACCCTTTCAACTTAACATGTGTCAGGAAAGCGTAAATTTTAAGGCAGTGTATACGGACCTTTTTAAGGGGGCACTTATAAAGAATGAATTTAAGTTAATTTGATATAATCATTAACTTAATCGCGCATGTTTCTTTCCTTATAACATAACGTTACTGGATACTTTTTAATAAATATATCTTGATTTTGTGCATAGGGGGTTGACTAAATTTAAGTTAAGAGCTATTAATAATTGAGAACCTTTATTAACTACAGAGGCAGTCATGTTGCTGTTCACATTTTTGATATGTTGCGCTATGCTCTGACATCACAGTTTGCTAGTGATGTCGCCATTTTATTGCACCAACAGCAAATTGCGAATTAAATGATTAACATGATATAATTTCAATCTCAATGACAAACTATGTTTATGACACTCGTGCCTTAATGTCAGTTTATTACCTACAAGGGCAATCATATTTGTGTTCATATTTTTCATACGATGCCCTAGGGCAAGATAAAAACATTTCATTGTGACGTTTTACATTGATTGTGTCATAAACAATGCTTTGACGTCACACTTTGCCTATGATGTTCCAAATATGACGACGGCAGGTGAGCCGACTATGCTTGGAGGTTTGATTCTGATAATTTTTGATGATTTTGCAAGTTCCGTAATAAACAGAAAATCATATTCATACCCATGACATACTAAGTCCAATATTCGTGCCTAGATATAAGTATATCCCTCACTCTCGCTTGGGAAATACTAATATTTAGGCATGTGTGTTGGAACATAGTACATGTCATGGACATGAATATGATATCCTCTATGTATTCTTAGCTCTAGCCCAGGAAATACCTATTTAGGCACTAGTGTTATAACCATACATAGTAGGTCATGGAAACACATTCAAATATTATCTATATATACGGTATATGCAGCCATTTTTGCAACACTTTATTTTCATGTCATCATATGTTTTGTTGTTCAGCCATTATATTTAGATAACGTTATATAAAAATTTTGCTTACAATTTACAATTTAACTGTTGAATCAGAAACTACAAAACCCATTTTGAGTAGCAGGATTACAGGAATAACAACCAACTCATTACAAAATAAATAATCTGGCGTTTGACCAGGGGCTAGTGGGGGAAAAACCCCTTGATATCATAAAATCAGAAGGTTATGGGTTAGGTCAAACTAGGTCAGACCAGATAATACATTCTTTGACTGTTTCTGTGTCATTTTCAGATTTAGATTATTATTTTTTTGTCAAAAGGTATTTTAATATTCAGGTTGGATGAGTGCAGGTAAATGCATAACAAATACATGATCCTTTCTTCACATCACATAATGCAAACTAAACGTGCAAAGTAACCAAGAGCTGCACACTACATAAAGTTATGAGCTTTTGTATGTTTTCACAACAACATACCTGTCTATTTGGGGACTGATCGGTATTACTGCCAGTGCTTTGGCAATTATTACTTCAGAGGTTTAGGTGATTCTCCGCAAATAGGAATTCTTATCTACCTCCGTCTCTGTTTAAGTCATTATGATGTGTCAACACTTATCAATTGTACACTTATTTAGACATTCTATTTTTATTTTTTATTGATGGACTTTCCAGGTTTGCTGTTTTGACCATCCTGACGTTATCATTAAATTTTACTTGTTTACTTATATAAAAAAAAAGATACAGTAATTGTAATCATAGGTTCCACTTAATTGTATTGCTGTGGTGGTGTTGTTGACTTTCTCCTTAAATTAATACACAACTTTCTCGTAGGTGTACCCAAAACAATTAAGTTATACTTAGTAGTTATTGAAATTAACATGTGGTTTTTATATGATACACAAGTTTTTGAAAACTGATATGTTAGTAGTAAATCAGTAAAATGTATTGACATGAGATGGTGTTGATACCACCACTAATGATACTAACAGAACCTTTGTTTGACTTACAGCTCTGCTAAGACAGAAGGCACGTCCTCACCCACCCTTGAGACACGCTACTCCCGGAACGGTTACTCCTCACAACGCGTCTCAGTCACCTCTCGTACAGACCACACCAACGGAAAGAGTCCACGCTCCAGCCTTTCCTCAGAACCTTCCATCGACAAAGATGAGGCTCGGGACACTGACCACTGGTCCAGACGACGGAGGTCTGACAGTGATGATAGTCGTGATTCACGATCATACAGCAAGTACTCCTCCCGGTCATACAGGGATACCAAGACAGACAGTGATAAAGATTCAAGCAAGGAAGAACAGAAGAGTCGTTACAGGACGTACCTTGAGAGGAAGCTAGAGACTGAGAATGATAAGGAGAAGAAAGAAGAAGAGCAAAGTTACTCTAGATACACCAGAAGACTGGACACTGAGAGTGATGACACTAAGAAACATGACAGCAAGTATGATTGTGAGTCTGATGCAGCTAAGCGACGGGAAGAGCGGCGTAGGTTACGTCTTTCTAAACGTGCAGAGGAGGATTCTTCTAAAGATAAACAGGAAGATGACAAAAGTGAAAAATTAAATTCAAAAGAAGATGCACTCATGGAATGGAGAAGGAAAAGAGCCCTTCAACAGAGTTCTCTGAGCTCAGAACAAAGTGAAGATAAACCGGATTCGACAGAGAGGTACTCCAGAAGGGACTGGAAGAAAGATTTGTGGAAGGATAGTACAGATGATAGTGATAGCATTGGGAGACGATTTGACAGGAAAGTCAATAAATCAGAGGAGAAAGAATCAGATTCATCCTCAAAAGAGGATAGCAATAAGGACAATAAAAGCAGTTTTAGTAGATATAAGCTTCACAAGGATGGGGAGGACAGTGAGAAGGAGACATCTGAGTCAAAGGACAAAAATGCTGATGGACTTGCCCCTGGACCATCCACCAGAGCAGAAAGGATTGCTAGATACAAGGAAGAGAGACGGAAGGAACTGGCAGCAATATCTAACCTTACCAAGCAATTGGACAGTGACTCAGACCTCTCTGCTAAACCTTCTCTTTTCATCTCTGCAAGCTCACAGCGCCAGAGTTCTGAGGAGAGATCTGAGGACGGCAGGCCTGGAACATCTAGTGATACAGGAGGTCAGGCCCATAGACGTCGACTGCCAGATATTCCTGGATCTAAACACAAGGCAGGATCACACTTAACTTCTCCTGATGCAAATACGAAATCCAAGAGTGAAATCTCCAGTGACAGTGGTATTTCAGAAAATGAGGCCCGATTTCGTAAGTTCACATCTCTTGATGCAAAACTAAGTGCTGCCAATGTAAGAAGAGCATCTTCCCTTAAAGAAGAGAAGACCGAAACCAAGAAATCTTCCAGTAAATCCAGAGAAGAAAGCAGACCAAAATCAAGAAGCAAGGACAGACTAGACCAAGACAAAGTCAGATTAAGTGATAACAGTGGTTCCAGGTTGGTTACCAAAGACAAGACCAAGGGGACAAAAACTCTGTCCTCAAGTAGCAAATCAGTCAGACGATCGCAAAGTGATGTTTCCCGAACCTCCCAGCCTGATCCACACTTGGAGAGCTCAGGATCAGAGAGTCCGAGAGGGACTTCAGCAATCGATCAATTAAAGATGAAACAGATTGCAAAACGGGGAGATTTTCTTGAAAAAAAACCTTTCGGATCAAAAGAACATAGTTCAGAAAGCAAAGCAGAGAAATCCGACATTACCCTCTCCCCACTTAAAACGCCCACAAAGGTTGTGCGAGGTCAGCGTATGCCTATTTCCCCCGACCCCCTGGATGACCTGCTCAGGAAGAATGCAGCCTTCTTGTCAGATGGAGAGGTTGAGTCAGAGATGGGGTCTTCATCATCTGCTTCTAGGTCCATTGCTAGGGGTGACTCCGTACGGAGTAGAAAGTCTTTGAGGAGGAAACACCTTCAGAAGTCCCTTTGCAAGAAATCAGCATCAGTGGATAGTGCGATCAGTAGAAACAAAGGGTGAGTTGTTTTGATCTCTCATTATGTACATCTGTTTGATTGTTTGAAAAATGCGGTATTTATTTAATGAGCAGTGTAACATTGTTTGGGAACCCAGTATCTGTATTTATATGGAGTATGTATTTTTTGAGTGACAAGTGTATTTGTAGGGATTGCCTTTCAATCTTTTCCATCTGTTTGGCTTTGGTTAAGAGAAGATGGTTGAAGTTAATGGACAATGGCTGCTGTCAAAAGGTGTCCGACTCTGTCTTTGATTTGATCTACTAATAGGTTGATCCTGACATTTTAATCAGTTAAATGCAACTAGGGTATTCAATATGTGACACTCTGGGTTTGGTTTTTGCATGTTGACCACCATTTGAAAAAAGTAATTGCCTGAAAATGAGATTTGTACCTGTTTTATAACTTGTTTTCTGATCCCAATTATGTTTAGTTGTCTTTTTGCTGCAAAACTTAGGCATCTTTTTGACTGAGGTTATCTTTTTAATTAATGTTGATGATGCTTATTGAAATGGTCCTGTTAGTTCCTTTATTTTTCTTTAAATCCTTTTTAACACAACAGATTTTTTAAGCAGTGTCATTTTCTGTATTTGGAATATATTGCCAAAGATTTTAAAAGCTTTGAATTTTCAACTCATTCAAACAAAATGAGAGATTAAGACCCGGTTATGGAATAAAGTTTTATTGTCATTGTTCAATGTTTTTCACACTTGTTGCTCCTAACCAACTCTTCATACTAGGCTCTCCACTATTTACAGTTGTCATTTGAATACTGCAAACACTTGCAAGGAAACTTAAAGCATCTTGGCAGGAGTCCAAAACTTTTCACACTTTTTACTTACAAAAATGAATACCCAATTGATCACTCATGAAAATTGAATGTGTTTAAGAAGAAGCACTGATATATTGGCATATTGAGAGTTACATTAGTACACTCATGATAGGCTCTGAACACCTGTGTGATGTCAACCGTGACCCTTGAAATCAAGTAACCCTAACACTTACTCTCCCATTTCACACAATTTCATCAATTTCACACCAGTACAACACCAATAACTTCATTATTGTCCCATTAAAACTTGTCGAGGCCCAGATAGATTCTGAAACGTCATGTAAGAGATTAACATTTTTGAGATGTTAGTAACACTCAGTCTTAGTTGAGCAATTACTTCTGCTGTTGAACTTACACAGTATACATGTTTATTTCGCTCGGCTGAGCAAGACAGACAAATAGATGTAAGCACAGGTCAGGCAGTTTGCCGAGACCATTGTGGTAGTGGCCATTTCCTCCTCCAGAATACGCTGTTCTCTCACTGCATCATGGCAGTGGAGGAAACCTGATCACATCTCCAGGCATCAAACTTCTCTGTCTTCTACAGAATAAGGCAATACCTGCATTTGCTCTGGGTTTCCTTCCTCGCTCTGCGCAATGGGCAACTGGTAATGTTTCTCTTTTAATCTTTGCTTGTCTTACATACTGTCAGCCATGTTATTGCCATGGCAACTGATTTGTGTTTTTTAGCGTTTTCCAAATTTTTCAGTTCCTGGTACATAAGTAAACCAGACCTAAGTGTTCTTTTTAATTTTTTAAAAAGATTTTCAGGATTATTTTATCTTAGATTTGCAATGTTAAGTATGTTTCAGATAGATAGATTTGATCAGTGGGATTTAGACTGTGTGCAAATTCCCTAAGATATATTCATTCAAGGAGCAGGCTTCCGTAGTAGTGTCTGTATGCTGTGGTGCTGATTAGAATTGTTGTGTGGTATGTGGATGGTTACGACACACTCACCACTTTTGTGTCAGGAAAAGACAAACAAACTCAGGTCTGATATTGCTGTGCTGTTGACTCAATGCAATGAGGGGAATACCTTTTTTATTAGGACAAGAACAGTGAAATGAAAATCGTTTTGGAAATGTCACCTTTTGTGATAATTTTCTTTTAAATGAATAGTAGATGCTAGAGTGAAAGGGTTATTTTAGATTTATATATTTATATATTATATGTATTTGTCTATTAGCATTATTGCTGTATAGAATGCATATTGCTTTCACTATTAGTAAAGTCATTTGGCATTTTGGCAATTTTTATCTGGGGAATTTTATGGTACTTTTTATACTGTTAAACTTGAGTTAGTTTCTGCACAGATATTTGAAATAGAAATCTTCCATTTTAATTATAAGGTTAACATACAGCTTTATAAGAATAATCAACAAGATGCGAGGAATTACGGTTTATCTGTCCTGAGTGGGTTATTGTTATAAATTCCGTGCTTTAGCGAGGAATTTATCAAAATTATTCACGAGGGACAGATAAACCATAATTCTGAGCTTTGAGTTGGTTATTCTTTTTACGTACATTTTACGTTTCATATTAATCGATACGAAATGAAAAACGATATTTGTTTTAAAGTCTCTTTGACATGTGTATGCTAGACTCGCTGAATTAATGAATAGAAAATAGTTCCGTCAGCCAATCAGATCACGGGTCATTTTTAGAAAAACTGTAACTCCTGTGACCATTATGAAAACTTTAATACACGGCATATTAATTTTGTGCCCGCTTGGGTAAGAATAACTCATCTGTAACTTAAGTGAAACAAGAATGGACAGTCTAGTCAAAATGTTGACAAAACTTCATAGTTCTGTTGATATATTTGCAATGCTTTTGCTTTATTTAATTTCAAATTTAGCTGACAAATTTTCAGGAATCTAGTTTGATTAGACAATAACCCAAGCAAGACAGCTGGCTTAAGGTCATAGAATATTTCAGAACCCACTAGCAAAGGATAAGCATCATATTTTTTGCTTTACACTTTTATTTAGAATGGTTTTCAAGTAATTGATTCTAAAGCCGAGGTGTTATCATGGTCAGTGATGTGTTTGTGTGTTTATTTTCCATTAGGCAGCTAAGATTTGTTAAAGGTAAAGATGAGTTTTAAAGTTTCCATGTATACAGTTTCTCTTTGCCCACTCCCCAACCCATGCTGTCCATCCATCACCTGCTAATTACTTCAGGGGAAGAACATCATTTGATTCACAGATCTCCTCTAGAGAAGCGCTTACTTCCCACTCCTTCACCCAGGAAACTTCTTGGGCCTCTTTTAACTGAATCTATTCTTATCTTTGATATCCTATTGTTGGCTGCAGTTAGTCCCTTAAATAAATATTTGAAGTTTGCATGAAAAGATATATATATATATATATATTGGCAGTTCATGAAAAAAGTTTGTCTTGTCAAAGTTTTGAGTTTTTACTTTTGATTAGAATTGTTTTGTTTCTAAAAGTATATTTTTCATCAAAATTTACACTTTTTGGGTGAACAGTTTTCTAGTTTATTTCAACACACAAGTAATATAAGGAAAATTAGGTAGGTAGCTGTTGAACAATTGCTTCTCTTAATTCAGAACTGCAGAAAGAAACATAAATCTAATACTGTGACAAAGCACTCTAGCTGTTGAATTGATCAGCTCAAAACCATTTTGAAAGGCAAATTGTCAAGATAACAAAGTGAGTAATTGTGGATTGGCTGCTGACTAAAGATAGGCTATTTCATGACACACCGGCAAAGGGTTAAACTGTCTATTGTTCTCTGATTGTTTTCCAGCTGTCCCTGTGATACTATCTGATAATTGACTTCCTCAACAAGAGCACACCAGTATTTGCACCTGACAACAGTTTATCATATGCTTCTACTCTTTTAATCTGCTCACTACCCTGGAGTAAATATTTGGTCTTTACTCTCTGTCTTGTTTGCTTTGATGTGGTAAAGCAGGACATGGGGTAATTACATCAAATTGAAAAGAAAATCGAAAGTTTACTTTTGTAATTGAATTGTGTTGTCAAATAATCTGATATGTCATATGAGGCATACAGTGGGGAATGCTTCAAGCCTTTGCCAGCAGAACCCTTTTGCATAAAATTAAACTTGATTACTTAATGAATGATGTCAGATTGAGGAGGAGCTGACAAAAAGCATGTAATTATGAAAATGAAAAGTTCCTTAACTGCTGTGCTAACGAGAGATGAGTGAAGACGAGTCTACTCAGTGTGAGCATTACAATAGAGCAGCAAGCCCTGACACCACTATTTGAAGATATGCTAGTGAAACATGGTCTGGGGCGAGTTATTTAAATCATTAGCTATATTTGTGTAAATTTCATCTTGAATCAAACATTAATTACCATCAGTTATTAATAGACAAACAAAAGTTATATAATTGAAGATGAATTGTTTGATTCACCAATTTTATGGAGAGATGATTTTTAATAGAATGCTTGATTAGTTAATTCAGTATCTGAATAGTCTTCTACTCCTACACAAAAAGAGAAATGTTGTACTCTTGTCATAGATGAAGTGCGGGGTTGATAGGTGCAAATTTCACAGAGTGAGGGGGCTAACAGGTAGAAGTGAGTAATTCACCCCTCTTAGGCAGTCACTCACCGGCCTTGTAACCATTCTCTCTTGTGAAGCAGATCTATATTTGTGTCTCTTTCTGTACCAGTGATGGGAGCACTTCTCATCTGTTTGGTTGATGAGGGCTTTTAGGAACTTATCTAGGGTGAAGGCAGAGACTTATACTCACATATATATTTTATTGCAGTAAAATTCCAGTAATAGCAATGATTAGCCTGGAATTTATTACATTCATACCTTTATGCTCACCTCTGTTGTGCTCTGTTCAAAGTCTAGTCTAGATGTTTGGGAAAAGTAGTTTGAAATGGGACACAGAGATTTTACAATATGAATAGAATCACGAATTATCAGAATGATACAATTTGATATTCATATTTGAAATCATTATCATCTTAAACGTACTCAATTTTCCAAGGAAATAACATGTAAACTTTGATCAACATTATATTTCACTTCATCACAAATTCAAGTCACATGCTTTAGAAAATATATCCTTACATTCATGTTTGAAAAGAATGACAATTATCAATACTAGAATATAAAATCAAAATATTACAGGCAGACAGTTCTTATGTTGTGGTCTATATTATATATTTGGTGATCTATTGTACACCACTATACTTGATCGTTACAGATACTAGCTTTCTCAGAGGATACCTATGTAGGCTCTCATTCTCCTCTTGTGTTGTATGGGTTCTCTATGAGGCTGTGGTTGGAATGTTGTCAAGGAGAGAAGGTACAAGCATTGTTTAGGTATCGGCAGGAAAACGTTTTCACCCTTCTTGCAGAACTGCTAGTTTGTATTTGGACAAGTTTCATTTGCTGGCAAGGAAGTAAGGGGATAAGTTCCCTCAATATGTCTTGCACATCTGTTGTGAGCTTCATGGATGGCGTTGAATCGAGGTTGATGAGAGGGATTGTGCAAAGTGGTGGCTTACAGTAATAGAGGAGAACGAATACCTCTGCACATGGCCACCTGATCGCCTTCCATAACCGTTCTAATTATATTTCTGTTGGAACATCACTGCCAGCTTTTTTGGCCTAACTTGTTAGCTGAATATTCTAGATTGGATTATTGTTGTGTTGTGCTCTCTTGCAGGCTGTCAAAGGAATCTGAAGCAGACGACAAGTCTGGCGCATCTGCCCACAAGGACCAAACTCAATCCTTGGATGTAACAGACTGGGACAACCATTTGGAGGTGAATATAGTGCTTGGAGCTACAGAATCTACAGGTGGTTCGGACAAAGAGGATACCCAAATGCGAAAATCTACGCATATTCGGCGACATGCAGAAATGGATTCAAGTGATTCGAGCAGGGCAGACCGGAGAAGGAGGTTTATTACCAGGAATACGGAAGTGGTGAAGGATTCGGACAGCATAGTATCAACAGAAAGTGAAAGTGTGTTCGAGACTGCACCTTCAGCTCCATCAAGCACAGAACCTGTCAGGCGGAAAGTTAGAAAGGACAAGAGTTCTCTTCGGAAGTCAAGCCTTAACAGAACTGATGATGACAGTAAGTTTATCTTATCCTGTATCTCCATATCCAAAATATAAATGCATTCACACTAGCATTGTAACGATTCATGGATTGTATCAATGTGTGCATTGTATACCTCTCAATTCGACTGCATTGATACAAAACAAATTAATATATCAGGTTATTTACATTGCAAGGGTCCATGATACAATATTATGTTGACACAAGAGATAATTTGTCCAGATATTTTTTTACATAATTTGTTTAAATGAACAATCTGCAATTTCACAATCTCTCTGTGATTTCTAATCATGTTTTGTTTATGACAAGTTGTATTCATATTCTGTTTTAATGTCCTTCTATTTTCCTTTAGGTATAGATTTAGATACATATTGTATCGCAACCATGGTATCCAGATGATAATCATCTGGTAGGTTTCTTGGCCATATTTCTAAGATATACCAACTTACCTCATAAAGTTGGAATTGAGATATATTGTCTCGGGACTAAAGCCATGATGCACAGGTCTACTTCATCCACAAGCTTGTGTCCGTCAACATGTGCTTACTGGTGCCGTGACACAGTTTGTCTTTGTAGTCTTTGTTCAGATCAATATTGATCAATGACCAAAATTGAACTCCCATTTTGATGTGTCTTATATTCACTCATTAAAAAAAAAAAATGATACCACTATCTAGGGGTGTCACGATTCGGTTCGGTACATCGAAAATCGAATTGGTGGAGGTACGATTCGATTTCGATTCTGTATGGATTCATTTCGATTCGATTATTCAAGTACCTACTTCAGTAAATCAAGTTATTTTATCTAAAGCACAAGAGAGAATAGTGAACATTTGCTGTCATACCGTGTTTCCTTCATAGATTGACGTTGATTCATAAAAGTAAACATGTGCGCCTGCACTATATAACCAACGTTCGTGGATGGATTCGTTTCCAAAACGATCTCATCCCTGTTGGATAATTTTTACACACGTTCATTAAGTTCAAAAAGGAATTTGCTGTCACCGGATTTCAGGATGTCTGTCAAATGTGACACAACTAAATATTTATATTTATATTCATTGTAAACCAACAATATAAGAATCAATTTATGTCTTTATATCATTGCATTTTCAAAATGTGTATAACTCTTGTCATGTACACATAAGACTTATCCCATTTCGTATAAGTTATCATTTTCGTATTTTCTATTCATATATTGGTTTGTCCTAAAATTATTAAATGTTATTTGCTTTCACTCTTATGAAAAATATGAAATACAATTTTAATATTACCATTAAAATGAACGGATTCGAGTTTCGTTTTGGTGATGAAGTCACCGCGCAAGATTATAGTTAAGTGCGATTTGATTGGATGTTGCACCTCTATCTTAGCCAATCACTATTGATGTTACTAACGAATGCTAGTGGTCTTTGGTAAAAAATGGCGGATCAAACATCGCTTTACAAAACACCAGCACATTCTGGGTATGAATTTGCTAGAGAGAGAATATATTTTGGCATGTATACAACCTACCAGCAGATATAAAGTGTAAAACAGGTTCTACATAAATTCTTTTCACTCTTAACACGATCTCGATCTCGATCTCATTCCCAACGACAGCATTCATTATCTTGATGTTTGATAAATTTAACTTTTTTCCCTACACAATTCGACTTTGTTTTTAGTTCAAGTAAATCGAATAAAAAATAATCGAATCAAAGACTTTGAATCGATAATCGAATCGAATCAAAATGAAAGTGAATTGTGACACCCCTACCACTATCAATATTCAATGACTCATACGACATTTTATTTTTAAATTATCCAAAATAAGATGGATGATAGATCATATTTAGGGAACTGTAAATTACTCATTAAAACAGATCATTTACATCAAGTAAAACATTTTCATATGGCCATAACGAAAAAATGTTGTGGCCTCGGTTAGTCATATCTAGATAAGACATCAATACCCATTATTCTCCTATATCTCAGTGGGAAAGTATTTTTGATGGAGACATTTACAGTATTGAGGAAGCAAGTTTTGAGGTCTCTCTTTCTTATGATCTTAATGTTTCACAACCTTGTAGGAAAATACATTTGCCAGTTGTGTTGCAGAACCCGCACGGTCTATTAAACACGAAGCACTGCAGAGTAATTACTTGCAGATGCGAGTTGGGACAGAACCTTCACATTGGTCTCAAATCTTTTCTCCATCTGAGAGAGGCGCTTCCTCAACATAGTTTAGCAGGTACTCTGCCAAAAACGTCAACGTGTTCTCCCTCACTTTGCAGATTTATGGAATCCGCTCAAAATATGTATTTAATTTAAGCATTTTTTCTGTACAATGCAAAAAAGGTACTGTTGACATTTATAAGCATTATAAGAAGTGGTTATCCAGGCTGTAATCTAACAAGCTATCAATCAAGTGTTTCACAGCTTAATGTATTGCCTCATTTCTTTGTTTATAGTGCTAGGTTTAACGACCAGCATTCCTGCATTCTTCTCTTCAACATGTTTCCATACTAACACGTTGGTTGGTGATGCAGGGTGATAGTCTTACTCCCTGTGTTTCCAAAATAGTATTGCTGTGGTTTGCAATTTCTTTTTAATGTAATTCTACCTACAGCATAAAACAATTGTACATGCAATGTGGTCTAAAAGATCTTGCAGTGTAGTAAGGCGAAGATGGTACCACTGTACTGGCAGGTTTTAGCATTATACTAGGATGTTTCACTTCAGTGTGGCTGGAAACTTTCACCCCAGATTAACATTTGCACTGTGTACGTCTTTCCTTTGCATATTCGAAGACAAAGAAACACTTTGTTATTATTGTCCCTTGCCAAGTAGGGGCTGTATCAAAACTTAAATCATATAAAAGCAAATGCATAGACAGACATTTTGATAGTGAACAAGTGTAACATAGTTATGTACAGTATCACCACTTGCAAAAGTACATATTCCTGTATATTGTTTTGGTAGAATTGCTTTGTGTGATATGAACCACGACCCCTTTTTATTGAGATTGTTGGCTGAATGGTTAAACTGTTAGGATACTGTTTATAATTAGTACCTCAATCTAGGGGAGTTGGTTCGAATCTTTCAGTTGCTTGTATAAAAATAGTACCCAAATTTGTAGGTAATGTAACACTTCATAGAACCACCAGTAAAATCATCTCTCTCTTCATCACTCTTCTAGATTTTTCTCCTTTCCTTTGTTTTAATTAACACAGGGTTGGCAGTACAGACTATTTGTTTAGCACAACTGATTGATTTTTTTTTACTTTTTCCAATCTTTCACCTTACTGAATATCTATTCCTAGATGTCTTGGTTCAATCCCGCAAGTTTCATTGCAACTTTATCTTTATCTCCATTAAAGAAATATTTTACACTTTATGTAGTTAGCTTCTAAATCATATTCAATTGCATTTCACCTTTAGTGACAACACAACTGACACCATAGTTCATTAAGACTTTTCCTGTGATATGAAAGAAATAGTTGATGGAAAATGATTGTAAACTTCCGATTATTTTGTTTTATGTACCTTTTTAAATTTTATACTAATTGAAAAAATATACATTTCTTCTTAGAAAACAGAAATTATTAGGAGGAAAATTACCTGACTAACATCTTGTCTCTGAAATGAAGATTTTATTATAAAAATTTATATTCATAAAAAAAAATAATTAAAGTACACTGTACTACAGTACAGTCGTGTCTCTGCAAATCCTGCCTTCTCTCTATGATTTGCTTAGACTTAACCTTACTTTTGAGGTGTGGTTTACATTAAAAGGAACTAGTACCATGAGTAAGTCTAGACAAGAGGATAGCCTCTCTGTATTGTTTTAAGGACCCAGCCAGACTAAACAACGTCTGATGATGTTTGTTGTTGCTCCTCTTGCTACACTAGGATGGGACATCAATGTTTTATTTCCCTTTCAAAATAAGGGTTAGGGTGTTTGTTACAATCAAAACTTTTGATTACTCTCATACTTGTTCTAAAGCTTATTTGCCTTTTATTCTTGTCTTATTCTGATGAATGTGTGTTTGTTTAGATATATGACAATTCTATTTTGCTGCTGATAACATGGATTGTCTCCTGCACATTCACACTCTAGTTTTGGTCATAATTTGACATTACTTGTGTAGCTTTATTCTATGACATTTCCCATTGATGTGTAAGAGAAAGCAACCTTTTCCTTTGTAATTTTTGTTTAGTTTCTTGGTTGACAAATGTATTAATATCATGCAATGTCTGTAAATGTATTCATAAGTCTCATGTTGTTTTAATATTCAAAATCTGTTTTCAAAAATTTAGCTGGGCTAAGAAAACCACATAGAAATAAAAGACATAATTTGTTATATCTAGATTTGGCATCTTTATATAAATAATAATAATAAATTCCATGGTCCCTAATTCATTTATTCCAGTTTTATGTAGGTATGTAGGTAAATACTGACATTAAACAGACATGGTCAGTCTTGGGAAGACTAGCCATTATCAAAGCTAATGTGGCTGTTCTGATGCAGACTGTCAAATGGCTCTGAAAGTTATCTGCAAAACTTGAACACTCAATAGACAACTTTTATTTTTATGATAATATAGATAAGACAATATTTTCACACAGACTGAAGCAAATTCAGTCTTTGATGTTGCTGTTCTTTTTATCACTTCATTTACTCACCCTAATAGTTTAGGCTTAAATGAAACATCTTTATTGGGAAATAAAATTAAATGCTTTTAATACTAATGAGTTTATGTTACATAAGCAGGTACTATTAAGTGTAAGTGTTTTTTTCAAATTGTCTTACCTCACTCAACTTCACTCATTTCATTTCCTGCAGAAACTTTGTTGTGGAATATATGATTGGGCGATAAATAGGACATTTTCCCTGCAATGTTAGTTTTATGTGATTTTCAATAGGGGAAAGGGAAATTATATTATAAAGGTCAATTGATAATTGTAGTCATGTTTATTTCTCGTTATGTTTGTGTTTATTTTGTCACCATAATGTATCGAAAGTCTACAAACTCAGTTTTTTCTTTTGAAAATAAATAAATTCAAAAGTTAGAAATTCTATGTGTTAATGATTAAAGTTTATCTGATATTGCATTTTCTAAAATTAAGCATATATTCCCTGATCTTTAATTCTGATATACAAATATTTTAAATCAATATATGAATTTAAGAACACCTTTAATACTTCCAAATTTTGAGGTTAATTATGTGTCTAGTTTGTTTTCCTTCTGAACAAAGTAATTTAACCAAGATGTTTTCTCAAGTTGAGTGAATGAGATGAGAGTGTTCTGTAAGATGATGGCTATAAGTCTAACACAAGCCAGCTGTGGGGGAAACGTTTAGTTTCAAAGACAAACTCTGAAGCATGTGGTTCCTCTCCCACAAATACTCTTACAGACTTGCTGGAGGCTCCTTGCTCCATAATTTCATCTTACTTCAACTGAGACTAACTAAATGTGTCTGCATACCTATTTTTATGAAGTTTGGATCTAGGTATTGTTACAATGAAGTTGATCATATTACCTCCTATTATTTGATTGTTATACTGTTGTCAGTGCGATATGGCTACATTGCTTTTAGAAGCTGGTTTCTGTCTCCTCCTGATCATCCCACCAAGATGTAATAGACATAGCCCTCTGGGATTGGTATTAAACCAAGAAATATCATGAACCATTTCAGAATCATGATCTTCAAAACAAATAAGGCAACTTTGTTCACAGTTTCAGGAAACCTAATCCTTCTAATTGACTATAGTTCCTCTTCAAAATTTAGTCAAATGATTCTCTAGTTCTTTACCTTTATCTGATTCCAGAATTGAGGAAATAGCTGTTTAGCTCCGATGCTGTTTGGCTATGAAATCCTTCATTCTTCATCTTTCCAAAATTCAGATTATTTAACATTACAAAAAGTCTGTCCAATAAAGCTGTCTACTTTGAGACAACGCTTGCCTGTTTCACTGCATTGTAAAGGCACTGTGATTTGCAGGCCTTTCCCATTCAGTTATTTATAGTGGAATATACTGGATGTAGCATTTATAGTGGAATATACCGGATGTAGTGTTGGTAGTGGAATATACTGGTGTTGGTAGTGGAATATACCAGATGTAGTGTTGGTAGTGGAATATACCGGATGTAGTGTTGGTAGTGGATTTACTTGATGTAGTGTTGGTAGTGGATTTACTTGATGTAGTGTTGGTAGTGGAATATACTGGATGTAGTGTTGGTAGTGGAATATACTGGATGTAGTGTTGGTAGTGGAATATACTGGATGTAGTGTTGGTAGTGGAATATACTGGATGTAGTGTTGGTAGTGGATTTACTTGATGTAGTGTTTATAGTGGAATATACTGGATGTAGTGTTGGTAGTGGAATATACCGGATGTAGTGTTGGTAGTGGAATATACTGGATGTAGTGTTGGTAGTGGAATATACCGGATGTAGTGTTGGTAGTGGAATATACTGGATGTAGTGTTGGTAGTGAAATATAACGAATGTAGTGTTGGTAGTTGATTAGTATTTGAAACCTTCTAGCATGTCCACAACTTTCGTGATATTGCCCTGTCTTGTTTCTGCTATAAACTCCTTTGTTTGTCTGAGCCTGAGTGTTGGTCTATATGTACCTGGCAGTTGGAGCAGCCAACAATATGGTTTACAGTGATGTGTGAAGAGAGATGGAGTTGATGCAGAGGAGGTGGAACACTGAACCTTTGATGTCACATAAACAACTTATTTTCTTAGATAACTCCTCTTGCACTCTTTATTTGAAGTTATTTAAGGTGGCTAAAGGCCCTGTGAATGTAAAGCTAATTATGAGCATGAGATGGTTTATTTCAACATTAACCAAGAGGTTTTTTATGATATCTTTTCCTTGATTTATGTTATGTGTAATGGGTAGTCAGACTGAGTTGAATTGATAACATGTGTTGAAAAGAATCTGATACAATATTTTTAGTAAATTTGAAACATTTGAATTTGTTTCATATTATTTTGAATTTGACAATAATTTGTTAGTCAATGATTAAAAGAAACTTGTGAAAAGTAGATCTTTATTAACCATTCACCTGATAATGCAATATAATGCCTATTATAAGACATCTAAATCAATCATATATTGTAGTATCAGGATTACAACTGGAGCTTCTTTATCCTTCTTGCTCGACTTGCTTTAAATTGTTGTTTGAACACGAAGGGTTAAAGCAAAAATAGTAGAATTCTGTGCAGTCCTTTCAAATATAAACCTCAAGCTATCTACATTCAAGGAACATCTACAGAGACAAAGGCATCTAGCTATCTTGTGTTGAAAATGCATATTAGACCAATGCTAATCTTGATGACGTTTCACCACAACCTCTTTATTGTGAACAGACAGGACTTTCAGAGTATGTGCTTATTTCTTCATTATGTAGAGAAGTAAACATCTACTGTGGAAAGTTGTCAGTTCATAATGAAGAAGCTTGTATCCAGAAGTCTTTTTCTCTTTCAACTTGGATGTCATGACATATTTATCAAGATTCTTCAGAAGATTTCCAATAAAATGTCATCAAAGTCATACAAGTGGGAGGAATACAGATATGGATCTCTTAATTTTGATTCTCTTTATATTGATTTGGGATTTGAGCAATGTGCTAGGAAGATACGAGACGTAATGAAGTAATCTCACACTACACCCTCCACTTGGACATGGCAAGTGTCTAGAACTAACACTCACCTCGGTGTTGAGAAGAACCTGCACAACACAACAGGACAACTGTTCATAACTGGCCAAAGTGACCAACCATCTCCATTCATTAAAAAACTATACTTTATAAAGCAGAATAAAGAATAGGCAGTGCCTTTGATCTTTTGCAAAACAATGCTAGAAATACATATATATACAGAAACGAAAGTAAGGTTTTTCAATAATGGTCAACTATACGCTTATTACTTGAAAATTAATGTTATTTAGAGTTTTGAATAGTACAAGCCAGTTCTGAATTTATGTATCTGTGTGACGATTATTTGGTTATACAATTTTATATTGTTTTGCCTGTAACATAAATATAGAAAAAAAACCACAAAAAAACAGAAGTATCCTAAAAACAATATCAACTTGTATTAATTTCAACGGAAAGTTATGAGCCCGAAGACATCAGCAATTAAAGGCAAATAAGGTGAACAAATTTAAAGCATGGTAGATTTTCTTGTTGAATACAGGTACTGAATGAAATATTACATTAGTAATCATAATTGTGATGTTGACATGTTACATCCCATGGATCTTGAACCATTCTGAGCATGCTGTATTTCAAATACCTTTATGGTTGAACAAACTGGATTGTTTAGGATTTATTGTAATAATAAAAAACAATTCGTTCATTAATACAATATAGGATTTCATTTATGGTAAATAAAAATTGCAAAGAAAGTTCCTGCAAAGAAAATGAGTACAATTATTATTACCAGACCAATTAATGTGCAAACAGCTCTACTGTCTTGGACAGGGTGCTTCTGATATAGGAGAAACCGATCTCGTCTATCATCAGAATAGGAATAGTTATTGGACTTCAAGTGCTTATGTGTGAATACAGTTAGCAATGGCCAAGAAAATTCAAAAGATATGCATATGACAAATTTGTATAATAGTTGTTGGTTGTTGGAAGTATGACATCATGCAATATACTAAGATTGCATTGAAAATGAATCATGTTTGATGGGATATTTGAAATGATCAGACAGAAGCGACCCAAACCATTTCTCCTTTGCTTTTATTGCAGATTCTTTGATATGTTAGAATCGTAAGCTCTTTGTCAGAAAGCATTAGATTATGTTAGCGTCATTACAAATGCAAGTGACAACTCTAATAAGTTTTCTGGGTCACCAAGCTCTCACCCATCATGCTATACAATCAGTTGTTTCATACCTTTTGTAGCAATATGCGTCATCCAGGGAAAATATTATGAAAACTTTATTCAGAAACTTTTAAGGTGATAGGCGGCTCTGAAAGAACGTTGTTACTCTATAAACAGCTATTTACAGATCCTTTCATGCAGTTCGCTTTAATTGTAAAGCCATTCAGATTTTTTTGTGGTAAATGGTCTGGTAAGGACGTCATATGATGTTGTGAGTGTGTCTGTATTGATATTTTTTTGTAACCTAAATTGCTTGTATCCTCAGTGTATGAATTATACGTGTTTACGTTGTCGAAGCCAAGTTCTTTGTGATGGTAGAGATTCATGTTATTATCTTCATGGATATTGTATGTGTATTCATGAAAATGGGGCGTCAAATCAAGCTCTCTGACATTGCAGTAAACAAATTATCATACAACTTGAACTGGCTTTATGCTGACAGATATTTGAAAGCTTTGAATAACAGGTGAATTTCAAACACTTATCTAGTGAGGTTTAATGTATTGATGATAATTTTATTGTTGTAAATTTGGAATAAAGAGGATACTTGTCCTTTTTTTAAAACAAATACCATGTTTATTTCATTGAGTGAGGTATAAGATTTATATGATCATGAGTTGGGCTGCTATAATGATGATTATTGCAAGATGAGATAAACAAGGTATTTGTCAAGAAAAGAAAAAAATTCTATTTATTTTATGATTGTTTTTCTATGGAAGTCAAAGGGCAGTTACTTGAGTCGGCCCCTGAAAGAGATAGTCGCCTGAGCAACACCATTACATCATGAGTGTGTCATTACATCAGTGCAGTGTTTGATGACGTCTGGTCTTTGTTGTTATAACATGGTTAATTTTTACTGATAGATCCTGATATTTCACTGGCAATTGTCATAAGCAAATGGTTAAACATAGAAAATTTTACCATCAATTCACAAAAGATATGAATAGAGCTCCAAATTTTATAAGTCATAGTGATGTATGTTGACAATTTATAGTTAAAACGTTCAAAAGTCTTCCTAAAGGAGTCATATTTAATTTGGTTATTTTCAAACATTTACCCAAAGCAGGTAGAATGTCTCAATCATTGTGTCAGCAGGGTATATGCACCCTAACACCACAAGTTTATTTCAATAATGCTTGGCTTCACCTGTGTGTCAGATGGATAGCTTGTTTCACATTCGCTTAAAGTTATTCCCATATCTCTGCAGGATACTGAATTAATATGAAGCTTGTTCAGCCTTTATGCACACTCCACCTGTCATTCAGCCAATAAAGCTTGCTGCAGAAATAGCTGGTACTTGCATTAGATTTAGAGACTTTGTAAAGATATTTACAAATTCTTTGCTATCAAATGGAGGAAAACCACTTTCATTTCAATGCATTTGTTATAAATGAATCACTCTTAAGCTTCTCCAGGTACTTAAGTAAAAATATATTAGCCATGTTAGTTTGTATTTTGTGGAAAAATTGGGAATATTCCTAAGCCCAGCATAGCTCAGTTAGCAGGGGACCAGACTGAAAATATGTCTCAATATCTTAATTGTTCTATATTTTATAAGCTTTGAATCTGTTAGTCAACTTTATATCTTCTGAACATATATTGCTTGGCTCAATTTATAACATCGCAGCTAGGTGATAAAGGCATCCCCACTATTCAATATAGAGCTTTCTTTGAGGTGTGTCCACAAGTGTTATTGGCTCTTATACCATAGACCGCGTGCTGAACATAACAAGTACCTGGTACACTGGTGTGTCCTGTTGACACAGAGACTTACATTTGCCATATTGAATGTATATCAGGACTTATGTTTACCTGTGTATAATGTAACCTGCTTGAATTGGAAGTTGTCTGTAGATTTGTTCAAACAGCTTTGAATTTATAAAAATTATATATCTTACTCTTATTTAGACTTATTCATTTTCAACCTTTATCAAATGTTTTATAATTTTTCAAACCTTTGCTCGTTTAATTTTAGATACTAAATATTTTTACTGAAACACACTTGTTATGTCCACATATTTATGTTTTGACTACACATCATAAAGTTTTGTTCATATTTTGGAAAATTGACATTCTACTAGTCCTGCTTCATGACTGGGTATATAAAGGAGCCTTTTATACAGTCTAGGTTAACCTTCAGCAAGTCTAGATTGAGTGAATACACATGTAATGAGGAGCCCAAATAAAAAAATATTATGGATGAAGGAACATTTAATTATTAAAATTTTTCATAGACTAAATTTTAGTCTAACATTCTACCTGCACTACGCTTTCTCACATTTTTTAATCTATTAAGGTATATTTGTATATATTGAACAGCTACCTGTATTGAATGTATGTACATAGGCTCTTCCACCTATGCCTTGTGTATGTACGTAGATGATCACCTGTTCTGGATATAAGTATGTATAGACTCCCTGTGTGTGTACAGAGTTATCTCTAGCTCTACAGCAGGCTCCCGTCCACGGTGGAGTTGACAGCACACATTCTATTTGCTCTCTCCTCAAGTGACATTAATAGAGACTCAAATAAAGAACCACTGTTTGGCGTCTTTTCTTCACTTTATCAGCATAAAGCCCCAAGCCTTGAATTGGGCCTGGCTCAAATGTAAACAGGTCTGCACAAATTCGAAAGTATTTGATGCCAAGTTTTCCGAAAACAGGAGTATCCCCATTTGAAACTTCAACTGTTGTATGGTGTTATTTGTTGCTGTTTGGAAGGTGCACTAGAAACTAAGCAGAAAGATTGCCTCTTGATTGCAAGGGTTATGGCTGAAGTCTCAATATGGATGCGTCTGGTTCAGAGCTTCACTTGAGTTTCTGCACATGATGAGACGTTACGCGACACAAATTGCCACAGTGTGCAGCTTTATGCCCTGGCTAAGTGATAAACATATCTGCCTGGGGGAACAAAAAATTCAGAAATTATGTAATCTTTGAAGTGAGTGATTTGAAGTTGCTGGGATGTTGACCTGATATAGCTCTCGGTCTGTGAGATCGCTCCTGTATTGTTTAGGACAGGACTCAAACAGTTACTGTAAAACTTTTGCTGGGATCTCGGAGTGAAGAGTTCTGAACTTCTGGCAGTACTCTTCTGTTCACTTTCATTGGAAATGGTGTTTGTGACTACACTTACGGTTACATGATTAAAAGTGATTGTCCATTTCATTGTTAATGTTGGACCGGACAGCTTTATGTGGGACCTTTGTGTTTCTCTTTGTAGTTGTGAGCTTCTATTTTGTGGGTTATGTTCAATCTTACTCAAGAATTTAAGAACTCCTGTTTAATTTGGAAAGTTATACTTGCACGCAGGCTGTGAAATGTTCATCTGTGATGTGTGATATGGGATTAAATGTGAATTGATAGAATCCTGGTCAAATATTTCAAATCTTGGTCTTCAACACTGACTTCAACTTCAATATTCTTATTCCAAACTAGGTATCTTTTGATAAAATTAAGATATCAGTTCTTTTCAAGAATAATTATTGTATGGATTTGATATCCATAATATAGAAACAGACTTTTCCAACTGAAAAGATTTTTTAAATCAAGCATAGTTTTATAAGTGTGGCGTGGTTTCAGAAAGATTTTGTTCATGCTGTGCAGGTTGATATTATATCTTATTGTGTGAATCAATTAGTAAAAATCTGCCTGCCATTACACACTGAGCAACATAGGTGTATATTCATCATAGCCATCAGGTGATAGTGTTGTTGCATAAGACATTATTCCACTCGGTCACCCCTGTTCACTGAAGGGATATGAGTGATGTTGGAGTCACTGAGGCGTGACAAATGCTCATGTACACTGATGACACTTGGCCTTGCTGGCTGGTCAGATCATGATCCACTACCTAATACATCATTGTCCATGGAAACTGTTATAATCACCCTGAAAATGATGATAGTTCCTACAGATGGTCTTGTTTTGGTATGAATGTATTATTTCAAGGTGTATACTAGTGGTTTACTTTATTACTCCTATTGTTCCAAATTTTTTTTAGAGTTTTAAGGTAAAACTATTCATTGGTACATAAAAGAAGAATGTTGGTAAAAGGATCAACTTTATCTACTATTTGTCAAAGATAATAGAGATATATTTCTGTTTGATTTCCCGATGAGAATGGTTCCAATTGTCCTGGTTCAAGCTTGTTAAGCCAAGCCAAAGACATTGCAGCTGATGCTGTAGAGTATCACTGAAACCACGGATAATCAGTGGGACTAAGGAGCTGTTGCTACATGATCTTTCTCCTGCACCTACTAATAACCAGCTTGTATTGATTGAGGCCAGAGCATCTGTTGTGATCGCGATACCAACGTGACAAAGACAGTCAGTTGAGTCATCACTTCCTCAGTCATCAAAACACTGGTAGTTTCACTTGTATCAGACAACCTGTTAATAATTCAATGGCTCAAATCACATTTAAACCTTTCCCAAGGGTAACACTGGCTAATATCGGTTATGCTGCCCGGGCTTAATGCTGAATGGTAACAACCCATTGAGCAGTGTTGTCTCCTGAAAGGAGTGTTGTCGGTGTGATCAGTGACGCGGAACATCGGCGACCCTCCAGCGGGTTGAGTCCTGCGTGTACACTACATATGCTGATATGTGTTGAGATAGTCGGCCATGTAGTGGAGTTGCTCTTGTTTACCTGGATATTGCTGTGAAATGGACACGCGCAACTGACAAGATGTTATCTAAAAACGGATATACGGCTATTACCACGTGTCAAGGTAAGATTTCTGTCAGGAGTCTGGTTATCTTAATCAAAAATGACTGAAATCTTCATTTGAGATATTTGTTCAACTTTGTCAGTTCAACTGTCTGATCAATGAAACTAAAATGATCTTTGTTTCATTGTAAATCCTTTGTTATGTTCCATAGTATAGTCAACTTTGTGTTTCTAATATTCAAGAAAATGAATTCCTTGAGATGTCAAATAGAGATCTTTTAAATACTCTCATATAGAAATGTTTTGAATACTGTCATATAGAAATCTTTTATATTCTCTTATAAAAAAATGTTTTTCCCAATAAGGCCAAGCCCATTAAGTTGGTTCCTCCTTTATACAATTCACTGAGTGATTACCCGACACTTGTGATGAAATATTTAGGAATGATGTTTGTCTTCTGCGAGGATACCCCAGATCATACCTTGAATTTCTCTTCTTGCAAAAACATCTATTATTTGTAATGAATAAATTGCTGATAATTTTATCTTATGACAATGTGGATATATAAGCGTTCAGTTTAGGGTGAAAGTAAAAACAGCACAAAAGTAAAACTTGTATGTGTAGGAGAAATAGGTCATCTATGAAGAAGACTGGTCCAAACATATCAATTCAATATATATATAAATAACACACAACACAGCTGATCAAAGATTGATTTGGCTTCATCAGTTACTTCGTTATAATCGGTGCTCAGTACTGCAGGACAAATTTGAAACCAAGACAGAGAAATCTTGCATATGTTCCTTTAGTGAACTGACCACAGCTTATATGATATAGTTATAGTCAATTAGATACTATTAATCTTATATCTCTTTATTAATTTTATATTAAAGTCAGAGATGTAAGTATATTTAATTGATTGCTATAAAGAAGATGAAATAAAATAAAAATTATTATGAAATTATTGTCAAGTTAGTATCTACCCTGTCACCTTCTTGAAAGCAATATTTATAAGATTTGATAATGAAATCCTGGGATCTGTCTCAATAATGAATAACCAAAGATAAACTGTCTCTGTACGAGAAATTTTAAAATGAAAATTCCTTTCACTCTTGTGTCTGAAAATAGACCTATGATTTATTTTATATTTATAAAATATTTATCTCTTTTTAAAAAGAGATTTAATATCGATTTAAGGTTGATGTCGAGAACGATCAGCTTAAATTAAGTTTGAATTGTAAAGAGTTGAATATGGACATAAAGGCTGAGTAATTCTGTGAAGACACTTCATTGTGTAGAGCTGGAGCAGATTAATTCTGCAGCTAGACATGCAGTAGACAGAGTGAGTCATCGTGTGCTGACTTCGCATGTTCTACAGCAAAAGATTCTTTATGGAAAATGAATTATGATTTAGAAGCATTTTGACAGTTCTTCTGATTGTTAAGTCTCCTTCCCCTAATTTTAGACAGGAATTTACAGATCTTTGTTCACAAATGAATCCAGATATCATCCTTAAGACATTGAGGACAACTTCCATTTCTGATCATATGAACAAAGGTTACAAATTGTTTAACTTCATTTACATTTATTAAAGATATAATTGTATTATTAAGTCAGAGAGCAGATATTTTTCCAGTAATTGTAAAAGGATTGTAAAAAGTTGTTATCAACTGATTTCAGAGAATGGATGATCAAGCTATTAATGTCCCCCAGTTTTCAAGTATAGTGATTTTTCTATTTATTAACTCAAATATTATCTTGTATGTTTAATTCAAATCTGGGGAAAGAAATAATCAGACATTCTTTAATAATTGACAATTTATGGTTGAAATTGTTCAGCTGATCATCTGGTTATTGGCAGTATTTCTTCCTTAGATCTCCAGAGGCTGTTTGTGATTAACCCTTTACATACTGAAAATATTTTTATAAAGTTGCTTCATATACCCAAGATTTTTTTTGGCAACATGTCGCTTGAATACCACAGCCATTATGTGGCCTCAATACTAGAGAAAAATGCAAAATTTGGTATATTTCCAAAAAAGAATCAAAAGATGTTTTGTGTGGAAAATAATTACATGTGATCACATAAATCGAAGAAACAGGTGAGTAATTAAACAATTTAGCTTTCTGTGTACAGAAATATATGGGGTTTTTCTTACTTAGATGCTTTTTAAAAAAAATAATTTTAGAAAATCATGTAGTTTGAAAAAATTGTTGCAATAATTAAAATAAATATAAATATATCATTAATTGTTTTCTCGGGTAATATATATGTAAACAGTTATTTGAAAAAAATTTATCTTAAAAAGAAATAAATTATTTGATTGGCCTGATGAGGAAAATTAAATCATTTCAATTCAAGGCCTTGAAATTAGCATAAGTGAATTAGAGTCTTTCAAATTCACGTACGTTTCCGCCTGAAAAAACAACAATGCATTTAAATGTTAAAAGAATGATTGTAAATGTTCAACTTGTTATAAAAATCTTTTGTGTTGACAAAATCGGGAGTCACGGTCATTGCCAAAGCGACATGTTCTGTTTCACGAACGAAGTTACAACTTGTACATGTGAATCGCGAGAGGAATTAAGTCCGATTGTGTACCTTCATTGTTTACCAAAATTAGCAATAATGCAATCGTATCTGCATCAAATATATATCAAAATGATATCCGATTTAGAACTATTTGTTTCGAGATTAAATGATATTTAATTGAGGAGACATTTAATAACAATAATTCGATATTACAAAGAAGGATACAAAAATAATAAGATAATCGTGATCACGAAAGTAAATTTAAGAATGTTATTTTCGCATATTTTGGATTATCCTATTTATCTTGTAATAATTAATAATTTATTGACAATTTCCATTTAAGATGATGAAATGTTATTATATTGTTCATAATGACTAAGAATAAATAGAAGATATAACGTTTAACGATAGCGTGTCTGGCCGAATTACCATAAGGCGATTGTTGACTATTGCTTGTTATCAAGAAAATAGTATTTAGATGATTTCTCGTTTTGTAAATGTCGAAAACTTTTCACTAATTATCGACAAAAAAACAAGTGACATACTGTGTAAGGAATAAAAATATATTGAAAATTAACAATATTTCACCGATAAGTGTTGCAAATATTTAGATTTTTATTTACACAGTTGTATTTTCGGTTTGATTTCAAACCACGTGCGCAGCTTGTTTTGACATATTCTGTTTGACCGTGACCTTCGAGTTAAGTTCGTTTAATGTTGATCAAAAATACATTTGATAATCTTTAGATCAAAACCTAAGACTGTAGAATATCGATTTTAATATTTTATAGTTTCGAGAAGCTATACTTTCAAAATAATTTACACTCAATGAAAATATAACATCACTTAGCGTGTCAATGAACTAGCGAAACATCGGCAAGTTTCAATTTAATTTTCTTTCAAACAGCTTGGATTAATTCATCAACAAATCTATTTTTTCCCAAAATAAAATGATTTTCAGTGAAGATAACTATATTGTTTTACAGAATTTTATGAATTAATTATTGTTACTGCGTTAGTTTATCTCGGACAAGTAAGTTTTGACGCTTAGATGCGCTACTGAGGATACAGCATTTCGTAAAAGCGCGCTTACAAGCGTCACTGAGTGCCACGGTCTGTAATGCGAGCGCGCCTCAGTGCGTCACTGGGTTTGAGAAGCAACTTTTTCCTTGCGCTTATATGCGCTCGAAGTATGTAAAGGGTTAAGACATTTGTCTTAAGATGGGAAGGTAGCTCAGTTGTTAAAGTGTCCTCTCATCATCTCAGCCTCCACTCTGTCATGCACAGGAAAATCTAAGATCGGAGTTGTTGCTTCCTTACTTGACACTCATTGTTGTAATAATGGAACATGGCAGTCTACAATAACATTATTTCTACCTATAGATAGATATGACACTGATCATATGAATTATTCATTGCTGCAAGTTTCATAATACTGACAGTGACAGTTTAATGGGTTCATTGCACCAACTATACATTAACAGAATCTCTACATATAAAGCTTAAGTGCTCTCTATTCAAACATACTGCTCTGCTTTCAGTAGAAGTGAGGCAGGATTTCAGGATCAATTTCTGTTTTTTACCTGTATTTGATAAATCATTAAATCCTTTTGAATACACTTGTTACACTCTGAAGCTTTATCATTCAAGGGGTGGTTTCATTTGAGAATATTTGTGCACTGTTGAAATTCGAGGGGATATAACAGTTTTTGCGGTATTCTATGTAAAATGATTTGAAAATTTGTATTATAGATAAGATCTTATTTTTGTACGTCTCGAAACTTGATGTGCTTGACAAAACTCTTTCCTTAATGATTCACTGCGATCCGACTGTGGCTGCCATGCTTGTGTGCCAACCGAAGCTGGCAGTTGTGCACCAACTGCACTTGTTGCTACTGCACTACGCAATGCAACAAAGAATGAGACCAGCCCCAACTGTACAAATACATTACCTCATCTCCTCAGCTCTGTTTGTTAACAGTGAAACTCTCACCTGGAGTTTGTTCATTCTCCTTAACCCCTTGCATCCAGTGATCTTGTTACTTCTCTGCTTTTTATTCCTTGCATGGTGTGGATTCTTTCTATTGTTCATGACATAAAGTTCCTGTAAATGAGCCACCCAGATATCACTTGTGAATAAATAGTTCATCCTTCAAGGGTTAAGACCATGGAAGGAGACTATCTATTCTCCAATTACCTTTTCTTTGTTTAGATATTCAAATAACAACACAAACTTTCCCAATGTTTTTATATATGTTAATGGACTAGATGATAAGCCTTTACCTACTGGCATAATTATAATCCATATTTATTTATATTTAACCCACAAGGTAAAAGCTATCATTATACACTGACCAACACTTGATCATTCTTTTCTTAATGAGTTGTGATTTCTTTAAGCCAGGTTATCAGTAAAGGGAAAAGGCATCCGGTTAAGCGTTACCTTTTACTCACCGGTTATGTGACACCCTGTGCACTGGCCCCAGCTAGATGAGCTCACCCTGCGTTTACACGTGTATGCAAATACTGCACTAACACTTCACCCACCTTACTCACTACACCACCAGTTCACTCCTAGTGCACACAGGTCCTGTAATTGATTATCATCACCTTATTTCTTCAAGATGACTCAGTGCAGTTTTGATTATAGTGCTTAGGATCTTCCTTATCAGAAATACAATTAAAGTGAATCAAGGATGTTTCATAGGTTTATGAATGTCATTAGTATTAATTGCTTATCAAAACTCGTCACACTGACATTTTTTGGCTCAGAAAAGTTGACTTTCAACTATCTAAAAATCATGTTCTAATATAGAGTTACTCTTTAAAATAGTACTTCAAAGAGCTCACCCATGTTTTGAAAGCAATAATACAGTAAGTCCAGCCGTGTATCTCATCTACTTTCATTTGTTAGATAATCCTGTAGTTACTGGTTGTCATGACAACTCTGTTACCCAATCATCTAGAAGACTACACACCTGGTGTAAGTGTATTGTAGGTAGGTCACACTGTCCTGCGTGCGATGTCATCATAGCTTGGGTCATTGTTGTTGTGGAATATTGGACATTGCCTCATTTGTCCTAGTTTCCTCACCATTTTCCTTTTCCTTTGTCAGTCATCAAGTGCAACAGAGCTATCAGTAATAATCGATGAATGGTAAATGCAGATGTTGACTGTTGGTGCAATGATACAATTGTAAATTCTTTTAATGTCACCATGGTTCACTAGTTCAAGCTCAGGCTATGAGCCTCCACTACTTTGACTTCACTGTCTTGCTGCAAATTTTTCCCAAGAGTACCAACTACCTCAACGTGAGTAAAATACTAATGAAAACAATTCCTACCAACATCTGCAGTTTTTGTTGAAATGAGGCTTTTGCCCTAAATAAAACTAACTATCATAGCCATGAAAACACTCATAAGCTACTTTATTGTTGCAGAATTTCTCTATTAATAAAAACTGTTTACAACATTTAAAATTTGTTAATGTTCACATATCTTGATTTTGTTAAGATAATTAAATGCGTTTAGAATTATATTTACCATTCATATTTGTTTCCCAGACATATCTATATCAGGAATAAGTTGTTTAAAAAAAATCTATTTGAGCTAATTAAATTCAAACATGCATTTAAGGTGATTAGTTGCTTTCAGATGCACATAGTTGCTCTTATCACATAATTGGGAGTATATCTTCCCTGCACCAGTGATAGAAGTTAACCTCTGTGGGTGATATATCAAGTATCCCGCCCCCACAATCAGGCGATGATATGACACTTAGTTTACAGCTTGTGGTGTGCAGAGTAAACTTGTGACATAATCAACTGATAACCCATGGCAGCAAGGTATCCTCTAAAAGCTCTGTGCAATCAAAGTGATTATCCTAGTTATTTTCAGAAGTTGATGAATGAAGAAAAGAAATCACATTATTTGTAAATCTTGGTTTTGATTTAGCAGTTTCATTTAATCAAGAGTTTGCAGTTTGTGCTGTAAAACTAAATCTTTTTCCAGGGTTTTCGATTATTAAAACATGCCTACTATTTCAGTTAAATACAACATATCAATTAATGATATTTGACCATCCTTGCCTAAGTCTAGATATTTAAGTATACATTTCATTTCAATATTTCATGTGAGAATGATATGGTTAGTGATATGGTTAAATTACCATTTAGATTAACTGTTTACCAAAGTGTTCCATGACACATCTAGTTAAATAAACAATTTTCCTGTCATTATTTAAATCTAAATACTTTTGTAATCTATGATCATGTTTTTTTGTATTCTAAGATACTTTCCAATCTAACCCTTTTTTCATATATCATTTCTTTGAAGGGTAAGCTAGGACCTGTGTAGAATTGGCCAAACATCCTTGCTACAAAGAGAAGTATTTCTGTTTAAGAATAGGAGCAATCTTTTGTTTGTATTCCTAAGTTGAAGAAAAACAAAAATGAGATTCAACCTCACACCCCACTGCTATCATCACTTGATCGAGTCTACTGAAAGAAGGAAAATGCAGAATAAAGGCTCTCAATTGATCTTTTGTGTGTGAAACTGGCCTCAAACGTAATCCAGTGCTATTTGATCGAGGTTATTTCACAATCTTACTCTTGGCTTGCGAGGTAATTGCCAAAACACACACAGAGGCATTGTGTCTCCACTATTCAGTACAAAAGAGCTACTGTTGGTTGCCTGAGCTGACTAGTCCAAGGGCAAGTAACTCTCCTGGGCGGCTGGTGTGGTGGTAGAGTGCATGTTTTGTATCGAGGTAGAGATGTGTACTAAGTACCTCACTTGTCTAGAGTGACTGGTTTTGTGTTGTCTTCGATCTTCTTATTTTCTTTTGGCATGATGGTAGAGGAAGTCATAATGTCTAAATATATTAGATTTGATATCAATGAGTGATACATATCCCGAAAAATATTTTTTAAGCACTTATATGTTTGTCAAGGATTATGGAAGTATTTCTGTCATTTTGCAGGTAAACATGTGACCCTATATAGACATGGGGTCATATCGGGGTGAAGATGCTGGGGGTCATATTCATACCTATATAGATATTGATAGGTTTGTGACATTAGGGGAAGAGGGTACGGACACACAGTAAATATTTGTCATGAATGATAATGGGGTATCAGTTAACATCTTGTGGAGTCAGATCAGTGTACATGTGATTAAGGCAGGCATTTTGACATTTAATACCCTGAAACATCTTGATAAAATATGATAATGTGTTTGTTGCCTTATAAACTACCTGTGAAAATATATGTTCAGTCATGTAAGTGATGTAAAACACTGGGTTTAGATCAATATTTTGGTTATGGTTGGAACTTTTTTGTTTTCTCTTCAGTGATCACTTTCAATTAGGGGTTGATACTGTATATGTTTAGATTTCCCTTTTGGATACTGCCATGGAGGTAGAAGTAAGCTGAGTATACAAATCTCATAGAAAATATGTAATATACAGGGGCGTAGGAGCGAATTTGAAAGTGGGGGGGCTTGAATTGAAATTTTGTAACAAAACAACAAAAAAAACAACAAAAAAAACTTGCTGGCTGCTTATCCCATCTTATCAATTAGGACATAATACTGAAGTCAATTTAATTCCTTGTTTGATTGGATGTTTTAGTTCTGCCCTCAGAGTAGTTTTAGAACTACCCTCAAAGTAGTGCATAGTAACTGTTTTGTAACAATACTAGACCAGTTATTGGGAAATATGTAATAGAAAGGGGAAAATAGTCATTTTGAAAAAAAACAAAACATATAGCTCTAAATATCTGAATACTTGTCATGAAAATTTTAATCTGAAAGGAAAGTTTCTCTCATTGTCAGTTTTTCATGAGTGACCCCTTGTGTGTCTGATAGTCAGTCTACATTTGAATTTATATTACCAGTGTGATTGAATAACATTTTGATCCCACAACTCAACCAAATAGTTGTTGTTGATCTTAATTACCTTTATATTTTCTTTTTGTGTAAGTTATCAAAGTATATATATGTTTTATTTTTCATTCATAAACTCTTGCTAATAAAGGGGTTTTAAGTATGTTGGTTCGTCATAAAGCTGTGTAAAGTTATTGGCTAGCAGTGGAGTAGCACATACATGACAATAGGGGGAGGTATGTTTGGATATTATTGAACAGGCTGTTGACATTCGGACCTCTCTGTTTGCTCGGATCATAAAGGTCACATTCTTTGTCAGGGAACAGTAGCAATGTGAAAGGAAAAGGGCATGTTTGATTTATAGGGAATTACTTGCATGGAATAAGTTTTCAAAGGTATGATAAATGTATTGTGGGCCAGTGAAAATATCTCTGAAAATGTCTCTGTCTAGCTAATTAATCCTTCCCCTGACAGTCCAGTTATATAATGGCAATGAAGACGATGGCCCTGGGGAAAACTTGGAATATTCACTTCACCTACACTTGTATGCAGTCATATTCTGGACATATATGAATTTTTCTTACACCTAGCCGAACGTGAACCTTGAGTCAACAATTTGAGATTCCTGTATATTAAGTTAATACAGTGGCAATATTATAAACCAATTGACCATTCCTGCATAGATAATTTTCAGAAATCAGCTCCTAAAGTAAGAAAGTAATCTAATCTGGCAAGGGGGTACGTTGTTGTTTCTCACAGATTAACATTCAACTGGTTCAGAGTTTAATCTCACATTGATGAAACTGAAGTTTAATTTTGAAGACATTTTGATCTGTGTTATCATAAGTTTAAGAGATTTTTAATGCAATAGCACTTAATTGAGAAAACATTTCAGCAGTGTATCAGTTGAATTAATCAAGGATATTGTCCAGCAATCACCACTTGTTACCAACAGGAGTAATCTTGAATTGTCAATAATTGACTATACAACATTCAGGCATCCTCCAATGAGTTAAATGTGATGACTGAAAAAAATGAAAAACAAATTATGTTTAGAATTAAGATGAAGATAAGGTACAGATGACGCAGCATGTTGTGAATAAGGTTGGAGCCAGCATGTCACTCTGTCTGTGTCCTCGCTAATTCAGTCCTGCTATATTTGTAATGTTAGGACAGGGAGTTGGTCTCAAGTCAATAAGGCAGTGTGGTGAGGAATAAATTACATCATTTGGACACTGAAATATATTTGCCTGGATGTCTCCCGTCAACACAACTCAAATTACTCAAGAATCTGGGGAATTTGGTTTTCATGGATAAGGTTAAGAAGCTACACAATCAACCTTGCTTGAAAGTTTAGGAGGAAAAAGTAAAATCTTAGGATAAAAATTAGTTTAAGACCAGGTGTGGTATTCGTTAAACATCATGCTTAGATTAGTTGCATGCATGTGTCATGCATGTGCGCTGATTACACAGCTGAAGGCCAACTCTAAGGAGTCTGTGTTAAAGATTAACATAGAGACTCTCTGCATACATAAAATCTGCTGACTCTACTGTTTGGTTATGTTCATACCTTTTATTACAAATATCTAGCAGGAAACAGAAATCACTTTTTAATTTTGGAAGTCTTTTTCTGACTAAAATTTAACTGTTTTCAAAATTGGAAAACTCTTTATGATGCTTCATCCATATCAATCGAAAAATACTTTACATGTTGAAACTTTAAAACATATAGTTTTGTAAAATTACCCATTAGGATGAAGAAAACTATTTTAAAGGGGCATGGGTTTGTTTTATTTTGGTCAGTCTACTATCTACTATCTGTCTTGATAGTTTAATGATGTTTTGTCTTTTGAGTTTACATGGAAATGAGTATTGACAAAGTTCAATCACCAGCTGGATCTGTTAGGGAATTTTGTTACTTTTTGATCCTTTCCATTGTAATTGTTTAACAGCGCCTTGTTTTTTTTGAAAACTTGGAAAGCTGCATTTTTAACTTTTCAATAATTTGTAGTATAATTAGAGCTACAGATCTATTTTCTTTTACTGGGTACATTTTCAAATGTTACAAGCTCCTGTTTGTTATAAAATATCATTGTTTCACAATTTTTTTTATACATCATGCATAATACTACCTACTTTGTGTAAACAAATTGCTTCCCAAGCACTTTAAGATGAAAACAAGACAATGTGATTACACAAAAAGAGTCGGGAGAAGATTGCCTGTTAGATGTTGTCAGTAAGGTTAGGATTAATCGCAGCAGGACCAGTCCAGATAAATCAGACACTGCAGGTAAAATAATACACCCAGAGGATTACCAGCATTCACCTATATCAGCTAAATCTGTCAACAACATTGTCCTCAATTTTCCAATAGAAGAAGAAAAACATTCAACTTCCAGATTGCTTTTTGTTTCATGTTGTTGAACTTTGACCATGTTGGAATGTTTTATCTATTTTTTCTTCTCTGCCTGATAATGAAGGTTGGGTAAAGAGTGAAATTGTCTCAGGTTGGATTAATGGGTGCGCGTCACTCTGTTATGTGAGAGGGGCTGATGTAATGTTATAGGGCCACCACTAGGGTCTGATAAAGATTCTTTTGTGTATACCTGTGTAAATATAGGGGTCTTGGTCAATAGGGTTTTCCTAATGTTGGTGGAAGGCACATAAATGGGTAAATTGATTTTGTAAATATAACTAGGGACTTGTGTTGTCTTGTCAAGTATTTACTTTATCTGTTTGGGAAAGAATGGGAAAAGCTTTGGTTGAAGTTTATGTTGTTTTGTAATGGAAATGTTGGCTTTTGTGTTGCAGGATGTAAGCGTTGACTAAGATTTCATTCCATGGCCTGCCGGTATGATGTTGGAAAGATTATTTCATGATGATTGTTGTTTGTTGCTCTGCTGAATGTGTTGATTTTATGAGAAATTTAATCCCTGTATTGTTGCTCTGTTTGCAAAACACAAATGTGTGATGTGTATGGTTATTGATTTCATTGTGCAAATATGAAATAGTTAACACAACAAATTTGAAATTTGCCTGTAAACAGACACAATCAGTGGCTACCTACTCATATGCTACACACCTTGTGGGAATACTGAAGTGTGGCCACTCAAGCAGAAACGGTCAATAAATGTTATCAGATATATGAGCTAGCTGATCTGACTCCATGAATATTCTAGCAGTCTACCTGTTTCATTCGAGTCCATACATTTGTAATGGATGTGTCTTTGAGCTGAAGTGTTTGTCTCTCGGAACGTGCAGTCTTCTTTCATTGATTAGCTGGCCTGCTCAGTTCTTAAAAGATCCTCCGCTATTTCACTGAGCAGGTAGTGGAGACGTATATCACACAATAGAGATGAGCTGAGCCTTATCTACACATGTACCTGGTCAGCGTTTCAGACTTTGGCTGTTAGAGATTATTGTAAGCATTTTGTCTTCAAACAATGGCAACTGGAACAGACGCCAAACAGGACTAGATGTCTTTGGCCTGTTTCTATGATTTGTACAAGTGACTGTCTCTACAGGTGTTGTCTGATCTGAACTGTGTATATATGTGTGTGAACATAATCAATCTACAACTAACAGTCATGGCTGTAAGCATAGACTTCATTCAGTCAATAATCTGTAATCAATATCCTTTATGTCATTGTTTTGTCTAATTTCCCCATCTATTACATAAGAAGGTTGATAAGGATCAAGTTTTCTGTCATTGCTGATTGATAGAATGGATCTTTTATCACCCGTCTGAATCTGCATGAACTGAAACTGTTGCTGCTTTGAAGGGACTCTTCATTACCCTGTACAAGAGGGAGCAGTCACTTGTTCTTCTTCATCTGTCAAATCAACCTGAGGATCTCACATCTACTGTCTCTGTTGACGCAACAGATCACTTCGCACCTGCAGTATTGATTGGCACTGCTACAACCCGACCAGATTGTGTGTTATACTGTGTTAGAGGGAGTGGTCACTCGTCTTATCTAACGTATCTACCAGGTGATCTCTATCGTCCTGACTGAGACAGGTGCCCAGGTTGGTGTGACCCCAGGATACTGGTCACTATACCTGTTGTTCTAACGGTCACTTGGTGAGAGAGTTGGGTGGCCTGCTGACGATAGCATCACAGTAGTCTCGCTGTCAGTCTAGCTCTGCTTTGCCCTGCTTCTGCTGAGCTTGTCTTGCTCTACTCTGTGCTACCTGGTGGCTCTTGAGCACAGTTAGGCTGGTCTGTCCCTTACACAGGACGTCTCACTGTCACTGCATGCTATTGTCAGTGACAGTACCTGTTGTCAGTGTATTGCTCACTCATACCCTGACCTACACAGTGTCGGAGACCAGTGGATTTACTCCTGCTGATGCATGGATGTATGTGTTGACAAATGTGCAGGTGATATACCCAGGTAGATGTGGATGGTGTTGTCTGATTGTTTATCCTAATGACAGTGTGGACAGATTGTCTATGTTGACACAAGCTATGCAGGCCGAGGTGTTCAAGTCATCATACACACATGTGTTTCAATTCACAAGTAAGTCACTCGTCCATATCAAGCTTTCTAGGTCACTCGTTTCTCACATATGACAGAAATATTCACTACCTGTCCCCAATCCATTAGGTGTAATCTTGTTCCTCAATGTTGTTTATTGACTGAATGATAAATGTTAGTTGTGTAAAACATTGTTTCCTCAATATCCCTGAAAATGAACGCAATTTAAATTATGTATTTATGTGTATGAATGAAAGCCACTTGAAATATTCCTTGATCTGGACCATTTTAAGATGACATCTGCTCAATGCAAAATGTTTTGTGTAAAAATCATTTTTGTTTGGTTCATGGTATTTTTCACACATGAAGCGCCAATATTTTAAGATTATATGATAGTATCCAAATTAGATGTAAGCCTATATTTTTCAGACATGTAAGTATGATAACTAGAAATGAAAAAGGTGATTGTGATAGAATGTTAATCAAAGTTATCATATTTTTTAACACGCCAAGTGTCCCTACAGATAAGAGGTTTATTATGCACCTGTACAAAACATGGCTTGCTGGCGTGACCTGCAGGGCGGTGTATCTAATATACAGGTTGGCTTTAATTAGGGTGTTCAGGTTGAGCTACCTTCAATGGGTGATTTTGTTTGTTCGACCGTAGTGAAAGAAGGGGACAATTCAGAATAGATCCACTTGGAAAAACTTAAAGACAATAAATAAATAATCCCTCCTGTCTTTTGGACATTTCACTGCCAAAATTCATAGTTTCGTATGGTATAGTCGTTCCTTGTTTTTTTTTGGAGTTTATATCTAGAATGAGGAAATACAAAATTAATGACATGTGAGGCTAAAATTGATCTATCCACATCATGCTGTCTGACCTACCCATGTGAGTCGTCTAACTCAGAAGTGTCTGCCTGTCTGTATGATTACCTGCACTTACCTGGTCAATTGTCTATCTGTTACTTGTGAGATTGATGATGTCATAGATTTGAATGGGTAGATTAGTTTTTACATAATGAATATATTCAGATAAACAATTTGGTGAGTTTGAGCTAACTTGTGTAAGGTAGAATTCATCAGGATTGATCAGTGGGTTTGATAGTTCTATGAGTTGACTTCTACCTCTTGATGAAGGGCACTGATTGAGGTTGCTCAAGTACACAAATACTTACAAGTCTTCATTTTAATCACTTATAATTGGGTTTCACTTATTTGACCTCTTTACTTGACCCCATTGACATTAGTCACTCACCAAGCTATAGTATATATGATTCAATCTGATCAGACTCGATCTACCTGGTGGTTATTAGTTCAACTCATTGACCTCTCTTCAGGGCTGTGTTGACACTGGTCAAGGTGTCCATCAGCTATATGTATGATAGATATATGTAGATAGAAAATGTATTAGCCTGAATGATCTGTCAATTTGACACAATTTGACCTGTGGTCAGTTTTTGGTCAGTAAGGATCCATCTAGACACAGTTTATGCCAATTTTCATGGGAGGTTGAATTATCTTTGCACACGTAACTTCTTTCCAGTTAAACATTTGAAATAAAAAATAGGATTTATAAAAACATGTCAATTGCTCATGTAAAGATTAGTGATTTTCCTCATTGCGTGATTCATTTATTTCAAGAACAGGAAACAATCCATCTTTACCTTGTTGGGTAGTGGATTTTTTAGTAATGTTTAACAGCCAGCCACTGTAGTATACTGAACTGTTAATCACTATCGGCCTATTGTGCGGCAGGCTCTCTTGTGTAAGCATTGCACAGCCAACATTGATCAATAGTAATAACCATCAATAGTAATCCATGAGCTTTTCTTTAACCCTTTATCTGCGTATTGGTTCCATCATGTTCAGGGAGAGCCTTTCTTCAGCTAGTAGCCAAACTCAGATTCATCCCTTTGCAGGGCTCCAGATAAGATGCATATCTGCGTAAAATACGCACAGGTAATTCAGATATACGCATTAAAAATGAAATCAATGAGTGACAGATACGCAGAACTTTCCCAGAATAAGAGTCACATATTTGTTTACAGGAGTAATCATGACATGTCAAAATAAAGTTTCATTTCTACATGCTTTATCTTTACATCTCGAATGGTAGTCAACTTGATGCCAACCTGCATGAAAACAAAGATTACCGATATTATATTTCGTCAAAGAGAAATCACTTGTACGTGTGGAAAATATAATCGACTTACATCGACAAAGATGCTAACTTGGAGTGAGGATCTGAAAATGATAAACCTTGAAATACTCCTAGTTTTTTCATGTGGTAATTTTACTCCTCAATTTATATTTTGAGGAGTGAAATACCCCTGTGTCCAAATAATTATCTGGAGCCCTGCCTTTGTTAGGTTACTGATATAGCCGCACGCAGAAGGTGTGTCATTATTGATACTGCATCCTCAGTGTTGCCTCCGTAGCAAGAATTATATTTGTCAATATTTATACAATTTAATGACGCAGTTCCAGGTAAGATTTTTTCATTTGACATTTAGTGGGTGCTCTTGAAATTGAAGTTGGAATTCATATTTTTAATTCTCACTCTATCTTACAGGAGTCGGTATCAAACATAAAAGATTTTGCATCTTACTTGATCAAGAAAGAGTCAGTGTGACTGTGTAGCATTATGTAATGATAAGATATATATTATAGAATATTATAATCTGATTACATGTTGACAACTTTTGTCTCTTTGCAAAGTGATACTAGGGGTGTCACGATTCACTTCGATTCGATTTACTTGAACTAAAAACAAAGTCGAATTGTGTAGGGGAAAAACAGTTTAATTTCGCAAACATCAAGATAACAAATGCTGTCGTTGGGAATGAGATCAAGATCGTATTAAGAGTGAAAAGAATTTATGTATGACCAGTTTTACACTTTAAATCTGCGTAGTAGGTTGTACACATGTCAAAATATATTCTCCCTGTAGCAAATTTTTACCCATGTGTTTTGCAAAGCGATGTTTGATCCCCCGTTTTTTAACCAAAGACCACTAGCATTCGTTAGTAACATCTATAGTGATTGGCTAAGATAGAGGTGCAACGTCTAATCAAATGGCAGTTAACAATAATCTTGCGGTGACATCGTCACCAAAACGAAACTCTTAACCGGTCATTTTGACGGTAATATTGAAATTGTATTTCATATTTTTTGTGAAAGCAAATAACATTTATTAATTTTAGGACGAACCAATATATGAATAGAAAATATGAAAATGATTACTTATATGAAATGGGATAAGTCTTACATGTACATGACAATCAAGAGTTATATACACATTTTGAAAATGCAATGATATAAAGAAATAAATTAATTCTCATATTGTTGGTTTACAATGAATAATTTTATATTTCATGCATAATTATAGATTATAAATAATTAGTTGTGTTATATTTGACAGACAATCCTGAAATCTGGTGACAGCACATTCCTTTTTGAACTTTATGAACGTGTGTAAAAATTATCAAACAGGGATGAGATCGTTTTGGATACGAATCCATCCACAGATGTTGGTTAGAAAGTGTAGGGACATGTCTTTACTTTTAAGAATCAACGTCAATCTATGAAGGAAATGCTGTACAACAGCGAATGTTCACTATTTTCTCATGTGCTTTAGATAAAATAACTTGATTTACTCAAGTAGGTACTTGAATAATCGGATCGAAATGAATCCATACAGAATCGAAATCGAATCGTACCTCTACCGATTCGATTTTCGATGTATCGAACCGAATCGTGACACCCCTATATATTATATCACTTCATGATTCAACTTGTGAAAAAAAAAACTCAAGTTATAATTTAAAACATCACATTTTTATTTATTATTGGATCTGTTAAAATGTTCAAATTAGAGTAGTGCAGTGTGTGAAGTTCATGAATGCTGATCTAAAACTACACATGAGTACTGTAAGCAAACTTTTAAGTAATCAGCGTGCTTACTTATTATTTGGAGTATTTAATTGGCATAAATTCAAGATTGATGCAAGATTGATTTTCTAAAAATAACTGCGTAATATACGCAGCTTCTATATATAGCTCTGTTGATGATATGGGTAGTGAGAGGTGTAAGTCACTATTTTATGGTTGTGACACTTAACTAGCCTTGTATGTATTGACTACTGACCTTGGTTTAGCTATTTTCACGTTAGGTGTTCACTGGCCAATAAGGTGGAGACATGCTTGCTCTAAATGTTAAGTTGTGCTCAACATTAATAATATCACATTTTAGTAAAGGTTTCATGTGAAACATTACCCGTAACAATATGGTCACAGTGCATGAATAAGAATCTATACAATAACAAGTTTGTTTTATCATCACTATAAGCAGTTGTCAAGGCTAATAATTGATTTCAGATCAGTTTGTCATGATTTGACAAGAGTTACTTCTCCATGTCCTAGTTCAGAGGTTGACATAATTGCCTTGGGGAAACCCTCTCATGGAATATATAATTATAGATCTGGGTCTAGATTTTCAAAACTCTCTTAGCACTAAGACAGTCTTAAGTCCCATATATTAACATAGGCTTACGACAATCTTGGTGCCAAGAGAGCTTCGAAAATCTAGCCCCTGGTGTCTTGATAATGACCTTTCAAACCTAGATAGGGGGACATATTTAGGATATTTCATAATGTTTCAATAATTAACATCAATAAATTCAATATACTTGTATAGCGTAAGTTTATATTCAATTGTCACTACAGAATTTGTGACTTTATAAACTTCAATACATGATTTTTAGTTTTTGATTTCAAGATTCAATGACAAAAAAATTCCAAAAGTCTTGCATTATGAATCAGTCATTTGTTATTCATTTCTGCCTTTGGTTGATAAGATAAATATTCTGTATTAATTAACCGTCTGAATTAAATAGTAAGCAAAATGTTCTGAGTGGCCATGATTGGTTTGGATGGTTAGAATAATCATGGGATGAAGATAGTCAGATTCTCACTCACAATATTCCGTAGGGGTTAAGAAGCAAAATATATATTATCAATCAAAATAAGACAATGTCATTAACTCTATTTGAATTCAATACAACAACTAGTTTTACAGTAGACATTATACGCTACATTTCTTTTCATGGAACGAATGGCATCAATATTAATGTCAGGCTCTGGAATACCCTCTCCCTCTACTGCATTGTTTGTATGAATCCTTTGGACTGTGAAAAAAAGAAAGTTTTGACCAGTGTCAGCTTTTCTCAATTTCCTCTGTTTCTAGCTATGTTAATCATTTATTCTACAGTACCAGGTGAACAAACATTTGCCTTTATTTCTGGTTGAACTTCAGCTCACAAGAGCTCTCTATTTTGCTTCCAGGGACCACCACAATACCTATATTAACTGACCCTGCAGACCTCATACCAATGAAAAGAATTCTGTTGAAAGGGATGATGTTAAACACCAAATAATTCACTTAGATATAAAGGGTTTATGTCAAGAGTCTGATATATTTAATGGAAGTGATGATGTCATTGAAGAGTGAGTGTATATCCTGAAAATTCCTCCTCTTCATAAGGTTGAAGTCAATTAAGGACCTAGAAAATAATCTACAAATCTACCCCAATGAGAGAGTTTTCTGATTTTCAGTTTTCTTCTAAAATGAAATTATAGAAAATGCAAAATTACAAGATATGTTGATCCAGCCAAAATTTAAACATTTTCAGTTAAGCTTTTGATACATCTATCTCTAGTTCCAAATTAACAAAATTATAATGAAGCCTAGATTTGACATCTTAGGCCTAATTCTACATGATATTGTCTATGACAAGAAACACATAGTGACATCCCTATCAAAATTAGGTTTAAAAGAGAATGACAAATTTCCGAGCCTGCAACCAACAATGAGATCTGTGTCTCTGACCTGTAGCCTATGCACACTCTGATATCTATCCTGCTGGAGGACTGGCTCCACACTTGGTCAATCTTTTCAGTCAATAACTAAAACACGTACAACATTGCAGGTCTGCCTTGTCAAGTGATCAATGATTAACAGGTAAACAGAGACGGGCAAGCAGGGAATGTAAACACTAGAAAATTCTCTGCTCAGCTCAATTATTTAGAAAATTGATAGTTTTTCTAATTTTACATTAGTTTGAATCAACTGCATTGCATTGCTGTTGTTGTAATCATTCTTTCTCAATAGTGGATGGAAGTTAGGTATTTAACATGTATATTTCAAGATGAAACTTACAATTGAATTTGTGTTTTATACATTAAATCTAGGCTAGACAAAATTAATTTAGTGTTTTGCAAATGATGTTAAAGAGGAGGCGTAACGCATAATTTGGATTGTTACAAATTATTATATGTATTTGTATCACTTAGAAGAATCAATAGAGTTTTAAAAAATTAGAGAGTATACGCTTTAGTAAGACTACAAGGAGACCTTTTATACCCCTGTTTTTGATAACAACCTAATCAGACTGGCGAAAGCTTAGACAAAATCATCGAAGCATGACTCGAAGCCATGCCTAGTGGTCAGCTGAAACTCCAGCCCTTGTTTTGCGCTAATTCAACAGCCAAATAGAGGGAATAGCATAACCGAAAGAATTCATAAATACGATATATTGCTGCTTCATGACAACTTTCCTTCTCAGTCGTCATATCAACTTCGATTGAGACAATCCCTAGACGCGGTTTTCTAGGGTGGGTTTATAACAAACAAATTTAGAACTTGGGCGTTGAGAGATCTACCACATTTGGAAAACGTGTATTGTTATATCATGTATTTATCAATATGATGTTTTAAATTGTCTCAAAAAATAAAAGTTTTTTATGAACGGGGGACAATGTCACATATGTTTACTGTAGTGGCATTTGTATCACATTTCGCAGAAAAATTTCTTTTCTTTCATCTACTCTCATGACAACTTAGTACTTAAGTGGATTATTTGTTTGTAGTTAGATAACATATATATTGTTATCTTATATAGCATCTCACACCGTGACACAAGGTCTCTGTCTTTGAATTTAACAATCAATGATATAATAACATGCCTGGAGCAAGTGTAAAAACATCCTATACAATCCTAAAGAATTTTGGTAACGGTTACTCATGATCCACTTTTCAAATGATTATCATCGTGGGTAGAAATGCAAGAGCCAAATCTCCTTGTCTTAATTTATTGGTTGAATATATATTCTACAAGTTCATCGGTTCATAATGATTGGACGTCGTGACAATACACAAATTGCAATGCCAAGAGTTACACCATTATGACAGGATGTTTGACACAAAACCCGCTTGAAGGGTCCAAGGCGTGAAAATCTAGGGACCATTAGATTAAGAATTGAATTTTAAAGCGATTGTATAACATAGTAGGCACCTGGTTGTCATAAAATTGAAAGTTCTTAACTCAGTCTGATTTTTGTGAAAACATTGGGCAGACGTCGTAATTGATGGTAACATGCTATGGGATAGTGCGTGAAGCATTGTATTAAAACACAGTCTTTCGCTTGGAACAATACAAATAATTAAAGATATATTAAATATCAATTTATGGATGTTTGGAGTTGTTTGGATGACTTTCAATATGTTTAAACAGTTGTTAAAAGAGCAAAATTTGCTGTTATTTTTTAATAAGGAGGATATAGGGGCGCCAACTATCCCGTCACTCGGCAGGACCCACGCTTCAATGACCACGGGCCCTTTCAGTTCTGTGCACTGGTGCTAATGAAGTATGGTTGCAAAAAAGCCGTATTAAAGTTGTTTATCGGCCGATTTCGTAAATTTTAGTTGAAGTCACTGGCAAATTTGAAAACATTTTACTGAATCATGAAAGTTGCCATGGTTCATTTCAGTCAATCTTTAATATAAAAAAAAGTTCAGCCGAGATACGCAATGGTTGAAATTAAGCTAATCAATGCACTAGTCATTGGGACTAGTGCATTTTTGAAATGACTAGTCCAAACAAATTCCAGCTAGCCAAATGCATCTGCATGAACATGTAATCAAACTCTTTACTGGTCTTTACTGGTCCTTTAGACATACAGTTATTACACTTCTCTAGCCCAGCTTCTTTTTTTACCAGCTATTGGCAGTTACTGGACACTTATAGTGCTAATTACAAACCATGGGAGTGTAAAGTTAAGCACAACAAGCAAAGAATTAGAGAGAAATAAAACCAAATTTCACAAATTTGTGTGAGGAGATTATGTCAAACAAATAGATTACAATAATGGCAAAAACATTCTTAAATGTTCATGTCACTTTCTCGAAAATTTTGAAGTAGGAATATGTATTTGAATTCTGTTTTTATATACAGATGTATTTAGATATTGTGCAATATATTTGTTCCATCTTGTAAATTTTTATAATGTTATCTAGAAGACATTTGGTGTCATTTTCTCAAAGCGGTTTCAAGTAGTACCTGAACACCTGAATGTAGTCATCTGCCAACATACTGTTCTGTGTAACCTCTGAATTAATTAATGATATGCAAACCCTGAATAACAGTTGACAAGTCAGGTAATGGAGGACATTGTTACTCAGCTAGCAGCAACTTCAAAGAGAAATCTGCATTGACAAGCAGTTACAGGGAAAGTATACCTGACATGTTTAGCCTCATCTCAAGCTTATCAGTGAAAATTATCACCTATGAAATATTAATGAAGGCATTTATGACTCTGTCACTCTTCAACGGGCTAATGAGATGGAAGTTGTGGGGTACACAGCGGCAGTCCATAATGTGCTCATATATGTCCTTTGTATCATTCTCTCAAAGAATCATTTCTATAGTTTGGTCAAATTTTATTTGAAGCCTCAACTTGATGAATTTCTCTGTCTTTTATTAAGTTCTTTTTATTTATCAAGTTGTTTTTTTAATAAGTTATACATAGTATGTATTTGAGTCATAGAGACGTCATACAACCACATGCCATAGGACTACTGTCCCGGCCATCATACTAAGAGCTATACTAAGGAATACTGTCCCGGCCATCATACTAAGAGCTATACTAAGGAATACTGTCCCGGCCATCATACTAAGAGCTATACTAAGGAATACTGTCCCGGCCATCATACTAAGAGCTATACTAAGGAATACTGTCCCGGCCATCATACTAAGAGCTATACTAAGGAATACTGTCCCGGCCATCATACTAAGAGCTATACTAAGGAATACTGTCCCGGCCATCATACTAAGAGCTAAGGAATCCTGTCTATTTGATAAAGGGATACTCCTGCATGTAGCTAGGGAACCTGGAATCTATTTCTATAAATTAGCAGCTGAACTGTTTTGCAAAAATAAGAATATTTGTGTTAAAAGTGAGTTATCAATAGGAAAGTGTTAAAACTAATTGTAAAAGTCAGTTTATAAAATTACATACACCATACATACATCAAGGTAGACAGTTTGCCATTGCAAATGATTTACATTCCTCAAAAAGACTTTTTGTCTCCACATCAGACTTTTAAGTACCAGACAGGTTGTCTGGTAACTTGACTTTGACTTGATATATATGTTCATTTGTAGGATGTTCCTAAGAGAAACTCCTTTGTGTTTGTCTAAATACTTTGTCATTTCTGTGAATCCGACCTGTGTCCTTTCAGAACGGCATAATGTACTCTCACGGATGTGTGTATATAAGTGACAATTCTATCTTTGGAAAACATTAAAATGGCATTATGTAAGGTTTAAAGAAGTATGAATCAATACAAAAAAAATTTAAGCTTCTGAGAAGGTATCTAATGCATTTGTCATTTAACATTTATGAATTTTAAACAGAATTTTGTAACCTTTTTGCCATTTGTGTCTTGTTTCTCAGAATTGCACATATCAGAAAATTTTGTATGAAAACACAAATGTAGGTACTCTTTATTTTTCAAAGGAGATTCATACAGTTGAATAAAATGGTACTTTGTTGCCACCATGACTAAAAACATTCTCCAGTCTTAAAGTAATTTCTCAAGTTTAATTTACCATTTTTTGTTTCAGATTCTTCTAAACTTGGAAGCATCGACTCTGCCTCAGATAGAACAGATGAGAAAGTAAGTTTACTTATCTTTAAAGATCTACATAGATCCATAGTCCATATCCATCTGTATCAACCCTAACTGTGTAGACTCAATAGATCTTCACTGATTCTTTTGGATCATTAGATTCACTCTTTGTAGAGTTGGAATGACAATAGTCTCTTTTAAGAACTTAGATGAAGAAAGTTCTTACAGAATTTAAATTCTCTAATACAAGGAGTGTAGTGTATTTGTGATTCTCCTAAAATAATCATACTTTGGTAAGGAAGAATTGTGCATAGTAATTTCATACTTTTATGTTTGATACTAATTGGATTGATTTTAATTTTTTTATGAGATCAATAGTTTTGCATGTAGCATGAAAAATATGAATGCATTTTTGACATTTAATCTTTTCTTCCTTATGTCAAGCCTCTTTGTCAGTTTCTTAAGGTTTTTTATTTAAAGAAAATAATTTCTTTTACTTTTTTGACACCCTCACCTGTCTGAGGTTCAAAAGTTTGGGAAAGACCCATATATGTGATTGGTCAAAATATATAAAGAATCTCAAAGGTGTCTTCTGATATCATGTTTATCAACAAGAGTTGATAAAAGTTACAAATATCCTAGGCTTGCCAATGATATTTTTACTTTTATCAATGAGTGTTGATATATTTGATATTAGAAGACACTTGGTTGAGATTCTCTATTTATCATCCAAAATAAATTTGCATTACATTTCCAAGAATAATGGACATCCTTGAGCTCTGCACTACACAGTGCTGCAACCTGACTGCATAATTGTGGGCTCCCACCAATTGCCCTTACTATGCTTTTACTTATTTTAGAAACATCTGTGCCACAATTGGCGCAAATTTAGCAATTACTAGGTACTTTTGTTTATCAGGTGCGTAAAATATTCAGAAAACAGTGACAATTATTATATTTAGATTTCTTAATGTAAAACCTAAAACAAAGTTTCGTAAGCTCTGCATATTGTGATTGCATGTATCGGTATTAGAACATCCAATTAGAATGCTATGTGAGGAGTTTTGTCATCTCAAGCACAATTATGGCGGTATTCACATTCAAGATGTATTTCATTCAAGCGACATTGGAAAGCAACAGTTTAATAAACCATTAAAGAGAAAAAACAGTAAGAGGAAGAATTCTGCTGGCAATTGTTGAAGATACTGTTTTATTTGAATAAAGTAAAAGTACCGGTATTCTGCAACGTACCGCTGTATGTACTGTCTCATTGAGAAAACCATGGTGGACTATATACAATAAAACAACCCACCTCTAATACCAACCATGCATGGTTTGCTAGTTTCAGTTAATTCTCTCAGGTTTCACTGCAATGCATAGCCACAATCATGGTGCAGTCTTTCTCCCTACATTAATCCTGAGTATATGTTTCGATAATTCGACATTTCATACTCTGGACCTATCCTAAATGAAAAAACACAATTCAAGAATAAACAGTGTTTAAGTGTCATTACGATTTTAAAGTCTGCCCCAATTTCTACTGCAAGCATGTAGCAAAAAGACGGATACTTCTTGCATTTTCGCAACTATGCATGCCAATGATTTACAGTGTTTACCCAAGTAGAGTTGTCCCATAGAGTCTAACTTGTAGAATATAAAACAGGAATTAAGGAAATCACACGGACAATCACTAAGAAATTATTCATACTGTTTGCAGTGTGGTTGTTTTACAGCATGACATGCTCTGGGGATCAGTGCAAGATACAACCTTAAAATCTAAGTAATAAAACTAAGGCTACCTTAGGAGTTAAGGTCACCTAAGTGGTCTGTGCTGACGGAATCCAGGTCCTTATGTTGACAACTTATATTTTATTGAATCTCAAAGAACTTTTATTTGCTTGGAAACTGGCTCATTTATGTAAAGAACAGACTTATTCTGTGTGCATTTTTTTCAAAACTAGATCTACAGAGCAGAGGTAGAGCAGTTCAAAAGTTCTAATGTGATACACATATGTGCATATTTCTCGAAGACATTGAGGTTTGACAAATTTTCCAGTCTGTCCATCTCTCTTTCCACATCTGTCAACTAACATGTTCACCTCTAACCCCTCCAACATACAGGTTTCTTTTATACAGTCAGCGCATCTCCGTCTCCGCTCTGGTCGCGCTGACCCAGCGACCTCTACCCACAATCCCCCTCACTCCTCTCACGTCACTTCCTCCTCGGCTAACATCCAAGCACGTGCTAGAGCGCTGGTGGATCGAGTCGCACAGGCGAATAGACCACAGCCATCAACGGTATATCAATTCTAATTCACTTTGGTCCAAATTTTTTTCACATTATTGTTACTCATATGATTTTAATTGTTACTATATTGCATTATTGTAGCTCACCATTTGATCCTTTTCAAATCACTAGCTTTGACAACATTGTGCAATTTCAGACTTGTTTCGAAATCCTCTTTTGCTGGAAATATCCTGTCATACTTTTGCAATTGTTTTGTACAAACATGTTTCAAGCTAAATGTATCATCTTTCACATATCATTAATGAAATTCCAAGTTATATCTAGCTCACTTTTTATTTCACAAAATAGAAAATCTTATTTTAATTGATTAATGTAAAAAATATTATTAGCTTTGTTCCCAGGCGATAAGCTTAGGGGTCATTTCGGTGTATTTTGAGGAGATGAGACCCTTTGCAAAGGTGAAAATATCCTATGCATTAAAATTTTATTGGACGTACACCAACCCAAAAGGGTGGACAAATTTCCCCCAGACCCCTGTCAAGGAACAACACTGATAATGGTACCCCTTCTCAATAAATCACATTTGTTCTTTTGTTTGGAGATTGAAATTGTGACACTGATCTTTAGTTCACAGTATTTTTATAGGCTGCAATTTATTTTAATTTATTCTGATATATGTCCGTTTCACTTCTTGGTTTACAACCATAGATTTAGGATATGAAATTGGAATGATCGTGGGGAATGTTAGTATTGAGCTCTTTTTGATCAATGAAATATACAAAATATCTACCAGGTGTAGTTGGAAAAATTACTTTGAAGTAGAAGTAGTAGAAATGAAATAGTCTTACAACTGTAGTTTGTAGGTTTCCTTTAGAAATAGTAATCATCAGGTTGGCCATGTCTGGTAATCACATTCGTAGTTGCTTTACAGATGATGATGGCCCACATCACATGTATTGGAATATGTGAATGAATGTTGAATCAGCAGAGAAAATCTATTAGACACTTTAAACAATCTTTTGTTTTAAACTTTTTAAAAAATTTTCTATGATTTCACTTTTTCTTATCTTATTCTTATGTTTAAAAAGTAATTTTGTCATCATTTTTACTCAAAATAAGTTTAAAGTTGCAAAGCATGTTTTCCACCATGATAATTGCTGTCTTGTGACTGTTTTTTTGAGCAGGGTCCCACTTCAATCACTATCAGCCGCGTCATCAGAGATGAAAAAAAGAAGACATCATCTGATGAGTCAACCACGCAACAAATGCGACCTTTCTCCCGCACTAAAGACATTTCATCGCTTATTCAGAAATTTTCAAGCTCTGATGCATCCAGTTCAGAAAAGTCTGACACAGAAACGAACATTTCTCGTCGGCGCATGTTGCCAATCAGGAGACAGGAGCCTGTTGTGATAAGCAGCAGTGCGAGTGATGAGTCTAATACAGAGTCCTCGTCCCGCAGGACGCCTGAAAGATCTCAGAGTCTACGGAATACGGGGGCCTCATCTGAGAAAAATGACAACAGTGTTCAGAGAGCCGGCAGTTTCAAATCTGACTTCATGCGTCGAAGGTTTAACAGTGGTGAGTCGGATAAGCCTTCTCCAGAACTGGCAGATGTGCTCAACAAGCGCAGCAACATTGTTGAGAAGCAGGAGGAAGAATACAAGCAGAAGCAGAACGGACAGGAAGAGTCAAAGTTTGAGAAGGGTGACCTCAATACAGCCGCAGAGGTCGATGAAGTTATTGCAGACAGTGAAGTGGCTGCAGTGTTGAAGGCAAGGCGGAAACAGACAGACTCGGCCAAATCAGGGGAGAATGAAACAAGTTCACATTCATCATTCAATATATCATTGGAATCCAAATCCAGCCAGAAGACTCTAGATGCAAGTCTAGCGCTCTTGAACCGAGCCACAAATGACCTTGATAGTCCTGCTACCCAGTCATCTGACTCTGAAATTCCTGGCTCTGTCCAAGTATCAGGGTCAACAATGAGGTCAAGTCAAGAAACCATATCAGAAGCAGAGCAGCTCATTAAGAATGTAGAAACATCCATATCATCTTGCATAGCGAGCAATGTATCATCCAGTACTGTGAAGTTGACAGATAACACAAGCACAACAAATGTCAAGCAGTTGGTTAGTGGTGATTACACAAGTACCTCAAATACAAAGAGAAATGGAGGAGATACCAGTGACACGTTTGTGATTCAGCTGCCCTCCTCTCAGAAACAAGAGGAGGAAGAAGATTTTGCTATGCCTCTTGATGAGAAGTGGGTGACAGACAGAAGGAAGGCAAAACACTCCCCACTCAAAGCTTTCAGTGGACACAGTGGTTCTGTAACAAGGAGCACAGAGGAAATTAGTGCCAAGGAGACTAATGTGGTGGATACCATCCGTAGCATAAGTGAGGAGAACGTGAACGTGGAAACATACATATCTCCCTCTTCCTCTCTTCGTCGAGCTGAGTCCCTCAAGGATACCTCCATCAAAAGAACAGAATCCTTTGAGCGTCGGAAAGGTATCCTAAAGCGCACACCATCCCTGCCAAAGCAACCAAATCGACCAATCGTCGACCCGGAACTAGCAGAGCGACTGCGTAAACAGCGAGAGAAGGAGGAGGACCTCTCTGATGAGGACAAGGACAAACCAACCACCATCTCTGCTATAGAGGACATTCAGGAGCAGGCCAGGTGAGGACAGCATTTGGTTTTGTTTTGACTATAATGATTTTTGTTAAAAAAACAAACCCAAAAACCCCCAGATATTGTGTTTCAATTTAATTTTTTAAAAGTATTGTAAATCATTCAGCACTTTGTCCTTTCATTGACATGTGACAGTGTGTGGTATTCTAAGGTAGAAGCAGCCTGATTTAATAAGATTCCTCAGAATGTCCTCAAAACATAATTTCAAATAAGCACAATTGATGTCAGAATGAGCATTTTCAAATAAGATAAATGTTTAGTATTTGAGACAAAATTGATTCAGATATACATCCAGGTTGGAGAGTGGTGATAGCAGATGCAAAGGACTTATCTATGTTTATTGTAGGGGGATTGTATAGTGTTGAGTTTGAGTTGAGACTCTGTGTGCAGTGTGCACCTGATTGTCACATTGCATTGTTGAGAAAATTGCAGACTTGCTCCACCTCCCTTCAAAATATCCCTTGGGGTATTTGTTACAATTCAAGCAGACAATCCAATTCCTGTGTTTATGCTGTTAATTTTGATGTTGTTCAGCAATGATGTCTGTTTTAGAGAAGAGTTCTACTATCAGAAAATGAAATTTAAGCTGAATTCTAATTGATGAATGTATGCTCTTCACATGCAGTACCAGCAATTGTTGGCAAGTTCCAGTCCATGATCATAATAGTATGTAATGTTTTCTAGCTTACATTTTTAGCCACCAAGATATGAGTGCAATTCTTTACAAGAATTTATTAAACCCAAGATCATACATTATGTAAATATAGGAAAGATTGATGTTTGAAGGTTTCACTTAAACCAGTAAACATTATTGTGTTGAAGGCTTTCTGCCTTCAAAATACTTGCTGCCAAGACATGATTGAACTTCTCATAAACACTTGCACACTATGCTTATTTATAAACTGCATCACTGCTTAGGTCTGTGTGACAACAATTATGTTATCAATGCATGCATTTTTTCGGAGGAAGTTTATATTGCAATATTTTACGCTATGAGGAAACCAGAGAAGAGCTTGAATTAGGAATTGCAGGTATCCAGATGTAACTAAAATCATTGTACACATCCCAAATGGTTTGGCCTCACCTCAAGTTGGTAGTGATCCATGGTTTAGTGCTTCCAGCTACATTCCTGGCATCATTGGTATTGCAGATTATCAATCAATATTCCTCAATGGTTGCTCTGATGTAAGACTCATATATACTCCGAAATTCAGAGTCAACTAAATGAGAAAAATCTAACAATTCAAAGGAGACAGTCTAGTCTAGTCTAGTCTAGTCTAGCATGTTTGGCTTATAGCTGTTTATTTGATGTAGTGGGGCTGCAAGGTGAATTGGCTCTGTTGAGATGGTGAAATTACCTTCAGTATTAAATTACTCTTTGATGAGAAATGAATATATTTCCTGTATGTATTATCTATCTAGAAATTATCAACCTTTCCTTTCCTTTCATTCGATATCTTGTTATGTAAAAGATTTTGTTTCTTTATTACAATATAAGTAAATTTCTCCTTTTGTATGAATAAATATCAAAGTTTTTTGTACTTATGTTATTGACACATGCAGTTAGTAGTGGATTCAGCATGATTGATGTAGCAGAGTTGTATGGAACATGAAATTATTTGCTTTTCATTAGAATATCTCATGGCTTGAAAACATTAATATAGATATATGAATATAAACTTTGAAAAACAAATTGATTTTTTTAATTATAAGGATGTGTCACATGTTTTGTGCATCTAATAATGTATAATGTCATAGTAGATGCTTAATATCCCGATAGCCAAGTTGCATCAACCGTCGTCGGGTACTTTGCAAAAGGTTTCACTCACCATAACTCACTAGGTGGCCAATCTCAGCAGCATGCTACCAAGACCAAGATAAAAGCACACATTTATATGATTATGGTTGTAATAAATCCGTGATTTTTTTTCCAATGCAATTGAGAACTAAGGAGAAATGATCTTCCTCTCATAAAAACCAATCGGCTACCTGAATTGAGTCATGGATTTCTGATGTTTGGAAGTGCAAGGTTTTCTCAAAATGCAACCACCAGTCCCTTGTGCAGACTCATTCCAGTTACAAATTCCTGCGGAGCAGAGTGCATGGTGTGATTTGGTAGATGATTGATGTTTGGTGTAGATAGTGCTATCGCTGGAAGGTTACAAGGCAGGAAGAGAGGATCTATGGAGATGTAACATGAGCCTCTGATGGTTATGGATATGTTATGGTTCATTAGCAGCACCTCCATTAGAGTGTGATGGGATCCAGATTGTTCTGTGCTTAGGGCCCACATCTAACATTTCATATCCGACAGGTTTCATATTGATATGGACATGTATTTATCCAAACCTTGATCATTGTGCCAACAAAATTTCTTATGAAGACACTTCTGTTTGTGTTTCTTCACATGCATAAAGTATGAACATTGTGATATCTTCTTGTGTACCAAGCTTGAAGTTATGTATGAGAAATGACATCCTGGTATGATGGTGTAATGTTTTACACCAAATGCCACCAGCGATGAGGAACTCTTTATTCCTGACATCTTACCAAAGAATGACAAAATTGTTCCTGTCATCCTTCCAATACTACATGATCTTATATGGATGGCTGTACGGGTGATACAAGCGTATCATTCTGATGTCCTATCATGTCTGTGTGACATGTCTCTTTTGTCTTTCTTATGTTGTCTTGTGGTTATACAATCAAACCTCCATCGAAAAGGATATATGCTTTTTGTTATGAAGGTAGGACAAACCTTTCACTTCTTATGAAATTTAAACTTTGCTTGTTAAAAAGATTCTCAAGAATAACTAATAATGTGGTTAAGTTCTGTGGGGAAGCCTTTAGGACTCATCTGTAAGAAAAATGTCCCTTTCTACTATTCATTGGGCAAACTGAGGAACCCTAATTGTGCAAGAGGGTCCAGACATAACCTATCATAATCAATCATTACACAATATGTGATATAAAGATAAGTAAATGAGATTTTGCTCCTTGTCAATTCAATGTCCTTTTGTCTTTTTCTGCTACAATTTATAAAAAAAACTTTCATTAAGTCTCCTTATAAGTGGTGATCGTAAGTATTGAAATGTGAACTACTTGACATGTTTCAAAATGATTCAAGGACAAGAGATAATTAGAAATTAGATAACTGTATCATCTGGAGGTGGACGGAGTAATGATCCACATGGGACAACAAGTGTGCTTATCAGCCACAAATGGGGAAATCAGACAGAACATGTGTCACAATCACAGACTGTCCAGTTCCGACCAGCAATCTGGAGAGGTGCTTGTACACTGAGGGGGAGGGGATGGTTGTACACTGAGGGGGAAGATGGAATGGTATGTACAGTGGGGGGAGGGGGTCAGAGTAACGACTTGAGGTAATGTGATAATGTGGAGATGTACAATACCAAATGTGCAATTTTAGTAGAGTGTGTTTAGACCAAGGATCTGGAGACAGGAATCTAGTTGATCTGTGAACCTTAGAACTTCCATTATGCTGATACAGGGTGCCAGGTAATTGGTATATATCAGAAGTTTTGTTTGAGAAAAAATTCCTTCAATATTAGCAAGAAAGTTTATCTGATTTATAATAATCATGAAAACAAAATCAGAATTTTATCATTGGCTATGTGAAAATGAATTAGTACCGAGTTAAACTTGATCTTGACACAACATTCTTTCCAGAGAATTATTGTACTTGTCGTGATTATAACATTTGGTTTATTCTCGCTGGTTTTATCTACACTTACAGTCGAATCTTACCAAATGGCCACACTTGTAAGTTGCATTGCAAGCTGCCTCTATGTTTAAGGCTGATATAACTGAAGTATTTGTCAAATCGGTGTCAATCCCCAAATCACCTCACATCCCTCTCAAGCCCTGTCGGTGCTGCATTCTATCGTCCCTGTTTGTTCTGTGCATAAAGCTAACATTTGGTCTCCTCAACAGGCATTCGGTGCAGACTGGAACAACAAGGTCTCTTATGTTAGCGTACTAACCTTCTTGAGGTGCTAACCTTGTTTGTGAGCTAGATCTATTCTTGTTAAATTGTCCTACAACTTAAAATTTCAGAGTTGTTTGTCATTATCATAAGGGCATTTGAAACACAAAAAAACTTTCCAGATGAAAAGTTTGTACAGAAATATGAATTAACTTGAAATTTGAATTCATTGAAATATAATTAACCAAAAATAATTTGATGTCGAGAAAAGTGTTTTAAACATTTAGGTTTTGATATGATTTCCAAATTAATTTGAATAACTGGACATCTTCTTTTGAATTACGACTCATTGATCGTTATCTTGTCCATGCATACTAATATTAGTACCAGAAATACAGTTTTAATTAAACCATGGGTTATCGTGTACAAAATCGTGTTTCAGTTTCTAACAAAATATTTTTCAACTCACATATGATGCTATTCCGCCATGAAGTAAAAAATAAAAAAGAGAATTGTATTTCTCAGTCTCATCTATTCAAGATGAAATAAGATCTTAATATTGACCAAATTATCACTACCAAACTTGTACCAAAATACTGAAGAATGGTGCTTTTCTCATGACATGAATGACATGACAATAAATGACAAAATTAGCTGTCATCAAGAGCTGCCCACTTTAATAATATACAATTCACATAATATTCTACCCACTTTATCAAGCAGCAGTAAAAATGCATGAAACATGATAATGAGTGTTAAATGAGTTTAGTAGTACAGATACTCCATATCAGGGAATTTGTCTCCGTGCGTTAGTGGTGAGAAGCAAAAGCTAGATATAAGGGAGACAACTCCAAAGGCTCCTCAGTAAGTTAAAGACTCTTTGAATCTTTTGGTGTTTTGATTTCCTTTTCATTTCTAAACCAGATTAAAATATTTTGAGAGTGACATACAATTCTTGTTGAAATGTAGCAGCTATTTCCTGTGCAATAGTTCTTGTTATCTGTCATCTTTGCTTTATAAAAACTTTCATTTGTGACTGTGTCTGAAGCAGAGGTTTCTTTTTTTGTAAGAAAGTATGATATTTATTACAATGTTTAAACCAATCTTCACTTCTTATTTGGTCATATCAAGTCATATCAAATCGAATATTTACATGAACAACTATTTGTTTTGTACCCAGACGAGAAAAGAAGGATGAAGAGGAGGAAAGTGATGAAGACGACACGGTGAAACTCTCAGTTCTGGAGCGGATTTCCAAGATGGAGAACAAGATGGAGGAAGAGAAGCACGGTTCTTCTCGACCGCGGTCTGGATTTGTCACTCCAAAGTCTGCTCAGAGAGGCTGGTGAGTGTTCTATAATTGAGTTTCATTTAAAAACATTCCTTGGACTAAGCAAGACTTTGCCAAAATCCAGAGCTGGTCAGACTATAACAATCTTTAATTGTCTTGTTATAGATTTGAGTTTGAGTCATGTTTTCATGTCATGAGATGTCTCATCTTCAGGCTTGAGAAGTCCCAGTCGGAGACAAGTTTCGACAAGAGTCCGAGCAGGAAGCAGGTGTCTGGAGAACAGCTGATGGAGAAGCTTTCGCTGCTGGCAGAAAAGACAGAACACACGATGGACCTGGCTGAGAGTAAGTCCATTGTTGAGAGGAGAAAGCAGTTTCAGCGTCGCACACGAGATGACTGGCGCACGAGAACTCAACCTGTCACAGTGGAGGAGATACATGCAGCAGACAAGTAAGTAGCCATTGGAGTTTTTTTTCAAGGTTGTGGTTGTTTCTTTAATAATTGTTCTGTTTATGTTCAATTTATAAAGTTGTGGGCTGCTGAGATATGACTGCAATTCTTAAGGATGATTTATTCCAAATATTTCCCTTTCCTCATGGGTAAAGGCCATACATATATATATATTTTAACATTTTGATTGCAGTGTCTAAATCAACATTTATGTTGCTGTGAACTGAGCTAGTATTAATGCAATTATTGTGTGAGCTTTTTTCAAGTTGGTGGCGGTCAACTGCTTTATGTGTCATTTCTTTATTTTTTATACACTTTTGTTGAAAGTCTATGTTGTGCATTTACAAAATTTCTTTCTGTTTTTTTTTTTACATCTGAATCAAAACTTTCAAAAGATGCAAGCACATAACTGTAGCTGTAATCTTAAATGTGTAGAAAAAAACTGCAACAAACACTAAAGATCAGTTGATCAACTTTGTTTTAAAATACGGAAATTATGCCAAATCATTTATTCATTCAAATCTGACTTATACTATTTTCTTTTAAGGGGCATCAAAGTTTTGAGTAATAGAGAAAAAGAGTACTACAATTGTCTAAGATTATATTTACATAGGTAAATAGTTAAACCTTTTGATGGTTTGACCAAAACAAACCTTGACAATCCATTTATGAAAATTTTTGAATGCACAAGACGAAACAGTCTTCTCAGTGAAGATATAGGATTGTGTGAAGTTGAGTGTCCATCATCTCCTTTCAGTTTAGAGACAGTCAGTTCCTTCCGGGCTGAAGTTCGTAAAAATACTATGATTAGTGCTTTCAACCAGCTGCGAGAACTGGACAAGAAATTGAGCCCACTGGGCAAGAAATGTGAAGTGCCACAGCATATTGCAGTTGACAAGCGGCGTCGGAATCGCAGTCAGCGCCACAAGACCACACCAGTGACTGCCGCTGAGCTAGGCGCAATACCAGAAGGTGAATCCACGCAAACAAACTCCTTGGGGTCTAAAGGCTATTTCCAGAGAGACTCCACTACAGATTCAGGGATCCTATCTGGATCGGATGCAGATAGTCTGCTTGGCAGAAACTCATCTGAAAGCTTGAGGAGTTTGACTCTTGAGATGGACTTGAATGAGGATGATCCAGCTAGGTTAAGTGTTTCAGCCAAAACATCGATCTTCAAAACAATGGAAATGAAAACAAAATCTGAGAGAGACAGAAATAGACCCACAGCAAGTGGTGCAAAACGTTACATCGATCGTAAGAAGCGGGAACGTTCTCTGACTCAACCGGTGACAGAGGATGAGGTGAAGACTGCTGCAGAGATCTCAGATCCAGCAGAGGAGAAGCCCAAAGTTCAAGACATTCCAAGACCTCACATTGTGAACCGAGCCAAGTCGGTGGAACCTGAAGACAGTTCTGTAGCAGAAGATGATGAACTTGTTGGGTAAGAGACTTACGAGTAGTCGACCCTGCATCTCCCACCTGCCTGCTGCCTGCCTGAACTGCCTTACTTAACCCTTTACCTGCAACACTGCAACAGACGGCCATAGCTGTTGGTGGAAGGCTAGCATCATCCATGTTCATTGTACTACATCACCTTAACCCTCCATCTGCCAATGGTGGCCTACACTGCTGGTTAATGGCATCATCATCAATCACTGTCCATGTTCATGAGAGTTATTCCCCTTTGTCATCCTCTGACCTTGACACTCACCCAACTGGCGTGGTAACTAACTGTCACTGTAGTTTGTTACTAAAACTATATTTATTCACCACATACCTTCTGTAAAATAACTTGTATTATTATCAATTTAGGATTTTTTCAAAATAGTTTTGATAAATCTTATGTTCTATTTCTGTAGTACAGTAATTGCAGGCTAGCTATGCTTTGGAATGCATGAGGGCAATTTGGGCTTCATTAAGCTTTAATTTGGTTTAAAGATGCATGAAAAAATTTATGAAGTTAATAATTTCCACTTGATATTTTTTTTCTGAATGTTGCATTCATCAAAACTTGCAAATATTGTTCAGTTTAATTCATTTTAAAAATATTTGTGGATGTTTCACATTTTAGAATTGTAAAGTGTGACATATTCATGTCTTTTTTTTCTTTATTCATGGGATACTCATGATGTTGTTGCCTTTTCATTTGTTAATATCTTTTAAATTTTTGTTTCAGTGTTTGTGAGTTGAAAATGAAAACAATAAATGCATTCAAAATAATTTTAATTTATATTTGATACCAGACCCAACCTCTGTTTAAAACCTTTTTTCAAATGTTTTTGTTTATTTTTAATAAGTCAGTTTAGTATTATTTTAGAATGTAAGTGAATGGTTTGTATTGTGAAACAGTGTGTCTCCTTGTAACAGGCAGGCTAAAATGAATTGAGTATAAGTTAGCAGTCACATAATACCCAGTCCCTTTTAACTTCAATATTTGTACCAAGTCAACTTGCAGACTGTGACTAGTGCTGTATCCTTTGTGAAAGTGCTCGTACTTAGTGGGTCTCTTGTGAATCTACAGAGGTGTTCTCAATAATTGATTAAAACAATGTGATCAAGTGTTTACATAACTCGAAACTCACTTCTCTTTTTTCATTCATTTTATCATAAAAAATTACTTTTGGCTTATATTAAGTAAAACATAATCATCTAAAAAATTTATTTAGCAGAGACATCAAAATCACTCCTATGACAAAACAAAAATAATTTGTTTAGAAATAGATGGAAGTTCTTTGAATAGTAATCTTTGTAAAAGATTATTTATGTGTAGGCATCGTGCCCCCGATTATATTTCCCAGATGAAAGTTAATGAAAGGTTGACTTGGTACAGAGAAGACTAGCTAGCGGTAGTCCAGTGAACTAGGTGTTCCTGCTGGTCAGATTATGGATGAGGACTACTACAGATCGGTTTATTGTGGCCAGCAGTGTAGCCTTGTCACTCACCCACCACAATATCATGCTCCAGTGATCACCAAACAAACAACTTATGAAAGGGATCATCTCAAGTGTGACTTGTTTTGGGGGCTCTACATCAAATGTAGCAGTATATAACACCAGCATATAGTGATTGAAGATGTTTCATGCAATCTTTTTGAAATGTCAACATAATTCTCTTCATCCTATGTTTATAAATAAGGTTTAAAATGTACCTCAGCAAGCATAAACTGTCTTAGCATAATCCATATAGTTTGTCTTGTTTCAGTCTCTATTTTTTTATATTCTGGCATGTATAAGTAAGGACTCGGCAACACACCCTGTGGAGACCCTCTATCTTGTCCTTTCTGTCGCTTTCAGGCTCAGTTTGGCAGAAAAAGTCAAACTCTTTACCCAGAAACGAGAAGAAAAGCCGGCTGCACGCCAGGATGCTCCTGTGCCTCGTCGAAGAGCTCGCAAAAACATCTCACGATACAGCACTCAGGTAGGTTACCTGCAGAGAATGCAATTTGTGTTTGTAAACAAGTCCTGTAAACATTATCATAACATAAATGCTGAATACACTGATGATCAAAGATTAACACCACCACAAACCTATCCTTGTCTTGTTTTTGTGCTTGCCTTGACATTGTCGTAAAACATCAAATCCCAATATAAGTCCGTTCAAAAATGATGTCATGGTGAAGTTAATATTGAAATCACATAAACAGTTTTAGTCATCAGTTGAATTGAGTGCTTTTACTAAATTCTAAAATCCAGTCATCTGTGAACGTTGTAAATGTCTTTAAAGACTTGTTTTCAACTGGATGTTCCTAAACAGTAAAAGGTGTCTCATTATTTCTCTGAGTGAGTTAGATTAGAACAAGATTTGACGTTCATTAGACCTATGTAAATACTCACTATAAAAGGTCAGCTCTATTATTGATGGTGACTTACAGACCAGGTTATTGTTTTAATGGAGATTTGCAGCCAATTTGTGTACTAAGGACACATGCAGTGTGACTTTAAATGGCCATGACCTGTGTAGGTTATCCACTCTCCCTTTCAGCCAATTTTGTTGACCACTGTCGAGGTTCCCTGAGCGCCATTGACCATGATGTGATTTTAAAACACTGCAAACTTTTTTAGACGTTACATTTTTATTAAAAAATCTTTGTATTCAAAGAAATAAACCCTTATTGAATAGAATATATCCATCTTAAGCAGGTTATTATGCTGAAATCAAGCCACTTATAGTTATAATTTTAGCTAAAATATGATTAGGCCACCATTAATGATTATTTTCAGGTCATAAATGCCAATGATATTAATGATGAAAATTGATATGATAAAAGAGAAATGATTCCAGTAGCTGTAAAATTAATATTTGTTTCCCTTTTCATAATCACATGCATATCTCCATAATACACATAATATTTATCATGAAATGCAATAAGAATAGGCTCGTAAAAGCATCATATCAGCATGTACAGTAACCTAGACATGAGAAGGCTTCTTTAGATTTTTCAGATTGGATGTGGATTTACTAACAACTGTCATTATGCATGTATTATATTTTGAATTGATTAAGACTAAATGTAAACAGAAATGTCCTGTAACTACAGCACAATGTTAGTTAACTGATAGATAAGGATTGAAAAGCAGGCTGAAAGGGCTAGATAAGTGAAGTTAAGAAAATATTGGTGGTCAGCAGGTCAAGCTATTATCCCTGGAATGCAGAGGATGTCAAATCAAATTGTCCATGCAGGTTTTGCACAATAGGCATGTTGTTGTTTCACATTCCACGATAAAATGAACAATTGCGATCAAATGAACATCTCTGTATAGGTTTTCCACATACATAAGGTATGTTACTGGTTTGCATAGCTGAGTAAAGGTTCAGCATGAAACTGATATCTGGTTGGTTGTGATGGAGGTAGGTTCAAACTGATATTTGTTCTTAACAATAACCTAATGTAGGTTCTCTTTGGGACCATTCAACTGCATCATGTGAGTGATACTGTTTTAGATATATAGAAGCATGGCTACATTTATTTTTTGCAAGATTAGTGCAGTCATTGTTGAATTACAGATTCATATGTCTGCTTTGAATTAGTTCAGTGGAGTTTATAAGTGACAATAAAGTGTTAGATTACCCATCTCAGGGGTTTGCAAATTATACTGATACACATTTCTACCTGAAGTGTGTTTGTTTGACACCCAGGTGTGTAGATGGCCTTACAGATTTGGTTTTGCATTACGGAACAACAGGCTTTGGGATTTTTTTATCCTCCAAACACCTTGCCTGATAGGTTCTTTTGTAACCTTGTGTATCTGTTTATATAAAATAATCACACATCAAAAAAGATATATATGTGCTTTTCCAAGTGAAACTTTGATAAGAAAATTTCAATTTTGATAATGTCTTGGTAACACAACATGTTGCTTATGGTTTTTATCACTGAATGTCATCTCTCCTCATTCGTGCAATCTGAAGGGAATAGTCCAGCAAAAACCTAAGTAATCACTTCCTGATTAACATTTCTTTTTAGTTCCAAACCTTTTCTGACCAATTGAATAACTCGATGAAAACATAATTATGCTGTGCTCCTCCTGCTGTAGCCGGTGACGATCGAGGAGGTTGAGAAGGCAGCCTCCATGAACAAAGTGTCCCCGCTGGCAGCGAGCCTCATCAAACCCCCAGACCCTGAGATACTGAAGGGTCTCTCCATCAATGCTGCCAGAGAGATCATGGCCCAACATGCAGAAGCTTGTCTTTCACAACCAAACTCCAGGCCGGGATCAAGGCCAAATTCAAGGCCAGGGTCAAGAAGAGGGTCATCACATGACCTCGAAGAAAGTATGTATATCTATATATCATATATCTGTCATTCGTTATTATGTATTATTGTTATTCAGAAGTGCTGTATGAACTGTAACATCTGTTAGCCTGGCTATTTACAGTCAAACAGATGCATTAGCAGAACTTCTATTTTTTTTCTACTGCACAATTCAAGATAACTACAGTCATGACTTTAAGGAACATTTATCAACTGGTCAGAAATTATCATTATATATAGAATATCATTTGTCAACTGATAAAAGGTTTGTAAGTCTTTCATTCCTTCTTCATGCATACCTTTTTTTAAAGTTCAGAATAGTTCAAAATATCATCTTTTTTATATATATGTATATATTGTCTTAGATTATTCTCTGGGTTTTTTCTGCCCTGATCCACATGCAAGGTCACTGTGCGTATCCGTTGATCTAATGTGCTCTCCATATGGCACAACACAGATTTAACAGATCTTTCAAAGAAACTTTAAACTCTGCTTAGTTGATATACCCCTTTCACAAAATTCTATAGACATTTTATTTCATACGCAGTATGTAATATATGTAATCTATTTAGTAGGGACTGATAAGTTTTAATGATATACATTATACTTTTTTATGACATCTACTATCTTCTTCATATCATATCCTGATCAATCGTCATTTCACTGATTAGTTGTTATTTTGCCCTGTATGGTTTCTGGTTAATCCTACGTTCTTATGTCATAAGTAGAATATGAAGGGTTGCTTGAGTGAAAGAAAGTTCTTATCTCTTGTCTATCACTATTGAAAATAACAAAGTTTAAAAGGGCATCGTAAACTTGCTATTGAATGCATTCAAGAGTGAGAGAAATTTGAGAACATATGTCCTATGTACCAGATGGTTTAATGGCACTGATACTGACTGACTGTGCCACTGCTGTGACATACTGTCTACTTGCTACTTGTGTCCTTGTAAGTCTCCTGTGTCATATACTGTTACGTACTGCGTAACCAATTCATAAGTTTTTGTTATTTTACATACTATTCATCTCTCTTCAGGCAAAGAAGTCAAAAGTATCCTGAAGGCGGACCAGTCCCAAAATTCTGAGTCTGAACCCAGGAGCATTCTGAAGTCTGAAAAAGACAAAAAAGATTTAGAACCCAGGAGCATCTTGAAGCATGACATGGGTGAATCCAAGTCAAAAGGTGACGAGACTCGAAGTATATTGAAACATTCAGAAACAGCAAGTGTAACTAAATCCAGTGAAGCTGATGTGAAAGTGGACACAACTGAAGTGACTGAACCGGGCAGGAGCATTCTGAAATCGTCAGATGTGAAGTCCGACACAGAACCGCGTGGAATTCTGAGGGAAGAGGGAGCTGAATCTCACAGCAGTGAAGTGAAGAGTATGTTGAAGAAAGATAGTAGAGGATATGTCCCGGAACCACGGGGAATCCTCAAGAAGGAAGGATCTTTCGAAACAAGAAAGTTAGAACCAGAAAAAAGTGTTCTTAAATCAGCTGACGCAAAGGATGATGGTGTCAGTGTGCGAAGTATCCTGAAGAGGGAACCTACAAAAGAAGAAGGGAACGAGAATGGTAGTGCGACTTTCTACATAGACGATAACAGCGATCAGGATACCCCAGTCACAGAGGCTGCAGAGGCCAGCATGAGCAAGAGAAGGAACAGGCAGGGTGACAGGTATGTAAAATTTGAAATTGAATTATTTAATTGAAAAAATTATCACACATGTTTATTGATATAACAGAAGATATTGTTAAGGCACAAGTTCTCATTCTAGTATCCGTTTTTCTTTCCACTATATAAGTAAAATCATTTTACCATTCATATTTCAACTACTTCATCAGTATTTCAACTACTTCATCAGTATACCAGAAAGGCATGTGCAGGTATAATTGCCCTGTGCATTCACTTCAAAACCTGGACTCCAGTTATACTGCTGGTTGAACAGACACTTCATAAAAACAGGCTTTAAATAAGTTATTCATGCCCATTTTTTCATAGTTTTATTTCTCTATTTATTGTTGAAATTTTTAATATTCTTCACTCTTTGTTGAGAACACAAACATGTTACATATTCCTCAAAGTCTATTGGAGAAAAATATGAGCTGAGCACTGACAGGTCTGGGATGAATTAAGCTTTGACCGCATGATGTCCAGGCCAGATGCGACTAGCACACTTAGTTTTTCTCACGAAAGGTCATTATCGCTGCATTTCCCAGTAGCGAAGCGCAGGCAGTTGTTGTATGGCAGAAGTGTCAGTTCAACGCTAGTACTTTCCATCCGGCTGTTGCTAAGCTTCCTACTTTTGTTTCATTGGTTTTCTTAATAATGCGCGTACATGTTCCGAAAGTTATTCAAACATTGATAATGTCTATCGTACCGAAAAAAAGCGTTACAATCACTCAATAGCCTAAGGGCATCTTCTATCCTCTCGCACGAGCTTACCAAGCTTACGGGGCGGGGGGGGGGGGGGGGGGGCAGTGGTTAGCGTGTTCAGCTTCAGATCAAGAGGTCCGTGGTTCAAATCCTGCCAGGGGCTCGGCAATTTTGTCTGTAGTAGAGAACTTTTCTACATGCAGTCAGGTTTGGGTGCAATGCTACACTGAATTTTAGCACAGTACCACCCATGGTTTGCTAGTTCCAGCCGATGCTTGTAGGTTTCACCGCAATGCATAGACGCAAAGGTGTTGCGGGCTTTCTTGCTGCAATAATACTAGCAGCCGCTATATGAGTGAAATAATCTTGAAAGCGGCGTAAAACACCAACTCACCTCACCTCACCAAGCTTCTTGACCCATGCGCGTGCTATCGTTTGCTTAGACGTGTGCATCGAGACCGTATGCACACGCCCTATGTTCTGAACCCTTGGGCCGATTTCAATATAGGTAGGAACATTTGAAAGAGAAAGAAATTGTCGTCAATTTGATGTACAATTTATATCTGCACTACTTGAAATGAAGATACAGCTTGTGCCGCAAGAAGGTGATTTTTACCTATTTTTAATTTTACAGGGTTTTGTCACGCCAATTTTCTCATGATGTGCTAATGTATTTTGATAATTTTTATATCACAAGATGGAGAAAAAGATTGTCTTTCATTCCATGTAAAATTTGTACATGCGCAAAAATAAATAAAGACACAGCAAGCGCCGCACAAAAAGCTAATTCCTCTATTCAGATCATGTGAACTGAACAGCAATTTTGACATGTGCCCTCTTTTGCTTATATCTTCTCAACAGCTAGTTAACCTCATGATAAAGAGGGAATAATTGTCTTCAATTTGGTGTAAAATTGTTAAATGCGCTAAATGAAATAAAAATGGAGCAAGTGCCACAAAAAGGTGACCTTTGTTTGTAATGTATAATGCTTTCGTAATGTATATCTTTCGTTTAGGATGGCGTATTGTAATGAAATTTAATTTGTAATGTTCACTCGGTGATTAAATGATTTTATAAAGTTTTTGAATAATTATTAAATTCGTTCTAGACATATTTTTGTAATCATTTTTATATAGATGTCAAGTAGGACTATTCGTCTTCAGTCTCGTATTGAGTTACTGCGCCCGAATTAAAAATAAGTTTACATCGCTTAAATAGAAACGGTTCTAGGGGTGATAGAAATTCATTCAAAGTGCCAGTAAGTATCATCCATTTGTGACACGGGATTGGCCGACTAGTTTTGTAAATGACGATGATAACGTCCGTATTTCGCCATGTAAAGACATGTTAAACGGTCGCATCTCGCAGCGCTGGAATATTCAGCCACGGGTGCTAGTTACGCTTTAACAGTAGCGAGGCGAGTGCTGTGCTGGAAAAGTTCAGTCACGGGGGCGAAACTGGTAAAAAATTACTAGCTAGGTAAGAGTTAATATGTGACATTTTTATGTTTTTGAATAATGTAATGACATCTTGCAAGACTTAGATTATTTTTGATACAGCTAAGATAGGCAATGTGTTTGATACTTGTGTATAGTGGAAAATAAATTTTTGAAAGGAATATTGCCATACCTCAGAAGTGAAATTGATTACAAATATAAAAAATTTTCTTTAGTGGTGATATTTCTCAAGAGACATGCAGATTATGTCAGCGCGATAGCATCAAGAAACAAAATGTACTGTTATTGTTCCCATTCTCGGTTATCCATAACAGTTTACATAAGGAGAAGGGATTTCCTTTAGATGCCTTTGATATTTCTCAAGCTTCTCCTGCGGGGAGTAGGGGAAGCATGTTAAAGTTCCTGTCAACATCGCCTCACCTCACCTTCCTGTCTCCATGAGGTCAAACACAAGTCTGTGCTACAATTTGTGTTTTCTATTCTGATCTTCACCTTCATTATCACTAGTCATCACTAGGGATTTTAATCTGTTTCCGTTCATTCATAGTGTTCATGTTTGCCTTCTAAACTACAAAATATGAGTGCATCGAGACACAACCCATTTAGGCAGTGTATCAGGATATTTGCATTGCAGGTGTCATTGCAAGTGTCATGTTACAGTGATGTATTGCACAAAAGATGTTATGTCCCAATATTAGCTTTATAATTTGGGCCAGTAAATAGCTTCTGAAGCTGACAAAAAAAACTTAAATAATTTAATTCTTAATAGATTAGAATTGATCACACAAAATGTTTTATCAATTCTTCGAGCATTAGGTTTTGCTTATGTATCAGAACCATGGTATCAAGATGATAATCATCTTACAAGTTGCTTGGCAATACTTTAATGAATACTGTCTCGCCTTTTAAAGCTGGTATCAGGGTATATCCTCTTGCCACACAGGTCTATGAGATTTGGTATTTAGTATTTTTGTTTATGTAGATTGACAGACTGAACAATATGTATTTTATTTTGATTCATTTTTATGATAAATCTGGCTAGATTTTAGTTATATCGTCTTCATCTAATAAGAAAGGCTTTAACAAGTATATAAATATGTGTTGAAATGTCACTAGTTTCACAACGTATTATTGTTTTATCTTATCTATAACATCAAATATTTATTGTATTTGATTTTGCTATTTTGTAAACAATGCACAAACACAAGCTCCAAGATGCGGGCATTTTTGCACTGCAACCTTTCCTCTGCTTGTACAAAATATCCTTGATTGTGTCTCATCGGCTGCTAGCCTAGCTAGCCTAGATCTGATGTCATTTAGCTTCAGTTTGCTCACTGATCTCCTTACTTATCTGCATTACCTAATCATTGTACTTTGGTTCTCATTGATTGTTTTTATCATAAACCAGCTTATCAGCTAAGCGAACGATCAGGCCAATTGTATGAAAGTAGCCTAGCTAGCAGTGTGTGAGTAACCTTGGATTGCTTAGTTCAGCTTACTGTTCATGTGACTGAATATCAAAACTTTTATTACACCAAAAAATGATAGACTATGGACATGAACATGTACCACAAGGAAGTTCACTCATCAATTCTGTCATCTGAACCCTTGATGTGTTTTCACACCAGTCCTGTCTTGTGTGGCAATATGAACATCACTTTGAACTTTGGAGATTTTAACAGATCGATAAGAATCTGAAAAGTTTGTTTGGCATTTCTGTCTACTGTTTGAAGTTCAAGACTTTAAACTATGAGCATTAATACACATCACCTGAAGCTGAGAAGTTTATGCATCAATTGTGTCTGCCATTTGAACTTCTAGCACCATCATATTTAGCAAGTGTATATCCCCAACTGGACAAGTACAGCATCCACATCTCATTCTACTGGCAGGTGAACTCAGGACCACCTGTGTTTGATCTATGTGTCCTGTATTAATCTCATATATGATGGTCACAGCTAGGCCCGGCTCTGGCAGCTCATATCTCAGTCTGTGCCTTATGTAACAGCCTTGACAAGCTCTAAGCCAGCAGATTTCAAACAGGGCTGTTGCAAGGTTGTTCCTCCCTCCATCCTTCTTATGTACAAGTGCGGAAGTTTATGGCTTGAAAGCTTGGATCATATGTGGGCCAGTGTAGATTCAGTTCCTGCTTGATCACTTGTTGGTTTGCTTCTTAAGTGATTGGATTGCTTTTCTCATGCAGCAGTTTCATGCATGAGCATCCTCTATCAAAATGTGCACCAAATATTATGGATGTATACAAACAGGAAATTTCAATCTTCTCCGGCAAAGGTAGGATTCTCTGATTGATATAATCTGTTTTACTGTATATAAGTCCTCTTTTTTTTAAACTCCACATGATTATTAGAGGATTTGTTTACATTGATATTTAAGTTTATATGATTTAACTTATTTGAAAATAATCAATGTATGCATATATACATCATGGTAAGATCAGAAAAAAAATGTTTTGAATAGAATTCATCTTTAACAAGAAGATACATCTATAATTATTCAGTGATGGAAGTTAATGTTTCAATCACTTATATTCCTTCTCTGAGGAATTCACACAAAAGGACTTGATTATGATACATTTGTTCAACTCCGTATATGAATTCTATGTTTAAAAGTCATCTAAACCTTTTTTTTCTCAAATCAACCCTTCTAGCCAGCACTTGTTCCCAAGCAGTGTCAGCGTGATCTTAAATAAATTAAGTTCAGTGTGGAATAAATTAGAAAAGCCTTCCACTAAGTAACCTCGAAGTAAGAGAACAAAGCCTTTGATTGTAGAATTACCATAAACAAGAGCTAGCTTGCTATGCATAGTTGCGTGTGAGGTGTTTACACCAGCTTGACGAGACTTGTTTGAATCACTAATAGTTGACCCAGCAGGAAGAGATCTCTGTAATTGACAAAAATATGTTAATTAGTGCTTGGAGTGGTATTGCCTCTTGACATTGACCATTGACTGATGTAAACACTTTGGCAGGTTTCATTTGCCTTTCTTGCTGTGCTGCTCAGAATTATCCTCAGTTAGAATCAACTTGTCTGTTTTATAGTTACAAACAAACATTAAAAGAAATCTTACTCTCTTAAAACAGACAAATTTAATACTCGAAAATGTTTTGGTGTGACAGTGATGTTTGAATGCTAAAGGTGGATACCAACATTTACTGACCTCCAATAATTACTGAATTCTCAAAAACCAAAATGAAAGCCATTATGTTTGTTGTAAACCAAATTAGCACCAATGGTTGCCACAGAACTTCCCCCTTGTTTTTTTACTGAACAAGATTATAAGCTTTTCTGTTAGGCCCTTTGTTCCATTATCTTTTGTAATGTATTTGTCAGAAGAGCTTGATGTAACTGGGCACTCCCATTTGTCTAATGGTTTGCTGAAAAAAGGTAAAAAACATGAGTGTTGCAGTACTTTCTTTTAGGTGTATACTTTCTATTGTGAATAATTTTGACAGGTAAAATCCATTTTTAAATATCATTGCATTCTCTACTATTTAATACGGTAGGCAGTAGCATGTTATCTGCTTGGAGTTCAGACTTCCTGTTTACAAGTTATAATCAAGATGATGACACATCAATTTCTGTCAGCTAGATGTCACTCCGCATGTATATTTGAAGTCAAAATATGGATTGTTATTCAATTTTTATCGTGCTTTATCCCTTCTGCTGCTGCTTTAATATTCTTGGTATCGAGATCATTTTCCTGACACACTCAAATCATTGCTTTTGTTCAGATGTTTTTGTCCCTGAAAATCAAACAGTTTAACACATACATATAGGAATACTTTTTCTCAAATGACATCAGAAGTTTAAAAGGTAAATATTGCAACTTATCTCTAGCCATTTCTTAACTGCTTTGAATATCATTGCATTAGCAGGAAGATGATCATTGTGCAACATTATGCCAAAAGGATCATCCGATCAAATAATCAGAGGTGTTGATTTCCTTGTTAAAGGCACTGAAGCCTGCTTTATTTTATTCAAAATGGCTACTTTAAAGCATATGAGAATAAACGCACTAACTTTAACTTTCAATTGATGCAATGAAAAATTTTAGACAGCCAAAGTCGGCTTAGAAATATAACAATCTATGGTCAGCTGTTCACAAAATGGACAAAATATGGACAGTTGAAAACGGCTGAATTAGTAATGTGTGCAGCTTTTGAATTTAAATAAACTCTAAACCGAGAAACATTGTATATTAAAGCAATCTTTTAACTTAAACGATTTCAAAAATGTAGAGTAAGCACTGTTATTCGATTAAATAGCTCTTCAGGCTGTAAGCAAAATTTTATTATTTCCGATATCGTAGTTCATGCAATTTTAATCCAATGTTGCATTAAATACTTGCGGTCTCTTAGATTAAAACCTTAATACATACATATTTGATAAATAACTTACAAAGTAAATTACGTGAGTGCAGAGCGTTAGTAATATCCAAAGATATGTATTATCTGTCCGTTTGATGTATATACGAAAGATTGATATGCATTAGTGCCTTTTTTGCGATTTCTTGTTTTTATTCATCAAACCCTGTTACACTCAAAAACTTAGCAGCTAGGAAACTGTCAAGTTTTTGCAGTAAGTTTGATCTATTTGAGTCCTGCTGATCCTTTATATTTTGTTAGACTATAAAGCACCAACATAACATGTAAGCAGATCATGCATATACCAACCAGCTGATTATACAGCTGAATATACTCTGTGCACATGTTCAGAATATAGTACCAAAGTGTTTCTGCAGTTTGAATACTAATTCATGTAGATTTAGTGCTGACATATTTGTTGATTGTGAATGTTTCTAATGGATTTCTTAAAAGAGTTGAAGTTATTTCTAAACCCTGGGTAAGGTCAGTTAACAACTTATCATTATTGGGTAGCTTTGTCATTAACTTGGTATATCTTTATACATTTATATGTAGTAAAATTTCTGCATACCAAAACAATTATCATGAACATATCAAAATTTCACAAATATAAGCTTTCCACTGTATAGGCAAATCAATCTATGTATATTTGACATTTCATTTGATTATATATATTGTTTTTGTGTCATTACCAAAAGTATCCCGTACTTTGTTATAATTCACGAAGTTCATCTGACACACCAGTCTAATTCTATTATTTCAATGAACAATTTAACACTTACATATATGTCTGTATTTTAATTGTGAAGTGGAATGGAATATTTTTTAAAAGTTATGAGATAAAAGACTTTCATTTAGCTACTTTACAAATTTTCCCTAAAGTAGTGGTTTTCATGGGATCAGTGTCTATTGAGTTGTTCTGTTTTTTGCTCATCACCAAGATCAGATGGTCAGTGAAGGATGTGGCAATACTTGGAATGAAACTTCCTCTGTGAACAAACCTACCTGTGATATTGACCACTATTCATTTGAAATATTTCATTGTGTTTCCATTGATCAGTACAGGTGGTACGCATATTGTACTAGCACAATACGATAGCATGTAAATGTTCAACTAGTTCAATACTCAAGTCTTTATGGCAGATGGGACACTGAATGGCAGAACTTGTTATATCTTTATATGTACAATCATATTCATTTAACTGTCACAGTTTAAGAATGTGACACACTCAAGTTCTAGCTGTGACTGTCCAAAAATATCTTCTTATGTTTGTTCAAAGGTAAGAAGATTACATTGATCATGTTTGAAGACCACTTAATTATGTTTGATAATTTTTATCTGAGAAAATGTTTCCTTTGTGTTAGATGATGTTGTTATGGAACTTATATCTCATTCACTACTTTGATTATTACATATATATAGAATATCCCTTAGGGGGAGGTAGACTGAGCAATAATATCTATGGGGAATTGCGAAGCCCATACCAGTCAAAAGCAGCTAACTTTGCGGAAAGTGATGAAATGTCCACTTAATTTTCAGGCCTACCAGACAAAACTGCTGTACTGCGCAGGAAAACATGGAAAAGTCCACATTAAACATGGAAACTACAACATAAAAAAATTCCCTTGACACTGAAACATTAAAAGATACAACGAAAATTAAAGACATTTAGTAATCAGGCATCTACAGATACTTGAAGTGTACATGTTTGTGATCAAAATATTTCTTATTTCATTGAATTTAGTACTTTTGAGACATGTTCTTTTTAAAACTGGCATTTAATGATTCACCTATTCCCTTCATAATTGATAAAACAAATTTAATTAGTGTGTCATGCAGTGCACTCCTACAAGAAAAATAATAAATAAGAACGAATGACTGACTTGACAAAGAAAGGGGGAAATCTAAAATACCTTATTCATATTTTCTATTATTAAAAACAGGTAAATATGCATATCCTGTATGTCATTTCAAATAGGTGAGTCTTCAAAAAAGAAAGCCATCGTGTGTCAAATATTGCATGAAGTGTTTCCTCCTGGGATGAGGTTTACGTGATCATCTACTTGACAAGTTTCTCTAGTTCAGCAGGGGCAGCAGTGTAAGAGAAGCAGAGAGACATTTGAACCTTAAACCTGCAGCGTCAGTTCACAGGGTTCTAGGTTCATTGAGTTCTGCCATGGACTCTCTCATTCTGCTGTAGAGAAGAGTTCTACATGCAATAAGGTTTGGGGTAAATACACCACTCAAGTTTATAGAAGTGCTTTCTGTTGTTTGCTAGCTGCAGTTTGCAGGTTCCACTAAAGTGTATTGCATATCCATACTGCATTCCTTCTCCTTGCAGTGAAGCCTGCCAGGGCATTGAATGGGAATAAGTCTTGACAGAGATAATCTTGTATTCATAACATAGGTAAAATTACATAGATCATTAATTTCAATTTTGTAAATATGGCTTAATTGTAGTTAAAGGAGAATTTGATTAATATAGATAGGCCTATATCTATAATCTGTCTCTGTAACAGGTGTTAGATATGTGGCTATTTTAGTGCATTATTCATATGCGCGCATGTAGAAGATAAACATTATTTTTCAGAAGTCTATTCATCGGTCTGTATATTATATTGTACCATTTCCTTAGTGTAGTTTTCATTCCTCCATTATAATTCCTCTTCAAATGTTATTTCAATATGATTTCCATATTATCATAGTTTCAGGCAAGCAACAATTTATCATCTTATTAATTGGTATGATCTGTGTTGTCAGGAAGAAATTACTGCCCAGGCTGCAATAAATAACTAACTCATCTGATCACCTATTTCTAAACCAAATCAAAAACTCTTCCTCATATGGTTTTTTATTTACTTAGTATTACAATAGCAACCCCTCAAATAAGCATGTCCTAATTACCGTCGCCTTTGAATATATTTTGTTGAATGCCTAAGGGTTATTAGGTTAATTTTGGCAGTGATACCATCCTCAGATAGACAGATTAGTCTGACTCATTATTATTATCAGTAAGTGTGACTTGTGGGTTGATAGCCCAAAGATATCTAGAGCTAATCTGTCTACCGTATTGGATGGGCTAGCTACCCATCTATTAATGAAATATTCAATTAGAACTCAACTTCTACTATATGCTGGTTACTTTTAGATTTTGCCAGTTGTCGAAATTGTCTGTATGTATCTCAAGTTTGTTGAAGTTTCATAACCTAACCAGTTTTTAAAGGGGAAGTCTTTCCAATTTTGAGAAGGGTAGTTTATTTTTGCTAACCAATACCTAGCAAAGTTCTATATCACATTTGAGGTTGAGATCATTCAGAAATCAAACCAATCCCTACTTGTAACAAAAGCTTGTCTTTTATAGACACAGGGACAAGGTGGTCTAAAATAAAAATGGCTGAAGGCCTGATAGAGCAATAACGGTAAGAACAGTAAGCTGTAGTTGTTTGTACATGTAGGTGAACCTTAGTTGACATGATTGACAGTCATGGTAATTAAAAATACACAATAGAAATAAATGAGTCTGTCCTAATAAGTACTTTCTTTCCCAGTTAAAGAGAAAGATGCTCCCGATAAGAGTACAATATGTAAATTTGCATTGATAGTGTACCCTGATAGGTATGATATATAGGTAATAGAGACTTGCAAACCACCTGTTACCTAGCCATCTGACCGATTTTGACCTTTGTGCAACTCATGCAGGTAGGCTTGTGTATACAGAGTAATCCTTGCTTAACCCAAAACTTGCTTAGATTACCTACCTCAGTGTGTACTGATTACACAATGTTTTTATTTATTGTGTTAATTATTTTGAAATATACTTTTATCATAAACTTAAAATACAACTTCTATAAATTGGTGTATAAATGAATTCATGATGTCTATGATGCTTGTATAAATAGTAATTTTTCTCTTTATTTTCCATAAAACTTGGTCATGATCACAGTTGAAATATGAAACTGTTGAAGCTAAACTGATTTCATGAATTTCAAGGGCTCTTATTTCAAAAGACTTGATGAATTCTGCCCTTTTCTCCTTTTAACAAAAAGAGCCTTGTTGATGGAACATGCTGAAGTCATTGGCAGATACATTACTTGCATATGTTCAGATGTAGCTCATACAACATTTGATACATGTTGTGGGAAACAAGTTCTTTGTATATTGTTATATATTTGGGCATTTTGGTTCTAAATTGTAGACAAATTTACTTTCTAATAACTACAAAACATATAACATGAACATTATTGAGATAATCCAAATAGTCTGGACTATTGGTTCTAAATTGTACTTTCAGTGAGTCACAAATGCTATATTTCTAAAAAAATATTGATGTTTACAGTTTATTTTAAAATTGTTTATATGGAATGTCAGATGACTGTCAAAGTTTGCCGAATGATGTCAGCAAAGCTGCTCCATTACAGCAACAGGTTGTCAGAGTTGAAGCTATAATTTCAAATTGTTGAACCCATTAGATTCACTTAAAGTTCACAATGTCAGCCTGTGAATGTCAAAGCCTGTGTTTGTTTCCTAGTGTTTTACTGTTGTTCATTCAAGTCTTTAACTCTATACCTGCCACAATACAGAAAGGTTGCTGCCAGATACATTTAATTTTGGCTTCACTGGTTAGTTGTGAATGGTACCTTTTGACTTAGTCAAAGGCACACCATTCCTAAAGTGGCTTTTGGGTTTTCAGGAATCATAATAATGAAGGAAACCATTTAAGTTAGCACATGCAGAGGGTTAGCCCCTAACAGATTCAATGTATGGGGAAAAGTGTTGGAAATTCAGGATTCTATATACAGCAATTGATTTAAGAAAGTAAGCATCATGAAATATGTTAATGATAAAATTATTTCATAAGCAGGTAAAAGGGTTCAACCCTTTCAATTTACGGGGAGGGGACTTCGAGGGTAGGATTCGATCATGACATCATGACATTTATTTATGTGCATGACACTGTAAATCCAGCTTTATTTTTCAGCACCATTACATAATATATTATAAATAATCCACACATGATCTGAAAACTTATATGAGATGTAAGCAAACGTAACATTTATTGCTGTAATTATTTCACAAACAGGTGAGAAAGTTAGTCCCTCTTTTGTTTTTAGCTGAGTGAGTCAGTGGTTGTAAGTAATGGGAGACTGCAGTCTGCCCAATTGTGAAGTCTCCCTCCTCCAGCGTGTAAGTGTCCCTGAGAGCTGGGTTGGACTGTACATGTGTAGGGGACATATGTCTTTATGAATCTGATTCATGTGACGGTTTGTTGTTAGCTCATTCGTGAAAATGGCAGTTGTAATACAGCTACTGTGTTTGTGGATCATTCTGGGGGTGTCGACTTGACCAACACCATGTGTGTCCTAGGACCTTGATATGATTCTGAACATCTTTTCGATATTGAACATGAATTGCAACCTTTGAAGGAATGGATTAAATATCTGTTGCAGAGAAGATTCGATGCTGATCATCAGCTGTGTATTGAGGACTGTGAACTGTTAAGTTGAATATTAGGCAATTCGTGATATGTGTATTGACTGATTTGTTGTGTATATTCACATGAATTTATCTGTGAATGTGAAGTTGTTGGGATACATCTAGCTGTTTTGTGACAAGGTAAGGACTCCAAGTCTATTTGTTTCATCTTTAGCTTGACTCGTATGTTTTCTTCGGAGTTTCATTGAGAACTACTTACTTGCTGAAATAATTATTGTTACAAAGTAATTGTCACATTCTGTCTTCTGCTGTACAGCCACTGATTTGATAGTAAGTATTTGGGCAATCTAGTTAGTTCAGAAAAGGATTAAGAGATAATTCTTCTTAGTTTCACAATACACTACAAGCTGAGGGTTAATTGGTGTATTCTGTCATCCTAAACTATTAATGTTTGTGATGTAAGCATAATGTAGGTCAGTAGAAACGTCTTCCTAACAGGTTGCTAGATGCATGTTCTTTCAAATTCAGCGTCGCTGTCCCAATAATACAACACTTCTCTCTCTCTATAGCTCTTGCTGTGTTGAAACAGGAAGTTTCACATTTTCGATTTAAATGTTAATAATTTTTGTTTTTTTAGGGAAGTAAGAAGTTTGATGTTCATTATTGGTACAATTTTACATGAAGAGGAAATTTCTATATTCCTAGTCTGTCACAATGTCACTTTGAAATTGCAAATTGTCTACAAATGACCTTTTCTACCTTTTCTGGAACAGGGTGTGGGTGTTTTTCTAAATTGAGCTGGTGTGTTTGTTTATGATCCCCTATATTTTCTAATGCAATTTTTATTTTAATTCCAAGTGAAGTTCATTCATGGGCTAAAACATTTTCAGATCAATGTAGATGTAAGTAGAGGAGTTCTGGAAAAGTATCACACAGCTGTGTTTACAGTGAAATATAGCCGATCATGCTGTAATTTGATAATGCTATTCATATTCATGTCGTTATATGTAATTGCTTCACCATTCATCGTGAATATGTTATAAATTTCTATATGATAAAAGAGTGATATACACTGTAGTTCACTGGTACCAGCTTTCTAAGGGCGCAAACATTTCGGTGAAAAATGGTCAATTTCAACATGAAACGCAAAAAAAATTATGTTATAGATAGAATATCTGCTTTATTTTAGCTACCATGTCTATCTCATCTCTTGAGGTAGAAAAGTAAATGTTTATTGTGGCTGCGCCACTCATGAAATACCCTCTTTTCTACTTCACTCTATGAAACGAACATTGTATTTGTCAAGGAAAGACAGATATCCTCTATTTATATATATTTCCAACTATGTTTTAAAACGCCTTTCTGATTTGATCTTGATTATGCCTGCCCATATTTCTTGTAGCGTTGTATGGTTTAACCATTTTGAACTGTTGTAAACCTGTTTGCCAATTGCTCAGCAATCCATAGTGAAAAAATATCGTAAGATCACTTGAGGGACAAAATATTTTTCAAAGAACTCTTTTTCACGAGCTTCATCGTGACATTTTAGAATGTCAACATATATATTCCCGTTGTTTGACCACGTGATGGGGGAGAAATCATTATTTTGAACCAAGAGGAACACTTAAAAAAGCATTTAGTACGCTTACTTATTCGGCCCGATTTAGCAAGTTTACCAAATAAATTAGTAAGGTTATTAAATAGACCGAACTAGTAAGCTTACTAATTCATTTAGTAAGCTTTCTAATTTAAATCAATTTTGGTTAGCTTACTAAATAGCTGCCTGAATTAGTGAGCTTACTTATTAGAACAGCGATTGAAGTCTCACTTGCCAAAAAGGCAAGTCTAGATTTGAAGTCCACTAAAAATAGCCATTTCTCTGAGACAGGGAGACTGAATATTATTCCTTGCTCTAGATGAAATTCTAAGGAGACATCTAGTGTTCCGACAGTGTGAACAAGTTGGTCACTTGATACCTCCCTCTCGCTCTCCCCTTCTTTGTTGCTTCCTCACAGTGGTTGTATGCTGAAGAGGACTGAGTCTGTAACAAGTCACTGTTTGTTAGAGTTCAGTAGACATGTAATCTGTCAGCAACAAACTCAGGCTACAACCTTTCCGAAACAGGAGCCAAGTCTTTTTTAGGTATGCTGTGTAGTGAACAGCAGTTGATTCATGGATTGTTGCAAGTGGGTTTCTAGGTCTTCATCAGACTTTGTCCCTTCTACATATCTGCTATTGTTATAAGTGCAGAGTTACAGGATAACAGTTGTTTAGAACTGTAACGAACTTTTCATGAAGTTTGTATGTTAAGGACCAGGGGCCACCTGCACAAAGTCTCTTGTACTTTAGCTATCCTTTACCCATAATGGTAACATTGAGTTACAATCACCTAAGAAAGTTGTGTAAAAGAAGGCACAGACCTTTATGGTGTGCAATTGTTTGTTTATTTGAGGCAGAAATACAGATTCCCTGGTTGGATAGCCCTGCAACTAACATATCAACAATGACTGCTCAGTTCCAGCAACAAGGTGCATGGCTCCACATTCATACAGAGAACCCTACTACACATTCCTCACTCACTCCAGTATTCTGGAACAATATCAGTTGCTAAACAGTCATCCTTTGAACCCTCGTGCCATGGCTTGTGTACCAACAGGTCACTCCATTATTACTCTTGGTCCCAAGTGAGTCATTTGCTTGTGTTTTTATGTTTTGGCAAAGACATTTCCTAGAGAAAGGTTCAACTGTTCCCTGATGTGTTTGTGTCGTGTGATTTGTATCAGGCCGGATGTATCCTCTAGCTTTGAGTTCAGGGTGAGATGTGTGGAGAGTGCAGCAGTGGATTTAATACATTCAGAGTGGTTTACAATCACAACCCACAGCATGTCATACTTGATTCAAGGAAATAATGTATTGCATGTGGGAACATTTATTAAAATTATGGTTTAGCAAGATAGCTCCTAGGTTTTTTATCTTCCTAACAACGACGCGCCATCACAGTATTTCTAGTCTTGTGGTTGTTACAGGTGTCCTGGATGAGGTAAATTGTTGCCCATTGTCATTGTTAAGGAGTTAAACCTTCACTACAAGTACTTGAATAAGGTAGAAAATAACTAATAAAATAGAGGATAAGGTTGTCTCTGTTGTCTTCCAGGTACCTGACCCAGCCAGCTGACCTCAGCGGGGGTGCAGACAAGTCCCCAGGGTCAAGACGCAAGTACAAGTATGAGGGGCGGCACCTGACCCAACCCATCACCCCGGAGGAGATGAAGGAGGCGGAGGCAGTGTCCACCCCATCCACCACCAAGCTGGGGGGTTCGATTGGGGACAGGTGAGGGAAGGGGAGAGGAGCAGTCATGAGGGTAGTGGGGATGGATAGGATAAATGGATAGGCAGCTTTAATGAGTGGACAAGGTGAAGTTTGCTGTCCCATATAGTGAGGACCTTTTCAGTGATTTATACAGTTATGATTTAGTCACTCTTAGACAATTGATTATTATATCATTGATTATCGTTGCTTATGTGGCTACAGATACAAATATAGCCCAAACTCTTTTCTCTGTGTCTGCAATATGAAGTCTTAGTCTGTATATGCCCATAAGTGATATATTTCTCCTTTATGTACAGATTGAATGCGCTGAAGAAGTCTGGAGATGAAGACTGGCGGCGACGTGTCCCCAAGCAGCTTGAATTTGACACGCCAGTAAGGCTGCGTGACAAGACAAAGCTTGCAGACCTGGAGCGACCATCTAGCATTGCAGACAGACTGAATCAGCTGGATGAGTCGAAGGGCGGTTGGAAGGAGAGAGTGGAGGAGAAGGATCAGGAGAAGTTCACTGTCAAGGGGAAGCTCGGGAGAAGTGAGTCTTCTGAGTACATTTATTATTACCCGCCTTTTTACCCCCAATTTTTTTTCCGTACCAGAACTCAAAAAGCGTAAGACCAAGCTCAATGAAACTTGGTATATAGAACAATCTTAATGTGAAGTGGTGTCTTTGAGTTTTCAAATTCTTCATTCTTTTATTTTTGGGTGTTTCCTTGTGAAAATAACATTATTTTGGTTTTCTGAACAAGAGCTCAAAAAGCATAAGGCGTAGCTCATTGAAATTTGCTTTATAAAACAATTTTATCTGTAGTGGCTCTATTTTAGGTTTTCAACTTATTCTTACTTTACTCCTAGCAGTTTCCATGGAAACATTTCTTTGAATTTTGTTTTTGAACCAGAACTAACAAACCAGAAGGTCTAGCTCAGCGAAACTATGTATGTAAACAATCGGCATGTGTAGTGGTGCCTTTTTGGATTTCAACTTCTTCTAAATTTTAGTGGCAACTGTTTACATGAAAACACAAGTTGTACAATTTCCAGGGTAGAACCTTAAAACAATAAAACTAGTGATGTTAAACAATCATCTTCTGAAGGATAAATTGATTTCTAGCATCATCTATATTTGACTATAAGATATAATAATATTTCATTTTTAGCATTGACTATAATTGACCTAAAAGTTATCATAAGCTATTAATAAGTCATTAAACAAAACAATGATTTTTCTTCTTTTAGCTGGAAGTTTCAAAGAGAGCCCTCTTGTCACCAGATTACGTCAGACACCAAAACAAGCAGGTGTCACTGCAGGTGAGAATTAATATGCCTACATATGATATTTAACACTGTCTGCCATTGGTTGCACTATTGCAAATATTTTTAGGAAGCTTGTAGCTTGACCAGGCATTGTTTGTACCTAAGATTTCATGAATCAGTACATAACTGTCCTGCAACCAATTTTGAATGAAGTTCCGACTCAACTTGACATATGTTTTGATAATAACCATCCAGAATGAATCTACACTTAGTGAAGACCTCTGTAACCTTTATATGGATGTGTTGAGGAACTTGGTTTTAGATCCCTTGCTAGATTTCTCCCAATCATTGGAGCTGATATTTTTGTGGCGACTTTCATAATCTTACCATTTTTATTTAGGCAGACTAGGTCAACAATATTAAGAATGCTGATGGTGCTATGAAACTTTATCTCAGCCTCATGGCTGGTATCCAGTATTTGATGTTTATATGTATTAATGTTTGTCTCCAGATCCCTCATCTAACGGTCCTTCCCCAGTTTCCTCCCCAACATCCCCATCTAAAGAGTTTGCTGTTGTAACCAAGAAAATTGCACTCCCAAAGGAAATCATCTCAGGTATGGCAATCTAAAATTGTCCTCACATCATATAAGAATTCGAAACCTACCAAATTTTCAGTCTTCTAAATCCTCATAGTACAGAATGGAAATTAAAGTTATGAAAGAAGATGTCATTATTCAAGCATCTATGATACACTAAGTTGAGTAAAAAAAATCCTAAATTCTAATCAATGCTTATTTTGTAAGCGATAAGCGTGGTTTATGCCACCTCAGAGTAACATCCCAGAAGAAAGATCTTGTCACAGCAATAAGTAATGTTTTGTCGTCAATCAGTATGAAAAGTATTAAAACTAATATGTTGGTTTCTGTAGGTAATGAGTATAATGCAAATATTCTACCACCAGGTCCAGCCCCAGTGAAAACTGAGCGTGAGAAACAGGCAGAGCTGGAAAATGGGGCAGTTAAGGAGCCAGTCAAGGTAGCTGTACCTCAAATGGACAGCGAGGCTATCGACATGTTCTTCCAGACCAAGGACATCACCGAGATCACAGAAAAGATTGAGGTTGACATTGATGATTTCAATGAGATTTTCATGAAGGCAAATGAAATGTAAGTTGAATTGGTTAATAACTGTCTGAATTTCATCGAAAATGAAGCTTTACATACCTCATGTCCAAGATCTTTTTGTTTTCTTCAGTCTCTGTTAGTCAGATTGAAAACTGATGTTCCGAGGAATAGATATTACAAAATATTGCCCTGACCAGGACTGTCTTGTTTTGTGGGTTCCCCTCTGGTCGTATGACAGCCTGTATAGGTGCAGTTTAGTGAAGACAAAACCTTTTCATTAACACATTAAAAAGGAAAGAAGGTGGTCATGTGGAACCATTTACAACTTACTGCCCCCTAGACTCTGGTACCAAAAGATTTTCCTGGAGGCTTTGTGATTGGTTAACTCAACATACGCCAGCACCTGTACCTTTATAAGCTGTTTGTATTCAGTATTCAGTATTATAAAATTCTATTCCCTTGAACACGGTTCATTTCAATCAGACTGAGCTGTGAATCGTTACAAAAAATAAACAAGGTGATTAAATAACTCCAATTATTAACACTAACCTTGTTATTCTTTGGCATATATCATAGAAGTATAAATATATTTTATATCAACAATCATGAATATCTGTAATGATAAATGGTCAACTAATATGTATTTTACATCATTATGCAAAGACAAACCTTTTGTACTGAAGATGATAAAACACTGAGAAAAGGTATAGATGAGTCCACACTTACATTAAACCCACCAATTGATGCTGAAATAGTCCATCATTATTGCAATTGCCGTTTGCAATAGACTTATGATATTTCTAAAATCAAATCTGGACTAAAAGTCATCCCTAACTATCAAGTTCTGACAAGAATTATAACATAATTATACATGTTTTTAAAATATGTCTACAACACATATCTTTACATCTCCCCCAGGTTGCCAGCAGTGAGAAGAGCGCGGCCAGCGAGAAGCAAGTCCCTTAAGAGTCGGAACCACCTGAAGACCAGGTCGCTGCACCTGGAGCTCAAGGACGAATACCTCGAGATCAACCGAGGCGTCGCCGAGAAGGAGTTCAAACGCATGAAGAAGGAGACATGTGAGTAAATAGTGGATTCCTATGACGTCTCCCAAAGCCTTCAATTAGATAGGGTTCCAAATTAGAGTTATTCTAAAAACACTTTCATAACATAATTGACTCCTTTTCTTGTCTAATCTGCTTTCCCTACCATATTGAAGTTCAAACTTGGTTTGATATCAATACCAAAAATTGACATCGACATTGAAAACATGAATCCCAAAAGTATGAAATGTCTTCCAAACCAGATGGCGATATTGAAGTTGATGTTTTGTTTAGCATTTCTTATATCTGTCTAACTTTACTGTCCAGTGCTGAAACATGCGAACGTGATAATTTTTAGCAATCGTTGTGATTGTTGTATTGTTGCAATGCTCCTCTTCTGCAGTATCTAAGGACGCAGGGTTTGCCCAGGAGGCTCTAGCTGGTCTAGCCAGCAAGGAAAACTTCTCCAAAGTAGCGCTCAAAAAAGCTGAAACGTCCACGCCAGGCGGAACCCTTGGATACCAACCCTATCGCGATCTCATGCTGCTTCATGTCAAAGGTCAGTTGCATAGATTAGATATGCAGTGTCATAAACTTTCATATTTTTGCAATGTTTTATCTTCAATACAGTATGCATCACTCAAAATTTGTTCACGTGCAACTTTGACATTGACATAGTGGCTAACAGAGTAAACAGCTTTTATTGTAATGTGTAGCAAACACTGCTTGAAGCTTCCTTCCTTGAGGACTGATATTCGCCATGATCATCATGTTTTTAACTATTAAAGTCCATCAATTTAATCTTTTATTTATGAATTTGTGAACGGCAAAAGGACTATACTTCAATAAAATTTTGATGTATAATCAACTATGGCAGCATTATAGAAATTAAACAACTTCTTACAGTATTCAAGTGTTTATAATGATATATGTCTTTACAAAGAATGTGATCTCCTCCCAACCAGGTCGACGCCAGATCCAGACCCGCCTAGTAGAACCGTCCGCAACCTCCATCAACAGCGGGGACTGTTACGTGCTGGTGACCAGAGATAAGATCATCAACTGGGTCGGAGACTTCTGTAACGTCATTGAAAAGGCTCGGGTAAGGCAGTTTATCAAAGCTTTTGCAATTTGGAAGAGCCGATTGTTCTACAAAAAAATCATACTTTGTCAATATGATAAAAAAACTTCCTTGAATCTTCAGATAATTCAGACCAATTTGTGCTAATGAATTGATATTCATAGAACTACTCATCTAGAATGACTTAAGATGAGACATTGGAGGCATTTAGAAGGGTGTAGAAGATCCTATGAACTAAACTGATAAGTTATTCCTTGAAGAGCATTATTGTAACATTCTTAAGTGGATAATTTCTGATAACATCATTTTTACTGATTCATGTCTCCCCGCATTCCAGTCGGCAGACATCGCAATTTTCATCCAGCAGAAGAAGGACCTTGGGTGTAAGCTTGGTCAGGTGGTCACCGTGGAGGAGAGCAAGGGCCACCTTGGGGCTGGCAAACACTTTTGGACGGCCATCGGGGGACGGAAGGAATATCAGGGTGAGTAACCCCATCATGATGTTTATCTGAGCCTAGAAATTTTTGTGTGTATTATGTATTTTCTAAGCAAAGAACGTGGAAATTCTCTTAGCACCAGAATGGCGTAGGTATATGTAGGGAGGCCCTGGCACCCCTGCAGAGAACTCTGTTTAGCTAATTCATCGTATCAGTGTTAAAATAAGCCTGAGGGTCCCTTAGAGGTCATGTTATTGCAAGGCTTGTTTTTGCTCCCCATCGTGCAAGGGTCTTCTAAGAGGCTCATCTTAACCATTTGTTGACCTAGCCCGAGTCATATTTGTTCTGTTTATGACCAGCATTTGGACAACTCTTTGTGCTTGTTGATAGAATTTGCTCCACCTTGTACATATGATATTGTTAGCACTGAATCTCTGTGCGCAGGCTGCGGCCCTGACGAGGAAGACGAGCTGTACGAGACCCACATCATCCGCACCAACATGGTGTACCGACTGGTGGACAACTCTCTCATCCCTTACGAGGAGTACTGGGGCTGTACACCTCGCTTCTCCATGCTCAAGAAGAACGAGGTATGTAGTCCATTCATATACAATCACAAACAACTAGAGGATATTATATGAATGTCTATGACATTCTATACAATATAAGATATAAGTATTTATATATTAGGTTTTCTGAGGGAAAGAGCGAGAGATATACTAATATTTGGTCACGGGTGTTGTAAAGATAGTATGTCATGGGCATGAATGTGATATTCTGTTCATTATTGAAGTCACAAAATCAAAGATAATAATCAAAATCAATATCCACCCATTTGGAATGCAATGTCATATGCGAAATTGCAACGACAAAGCATTGTTTGTGACGTGACGTCCCAATACAAAAGTGATATTTTGCCCTAGTCTACACAGACCAGCCTCAAGAATAAGTTTCAGTTGGTGACTTTATTAGTGGCAAACCATTGTGAGAGGGCACTCTTCCAGAACCACATCCTCTTATCAAAGGGAATGATCCCTAGAAAGTCAATAACTGAAGGATAGTCAGAATATGTCAGGCCTTACTGTTGAAGGGTTATTTCTCCCATATTTATCTGATAACTGTACAGTATCCATCTCATTTGACATGCCTTATATTAGAAAACTTTGAATCTGCCAGTCCATGTGTACACTGTGTATGTATGTATGTTTGTCTGTATGTATGTGTGATGCAGGTGCTGGTGTTTGACTTTGGTGGAGAGATGTACGTGTGGCAAGGGAAGACCGTCACCATGGACCAGCGCAAGATGGGACTCAAGCTGGCTCGCAAACTCTGGGAGAGAGGCTACGACTATGAGGACTGTGATATCAACCCCCTTTGTCCTCTCGCAGGTTTGTTAATATATCTTAGTACTCATTGAATATAAATTCTGATATTATTTTGAAAGGTATTGGAAATAAGGAAGTTGATTATCTGTAAATCCTTGTTGTCTGTTTACTGAATACATCTAGTAAAGCTCTCAAACATCTGTCAAGGAGGAGGTTTATTGATTCTATCACTTAAACTAGCCTGGTAACACAGAACCTTTGTTTTGATAATGACGCTTCAGACCAATTTTCTATCACAGTATCAGGGCATCGGGCACAGATGTTTTTGAACACTTCATTTTTTTTTAAATACTGAAACAGTGAAACAGCATCTGCCTTTTTTGAGCTTGTGGACTTGTTATAAATAAAATCTCTGTTCATCTGTCTAATATCTGTACAAATGTTAAATGGCAGTTTGAAAAAGAGAGTTTCAATGATCTTCGATCCTGCTAAAGTTTGTGAACATTCAAAAGAATGATGTGCCTTGTTTCAGATGAAGACTGCAAGATTCCTGCAAAGAGCACCGAGCGACCTCCATGGGCACTTTTTGGAAAGGTCAACCAAAACATGGAGACAATCCTATTTCGAGAGAAGTTTGCTGATTGGCCGGATTCATCACGGCTCATTCAGGTCAAGGATGTTCAATCTCCCACACAGAAGGTGAGATTACAGACGTCCATTATTTTCCTGCTAGTGTAGTAATACTCTAGGAATATATGCCTCAGATTTCTTCAGTTTATTGACAGATGCATGGTATTATCCACTGTCTGGAATCTCAACAGTTCCACATAATCCAAATTGATGATTCATCTAGATTTCTCTGTTTTCTTGGTTGACCTTGAATCTCTATCTAATTATATCAGCTGATTTTGGTCAACATCCCAGAATGTGTCTACTGTATGTCAAAACAAAGTAAGTTAGGGAGGAGCTCTGTGTTGCTAGCCTGGTATGCCTCTTCTGATGCACAGGGTGAAGTTGTGGAGCTCCAACCCTACGACGCTAAGCTGATGATCCCCATTAACAAGTCACCTGTCACTCTGCTACTGGAGGGATCACATGTCGGGCGGGGGACCAAGTGGTGAGTACTTCCTTGTAGATGTTGACCATGAAATGTGGTTTAAACTGTACAATGGTAATAGTGCCCTCAACCAAGACCCAGTTACAAGTGCATAGATCGAGTGCTCGTCTCTTTCCTATAAAATTTGCCAGTAACTGATAGAGCTGTACTGTTCATCGAAGCAAACATACATTTATGCGTATCACATTAAAGTCTATATTTTGAATAAATAAACCCATAGAGTAATATATTTATTGAAAAAGTTCAGAAATGGTTTAAATCTTAAAACTAGCATAAAGTTTGTAGTTGATGAAACTAACTGTGTGAGATTGTGTGATAGGTTTGAGGACATGGAAGGGTTTATCCGGGAGGTGGACATCTTGACTCTTGGGGTGTCTGTGTGGCACGTTATGGAGTACGATCACTACCAGATCCCGGACACCAGCTACGGACAGTTCCATGAGGGAGACACATACGTTGTGCGCTGGCAGTACATGATTGCTAATGCAGGTATGTCAACTTGCATCTTTGTTGTGTCTTCACGTTTATTTCTCTTTAAAGAGAAAGTAACATTTGTAAAGATGGTTGAAATACAAACATGAGTTGTAGATATTCAGGCTGTCAGTTGCTCAAGCTGTTGGTTGCAGGTTGTTTAATTGTCTACATCAGTGGTTGATTTTTTTCGAGCATAGTAATGGTTGATACGGGATTATTCAAGAACATTACATCAAAACAACACATCATTTCTGCTTATGTTCATTTTTCTTTCTGATAAATCAAATATTCTTCTATTATTATCTTGATTATTCTTTCACCCAAACAAGACCATTTGAGATGAAATTAAAAACTTCTGAGTAACATTTGTTTCTCACAAAATTGCTTCAAAAGCAAAGACTCTAAATCATTTCTTTATGTTAAGTACATTTATTTGCAGGCATGCGTACATTGAAGGGGCAGGCAGCCCGGCACTCGCTGACCGGGAGGGAGAGATGTGCCTACTTCTTCTGGCAGGGGAAAGGGTCGACCATAAACGAGCAGGGTGCCTCCGCTCTCATGACGGTAGAGCTGGACGAGGAGAGAGGGCCACAGGTATTTTCACTGACCATAGCTTTATGCTTGTGTAGTATACAAGATATGAAGTGCAGAAGGCCCAATCACCCAGAAAAAGACAATTAATTCTTCCTTGCCGATAAGGAGAAATGCTCATATCCAACTAGATATTTGAGGCAAAACAGAAAGGCCTTGGATTATTATATTGTTTAAACATTGTTGCTGAGACTGATTGAAATATCAAATGATGAAGTACCCAACTCACAAGGATCAAAGTTCAAATCTCTGAAGGTGTTATAATTACACATATCATTCCATCACCCATGACAATCACTTGCCAGTATATTAGATTATATTTTGAATCCTGCCTCTTCCTCTGCAGATCCGTGTCGTCCAAGGCAAGGAGCCGCCATGCTTCCTGAACCTCTTCGAGGGGCGGATGATGGTGCATGTTGGGAAGCGCGAGGACGCCAGCACAAACACGACAGGTTCATGGCGCTTCTACTGTGTGCGTGGAGAATACAGCAACGAGACTTGTCTTGTGGAGATAGCCCTGTGTACTGACAATCTCAGGAGCCGCTCGTCTTTCATTCTACTCAGTGTCAAAACAGGACTTGTGTATATATGGCATGGAGCAAAGTCACCCCAGCATACACGCGAGATAGCTGTCAAGGCGGTCGAGAACTTGAAAGAAAAGTAGGTGTTTGTCTTTGAGGAAATTATTGATATCTATATATGAAATATGTATTGAAAAAGTACAAAACTTTGACTTGTAGCAATATGGAGTGATAAGTTATAATGATGATTCTTTGTCTAACAATTGACATTGAAATGTCATATCAATTATTTATACAGTTTCAAGACAATGTAAACGTGTTTCCATGTAGACACTAATTCAGGTATCAATCATACAATTAAACAAGGAGATAACTTAGCAGCCAATAGTTAGACCTTTCAATTAAGTTGTATTGTTACCAACTTGTTATGTGTAATTACTGTTTCAAATGGGTATACTTTCTGTGCGTGTTAAAATCCTTTTATATATCTTTAAATAATATCAAATGTAAAGTATTTCAAATTGATTGTTAATTCATGTAATGAAAGAAAGTGAATATTCCCTCATGAATACTACACAAACTAACCCAACTTTATTGTTCCTGTCATAAAAGGACTGACCAAATATTTCTTTGATTTTGTAACCTTTGTTTATATTATTATGATATATTGAACTGATCAATGTCCCCTCTGCCCGGCAGGTGCCCCCTGGAGGTTGGTCTGGACGAGCGGGCCAGTCTGCTGGTCACCCAAATGGATGAGGGCCAAGAGAAGCCTGAGTTCTGGGGACCCCTCGGCGGGCGGCCCCGGGGATCCTTCCTCTCCCTCCTCTCTGGTGAGTGCAATGTCTCTTCTGAAAAGCGTTTTCATTTGGCTATTTCACCCTCTCTCGTCAAATCAAAGAAACAACACTAAAAGTAATTGAATTACCTAAATAGTTTCAGAAAAATCAGGTTTGTTAAAGTTGTCATTGAATTATTTAGTATCATATTGATAGTTTAAATTGCTGTTAAAACATTTATCACCATGATTTGCATAAGAATGCTATTATTTGAAAACTTGAAAACATTTCTTTACTTTCTTGATGTCTAACTTATTGACAATATCCATGGGTCAATTCATATAAGCATTGGTTCATCATTAATATATTAATGTTATTTTCTTCTTAACCCCCAGATCCCAGACCCTTTGACTACACAGTGAGGCTGTTCTATATGTGCAGCGTGTCGGGTGTGTTCAAGGTGACAGAAGTACTGTATGAAGGAAGAACCAGCGATCTCACCAACCCCTTCCCCTTCCTGCAGGCCGACCTCTACAATGAGTCCATCACTCAACCAGGTACAAGTCACTTTGTCACTCCTCAGTCCTGTGACTTTCAGTTGCATTCCTCAACCAGGGACTCAACTCTCCAAGAAAAGCATGAGTCAAGTTTTTCCATCACTGACTTATCTGAACCTTGTGAAGCACCTAAATTCATGGTTTGAATGCAGAGCCCTCTATGGCAATAAGTTGCAACCTTATTAAGATTTCTCATTTGACTATCATACTTGGAGAGCTTAGAGAGCAGGCACAAAAAAGTTAATGAAATGCAGCAAGTATTAAATCAGCCAGTCAGTGTGACTGTGTCAAGTTATGCCTTGTAGGGGTAGTTGACAGATACACAACAGATCTGCAGACTCCTCAGTCAGTGTGTGCAGTGATTTCTGAAGGGAGGTCTGAGTTAAATGGCATCACTCATTGAGAACACTACACATTATTTCTTCATTTTGAAGTCAGTTTCTTGTGGCAGATATCTCCAGAGTTATGACCCATGACCTCATTCACGATGTCTAACCTATCAGAGTTCCCAAGGCCCTTAGAGCTTTAGGAGTGCTAAGTCTATATTACAAGCCTTCGATTAACTTATGGTATAGCTGTTCTATTCCAGTATTTCTTCACTGACTGTTCGAACTGTGTGTATTTCAGCTCTGTTCCTAGTGGACAACGACCACGAGGTGTATCTGTGGCAGGGGTGGTGGCCGGTGGGAGACGAGGAACAGGAGAATGTGGCTACAGGCTCTGCCCGGGCCAGATTCGACACTGACCGCCGATGTGCCATGCACACAACAATCCAGTATTGCCAGGGTGAGTGGTCAGGGGGTCAGCTCTTTCCCTTTCATCAGTTGTATACAGCGTCAGAGCCCTCAAGGAACATCTTGGTTTATGCCTGCACTGCTTACAATAGGGATTATATGGTTATCTTTCTTTTCTTATCATGTGGATTATTTACAGTTCAATTAATTCGTTTGAATATTCTTAGAAAACTAAATTCAACTGCAGGCCAAGTCAACTCCAAACTAATTCTAGGTGACAACATTTTCAAGGCTTCAAAACTTCACGAAATCTCAGTTGAGGCAACTTCACACCCTTCACACAAAAGACAAATATTGTACCAGTTAAAATAAATCCTCTTATCACTTGTAAACAGGAGACTAGAGTCTAACGTACTATAACCACATTCTCTTCCCATTTTGCAGAAAAGAACAGCAGCAAGCCCCCGAAGGCGTACCTTGTATCTGCAGGTGTTGAACCAAAGTCGTTCACAAACCTCTTCCCGTACTGGCAGGTTGATGAGTCTGTGCAAGAGATCCAGAAGTTGGTGAGTCAGTCTCTCAATGGCTTATATTCACAGGCTGGGGTTTATCCATAGAGAGACGTGAGTGTTCTTCTTACGACAGCTTTGGTGCTAATCATTTTTACAATCTCTCTTACCCAGTTTTTAGTGGGGAATAAGTGCTTAAAACAATGGCAAATTTTCCGTTTGTGTTTGATGTAAAGATAATGTTTTGCTGATACAGCTATTATTCTTCTTTTATTTTCCATCATTCTATTGTTCTACTTGTATGTTAAATGCACAAGTAACAGAAATTAACAAATAGGTGTATCCCCTTATATTTCTTTTAACAGGGAAAGAATCCTGACCTAGTATTCCAACATGAATTTGTGAATAAAAACCTTGTGTATTTCAATTTACCATTTATGGATGAATAAATGTTAATGATCTATAAACCTTTTTCACCTCCAACGAAATATGTATCGGAGGCAAGGAGTAATCCCCAATTTCTCCCCTCAGGATGGTAAGACAGAGGGATCATGTGACCTGGTGAGTGAGGTCCTTGCAAGGCTGAGCAAGACACAGTACACATTGGATGAGCTACTGGAGCGCCCTCTACCAGAAGGAGTTGACCCGCTCAAACTGGAGTGGTACCTGGACGATGACACATTCCAGGTGAGACACACAGACTCTAGGGTCTTGTCAAAATGTTCATATCTCTATGATTTGATCACGCATTAGTCCAGAAGAAGTGTAGAAAACTTTATGATGACTTTGTTGAGGTAGGGTGATCAAAATTAGATTATGAAAAAATAAAAATGTAACTTTTCCCTACTTATAAATAAAACATTATCAGCAACAAATAAAAAACTGTTAAATTTCTCATTGCAGGACATGTTTGAAATGAGCAAGGATGAGTTCTATGCATTACCCATCTGGAAACAGAGACAACTGAAGCAGCCGACTGGTCTGTACTAGCCGCTCAAACATCATCTATCATCTGGAGATATCACTCATCATGTGGAGACCTTTCAACCAGATTGACCATCCATCAGAATCCTCAACCACATCATTGTGGCCACGCATCATAAAGCTTCATGCTAGACAGGGTACTTACATGCAAGACAATCATGCTTTGCCCTGGGATCATCCTTACTCCCTCTGACTGCATGTATCATCAGAAAAGCACTTTCATAGACTTGTAAGAAAGAACTGGTGCTGTTGAATCAAGATGTATGAGGCTGCACCACAGACAAACTTGGGTGTGTGATCTTTAGGGGTCACCTCTTATTCATCCGTGTGGCATGGGAGGTATGGCCTCAGGAAGATGAATGAATCACATCGGACACACTTCTGTGATATTAAGGGATATGTGATGACAATGACCACATCAGGCAAATCTGTGATTAAGACTGACCACATCGGCACCAAGGGGCATTGCGATCTTCCAGATCATCTATCCAGCTATGCAATGTTTGTGATCACTGAATTACTGACCTATTTTTTTTGGCATCAGGGAATATAATCCTCCCTTAATGGCTAATACATCTCCAGGTGTTTACTCTCTTCCAGTGACTATAACTGAAACTAGTGTGAGAGTTTACTGTGTATACACTTGAGAAGGTTTACCATGATTGGGACACTGTCGCCAGATTCCTCCAATGACTTTGACTGACAGGGTGCTATGTAGTGTAATGTGTGACATACATTGAAAACCACGTACATTTCAATCGGAGATCCTCTCAGTGCTGCCTTACCAATGAACGTAACCTGTCACGGGGACATCCATGTCACCTTGTGCTTTGTCTATTGTGTATGTGTCTTCCACACAACTGTGTCTAACTCGTCTGTCTGTCTGTTCAGTGTTCGTCTGTCCAACCAAAATGGCAGCCTTACCATAGTGAAGTATCTCAAAGTGGTGTATATCTTCGCGAGAATTGTTTTTTTATCATTGTTTGTTCAGAGATCTCATAATTTGCAATATACGTGTTGAAATAGATCTGAACATTATGACTAACAATGAACTAACATGTCAGTTTTGAGTGTTGAACAGTGTCATTTTTTATGGGCTCAAACCTTTTTTACTGCCCTGTTGGTGAAATGAAGATGAAATGTCTTTGAATTCTGGTTCAAGTATCAGATTGCAGTGCTGGTTGACTTAGTGCTATAACAAGCAACTAAAATAATTACCAATAGCCCTCTAATGCCCTGTGTGAAAAAAGGACTTTTATTCCAGGTAAATGCAAATAAATATTTTTACGAACTTATTCATCTACATATGAATATTTCTAGAAAAGATATATGACAACACATATCCTTAGAAATGAGAAATTGTATATCCTTTGTTTAAGAGTTATTTGAATTGGGCTAAGCATAATGTATCTGAATGTAATTTTGCAATGTACTGCCTATTCCTTTGTAAGAAGTCATATTGTAGTTGATAGATGCCTCTTGATATACATTGCCACTACTGCTTATTTGTGACCTAAAGCATTCTGTGAACTCAGGGGTTAGACCTGATGCTTGATAATATTGGATCAACAGTGAGCTTGGTTTGTACCCATCTTCTGTGATTTGACCCTTCATAATCTAACAATTGTACATATATAGCCTGCTGTAATGTATTGCTTCACCCTCACTGTACAGATTGAACCACTAGTGTACATATATACATCATCACTACATTAAAGTCAACTTGAATATCAACCTGAGTTCTGTTGTACTGTGGTGTATTAATGTATCAAATAATTTCATCTTTTCACTTCTGACATTTTTAATTTCTCCCTTGGAAGATTTGCTATACCTGTGTTGAATTTAAATGGCCATTGTCTGCATACATCCTACATTTGAATAGAGAACAAGTTATATGGATTTACAACTTCTTTATTTCATAATTTTTAGCTTATCAGACCTGAAAGGTCAGTATGGCTTACAGCATGGCCTGTCGCCAATAAACCTTTCAACGTTACAACTTCTCCTCCAGCACTGTTGTCAACTAAAGCTGACACTTTTTAGTGATGAATACCTTTCACCTAGGAGATGCTATTTTGGGTCTGACCCTTCCTCACATATTGGCGTGACAGGCATTATCCATAAAATCTTAAACCCCCTTTTATGTAGGGGCAGGGCAGGGCGACCATCCTCAAATCTCAAGAAAGATAAATTTTTTGAAAATAACTTGGTTTCTTGGTGGCATTGAAACTGAGATGTGTAAATTTCTTTGTCCTGCCTCAAAACAATAAGGGCAAGGAAGGGATGCAACTTACGGGTGATAAACCAAAAACAAATTGGCATGGAAAGTTAAATTCTGATGTGTATCTCAGGTTAATATTGATGCTAATAATTAATAACTATCTTATACCTAATCCAACTGAAACTTTGTGTTGACATGCCCTCACCAATGCAAAATACCAGTGTAAAGTTGATGGCTCATAACTATGATAGAGACCACATAGGCGATGTCTTATTATTTGATGTGTACGTCTAAAAATTAAGCAATAATAAATTATGTAGTAACTGATGAGCTGCAGGGTCCATGGCTCTTTTTTTAATGTTTAGTTATTCAATTAAACATGACTTTACATTATTATAAAAGTCTCTTTTTCACAATCAAATTCCAGACAGCTACAAATCAGCAAGGTAACTAAAGCGACTATGTAGATTCTTGACTCGTAGTTCTCCCTGGTGACCTGATGGGTAAAGTTTTGTTTAGGTACAAAACTTGAATGATATTGAGTTACCGGTATATGGAAAAAAGATCCATAAATTTCAGCTACAACAACACTAACACATTCTTTCGAGCTATAATCATGTGCAGAAGCAATCAACTATTTGAAGACATTTGGCTTTGAAAAATCATATTGCCCTGAAATATAGCATATCCTTTAATCAGTATTAATAGTAATTAACATATCTAACTAAGGTTTCAATCCCTCATGATGACTTCTTAACAGAACTTTAAAATATAGGCACTGGATACTTTTTTTCTAAAACCAACTACAAAAGACAAAAAAGATTACGAGCAAATAAACACTATGATTTATTCTCAGTCTTTTTGAAACATAACAACAACAATGAACAATTGCAGACTGTGTCTGTAACTACACTTGGACACTTTCAGATAAAGGCACGCTCATAGTGTACTTCAGGCTCCTTGGATTTGGATTGAATGAACTCAATGATGGAAGAAAGCTTTTGGAAGCTAAAAAGAAATCTCATAGATCAGTGAATCAGATTCGACAACTGTAAAAACTGGTTTCTTTTCCTTAATTGTCTCATCTTAAATTGACAAAGTGACACTTTTGGAATGTTTACTTTTCAAGTCCTTTTCGCACACTGATTTCAAAAGATATCCTTGTAAGAATGTCAAGGAATTTAAGTGTTGAATAGGACAATTAAGAGGAAGTGTTCATAATGATAACTTGGTGGTACCAATCAAAAATTATTATCATTCTGATCCATATAATTATTTAAATTGCGATTTCTGTAATCAGATAAAGTGCAAAAAAAGACTGAACTTGATAAAACGTGGTGTATTAAGCAGGTGTAATCTTTTTAAGTGGAAATAAAATCTGTAGGGATAGTCTTCATAAATTCATGCAATTTTAATTCTCATCATGAATAGCAGTATGTTTCACTTGGAGTATCAAAACATGCATACAACAGAAAGCACACAAATGCGAGTTGCCCCATCACTTGTGCTGACCGTTCTTTGTGAGTGTTGAGCACGGTCAGACAGATGATGTGGAATTGTAAACACATATGTTTCATCAGTTCCATAACAGTCGACAGACAAGCAGCATCAACGGATCAGTCTTTATTACTAGAATGAATCCAGTAACACTGCCACCTCAAGATGCCAAGTCAGGAATTTCTATGTCATCGAAGTTCAATAAATGTCCATTTCAATATCTGGCACAATTGTTTGGAGAATGACAATGAACATGTGGTGTTGGAGTAATCGCTTTTCTTCAACATTTAGGATGTACAAATCAGATATGTCCTCGAGTTTCTAAGGTCCATTTTTAGCTTTGAGTCTTCTTGTCCCTTGCTTCAGCAGTCGATATAAGGCTACTTTCTATTGTTTTATACATCCTTAAATTTGGCCTCCGACCAAGTCACAGATTCAGGTCACATGTTCAGGTCACTGAGGTTGTATGAGAAGCGACCGGGCTGGCTGGTCTTCTTCACCTTCATGGACTGGAGCTTCTCTGGTAGAAAGGAAACCTTATTATTTACTATTTTAGTTTATATGTTACCATTTTATCACCTTTACTTATCAGTCAAAATATATGACAATCTCTCCTTACATAAGTTAAGCTTCAACACTAATAAATGACAATTTAATGCATTTGTTTACAAAGGGATATAACGCATATTTCTTTAAATCATAATTTTAACCATCAGTCAATTGCTTAAAGAAATGTTTCATGCATCTAAAATATAAAAACTTAAACCCTTGAACTCCTGCAGTTTTAAAGAACTTCAACAATATTGAAATCTTAGTTCAGTAATTATCCCAATCTCAATAGACTTAGAACAGCAGTTTTATAATATTAGGTCACAATGTTGATCTAACATCGACCGATAACAAAGGTAGCTCTTTCATTTTGCTTGTAAAAATAGGCGGTATTGTTGTGACTGTTAAAGACGCCAAATGTTATTGGTTCAATCTAAGTTCTTTCTTTACCTCATGCAATGTCAACAGTAAGTCCTCACATACAGACAAATGTTATTGGTTCAATCTAAGTTCTTTCTTTACCTCATGCAATGTCAACAGTAAGTCCTCACATACAGACAAATGTTATTGGTTCAATCTAAGTTCTTTCTTTACCTCATGCAATGTCAACAGTAAGTCCTCACATACAGACAAATGTTATTGGTTCAATCTAAGTTCTTTCTTTACCTCATGCAATGTCAACAGTAAGTCCTCACATACAGACAAATGTTATTGGTTAAATCTAAGTTCTTCCTTTACCTCATGCAATGTCAACAGTAAGTCCTCACATACAGACAAATGTTATTGGTTCAATCTAAGTTCTTTCTTTACCTCATGCAATGTCAACAGTAAGTCCTCACATACAGACAAATGTTAAATCGACCGTAATAATGAAGAACTGCCTATCAAAATTTATCCAGATTGTAATTCTCTCGGTATAAGTAAACCATATATCAGTCTCTCTCCATACCTAGTTTATTTCTCTTGTGAACAAGTGATACCCAGGGGGTCACTTATTCAGGGTTAAAGCTTCAGGCAACACAATGAGAGCTAGACTGTCTACTTACCAGAGTCTCCACCCCCGTCAGGTGAGTTAGCCCACGAGTGGGGGCGGGAAGGGGGGCGTTCCTCCGGGACTGAGGGGGTCATCCCCCGCATCAAGCACTCGGGATGGTACTGGTCCACAGCGAAGTTGTAGGACAGAGCTGCAGCAGGAAGAGGAGTCAGTGTTTTAAATATTTCTTAACATGTTTAACATTCTTTTATAATCAGCCTCTGTTTTGTTTAACTGCCCAAACAAAAACAAGTGGCGCTTGTCCCAGGGTTGCTCGAGGAGGTGACAGGCTGGTTACTTCATGGAACCACTAAAGCTTACCACCGATAGTCGCGCTAATGTGGTTAGACATTATTATATGTAAAGATGTCAATAGCCTGGTTGTCTATGTGTTTGATAGCCGTGCCCCCTCTCTTTATGACATCCCATGATAAAAGTTGTCTATTTAGTTAAAAATATTGATTCTTAAAAACATAAAGAGCTATTTGACAACTGCAAGTATTGCAATAGGGAGAAAGTCAACATATCAGCAAAAGATTTATCAAAGCATAGAAAGTTATACACTCAGGTACAAACCAATACCTTTTCCTGTAAAATCATAATATTTCGCGGGGGTTTAATTTTCGCGCTTTTCGCGCAAACTATAATGCGCGAATAATAAAACATCGCGAAACATTATGGTTATGAACGTGAAGAAAACCAATAACAGACAAATAATTTGGTTGACACATTTTATTACTCACAGGAATGTATGGTTCGTTCATTAATGACGAGTCACTAATTAGAGCTCTCACAAGTGTGTACGCTGATATGCACGTTGTTTGCAAACACAGTCATCACAATAATCCGGCCTGGCGGAATCCACTCTTGATCGCCAATATGCGTGTCCTGATGTTTTGATTGCGGTATGCTTGAGCTTCTATTCGGTGCGTATTGCGGTACAGGACCCTCGATTCGGTATATTTTCGGTTCGGTATGAAATTTCTTAGAACGAGATCTTGAGAAGTCACATCATTTGAACACTATTGTTTGTAGTTAAAGATCAAACTAAACCGTTCCAAATGTTTACTTCCGGGAAAACTTGGCGACAGGTATCGTTACCACTTCAAAACTTGAATATGTTTAATGACAATAAATAAATTTTTTTTGATCATTGACTTTTTGAATAAATATTATTGTTTTTCAAAGTTAATTACTACTAGTTTCACTGTAATCTTTGCTGCACGGTGCATGTAGTTTTGCTCACTAAATCTTTGCTACTGCTAAGTCGATGTGCGCGAAAATTAAACCCCGCAAATCAGTCATTTTTTATGTTTGCGCGAAAACACCCCGCGAAAATAAATGATTTTACAGTATTCTTTGTGCCAAGCTGATCCGGAACTGATGTAATGTATGGTACTTCCACACAAACAGAAGTTTGAAAATCAAAGGGGTCTCAAATGTTAGTAAGAATGCTACAATATAAATGGAGAACATATGAGAATATACAGAGTCCACCTACCTGCTGCTGAGGGAATGAGTCGATGCCAGAAAGGTCGCACGGCAGGCTTCAAGGTTGGATGCCAGAATGGAGCGTAGATGGCCTCCGCTGAAGTCATAATGTTTATTGGCATTTAAGACATCATGTAAACATTGTGTGTTTATATTGAACTGACGTAGATTAAGAAATCTGTCAAATTTATACACTGACTAGGAAACTATCTCTACCAACAAAATTTTGTTGTTTTGCCTGAAAGAGAGAAGAGCGAGGATGCAGTGCTGAACTCACAGTATATCTGGTGGACCAGGGCCCTCTGTTTGGAGGCCACCACGTCCGGGTCCCACAGCTGCAGCTGTCTCCTGTTGGGGTGGATCTGTCTCAACAGCTTCCTCCTGCACAGCACAATTACACCTTACACACATTAGATAACTAAAAGGGATTTAGCTATCTCTCTCTTTGGAGGCTAATGCAGGGAAAAGACAAGATACGCTTCAAACAGTTTGCAAATCATTTGAAAACTCTAACAAAATAAAAGTGAGCATATTTCCCTGCACGCCGATAACCACCAAAAGCCGTAAGTCTGTGTGGCTAGGGAACTAGATCAAGATTTAGGGCTCCTCAAATCTTTATCATCAGGGCTACCAGGAGCCTAGATTTATCTCGCTATACATAACAGTGTCTGAGAATACTTGTCCCCATTGTAAGTCCCATCTACAAAGTGAACATGATATCAAATTAATCAATGTAGAGACACCCTAAGGGCCAAACTGCGAAAAGAGCTGCTAAATGGATATGTAATAAAAACATACAATTCTTTTAGAACAATGTGATATGGTCTTTAATTTTATGATAGACAGCTAAGGCTCTTGTGTGAACCCTACTCCCCAAGAGACAAGGTGCAAACTGGTGTGTTTAATGCACAAGAGAATCTGATATCCACATCCCTGTCACAACAATGTTCACCCCACCTGAAGAACTTCCTCCAGGCAAGCTGAATTGTCAGCGCTGCTATCTGTCTCTCCCACTCTGCCTCTGTTGTGCGTAAACGTCGCCGCCGAACTGCACTGCGAGCCGTGGAGGCAATCTGCTTACTGATCTTGGTGTACCGTGATCTGTACCTAGAGATTAGAGCTACTTGGTTAGTCTAAGAGGCAGCCATTTTATGGTCAAAACAAGAGTTGTAAACATACAGTGGCTTCAATGTTTCGTAGCAGAAGTTATTATTGGTTACTCTCTTCCTTATTAGCCACATAATAAGCTTTTACTTATGTCAGTTATGTCAGTTGTGTTGTTTTTGCTATTTTTTTATTACCTTCTGCCTCACAGGGCAAGGGAATAATTAAATTTTTGTCCCCATGATGAAGGACGTTATCAAAGTAATTATCCTCCACGACAGGATGTTCGGATGGAATATCTCTTTAAATATCCTTATTTCAACCATTTTGACATTTGATAATAGGTTAAAGTCAATTTGATTACTGACTACCAATTTTTTGGACAACTCAAATTTACATTTACAATTTGCCATCTCAAAATCTCAATATTTCATACTCTCAGACGCCAAATCCAATGATCATACCGAAATTGCAGAGTTGAAAAAGGTGAGAATTATAAAGTCTTGTATGACCAAAGCCTGGTTTTGGTTTGTGGAATATTTTACAGAGGATTCTGTACAGGATTTTACCTTTGCATTATCAGTCAAAATCAATGTAATTAATTAGTCTGCAGTAACTAAAATAGATAAAACATGACCCTTGGATAAATTCTGATGGCAAACATGCTTACTTCTTGACAATGGCAACGTGTCATGCTTTATCCATAAAGTACACTGGGTCACAAGGCTGTGTCCACATGGAGACATTGCACTAATCAAGAGAACCACCCACCTCCGCCAAGCTCGCTGTATGGTGATGGCTGCCTGCACCTTCCTGCGTATTTCCCTCTGTCTATCCTGCTCCGCTCGCTTCTTCAACTGGGCTTCCTTCCGCTGAGCCAGGATTATCTCCCTTTCCGTTGGCTGATGAGGGGTTTTCCTGCAGAGAAAGTGAAATATGGACTCACTGCAAAACCTATATATAAATAAATAGGAGGCCAAGACTAAATATATAAAAATCTCTCTTCAAGCTGCATGAGATGATGCTTGCCAATCCCTGTTCAAACAAGTAAATGTCACAAACATGACAATGTTCCATACTGCAATCAAGAAATGAACCAAAATGATGAACACACATCAGAGTTTCTAAAGGGCAGTGAGCCTTGAGCATGTTTGATTTAATTCTTATTATCCTCATGAAAAAGGTACTCAATATCAAGAATGCCCTCAGCACAGAATCTGGACCATGTGATCGTTGATTTATTAATAAACCTGTAAAATGTTTGTTCTCGTTCTGGCAATATGTGATAAATAAGCTGTAGAAATAGAAATATTACATCAGTGTTACCTAACTTCACCAAGAACAATTATAAAATATCAAATTTGAAGACTCTAGTTCCAGTGGTTTATGAGCTATCACGCAATCATCATCTTAAAACCTCAGTCTTGTAGTGACCTTGAAAATCAGGTGAAGGTCAACCGGATTGAATGGTGTCTGCGTATTTTCAATATACAATGACAGACAGACATCAGACGATGCCATAATCTTATAAGGCCTTGTAGGTCTGGTGAGGTGACAAGACTCAACAGCAGGTGGTTTATCCCCTACATAAAGCACACATAAGTTCAATCATCAGTTTTAACAGTATATGATTGTAAATGATTGTGTAAACATAAATGTTGTATGAAACCGGTAATACTAAACAATCCAGAAAATTGAAAACCACAAAAGGCTTATCAACACTATTATCTTTCATATACATATTTATATATGCAATTCGATAATCCGCAGCTACTTGAAGCTAATTGAAGGAAAGTGAAATTATAAAGCTATCAAAGCCTTTAGTGAATGCAAAAATGAAAATTTCCTTGAAGTCATACCCATGACACACCTACCTCTTTGACGTTATAAAGAGCGCCATGTCACGTCACAGTCAACGTGATTACAACTGACATTCAAAGTCTAATCTGAAGAAGCCATCATGGCAGAAAGTGCTCATAAGCAAATGTGAATGTGTTTATGTACCTAATTCTACAGTAACCTAATTTAAAAAGATTCTAGAAACTTGAAAGCCCCAAAAGGCTACCGGTATATATGATGAATAGTTCTCATACAAAGTTTTGTTGAACTGGGCGTAAATTTTTTTTACTTCTGCTCAGGAAAGGATTCAGAACGACAGACGGATGAGGGACAGAGAAAGGAGCCAACCACATCCCCCTGCATTATATGCCCGGGGGATGAACATGAAAACAATGGTATATAAACATACAATTGATGTTCTTTTCTGGACCATCTTTTGTCTGCTGGTAAATTTGTGTTCACTTTGCTGGTTGTGGGCATTTTGAAAAGTTAGAAAATCTCTGTTGAACCAGGAGTTCTGCTGCTGTAACATCCAAGCAGCTCAAAACTGGACTAGAGAGTGTTGAGATCTCACAGAATCCTCGACTCCAGCAGCCTTTTCAAATTTATACTTGAAATATTCAGAGTCAAAAATCAACTAGATGCAAAACTATCAGTTTTACATATGTCCCCATGAAATAACTCTAATATCTAGCTTTCAAACTTCATTTTGAGCACTGACTTTATTGGCAGATCCATAGGGACAAAGTGTTTACGAAATGTTCTCTATCAAAAATACCACTGTCTGTATATGTATATTCATCCACTTTGGTGAGTGTGTGTTAACAGATGGTTCACTGTAGGTGTTCCTCCTTGCTCATGCCAGCTCAAATAACTCAAAAAACAAAAAGCCTTCAAAAAAAGTTGTCAATCAAGTATTGTATTTTTTATGCAATAACATTGTTGTATTTGATTATTATGTCACGTTATTTCCAACTCAGTTTTGTTTCCAATGAACAGCTCTTCTTGAAATATTCGAGTTGGTACTTCAATGTTCTATTTAACACTGTAACTAGTATGTCCAAAACTTCCTCCAAGAAAGGTATTTCCAGTAAGGTCAACAGCTATAGAAGTGTCACAAGACGGTGAACCATGCAGCTAATGGTAGCAATGGAGACCCGGCCCTCCTCAAACCCCAGTTGGATCCTCTGTGATCTGCATAATACATGTGCTAGCTACTTTCCAGTAACTTAAAGCTGAGGAGTTATCACTAAGACATGAGCTGTAACACTGTATATCCCTCCTTGATCCTACTTGCAGCTTGGTCACATGGGTAACAACGCCATATCAATCACAATGTAATAGGTAGCAACTACACTGTTCTAAAGCTCAATCACAGTGTACTTGTTTCAGTCACGCACCAGCGACATCCACAACCACTGCAACAGTCCAGATTGGGTAGGCTGTGTACTGATTAACTATCTGTGACGCGCTTCCTGGAAACTGTCACTACCCTTTCATGCAAAGATATTTAAGTGCACCCAAATATGACAATTTTATAATGATTAAAACAATTAAAAGCGGCTGATTGTTGAGCAATCAATCAACATGAATCAAACCTTGCTAATGGCTAGTTTTTATGCATATTCTTGAACAAACAGGTAAAGCATTTCAAGCTTCGGTGGACAACATGCATATCTCTCTACTGAACACTTTTGGGAAACAATAACACAAAGGCAAAAACTAAAAATATTACAATAGGAGTTGCTTGTGATAAACATGACGTAAGAAACATTATTTATTCACAATGAAACATGCAATTTGCAATGTATACAGATGAAGCATCCTCACTGACTACACCTGCTCCAAACAACTGAGTTCCTCTGCAAAGGTGAAACAAAGTATTTGTTTATAGACACCATTAACCCTTCACCTACAGATCGCAGAATACTTTAAGAAAGTCTATCTCCAGTCAGCAGCTAGGCCTTGACTATTCCCTTCTTAAGTTGTTGTTCCTGAAATTTTGCCACTAAGATTTTTACTAAACAACTCTGCATGTAAAGATTCGAGTTAGTGAACAAATCGATACATACAAAATTAAGTTAAGTTCCCATTTGGAAATGAAGGAACCTCTCCCACTTAGCAACAACAGCAGGCACTTCAAACAGGGCTCCAAAGCAGTTGCACCCTTCAATCAACAAAACTTGAAAAATACCAAATTTGTATTATTTCAATAAGTAAGATCCAAAATGACACAATCACATTTGATCATTCTCTAAATGAGATTAAAGGGCTCCCTCCCTCCCTTCCTCCCTCCCCAACCTATAACCACTGAGCCGGTTACTATGCAGAGCGACCACTGTGACATGGAGGCCCACCACAGTAACACCAGACTAGACTACAGTGTGCGACTTATCAGGCAGATTCAGCTCAGGACTAACCGCTACTCTAATCTTCGTTGGGATCTATTCCAGAGGGTGAGCGGTTCACCGATCAGACACAATATTCAGTGGAACCAGCTACACCCCTTCTCATTGATTACCCTAAACAAATATGTGCAGCTGACATGGATATACAAAGTTTAGATAGAGCTAGACAAAGAGACATTTTTAGCAAATACCTTGATAGGAGTTGCATTTCATATAAAAATGATTAGATATTACATTTACAGACAATATAAAATCTAATGTGAGATCAGCAATTTAGGATAATTCAAATGAGGTAAAAAACAACTTTAAACCAATTTAATATCTTTTCATTAAGAATTTATCTATTAATTGTTCCATTATTTTGGGCTTTGACTCTTATGTATTTGTTGTCTTGTGCTTTTCCTTCAACAGAATATTCAAGTTTTTTGCATTTAAGTGATCATGCCTTTGAAATACATTGGATGGTTTTTTGTATGAGTGTTAGATAAAGAAATAAGGTAAACCCCTTCAGTTTTCCTGCCAAAGCTAAACACAGGAATGTTACTATTTAACCTAGGCTCTACACTGTAGTAGTAAAAATCATTAACATTTATTTTGTATATGATAAAGGACATTGAAAAACAAATGCAAGCTTCTTTTAAAAATTTTTAAGAGTTAATTTATAAATTAGCAAACCATGAAAAATTGTAATTGAAATGGCATCTAAACTCCTTATAAGGAGACACTTAGGAAAGATTGTAAATGTTTCACCCATTGATTAATCAACAAGATGTTTGCTTCCAAAATGAAATATCAATATTCTGTTAAAAATGCATTTCATTATGGAATATTCCACACTCATTTGAATCAATTTCATCAGAATCTTGCATTGTCATTTGAAAATCATACAAAAATACACTATGTATTTCTAGAAGATTATAAAGCTTGCACATGATAAGATGATAAAAATATTGATTCATTTATATGTGAATTTGATCGTCAAATCAAACGACCTGAAACAAAATCATAAATCATATTTCGAGGCTCACCTTAAAGGCATATATGCGACCTCAGCCATGATTGAACAGGCAGTATCACCCTATAATACAGTATCCAGTGTTTGTTATCAGCTCATAGTTCACACTTCTCTCAAAGGCGTAGAATAACTGGCTTACTAACATAAGCTCTGCCAGGAGAGTGTTGGATAATACAGCATACCATGCCCCAGCGACTCCTCTCAATAGAAGGACAATGCTTGAAAGTAATTGCTGATCGAGGGAGAAAGTAATGTACGTGGAGGGTAGAGTTGCTAATGTTAGTGAACTGTAGGCTCGCTAACTCCAGGGTATGTCAGTGAAATACAACGGTTTGTATTTGTGAACAAACAGCAGAGAGAACACTACATGGGTAAAGTATCAACCAAGGAATTAGTTCAGTACAATTCATTATAACAAAGCTGGACATTTTCCTAACAAGACATAAGAATGAAGTGACTAATGTAATAAAAAGAGTTTATCATTATTGTCTATGCTTTAAATCTCCCATTTGCACAGAACATTTTATATCATGATTTTGACACAGAGATAATGGAATGATAGGTTATCAAAAGTTTGCTAAGAGGAAACATGTGTTGTATGATATGCTTTCACTTTCAAAGTTACGTACAATATTGGATTCAAGTCATCATAAATAAAATCCAATATAAAAGAACTTCTTGATTCTTCCTTACATCTATTTGAATAACTTCAATATTATTAATATTATGACATTAAAGCAAAACCAAGTTACACAATAACGTATTAAACAATTTTTAAAAAATCTTGAAATGGAAACAAGTTAAGTGTGAATCTAAATAGCAATGCGATTACTTTACATGTAGAGTTTAATTTATAACTTCATTAGTATTGATATGGGTAAAAATAAATCACTACATTAATCACCATATGTTGCACATTAGCCCTAGCTTCAATTCCACGGGTCAATTGAGAAAATAATGTTGTCACAATGTTGGACAACTTTTATCAAGAACAAGTTTTTTCCTCATAACATCAAATTGCCCAAGTCACCATCACAAGTAACTGTTTGGCACTTACAACTGAAACATAGACACAAGAAGCACTTACATGCGCAATGAAAAAAGAACACATTAGTAACTTAAACCAATATAGCTCTTTAATCATTGATTCCTCTTTTTTTATACATTAATTCATATGACAGACCTTCTAACTATCAGCCTGTGCTTCCCAACGGCTCATTTTTAACTTTCATATGCTATGGATAATATGGAAATAATTCACTCAGGAGATGTCATATTTATTTACAAATACATGGCAGTTAAATGATATGTGCCTGATATTAACAGGAACTCATGTTGGTATACAATACAACATCTCTTCTTGGGTATAAGCACTCTAATACACGACAGTAAAGGGGGTCACAGTTCTCCTGCTTTCAATATGCACTCTAATACATGAGAGTAAAGGGGGTCACAGTTCTCCTGCTTTCAATAAGCACTCTAATACATGACAGTAAAGGGGGTCACAGTTCTCCTGCTTTCAATATGCACTCTCATACATGACAGTAAAGGGGGTCACAGTTCTCCTGCTTTCAATAAGCACTCTAATACTTGAGAGTAAAGGGGGTCACAGTTCTCCTGCTTTCAATAAGCACTCTAATACATGAGAGTAAAGGGGGTCACAGTTCTCCTGCTTTCAATAAGCACTCTAATACATGACAGTAAAGGGGGTCACAGTTCTCCTGCTTTCAATATGCACTCTCATACATGACAGTAAAGGGGGTCACAGTTCTCCTGCTTTCAATAAGCACTCTAATACTTGAGAGTAAAGGGGGTCACAGTTCTCCTGCTTTCAATAAGCACTCTAATACATGAGAGTAAAGGGGGTCACAGTTCTCCTGCTTTCAATAAGCACTCTAATACATGAGAGTAAAGGGGGTCACAGTTCTCCTGCTTTCAAAAAGCACTCTAATACATGAGAGTAAAGGGGGTCACAGTTCTCCTGCTTTCAATAAGCACTCTAATACATGATAGTAAAGGGGGTCACAGTTCTCCTGCTTTCAATAAGCACTCTAATACATGACAGTAAAGGGGGTCACAGTTCTCCTGCTTTCAATATGCACTCTAATACATGACAGTAAAGGGGGTCACAGTTCTCCTGCTTTCAATAAGCACTCTAATACTTGAGAGTAAAGGGGGTCACAGTTCTCCTGCTTTCAATAAGCACTCTAATACATGACAGTAAAGGGGGTCACAGTTCTGCTTTCAATATGCACTCTAATACATGAGAGTAAAGGGGGTCACAGTTCTCCTGCTTTCAATAAGCACTCTAATACTTGAGAGTAAAGGGGGTCACAGTTCTCCTGCTTTCAATATGCACTCTAAAACATGACAGTAAAGAGGGTCACAGTTCTCCTGCTTTCAATAAGCACTCTAATACACGACAATAAAAGCTCAACAAAGACAAGTGCGAACTGAGAGTCAAACGAGCTGACATTCCTCGGAGACAGTTACCAAACATGGACTGACCCCTGATCCAGAAAAAGTCAACGCAATTGAAAATATGTCACTTCCCAACGACAAGAAGGATCTTCAACGCTTCATGGGTATGATCAACTTCTTAGGTAAATACATACCAGACCTGTCAACCGTAGCAGCACCGCTCATACGACTGATGGAGAAGTCAGTTCTATGGGACTGGCACAACGTTCACACAAGAGCCTGGCAGGAGCTTAAGAGAAGAATTTCTGAGAGCCCTGTCTTGAAGTTCTATGACCAGACAAAACAGACGAAGATATCAAGTGATGCCTCACAGAGTGGCCTAGGAGCAGTACTACTGCAGAAGAACAACGATAGCTGGCTTCCAGTTGCCTATGCGTCCAGAGCTATGTCTAGTGCAGAAACCAGATATGCACAGATAGAGAAAGAGTCACTGAGTATCTGTTTTGCCATGGAGAAATTCCACCAATATGTCTACGGGTCAAGAATCATTGTGGAAACAGATCACAAGCCTCTTGTGTCAATCTTCCTGAAAGGTTTGAACGAATGTCCTCCACGCATACAGCGGTTTCCTATGAGACTACAGAAGTATGACTTCACAGTCATGTACACACCTGGAAAAGAGATGTACGCAGCTGACGAATTATCACGCAACTTCTCAAGTCAAGAACCAGTCAACACTATGGAAGAAGACAGAGCAGCATTTGTTGACGGAATCACATCAAATCTCCCTATGTCAGCAGATCGCTTCAGTGACATACGTAAAGAAACTGAGGAGGATCCAATCATGTTCCGTTTGAGAGCACGAGTATTAGCCGGCTGGCCAAACGAGAGAGCTAACTGCCCTAAAGACCTGCTCGAGTACTGGAATCAAAGAGACGAACTCTCAGTTAAAGATGGACTTGTTTTCAAAGCTAGCCGTGTGGTGATTCCTGCCAAACTTAGAGGTCTCATGTTAAGCAAAAATTCACACTGGTCACCTCGGAGAAGAAAAATCCAAGTCAAGAGCAAGAGAGCTTTTATACTGGCCAGGGATGAACAAAGACATTGAAGATCTCGTTCGGAAATGCACAGCATGTTTAACGTTCAGAAACAAACAGAGTGCTGAGCCAATGATGACATTCCAAACACCTACTCAACCATGGCAAATGTTTGCTACAGACTTGTTTGAGTTCAGCAAACAGAATTACATTGTGATAGTTGATTACTACTCCAACTATCCTGAAGTAATCTCCATCAACAGTCAGACAAGTTCATCAGTAATCAGAACTCTGAAATCTACATTTGCAAGACATGGCATCCCAAACAAACTAATGAGTGACAATGGTTCATGCTATGCATCAGCTGAATTCCAAAAGTTCAGTCAAGATTGGGGTTTCACACACGTCACATCAAGCCCTAGATATCCACAGTCAAATGGACATGCTGAAAGAACTGTGCAGACCATAAAGAACATCCTGAAGAAATGCAAGCACAGTGGTGAAGACCCTCTCCTCGGGTTACTCTCCTACAGAAGTACCCCTCTATCTCCCGCCTGTCCCCAGCTCAACTACTCATGGGACGGCGCATACAGAGCAACCTGCCTGCAACAACAAAAGCCCTGAAACCTAAAATACCACCCAAAGACAACATCCCTCAACAGAAAGAAGCTCTGAAGGAAAAGCAGAAAACCTACTACGATAAAAGGGTAAGACAGGAAGACCTTCCCCACCTTGACAAAGCTACAACAGTCCGCATACAAGACAGCGACAACTGGCGACTCCAAGATGAAGTCCTGAAGGAAGTAGCATCCAGGTCATACCTTGTCAAGACAGACATGGGTAACGTGATGAGAAGAAATCGTCGCGACCTACTTGCAACGCCAACAACAATGTCACCACCATCGCCTGATCAGGTGATCAGGGACAACGCTCCATCTACCACTGAAAAGACTGACTATGCAGCAAGTAGAGTGACAAGAAGTGGTCGCTCAGTGATGGCGCCTAGGCGGCTGATCGAAGAGAAATAATGACTTTTAACTGTTCATGTTTCCATTAATAGTTTTGTTAATGTTCACTGTTTTACTTTTATCCAGCAGTGAATAATTTCATGCTAATTCTAGATTCAAGTTTTATTCTGTGTAAGTTCTAAATCAGTACCAATTCAAGGTTATACATGAACTGAGTAATTCATATCTCACTTTTCATTCTAAGGGGAAAGATGTAACATAATGTGTCAACAGACGCTCATGTCTTAATTCATATATATATTATAAGTTGCTTCTAACAGTATCAACCAATAGCATCAAGGGGAATAACTCTGATTACTTCCTGCTGCTGTATGCCATGTGCTCTGAGTCAGCACTGAGTGTAACTGTCCAGAATAAACAAGCTTTATAACAAGAAGCTATGTTTGTCAAATATATTACAGTCCCGGCAGCCCTTATTAGGGGTAACAGGATCACTAAATCTTTTAATTAGAACCACATTAGTCAAGAAGTCTATACACAATGGTCAGTGGTTCTGATGGAGATGTAATAGTGAAAAGTTAACAGACTGATGTACCATTTGAGGATTCTGAGTTTATTGGTATAATAAAAAGTATACAGGCTACACGGGTTGCTCTAAGAAACATTTTGCCAAGAGTACCATTTGGCGGGGGATCCGTAATGGTTTTGGGAGGCTTCTCGTACCATTGTAAACTGGATTTCGTGAATACTACAAGGTTCACCTTCAGGTGCTCGCTACATTCAGAAGGTTCTGGATCCTGTAATCATTGATCACTTCGATCACCACAGATTTGCCACAGGACCATTGTTCATGGACCACAAAGCACAACCTCATCGTTTACGTGCTGTAAACCGATATCAGGCAAATAACGCTGTGACAAGAAATTCCATGGACAATAAAGTCTCCTGAATTTAACCCAATAAAAAATGTTTAAGACATATTGGGCTGTCAGGAACAAAGAAGGAATCCTCTTCCACAAAACCTGAGGGAACTGGAGGCAGCTCTTCATGAGGAGTGGCAGCGGATATCGATGGACCAATAAAGGAACCTGGTCAGGGGTATGCCAAATTGAGTGGCTGCAGTTATTCAGGCACATGGTGACAGGACACGTTACTGATGTTTTGTGATGCCTAGAACACTGATTTACAGACTGGCACAAACCAAGACCTTGAACTGAGAATACTTACACCCATGTCATTTGGACAATTTTAAACAGTTCAATTTCACAGTGTGTCTTCATGCACTTTCAGTGCTCATACCATTACAAAACTTCTCTTCCAAATAATCAAATGATTATTCTTTTTATTTAATTTGTATTGCTTATCTTCTTTTTCTCGGTTTCATACCATACTTCCATGAAGTTGACCCCTCTGTGAAAAATTAGGGGATGCTTAATTGCAGTGTAAATTTTGCCTTAATTTCCCTCGAGAGTCACATCTTTTGCTGAACGTTGATTGGTTTATTAGAGACATACTTAAATTCATAGCAATGGTGCCAATAAAAGTTGGCTGAAACAATTGAATGGTAAAAACTATCAAATAAGGTGATTTTCATATGGCCTCAGGCCCAAAAGAGTCACATGTACCAACAAAACATATCTTTAAGGGTAACCTCTTTGACACATTTATCTATCTCAAATATTTTTACCCCAAATCATTAAGCCATCATTGTTTCAACTGATGTCACTATAAACACTTACTGCTTAAAACTAGCCTTTGTTTCAACAGGCACTGTCTCCTGTATATCTTGGTTGTCCGGAGCGACCAGGTCAGAGGTGACGTATCGCTCCTCTACATCTCGCCTGTGCTGCACGTCTTCCTTCCGTCTGTACTCCTCTACCGCTCTCTTCCTGTAAGGAGAAGTCAGAGGATGATACTCCACTGCTCTCTTCCTGTAAGGAGAAGTCAGAGGATGATACTCCACTGCCCTCTTCCTGTAAGGAGAAGTCAGAGGATGATACTCCACCGCTCTATTCCTGTAAGAAGAAGTCAGAGGATGATACCCCACTGCCCTCTTCCTGTAAGGAGAAGTCAGAGGATGATACTCCACCGCTCTCTTCCTGTAAGGAGAAGTCAGAGGATGATACTCCACTGCTCTCTTCCTGTAAGGAGAAGTCAGAGGATGATACTCCACTGCTCTCTTCCTGTAAGGAGAAGTCAGAGGATGATACTCCACCGCTCTATTCCTGTAAGAAGAAGTCAGAGGATGATACCCCACTGCCCTCTTCCTGTAAGGAGAAGTCAGAGGATGATACTCCACCGCTCTCTTCCTGTAAGGAGAAGTCAGAGGATGATACTCCACTGCTCTCTTCCTGTAAGGAGAAGTCAGAGGATGATACTCCACCGCTCTCTTCCTGTAAGGAGAAGTCAGAGGATGATACTCCACCGCTCTCTTCCTGTAAGAAGAAGTCAGAGGATGATACTACACTGCCCTCTTCCTGTAAGAAGAAGTCAGAGGATGATACTACACTGCTCTCTTCAGTGATGGTAATTAACTGGAACTAAGAGTAGCAGTGCAACCAAGAATGGCCTAGTGAGCTAATCATCACTCTGATAAGGTGTCAAGCCCCTGGTAAACACCAGACATGATCTAACCTGACATGAGTAACTATAGGCAGTGAATGGTTGACATGTTAACATAAATTATGTTCTTGGTACCAAACTTACCTAGCAGCCTCCTTTTTCAGTTTTTCATGCTTCATCAGCAGTTTCTTCCTCTCAATGAAGGTTTTTCTCACTCGGTAACCCCGGAATGCAGACTGGAAGGAAATTCAAACGATCAATATGATATGATATCACATCGTCCACATTGTCCGAGGTCAATTGTTGTTGAACGTCTTCTATCAAATTGACACTAGAACTATAGCAGCAACTGCAATATTGAGAAGGCACAGGGGCATGGGTAAATGGGTGTATGGAGATTTAGAGGGGAAGGGGATGGGTGAGAGAGCAAAGAACTCATGAAAAAGGACATTCTGGTTATCCAAAATCTATAGCAATGGGAAGTTTAGAAAAAATAAAAACAAAATTCCACAAGAATATATAAAATATAATTATCGTAAGGTTTCAGCAAAGATTTGATATGATATTTGTCAAACATTATGAATTAGCATGAGTAAATGTAACTTAAGGGCCTTAATGAATAATATCATTAATAATTCAAGATTGTACCTGAATTTTCTGAGCGGCAATGTCCTGTATGCCGGTAATGGAGAGGGCCCCCTGTTCAATCATGTACTGCGCCACATCATGGTGCTCACCCATCAGGGCATAGTCCAGGGGCGTGTACCTGTGGGACACAGCGGTGCTTTGATGATTTTGATAATGATCATGATACAGTATCCATGAACAATGTAATTCTATTCAGAAAGCATATTAAATGGTGATTCAAAGGCCTACAGCAACCTGCAGTAAACAGATTATAGAATTGTCGTTCCCATCACCTTTCGGACTATTTCGGAGAATATCTCCACCCCAGGACTAGCCACAAGTAATGAATTTTTGTTTCCCTAAACGTAAGAACAATGTGTATGTGGCCCTGCTGCTCACCTGTCCTCGGTGAACTCCATGAGGTTCACGTAGGCCGTGTGTTCCACAAGCAGCTTCACTGTGTCCAGGTGCCCCTTGCTGCAGGCCCAGTGCAGGGACGTCATACCCTGGGGACATCAACCAATCTGCATTGTCTCTTTACAGACAGGTTACAATTACATTCAAAGAAAACTAATCAATTTACCATAATCGACATGCTGAGCTCCTCTCGTAGTAAGTACCTTTATAGAAAAAAGGAGAAACCATACCCTTCTTTCAAACTTGTACTATTCTAAAACTGTACCACAGTACCATTTTCACGAGGATAACATGTTTTAGAACTCTCAATGTAAAGATGTCGCAGTTTCATAAATCTGCAAGGTTATTACACATAGCTGACCAATTGACATGTTAAAACCATAATGTCCCCTTTAACATTACGCCTATGGGAAAAAAAGTATATGTCTTCAAATGAAAAAGCGGACTTCGTACGATATATTTAGCGCGATTTTACGGACAGATTGTATACAGAAAGAGCGATTTCAACGGATTTAAAAATCCCGCTGGTGGCCAGCGGAAATTCGCTGTTGACATAATCTAGGTCAAAGCCCAGTGCGCATGTCCGGACATAAGGGAATCACCAACGTAACTGGTTCGCGCGTTTGTATGCGCACAGTGACAGCAAAAACAACATGGCTGCACTTGCTGAGTTTGTCTGCGGGCGAATTTTGAGCGATGTAATTTCCCGAGGAGGACGGCTGGGCTTTAGTCACGAGATGCCGAGGAAACAACTGCTAAATGCCTGGTAAGAATTGGTAAATTCCAAAGATAATCTTGCTGTGAACGTCGCAAAACTGAGATTTTCATAGCGATTGACACTAGAATATGACCCGTCATGTCTATTTCACTCTAAATTGTTAAAAAAGGTCCACTTCAATTCAGTTATTAATCATAACTTACATAACAAAATCATTATTTAATCATTGATTTTTACAGGTCTAAATCCTTTCACGTGGACAGATGGGCTACTTGCTTCAGGGATGAGAACACACCGGATGAATGATTATTTTTATCTGCTTCAGATGTGCGTGTACATTACATAATGAGGTCCGAATATTAACATTGGTTTTCTCAATTAAAACTAATAAAATTATTAATCTAGTATTCATTAAATTTGTATCAAATTAGTAGAAAAGTAAAAATATTTTTATGCAAAATATTTTTCAAGAGAAATCTGTTTAGTAAATAAGTATAAATTACTATTTGTTGTAATTATTCATCGAAATGTATGACACTTTTGTGTATATAGTTCTCAGTGATATGTGTTGATTTTACTTTATCTCGATTATATAAAAATTAATGAAGTGAGCCTTTATAAAAATGATGAATAACCATAAATGTAAAACATTCTTGTCTTTATCTTGTAGATTTATTTATTGTGATTTGATTTTGTATGCTCTTGGGTCAGCAGAATTTCAAATTAATAATAATCATTAAATCTCTGCAAATAGATGTGTGAGGGAATTAGAGGAAGTGCCACAGATGTCCATATACACTACCAGGATTCAGAGTCTGTGACCTTCTTTTTGGATGGCCTGAAGCAAAGCTTGGGTGAGTTTTGCAATTGGCAAGTACAAATGTGTAGTAAATTATTGGACTGTGCAATAAATATTGCAATAATTTTTTTTTTATTGCAATACATCACAGTAAATAATTTCAAGTCATATTTATTCAGAAAGCTTGTTCTGATTTGCTTAATGTGTAAGAAAAGCTATTTTGCAGTGCAAAAAAAAGTGATTGTTAACAATTGTTAAATGTATATGCTATCAAAATGTACTTGCATGCCTTATCATTTTAGTAATGGTCTTTATTTTGAAAGATCTCAAGGCATTTTATCAAATGTATAATGTTTTTAACTGAAGAAAGAAGTATAAAAAGTTAGATATAGAGTTCTTTCAATATATTGCAATTTATTGCATTGAAAAAACTTGTTCAATACTCAGTCCTAGTTATTTAATTCAAATTTATCATTAAAGGCATTTTATCAATTATTTAAATAATTGAGCCATTGCACCAAGAAACATTTGGTTTTTATTGTTTCTGTATTAAGTTTTTTACTCAGAAAACAATGTACTTTATTTTGAATAAACATATTGTTTTTATTCATAGGCAAGAAACATATTGATTTTAAGTGCAAATAAAGATTGAAATTGAAATAATCTCAAATAGCCTTTGTAAACTATTGAATTTAAAGGCTTATTATGTTTATGAACATTGAGTATGCTCAAATGTTTTGACTGTATTGGCAATTAATGAAATTGCAAAACAATTACTGTACTTTCAGGCATAGTTACTTTTGAGATGACATCTCATTTATATAAGGATCATGTCTTGACAATGGCATTTGAAAATTTGTCAAAGTTGATACTGCATTCAATCATGTTTATTGACAGTCTTGAGGGAAATTTACCCCCAATTGAAAAGTCCAAAAATAAGTGTTGTAGTTTTGGAAAGTAAGAATTGAAGTGTCTTCTGTCATATTTGTAACTACTTTCTAATCATGTGTCAAGCAAAGTTATTTTGTTTTGATCATTTAAAATTTTTAAAATTTATTTTCCAGATGTTCATCATGTGTAGCAGTTTTAATTTCCATTTATCCCTCCTGAAAAGTGGCAGTCATAGTATCATCAAGGTAAATAATTAATCAAATTTAATTTAATTCAGTTAACCATATTTTATTAACCTACATTCTCTTGTGTGGTTTATATTTGTATTATTTCAAACTGAAATTGAAGGTGATTTTGGTAATCTAAACATATAAGTTACATATATATTCTTGACAAATATCATTGGCTATTCATTTCATGTTTCTTTTTATCTTGTCAGTACCGAACATGACTCATGAAGGCTCAAGACTATAAAACTCATGAAAATAAAAATAAAATTGAATTTAGCGGGTGTTTTTTATTTATCATTTTTATATATTTAAAACCGATGTTCAAATAACTAAGCTTTTCACAACTAGGCCTTTTTAAAGGTAAAAATAATTTTTTTAGCAATAGTGTGATTTCTTTTAATTTCTTGTTTGTGTACCATATCACCCATGACAGTTCTGTATTTCTCCACAAAATTGTAATGATTGATACTGACTAAATATATTTGAACATTGACCTTTGATAAAGTCACCTTTTAATGAAATCTCAAGTCTCTATTCTGAATATATTGAATAATTATAGGCTTGTAATCAAAGATACAAATCAAGGGTGCCAGTTTTCTTATTAGGTAGAATCAGTCTTCAAAAAAAATTGTTTTTTTTCAGTGTTGAATTTATATCAAAACTTGTTTTTTAATAGTTTAAGATGAGGTATTAACTTTAATTTGTAAGTTGAGACAAAGGTAGATTTTATATTAAAATTACATGAGTTTGTTCATATTCTGCCCTGATTCTGAAATCAGCATGCTTATGGTAGTCAGTATCTAACCTTTCTTGTTTTGTTTCAGAAAGTTTGAAGAAAGCTGTTTGTAGCAGATCACCACTGTTCTGTAACAAGTTTTCATCAAGAAATGTATGGAAGAAGGAGATAGATTGTTATTTTCTTTCATCCTATAGCAGACCCATCATGTGCTTTTGGGATTATCATGGAGACCAAAATGAACTTCTTTATGTGTTATTTAATCAAGTGACATTTACATAGTAATGTGATGAGTAACTTTACCTAGAGTTTATTTGAAAATCTGTGGGAGACCAAGGTTCGAAGCTTATCAACTCTGTTATGGTCATGTCATTGTCATCTTAACCTGCTTATGTCATTATATGTATATTATTTTTTAAGTCAGTAAAATAATGTTTTCAGCAGTAAATAAATAAATTCACTGTCAGGCCTATGAAGCCAGATGGGTTAATGGCATAGCCCATTATCCATTATCAGTGATCAAGCTGAGTCTGTGGTGTGAATACTGCCACAGACTCAGCAACTTTGTCTGAAGGTCTGGGTGCAATGCTACACTGGTTCTCAGCGCAGTTTCACTCATGGTTCACTTGTTCCAGCAGTTGATCGCAAGTTTCACTGCAATGCATAGCCACAATGATACTAGAAGTTGTTCTATATATAAGTGAAATTTTCTTGCAACCGCGGCTTCAAAAAACCCCATATCACCTCACGTTGTCTATTCACTGCACCCCAAAGTTAGAGATGTGACATTTTTGGTGAATAAGTTTCATGTCAGTTGACAATATTTTCAAAGCTGAATATATGTATCGATGAAGTGGGAAAATTTACTGATTTGAATTTTGAAATAAAATAGATTTAATCAATTAACCATCCATGTTATTTTTTATGTGATATTATATACATATATGTTTATTGTTAACCCATATTTGTAATGCCATATAGGCAGAAATCTGTTAAGTCATAAACAATTCCAAGGACAAGAGAGCATTTTTTGGATCAAGAGAAACATGAAAAGAATGTTGTAAAGAATTTTCAACCTGCTTCAGTCACTGTAATAAGCACTGGTAATTTTTTGTTGCAGATGTATTCAATTCCAAGCAACAATGATGTCATAGTGTTTCTCCCTGTGATTATTTAGTTTGGTTTTTGTAGATAATATTTAAAATTTGATTTACAATTGATTTGAATTGGGTCTTCATATAGTATTCACATGGAAAAGAATAGGTAACACATGTATCAACTAAAAAAACTCTCCTCTAATAATGTTCAAAATTTATTTAAATATTTGAAGACAAAACGTGAACAAGTAGAGAGAGGTTAAAAAAAATAACATAAACATAAAATAAATAAATAAATCTATAAATTTCATTTACATAAGTTAGATGCACTTGAATGATTAGCCGCACCTTTTTTTATTTTGATTATATCTCACTATCATGATTCATGAACAGTAATTTGTCGGTACTATTTAACATAATCATTTTATTATTTATTTCATTTTATTTGGATAACAACTATTGTATGTTTTCGTATAGCTCTAGTTGAAAAAAGAATATCGATTCGCTCTAGTCTGCGTTGGGTATAAATTTTCACAGGACTTAATTTCGCACGGCACTAGAATTCAAGGGAAGCAACTCTTTTATTTCATTACTAACTACGAATTCAAGGACAATTTAAGTGTAGATAGGAAAAAAATAAGTTTTATTTACTTGTTTGTTGTATCTTTCTTTTATCTCAAATATGATTTACGACAACATAAAATGTGAGTTTTGTGCAAAAGTCCTTTAAAAGTCACAGGCAACAAACTGACATCTCACCGGTCACTCGGACGAAAGTTTTTCTCCCAAACAAAACAAAATCTTCCTGTTGCATGTGTGTGAAAATCCCTAATATTACCAATAAATTTCACACGCAAGGACTTACGAGTGGAAAGGAGCACCCCTAGATTTACGACTGATATCGCTACTAGTTTACACCTGCACTTTTTTGTGAAACGCATCCAAATCGTAGATCTACGTTACGTGTGAAAAACACTCGTAAACTAGGTTACGATTTTTTGTGAAACGGGGTCCAGATTTGTTAGTATGCATTAATTCTCTATCCCATCTCTATAACAACATCTCTCTACATGCATATGCTTTACTTACCTTTGTTTCGGCGTGTTGTTTTATTTGATTGAGAAAAAAAACGCGAGGTCGTGTGATCTGTCAGAAGTTACAGACTTGGTCCCGTATTCACTTTTTCTAAGGTCAAGGTCGGTTTGCGCTTTCCTTATATGGACACGGTGTCAAATATCTAAAAAATAGTGCGGGGAAGTCCTTTCCGTTAACGGAAGAATTTCCCGATAATTCCTTAATTTTATTGCAGGCGAGAAAAATGTTTTTTGGTTTTAATTATGATTTGCATTTACTTCAAATTGAAATCAGGTCAAAATTGGGACAGTATGGTTTTAAGTATGATATCACAATGTTAGCGAAACGACCACAGTGATCATGTTAGCAATTTCTTGCAATTTTTGACGCTATAATTTAGCAAGTAATAAATAAAATACTAAACTCAGTCCCCTTAAATAGCATGACACCCATGAATGGTATTGGAATCTAACTTGCTTTCACTTGTCAAAGACCAAATCATTCACTTGTTTCAAAAAAACATTATTAACCAGGATGTCATTTAGTAGTGTCAAGACTCTATAAATTATATAGACAAACATGTACATATAAGATGTACTAAGTGTTCTCTAAGGGATCTCCTAACTAGTGCTCCTTTCAGATACTTACATTGTATATTATTTAACCATCTGAAGCTCAAACATTCATAAAAGTGTGTTTTGTATTATTGGCCCTATTAAGGCCATTCCCAATTAAAAACAAAAATATAAAATATTTAGCAATGACAAGATATTATTGAAACGATTGCACATCAGCGCTCAAAATAATGCTGCTATCACTTTGAAGTTCCATTCATGAATTGTCTTGAAATTGTATGATTGAAATTTAAGTTTAAACATTAACAAGACATTAGAGAAATAAAATGCAAACTAAAGTGCATGTACCTCGTTGTCCTGAGTGCTGGGGTCAGCTTTATGTTCCATCAACACCGACATGCAGTTCACGAACCCTCCGTACGCTGCACACTGGATCGGGCTCCGCCTGCAGGTCCACCAAACTTTACTTCCAAATTGTTCACAGTGCTCAACATTCATTCGCTTCAGAAACAAGTGATTCTAGTCTTGTAGGTAACAAGTGATTCTAGTCTTGTAGGTAACAAGTGATTCTAGTCTTGTAGGTAACAAGTGATTCTAGTCTTGTAGGTAACAAGTGATTCTAGTCTTGTAGGTAACAAGTGATTCTAGTCTTGTAGGTAACAAGTGATTCTAGTCTTGTAGGTAACATACAACAAAGATTAACCTCAAAAACCAAAAACTTTTATCAAACTTATTAAATCGCAGGACATTTTATCGTAAAAACATTTCATTCTTTATTCGTATTGTTTTCCAAAAGTAAAGATGACAGATCAGCAGATATGGATTATAAGTACAAGTTAATAAAATCAGGGGATATTGTGGTTAGGGCTAAGGTTGCAACATACCCAGTGTGGTCCCTGACGTTTGGGTCGACCCCAAACCTGATGAGTGTCTGACAGATGTAAGCGTGGCCTCCCAGAGCCGCCCTGAAGTCGAAAGATATAAACTTAACCATTGTTTTTTTCTGCAGATCATCATAACATAAATATGATTTTTACACACTCTAGGCGTAGTACCTCCATTATAGAACATTTTGATCTGATTAATTTGATAGAATCACAAGCATTCATCCTGCACAAAGAGATTAAGTACCTCTGCAGAGATAAGAGAATTCTTTATAATGATTCATCACATACAACTGTGTTCAAGAGATGGTATTGCTTCTGTGAGATGTTTTCACAGTAAGTTATGCACAAGGCCCTGTCATCTTCAACAAGGACACTGCCATGGTTTGATTTCATATAATGATGTTATGACACCATAACATAATGACCTCACAATGCTATGACAGTGGAAACAAGTGGCAGTTCTGTATCTAAAATATGCAGATCTTTTATTGAAATAAAAAATGATATCAGAAGACGAACAGAACATATTCATCTGATACATCTCAAGACAAGGGTCAGAATCTCAATTACGACTATTAAAACATATGATAGAAGCTCACTTGCCCCTGCCTGTAGTTAGGCCGCCTTCATGTCAAATACAGATTTTAAAAATGTGTAGTCAGTTATATCAATGACTGGGGATCATGTTCAAGAAGACAGGTGATGTAACATATTTGGACAGGTAAAGGTAAAGGAACAGGTAATAGCACACAAAACATCTTGTAGTTATCAAGTCTTAATGTTATACTTTGGAAAAATTAGCCTGTTTTTGGTAAATATATTAACAAATTTTTGCACCCTTAAGTTGTAATGCCTTAATGAGACATCAACACTCTACAGGTAAAAGGCCTACCAAATTGTCCACAAGTCATTAGTTTACTAGTTATGAAAAATGGTTATACAATTGAAATAGACTTGAATAAGCGCCCTTGAGTTTTAAAGTTATTTTTATAAACCTCTACTGAAGTCACTCTATTATTCTACTGGGTTCTCTTTTACCGGGTTAACCTCTGTAGTCAGTTTCCTAGGATTTCTTTAGGAACACCTGGGGATTTCTTCAGGAATTTTCTCTTAAATGGAAATTATTCGTGTTTGAAGTTAGATGACCCCAACTCTTCCTCCCATTAAATAGAATCATAAAATATCACAAACTTGTCGATTTCAATCTGTGCAGCCTTTGCTTATTTAACCGGCCAATTTCCCGACTCGGCCACAAAAGACAACGATAACACTAATGGCTGTTTTCTCATCCTATCTCAGGGTTCATAAACCCCTGGGACATAACCCCACTAAAACTTACACACTGTGACTTATGACCTATGAACTATCTAAAAATAGTCTACCAATAGCTGAGCTTGAGATGCAAGTCGGCAGTATTGTACTGCCTTGTTTGCAGGTTTCTGCCTGCATCCTTTTTGTCGGATCACTGTGGAACTCTCTAACAGGTTCTAAAAGTCACACTGCATAAGTTTGAGTGGCCTCAAAAAACTGGGTAAGGCCTTTGGCCCTCCCCAATTTCCCTCTACTGCGGGCTACTTTTCTCAAACAAAAACTCAGTTCGGTTTTGATCCTTAACAAGAAATACTCCAGAAATAATTTCAGAAGCAAGCACGGATTGCGGAGTACTTGGTACTTAAAACTATGTTATAATGGGGCAAAATGTGCATGTCCATTTCTTTCCAATGGAGCCACTGAAAACCCCAAAAGGCACATCTATGCATGTTGATTAATCTACACACCAAGTTTCATTAAGTTAGGTTCTCAAATTTTTAGTTCTCCTCCCGAAACAAAATCCTTAATTACATTTTCATGGAAACAGTCAAAAAAAAGCAAGAAAAAAGTTTCGAGAAATTGAATACCGGAAAATTCACATCTACACATGCTGATTCATCAACATTGCAAGTTTAAATATTGTCATAATCCATGGTTCCTTATCTATTGTTAACACGTCTCACTTGGAAAGAGTTCTTCAAATTGCTGGGAAAATTGCCGGTGTTTCTTTTACAAATTCATCATATCTTTAGGAAATAAGAGTTTTAAAATTATCCAGTAAGATTGTGTCTGATCAAGATCATGTATTATAAGGTGAATATGTTCAGCTTGCTTCAGGCAGAAGATATCTATTACCCTGTTTTAAAACAAAAAGAGTTAAAATCACATTCATTTCTTTCAGCGTTCGTCTGTTAAATGATCTTGAAATTAATAGAATGTGTTTGTTTATGTATCACATGTAACCTGTGTTTCCCTTCCTGTATGTTCACCAGCTCTGTAATGATACAAAATGAATTCCTTTCAGGGTGATAATGTATTATTATTGTAATTATTAAATTTTTCATTTTTTGAGATCTTCAGTGGAAAAAATTCTATCTTTCTATTGAAACCACTTAAAATTATTATCCAAAGAAGTTAAAAACTTCAAAAGGAAAAACTAAGCTTGCTGATTGATCCACATACAAAGTTTTTATCGCTACGTCTTACAGATTTAGACATCTTCCTTTGAAACTAAACTTTAAGTTACATTTTGGAAACCGTCAAGAAATAAAAACGAAAGAAATTGAAAACCCTAAAAAGACACATCTGCACAAGCTGATCAATTCATTCACTTTCCAAATTTCACTGACCTAGGTCTTACAGTTTTTGTGTTCCGATCAGACTACAAAATTTGAAGTTCCTTTGCATGGAAAAATAATTACCGCAAGAAAATGAAAAGCCAAAAGTAACATCTATGCTGATTAATCCACATGCCAAGTTTTGTTGACGTAGGACTTACAGTTTTTGTGTTTTGCTACAGAAACAGTAATGGAATAGACGGACAAATAGAAGGAGAGAGCCAGCGCGTCCCTAGTTACGAGCGACAACGTACTGCCATGAGTTATCTCCCTTGTACCACTTTAAGGTTAACAAAGGCTATGCTATGCTGGTTTGTGGAACCCTACCTCTACATCCACAGCGTTTTCCAAATAATCAAAGTCATTTCTAAGGTCACGCTGCTCGAACACGTAACCTCTTATTCAAATGAAATGTTGGTGCAGCGAAAGAATCTTGACAAGTCACTTGTCGACAACGGCCTATCAGTTCACTCGCTCGCAGCGAGCTGGAGCTGGAGTTGGAAATGGTAAACCGGAAAATCAATCTATATTCGAGGTCATCGCCGACTCTTCATTCATATTAAACTTTTAAACCAACCTGTGCATTATGCTGTGATGCATGCATGTTCTGTGCGTCAAATGCATTCGCTACTCTCACAACCGTTCGCCACGACAGTTATAAATCTACAGAGATTTTAACGCCGCTTCAAATCGAACGTTTCCAAGGTGGATCATATACACAAGGTCACGTGCCCGAATAATCAAACCTAAAAAAGCCCTGCATTACTCATTATGTTCATTTAATTTTGTTAATCTGCAATTTCCGTCTCGTAGTTTTTGTGCTTTACACAGTGGTATAAAAATCATATTAGTAAATTCATAAATAAATGAATAACACTCACAAGATCAGCAGCCATTTTAACCCATCCAATCTTTTAAGCCATATTATAAGCATAAAATCAGGGTCCTCGTCAAAATATATAAGTTACCATGTGTCCGCGAGTTTGATATGGAGATATATCATGTGTCCAAATGAAATATCAAATGAGATTCGTTAACGTTTGATATTTCACTCCGACACATGATATATCTCCATATCAAACTGGCGGACACATGGTAACTTTTAATACGCTAAGCACTAACCAATGTAGTGGAGACCGGCCATCCTGATCCAGAGCATCCACCTTAGCACCTGAGTCAATGAGCACCTGCACAACGTCTGTGTGTCCCATCTCACAGGCCCGGAACAGTGGTGTGTGCTTCATTAGGTCTACACAGTCAATGTCAGCACCTGAACTCAGCATGATCCGAACAGTGCTGGTGTGACCGGACAGGGCAGCAGCATGAAGAGCTGTTCACGCCAGGGAGAGGATATGGAATACAGAGGACAAAAATACAATACAGAGAGCAAATATACAAAACAGAGAGCAAATATATAATACAGAGGGCAAATATATAATATAGAGGACAGTACAATACAGAGGGCAAATATATAATACAGAGAGCAAATATACAAAACAGAGAGCAAATATATAATACAGAAGCCAAATATATAACACAGAGGGCAAATATATAATATAGAGGACAGTACAATACAGAGGGCAAATATATATAACAGAGGGCAAATATATAATACAGAGGGCAAATATACAATACAGAGGGCAAAGTTGTAATACAGGGGGCAAATATATAATACAGAGGGCAAGGTTGTAATACAGAGGGCAAATATACAATACAGAGGGCAAATATACAATACAGAGGGCAAGGTTGTAATACAGGGGGCAAATATATAATACAGAGGGCAAATATACAATACAGAGGGCAAAGTTGTAATACAGGGGGCAAATATATAATACAGAGGGCAAGGTTGTAATACAGAGGGCAAATATACAATACAGAGGGCAAGGGTGTAGAGTTGAAAAGTTAAAAAGTGGGCAATAATCTTATCATCTGGACAAGTATGTAATAAAGAAAACAGTTTGTCATAATATTAACATATTGTCATTGTCATAATTAAATATGTAATACCTGTAGGAATTTGATGAATTGTTGATTTCAAGTAATTACTCTTTATTTTGAAGTGGAGGCCCTAGTCTACATTCAAGATTCACAAAGCGATTCATATGTGCATATACGTAATAACAAAAGAATATATAATTTGATAAACATAACATCACTAATTTACATGATAGAAACAGATGACAACATAATATTCATCTTCATCAAGATTCTCTTTAATTGACATAATATATTATTTCTAGATTGACAAGAAAATCATGCTAACAGGCCAAATACTTAGAGTGAATAGTGAACCAAGTTTGAATGATATCATCACATTTGATCAGCACACTACCGTATATTATTGCATATAAGTTGACTTTTTGACACCAAGAATTTAGGGGTAAAAGAGGGGGGTCAGGTAAACTTATACGCAGGGTCTATGATTTTGACAAAAAAATTGTGAAGCCAGTAGAGGATCTACTTGTCTATTCCTGAAAAAGATGGAGCTAATTAATCTTAGCAAATGTTTATGGCATCAACACAGTCTACTTGTGTTTACTTGTATGTTGGCCTTCTGACGTGTCGACCTGTCCCTTCCATAATATTGCAGTGAAAGGGGAGCGGGGTCGACCTTTACATGAGATATATGGTTTTCACCACTCTTTGGTGGCTGAGAAAGGGGGTTGACTTATGTGCAAGGTTGACTTATACACAATAATATACAGTACATTCATCAGCTACCATCATGAATGTTATCTCTATATATACACTTATTATTTAAACCCGTAACTGAATGGCTTCAGGAATAATAATCATAATAGGGTTGATTTGTTAGAAAATCAAGGTTATCGCACCTGTACCCCCATTCTTATCCTCTTGTTTGATATCAGCACCGTGTTTGATAAAGACCCGTATAACATCATCGGCTCCCTTCCCAGCAGCCCACATGAAAGCCGTCCGTCCATCCATATCTCTCTCGTCTGTCACAGTTTTCCGACTCACAAACACCTCCACTGTGTCCTAGGGAACACAAAAACAAACAATGTGATTTTATGATAGAACTTAAGTCACAACAATGATGGTCTGCTGATTGTTAAATGAGGGTGGCATGAAAAGCAAGGCCGATAAGCAAAATGGTAACCTGTACCAAATGCTCAACAAATAAAGGATCTACTTGATGAGACATGTAACATGCATTTCAAAAGAACTTGTAATGTATGCAGTATCATCATTAACAAAAATGTACTTGATATGTGACCTTGACCTAGACCTGTAACCTTGAACGAAATGGTTATAGATTTACTAGTTATCAGTAAGTATATAGGAGTTTCCAATAATCTTGGTTCATGTGCTTCAAGGGCCACAAATAGTAAAATTCATTAAAAACAGAACTAATTTTGATATACGTATCACTTATGTATATGCAAGGCATGTGCAAAGTTTCAGAAAGATTGATAAAAAACTGTGGGAGGAATTGATTTCACAAGATACTAAAATTCTGAAATTGGAAAGATAACTGCTCTAAGTAAAGGGTCACAACTCCAAAATAGAAATTGCATCATGCCAAAAGTGGTTATGCCCACCACTGACATTTATCATAAGCAAGTGTAAGTTTTAGAAACATTAATAAAAAACTGTGGGTGGACTTGATTTTTCAGGACAGGCTTCCCTCTTCAGGATGGACGGACCGTGCCATGACAAAATAATCACTTTTTTTTAAGCAAACCAATTAAATAGCATCAAATAAACTTTAAGCTTTTACCACTGAAACAACAGCAAAGCTCATCTTCATTGAAGTGACTTTTTAAAAAGAGAGTATGTCATTTGAAAAGGGAAAAAACCCACATCATAGTTGTTCTGGGCTGCATAGTGAAGAGGCGTGGCACCATTTGAGTCCGAACTTGCATAGTCAGCACCGCTATCAAGAAGCAAACCCACAATTTTGGAATGTCCTATGAAAGAAATGAATTGTCAGACTTCAGTGGCTGTATTACCTTCCATGGAAAACAGGCTGTCTTCATATATTTGTTACTACAAAATGGTCATCTGAAAATAGCAGGTTTGCATTAAATGATGTACAAGATGATAAATCTCCTTACATGCACCAATGCCAGGCACAAACTTAGGAATCAATACATCTTGCTAAAACATTACATACTTCAGTCTTTACAGCAGGTGTAAACATCCTGTATTTCAGCACTTGATATGAGGACACACCAGCTCACCATATCGACCTATCATTATCATTATAGCAGGAGGACGTAAGAAAATATCCTAAACTCTCACCGAGCACCGCTGCCCAGTGTAGAGGGGTGCGGAACATGTTGTCCAGCGCAGAAACATTACACTTGACTACACTTGTCTGCAAGAGAGAGTATAGATGCATCAACTGGTGAGAAGTGATTCATCAAGGAAAACACATGATAAACAATGAACACATATCCAGACACAAATCTGAAACGTCAACTTACCAGCACATTGACGATACTCTCATTTCCATCAGCAACAGCAAGATGCAGAGCTGTGCGACCCTCGTAGTCCTGCCAGTTGATCACACTTGGAGTTGTCTCCTGGACAGACAGACAGATAAACAGCTGTGATAAGATGAAAAACAAATCCACAAGATGACCAAGATTTGTAGCCTGTCACCTACCATATGAGCATTAAAACCGATGCGTCCTTACACCTGGATACATATTCCACCTCCCCATAAACAGTTCTCTTTAAAAAAAACCATTATATTTTGACTGAATAAATTTGCATATGTTTTTGTAAAGCCTTAAAATATATATATATATATTATTTCATGTATTATTTTGCCGTAAAATCACAAAAATCTCTTGTTTTATTATTATATATTATACCATCTTAAGGTCTTTATCAATTGAATTGTGACCTGGAAATTTATTCAGTAACTTTGAGACTTTTTGTGCTCCACTTACAGAAAACATAATTAAATGATTCAAGAATTTTTTAAAACTTGGACCAAACTTTGGAATTGCTTTGTTACAACATTAAAACTTTATCTTAGGGGCAACATTAAGGATCTCTTCCCTTCACTCACCAGTATGAGTTTGACGCAGCTGACAGCTTGATGATCCCTACTGCTTGCCGCCCAGTGCAGAGGTGTCTTCCCCTCTGTGTCCGGGATCCCGATGTTTGAGTCCTGCAAGCACAGCTTACATCAGTTGTAAAGAGTGAGAGTTAGGAGGCTAGATGGAATACTGTAAAATCTAAAATTTCATGAAGAAAAACAAGTTCTTATGGATAATCAACTTTATTGCAAAAAATGCAACATTTTGGTGTAGATACTGACACCATTATCCAGCATGTGATGCAATTAATTGTTGTTGGCTTGAAGTTTAACATCTGCTTCCACCATTGGGTGATGTCGCCGACGTCGTGCAATTAATTCCATGAAGGCAAATATTTATATACATACATGAGATGGTGTTGTTACAATTAATTGGTTTGATGTACATATTGTTTTGATAAGGAATTTAAAGTAGGAAACAAGGTTGAGTTCAGAGATTGAAGCTGCTATAAAGTACAATGGATTCCTAGGATGAGGATTGGGTTTGGTCTGATATGGCAAATTTTGAATCTTTCTTTTGTCCAGAGGTCTGGTGTCATTTGATTTTTAAGTTGACGAGGGTGGGGGGGGGGGGGGGGGAGGCATTTAACCAATGTTGTTACACTCCACAATCACAAGGGATGTGGTAGACAAGGCGGTTTGGGCCTTCCTTCTCAGTTGATGCTGGTTTGCCGTTGGAGTATGATCTGGATGGATTAAATCCTTTCTTTACTTGCAGGGGGTGGTTGGAGGTGTTGTGGAGGTACTGGTCCACGTGGGTCGGCTTCCTGTAGACGCTGTCTATAAGTTGGTTGTTGTTCCTTAAATTTACTACCATGATGTCGAGGAATTGTAGTTTGTTGTCTTATTCTTCTTCCATTGTGAATTTCATCCTGGGAATGAGGCACTTAAGGTGGTTAAGGAGTTAGTTTGGGTCGTCAGACTGGTTAATCATGACAAGCTTTTTATCAACCTTCCGGGACCAGCATAAAGGGGGCTGTCTGCGAGGCATTTTCTTCCTAATCTGTCATCCATAAGAACTTCTTCTTCATCAAATCAGCTTCTAAAATGCCCCTCAAAGAAACTCAAACTTCATGTTGAAAGGGGCACTGAGTATGTTGTTGGGGTCACATAAGGGTACCTTCATAAATGGTGTTATTTCAACAACAAGTTGAGGTTGTTTAAGAATATTAACATCTCAATGCCTATCAGTTAGCACAGTTATTCACAGTGACAAAAAACAGGAAAATAGTCGAGATTTATTATCAGAAAATGGACAATGGTTATGGTAAATAGTTTTATCATACAATGGATAGTGTTCTCGGCATAATAAAGTCAACAGATATTATTTTGATATTCGTTGGGGTCATATGCGGATACCGATACAAATTACAGAGGTCAAGTGCCGGAACTTTTTCTGAAAATTACTATGACGTCACACGCTTTATCATTTGGAATGCCTGCACAACAGATGGCTTCAGCAAATTATTCAGCATCTAATGAATCAAAATTAAGTTGAAGAAATGACAAGCAGACTTTGTCCAGCTGTTTCGTGAAGTTCATGATCAAGCAGTGCAAAATAACTCAATTACATAGCTGGTTGAAATCTACCGAAATACATATGCCTATTCTATACGATCCCTGGCCTATTTTAATGAATGAACTGAGCTATCATTTACTCACGGGAACCCAAGACAGATTGAGTCACATGTTCAGTGACCTCATATTTAGCTTCGATGTATCATACATGTTTTCATCATTTATTGGGTTTCGGAAAATAAGTAGAGTAAGTATTAGTTAATCTATCCGTAACGCTGCGTTTACAAAAGCTGCCATTTGCATTTTGAAAAGGGAAGGAACTCTTGTTCTAAGCGAGATACGCTCGCCGCCTGATTACATGTGAATGCAAAGGCGAAAGCATTCAGGTTCAAATCTACCATCAAAACGCTTATTTATTTTCGTTTACATCTTTTCTATTAAGAAACATATTTAAGACCAACTGGAACATTTAGATCATGCCATCACAACAACTCTGTTGCCTCAAAGCCAAAGAGTGGAGGATTGATTTCATGTAAAGTTACCGTGGATATCATTAGGCTGTTCATTTGAATATATCACTGCACACATTTGAAGATAACTTCTACAGCTTCAGTATTGACAGCAGACCTTTTTTGACAAAATGAATGCAGAATAACATTGTATGAGCCAAGGCTCGCAAAATACAATGTTTATTCCTAATGCAGGATATTTACATCCCAAAACATACGAGAATGATAACCTCTTTATCATACAATGTCATTCTGCATTCATTTTGCCAAAAAAGGTCTGCCGCTGTAAATAACCTCTATTGATATTGCTTAGTAGGTCATTTAACTGGTATACATGTAAATGCTGAATTTTTAGAATTGAAACTATGCTAAATGGTCAAGGTATGGTAGTGACCTTGAAATGACATCAAGGTCACCCAAATAGACTGGCCGTGTCTTGGTGTCTGAGTATTCCTCCACTGAAGTCTGATATTAAAGGTGAAGACTCTTGGTGCATGGTTCATGAGATATTACGCTAACAACATTTTAAAACTTGGTCATAGTCTTGTAGTGACCTTGCAAATGGTCACCCAAATCGACTGTTGTCTGGGTACTCCTCAAATGAAGTCTGATACCAAATCTGAAGACTCATGGTGCAGTGGTTAACAAGATATCGGGCTAACAAGAACGGGACAAACCTACTGTCGGAGCTGAATATATATCCCCTCTCCCTGCTTCGCAGACAATTAGGCTATGTAAAGAATGGAGAAGCCCTGACTGGCAGTTGCTTCAAGAAGGTCAGTGCTATATTCTATTCTATGGTGACATTTTGCACTGGGATGGATATTATGAGAAGGAAACTACTGCCTTAAAAGTTAACGTACCTGTTTAATGAGCATTTTGACATGTTCCAGATTTCCATAAGAGGCTGCCCAGTGGAGAGCTGTTCTCTGTAAGAGGGAACCAGAATTTAAAAACAATCTGTTTACAGATCACCCTTCAGGTGTTTTTCCATTATAGGGTAATGCTATTTGTCAGAGTATTATCATTTGCAGAAGCTATGGTTCTTAAAAGTCATAAGTGATCTCACTCTCAATTATATGATATCAACTTTCTGCCTAACTAAATGAGATGAACATAGTATTTGGCCAGATATATTTCTGAATATGAGGTAATAATCACATCTATGACAGGCTTTAAAGACCTGTAGGTACCTTGTTCTTGTCCTGGTCGTCCATCTCCCCGGGGTTGAGTTGTCTTAGGAGGAGGGCCATGCACTTGGGCAGCTTGTGTCGAGTGCACAGGTGCAGCGCGGTCTGCCCCTCATTGTCCTTCTCCCGACAGTCAGCACCCTTCCCTAGCAGCAGCTTCAGCAGCCGGTAGTTACCCTGCCACAAGAACAACACAGTATTAACAAACATCTGTAGTCTGGTCAGCAGCCGGTAGTTACCCTGCCACAAGAACAACACAGTATTAACAAACATCTGTAGTCTGGTCAGCAGCCGGTAGTTACCCTGCCACAAGAACAACACAGTATTAACAAACATCTGTAGTCTGGTCAGCAGCCGGTAGTTACCCTGCCACAAGAACAACACAGTATTAACAAACATCTGTAGTCTGGTCAGCAGCCGGTAGTTACCCTGCCACAAGAACAACACAGTATTAACAAACATCTGTAGTCTGGTCAGCAGCCGGTAGTTACCCTGCCACAAGAACAACACAGTATTAACAAACATCTGTAGTCTGGTCAGCAGCCAGTAGTTACCCTGCCACAAGAACAACACAGTATTAACAAACATCTGTAGTTTGGTCAGCAGCCGGTAGTTACCCTGCCACAAGAACAACACAGTATTAACAAACATCTGTAGTCTGGTCAGCAGCCAGTAGTTACCCTGCCACAAGAACAACACAGTATTAACAAACATCTGTAGTCTGGTCAGCAGCCGGTAGTTACCCTGCCACAAGAACAACACAGTATTAACAAACATCTGTAGTCTGGTCAGCAGCCGGTAGTTACCCTGCCACAAGAACAACACAGTATTAACAAACATCTGTAGTCTGGTCAGCAGCCTGTAGTTACCCTGCCACAAGAACAACACAGTATTTACAAACATCTTTTAAAGTCTGGTCAGAAGAAGCTTCAGCAGCTGGTAGTTACCCTGCCACAAGAACAACACAGTAATCACAAACATCTGTAGTCTGGTCAGCAGGAGAATGTTGAGCAATCAAAAGCTGAAAAAACACTGAAAACAACATAAATATGACCTTTAGGTTGATGAAGAACTTATGCTTCGAGTGAGGCAGCATCTACCTTATGTGCACTCCAGTGAAGAGCGGTGCGGCCTCCCTTGTCCCTCAGGTTGACCTGGGCTCCAGCCTTCAGCAGGGCCTCAGCACAGTCCAGTCTGTCTGCCAGCACACAGAACATCAGTGGACTCCGGCCAAACTGGTCGCCATCGTCAAGCTCCCCCGGGCATGCTGGGATACACACAGGAGATGTGGTTATTCACATAGGGGGTTTGTATCAAGGAAAGTTATACATTCTATTTTCATTTGTAAAGTGGCAGTACAGCTGTCAAACTTAAGACATTTACATGCCCTTACACAATGGACAAAGCAAAAGTGAGCATCTTTGACATACCTCCACCTGCTACTTTCTTCCCTTCATGAATTCTAATTAATTTGAAAACAAAACATTTGAAAGTCGTGATTACATTTTGAGAAACACTTTGTAAATGAATTCATTCAAATTTGGCGCGCAGGAGATGTAGCCTCTAAAACCACAACACCACCACAAAAGTAACAAGTGTATGTTTTGAAGTAGTTAATGAGGATTGCTCCGACTTGAGTATTAAGCTTTATATACACCCATCTATGTCATGGGACTCTGATCGTAGCCAGTTTACTGACTAGCAACAATTTGCTATGATTCTTAAGGCAAGGCCACCTGCTATCAGTCTGGTGAGCATCTGCTTGTCCCCATTGACTGCGGCAGCGTGAAGCTGAGTCACACTCTCCAGCCGACCGGTGCTTCCATTGCCAAATGGACCTTTAGGGGTCTCCGCCTGAAACGGTTTTCAAGTCTATTAAATCAACCCATTAAAGATTGCAAACAAGCATTTTTCAATTTCAATAGTTACAGTCCACACATATCTGAACTAAAGATTGAGAACATATCTGAACTAAAGATTGAGAACATTTGACCTTATTTTTTCATTGAAATCTTTAATCTTTGAATTAATGAATCATTAAACAGTTTAACATGTTTTATAATAGTGCAAAATCCATTGTTATCAATCATTAGCAATGGTTGAAGCATTCAATTCCTGGCAGCGGTTTGCTGATAAGTTAGGGTTGGACCAAAAAAGCAGTATCTCAAGCAAACCTGGCTTGAAAAAACTACAACACCAACTCACCTCACCTTATATGCCAGTGGTTTAATTGCTGCACTTTTATATGCCAGTCGTTACTATCAACTTTAAAGCATACAACATTCTTTACATCAAGATTATTTCTATAATGCCAATTTTAAACAATGTTTAACGCTTAAAAAGTATTTGTTGTGGAAACGAAATTCAAGGGGACATGTCCGTTTATGCAAGTATGTTATTAGTAAATTATCAGAACATAACCAAGATGAAATATGTTACTGAGGGTAACGTTTTGGTTGGTTTAGATTTGACAACTAGATACATGAGAGCGCACACAAGTAAGTGTATACAAAATATCAGCTTGTTATTACTGATATCTCGCTGAAAATTCGTGTAACCCCTTGTGTCAATCATGTTTCTTTTATGCGTGAACATTTTTTTGGTTATTCTTTTCAAGAATTTCAAGTACAAACATTTTTAATATAACAATCTGAAAGAAGAAATGTAATTTGTTACGACTATAACCAAGCTGACGTGTTTGATATGCTGGTCTGATATTCATATATAATTCATAAATCATGATGTAGATGAAACATTTATCAACCGATTGATTCCATTCATATGTGGTTAAAAAAAAATTGTAGTAAAACATTCATATACTGTCTTTCTCATTAAGGTAAGTTACCTCAGTGGTTTAAGGTTCAGTGCAACATGGCTCTGCATATGATTTCCTATATCTTCCCTTGAAGTCACAATTTGTCGTCTTATAATGTAGGGGAAACACTTCAAAAAGCGGGTAAGGTGCTTGTGTGTGGTGTGTTGACCTACCTGAGGAACATTAGAGCTGGAGGGGCCGGCTACTGCTGCCATCTCACTCACACACACCTACAGCCACAATAAACAAGCGTCACAACCTGTTATACCGTTGTACACTCTTGGCATGTAAAACAGCTGTACAGCTGCAGTGGTCCATCATGTATTGACCATATTGCCAGCTGTGGGTTCTTGTTTTTCTTAGCTCTGGCACTTACCTAAGACTTATGTACACAACAACTATTATACTTATATTTGTCAATATTTCTGGTACTCTTAATTTCCAAGCTAATTTGAGTAACTTACATTAGTGAAATAATCCATCCCCCAAACAAACTATATACATGTGCATACTGAAAATAATCTGTCAGACCTGTTCATTTGGACCATATCTAAACTAAACCAGCCTTATGAACTTTTAAATGACACAATTCAATACTCTGCAAGCATCATAATCCTTCCACCACTAGGCGCAGACAACCATGATGATATCCACCTACCTAGCCTGCTACTTTAAGCATGCATGTCTGTAACCTACCCCGCCTGTACTGTCGCCGCTGTCCTCCCTGTATGGGTGCAGCAGCCTGGGGGTGAGGCAACACATACACAACACCCGGGAGAAGCCACACCCCGCAGTGCTGTACAGGGAGGGGCCGTCTTCAGATATCATGCCTCTGGTTCAGGGTTTTGACTTCCACTCATAAATTCTTGTCATTTGGTGAACAAGCATTAGAGACCTTAAGAAAGACAACAGCTCTGAATTTTGTTGTCACATTTTGACAATGTCTAAGATTGAGAGTTGATTTTCCTCTGTGCTTGATAACTCTTGTGAACCACAAAGGCATTGATTGTTGTTATGACAGTACTTCCATGACTCCACTAACAAATGATTGACCAGCTGTAACAAACAACCTCACAGGGGTACCATCCCTAGATGACGGCACTGCTCTCTCCCACAACAACCTTCCACCTACCCCATCTGGTGACACAGGTCTCTCACTGAAACCTTCAATGTCACACACAGACTTCGGGATATCAACAAACCGGAACACTTCTTGGCCAAAATGGAGGAACCATGGGCTGAGTAGCAGAGAAACCTGACACCCCTGGCTGGTTCAAGATGGACCAGTCTGTGTGCCTCCGCATGGCATCTGCTGGGTTGGGAGACCTGTAGCATGCCCTCATTCATGAGGAGGGATGGGGAGGGATGGGGAGGGATAGGGAGGGATGGGGAGGGTGTAGGAGTGCTGAGGATATGGGGTGAACATTATTAAAAGGGAGTATGAGCAGATAAAATATACCACCTGTTTTCTAATACAAATTGACAAATGTCAAGAATCTGAACAAAAGATGCTATAAATTCAAAAGGTTTAACGATAGATTGTTGAATTAAAAAAAATTCAAAATATGGAAAAAGAAAATGCTCAAAAACAAACTCATCTAGGAAATGATCAACTGACAATTTTGGATTTAGTTTTTAATATCGATTACAGCATTGCTAAATTCTGTTGCAATAGAAAAAAAGAACATACATAATAAATGACTGAAAAATTAACTAATTAAGAGAGAAAGAGTAAATGAAAGCTAAAGACATGTTCATTCATATTGACTCATACGTTGTGACATTATTTTGCTAGAAACATATTGTGCTCTAGCACGTCACAGTGACACTGTATATATATTGAAGGCCTTGTGATCGGCACATAGAAACAGACCAGCTGGTTACTTACCTCATTGATTCATTGAAGATTTCAGTAGTTTAGTGAAGATATGTATCTAAATCAGCAGTTCAAAGGTCAGAATACATAGAAAATATTAATAGAGTGTCCATGATGGGGTATGTTTACGACACGAGTACCTAAATATTAGTATTTCTCGAGCGCGAGCGAGGGATATACTGATATTTAGGCATGAGTCATGTCATGGACACAAACATGATATTCTGTTTAGTACCAAAGTCACAAAATCAATGAAAATAATCAAATTCAACATCAGATTTCCCGCTGTCAACGCTTTGGGAACGCAACGTCATAGAGGAACTGTGACATCAAAGTATTGTTACTGACGTGACGTCACAAAAAGGGATATTTTGCCCCAGGCTATTGTATGGAAAATATGAACCCCAATATGATTGCCCTCGCAGGTAATAAAAAACTGTCTTCTCTAATCATAGGCACAAGGCAGCACCAGAAATACATTGGGCGGCATGATATAAAGCTTCAGTGACTAGATCAGCTTTTCCATTATGTTACTTATTGAAAACTAGCCGGTGTCTGTATATTTTGTTGTTTATTGCCAAATTTCAGAAATTCAAAGTGAAATCATGCACACATTAAATCAACTGAATGAATCCCAAAGTCACTATTGTGACATAAGAGTCGATTCTAAAAACATCACTGACATTGTCGATAGTGTGATGACATACATCTAGAAAGAACACAAAACAAAGATCTTTTATCATCACATTACGAAGGTGTCATAGAATGCTAGTCTTTGTGAATGAAATTACATGTACAAGAGAGAAATAAGAAAGTTTGTAATATAATATTATCAGAAGACACTATCTCACAACATGATAAATCATTAAGAACATATTGTGAAGGTGGACAATCAACACAGTGTAAGTAATACACCCACCCACCACTTACAGTTACTGTACCACCCAACCTATGTGGGACACAAGCGATTGAAATGTACAGCCCCAATCTTGTATCAACAATCACTCTGTGAGCCTTGCCTACCGTATCAGAGATACTGTCAAGTTTCCATGATTAATCAACATAACCTTCACGATGTAAGTGTATCAAACTTTGGAAGTGAACTCTTAGACTAATATACAGTCCCTGAAAATAATGAATTAGAAATTTTGATTAAGATTTGATACAAAATAAAATCAAAAGGAGTAAAAGAATAGTTACTTTCAGATTAACACTGTCAACTTTTTCAAGTCATAAGGGCCAATGTGACCAGGGTTGTTATCATGTAATGATTTGAGGGGGGTTCGCTTTCAGCATTTATGCCATTGATGTATGATCAACCACCCAGTTTGAGGCAAGATGTTAAGAAAAATAGAAACATGCATATAGTAACAAGATTATACATTCATTTGGATTTTGATTCAACTAAAATATGAAAGGTTTTCTTTTCCTTTAAGCACTTTTTTTATTTATGTTCTCTCGGTTTGGTGATATTTTAAAAAGAAATCTTGACAAGTGCTGACTTATTCTAACCAAAAGACTAATTCTTATCTATATTTCCCCTGACCCGAAACATAGCCTCCTAAAAAGGAGGTCTACATTTGGGATCAAAACCTCTTAGTCACAATTGTCTGAGGCTCCTTCCAGTATTTGATATGATTATAACTTTATAAGAAATTATTTTCAGGCCGTCAATCTAGTGCTGAGTTATATATAAATAATGTGCACAAAGAGGTATCTCTTAATAACTTGGGGTTACGAAAGCAGAAATGCTCTTTTACTGAGAATGTCACAAACTTCAAATGCTTATTACTTAACCACCTTTTGAGCTATTGATTAGAAATTTCAGATTTACTTCTCTTTAAAAAGAAGAGAAAAGGACAGTGGTGCTGACACATGAGACTATTGTTAGAGTGACACTTACTCAGTGCTGGACTGATCTCCTGATTTTCAACAAAACATTTATCATTCTATCATACTTCAAATTGTTCAAAAGAGGGCAATTCATTTTTTTCTTTTGTTCAACATTGTTAAATATAAATAACACTGATATTCTTTATTTCTAAAGGGATGTATGCACATAATGTACAATGTTATCACTTGATATCAAATGTATCATTTTGTTGATACAAACAAAATGCTTATGCAGTATGAACATTTATCTTCCACTGTCACTAAGATTAAATATCATAACTATGGAAGCTATGTTCTTTATTAGAATATTTTATTAGCTCAAAATTATTACAACCCAAGATCTTTTCAAACTTTCTTCAAAATGATAACAAAAAACATGCAATTTGTTTACATGTCATGTTCGAATTGGTAATGCTAATTAAAATGACAGGCCTATCAAGATATTTTTTGTGGAAACAAAATTCATTTGTAGTCTTCAGATATTGACAACTATGTCACTGGATTCATACGAATGAAAGATAAATAATTATTATTCATAAAACGCAAAAGGTTTGAAACTAAATGTTCGAGTTCCACAATGTCGTCTGCTACTGGTACCAGTGCTAGAACTCTAATCGGCCCAGTTTAATATGGGCTGTTCTCCGGCTTGGAACAACTCGTGAATGGTGTCACATTTCCTCTACATTTCACACTCGTTCGTCAGAAGGGGACGACACCTCTAAAACTTACCGAGCCTCACTCTCATCATACGTATTTTCCTGACAGTCCCATCCACCTTTCTCCGCCATGTTGTTTCTAAGGACAATACTGAAGCCCTATGAAAGGGAAAGCTTCATTGGTGCGTTAAGAAAATGAACAAGATTAGGGCGATGTAAAGAATGACACGATTGGAGGTCGAGGGATGATTTAATCCGATTACGGTTATGTCCCTTGGATTGCATTTAACATCAAATAAATGCTTTTAATATTTGTCCTACCTATTCATTTCGCATTGTGGTTTAAAGCATCGTTTTTAAGACTTTATTGCATACTATTGTTAGCCTTTTTTTAAATACTGATGGATACATATCATATACAATTATAAATTTACAACACATTTTTTGAAAAATGAATGCCTTCAAAGAGACACTCCGTGTTATACATGGCTTTGATGCGAGCCGTAATGCTAGCCATGTATATGGTGATATGAATTCAAAACACTTTGCACCATTCATCTCCAAATGATATAAACAGAGAAAAACACATACAACGCATACCGCTAGTACATATAATTAATATTTCCATTATATCATGAATGGGTGTATCTAGAATAATTCTTTTAAGGAACGTACATTTTCTCCATACAGTATACCCACGAAACATCTAATGAAGTGATTAGCCATGGAACTAGGCACTTCATAAGAAAGAAGATCCCACGTCTGTCACCATTGACCATGTGTAAGGTGTCGGCAACTCTGTCCATGTATCTTTGAGGAGGTTATTCGGAACTGAGAGCTAGTGTATATCACTATCGTTGTGAGTTACACTGAAACGGGAGAGTGCAAGGTCTCCATGAATGTGTTGAACGCATGCTCCTGACCATGTTCAGTCCGAGAAAAGTGATTGAAATCTATGATACATCTATATTATAATTATATGACTCAAATGTTGATTATACTCAAATAACTTACGCGTATGTGTTAAACATAAATCATTCGGGTTTGATTATTCATTGACAATATAATATAATAATGGATCACAAAATCGACAAATCAAAATCCCGATTAGCTAAGTAATATGTATACAAGGTTTTAACTTGTATGGGCAAATTGTATAGTTTTTAGGGCATGGTTTCGGTGACCTTTATTAGGGGCCCCTTGGTCACCAAATCTATAGATTAGAATCCCGTTAAGCTAAGGAGCATATCCACAAGGTTTCAGTTTTCAATACCGCTTGCTTCTTGAGAAGAAGATGGAAATAGGTCTTAGGGCATGGCCATAGTAGGGGTCAATGGGACACCAAATCTATAAATTAAAAACCTCATTAGTAAATGAGTCTGTGTACAAGACTTTAGCTCTACTGAGTCAATAAGAATAAGATGAAATATTTAAAAGCTTACGGACGGACGCCACATCACGCCATAAGACCAGATGAGCTACAAAAAATGAAGTATCACTGTTATTGGAACCAAATGTTATTCGAATCACTGATTGTGAGTGAATTGGGCGGTTTAATAATTGTCCTTTTTTATGCCAGTGGTTTAATTATTGAACTTTTTTTTATGCCAGTGGTTTAATTATTGCCCTATCAGCCATGTAGTGGTTGGATACTGTTAGCATGTTTTTCGAAAGATGTGATGATCCAAATTTCGGTGTAGCAGTTTTTTATTTATGTCATATAGTATAAATTGCTGCTATTACGAAATTAAATTGTTTCAATATTAAAAGTCTATAGTGTCGCGATATGTGTGATTGTTGCTAATGCATGCTTTATATACACAGATATTTGTACAATGATGAGTTCCTAACTAGTTTGTAACACAGGCATATATGCATCCGTTGTTGTTATTCTACCAATTGGTGTGGTATAAATTTCTGTCGTTCTTCCAAATAACATGAACATGAAAGTTTAAAATGAATAACTTTGTCAAAACCTTGGTTAAATAAAGCACAAAATCAACTTTCTTTTTCATTAGAAGTTTTTCTTCCCTCATTTATTATTAAACCTAACAAAACCAAAAGGATATTTTACCAACATTCTTCTTAAATGATATGTTGTAATAGTTAACAGATATTATTTTCCTGATGGATTAACGTTTTATATTAGGGACCTATAATGGTTATGTCGCAGGGCGTCGAGACATGGAAGGGTGTAACAACAAACAAGCAAATTTCGAGTAACGTAATGTGGGAAATTCGGTTTTTTACCACTTCACAATTTAGTATCAACCATGTGCTTAAATCACACTTTAGCTCCATTGTTCTCTGAAGGCAGTCGGCTTGAACATCCCTGCTTAATCCCCTGGTCTGTTTGTTTAAACATCACAAATGTTGCCTTCGCGGTAATGAACCGTCTATTTTACCCTGCTTTCTATTAAAGGACTTACAATGATATACCCCGATTCTCTGGCGATATTGTGTTATGTCAACCCCCATCTAGAGATCTGAAAATACAGATGTTTGTAAGAAAAGGGGTACATGTACTTGAAGGCAAGAAATATCTATGTTTGTGTCATGCTTGTCATATTGGTCAGCGTGTATGCTTTGTCTAGTAATGATAAATGGCATGATGTTGGAGTTAACAGAGTTTGTCACTGTTTTAAGTATGTAACAATATCTTGATATTTTGTTTAAACATAAAAGAAAAAAGAAAACAAAAAATTGTCGATAGAGAGTTTCTATCAGTGTGTGCAAAATGAAAACAAGGAGTGCCAGGGAGAACCCAACCCTAATGTAAATAAGTTATGTAGCCCAGACCTTGTGTAATACTGTGTGTATGACCTAACACCAGCATTAAATCAGTCATTAAAAACATTACAACAAAACAAATTTGAAGGAAATGTCACCGACGTTTTTTGTTCGAAGCCAGTTTCTAACTTCTGATTAATCAAGTAACTGACATCATTTCTAAGAACAATCTATCAATCACATCAACTGAAATCAACAACTTAACAGTTACATAATCGGTAACAATTCACAATCGACGCGACCGTCAAAGTCAGCACGATTTTTGCATGTAATCAATGCGACTACAGTCAATGCCTTAGGAGCAGTGTGTTCATTGGTTATTTGTGATCTTGCGTCACAACTACACGTGACCTTCAACCAATAGTCAACAAGCATAATGTTTATAGTAACAATGTTTACAAAAAGGAGCACGTGGCCGTAGTAAAAATTACACATCAGAATACGCGGAGTTGCCACATGCATCAAGACTTAACCTGTATCCTCGTCATTATCCTCCTGGTCGGTGTATTCACGCAGTTGACGTGAATCATAGGGCAGACGGATCCTGACTCGGAGCCGCAACGACTCGATGAGTTGGTCAAACTGTGACCGCTTAGTGATCAGAACAACCCTGTCGTCTAACTTCTTGTCAAATATTATGCCATCCCTGACCCAGGTTCCAGCTAGGCGTTTCTTAAAGACGAGGGTACGAGCTTCAGATGCGAGACGTGATCGCTCCTTGGTTAGATCATCATTTATGAAAATCTTTGGTTTTCTGCCTTTAAGTTTGGAGATACTTTTCATCAGTTCGCGCTTTTCCCTGTTAGACAGGAATTTAACAATAATGGGACGACTTCTGTTCCCTGTGTACATCTTAGGGTCCCCGGTCCTGTGGCTCCGATCTATATCGTCTATATTCAGCTTGACACCGATGTCATGGGCCAGTTTACAGACAATTTCATCTGTGTCTTCACCCTTCTTTTCATCAACTCCAAAGATCCGCACATTATTCCTCCTGCTATACTGGTATAGTTCATCTATTTGCATACTCTTATAGAGGATTTTATCATCGAGTTCTTGGACATTATTTTCAAGGGCTTTCACTTTGGACTGATTTTCATCTACGATGTTAGTGAGGGGGCTGAGCTTCTCGTCAATGATAGCATTTATCTGAGGGAGAATATTATTAGCCAATGACTGCCCAACAATGACCATGACTTGGGGAGATTTAAAGGCTTCAATTATCTGGTCAACAATGTTCTCTGGACATTTAACACTAGATGCCATATTCAAGTCCTCACTTGGTAGAAAGACGGAGCTGTCTGAGAATGACCTCGTTCGTTTAAAGAATGAAATAGGGGAGTCTACCACAGGGGAGTCAGAACTTCGGCGACGTTTTGGCTGATATTGTTAGGGAGGTCGCGTCAAATTCCTATAACACAAACCCTTGAGCCAACAGTTTTGAAATTGGTGGCGGATAAAAGTGCTTATCATTACAAAGTCTTTCAATACCTTAATGAGTGTGTACTCATTAAGTGAACGTTTTAATCCATCATTTACTTTCGCTCTCACGAACAACTTCAAATGTGTTTCGTCAAAATGGCTGGCTGACCCGCCGTGTTTATTCCGGAAGTCCTAAATATAGATTGTGCTATGTAAAATTTTAACGTCCTTACGAAACGAAGTATTCCTTTACAGTAATATTGCATTTTATGGAGCTTCAATTAATATGCGTCATGCTTTCATCCACTTGTAACTTTCATTATGTTTTGTTTCATACATTGACTTCACAAATAAAACAAATAACTTTTCAGGGTTTATGTGTTTAATTCCATTACAATATAACATATTGGAATATATATATAACTAATTTATTTTACAGAAAAAATACGTTTTACACCTTTAATTACAAATAATACTTTTTATCACAAATATCACATTTAATGACAAGCACATATCTCATTACTGGTAAAACGTTTATCATTAATTGTAACTTTTTCCATTTGTAACAGCCTTTTTAATAGAGTTTACACGTACAGATCATCAAACACACCGAGATTTAAGTAATAAATTTGAAGCGAACATAAAATACGCTAGGCAGAATTCACTTGCAAGGGCAAACAATCATCCATTCCCTACATGTAAAAACTCCAACAACAATGTCATGTTCATTAATATACATATTTATGTTTTGTATCTGTATAATATATTTTAAAAGTTGAAAATTCCAAGAATTTTTCACTGAAACGTCACCCAATTATCACGAAACTAGTGTACGTAGTGGCAAACTGGTTTCAACATATCATTGCGCACGAAGAACAATTTCGCCGGAAAAGAAGTCTTCTGCAGCAGTGTGTACCAAAAGTCTTATATAATTAATATTAGGCACGATTCGGTTGTCATTTATTTTTAAAAATTACCGAACGATCTTTGGAAACATATTGCTTTGCCTAAAATGTATATACGATAAAGTTTCCTATGAAAGAATCGCTTAGAGTTGGGTGAATGTTTTAACGTTTGTTATTCCAAGAATGCGGTTGCCAATTTCATGGTTTGAATAAATACAGAAATTGACAATCCTAAAAAAAACCCTTCAAATCCTCTTAAAAAACACTCTTTACTTATTTGACAAAGTTAATCTATATTGTACAGTACACAAGTAAACAGTTTGAAAGATTGAATATGCCAATTGTTAAGAATTGCGCATGCCAATTCAGTATGAAACGGTAAATGTGTATGTCATTATAACTACGACACACCTATTGTAACACATTGGAAATTGTTATTTTTGTGTGTAATAACTGGTTATGACGAGAACCCTTAATTAAGATGATGGATATTGACAGTGTCAGAACACTTTTTCCGAGAAAGCTTTATCGTAAGAAGATAAGAATTCTTAGCGGAAAGAGAGATGTAGAAAACGAAAATGCGATAGTAAGAGAGTTTTAATGTTATAAAGACTTCTTGTACGGAAAGATTTCCTCAAGTGGAAAGTAAATATTTTTACAGATACAATACAAATTGCAAATGGGGTAGTAAAACCTCGTTATTACGAGTTCATGTAACGTACAAAATATTTTGCAAAGATGAAATACTTAATGGCTTAAAAAGTGTTGTAACTAATTTTTAATAAGAAAAAAAATTAGGTAATCCCCTTTTTGCAAAGATAAAAGTACAACTGTCAAAATTTTGCCTCGTAATCACGTATTAAAAAAAATTATTATTATGATGGGTCTTCATTATGATTTTATTTATCTCTTAATTAGGACCTTTTCAAAAGAAAGATACAAATAACATATGAGGTATTTTATTGACATTTTAAAGACAATCTTCTCCTGATTACGAGTTATTAAGATACAAAACTAATTTCCAATGTGTTTTCATTGATATTTCGTAAATAACAATCATTGACACATCTGAAGAGAAGAAGAAGATGTCAATGACGGAAAAGAACTTAAAAACGATATCTTACAAATAAATACACATTTGCAACGTATAAAGTTTACACACATGTAAGTATAAGATAACAATTAAATATGGTTTACAAAGTACATTTTTCCGGATTGTAAAATTCCTTTCCGTCGTTTGCGTTACATTTTATAATGACCGGAAATGGCTGTATGTAGAAAAAAAACGTAAGCAATTGTTTTACTGGCCTCAAGCAAGATTTTTAGATGAAGCAAAATACGTAAAATATTGACATAAATCTATGTACAGGTTTTTAAGAATGCTTGTGGACAGTAAAGTGTGATATAAGCAAAATATGTGGATATGGTAATCTAATTGACAACACATGAAAAGTTGACCAATGAAATCGCTAGCATTCAATATTCCCGTAAATATGTGAAGAAGAGTAATTCGACTTAATCATATTTCTTGGCTTGAAGCTGTCGGAAGATCTTCCCACAAAAATATTAAAATATCCGAAGAGAAAAAATGATTTTTTCAAGCGAACTTTTATAGTCGAATGCATGTCAATTTCTCGCGACTTGCACGTGAAGGCACGTGAGATTACGAAAATTGTCACAACTTTGCTGTGACGTCACAGCCGCAGTCGAATCATTTTGTATAGGATCGAAGAGAGAGGTAGGTTGCTCGACGCGACCTCCCTAATATTGTTTAGACATCGGACATATTTTGAAAAAGTTATGTTCAGTGTTCACATTTATTTTCCAAAATCGTATCAATTTTTTCACGAAGCGTACAGGTGAAGTATGTGATTACTTACTCGTAATTAGAAATTCTCCAAAGAACACATTCACTTTGATCACATCCGAACAATGCATATGGCGGATTCACAAAATTGAATCCGTCTATAAAATCCAAGCGAAGTATCATCCGTCTGTATTTTTTATAGAATATAGTTCAATAAAGGTGCAACATTCAGGTCATATAGATTTTAGACAATAGTATCACTTATTTCTGGTATAATTTCATCATTTTTTCTTCACTGCGTCGGGAGCTCCCGAAACACGTCCTCTCTCCTACCCAGCATGCATCACCCTTTTAAAAACATTGGGATGAGCTCATGATTGCTCATAATCGTCTGTAGTCCTCTAAATAGTTGTGTTGTGGTTCCTTGTTTCTAACGGAAGGTCGCCTTCCGTCCAGATGTTGGTTATGTAGTCGGCGAGTTGATGACACCTCGGATCGTCAGGCATGTCGCCTATCGTTCAGAATATCAACTCATCACCTCGTGTCTTATTTAACCAGTACATGTGGTCACCCATACACAGTTAACGACCGCCTCGAGAAGTTGGAATGAATGTGAAACCTAACTTTGCATTTGCCATCTAGTAATCGTTTCCATCCTCTGTATCACTTTTATAGTAACACTTATCTATTTACACTTAGTGTCTGACCCGCCAGGGGCTCGGCTACTTTGTCTGCAGTAGAGAACTGTTCTACACGCAGTCAGGTTTGGGTGCAATGCTACACTGAATTTCAGCGCAGTACCACCCATGGTTCGCTAGTTCAAGCCGATGCTCGCAGGTTTCACCGCAATGTATAGCCACAATGGTGTTGCGAGCTTTCTCCCTGAATAATTCTAGCAGCCATGATATAAGTGAAATAATCTTGAAAGCAGTGTTAAACCCCATATCACCTCACCTCTCCTCACTTAGTCTCTGAATTGGTGAACACAATTTCACTATTGATATAAATGGTGAACACATTTTCACTAGTGTCTAAATTGGTGAACACATTTTATTATTGTCTACATTTGTGAGTACATCCCTGATTATGATTGAATATGCTAACTTTAGTTTTTTTTGGCAGTCTGTTGACAGAACTGTTTCGCACTTAAATATGCCTATTTCAATAATTTGTTGATTTCAGTAACATTTTCTCTTTATGGCAGCCTTTTCGCATTTTTTCCCGCAGGGTGTGATTAAATCCGAGTTTTTAGCTAACCGTGAAATTAATCCTGTGTTGAAAAAACAAAAAACATCAAAGTCTGCCGCCTGTCGACTCTATGCTACTTTGGATTTTCTAAGTGTCGACTTCCTGCTACTCCCCCTATAATAGAAGAAGAAGAAGAAGAAGAAGAAAAATATTTTATTAATGTGTCACGTGGTACATTTTGTCGATTGGGTACAACGTGTAGTAAAATCTGTAAAAGATCGTACCACCCGACCATAAGGCCTATGAGACACATGAACATCTTAAAATAGTCATGTATAAAATATAGATGTACATTTAAATACAAACATATACAAGAGTTTAAGGTTATTTAAGTTGTTTAAGTTATATTTTGGCTAATAGCGTGTTTTCGTCTATTACACATTTTTATTAATAGAGCGGCAAGTGGCTTTACAAACCTCTCATTACGTAATAAGAATACAGATTGGGCGGGGGAGGACAACTGAGCAAAGAAAGGATTTACACGGGAAATATCCTGTCATAAATTATACCTAAGATCAGAATAAAAGTCACACTCAGCAAGAAAATGTATTTCATCTTCAATAGTACTGCGATTGCAAAACTTACAAATCCTATTTTCTAGAGGCGTTTTTGGGCGGGTATACCTGCCGACTTCTACCTCCAGTGGTAATGTGCCACAGCGCAGCTTACTTAAAACACTACGTTGAGACCTTGTTAACAGAGTAGTAACATAAAATTCTGGTGTCAAAAGTTTCTTAAATAATCTGTAAGTACGTAATTTATTACCATTCTGTTGGCCTTTATCATTAAATAAATCATTGTACCAACTTTGACTATCAAGGGATTTCATCCAAGTTCTGATATGAGAGAAATCAATTCCAGAAATATCACTTAAATCACAAGGCAGATTAAGATTTTCAACGAGTTTCATGACTGTGTTGTTCCAAGACTTAGGATATTGGCCCGACCATCTGAATATCAAACTTGGTCAAACTGAAAGGTAAACCCTACAGCATATTTGAACAGTTCCCTGAGGAGATAAGCTCCTACAGGAGAGAAGTTCTTATGACTCTACAGAGAGAAGCCAGAAATCAAAATAAACAGGCTCATATTGTGATTGACAAATTGTATGTTGATAATGTTTTATCTCCTGTGCCCACTCCTCCACCCTACAGAGTTCCAGCAAACCTAAAGACTCCCACCCTGACAGCCAGACCCACTAGGAGCTAGGGGGACGTCGGTGGTAGTGTGAGTGACTTTCAGGATCACTTTGAGAGTGAAAAACCAAATACTGATCTAAAAGTTGTTTGTCTTAATGTTTGTGGTTTAAGAAAAAGACTTGAGTACCCTGACTTTATAGAACTTATTGAGAAACATGATTTAATATGTCTTCAAGAAACAAAAACAGATGCACTAGATGATATTGAAATACCAGGTTATAAAGTCTTGTTGAAAAATAGAAAAAACTTCATAAGACGTTCTGGTGGAATAGGATTAGCTGTTAAAGACCACTTGTTTCCTTATGTTACTCTAGTAGACTTAGAAAATGAGGCTGTTTTATGGGTTAAACTAGCAGGCTATCTGTTCAACTCACCTCAAGATTTATACCTTGGTATTGTGTATATACCACCTGAATGCTCTAGATTCTCAAGTGAAGAAATGTTTGAATGTATTGAACATGATCTTACTTTAATTTCAACCCATACTGACAATATTATTCTTAATGGGGATTTCAATGCTAGGACTAAGTCCGTAATTGATTTTTGTACTTTTGATGAACATCTATCAAAGGAACTAGATATTGATGAACTGAGATCAGAACTTGACTCAGAATTAATGCTTGAAAATCTTGGTATCCCAGTAGAAAGAACATCCCAGGATATAGGTCAGCCAAATAATTATGGATTTAGATTAATTGATATTTGTAAAAGTCACAATTTGTTAATCTGTAATGGTAGAATTGGTAAGGATAAGCACATTGGTAAAACAACTTGTAAAGACGTCAGTACAGTAGACTATGTCATTTCATCCCCAAATTCATTATCCTTATTCAATGATTTTAGTGTTTCAGAATTCTGTCCTATGCTATCTGATGTACATAAACCAATTCATTTCAGTCTACACATATCAGAAACCAACTGTCATGAAATAGGACATGGACAGACTCCAGCTATTAATGATACAAAACATTTTGTCAGCAAACCAGGTAAATGTAATCATGATAAAGTAGATATATTCCTTAAAAACATTCCAAATGATTGTGTCATCAAATTGTGCAGGAGAGCAAGGTCATTAAGGGAAGGTCAAGGTAACCCAGTAGAGGTTGTGAATGAAATAGCGCAAGAGGTCACGCACGTGCTGGTCTATTCTGCACGTAAAGCATTTGGTGAAGTTCCTTATAAGGTCAATACCACTACTCGTAGTAAAAGGAACGTACACTCTAAACCTTGGTATGGACCAGATTGTAAGAAGAAACGGAAGTCATTTCATAAGTCAAAAGCATGTTATTATAAGAACAAAACAGACACTAATAAAACTCTTTTCCGTAAAGCAAGTAAGGAATATAAGAAAACCATGAATAAGTACATAAAGAAAGAAAATGATTTTATAAGAACCCAGTTACGTAAAGAAAAGCAATTATCGCCTAAAAACTACTGGAGACTTCTTAAGGTAAACAGAGAGACAATAAATACCCAATCTCTTTAGATGATTTTTATGATCACTTCAAAAACATAAATGAAAGCATTATTGATGGTGACGCGGACTTAAGTGAAACAAAAGACCCGCCACATTATGATGTTAGTGTACTCAATGAAGACATATCTGCGCATGAAATAGTTTTTGCTCTCCAGAAATTGAAGAAAAACAAGACACCTGGTTTAGACTTGATTGTGAATGAGTACTTGTCTTCAGCCTTACCAACTTTATTGCCTTTTTATGTTGAATATTTTAACGCTGTTCTACAAACTGGAATAATGCCCCAAGCATGGCTTACCGGCACAATAAAACCTATCTATAAGAAATCAGGAGACCGTAAGGATCCCGCCTCATATAGACCTATATCTATCTTGAGTTGCTTTGGTAAGCTATTTACTAGCATCCTAAATGAAAGATTAACTAAATTTTGCGACGATAATGATATAATATCACATGCCCAATCTGGTTTCAGAAAGGGTTTTTCTACAACTGATAATGTATTCATTATTCATAATTTGATGCATCGATTGAAGATATATAAAAAGAAACTCTTTTGTGCCTTTATAGACTTTTCAAAAGCCTTTGATAAAGTCTGGAGAATTGGATTGTGGACTAAATTAAGACAAATTGGTATCTAAGGGAAAGTATTGAATTTGATACAAAATATGTATGATGATATAAAATCTTGCGTTATGATAGAGTCAGAAAAATCTGATTTCTTCAATTGTCTCTCAGGAGTTAGACAAGGAGAAAACTTGTCTCCTCTTTTATTTTCCTTATTTTTAAATGATCTAGAATGTCACCTATCAAATCAATCGTGTGTTGGTGTTGAATTAGAAACGCACAACGATGATTTTATTATTTATTTCAAACTACTTGTCCTACTCTATGCAGACGATACTGTTCTCCTTTCAGAAACTCATGATGATTTGCAAAATTCTTTGAATTCGTTTGCTGAATATTGCGACAGATGGAAACTTCAAGTAAACACTAGCAAGACAAAGATAATTATATTCGGTTCCGGACCAGCAGCTAGTTACAAAAAAAACATTCTCACTGTATGATAAGAAAATTGAAGTTGTCAACACTTATAAATACCTAGGAACTGTGCTACATAGAAATGGACGTATGAACTTCGCTGTTAAGTATATTGCTAATCTTGGCATGAAGGCATCGATAGCATTATTGAAACGTGCTAGAAATATTAAACTGCCACTAGACCTACTTCTTTCTGCATTTGACAGATTAGTTGTACCAATTTTGTTGTACGGATGTGAGATATGGGGATATGAGAACACCGAAATAATAGAATAAGTTCATCTCAAATTTCTTAAATTAGCTACTGGTTTACGGTTTAATACACCAAACTTTATGGTGTATGGGGAACTCGGTAGAGAACCTATTCAGCTTCAAATTTCGAAACGATTTATCTCATACTGGTGTAAATTGATATTTTCACATCCAAACAATAAAATAGCAACGTTTATCCTTCAATACATTACAAATGAAAACAAAACGCTATCTCACTATGCCTGGGTAAATCACATTAAAAACATTCTTTGTAAGTGCGGTGTTCCGGATGTTTTTGATTATCCTCAGCGTTATTCAAACTCATGGATCATTCATAAGGTAGACCGTATTTTAAAAGATAATTTCTTACAATCATGGATGAGCGATATACAAAAATCTTCGAAAGGAATTTATTATAAAATTCTGAAGTCTTCTCCACAATTTGAACAATATCTACTCTTATCAGAAGACATCTCTAAACCAATCCTAAAATTTAGAACTTGCAATCACAAACTTCCAATAGAAACTGGTAGATGGCAAAATACCCCAAGAGAAGAGAGATTCTGTAATTTATGTGATTCACGTTTGATTGGAGATGAGTTTCATTATTTATTTAAATGTCACTACTTTGCAGATCTACGTAGGTCATTGTTCAAGAATATTATATAACCTGGCCTAGTATGTATAAGTTTCGTAAACTTTTCATAAGTAATATTTCAACTCTCAAAAAACTTTCCAAGTTCATTAAGACTGTTTGTAACCACTTTGATTGTTAATTTAATTCATGCAGTTATCTTGTTGTACATGTTAAAATGTTATATTTGTTTACTCATGTACCACCGAAGGTGGATAATTTTTGAGTAATAAACGTGTGATGTGATGAGGTAATCTAGAACAGTCCATTTTTTTTAAGCTTACTCCAAAAGGACAAAATTTCAATTTTTTTATTTGTAAAAGGCAAAACCCAGCCCATCTCTCCACGTACAGCCAAATTTGGGGTTTTACAACTCATACCAAGGAAGAATCTGCAAGCCCGATTCTGGACAGAATTGATAATATTAAACTGCCTGGTACCCCATTTGCTGACCCGTAAGTTAAGATAGGTAGGACCAAATTTCTGTTCAATGTATTATAAACCTCAAAAGAGAAGCCTCCAACAGCTTTAAATTTGCAAATAATAATACCAAGTGCACGACTTGCAGATTTAGCAATTTCTCGAGCTGTAAAGTTCAAATCCAAAATTCCTGAAACCAAACACCCAAGTATTTGTAAGCATGAGAGTATTCAATGTGATTACTGCCAATAGTAAATATCAATTCCGAAGACAGAGGGAGGACGGTAATGGACCACTTTGGTTTTACTTATATTGACCAAGAGCTTCCAACGCTCACACCAACGATCAACACAGTCAAGCATACGTTGCAACGACAACTCATCTGGGGCAATTAGGGCGATGTCATCAGCGTACAAAAATAAGCTTAACATAGAACCATCTATATCAATTCCACAGTGCAAATTATTAATTTCCTTTGCAAGATCGTTTACATAAATTGAAAACAGCGTTGGAGACATTACACAGCCTTGTCTTACACCAGAGTTTACACCGAAAGTATCTGTGAAGCTATCATTAACACGTACCCGAGCAAAGGTGCTTTCATACATTGATTGAACTGCATGGATATAATATTCATACCGTGAGCTTGAATCTAAAGGCGAATCCAGTATTGACTAAACATATCCGTCGATGTAAGACGAAACTCATTAATAATTCTGTTTCCATCTCCTATTGTCTCTCATAATCGTATAAATCCTAAATCGTGATATATATTAATATTTTTTCATGTGTTGGTTTTTAAGTATGTTTTAAAGACTGTATTATGACTTACATGATGCAATCTCTGTGAAGTATTTAGGTTGGTAGAAAATTTAATGACATGTAAATTGAGCTGACCCCCTAGGTGAAATCTTGATGTGAAATGTTTTCAGCATTCATATTGTTCTGGAAGCTTGTTCTCCGATAATCCTAAAATCATGTCTCTATCACAATTAGAGAGGAAAATAAAACCATTGAAATATTTCTCTCGGCATGAAGGCTGTATCTGTAGGTTAGACCATAACCTGATCTCTGTTGTTTCTTGTTATATGCTTTTTTAACTTCGTGATTTGACTTATATCTGTATATATTATCTTTTTATGTGTTTATACATGAATCATTGTAACGAGGTGAGACTATAATAAAATATCTGTCTGTCTGTGTAGTGGATGTGTGTCCCGTCCGTGAATGGAGTGGTAGGGAAACTCTACACCCGTAATCTCGTGATTTCAGTGATCACAGTATCAATCTGATGTGTATTCAGTGGTCAGGAGGAGAGATAGTGTCGTAAGAGTTTTATGTATTTGGGATGGATGGTCAACAAAGTAGGGTGGAATGTTGGCAAAAATAAAATGTGGCTGATTTCAATAATGTTTTTAGCTGTTTTTTTAAAAATGCATTTAGTGCTTACAAAAATGTTTTTACAAAATATAAGATGAGAGCAAATATATAAGAGCGTGGAAATCAGTCAAAATTTAGCTACTCCCCAAAAGCTCCATTTTGTATCACGATTTTAGGAATATGATTTGTTTTGATCGATTTTCTTCAAAATTATTTAAACTCATCTTGGTCTTATGCATTGTGACACTGGGCAATTGTGGTGATGTTGTATTTCACCTGGAGATAATATACGTATCACTGTATCTTCGACATTAAACAATACAAATGCTGATTAGCTACATTACTCTCTAACATACTCATTTTGAAGAAAGAGCTCCTCAATCGGCCCGATGTAAATCGCCGAAGCGTAGGTTTAGTCAACGACCCCAGCTGTTTATGTGGAAATCCATGTGAAAATGCCCTTCGTTATATCTTTGATTGTACATTTTTTCAAGCTCAGCACAATAGAAAATTAAATAAGGTATCAAATGTTACTCTAGGGAGAGTGCCCTTAGATGTTAGTTTAGTCCTTAATGGCCATGCAGATCTATTTCTTTATGAGAACGAATCCATATTCAAGCATGTACATGTGTATTTTCAAGAAACAAAGAGATGCAGGTGTCACACGCCTCTTAATCAACCGTTTCACTTTTGTGAATAAAATATGTTTAAATCAAAACCTGTGCTACCTTGTGACGTAATATACACAATTGTGAATACAACAAACATATGATTTACAGCAACATACTCGTATGTCTTTAATGAAGCGTGACAATTTTATTTCATTTTAACACATCAGTTTTTTATACTGAAATAAAGAAGAAACACACTGAAAATAATAATCATTTGTCAGAAAAATCGTTGATATGTCTATGCATTACAACATCATAGATAGTGTAGCCGGAGTTCAACTTAGTACATATTCTTTCGTAAGGGTATATTTTGAAAAGGGTCTTCTTCATTTGGTAATGTATGGTTACTTGTCCTAAAAGGCAATATTATTTTATAAACGTTTTATTCATTAGTAAATTACTAAACCGTATAACGATTGCGTGCTGGTGTCAAATAGGCATTTTTTTGTGGCCACTGATAAGATCTGGTACATTCTAAACACGTTTTTCTTCTTACGTAACTAATCCGCTACCATACTGTTTGAGTGTGTAAGTTTTCCGACTTAGCCATTCAACGAGTGTCTCCCCATTATTCCTTCACAATCGTCAGCTCCTGTTCAGTTAGTAAAGCGGAAAGATTTTAGTTTACGACTTGTTAGACAATGTTCTACTGAACACAGCATTTCTGTCGTCTGGGACACCACAACTAAATAGTGTCAGTTAGAGGGAAGTTAAACTTCAAGACACAAGTCAAGGTAAACTTTAAGACACTAGTACAGGTAAACTCAAGCCACAAGTACAGGTAAACTCAAGCCACATGTACAGGTAAACTTCAAGACACAGGGAAAGGTAAGGAAACACAAAAGCCCAAACATGTTAAGACTGTATCAGTATGAACATTAAGAAACTTTTAATAAGAATTTGAAACATGTATTATGCACCTTCATGTTCTTCATTTGATGTTCAGATGACTTGTTTTAGTAAACATACAATGCATGATTTCAAACTACTTCATGTCGCTGGAATTTTTAGAGAAACAAACCACGATTTTCTTAAGAAAGCAATTAGGAAGAACAGCTATTGCAATCTTGTATTCATCAAAATCAATAACAATATGGAATCAACTGACATAGCTAATGTCTTTTTAAAGTGTATCACCTGATAAATGTTGGCGTCCGACCCAACTGATACATGACAAACCGGCACTGTTACTACAAACAAGTTTTTTGGACCCCACCTACTTCATTGAATGAACAACTGTGTATACAAAATGAATCCATACAACTTTGCATACCTACGAGGGGAAGTTGGTCACAAGTATAAAATGATATAAATGCAGGTGGTTTACTGTCTTAATTTAACTTAGTACTTTTATAGTATCTTTCAGGAATTAGGTCCTATTATATTTCAGTATGAGTATCCCCATTTTGCTTGACCTCCTATATTGGTGCAATCAAAAACATCAAAATCAGCAATAATTTACTTGTTTGGAAAACCCACAGTAAACATCCAACTTGCTGTATCAGTGTGTTGTTGTTGCAACTTTAGGTATCAATTACTTGTTTTATTTTTTTTACATCTCTCTCTTGCGCAGTACAGTATTAGTAACAATAATAATAACAATAATGATAATAATAATAATAATAATAATAACAATAATGATAATAATAACAATAATAATAATAATAATAATAATGATAATAATGATAATAATAATAATGATAATATAACAAAACATTCATTATACAGATAAATACATACAAACACCTGGCCTCAAGAGGCCGAGATGACACCTCAAGCACATACTAATACATTAAATGCAATAAAAATATTCTAAAATAATTATTCAAATACATACATAGATATATATTCACAAAAAGCCACATGCATGCATACATCCATCCATCCATACATACATACACACACATACATACACACACACACAATCAAACAAACATGCATACCCAATCAGTTATATATTCAAACAAATTCAGACATACATACCCATTCAACAAACATTTAAACATCTAATTTACACAGCTACATGTATATAATTGTATACAAACACACATGCATACATGCTAACCCAAAGAATATATACACACATAATGTATACATGTAAACTCATACATAGCATAAATACATGTATAATACTTCATACATACAATATATTTGTCATATTTATTGATTGAAAAATGATACTAACATTTATTAAGGGATACACTATGGGAATTATTATAGAGCAAGTTGCCTTTTATGGTACATTTTTTTTAATACATCTTGGCAATTCAAACTGATGACTTCTGAGGATATTATCCACTTATATTTATCTAGCGGAGATAAATCACAGAGATTATAGAAAATATTACATTTATCAATCAAACATTGTCGTAGATCTTTATACAATTCACTGTCCATGACATAGTTGACAGAGTCTATCTTCTAGGGGGGTTACAGGCTTGGTATACCTGCCACTTTCTACTAGAAGGGGAAGGTTTCCGCAGTGTAATGAGGCTAGTAAACGTCTTTGTTGTCTAGTGAGAAACATCTTTACATAATTTGAAGTTTCTATATCTTGTTTATATGTCCTAAATATTCTTAGTTTATTTCCATTTCCATTACCTTTGTCATTAAACATATCAGAGTGCCACTTTTGTCTGTCTCTTGTATCTAGTACTTGAAGACATAAATCAAGGAATTTAGCACGGTTAATTTGAGCGCAATAATCTAACACTTCCTTATTTCCATGAATGTTCAACCTTTTTACAATTCACACACCCTATAATACCAAGAAGATTTTCTTTTATATGACCATTTATGGACTTTCAGTTGTTGAAAGAAACTGTTAAAATACCGAGTGACGTACACGCCCAAGACTATAGTTCACATTGAACTCTCCCTACTGTAAAACATGTCATCGCATTAAAGCAAGTCTGTTTATGATAAAGTAATGAGTTCGAGAATAAGTTTTCAGAGACCTAGTGCCATTTTAGCTCTCGAAATACCCGCCCGGCTGGAAATCTTGGTTTTAGACAATCATACTATTGGCGTTCCTGTTAAGTTCGATACAATGTCACGAGAAGATGTATTGCCCTGTTACTGTTCGCTCCCCAGTTGACTGATTGCCAAATTGAACATTTTTATTTTTGAAAATATTTACTCCATGTAGTTTGTTTATCAGGATTAAGACATTATTGAATAACATATGAACCTCTTTAGATTTACATTACATTACTTTACATTTCAGGATTAAGATTTACTTAACATTTAATCAGAGGAAAATAATTGCTAAAAGAATCAACAATATTATTTTCAAAATTAATAAGGAATAAAAAAAAATGTGAAATGCACATAACAATAAGAGCCCAAATATAGATGAATGGCGGTGATCCGACGTGGTTTCCATTGTGACTGTATACACAACAATTGAGGCTCAGATTTCAGTAGCTGCATGCACTGCATAACTACACTGCATAAGAGGGTCGTCTTCTGTTTATCTCAGCTATCGGTTTACCGTCCGTAGGTCGACTCTTTGTAGTCCAGTAACATACACACAGGTCCACATGAAAGTGATATCTTAATTCTCCAGAATATTGCTACAGGAAATGTTATGACCGAATATCATTATCATAGATATGCATGGTCTTCGTCCTATATACTTTAAAGAGTCTGTATTACCAGGAGTGTGAGACAAGGCCAACATCTTGGCCAGCGCTTGTTACCTTGATATGAAGATGTACGTGTAGAATGTTTAAAAAATAACTGAAACTCATGCACCGTTAGGAGATTTATTGACAAGCCATGAATTAGGTGAGTGATACTTGTTACTTAATGACTTATGAGTAATGACAGCAACTGTGCATCATGATCTTACAATTAATTGCACTAATTTCTGAAAATTAGTTTCGCCTTCGATAATCTTTCATATAAAAGAAATTTTACGTGAGTGGTTACAAGACAAAGATCCTTGAGAGTGTACAATGTATAAATGATACATGCGCCTCAAATTCCATGTTAGGAGTCCAAGCCTAGATGCTAGACGGTTCAGAGGATGGCTTCAAGACGCAGATCCGGTATAGTGAACACTGGCTTCGAGTCTGACGATGGTACCGTAAATAACAGTCGTGAGGATACGGGGATACAAAGGTTCGCCTTACTTACTTGCTTCCCAAAAGTTTGCTCAACTTTTTCAAAATCAAATCTAAGTTCTTTTTTTTTTGTGTGAATGTTGTCTTGAGTGACATCAGTCCAAGTGATGCTTTGCCAAAGGTCACCGGGAATTATCTATATTTTATAATTAAAATTGTGAGTCCCAAATATCTTTTGTAGGTCACAATGCTATCAATTACATTACGTTCCTAGCCAATGACATAGGCTTCCCCTGTGTCAATTTTCAAAAACGGTCTAGATCATCAAAGTTTGATAATCTTTCAAAGTTTTTATGACATTAACATTCTGGCATGGTTACAAAACCATAGCGTCCATTCATTATTTGTTGGTGTTATTGCTTGAGAAGATACTGTTAACCTCTTCCACGCAGTTATTTTTATGTATGATAATTATGCAAAAACTGTATTTTTCATTTAAATTTCACAGTGAATAGTTAACCAGAATCAAAGGTCATGTATACATGGATAACTGGGAACTTCTTGTCAGGGATTCAAATCCAAACGAAATTCTAAATGATTCTAAATATAAAGCTGTTGGAATACATCTATAATTATCTCACCTGATAGGTTCATCTCATGCTTCATATAAATATTTTGAACAAACAGCAATAAGATGAAGTGGATATGTTATATATCACTTATTACGTCATGTTTCGTAACAACCATGTACACTGAACGTCGGGTATAAGCAAAATGAATGGTTGAGGCTTATGTACAAACATTCAAAGAACGATTAATTGGTTTAATTCTTTTCATTATGAAACTGCAAGCTATCGTTTCAAGGGGACTGTGATGTTCATTCAATAATATAATGAGGAATTTCTTCTAGAACCCTTTTTCCATAATTTTCAAAATTATGATAAAAATTCAAACATCAACAAATAATTATAAGTCAAACATAAATTACAAAATGAACAAACCCTTATACATTGAAGCATATACTAGTAATCAAACAACCATAAGTAATCAGCATTTGAAAAAATGACACTATCATCTATTAACACACACGTCGGCCTATATAATCATTTTAAAGTGCATTAACAATCACTGTTCACTAAATAAAAACAACCAGATAACAATTAATCCGTTCTATGTCCGTGTTCAATCAGTTCGCGCAGTAAGTGGGACAGATTCGAGAAGAAGAAGACAAAGATCATCTCTTCCTCGGCCAGGAATCTCGATCTGAAGCGGAGGCGTGACGTCATCTGCAGACTCCTCGTCTCTATCCTCTTCTCCTGTGTCCTCCTTTCGTCCTTCGTCGTATCCAGACTCACCATCCTCGGCATCGTCAGTCGTCTAGGGCGCCCCGACAGGGCAGTCAATGGCGAGGTCAGTTCTGTTGACGTCGGTTGGGTCTGGTCAGCGTTTATCTGCATCGTCGCGCCGTCCGTCATCACGGTGGTCGTCAGTGCCTGGAAGCTGTGCTTCAAGAACAGGGACAAGAACCAGGGGTTCTTCTGCTGTGGACTGATTGTGGTGAGTTTTATACTTTTATAGTGGATCATTGGCATCTAAGTGACAAAAGTACGCGATTACTAAAAAGTTGTGATAATAAAAGTGATTACTTGATTTAAAATCGTTTCTGCTTTTAGATTCTTGTCAATCCCTTCCTTACGACTATATCAAAGATTAGTCCCCTCTCCTTACCACTCCATTTATAGATATTTCCTTCTTTCAGAGGGGCCTGGTGGAGGTCCTGCACTCTGTGGGCACCCTGCTACTCGTGTTCCTCGTCCTGCCAAGCTTCAGACCAGTGTCAGGCTCTCTCCTCCTCTCTCTAGTGGGCGTGGTCCCCTCCTTGCTCTGTGTATATGCCGAGTGGGGGAGGGAGGGCAGACACGTGCTTTGGAACGTCCTCAATAGCATCATAGCCGTCACCTACGTGGTGGTTGTAGCCGTGGTCAGTTATGTGGTGTATGAGAAGGAGGGTCTCTTGGTGACAATAACACTTCCTCTCACCGTCGTGATGATCTCTATCAAGTGGTGGAACAATTACACTGGCCATAGTCATCACTCCCAGCATCCCTTACACAATTTGGTTGTGTCATTTTTAAAAATAGTTACATCATTCTTTGGAGTATTGATCATATATGGCTATAGCAACGAATATATGTGTATCAGAACTTTGTTTTATCTTCATAAAAACTCCAGTTCTTGCTCCATATGGGGATCATATGATTTATCAATACAGGATGTAACGAGCAAAGAATGCTTGTACAATATTCAGTTTGTATTGGCAGCAATTGGAGTCGGCAGTGCCTTCCTCAGCTACGTTACATCAGTGGCGGCGTGCAAGGCAAACCTTCACGTCCCTTGCTTTTCTCTCCCCATCGTGACATCGCTACCAGCAACCGTCGCAGCAATCACTCTCATCTACCACTATAACTCTTCAACCTTTTCCGTTTGCTTGATCAAAGATACGTTGCTTGGTAACGGTGTGCAAGACGTCATAGGCGTTGAGACGGCGCTGCTGATCAGCTATGTGTTTAGTTGGATACTGTTCTGCCTGGTGTCCCGCCATGTGTGGATCTCAACTGATGAAGCCATGACAAATCGTGAGAGGTGAGTCTACCATCCATACATATTTATTAGCGGCTAAAGTTACTCCTTATTGTTGTATTCCATGTTGAAACAAGTACGTTTCTGTGATAAAAGACAAGCCAATTTGTCAACGTGACAAAACATTGAAACATATCTATGATATAGATGAAAGAGAGAGAAGATTTTGTTGTGTGCGATAGCTTAAATGTCAAATATACATGTAAATTGGAAGTGTTATTTCGGCTCCTTAAATTTGTTAGACATTTCCAGGATTTCCATTGAAAGAAAAAACATTGTCATAATGCAATCAATTTAAGAACCATTTTATGAATTTGAAGTTGAGGTCATTTTAACTTTAATTAGCACCAATGGTGTTTTGTATCTAGTTTGTTTCTTTTGTAACAAGAACAATTACTACCACGTTATGATATTCAAGGATTAGTTCTGCCATTACGACTGCGGTATCTTCTCTTCAGACTGTTCAGCGAGCCCATGTACTGCAGCATCACCTTGGTAGAGTCTCTAGCCTTGTCCCGACAACGGGCCTCATCACCTGAGGTATACACCCTTTTTTTAAATGAATTTGTTTGCAAATCCTGAAACACATTTTCGTGCGTTGACAAGAAGATAAGTGTGCTTTTCAAGGGTCCATGTTGTGCATATAGTCGTACTCATGACTGCGTGATATAAAGTAGCCGTGTCTACAATCTAATTTTTTTCTTGAGCAAGTCTCATTGTTTCCTCATTTTAACGGTTATGATAACAACATTGATCCATGCTGATCGGATTGATAGTAATGATCTGTTACTAACTCGAGAAGAGAGGGGGCGAGGAGGATGAAGCGGAGATCCACAGTCCAACCCCCAAGGTGATCGTGTGCGCCACCATGTGGCACGAGACGGAACTAGAGATGACTCAGGTACTCAAGTCTATATACAGGTGAGACGGGAGGGTAGCAATGTGGAAATGACTCTTTGATTAGCACAATATTTCATTAACGCAACATGGAATAGAACAGAACTCTGGGTAAAGGGGTGCTAAGATTTAAGTGATCGAAGAATCTAACCTCTAACAAGGGGTAAAGCGTTGGGTATATAATTGTTGCAAATAGGGCAAGGCAGTTGTCTTCTTATCTGTAGAACGCGTTATAATGGCGAACTCATCTTTCGGTCAGTAAGGTGCAATGGTTAATTCTCAAACAAACAGGATGGTTACCAAATCTCCCTTATATAGGCTATAAATTATCAAATGTTCTATAGACCTTCAATGTTTCCATTCACATAGGCCTACTGCACATTGTTCATGGATAAAATTATTAATTTGAACATTAGAAATTGTAGAACAATTGTATTTTATTAAGTGTCAGTATTCATATGTATTAAAATGCCTGCAAAGAAGAGTCCGACTTTAAATTTCACAATGTATTCATATTTCAAACTTGTATCCGTATTTTATTTTTTTTAAGCGTTCATATAATCTTTGTGTCGTTTTTTCTAAAAATGATTTGTCATATTTTGTCTTGTGTGTCTCTGACTCTCTAGTTTAGTTGTCAACTCATAGTTGTTTCTTTTCTTTTACTTGATATTAATTTTAAAATTTTGTGTGACCAATGAGAAAAGGTTAATCAACTTCAAACTCCATTTAAAAAAAAATAGCATTCAAGTGTGACGCTTTGCTCGTGTGACGGTAAATCATTCTCTGAGCTATAAATTCAACCATTACCACTGAACACTTTTTAATGATTTTTTATTGAATTTATAACTGTGAGACTTATTACATTCTTTGACAGATTGGACACAGATCGGTATGCGAGGTCACTGGTGCAGGAGCGTGGCTATGATTTGGAAGGTTTTTAAACTGTTATATGTTGAGTTCGATAACGATTCTCTAAGTCAAAATGCCATTGTTCTGATACTGTAAACTAAATCATTTTGTTGATTTCAACAAGTGCCCATTCTGAAAGGGACAAATGAACGACGATTATGACACAGTCCACACTGGAACACATTGCTTAGGATTCCATAAATGCACCAATGGAAGTTTCCCTTGGAACGTCTTTCAAAAGCCGTATAACCCCTTCAAAACGTCGGCTGTCTTTATAATTGCATGTGTGATTTATATCTCAAGTAACATCTGATTCATAATTGTGTTCTCAGTAAACATATTCCTAGACGACGCGTTCGAGACGGGCGAGGATGGGGCCTGTCATCTCAACATGTGGTGTAGACAGCTCATCCGGGTCGTCAGAGAAACTCACCTTTGTTTGAGGTAATGTTTAGTGACTGGTGAGGTGTATGTTTTCATTGATTCAGAGATTAAGCAGTGAACAAAAACATTACAAAACTTATAAAGACTACTAAATTACAATACAACAAAGTTAATATAGTAAGAATATTTTAAATAAAATCTTCAAAGCCCCTATAAAGGATTTCCTGAAATATTAAACCTGTGAATTCTTGTTAGACATACACTGAGATAACGAGAATATTTCATCAGGACGACAGTGGTCACGGGAAGACTAAATGTTAGTGGAAGAACTTTATTTTGTATATATGTGACCTATGTGTAGTTTTAATAAAACTTGAACACATCAAAGTTATTTCTGTTGACAAACGAACCCAGCCGGATTCGCAATAATCTATTTTTGCTAATGGATTATTTCTATCATCATACCATATACTTTAAATATTCTACAGATAAAAAACAACGAGGCATAAACATGAACATGTTGGATGGTTAAAAAGGTTGAATTAACTGATATGATGTATGTGTTGTGACATCTTGCCGCAGAGAGAAGAACCCAGCTATCAAGCGGCCCCGAAAACCCGTGGGTAGCGAGACTCCGTTCGGGGGGATGTTAGTCTGGCGTCTCCCCGGGGGCACCCCCCTCTCGGTGTACCTTAAGGATAAGACCAGGGTCAGGCACAAGAAGCGCTGGAGTCAGGTTAGTGGCTCATTTACACCAGTAGTGGATAATTCGATACAATATAGTTGGACATAATTTAAATTCAGTAGATGTTATATTTTAAAATAATTGGCGATATATCAATTTAGCAAACTTCCTCACAGCTGGTATCGGACTGAACATTCTTCATTCTTGTTATTGAAACTAGATGGGTTGTTATGAATTTTAAAATGACCAACAGACAAACAGAAAAACACACCAAGTATTTTCCTCTACTCACCAACAGTTCTGCAAAAATAAAAGAAAAGTGTACAGTAACTTGGCTTTAATAATATTTTAGTTCTGAAATTATGATAAACGAGTTTTTCAGGTTGCGAAAGTAAAGATTTGATATCATATCTAAATCTAAAATACGATGATGATCACCTAGATATGTTAGGTATGATACATACAGTGCTTTGCGTAAGGGGCGGTATTGGTAGGTGTAACATATATTTATTTCCGTACTGTAAGCAAGCGAACATTGGATCTGTTTGCATTTAGCATTATAACACAAAGAGACGTGGCTGTTTGGTAGGTGATGTACCTATACTACCTGCTAGGCTACCGGATGTCCAACACAACTGAGCAGGAGGTACAAAGGAGTAAAAGCACCTATATTCTGGCCCTGGATGGGGATGTCGACTTTCAGGAGGATGCGCTACGCAAGTTGCTAGATCGTATGGCGGCGGATCCGGAAGTGGGTGCGGCTTGTGGTAGGATACATCCAGTTGGTACTGGTATGGGTAAGTTAGAAGATGTCTTGAACTAGTTTGAGATAATATGACAAGGCATGATTAATGAAGCCTGACATTTTTATCAGTGGTAAGTTGAAGTCATGAAGCCAACTGTATTTAGTAAAGGGGCCTTCCATGGGTTAGTAAACGTGGAATGGGTTAGTGTAAACTATATGAGTAAAGGGGCGTGGTATATGTTAGTAAAGGGGCGTTCCAAGTGTTAGTAGACGTGGAATGGGTGAATGTAAACTTTATGAGTAAAGGGGCGTGGCAATGAAAATTTAATTGAGTAAATGGGCGTGGCAATGGAAATTGAATTGAGAAAAGGGGCGTTATTTGGGACAGTTGAAACTGTATTGAGTAAAGGGGCGTGGCAATGGAAACTGCATTGAGTAAAGGGGCATGGTTTGGGTTAGAGTAAAGGGGCGTGGTATGTGTTAGTGGAAACTGCATTGAGTAAAGGGGCGTGGTATGTGTGAGCGGAAACACCATTGAATATGTAATGTTAGTGGAAACTGCGATGGGTAAAAGAGCGTTGCAATGTAAACTGTATGAGTAAAGGGGCGTGGCAATGGAAACTTCATTGAGTAAAGAGGCGTGGCAATGGAAACGTCATTACATAAATGGGCGTGGTATTGTGCTATTTGAAACCTCATTTGAGTAAAGGGGCGTGGTATCTGTTTGTGGAAACTGCGATGGGTAAAAGGGCGTGGCAGTGGAAACTTCATTGAGTAAAGGGCGTGTAATATGTTAGTGGAAACTGCGATTGGTAAAAGGGCGTGGCAATAGAACGTCATTGAGTAAAGGGGCGTGGCAATGGAAACTGCATTGACTAAAGGGGCGTGGCAATGGAAACTTTATTGAGTAAAGGGACGTTTAATATGTTAGTGGAAACTGCGATGGGTAAAAGGGCGTGGCAGTGGAAACTGTATTGACTAAAGGGGCGTGACAATGGAAACTGCATTGGGAAAGGGGCATTTTAAATGGAAACTTCATTGACTGTAGGGGCGTGGCAATGGAAACTGCATTGAGTTAAAGGACGTGGCAATTGAAACTGAATTGAGTAAAGAGATGTGGCATTTGTTACTGGAAACTGCATTGATTAAAGGGGCGTGCCATTGGTAGGTGGAAACTGCATTGAATAAAGAGGGGTGGCATGGCTAGGTGGAAACTGCTTTGAGGTAAGGGGGGGATCATGGGTAAGTAGACGTTCATGTGGTTGATGTGAATATACTATTCAGTATAAATAGTCTGTAAAGAGTGCGGTAAAGGCAAGTTGAACCGCCCATTAGTAAGTGGTGCAGTAAAGGCTAGTGAAGGCTAACATTTGTAAAGGGTACGTTATGACTACCATTGAAAAATGAGAGTGATATGAGTTTCAATGACAAACATTTGATGTAGGATTTTTTGTACAGCTCGGTTACCTCAGCAAGAATTAATACAAAAGTCAAAAGTCATTCACCAATACTTTTCAGCAAGTTTAACTTGAGATATGTATATCTGAGCAGGCCCGATCCTATGGTACCAGAAGTTTGAGTATGCCGTCAGTCATTGGCTACAGAAGGCGACGGAACACGTGACTGGATGTGTCCTCTGTAGCCCCGGATGTTTCAGCCTATTTCGGGCATCAGCCTTGATGGACAAAGACGTCATCAGGAAATATGCGACCCCGTCTACACAGTCGAAACACTTTGTCCAGTATGATCAAGGTTCGTCAAGATCAGCATCGAAGACTTAAAGAAGATCCATTAAATATTTACCATGTAATGATCAAGCGGAAGATGGTTAATGATCTTAACACCGCCTATTGGAATTGTTTTCATCTACTGAAAACTCTCTCAACCTTTTAACTAAAGTACATAAGAACTTTACATTTTAAAAAACTTCCAAAAAAGGTGTGAGACTTTACTTACAAATTTAATGTTGTGTGTACTTTATTTTGTACAATGATAACGGATAGTACTTTATAAAACAATCTCAATGCTAAGAGAGCTTCGAAAATCTAAGTCCTGGTCTTGATACTCTAGCTTGAATCCCCATTTAGTCCTTTACAAACAACCTCATCCCTGGAGTCTATGAAGCCTATATTTGATCCCTGATAACATATAATGTAAGCCCAATAACCCTATTCTTGATAGCCTAAGAACCATTACTAGGAACCATTACTTCAACTACGTTGTGGTTTGCAGGTGAAGACCGATGGCTGTGCACATTGCTGCTCCAGAGAGGTCACAGGATCGAGTACTGCGCAGCCTCAGACTCATTCACCTTTGCCCCGGAAGCGTTCGGCGAGTTCTTCAACCAGAGGAAGCGCTGGAGCCCCTCCACCATGTCCAACACTCTGGACCTGCTCACGGTAAACTGTTCAGCATGTCACCTCTCGTCCAGGGAAAGCCTGTCCAAATTCATAGACTCTGTTACTCGTCAACATGCCAAGGGCATCTTTTTAAAATAAATTACCTCTATTCAAATTCCTATTGAATTCCTATTTTTTAGGATATCCAATACTGTCTGTCTGCTTATTGCAAACCATTGATTGTAACCTGTCAACAAGAGAGGTTGCAATTGAACGAAACTTTCTGTGCTCAATAGAATAATTTCATACCTTTGAAAGTCCATCTTCAATAATTCCCTGCTTACTTTTGGGGATTTTAGGCAGGAGAAGATTATAATAAAGAAAGTCACTGGAAGTTACTGAGTCAAACTCTCTCAATCTGATGTCGGTAGCGTCACAACAAGTTTTATTTTTGTCTGATTATCATGTTTTATGAAAGGTCACAGCTGACTTGCTTTAATGATGAACAGCAAACCATCACAAAGAGAAAACGCCAAAACTTCCTACAATCTTAGGATCTTATAAATAGTCTCTAAAGCAAATACTTTCATTTATAGCAACTATTTATTTATATCATTTATTTGGCAACTATGTTGCCTCAGTGCTTTTTGGAGAACCAACATCTTTTGTGTTACAAATAAAGACTAGTTTATTGTTGTAACTTTAAGGAAGGTGCAATTTATTTCACTTAAAATGTATACATCACACCCTTTGTGTAATCGGATGTTTACCAAAGAGTTAGGAGACCTTTTTTCTCTGTAAACAAATATTATACAAATTTATGTTGAAGCTGTTGAAGTCAATTAATTTATACAACATACCTCTTTATCGGAATATCTCCTGTTGCGTAGAATTGGAGCCACCTGACAAAGAAGAACAACAACATCTCGTCTCTCTTCCTGCTGTACCAGACCGCCCTCATGGTCTGTCTCCTCTTTACTCCCGGGACCATCTTCCTGCTCATCCTCGGGGCCATCAACCTGGCCTTCCCAGCAATACCTCTCTACGCAGCTCTCATCTTAAACCTCATCCTTGTTGGCTCCTTCATAGTCGTCTGTCTCTGGACCTCCACCAAAACTCAGGTAGGATGAAGTATGGATCTAGTGAGTTCTACTTTGACACTAGATATTCAACATCATCCTTCATCATCCTTCATTATATTCAGAACAATCACCAGTTACATCAGTTGTTCCTGTTCCCAGATCCAGTACGCAGGTCTGCTGTCCGTGTTCTACATCCTGTCCATGATGGTGGTTCTTGTGGGCCTCCTGCTCCAGGCAGCCAAACATGGCGTGTGTTCAACCACGACCTCCTTCCTAATTGGGGTTGTCGGGATCTTCTTCATTGCGGCCCTCCTACACCCTCAGGAATTTTCATGCATCATTGCTGGCGTCATATTCTTCTTCTTCACGCCTACAATGTCCATGCTGCTCATAATCTACTCACTGTGTAACCTTAACAACGTATCATGGGGCACAAGAGAGGTACCCCTTGCCAGAGGGTCGAGAAAGCAGGGGGACGATGGTTGGAGGAACATCGGGAACAACCTCTGCAGATGTTTGGCTTTCAACACTGAAAGTGAAGATAGAATAATTGAGAGACTAGATAGAATTGAAAGAATGGTGGGCACATCTGATAGTAGAGGTACATGTATGTAGAAATTTCTTGTTAACACCGTGATCATGTCTTATGACGTATAGTTGCATATGTATGAATATGGAAAACTATTAGGAATTCCTTTTAGTTCTAACATTGTTATAAAAAAGAGCCACCTTCTGAGAAAACTTTATGTGGTCATCAAATGATGATTCTAAAACTTCGACTCTAATGTCTTGTTTTATTTGCCTTTGTCCTTGATACACATGATTTAATGTTGTTATAAAAATGTTTACGAAATATTGTGTTGATGTTTACAATGTTAACTTATTTTAACAGGTTCTGGACAGCTAAATAAAAGCAACCAACTAAGGTGTCACTGGACAGAAGATTTATGCTTTCAAAGAGTGAGACAACGGAACGAACGGATGGACGAGGAAGAAAGGCTGTTCTGGAAGGAGTTGCTGGAGAAGTACCTAAGTCCAGAGGTCGAGCATTTGAAGGACCAGGACAAGGCAAGACAGGACCTAAAGGAGCTGAGGAACAAAGTCTGTCTGCTTTTCCTGGTGACCAACAGTCTGCTCATCGTCCTCGTGGTCACTCTACAGATGAATCAGGTATTCTCAATCCAGCTCCCATGTTCTGTTGGGCACTTTGTCGGTGAGGACATTGAACCAATATCAGTCGTCTTCATGCTCATCTTTGGAATACTGCTCGTGATCCAGTTCTTTGGTATGTTGTGGCATCGACTGACAACGTTTTTACATATTATGGCAACAACAGAGATCCCAAACCCATTCAAACGGAAAGATAAAAGGCCGTCGCAAAGAGCTATGGTTGAAGATGAACCTGACGCGGTGACAGCAGGTGATGGCAGTTCAAAGGAAGTCGATGGGGAGACCAAAGTGAGGATCGTCAAGTACCTGCTACATCACAACCTACACCAGGATGCCACTTCAGAGGACAGCGATGAGAGTTCTGACAGCGGGGATGACTCTGTGCCTGTATTCGATAGAGTCAGGGATAGACTTTGTGAGGACATTGCTATTTCAGAGGAAGGAAATCTCTCGTTATTCATGGTAGCAAAAAAATTAAAGGCATCACAGTCATGCATTAAAAAAATATTCGGTCACGTTAATCAAAATCACACATCAAGGTTTACAAATGTAAGGAAAGCTAACAGAAGAGCAGCCCAAAAAGTCCAAAGAATGCTGCCTACCCAAACACCTCACCAGGAAAACTCTAGATCAGCCGTCCCTACTAACAACCATGAGAGAAGAAACAGGCTCGAGTCAAGAAACAGAGTCTCGCCAACGTCTCATCAACCGGTCCCGGTGAAATCAGCCGCCGATTCCGTTCACAGGACATCAGAATTCAATGTTCTTGGTCCCGAAGCTGCTAAAAGAGAAAACAGGACCAGAGGAAGTCCCATGGTCCGACTCTCGACCTCAGTTCCATCAGATGAGCACAGGGGCACCCCCTCCCCGTCTTCCTCTCGCACGGGCTCCAGTTCTGTTGGAATAAATACCGAGGTTAATGTAGACGATCTTGACAAGGAAACAAAACTGTAACAGGAAAGTGAACATTAACCTTTATCAGAGTTGTTCCGAGAATAAATCCATTAGTTTGGATTTAAGCCATCTGTTAAAATTATCTTCTGATTTTTTATAAATGTCAAAATAAAGTCGTGCATAATTTTATTTATGATACATATGTTCTATAAAACTCGAGGAATCATTCCATTTGCTGCGTAGATGAATCACGTAATGTTTGAGTGTGGGAATCCTTTTTCAAGTCTTCGTTTCCTTAAAACCTAAAATTCAGGATACATACAACTCAGAATCCGTAACTTCATATATGTGAACTTGTTGGCGAACCGTTTTGTGTCAAGGTTTTGGTGGCCGAGTAGAGAAGCTTTTGGTACAGTCAGTGATGGTAAGGTGTCTTACTTATGCAGATAGTGTGATCATATAAGTATCAATGTAAATCTGTTTTCACCACTGGCGATTTGACAGACTACTACTCAGTAAAGTGTGTTAGAATGTCGATAGTTTGTATTGTTTTCATTGCAGCGAGGTTCTTCTATGTTGAAGCTGTGCTTCGCGTTTCACTTTTAATGTCACACAGTAATCACTTGTGCACGTCAGATGGACACTGTCAGCATGTCTGACACCAACAGCCTTTTGAAGTAACAGGCAGTTCTATTTTCAAGGAAATGACACACATAAAGTGTAGTAATGTATGTGTTCGTTATAGCTTTGATTCCAGCCTGCACATGAATGAACATTACAACCTTTTCTGAAGACATATCGTACCGTGGGGTCAGGTATCGGCATGACAGAGTTTTCACATCATCGTGCCAATCATGCATGCAGTCTTCTGTCTTTACATGCCAGGATGGTTCAGGGTGACATCCAGCATTTCGTCGGGTAATACTGAATAATAAAGGTGTTAGTGACATCAATGCAGCAGTTTGATGAAAGGGATGCAGGTTATTTTCATGAGACGTTTATCCATATTAATAAAAGTGTATTATCTAAATAAATGAACGTGTGCAAATTTAAGCATAAACCTTTCGCACGATGATATACAATTCCACTTGAAAGTCGTGATACAATAACATGAAGCTCTTCCTCGGGTAATGATCATTTTGAACACACTTGCTTATTTATAAAAGTAACATAATCATTACTGTTGTTATATCTGACGCTAGAGCAAAGTCGACGAATTGTTCCTCGTGACAATAACGCCTTAAAGTGATTTTGGAGAAGAGTAAGAGTGCATTATTCATTGTCCTAGCAAGTAATTCTTAAAAACTTACTGTGTTTTAAACATTTTATTGTTAAGAGGCTTTTTGAACAAATGTTTTTTATATCTGTATATTATTTGTTTGAGAAATTATAAATAAAGTCTTTGACCGCTTGAGTTCGTTAACAATTTCTCTTAGATCATCTTCCAACGCAATGCTTAACTATTGCCAGTCTCGAACTGTCCAACTTCGGGACTGGCAATAGTTAAGCTTTGCGTAGGAAGATGCTCATAGATAAGCAAAGTGATTGTACAGTTAGTTCCGATTCTAAGGGAACTAGGTTCGAACCACCATGCAGCCGGACGATGCAGCAAATTCGCCTGGGTCAGTGTCATGCGTCATGAGTGAGTGATTTAGTGTTAAACTTCAAACTTTAAACTAATTTAAATTTAGATATTATACATGTTATCCAATCGACACATTATGTACCAAAAAGCCTCAGATATTCAAGGGCATATATTTTTGTTTGGTTGGTGTGCGCCCTTACGTTGTCTCGAGTTTCAAGTTAGTTAACCCCGCCCCCTCTGGAGCCACCAATTAAAACAAGTAATTGTTATTAGCTCTTGTTGACATATTTTATATTTCAAGACATGGCAAAGAAATTAACTATATACTTTGTGAAAATGGACTCTTTCCTGGTTTTTTCTGCCGATCAACTCATGATCCAGTAATACCAAAGACGATAAGATGAGTTTGTAGAGGGGATAGCAGGGTCAATTGTTTACTTAATTGACTGGTAATAATAAGCTGTCATAAGTGAATAAGTGAAATGAACGATAATTTGTAACACAGAGGGTAAGGTTTTTTCTAAAACTTATTTTCAAAGTGATTTGAATTGGTATTTAGCTTTATAGTGAGCGAAATAAGCTCTCAACTTTGTCACGGAATAAACAAACATGGGAGCTAAGATTCCAAGTAAGATTACGTTTTCATTTCGATCAGCCAGCTAGATTTGGAACGTGTTAAAACATGGCCTGACGCGTTCATGTTAGTGCTAAAATCACACGTTGTGTCAGTTGAAAACATTGAAATGAACACCTGCTTCTGACTCCAGCTGAATTTGGATTGTCGAAATGAAAAACTTAATCATTGTCAAATAATAGGGATTCAATGTTTTAAAGTATAGTGTGTATATTTCAATTATCTACCTTTATTCGTCGATTCATTAGATTAATAACAATATAATGACAACTTTATTTTTCAGTTTATATACTCAGATGCGCAGTTTATAAACTCTGAAAACGCACCACCAACTTCGATTGAATGTGCCGGTGAGACATAATGCAACTGAAACCTTATTTGTTGTATGCTTGTAGGCCGTCCATTTACCGATGTAAGAAAAGCAACAACAACTCTCAGAGACTCTTAAGAACTTTAATTAAAGTCATCGATAAGCAAAGGGGGTACAGACTGAAAAGTCAGTATCGGGTGTGCCCTCCTCTAGCATCAATACAAGCCATACAACGTCGTCGCATGGAGGTGATATGCCTTTGAATAGTCGCTTGTGTGATCCTTTGCCACTCTCGCTGCAGTGCTGCTTCCAGTTGAGTTTGCAGTTGGGGGCCCTGTTGAAGATTGCGGCCAATGTTGTCCCAAAGATGCTCTATTGGTGAAAGATCAGGAGAGAGAGCTGGCCATTCGAGCAATGGCACATTGTTCTGCGCTAAGAAGTCCATGGAGATGCGCGGTGTGTGTGCTCGAGCATTATCTTGTTGAAATGTGTGCAGATCTTGATGACGTCTGAACATCGGCACAACATGATGCCTTAACACATTGTCCCTGTAGTAGACAGCATTCATTCTACCTCTGCACACGTGTAGTTCTGTTCTGTGCTGGTAGCTAATGCCTCCACAAACCATTACACTGCCCCGCCCCAACGATCAGTTTGCACAATACAGTCATTGTTAAAGTGTTCGCCCCGGCAACGCCACACTCTTACCCTCCCGTCAGCGTTCCTGAGATGAAATCTGGATTCGTCCGAGAACATGATGCCATGCCACCGTTGAATTTGCCATTGCCGGTGATGTCTTGACCATCCTGTGATCTCGATGGCGCTGAGTCAATATTGGTCCAACATACGGTCGTCGGGCATGTAGTCCAGCTGATCGTAGTCGGCAACGAACAGTGTCACCACTGATGTTCCCTAGCCTTCCTCTCACAGCAGCAGCAACACGGGTAGCTAGCAATGTGCAGTCCTGTAGATGCTGTCGGACAATAAATCGGTCTTGTCGAGCCGTTGTTACACGTTGCCGCCCCGGTCTTGGTCTATCCCAGGTTGACCCTGTTTGCTGGAAACGATTGGCCAGTGTCACAATGGTCGAATGGTGGCATCCAAACCTTCGGGCAATGGCTCTGCTAGGCAATCCCTCCTGAATTAACGCAATGGCGCGTTCTCTGTATTCGGGTGTCAATCTTGGCATGACACTATATCTTCCACAGAACAGTAGGTATCGTACTGACCCTAGTTTCATAGGGGGCGGGATAGTGCAGTGGTTAGTGTTTTCGGCTTCGGATCAGGAGGTCCGTAGTTCGAATCCCGCCAGGGGCTCGGCAACTTTGTCTGCAGTAGAGAACTGTTCTACACGCAGTCAGATTTGGGTGCAATGCTACACTGAAATTCACTGCAGTACCACCCATGGTTCGCTAGTTCCAGCCGATGCTCGCAGGTTTCACCGCAATGCATAGCCACAATGGTGTTGCGGGCTTTCTCCCTGCAATAATACTAACAGCCGCGATATAAGTGAAATAATCTTGAAAGCGGCATTAAACAACAACTCTCCTCCTCCTCCTAGTTTCATAAAGGCCACATGTTATACCCTATGTCTGCATGGAAAAATCGTGCATCACAACATTCCCATTCAGCCACGTTCACATTTTCGTGTTTCGGCAAAATTTTCAGTGACGCGTTTCTGCAGTCAGTAATACACAACTTTGACATGATATTGCAGAGATCTGATGTGCCTTCAATCGGTTTAACAAGATGGATTAATACGAATTCGAATGTTTTCAAAATACATCAATTATTAAGTCGGTGCGTTTTCAGTGCATATGAGTATATTAAAATTTTGAGAGTTCATATTCCAATCCAATGTCAATGTTGTACTTTATTGGATCGACTTTCATAAAACTATTGCCTAATGAAGGTATTAGAGGACACAGAGTATGTTGTTGGAGTCACATATTATAAACGTCATAAATGGTTATCTAATCGAGAAGTTGTGGTTGTTTCTGACAATGAACACTTTGGTGCTTATCGGTGAGCGTAGTGACAATAAACATGTTGAGTGGGTCATTTATAATTAAACATGTACTCAAGACATGAAATGTCGATTTCTAAGCATTCTTACCGCTGTTTTCGATAATCATTGAAAGCAAATAAATAGTATACTTTTGATATCGAGGTGATTTGTATATCGTTTATCGAGGTGATTTGAACATATGGTATTTTGGCTCTTTGAGTAACATACGGAACAGTGAAACATACTATCTGTGTCACTTAAACCGTCGACACTATAAGGTGGCAATTTCATATGTAAGAAATAATCTCACTCTCCACTGCATTAAATTTAGTTTCTTTTCCACAGAGCTAAACATATCACAATTCATTTCCAACATTTCAAGACATACTGACAGAACAGTTTGTTTTTTTCAACCAACAAATGGTGGTACATGAGAATATAAATAACACGTATCAATGAATTTTATACGTTGGCGTGGTCAGTGATTGGACATTTTCACTAGTTATTACTTCAGAATTTATACATTACATTAAGATAGGACTTCAACCTTTTTAAGTGCTTAGTTTTTTTAATACATATTGGCGTGAAAACAGCTAGTCAAATTATTAATATCTGAATGATTATATTAAACTTTCTCAATGATACAAAATAACGAAACCTTAACACTTGATCTTTGCAAATTTATTAATATAGTAATACTTTAAAAGACCCATCTAAATGCATATTTAGATAAATAAATTCAATCGTTGATAACTAAAAATTTGGGAACATTTGCCATACCTCCTTTTCCATATCTCATGTTTCTTGTTCCTCTCATAGCTCAAACACTCATTGTTTAATATTATGTAAGATGTAACAAATGTAACATATGCAGTGTCTATGATTACTAGATGTGCTTTATCATACTTATGTACTTTAAAAATTCTATAGGTTAATTGTGCTAGAGACTTAATGAAGACGTTTAATTTTGTTTAAATCAATGTAATGAAATTTGATAATTTAATCCCTTTGATGTTAAGATTTGCCTTTTTACAGTGTTCGGTCCTTTACTCTCAAAGTATTTGTAGATATTTAACCTTTTTTGTCCAGCGCTTATCTACCAAACTATAGATGCTAGCATCAAGAAACTTAAACACGTGTCAACCATGGTCCTTACATAGTTTTATCAATTTTTTAAGTCATTGTTTCTAGTATTCAGTGGAATGATGTGGGCAAGACATGTATTTTGATGGAATTTTAAACTAGAGCAATGTGTCAAGCCCGACCCATACCCCTGTAATAAATGACCGGTCGCTCTAGGGACCAACAGATGTAACCAGAGATATATCAAGTCGTACCTCTGTAACGATTTAAAATAACAGCTGAATTCTTAAAAACACTCCAAACAGTGAAAATTGCTGTCTTTATTTCAATCCATTCAAAGATCATCAATATTTAGCGACTTCTCTCCCAATATTTCACATTTGGAGTGATCTCTAGTCTTACAATCTATGAGAAGCACGATCCAATGTTGTATAGTTTTTTAGGTCATTTTTAAAAGATTTGATAATTAAAGAATTTGAGTGCTGAAGGTATTGAATGAAACGTTTCATTGTTTGATGGATGGTTTACAAAAAAGGGAAATTATATAATACCTTGCTAGATTGGCACACTTAAGTGAAAACATAAACAAAACAGTATGCATTTCATTTGTAAAGTTATTTAACCATATTTTGGACTAAAGATACACCATTTCATCTTGCTACATCAGCGTATTTGTCTCCGCCTAGCTCCATCATATACCCGCATATCCTTCGGCCTAAAACGCTCGTTTCGCTAAATATAGCAAGCCAATGAAATAACTCGCATTCAGCAATAGTGGCACCACCCGGATGAGAATTCAAAGAAATGTCAAAGGACATCAGGGTATATGATGGAGCTAGGCGGAGACAAATACGCTGATGAAGCAGGATGATGGAGCTAGGCGGAGACAAATACGCTGATGTAGCAGGATGACACCATTTTGATCATCTTCTAACCTATGACCACCTTTGAGTGGTCTGGCGACAATAGGTATATCATATGTCTATCAATATCAATTTGCAGATATGGTCAGTTGCTGGTTTTAAAAACCCCAAAGTTGTCATAAGTTGGGAGATATCAAAGACCCTACATTCACCAATCAAAAATCAAAGCCAAGGTTGGATGGACAATTGATAGACAGAGAATTGATAGATAGATAGAGAATTGATAGACAGAGAATTGATAGACAGATAATTTATAGACAGATAATTATTGATAGACGAGGAAAACCTAACTGCAAGGTGACATGGTTAAACAATGATCAGAAGGTAACAAACAACTGCATACAATGTTCAGCAGTCTAGTCTATTTATTTGTAAAAGTTAAATTTCAAAACATATATATGTAGAACAGAATCACATAAAGTAGAATGAAAAACTAAAACTATAAAAGCACACAAAAATACAAGTATAAAATACACCTGGTAAAAGTGTTACACTGTCTGCTTTTCTTGACCTGTGTAGTGGTAATCTAGTATGAACCGATGACATTTGACTGATGACGAAACAATTGATCTTCCTACAAAGTCAGAAAAGGCTGCACCTTTGTGTTTGGGTGACAGTTTGAAAATTTCATTAAAATTGGTCCAGTGGTTACTCAAGACGGTGCAACACAATAAGCAAGATGCAAATAACTGAAATCAGGACACAAATTATAGACCCTCACGTCTCTCACCATGATGCCCTAAAATTATAAATCATAAAGGATATGTGATAGATATCAGTTAGTCAAAAGGTAAAGTGTTGCATATTAGCTGAGAAAGTAAGTAGATGCTGATGGGAATGATTAATTTGAACAGTATATACTTTTAAGAATAATTAACCCAGATACAAGTCTACTAAAGCATAACTAAAAATGTTAATCCATACAAATGTATTCACATACAAAGCATGGGCAGCTATACAACAGAAAAAAACATTTTACATATGAACTAGGTTTGGTAATTACTGTACATCTATCTACCTACATGTTTTGAGTGAAGCTAGCTGAAGTGTCTGAGATTCAGTGCAACCTTCAAGAGTATCTGACTACACGGAATCCTTTATTAAGCCTGGGGAAAGCCTGCATCACCACTGTGGTTATGTATCTTAGTGAAACCTTCAAGAGTATCTCACCACAAGGAATCCTTTATCAAGTATGGGGAAAGCCTGCTTCACCACTGTGGTTATGTATCTCAGTGAAACCTGTGAGTGCAAGCTGAAACTAACTATCATTGGTAGGACTGGTCCTGCACTGATTTCATTACAGAGTCACACCCACCTCGGAATGCTGACAGGTTCCCCCCACAACAATTCGCCTGGCAAGATTCAAAATGTGACAGGCAATTATAATTATCCCCTGCTTATAATGGTTTACATAATCACTGTCGTCAAAATCAGACATATGGCGGTAGCTATTCTTTGAAATGTTGTACTTGTAGGTAATTGACTTGAAGGACCAAGGTGCAATGTAGGTGAGTATTAGAGTGTCATTTGTTACTCACATACAACTGCTTGGAGAGAGTTTCCCACCATTAGGGTTACACACCACAACCAACAACACTCTTCTCACCTGTGGTACTCAAACCCAAAACCACTTCAACCAAGCCTTCAACACCAAATGCAAACAAAACAAAACAATTTACTGTATGAGTACGGACATCTGTGACAAGAACTATAGCTAGATCACTCATATGATAATGTAAGGCACATTTCATTGAACATATTATGCCTAGGATTTCATGTATCAACTTTGGCAACGTTATTGCTGTATATATTATCATCAGTCTGACTTAAATCTACCATGTGCTGAGGAATAAAATTTCAAAATATTGACTCTTTCGGGATACATGTTTCACTGTTTCATTAGGAGTTTTCTCTCCATGCAGTCTGACGGCAACCCAATTAGTCGCATGTTCTGCTACAGCTTGCCAATCACAAGGCATAAGTAGCTATAGGAGCAGGTAACGCCTGCGAACTATTTATTATTCTACATGATCCCTGCCATGGCACAGCGTAATGATGTGCCTGGTCTGCTAATGATTAGGCTTTGTCAATCCGCTCTAGACATACACCAGTATAAGCTGCTGTGAAAGAGCCACTCCGTGATTTTTATAACATATTATATACCTTTGATACAAAGCTAAATGTCATATGTGGTGATATAAAATCAAAACATCTTAGCTTTTCATGTCCAAAGGACATTTATATGACAAATACTGGTTTTACTTGAAAATCTAAAAACAGCCTTATAAATGCACAGAGGTGTGGATATCTACTCCTAACTGCCCTCCTGGCTATTTGACGTGAGCCATTGTCCAGTTTTCGATCATAATTGCGACATTCTACTGTACAAAACAAATTAGCTTTAAAATGTTTCTTTTTTGTAACTGTAGATACCTCGCGATCAAATTACACTATTGATTAAGTTTGGCATATATGACTCCAACGACTCACGGAGTGGCTCGATCTTTAATATAAGACAAGAAAAAAAACCTAATGGAACGACTTTGTATCCCGGTAAAGTTAATATTTTGAAACTTTTATTCCTCGGAACAAGGTTGATTTGATAAGACTTGAACAGCAATGTTGCCAACACCAAATCATAATAAAACAAATATTAGTACCTATGCCATCATAATTGTAATAAAAATATAACATTTGTATATACAAATATGGCACTGAAGTTATATACAGTTGACTATGCTGATAACTTATGTAAGACCATGATTATTGGGCAACATAACAATCAGAGACCCATGCCATAAGCCTGAATGATCAGTCTGGAATGGTATGCATTAACACAAGTACTTCTCTTATGATACTAATCAGGCACTTGGGTAACAAGGCACAGTAAATCATAGAACAATCTTTAAACTTTGTACATAGATGCATTGCATAAGTAACAATTCTTCAGTCCAACAGAATTTAAACATTCAAACAATCTAACAGATATATTTTCAAGGTAAAGTCATTTGTTACATTAGCCATAAGCCTATATTAGCTTTGCTTCTTTAAATCAACCCAAATATCTGAAACAGGATTGCATATTCTTCCACACAGCAAGCCCCATCCTGCTACATCAGCGTATTTGCATCTGCTTACAGCTCCTCTTGAGACTTATTCTGGCCTAAACCCTTGTGTCTCTGACGGTAGAATAACGCTTATCATAGCCAATGAAAACAAAAGCCCAAACATTGTTGCCATCCCTAGCCAAGTGGGTCATGTAGGGGTTTCATGTATCTACTACTTGAAAGCTGGATAATAACCAATCTTCCAGGCCACCATTCACTCAGTTCTGAGCAGTGAATACGGCTATATAGTTCATGAGTCAAAGTTATAACACGAATTTGTGGGAAGAAAATAGTTGTTGTATTTCTAATAGCTCCAATAAATAAGCTCAATGTTTCTTGGGCAAACACATTCCAACAAACTTTGAAGGGAGTAGGTTTCTATATTTCTTTATGTTTTCACACAAAATGACAAAGGAGAGAACAAATCCTTGACTGATTAAAAGCTTGGAATTACTTAATGGAAGCTCACTCATTTCTTATCACTCAATTCTTATGAGATCATAATTGATTTGATTTAACTTTTGATAATGACAAAGTTAAAGGTTGATGTTTTTAACTCTTAATGAAAATAACAAATTGTTACTGACATGGGTAAAAGGTGATATTCGAATGTCCAAGAAACATTTCTCTTTTTCATCAAGCCTTTCCTCCGGAGTAAAGAAATATATAACTGTATGATATATGTATATCATATTAACAAACAAAAAGATTCCAACTTTGAGCCATCTTTCAGCCTAAAAATTCAACAAGATTAGAGTGATGTTTTAACAGAAACTGATCACTTAATACCCAGATATTGTGTCTCGAGATATTACAATCAGCTTAATTAAAATTCTGCTGCAAGGAAAGAAAAGGCCAATAGTTTTGACAACTTCTCGTACAAAATAGGTTTTTGAAACTGTTTTCTGTGAATACTTCTAGCTGAAGGTCAACAACTTTCCAACAAGGAAACCACAAATCATGTATTATTACTTGCCATTGATTTTTGCGTCATTTCCTATATTCTTACACATATTTATTACAGTTTCTCATACCCGGTTAAACCAAAAAAAACCTCTGCAATATGTTAGACTTTCAGTTTTTATCTTGATCGAAAAATATGTGTAAATATTACTTGAAATTAAAATTTTTGCCATGAAAAAGTTTTAAAATATTTATTTTCAAATCAGGTCTCAAAAAAGAGGTGGGAGAGACAAATGTTTTTTGATGTGAAAAAATTATGAAAATCAGTATTCTTGAATATACAGTAACTTTAGAGTCCGGCATGCAAAGTTTGAACGTCATTTTTATGGTTCATTTTTTAATTACCTATGACAGAATAAATTATCAAAGAAACTCTATTCTGTAGAATAATTAATTCTAGAATTCCTGCCTACCAAAGAAAACTCTTTCCTTGATATAGAATAATATTGGACTTAGATATGGTGTAGAACTTGGACACACAAAACTAGCAACCTTTGACCTGTTTCCCACATTACGTATTTAATCTGCCATTAACAAATCTCATTCAGGAAATAATGACCTATGGTCAAATGTGATTGTCTTTGGTAGGCCTGAATTAGACTTCTCTTCATCAGGCTTCAATCGCTAGGCCTGTCTTCATCATCACTAGTTTCAACAGGATGCTCTTGGCGGCCCCTACTGGAAGTAGAAAGTTGTCTAACTAATCCTTGTGCCCCGGTTGGAGTTGGTGACAAGAGGTGGTCAGCATTCCCTTGGTCCAGTGTGCTCTCTGAGTGGAGACTGGCCTGTCGGTCATCTGACTTGACCACAGTCTGCAGTGATTCTCGGGCTTCCAACCCACATTCTGGAATCATAATATGAATCAGGGTTTGTGTTGATACATTGTAGCTTGTTAATATCCTGATGGAGCTTTCAAATATGCTTTCTGAAACATGCATCCATTTCTTGAACTGACTAATATTTGGCAAATGAAAGGAAACATATTGTCTTCAACTACTGCTGGTCGGTAGGAAAACACACTGTCGGACTACCTCTAATAAGTGGAACCAGTTGTAAAGGTTATGGGAATAAATCAAGACAAGCAGCCATATCTACAATTTTATACAGTATCGTCCCAAAAGACAGAAAACTTAAAACAACACTTTTCATGGTTGACTAATCATGTGTAACATGGGCTCTACCCTTTGAAAATATTAGAACGGCCCAGATAAATAAAGACAGAATTCCCAAAAGACACCATTAAGAAACAACAGTTGGTTTTTTTGGTGTTTTTTTCATCCGATGGACTATAATAACATATAAATATACTTTATAACATGAAGCACCATTTTATTCAATTCACACGTTGTCTCTGTTAACACATAGATGGGTTGTTTTCAAAATTGGAAGCATTTTCTGCCCAATCAAGATTTTTTCAAAATTACTTGTTAAGAGTTATTTTAGGAAGATAACAATTATTCTTGTCATTTGGAAAGTTTTGATAAAATTGGCTTTATGGTCAAAATCTGGACACATTTACTCTGTCCAGAGGTGACGGTCATAGAATATATGTTCACAAATTCTGTATAAATTTTTTTGGTAAGCGACAAGAGGGCATATTAAGAAGTCTCAGCCAGTATTTTATAATCTTAACTTACGAGTTTATTACAAACAAGCAGTAAGGTTCCCATGCTGAAAAATTACAAAATTGAGCTAATGGCTCTGTAGCTCATCAGGCTATCTAAAATTTATCTTATAAAGGTCACAGGATCATCATATGAGTTGCCATTGGAACATCAAATCCATTTATTATAATTTCTACACAATAATTTAGCTTTCTAAGCCTTTTGCTTTTGGAAAAAAATATTGTGTAGGGTGTGTCCGCTGTGGCTCGGGGTCACAGGGTCTCCAAATTATCGTAATCCCCATCAGCTAAAGAGTCTTTACACATGGTTTCTACTTTCTAGGCTTTTTGCTTTTGGAATAGAAAATGAAAATAGGTCTCCATTTGGTCCTTATCAGGACTTACAGGGTCACCAAAACTATAAATTAAAATCCAAATCAGCTAAGGAGTGTGTACACAAGTTTTCGGTTTTCTAGGTCTTTTGCTTCTTGAGTAACATTTGAAAGTAGGTTTTGAGGGGGTGGCCTCTAAGGCCCTTATTATGTGTCACGGGGTCACCAAATCTGTTAAATAGAATCCAATTCAGCTAAAGAATCTGTAAACAAGACTTTCAGCATTCTTTGCTCTTTTGCGTCTGGAGAAGAAGATGACAAAGGGTTTTAGGGCGTGTCCCCTATGGGTTTATGAAGGGCTATGAGGCACAAAATGTATCAATTAAAAACCTCATTAGTCAACGATTCTGTGCACAAGATTTCAGATTTTTACAGTTAATGGCTTTGGAAAAGAAACTGAATCAATGAAAAGTTTAGGGATAGGAGGGCACTGGCTGCAATGCCATGCAATAGGCCAATCAGTCCTTGCAGGCCATCAGTCAATGTTTTTTAATGTTACTCAATTTTGTATGTACGCATAGACAGACGCTGCTCAATACCCTAATGCCCTGTCCATGCATAACACTGCCAGGGGATGATAATTTATTATAACCCTATAGTGGTAGTAGGACCTTATTATTGTACCTGGAAATTAAGACTTTGGCATGAGATGCAAGCAATGTGAATAAAGCAACTTAAAGGTTAATGACTTGTTAGACCTGATTAAGAATGGGTCAAACCATAATGACAGAACATTTCACCTAAATTAATCAATGCCTGACGTAAGGACCTACCTTCAGCCGATGCTGTTTGATAGCCCGTGCTTGTGTATGTAGAAGTCTGAAACAGAAAATAAAATCAGTAGCAGTATCAGTACACTGATGATGTCACGTCAAAAAGGTTTGAAGTCAGTCAGACCGGACGCTAGGCCATCCAAGAAGACAATCAGGCCTTTCAGGTCTGTTGAGCTAAGAATTTGCTCCTAGATTATTCTAAGACTTAAATATGAAAAAAAAAATTGTACTGACCTGTTGAACGACTTGAGAAGTGAGTTCAATTTGGACATCAGGGTCTACTGAAATGACATCAGAGTGTTCAGGCATGACATCCGAATCTCCTGGCATGACATCAGAGTGTACTGGCATGACATCAGAGTGTACTGGCATGACATCAGAGTCTCCTTGCATGACATCAGAGTGTACTGGCATAGGAGGAATGTTTGCTGGCATGCTGCAATAAAAGGAAGAAATACGCCCAAATTCTACCACATAAGAACCACTTTCACTAGATTCTTCAGATGATTCTATTACCACTGATCTCTGAGCATGTGCTTCATCATCTGTTTCACACTGAACATGAGCTTCACACTGCCTCCCGGCCACTGTCTTCCTCAATGTCTCATCTGTACGGCTGTAACCTTCAAATCTTGGCTCACTAACATTTCGATTCTGATAACTTTCAAGGGAAGAGAACCCATCATCATACCTCCCCAATAAGGATGGGTGGAGGTCATACTCGCCCCCTATATGCTCCTCATGTCGCTGTGCCAATTGACGACTTCCCAAAGATAATTCCTCATTACCCTCACCACGGTAACTTCCATAAAGATGTGTAGGGAGATCACTGAAGGCAAGTTCTTCTTCCACAGACGGGTGTTCATCAGATAAGGGCGGGATAACATCATGCGGCTCTTGTCGTGAACCGGCCCCTTCATCCGGGGAAGGATGCTGAGAATAAAATACACCACCAGGCAGTTCAGTCCTACATTGATGTTCTTGACTAAGGCTGTATTCGTGGTTGAGAAACTGCTGAAAGTTACTTGTGTCACCTACATCTTGAGAAGAGTCTCTCTGTTGGAACCTGTCAAGGTGTTGTTCCTGTCTGCACAGGAGACTTGCGTGGGTAACATCGCTCTCTCCATACTCTGAAATCAAGAACAGATGTTACAGATATTAACTAAAAGCATAACTTACCATCCAGCGAGGAATATTTTACTATGCAAAGAGAATTAAAAATATCTTTTGCTCAACCATGCACCCTAGTTTCCCTTTCCCCATCTGTGGTCTACCAGCAAGTGAGAGCTGTATGCATCTGGATTGTTGAGGATCTAGCCTGCTGTTGGCAGGAATCACGGCTATCTACGACATCTCCCTGTCATCTGCGGGCAGAATTTGCTGCCGTCTCAGGCGCCAAGGGCCGTGACCCTTGACCAATTTTCAAAACAAACAGACAGACATCTCACCACCCAACTGTCTATAAAACGAAACAGAATGATTCTACACTGAAAACCAGTTTCAGTGATATGCAATAATTGTATTAAAATTTCGTTATTTATGTTGCATGGCTACATGAAAAAATGCAGTCGTTGCATGGGGAAACTTCCAGTGAAAATCGTCGCATCGACGACGAAGAAACGATGTTTACCAATAAAGTGCTCAATAAAGTGACTGTTATTCATTGACAGTTAATGTGTTTGTAGTTTTATGTACACAAAACAAAATTAGTTAAAATTAAGTTATTACGATATCATTGACTTATTTCTTCAATGGAAAAAGCGATTGTCAAAAATAGATTATAGTGATATATAAAAGCTGCAACGTGACCTTTCTCAAAAGCCAAGACATAGTAGATCGTAGATGAAACAAATATAAAATATTTGGATGCTGAGTCACACTTGCACGGAAATGTTATTTTGGGTGTATCGCAAAGAATACACCCTGCATGTACACACATTTTCAATTAAATATACTAGCATGTATTATAATTGTGTTTGATTTCATTTTGTTACACGCAGTACAGTGAAGTGCATTACGATTGCAAAATAATGTAAAACATTTGCCTGTGAGTTGAAAGATGTTATATGATTTTTTCTTTACATTGTTTTGGTGTTAGGCATAGAAATGAAAACATAATAACGTAATTACTTGTGCAAGATCAAATAATCACTTTGGTGTAACTGACAACACTGACTTTTACGATTGTCTGATTACTTGTCGCTAGGTTACTAACATCACACGATGAACTTCCGATATCAAATTTGTGTATGACATTGGTTTTTGTTTTCAAAAAATTAGATCGATACTCATTCGCCTATAAAAAAAAGAGCAAAATACTGTCTTCGAAATTTTCATACCATTTGAAAAAAAAACAGTCGCAAATTGAAAACCTTAGTTCGTAATTTCAACGCCATTTACCAGGCACGTGGTTTTGACTGACAGATGTGGGCGTGCACACGTGAGTGACAAGATGGGCGTGATCATCTTGCAATGCCTTCAATGGTCAAAGATAGAAGTGGATTGAAGTTCGCTATCATGATACGCTTTGGACTAAGCTGACAAATATAAGTATTTAAATTCCATTATTTATAATATTGAGTGGAGACATACATAAGTAAAATCGTATGATACACATGCCAACTTTGCAATCGATATCGTAAGATGCTAAATATGGAATTTTTATTAATAATTTTCCAGTCAAATGATCTGGGATGATCTAGTCTTTGTTTGCTATCATTTTAATGAATTTCTCTACCACAGGTATGATTTTCCTATATACAATCACCTAGCCCCTTTAACAAAATTAAAGAATTTTTATTTCTTGTTGAAAAGCGAATTTGAAGTCGAATTAGACTTAGGCTATTTGTTTACACACACTCCTATTTTTTTCTTCGACCACAAAATATTTCGCCTTGGTATTTGAAAACTAAATTGTTACAGCCCGAAAAACAAAAATAGTACCATAAAAAAATAATTTTAAATCAAAGCATAAAGTATTCGAGGTTTTACTCCTGTGGTTTTGGAGAAAATCGCACTCGAAGCGGAGCTGTTAAAAGCATTTTATATTATCTAAATTATGCTCATTCTATTTACGTCTGAATTCATACGATGTTACATAATTAACCCTTGTGAGTGAGTGAGTTATTATTTAATGCCGCTTGGGCAATATTTCAGCCATTAGCGGCGAATTAACCCTTGCGATTATTTGTGTCAAATTATATTAAAATTGTTAGTTATTAAAAACTTGCATCTGTGCATTTGTAAAATGTTTTTTTATGTGGATTTCGTAATTGAATTATCTCGTTTCAAAGTTTTTTATGTACACATTCCGATTTCAAAAATAGCGATTTTTTATTAAAAGTAGTATTTTACACTTCCACTGATCGCTAGCTTATTATTTTAGGGTGCAGAATCATGAAAATTATATGATAACATAGCCTAATGTTTTCTCAAAAAGTGTGTGCAGTTTTGTAAAGAATTCTTTTGTAGTTTTTAAGAAATTCCAATTCCTGTGGCATTGTTGATTTTATGGTGCTTCTGCTGAAATTAATCCAGATGACCGCGGGCGTTAGCCTAAAACATTCCAGCAAGCTAAAGGTTAAACAATACATTCTCAAACCACGTTCAATAATTGGGACATTAGTACTTCAATGCAGATATCATTTTGAAGAAGTTAATACCCAATGTATGCATATACACAGCACATCATTAAACATACAACTAGAGCTGTAGTTCATTTATACTGTCCCTGTGCTTGGGTGTGTTACATTGTTTATCCAATTGAGTATCCGATCCCAGTGTTTATGTTTTTGAGATGTTAAGTTGGTTGTGAAGTCAATCCTTGTGTTTGTGCTGTGGAGAAGTTATCCTGCTTATTCCACCTCATTCATAACAGGACAAGCTACCGGTAGTTGTGCAGAGTAGTACCCCGCTTTGCTCTTCTTTCTTTTCAATTTCACACTGTGAACTAAGTGTTTACTGCTGATTTTGTGAAAAGCTCATGTGATAAACCTGCCTTAAATTGCTTGTGTTGTACATCAATGATAGAAATATGCACCTACCAGTGTTCTGTATGGAGTACCGTGGCTCTGAAACTTCTTCTTCATCACTGGAACTCGACCGACGACTCATACCCCCTGAAAAACATACACCTCATTAGTTTTAACAATTTTTTAAAAGAATATTTTTCCTACAATTCTTATTCCCCATCCCAATTGCCACTTAGTTTCTCTTGTGGATTCAATAACACTTGTTATAACAAGTAACAAGCCTAGTTGATGTTGTCCATTGTTTAAGATGATATCATGGAAGACTGGTGTTATATGATTATCTTTATATCAATACACTCTTCAGGATTTCTAGTTGAACCTGTACGAGGGTTGTCCCAAACATTTCCGGCCTGACCATCAAAACTTATTTTTCGACGTAATCACCCTTGACCTCAATGCATTTGCTCCAGCATTTTTGTAACATCTGCAACCCATCTGAAAACCATTTCTTATCACGAGACCCCAAAAACTCCTCTACTGCAGCAATGACGTCATCATCAGTCTCAAACCTTTGGCCACGGAGCTCTGTTTTCAGTCCAAGGAAGAGGAAGAAGTCTGAGGGGGCTAGGTCTGGAGAATAGGCAGGGTGGGGGAGAATCCTGAACCCACAATCCTGTGCTGCACTGACTGCAATTTGGGCGGTGTGAATGGGAGCATTGTCCTGCAACAGCCACACACACCTGCACAGTTTACCCCTTCGTTTCTCTTTGATTTTTTCTCGTAATTGTTGTACTTCATTTGCGTAATAAGTGCCATTAATTGTAGAACCTTTCTTTAAATAATCAATCATTATTACACCCTGAGAGTCCTAGAAAACGAATGCCATGACCTTCCGACTGGAGGAACAACATTTGAACTTTTTAGGGGTGGGTGATGTGCTGTGTTTCAACTGCATGCTTTGGCTTTTTGTCTCAGGATCAAAAAATGATTCTGGGTCTGCTCGATACTTTTCAAGAAGTTGCTGACTGACTATGACACGTTTTCGCCTTTGGTCCTCAGATAACATTCTGGGGACCCAGTGTGCTGATACCTTATTCATTTGTAAATGTTCATGTATAATTTGTTCAACTGATGTTTTACTGATGTGGTGAGTATCAGCTAAGTATCTGATAGTCACTCGTCTTGCTTGCATTATTGTGTCAAGAACAGCCTCAATGTTTTCAACTTTGGTGACATCAGATGGACGACCAGGACGGGGTGCGTCTTAAGTGCTTACTCTACCCCATTTAAATTCAGCACACCAATATTTCCAATGAAGGAGCAGAGTCACCTAATGTTTGTAACATATCCCCATGAATTTCCTTTGGAGTGTATTTTTTTAAACTCAGATATTTGATAACAGCCCTACTATACATTCACTTTTCTCCATTTTGGTAAAAGATGTGAGGGTACCTTTGAATGACAGGCTATTATATGCAATTGAAGAGTATGCATCTCTTGATTTTCATGACATTTACAGGTCAATGAAGGTTCTTCAGGCAAGCAAAGTATGGTTGCGTTTCAGGCATGTTTTAATATTCAGGCCACAAACTTTTGGGACAACCCTCGTAGCTTACTAAAGAAAAGAATTTACTTACTTCACACCAGCATCCCATGGTGGCAAGAGGGTGTCACTGACAGGGTGGTCATGGGATGTGAGCTTTATCAGTTTCAAGTAGAGGCTCTCTCTACCATCAGCCAACACCAGGCCTTGCGGAGGTGTCGTCAGAGAAGGTCCACAGATGTTAGGCATTGGGTATCCAACTATCTGCAACATGATAATTATTCCCCTTTATGATTAGAAATTTGTTCTATGCCTTTGCACGCATGACAAATCTCAGCCATCCTAATGCAGTAGAGAATTTGCTAAGTCCAAGAAGATGGGTGTGTGCTATGGACATTTGATTGGTGTTGACGACTATAATACAAAGTTCTCCAGGTGTTAATACAAAATCACCAAAATGTTCAGGGTCAGGGCATGAATTTGAAGAAAATGGATCGAACCATAAGATATCGCTTAAATCATGACACAAAATAGAAATAAATTTTTCACAATATATAGCTGTTAGGGTTTAACTACAGATCAGACTCATTTTCACACTGCTCACTTATATCTTGAGTTCACACTAAGAAAAGAAGGAGTTTTGTTTATCTTCCTTAATTTTGGTGTTACAGCCTTGAGATGTGGCCCAGTTGAAAGTACATGAACATAGCTAGCCTTTAGCATTCATACCCAAATAGAGTTTACAACAGGAACTAAGTTTTCCAAACCTAACGTTGCACTCATTTTCAGGGGAGGGTCAGGTCCAACGCTACAAACCTGAGTCTCCCGGTAACAATAAATAAATAATGTCTGGAACATTTGAGCTCCCTTAGCCGACCAGTTTCTCAGAAAAAGTTGGTTACAGGTTTTTGGGATAAGCCTGTCAAGCCCACAATTGAGAGGGGTGTCACTGTCCTGATATCTCCTACATTCAAGGTCCTTCCAAATACACTAGTGTCAAGGTCAACAAAATGGTATGGTGTCTGCATGACATCTCCCAAAGAAGGTAACCGACCAAATTTGAAGACTTAAAGGCACTACAGCACACCTTTTTGGTTCGAAATGGCTATTTCAAGGTGTAGTAGGCACTCAGTTTAGCTTTCTATCGATGCAATGAAATACTTATCCTTTACAATTGACCTGAAATCAATAATGAAAAAGTTAGGCTTAAGATTCTGAGCTGAGATTTAACATTACATGAAATAGAAAAAGAAGCACTGGGTAAAACTGGCAAATTTTTTTCACACAACAAAGTTGCAAGGTACAGCTTGAATTAAGAAATAACTAACATGCAGTGGCTTTAAAGACCTTTGAAATATATAATGGAATTAAATCCTCCTTACTTATACAAAGGCAGAGCAATGAATAGGCTATTTATTAGCGGACAGCTGCAGCGCATACCAATAAGACTACTGGGAGGGTTGGTGTATAATGCTACAATTTTGCTTCCGAGCAAAACGCCATGATACTTTTGAAATCTCTTAAGAGTAAAGGGGAGTAACTCTAAGAGATAAAAAGGGAGGCTATCTTACTTCCTGGTTAAAAATAATTTTAATAATGTTCAGATAATGCATTTCTTTAAATATTATGGAAGACAACCACACAGATAATCTACCATATAACCACCTAATTCTGCCCATGATTAATCCACTTGACTCACTTTGGCTTCACTCATCACTATTCCCTCTTTGTTCCCTAATCCGCCTCAGCCTAATTAACTCATTTCTGATTAATAGGTAATCCTACACATCTTGTCATGTTATCTAAGTTTTAATGTATCATCCTTTCATGTTAATGTTACCTTATCCTGTTATTATTGTAGCCTTGTTATTCCACCCTTATGTATAACTTGTGTATAAAATGCTGTATCTCGCCATATCTCCAAATGCTTGAAAACGGTATAGGAACCTATACCGAAACGTCGCTATCAGTACAATAAAGAAGTTCATAATCTATAAAAAAATTCCTTGTCTTCCTTCAACTGACAACTTCAAGAATGGCACTCATACAGTTTATTTTTCATTTACAACTGAAAACAAGAAAATATACTTATGACATTGAAGAGGTTAAGATGCAACTTTAGAAAGGCAATTTGAACTTTACTCAGGTCAAATAGTATTTTGGCCCTTATTTAAAGCACAATATTGAAAAATACCTTGTGTCACTTCAACTTTGGTAAAAGTAATTCAATCTAAGATACATAATACATATACAGATTTTATTTATTTGTGTTTCCATCAGTTAGGATGTTTTATAAAGGGAAATTTGCTAAGTAAATGTCCCCATTGTTACAGAGTGAATATACATTGAATATACATCATATTATACTCAGATCAATATACAAAACTTGGGAGTGTTTTCGTACAACATGGGTGAAAATAAGTTGTTGAATATTGGGATGAGTGGCCGCCATTTATAATAAAAATTGTCAATTCCATTATTTCTTTTTGAAATAAATCTTTCTACCATGAAAATCTCTTTTAATTGTTTTTTGTAATTAGTGAATTTGGGAATTGAAGTTTTAATATTGCATATGAGGTCTGTTAGAATAAAGTTCAAAGCCTGGGAAAGCCTGGGAAAGCTATGGCCTAGGCTATTTTCTCCTCAGGGAAAGTTTAGACTAGGCCAAATTTTCCCCACGCTTGATTTTACCTTTACCTATTTTCGATTGTCAACATTCATAGCAATTTGGACCCTACTTAACTTACACTTACAAATCCTGTTCTTGTATCTATAATGTGGAAATATTAACTTATGTTGGCAACTTCTCGTCTAACTAGGCTAACTTGCTGGGTTATTTTTGTTATTCTTTATTCTTATATATATCTAATTTCTATATTTACTTATATTGGCAACTTCTCGTCTAATGCTTTATTTTCAGGGGGGAAAGTCTCACCTAGCTAGGCTATTTCTTCCCCACCATTGTTCTATATTTCAGGGGGTAAAATCTGGTCTAGCTAGACTATTTTTTCCCCACCTTTGATACTTAATATTAAAGGGAAATTCTGGCCCAGCTAGGCTTTTTCTTCCCCATCCTCAGTCTTTATTTATAAGAGGAAAACCTGGCCTAGTTAGGCCTGAAGAAATAGTGTAGCTTGGTCAGAATTTCCCACTGTAACTATTATACCTACATGGATATAAATGTCAAATTATAAAAATCAGCAATTTTTAATAGTAGCCTAGTTAGACCTGAAAGGTATCAGTTGTGCATAAAGATGAAAGGCAAATAAGTTGCACACATAATTGAATATATTCCCACTATATATAAAAGAAGAGCATTTGTAAGTGTGCTAATTGGGGTAAAAATTGCTATGGATGTGGACAATAGAAATCAGGTGTAGTTAGAATATTGGGTGGGGAAAGTCTGGCCAGGGGGAAAGTTTGACCAATTTATTGTTACTCTACTAAACTGATAAGCATTTCGATGTTAATTTTCACAAACAAACTTTGCTCCTTGATAAACTAACACCATTTATAAAGTTCAACATATTTACTTCAAAAACATACTCTGTGCCACATAAACTTGATACTGAAACAACCACTACTTCTTGACCAAATAACAGCACTTATGAAGTTTGACATATTTGACCCTGACAACATACCCTGTGCCCCTTTAAACTTCATACTCCATGTTCAGCAAATGTGTTTCTCACAGTTCCAACACAAATATGAATATTGTATCGTTTAAAAAGTCTTTTCTTTCTGCTTTGATAGATACCAAAGACAGCGTCACCCTGAAGAAATAAACAAGGAAACATATGGGGTGCCAAACGAGACTCTAATCGCTAATTATTAAGCTTAATAGTACTATTTAGTAAGGTTATTAATTCAATTATGTAAGCTTGTTAATTAATCAAGCTTACTAATTTGATTTACTAATTCATATTGATTGAGTAAGCTTATTTATTAAGTCTATGACTGATGTTTGAGTGAATCTAATAAAAAAAAGAACAATTGTACTTTGGTTAATGCTCTCAATCACAAGCGTTCATTCTTTACACATCATTACTTGAAGCATTTTTAATTTGTTTTCGAAATATCTTCGTAACATGATAAAAACAATCTTATTTAGCAGAAAATCTAATCAAAATCCACATCCAGGCTTGTTAATGACGTTGGAATAGAAGAAACCTCATGTCATAAACACTTAGGTATAACTCTTCAAAATAACTGTTCATGGGATAACCATATAGACGATATCGTTAAAAAGGTAAGCCCTATGATCACTTGTTTAAGAAGTTTTAAATATAGGTTAACCAGAAACACCTTAAATCGTATGTATATACGTCATTTGTTCTTCTGATATTTGACTACTGTAACCATATATATGATAATTGTTCCAAAACTCAGGCAAATATCCTAGAAAAACTGCAATTAGACGCTTTGCGGACGATATGCGGTGCTGTCCGCGGCACCAGTCCTACTAAACTTTACAACAAAACCTTGACTATCTCGCTTTCCAAAAAAAAAAGAAGAATTGCAAAACCAGTTATTTTCTTTAAAATGTATAAAAACAGATTACCCGTCTATCTTAATGAGCTCATCCCTCCCTTCGTCTCTCAAGCTAGCAGTTACCCATTAAGAAATGCATCACATTTCCAAATATACAATGCCGTACAGTTTTATATAAAAACTCATTTTTACCCGATTCTGTAACTCTTTGGAATGCTTTACCCGAACATGTTAAATCACTAACTGACGTCAATGATTTCAAATCTGCATTAATCTCAAAAACTAAGAATATTCACTTTGACCTAAATTTAGGCCCAAGGCGTTGTCAAATCCTTCACTGTCGTCTGCGGTTGGAGTGTAACGATCTCAATGCTGATAGATTTAACAGACATATATTTGACAAAGCAGATTGTTCTTCCCTCAAGGTTCCGTTTTGGGACCTCTGTTGTTTATAATATACATTAATGATATTGTAGATGATATTGATAGTAACATCAGACTATTTGCCGATGATACTTCTCTTTATGTTATAATTGACGACCCCGACACAGCTGCCAACTGTTTGAATAATGACCTATTGCTAATTTCAAATTTGGGCGAAAAATGAAAAGTGTCATTTAATCCTAAAAAAACAAAATCAATTCAGTTTAGTAGAAAGATAAACCGAAACATTAAACCAAATCTCACAATGGACGGAGAAAAAATTCAAGAAGTAGAACACTATAAGCATTTAGGTCTGACTCTTCAAAATAATTGCCACTGGGATATTCACATAAACTCGATTATCAATAAAGTTAGCCCTTTGATAAACTGCTTAAGAAGCCTAAAATATCGTTTATCACGCATAAGTTTGGATATTATTTATAAATCTTTCATCTTGCCAACTTTTGACTATTGCGGACACATTTGGGATAATTGCACCCAACAACAGTGCATTTTACTCGAAAAATTGAATCTAGATGCCTTAATTGAGATCAATTTGTGGAGCAGTCCGCGGGACAAGCCATAACAGTATTTGTGAAAGAAACTAATCAAAAACCCCTATCGGAACGTAGAAATATATCTAAATTGACAACGTTCTACAAAATGAAGAATAATATCGCGCCTCAATATCTATGTAATCTTCTACCTACAACACCTAACAATAACTACAACCTCAGAGAAAATTCATCTGTCCGAACTGTAAAATGTAGGACAGCGTTATATGCAAGATCGTATCCTGACGTTCAAAGTATTGATACATTATCCGGTTTCAGAAATTCAGTTCAAGGACCTGGCAATAAAACTACTACTTTCGATCTAAACTATGGTCCAAGAATTTGCCAGATCATCCACTCTCGCCTCAGGCTCAACTGTAGTGACTTGAACGCTCATAAGTTTTAACAGACATATCATCGAAAGCCCGGCCTGCTCCTGTGGTCACCCAGTCGAAAACGCTGTCCACAATTTCTTCACGTGCCATAAGTACATAGAATTAAGACAGAAATCATTCTTTTATCTGAAAGGATTTAGTATCAAAACGGTTCTACGGGGATGCACCTCGCTCTCATTTAGTGATTCCAATAGATTATTGAACTCTATTCATCATTACATAATGAAATCTGATCGATTTGATATTTCATGACTGCCAAACAAGCGAAATGTTATTCATGCATAACCACTATCTATGAAGCTATAATTGCAATCAGATATGTGTCACCACCATAAAGTTGTATATATATATTTTCTCATATTTAATTGCTTCGGAGCGGCCAATCCATTCATGATTTGTACATTTTCATGAATAAATATGTTTAAATCAGATTGTTCTTGTGGCCATGCCACTGAGGACGCACTTCATTTCTTTTTCGTCTGTTCAAAATTCGATTCCATTAGATCGAACAAATTTTATTATACAAATGGCTTTTCATTAGAAACAATCTTATATGGCCACCCATATTTGGATTTTGTTACCAAATCTGAAATTCTAAAATCAGTACATCAATTTGTAATTGAAACTAAACATTTTGACTGAGCAAATATTATACTGACTGCAGTAATAAAAAAATGTATTTAGCCATCCTCTCCTACTAATTTATTTAATAACATTATCATTCTTAGACATGTTCACTATATGTTGTTCTTGTGATGATCATGTTCATATATTTATGTTGCTGGAGCGGTCTTAACATAAGCTCACACGAGCTTGTTGACCAATCCATTTCATGTCTCTTTTTCATGAAATAAATACGTTCAAACAACATGATAAATTAAATATCTTGTGCCTTTAACGGCTTAACATGTAAAGTGTACCCTCAGAGTTCTTCATATGCTCTTGGGAGCTGCGAGTCATTATAAGAAATCACATTTAGTAAGCTTAATACATAGTGAACTGGATGTGATTTAGTATGCCTCAGTTATTAAACGAATTAGTAACCTTATTATATGATTTAGTAAGCTTACTAAATAGTAATTAGAGTCCAATTTGGCACCCAATAAAAACCAGTGTGACATTGTGAATTAAAGAGCCACTCCGTGATTTTCATATCATATTATTTACCGTTGATATGAACCTAAATGTCATATGTGGTGATATAAAATCAAAACATCTTAACTTTTCTTGTCCAAAAGACATGTATATGACAAATACTGGTTTTCCATGAAAATCTAAAAACAACCTTATAAATGCACAAAGGTGTAAATATCACGTCCAATATACATGTATACTAGTTATATAACCAAACAAACACTATCAACTCCTAACTGCTCTGCTGGCTGTTTTAGATAAGTCTCAAAAATTACGCTTGACTATTTGACGCGCGCCACTGTCCGGTTTTCGATCATAATTGTGACGTTCTACGTTCATAATGTCACTGTAAAAAAACAATTAGCTTTAAAATGTGTATTTTTGGTAACAGTCGATACTTTGCGATCAAATGACACCATTTATCAAGTTTGGTATATATGACTCCAACAAGTGGAGTGGCTCTTTTAAGTTTTAATGTTGTCAGAAATGCTCACAAAATTATATTTGTATACTGTTGCGTTATTCCAAGGAAATTGGTCCTCTGCATGTCTTGTTGTGGAAGCCTATCCTGCTGTGATCACAGTCTGATCAAAATCGACCGTGTTCCGAGGAATAAAAGTTTCAAAATATTGACTCTATCGAGATTCGAACCATTTCTGTCTAGGCTATCGTCTCCACTAGGTCTGAAGGCAGCCTCACTGCTCGCACGTGCCTACACCAGTTTAGCGCAGACAAAACCTAGTCAATAGCGAACCAATCACATCATTGCGTTTAAAATAAAGATAGCTACAATCAAGGTTAACGAATGGTAAATGGGAGTTACTTGCCCCTAGCTACTGATACTGAATGCTTTTGCCGCACGCATTGTGATTGGTTAGCTTAGTTTACGCAAGAACGTGCGCTACATGAGGGTGTGGTCAGACCTAGTGGAGAGGATAGCCTATAGACAAATAGAGTTCGAATCTCGATAGACCCAATATTTTGAAACTTTTATTCCTCGGAACACGGTCCATTTTAATCAGACTGGCTCTGATCATCACCTAAAATTTCTTATTTTGTAGAAAATCGGATATTTACTAATTTGGCTCTTTTCTGTGTTAACACAAGAAATAGACCATTATTAATTAATTATGAAAATTGATTCATATCATTTCGAAGCAAAATAAAGGTCCAACTCTACGATTAACAGGTGGTCGAATAGTTTTGACGGCAATTTGTTGGTAAAAAGGTTGCACAGAAACAAAGAGCTGTTGCATAGGTGGCCACTTCCTGTTTCGTTTTCAACATAAACGTACGTAGTATAGGCCTACTAGTATGTCATTACAAAAATACAAAGCATCTCCTGTACACGAATTCTTCTGATGCTTTTAACAAGAAAACACGACAAAGATAAAGTTATAACAATACCTTTGACTAAGAGTTTGGTGGAATTCTGACACAGCTACAAATCTCTGAAGTATCTCCGCTGGTTCCTGCAAAACTTTTCGGCGCGTTTCGTTGCTACAGTTTTGTTTAATTAATGGTTATTTCCCCGTTATATGTAACTGTAAATAAATCGTTCTTTAAAATGAATGGCTTGCATAGCTAAATCAAAATAAGCACAAACGAATACTGAACTAAATGTACATGACTGCGGTGATACAATGCCTATAACGAATACATACAATATTTAATAGTGGATTGGTTAAAAATCATTGATTCGTCAGAGGTAAATAGATAAAAATTATAACTTTCCGAAAATCTTACGTTTTTTTATCGCAATAATAAACATACTTGCCACGCCCATTTTCCCTGCCGACTGGACTGGTACTGCGGAATATAATTGTTTTCTACTACCGGTTCATCCACAATAGTGGTATAACTAAAAGGACTAACTTTGGATAGCGTGAATAAATGAACCAGAAGCAAATTTGACAAAAATTGCCATTTGTGGATCTGGCAGTGGCACAGACGACGACGGGTTTGACCTGTCGTCGACTTACTAGTGGTGATGACATTGACAACAACTTGAACAAGGGATATGGAGAAGGAATCCACAGAACCGGATATCGAAGGTGAGCTACTAGTGATGGTAACAAGAATCAGGTGATGTTTAAATACATGTACCGTACTCACGTCTGTTTAGATAATCAATGCATGGCAGCCTTAACTTACTTCAGCAGACATGTATTCAACCATTAGCCATATTGCTCTCCACGGCTGGAAACGCAGAAAGAAATGACAAAAAATATAAATTCATAAAAAAGATATGCAAAAGAATACTGACTCAATAGAAGATACAAAATAATAATCATTTTACAACTTGATCTATAAGGTCACTAATAAAAACTGCTGTTTGAACCTCAGATCTGTCAGCAAATGTGGATAGTGATTTTAGGATGATTAGTTACATAAACTAAGCTCAGTTATGACATTTAAGCTCAGTTGTGACATACAGACGTGGACAAAAGTGTGGACAAAACTATTCGCACAGGCATATTATTTTACTTTAAATTTGTGCAGCATAAATAATTTTCATGAAAGGTGTACAGACATTCTAGTCTAGTCATGATTGTAAAACTTTGTAGGTTGACTAGTAAATAATGACCCCGTGCCGAGTGGTTATGGCAAATGAACTCACAAGGGCATTGCCTGAGCAGAGTTTAACATAACGCAAGGCAATCAGGTTATTATTTGGTTTACAATCTGAGGGAACATTGCTACAAAATTTTATAACAAAATATTTTATATACAATGAATTAATAAATATTTTACTCTTACAATTTGCTGGTTGATGTGTCCTGACCCAATGAATCCAATAGGACAACAGCTTTTCCACTCCAACACTGACTGTTACAACAGCTTTTCCACTCTAACACTGACTGTCACAACAGCTTTTCCGCTCCAACACTGATTGTCACAACAGCTTTTCCGCTCCAACACTGACTGTTACAACAGCTTTTCCGCTCCAACACTGACTGTCACAACAGCTTTTCCACTCCAACACTGATTGTCACAACAGCTTTTCCACTCCAACACTGACTGTTACAACAGCTTTTCCGCTCCAACACTGACTGTCACAACAGCTTTTCCACTCCAACACTGATTGTCACAACAGCTTTTCCACTCCAACACTAACTGCTACCACAGCTTTTCCACTCCAACACTGACTGTTACAACAGCTTTTCCACTCCAACACTGACTGTAACAACAGCTTTTCCACTCCAACACTGACTGTCACAACAGCTTTTCCTGTCCAACACTGACTGTCACAACAGCTTTTCCTGTCCAACACTGACTGTCACAACAGCTTTTCCACTCCAACACTGATTGTCACAACAGCTTTTCCGCTCCAACACTGATTGTCACAACAGCTTTTCCGCTCCAACACTGACTGTTACAACAGCTTTTCCGCTCCAACACTGACTGTCACAACAGCTTTTCCACTCCAACACTGACTGTTACAACAGCTTTTCCACTCCAACACTGACTGTCACAACAGCTTTTCCTGTCCAACACTGACTGTCACAACAGCTTTTCCACTCCAACACTGATTGTCACAACAGCTTTTCCGCTCCAACACTGATTGTCACAACAGCTTTTCCGCTCCAACACTGACTGTTACAACAGCTTTTCCGCTCCAACACTGACTGTCACAACAGCTTTTCCACTCCAACACTGACTGTCACAACAGCTTTTCCTGTCCAACACTGACTGTCACAACAGCTTTTCCTGTCCAACACTGACTGTCACAACAGCTTTTCCACTCCAACACTGATTGTCACAACAGCTTTTCCGCTCCAACACTGATTGTCACAACAGCTTTTCCGCTCCAACACTGACTGTTACAACAGCTTTTCCGCTCCAACACTGACTGTCACAACAGCTTTTCCACTCCAACACTGACTGTTACAACAGCTTTTCCACTCCAACACTGACTGTCACAACAGCTTTTCCTGTCCAACACTGACTGTCACAACAGCTTTTCCACTCCAACACTGATTGTCACAACAGCTTTTCCGCTCCAACACTGATTGTCACAACAGCTTTTCCGCTCCAACACTGACTGTTACAACAGCTTTTCCACTCCAACACTGACTGTTACAACAGCTTTTCCACTCTAACACTGACTGTCACAACAGCTTTTCCACTCCAACACTAACTGCTACAACAGCTTTTCCACTCCAACACTGACTGTTACAACAGCTTTTCCACTCCAACACTGACTGTCACAACAGCTTTTCCACTCCAACACTGACTGTCACAACAGCTTTTCCACTCCAACACTGACTGTTACAACAGCTTTTCCACTCCAACACTGACTGTTACAACAGCTTTTCCGCTCCAACACTGACTGTAACAACAGCTTTTCCACTCCAACACTGACTGTCACAACAGCTTTTCCTGTCCAACACTGACTGTCACAACAGCTTTTCCACTCCAACACTGACTGTTACAACAGCTTTTCCACTCCAACACTGACTGTCACAACAGCTTTTCCACTCCAACACTGACTGTAACAAAAGACACCACAGGGACAAATCCCCATTTTCATAAACTTTTTCAGAAGCAAGGGGACTACATACTGAAATTTTGTGTAGATATTCGTCGGCTTATGTGGATTCTAATTGAGAGATTAGGTTACCTTGCGACCCCACATAAGGGCCACAGAGGGTACACCTTAAACAAATGTTGAATTCATATCAGTGATCCTGGAAATTTTGCAACTCCATCTATTGTTTTATATAAATGGTTGGGAGAGATTTTTCTTTTAAATTGTGTATGTTATCCTCCCTATATAAGATTTTTAGAGATTATATTACCGATATCTTTTGAATTCACATTGCAGATTGGGCTGACTCATTTGACCCAAAAGAACATACAGAACTTTTCAGAAGAAACCTGGGATTTATTGAAGATACCAACGATTCAACTCTGTTGCCAAGTGGGTCTAGATTAGCAAGAGTTCACTTACCGCCAGACGAAGGTTATCGGAACCTATGTTATGGGTTCAGCGATTTACCAGAAACATTTAACGGGGACCTTGGTATAGGACCTCCCACAGGCGAGAGTCAGGCCCAGGAACTATATTCTCCCTGGGCTCCATCAATATTGGCAGCCATTGCTAATAGAAAACTTCCTATCTTCCATTCTTTTGCCAATGTCTCAGACTTTAGGGAATACCTGAACTCTGTTCAAGGCAGTGATTCTACTTTAGCTCTGAGTTGTTCAAGACAAGTTGACCAGGTTAAGGAAGTCAGTAGCTTAGGCCTCTGTGACCTTGATGAAGGTCAACATGGCTGCTATAACTCAGGACCACCCTCTTTGAGCAGAGCGCTGATGAAAGCAGTTGAAGAGACAGGGAAATCATGGCTGAAATATGCTCAAGAAAATGATGAAACTTGTTTGGATGATACGTTGCTGGGTAGCGCTCCAGACAGTCAGTCTGACCCAGAACATGATGAGCCATTGCTGAAACCACCTGAAGCGGTCGATGATTGTCTGCTTGCAGTGTCTCAACTTGATTCTGGGTTACCTGGAGATGTTGCCTCGGCAACTGGTGAAAGAAAGGCTTGTCCATCAGGGAGTGTGAGGAATCTTGGGAGGAAGACAACATCCGTCCCACAGGTGACCACTTTAAAGGGACACTCAGTTATGCAATTTTGTTTGGCTTTGATACATACCAAAATACTGTATGAGCTGATATAAAGCAGCAGTTGGTAGTCAATGATCTAACATAATCATCCCTAATCTTTATTCCTTTGCTTTTAGGATATGAAGGCCACTATATATTGTCCCTTTTTATACTCAAAATCAAGACATACACCCTATAGTTACTTAAAGGGACAAAGAGTATGATGTAGGAGTCAAACATGTCAAACTTTTAAATGGTGTCTTTTTTTCGAGAAGTAGTGCTTGCCTCTGTTAATCAATCCTGATGCTTATCAGTTCAATATAGTGACAATTAAAAGTTTTAAGTCTTCATTTGCAGTCAAAACCGTAGGACTGTGCGCGCCAATGAGTCAATAAAATATGGAAAATCAAACATAACAAACAAAATGACAGAAATGGATTGGAAGTGTTAAGTAGGTTATTGATTAATATACATGTAAATGGGACAAGAAACAAGAAAATATCATAATTTTTGCAATTTACATATACACATGTAAGTTATAGGACACGCTTTCAAATAAACTCAGGATATATGGTGTTTTGGCTCTTTTCCAAGACATCATAAAACATGCTCTGTGTCACTTTAAGTTTAGTTTTGCATGGTTTCTTTTGGAAACTATGGGGCAAATTGAGTGGACATGAAGTGAACTTTTTATTAATGAAATGATATTTATTATCAACTGTAAGCCTTTTGGATGAAAAAACAACATTGATAGTGTTTAGTATATATGACCTCTGTAATGTGTAAGAAATAGATTGAATCACTACAAAATTAAAGATTTTTGCAAACTGAAAATGATAGCTATAATTATTGGGTAATCGGCACTAGAATCCAAAAGTGAAAATCATTGTCTTAGTTTTGAAAGGAAAATATTTATCCTTGACTGGAAAATAGTTATCACTTACATCAATCTTTTTCCTGACTCAATAATTTGAATGATTATATAACTTTATAGATAAGGTAATGCTGTCTATTCAACAGGTAAAATGATGCTCAGTTATCAAGCAAATAAAGTGTTCCCTGAAACAGTTAGATAGCGATTGTTATATATTGTAAATCTAGTTGCTGCTATGCCAATACTTAGGGCAGATGCATACCTCACTGAGACTGTGTATCTGCTTTCTGTATCTGAAAAAATGTTATCTAGAGCTGCTTGTGTATCAACTTGGAAATTTAATGTGCTTTACATCAGGACTCTTGCTACAAAGTGATAAGACATGAAGTATGCTATTTGAATTTAAATTTTGAGGGATAGAATGTACACACAAAAGTTTTTAAAAAATATTGCATACTTTAGGGGGAATCTCGACGTATTGTATAAACTATTTAGCTGCGGTTCATAAATATTTACCTTAAAAAAATGACCGCATAACTTAAGGACCTGAGAAATGTAATATCCTTTAATCATCCCATTTGTATTATCATGCTTGCCGTCATGACGTTAAACACTTCCACAACTGTGAACACTACTCCATTATGTTATATATGTGAACTAGAAATCCTCTGCATGTTTCAGGACTCAATTCTTCCTGTAGTGGACACGGCTGAGCTTACATCTGGCTATGGAACATCAAGTGCCCTTGGTAAGATGAAACTTTATTAAAAAAGGATCATTTTGTCCCTTTTGGAGCATTTGAAAGAGTTGCATGTAAAGGAAACATAAGTTACTGATTTTCACACCATAAATGTCTCCACACAAAAATAAGTACGCAAAAACAGAGTTCGCTCTTAAACTTCTAATAACTAACGGTCATGTTACAATTTCGATAAATAGTTGCGTTTGTAAAATGTCCAGGATTAATTGTTATTCAACACCCGCAAATTTAGTTTAAAACCAATGGGGCGTTGAATAACAATGAATCCCGGAATTGTACAAACGCAACTGTTTATTGAAAGTGTAACATGACAGTTAGTTATTAGAAGTTTAAGAATGAACTCTGTTTTTGCATACTTATTTTTGTGTGTAGAGGACTTCGAGACGATTCTATTTCTGTAAAAGGTGTGTTAAGGTCTAACTAATGTGAATTCCCGGCATAATTTTCATTACAAACATCGTACAGATAATACCAAAAAGTGGCATTTGTAACGGTGAGATCATTCAACATACCTGTTTAATTTGAGACCAAAATCAACAATTATAAAGCCCGTAGAAAAATATTGTTAAACCTCAAGAACAAATGTCTTAGACTAGTCCAGAATCATTGTGACAGTGACGCAAACATTGTGACCTCAAAACGGTTGGCCTTTGTGACGTCATACCATGGGAATAGCATTTGAAAGAATGCGGCCGCATGAAACTTTGCGGCAAACTTGGACTAAGTAAGCCAGTTGAAAATGTTTTCGTTCTTCAAAAATAAATCATATCAAAATTCATTTTTAATATATACCGGTAGACACAATCTAAAAAGTGACAAGGACAACTGTCAAAATGGAGCACGGAACGAAAAAGAAACTGGAAAACTAAATCAGTTAACTTTGTTGGAAGTTATTCCCTTGTTTAGTCTGTTGGGTTCCGGTCTAGCAATTTTAAGACAGAAGTTAGCTTTTTCAGGTCTGTAATATGTGTCTTATAATAGCAATATTGGCCTTGTTCTGTTATGATGACAGTTGAAATAGGGACAAATCTGGGATGTTGATAGCTCTGTCTTCCTTTTACCTTTTAATAAATATCTTATTTTTTATTATTAAAGGAAGTTGATCTGACCATATTACTTATGAACAAATGAATCAAAATCATAATCTTGTTCCTGTATTTCTGAAGTTGAATCATGTAAATAGCTTACGGCATCATGGACTTCCATTCGTCCAGTGCAGTCTTTTCAGCATCTTCCGTCATGGATTGTCCTGACAGAGGAGGCATAACACATAATTTTGATTAATGCAAATTATTATCTATATTTGTTTCACTCATACAAATCAAAAGATTAAAAAAATGAGAAAATTTACACTTTAATTCAATTACTAAGACACCTTTTATAGCCTGGTTTAGGATAACCGCCTCATCAGACTGGGGAAAGCTTTGACAAAATCATCGAAGCATGAATCGAAGCCACGCCCAGTGTGTGATATGTGTTAGGAGTCAGCTGAACGTGAGCTGATTGCTTTTTTTCTGTATTTGCAAGCTGATTCAACAGCATAATCAGGTCAAAAGCATTACCAAAAGAATTCATAAATATGTCATATCCATTTGATTGGAGTGTGACAATCCCTCAACACGGTTATCTCGGGTGGATATATTTCAAAACGTTTAGAACTTTGGTGATGAGAGATTCACTACTACTAAATAACAATATTATCATATCATGCAGGCTATTTATCGTTATAAAATATAAATTGTATCGAAAAAAATTAAAGTTGTTAACGAACTGGATAGGATGTAGGATAGTGCGCAAATCATCGTATAAAAAACTGTCTTATGCTTGGAACAATATAAATTACTAAAGATATATTAAATATCAATTATTCAAGGGTTTCAGTTGTTTGGATGACGTTTAAACGGTATTTAAAACAGCGAGATTTGCTGTTCTTTTTTCAAGGAGGTTACACGGGCTACTCCAATCACGTCACGCGGCAGGACTTGCGCTTCAGTGACCACAAGCCCTTTCAGTTCTGTTCACTGGTGCTAATTAGCTGATGTTTTGAAAAAGCCATATTTAAGTTGTTAATCAGCCAATTTCAGTAATTTAAAGTAAAGTTATTGTCAAAATAAAATACATTTTAATGAATCACTAGAAGTTGCCATGGGGCATTTCAGTCGATCTTTAAGCATCTCACATTTATGAATAATGCTACACACTTAAACATGATATTTTGTAAGCAGGAATGCCTTTGAACTTTGGGGATCAAAGTTTGCACACATGGTTCTGAGCCCACTTCCTCCAATAAGAGTGTATGTGTCCTTAGGTCAAGTATTGGCTCACAGCTGTGCCTGTAGTTCATCCTGCTACATCAGCGTATGTGTCTCCACCTAGCTCCATCATATACCCTGATATCCTTGGTCTAACACGCTTGATAGCGATTCGAGCGTTTTAGGCCGAAGGATATCAGGGTATATGATGGAGCTAGGTGGAGACAAATACACTGATGTAGCAGGATGCTTGTATTTAGGAGTTGAATGTCTCTCTGGGCACAGCTCAGTAACAACTGGGATTGGTTTGTGATAGGGCTTGTGTGTGTTGTGGTAGGTGCTTGCACATTGCAAACTGTTATTAAATTGCTAAGAACTCTCTTCATCTAGTGAGAGGTGGTTCTTGAGGTAAATCATGCATATTAAGTCTGATGTTTAGACATTTAAAGAGTTCACACCTTTTGTTTTAATAGAGAATCTTTAGAGAATATATCAATGCAGTGCCTGATTAGCTAACGTAACAGGTTCTTTTTATCAGCAGAGCCTGGGAATGCATTAGTTCCACAAATGCCTACATCTTGTAAGAAGAATTCCCCACCAGCCATACAGGCTTTTGAGGGTTCAGGGGAGAGAACTGAGGAGGCCCTGAGAGAGGGAAAGGGCAGACCACTCCCATTTGTTCAGGTGACAGACATGCTTATCCCAGACAAACTGGCTGAAAATGATGACAGTAGTGATGGTGAGTATTAGTATTAGAATATTGGCTAGTTTCAGATTAGGCAAACTGCAAACATTATCAGCAAGCCTTCTGACAGCCTCAGTGCAGTCAACAGAGTATGTCAAGACATTTGTTAGTAGAGCATAATTAAAACCCTCTATTCATTTTGTCGAAGAATCTTTTTGTATAAATGTTCTGTTTTAGGTTTTCAACGCCTTGAAATTGATATTTTACAAATATTTTTGCTGGGGGACATAATGTTTTCAGTCCCGTCCGTAATTCCGTTATTTCATAATTCCGAAATGCTTTTGTTTCCGGACCATATCTCAAAAACCATTCAATATTTTTTTTACGAAACTTGGTATAGTGGTGGCGTGGTGCCTTTTGCTATTTTGGTTATTCTGAATTTTTTTTTTTTCTGGTTTCCATGGAACTTAGTGCAAATGGGGGTAGGGGCCGTTTCCGGGCTATATCTAAAAAACTGTCCAATATTTTTTTTCGAAAAACTTGGTATGTGGTTAGATCTAGTGATGGAGTGGTGCCTTTTGCTACTTTGGTTACTCAATTTTTAAATATTTTCTGGTTTCCATGGAAACAATTTGAACTTTGTGTATATTGGGGTAGGGTAATTTTCCAACCTATATCTAAATATCTAATGAGTATTATTTTACTAAAGCTGGTATTTTGGTTAGATCTAGTGCTTGGGTGGTGCCTTTTGCTACTTTGGTTATTCTTAATTTTTCATTATCCCCCGCCCAACGTAGTTGGCGGGGGATATTGAAATGGTCTCCGTCCGTCCGTCCGTCCGTCCCGATAATGTTTCCGGAGCACAACTCCAAAACTGTGAGACCTAGCTCGACGAAACTTGGTATGTGCAACGGGCATCATGCGGAGATGTGCCTTTTGGGGTTTTCAACTTCTTTGCATTTTTATTTTTACCCGTTTCCATGGAAACGTAACATAGGATTTCGTTTCCGGACCATAACTCCAAAATGGTGAGACCTATCTCGATGAAACTTGGTATGTGCAACGGGCATCATGCGGAGATGTGCCTTTTGGGGTTTTCAACTTCTTTGCATTTTTATTTTTACCCGTTTCCATAGAAACGTAACATAGGATTTCGTTTCCGGACCATAACTCCAAAACTGTGAGACCTAGCTCGATGAAACTTGGTATGTGCAACGGGCATAATGCGGAAATGTGCCTTTTGGGGTTTTCAACTTCTTTGCATTTTTATTTTTACCCGTTTCCATGGAAACGTAACATAGGACTTCGTTTCTGGACCACAACTCCAAAACTGTGAGATCTAGCTCGACGAAACTTGGTATGTGCAACAGGCATCATGCGGAGATGTGCCTTTTGGGGTTTTCAACTTCTTTGCATTTTTATTTTTACCCGTTTCCATGGATAGGTAACATAGGATTTCGTTTCCGGACCACAACTCCAAAACTGTGAGACCTAGCTCGACGAAACTTGGTATGTGCAACGGGCATCATGTGGAGATGTGCCTTTTGGGGTTTTCAACTTCTTTGCATTATTATTTTTACCCGTTAATGTTTCCGGAGCACAACTCCAAAACGGTGAGACCTAGCTCGACGAAACTTGGTATGTGCAACGGACATCATGCGTAGATGTGCCTTTTGGGGTTTTCAACTTCTTGTATTTATTTTTCTAAGATACTTGTGACTGTTCAAATACAATAATATGCAGGACAGTCGGGTTAAATGTATCACAAAAATGCATCACCAATATTTAAAATTGGTAATAACAAGTCACTACAACATCATGATTTCTTAAAGGTTGTTTGTAGAAAAACAACATGATCACTGTTCAATATTCCACAACTAGTATCCTTAACTACCCTTTCCCTTTGGCGGGGGATATAGCTGACTCTGTCTGCTTGTTTTACTTGGTTTCCATGGAAACAATTTGAAAATAGTGCATATTGGGGGCTGTAGATGCTAATTATGATATTTGATGACTGTGTGAGTATAAAATGTCACATTTCCTACAATAAAGAAGTTGACAAATATATAAAACTCTTCCTTATGCACCATTGAACTTGTATATTTCACAAGTCATTATTATGTCAAGTTCATTGATGCTAATATATTAACCTTTATATAATATGTCTGGTATGGATTGTTTCTGGTATAAGTGGCAATAAGGTGATTAGGTTGGATTAAAAGTTTGGAAGGGGGACATCACTCTGCATCACATATTTCTAGTTTTAGAATGTGCTTGTTTTTTACTTAGACATATTAACAGTTGTATTTTCTTGCTACAGATTCTGTCTAGAGCAGTGAATGGGAAGTTCTTATGGTGTGGCCTTCAGCAAGGATCAGGTTAATCCCTGTCTCATCGTCAAGCATTCCAACTAAACCATCACACCTAAATTATGTAATTTAATTGAGGAAAGTTTTTGTTTTTTTTCTATATGAATGAATATTTTCAGTACACAGAGAAGTGCACTGGCGTGTAAAAGTGATTTTGTGATACAAATTGTTTGTATGTTAATATGTTGATTCATCATCCAACCTGTGAATCTGACAATGTGTATATATATATACATGTACATCAGAACTCAGGCTCCCATGTGAGACTGAGTATGTTTATGCCAATAACATTCATACTCGCATTCGTTTATGTTGCACACGGACGTTCACCTTGAATCATAGACTCATTAACTTGTGGTCTGATGATGTGTATTAGTTTGTACCCTATACAAATGAATTGTTGATTATTTTTTTATTTTTTTATTTTTTGAGAGAGAGAGAGAGACAGAAATATTTCTTCCATGCATCCATGAGGCAATACTATCAACAGTCAACAACTTGTGGGCTGATGGTGTTAATTGAGATCTCTCAAGATCAGCAACCCCATGTCAATAATATTGAAGGACGATCTCTATGCAACTGGAGGCAGTATCTTAAGCTCTCTGTTGATGTTCAGGTGACTCTTGTACATTGTATGAATCACCATGCAAATACCTTTTGGTCTAACTAAGAATTGTTTCCCATACATCATTAAGTCATGGCATAAACAGTCAACAATTATGGGCTAATTGTGTCATTAAAAAATCATCTTGTACCCTGTACGAGTAAATTATAGATGAATTATTATGTACAATAGATATTTTTACCACATGGGTTTTAGAGTCAATATGTCCAACAGTCATCACCTCAATGCCTGAATCATGTGACCTGATCTCTCAGCATATTCCCTATTAGATATAGTAGTTCTTGCATCCGGTCAGAGCTGTTGGTCAATCATGAGGGTTGTTTCAGACTGACCACTCCGTGTGCTCCCGGGCAGAGCTGTTGGTCAATCATGGGGGTTGTTTCAGACTGACCACTCCGTGTGCTCCCGGTCAGAGCTGTTGGTCAATCATCAGAGTTGTTTCAGACTGACCACTCTGTGTGCTCCCGGTCAGAGCTGTTGGTCAATCATGGGGGTTGTTTCAGACTGACCACTCCGTGTGCTCCCGGGCAGAGCTGTTGGTCAATCATGGGGGTTGTTTCAGACTGACCACTCCGTGTGCTCCCGGTCAATCTTCAGAGTTGTTTCAGATTGACCACTCTGTGTGCTCCCGGTCAGAGCTGTTGGTCAATCATGGAGGTTGTTTCAGACTGACCACTCTGTGTTTCCCAGATGTACTCAAGTTGTACCTCAATGACTGGAGTCACAATCATGTTCCCACTCTCTTTGTCCAACAGACCTAATTCAGTCATCGTATGATTAAAACAAAGTCGTACGGAACTTCACTATTCCATGTTGCATGTTGTCACTACTGATAATTCTTTTACACCTAGGACGTGTGTATTTTTACAGAGACATGGAAAAGGGGACCCAATTTGGAAGAGGATTCTGCAATATTGCTAATGATTTCCATTTTAAGTTTATTTGGAGCCCTTTATAGTATATTTCTGTAAAAAGATGTCACAAGTTGACTGTAACGCCATCAGTAGTCATTGGCTGATGGTATTCAGTCAAGTCATCCACAGTCATCGGCTGATGGTATTCAGTTATCATCCACAACCCTGCTCACCAATGTCATATCCATATTTCAACTGATGCAATCCACAGGGTTGGGAGGGTTAGTGGGGATGTCCTGGTTGGGAGGGTTAGTGGGGATGTCCTGGTCGTGTATTACAGCATAACCCGTAAAACCACACATCATGTAGCAGGCCTGAATAAACCAGGGAGGAAGGACATGTCGTACAGTTGTACACAATATGGTACCAAGTGTAACAAAGAGTTGTGTACTTTGATCTTGAAGGAAACACCATCAACAGTCCCAAACTCTTGGACTGATGGTGTTTCTTGAGCTTAGTTCTGTGTACTCTTTATATTAACCTAATAATACCAAAAATAATACCACTATAGCAAGCAATTCCGCACTCAAATCAACTATTTAAGTATATTGGGACATAAGTACTCACTTAAGCTTTCTGTCCAGGCAATAAAGTACATTTTATCTCTACAATTGACCTACAATCAATCAATAAAATAACAATTCAGACGGCCTATGTTTGATAAGGGACCAAAAAAAACTACAAAAAGGATTAAATATGGACTTTTTAAAACGGCTGAACTAGTAATGTGTGCAACTTTTGAATTTACCTTAATCTCTGAAAGGATAACTAAGGATGATATATTGTTTATTTAGGCAACCCTGAAACCTTACCGATTTCTTAAACATAGTTTATACATTGTCCTTTGATAAACCAAAGCGGCTGTTGTTTTGGCTTTTCCAGCAGTAAGCAAATTTGAATATTTTGAATATGGTGGTTTATGTGGATTTATTGCAAAGTTGCATTGAATACTTCTGTTTTTGTAGAAATGACTTTATAACTTGAATATGTGCATATTTGGAAATTACCTTAAATGGTTGATTACCTGGGTAATGGTCATGAGTAATATTGAGAGGTATCAATTATCTGTGCATTATTCATAAATAAGAAGTGTTGGTGTGCCATTGAAATAATAAACTTAATCCATATCACTTTTCTCAAAAGAGATTCGTTAAGATGGATTTTTTTACCTAAACACCTTGAATTTATACATTAGTTTCAGTGCCTTGATCTATCTTTCTCTGCTAGGCCCTAAAGGGACAGGATATTTTTTGTGAAAATGAAAATACAATGTGACATTCCTGTTTATACAAGTATGTTATCAATACATGATTGTAACACAACCCAACTGAAACATGCTCCTGAGGATAACATTTTGGTTGATTTAGATTTTACAACTAGATAAATGTGGAAGACACTCGGTAGAATAAAACAAGAATTTAAACTGAAGTCATCCATGGGTGCTATGAGCGTAAAAGCCTTGCTACGACATTACAAGGCATTGTTGATTAGTCTTATCATGAATAATTTGTTAATTTGTGGATACCCTATCCAAACATATCACTTCCTGAATTGTTACTCGTTATGTTGCTTTTATCCTTGATGCTGTGAATTGTTCTTCATTTTGTTCTTTTTAAACCCTTTATTATGTGCAATCTTCTTATTCTGTTGCTCTTAACCTTCAATTTTGTGAAATAATACTCAGGTTGTTGCTTTTTAACCCTCAAATACATAATAGAATTATCAATGAAATTTTGCATTTTCATCCCTTTTGTGTTTATATTGCTTGTCTGTCAGTATAATCATTAAAATCCAAGACCAGAATGCACACTGAAGTGGTGTCTTAGGAAGTTTTAGGATCAGGATTTTTGGGAACTAGACTAGACTAGTTCATTGCATCTTACTGAAAATTTATATTTGTATTTCCCACCTTAACCATTTTACATTTTCAGTTTTCTGAAAGTTTAATTGTTTTGTTTCAATGAAACAGGTTCAGTTTTGACTCTTTTGAGAGATAAATTTGTTTTCGGATGGTAACTTGATAACACTTTCTAATATAGTACTTTAACTTTATATGTGCAGTGCCTGCCTTCAACCATCTAGAATGCACCTTAAAATTTGTCAAATTTCCGGGTTTCATTTTTATTCAACACACACAAATAAAAGCGTATAAAACCTTTGGCTAATGGTGTTGGATTTAAACTAAATTTGTGGGTATAGAATAACCATGAATCCTAGACATTTTACAAATTCAACTATTTATCTTCTTAATAACCCTCTACTTCCTTTAGCTTTTGTGGCTCTCTACTAAAGATTAGGTTTGGGGGCACTTCTCAACTTTTGGGGAATAATCTGTTGCTGGACAACAGAAACATATATTTTAGCTGTGGCCGGACGACACCCTGCCTACACCTGCACATTATTATGCAACCAGTAAATACATGTACATGCCCAGCACTGGCCCGCTGTCCTGAACAAGCTCACACTGGGAAAGCACTCTGCACAATTGCAAACCAGTTTCTTTTATGTTTTAGTTTCAAAATTATGTGTGCTACAGACATGAACCTTGTACATTTTTAATACTTACCCCACTTCTTATATTGCATATTACCTATACTCCCGATAAAATGATTGGAAAACGTCTTCGTTCTGCAAGTCAGGGAATATGACAATGACAACACGGCCTCGTAACCGGAAGGTGACGATCACGTCGACAAAATCACATTCCATATTAATCGCTCTTGCAAGTGGACATGATAATTCAGAACTAATTGTGTTGTGTTTTTGTTTTGTTTTGACTGATTTTCGCTCTCGGTATGTTCTCTTTGAGGAAGAGGAGACGCACTTGGAACCTACCAGCGACTATGCCTGGATCGTGGACAGACTGGTTACTTGTCAATCACCAGGGCCTAGTGTGGACAAGCTGTTCGCCATTTGGGAGGAGCCGGACCTCCTTTTACCGCCGCATTCGGCTGTTAAGGATGCCCTTGATAACCTTGACGTGGCCTTTTTCTCGGTTGTCCCTCAACCCGTCTTAAACCCGTGATTCAGTCCAGCGCCTGTCAGACGCCTCACCCACACTTTACAAGGTTCAGGATGACACGTTAGGACGCACGATGAGGCCATTGTTTCCCTTGGCTTCATCCATTAACGGAAGTGATCCTGTCATGCCTTGACTACCTAGCCACAATGTTCCTGCACTTGCCCACACAGCATTCATTCGAAGGAACGGTCTTTTGGCTCCCTGCACGGGGCGGGAGGAATTCAAGAAGACCTGGGTCCGAGCTCCACTGTAGTCGTCTTCCCTGTTTGCAGACAGTTCCCGGATGTGCACAGGGAACAGTCTGCAGTCTCTCAAGCAGACTTCACCTTCCAGGCCACGAAGAAGGTGGTAGCTAGTCTACCTGCAGTGTCCTCATGGGCTCGGGTTTATTCTGGCCGCCGGAAGTCAGTTCGTGGAGCCTTCTGTGGCAGGGGTGGCAAGAATTGAGTGTCACAGGCCACCAACTCCAACTGTAACAGCAACCAGTGAAGGCCGCACAAGGTTCCATAGACTCCCCGGAAGCCCAAGCAGAAGCCAGCCTATAAGAGACGTTGAATGTCAGGACAGTCACAACTGATGACTACCGCCTCCAGTGGTCCCAATTACCGATATACCAGTAGGCGGGAGGTTGGGGGGTCTTCTGGCCCATATGGAATTAAATAGAAGACCCATTCGTTACAGAAATCCTAAGACGGGCTACGAATTGCAATAGCCAAGTCTCTGCCTCTGACCCACCTGTCCCCATCACGCGAGTATTCGACAGGGGTACATTGCAGAGCCGGCCCATTTCCGAATGATACCCTGCATCTACTGCGTTCCAAACTTTCATACAAGGTTTGCTTGGTCAGTCTGGATCTACAGGACGCGTACTTCCATGTTTCCATCTTTAAACCACACCGGAAGTTCCTCAGATTTGTGTTCCAGGGAACCCATTACCAGTGGAGGGTAGTCCCTTGGGACATTTCCACAGCCATGTGGCTATCACACGCATCATGGAGCCGAGTGTACGTTTTCTACACCTTCGGGGGATCGAGTTCGACCCCTACATCGACGATTGCCTGATGAGCCACAGTGTGTGTCAGTGGCTTCTAAGACAATCCCAGTTGGCCCTCAACCTTCACCACTAACTAGGGTGGTTAGTCAACGTAGAGAAGTCACAACTAGTCCCTTCTCAGCAGTTGACTTTCATCGGAGGTCGGTTCCTGACAGACTAAGACCTCGTCAGAGTACCCACGGACAGGTGGACCACAGGGTTGTTCACAGGGGGCTGACCAGTGCAGTGTCCCTCAGGGTGTGGCAGTCCCTGTTAGGACTCCTCTCTTCGGCACAGTATCTCACAGACAGAGGTCGTCTGAGGTTATGACCTCTTCAGAGGTTCCTGGCCCTGTTCATTCAGAACGACGATACAAAGACAGTGTTCCCGTTACCAGTGTCCCTCCACAGGTATTTTCAATGGTCAACAGTCCTGTCGTATGTTGCGCAGATGGCTCTTTTACAGACTGGATTCAGGGCCGCCAGCTGTTCCTGGACGCCTCTCTTCAGTGTTTGGGCGCTCACATGGATGATCAGTCAGCGGATGGGCTTTGGTCGGGAGACAAGACAATATGCACAGCAACAACCTAGAGTTGCAGACGGTTATCCTGGCAATTAATCCGCTGCCTCCCAACTCTTCGCGTTTCTCTGCTGTTAGTGGCGTCGGACAACTCAACAGTGGTGTGGTTATATATGAACCAGGGAATGACGTCATCGCAAGAAACTTTTGGACCAGACGTTCCAGTTGTTTCGTCTCCTTGATGACAACAACATCAAGGTCAGGGCCAGGCACATCCCAGGTTGCAGGAACGTGCTGGCCGACGCTCTGTCCAGACCACACAAACCATCGCTGACGGAGCGGATGTTTCATGCAGAAGCTTTCAACCTCTATGTTGACTCTATCAACGGCCACTGATCGACTTATTTGCAACAAGTTCAACGCCCGACTACCGGTGCATATCTCCCTGTTACCAGATCCAGCAGCATGGGCAGTCAACGCCCTGTCAATGCCGTGGGAGGGACTTGCACGTTTCCCCCTCCCATTCTTCTACTAAAGGTTGTGGCAAAAATCAACTCGGCGAAGCGGATCAGACTACTTTAGTCGCGCCCACTTGGCCAATGTGAACGTGCTACACAGAGCTTTGCGGCCTCGTCGCAAGTGCACCAAGTCCTCTTCCTCCGTGGCCTCATCTGTTGGTCCATCCACTCTGTCAGTTTCCTCACCACGAGCTAGGATGGTTTCATCTGTCCGTATGGACCCTCTACAGGAAACTCTGAAAGTGAAGGGATACTCGTCCCGAGGAGCTAGCGCCATCTCCGGCGCCCATAGGGTGTCTACGAGATTACTCTATGACAACAAGTGGCTCTCCTTCGTGCAATCTTGTGAAGATCAATCCCAAGATCCGGTCAGAGCTTTCCCGCAGTTTGTAAGACAGGAATTGAAGTTTCGGCCCCCTGCTTAGTACTTGAACATAGTACTTCGTCACTCGCGGGGTCCACATGCAAACCCTTAACGGAGGGTTCTTTTGAGAACCTGACTCGAAAGACTGTGTTCCTCCTTGCTGGCTACTGCAGTCAGGGTTGGTGAGATCCACGCTTTGGACGTCACAAGAGTCCAGTTCGAACAGGTGTGTCATGGGGCTGTTCATTTGGGACTGCTTTGGAACTTCGTTGCCAAAAACCAGCTTCCAGGACAGCAGGACAGGAACTTTTTTATTCTGCCGTTGTCATCGATCTTGGACAGTTCAGAGATTGAAGAACTCTCCAGGTCTCCTGTAAGGGCTTTGAAGGAATATATCGACCGTTCTTCTCCTAAGAGGAAGTCAAGGAAGAGACTTTTTCGGCTACCGCCAAGGTGAGGTCAACAGGAACACCATCTCCCTTTGGCTGCGACAGACCATACTGGTAGCTTATAATGCAGCGGGCGAACCTAACCCTACAGCGTTAGCATCCACCATGGCTCTACATCGTAACAGCTGACACAGCCGACTTTGCACTAGGTAATTATACCTCAGTCGCTTTCTTTGCCTTAGGGCTTTGCCACGGTCTGTCGTGGCGTTCCCCTAAGTGCACTTGGCTTATGTTATGTTCTCCCCTTGCGGGGGTTCTGACATTTGTCCTTGTATGTTTTTCCTGACGGATTGGTCCTCTCCTCAGCCTTCCTGCCGTCCATGTCTGTCTGATTAACATGCAATATAAGAAGTGGGGTAAGTATTAAATATGGAATGTGATTTTGTCAACGTGGTCAAGTGATGGATTGGATCGTCACCTTCCGGTTACAAAGTCGTGTTGTCGTTGTCATATTCCCTGACTTGCTGAACGAAGACGGGATGACTACTACCAACACGTTTTCCAATAGTTTTATCGGAAGTATAGGTAATATGCAATATAAGAAGTGGGGTAAGTATTTTTAAATATCTAAAATATTTAGATTTTAATAAAATTAAACTTATAGCAATGCTTTTTCAAAGACTTAACTGTTTTTGTTTGCACCCCTACAATGCTGTTAGCACCCCACACCCTTATTTTTAGGGGTAGGACAATGAAACTTACACAACTACCATCGACTTCCGTATAATGTGCCGACTTGCAAACCAAAGGATATTAAATGTTGTTTGTGACGTTGTCCATTTCGCTTCTGAATAATCAATGCTCATTATGACACTATTTGTACATTTTTATATATTTGCTTTCATTACTCAATATGTCTTCTTGTATTAATGATGTATATATATTTTTTTATTCTCGATTAGCTGTAACACAAATTCCCTAATGGGCAATAAAGTATTACCTTATCCCAGTCTCTGTTTTACAAAGACAATATTCTCAAATTTTGAGAATCTCTAGCATTAATGGTTTCTTGAGAATAGACGTAAGTTGATTGAAGGATGGACACCCTGCCACACCCATATTTGAAGAGGGGACTAGACCAAATCTATGTACACTTTAGTCTCAACTTCACAAAGGTGTTTTTCTGAAAATTTGAGCTTCCTAGGCCAACTAGTCTTGGTTTTGGTTAATCACCCCATATATGCACCCCTGCCATTAACACATTATTGGGGGTAGGACAATGAGATTTACACATAGTGAGATTCCTAGCATTGATGGTTTCTTTGAATTAGACGAAAGAGGATTTGAGGTTGTATACCCTGCCTAGGAAGGGGGTCAACATCAAAGTCACAATTTGAGTCTTCATTTCAGAAAAAGGTTAATTACTCTTAAAATTTCAGCAACCAATGTGGTTTTATCCTGAAATAAGCCTCAACAGAATCTGATACAGCAAACAGTTTACATCACTAGAGGCAACATGAAATGCTTTTCACCAATAACATTCTGTCACAATTAGGGGGCGGGATAGTGGTTAGCGCATTCGGCTTTGGATCATGAGGTCCGTGGTTCGAATCACGCCAGGGGCTCAGCAACTTTGTCTGCAGTAGAGAACTGTTCTACACGCAGTCAGGTTTGGGTGCAATGCTACACTAAATTTCAGCGCAGTACCACCCATGGTTCGCTAGTTCCAGCCGATGCTCGCAGGTTTCACCGCAATGCATAGCCACAATGGTGTTGCGGGCTTTCTCCTTGCAATAATACTAGCAGCCGTGATATAAGTGAAATACTCTTGAAAGCGGCGTTAAACACCAACTCACCTCACCTCACCTGTCACAATCAAAGTAAAACTTGATAATAGGTTAAACTCTTGTATAAACATACAAATATAAAATAATAAGTTTTTCTGTTAAACCTTTGAGAGATTTTAAAAGAATTGACACAATTTGCTCTAGAAACTTGGTTGTTTGAATCAAAAGAGTAACATATATCGTCGGACCCTGATAATTAGCAAAACTTGGTTACAGATGAAAATGGTCTGGATAGCGATCACAAGTTGTATACAAATGCATAGAGAAGATTTGATAACCAATCATGAGAGTAGAGACACAGGGTCTGGGTGAGAACAGTCGGTTCACAACATACGCGCTTCACTTATAAATTGAGCAAATGGCATGATTTCGGGATAAGCAGGGTCTGAATAACTGGTCCACCTGTACATATTAGTAATGTGAATTTGAAAAGCATCTCAATTTCTTTATTAAACATTAATCACTTGATAAAAACTGGATCATTCTGTTACTAGCAGAAAATGGTACATGTAAATGTAAACAGAAAAGTCATCATTATCTTTCTGGAAGCATATCCACAATCATTTCCTTGCAATACATATGTACATAGTTCTTCAAATTGTAATGATTTAAAACAAGACAAATTCACAGCAAATCTAACAATTAGTAGGATACTGATCTTCAAATATAATATTTCTTATAAAAGCTGCACCGTCTGGTTTTAATCTGCTATTCTCAGCAACAAGAGCCTCAAGTCTTGCTAGTCCAGCCAGTCCAGGTTTACTTCAGCTCCAAAGAGTTCTAGAAAGGAAAGGGTGACCTATAATCTGTGTCTGTGTCTGTTGATCGGTTGGTTAAGTAACCTAAAGCCATCAGCAGATATCTTCTCCCCTCCGTAAATGATGAGTTCACCTCTACATATTTGAAAATGATGATGTAAATATGGTGTTACTCTTCTGTTGGTTATCACTCCACGCAAGTGGGCTTAATGGACCCTTTGAGCGGCAGTGATGAGCCCTTAAAATGTTGAATAAACTATTTTTAGGTGAGTAATTGAAACATATGAGACTGTAATTAGGGAAAACACAACCCTTTTCGGGTAGGTGATGTTAAATTTGAATTTTTGGAGTGATTAATTAGGACATACAAAAATCATTTTAATTTTGAGTCGAGAGAAAGTCGTTGCCAACCTTGCTCACTTTGTTCACATTTAAGGGAAAATTGGGAAATGTTGATATATCCGTTTGGTAAAACTAAACTTGGCCTCTGCATCAACACATTCTCTTATGTAGCAAGTCTTGTTAACGTAGGCCTTACAGTTTTGTTGCTATGTTGGTAATATGAACCTGTCCTCCCTGCCAAATGAAGTTATTCACAAAACACTAAGGTGATCAAGAGTCCCTGAGGTAAACTAAGGACAATGGTAGAAAATGGGAGGTAAGCTTTACCTACGTAAAGAAAACTTTGTGTAAGGGTTCCAGCGTCTACTCGAGGGGGTGGGTGGCTCTGTAGCTCGGGAACCATCTGGAGCTGGACCCCAGCATCCCGGTCGACAGGCTTGTGGTCGATTCCTGTACACAGAACTTGATCATTCTTCATACACATTGTTGTCAAATTAACATTAATTATATGCTAAACAATAGATCTTTCTCTCTGTTAAAGAAAAATAAAATTGTCCACTTGAAGATACCCTCAAACAGTATGAAAAAAAAAAAGAATATGAAACATGGCCAGCTTTAGATTTATCAATAAAAGAGTATTGGATTAAGGTGGCTTCTTTTATTTTACTTCATCATAACATTTCAACCGTGTGACAGAACGATAATCAGCTACAAATGACCAGGTGGTTGCCACACATGAATATTTGTTACTGTCCAATCAATTGTGAATGGGTATCGGTAACGTTGAGCTTGGTTGCTGAACCTAGTGTGCCTTGTGGCAGCAAACGTCGTACACCTGAAGGGAGTTGACGTGAAAAGGTCTGGTGTAAGGAGTGACATCCAAATACAGAGGGAAGAGCAGCAAAGCTGGATATTGGACTTCGTGTGGTGTTGATGATAACATGTATACATAATAATAACACAAATACTATCAATATACAGAGAGAATGATTTGGTGTACTAGGACAATTCAAACTTACATTATTTTGGGCAATTGTGTAAGAAAAGAGGAGAATGGAGAAGAAAACAGTTAAGTTAAATCACCAGCAGCCATTAGAAACTGTCATAAACTTACCTACAGAACACTTCATTGTTGTTGGTACTATCTATCAGAGTTTGTGTAAAGTACAATTCCCTTCAAAACTTTCTGTAATTCTCTTACTGACAACTGTCATTAGAATTGAATTTGAAGACTACCATACCTAACTCTAATCTGTCCTCAAGTAGATAGTTTATTCACAGGATTATATGCTGTGAGCAGTGCATGTTTCTACTGACATTATGTGTTACCAAATTGTTAATTCGCCACCAACTGGACATAGGTTTTACATTGAAAACATAATACAAAAAAATCATTGAGCCATCATTCTATCTGATTGAAAACTTGAGAAAACTTAACATCATTACAGATTTTTTAATGCTAAAATTTCAAATTTTAAGAAGACATTTTATCAAAGACATAATGATAATTTGAATAATTGAAATGGAAAAATTCAAAATTTATAAATGAGCGGAGTCCAGTCACATTAATTTTTAGCTCATTAGAACTGCAAGGCCAAATGGGCTTATCACATTCCCATACTCAACTGTATGTAAAAATTCAAAATTTCAAAATTTCAAAATATCCTTATAACTCATTAAAAATTGTGCTGAGGTACATGTAATATAACTAAGGGATTAGCCCCCTCAAATATGGACGTGGCAGAATTTTCTATAAAATCTTTATAGAAAATCTAAAAAATCTTCTAAAAAATCACCTGGCATAAGATGGGCCAATATTCAAAATCCCATCTTTATTACATGATGAATTTGTTGTAAATTTGGTATTGAGCCTGTTGGTAGAAAGACGGGCACGTATTGCGGAATTTCTATATCCCCCAAAACTTTGTTTGATAGGGGATAAACATGCCAATTTTCTAAAGTCATAGACCAATTCACTGGAGTCATAGTCCAGTTCTCTGAAGTCATAGTCCAATGCTCTGGAGTCATAGTCCAATCACTGATGTAATGACTCTTAACCTCAGGTGCAAGTGTATATCAAGGCAAGGTTACTAAGATCTCCATGTGCAAGTGTCTCTATCAAGGCGAGGTTACTTACCTCTCCATGTGCAAGTGTCTCTATCAAGGCGAGGTTACTTACCTCTCCATGTGCAAGTGTCGCTATCAAGGCGAGGTTACTTACCTCTCCATGTGCAAGTGTCTCTATCAAGGCGAGGTTACTTACCTCTCCATGTGCAAGTGTCGCTATCAAGGCGAGGTTACTTACCTCTCCATGTGCAAGTGTCTCTATCAAGGCGAGGTTACTTACCTCTCCATGTGCAAGTGTTGCTATCAAGGCGAGGTTACTTACCTCCCCAACGGAGTGGTCATCCAATCCTCTTTCCTCCAGTGGGGACAACATGCCTTGTGAGGTCATTTGCTTCCTGATGACGTAAACAGTGATGACCACAACAACAATCACCACCAGTGACCCTATGCCTACTCCAGTTCCTATGGCAACAGCTGGACAGATGAAACATAAACCAAATATTATTTTTCTTTGTTGAAGCCCTGGTAAATGAGGATCATAGAGAGGTGTCTCTAATAGCTATGGTATTGACTTTATAATAATCACAATCATCCATTCAATGTACTATCCATATAGCTTTAATCTATATATACATATAAACTCTTCAAAAAAAGAAACTTGACATTGATTTTCAAAGTTCAATATAAAGACCACAGATGCAAGTTAAACATTGAAATGAAAACTAAAACGCTGTTTGAAGATCTCTGTTCAGTAAATTTTATTCAGAATAAGCATGATCTTGAAATGCACAGGTGCACAAGTGTTTCAACATCACAGGGGTGCACAAATGTCAGTATCGGGTATGGCCACCATTGGCATTGATTATTGCTTGGCACCGACGACCCATGGATGCAATCAAGTTGTCAATCACAGCCTGTGGAATGTTCTGCCATTCGTGCTGAAGTGCTGCAAGAAGTCCTGGAAGTGTTTGGGGTGGTGGATTCCTACTGCGCACGCGTCGATCCAGTTCGTCCCAGAGATGCTCAATTGGTGACAAATCTGGTGACCTGGCTGGCCATGGCAATGTCTTGACATTGTTACGCTGTAAAAAGTCTTGACAAACACGTGCAACATGTGGTCGAGCATTGTCCTGCTGAAAGAGACCACCATGGACGTTGACATGAGGAATAACGTAAGGCTGCAGGATCAAGTCCCTATACCGTACTCTTGTGAGGTTACCCACAACATGCACAAGGGGTGTCCTAACACCGTGACGAATCCCGGCCCACACCATGACACTCCCACCTCCAAATGGGACTCCTGGTTGGCAGCATAACGTTCTCCACGACGTCGGTATACACCTGCTCGTCCATCACTTCGTCGAAGCAGAAAACGGGACTCATCAGTGAAGAGAACTGTTCTCCACCTTGCACGTGCCCATCTCATCCTCTGTTGACACCACTGGAGACGTTGCGTTAAAACGGGACGTCGAACCGGTCGTCGTGGTAAAAGTCCAGCCTCTCTCGGCCTGTTGCGTACCGTTTGGTCGGAAATTCGACGCGGGCCTGGTATCTGCGTTGTTGTTGACGTTGCTGTCCTGGTGCGTTCCCGAAGGTGGAGCAGTCGGATGTACCGATCTTGGGCCCGAGTAGTCACCCTTGGTCTGCCTGACCTTGGCCTATCATCAACGCTGTTTCAGGTGTTGAAACGGGTCCACAATGAAGAGATGGTGTGTCTGGACACGCCAAAGTGTGTTGCAACATCTCGCTGCGTCGCTCCTGCTTGCAGTCTGCCAATAGCGTTGTTGCGTTGGGCTCTGTTCAGTCTTGGCATTCTTCAGGTCGCTGTACCGATGTTGTCTGAATGAACAGCGGCTGATATGGCTTTTTATACCCCTAAAGCAGACGTGTCTGCATGTAAACCTTCATGATCCCATGCTGCACGTGCTTTGGTAGAAAATGCATTTGGACGAATCGCTCGTTTTCGTCCCTGAACACAACATAAACTTTTTGGGCCATTGTTTTTGGTAAATTTACACTTTTGAGCAAGCCTTTCTTTAAATTACAGGTATGTATCATGAAAAAAATTGACCCGTTTCGAAAAAAATCAATTTCGCATGAATGTCAAGTTTCTGTTTTTGAAGAGTTATATATATAATAATAAAAATTATAAGAATTCATGGCTTTTTATAAAGGAAGAGGTAAGCATGGTTAACCCTCCTGATGGCACCTGCCATCAGAAACAGTGCTTCACAGAAATAACTGAGAGTCCTCCACAAAGGTGAGGGAACTCCATAACTGGAGATGTAATTAACATCATTGCCAGACAGACAGATGGAAACCATCAACACAAACAAAGGTATCCACACGAACAGCAACATTACAAGATTACAACTGTCTCTTCTTCTTTAACAATGATTAAAACCCTTATTTCCTCATGTAGCATCTTCTAAATATTATTATTCAATTTAATGATTACCATTCTGAGTATCCTCTTGGGCATCCACTTGACCTTCTACATTTCCAGGATTCAAGGTTGTTCCTTCAACACTGCCTCTTGTGTCTGCAGCCTGGGAGGGAGTTGTCTCCAGTTCCAGCGTTGTTGGTAGTGGTGGCCTGTGTGGTGTTGTCCGACTATATTCCATTTCGGTCTTAATGGTCGTCTTAAAATTGGAAGATGCTGTTGTTTCTGATTCTCTTGTTGAATGATTGGTAGTTTCTGAAGTCATCTTTGTTTTTGTTGTTGACATAGACCCAGTCTTTGCAACTGTGTTTTCAATAGATGAAGTTGTTTTTGTGTGAACTGGTGATGATGCGTGACTGCTGGAAATCATTGAGGTCACATGTATAGTTTTGGTTCCGGTTGTTGTCTCTCTGGTTGTTGTCTCTCCGGTTGTTGTCTCTCTGGTTGTTGTCTCTCCGGTTGCTCCAGTAGGGATGACAACAGTGAATGGTGGTGAAACACTCACCTCTGGTCCGCGTGAGGGGATTACAATCCTATAGAAGTCACAGGTTTGACAACACATACTCAGCTCATTTGGTGTCATGAAGGCACACTCGTTTCCTTGGCAACCAGTCATTCTGTCTCCATATTCACAACCTGGAAAAATCATTTTTACTGTTTTACTGGCACTTCTTCTCAGCATTCCTGCGTTGTCTGCTTATAATTATCAACACTGAACTTTTTATTTTATTTTGATTTCTTTGTCAGCTTAAAAGTAGTTTAGAAGATGAGTTGACTTAGGGTTGTTTTTCTGCACTACTTCCTTCTCTGTTTGTCACTATCAACATTAAGTATCTATGCCTTTTGTGAACAAAGACCTGCACCGTCTGTATTTATCTTAGAGTAAATTCTTTATCTAACACCAAATAGGAAATGCAAAAACACATTTATTTTCTTGCTTGGAACACATGTTCACAGTTAAACTTCAGCAAATGAAACTGAAACATTCATCTGAATGACTTAAAACAAATAGTAACTATTAATACAAATTTCTGATGTTTTTCCTAGATTGTTTTCAAACCTGCTTGGTTTATTCTGGCAACTGTGCAGGAGCCACAACACATCCGCTGAATGACGTCATCATAACACTGCCTCCGGTCACGTGGCACAAGCTGATCACAGGACAAACCGTCTCTTGTGAACTCCATGTTGTCTCCAAACGGACAGTAATCTTTAACAACATCAAAATATACATAGTGTAGATTCAAGGCCTACCTGCTGGGTGATTCATCTGGAGTGAAGTCTCACACACTTCTTCTGTGTATGAAGCCTTCAGCAGGTAGAACCTAAAAGCAACTTTATGACTTTGAACACATTTCGAAGTGATATTTTTCTATGCAACTTAAATCCTAGATCAAAAGAAATATGATTGTAAGGATGTAATTCTGATGAACTTTGTAATTATATAATGGAATGTTCCTTCAAACTGATGCGTTACTGCCCCTTTAATGCGTTTTGATATAACACAACTGTTTACCATTGATATATATAAAAATAGGTGAAAGAGTCCAAGAATATTTATTGTTACTGAAAAACTTCTTTTAAAAGCAATACATACCTCGAACTGCAACAGCATATTCGGAATATTGGCAGATTCCATTGTAACACCACTGTAAATGTTATCAAATATTGAAGTTGTAACATTGTAACTTTGATCCAATGGAATTCTTAGATGCAGAATAAAAATAAATGAGGAAATGTTTGAAGTTGAAGATCTGACAAGATTATGCTATGACCATGTATGACATATGACTCATGTATGACCTATGACTCATGTATGACATATGACTTATGTATGACCTATGACTCATGTGTCAGTGTCCCTATAGGTCTGTGACTGAAACACTTCAATAAAATGTAGAAAAACATGATAATTGACGCCTTCACTGTATACTTAAGTCAGCCTTGTTTGATGTGTAGTGCTGAGAAGCTGGCGTTAAAGGCTGCATCACAAAGAAACAGTATAATTAGGGTATTTATATAGCCCACATATCCACACCGAATACATGCTCAAGGCCCTCCCTGCATTATTACCCTGGTCTAACCCAAGCTGCCGGTTACAGCGCTTAAAGGTCACCTCCATCACAATCTACACCAGGTACCCAATTAGTACTGCTGGGTGAACAGAGGCACAATTTGAATAAAGTCTCTTGCCTAAGGAGACACCAGAAGTTTCTCAACTTGTGCCTCAGTGTAGGGCAGGGAATAACCCTGTGGCACGTGGTCCTGTGCGTTGATTTACTATGCGTCCACAAATTGAAACTGGGATCAATCTACAAATTTAACAAAGCATAATTCAACCAAGGAACAACTTTTCGGGACATCAGAGCATCGACAGTTGAAGAATCTATCTTGACTTCCACATTTGTCTTGATAGGCTGGGGGGGCGGGATAGCGCAGTGGTTAGCGCGTTCGGCTTCGGATCAAGAGGTCCGTGGTTCGAATCCCGCCAGGGGCTCGGCAACTTTGTCTGCAGTAGAGAACTGTTCTACACGCAGTCAGGTTTGGGTGCAATGCTACATTGAATTTCACTGCAGTACCACCCATGGTTCGCTAGTTCCAGCCAATGCTCGCAGGTTTCACCGCAATGCATAGCCACAATGGTGTTGCGGGCTTTCTCCCTGCAATAATACTAGCAGCCGCGATATAAGTGAAATAATCTTGAAAGCGGCGTTAAACCCCATATCACCTCACCTCACCTTGATAGGCTGGAGATATGTCTAGAGATAAATATATGTATTTCACAGGGACACGCTCTCTTTTATGGCATCTCATTTGATAAGCTTTGATACATGCCCAAAACAATATATGTTTGCTGATATTAACTCAAAATTCTCTCAGTGCAAAATATATGACAATTAATAGTTTTCAATGAAAATTAAACACTAACTATTTACCAACAGTATATGTTGGAAGTGAGCTTGCACCTTGGAGATCAAGCTTTTTACATTACAAAGCTCAACTTTTCAGAATGGCATCTTTGTCATTTGAAACCTGAAGCTTGCAGTATTGTAAGGTGCCTCCACACCGTAATCCAACTCTTCAAAAAGCAGTATTCCTAGGAAGCAAACATTTTCTGAAAATTTTCTTTGTAGGATGTAAGACTTGAAAATGTCATTTTCTTTCTCCAAAAACATGCACTTGGCAAGGTATTAGATATAAAGAGTCTAGCCCTAGAGCTATGATAAAGTGTAATCTTTTGGTCTAGTAATCAGTGTTCATTACACATTACATGCCACTGGTACAGGAACATGTTATGTTTATGAACAACTGTGAGTGCTGCTGGTTAGGTCTGTTGACCGGTGAGGAATGACTACTACATTGAGCAAAGGCAGTGAATGAATCTGGTAGACTCAAGGAGCTAGGACAGGTAGTTCTGGGTATTCAATAAAACAAACTGGTCATGTCTGTGTTAGATCCTCTACTATAGTAGGTATCAAGTAAACATCTAGTTCCAATGCCTCACTGGATCTGCCCCTTCATATCTAACGAATTCTTTAACTGCCCATAGACCTTCACGAACACTTCGCTCTCAAGACAAAAATCTTCTTGTGCCTCCAACAGTGAACACATCCACCTATGGAAAAAGATCGTTCTCCTATGCAGCATCAATAGCCTGGAATCAACTGCCTCAATATCTGCGTGATTGTCATGAACTCTCCACTTTTAAATCTCAACTAAAGACTCACTTGTTCAGAATTGCTTTTCCACATGTATATTAATTCTCCTGCTCCCCTTTATTTCTTCATGCGCTTTGAGCATGTATTGCACATGGATATATGCGCATTATAAGTATGCTATTATTATTATTATTATTCTGTGTAAGACTCTCTTCCCTCAACATCAATCAGTGAACTCAGTGATGATCCCAATGTCTTGAACACCAACTTGAGGATTTTCTTGCTACACAAACTGTATTTGTTACCATGATATCATGTTGGCATCCACCACAACTTTGAGAGTTAGTGAGAACTTCTTCTGAGTCCATGCAAGCTTTTGTGCCTTGTGTGTTTTATGCCAGATGAAACATTTAATGTTTTTTGTTACTATTTAAAACTTCAACTTCTAACCATTTAAAGCTGACATTGTTGACACCATTGATGAAGGACATCATCATACATGCAAAAGTTTACCATTTAACACTTCTTATCAGCTAGCCAAGATTACAAAATGATGATGTCTAGAGACGTGAAACATGAACAGTTGAACAGTCCAGTTTGCTTCTGGAGACGTTATGTAAGTATGAGTTAGTTAATCTACGTGTGATAGAAACGACTCTCTCGCGTCTTTGTTAGTTAGTAATTTTTCTTGACTGTAGTATCAAATGTATCAAACAAGGGAACTCATCATAGATTTTGGAAGAAATAAAACAGCAAGTAATCCAGTCATTATTAATGGAGATGTTGTTGATGTGGTGAGTAGTTATAAATATCTGGGAACTGTAATTGGCAATAAGTTAAATTTCTCTGAAAATACAGACCGCATTTATAGTAAGTGCCAGGAAATTACGATCCTTTCACATTGACTCAACTATTTTGAACCTTTTCTATAAATCTCGTGTACAGTCTGTCCTCATATAGTGTTGGTTTGGCTCTCTATTATTGACAAATAGAAATAAATTAAACAAGATAATCACACAGGGAGAAAAAATTTCTAATCGTACCTCAAGAGATTAGACGAACTTCATGAAAAACAGGCTCGAAATTTAGCGTAAAAAATTATGAGTGACCCTTCACATGCATTGCATGAATGTTTTTAACTTTTACCATCCGGTCGTCGGTATAATGTGCCGATGTGCTAAAGCAAACGCTATAAAATGTCATTTGTGCCCTTGTCCATTTCAATTCTTAATAATCGTTAATGGCTCACTATCACACTATTTGTTCACTTGTAAATATTCAAGGATTCAGCATTCAGAATCCTTATTGTTATTGGCGTGTTTTATTATTATTTTTCTTCCACTGATTTTGTGAGCACGATTCAGCCCTAACCGCTGAAGCGATTACAGCCAAACTTGCCAGTCTGGTAGAGCTTCATGAGACGAAGCCACAATGAGCTTTTGGGCTTAATCGGCTTAAGCGTTAAAGGCACAGTACCATCCAAAGTGCGAAAAATTAACATGGGAAAAATTTTCAAAATGCACTTAGAGATTTGCAACTTTTTTTAAACGATGCACAGTAACAATTCAAGCAAAAAAGTCAATCATGGCAAATTCGTAACATGAGTAGTTTGGCCGTCATATTGCTTTAATTAACTTTTTGAAATTTCCGGACCCCATGCTTCTTTGAAAATCTTCTTCTCTGAAAATACATGCAATTAAGAGCTGAAACTCACATATATTATAGCTGAAGGAATGGGGAGAAAAGTGATCTTGGAACATTTGCATTTTTCTTAATACTTTTTTTTCTGCAACCCTTCAAAGTCAGGCGACTTTGCTCGTGTTACCATGTTCAAGGTGCGATAACTCAAAAAGTTGGACTCACAATTGCACCATATTCACAGGAATGTAAGATCACTTTGTACACTTTACAAATCTATTAAAACATTGGTCGCAAACAGTCATTTTCGTTCACAATAATCGATCAAAATCAGTAAAAAAATACTTTTTTAAAAATTAACATGGGGTAATTTTTCAAATTGCACTTAGAGAGTTAAAACTTGATTTGAATGAAGCGTAATAACAGTATAAACATAAAAGTCAATCATGACGATGTCCTAAGTATCATAGTTTGTTCGCATTATCAACTTATTTCTTCCTGAAATCGGTTTTCATTATTCCACGATTCTTGTTAACACGATTCAGCCCAAACCGCTAAAGCTATTACAGCCAAACTTGCCAGTCTGACAGAACTTTATGAGAAGATGCTCCAATAAGCTTTTGGGCTTAATCAGATTAAGCGTTAAAGGCACAGTTCGATCCAAAGTTGGAAAAATTAACATGTAATTTATTTTCAAAATGCACCTAGAGACCTGAAACTTGTTTTAAACGATAGGCAATTACATCACGAGGAAAAAAGCAAATCACGGCGAATTCCTAACTAGCATACTTTTTGCACATTATCAACTTCTTTGCGATAATCGCAATTTTCAGATAAAACATGCCGCTGAAGCTTAATGCATGCACCAATCTTCATGAAATTTTCAGGGAAGCTAGCTTACATCACTATCTTTGTACTGAATGTGCTTTTTATGCGCTGAATCCTTTTGTCGTCGCTTGCGACTATATTTGTATATTTCATTTGTCTATATTTGTATATATGTTTTGTATTTATTTATAATATTATGTATATACTTTTGAATTTCATGCTCACTTAACATAAACGGGCAATAAAGAATGATCTTATCTTATCTTATCTTCCTCAAATCACATATAAGGAGAAGTGAGCAAACAATCTAGAAACGCACCTTGCAGATAAGTAAGGGTAAGTGAAGACAGTGTTACATTCATAATGGATACATTACCATCTCTGGTCCACTAGGCGTCCAAGTTTTTCAATTTCTTCAGCACCGGTGTTGTTTGAGACTGCAGTTTCCAATGTTTAAACGGCAACCGCCGACACAGAATAGCAACAGTATATGTCTTCATAACACAGTTGCAGAATAAACGGTTTTGTATCAATACATCACCGTATTCTTTCTAATATTAATTCCTATTCTCCAGACCTAGTTAAGACAACCCCTTATTGGGCGTTTCTTCTTGCAATGTCAATATCGTTCCTTACCCGATCACCTTTTCCCTAAACGTTTGATACATCGTGTTGGAGTAAAATTGGTATAATTTATACATCTACGGTAGGTACCTTGTGGTGCCCGCACTGGATTCCGTCGTACGAGGAGAATGCTGTACACTCGTCTAGACGTGGAGCTCTACACCACACATCCTCACAGATACCGCTGTAGTTACCGGAGTATGCATCCTGAGGTAGAACAAAGTTAATGATAAAGCGGAAGAAATGATCAATATACATGTATCTCGTGCGGGCTTGAAAGATATTAACGTAGAGGTGGAAACACGCGTCGAGATCTTGTATCTCAAGGTGGAATGCAACCGACAAATCAGACATTTCAAGTCTCAACAGTTAAGGAATAAAGAAGACCAACAACACGTACGATTTAAAAAGGTTTGCAATCTCATTAGAATTGGCTCATAATTTTATCCCACTACGTTACAGATCTAAGTTACTGAGATTGAAAGGTTTTGCATGCAAAGGATGAATTGCACGTGCAACTCATGCAGTTACAAATGTCTGAAATGTAAAACATTCAATGCAACCGTGCAGTTTTAAAGTTTTGGAATATACTTGAGTTGTACATATATTGCGTCGAAATTGCATTGGGTCTCTTCTCGGGTTTTATGTGGAGTTGTGTTTGCAATGTAAAACAAACTTTGTTTATTAAAGTCATGTAAATATAGGTTTTGGTTCGAGACCTTCATATAAGAATGTTTCAGCATTTGAGGATCCAGTAACTTTCAAAAGTAGTTGATGTTGTTGATCTCTCGCTGATTGCCTACACCAAAATTGCAGTTTTGTTCATAGATGTACACCAACTAATACTTACTCTACACAAGGAGGAGCCCGCGCCGAGGCGGGACCTACATATATCATCCGGGTTTTTGAGCTCCTCGGGCATCCAGGACATAACGACCTCGAGCATCGTGCGGTCCAACGCCCCCTCCTGTTCCCCCGGGCATGCTGTGGGTCAAGCTCAAACTTAGTGATACAAGACATACACATATCTACCACCTCTCACCCCTGACATACTGCCGAGTAAAACACTATTATCACAGGGTGAAACCCCTGTTCAATAGAACCCTCCTCCTCTTCGTCAAGACTTTACAATTGTTAAGCAGGGGGTTTCTTTTTTACTATGTTTTGTCCCAGGGGTAGGACAATGAAACTTACACATCTCAATCCCCATTTTACAAAGATAATATTATCAAAATTTGAAAATGTCTAGCATGAATGGTTTCTGGAAAATAGTAAAAAAAGTGAAAGGTCAATCCCAACTGTGCAAATTCGGATCACCTAGGAGCAGGTTACATCCCCACAAAATTTCGGTTTTGAGGTGCATCAGTTTTGGAGGAGAAGCTAATATCTTGAGGCACAAGTCTCTGGCTGAACCCTTCCCTTTGATATCCCTCAGACACGAGTCTCAGGCTGAACCCTCCCCTTTGTTATCCTTCAGACACAAGTCTCTGGCTGAACCCTCCCCTTTGATATCCTTCAGACACAAGTCTCTGGCTGAACCCTCCCCTTTGTTATCCTTCAGACACGAGTCTCTGGCTGAATTCTCCCCTTTGATATCCTTCAGACACACGAGTCTCTGGCTGAATCCTCTCCTTTGATATCCTTCAGACACGAGTCTCTGGCTGAACCCTCCCCTTTGATATCCTTCAGACACGAGTCTCTGGCTGAACCCTCCCCTTAGTTATCCTTCAGACAAGAATCACTGGCTGAACCCTCCCCTTTGATGCCTTCAGACAAGAGTCTCTGGCTGAACCCTCCCCTTTGTTATCCTTCAGACACAAGTCTTTGGCTGAACCCTCCCCTTTGATATCCTTCAGACACGAGTCTCTGGCTGAACCCTCTCCTTTGTTATCCTTCAGACACGAGTCTCTGGTTGAACCCTCCCCTTTGTTATCCTTCAGACAAGAATCACTTTTTGAACCCTCCCCTTTGTTATCCTTCAGACACGAGTCTCTGGCTGAACCCTTCCCTTTGTTATCCTTCAGACAAGAATCACTGGTTGAACCCTCCCCTTTGATGCCTTCAGACACGAGTCTCTGGCTGAACCCTCCCCTTTGATATCCTTCAGACAAGAATCACTGGTTGAACCCTCCCCTTTGTTATCCTTCAGACAAGAATCACTGGTTGAACCCTCCCCTTTGATGCCTTCAGACAGGAATCACTGGTTGAACCCTCCCCTTTGATGTCTCGAGACACGAGTCTCCGGCTGAACCCTCCCCTTTGATGCCTTCAGACAAGAGTCTCCGGATGATCCGTACGATGCGACCTTGATTTTGTGGAAACCATTATGGTGACTGTGCTTATGGGATATTTTTGTGGACGGACCGAAGATTTCAGGAATTTTTCCTGTCTTTGTATTGGTGCTTGTAATGCCCATCTTCTAAGCATAACCAAGGTCTTTTACATGCGTGAACGAGATTATCCCCATAAAATACCTTTTCACCAAAGTGTGAAACCTGTCGAGAATTCAAATCAATCATCAAATGTTCAAGACGATTGTGAGTGTGTCCCTCTCCCCGACATCAAATCAAGTATATCACTTGCTTCAAAATGCTGTCAGTATATTTCTAGAAACATAACATTATTGGTCTCTTCCCAAGATTACATACATATTACAAATATATATTTCTAAGGAACACAGAGTATATGTTGTTCAGATCAAATATGTCAAACATCCGCTTACTTGATCGAGAAGTAGTGGTTGTTTCTGAAAATTGACATCATCATTATCAGTTCAGCATAGTAACAATAAAAGGTTCAAGTCGATATTTGTGATTAATGACCGAAAAATAGCGCGCAAATGACTCAAACGTAATTTTTAAATCTTATTAACAGAAGACACGACAAATAGAGATTGGTTGTGCTTTGTAGGTCATTTAATCAATATTCATACTTATAGGACGCCTTTTGTACAACTACATGGCCGTTTATCGATTACTAATGAGAATAAGAAGATATCAATATTTTAGCATTTTAGAGATAAACATGTAACTATAGAAAGGAGATTTTAATTTTAGTCAGGATATTAAGTATCTTGGCTCACATAAAGAGCCACTCCGTGATTTTCATAACATATTTTTTACCTTTGATACGAACCTAAATGTCATACTAGTATGTGGTGATATAAAATCAAAACATCTTAACTTTTCATGTCCAAAAGACAAACCAATAAGCTTTAAAATGTGTCTTTTTGGTAACAGTCGATACTTCGCGATCATTTGACACCATTGATTAAGTTTGGCAAATATGAATCCAACAACTCACGGAGTGGCTCTTTAAGCAAAATTAACAAATATTAAGCATATTTTATGTCATTTTAAGGACATAATCGTTGTTGTTTCGGGTCGGTGAGAACGTTAGTGGTAAAACTACAATTAATTTCTATCTAGGATAAAGCAAACAACGTGACTGTGATACACAACAACGGGTTTACTAGTACTACTTTTCCGATGAGCTACGGCCTAATCCGTCGAATTTTCAAAACTGAACTGTACCTATCCGTCGAATAACGCTTGAGTGATTTTGTACCGATCGGTCGAATCTTGGTGAGCAAGAGACACTCGGAGAATCTAAGTTAATTAATGAAGGGGTGTAAGGGTTGTTACAATCATAACGATCGCTTGTTTACATCAGAAGGTCTTATTATCTTAGACTGATAAAAAAACGTATATTACCCCATCTTGAAATTCAGAACAACTAACCACCAGTTACCAATCGAGACAGGTCGATGTTTGAGCATTCTACGTGAAGACTGAACATGTCCACTTTGTAGCTTCAATGCTGTTGGAGATGAGTTTCACTACTTATTTAGATGTGAAACTTTTCTCCAAATTCGAAAAGAATATGTAGATGATAAATACTTGAAATTCCCAAACATGTTCACTTTTAAAAAAACTACTAACTACCACCATCATAAAAGATCTTAAATGCCTGTCTAAATTTCTCAATCATGTATTTAATGCTTTTAGAAAATGAATTTTCATATTGCAAGTAAGCTGCTATCTTGTATATTAAGTAAAATGTATATATGTTTGTCTCATGTACCGCCGCTGGCGGTTTAACAGAGAATAAAGAGTTGAGTTTGAGAGTTTGAGTTTGAGATAACGGACATATTACCGAGTAATCATCATGCTGTAAAACTCCTTTCTGTTTATGTAGACTGTAAACTTAATACTTTGAGTAAGGGTATCAGTCGAATGTTTTATTGTTCCTTTGTGTCCCTTATATTTAAATACATGTATGACATATGCATCATGGCCTTTTTGGATTTCGTCGGACAATTACTCGGAGTATGGCAGATTTGGACCGATCGATAAGTCTGTCATATACTGTATAATTTTGTGTATATAATGTATGGAATGTTTATAATGTATGGAATGTTTATATGATCATGTATTTATTCATAAAATACATAATACAAATGAAGATAATATGTCATATACATCGACGGCACGTTCGTTTATATGGATAAGGTATTCACTCATCAAATACAACGAATACATCGTAACATCAAATGATCAGAATAAAATGAATTACTCTAAACACCCCTTTTGTCTTATTTTGGAACGTTCCAACATTTTGTAAGCCAATCAACAACTTAAATCACAGTACCGATCCGTCGAACGGATTTTTCTATCTTAAAACTAGAAATTCGACGAATAGGTATGCGACCCTATGGGAGTAAACACAGGGCCCGTTAACAAAATACACATCATCGGGCTTTCAGAAGTATTGTTGGTTTAGGATCGTATTCATGCACTGGCGTACTCGGCATAATATCAGGTTTTAGGACATATCAAAGTCGGGTTATGAATTTCGGTTACTGAATTTACCAAAAGGAAATACCTTAAAAATACAACAAAATATTCATTACAGACATTCAGAGAGCAAATCAGCCATTTCCGACCATATCAAAGACCATCCCAATCATCGAATACAATGGTCAGAAAACACCTGCCTTGTCACCAATCAACATGATTACCGACAGACAGACAGACAGACAGATAGTTTATTTAAGTCTCACCTCATTACATAAAATACAAAATACAGAGAAAGTAAACAACATAAAATTTGTTTTACAAAAATGCAATGAGCCACTCTATAAAGAGTTATGAGAGACTATTAAGATATAAATATATATATATTAGATATATATATACACAGAATACAAAATTACATCTCTTTAAAATCAATTTAAAAAAAAAAAATAAATAAATAAAGATATGTATATGATAATGTCGTAAAAAATACTGTAAACTGTTAGATATGATGCAAGTAAAATACACAGTATATATCACATAGAATTATAAAATATATACATATAAATTGATAAAAACATTATTAAACGGGGTAGAGGAAACATTTTCGTCGTTTTAAAATATAGGCGCAGGTTTTGGCAGTTAAAACACATATCACAGGGTTTGATAAGATAAAACTAGCACGTTCAACATCCTGACATCCTGCGAAATCTTCGCTCATGATTTCACATTGTCTTATTAATTCATATCTGATATCATCGTATAGCGGGCAACTCAGCAAGACATGGCATTCATCTTCAACGGATTCTGTGCATACGAAACATGTTCTTTCCTCAGTAGGAGTGTCACTATAGCGGCCTGTTTCTATCTTAAGTGGTGCGACTCCGCTTCTGAACTTGGCAAGCGCGCTTCTGTGTGATCTCGGGATTGGAGCTGTAACATATTGTTCTGTAGTGTAGGAGTCCTTGAAGCGGGCGTATAATCTAAGCTTGTTTCCTCCTCTACCTGACACACTCTGTGGCTGAGTTACTGTCATCTTCCACTGGTTAATAAAATCTTGCTGCACATTACTCTTCACAGTTCTAGTTACATGTCTAGGACAGTATACGTGTTGCTGATCTAGATAGTGCCTAAGACCGAGCTCGGCAAACTTCTGTCTAACCCGATACATCCAGTTCCGTTTTCTCCTCACCGCCCATTGTTCAGACCATAACCAAATCCGATGAGTTGCACGTCGATTATCCATATTTCTATGTCGCATGTAAAGTCTGCTCACAGCATACCACTGTCGGGCGATGGGTGGGGTCCATCCCATGTCTCCTCCAACCGAACCATTTGGAGCAAATTTTCTAAGTCCCAGAAAGAAGCGCTTCGCTCTGTTTTCCACAGCGTTTATGCATGAATAATGACGTGTCCCCCAAATACTTGCTCCATAGTCCAGGACTGACCAAACCATGGTATCGAATAGTGTTGTATACGTTTTGTATTGCATGTTACCTAGGAACTTGTACTTCGAAATGAGTAAGCCAAGGGCTCGACTAGCGGAACATGCTGCAGACTTTGCCATCCTGCTGTAGTCTAGAAATTCCGATAAAAGCAGTCCCAAGTAGTTGTAACATTCCACTACATCTAGAGAGACAGTGCCACACGTGAATGTCTGGTTGGTTCTTGGGACAGATGGGTTTCTAAAGTGTATGACCTTTGACTTCTCACTGTTTATAGTCATCTTGTTATTTTGACACCAAACGTCTAGACAACTTAAATCACAGTACCGATCCGTCGAACGGATTTTTCTATCTTAAAACTAGAAATTCGACGAATAGGTATGCGACCCTATGGGAGTAAACACAGGGCCCGTTAACAAAATACACATCATCGGGCTTTCAGAAGTATTGTTGGTTTAGGATCGTATTCATGCACTGGCGTACTCGGCATAATATCAGGTTTTAGGACCTATCAAAGTCGGGTTATGAATTTCGGTTACTGAATTTACCAAAAGGAAATACCTTAAAAATACAACAAAATATTCATTACAGACATTCAGAGAGCAAATCAGCCATTTCCGACCATATCAAAGACCATCCCAATCATCGAATACAATGGTCAGAAAACACCTGCCTTGTCACCAATCAACATGATTACCGTCTTCGTAAGTTCAGAGAAACGGTGGGGGAGAACCGGATTAAACCGGATCAATTAATCCTGATCAAGGTTGTGATTCTGATTCCTTATTATTTGTACAGATAATTGGTACATAATGAAAACGTTATTGGTACAGGTTGTGGATGTTGAACATGGTGACAATAAAAGGAGGATGTACAATTACAATTTTGTCATAAATTACTTATCAAATTATTTCTCAATAAACTAGCCTTATATAAATATTTACCCAAGTTGCACAATATCTTTACATTATTACAACTAAAAAGTTGAATAAACTTTATTACTGATGGACATTCGTAATAATAAGGTTTGATATATAATATTCTATAGTTGATATACTACATCCCGCCGTCCCGTGATTTTCTCCTCAATTAATTAACTGTAAAACCACACCTTACTTTGTCCATCACTGACCTCTATTACCTCTACACCCATATCGCTTTGTCCATCACTGACCTCTATTACCTCTACACCCATATCGCTTTGTCCATCACTGACCTCTATTACCTCTACACCCATATCGCTTTGTCCATCACTGACCTCTATTACCTCTACACCCATATCGCTTTGTACATCACTGGCTTCTTATCCTCCACCTCTGTTGTATTTTCATTTGCTCTCCTTGTTAATTTGTTTTCTCTGCTGATTGTAAACATGTAGTTATATGCTCACATCTGACCATTGCTTGAGAACGACACAAGAATCTGTGTCAAAACGTCGCATATAACGAATAAATAAGTTGTTATCCATATATTCCTTTTCATTATCGTCATTCCAACTTCTAAAATGCCTCCAACAGAAGATATCATATAAATGATTTGAATGATTCTCTCACTTGGTTTCAGAGGCTACGAACTGTAGCATAATAAGCCAACTATAAATAGCATGGACACTCTCAGGAGTTCCTTTCAATTAGTGAATGATTGTACGCTCTTTGAGACAACAATAATGAGATTGTCTTTTGGAATGGACATTTGTTCTTGGTTACCAACCGAATAGTCATTGAAATGGCATTGTTTTAATGAAATCGAAATTGTTTACCAACGTTAGCTCCAATGATCAAAATAGTTTCTTGTGTAGTTCTTTGTTTATGATATTTACATTACTTTAACATTGTAAACAGTAAGTTATGATCCCATAGCATTATTCCATAAACGCTGATATGCATCTTAGCCCGTCAAATGACAGCATTATCAAACAAATAATGTTATTTCTGTAATATTTACCTCTAATAAATGATTAAATACATTTGAACTTTATCCATTGGATTAATCCTTAACGGCAAGGAACACGAAGGTGAATATCCAACTGTTGTTTGGATGTTTTGATACTAAAGATCTAGCTATGAATGAGTTGTACACAAACCTCCCTCGTATGTCGTCACATCACTGCATAGGTGTAGAACAATTGCAACAAGCAACAAACAAGGTCTCTCTCTGTCCCTCGTTAAGAGCCTCTTCATTTGACACTCTGAAACCTCATCAAATCACATCATCTCTCGGTACTCATCGAGCAAGAATATCAACGCTTACAACTTCAGTGCCAAGTCACCAGATAGCCACACCCGGGTTAACTAGCCTACGACAGTGTTAAATCTTAATGCACTGTTCCCTCTGCTCAGTCGGGTAGTACAACCGAGCGATATAAGAGTACAACAAACCAAAACAGTATTTTCTTCAAACCGGTTTGCGTCTGCTGTGAAAGTGTGCAGTGTGTGTTTATGCCTGTTTTGTAATCCGGTTTGTGACAACGGCCTTCGTCATGTAGTTCTCATGACTATATTTTATTTACAGATATATAAGTCACCATTTTCATCCTCGATATGTGACGATGTGTGTGTGTGTGTGCGTGTGGGGGGTGTGTGCGTGTGTGTGAAAGCCACGATACGACCAGACTTTCTTTTCGTGAATCTTATTATGAATTTCCCGTTTGTGTTATCAATGGATATATTGGATATTATTTGATAACATAAATTATTACTTCCGTTGGAAGTAAAGCTGATTGACTTATATAATCGCATCTTTTCAAACTCTGTTCCATGAATAGTCATCATACTAAACCTAGATTCAACACGGAGCCATAAAGCTTCAAAGTTTTACTCTCACACCATCAAGCCATAGGCGGACGGGCTCGTGAAACAGTCCGTAAACTGATCCTTTGGTTTAGGGAGCCATAATTATGTTTTTCTTTATGTCAAACAAGTGACAAATCGGCATTTAAATATACGCTACATTTCATAGAAGATGGTAGGCTTAATGTATATATAGGATAAATTCAAAGGTTGTATAAATCAACTCTGTCATAACTTATTCTGTACAAACTCTCCTATGGAGGAATAAAAGCATAGATATGTGGATAAATCGTTATTTCATCATAAGCTCAGTGGTCGACTCGGTCGTGGGGTGGATCAGGGGGTCTTAAGATGTTTAACATACTGTATCAAGCAATTAAATCTAATAACGAAAGGAGTGTTACTGGGTTGTTCACTACTACCGTTTTTTATACTCTCAGATTTGATTTTCCCGGTAAAAACTTCGTCTTCAACTCTACAAGGGACAGTAGCTCGTTTTTTGGCAAATTGTATTTCTTCAAATTTTCCCGAATACATGTAAAAATATGTTTATGCAAAATGGATTATCTTCAGAGGGTAAAACACCTCATTAAATAATCCGACTTCCCGTAGCCGTACAAGAAATTATCAAGTATCAAGCGAAAACTAAAGGCGGTCATTTTAGTGTGAACCAAAATCAACGAGCTACTGATCGTATTAACCACTGTAGTACTTTTTAACATCGAAAACAGATTCATTTCTTTAGATTAACAAATTATGTTTGTCTCGGGCGGTCTAAGATAAGTTCTGGTATAGAGAATCAAAGGCGTATTGGTGGCGCAACCGAGATAGAAGTAACCTTTTGAGCAACCTAACTGTTCTCCAGTGATATACCACTCAAACACAACGTGTTATGATGGGTGCTCTTAGATTTATATAATTTAACTATTTGATATGAACATGAAGCTTTAAGAGGCCAACATGTTGTTCAGATTTCAGTGCTAAGCGATTGTGACATATTCTATATCATATTACAGTAAACTTGCTTGAGTTTATTTTTAGAAATGGCCACGTGTCAAGGCGTGTATAGGTAGTCCTTGTCATCTTTGTCGACAAACTTTCTCGTGATCGTGACTGGTGCGTGCCCTGACATTCTGTCGTTCAATAGAAAAGCGGGTAGGCAGTAAATGGACCCTCTCACGCCTCTAGAAATCCTCATGTTCTTGCACTTTCATCATCAACAGCGACAACAAAAACACGTAGGATTTTAGTCGTTTTGGAACTAGACGTAACTGTTTTGACGTAATTGGTTGTTTGAAAAATTATAAATAACTATTTGATAATTGTTTCCATTCAAATATGAAGTGTGTGCTGTAGTGTAACACATATTATTTACTGCCCCAGGTATTTGCTATATTTGCATCAACGAGGGTTTCTTTGTTCGACCAATGGGGGTGACGCTTGATGAAAAGATGTTTTATATTATTACGAGGTTATTTAACGGAAGCCAAGTTTGTTGAGTCATGAGGGATCTAGCTATTAAACCACTCAACCCCTCAAGACCACCCCTCCTCAACACTTTGACAGGTCCCTGTTCTGCACTGCGTGCTAAGTCACTCACTTTACTGTCGTATCCTCTTCTGCTCTCAGGAACATTTAAGAGCCACTCCGTGATTTTCACAACATATTATATACCTTTGAAGCGAACCTAAATGTCATATGTCCTGATGTAAAGTCAAAACCTCTTAACTTTTCATGTCCAAAAGATATATATGACAAATACTGGTTTTCCATGAAAATCGAAAAACAGTCTTATAAATGCACAGAGGTGTAGATATATCATTTCCAATATACATGGATACTAGTTATATAACCTAACATTGGCGTAGGAACGATTTTAAGGGTGGGGGGGCCCAAAAATTTTTTCTTGTGAGTGGAGGTGAGTCCTCAAAAGATATTGACTGAGATTTACGTGGACTACCAGTGTGTGTGTGTGGGGGGGGGGGGGGGGGGCGTTTACTGAGCGGGTTTTTTATAGGGGGGAGGGTGCGCGCGGAGGATGCATTCATTCTGTCGCATTTTGAAGCTTTTGTTATAAAGCTTAATTGTTGAATCATAATTTTTATTCAGTAAACGGTCTTAAAGCACTTAGCTTCAAGTCATCATACATAACCTAAACATTCATCACGTTGTATCTCGTAACATATCAGACAATTGCCTTTTAAAAAGCTTTCTTTACGTAACATTAGGTTGCAGCTACATCACAAAGTGCATCCATCTTAAGAATAATATTTCTCATGTTTTACTCTAAAATAGTGCCAATAAATGGAAGATAACATATGTCATCATAGAACACAGAATGGAACGGAATGATGCTTAGCTGTCAATGGAACACATATTGTCATCTATTCTAAGATACAACATTTACAATGAACACTTAAATATTTTTAAATGTTTATCACAGAGCTAGAAATTCCGTTAATGTCATTGTAAAATCCAGCATAAGACTAATCCAATCCTCACTGCATATCAGAGTTCGACTTTAATCAAAGGTCCCAAAGAATCAGTGATCAGTGCATCCCAGCTAACATATGATGCCTTAAAGTTTACATAACCACAAACCTATTGCTCTATTTTCTTTGGAATATATGAATGTCTGATTATAAAATGGTATAGTGTGTCAATGGTCGCTACTCAAATATGTTCAGTTTGGTAATGAAAGCCGTTTTTGAATGCCATTTTTGATGGACCGGTTAGATCTATCTGGCCACAAACCAGTGAATGCATGACTGATCACACACCCTATTTGTGACGTCATAAACAGAATCATTGCCTCGTGATCTATACATCTATCGTATCAATATCACATGGAAAAAACAATAATTAACGATTTTATGAGAATATTTTCCACTCAGTTCGATAAATCATTTGACGGTGTAACACTATTAAGCGTTTGGTGTAAGAAAGATATCCACATCAATGGTAATTAGATAATTATTTCAGGTGGTATTTCCGTTGAAATAATGATGCACCATTCTGTACGATTATACCCCAAAACCCAAACAGCCCATTACCCCTACACCCCAGTTCCCCTACAGTTTGTTAAAGCAACACAGACAGTTACGTATTTGGATTAATGGACTCACCCTAACAGGTGATTAATTGTAGAGTAGAAGTGGCAGTGTTGAGCGGCTGTGGTGAAGAGATTACGGGGATTACATTGAAAAATTGTTTTTGAATTAAAGGAAGGAAAATAACAAAGTGAGAAGGAAACATTTTCCAAACACAGAAACAACAGTCAAATAAATGTTGGAATTTAACAAAATACTGAGATAAGACGATTTACGGTGAAGATGGTGTTGTTTAGTATAAAGGTTCTTTATGAAAACAAAACATCTTGTCTCAGAGACGCTATACATGGATGGAACCTTCACAGCCTGCCCTGGACTATGGAATCAAGTTTACATCATCCCTGCTAGACACATCAACACGACATACCCTACACCTATGCCAGACTCTTCAGACTACTCAAAGATGAAGTTCATCAGAGACTTGACCGACCGCTCATCCCAACGTGTGTGCAGACAGACTTTGAACTTGCTGCTATTCGTGCTGTCCAGGCTGAGTTCCCCACTGCTGGTGTGAAAGGATGCTTCTTTCACTACTGTCAGGCGATATGGAGGAAAACCCAGGATCTAGGACTTGCTATCGCATACCGAGATGCCCCTGGAGTCCGCAAGTGGATACGACGAGCATCTGGCATGCCGCTTTTGCCATAGAACAAGATCCAGGATACGTTGGTTACCGCCATGGAAAGTACGCCAGAAGTCTCGGGAGCAGCCACCTTCAACGATTACATCGTCATCACCTCGGTTGACGACGATGCCCGTTTCCCTCTACCTCTTTGGAACCATCACACTACTACAGGACCGAGAACAAACAACAACCTGGAAGGATTCCACAACAGACTGAACCGAGGGCTCCCACATCGTCATCTTAACATCTACAGGTTCGTAGAAGTGATCAAGAAGGTGGAACAGGGAGAGCGATCAAGGATTGCCCAGCTTGACTTTGGAGCAGCCCCTAGAAGCAGGAAGAGGGTTTATAGGGAGGTGGAGGATCGTCTGTATCACCTCAAGGACGAACTCAATCACGATGAGAAGTCACCACTACAATTCCTCGACGCTGTTGGCCATCTGCTTAAACTGGGATGAAGGGAACATAGCGACTTGTTTATTTGGATTGTTTGGAAATGTTCGTTGTGCATGTATGTACATATGTAAATAATAAGAAATTAATAAGTAAACGAAAATAAACCATTCATTAAACCTTTCAATTGTTTCTGTGTTCAGTCTGGGTGAATCCATTGTGTTGCAAGATGTAACAAACTAAAGATTAGCAGTGCAGTGGACCATAAACTTGTTTTGATAAGCTGTAGGGGTGATGGGTTGTAGGGGTTATTGGGGACTACCTTCTGTACAGTCTGTTTATTACGTCACAGCTGCATGAAGTTTATGGCTCCTAGTTCAGGTGGGTTTTTCACATCCGATAAATTCGCTGTCTAAAAGAAAGGCTAATTACAGTTGTTTATTGGACAAACTAAAAAAATCAAGCCCAGTTCTTATTTTGTTGAAAAATCTTTGAACGAAAATTGAAAAGTGACAAAGTCGATGTTAGCGGTTGTTTAATGAGTTTCTCTTGGAGGTTGTTATAAGCTTTTATTCTCTTTAGGTCCACCATTTTGAAATGTCACTTTCGGGAAATGAAAAAGACATTATGCGTATACCCCATGAAAATGGGTTTTGAAATTTTTTTTCTCTATAAAACTGTGTCAAAAGGTGGGGGGGCCCCCCCGGGCCCCCCCTGTTCCTACGCCTATGCCTAACAAACACTATCAACTCCTAACTGCCCTCCTGGCTGTTTTAGACAAGTCTCCAAATTTATTTATAACTATTTGACGCATGCCACTGTCCGGTTTTTGATCATAATTGCCACATTCTACCTTCATATTGTCACTGTAAAAAAACAATAAGCTTTAAAATGTGTCTTTTTGAAAACAGTCGATACTTCACGATCAAATGACACCATTGATTAAGTTTGGCATATGATATATGACTCCAACAACTCACGGAGTGGCTGTTTAAGTGAGTTCAGCATCCACATATTAAAGTGCAAGTTTTTGTCCCCTTATGTACCTGTTTAAGACTTCAAAATCACCAATGTTTCCCTGTGACCATATTAAAGTGACACAGAGTATGTTGAATTATTTTTCGTATTGCTTAAAATAAGAGTCAAAAGACCATATGACCTAAGTGAAGTTCAAATCGCATCTTTAAACTTGCATCTTTGTCTCTAAAATGCCAAACTTATATTTTCTTCTTTTCAATGAAAATTGGTAAATGGCCGATCAATGTTTAAAAGTTAAAATTTGTCATCCAATGTAATCTTATTATAGTTAAATGACCTACTAATCACTACCAACCCATTATGGTATTTATGTCGCTGTAAATAAGTTTCCAGAGTTACGTTTGGGTCATTTAGGTCATTTGGTCATGGGGCATGCAACCGTTTGCAGTTTTTGACCACAAATCAAGACTTAAAACTGTTTATCCTGTTTATTGTCACTAGACTGAACTGACAAGCATGGGGATGCTGATTTTCATAAACAACCACTACTTCTCAATTGAATAACACCATTCATAGAGTTTGACATATTTAACTCCAATAACATACACTGTGCCCCTTTAAGGTACAAATAACACAAGCAGTATGTAGAAATGTCATCAATTTATTGTGATCATTCACAGAATGCTTCGGATGTAAAGAAGTTTTTAATCAAAAAGTGGTTCACATTTCAAATGTTATGAAGTAAGTTTAGAATTTGTCTCACACAATTTCACACATGAAGCTATAAAAGTGTTCACAGGCTGTCTATAATTCCTTACATTTTCTTCTTCAAATCTAACATTTATGTACACAACTTCAGCATATCTGAATAAATATTCAGTCTCATCAAATGTAAAATAAGGAAATAAAATACCACTATCAGGTGTGTATGAAATAATAACTTACTGACAGTACATAAACTTGTAGCTCTGGATACAAGCAGGTAGCTATTTGAACTGTACTTTTTTTTATCAATCTCGGCCTTTAATGGTAATAATGTATGGGCTGGCAACTTTTCAAGTTTATTTCATACACTGCATTTAATGAACAATAGTTGAGAAAACAAGATATACCACTAAAACTTGGCAAGACATGACATGACACAATAGAAAAGAATTCAAATGTTTCATAAATATTTCCCTCAGTTAGTTGTTTATGAACCATGTGAAAAATCTAACTAGATCTAAGATCTCTGAAATAACCCCTGCAAATCAACAACCCAACCTGCATTATATGATCACTATTACCATATTTAACTCTAATGAACTTATCTTGTAAATAAAAACACCATCTATTGACAGATTACTGAAATCTAAACTTGTTAGAGTAATATTTATGGTTTCAAAAAATCCAATATAATTTGTAACGATCAAAGTGAAATCTTATCATATCTTCAAACCAAGTTTGAGTATTTGACATACACAGATACTAAACAATTAATTCAGTTATAGATCTCTAGGCAATACATTTCTCTTATGCATACTTTTTCACATTAGAATTTCACAAAGTGTAAATAAAGAGCAAATACTCTTTAATGTGTTTAACAGCATAAACTGAATGTACAAAGGTTGAAAATCATCATGGTGAATTCAATATCATTCAATATATGCAAATTGTAGATACAATTTTGCTTGTTGCAAATCAAAACTAGCCAATGTAAGATAGGCTGGCAGCAGTTGAAATTTGTTTCTATAACTTTGAAGAATATACAAAAAGAAATCTTTATCCGCTTTCATTGATACAAAAGCTTCCAGTTGATTAACCCTTGTACGACGTAAGAGACAATTGTTACACTCAGTACCAAGGGGTCTACAAGACACCAGAGAGTTCCTGACACAGATGGCACCAAAGGTTCACTACACAATTTGCCAAAAGTAAACTCAGATGTATTTTTGGAAGAATATTAATATTTTCAAATGGTCCCGACCAAGGAATTTCAACATTTTTTATTTATTTTTTTGGAGGGTGGTTGTCATTAAACATTAACTTATTTTTAATAAAATAAATTTTGGCATAAATAAAAAATGGTATAATGTAATCAAAATAGCTTTTTCAACACAACAAATTTGGTTGAATTCATATATTTAAAAAATAATGTAGTTTAAACTTTGACAAGCATATTTGAGAAAGGAAAATTTATCAATCATTTTTACATCCAATTTATTCCAATCTGATTAAAATGAAATCATTGATTTGCTCCCAAGTCTTATGTACAGTTATTAGTTGTCACTCATCTATGATCTGATGGAATCCCACAGAGTGCCGTGTCCACTAGATGTTATAACATTACCTATCACTTTTGTGCTTTCACATTTCTGAAAGTAATTTAGAAGTTCGTTTTTCAATGTAAAGAGATTACCCGTAACAGAATTTTCTGAAGATTTAAAAAAAAAGGGTTTAAATATGGCGGTGACAATGCATCCCTTTATAGCTTATTTCAATGAGCAGACACTGTGACGCGCCATGGCTAGCCTGACACACAAAAACTTATGTACTGTCGCAAATATTATATGTATGCTTTACGGATTTTGATTAGTAATATAGAGCTAATTCTTTGGGTAACCAGCTTTGTTGAAAAGTTGAAGTCCTTGACAAAGCTGGAATCTGATAAGTTGGATATTGGTCGGCCATACAAAATGATTGGCTGTCAATGTTTCCAGGTCATTTTTCCTTTTGTGGACACAGACCTCTATGGGATTTTGTCGGTGAAAAGTGACAACCCAATATTAGACTAGGGAGAGAATCAATGATTTCAATGAGATTAAACTTTTTCAAGACACAGAAATACATCATGAAGATTTATAATGAACCGTTTTTTTTAAAACTTAGCGCTGTGATCTAACAGACCCCTCATGGTAAGCCAGGGTATGTGGGAGTTTAAGATTACATTTTTCTGGTGTAAATATGGGTATACGCAAAACCTTGTTTAAACAGATAACTTTATTCATATATTATATGTAATAATCAAAGCTGGAGTCTGATAGACCCCGTTACGTAGTACAAGGGTTAAACCATTTTTAGATTAGGCTGCCAAGTATCAAATAAGCTTAACATGTCATATATAAGAGAAATATACTTTCATATGCGATTGTACATGGAAAAATTATGTATCTCCATAGTTTTCAGCTTGTACACATAAATATCTCCAATATATCTGTAACAACCTTTAAATATTTTAAAACCATCTGAACAAATGTTGTATCCCTCTGGAACCATCTTAATTAAGGAGTCATTTCTTGAAAGTTTATCAGTAAAATTAGCGATCAAAAGCTTTCAGAGGAACTTATAATCTTTTACTCAATTTTACATTCAATAAGTATTGATATACTTGATAAAACATTTAAATTGAAATGGACCTATTTTTGATTTTTTAAATTAAGGGTAAATACTCCCATTGTTAATTTGAATATTTAACCATCCCTAAAGGTGGTGGAATCAAGCCAGGAGCAAACAACACAAGTCACACATCCTCAAGTGCAAAAACTTTGTAGTGCTTTTTAATCAATTACAATAAAATCAAAACACTATTAGCATATGCAATGTTATCTAGCTTACTCCATTCAGGTGAGCTTCACAACACAATACCTCCACAAGAAAATCAATCTCGTTCTAAATGCATCCCGAACAGAAAATGAAGCGAACTCAGTTGTGGTTGATATTCAATGAATGCACTTTATTCAAGACACTTTACTTTCACACACATTAAACATCTTTACATTCAAAAGATGTCTTTGAGCACTTTCAATTTCTTTAAATACATGATGTGATTTTTGCTAATGAAGCAAGGTATGTAATCCAAGGTCAAATTACGTTTCAATGATTGATCACACAAAATAGGCCTCTTGAAATGATCATTTTTCAAGATAATGAAGTATTAAAGCACTTTATAAAGGAATCAGTTGTGAAATGTATGGAATGACAACTGAACCACAAGAAAGACAGCCTGTGAACACAATGGACACATAACCAGCCCAATCAACGCCTTCGTCTATTTCGATCACGTTCAAAGTCCCTACCCACTTCGTTATCAAAATCACGATCGTTTCTATTGCGATCAGACGTTCGTTGTTTAGACTTAGTTCTGCGGTCATCCCCATCAAATCGTCCGTCAAACCTATCCCTACGCACATCCTCAACAGGAGAGTATCTATTTCTTTTATCATTCCTACGCTCTGTTCTTTCGTCAAATTGATCGTCAGTCCATTGATTACGATCACGTCTATCACGCCTATCAGACAGCCGCTGATTATCACGTGTCCGCCTGTCCATTGAATTGTACATATCGTCATCAACACCGCGTCTGTCAATGTCTCTTTCAGCACGTCTGTCAAAGTCAATTCGGTCTCTTTCACCACGTCTATCGAATTCAATGCGGTCTCTCTCACTACGTCTGTCAATATCATTTCTGTCTCTTTCACCACCTCTCCTCTCAGGATCTTTTTCACCAGTTCTTCTCTCAACATCATTTCTGTCTCTTCCTCTTGGTGCTCCATCGTAATCCATTTCTTCCTCATGATGATCCTTCCTCTTTCTCTTCTTCTCCTGATGACGGTCGAAGTCTCCGTTGGCAAACTGGTGAAGATCCTCGCGTGTCTGAGCTTGATTCTTCTTCTTGATCTGCGTCCTCTCCTCTTTACTCATCTTGCGCTGTTTCCTCTTCACCGGTGACTTCTCCTTCTTCCTCCTCTTCCTCTTCTTGTCGTCCTCTTCCGACTCAGAGGAACTACTGTCCGAATCTGCAACAGATAGAAATATTCTTTAGAATTCTTGTTTAAAGGTACTTTAATCAATACTTATTCTGCTTAAATGATTGGTTCCGTTGAAACTGATTCAAAGGAAACATAGTTAACTAAAAAGGCATCAATATTGCAAAAGAGTATCACTATCGAGAGGAATAAACAATCATTTGTTGACACAAACACAAAAAGCATGACCAATATTCAAGGTTCTAATTTTGAAGATTGGTAAGTAAGGTTGCTTTTTCTGACGCTTATGTTTTGTTAAATGTCACTGATGATATCAATACAAAAGAAATGGGTTTGAAGCTGCTTTCAAACATATCAGAATAATATTAAGGGGTAATTGCAAAGAGGAAGCCCGCCATGGGTGGCTTTACATAGCAAATGATACCTTTTGGGTTGCCAGATTGGCATCTGTCATTGCAATGAACTGTGGAAATTGAATAATTGAAAGCTGAATATGCGATCTAAATAACCAAGAATCTTTTGGGAGTAAGTAATAGTCAGTGTGGCCTAAGATATCTTTGCAATGCAACAATTGAGGCAACAATCAACCAATGCAGGGGTTTAGTACAATGAAGAAGCATCTGCTGCCTTGGATCAGAAAGATCACATTGCTGAGCCCCTTATGGAATCACACCATCAACAAAGAGACCTGAGGTCAAGTTTGTTAACATGATCCAGTCTGATTCAGTTCCCAGGTGCTATGAACAGAATCAAGCAAACCTTCCTTTTATGTTGTACGATGGTTTTGACCTTGAAATAAAGGCACTGCCGTAAATCATCTCTATCTTTAGATGCAAATGAGTTCTAAACATCATCATCACACACCTGAGTCTGAGCTGCTACTAGAAGATGAACTGTCAGAGCTGTCAGAGCTTTCGGAGCTGTCCGACGACTCCTCAGAGGATGCCTCTTGTTGTTGCTGCTGTTGCTGCATCAGCTGTTTCGTCATTGTCTTCAGGTGTTCTCGCAGGTCATCTCTGAAAGTTGTTATCAGTGTTATCAGTTAACTTGGCCATGACGCCTCTCAATTTCTATCACTTACTCTCTGGGGAGCCCAATATATGTCCCTGACTCAAATCAGGTTGGAAATTAAACAATCAAAACCTATCAGAACTTGCAGCTAACAAATGTCAAGAAGATGAAGCTTCATAGAAAGATCTTTCCAAATATCAATATAACAGCTGATATTCTATCAATCAGGTTTTTTACTGATAATCATTACAGTGTACCTATTCACAAATTTGGTTCACTGTTACAAGTAAGTTGTGCTCACAAGTATTTTCATAACTTCAATCTTAAAAGTTTATACTTACGTTAATCCTCCAAGACCGATTGTTGTAAAAAAGTTTATTGCAAATCGCGTATTCTTTGGGTTATCACGCGGCATGAGTCCTTCAAAATATTCTTGTAATGTCCTGCAAAAAAAAAAGAAGTTACATTAAAAAAAGAAACGGCAACATTTACATAGGTTGATTACACTGGGTATACTGAGTTTTCAAGATTTTAGAAACTTTAAAGGCAGTTGGTATCATTGCATGGGTGTAGCCTGCAATGTAATTGTTAAATGTTGAGACGTTGCAATGAAACATGCAAGATAAGCCTCTAACCATGGCTGGTGCAGTATCTCATGAGAATGTAGTGCACTACAATAGTGCTCAATATAGAACATTTCCTTACAGACCTTCAATTTGAAGAGAGCCGAGTGGAATGTATACTCTAAACCACGAAATCGTTCTCTAACATTACTTGGTTGTTAGACTGAACCATCATAAATGAGATACATGTTTCCTTGCTCTAAAGTTCTTCATTAGCTCTTATTTAGTCTTTTCAGTATTGACCTTCAGCCATCAAGTATGTCACATTTGATCATTCACACACACCACAATACATCATCTTGTATCAAAGCATGCTAACTTCACTTCTAATTGCAGATTAATTTACAGATAAGTCAGTAAAACTTACGGATCCTTCAGACGATCGTTGAGTTTGGGCAAGCCCATGTATTCGGAGAGTTCTTGAAATAAAATCTTTATGAAGATACGACTGGCTGATGTGGTGTCCTCTTCATTCAACTTGACCACAGAGAGCACCTGCAATCAAATGACAATTAGGGGTAATTCACATGATGAGAAAGATATTTGACTCGCTAGATAGTATTTCCTTGTACAGAGAATCTGGCTGATAGAGGGGCCGAGTCTTCAATGATAGCATGGTAACAGAAAAACCACATTTAAACAATTAACTAATCACTTTCTCAATGGTCCTGTGCATTAACCTGGTATCAGTCATCAGTACAATTCAACACAAATTGGCCGGGCATGCTGGATTGATGACCTTCTTCATACCTGCATATTCCAAACTTGCTGGATCAAATGCTGCCAACAGGGCATGTGAATCAGCAAACCATTGGTAGACGTAAAAAGCAAATGTAGCATTGCAACAAGACGTGACTGGATGTAAATCAGACTACACACAAGTTGCTGGCATGATTTCAAATATAGAGAAATCTGTGACAAACTTTATCACATAAATCAGATACTTTTTAAACAAAAAACATAGATTCATAGTGAGTCACAGAGGGGTATACACACTACATAAGCATAGAATTGAGAATGACTTACACCCCAGTTGATAGCATCACTGTACAAGAGGTGACCAAAGAACTTGGCCACATTCCTCAGCTTGTTGGTCTCCAGTCTGTGGATGGTCTCATATTGCTCGATGAACATGTGTTGGAAGGGTTCCACATACTTCTTGTCCAGCTGACAGAAACGCTGCAACAAACAGAGTAGGTACTGAGTAGGTATCTATACAGGACCTACATTTCTTATGATCTCTTACCTCTAAGATACTCATAACTACAATACACTATTATTGGCCAATTGGTTGAAAATAAGACATGTGAGCTGATGTTGCAGAATGTATATCAAGATAAGGAGACCTACCTCTGAAAAGAGAGTTTACTTCATGCCACGAAATAAAGACGATTATATAGAGAGTTAATCCTTACATAAATAAAATAGAGCCATGGGCTCTGTAGCTCATCAGACTTTTGATAGAAATAGGTGTTGTGGTTTAGGCCATGGGGTCATGGGCAGTGTAGGAAAGATAGCCTGTCCCAACGTCCGAGTTATTCACAATCAAATAAAAAAGGCCCATTGCCCAATTGGGGTCAAGGGGTCACCGAACTTACAATTCAGAATCCCCATTGTCCAAGGAGTCTACACACAACTATTAAGCTATCAAGACCTTTTGGAACTGGAGAAGAAGATGAAAGTAGGATTTTAAGGTTTTGACCCCTGTGACCCCATTTGGGGTCAAGTGGTCACCAAACCTACAATTTAGAATCCCCAGTGTTCAAGGAGTCTTCACACAATTTTTCAGCTCTCTAGACCTTTTGGAACTGGAGAAGAAGATGAAATTAGTTTTTTTAGGTTTTGACCCCTGTGACCCCATTTGGGGTCATGGGGTCACCAAACCTACAATTTAGAATCCCCGTTGGCCAAGGAGTCTACACACACCTTTTCAGCTCTCTAGACCTTTTGGAACTAAGGAAAAAGATTAAATTAGGTTTTTTAGGTTTTGACCCCTGTGACCCCATTTGGGGTCATGGGGTCACCAAACCTACAATTTAGAATCCCCGTTGGCCAAGGAGTCTACACACACCTTTTCAGCTCTCTGGACCTTTTGGAACTGGAGAAGAAGATGAAAATAGGTTTTTCATGTTTTGACCCCTGTGACCTCATTTGGGGTCATGGGGTCACCAAACCTACAATTTAGAATCCCCGTTGGCCAAGGAGTCTACACACACCTTTTCAGCTCTCTAGACCTTTTGGAACTGGAGAAGAAGATGAAAATAGGTTTTTCATGTTTTGACCCCTGTGACCTCATTTGGGGTCATGGGGTCACAAAATCTACAATTTAGAATCTCCAGTGCCCAAGGAGTCTACACACAACTATTCAGCTCTCTGGACCTTTTGGAACTGGAGAAGAAGATGAAAATAGGTTTTTCATGTTTTGACCCCTGTGACCTCATTTGGGGTCATGGGGTCACACAATCTACAATTTAGAATCTCCAGTGCCCAAGGAGTCTACACATAACTTTTCAGCTCTCTGGACCTTTTGGAACTGGAGAAGAAGATTAAAATAGATTTTTAAGGTTTTGACCCTTGTGACCCCATTTGGGGTCATGGGGTCACGAAATCTACAATTTAGAATCCCCATTTGCCAAGGAGTATGCACATAAAATTTCAGCTCTCTAGAGTCATTGGTTCTGGAGAAGAAGTCGAAAAAGTGAAAAGTTTACGGATGGACGGACGGATGGACGGACGCCGGACGCCTTGCCATGCCATAAGCCCATCGGGTCTTTCAGACCTGATGAGCTAAAAAGAGGGTTTGCTGACTGATCACACATCTTCATAACCCTATTTTAAACATTAAATTGGTTAGTGTGATAGTGACCCATGAGCACTGACTTCTACAGAAAGCATAGTTGAGTAATCCTTAGCACAGTCTTAACATTGAATCATGCTCACTTAAATGCGACATCAGGGATTTATCAATGTTTACAAACGCTATTTCTTATAATTCTAAATAATGCTGTTTATAAGAAAGCTATTGTCTAGAAATTTATATTTTAAAAAAAAGGCTTTACTACGAAGGGTGTTTTCTCTGCTAATAAAAGGTAAAAGTAATAAATGAAAATCATGTGTTTAATATATATTTACATAAACAGGCTGCGTAGTGATAACCAAAAGCCAAGGAATCTATTGGTGCCTATTAATTCAGTAGGAATAGCCTGCTTACCTGTGCTAGGAGACCAAAGAACTTCTCATACGTTCTCAACTGAGCACAGCAGTCCAGAATCATGTTACACAGCTCCACCTGTAACCAACATTCATCAGATTAACTTTGAGAAAGAGATTCAAAGATGAAAATAATGAAGCTGAGACATCAGGTTATTCATTTTTAATATTTCAAATACACAGGAGAATAATATTTTGTTCAATGGGAGTGGGGAGATGTTTTAGAGTAAATGCTGAAATTTGACAAGGATAGAGGTTTTAAAGAAGACAGAATTCATGTTAAGAATCCATGAAGGCAATCTGAAAATCCTTTTCCTCCAAAGATTTTCACATTTTTCTATAAAAATTATTTCAAATTGGTTTTGAAAACAAACAAAGTCATTTTCATGACATGGAAGGCTATGAAGAGAGAGTGTGAGAGTACTTCTTGTCCAGGCTTCATCTCCATCTTGAGCAGCTTGTGAGCACACTCCTCGAAGTCAAGACTAGACTGGATGGTCAGGTAGATGATACGACGCAGGGCTACCAGGTTTGTCTCGGTGTTGTCAATAATCGTCTGCTTTGCCTCCTCGTCTGATCAACAAAAATAATTGTTACTCTCTACCTCCTGACCGTATACTTTGATTCCTTTCATAGAAGAAAGTGATGAACATTTTGCAATTGAGCACACAATTTCATTTGTTTGTGGCAAAATATTATCAATGACTGAAGTTTTTCATCAACTTTGTGACCCTTTAACATTATATTCATGTAATTGAAGATAGCAACTTTTTCAGAAAAATAATATCTTATCCATATAGATCTGTTTATATTTTAAATGTAAGTGGTAGTTTTGACCGAGGAGTATTAAACAAGGATTGAAGATGATTTTACAGGTAAGACTCCTGGTTATGTTCAACTAACAGACTTTTGTTAAACCTTGAAGTCATGGTTCTTGACAGAGAGAAAAGCTGGTATGATTTGTTCAGAACAGAAGTGATTGATAATGTTTTAGAATTATTGTAATCAGAACAAACCTTATTCATACATTTATTATACTACTGGAATGATAACAATTGACCATTATCATATTTACAATGCTTGTGCCCGTTACTATTGTTTGGCAGACAGTGTGGATAATACTGCTGAAAGTTTCATCAATTATGTTGATTTATTTCAAATATTAATCTAACATTAACAAATGAATCCTTGTGCATATTATGTTTCAATTTTAAACAATATCAGCAATAATTCAAAGATAAAGCAATAGTCAATGAAACTTGTTTTTTCGTATTAACTTTAGTTAACATTTAACCATTGGCCATAATCTTAGCAAACAGATATAAGTTCCAGATGGTTTCCGTTGCTTTTAGTAGAGGTCCTCAGATGCCCCCATCAGAGGCCACTGGGCCACCATTTGTGACTTATTCTCCCCAATGGCTAGGGTGTCTGTACACAAGATAGTAGGTTGTAGGGTGTTTTTTAGAAGATGAAAATATGCTTAAATGGCATGGATGCACATGCCCTTATAAGAGGCCATACAGTCACCAAATATATGATTAATAACACCAATTGGATACAAAACATTTCATCCTTTTAAGGCGTTAAATTCTGAAGAAGAAAATGAAATAGTTTATTTTAGACTGTGGGCCGTCACCCAGTTATCTGTTACAGTGCTGTCACATATCTGGTGAATACAAAGCAATGAATTTACAATGAAGTATGTATTTTTTACAACCCATTAAAATATTTTTCTGGTTGAATAACTTGCACATTAATTATCATTCAGGTTTAGAAAGTAAAATCAAATGCAGTAAATCTCCATGGCAGCATACACAATATTAACCAATCAGAACGCAGAGATTGGTCATTCTGTGCAGTACTACAACATGGCTGCCGCCATGGCAGAATGTTTATGTCATGTCATTGAGAATGAGTTGGGCGAATTACGTTCATTTACGGACACTACATGGACTAAAGTAAGTGAATGTGCTTCTATATGGAAAGGACTTGATGGAATTGAGAAATCTGTGGCTGAGAAATTTGACATAACTTGTAAAAACACTTCTAGTTTTCATATGAAATGCTACCAAAAATTTACTGACAAGACTCGCATTGAGAGAGCTTTGAAGAGGAAAGAGAAGGGCTATTTAGTTAAGGATGAGAAAGTGTCGACTCCTAAAAGGCGTAAATTAACCCTGAGGTCTGATTTTGGGTCTGAATTTCCAAATAAAACTGACAGAAGATCTATTCATGTTTTACCTAAACAGTGTCTGATTTGTAGGAGAATCAAATACATCAAAGACAGAAATTATAAAAGAAAGATTGAGAGATTGATCACACAGCCATGAATGAAGTTTTAGGAGGGTTAGGAGAGGCATTGATAGGCATTCATGCCTTCACAGGGTGTGATAGCATCAGTGCATTCCGAGGAAAGGGAAAGTCAAAAGCTCTCAAACTCATGATTGCAAATGCACACTACAAATCAGCATTCTCTTTACTAGGCCAAGAGTGGAGTGTCTCAGACAGTTTACAAGAACAGTTAGACAAGTTTGTCTGTGACTTATATGGCTCAAAGGAATGTGTCTGTGTCGACGATGTCCGATATAAATGTTTGAGGTTTGGCAATGTCACTGACATAACAATGCCACCAAACAGTGACAGTTTAAAACTTCATATCAAGAGGGCAAATTACCAGGCAAAGGTATTCCGAAGCTGTGTCATACAGAATATTTCAGCCCCCTCAACACTGGACAATGGGTGGAAACAAAATGACAAAGGCTTAGGGATTATTTGGAACATATTGCCAATTGCACCAGATGACATTCTCCACAATATCAACTGCAAATGCCACAAAAGTTCCTGTAATTCCTCAAAATGTTCTTGTAAGAGGAATGGGGTGTCCTGCACAGTTTTGTGTAGATGTTTGAACTGTCAAAATCAAAAGGTGTTGAAAGCGGATGCAGATGATACAAATACAGACATTGACTCGAGTGATGATGACTGATTTACATGATAGTATGTAAATATGGATATGATATGGATACAGATATGGACTGTACAGTTTTGATCAAACCTTCAAGTAGTTCATATATTCCACAATGTTGATAAGTCAATCTTGTACATATGAAATGACATTGTGGGCTGCCTTTTTCAGGCTATATTGACTGTAAATATGTGTTTAAATCATCAGCATTAAGCCTTGTATTTGCTCATATATTCCACAATGCTGATTATTCAATCTTGTACATATGAAATGACATTGTGGGCTGCCTTTTCAGGCTATATTGACTGTAAATATGTGTTTAAATCATCACCATTAAGCCTTATATTTGCTCATATATTCCACAATGCTGATTATTCAATCTTGTACATATGAAATGACATTGTGGGCTGCCTTTTTCAGGCTATATTGACTGTAAATATGTGTTTAAATCATCAGCATTAAGCCTTTTATTTGCTCATATATTCCACAATGCTGATTATTCAATCTTGTACATATGAAATGACATTGTGGGCTGCCTTTTTCAGGCTATATTGACTAAAGATGTTTTTAAATCATCAGCATTATTCCTTGTATTTGCTCATATATTCCACAATGCTGATAAATCAATCTTGTACATATGAAATGACATTGTGGCTGCCTATTTGAGGACAAATGATTATTTTGACAGATTTTAAATGAAATATCCTTCCACAAAATGTAATATGAAATTTACTATATATTTTAAACAGATAAATGTACTGTAAATTGGTCATTTATGTTGGAGAATAAAATTATCTGGACAATGCTGTTCTTGAATTATGACACATGTATGATGATCATAGGAAGCGTCCCCATTTGATATTTTGTTAAATATTAAAATTATTTGGTTTTTACTAGACATTAATAATATATTGTTACTCCCAAAACTATTATAAACAGCTATCTGTCTCCATTATATTATATTGTCTTTATACAATTTTTTTTATTGTTATCGAGGAAATTATGTAAAGTTCATATCAACAGAAAAAATATCCCCCCCCCCCCCCCCCCAACCATATATAAATGTATGATTATGAAACTTGAATTATTTTAATTTTTTTACCAATATTGAGTAATCACTAATTTAGGGAAAAAATGATTAAGAATCATTATATTTGCAAAATACAAAATTACATTATACAGGTTGTTGCACCCAGACTAAAGCCATTGGTCTCTGGTCCAAAATCTTTGAAGGGGGTACCCCTCTTCCAGGACCTGTAGTTGATTAATGTGCAACTTATGAACCAGAAATTTTTTGTTTCTTAAAGAGCACATCCTGGGCAACATTTTGATATATAGTTCTGGTATTCACCAAATATGTTGAAGCACTCTCCTTTTTCTAGGGCCCTACAGATTTCGGCCCATGGTCTATTTGGGCATTTAAGGGCCACGGAGTTACCAAATCTATAATATAATAATGAATTCTTAATACTGAGATTGTACATATGATTACAGCCTTCTAGGGGTTTTTGTGATGAAGAAGATGTAATGCAATTTTTCGACATGGAGGCCTTAAGAGTTTCAAAACCAACAATATGATATGCATTGGCTAAGGTACTTATACATAAGATTTTAGCCTTTAGTGTTTCTATTTAGGGACAAGAGATTAACAAAGGATCACTAAAGTGATGATTTTTAATTGCCTTTGGCATAACATACATAAAATTTCAGCCTTCCAGAGAAGAACATGAAAACAGCTTTGCAAGGCAGGCACCCCCTGATGCTGATAGTGGGATAGATTGAGTAAAATGATCATTTTCTGCTTTGATCCAAGCAGGACAACTGATCAATAGAATAAGTGATGACTGGCAAGGATCAGTAAGGGGTAAAATAGAAATGGCATCAATTGTAAATAACACGAAAACAGGTGACCCATGAAAACAGGTTATTCAATGGTATTTTCTCCTGAGTGTTGTTGATTAATGCCTGCTTGATTGATTTGGTAAGGCATTTTACCAAAAATTGGACATAAATAACGTACCCTCCTCGTCACTGTCCCCCTCACTGCTGGAGCCCGACCCACTCTCATCCCCCTCCTCGTCAGAGCTCTCCTCATCCAGGATCTCTGCAGGTCAGATATTACACGCATCAAGAAGTATTCATATATGAAAAACAGGATAAACATCTACAAATAGCTCTGAAATTGATGTTTCATGCAAGCATATCTAACCACAGCATTCTACCTTTAGTCAAAATCACTGATTGCAACAAACATATGTCAAATGCATGAGTGCAACCAGTACACAGAAGTCAACAATGCCACAACACTGTATTGTTCAAAGGTTCCAACTCATTTACATATTAAGCCATTACCATCTTGCATTTATACAATATTTTATAGGATCTACTATAGAAGTTATGTGATCAAATCAACATATAACTGCATGATATGCATTTTCTTGAATATTGTCCATCCAACTTACCTCGCTTCAGGGACCGATACTTGTCTTCATTTTCTAGGTAGTCAGGATCTGCTCTGAATACATCTGCAGAAAAATATACATCAATTGAAATTTGAAATTGGATGCAGATTTTTTCCCAACTCGCATTGATAGATTTCCGAAAATACAAGAATTGTTATTATTAAGCACATCATATAAAAAAAACATGGGTCAATAAGGACTGTGTACATTGGTAAACTAGGCCTGTGTATTGGTTTACTTGAACTGTGTATTGGTTTACTGGGACTGTGTATTGGTTTACTTGAACTGTGTATTGGTTTACTGGGACTGTTTATAGGTAAACTAGGCCTGTGTACATTGGTAAACTAGGACTGTGTATAGGTTTACTCAAACTGTATTGGTTTACTGGGACTGTTTCTAGGTAAACTAGGACTGTGTACATTGGTAAACTAGGACTGTGTATAGGTTTACTCAAACTGTGTATTGGTTTACTGGGACTGTTTCTAGGTAAACTAGGACTGTTTCTAGGTAAACTAGGACTGTGTATAGGTTTACTGGGACTGTGTGTACAGGTAAACCAGGACTGTGTGTACAGGTAAACTAGGACTGTGTGTAGGTAAACAAGGACTGTCTATAGGCAAAGACTGCGTATAGTTTTGCCACGACTGTGTATAAGAAAACTAGGTCTGTGTGTAAAGGTAAACTAGGACTGTTTGTACAGGTAAACTAGCACTCTGTATATGATTTTGGTTTTACGGGACCGTGTATAGGTGACCTATGCCTGTACATGTGTATAGGTGAAGTATACTGTGTGCATAGATGGACAAGGACTGTGTGTATAGGTGAACTAGGACTGTGTATAGGTGAACTAGGACTGTGTATAGGTGAAGTATACTGTGTGTATAGGTGAAGTATACTGTGTGCATAGATGGACAAGGACTGTGTGTATAGGTGAACAAAGACTGTGTGTATAGGTGAACTAGGGCTGTGTATAGGTGAAGTATAATGTGTGCATAGATGAACAAGGACTGTGTGTATAGGTGAACTAAGCCTGTACATGTGTATAGGTGAAGTATACTGTGTGCATAGATGGACAAGGACTGTGTGTATAGGTGAACAAGGACTGTGTGTATAGGTGAACTAGGACTGTGTATAGGTGAAGTATACTGTGTGCATAGATGAACAAGGACTGTGTGTATAGATGAACTAAGCCTGTACATGTGTATAGGTGAAGTATACTGTGTGTATAGGTGGACAAGGACTGTGTGTATAGGTGAACTAAGCCTGTACATGTGTATAGGTGAAGTATACTGTGTGTATAGGTGGACAAGGACTGTGTGTATAGGTGAACAAGGACTGTGTGTATAGGTGAACTAGGACTGTGTATAGGTGAAGTATACTGTGTGCATAGATGAACAAGGACTGTGTGTATAGATGAACTAAGCCTGTACATGTGTATAGGTGAAGTATACTGTGTGCATAGATGGACAAGGACTGTGTATAGGTGAACTAAGCCTGTACATGTGTATAGGTGAAGTATACTGTGTGCATAGATGGACAAGGACTGTGTGTATAGGTGAACTAAGCCTGTACATGTGTATAGGTGAAGTTTACTGTGTGTATAGGTGGACAAGGACTGTGTGTATAGGTGAACTAAGCCTGTACATGTGTATAGGTGAAGTATACTGTGTGTATAGGTGGACAAGGACTGTGTGTATAGGTGAACTAAGCCTGTACATGTGTATAGGTGAAGTATACTGTGTGCATAGATGGACAAGGACTGTGTGCATAGATGAACAAGGACTGTGTGCATAGGTGAACTAGGACTGTGTATAGGTGAAGTATACTGTGTGCATAGATGAACAAGGACTGTGTGTATAGGTGAACTAAGCCTGTACATGTGTATAGGTGAAGTATACTGTGTGTATAGGTGGACAAGGACTGTGTGTATAGGTGAACTAAGCCTGTACATGTGTATAGGTGAAGTATACTGTGTGTATAGGTGAAGTATACTGTGTGCATAGATGGACAAGGACTGTGTGTATAGGTGAACAAGGACTGTGTGTATAGGTGAACTAGGACTGTGTATAGGTGAAGTATACTGTGTGCATAGATGAACAAGGACTGTGTGTATAGGTGAACTAAGCCTGTACATGTGTATAGGTGAAGTATACTGTGTGCATAGATGGACAAGGACTGTGTGCATAGATGAACAAGGACTGTGTGTAGGTGAAGTATACTGTGTGCATAGGTGAACTAGGACTGTGTGCATAGATGGACAAGGACTGTGTGCATAGATGAACAAGGACTGTGTGCATAGGTGAACTAGGACTGTGTGTAGGTGAAGTATACTGTGTGCATAGATGAACAAGGACTGTGTGCATAGGTGGACAAGGACTGTGTGTATAGGTGAACTAGGACTGTGTGTAGGTGAACTAAGACTGTGTGTATAGGTGAAGCAAGACTTTGTGTGTAGGTGCACTTAGACTGCGCGGGAAAAGGTGAACTAACTGAGTAGATCCTCTGATTGTCCGGCATCCTCAAGCGTGAGCAGGTGCGTGAACTGGTCTGCCTCCTCCACAAGGTCAAGGTCATCGATCACCGCCTGATGGTCCTACAACATCACAAAATAATAACACATTATACTAATATTCTAGTTATAGTTTAGTTTAACATCTTTTGGTAAGTTGCTTGGAATCGAACCCCAATCTCACTGGTGACAAGTGGACAGGCTACCAAAGGAGCAATGTATCCAGTCATACAGTATGGCAAACACACTTTTGACCAGAGAACATCAAGATTCAATCCTTTTATAACCTCAAATGTACTATCAAAAAAACATGCAGACACATTGGGTAAGTACTACAATATTTTCTACACAAACTCTAATATTGTTTGTGTGGGGCACAGTATATTGAGAAGGGCGAGTAGTATCAAAATTTCCCTTTTACTGAAAGTCAAACAATTTAAATATAGGATACCAATCTAAGTGAACAATTATGTTAGTTGGTTGACATGATAACTGGCCCTGGTTATTACTTAACAAGCAACTGGTTACGATAATTCCTGTTTTACCTTGAAACCATCCTTCCTGATAGCGAACATGACCTCCACCATGTACTGAACTCTTGTGTCAATCTGACCCTCGTGCAAGATGTTCCGCAGTCTGTCAAAGATTGCTGAAAAACATAAAATTTGAAATTAAAATAAACAACATTTGTACTCAGCTCCGTCGACATTTTTTTCCACTGGAAAGTGAAAGTCAGTTGTAGGAACTAAGCAATATCAGGTAAATCAAAATAAAAAACATAGAATAAAGTAATTTGAGAGAAAAACCTCTGTTAGAATTGATCTTGATGCCAACTTTGAAATCATACAACAGCAAAGAAACTTTCAATCCTCAGGAAGTACTTAAGTCATATTCATTGCAAGACTGAATTTTACTAAAGAAATTTGAAAGGAGGTCATTTCTGAACATGTAGATACTCACGAATTAACTAAAGATACTACAACAAACCCACCATTTATGCCTCTTGGTGAGACTTCAGACAGCTTCTGCCCACACTCTTTGAGAAAGCCAATAGCGACCTCCACTGAATCATCTGTTGGGTTCTCCAGGAGGAGGGTAAGAATTTCAAGGGAGATAACTTCATGGGCAACTTGTTGGTTTACAAGGTGAGCAATGAAACGTGTTGCAGACAGACATATAGTCTTGTCGTTTCTTTTGAATCCTCTTTTAAACTGAAGTATCAGACGACGTAGGATCAACTCTCCATTTTGTGGGAACTGTAGGCACAAAAAAGAATATTCACTTTTAAAAAAATGTTATTTTTATATTAAGTAACTAATCATTTTGAAATTTATATGTATCTATATAATATATTTTCTAAAATTGTATGGTTTAGAATTTGTACAACTGAAAATCTGGATACCATAAAAGAGAGAGTAAAAATAGTTTTTAAATAAAGTGCACTTATGGGATAAAAAAATAAACAAAAAAACTTTTTGAATTTTTTTTTTCTAAGAATGGAATTATAGATAAAAAAAGAAAAAGATGATCTATTCAGGTTTAGTTTCCATAAAAAAGCATCGTTGTTGCTGTATCTATTTTTGAACATGAAAAACCTTCATCTATCTACCTTTGTGTTGATAATGGCGACCAGAGCTGCATAGACATGAGTAAAAGTTGGAGACAACGTTTGGGCTTGAATCACTGAACGGGCCAGGAGACCCCTGGAACAAAACAATTTTAGGTAAACTCACAGCATCTAATAAAATGATTCAGAATCTTAATGTTTTAGAAATAAAAATCATTTGCCTGATTGACCCCATGCACGTACAAAGTAAATAGGGAACTAAGTAAATAAGTTCCAAAGTACTTCCAAGAACTAAAAGAAAAGGAACATTTCTACTCTGATACCAAATGCTCTATGCACGAGCACAAATGTAATTCATTCCATTACTAAAGCAACATTTTACAAAGGTTTTCTTCATGATATTGACAAATTAATCTCACCTTCCACGGACAATGTTTTCTTGGAACAACTCCTTGACAATGGAGATGATGTTTGAGACGTTGACTTTGTTGATGAGACCATTGATGCTCTTCTTCAGCGCTTCCCACGAGATACGCTGGTATTCAACACTGTACACAACAAAAGATATTGTGAGATGTGATGAACAATTGCACCAATGTAGTGTAGTCATATAACTTAGAAGACAGGAGCTCAAGATCTTTTCATAGCAAATTAACATCAAGTCATGGAGGAAGGAATATATGATTTTATCATTATTAATTTATTTGAGTGCTTGGAAATAAGTCATGGTACTAAATGAAGGAATTAAAAGATTCTTTCATTATATGGGTTTGGAATTTAATCACAGCTCTTGGTCTGAAGGACAAATAAAATTCGGTCATCTGACTGGCAATCGACTGACTTGGCATACAACTCCACAATAAACACTGCTAGTATTTGAACCAAGGTGTTTTGTTTCCCATCCTATCTCACCTGCTTTTGTCTGTGATCTGTGCCTGCATCATGCGTAGTTTGGCAGGTGGGATGTAGGCACCGCCGGTACGTCCTGTCAAGGCTGCCACGCCATCAGCCTTGGCTTTCTTGGGTGCTGGCTGCTGATCACTTGATGTCGCATTGGCATTCACATTTAGCTCATCTACTCGTCTTTTACGGGAATCACTGAACACATGATAAACATCAAATAAATTTCATGGAACAACACTTTTTGTCATTGTCAACCAACCAAACTCAAACATGATTGACTTAATCTATATAGTTTTGTTAAAGTATTTGTTTGCATACTTAAACCATTAGTCAATGGGGGAGGGGAATTAATTGCTTGGTATGATAATTCATACTGTTAAATTTCTTACCCTTCATCTTCCCTGAGAGAATTTCTGTCCCGATTTCTTCTGTCATTCCTATCTCCTCTATCATCGTTATTGCGATCAGCCTCTCTCTCAATTCCCCAAGTACCACGATGATCCCCCCTGCCATCACTCCTCCTGCCCCGATCATCTCGCCTGTCTCCTCTTCCGTCTTCTCTCCATCTTTGATCTCTTCCATCTCTCAATCCTCGTCCATCCTCTTCTCTTCTCCCATTCCTTCTGTTGTCTCTCTCAATACTCTGATCGCGATCATTTCTTCTTGACCGCCTGTCCCGGGTATCAATTTCTTCTCTTCCCTCTCTCCTTTCCCTCCTAGAACCAACATCACCATTTTCTCTTCTTCCATTCCTCCCCTCTTCACTTGCTCGCTGGACTTCTTTCCTGACATACTCTTCATCTGAGTCATGCCTCCGGCGACTCTCAACTTGTCTGTCTTTACTAACCTCATGATGACTGGTCCTGACGGCTATCTCACTCTTCCTCTTGGGCGGAGATTCGTCATCACTTTCACTACTCTCACTGCTATCGCTGCTGTCGTCTGGACTATCTGAGCTGTCACTTGAGCTGTCCTTACTGTCCGCCTGCGACTCATGCCTTTCTTTTCTCCTTTTTGAGTTTTTCTTACTGCTTATCTGGTCATCTGAGCTTCTCTCAGTTCTCTTTCGCTGGTCATCACTGTCCTCATACTTATCATTTGCATCTCTTTTACTTTTACCAGATTTCTCATTCTCTTTTTTCGATAGCATCTCTGCCTCTTCATCTTTTCGTCTTTTCTTTCTTTTTTCTGACTCCTCTTCTTCCCGTGTTCTTTTCCTCTCTTCCTTTTCATCCTTTTCCTTCCTCTCTTGTTCTTCTCTTTCATTCCTCTCCCGTTCTTCTCGTTCTCTTATCTCTTTCTCCTCTATTTCCTTTCTTTCTTTTTCTCTCATTTCCCTTACTCTTTCTTCCTTTTCCCGCCTTTCTTTAGCTTCTTTCTCTTTCTTTTCCTGTTCCTTTTCTTTTCTTTTCCTTTCCTTCTTTTCCTTCTCAGCTCTTTTTTTCTCATTTTCTCTTCGTTCTGCTTCCTCTTCTCTCTCAAATTCATCATCATTGTCATCACCAAGCTGTACCAGTTGAACCCTGTAACAACGTTACAATGCAAGTTCAAGTCTGCAACTGTTCATGATGCGGTGATGAGAACTTATTTACATCCTACAAACATGAAACTGAAAATTATCTCTGATCACAAATTTAAAAGCCTCACAATTCCATGACAAAGTATTGTTGATCAGTTTCAGGATTTATCATTTTTTAATTTGTTCATATAGTCTATCACAACAACAAAAGTAAAACTGATAAAATTACAGGTTCCTTTTTCATTTCATATGAAGAAAAATAATAATAACAGTTCATCAAAACAACAGCCACTTTATTATAAGATCTATCATGGACATGAGTGATTTTTCTTTTAAATCATTTTAAGTAAACTCAGACATTGAGACCCTTTTATAAATTGATAACCAGAAACGAGGTGAGGTGAGATGGAGTTTAACGACGCTTTCAAGAGTTTTTCACTTTTATCACGGCTGCTAGTATTATTGCAGGGGAAAAGCCCGCAACACCATTGTGGCTATACAATTCGGTGAAACCTGCGAGCAACGGCTGGAACTAGCGAACCATGGGTGGTACTGCGCTGAATTTCAGTGTAGCATTGCACAACCAGAAGGAGCAAGAATCTTTAACTATAAAAGTATCTTACCTTTCATCGTCATTGTCCTGTCTTTGTTTACTCTGCAAAACAATGAGAGCACATTATCATATTTTCATTGGAAAAGAATAAAAGCAAAACATACATCCACTCAAGTGAAACATATCTTCATAATTTCTCAGAAGCTCAGAAAAATAAGAATTATCTGTATCCAGTGAGGGGGAAAAGGATGAAAATTTTTGCCTGTGTGTATTTTCTTATGTAGATTATCATCAGGTTTGAAGGCATTGGATGCAACAGTTATTATATAGATATTGCGAAAATTAAAACTTTTAAAAAGTGGTAAAAGTGTAATATTTGATGTGAAATAATGCCAAAGTCACTGATAGTGGCTGAAGAATACAGAAGTTCTCTAATATTGACTACCGCCAAATTCAAAGACATCGGGTCAAATCGTCAAAGTGTGAAGCAATCTTGAAATTAAAGCGTTGGTCAACACAACAATTACTGGCTGCATAATGTATAATGAGATTTCAAGGTAACTAGGACATCACATATTCGTGTATACACATGGACATATGATGCTGAATACATAGTCCCAAATGCTGGGAACCATAGCATCAACAGCAACAGCATTCAATAATCACCATATTAATCATATGTGAATAATACAACATTTTCATTCACAATTAAAGTGCATGAAAAGCAAGTGCTGAACAAAAATTTAACCTCATTCAAGGTTCATGTTACAATTTTGAGTGTTATAAAAATCTGGTCCTTTGGGAATCAATATAAAAGAGGGAAAAGTCTAAGTGAACATTACACCAAGAAATAATAAAAATACCTGAGTGGCATTTTCTCTTTCTTCCTCCTCATCAGTTGTCCTGACTTCCCCACTTTCACGATCACTTTCGTCTGAGTGCTGCCTGTCTCTACTAGTTGTTGCATGCTTTCTTTTTGACTCATTGTCACTCAAATCAGAGTCAGAAGAAGATGAAGATGAAGATCGTTTAGGCGCTTTCTTTTTCTTCATTTTCTGTTTCATTGATTTTTTTGCACTATCTGAGCTGCTTTTCCGTTCAGGATTATTATTTTCTTCATTTTCAGACGTGCTTTGGCTTTGTCTTTTGCCTGTTGACTTCCTTTGTTCAGATGATCTATTCACATCTCTTCTCCTGTCATCTGGCCCAGGTTCATCATTACTTGAATCATGATAGGTTTTTTTTTTAATAATTTCCCCTCTGGATCTTGATGCCCTTTCTGTAGATTTAGCAGAATCAGATGAATGTCTTCTCTGTTTTGCAGATGGTCTAGGACTAACAGATTTTTCTTCGCGTCTTGTGGACTTTTCCTTAGAATATCGAGACGAATCTTTTTGTCCTCTATCAGAAGGAGGACTCTTTATCCTTCTCTCAACAGATGGAGATTTCTGTTTCCTACTTCTGTCAGAGTCTTGGCTATGGGGTCTTTCATCTCTGACATTTTGTCTTTCGCCACGATTTGATTGACGTTGTTCTTTGCGATCTGATTGCCGTCGATTTCCACGATCTGATTGACTTCTTTCTCTATCAGACACATCTGATCTTTTCCTGCTAGCATCAGGACTTCTTACAGACTTATCCTCTTTTGTATGTCTTGATCTATTACTTGAACCACTTGATTCTCGAGGACTTTTCAGTTTCCTCTGTTTCTCAGAGACAGAACTACTCCCATCTGAACTTCTTGTTGATCTTCTCCTTGCTAGATCTTTTGATCTATCAGGCGTCTGTTGATTGTCAGAGCTTGAGGACGAGTCACCATCAGATGAACTGCTGTCTGTACTACTGTCTGAACTTGTGGCAGAGTTATTGTCTGCCGGTCTCCGCCGACTCTGACTTTCTTCACCTGATGAGCTCTCACTCTCAGAGATGTTGCTTCTACAAGTACATAAATAATAAATTCTGTCACTTGAAATATAAAGTGTATGAGCTTGATTTCAAATCTGTTCTTCACTCTCATTAAACCTTTAAACTAATGACAACATATGGATAAAAAAGAGTAACTCGCTTAATCACAAACTCTCGTCCGGTGAACAAGGAAAAATCCTAAACAATCATGACTTAGACAAAAAAAACTTATTTCGATAAAATAAATGTGTAACGATGAATAAAATATTGTCACATGTGAGTGGAAAAGTCTTACTTGGTCAAAATCTATATATTGAGTAATAGGGGAAAACATGTTCCGAGTGTATACACATTTACATGTTTGTCGACAATATCTGGTCACAATTAGAACAGTGTGTGACAAACCGATAAAATGTATTCAAAGTACCTTTTTGGCATAATAACTACAATAATATGACTTTATAAACGAATTCCTCGCGTCCAATGTTTCAGCCTGACCGGAAGTCTCGTTCTTTCACGCGATTGAACACTGTCGTTTGTACATAACTTGACATGTCACTAAAACGGAAAATGATGACGAACTTTGATCTAGTTGCTGTTGTCGTGCGTCGAGTGAAGCTTACAAAATTTATAATGATGAAATTCAAAAATAAACATCATCTTTACGTCCCATTTATCATTTTACAAATACGTTCGGCGTTTCATTTGACGAACTGCAGATTGTGCAGTTTAGTGGTTAATATAAGTTAAATTTCTTTTAAATTAAGATCGATAGTCCGTATTATTTAAAGCAGCGTTATAACGGGTCCGATGTAAGACACACTAGTTGTATAATCTATCACACAATAGCAACTCCTTACTGTCCTGCTCACTACATTTGAAAAGGTTTTGTAATTAGCAATCTGTAATTAAATGGTAATTAAGTGTCATTTCAGCTTTGGCTGTTTTTCAATAATCATTGAAATCGATACATATGTCATAAAACTTGCGTATTAGATTGCGTATCTGACACTGACAATTGCACTCCAAAGTCTGATGACTCGTTGTACAAATACTGGTTTTAAAAAGTTATATCAGATACAAACCTCTGCATTTTACCAGCCAGGATAAACAAAATTCGACTGAATAAATTTCAAGTAAAACAGCGTCGATAACTAGAACATTTTGGATCAGGGTAATCAAAATCAAAAGCCAAAATATAACTTAGGAGTTAGTTACAGTTACCACTTTTCTGATTCTAATGCAAACTATATAAAAGTGACACAGTATTTTTCATGATTTTTAATTTGGCTTTAATAAGAGACAGCATACCTTATGGAGTTAGGTTAAAACTGCTTCCCTAAACGTGCATATTTATCTCTAAAATGTCAAAATTAGACTATGATATTTTCTTTGTTTTCGCTGATAATAGGAAAACGGCCCTATAAATGTTAAGCATTCGAAATTTTGTGTACCAATTAACGTCTTTATCAGTTAAATGATCTACTTAACACTATCAAACAATGTTTGTATTTGTGTCTGCATTAAATAACTTTCCGAAATTACGTTTGAATCATTGACGCGCGCTACTGTCCTGTTTTCGATCACAAATCGTAACATTAACGCGTTTATTGTCACGATACTGTACAAATAAGCACTAGGATTCTGATTTTCTGAAACAACCACTACTTCTCGATAAAATGACACCCTTTATGAAGTTTGAAATATTTTACTCCAGCAACATACTCTGTGCCCCTTTAATTCTGACGATGGATAACCAAGCCAGGGAGAGTGTATATATTTTGATATTTTTTACAATTATCCAAGTTTGATTTACACATAGGTATAGCTGCATATAATTTATAATACTGAATACGTCATGAAATAATACTTAAATTGGTCCGAAGTCTCAATCATCAACACTATTAACATATCGTCACAAAAAACGAACGGGCAAGGCGATTTGGGTATGACAAAAGGAAGGTAATGAAAAATGTTACCAATATTTTGGGAACAAGATGAGTAGAAATTGGACAGGTTTTTTCGAATACCAAGTATATCTCATCTTGTGAAATATATAAGGAAAATGTTTACATTCATGGCTGCTCAATTTCTGGAATATCTTCAAAACCCGTCATGAAATAAATGAATGATATTCGAATGAAAAGGATCCAATCCATATGAAAATGCTTGTCTTCGAGTAACTCAGGTTTAGAGAAATGAAAACAAACGACCTCCTAGATAATATTCGAATTTATTTTTGATAGGACAACCGGATGTCAATAGTTTCTAACATAGCCTTATTTCTGATGACACAGAGCCCCCCACTTTTTGCCCAAAAGTAATTAAAGAGTTGTAGTTGTGAAACGAAATCCTGTATCCGCCCCTAGAACAGTGTCTGCTCGTGGTCTGTTCCATTCCGTTTTCGTGGTGAATTTCTCAAAACTGTAAACCGTGTCTACATTGAAAGAAATGTGCAGAAGTACAATATACAATATATTTTTTTCAAATTAATGAAATAAGGATTTTCATGTTATGCTTATTACTTATTGAACAATACAAAATGACATGTGTTGCAATGCTCTCTTCAAGGTCTGTGCATTTCTACATCAGTTGGCGAGATATACATATTGTATTCGACTACAGAAATCAAACATCCTTTGAAAATCAGCTGAATCAGTGCTTTCTACGTTAAAGTATATAAGTATAAACGCCGGGTTCATGAATCTGTGCTGAAGGACAACCGAAATATCAATGTGATAACATAAAAGTGTAAACGCTCATACCTGCGAAATGAAATATCAACATGCTTGTCAATAATTTCAATTACTTATCGACTAAACAATGCTAACGTTAACATAATGTGTATTATTTTAACATGGCCGACCTGTCAATCAAACTTCCTGCGTCTCATGATGAGGAGCCGCTCTAATTACATGCCAAATTAGTGCCTCTACAGACAATAATTCAATCCGTTTATATGATAGATAATCCGCTCCCTCCTGCGCCTTGTACCTCACAGGATCCATAGACCTAACACAGTGCTATATTTCATCATTTTATTTGTATAATATTCTTCATGACAGAACTGGTGTCTAGATCTTGATATATTACATTCGGTTATTCGGTTATACAAATAAAATGATGAAATATAGCACTGTGTTAGACCTGTCATGGGGTTTTTAAATGAATATCTTATTTTGATATGTTTTGTTTTCCTTCACACTAAGGACAAATTAACGCAGAAACGATTGTTAATAGTTTTGAGATGAATCAACGTTTCTGTAAAATTCACAATTTTATGGATTACAGATTTTAAAAAAGAAACATTGTGGCAAAGGAAGGATATTAATTGCATAATTGTTTAAAAATACAAAAATTAATCACTCTTTGAACGTTTTAATTATCTGCGCTGAGAAACAAAATATCTTAAATATCAAACTACAAAATGATTAAACTCGGTCGTTTTCAATGAATTCAATCATTTTGGGATCTTTGTCTGATAGCAAATTTGTATATGTTCTTTGTGTTAGAATATAAACAATAAGACTCATGTATAATACATAGGTTCACTTCTTCTGAACATGACAACACAAAAATCACCAAAATAAATTATACGAAAGTGTACTATGAAATCTTAATAAGGTTCATAAGGAAAGAATAAAAGTTATTTACGTTCAAAGGTTTCTTTTACTGGGGAAAAAGGGGTTCTCATTTCGTTTCAGGCCGTCAGAATTAAAGTTTTCGACTGTCGAATCAACCAATCGGCGAAAGCCTACGGTGAATATTCCCGCCAGATCCAACTAAAGAGAGGCAAACTTCTAAGTGTTGTCAGATGTGGAAATGTAGTTTGAAGTACACATCTCAGTGAAAAGTACTTGATCGGCAATATCTTTGCGTCTGGTAAGTAAAAGCTTATCCCACTATGATTTCTTAAAATTGAACTAAGATTTACCTTTGCATATAACCCAGATCCCAAAATTTCTTGAAGGCTTCGTAGCCAGAAGCCAAAACACCTGCCGCATCTAAAAATAGACAATCGCCATCAGGTCACTGGACAGTCGACGCTGGTCATTGCATATTTTGACGAAAAGTTTAAACATAGGTCGCACTTTTACCCACAAGACGATTTGTCTTCAACCTCCACGAACAAGGCTTTGAAAAAGGTTTAATGTGGTCAGTGTTAAACACTTGTACTTTGTTGTGTTGGAACCCTAATAAAGGTGTAGGCCTTGTGTGGAAACATTTCTAGACCTATTCAAAGAAAATCTATTTTACTTAGGAAATCTTTTTAAATCAATATTTTAATTACAGTGGTATAACAGTCTACGTATAAAAGCAGATGCAAGGTTAATTAATTATCTAGCTAAAATCATCATGATCATTGAGAGCTCGAGGAAAAAAATTCATGTTTATTTCAAATGAACAACTTGTTGCATTTGGAATATAGATTTCTGAAAAGTTTTTATTTTGCTTTCAGAACAGTAACATAACACCAAAATGGCTTCCCAAGTTCAGAGACGATTGGACATGAACTTTCCTGTCCGGAAAAACACAAGACTAAGAGCCAAATCGGAAAACCAAGCCGACGCACAAGTTAACATTTCACCAAGAAAAAGGATCTCTAGAAGTAAAGGTGAGTCAATTTGATATAATTGTTGAATTATTCAATGTTTTAACATTTGTGCAGTTCAGGGATTGGAAAAGACACCTTTGACAATGGGCCATATTTAGGGCTTTTAATCATTTTCAGAATTTTGAATGGGTCATTCCTCTTAGTAGCAATGGTAAAAAATTTAATTTGAATGGGCCATATTTTCATTCAATGTGCAAAATGGCCCATGGCCCCTGCCTTTCCCAATCCCTGTAAGTTGATCCAGCAACATCGGTGTTAAACATACCTATCTTTTTAACTTGTAAGAAATGTATCTTATAAAACCTATTTCTTAATGATTTTGAAAAGAAAGATTACTATTAATTACTTTTTCAGTTGCTGACGAGAATGTTCCAATGTCGTGTTCACCAACAAAAAAGAAGAAAGAATCTGCTAGGATGACTCGCGCTAGAGCAAGAGAAACACCGGTGAAATCCTCGCTCATGTCTCAGTTCAATAAGGAGAAAAAGAAAGAAACAGAAAGAGGTTGGTCTTTTCTATTGAAAACTTACACTCATTGCATTGACTCAGCAATGCCACTAATGGATGGAGTATTGCTAAAGCCAGTGTCGCACCCAGGCCGTAGATTTCAGGATATGCACTATTTCATATATCTCTCGCTTATCTATAAATAATGTGGGGGAGTAATTGTGCATAAGAACATTTATTCCTTCACTCAGGACATACAACTGTGCAACCTACCTTGATAATTTTATTTTAAAACATTTTGCATACTATAATTAATGATAATAATACCTTATCAATGAACTTTGTTTATGTTAACAATCAGAAAAGTCACTTTGTTTTTCTGATACAATGGGAAACTCTCATTATAGTATTACTTGCTCAATGAAACAAGATAAACATTATGATAATAGCACTTCTGAATGTATGACGTGCACATTGGATCTTTCTGCTTAAATGATGGCAAGCGTTTAATAGTTTCGTCTTCTAAATTGTTTGCTATTGAATAAGGTGAAAATGCCTAAAACAAAGCACATTATGGATTTTTTAGGATATAATACCAATTTTTCAATTCTGATTCTACTCAATAATATATAAATGAAGACATTCCATAATATGAAACTTGAAATCTGGTTCATTTCAGACAACAAGCATTCCGCTGTCTTCACATCACCGGGAAAATCAAGGTCAGAGAAAATGACACAACTTCTCAGAGATCAATCACCCCCAAATGTGAAGCCTCTGATTATGTCTCCTTCAAAGGAAAGACAACAAACTGTTCTTTTTTCTCCAACATCTGACTTTGAAAAACTGACTCTTATATCACCAAAATATAACAAAAGGCCTGAAAAAGAAAAAAATTGCATGGAAGCTCTATTGCCAACTAAACATGTTAGGTTTGCTAAGTCTCCATTTTCATCTCCTGTGAAAGATCGTCTACCGTTGTCACCATCAAAGTTGTTTAATGAAAATGAATCGCCAGTTAAAGTGAAGAAATCTCCGATAAGACCGACTGATTCTCCCAGTAAAAGGCAGCTGTTTGCTCCCACTAAATGTGATTCAGTTTTGGGATCTCCATCAAAAATGTCCAGAAAGGATGTTTTATCTTCACCAATGAAAATGAGGCGGTTTGGAATAATAGAATCGCCCTCAAAATCCAAACAGAACGTCCTGTGTTCACCTTCTAAAATTAGATCTGACCTTTTGAGTTCACCTTCTAAAATGAGGTCAGATATCTTTAATTCACCTTCTAAGATACGATCGAACACCTTTGGATCCCCTTCAAAAATTAGGACGGATGTTTTAAGTTCGCCTTCCAAATGGAGACTATCTAGTCTGGCCTCTCCTACAAAGTGCAGCATCTCCAGTCTGAGTAGGTTGACTAAAGACAATTCGCCAGTTAAACATTTCAGGACGCCCATGAGACCAACAGCAAATCTGAAGCTGCAGAAAGTAGAGAGTAAGCAAGTTTTAGTTGTTCTAAAAAGATTATCTACAGAAATATGAATGTTTGTGTTGTTGAATTATGTTTACCAGAGCATTTTCTGGATGTTGAATTATGTGAACCAAGATTGTTTAAGTAAAATGACATCATTAAGTATAATTCTTTCAAATTTCGAAAGTGATTTTGATTTGTTCTCATAAAGCTAATGAACATTATTTGTAGAAAACATGATACACGTTCCTTGTAACTGATTCAGTTACAGTTACAATAAGAAATTAATGGTAGGTTTGCATTCTTTTTTCTTCTCAGGTCCTGCCTATCATATAGCCAAACAATCATTGCACACTGCTAAGCCGGAGCGTCTGGACTGCCGTGACCGTGAGGTTGGTGACATCACAGAGTTCCTGCAGCGCCATCTGCAGGCAACCTCGGCTGGTAGTCTGTATATCTCTGGTGCGCCTGGTACCGGGAAAACAGCCTCTCTACTTCATATCATAGATGGTCTCAAGGTGGGAATGGGTTGATGGATAGATATTCATCTCAAGACTTTATCTTGCGCATTTATCATTTGAATTGATGTTGAATTCTCCACAAGTGCAATAGTTGTCTACCCTTTGAATCATAAAATAAATGATACTAGATAGGGTCTTGCACACAGAAGAAGCTCAGCTTTTGAAGAGATCGGTTACGCATGTGCATAAATGGTGCATTGCAATTCTCTGACTGATGGGTAATGGAAGATGTCAGAACCCTCTCAAGATTCATATGAAAAAACTCAAACCTGGTCAGGGAACAAAATTTTGTGTGCCAAGTATTTTCTGTGATTTCTGTACAAATTCTTTCTGTGCTGAATCAAACAAACTTGTTAAATCAATTTTGCATCTTTATTGTTTTTATCTTATGATGATCTCTGTTGACACACTATTTGTTTAAGGCACACGTAAATTTGACATTGGGTGCCTTTAGGCACACTTACACTAAACTCCTTTCTATCCCTGCTGGTCTAAGCTGTACTTTCAGAGAAGATACTCTCTTGATAACTTGGTCCTAGTCCTTTTCTTTATGATTTAGATATGTTTAAATCAATCAATTCCAATGGTAATGTTATATTTTCATCTCAAGATGATTCATGCTATTAGAAAATCCTTATGGTTTACAAGACATTTTCTTTCCAATTTTCAGAAAAAGCACAGTTGCAAGATTGCCTACTTGAACTGTATGATGCTGAAAGATTCCACCACAGTGTTCCGAAAACTCCACGAAGAGCTGACAGGTCGCAAGATGCCGGGCGGTAGAGACACAATGAAATACATGGAGAAGTGTGTCACTTCTGCCAAACAGAGCATGTATGTTTTAGTCATTACATCCGTGTCTTTTTTTAGCTTAAGTTATGAAGTTTTAAATTATATTTATTTTGATCTAGTTGCTGAGTTGCAGTTTTATGGAATTGAATGAGTGTTTATATTTGTTATGAAATTGCATTACATTTGATTAACATATATATGTTATTCATGCTATTTAACCGCATGGCATTTTGATACTGTCTAATAGTCCCAGAATAGTTTGTCTCCATTTGCCAGTCCCAGATTATACCCTTTCTTATTAACTAATGATGGTTGCAACTGGCCACTCAGTGGTAAGCATTCTCTCCCAACAGAGGTAGCTCCATCGTAAGTTTCTATACAACTTCTGTCTTAATACACATTTTTCTTGGTTTAGTAATGTAGAATGCTAATTGGATGCAATCAAAGTTAGTTGTGCAATCAGCGATGCTGTTCCAGAAGTTATCATTCAAATTGCCTCAATTATTTTTGTAAGCTTTCCAAAAGTTAAACTTTATTCAAATATGCACCTTGCACTTCGAGTCGTCTTTACAGAACAGAAACGCCTTATTTTGCGACTGTATCATTGCACAAGCCTGTGTGACAAGAAATATGTTATTCATGCATTTGTTGTTTTCATTGGCTGAAATATTGCCAAGTAGTTTAGGTTGCAATATTGTGGTGATAGGGGAAACTGCCGGAAGCCCGAAAAACTTTTGTATTAAGACAGGTTCTGTTTCTTGGGTTGTTAGCGAGTCATTGTGTACCAGTATGTAGTATTTGACCATTCTGTTTCTGACAGAATCCTGGTGCTGGACGAGATTGACCAGTTGGACAGCAAGAACCAGGAGGTCCTCTACACCATCTTCGAGTGGCCCTCCCTCCCCCTGTCCAAACTCATCCTTGTTGGTCAGTCCCCCTCACTTTCAAATTGCTGACAATTTGATACTTTATTACTCAAATTGGTTTTTGATTCATATGTTAAACAAATTCTCATATTGCTGTGTTGAAAAAGTATCTAAATATCAAGTTAATATGTTTTTTTAGGTTTTGGGTTAGAGTATTAAAACCAGTTAAAGTGTGTTTAACAAGATATGTTAGGTACTTTAAGTTGCTGTTACCATTAGTAATGATTTTAGTTTCCACATGATTGTACTAAAGTTTTTGCATTGACATCAATGTTTTTATGGAAGATTTATATTGTTCATTTCCCTCTAACTAAACATAATAAAACCCAAAATTCTTAGTAATATATTTCATTTCCCTTCAGGAATTGCCAATGCCCTTGATCTGACTGATCGTATCCTGCCACGACTCCAGGCCCGCCCCAACTGTCGCCCTCAGCTATTGAACTTTGCCCCCTACAGCAAAGACCAGATTGCGAGCATCATCAAGGGACGTCTCAGAAAGGTAGGTACCGCCCCACCGCATCTTTATGAGGGTTATTTTATTTGAGGGTTGCTGTCTCGATTCATCAATTGTTACTCATTATTTGTGGGTCAGTGCAAGATATGAGAAGCCTTGTGAATGGTACCCTGCTTTAGTAATCAGAGTGGTACTCACTATAACCAAACTTATACATACACATCATCCTTGAGCCCTAAATGTGCCTGCTGTGGGTTAAACATATATTTCTTTAAAATATTTTAGAGGAGTGCGGTGTAATAGTTTGACTTACAGTCTTTAACTTTTAGAAAGTCATTATATAGTTAAAGATACATAGCTTTTAACTTTGAATATATATTGCCCTAGGAGTTAGTTGCTTGAGGTGCTAGTTAATAGCTTAACCCATGTGTAAGTATTTTCTTTATTTTGATAGATTTTTTACTTTGTATCTGAAGTTTCTTTTGACCACTGTTGGATGTAGGGCTATATGAGTCAGTTTCACTCTTTAAGAACACACCGCAAGTGTATCTAGAAGTCTTTAGGTTTCTAAAAGATAAACCGAAACTTCTATTGGTTCTCACGAGTTACTATCAATCATCCTAGTGTTGTATCTCTATCTACAGTTGGAGGAAGAAGGCTTGGCCGTGATTGAGCCAAGTGCAGTCCAGTTCTGTGCAAGGAAGGTTTCTGCAGTTGCGGGTGACATGAGGAAAGCACTGGACGTGTGTCGGAGAGCGGTGGAGCTTGTGGAGCAGGAGATTAGGACACAACCCGTCCTGGGCTCAGGTACACACGGTGGAATAGTTATCTCCCCTGTCTTACACCCGAGATACATTCTCTCAGAACGCAAAACAATTTCTTTATATTTCTAATTATGGTCGGGTTTTTTATGACTTTGAATGTTTTTCATAATATACATAAGCTAGAAAGGGTTCTACATGACAGGTTTTTTTTGTGAACAAACACATTCAAGAGCATATGGATATTTATTCACCAGGTAGGCTGTTCTCCTTCCAACAAGTGTACCTTAAAATCTACAGTTTAATATATTTATCAATGTGACAGCAAATATAGAGACAAGTCATTCAGTTTGTTTTGAAAACAATTATGAATAAGAACTTGGTTTTTCAAATTTATATCAATTAAAAATCTTCATATTTTTTTTTACATTTTTCGAACTTACAGCCAATACAAAAAAGAAAGATATTCCAAATGTTATGAAATTAAATTGTGTTGTATGATTGGAAATACTTTTGTCTCTTCAGATTGCAAGAGCCCACGAAAGTCACAGAGCCATGTCCCGAAGAAAATTACTGTGATGCACATCTCACGCATCCTGTCAGAGGTGTATGGGTCAAGCGTGCGGTCGTCCAGTCAGGAGGAGACGGTCCCACTTCAACAGAAGCTGGCGGTGTGCTCCCTCCTGCTCATGGTGAAGGAGGGTCGCTTGAAGGAGGTCCCCCTCGGCAAGGTGTGTGCACATCCCCGTAGTGGGTTGTACAATTGAGGAAAATCCTACTACATCTAATTTGATTGATCAAAAGTGGTATTTACTATTAAAGAGCACTGATGGCATGCCTCTGCTGAAAAAGGTCCTATTTTATATTTCCAAGTAACACATTAGGCTATAAGTTGTTTGACTACGTCATTGATTATCAGTAAGTAGGTATTGTTGGTAAGGATTTGTTTGCACAGTATATAAGGTTTAGCTGGTGGTACCCTATGGGTTATTAACCTGCACAAATTTAACCATGGCTGCATTTACAAAATAAACAAATGTATCATTGCATTTGAATGAAAGTAACATGTCCCATTGTCATTTGAGTGGAAATTTTGCAATAATCTTATCACATATTTAGATTGAAAATGTCATTGACCTAGCCGCTGAAATATACCCTGTTTAGAATATTCAAATTCACTAGTTTAAAAATATGTTAAGTTACGTAGATAAGGTACTACTTTGAATTATTTGAAAGCAGATTTACTATACCTTTGATTGTCCCCAACATGTTCTGTTTTCTGAATTACTGAAATGACCCCTTTTCTTCAACTTTTTAGATTAAATCTATTTTCAGCTGCACGAGACTTACTGCAAAGTGTGCACAAAGCGCCAAGTGGCAAAGATCGACCAATCGGAATTCTTCGGCCTGTGCTTCCTGTTGGAGACTAGGGGCATCTTTGGTATCAAGAAATCCAAGGAGGCCAGACTGGCTAAGGTATGTTGTCATGCACTGCTACATCTTACTACAAATCAGTGCAAACCTGTTTTAGATGGCCAGGCTAAGGTATGTTGTCAGACACTGCTACATCTTACTACAAATCAGTGCAAACCTGTTTTAGATGGCCATTGTTTGGCTTTGTTTCAAATCTAAAATGCTAAATCTGTTATCTTTCAAATTGTTTCATATAATGGTTGCCATCATGTAGTAAAAATGAAAATGTTATGGTTTCAGGTGACATTGAAACATGAAGAAAAGGAACTAGAACACACCCTACAAGACAGAGTGCTCATGTCCTCCATACTAAAGGACGGGATTCCCAAGTAGATGAACTGAACCTCACTATGGTTGTATTGACAAATTGATGATATGTAAAGAAGTGTCAGATGAAAGTTCATTGCTTAGCTAAGTGAAGTCCATAAATCTAAGATTTGTGATAAGACCTATAAGGGGATTAGAGTGAATTACAATGAATAAGTTGGTCAGATATGTGTCTTGAACTTAATCTTGATTTGTTCCCTCTAATTCATACATCTTGTAAATGAAGGGTTGACTTTAGAAGTCTTCTTCTTAACGTGTCTGTATACTCTACTCAAAAAAGGTTTGAAAAAGTGATATTGTGTCATTAAATATCTCCAATGATAACTGTGTTTGTGATAGCAAATTATTTTCATTTGCATGAAGTATTATTGATGTATTCAATCGTGGATGAGATGGTTTGGAAGATATTCTGTGTTTGGTATGCAATTGTAAGATTTTTAATATTTCATCTATTTAATACATTTTATGATTATATTTTAAACTGAGACTTAAACTTTGTTGTCTTACCTAGTTTGTTTTAGCTTTTCAATGTAAAGTAGTTTTAGTTAACAATAAAAGAAATAAATTTATCAAGGACCAAATTCATTTTATGATCAATTTAAATTCTTGTTTGAACCTTTGCCAGCAATTATTAGTGCTTGAATAATGTTGAATTTGAATGAAATTGGTTCTTGCTTAGTCTTAGTAAAGTTAATATTTAGTGAATATTCACCTTTGTCTTGAGGAAAAAGAAAAAATGAAGCTAACAGGTCCAATTTTGATCAGCCTCTAAAAATGATCTCTCTATCCATTTTAAAGCTTAAACCTCTGCTTGTGGAGTATTAAAGGCATGTCTGACTGATTATTTATTTACTTTTTTGACAGTGGCTGATTCCTAGGTGTAAACAAGTTGTGACTTCTTGACCACTTCAAGTTGGTTTTTGTCACCAGCCAAGAATGGTTAAGCAAAAAATCCTAACTTTATGGCATCTATTCATTTACTGATTGAATTTGAAAAAGGCTTGCCTTTTGGCAGTATTTTATTTCAAGACAAAGGTTGAATTTAGATTTTGTGTCTAAAATCAGTGTATGAAATATGCTTCAAGTTCAATCAGACAGAAATTTACGAATTTTTATTAAATAAATAAAGTTGAACAAACCCTTGAATTGCCGGCTCATACAAGTTGCAGGTTTGCATGGCGTTATTTCATACACTGGTAGAACTTCTTTAAGTGAAAAATTATGAAAAAAAATGTAGTGTCTAGTAAACATTTTGTGATCAAGTGTTTAAAAGTTTAAGATATGGAAAGTTGTGTATTCCTCACAAGCCTAATTGTACAGTTGTTAAATTCTTAAATAAAAGTTTAAAAAAAGGTATTGAATGTTGTTCACTTTCATATTTTGTGACTTGCGCAAGTATCTTGTGCTCTTTGAAGATAAGCACAATCTGTTACAGTGTTGAGAAACCAGTGTAGAACTATGCTATTTTTGTCTGAAGCCAGGAGGTTTGTTTGGAAGGATAACATTTACAATAGTACCATATTCCCTAATAGACTTCACTGCCGTCTATTTTTTTAGATCACCTCGGCTCCAGCTCCAGCATCTATTCGAGACCGGCTTCTATATATTTTTTACAAGATTGATCATCCTAATTTCAAAGTACATGGATTCAATCGCTTAAAAATTGATTGTAGTGGGGGAATGTTTATTCATCATTGGACATGAAAATATGATAGCATGTTGCATATCATTCCTGATAGGGGCAGATTTGCTGATGTATGTTTGAATAATGAAAAATCATTAAGTCATTTTGTCTCTCGATGTCTATTTGAGAAGTGGCGTCTATTCAAGCAACTACGGTAACTGACCACAGCTGTGTATGTTTTATGGATGGTTGGACCCCCCTGGGTCCAGAAGGTAAAGGGATCCACTGAAGGTTGGGTAGGGGACTGCAACCCCATGTAAGAGCTCATTAACCAAGCAGGCAGTTTACAATATTAACCATTAACTGATAGAAATGGAAGAGGAAGTGTTCCAAGCACTGAAGATGAATATAAGATACTAAACGAACTTCCATTTAATACTATTTTTTTAAACATGTTCATGATATAGTATAAAATGAGCGAAAGCGAGTTGATACCAAATCATTAACGAGTTTAATAAAAATAGTATTAAATTGAAGGAAGTTTAGTATTCTGTTTAATACTCAGTGTACTGAACGAAACATTTCTGAGACTTGTCAACCACACAATATAATGACGTCATACGTGCAGCGGTATTACACTAGTTCAATATCGCTGCATAAATATTACACTCCAATATCTTACACGGTTGAGTAATAATAAAGAGCTATTAACCGGGCAGGTAGTTAACCTGATAAATCTTTAACTGATAGAAATGGAAGAGGAAGTGATCCAAGCACTGAAGTAAAGAGCTGTTAACCTGATAAATCATAAACTGATAGAAATGGGAGAGGAAGTGATCCAAGCATTGAAGAAGGAGCTACTAACCGGGCAGGTAGTTAACCTGATAAATCATTAACTGATAGAAATGGGAGAGGAAGTGATCCAAGCACTGAAGTAAAGAGCTATTAACCAGGCAGGTAGTTAACCTGATAAATCTTTAACTGATAGAAATGGAAGAGGAAGTGATCCAAGCACTGAAGAAAGGAGCTAATAACCGGGCAGGTAGTTAACCTGATAAATCTTTAACTGATAGAAATGGAAGAGGAAGTGATCCAAGCACTGAAGTAAAGAGCTATTAACCGGGCAGGTAGTTAACCTGATAAATCATAAACTGATAGAAATGGAAGAGGAAGTGATCCAAGCACTGAAGTAAAGAGCTATTAACCGGGCAGGTAGTTAACCTGATAAATCATAAACTGATAGAAATGGAAGAGGAAGTGATCCAAGCACTGAAGTAAAGAGCTTTAAACCGGGCAGATAGTTAACCTGATAAATCATTAACTGATAGAAATGGGAGAGGAAGTGATCCAAGCACTGAAGTAAAGAGCTACTAACCGGGCAGGTAGTTAACCTGATAAATCATAAACTGATAGAAATGGAAGAGGAAGTGATCCAAGCATTGAAGAAGGAGCTACTAACCGGGCAGGTAGTTAACCTGATAAATCATAAACTGATAGAAATGGGAGAGGAAGTGATCCAAGCACTGAAGTAAAGAGCTAATAACCGGGCAGATAGTTAACCTGATAAATCATTAACTGATAGAAATGGGAGAGGAAGTGATCCAAGCATTGAAGTAAGGAGCTATTAACCGGGCAGGTAGTTAACCTGATAAATCATAAACTGATAGAAATGGAAGAGGAAGTGATCCAAGCACTGAAGTAAAGAGCTTTAAACCGGGCAGATAGTTAACCTGATAAATCATTAACTGATAGAAATGGAAGAGGAAGTGATCCAAGCACTGAAGTAAGGAGCTAATAACCGGGCAGGTAGTTAACCTGATAAATCATTAACTGATAGAAATGGAAGAGGAAGTGATCCAAGCACTGAAGTAAAGAGCTACTAACCGGGCAGGTAGTTAACCTGATAAATCATAAACTGATAGAAATGGAAGAGGAAGTGATCCAAGCATTGAAGAAGGAGCTACTAACCGGGCAGGTAATTAACCTGATAAATCATAAACTGGTAGAAATGGGAGAGGAAGTGATCCAAGCACTGAAGTAAAGAGCTATTAACCGGGCAGGTAGTTAACCTGATAAATCATAAACTGATAGAAATGGAAGAGGAAGTGATCCAAGCACTGAAGTAAAGAGCTTTAAACCGGGCAGATAGTTAACCTGATAAATCATTAACTGATAGAAATGGGAGAGGAAGTGATCCAAGCACTGAAGTAAAGAGCTACTAACCGGGCAGGTAGTTAACCTGATAAATCATAAACTGATAGAAATGGAAGAGGAAGTGATCCAAGCATTGAAGAAGGAGCTACTAACCGGGCAGGTAGTTAACCTGATAAATCATAAACTGATAGAAATGGGAGAGGAAGTGATCCAAGCACTGAAGTAAAGAGCTAATAACCGGGCAGATAGTTAACCTGATAAATCATTAACTGATAGAAATGGGAGAGGAAGTGATCCAAGCATTGAAGTAAGGAGCTATTAACCGGGCAGGTAGTTAACCTGATAAATCATAAACTGATAGAAATGGAAGAGGAAGTGATCCAAGCACTGAAGTAAAGAGCTTTAAACCGGGCAGATAGTTAACCTGATAAATCATTAACTGATAGAAATGGAAGAGGAAGTGATCCAAGCACTGAAGTAAGGAGCTAATAACCGGGCAGGTAGTTAACCTGATAAATCATAAACTGATAGAAATGGAAGAGGAAGTGATCCAAGCACTGAAGTAAAGAGCTACTAACCGGGCAGGTAGTTAACCTGATAAATCATAAACTGATAGAAATGGAAGAGGAAGTGATCCAAGCATTGAAGAAGGAGCTACTAACCGGGCAGGTAGTTAACCTGATAAATCATAAACTGGTAGAAATGGGAGAGGAGGTGATCCAAGCACTGAAGTAAAGAGCTATTAACCGGGCAGGTAGTTAACCTGATAAATCATAAACTGATAGAAATGGAAGAGGAAGTGATCCAAGCACTGAAGTAAAGAGCTTTAAACCGGGCAGGTAGTTAACCTGATAAATCATAAACTGATAGAAATGGGAGAGGAAGTGATCCAAGCACTGAAGTAAAGAGCTAATAACCGGGCAGATAGTTAACCTGATAAATCATTAACTGATAGAAATGGGAGAGGAAGTGATCCAAGCATTGAAGTAAGGAGCTATTAACCGGGCAGGTAGTTAACCTGATAAATCATTAACTGATAGAAATGGAAGAGGAAGTGATCCAAGCATTGAAGTAAGGAGCTAATAACCGGGCAGGTAGTTAACCTGATAAATCTTTAACTGATAGAAATGGAAGAGGAAGTGATCCAAGCACTGAAGTAAAGAGCTATTAACCGGGCAGGTAGTTAACCTGATAAATCTTTAACTGATAGAAATGGAAGAGGAAGTGATCCAAGCACTGAAGTAAAGAGCTATTAACCGGGCAGGTAGTTAACCTGATAAATCATAAACTGATAGAAATGGAAGAGGAAGTGATCCAAGCACTGAAGTAAAGAGCTATTAACCGGGCAGGTAGTTAACCTGATAAATCATAAACTGATAGAAATGGAAGAGGAAGTGATCCAAGCACTGAAGTAAAGAGCTATTAACCGGGCAGGTAGTTAACCTGATAAATCATAAACTGATAGAAATGGAAGAGGAAGTGATCCAAGCACTGAAGTAAAGAGCTTTAAACCGGGCAGATAGTTAACCTGATAAATCATTAACTGATAGAAATGGAAGAGGAAGTGATCCAAGCATTGAAGTAAGGAGCTAATAATCAGGCAGGTAATTAACCTGATAAATCATAAACTGATAGAAATGGAAGAGGAAGTGATCCAAGCACTGAAGTAAGGAGCTAATAACCGGGCAGATAGTTAACCTGATAAATCATAAACTGATAGAAATGGAAGAGGAAGTGATCCAAGCACTGAAGTAAAGAGCTGTTAACCTGATAAATCATAAACTGATAGAAATGGGAGAGGAAGTGATCCAAGCACTGAAGTAAAGAGCTATTAACCGGGCAGGTAGTTAACCTGATAAATCATTAACTGATAGAAATGGAAGAGGAAGTGATCCAAGCATTGAAGTAAGGAGCTAATAATCAGGCAGGTAATTAACCTGATAAATCATAAACTGATAGAAATGGAAGAGGAAGTGATCCAAGCACTGAAGTAAAGAGCTAATAACCGGGCAGGTAGTTAACCTGATAAATCATAAACTGATAGAAATGGAAGAGGAAGTGATCCAAGCATTGAAGTAAAGAGCTTTAAACCGGGCAGGCTGTTAACCTTATAAATGCCTGTGATCCGTTCCGTGGGATCAATCTAAATTCGATTAAGCAACTAACTCTTAACTAAAAAAATTACCAAAGTTCAGAAAGAAATCACATTATCGCGTTTTACTTACCGATGCAATTTACCTTGCAAGACGTCTAAATTTCGATTAGAATCTGGTGAATAGTGTTTCTGCAATGGGCTGTTTGAGTGGCATTCTAGAAGTTGTCGGTATAAGGACAACAAAGAAACGTCGCTACCAGTACAATAAAGAAGTTGATTATCCATAAAATTCCTTGTTGTCCTTTCTGCAATGGGTTGGGCACATTCGGATCTCTGAATATGACATAACAGCAATATGTGAATATTAAAACATTCACGATTTTATTTGTAATTTGGCACTAATAGTTCTCCTTATATTGTATAGAAGACGTGTCGAATTTGAAAAGAATATAGTAGGATGAATATTTTTTCTGCAATCGGTCGAACAATCGGTAGGTTGACACCCCTGTTATTAGAACAGAAGATATGGTCAAAATATGTAAAAGTCGGATGAATTATTTTTCCATAATCGGTCGGACAAATTCTGACCTTAGGAAATAAACAGTTTAAAACATAGAAATTGCAGGAAAATTTGTCTATCCTAATGGCAAAACGTCTACACTCTCGCTCCACTTATTACGTTTTACCCTGAGACAGGATGATTTTTGCAGGTCGGACAAACTATGTCCTCGGAAAGTCGAAATGATCGGTAATACTATGTACCCTAGACCCCTGGTTTATATTTTACATTTACATTTATATATATTTATACATTTTTCCCAAGGGAAGGGGTTTGCGGGGGTTCGACAGCCCCCATGATATGAAACAGTGCTCCCGACCGAGTAGTCCTACACTGATCAATAGTGGGATTGAATTCTAAGTAGTGGGATTGTTTTTATTTGAATGTATATTTTCCACTGAAATAAATATGAAAATAACGTGAAAACTGTAAAGGTGTTTTCATGACAATATATTTGTCTTTTAAGTAGCTATGTTATAATTGATCCTATATACTCGATCAAACATAGCATTAAGTACTTTCTTTGAATAGCAGATAAAAAGGTAAGAACAACAACAGTACAATACATACAAGACAACTAACCCATCTGTCAGCTTCATTTTGGAATGGAAATGGACGTTTTGTCTATATTGACAGATATATACTTTCTATTTTTCTGAGTATAGCTGTCAATAATATTGAAAGGATTTTTCTGATACTTTCGGGCAATTATCAAAGGCTCCTAGGCCCAAGCGCGAAAGTACTTTTGCTGCCCGAGACTTTTTTGGTCTGCAGAACCAGCTCAACATTCTAGAAAGCTACTCATAGACACAGTGACTATCTGTCAATTTAGACAAAACGTCTATTTCCATTCCAACATGAGACTTTGTTGTTTGTCTGGTAACAATTTATAGCGAAGGAAGTTATTTTCTAAGTATTGTACTGGTTCTAACTCTATCTAATCTATGAAACTATTTAGTTTCAAAGTGATCTAAGTCCATTCAATCACGTGACATGTACATAACACAATTTCCTCAAACAGCACGGCTTATATTTCCATTTACACGTTTATTTACAGTAAAATATATCAAAACTAATATAAAAACCAGTGAGTACTGTAATCTCTTCGAACAGAAAATACAACACGTCACGAAGTGTCATGTGTGAAAGATTCCACTTTGAACAACCTGGAACTTAAAATGTAGGGAAAAAGTTGAGATAATTGTTCTTCACATTATAGAGTTTCACGATTTTTGTTAACCGTTTTACACTAAGGGGGGCCCTTTTACACATACGTTCCAAATGCTATTGAAATCTGATGATTTTTACAAATGTTGTAATCATTTAAACTTTAAAATGCCTGTAACCCGAAAACTACTTTTTGGAATTTCAACTATGTGGTTCTCATGGGACTATCTCTCTCTTCTCATCTCTTATGTCTTGTCCTAGATGATAATCAATAACAAATATTATTATAATTTACATTAACAAGGCCCTCCCAGCATGCGTATTCTTTGGTAATGTCAAGATGTAAGGTAATGAGAAAGTGTTTCGATGTTAATTACTGTATATATTAATTGACATATAGACTTTTGAATTTGAGGAGCTATAAGTATCGCCCCACCCATTCCCCATCCCATAATTTTCTACGCTGTGTTGAAATTGGTCTGAAAATTAAACAGACGTATTTCAATCTCAAACAACAGCGTAGATCAATAAGAGCAATATACATGTAAATTACTGATTCACTCAAGAGCGGCATGCTCATTTAGTATCTATGTGATTACCTCCCTTCCATGTAAGAAAATAGTTCTTCGAAATCAGACCAAAAGGAATTTTTAGACCTTTCCCCGTTCAAAATAAATGTTATTTTAGTCATAATATTTAAAGTTGATTATACATTTCCCCCCCCCTTTGAAAACAACTTCCGTCTGAAAGAAATGAAATCCGGCGCGTAGTAATCTGTAATCGGTCTTTTGCACGTAGGCCTTCCATCATGGTGGGTAACATGTGCTGTTTCTGATGAGAAATATTACGATTATTTCGTATAAATAGCCATTTTCTGTTCCCTTTCTTAAGTTAAGGTGCTGAGTATGTCCTTTAGGATTACCATAAGAGAAAGAATTTATATTGTGAGACTCCGCACTTGACTTTTATAGGATCGTTTGCAAATTTCTGAATCTCACGTGTTTTGTGTGCTAGGCCTAGTTGTCCCTCTGCTGATTTGAAAGTTTTCGTGAACCGCCCAGTGAATACCCCTGTTTTTCTGCAGTACATTTTAACGTATCAATGCAACGGTCTTCTGGTTGAAAAGAAATTATAAGGGATATTCCATTTATCTTATCCTGGACTGTCCTAAGTTCGTGACTCTAACCATCACGTTAAAATTCCTTGTAAAAAAAATTCATGTCATTCTATTTGCAAGTTTGCTGAGGAAATAATGAAATGTTCTTTATTTTACTTAAACTGTTAAACATTGATTAGACCAAAGGAGAAAGTTTGAGGGAAAAAAAGTATGGAGGGTATATTTGCCTTCTTGAAAGGCTTATGTAGATTCTATACACTAATTTGGTAATTAAATAATTTTATGAAATACCAATGGGTATTCACTCTCGATCATATGTGAGGGTAAGCTTAAAGAGCCACTCTGTGAGTTGAGTCGTATATGCCAAACTTAATCAATGGTGTCATTTGATCGCAAAGTATCAACTGTTACCTAAAACACTCATTTTAAAGCTTATTGGTTTTTTACATTGACAGTATGATGGTAGAACGTGGCAATTATGATCAAAAACCGGACAGTGGCGCGCATCAAATAGTTATAAGTAATTTTGGAGACTTATCTAAAACAGCCAGGAGGGCAGTTAGGAGTTGATAGCGTTTGTTAGGTTATATAACTAATATCCATGTATATTGGACGTGATAACTACACCTCTGTGCATTTATAAGGCTGTTGTTGTGCATTTATAAGGCTGTTTTAGATTTTAATGGAAAACCAGTATTTGTCATATATATGTCTTTTGGACATGAAAAGTTAAGATTTTTTTATTTCATATTACCACATATGACATTTAGGTTCGTATCAAAGGTAAATAATATGTTATGAAAATCACAGAGTGGCTCTTTAACACATCTTGAGGGAAAAGGGCATACATTGCCATGGAACAATGTCTTGATATTTTCCTTAATGTCCATTTTGCAGAAAAACAATTGTTAGAAACTAACGAAACTAAAGTCCTAGACCTTTGCCATCAATACAGTCACAGCATAGTAATGATATATTGATATTATTATCCTAGATAAGATGCGTATCTGCATAAAATACGCACATGTAATTCAGATATACGCATTAAAAATGAAATAAATGAGTGACAGATATGCATAACTTTTCAAGAATACGAGTCAGATATTTTACAGGAGTAACCATAACCTGTCCAAATAAAATTTCGTTTCTAATTGTTTTATCTTTACATTTCGAATCAACTAGTCAACTTGATGCCAACCTGTATGAAAACAAAAATTACAGATCACTTGTTTAATTACAGATTAAATGTGTGGAAAATATAATCGACTAACATCTACAAAGATACTAACTTGGAATGAGGATCTGAAAACGATAAACCTTGAAATACTCCTAGTTTTTTTCATGTGGTAATTTTACTCCTCAATTTTGAGGAGTGAAATACCCCTGTGTCCAAATAATTATCTGGAGCCCTGATATCTTTTGACATTATTAACCGTTTGCACTCAGCTAATCTACCTCCTAAGTTATTTAGCAAATATGTAAGTATTCAGGTTAGTAAGTTGATTCTAAAAGACCAGAAGTATTTAGTGCAAGATATTGGAAATATTTCGATTTTGCTAACAATCGGAGTAGCAAAAACAGCAATCGGCTTGAATCATCCATTAACAATTCTTATGTGACTATATTGCTTAATTAACAAGATTGCTTTAACAAACTATATTTAATCCTTTTTCCTCAGTTCAGTGCTCCACCATTACTGATTTTTATCTCATCTGGCCTGAAAATCATCAGGTCAAATCTGCAATGGATTCAGGATGTTGACAGTATGACCATAAAAAATAAATGTCGCATAAGAAGTTAAAATAGTCTTGGGGGGAAAAGGGTATGAGATAAATCTATTTGTACAACTATAAGCTATTGTTAAAATTTATTTGATCCCTAGATATGATAATTTAATGCACAAAATATAACCACTTGATTAGGAAGCAAGCTTATTAAATGTTGTGAATTAGATTTACTCCTTACCTGAAATATAGAACTTGCTTCTGTGTTAATGACAAAAAAGGTGTGATGAGCTTTGATAACAATTTGAATATCCATTTCGGGGCCTCCCTTGTATAAGGGTTTTCCCAAAACTAGCGAAGTCTTTTGAGAATTTCAAAAGTTGTAGGAAAAACACCTAAATAAACTTTATTTGACTTGGGTTATTACGAATCGATGTTATGAAGTTTGTTGCATTGCCATTCAAGTCAACAAAGAGAAAGTAGGTTTTACCAGAAAAGTAATTGTTATCTTGTGACAAACCATTAATTAATTATTAGATACAAAAACAACAAACAAAAATGAATGTATTTAATTATCTTTTATTGTCAGTTAAATTATGTTTTATTATAGCTGTCCGCAGTCAAACTGTCAAATTTGTTTTCTTACCAACTTACCCCTTGTTTAAGTCACTGATTGAGGGTAAGGGTTATTTACATATAGATTTTCAAATGATATATATCAAATCCGTCAACTCTGATTGACTGAAGAACCTGACAAAGTAATACTCTAAGAGAGGCTTTAAATCTGCAGGCAATCATGGGGGGAAAACCGGACATTATTGGTTGAATGAATAATAAACAAAAGTCCTTTCAAGCTTTGAAATTGGTTTTGACCCAAATATCTTTATTTTGACTCCCAAAATAAAAAGGTGAGGGTTAACATGACCCCAAAACCTAAATGTCTAGGGGGTACCCTGTATAATATACGCATGAGAAGTGTTCAACTGTAGAAGAATCTATCATAAGCAATCAATGTCTACAATGCATGTGGTTTTGTTAATTTCATCAATGAAATTTATTTAGCTGAGGGATTGTCTCTTTGACAGACTTCCAAAAGGAGGAATAATGGACGCAGCAAGAAGGGGCGCGGACATGTGAAGTTCATCCGGTGCACCAACTGTGCCCGGTGTGTCCCCAAGGACAAGGCTATTAAAAAGTTTGTTATCAGAAACATTGTTGAGGCTGCTGCTGTTAGAGATATCTCCGATGCCAGCGTATATGAAGGTGAATATCTTCTTAATAACTCTTAAAAATCTTCTCAGAATCAAAATTTTTTCTTCCAACAACAGCTTTTTAATTACAGGGGAAAAATTTAACTGAACATTGTTGGAAGGCTTTTGAGAATAGTTCTTTCTAGAATTTAAAGTAACCTTGACAAATAGTTACTTGAAAACAAATTTGTAGCTAAGATGTTGATGTTGATCACATATACATTTATACTTCTCTATTTCAGTATATGCACTGCCCAAGTTGTATGCCAAGCTCCTGTATTGCGTGTCATGTGCCATTCACTCAAAGGTAGTGAGAAACAGGTCTCGAGAAGCAAGGAAGGACCGCAGTCCCCCACTCCGCTTCAGGCCCATGAGAGTATGTTGCTTCCTATAGTCTTCATTAAGTCTTCAATGGGAAAAGAGTTGCATTAGTTAAAACTTTTTCATTTTTCATTCTTGCAACAACAAAGTTGCAGGGGGTATTAAAATGGGAACTATCACTAATAATCAGATACATTATTTCCGGTTTCTAACTTCATAACTAGTCAACCATTTCAAGTTTCAATGAAATTCATAAATATGTATTGTCATAATTAATGGTTTTGAGAATACCTATAAAAAGGATTTTGGGTGGAAACAGCTCATGAAACTGGCATTAACAATTTTTAATTTTTTTGGTTTTAAATTTTTTTGTTTTTAGCAAAAAATAGGCACTGTTAAAAAACTGTTTCAAATCCTATCTGACTTATATTTTTGTAACTTATCTTAAAATTTTGATGAAATTTGGTATGAACATACATAATTACATGAAGATGCATCATGATGAAGAATAGATATTTTTGTAAAATTTAGCTCTTATTCAAATCATGTCCAGCTTATATGCTCTTAACTAATCATATGATTTTGATAAAATTTTGTAGTGAGATACATAATTTAATGAAGTGTGTCATGATCATTATTTTTTAAAACATTTTGATAAACTTTAACTTTTCTGGCAAAAAAAGTGTTGACTGGTTAGAAAACTGTTTCAAACTCTTTAAAACTGTTCATAACTTAAGTAATCATCTTATTTTAATCAAACTTTGTTTGAAGATGCTGAATGAATACATACAGGTGTGCAATTGCTAAAAAAAATTATTTTTTGTGTGCAAAATGTTAACTTTTTCGTGTATAATTTTTGAAGATATATTTTAAAGAAATTGTGATCTCTGGATCTTAAACTGTTTTCTTGTTTTGCTTATTCAAGGTCAAATTCATTACAGAGATCAAGAAATGCATGAAGATAGATTTGAATTTTTTTTTAATTAAGATATCAAATTTTGGGCCATAAGTAATAGTATAAAAGATTAAAGTGATCCAAACTTTTCTGCCTGTTTGTTGTATTGGGACTTGATTTTTTAAGAAAATGATTTTAAAATATTTACTTTAATCATAGCGAGTTTCTCCATTTCATTTTAGGTTGATTCATTTTTTTGAACATTACATGCATATTCATGCAGTTCAGCAAATTATTATCAAGAATCGTTAGTTCTTCTACAGTCATAGAAAAATCAATAATTGAAAGAATATATACCGTATTCGACTTAATAACCGCCCACTCCCCTATAAGCGCCCACCCACCACGTTTGTGACTCAACAATATGCGTCCTGATTTAGCGCCCACCTCTCAACATTGCTTACCTTGCATGCTGATTCATTGAGGAAGGTTTTTCAGTCTTGCAATAAGTCTTTTACTTCCACTAAAGTGAAGAATACAGGGTATTTCAAGACTCCCAGCCACCATCAAAATGATAAAAGTTATAAAACCATATTTCAAAGACATGTGTATCGTAAGAAAACACTTTCAAGACTAAACTTGAGGAAATATTTTATCGTTTTAATTAGCGCCCCCTTTTACCAATTTTTTAAGCGCCCCAGGCGCTTATCACGTCGAATACAGTAATACCTAAAAACGATGTGATAGAGTGGGGGATATAACTGGACCACGACAGCTGCTCGTCTTATCAGTATTGAAGGAGAAGTGTTAGTAATTTGTGTATAGTTATTAAATTCTTTTTTGTCACTCTTTCAACATGTATTCAAATAAATCTGAGTAATCCTTATTGTTTCAGGAGGGAGCCGGCCCTCGTGTGGGAACTGGTGCCAGAACATAGAGCTGTCATGTAACGTTATCCTCAATAAATGTGATGCGCACCGGTCTTCCTTTACTTGTTTTTGATTCAGAAGTTTCCATCAGCTATTCCCAAACGAATGTGTAGCGGTGGGGAGTTATGGGATAGCCCAGCAGTTAGTGCAATCGGGTTCGAGTCCTGCCAGTAAAGGACTGTTCTACATGCAGTAAGGTTTGCTACAATGCTACACTAAAATACAGCACAGTATCACTTGTGGTTCGGTAGTTCCAGCTCATGCTCACAGGTCACCTCTCCCCCTTACAGATGAAATTTAAATATTTGTAAAGTCTTGATTAAAATTGACTGTTCTGAGGAGTAAATGTTCACATGTGCCAGGATACAAAGATGTTAGGTATTCCTCTCTACACCTTTATAATAATAAAAATTAGTCCTTTTCTAAACCAGAATACTTTATTTCTGAAGGTTTGCTCTTTGCATTCAGACATTCTTGAGAAATTAGTCGAGAATTATAATTGGGAAAATCATGGGCAGGTAATTTAATCAATGATTTTACTGATAAAGTCCCCAGGTGATATAAAAAAAAAGTTCAGTCCTTGGTTACCGAGACGGTAAATCGAATGGCAGAGTCCACTCCCAACTTAAAGTTTGTATCTAAACTCTTCAAAAAAGGAAACTTGACACTGACTTTCAAAGTTCAATATAAAGACCACAGATGCAAGTTAAACATAGAAATGAAAACTAAAACGCTGTTTAAAGATCTCTGTTCAGTAAATTTTATTCAGAATAAGCATGATCTTGAAATGCACAGGTGCACAAGTGTTTCAACATCACAGGGGTGCACAAATGTCAGTATCGGGTATGGCCACCATTGGCATTGATTATTGCTTGGCACCGCATGGATGCAATCAAGTTGTCAATCACAGCCTGTGGAATGTTCTGCCATTCGTGCTGAAGTGCTGCAAGAAGTCCTGGAAGTGTTTGGGGTGGTGGATTCCTACTGCGCACGCATCGATCCAGTTCGTCCCAGAGATGCTCAATTGGTGACAAATCACGTGACCAGGCTGGCCATGGCAATGTCTGGACATTGTTACGCTGTAAAAAGTCTTGACAAACACGTGCAACATGTGGTCGAGCATTGTCCTGCTGAAAGAGACCACCATGGACGTTGACGTGAGGAATAACGTAAGGCTGTAGGATCAAGTCCCTATACCGTACTCCTGTGAGGTTACCCACAACATGCACAAGGGGTGTCCTAACACCGTGACGAATCCCGGCCCACATCATGACACTCCCACCTCCAAATGGGACTCCTGGTTGGCAGCATAACGTTCTCCACGACGTCGGTATACACCTGCTCGTCCATCACTTCGTCGAAGCAGAAAACGGGACTCATCAGTGAAGAGAACTGTTCTCCACCTTGCACGTGCCCATCTCATCCTCTGTTGACACCACTGGAGACGTTCCGCCAGGTGACGTTGCGTTAAAACGGGACGTCGAACCGGTCGTCGTGGTAAAAGTCCAGCCTCTCTCGGCCTGTTGCGTACCGTTTGGTCGGAAATTCGACGCGGGCCTGGTATCTGCGTTGTTGTTGACGTTGCTGTCCTGGTGCGTTCCCGAAGGTGGAGCAGTCGGATGTACCGATCTTGGGCCCGTGTAGTCACCCTTGGTCTGCCTGACCTTGACCTATCATCAACGCTGTTTCGGGTGTTGAAACGGGTCCACAATGAAGAGATGGTGTGTCTGGACACGCCAAAGTATGTTGCAACATCTCGCTGCGTCGCTCCTGCTTGCAGTCTGCCAATAGCGTTGTTGCGTTGCGCTCTGTTCAGTCTTGGCATTCTTCAGGTCGCTGTACCGATGTTGTGTAGTCTGAATGAACAGCGGCTGATATGGCTTTTTATACCCCTAAAGCAGACGTGTCTGCATGTAAACCTTCATGATCCCATGCTGCACGTGCTTTGGCAGAAAATGCATGTGGACTAATCGCTCGTTTTCGTCCCTGAACACAACGTAAACTTTTTGGGGCAATTGTTATTGGTAAATTTACACTTTTGAGCAAGTCTTTCTTTAAATTACAGGTATGTATCATGAAAAAAATTGACCCATTTCGAAAAAATCAATTTCGCATGAATGTCAAGTTTCTTTTTTTTTAAGAGTTTAGGTAGAGGTAGGATCTTTAGCTCATCAATGTTTTATGTTTCTTTGGTAAGTATATCAACTATGGAGAAGCATCAAAATTTAAAAAGGTTTTGGCTAAAAAGTGTTCTCATGGAATCAAATATTTCGAACTTCATGAATAGGTAAGTTATCGAGATGTAATGGCTAAGAACCAGAATCCTTACGTAAATCAGTTCAGTATAGTGACAAACGGGTTATTTGACGCGCGGCAAGGACTCGACCAAAATTTTGGAAACTCGTTTACAGCAAACGAAAAGACAAACATAGGTTGATATTCTTAGGTAGTTAATTTATCATAAAAATACGTCAATTGCACATAATATCTAATTTGTAACAGTTATAGGGCCGTATTCCGATAATTAAGAATAAGCAAATATTATAATTTTGGCATTTTAGATAAAGATGCAAGTTCTGGATGTCTTTCCTGCAAGTTCAGGCAGCCGATTCAAGTCAGAAGGTACTTAGGCTTTTACCAAAGTCATATTGAAGCTCATGGAACATACTCTGTTACTTGAATGGTTTTCGAAAATGATTAACTATTAACAATTTTAATCATTTACATGATTGTTATACCTAATGAAAAGTGGTAATAGATTGTGTGACCTTGAATGTCATATGTAAAAGTCACGAGATAAGCTAAATGAAATTAAATCGGAAATAGCTTTCTGAGATCTTAGATTAATCATTTAGTTCTAAATTAAGTGAAATCACTGCAAAGAAGTCATGACATTCAATGCCACATGGTGTAAGTGCGAATTCTTGGTATATTAAGAGGAAGAAAAATATTTTATTACAGTGTCACATGATGTAGTACTTAACAGAACATTTTAAAATTTGTATAATGAAAAAAAAGGGCTTAATCATGTCCGATTGTAGAATAAAAGTGGACGAGATATATACAGAATTTATTTATGTTTATGAATTGTCTACGTCGTCTCACGACACCCCTAAAACTACATGGCGATGGCACTGGACAGTCGGACAGCGGGCGAGTCTGTCCCCGGCCGTTGCCCAAGCTAATCTCCACGAGTCGTGCGCGATAGCTCCCTGCACTATGCGAGTGTGCACGTTATAGAACACAGAAGAAGAAATAGAGTATTTCGTTGTCACAAATCTGCACGTACAATAAAATGCTTATAATGCGCTAAAATTTACATTAAAAAGACATATATTTGGACATATTCTCGCTGATGACAGTCAACTGTCAACTGATTGACAGCATCAAGCCAGAATATGTCCAAATGGCTTTGCAACGTACAACTGATTGCACATCTGATATCCTGGATGTCTTTAAATAAATTGAATCTAAATGATGAGAAAACAGAGGCTTTGTTAATAGGCATTTAACGTAATTTGCGTAACATTCCCATTAGCTCTGTTGAAGTCGGAAGTGATGCAATTCATTTTGCTGACAGATCAAATAACCTTGGCGTCATCATTGATTCAGAACTGACAATGGAACCACAAATAGATAAACTTCGTAAAACTTGTTCTTACCGTCTCCGTTGCATCAGTCAAATACGTCATCTTATTACAAGAGATGCTGCTAAAATACTAGTGCAATTGCTTGTTCATTCTAGACTTGATTATAGTAACAGTTGCTGATAGGAATCAGTAAACGTAAACTATACAAACTTCAGAAGGTTCAGAACAGTGCAGCAAGAATAGTGACTAGAACTTCTAAATCATGCCACATAACACCTGTACTTTATGATCTGCACTGGCTTCCAATTGAAGCAAGAATCAAGTTTAAAGCCCTCTGTATGACATACAAATGTCAAAATAATTCCGCACCTTTTCAAAGATGTTAAATGATTATATCCCTGCAAAAAATCTTCGAACACAACACAAATTTGAAATTTTCAAGTTACCAAACTATAATCATACCAGTTGTGGACAGAAATCATTCAGTAATGCTTCTCCTCGACTTTGAAATCAACTTCCTCACGTCATCAAGATATCACCTTCATTGACTGTTTTTAAATCAAAACTCAAAACTTATCGTTTTTCAAGGTACTATTAATAGACATTACTTCTTGATATTTTCCCACTGACTGAATTATCTGACTTTGTGTACTATATTTATTCATATTCTATATACTCTTCTCTTAGATTCCACTCATGCCAATACTTCACACCATTACGATTTATTCTAACATCATAACATTTGCATAGCTTTGAGCATGCACCTTGTGTATTGGTATAGCGCTTTATAAATACTCATTATTATTATTTTTATTTTTTAATTATTATTATTACAACAACTACTACTACTACTACTACTACTACTACTACTACTACTACTACTACTAAAAATGTATACAGATGTCCGGCCATTAGACCTACGAGACACTTTTTACCCATTAAAACATAAAATGTAATACTATAAAGTACCTATAAAACATGATGAAATAGAGTAAGATAAATACCTACATGAGGCCTCTTGTTGTCTCTTGAACATTCGTCTTAGTGTTTTGGCAAGAACCTTCTGTAAAATGTCGCAGTTGAGATAAAATATGAACTTCTTGTCATAACTGAAGGCTAGAATGTTGGATTTATCGCTGCTGCCTAATACAAGAGGTTGAATCTTATGTCAGAGTAAAATTTACATTCAATAAGGAAGTGTTGTTTATTTTCAATTGAATTATTATCACATTATATACAATTTCTGTTTTCTTCTTCTTCTTCTTCTTCTTCTTCTTCTTCTTCTTCTTCTTGTAATCAGATAATTTAAGTTTTAAGTGAATGGAATGTACTCGGCATATGCCTGGCCTGATTGGCGAGTGTTTATACTAGAGAGAGGCATAATTTGGAGAGAACTTTACGTAGATTTCAAATGAAGAATTTGGGTTAAATTTGGAATATATTTTCGTTAATAAATTACCAACGAATACTCAGTGACGGAAGCATAAGCACTCTCCTGCACCCAAGAAGTTAAGAACTCAGCCTTGTGCTTGCAAGACCATGGCGACCATTTTCTGGGATTCAAGGACAGTGATACTTACTGACTATAAACCACCTTAAACTAAATAACAGGAGCCTAAGTTGCTGACTTGTTGAAGCAATTGAGAGCGGCGCTGCATGTTGAATGCTGGATTTATGCTTCTTCATGACAACGCTCCAATGCGGAAGAGTCGCATTGCACAGGCTGCACTTCAACGATGTGGCTTTGAATAACTAACAGTTTCCCCTTCAGTCCAGATCTGGCCCCAATCGACTTCTAACTATCAATTCAATCTAAATCAACCAAAATGTTACCCTCAGTAAAATGTCTGGACTGGGTTATGATATAATGATGTACTGATAGCAACTGGAATGTCCCCTTGAATATCGTTTCCATAAAAAATACCGCTTTAAGACTATTCTTTTAAGTGGTTGGGTAATAGGCATGCATACATTTTTAATATATGTATATACTGTATTGGGTTCTGTTCCGGAAACATTAGATCGCCCATTATGATGATGTGCCAATCTGGCTGATCGGATTTAAATCTTATATCGGTTTATAAAATGTTAAACATAGCTTTAGTTTAGTGTACACTTGAATGTGGCGGGGAGGAGTATACCAGTCTAATTATCAACCATTATTGTATACGCATTGAAAGTGTTCATTTGCAAAACAACAAATTCGTCTCGATCAAATAACGCCATGTAAGAAATTTTACGTGTTTGACCCTACTACTCTGTGCCTCTCTCCCTGTACGTTGCTGATCATATTTTCGATACTTAGTTCTTCCTATTCTTTGTTATGAGTCTGAAGTCTGGGGAACCACTCGTCGGCTGATATTGCAGGTATCCATAATAGTTCATTGCAATCGTTTGATAGAGGTACTCCAATGTCGGTAACATGTGGTACTCTGGGCGGATCCAATGTCAAAGTTGTTCACTTTGTTGAGAAATAAAGTTTTCGTTAAGATTGCTGTTGCAAACTGATATTATTTTAAAGTACTCCTCTATCTTCCAGGTATCAAAAGGCTGAAAATAACAAGTAAAATCACTACTATTTAGATATAGTTTGGGCGAAGTTTGACTTCAGTAAGGCGTAGGTAATGTGTAGACATAATGCAGCAGAGTTGGAATGTAGATGTTGAGGTTTTTCAAAGTTTGAATTCTATCGAAATTTTATAATCAGTTTAGTTACTTGTGTTCAAATGAAACAGCTGCTGTCAAAGTATGTTACCAGTTTCATTCAAATGTTCTGTTCAAATAATTATTTATTAATTGAATCGGGCAGGAGGTGTAATATTCAGAGATCAAAGAGATGTTGTCCAATGTGCATTATCCCAAACATTGAGTATGAATACCACTTCTGCTGATATTGCCCATTTGATCATATTTTAAGAAGTGAACTTATTCAAACTTATTACATATATGACACCTTTTCTTTAGTAAAGGTATTTTCTTAGGAACTCTTTGTAAATTTGTATTCCTATCAACAAAAGATTGACAGACCTTCTTCAAAGATAATTAATTTTAATAATTATATAATGTATTTATCATGTTAGATTTGCCTGTGCGCAAGCACTTAGCATATAACCTTTATATAGCAACAGGCTGCTGTACAGTATCTCTATCATGGGCCTGAAGCCCCTTTACGAAATGAAACACATCAATTCTAAATAAATCTAATATGAAATTTTCTAAGAAATGTTCCTCATCACCAAAACATCGTGCTTCCCAAACTAAAACAAAACCATAACTGAACAAGATAGTTTGATCAAAATAAACCCAATTTTTTTTATCAACTTTGTTTAGCTTATGTAACAAAATAGGACAACAATATAAATATGAGCGATAGCACAATTGCTATCTTCGTGGCGAATGCTTCTCTTTATATGCAACGGAACTATTATAATACATGTCAAATGGTCTGGAAACTTTCTTTGATAAAAATAACTACCATTAGATAAAGTACCTCAAAAGAGGATATTGTATGAATATCCATCACACGATTGTTCACACGAGTTCCTAGATATTCGTATTTCTTGACAAAATCAGGAAAATTGCACTATTCACCCGGGGATCCCATGGTACATGTAAGTCACAGAATGATCATGCTACACAGGTTTACTGCAAGTGTTAATGAAGTAAAGCGTGTAAACACAATATAAATTACATGATAGTTGCACTAAGTGCGCAGATAGGTGAACAAACTTTTGGGATCTAGCTGTATATTACAGTGCCGTTACCTTTTTTTAATCTGGTTTATGTTCAAATCTGTTACCAAACATCAGTTCGTTTCCGGATGCAATCTGCCACACTTATCACCGGGTTTATCAATCCCTATCTATCACTGAAAACACCTCTCACGTTTCTGACGCGCTCGGCACAGATGGTGCGATGTTCACGGCGATTTTGTTACAATTTCTTTTTTTTCCCCAAATATTTTTAATCACACAAGTGGGCACATAGTACAATACAAAACTATTCGAATTCAGTGAGATAATACATGTGTAATGTCATGTTGTCAACTAGTTTCATTTTCATTGTAGACAACTCCAATTTGGTATATATAATACGACGCAAAAACTTAAACTGAAAATCTTGAAGCATTGACAGCATTGTCTTGGAAGTTTAAAGATTTCTTCCCAGTTAAGATCTGTTTCAAGCATTTGTCGCCATTTGTTACAGTTACTGCAGCCAGCACCCTTACTCAAGTCATTCATACATGTTATAGATAGTTTACTTGCAAATTTTCCGCATTGACCTAGACAGAGCATAAAGACAGCGTTTCATTGCTTACAAATCTACACATTAATTTGGTGTGTGAATTTAAGTTTTATTGTTGTGTACATGGTTTGAGAGATAAAATTCTCATGTACTTTACTTACTGTTTCACACTCAAAAGACCGAAATCAATGCAAAATATTTTTCACACACTCACACACACACACACACACACACACACACACACACACACACACACACACACACACACATACAGTTTCAGATATATCTTATATATTAACGAATATTTCATCCTTTCAAATTCCAAGTTATGAGATGGAGGTTATATAATTAATTCAAATACTGAACAAATTATATTGAGTTGTTTAAAAAAAGTGTTTTCAATTTTTGCACAACCGACACTTAAGACAGGGCTGCAGATAATTATTTAAGCTGAGGAGTACGTACTCCTCTAATTTTAAAGTGAGGAGTTCCGGCTCAAGAGAAGAGTACTCAAAGGGTAACCATTTCAACTTCAAGTGATGTTTTCAACACAAACACGTATCATCATTACCTTATTTACTTGCATTCATGCACTTTGATAATACATTGTTTTATTGCAGACATTATTTCATAAACAAGTTCTTACAATCACAATGTATCTAGTTCCGCAATAAAACGGTTATCAGAAGCAAGGATATAGAGGTAAAAATCGAATCGATTTATCTTCACGTGCACGTCTCACAGGACTGTATCAAAAATGAAACAACAAAGCAATCTGCAGATATCTATATATTTCTATTGTACAGTTCTACAATGGAAGAAAGATTACTTGAAGAACTTGAAAATCATGCTTCAAACAATATTGACACTTACAGTTATATATAATATTTTCTGCTTCATAAACATAATAATTTAACTTTGATTAACATATGATAAACTTTGAAAATCCTTTGCCAGAAGCTTTGAACCGACAATGTGGCTACGATATGAAACTTGATATAATGTGCTTTCTTTTTTTTTTTCATCAGCATAGTTACTTCCACGACTTGCTTTAAAGAAACCCAACTCTTGGTAGCCCTGTCACAGCCATGCTTGTTTATTACCGTCTCATCTTGTACATACAAAGAGGTCATACACATTTCGTTTTGATACAATAAGAAATTAAATGTACGAGCCGCCAAAAGGCTTTAAGAGAAAATACAATAACATCACATATAATATTGTAAAATTATGTAAAGATAAAATAAATCGTTACAGTTTTAAAGTTTCCGCCAATTTAAGAAAATAAAATTTAAGAATATAAACATATATTAATACATGCCTACTATACACCTACACAACTACATACATCTACACACACATACATCACTCACACACACACATCATTCATTCACACACACACACACACCCACACACACACGCACGCACACACTTACATACATACATACACTTACAAATACATACTTTTCCATCCCATTTCAAATTCATGCATGTATTCCTACGGCACTTAGACGCACATACACACAAAATACATGCATTAATGCATACATATATTAAGACATACATTCTATTTAATTCAATTCATTCGATTCTCACAATTAATGAACCTTATACATATATATCCTACATTGCATAAGAAGAAGACTTACATAAATGCATAAACACATTATTATAAAAAAAATTATACATATAAAATATACATATAAAAATTTCGTTAAAACGGTCACAAGATTTACAAAGTGATAAACCCATTGTAAAAGAAAAATAACATCCTCATTTAATAAAATGTTTCATTCTCTGGAACATCTTGTCAATACAGCTAGCTAGGTTATGCTGAATTTCGGGACACTGCATTAGGGTTAAAAGTTTTTTGGTAGAGTTGAAGTTTATGAAATTGTCGGGTAAATATCTAATATCGGCATACATGGAGCAGTCTATCAGGAAATGTTTTTCATCTTCTATCCTATTTTCACAGAATGAACAGTAGCGAGATTCGAGAGGTGTTGGTGGTCGGGTATATCTAGTTTCTACACATAATGGGAGTGTACCACAGCGCAGTAGTAGTTTCCGCTGATATCTTGACATAGAACAGAATAGATAGCTTTACGATTGGTTCAGTGCTAGCCGAGTCTTCTTTACTTTGTGTTTCGATAATTAAAAACACAAAATATTCCTTAATAACGAACCATATATACTTTGAACAGCTACATTTCCTTTGAAATTGAAATAAGTTGTTAAAGTATTAGGTCTACAGCCCCGATTATCTTTTAGAAATATCCGATTAATTTATTGAATAAAATCCATCTACCTAAAGTGTAACGGAAATATATAAGTTTATAGACCCGTTGTTATTTATTACTGGCTGCCATTGATGAATTGTCAACTTGTATTAACTAAATATCAATGTACCATATTCACTATACATAAACCACGATCAATATTTACATTATGCTCATTTCTATTTACTTCAGAAAAACATTAAACGATTCATCATTTATTCAATCAGTTTATTACATCACATTATCAAACATTTTATTTCATTCATTTGTCACATTACCTTGCATAACTCATTATTAAACCATGACTCTCGTTTTGCCGCCCATCGTATAACCAACCAAATTGTTAGTTATACGATGGTTTTGGGGAATCCGGAACTACTTTCAAGTAACACAATTTTTGGTATCAGACACACTTATTCAAACAATGTTACAGTTAGGGCGAATGTACAAGACAAGGAGAAGAAATTGCCTTCAATTCCATATATAATTTGCATACAAATTGCATATGTATACAAAGCGAATAACTTGATTTAAAAGTTGGAAATAAAGACAATTTTTTTATGTGTGAGTGGCAGTAACTGTAAATTCGATAGGACCAGTAGACGTTGCTGCTGGAGTGCAAGTTGCAGCCCTCTTGGCACCTCTTTGGATGACGTTGCTCATCATATCCTCCTGGTCATCATTTATACGCTTGTAGTCTCGAACTGCGTTACTTCGATTGCCCGTCGTCTTCCTGGTCTGTTTTAGATTCTGGAAAACGTTCTGCAAATTAAACGAGAAATATTTATAATTTTTCATTCTACCAAGGAGGCTTTGATGAAGGTAAAAGTATATTAGAAATAGGTGGGTTTTTTTTTATGTGAGTGAGTGACCGAGTTGGTGGTTTACGTTTTTCGATCACAATTGCGAAGTATATTCAATATACTGAACCACTTGGCCTTAATAACACCAAACTTTCATGAACAGTCAGAACACATCGAAACAATTCCTAAATTGACCAAATATGTTTATCCGACAACTCACTTTAACACTCGTCCTCACAATACAGTACAGTTAAAATCAAAGACAGTTTCATACCAAAGAGCTCCCTTTCAACTCTCATGACTGCAGCAGTTGTCTCGGCCTGCTGACAAGACGCGACAAGAAGGTCCTCATCTTCTGAAGAAATATCGTCGTTTTCCTGTTGTGTTTGTTGTTGACTGGAGGGTATCATCGCTGAAGTTTACCTCCATTGTGCCTGTAGTGTACTTTATCATCCAAAACTGTGTTCCACAGGAGATATTCCTTGTGGAAGATCAAGCGATATCTCCTAGGAGATATATCGCTTTGACAGTAGATTTTGAACAATGCCCTGTTACAGTCAAGTTCATGACATCATAATTGTTTTACATCATCACGTTATGACATCACAAAGCTATGACATCATAAACATGATGACATCACAGTGCTATGACATCGGGCGCACTGAGAGTCTAAGAGTAGTGCAGTGTTCAAAATTATACATTTTTCACGGAATGGGAATGAAAAATGATTTTGGATAATAAATAGAATCTCACCCTCGTGTCTTCTGATATCAAACATATCAACACTCGTTGATAAAAGTAAAAATTTGTAACTTTTATCAACTCGTGTTGATATATTTGATATCTGAAGACACTTGGGTGAGATTCTCTATGTCAACTTGATGTATCGCAAATGACTTCAGCTAAGCGCGCTCTTCGGCAACAGGTGATTTATTTCACGCTCTGCACGTGAAAAGCAAGACTCAATCGCAAACACATGCAAGACACCGTAAAACCTCTATTATAAACTCGTGTTTCAGCTTCGGATAGACAACAGATATTGAATTATAAAAAATACTTGAAATATAGGAAATACGGAATTTTTAAACCGCTTCACTGGTTTTGTTATGCATCACATCAAAATAGTTCTCCGCACTTACTAAATTTTTATAATAAATTCTACATGCTTTGGAACTAAAAGAGTGACATTTTATCGTAGTCATGGTTTAAGTAGGTTATATGACGAGTATTGTTGTTGTAATCCACGAATTGCGTTAGACCAATTAACTGTCGTCTATCACATTCATATCACCACAAGACTTCAAGGACTAGCGTCCAAGTGATAATTCCAGTAAATGGTCTTCTTACGTAAGTTTGAAACAAGTGAAAGCAGATAAAGATTTTGGATGGATACCGTTCAAAAGGTTGTTCAACAGGTATCTATGTAAAGCTGACGTGCAGTGTTCTACACATGTCTATACAAACACTACCGCATTTGTTGTCTTACATTAGACAGCCCTGTATGAATACCAACTTTATGCCACAAACCAGGTGCTTTTGTAATCTCACTTTAACATACACTCAATCATTTATGATATATTCAAACCTAAAACATACTGAATTCAAAATAAAAATAACATATATTCGTACACATCCAAATCAAAACCAACAAATAGCACATTTGCTCAGATCAACCAAAACATGACAATGCACCCATCCCCGCCCCCCCCCCCCCCCCCCCCCCCCCATAAGAAATATGTGTTATCGCCTTCTTACATGTCTTTGTTAACATTGATTATTTAACAATGAAGAATTAATAAGATGAATAAGGTCAGTTATTTGTTAGCAAACTAAGATAGGAACGTGTGTAAAGCTTTACTATATATCTGTTGGTAGTCTTGGATTATACGTTATAACATGGTTGGTTGAATAAAGCACGTGTATAGGCAAACGTCCTATGGTGAATCCTCAAAGTAAGAGAACATGCGTTTCGTTTCAACAATAACGCCGCACCTTGAACTTGAAAATTAGGTCATATGTAAAGATGATGGTTACCCACTGATAGCTAAGGGAGTCTTATTGAAAGGCCTTTTTGTAGAGAGGCATCAAAAAGTTGTTAAAAAGACAAAATTTCATAGTTAGCAACTTCTTCTTTATTGTAGGTCACAATTTTTCTGCGCTGATCCTTGCCCTTTCGTCAGATGAATGGTGATTTGTAGTTAGTTAGTAAGTTGTTTTGGGCTTAACGTCTGCTTCCACATATGGTGATGTCGCTGATGTGGAGTAATTGCCTCGATTGTTGCCAAAAAATAAGGGTGTCAAATTTGAAATAAGTTATAGAAAGTAGATAATAAGAAGGTTTATCATTGTCTCACTTTGCACTATAGCTTAGCTTCGTACCTGCAAATGTTTAAAGAGCCACTCCGTGATTTTCGTAACATATTATTTACCTCTGATATGAACCTAAATGTCATATGAGGTGATATAAAATCAAACCATCTTTCATGTCCAAAATGACAAAGCTGAAAAGCTGAAAACAGCCTTATAAATGCACAGATGTGTAGATATCACGTCCAATATACATGGATATTATATAAACTAACAAACACTATCAACTCCTAACTGCCCTCCTGGCTTTTTTAGATAAGTCTCCAAAATTATGTTCGACTATTTGACGCGCGCCACTGTCCGGTTTTCGATCATGATTACGACGTTCTACCTTCATATTTTCACTGTAAACAAACAATAAGCTTTAAAATGTGTCTTTTTGGTAACAGTCAAAACTTCGCGATCAAATGACACCATTGATAAAGTTTGGCATATATGACTCCAACAACTCACGGAGATAGATAATAGATGTTTAATCTTTTTTATTTAAAAGCCTTTTCTTCGTAATGAGAAATAATTTACATTATTGTGCAGGTTCCTCTACATGTAGTAAAGTTGCACATTGTCGTATTTACACTTAACCCGGATGTTGGTGGAGCTAGCAAGGTCCCGGATGTCAAGTCAGTCCTCGTCAGCCGTCGTACTAAACTACGCGGTCATCCCCCTTTCCTGGAAAACAAGCTTTACATCCGTTTAGCTTACGCAGCATTTTAACATATTTTCGAAAAGCTTTACTACGTATGTTATATATTCTCATAAGCTCGTTTTCAATAATCATTATCTTGAAATTAAAGTTTATGTTGTAAACCTTTGAATCACACATTTTACACAAAGTGCTGTCTGGTGACAGCTGTAGTGTTATGTTTGGGATGACAGTCTCTGTTATTATTCGGGCTCTAGCACTGACACAAGGTCAACACGTTACATAAGTTCCCTATTTACACGGCAGATAACGCTTGTGGCGGTTCAATTGTTGCGTCGTTGTAGACATTGTCCTCGTTTGTTTCAACTTCATCTTAATCAACCAGCTTCTCGTTATCGTTGAAGCAACCGTGTCGCTAAATAAATGTTTTCTTTACAATTGGTAAGAGCTTATCGCTAATGCATTAAACCAACAAAACTGCATGTTCTGTTTGTTCAATAATACAGCATCGTACAACAAGGCGAAGTACAAGAGGATAACATGGATAACATAAGTCGGATTGTAAATAATATTTCGATAATGTATGAATAAACAGATAACAATTGCTCCGATGCAGCCCCGTCATCAATGTCACATGTACGTGTTCTGGAACCGGATATTTGTTATCGCTTATTTACTGCTTACTTGTGACTCCCCCTCCCCCCATTCCCGTCACGTGACTATATCCGTGTATATATACATGATAGATGTCAGGACTCTCCAAAACCGTCGCCCTCTGCTGTCATTATTGTGAGTATCATCCATTCATTCCTCCAACCTTTCTACAGACAGCTTCCAAGTTTACTCCATATCTACTATAATATTGCCATTGTAAATATCAACATATTTGAACCCATCTGAAAGTATTTTAACTACATAAAAAAAATTGACAAAGATATTTCATATTTCCATTTTTCATATGAATCTACTATGCATGTATGCGATGTTTCAGTTACCGTCCCTTGCTTATAGCAGTACAGAGAGGACGGTTCAAAAGAGGGAAGAAATGCGGCTTCTTGCTCTCTCTCTCCTCGCCTCTCGTGAGTATTTCTTCACCTTTAACTTTTGCCTTTCTCCTCGCCTCTCGGGTCTTGTATTATAATATGTAAATATATATTTTTGTATTCATTAATCCATCGAGCGCTTCACCAATTTCACCAATCTGCCCACCTGTTTAATGTATACTAGACATAATTATTCATTATTCACTTGCTGTGCCTCAGTATTTCCTCAGACTTCCCCAAGGAATATATATTTTTTCGCCCACACCTGACGTCAGTCTTTTTCAAATCTTCCCCTATGTGTCTAACCAACTACAGTGATAAAAGAACAATAACCTAATCGTCAGAACTAAATTTAAAACAATTCATTTATACAATACTACCTTCATTCACCTTCTTAAAATATTCGCTTCATATAGTTTTTAATTTTGAGATACGCAACTTAAGGTTTTCATTTCATTTTATGTATACGTCTTTAAAAGTTTGGGATATTTATTTTTGATTTATTTACAATGCGGCCTTAAAGCCAGAGAGTTTGTTGATTTGTTTAGTATTTTAATGGTAAAGACACATTGTAGCAACACTGTCTAAGAGTAAAATCGGAATACATTATTGAAAAAAGGCCGGACAGTTTACACCGATTGGATAGCGTCAATGTTTTTAACTTTAAAAAAAACCAGACGAAAAGCTAGTGTTTTATAATTAATCTCGGAATTTTGTTCCAATGTTACTTGTTTTTCATGATCGTGAACAAGTAATTGTCACATTTGATATACCGATATTAACAATATAGTTTTAAAAGAATTGCTCAATGTCACTGTTTTGAAAGAAAAGCACGTCGTTGGAAACCCTTTAATTATATGAAACGTTAATTTGGGAATATTCATCTTAAACCGGATGTAAACCCTGGAAAACAATACCATATGAGGGATGCAATATATGGCATATATTTGATGTGTGGGCAGGTAGAGATAGACAGACGGGATAACCTGCGCACTTACATTTCCCTCACTATTTACCTTGATGTGGCTCCGGCTTACCTAAACTCACCAGTGCCGAGGGAACACGGAACTAGTTAAAGTCAACAGGTTTGTCAGTGGATAAACCCGCATGAAACAGTGAATAAATGACTGCCCGCGGCGTCGTACATCATGACGTTTTTATGTTGAAACTCACATCCGTGTTAGGTGACCCTCCTCCCCTAAACGAAGTAAAATGAACGGTAACAACTCAAGAAACTCAGCCAAAACTGGACAAAAAAATCTAAATGTAATGAAGGAAGATGCGTTCATCTTACTTTCTCCCCTTTTTATGCAATTGGGACATCTTATTTTCATACACAGCTTAGAGCTCTGATTTCTAAATGCAAATCGTATATAAATGAACATTATTTCCCTCATGCAATTCAATAATGAATGTCACTTAGATGTGCACAAAATGGAATTATTGAATATTTTAACATGGATTGTGTTTTGCTTTTGAATATATCTTCGAAACTAACATTATAAGAATGAAAAAAATTATAAAAGCAGTCAACCTATCTGCTTGAAAATGTGACAGATGTGGCAATATGACTATGGGGTATACCTTTCATTTTATATTCATCAGATGTGGCAAAATGACTATGGGGTATACCTTTCATTTTATATTCATCAGATGTGGCAATATGACTATGGGGTATATATATGACTATGGGGTATATATATGACTATGGGGTATATATATATATGGGGTATACCTTTCATTTTATATTCATCAGATGTGGCAATATGACTATGGGGTATACCTTTCATTTTATATTCATCAGATGTGGCAATGTGACTGTGGGGTATATATATATATGGGGTATACCTTTCATTTTATATTCCTTTTCCATACTATACTGTTTACGAAAAAGAAATCCAAATTTTTTATCATTATCCAGAAGGGAGAAAAGCTACAGCAACTTATGTCATCATCATCATGTATTGGAGGATGTGTCTTCCTTCTAAAGAAATATAAATCTAAAATGGATCTCATATTATATCGTTACATGTGTTCTGAAAACCGTATAGCATATATTGTACAATATAGATATTAGTGAACAACCTCGTAGTTATAATGTATCAGCAATCTACACAGCCAAATCTTATTTCAGCTGTATTAATTTAACGTAAAATTGCATTAATTTCATCCGGAATTTCAAATTATCCTTGAATATTATGAAAACTTAATGTTCACTATTCAATATAATAATAAAATGATAGCCTGAGTTTGGAACGTAAATAATTTTGGGGTTTAGCATTATCTATGCATCATTCACTCTTATGGAATATTGATATGTGTTACTGCCTTTAGGAAACAAGCTTGCTGATATCTTCTTTCGTTGATTTTCAAATAATAATTGTGTTTTATTTTCAGTTTGGGGTACTACCCACGGATGTAAAAGTGACCCCCGTAAGTCATTTTCTTTTTTTACCCGACGAGTTATTTATAGAAAATAATTCATTCACCTCACCAGTTTCTATATGGAGGAGGGACCCGCAACGTAAAGACACATGTGCTTCTAAATTTATCTATTTGTATTTAATTTATATAGCCTTCGGTTTCTACTAGTATAAAGATTTTGTAATTTTGAAGTCTCGATATTTTGATGCATACAAGTAAATAGATATGATATGATTGCATCTATCATTCATATTCCGTATTAAATGTTAATGTTTTGTACACCCTTATTTGCCCAGACGTAGATCAATCTGTTAGAGCATAAATATTATTAATTTTTGTTTATAATTTGACTTAACTATTTGTAGTAGTGACATTTTGTAAGATTTCTTTACACCTTTGCTCATTGTAATATATCTAATTACTCTTACCGTTATATCAAACTAATAGAAAGCGGCTACAATTGCAAATATTAGCATGGGTTTTAATAGCTAGGCTAAAGTAACACAGAATTTGGTTCAAGAATTCATTTGTTCCTTAGATAAGAACAAAAATACCATATACACTGAATTAAATTCAAATATCCACCCTAAACCTGCATCTGTATCTCTAAATTGCCAAAATTAAGATAATTTCCTGATTTAATAATTTCTCCAAATATTTTTCTTTTTTATACCAAAACACTACCGATCTTAAAGTTATGGTGTGAAATCTTAGGATATAAAAACTATAAGGAAGTAGAGAGAATTCAAATAACAGCTAGCAGAGGTATCTCCAGGGACACAGAGTATGTTATAGCAGTCAAACATTTTTTAATGACGATGTTGATTTATCGAAAAGCATTAGTTATATTTGGAAATCACAATCTTAAACGCACTAGTGCACACCAATATTTCTTTAACACAACGAATGCACAGATACTGCATATTTCTCGATATTATTCAAGATCCTCACTCAAGTAATCTACCTCGTAAGTTATTTAACAAATATTTACCTATTCAGGTAGTAAAGTTGATTTTTAAAGACCGGAAGTATTTAATGTTACGTTACAATAAATCCGCATGAACTACGATATCGGAAATATTAAGATTTTGCTTATAACCAAAAAAAGCGGAAACGGCAGCCGCTTTGGTCAAACCAATAGCAATGCTAATGCTGTGTTATTAAATCGGTTTATTTACAACATTGCTTTCATAAAACATAATTCATTATTTGTTCTCAGTTCTGAGTTTAGGTAAATTCAACAGCTGCACATAATAATAGTTCAGCCGTTTTCAACTGTCTATAATTTATCGGTTTAGTGCACAGCTAACCTTAGATTTGTTATATGTCCAAGCCGACAGCGGCTGTCTAAATTTTTTCATTGTTGATTACAGGTCAATTGTAAAGAATTTTAAGTATTTCATTGCATCGATAGAAAGCTTAAGTGAATGCATAAGTCCTCTCAAACCTTAAAATAGCCAATTTAAACCGTAAAAGCGTGCACTAGTGCCTTTAAAACGTATCAGCTCAGAACAGAGGCAATAAACAGGATAAAGTTGTAATTTGTCATCGAAAACCGGACAGTGGCGCGCGCCAATTACTCAAACTTTATTTTGGAAACTTCTACAGCAGGCACAAAATAAAATATTTGTTGGTAGTGTTTAGTTGGTCATTTAATTGATATTCATGTAAAGTGGCCGCAGAATTTCGACTTAATAACATCTATATAGCTGTTTTTGTTCAATCATTGAAAACATGAACATATCCTAATTTTGGAAATTTAGAGATAGAGATGCTTGATTAGGGAGGGTTTTTTAAGTTAATTCAAGGTACGTGGTATTTGGGCTCTTATTCAAGCCACAGAAAAATGCATGAAATATACTCTGTGTCAAAGAATAATACTTTACAAAGAGTTAGCCTTAATGGTTTCCTAATTCTTTATGTCAGAATATATTCATTTCGCTTTTATTATTCTTGATGTCATGAATATCCTTTACGTTAAAAATGCACTTAACGTTTTGAAATTCCTTGATGAACCTAATATCCTTTATATCGTGACTATCATTTACGTTTTAAACATCCTCTTTGTCAATGATATCGTTTACGTTTTTGATTTCTTTGATGTCATAAATACCCTTTACGCTTTGAATATCATTATTGCCATAAATATGACTTTCTTTAACTCCATATAGCTTTAATAACAGCAATGGCATCAAGAACCATTTTTCTTATGTACATCCTTTACGTTGTGAGAAGAATATTAGAAATATCCTTTACGTTGTGAATAATAATGTCGTAAATAACTGTTTATCCGTATGATAAATAATGTGCATTCATACATTTGTGTCACTGGACACTCATTGTTCTGCCTATAGATGAGCTTGAGTCTCACCAGTATTATCGCAGTGTTCTGTTGAGTGAAAATTCTCATGTCCTACAGCAAGCTATTCATAAATCATAAAATCACGAATTGTTTTGCAGCACCACCCAACAGACCGCCCTCTATAACATGTCCCAGTATCGGGACCCGATACACAGCAGACAAGAAACTCACAACAACAACCGTCACATGGGCTTCAGCCACCGCCACCGATCCAGAAAAAAAGTAAATACTTTGATATTGTTATCAAATGTGAAGGAGACACATGCATACATTGCGACTATGGGGAAGGACACAGGTGTTGTAATATTAGTTACCTGATGTCTTTATGACTCCGCTCTGAACCATGTGCTTCCGTAGCTCCATTCACACTTCCAACATTGACCTCCACTATATACCACCAGCATACACCTCCGACATGTACCTCCAGCATACACCTCCAGCATGTACCTCAATCATACACCTCCGGCATGTACCACCAGCATACACCTCCGGCATGTACCTCAATCATACACCTCCGGCATGTACCTCCATCATACACCTCCGGCATGTACCTCCATCATACACCTCCGGTATGTACCACCAGCATACACCTCCAGTATGTACCACAAGCATACACCTCCAGTATATACCACCAGCATACATCTCCAGCATGTACCTCCATCATACGTCTCCAGTATGCACCACAAGCATACACCTCCGGCATGTACCACCAGCATACACCTCCAGTATGTACCACAAGCATACACCTCCATCATGTACCACCAGCATACACCCCCAGTACGTACCACAAGCATACACCTCCAGCATGTACCTCCATCATACGCCATCAGCATACACCTCCGGCATGTACCACCAGCATACACCTCCGGCATGTACCTCAATCATACACCTCCGGCATGTACCACCAGCATACACCTCCGGCATGTACAACAAGCATACACCTCAAACATATACCTCCATCATACACCTCAATCATATACCTCCAGTATGCACCACAAGCATACACCTCCGGCATGTACCTCAAACATACACCTCCAGTATGTACCACCAGCATACACCTCCGGCATGTACCACCATCATACACCTCTATCATACACCTCCATAAGTACCACAGGCATACACTTCCATCATACAACTCCAGCATGTACCACTATTATGTAACACTATTATGTACCTCCATCATGTATCTCAATTATACACCGCCTGCATGTACAACCATCATGTGTCACAAGCATACACCACCATCATGTACCTCCATCATATAACACCATCATGTAACTCCAGCATGTACCACTATTATGTACCTCCATCATGTATCTCAATCATACACCGCCTGCATGTACAACCATCATGTGTCACAAACATACACCCCCATCATGTACCTCCATCATATACCACCATCATGTAACTCCAGCATGTACCACTATTATGTACCTCCATCATGTACCTCAATCATACACCGCCTGTATGTACAACCATCATGTACCACCATCATGTAACTCCAGCATGTAACTCCATCAGTTGTACCTGTATGAAAGCAACCGTCTATATTACAGTTGTTTGAATGTCCGGCTTAGTATTCTTCACTACTGTCTTAAAATGAAGTGTAGTGCTGCAGTGACCATGACTGATTTTGTCCTAGATGTACATATGATAGAGAGATGGAACAACTGATTATTTAACCATAAGCAGTAATAGGTCACCTTTTGCAGGAAAATAAGCAAAAACTATAGCTTATTAGGCTTGGATGTCCAAAGGGTTAATATATGCATAGCCTGGCGACGTCACATAAAATAGGTAATCAGAGATGGTACCCTCTCAACTTAGTTCAACGTTTGAATGATTTATCATGTGAATTATCTGATTCAAATTCCAGAATCAGAAGGTAACGTCTATCAACTATAGGAGGTCGGTTTGACATGTCTCTAGCTGAAGCGGAGAAGGGTTATGAGATGAGAGTCCTCTTTTCATCCGGTGTTGTTAATGGTGTCACATGGCATGGGTATAAAAATGAAGAAATTGTTGACATTTGAATTGTATGGTTGTTTATCTTATTTTCTACAGAGCTGTTACCGTTTCGCTCAAGTCAGCCAAAGCCTCTGGTTCCCTCTTCGGAAGGGGTACACACACCGTAGCTTATGAAGCCCTGGATGACAAAGGTCTAAAAGATTTCTGTATGTTTACCTTCACAGTTCAAGGTGAGTAGGAAACCTCTGTTCCCTTTAAAGTTATATACCATACACTTCATTTTATGAATAATGCAAATTAGTATTAGAATATAGTAGAACAAAAATAACTAATTAACAGGTAATGCACACAGCATTTATATATTGTAGTTTCATTGATAACCATCACTACAACGCATTGTAATGTTTAACGAAGTTGAGCAATTGAAGAATATAGCAATTAAAGTCATAGTCTCATTTTAGCAAGGCAATTTGTATAACAAAATAGTTCACCACTCACAGAAATCTTTCCCCTGACGTTTGCAACAATTTTCAGAACTCTGCAGGCATTCTAGCCCTCAATAATGAAGTTCAAACTACCCTACCCTACCCGAATATTATGTTTTTTGCGAGCGTTAGTCCTTACCACGTCATTTCGCTAAGGCCGTGACGAAGAACACATAAAATTTCCCAGCTGAATATCCAATGAAAATAGCTAATAGCTTACGCTTTTTCAAATACAGAAATAACAAAAAGGTGGTAAACTCAATGAAGAATGCGTCTGTCATAAGTATCGGCGCTGCGGTGACTAGATTTCCGGTGTTTCGTACTCGCGATGTGATTGCACTTGATTCGGTACCTCATCGGTCTGAAACGGCATACGCCAATAAGCTGCTTCATCCAAAACTGTAAAACGGGCATAAACATGAAAATCTTTGCAAATGCAACAGGAAATATTTGTGTTAGTGGTCAGATTTTGTTCGTGAAGAATAATTAGTTCAGTTTAGTTGCCTTACAAAAATGAGACTATGACTTTAACAAAATCCATAAAACATGACAGTTGTTGATAACAACGGTTGAATTTTGAGGAACCCAACAATATTTTTCCGTAAAAATTCCTGTGAAAACTTGGAAAACACTATGTGTATAAAGCAATTTGACAGTATTGATTGGTTCGTTGATCTATGATCTGATACAAATCACATTTTCCCTTTGCATTAGAAAGCTTACTGGATTGTTTTATCATGTCATGTATTATAAACTTTTTTTTAAATGCAAACATATAAAGTATATAGGTAAATATAATTGAAGCCTCTCTCGTAAGTATATGCGTTCATAAATGGTAAATCTGTGAACTCTCCGTCTTCCAAACGTTTGTTAATACGCAGCAGGAAACGCTGATATTGGTGTCCGCACATTGCCTTCTTACGACTAACCAAAATTGCCTGCATTAAGTGAGACCTGTACAATGTTTGCAGTGATTCAGTGTCGGATGGTGAGCTATCTACTAAAAGGGAGAGTGCAGTGCGAGGGAAGGAATTATGGACACACCTGCAACTTCGATTGTGAGGAGGGTTACGAACTTAAAGGGAATAAGAACATCGAATGTCTAAAGTCAGGTCAATGGAACCATCCGAATCCACAGTGCGTAGGTGAGTGTCATCTAGTACTCTTATCTTAATCCACTACAATGTTAACTCTTTTTAGAATGCCCTGTTATTGTCAATTTCATGACGTAAAATTATTTTATCTACTCAATTATGACACCCCAAAGTCTATTACAACGTCACATTACTATTTGAAATGCTTGGCAATGCATAATGCTATTTGAAATCTAGGAAAAGTAATTATCTTAGATCATCAGTAAAAGAAAATTACTATTGATATATTATATATATCAAAGGACACTTGGATTAGTTTCCCTATTTGTTATTTTCAGCCAAGGAGTGTAAAGTTCTTGACAGGCCTGCAAACAGCAAGGGCTTCACGTGTACAAACGATCGAAAGGCTGGCAGTATCTGTTGGCTGCTATGTGATGAAACAAAGGGCTACGCACCAGCCAGAGGGCAGTTTACAAAGTGCTCAGTTGACCAGACCTGGACAAATCTTAGAATGGAATGTCTAGGTACGTTTGGAACAATCTGTCTAGGTTAGCAGTGCTAACTGATATTGTAAACTTGTGTTCGTTTATGACTTTTGATGTTGATTTGTTATATAGCTTAGTGCATTTGCCTCTTGATAACTTTACATCCTTGTGGCTTTGCCTCTAACCCAACTCTATATCCTAGTGGATTGCCTATTGATAACTATACATCATAGTTGATTGCCTATCGATAACTTTATATCTCAGTTTTCTTTACAAAGACTAATAATACGCGGTAGTAGAAAATAATTAATGGGAATGGAATCACAATATCGTAAGGTTTTTCGCTTAAATGTGGCTTTTACAAAGCGTTTAAGGAGGTTTTAGCTTTACTTTCTTCAGGAGCAGTCGCAATCATGAAAAAGATGCATGAACGGCAATGTGTATTTGTATTGATAATTTGTTTACATTTCCTTCAGATGTCGAAGCGCCACAGATACAAAACTGTCCGACTCAAACACTAGTCAAATCAAAGGACCCTAATTCAGCTCAAACGTATGTTCAATGGGAGAAACCTTTAACGGTGTCGGATAATTCTGGAGAGAAAATTGAAGTAAAAGCTATTGGTGCCACAGCGACTGCGACGGGAGGATCTTTCGGAGAGGGAGTCACTCTGGTGCGCTTTTCTGCACAGGACAGAGCCAAGAATACTGCCCCAATGTGTGCTTTCATCGTCAGGATCCAAAGTAGGAACACATTCTTATATACTCATATTAAGTTAAAATGAAGCATCGCCTTTTAATATACAAGAATAATTATACCTACCTACCTACCTGTCTATCTACATGTATATATCTGATATCTGAGATGAACGTCTCGCCCTATGATGTGATGATATGCACGTGTTCTACCTATCTATCTGTAGCTGTAAGCTGCGACCCTCCCAAGATGGACGACCAATACCTGGAGACCCCTGGCTGTGTGGACTTCCGGGAGGGCCAGTCGTGCTCCCTCCAGTGCTATCTCGCTCTTCAGCTGGTTGGACCACGCGTTATCACATGCAAGAAGGGCGATTCGTCATCAAAACAATCTAAAGGCTTCTGGAGCTATGGACAGGATGATACTCCGCCAGCTGAAAAACCATACTGTAAAAGTACTGTGATCAACAATTTCATCTTTTCATTTTTAAACACTATAAATAATCGCCCAGAATTGAGTTGACATTCAAAAATACCAAATGTTCTGAGGTACTGCCAAAAATTCACTTTCAGTAATTTGAAAGCTATTCATAAAGTGAGTTTATTGTTTTCTTGATGTTGAAGGTTTATCATCAATTCAACCTTTAGTGCTTCAGATAAGCACCTGTAACCCATGAAACTTTTATGCATGTCATGGCGTTCAATTTTGTCACTCAATCGCCGTCTTAAAAGTATTGGATCGTTTGAAATTCTTATTTAAAACTTCTTTGCTTGTGAATATCAATGATGCCAACGTGCGAGATACCAGTTTTAAAGAAACGGGCATGAATGTGCTGCCTCTTATGTTTCAGTTCACAATTGTACCGAACTCAGAGCTCCCAATTTCGGAGCAATATCTTGCGATAAATGGGACTTGGGGACAAAGTGTTCAATTGCCTGTCGTCAAGGATACGATATTCCAGAGTCGGTGGCGTTGGTATCTGCCTTTTATTATTGTCAGCGTAGCACCGGCAAATGGAGCAATAACCAAGTACCGGACTGTGCTTGTGAGTATCCAAATAAACAGTCACAGTTTACTTTTTAAATATAAGGTCTAATATTTATCCAAGTTTTTAAACGGTATTGTTAGGTGTACACTTTTCTTGTTTTGTATTTTATTCCATTCAATTTCAGGGCGAGAATATGGCGAAAAGATTCGAATGAAGGGTTACTACTATTTTGCCGGGAGTTGTTGGACTTCTAAGGAAATAATAAAAACTAACTTCTTAACAGTTATTGACGAGAATAAAGCGTGCCCTAAAGCGGAGTACTGTACAGTGGAGAACGTGAATGTGAAGTGCGGTGACGAGCCAGAGGACGAGTGGAGGAGGAAGCGATCTCTCAGGTACAGGAGGAGGGGCAGGAGGGGCAGGAGGAGCTACATCAAGTTCGAGGTCAATGTGCCTGCTGTTAAAACAGTGCCATTCAGTGAATCACTGGACATTGGTTCAAAAAAAGTGACAAAATACGCTCTTGACATATCTCATGTATCTTTCTATATTAGTCCTACAAGACGAATAACGCCAAGAGCCTTCAGGAAAACGTCTGCAGTACCCGCGTGCAAGCCTGGATTGAAGCTTGGACTTTTCAACAAAGATTCATGTGGTATGTTCACCGTCTATGGTAGCTTTCCTTTTCATACCATTGACGTCTTCTTGTAGGATATCAGGCCAAAAGATTTTCAATATTACTGATCAGTCATGTACATTTGGATACCTCTGTACATAGTGGACCCAATTCATGACCGTTCAACATGATAAAAAAAAATTTAAACCCTTGTTAAGACACTATGCAAAAGTAGAATATGAATTCTACAGTTCGATCACTTATGCCTGAAATAATGGACCCATTTTAAGCATTGAAATCCACATCCTATGTATGATTAAATGTAATCTGGTGACCATCTAATCACGTCACGCTCTGATAATGATGTGTGATTCTCGAATGATTATTAACGAACCTACTTACCAATCGAACAAAAGTTTTCGAGGACCTGTTTTGTAGCATTGTGCCTTGGTCTGCTTTCCAGTTCCATGTCCATCAGGCTCGTTCCACAACGCCACCCAGGACGAGTGTGTGGCCTGTCCGCTCGGTGAGTTCCAGAACATGGAGGGACAGAGTGCGTGTCAGATGTGTCCAGCCGGGACAACCACCATCACAGTCGCCAACAATGAGACAACCGCCTGTCAAGGTATAAACTTATAGAAAACTTCACGATTTGCAGATGATAAAATTAACGCACTGAATTTAGTTTTCAACATTATTCGTCTTAAGTATTCCTTATTCAGTAATATTATCGATTTAATCACATTATCTATTCTAGCAATGTGTCGTCCGGGTACCTTTTCTCTGAGTGGTGTGGTTCCCTGTGGCAAGTGTCCCGTGGGTACCTATTCTCCAAACGTGAACACAACACTTTGTACCTCCTGCCCAACAGGGATGACGACGGAGGAGGAAGGGGCCGACTCTATCTCTAAATGCTTACGTGAGTAACAACACCATCATCCACATCTATACAGAGTTCATATTTGAAACATAATCCTCAGTTATTCTTTTATGAAATCAGTTCAAGGCGACCTTAGATGAATATGTTATTCCTCATCTTTATCCTGTAGATTGATTTGATGGTTAAACTGTTACTTGAACTGAACGTGTCATCACTGTTAGTACTCTTACAGTTACAAGGCTCCAGACTTACACAAGCTCTTTTTACCTTAGCATTTAACACGAGCTAAAAGTTACAGCGCCATTTAGTGGTTCAACAGTTTACTATTGTTATTTCCAATGAACATATCATATTTGTTGACTTTAGTTTACATTTTCAAATGTCTCTGTCAATTACGATAAAATTTAGCCAAAAAATATAGACGTTTTTATCAACAAGCGCTTGAACTATTTACAGGGTTTTTTTATTGATTAATATAGTTCAGATTTTGCTTTCCTTGATGACAGTTTCAAGTTTCTCTACAGAATAAACATGTATTATGTGAATTACAAACTTTGTCAGATTAAGCGAGGGAAAGTTATTGGTAATGTTTTGCTAGTAATGATTTAATGACTTTGATATATATCTATGACCTATCTATGTTACTCATTTAGATAGACAATTTTATCAAATATTCGAATTACTAGTTGACAAGAGTAATAATATTGAAAATATTGTTCGATATTGGCTTTATAACGCAACAAGTTGTAAAGATGTCATTGAATTACATTTTTAACTTTAAAATTGTCATCTCGACAGCCTTTGACATAATGCTGCAAGGTCCCGTCAGTTCACCTTTGGAAGGAAAGACACCTGTTCAGATCTGTGATTTCACATTTGCTGTTTGGATCAAAACTGTGGAGGAAGCGAGCGACGGTGTCAGGTTCGAAATCAGCAATCCTGTTGATGGTGTTGGTCTACAAATCGAGATATCAACTGGTATCGAGGTTACTCTCAATGGGTGAGTGATCACAGCGATCTTGTAGGCAATCCTTTGGATATCAAAGCAGCTGTATAAACTTAGTTCAATTTCACCCAATAGTAATGTCTGGGAAGATGAAAGATGTGTAAACTAATGACTCTGGATTTGTACATTTTACAACCCGAACCTTGCACCGAGTTCAGCTTGAAAACCATAACTCTGCATAACAGTTATTTAGGCTCTGTTTAGTTACACTACATTGGACAATAGGTACTTACACATTAATGACACGTTATACACATGTTTTCTTGATTCCAGGAGTCCTGCTTTCATGTATTTAGATATTGGGCGCTTCTTTATTTTCGATTGTTACATTTGTTCTATTTGCTATGAAAATAAACGTACATCATCCAAACCTTCTTATCATATGAGTATATGATGTTATTGGACACATGTTTTGATTCTAGTTTTTAACTGAATATCTTTCCTTTAACTTTGATCCTGCTAAAATTTTAAATATCATGAGTTTGAATTCAACTGATAATTCGTTTGAAAGAGGAAACAAGAATCTTAGAAATGACTCATATTCGATATATTACTCACATTTCAATTACAGAGGGCACAGCGTAAAGGCAGTTAATGTACTGGACACTAAATGGCATCACGTAGCAGTCGTCTGGTCACAGCAAACTATGACACTGTACAAGAACAACATTGTGGTTAAGACCCAGTCCCTTCCGGCTGCCAGCAAGTGTCCCTCATCCACAGACTCCTCCATGCAGGTCGCAATCAGGAACTATGCTTGTGAGTCGCCCCCTCCGTCCTCTCTTATCGCAAACCAATGTCAGATCGAACATAAGTTAATGTAAGCGTTGCATTTATTTCTATATTTCACCCGTTGCTTTGTGCTTTGATGTTCTCATTAAAAAATCCTATCTTCAAGACGTGTATCTAAGGGATCTGAACTTCGTGGCGGAAGCCAAGCCTGACATCATTGGAGGTATGACGAAGACATGTACGTCCTACCTCGCTGGCTCGCTGTTTACCCTTGAGCAAATGGATGTACAGTCGAATGATCGCATCATTGAAGTTATTCCAAGTACTTGCCTAAGTAAGTCAACTTGGTAATATTTAATTTTTTTACCCACTGTTTGTTTTTATCTCTCACGTTACAAGCTACAATGAGGATTCATTAGATACGCAATATCGAATTACATATTCTTTATCTACATGATTGTTGTAACTTACATCTACATTGATCGATTATAATTCAACGTAAATAAAAGCATTTTTTTGAGCATATGATTTTAATGTGGTAGGACCTGATCCATGCGTTCCTAACCCATGTGGGAACAACGTGTGTATTCCGGGGAAGGACAGTGTGACGTGTGCATGCAAGCGGGGATACACTGGTCCTAAGTGTGAGAATCCTCCTGACTACTGCAAGGACAACATCTGTAAGAACAACGCTACTTGTTACGTGTCCAACGGATTCGCCTGTGCCTGTCCTGCCGGCTTTGCAGGCAAACTGTGTGAGAGGAAGATAGGTATGTTATACGTGATAGCTCAAGCTTGTGACTCTGAATAATTCGGATCGAAGATAAAGAGTTGTAACAGTGTTGTAATGTTGTTGAAAACCCAGGTTATTGCAAAACTTTATCCCCTTATGCTGAAAGAAGTAAAGGTTTTGTAGCAAAAATAAAATGAATATTACAGACATAATGGAAAGAAAAGAATTTGACAAATGTAATTACTGAACAAACAAGAATTGAAAAGATGTTTCTTTGATAAATAGTGTTACAGTACATTTTGCAACTTATAATAGTCATGACAAAGAAACCATATTGACACCGCGGTAAACTACATATTGATTCTGATCAACTCAAGACATCAAAATGCAGCGCTTGGTTTTTTTTCAGTAGAAAATAAAGTTTTAACATTTTACACACAAAACTTGGATAATGATTGTGGTCAATTACAGTGTGATTATTTAAAGAAGGTTCAGTCAACGACTAAACAGCATTTCATGTTGAAATCCATGCGATAATGCCTTTCATTATTGTACAACGTTTTAAATTCTGCGCCATACGTTTATAAGATATTAAATATTACTCGAGGGAGAGTGCCTTCCGTATCTTTTGTATGATATTGTTTCATTTTGACTGTATACATAATGTAAAATGTAATGGAGAGGGCTTTATAAGTTGGGCAACGTGTGCCAATAAATGAAATATGTTTGAATTAAAAAATGTAAAAATATTCAATATTAAATTTAGTTTTCTATATATTGAATAGCTGACGGTGGATGGAGCAGATGGTTTGATTGGTCAGAATGCTCCACTAGCTGTGGACAAGGTGTCCAGACAAGAATGAGATTCTGCACAAATCCACCCCCAGACGCGGACGGCAAACCTTGTTCCGGAAGCGACCGCCAGACACAGCAGTGTAACCAGGCTGAGTGCCCAGGTACGAGAAAATCCTGGATTTCATAGCAAAACGTATACAACTTCCATGTACTGTTTATATTTATATCTATATGTAACGGACTAAATGTATTATTATGTTGTGCAGTATGTGACGAATCGACCCTGGTACTCGGCAAGGGCGTGATAAAAACGTGTACCAAGAGTCTGGCACGGATCACGTGTAGCATCAAGTGTGAGCTGGGCAAGGTGCTGCCTGAACGTCCCTTCAACTACGTCTGCTCGTCCGGCTTCTGGACTCCTACCCGCCAGACGGTGTCGTGCACTGGTTGGTTCAATCATCCTTTAACATGACGATCACGTCGCACAGTGTTATCTCCCCTGATGAGATTCGTATTTTCCTTGGTATACAAGATCGACATGGTCATTACTGTAGCACCTTTATTCATCATTTAAAATCATTTAAATTTTAGTTAAATCTTACTTAATAGATGTCAAATATGTATGATATTATAAGCGTCCAGTTTTCATATATCGACCCTCAACCGAAATTTGTATTCAACCTATAGTGCGGCAATTATGATAATCAAATACAAGGTTATTTTAATATCAGTAATGCATCACTATTTCCCACCTTTATAATTTCCGAATAACTGATTTTTGCAGATGTATAAACAAGTGTAAGTTCTCCACGTGTTTACTGAACCGCTGAGATTGGTGATAAGGAGCATATGCATGTTTGATTTAAAGTGCCACGGACTATGTTGTTGGAGTCAAATACGTCAAACTTCGTAAATGCTATTTTTTTGTATATCGAGAACTAGGGGTTGTTTCAGAAAATCAGATACCTAATGATTATTAGTTCAGTATAGACACGATAAACAGGTTATAGTCGCGATTTGTGACTGAAAACCAGACAAATTAGTTTCCAAAATTGCGTTTGAGTCATTGGCGCGAGCAAACGTAATTTTTTAAACTAATTTACAGCAGACACAAAACCAAATATTGATTGCCAGTGTTTAGTAGGTCATTTAACTAATATACATGACTGTTTTTCGTTTATCATTGTAAACATTAAAATACGATAATTTTGCCATTGTAGAGATGAAGAGGCAAGTTAAAACGGGTGATCTGAACTTAGCTCAATACGTATCCTATTTTGGCTCATATTTAAGCCACATAAGAGTCATAAAACATACTCTGTGTCACTTTAATATCCACAGAATTAACTGAAACAGTAGTTTCCAATTGTTCCAACTTTGCTAGCAATATATAGGCAGCTATGTGATGCTTAGAACCGTAATAATGTTACATTTGAAGTAAAAGATTTACAAAGTTGCCATTTATGCAAGAGGTAATACTGACTGAGGCGCAACAATTTTGAGAAAATCAAAAGGATACATGACCATACTCACCATAACCACAAGTAGACTAATACGTACACGTTGTTGTCAGATCCCGTGACCCCGATCGTGGCAGGAATCAACTACACGGTGGTGTATGGGAACGACCTGACGAGTCAGAGCGAGGTGCAGACCTCACTGAACCGCGTGGGACACGACTTCACCTGTGCTAAAGCCACCACCTGTGATCTGGAAGTTGGTTCATCTGCCTGCAGTCAGCATGTGCCTGTATGCAACAATTATGGAGGAACTTATTATGGGTCGCTCATCATCAAGAAGGGGGTCTCACAGGCACCCATCAGTGTTGTTGACATTCAGAAAAATGGTAATAAAATTTTTCTATATATTTGGCAATAACAAATTTCCATATTGGTATACATTGAACCAGTGAATAAATCATTGTGAAATGACTTTCACTTGAGGAACATTTGACTAGCCTGCACACTCAGATGCTCATAGACATTCCACTGACTAAATCACATCTTTAATTTTCGTTAAGTAAGCACATTTACTTAGAACAGTACAAATTGTTTCATTTTCATTTCAATCAGTTAAACTTCCTTTGATACAGACAATCCCTACATCAAGCCTCTATTCGACACCTGGAATGTCTTTTCACACAAGAGTGACGAACTCGTGACTCCACTCCACCGTCCCCTGGAGATGCAGATAGTCGGAGGCCAGCTGAAGGTCTTCCCATATGACCACACGGACCAGGCAGTCATAGGTGCGTTCACGCTACCCCCTTCAGATGTAATGGGAAAATGTCATCCATATAACTTATGTATACGGTTTAATCTCTGTTAATCAGTATTAATTTCTTACACAAAATATCATTTAACATTGTAGTTCCTGGTCAGTTTGGAAACATTATGAAAACATGGAAGTTTCTCGACAACATCAACTGGGAAGTGAGAAATGCCAACTACACGACCTTCAAGGCAACGACCACAAGCGGTACAAGGAAGCCTCTGTTCTTGTCAGCAGTGCAGATGATGACATGTCCGCCTGGAGCTGTCAGAGGAGGGGTGTTCTGCAGTAAGTGTTACTCTTCAGGAAGTATCCTGCAGTTATTATTTGTTGTATGGTTCAGATGGTGTTCTGCAGTATAAGTGGGTATTTTACAATATGTGTTGCACTATGATAGTTATTCTACAGAAAGTGTTATACTTCAATTGGTATTCTGCAATATGTTTTTCTAAAGTGGGATTCTGGCAGGAGTATTCTGCAGTAAGCGTCACAACTGAAGGGTATTCTGAAGTAGTGTCACTCTTGAAGGGTATTCTGAAGTAGTGTCACCCTTGAAGGGTACTCTGAAGTAGTGTCACTCTTGAAGGGTATTCTGAAGTAGTGTTTCTCTTGAAGGGTATTCTGAAGTAGTGTTACTCTTGAAGGGTATTCTGAAGTAGTGTTACTCATGAAGGGTATTCCGAAGTAGTGTTACACTTGAAGGGTATTCTGAAGTAGTGTTACTCTTGAAGGGTATTCTGAAGTAGTGTTACTCTTGAAGGGTATTCTGAAGTAGTGTTACTCTTGAAGGGTATTCTGAAGTAGTGTTACATTTGTTACACTGTATCATTATCAAGAAAAAAGTGTAAACTGTTTTTGGAATAAAATAAAAGAGACAAACACAGATTAAAGATCGTGCGCCCATCTCTATCGGGTTAATGCCTAACGTTTCAGTGAAGTGTCCACCCGGTAAATACTACGTGAATGAAGAGTGCAAGTGGTGTACTAATGGTCTCTACCAGGATCTACCTGGACAGTTTGCTTGTAAAGTATGTCCAGCCTTCAAAACAACGGAAGATGTTGGCAGTGCCGATGTCGCTCAATGCAAAGGTGAGAACTTTCACTTGACTTGAAACAAAGTGCAAGGAATGACTTATGTTTTATAAGAACCAATATTGTTTAAAATATCAAATTGCATTTGACCAGATTTTTCACTACAGCCTGTGAAGTAATAAATACATTAATGCTAATATCAGTATTGTGTGACCTTTAGCTTTCGATGTTTACATGGCAATTTATATGAATGTATTAGAGAAAAACTTGACAAGAGACTGATAAAACTAGCTAAAACTAAAAAAGAGGAACAGTTGTTAATGTTCATTATATTGATACGACACAGATACCGATGTATCGGAGCTCCACATTCTCCTTGGCATGACGAGTCCTAACATCGGTGTTCTCGAAATGATTGGCCTCAACTACCGTCAGATGTCCACGAAACCAGCACTCGCCGGCAATGTCGACTACATGGCTTACAACCCCAAAGACAAGACCATATTCTTCTCAACACAGTCTCCAAGTACAATCGGTCGAGTCGGATACAACGGCCAGAATGTACTCGAACTCATGACCTTTAAAGGTTAGTTCGATAATAGACTGATGAAGTTTCAATGCTCTTTTATTTTAAAAAACCCATCACTGTTGATTACCTACGTGCTCTGATCATTCTCAACTACTTTCACTGCAGATGGAACTGTTGTGACCGGCATGGATGTAGATATCGGGTCCAACCTCCTCTTCTATATGACCAGCCAAGGAGTTCTTGCTGTCTATCATATTGTGACTGGAGCCCAGACGACTCTGCTGTCCGATCTTCCAAGCTCAAATGGTCTGGTGCTTGATCAGCAGTTGTGAGTGTATTACTTTAGTATTAACTTTCATAAATGTTAAAAGGTGTTCTAATTCAACTGAATATGCATAACTGTATGATTAGACATACATGAACATCAGTCTGTAATGTGTAAGGAGGCATTCTGATGAACAGTTACAACTTAACGTACAGTTAACGTTTAAGGCAAATGATTTGAAAGAGTGTAGTGGTTGTGAGAGTATAATGTCTGTGTTGCAGTGGTCTATACTGGATGGAGACAGCCACCATCAGGTACATGCGTTACGGAGACGAGACGCCTCGCACTCTCTACACAGACACTCACACCATCTGGGGACTCACCATTGACTATCATGGTAATGCCGCAAACAGCTTCTTCGTGTATTAAATTCATTTATCTCCTACAATCAGCGTTTCTTTCATAAAAAAACATGAATGGCATACTTTCATATTCACATAAAAAATAAGTAAGGATTGTCAAGTTGGATAAATACAATATATATTTTCGGTATGCAATGTTTTATAACATACTGATGTTTTTACATAATCGTTTAATTATGTGTTTCATAACTATAAACAATATAGCGCATAAGGGAGACAAATATAACAACTCTGCCGTAAGGGTTTTTTACAGTGTTGATTTTAAAGGTTTGCTTGAATAGGCCTAAGGATTTTCAAAAAGAGGATTGCATAGAAAACTTTGAAGCCATGCCAGTCTGTGTACTAACCTTGTGAAAAAGATTCAAATTAGCAACCCCTTACAACACTGAAAACACGATATGCGTTATACGTTCTCTGTATGCTTGTGTTTTGTCTTCAGACAAGAAACTGATGTGGCAGAGTGCCGACCGCCTGAGGTCCAGCAACATGGATGGATCCGACCCACAGACTCTCTCTCTGAGATTCTCAAACAGATTCGGGGCAACAGATGAATACTTCTTCACAATCATCAAGGAAGGAAATACTCAAAAGTAATTTTTTTTATATCAAAGGGTCATGAGTGGTTAAAGTTTCTCAGCACATATAAACAATATTATTCAGCGTTAGTGCATCCGTAAATCGACTGAGACGAGTTTATGTGACGAAACAGTAGGTATATAAATTTCAACTTTTAGAAACAATGAGATTAAAAATTTTTCTTCTGTTCTATTTTTTTCATAACAAACCACTTTAATGTTATACATTTTGAGATAGGTAGGGAAATAATTGTTCATGTTAATATCCGAAGATAAATAAACACAATAATCATAAAATAATTGTATTTGTGGTAGATTGATGAGAGAGAACAGGGACCGTACAGCACGTGTCAACATCCACACAGTTCCACTAGCCACTAGCCGCATGAAGGTCATCAACAGCACCGTCCCCTACACAGGTACAGTAATCTTACAGTGTCTTAGATCTCCACAGTACTCACACATACCGTAGTAACAATATTTAGAGATCATAACTTTTACTTCTTTGTATTTTACACAAGTATTTTGGTGTACTGTATTCACTATTTTAGATCACAAAAGTATAAATACGTATTATAGTTAATTATTTGGGGATCAGAACAATACTCTCCGGTATTTGACGACAGTTTTTCGTGAACTGTGTTCACAATGCTCTGAGATACAGTGGTAAATCCCATCTTAGTTACACATTTTTGGAACCACAACCGTGTTCATGGATTTCTTATTGGGGGATTGTACTGCAACTGTACTGTACTGTACAGAAATTTCAGCTGTTAAGATGGTTGGAGGCTTTCCCCAATATTACACTTGGAATTTTCACAGGAACTTTAAACCAATCATACTTAGTCTCTTTGTATTTTGGCAATATCGTATAACCAATGAACACATCTGTATTAAATTTAGAACCAAGTGACCATGTGGGTATTCCGAAATAATTGGCAACCTTTAATACGAAAAACGATTGTTTTTGCAAATCTCAAATTGAAGGGCAATCAGGGGTGTTTAAGAGTCAAAACGGCAGTACAATTCTTCATGACTGCACGTGAACTAAATTAGACACATATATTTCCCATGAAAGGTTGGAAAAATCTATTCCACATTAGTAAAAACCCTTCCTTTACACCGGTACACACGAGAAACAAGCAGGTACAAGTCGATAAGTAGAGAATGTGATTTTATAGATGAGTCAACTAGTGTGATATCACTAAGTGACAGAGATAGAGGTAGTAAATACGATTGAGACAATACTTTAATATATCTTTGTCCTGGCAACCCTTGAGAGTTTAGAAGCAATTAACTGATGCATGTGGACATATTAATTTGCAAAACCATCGAACATCTTGAGCGGTGCTGGACGGTATCAATTTTGACCTATATCCTAAAAATAGATCCCTTTCGCCTTTCTCCAATGGATAAATCGGTGACTGACTGACTGTTGTTTAAACGGAACTGTATATATATTTAACTGCATATTTGCCTCACTATTCTATTATTTGATGCAATGAACAAATGATTATATAACCTTTTCTAAATAGAGGATAGGTATGTAGGTCTTTTGTTCTTTTGTTGGCCTTAATCTACTCATTTGCCGTCATGCAAATCCTATCCTGTTTGTACCCTATTATTTCGCAGTATTTCCTAGCCTAATTAGGGTGCCTCCAACTTTGCCTTTTTAAAGGCTTTTCTTGTTTTCTCTACCAATCAAACACTGATTCTCCAATACTGATTGGATACACTTGCCTGTTTACAGTCGACCAGCCCTGTCTCCAGTCTCGCACCGACTGTGAACAAGCATGTCTTCCTTTAAATGCAACAGCCCGAAACTGCTTCTGTAGACCGGACTTCACCCTCCAGAGTAATTTGAGGTCCTGCAGGAGAGGTAAGTTTAACCTTAGCTGTCATATATCAGACAAATGAAAACGGTTACATATTTCCAAAACTTTCAAACAAAAACGCTTCAGTGAATTTAGATGCTATGGGTATCAATTAACACTACGACCTCCTCAATAAGTGGGCACTTTGCCAAGTCACTGTCATTATATCAGTGTACATAAACACCTAAATGAGTCCAACAAGAACAAGGATTGTAATGATATGATATTTTCAATTTCAGACTTCAGTATCAACTTTATAACAACTGACCCCAATCTGTGGTACAGACCAACCAGTACAGAATATTCCATTCCTCCAAGCAAAACACTACGGTTCAACTTGAAGGCCTGTCACTCTGCCAAACTGGCACTGGCGAAGACTGGACGCGAGCTGTACGTGCTGAGAATAGACAATCGGGTCAACAACAGAACAAGGATAGATTTGATGAAACATTCCCCGTCTAAACCAAAGGTTCTGTTGCAAGAAAAGGAAATCACTCTCTTAGACTGCAATCAGTTTAAAACATTCTGGATTACGTGGAAGTTTGATGAAGCCCGTCGCACACAAGCACTCAAAGTGGGATATGGGTCCGTCGTGGGCAGCCACATGCAGCTGAATGTGGCTGATGCCTTCCCTTACACAGTTAACTTCCTTCAGTTCGGTGTAGGTATCAACGCTACTGCACATTGGCAGATCTAGCATCCTCAGCCGGAAACTAATTCAATATTTCCTCTTTCGTGCCATTCCTTCATCCATGTGTCCAGATGAAGATTGTCGTCCGTCCATTTTTATATTCAGTTGTTTGGACACATGGGTGAGGATATCATTTCTGTATCTCCTTATAACATGTTTTCTCCTCTCTGGAACTTAATACTCGACGGTTACTGGAATTGCGTAAGCTAAAAGCAACATATCTTAAACACTTCGATTTGCCTAAATTTAAGTCTCTAATGTGCAAAAGATCAACTTTACATATCACTAAACATTCCAAATGTCAACTTGTCATGGTTAAATATGAAGATTGTTTAAATTGAAAGAACACAATCAAATATTGAGTACGATGTTGATTCAGATAGGCCTAATTCATGGAAAAGTTTCATACGTCATAGTCCATAACTCTACAAGTGTCGCTAATTGTTCAGTTATGTTTTATTTCCCGAAACGTTTCCATGAAATTATACATATACCCTGTCAATATTTCTTATCTCAAAAAGTTCACATCTCAATGTTCTGTGATAACATCATTCTAATTTGTATTTCATATAAGCACAACCCATTTCCAATACTGTGTTTACGGCCAATGTTGGGCAGTTAAGTCATGTGTTTAGTGTACGAGTGAGAGAAGCAGTTACCCGGTGTGTTTGCCAGTGTCCGTGCTTGCTGACCGCTACCTGTAGACTACAGCCTCACCCCGACAAGGTTGGAGCCAGGCTGGACTCACATCTATCTTCTCACTCGTACACTACTTCATTCCTTTTTCTCCATTTACTACTTCGTGTTTGTCTTCCGCAATAAACCTTTCTGTCATGACAATTTGTCCTTGTTGTTTGGATTGAAGTTGTGTTTTACGTTCATAACCAATCGACAGTGGATGAATGGACTTTGCTTTTCTCGCACAGTACTCCCATTACTCACCATGCAAGTTTACCGTTCAGACTACATTAGACCAGATAAGCTTGATAATAAATATGTTTCAATTATCTCAGCAAGTACAATACTACAATGTGCATTCAACAAGTACAAACCAGAGCTACAACCATGAGAGAAGACCTTTCTGGTCCAACAGACTGACTGAACAGAACTCATGCCTAAAATTGAGAATAATGTATATATGTTTTATTTTCCAATGTTTGGGTTGATACACGATTTGTTTTAAGGTCAAACTCCGACTCTGGTAGCATGCAGGACTCAAAACTTGTATAAGTCCTTCGTCTGTTTCTTCTTGGTTTTTAGCTCATCAGGCCTGATGAAAAAACCCATAAAACTAATAAGAAGATATCATGTTGGGTTGAATCTATTCCACATATATCCCTAATACTAATACAAGAAAGTCCGTGCTTGTATGTTACAGCGCATGCCACTTATGCATTTGAAAAGCTGTCAGGTTGAATGGTTCATGATTGAGAAATAATGAAGCTATTTGTAAATATGACTTATCCATCCACGAGATTTCAATATTATGTGAATTGTGTCACTGGGATAATTCGTTTATAAGGTAAGAACATTATAACTTAGCAGTTATTACGTAGTTTTGAAAATTATGCTATAATGTGTATGGTTTCTATGTCACATTTTGATGTGTGTACCGACGTAGACGTTATTGTCAAAATGACATGAGTTAACCAGAAATAATTATATTACCCCGTAGACCCTAATACATATATATACATAACAATTAGATAGACTTACGTCACATCAACTTTTTACGAAGACATACACTGCAAACATGGAGTTTGGATCTTAAACACAAACCCAAACACATGACTTGTCCTTTTTTTTAAACACACGGATTTTCAGAACATGTTTAAATCCTAAACACCTTTCATAAAGTGTTTAATATCAAACACAATTTGGGTTAGAACATGATGTAGAAAGTGTTTTGATTTTAAACATGTTGTGAAAAGTGTTTTGGTATAAGCATGTTGTGAAAATTGTTTGGTATTAAACATGTTGTGAAACTATTAAACTATACACTTTTTAAGATATTCAAGACTTGAAACAAAAAAGAAATGTTATCTTCAGCAAACAGACAACAATCACAAATGGCAATGAAATTAGAATTATTTTTGCAAGTTTTTCTTTAGTTCATAAACAACCTTCCATGTGAAAATATGCTAATAAAACAAAGGATAATTGAAACGATAAGACAAATGATATGTTCACAATATAATTTTATTTGTTTAAGGGCAAATTTGACTTGGTCATGATTTCTCAAATTAAACAAATTACAGTTGGGGAAACTACAGAAAAAAATGAACAGCTAGTGGCACTCTGGCTCTTCAGGTTGGGCATGATTACATGATGACCATAAAGTCAAAGTCAAAGTCAAAGATTGTTTATTGCATTCAAGGCCTCAGGCCCATATACAATGATACATATAAACATATAGCTTACAATTTAGAGATTTTTAATTTGGGAAAACAAGGTTCATTCAATTGGTGACATGACATGACTCCAGTAATTACATATTTTGTAAGTTAAAAACAGTTTATACGTCACAAGCTATTGTTCAAAACACTATTTCTTACTTCCATACCATGCTTTAAAAATAACGATAATTTAAATATAACATCGTCATCTCTTGATGTCATAATAGAAATGAATCCTGTTACACTCGTCTTAGATAGAAAACGTTCTGGTATATATTTAGTTCTTAGTTCAGTATAATATGGACAATCAAATGTAAAATGTATTTCATCTTCAATGGCGTCGTTACATAATGGACAGTCTTTGTATTCTTTCAAGGGAGATATATCTTCCATAGTTTATCATTAGTTTTAGTAAACCAAGTCTATATTTGATATATAACTTTCTGAGAAAACTGTTTGTAAGAACTGACAGGTATTTCTCTGGTTCTAGTAAACTCTTGAACTTTCTGTATATCATAACGTGAACTGCTTTCTATATTGGATTGCCAGCCTTGATAAAACATACTAATTGCCACGTGACGGAAATCTTTCAAAAACATGTGTACATTTTCAACAGTTTGACTTATCCATATAAAACCATATCCATGAGAAAATAATATTTTCTTAATATGCGACACCCATGTGGTCTTTCCAATACTATCTAAGTGGAACATCATGTTGTATGCAATTTTGGGAAGTCGATGTTCTGGCATCCGGAGAATCTTCAACCAATATTTCAAGCATTTTATCTGCGAATTAATGTAAAGTGGGTATCTTCCACATTCTCCATAGATCATACAATTTGGAGTAGATATTCCAACACACAAGAATTTTTTACATGCTAATAAGTGAATTCTTTCCAAACATTCATATCTTTGGTAACCCCACACTTCAGATCCATATAAAAGAATTGGTTGTATCTGTGTATCAAATAACTTAAAAAATACATTTGGTGTCATGACTCCCAGTTTATGAGAGATAGACATGATATTAAGTAATGTTCGCTTGCCACGCAGTGCCAAGTCTAATACACATTTGTCCATATTCAAAGTTGAGTTGAACATTACACCAAGATATTTATAACCGTTAACTACATTAATTCCATTTCCATTGAAATACCATTTCTCTTTTAAACTTAAAGGACCACCCTTTCGAAACACTATAATTTTTGTTTTATCCAAATTCACTGATAATTTCCATTCTTCGGTGTATTTATGCAATATATTTAACTGGTTTTGTAAACCAATAACAGTATCAGACAGTAAGATAACATCGTCAGCAAAAAGAAGCATTTGAATTTCAATGATGTCAGGATACATCTGTATACCATGCTTACCGTTACTTACAATATCATAGTACAACTCACTAATGAAAAAGGAAAATAACAAGGGACTCAATATGCATCCCTGACGTAACCCAGTAGGACAATCAAAAAAGTCAGTAATACCATAATCACTTCGTACACATGATTTGACATTTGAATACATAGTTTTTAACATATTATACATCTTTCCTTGAAGTCCAGATTTTCTTAGACAAACCCATAACTTAGAACGATCCACAGTATCAAACGCTTTTTTGAAATCAATAAAAGCAACATAAAGTTTGTGCTTACGGCGTGATAAACATTTTTGGATAACAGCATATAGGGTAAAAATGTGATCAGTAGTAGAATAATTCTTTCTAAAGCCAGCTTGAACCTCGGGAATCCTGTCTCTCATGTTTGCCCAGTTAGTGAGTCTATTATTTAAAATGGAGGTCAAAAGTTTCCCAAGAACACTCATTAATGAAATCCCTCTATAGTTGTCAGGGTTTCTAGCTATAGGATTACCCTTCTTATGCAGAGGTACTATTTCTGATCGAGACCAACTACTAGGAAAAATGTTGCTGTCAAAGAGTTTGTTGAAACATTTAAGTAGAAATGGCATTATTTCAAATTCAGAGCATTTAAGCATTTCTATCAATACCTTGTCCGGACCAGCAGATTTTCCATTTTTTAGCTTGTTGATAGATGATTTAATTTCCTGTTCAGTTATTGGTGAGTCAAGTACAAATGCATCAATATCGTTATATTGATTTGAAAATGTTTCAATATCATTGTCAAGGTTTTGATAACAAACATTGTTATTTGAAAAAACATCTTTAAAATGAGTTAACCATTCTGTTTTTGATATGAAATTCTTCTGTTTAGGGTGAGGGACTTGGAGTTTAATGCTGCTCTCAAGAGTATTTCAATCACATTACGTTTGCTTATGTTATTGCAGGGAGAAAGCCTGCAACGTTATTGTGGCTATGCATTGCAGTGAAACCTTCAAGCATCGACTGGAATGGTTATAATAACAAAACTATATAAGCGGGAACAAAATATACAGTGATAAACTGCTGGTAAAAAGCGGTCCATACTGGTATTTATATCAGAATAACGTGTTCTGACGTAAACCCAGCTATCAACTGACCACAATGCCTCCGTCAAAAGCGATTTTAAACGCGATTTTGTGATTGAAGTTTTGTCAAGACCCGACTCTTAAAACCCAGCTTTGGTTTCCTCGCCATACTCTTTCTGTATGATATCAAGAGAGTCTACAGTAATTCCTTGTTTTATCTCATTTGCAAGGATGTTTTCGCATGTATCGTCCAGAGTTGTAAGTGAACACCGAGTATGTTGTTTGCGTCAAATATGTCACACTTAATTGTCATATATATATATATATTAATTTACGATAATATATATACATTATTATATATATAAGGAGAAAGTGTTGTGTGCTGTTGTTTTTTATATATATATTTCAGGGTGAAAGTTAAATCAAGTGTACAGTCTTCATAATTAAAAGCGTTGATAAAAAACAACAGCAAACAACACTTTCTCCTTATATATATAATGTATATATATTATCGTAAATTAATGTCTGTCTCTGAAAATCACCATCTATTGCTGATCAGTTCAGTAGGGAGACAATAAACAGGTTCAAATGGTCGTTTATGATCGAAAACCGGACAATGGCGCGCTAATGACTCAATCGAAGCAATTTGGCATGGGAAATGCCGCTAACCAAAACATTTTCACAGCGTCACTGCAACGCATATGACACGTACATACTGAGATGTAAAACGCCACACCACCAATGAAAAGAAGAAAAGCTGTATTTTCAAGCGGAAAGGTCAAACATAGCATGTTTCTGTAACTGACAGAACTGATGGAAGCATGTCACTTAGCATTATAAGTTAATGTTTTTTGCCTTTTTTGTTGTCATCCATCAATTCATTATCTTTATTTTCTCTGTTCGATGGTCATGACGATGCTTAATCCTTTTTAACAAAAAAACCCCATTTACTCTGGTTCCCCGGGGACAACAATATCTTTATCAGTATCTTTTGGGACATATTTAAGATCTTTTTCTACATATGTAAGTGTACCTTTTTTGTCATATTAACGATTTTTAATGATAAACTTCTTTTCTCTATGACTATCAATGCACTGATATATATCACCCCACAAAAGTTTTCCAAATGTTCCTAACAATAGCAACACTGATATGGTGGCAATTCTATCGTTTAGACAGCGCATCTGAAGTGTAAAAACCTGAAAATAATCTAGAATGCTACAAAATAAAATAAGATGACGAGTTAACGTTGACAACAAATCGTTCACTACCAGAAAATGAAATCGTTCACCAAGTTAATAGTGCCTGTGTTATGAAATCGTTCACTAAGAGTTTGATGGTGGTGTTGTTTCAAATATGACAGCTCGAAAACAACATAACGTAGAGCCTTCAAATTTGGCATGAAGTTAGTTTAATAAATATTCTTAATGTTGGTGTGTTTATATTTTTCTTTATTTATCAAAGATACCTAAAAGTTCGTAAAATTCAAATATTTTGACGGACAAGTTGTCGCGGCAAGATATTGTTTTTCAGGCCTATAGGCTAGTCTGTGGACGGAAAAGAAAGAAATTTGGCGACAATACGCATAAAGGCCTTCTATTTTACAGCATGGATTTTGGTGGAAGTGTGGCTTATAAATATATAGATATTGACGATTTTCCTACACTTAAAACACAAAACGTTCCGACCTCTCGCGCATCAAACCGTTCACTTTCAGTTATTAAATATTGCCTGCCGTTCACCGCTCCTACGGTGTGATAACAGGAGTTTGAAAATCCTTCACAATTTGAGTGCAACAGTAATGAGATATCTGGTTAACAACAATGTGCAACTGTTCACCTGTCAAACTCCTTACTGTTGTGAATTTGCATTTTCAAAAATATTTCTGACATTTTCTGATTATTTGCCATACAATTAAATGTCTCGAAAGTCCTAGAATTACACATTTTGTAGACCTTTGTTTGGCGGAATTTGATGAACAAAGGGTTACCCTTGAGGGGCAACATTTCGGACAAAACATCCAAATCCAAATGTCTGAATGGTACATATACAAATGATCGTTCAATCACACGTTGTGAACTGGACCTTATCACATAGTGATTCAGCACAGTCAGTACTTCATATACTTTTATCAGCAAGCCCACTATCCATGTACTTGTCATTGAAATTATAACATAATCTTCGCCAGAAAATGTTTTAAAAAATACAAAATAAAGAAACAACATATTCCTTTTTGGAATGCAAGAAATACAAACGTGACAACGCAACGAGTCAACTTGTACTTAAAGAGCCACTCCGTGATTTTCATAACATGTTATTTACCTTTGATACGAACCTAAATATCATATGTGGTGATATAAAATCAAAACATCTGAACTTTTCATGTCCAAAAGACATATATATGATAAATACTGGTTTTCCATGAAAATCTAAAAACAGCCTTATAAATGCACAGAGGTGTAGATATCACGTCCAATATACATGGATACTAGTTATATAACCTAACAAACACTATCAACTCCTAACTGGCCTCCTGGCTGTTTTAGATAAGTCACCAAAATTACGTTTGACTATTTGACGCGCGCCACTGTCCGGTTTTCGATCATAATTGCGACGTTCTACCTTCATATTGTCCCTGTAAAAAAACCAATAAGCTTTAAAATGTGTATTTTTGGTAGCAGTCGATACTTTGTGATCAAATGACACCATTGATTAAGTGTGGCATATATGTGACTCCAACAACTCACGGAGTGGCTCTTTAAAACAATCGAGAAATTGTCATGTTCAAACTAACAAAAAAACAACAAACACGAAGTGACATCAACATTGCTTGTTGAATGCAATTACTAACTTTCGATATTGAGAAATAATTATGGAGGTAAGGTCCGAAACGAGCAACAAGTATTAGGACGGACAAAGGGACAAAGATCATTGCTGCAAAGTAGAAAGTCGAAATTTTAGACCTTAATATAAAGTAACAACCTACGCGAGACTTTTCAAAATGTAGCAACGCGCCCCCAATCGATTTAAACCATAACGGTATTCAATGGTATAACTAATGATTTGGCTATTTTGAGAAAACTTAGAATTTCGTGGCGTTTTGCGGTTTTGATGGTATGAATGTTTGGAAAAGTTCTCCTCCTAAACGTTAATTCGTAAAGATAATCATATCAGCTCATTTGTAAGCTAAAGGCATTTGTCAAGAGTAGCAAGCAAATTTGTATATTTCCTCCAAGGACTTGAGTTTTCTTAAATTGAAATTCGACTGCTTTGTAAAAAAAGTCATTAACGCTTTCTGCAAACATGTACATGGATTGTCGCTATCTAACAAAGCGTGTCTCAATTAAATAGGATACTGGTGTACCGCTTTTGTGTATTATTTGCAGTGGCGGGGCCATGGGGTGGGCTTCAGAACTTAAAATTTGTAAACCTTTCGTTCCAATATTTTTTAATATCATTGGAGAAATAATCAGTCCTTGAAAATATGACTCCACCCCCAATCGAGCTGCATCGCCGAGATCAGTGCATTATTGAGCTTAAATGTGCAACCGGGCGTGCCGACATGCACTCAGTTCGATTAACCAAGACGGCGGTCCCCGCGTGAGAGAAGACCGTATTAACTCGACCTTTCCTTAAACGGGATAAAGTTGGCGAAGGGCCAGGTGTAAAGACAAAGTTTGAAACGAGCTATAGTTTACCAGTCGGTCAGGTAGACGGCCCACGGACTGTCGCGTTGTGTTTAGACTCGGAAATTTCTACATTCCTGACACACTAGTCTAAATGCAGACATGGCGGTCAGCTCCACGGTTTGGAAACACTAACTACCGGTAATATCCTAGGTTACATTCGAAGCATTTGTCGTCGTTACAATACAACATTTTTTAGTGACTTTTAACCGATTGTAATCCACGAGCAACAGGTCGGAGTTTTACTGACAACAGACATAGTCAACGATTGTCATTGTCATTGTGTGAGCGGCCAGTGCAGGCGAATCAGCACTGCCACTGACATCCTTATTGAGCAGGTGACTGAAGCGAAGTGGAGTCTCAGGTACCTAGGTGACAACTCCGCCGTCTCTCAGTCACACGGCAATTCTCACACGCCATGGGCATTGTTTTACACATTGGCAGCCAGTCCACTTGACAAGTCGCTGAGAGAGAGGGCTGTTCTCTATTCTGATCAATTTGAATAAGCAAACTGTTACAGTTTAATATGATATCATTCCATTTGTAAAACAAACTTAAGGTGATTGTTACTTTGTTACATAGAGAATCTCACTTTACCACTGTCTTCTAGCATGATGCCAGTTTAGTATTTCAACACAGTGAAAAAAGTGACTAAATATCTGATGATACTACAGAAAATCTCATCACAGTATCGAATAAATTTTATATGGTTTAGAGATATTTTTATTTCATAATGAAACCTTCATTTGAAAATATGCTATTCAGCTTATTGAACATTGTTCCATTACAAAGTTAAACAAGCTGGATACAAACCATAACAATAAATCTAAAAAACATCTTTGTGACATACCTATCAATGCATAGGGAAAGTCTTCAGATGTTGTTGGGTAAGCCTAGCAGTGGGGCTGACTGCAGCTTATCATCATCAACATCTAACTAATTTGGACATTTTTGAAGAAATCATTGACTTTTGATAATGAAGTTTTGTAAAGAATTGAGGATGTTACTGTTTGTTAGGTAGCTCAAGTGACAATCTATATCAATTTAAATGAATAAACAAATATCAAAGTCTTGCTATTTGATATGAAGCATTTTTATTTGAAATCGGAAGACACGTAGGTAACATAATGATAATGGCCTGTATTAGCACCTTTAATGATATATTAAGAAGTTACAAATGTTAATTTGATGAAATAGCTATCAAGTCAGTTTCTATGGAAATATTGACTAGCTCACTCAGCACAGGTAGCATCAAAACTGAACATGTACATATGCATTATTGAATTTACAGATCTTGAAATAAATGTAAACATAAGTTTGCCTAATTGAGCCATTACAGGCTTTAAGTTAACCATGATGTTATGCAGAGATGTTTCATTGATTATGTGCCTGCAAAGGTTCATGTTCTTTATTGAGACAATGGATGACTACAGAGGAAGAAGGTAGAATCCGTGTAGCAAGAGCCCTATATTTCATAAAGTAAAAGTATTAATCATTTTTAGAAAATGTTATTTTCTAATTGAGGGCTACTACAGAATTGCTCCTCTGTGTTTGTTGCAGGGAAGGCTGGAGGCAGAAAGAAGTTCCGAGTTTAACCTGAAATATGTACTTCACTGTGTGTCATCCATAGACTCTAACACTGCTGTTGTACTCACTTCCCCATACAAGAAATGGCAGTTGATAAACACAGAAGATGACATATAATTATATTTAGATGATATACGAACCAGTGAAGGATATGCATGGCAAGCATTTGCTAGAAGACATGATGACAGCCTACCAGTCAGTCTCTCAGAGCTGTCTCGACATGCGTACCCTGGACTATGCGTCCAGTGGGTGTGGTCAGATTGGGAACGACCAGTTGTACGGGGGGGACAGTGCAGTGTCAGAGACTCCAGTGAAGCAGGTGTCCCGTGCTCACAGTGTGGGGGATCTCAGCACCGGACTTACCTTATCCCTTGTAGGACAGAGGAAAGCGGACAGCATGTTGAATCTCACTGCTGTTCCATTGCACAACATACAGGAATCCATTCAATCAGCTTTTGATTCACACCCTGAAGTCAATGGCAACAGTGCAGAAAGCGCTGTGAAGCATTCACAAATGATTAGAAGACAAGACAGGAGCAAGAATCCAACAAACTACTCTTCTCCAAGACAGAGAAGCCCTCTGAAAGGGAAGCGCACTTTGCCCAATGTTCCTGTGAGTGAGGCTTCCGAGAGAATAAAGAGATTTACTGAGCTGATGAACGCAAGGATGGCTTTGCATAGCAGTGCTAGTCTACACACTACCACCCCACTTTCCCCAGGTGGAGGAGTGGAGGACATCGCTACTCCTCTTGTTTGCTCCGACAGTGAAATATCTGACATATTCAACAGAAAGGTGATGATTGGTGATAAATCATTGCACAGAGGAAATAATAGGGAATCTGAGTATCGTATGGTTCATTTTGATGGACAAAGGGATTCCAGCAGAGTAAATGATGGTAGGGAGTGTAAGGTGCAAAGTGTGTATTCAGTCAGTCGAGGTCCACTGTCACCTGCTCCTCTGCCAGGCCATAGTGCCTACCAATGTGTTTCATCTCCTAAATTTCAAAATCATCTGTTTGAGCCTGTGGTTCCTTCATCTATGCAGCCTGGAATTAGAGTTTCTGACCAGCAGTTTCATGCAAGGTGTGGTGATTCTGCAAGAGAGAAACCAATAACATCATCCCAGTTAGCACATTACCAGGAAATGGTGGCAGCTCTAAACAATAGGCAAACAGAGTCTACTTATGACGTTAATGTAATCAACAATGAGTTTACCAGGAATTTGTATGCCTATGAAAATCATGCCTACAATTCAGTCAAATCCAGACCTTTATCAAGTCAGCTTGTTGGCTCCTTTGACACACACGTGTCTGTTGGAATGACCAGGACTGATCAAAGTGGACGCAGAGATAACTTTACTTGTGAAAACAGCAACATTTATGATGGCAATAATAAGCGGTTCTATGGTTCACAACCAAATCTTAATATTTCTCAAGTCAAGAAGAATTCAGTAACCTCGGGTCACACTTTTCTGTCATTAGGTCACTCCCAAACAAAACTGCAAACAAAGAGGATGGAGAGAGACCATGTTAATGACAAAATTAATCATGCTTTACAATCATCCACTTTCTCTCCCATTGCTCTTAGTACAGTGACTCCAAACTCATCTCGAAGAAAGACATTTCAGTTTCCATCAAATATTGAGTTGAGTGGAGAGGCGTACAGGTACAGCACTCTGCCTGGCAAGTGGAGGCCCAGGGCTGAGGAGCGGGGAGGGAGTGAGGGTTTTTTGAGGAAACAGCCCACCCTCTACCAACTGGCCCAGGTGTGCTCCTTTCACTCATGTAGGGTGTCCCTGCCCCCTGGCCTGGCCCTGCAGCAGTGTGTCTACCTCACCTCCCAGGTGCTGCAGCTCCCAGCCCTCAATCCCTCGCCTCCAAATGACAAGGTTCCAGGCTGCGGGCCACAGGGTCCTTTCACAGCCAGTATTGGTGGTCCAGGCAGTGCCTTCCGTCCAGTCCATAGGTCAACCTCTTCAACCATACCCATCTCATTTGTGTCTGTACAACAAGTCACAGATGGTGTGCTTGAGGCCTCACTCCCAGTCAGCAAAGGCGATGTCATAGTTGAGGTATGTAACTTGTATTCATGTTTATTCACCTAGTGTGTAATTAGTAGTTTACTCTTTGGTTATTAATGAAATGCTGCTTCTAAATTTCCTCTTCCTAAATCTCTATTTCAGATGAATGTGATGTTGTTTCTTCGTGATGCAATTCTTAAATCTCTATTTGCAGATGAATGGGGTGGTGTTAATTTCTTGGTACTGCTCAATGTTAGTCTCTATTTGCAGATGAATGGGGTGGTGTTTCCTGGTGCTGCTCAATGTTAGTCTCTATTTGCAGATGAATGGGGTGGTGTTTCCTGGTGCTGCTCAATGTTAGTCTCTATTTGCAGATGAATGGGGTGGTGTTAATTTCTTGGTGCTGCTCAATGTTAGTCTTTATTTGCAGATGATTGGGGTGGTGTTTCCTGGTGCTGCTTAATATTAGTCTCTATTTGCAGATGAATGGGGTGGTGTTTCCTGGTGCTGCTGAATGTTAGTCTCTATTTGCAGATGAATGGTGTTAATTTCTTGGTGCTGCTCAATTTAAGTCTCTTTACAGATGAATGGGGTGGTGTTTCTTGGTGCTGATGAACAGTTTGTGAAGAAAACCATGTACAAGGCACAAGGAGAGATCTTCCTCACTGTTGCTCGAGTGAAAAATCATGACACCTCTCTGGTGAGTTTCCACTTGATTTTTTTGTGGGAAGCACTTTGGTTTACACTATTCAGTATTGGTGAACACTGGGAATATATCTTGACATATGTCTATCCAAGAATGTTCCTTCATTTCTTCATGTGTATTTGAGACATGTTAACTTTAGAACAGAACTTTAGAACTTTAGAAGCCAATGTTGGTCCATTACAAGACGTGTTATCTTTAAAACATGAAGCCAACTTGGGTCCATTACGAAGTGTGTTAACTTTAAATCATGAAGCCAACTTGGGTCCATTACGAAGTGTGTTAACTTTTAAACATGAAGCCAACTTGGGTCCATTACGAAGTGTGTTAACTTTAAAACATGAAGCCTACTTTGGTCTATTACGAAGTATGTTAACTTTAAAACATGAAGCCAACTTGGGTCCATTACGAAGTGTGTAAACTTTAGGACATGAAGCCTACTTGGGTCTATTACGAAGTGTGTTAACTTTAAAACATGAAGCCTACTTGGGTCCATTACGAAGTGTGTTAACTTTAGGACATGAAGGGTCGACCCACACAACCAGTGTCCAGAAGATCCAAGCATGGAATAGGGCTGTAGTCTTGTTTGTGCAGGACGACTGCTAAATATGTTGGGTTAATGACTCCCTACGAGACCTTGATTCTAGCAGTCTTCGGTTTTCTCCCTCTAAGCTCATCAGAACTGGAAGGCTTAATGAGGCTAATGGCATGTAGTGTTTGTCAATAGAAACAGCGCCAGTGTAATGATAGCTTTATGTTATAATGATAATAATAATAATAATACACAAATGTAACTTACAAATGTAATGTAACTTACCTCGACACCAAGGATGTTGTCCGTTTTGCATTATTCCCTGTATGGTCTGAATATCACTTCTGTATTACATGTCCTTTTTATGTCTAAGAATTCCTATATAGAATCATCATTTTTAGCTCATTAGCACTGAAAGGTTTGATTGGCTTATGGCATGGCCGGTTTTCTGGCACAGATCTGTCGTCTGTTGTCAGTAAACCTTTCACTTCTCCTCTCAAATGCATGTTTTAGTTGTTTTTTAATGCATTAAGTGCTTACAGAGAGTATCTCAAAAAGATATATATATATATATGAGAGAGCAAAAGATACAAGAGTGTGTTGATGAATCAAAATATACTTATTCCCTTACTAGTATTTTTTTTAAGAGGATCTATTGTTTGTATTTTGTATCATGATTTAAGGAATATGATATGTTTTTATTGACTTTCTTACAATTTTGTGTTAAGACATCTTGTCTAATGCACTGACACTGTACATCTTAGTCTTAAACATCATTAATACAAAGGCATATGAACTACAGCGTCCATGGCTCTATTTTTCATTTTGTAGGTGAGATTTTTGGTTGTATGATAAGATAATGATAATAATGAAAGGTTATGTCATCAATGATAATGAATGAAACTAAGATTGAGATCCATCCTGGCATGATGTGGTGTGTAGTATAGCAAACCTATTACAAAACCACATTATGTTGACCCAAACAACATTAATTAGATAATATCCCAAAGCTATGATATAATAACAATTTTAAAAACTCATTTCTTTCACTAGATTTCTACATGGTGTTATTTGCACAGAAGGATAATTGCTTAGAATTACAAGAGTTAACTAGAAATATGTGATGCACAGTGATGTCCCCCTCGCTTCCAAACTTTTAATCCAACCAAATCATCTTATTGCCGCTTACGGCAGAAACAATCCATACCAAACATATTATAAAAAGATTAATATATTACACACAGTCATCAAATATCATAATTAACATCTACAGCCCCCAATATGCACTAAGTTCAAATTGTTTCCATGGAAACCAAGTAAAATAAACCAAGTAAAATGAGAAATTAAGAATAACCAGAAATAGCAAAAGGCACCACACCACCCATGCACTAGATCTAACCACATACCAGGTTATGTAAAATAAACCTCATTAGATGTTTAGATATAGGTTGGAAAATTACCCTTCCCCCATATGCACAAAGTTAAAATTGTTTTCATGGAGACCAGAAAAAAGTTATAAAAAAAAATATTGAATAGTTTTTGAGATATGGCCTGGAAACGAAAGCATCCCCCCCATGTGCACTAAGTTCAAATTGTTTCCATGGAAACGGGAAAACTAACATTCAGAATAACCAAAATAGCAAAAGGCACCACCCCACCCATGCACTAGATCTAACCACATACAAAGTTTTGTAAATATAATAATTGTAATATTGAATGGTTTTTGAGATATGGTGTGGAAATGAAACGAAACGAAAGCATTTCAGAATTACGGTATTGCGGAATTACGGAACCACGGACGGAACTGAAAACATTATGTCTCTCGCAAAGCTTTGCGAGGGACATACTAACAGTTTATGTTGTTTGTGTAATGATGTCAACGAGAGTTTTTGTCGTGTACTGGGAGTGTCAGGACACTCAAACCATTTGGAAACTTACTAATTTGACTCAACATTGTATGACCAAAATTATTGATATTTTCTAAAGTTGGATCTGGTTTGATACTCTTCATGGTAATAGATTTTAAAAATCATTTCATCATTGCAGCAAAAAGATACAAAACAATATCCAAAACATACCAGCAAATCTCACTTATTTTTAAGATAGTTGAAACAAATCTTCTTTTTCACCTGTTTGTAGAAAATCATATAGCATTCTAAAACAATAGAATGGATGATTTCAATATCAAGTGGAGCCTTCTAACGCCAGCACTTACATGAGTACAAACTCAGCAACCTGTGTCCATGATTTACTTTTAAATACTTTTTACATGTGCATGTGTTGGCATACTCTCCTGAACCATTTGTAGAATACTATACTTTGTAAAGGCAACCTTGGGAACAATGAAAATAACAAAGAAATGACAATATCAATGCTTAAAAAAGTGAAAAAATGTTCAAACTTTGTTAGAACGGAGTAGCAAATCATAAAATGTTTAATGTTAGTTGGTTGATCAAGAGTTGATAACAGTTGACAGTGTTGGAAATTGATGGACAATGATTGATATTGGATATTGATAATTAACTGGTAATTGATGTTGCAGACAGTGGAGCAGATGATGAATGAAATTGACTTCTTGCGGGCTGAGATAGCGGAGAGGGATTACCGTCTGCGTGAGATGGAGGCACGGCTGGGTAGCTTTAGTCCTGAGGGGAACACTGTGCCTAATGAAGAGGTGGAGATAAGCGAGGACGAGTTCATTGTGTGATTCATCTCCCCTAGTAGCCGCCTCCCTCCACTCTACATCAGCCTATCATTCAGCGGCTTCAGCAAACTTCAGTAAACAGTATTTACACATATTCTTGCTAATCAAGGACTCAAAGTTACATACAAGTATTCCTCAGTCATTGTTTCTTCCCTCTCTCTTGGAACAATGCAGAAATTTGAAACATTTAATTGTTTGCTTGTTGTATTGAATTATTATGAGAATTTCAAGTTCAGGAATGTATGAGGACATCTGTAAAAGAAAAATCAAAAGTAAATTTGTTGTAAGACAGTGATTGAAGCATTCATTTGTGTGGTTTATTATGCTGTCAACTCATGTGATGCAAGATCTGCGAGATTATCAGTTATTGTATATTTACAGAGAGGTTGTTAAACCTTCTTGCCGATGTAATGCATTTTGTAACACGGGTAATATTTTGTACTTCTTAAATGACATTCATTCCATTTACACAAATAAATAATACTTCAATATGAAACTGTCATGTTGTGCTTGCTATTCTTCAGTTCACCCAGCGGTACAAGTGGGAAGCTTGTGTGGAAGTGAAGGCTATTTTGCAGACAACCTAGGTGCCTTAATTAGCTGCTAAGTTGCAAGTGAATGAAGATGTAAAGGTTACCAACCGAGTTGGAGGTGTGCATGAATTGGAACACCTAGGCACGTGTGAATTGTGATCCCGAGACGCGAAGCGTCGAGGGATTACATCGCATGTGCCTAGGTGTTTCAATTCATGCACGTCGACAACGAGGTTGGTAACTGACTTACCATTCAACCATTAAAATCAATTCCAAACAGCGACCAAAAACATTTGCAAAAAAATATATTAAGCAAAAAATTAAAACAATAGAGGTATTTTTGTTGAAATCATTGGTAAAATATAAATTACAATTCCAGATAAACAAATGGTGTCTAAATGCGGTAGGAGACAGAAGCCCAAGGAAATCGCGCTTCACGTGCAGTATGCTAAAATGTGCATGCAAAATAACAGAAAGTATAAACAGTGTAAACATAACAAGAGATACAAGAAAAATAGTAGGAAGGAAAATTAGTAGATGTTTACCACTGTAGAATTTTAAGATTTACAAAATTAACTATGTATAACCCGATCCTATTACTTAAAAAAATGTAAATCATTTGGTCGTTAAAATATTCTATGTATGTCAGGTGGGTTCGGTGGTCTAGTGGTTAGCACACTTGCAAATAGTCAGGAAGTTGCGAGGTCGATCCTCGGTTTTGACAAACATGTTTGTAAATGCTCTTGGTCCAAAATTCAAGATATTTTACGAAACAAGAGAAAACAAATATTTCAAATAACTTGTGTAAAGGTGTGTAAGTAAGTTGAACACCTATATTCTTTCAACATATACCACCTGAGCATGAGCAAAACACGGTGATCAACTTAGTTACCAACCTTAAGAGTACAATAGAGTTGAATGGTAACTTAAATAATCTTCTTGTTGTGTTTAGTAGAAGTTAGGGGGTCACTAGAAGAAAGTATGTAGTTTTTATTTTAAATGGTCCTAGTCATTCTGAATGCATTTATTGATTTGAAAACAAATGTGTTATTGTGTGACTTTATATGAGTAAAGTCAGTCATTTGCATTGTGACATCTGAGTAGACAATTTTTGTACCACAATGTTTCGATTGTTGTGTGTATTGTAATGACCCATTGCATGTTATAAAAATCCCCACCAAGTATGTATATATTTATTTATGAGAATTGACTTCAAAATTTATTAAGTTCATTGAGGTATAAACTTAAAAAATGCTTAGTTGATTTACACATTTGCACATTTATTTTTAAGTTCAAATCTCCATGAACTTAATACATTTTAAAGTAAAATATCGAAGTCAAAAATTGACAAGTAGTAGGCTAAGGTGAAGTTTATAAATTCTCCTGACATGACTTGTTGGCTTCTCAATGGTAGTGAACAGTGTTCATGTAGTGGTTTGAAGAAGCCACATCATCTCTCCTTTCCATTACAACTTTGATTAAAATCGTTCGTATTTATGTTCTGTGTTACCAAAATAAACACGGATGGTCACAACTGAACCTGTTAGACACAACGATATTTTCCTCCTACCATCTCAATGTTGAGTTTCTTTGCCAGCACCAGCATGCTATACGACCCAGACAGAACCCCTTATCTTTCTGAGGCAGGAAAAAACAAAGTGTTAACAAAACCTTTCACTTGATGCCATTTATTTAGACATTAAATTCATATACAAATGTTTCTGTAAATAAATTGCGTAGAATTATATAAAAAGTCATAAAAGTACTTCTATTTTTACAGAAATTTTAAAGAACAAGGTCGGTCCTCAGTACACCATGAAAGACAAATAATCACATACAAAAGTAAGCTAAACATGTTGCTTTGATTTGCATAAAAGTGTCAGAATATTGTACTTATGCACATATATATAGTAATACATACTTGAGTTAGTTGAAGGGACTCTATACCGTATGGCTGTCAAGCCTTATTGACCACCGCTGACAAGATTGACTTCCGACAGGTGATGAGGTCAAATGACACAAACTGGGCACGGCCCAACCTTTACAGCTGATTTCATGACAAAATAACCTCATTCCCATCAGGAATTTGCATCCTAGATAAAACAGTTTCCTCTTAATTTCAAAAGGAATTTCAAGGAAAGTAATGATTTAAATAAGCAAATTCAAAAGCTCTTCCTTACACAATTGTATAGAATATCTCCATACAGTCTCACATTTATTTGGAAAAGCATCACAACAAGAAAGTGACATGTTATTGTTAAGAATTTGACAGGCAACACATTAACATGTGATTGCTGTAGTGGTGCTACCAATTGGCTGCGTAACTTTTGGACTGACATTATCTTGAGTTAATTTTCTCGAGGAAGAAGTAAACAAAAAATATATATCATCGCATTTGTCGGCACTCCTAGCCAGAACTTGGGTAGCACAAAGAATTCATCGCTGTGAAGAGGACATTCTGGTTGAGATTTTGACTCTCTGAGCCCTTGTCACGCTTGGCTAATAAAACATATCCAATTAAAAGCTGTACGGCATAGAGTCCCTCTAAAAGCACCATAGCATGTTTCTTTAGGGAATAAAGTCAAAATTAAAATTAGATGTTACCAAGAAAAGTTAAAAATGTGCTACAGTGCCTTTAAAGCTTCAGTCCTGTTTTTATGGTTTAATATATAATGTTTAAAATATCTGTTATCAAATATTATTTCAGGACTGATGACATATCATATATATTCACATAGAAGATGAGATTCTTGAGAGTTTTGGAAGAATGGTTGAGGAGTTTATTTCTTGTTGTCATCTGCTTTGGCATCCTCTTCATCTGAAACAACAATCACATCTTGTCTATAAACTTGATACACAAAACATCAGAAACAACAATCACATCTTGTCGATAAACTTCACATACACAAAACATCAGAAACAACAATCACATCTTGTCTATAAACTTCACATACACAAAACATCAGAAACAACAATCACATCTTGTCTATAAACTTCACATACACAAAACATCAGAAACAACAACCACATCTTGTCTATAAACTTCACATACACAAAACATCAGAAACAACAACCACATCTTGTCTATAAACTTCACATACACAAAACATCAGAAACAACAACCACATCTTGTCTATAAACTTCACATACACAAAACATCAGAAACAACAATCACATCTTGTCTATAAACTTCACATACACAAAACATCAGAAACAACAATCAAATCTTGTCTATAAACTTCACATACACAAAACATCAGACACAACAATCACATCTTGTCTATAAACTTCACATACACAAAACATCAGAAACAACAATCACATCTTGTCTATAAACTTCACATACACAAAACATCAGAAACAACAACCACATCTTGTCTATAAACTTCACATACACAAAACATCAGAAACAACAATCACATCTTGTCTATAAACTTGATATACAAACCAATAGAAACTAGAAATATGTGCATGTGATGCACTGTAATTTCATGCCACAACTTTCAATCAAACCTAGTTATCTTACCCTTATTTGCCGCTTGTGCACTTTGTTCAAATTGTTTCAGGGATTTCAGGGAAGAAGTCAAAGAATCTGGAGAATATTTTCATTGTTTCCATAGAAACCAGAAAAGAACAGCCCAAAAAAATCGGAATAACCACAGAAGCAAAAGGCATCACGACAGCACTAGGTTAACCATCTACCAATTTTTGTAAAATATTACTGAATAGATTGAGGTGGAGGCCAGAAGAGTTACCTACCATCCATATGCACTTTTACGTTCAAATTGTTTCCATGGAAACCAGAAAAAAGTTATCAAAAGATTACCATAATTACAAGCAGACAGTCGTCTTTTCCCCCTGCCAGTTCAAAAATAGATCCATGACTATAATTATTTATGATTTGGTACTAAAGGTAATCCACACAAGATAATTGTTTCACAATGCTTTTCAATTGAACTGCCTACAATAAAAGCCCCAAAAAGTTGAAACTCTAATGGGAACATCAACACATGCTGACTGATCAATGTACCAGGTTTTGTTCAGCCAAGTTATGTTTCCATTGAAACTGTCAAAATTGAAAATGCCAAGAAGTTGAAAACCCGCAAGTTTCGTTAAAATATTGAATGTGTTTTTTTAGATATGGCCAAGAAACTGAAGTATTGCTGATTTCTTTCTTTTGAGGAAAGAAGCATAATCTCACATTGTCCATAAGCTGATAAACAAAGAACAGCCACATATCTCCTTTAAACTTCCTAGGATATACAGTGCATTTGAACAAATATTTACAAACATTTTATATGGATAATTTGACGGGTTATGTAAGTCACAGCTAGAACACAGCAGGTATCAATGTAGACAGAAATGGAAGAAGTAAGAGATTAAGGAGATTTGAAGGGTTATGCAAGTCAGAGCTCGAATACAGCATGCCTCCAATGGGAATGGTATTGAAAGATGTCACAGAATAAAGGGATTCTAAAGGGCTACACAATTCCCAGATAGGATACTATCAAATGGAAATGGTATAGGAGGAAGTCAGTGAATATGGAAAATTTGAAGGGGTATATAAGATACAGCTACAATACAGCACATATCAAATGTTGACAGTAATGAAGAACTCACAGAATTTGGAAAACTTCAAGGGTTATGCTAGAACACGGAACGCATAAAATGTAGACAGTATTAGAAGACGTCACGGAATATTGAGGGTTAAGCCATTCACAGCTAGAATACAGCATGCATCGATGTAGATAGTAACGAAAGAAGTCAAAGAATATTGAGAATATTGAGGGTTATGCCAGTCACAGCTAGAATACAGCATGCATCGATGTAGACAGTAATGGAAGAAGTCACAGAATATTGAGGGTTAAGCCTTTCACAGCTAGAATACAGCATGCATCGATGTAGATAGTAATGGAAGAAGTCAAAGAATATTGAGAATATTGAGGGTTATGCCAGTCACAGCTAGAATACAGCATGCATCGATGTAGACAGTAATGGAAGAAGTCACAGAATATTGAGGGTTAAGTCTTTCACAGCTAGAATACAGCATGCATCGATGTAGACAGTAATGGAAGAAGTCACAGAATATTGAGAATATGGAGGGATAAGCCATTCACAGCTAGAATACAGCATGAATCGATGTAGACAGTAATGGAAAAAGTCACAGAATATTGAGGGTTAAGCCTTTCACAGCTAGAATACAGCATGCATCGATGTAGACAGTAATGGAAAAAGTCACAGAATATTGAAAATATTGAGGGTTATGCCAGTCACAGCTAGAATACAGCATGCATCGATGTAGACAGTAATGGAAGAAGTCACAGAATATTGAGGGTTAAGTCTTTCACAGCTAGAATACAGCATGCATCGATGTAGACAGTAATGGAAGAAGTCAAAGAAAATTGAGAATATTGAGGGTTAAGCCATTCACAGCTGAATGATAGCATGCAGTGAAGAAGTGGGTAGGATATGACCTTTTGAACTGGGATCTACATTGTCTTCTTTGGCTGTTTCAACTTCCACTGTTGTGCTAGGGCTAGCTTTACCGCCACCTACAAGAGATGTTCATACAGCCACAATAGTCAACAAGCAAAGCTGCTTATCCATCCACTTCAATACTTACCTTAATTTACTATATATTTTATTTTATCAATTGAAAGTTAATTATAACAAGATGCATATGTTTAAATTTTGGAAATACTATTGGCATTAAGCCATGACTCGGACAGACACAATACCAAAACAAAAGCATGAAGAAATACATTAGTTTCCCAAAATGGTCAAGGTGCAGTAGACTGGTGATAAAAGATATCTTCTACAAGTATATAGATTATCATTAGTAACATATAAGAAATTAATTATATCAAACTTCTTTTTATCTTAAGGCAGTTGATAAACATTGTCTTTTTGCAAAAGGTGAAAAATGTTCTTTTAACTAAGGAATTGTAGATGTAAGTGCATTTTCACAACAGTTAGATTTAGATGATATACAACCACCACACGAACATATACAAGAGAGTCGAAGAGACACAAATCTATATTTGGTGTCAACTTTTGAAGTTCCAATAAATAGCCCTCATTCACAAAGACAGTATCATTGCAAAAACTGCTTCTAAGTGAGAAAATCTTGCATCATAATCTCAGGTTATCAACTTAAAGACAATAGAAGTTGTTCTTGCATACTTTGAGTTTTGATTGCAGGAACACAATTTGATAGTTAGGAGTGTTTTTCTGTGCAACAGAATTGATGATTCATTTGTCACTCTTAAAACAATGGTAAAGAAAACTGAATCTTTCATTACCCTCAACCCTCCCATTTTTTTAAATAGCCAAATACCATCGAATTAGGCCTTGCCTGGGGGAGATTAGCCACTTTCCCTTTCCACTTTAAAGATGATCACTAACCTGCTGATAAGCAATACTTCATGGATATTGTTCCAACCCATTGTTCCAAACCTGTGATCAAACATCTGTATATCAATGCTATTACATAGATCCGATGACCATGGTCCATATTTCCAGATTGAAAGCCCATTTAGCATGTCTGAGACCAAATTCGCAAAGAGATTATTCCTTTTTTTTAATAAAAACCTAGGGATGTGGGCTTACTAGAGGAGTAGCAGCAAGTTCCTATGGATAAACACCACATCTTATCAAAAATGTTTTTCTCTACTGGCACATTTCCAGAAGTGCTCTTACCATTTACAAACCAGACCACAAGTTGTTGTCTTTGGCTTTAAAAAAATTCGACATCCAATTGCTATCCAATCTTTCATCATCTTTGATTCATCTGCTGATCTTTATATTTGTTATGTTTTATCTTTAAATTGATGCAGTCATCATTGAACATATCTTATATTGACTATCTTTTAAATCTATTTCTAACTTTTTTATTTTTTTTGATTTGATAAACATTATCACCTTTAACAACTTTTAAGAAACATGCATCATGTGACATTAACAAAACTAGTTTAGATTTTGTGCAAATGCTGCAAATTAAAGCAGGGCATCCCAAAAAATGATGGTTTTCAGTCTTCCCTTGTTCCACCTTCTCCACTGTCTTAGCCAGAATAAAGTGAATATTTTTTATAAATTTACCACAAAAGGCAATTGAACTTTAAAGTCAACAAATTGCACTTGCAACTAGTGGCATATAGACGTTATGATTATATTTGGGGAACTTCACACATTTTTTTATCATCATTTTATAGTGATTTTAGAACTAGTGTTATCCCAAACTCTAATTTTGAATGTGTGCATGTCTAGAGAATTCCAAGGGGTACAATCAACAAATTATTAATATGACTTCTGAATACCTTTTTTCTGATTTCAAAATTTGATTTATTGGTGAACATGGCCATAACTCATATCTTTGACCTTGACCTTTGACATTCACTTTTCCTTTGTCTGTGGCCTGTTTACTAATTTAAGCCCGCCCTTCACTGTTTCCCCTGTTTTAGGCTTTCCTCTCCTCTTTTCTTTGTGTCCCCTTCAAGGTCACGACCTAAAGTGTTTTTTGGTCTACCTTTTCAAATCTTGGTAATCTCAATAATTAATATATACCAAATAAGAGCCCCATAGCACCGAAACTTTTCAAGTTGTCATATTTCAAAGGATTTGTTTTCATAACTTGTTACCTTGACCTATGACCTTGTATGTAAATTTGTCAAAAAACATTCCCAGGGAAAGTAAAAAATATAGTACATGAGTTCTGAAAACCTAAGTGGTGTGACTAGGAGTGATGGATAACTGTCCATAATGTACCAGAAGTAAACAATCATATTAGGCCTTGTCACACCAAGAGGTGCTACTAATGAACAGTGTGACAGACATGTTAGCTAGTAGTTGACAGAATAAAGAACAAAACCAGCACAGAGAGTTAATCAAGAAGCAGCTTCCTTGAAAACCTTTTCTGTTGTGTGTCTCAATTCCTTTATATGATCAAGGAATGGCCTGATATTTCCAGACAGGCAAGTTGTAATGTTTCAACTATTTCAGGTATTACGAATTAGTCTCAATCACTAGACATCAAGCGTTTCTCAAAGTTAAAAACAATTTCAACATTCTAATTAATTAAATAATTCTTCTTTTGATTTTGCTAGTTTGTCTAAGTGACATATAAGCACTAACAGACATAGCGTTCATCATTCATTAGAACAAGTAGCCAACACAGTAATTAAGTGAACCATTTCGGTAGAGTCAATGTTTTGTAAATTACTATATTCAACTTCTTAATGATATGTGGTTATAAAATTATCGTCTAAAATTTTGCTAAAGATAAAGTTCAATAGTCATATCTTTTCATTAACCTGGGGCCTATTAATTAATTCGGTAGTGAAAGATTTGAAAAGAATCAATCTTATATGCATAATTAGTGGATCACTTGTTGTTTCTAAAGAGACAAATTCAAAACATTAAATGTTTACAACAAACAACAGCTATTACATATTCAAGTTTACTCTACCTTGATCTTCTTCAAAATCATCTTCATATTCCTCATCTTTTTAAAATAATGTAGCAATTAGGTCATTGTTCATTTAAAGCATGTATCTATATATCAATTCTATAATAAACACAGTTAATTGAAGTATAAGTATTGCAGGGTAGGCCTACAGCAATCAGAACACCACAACTTCTACAAGAATCAAGAGGCAAATTGGTGTTTGTGTAAATTTGTTAAATATGAAGTGTAATCATGCCCTAATGTGTTTGTCTACGATTACAATATTCAAATTAAGTATGAACCATAACTGCAATGAGGGGTTTCAGTTTATCTGGACATTGTTTCCATATGACTACACAGTATAACAGGTCACCAGAAGCCGATACCGACCTTTCCCCGTTTCCTTCTCAGCATCCTTCTTCTCGTCCCTGTCCTCCTGTACACCCTGTACAATCTTATCATTGACGTCCTCCAGCGCCTTCTTGATGGCCTGCTCTGCTGCTGAATCGTGCTGGCTCTCGGCCATCTCCAGGGCTCGCTCAAAGGAGTCTGCTGCCGCCTGCAGGTCATTGCATTTGACTGGCAACACAGAGTGTCTAGTTATATGCTTTGTCTCCATGCAGTTGGTCTCATTCATAAACACCTTTTCTCAGATTGTCAAAGTTTATTTTTGTAATCAAAATAATGATAAGATCAGAGCCATAGGCTCTGTAAATCATCTGGTTTTGATTTTTTCCAATATCAATAGCAGTTCGGATATCACACAATCTCAGGTCACTGAAGTCATTCACTTTCATTTATATTCAGGAGACAAAAATGACTGGATTCAAAATTTGTAGAAAATGAATCATATAGCCTTTCAGATATCATAATCCTCAAGGTGACAAGACAACCTTCTTTTTCAATGTAACTAGGGTTATTTTCAGGTATTCTAAGCATATGAGCTTCTTTTGCCATTTGGTTTTTGAGAAATCATTTAAACGTTTGGGGACTTAAGCATCCAACGCCCATACCAATGTGCCTCCTGTCTCAAGTCTAGTGCCTCTCAGAAATTTCAGCTTAGGGAGTGGAATAGTTCTGTTGAAAAGTGAATATCTTACAAAGCCGACAGCCAAAGCCTTACAAGCCTGATGAACTGCAAAGTTTAAATGTCCCGGTGAAGGGATGATGATCTATTCACATATAAAACCATAATTTCATGATTCTATATATCTTTGGTGAGATAAATCATAATGTTTACAACGTAGTTCAGTCAAACAACATGACATGACATTGTTTATTTGTAAGTAAGTTACTTTGTTTGTTTGTGGATATCAATTTTACAATTGTTTTATCAACTGAAGATTGTTAAATTTGTTTGGCTGCCACCCACCTTCTGACTGGGCCACGAGGACACACGCGTGCAGCTGCCAGCTCTCATCATCCGCTTCTTTTGCTGCTGCCAAGGATTTCTCACCATAGTCTCTGGCCTCTTCATGTCGAGAGATCTCAAGGTAGCACCTTCCGATTTCATGATACAACCATGTCTTTTCTAATGCTGTTTTACTTAGAGGTAATTTTTCCTCCCAGCTGAAATTAAAGAAAAATATTTATAATAATAATGCATAACATTAATGATCGTTCCTTGACTTGACTTTAATAGAATGTATAATCAAATGTTTATACTTACACGTCAATTGCTTTCTCATATTTGCCCATTCTAGCTAAGACACGACCCATATTGTCAAGTGCTCGCGATTTTGCTTCTTCTATATTTCTGAAAGAAGAATGTGAAAGTTAGCTATCAAGCAATGAAGGGCTTTTTCAGGTGAACATTTTACGAAGCAATTCAAAACAAGTTTTGGAAACGTAAAGGAAATATATATATGGTAAAGGCGTCTAACCTGCGCTCATTGGGTTTAAGCAGCCCTGTGGACATAGAATTGAGACTATGGAAAGTCATTTAACTGCATATGCTGGTACAGTATATTATTCCTGTTCTGGTAAGGGGTATCAACACTTTCATATGCACCGGGACACAGTGCAATGGCGTGCAGCTGTTAAATGAACTCACATTAACCAGTCCACAGAGACTTGGAAATCATGAGAATATCTTCACTTTGAATATTGATCGATGATGGTAATACAAACTCAGAAGTGATTTAATGAAAACCAAGGGCTCAATGATTCATTGTGTAACTGACAGACAATAGGAAGTGAATGAAATTAACTAACTCCTTTTTGCCTATGTCAAGATCAATCTGGTGGTGCTTGAGAGCCTCCTCCTGCTTGTCCAGCTCGAGGTATGCGTTGCCCATACAACTGTGCAGGTTAGCTATTACCTCCTGTCTGTTCTTGATGTCCTCGTCTGTCCACTCCTCCACTCTCTTCAGTGTCTTCTCACTCTTCTGTAGACTCTCCTCGTACCGACCCTTGGCTTGAGCTGCAACACAACAGATTCTCTTTACTCGTACCTTGACCTTGAAACACGCAATACGCTCCTCGACCATTTCACAGTAAATGATGACTACTCATTAAAAATGAGCAAACTGAACTTAACCCTTTCACCACTAAAAAACCGGTAATGAATATGTTCACAGGCCTTTTTCAGGGGTGCATACAGGATTTTGTGTTTTGGTTGGTTGCACCTCATGGATGTCACAATTTAGTTAGCAGACTCTTTTAATTTTTTTGTGAATGATTACTGAACTTCAGTTGCCTGCCCTAAACATTCCTAGTATACTTTTATAATGTATGAGAAATTGGACTTTCAACCTTTACTATATTTGGAAATTCTCAGGGGTGGTGTGAGCACCCCCACAACCCACTCTGGATCCGCCAATGCTTTTAATAGGCCGATAGGGGTGAAAGGTTGGAAAACAGATTTACGTTCTTCAAAACCAAAGGTTTGCCACACCTTCATCTATTTGTTCAAGTCTACGGAGTATGATCTTCATCGGATCTGTGCCTGCTGTTTTGCGCGAGTCCCCTCCACTGAGTGCCTGTGCTTGCCTCTGCTTGTCCCTCTTTCGTGCATACATGGGTTTCTGTTGCCGCCAAAAATCCTCACGAACTCCGAGGTACTCCAGGCCATCACAGGCCTTGTCCTTGATGAAGTTTGTCGTCTGTGTGGAGCTTGTGCTTGTCATACCTAAAAAACATCATAAGATGGTTACTCAGTTTAACATGAGCACATTCGTAAATTCAACGATGCACAAGTTACTGTACACATCATCAAGCTCTAAGGGTCAGTGGTTACAAATGATACCGGACAGGTGATCCAGCCTGATGAGCCTGATAAAGACTCCTGTCACAACATATTTGTAAGGAAACACTCATGTATATTCAGTTATAAGGATTGCCAGTATATACATATTATAAGTTAGCATGTGTCCACGAGTTTGATATGGAGATATATCATGTGTTAGAGTTAAATATCAAACGAGAACACAGTTCAAGTTTGATATTTCACTCAGACACATGACCCTTATTTTATGCTTTAAATATGGCTTGAAAGATTGAATGGGTCAAAATGGCGGCTGATCTTGTCAATGTTATTCTTTTATTTATGAATTTACAAATATCATTTTTATATCACCGTTTAGAGGACAAAAAGTATAGTCTAGTACCGTACAGCAATACTAGACGGAAAATACGGACTAACGAACTTGAATAAATATAACGAGTATTGCGGGGCTTTTTAACGTTTGATCACGTGACCTCATGTATACATTCCACCTTGGAAACGTTGATTTGAAGCGGCGCTAAAATCGCCGTAAATTCCTAACTGTCATGGCGGACCGTCGTGAAAGATCCGATTGATTTTCAAAGTGTCGGACGCATAGAACATGATGGCATTACAACATAATTCTGAGGTTGGTTTGAAAGCTCAATATGAATGAAAGGTTGGCGATGACCTCGACTGATATGTGTAGAGGTTGGTTTTTTAGTTCACCATTCCAATCTTCAGCTCACTAACGAACAACCTCGCTACGGTAGGCCAATGACAAGTCTTGTAACTTGTCAACGGTTTTTCGCACAAACGTCTAATTTTTTCAAGAAGTTAATTGTTCCAGTCCAAAAATGCGAAATGACTTCAATTAGTCGGAAATACAATGAGCTAGTAACGGTAGGTTTCAACAAACCAGCGTAGCGTAGCCTTTGTTTACCTAACAGTGGGACAAGGGAGATAACTCTTGGCAGTACGTCGTCTCTGTTACTAGGGTTGTGCGTGACCCAGTTAAACATAGAAAATATACCTACGGCACGTGACCGCTTTTGGCCAATGAGTAGCCGACATTGCTGTCCAAGTCGAGATAAAAACATGATATTCAAGTTGTATAAGGGCTAGAGTATGTTGTTGGAGTCAAACATTTCAAATTTCGAAAAGTAGCAGTTGTTTCTAAAAATCACCATCTTAATGTTTATCATTTCAGTTTGGTCACAATAAACAGGTTAAATTACGTCATGACTTTTGATACAATGACTCAAACATAATTTTGAGAACTTATTTACAGCAGACACAAAGACAAATATGAATTGGTAGTGTTAAGTTGGTCAATGAACTAGAATACAGATATTTGTCTTCTTGACAGTGATATGGCTGTTTTTCCATTAAAACTGAAAACAAGTAAATATATTAATTTAGGTCTTTTAGAGATAAAGATGCAAGTTTAGGGGGGTATCCTGAACTAAACGTATGGTATTTTCGCTTTTATATAAGCTGAATAAATTTTTGTTGAAACATACTGTGTGTCACGTTAAACTCTAACTGTCCTAAAGCTGATAATATATGACAGACATATATTCAGTACTGTGTGAGTGACAATAAACAGCCTTAGGTCATGATTTGTGATGGAAGCTGGACTGTTGTACGGTGTGCCAAGAGGTCAACTCACTTTGGAACTCTTTTGCAGCACATACAAAATCCAAAAAGGGTTTGGAGTGGTTAGTAATTCATTTAACTAATATTCATGTACATTGGATGCAGAATTAAAATTTTCTAAACATTTATAAGGCCCTTGTCTGTGATAATTGAAAATAAGAAATATGTCATAGTTTTGACATTTCAGAGATAAAGATGCAAGTATGGGGAGGTTATTCACCTCGATTCAGGACATGGTATTTTGGCTCTTATTCAATCAGATGAAGTTAAGGAAACATTATGTCTCATTTTAAAGGGGCTTCCGATATTCCTTGCTTATTGGTTGGAGGCCCCACCGGCCTCCAACCATCTTAACAGCTGAAATTCTCTCTATATTACAGTTGGAATTTTCAAAGGAACTTTCAACCAATCATATTTAGCCTCTTTGTATTTCGGCAATGAACACATCTGTATCAAATTTAGAACCACGTGACCATGTGGGTATTCCGAAATAATTGGCAACCTTTAATACGGAAAACGATTGCCTCTGCAAATCTCAAAATTAAAAGGGAACAGTGGTGTCTAAGAATAAAAAAGACAGTACAATTCTTCATGACCGCACGTGCATTAAATTAGACGCGTAAATTTCGCATGAAAGGTTAGAAAATTCTATTCCATGTTAGTAAAAACCCTCCTTTACAACGGCACACGCGAGAAACAAGCGGCTACAAGTCGATAAGTAGAGAATGTCATAAAGGCGAGTCAATTTGTGGGATATCGCTTCGTGACAGACAAAGATAGAGGTAGTGAACTATGCTTTAGACTTTAATTTGATATAACTTGTACTGGCAATCTTTGAGAGTTGAGAAACAATTAGTGATACATATGGATTTATGAATTTGCAAAAGAGTCGAACACTTTGTGCTGTGCTTGACGCTATCAATTGTGACCTATATTCTAAAAATAGATCTATTTCCAAGGGATAAATCGGTGACTGTTGTTTAAAACAGAACTTAATAGATCTATTTATAACTGCAAGTTTGCCTGACTATTCTATTATTTGATGCTATGAACTAATAATTGTATAACTTTTTTCTAGATAAAAGATAAAATGAAGGTCTTTGTTCTATCAATGGCCTTAATCTACTTATTTGCTGTAATGAAAATCCTATCCTATTTGTACCCTATGATTTCGCAGTATTTCCTAGCCTAACAAGGGTGCCTCCAACTTAGCCTTTTTAAAGGCTTTTCTTGTTAGAATGTAATTGAATTAGAATATTTGTATTGTCATACAGAGTTATGCACCCAACTGGTCCCCTTGTTTTGAATTCAGAATGAGGAATTGTAGTAGGATTTACTTTTTAACTCCAAAACACTACTAAGTCCCTAAAAATTAGGATGTTCACAAAAAATTTATTTCAGCATTAAAGTTGTCAGTCTTTTCAGAATACCTACATGGTCAAGTGCTTCTCAATTTGATACAGTTATATTCATTGGTTACCATTAGACATGCTTTTTCAAAAATGAATTTATAAAGTTTAGCATGACTGAATGATTGAAAGTTAACTGAAAAGTTCAAGAATAATATAAAAAGAAATCCCAAAAATCTGGCACGCTTTTTCGTTACAAGTCAGCTATTTTAAGGCATATGAGTATGTAGGAATTCACTCTAGACTTCTATCGATGCAATGAAATACTTATCATTCTTTACAATTAACATGTTGTTTAGGATTGTTTTACATTTTTTGTGCCTCTATCAATGTATAACAGCAACAAATTGTATAAAATCGGGTGGTTACTACAAATTCAACTCTGTTTCCAAAGATTTTCTGAATTATGTAAACAAATGCTGAACAATTGATGTGAACATTACGTTAGGTTGCAGCTTGTTACACAATACATGTTGGAATCCAAATTGAGAAATACATGAACTAAAACAGAACATGATTTAATTTCGTTTTCATTATCATTGTCGCTCATGCAATCAAAGTTCGTCTTAATTCGAATCTGCATTTTTTTAACAACACTCATTAGCATATCACGTGACATACAAAATGGCTACCTTTGAAAAACGTATCAAATTTCAGGACTCGTAGTTGTTAAATTAAAATACTGAAGGTAATAGTTTCTCCTGGGAGACGAAAGTATTATCTGGTTAGCAACACAGTTATGAAGATGATGAGATGCATACATTTCTTATTTTGCAAAAGAACCACAGAAAGGTGCAATTGTCATAACCAGGCTAGCTGTCGCGTCAATTTGTTCTGTTAGGTTGTGACGTCAAAAGTATGAATGCACATTTTTTCTGCATTCATCGAGAAATGGTTGCATGTTTGAGACCTCTCGTCCAATCAGAATCGTCAAAAAACGTGTAACAAACTCATTTGTAATTATTCAACAATAAAAACGTCGAGACAGTCGAAGTGAGCTTGAGATTTAAAACATCTGTGGTCAGCTTTGCTCAAAATGGAAAAGATATGGACAGTTGGAAACGGCTGAACGAGTTAAAAAAATCAACATCACTGTTGTTGCAACGGAGAGCGTATCATGTTTAGTTGTATGAACAGCTTTTTCACTAAAAATATTCTTGTCATTTTTTAAAGTCTTTCGGAGTAATTGTTAAAACGGTTACTATATTGCTCAACTTACTACTCATCATGAATTTCTTACTTTGAAGTTTAAAAATAGAAATGTATTCCTCAAGACTTTTAGACAAGATGATTGTTGACCTAACTTTGAGATTATTGCTTTGTAGGCCTGTACAATAATGTACGTGTCATAGTTTGTTTTGGTAAATTTTACTAATATTACTTCTCTTCTTTCTCAAAACTATTTCTAGATGGAAAAAAAGACAAATCAAACGCAAATATTGTCATGATAGTAAATCTTCTTTACTATTTTTCTCGGTGTCGCAGACATAGCTTAATTTCGGACCAAGCATGAGTCTTTTCGTCTGGGTAGAAAACAAACACACAACAATTTTGCATTCATCCCAGCTCAGCCTTTCATGGAGTCATTCAAAAAAAGCTTGTATTCTGAGAAACAAAGGTTAGAAGTGATGTTTTGTATTTCAGTTCAAAGGTTGCCAATGTCTTTCCAGCCTCGATGCTTATTGGCTGACAAAGTTTGGCGGTCAATGCTCTTATGGAGCTGTGGTCAGATAAAGAAACGCAGCAAATTACGTGGGACAAGTTTTGATCTGATTTCAATGAGATTGCTTCAATGGATGCAAGGCTAATGTCAGTGAGTCATACTTACAGTCAAAGAGAGTCTCAAGATATTCTTTGTCTGCAAACAGTTCCCCAAGCAGTTGTTTGGTGGTTTTTGAGTTGTTTGAACTCTGGGGTCGCTTCCTTTCCTTCTTGTCTTCTTTCTTCTGCTGGGGCTTGGAGTACCCCCGGCTCTGCTGCTGCTGCTTCTGCTTCTGTAAGAGTTACCTCCCTTCTCAGTATACATTATCCCCACATGGTATCTAATCAAGACACCATTTAACAGATTAACTTCTCACTGTCTTGATATATAAATTTAAAGAGAAGAATGAAGATCGTCGTTTGAGTTTGCTCATTTAATATTAAGGTATAACTTTAAGATTTAACGAGAGTTGGCAAAACTGTTGCTAAAGATAACCAAATTATCATATTACATCATTAACATACCATATCTTAAATATCATGATTGTATTTTGCAAAATAATGTTTGACTGTATAAGTCTGTATGACATTCATATTTTTATTATGTTAGTATATGTGATTGATTTTAAAAAATAGAGCCATTGGCTTCGTAGCCCATCAGGCTTTTATAACACATAGTGATTGGCTGTGACTAACATGGCGATTACTGTCCCTCGCTGCTTTACTTTAGTAGTAGGCATGATTAGCAAAAGAGTTAGTGGAAATGTCTGATGTCTCACATGTGAATGAAAGGCAAGTTGCCCGAGATATGGCCAAAAATAAATATAAAGAGAGTGTCTGAATAACCCTCTATGAAGTCAGGTACGACATTGGTTGCAAAGGTTCATTAAATATAATGTTGACATTAAGTACACCATAATTAACGGGTGTCTTTAGAATCCACCAAATGGGGTTGTGACACTAAATTTGGGTTACACTTAGTGCAACAGTTCAGGTGATAGCATGTTCACAAGCAATTCAAAAGCAATCAAAGTGCCATGATGACCAAAATGCACTGATGTCTGTGGTATCTCCCACTGTTACGAGGCTGTCATCAAATTTAAAGACCTTTAGTGGAGCAGTTCATGAGCAAGTGGTCAAAATGCTGAAATGACCTTGAAAATGAGGTTAAGGTCACCAATCAATTAATCATTTAACAAAGAGTAACACAGAGTTATCAAATCTACGATTCATAACATAAGATTTAAGCTTTCTATTGCTTATTGTCCCGGAGAAAAAATGTAAATGGGGTTTGTTTGGCATCGCCCTTAGGCCCTCAGTAGAGGCCACAGAGTCACCAAATCTAGAATCCATATCTCCATTAGCCACATTCACTCTTCTATGACTTCTTGTTCTGGAGAAGAACATAAAAATAGCTTCTTAGGCCATAACCTCAGGCCCTCCTTTGGGGCCACTGAGTCCAAATTTCATCCCCCAGTAGCTAATGTACGGTAACTCTACACAAGATTTGAGTTCTCTGGAGCCAGACGTCGGACACTATAATGCCATAAAACCATCAGGACTTATGAGCCCATCAGACTAACAATAAAAACCGAGATACAAATCAGATTTATGAACCAATTAGTGAGCCAATAGTAGAAAAGAAAGTGAATATTTGCAATATGATATGGTAGGCCTTGCAGAAAAATCAATCTGTATTAGGCTTTATTCAAAAAAAATTATCACTAGCTGACATTTTAATGAAGCTGAAGAAGAAGAAGAAGAAGAGACTATTCTACTGAACAAGATAACTGCAGACTCACCTGTAGGGTTGGGGACCAGCTATTAACACTTAAAGGCACTATAGGTAGCCTGCCTAAACTATGATTGGATGGGCATATGAATGGGGAAAACAAGACCGTAGTCATTAACAATCAAATATATGATAAGTAAAGGCTTTGATATAACTGAAGCTCAACACCAAGATGAAGCGGGTAGTAGAATTATTACTGTCTATAAACCATCACTGTCAGTCACTCAAGTATTTACCTTCAGCTTCTCTTCCTGCAAACAAAGAATGTCATGAATATCTACAAAGTCTGTGGGTATAGAAAACACATCTGATAGCCAAAAGCTCTTGTCCTCTGAAGAATCTAGATGGGTTGATAACCAAGCCTTCATCATGAGATGAGAGATGTTATCTCAAGTATCCATCATATGAGTAAAGGCAACTGTGATGCTTGGTTCATTTAAGGCAGAGCCAATTCACATTATACTAAAAGTTAAAATAAAAAAATTAATTCTTCTATTTTTTTTACCTTAATAATGATTTATTTCAATGTTAATCTAGCTACAGGTATGAGTATTGAAAAACTGGAATTCTCACCAATAAAACTTATTAAAATCTTTATTCTATTGTCAGTAACAGTTGTTAAATTAAGAAATTGATTTCTACTAACTGTTGTTCGTCCAACTTAAGTTTCCTCTTTCACAAGGGAGGAATTAGGATCAGATTTTGAAAGGTCACCTAGCACTAATTAAGGTAGTTGGAAGTCAGTTTTGTAAATTGACAGATACATTGTCAGGTAAGTCAATGTTGTAAGGTTACAGGTCAATGGACAAATAAGAAAATGCTGTAAGGTAAAGGTATATGGGACGATTTTAGTATTTTACCCGACTGTGATAAATTTATTCGCATTTTAAGCACACCAAATATTGTACCTTATACTGCCAGCACCTGTCATTCTATTTTAGTAAAATGGAGAGAGCTTTTATATAACTAATTTTTGTATATACGTTTACCTTGATGCTTATATCAATATGACTTTGTTTTAAAATGTGTCTTAGATCGTCTCTCATAAATCGCTGGGCGATTGGTTGTGTATTTTTTAAATTCTGTTTATACTGTTTTATAGATATATAAATATGTATGTACACAAGTGAGACGGAAATAAAATTTTTGATTGATTGATTGATTGATTGATTGGTAATAGGATGGGGAAGCCAATTTTTTTTGGTGACAGATAAATAAAGGTAAGCCCTTAAAGGGGCCAAGTGGCTCCTAACGTTTGAAAATGTGGGCAAGTGAGAGAAATTTATTCCCAAAAATAGATCTTCCTGGTTACTATTCAACACTTTATGCTAAAAAAAAATTCAATTTTGCTGGCAAGAAGTACAGTCAGACCCCGATAATCCAGCCACCGATAATCTGAATCTCGCAGTATCCGAACGGTAGCAAACTGTAACCAAAATAATCTCTATATAAACTCATTAAATGTTGATTCATTAATCCGTTGATTCAGTCTCCGTATCCAAATGCTAATTAGCTGTAACGGATTAGTTAATTACAGCTATTTCTGCTTCATTAATCCAACTGTTCATCAAAGCGTTCGGTAATCCAGTAGTCAAGTGAGCACCACACTGATTGAATCGGTAAACATCAATGACAGTGGATTGACACGGGAGTTGATGTCTTGTCACGATGGCAAGTCCCGCCCCTAAGTTTAAACAATTCGAAATTACTGCCGCACAAAAAAGAGAAACTTGTAGATTTAAGCAGGAAAATGTAAAGGCCAGTTTTGATTTCATAAGCAAACATTTTCGACAGGAATTTAGACATTCTATCGGCAAGAGCGCAATTTCGGACATTTGGCGTAGTAAAGATAAATGGTTAAATATTTCTGAAGATTCTGCTTCACTTATCAGGGCAAGAAATGCCAAACATCAAAAACTAGAGGAAGCACTTTATGTTTGGACTAATGAAATGACCAGTAAAAATGCCGCGGTCAGTGATGACATTTTGTTAGTAAAGACAAAAGAATTTGGTGATAAATTGCAAATTACTGATTTTGGCTATTCTCGCGGTTGGCTTTTCCGCTTCAAATCTCGCCATGCTATGACAAAACAAGTTTACCAGGGTGAAGCAGCTAGCGCTGATAAGACAGCTGTAATTCATGGTCGAGTGGATCTAAAGTCTGTTTTACAAGATTATGAACAAGAAGATATCTTCAACGTTGACGAGACGTCAAATCACACCCTGGCCAGCAAGAAAGTCGCTAGTACAAAGATATTCGTAATACGTTGTCGTCTGTCTGTAGATTTGGTTCGTTTCAGTAGTCCGAACGTTTCACTATCCGAACGTTTTTGATGAAAAAAAAAGAAGTGTTCGGATTATCAAGGTCTGACTGTACTTGATTTATCAACTGCCTTTTGAGAAAATGATATAGTTTTCCCCAAAAAGTTGTGAGGAGGGTGTCCTTGTTATTCTTTTTAGTCAAATAAGTGTCATTTTTCAGTTTTTGATACATTAAAGCAAACTGTTTCTGTCAAAGATTGACTTTATTTTTCTGACAGCCATTCGTCTTACACATTCGATGAGAATGTCTGGTTGATAAAGTTAGCCAAACCTGGTGCCGATATTAGTGCCAACAACTCACATAACTGATCATCATAAATAACAATACTAGAGTACTGATCGACATTAACCCTTAAGATGCGGGTCCCGGGCCTGTCCGGGTTGAAATTTGCTTTGACCGCATGTCCTCTGGGCGAGATGCGACATCCAAACTCTATTTTTCTCACGCTAGCTCATTAACGCCGAGGTTCACAGTAGCGAAGGACGGGCAATTGTTGCACGGCAGTAGTGTCAGTTTAACGCTAGTACTTTCCGTCCGTGTGTCGCTAAGCTACCGAATTTTGTTTCGTTGGTGTTCTAAATAATGCGCGTACATGTTCCGAAAATTATGCAACGATTGATAACGTTTATCGTACCGATAATAAGCTTTAAAATCACTCAATTTTCCCCCACTCCCCGCCGCACGTGCTAATAGCCTGTGGGCACTTTCTACCCTCTCGCACGAGCTTACCGACCCGCGCATGCTATCGTTTACTGAGACGCGTGCATTTTGACCCTATGCACGCCTTCCTATCGCACGCCCTATGTTCTGAACCCTTGGGCGGATTTCAATATAGGTGGGATCATTTGAAAGAGAAAAAAAAATGTCTTTAATTCGATGTAAAAAACATATGTGCGCCTCGTGAAATAAAGATACCGCATGTGCCGCAAAAAAGGTGATTTTTATATATTTTTAGTCTTACACTGTTTTGTCACACCAATTTTCTCATGATGTGCTCAACATATTTTGACATTTTTTATATCACAAGATAGAGAAAAAGATTGTCTTTAATTCCATGTAAAATGTGTACATGCGCAACAATTCATAAAGATACAGCAAGCGCCGCACAAAAAGGTAATTTTGCCGACTTTCTTATCATGTGATCTGAAGCGCGATTTTCATGTGCCTTTCTTTCACAATGAATTTCTTTTACACCGTGAAAATGATTTTGTTGAATTTTACATCACTATAAAGACAAATGAATTGTCTTTGATTCCCTATATCAATTATTATGCGCGCAAATAAATAAAGACTCAACAAGTGCCGTAAAAAGAACAACTTTCGCACTTCGCAATTCCGTTAGTGACGCAAATAGGGAAACCTTGGCACTTCATATCCCCGTGTACAAATGACACATTTCAAAACCATTTATATCATTATCAAGAGGAATAAATTGTCTACAAAGTGATATATAAAATGTACATGCGCTAAAACAAACGACGATGCAGCAAGCGCCGCACAAAGGGTCCTTTTCATGTGATCTGAAGTTCGATTTTCATGTACCTTTCTTTGGCACTCGATATTTTCTATACCATTTTGATTTTGATAAATATTACGTCTAAATAAAGACGGAACGTTGTTCTTCATTTCAATATATTGATCATACATGCGCACACAAAAATAAAGGCACAAGAAGTGCCGCAAATTTGGCAAGTTTCGCATTTCGTATTTCTGTAACCAAGTGGCGCGCTCAACAACGTTTGGTATCAGCGTAAAGAGCAGAAAATTCTCTTCAATTTGATATACAATTTGTTTATGCGCTCATAGAAATAAAGACTCAACAAGCGCCGCTAAAATATTATAAATAAATGTAATAAGTAAAAAAAATTATGAAGGAAACCCTGTTTCTTTAGTGTTCAATTATAGAGTTTTATAAACCATGAAAGTTGAAGGAAAAAAAACTTTTGGATTTACATTCATAGCGTTATTGATGTCTTTTTTGAGTTAGGGGATTTTTGCGTCGGGCACCGCCATCAGTTCATGGGAAAATTGTCCAACGAAAATGTTGTGGTTGAGACACAGTATGTCGGGGATGCCGTCGGGAACCGCCATCAGGTCAAGGCAAAGTTGTCCAACGAAAATGTTTGTGGTTGAGACACAATATGTCGGGGATCTTTCGCCGGGCACCGCCATCAGGTCATGAGAAAATGTGTCCAACGAAAATGTTCGTGTTCGAGAAAAAAAATTTCAGCGGACTTTCGTCGGGCACCGCCAGCAGGTATGTGTTTTTTTCTGCCAAATTTTTGTTGGTCGAGGAAACTCATTTTTGAAAAAAAAGTTTGGTAGCATTCCGATGTTTTAAATAATTTGCTATATATGTTGGGATGGCATGAGTTCCTTCCAGTGAACTAAAGACAAGGGGCCGGGTGCTCGTTGACTACGGCCGTCCCGACGGATAGGCCCGTGGAACCTATCATTCTCGGAAGAGAAGTCAAAAGTTGAAAAACTTTTGTAATCCACATCTGACAATCAGAACTTTCCTGACGTAGAAGGCAGTTGTTCGCGACTCGCCGGCTCGTTGCATAGGAGTCAGAAGGCGGCATCAGGGTTGATAATGTTGATACAACGTCGGCGGCCGTCGGTGCCATCGGCACCTTCGGCGGGATTGTGAAAAGTCGTCCGAAAGTTAGAAAGTGTCCGGCGACATTAGAACTTGTTCGGCAGGATTGTGAAAAGTTGTCCGAAAGTTAGAATTTGTCCAGCAATGTTAGAATTTGTCCTGATTTGTTATTTTTGCAAATCGTGAAAAAAATGTCCGGCTTTAGCCATGACAATTAGAAAAGGTCCGGATTATTGATGGCCGCTGGCGCCAAAGGCGCGCAACGGCAAATTTGTTTCAAACACTTACAAAATGTGGCAATTGAATGTCCATGAAGCTCACATTGAATTTCTCTGTACAACAGGTCATGTGTTGATGTTATTGTATCTTGCGTGTGCCTAAATTATTTTCAATCATTTACAGATTGATGTGAAAGATGCCTAAGGCCAGGAGGCCGCGACCCAGGAGTTGGGAAGGTCCGTCAACGTCTAGCGACGACGACTTCATCAACAAGGTCCATGCCGATGAAGCTTCTGATATGGAATCAACTGATGAGAGTGATAGTGACAGTGACAGTGATGGTGAAAGTGACATTGATAGTGATGTAGAAATAAGAAACATTGCAAGACACATATTAGCAACTACGGGTGAAACTGCTATGACTGGTACTTCCACAGAAGAAGAGTTCAGTGGCTTTGATGAGCAATATAATGAAATGGACACACATTTTGATGACCGTGACAACTTTATGGAACGCTGGACAGAGGGTCCGAGGCCACGTGGACGTGTTGATCTCCAATTTACTGGCAACACGGGATTAGGACGCTTCATAGAATTGCCTGATAATCCGCATCCTGTAGACTATTTTGGGTTGTTATTTCATGAAGATGATTATGGATCAATGGCAGCAGAAACCAACAGATACTTCCACCAACAGGTTGACGATAAGGTTCTAAAGCCCTGTTCAAGGTTGAGGCAATGGTATGATACGAATGCTGAAGAAATGAAAGTATTCGTAGCAATGACTATAGCAATGTCTTTGGTTGTACAGAGAAACTTTTCTGAGTATTGGTCATCGAGTGATGTGACGTCGACGCCTTTCTTTGCCAAATGTATGCCTCGTGATAGGTTCTGGTTATTACTAACGTACCTACATTTGAATGATAATAACCAAATGCCGGGACGAAACACACCCCAGTTTTCACCAATCAATAAACTTGGCTATTTGTACAAGCGCATCGTGCATCGTTTTTCCAGAATTTACAAGCCGCATCAAACTATTTGTGTTGACGAAGGGTTGGTGCCTTGGAAAGGCAATCTGAGTTTCAAAGTATACAATCCCGACAAGCCGAAGAAGTATGGGATAAAGGCCTACATGCTGTGTGACTCAACCAATGGTTATGTTTGCAAGTTTGAACTCTACACTGGAAAAACAAATGAATCTGTTTCTGTCGGTGGGAAAACGTATGATCTCGTCATGGACTTGGTGAAGGATTATGCTGGGAAAGGATATCATGTGTTCATGGACAATTTCTATTCCTCTGTGGCATTGTATATAAACTTGTGGGAAACGGGAACTGGTGCGACTGGGACGTTGAGAGGCAATCCGCAAAGGCATTCCTGAGAAGGTAAAGAAGGCACAGAAAAAACAGAAGAAAGGGGATATGATGATCTATCACAATCAAGACCTACTCGTTGTGAGGTATGAGGACAGGAAGTCAGTGCTGCTCATGTCAACCGTAGAAGACACTGAAATTGTAGAGACAGGGAAGAAGAACCGAGTGACTGGGGAAGCAAATACGAGACCACGTATTGTGCACGAGTACAACAAATATATGGGAGGTGTGGATCGGGCCGACCAGATGCTGTCGTACACCCCGTTCAAAATGAAAACTCTTAAATGGTGGAAGCGAGTGTGGTTTCATGTGTTAAACGTTGCCATGTTGAACTCTTACATTCTCTATAAAGAATTCTCAAAAGACAAAACCTTGAAAACAAGCCGTCAATTCAGAAAAGATTTAGTGCAGCATATGATCACCTTCGCCGACACGGAAAAAGTACCTTCCCTGCGTAGACGTCCTCGTGGCAGGCCAAGCACAAGCGACGAAAGTGTGTTACGTCTTCATGGTCGACACTTTCCATCAAAGATTCAGCCTGTTGGAAAGAAGAAGAGGCTTTCCCGTATGTGTGTTGTTTGCTCCAAAGCGAAAAGAGAACTCTTTCGAAGGGCAGTGGAAGAAAGCAATGAGCCAGTTCGAAAGAAGAAAAGGGTAGGCAAAGAATCTTCTTACGAATGTAGCGAGTGTAATGTGGCTCTATGTGCAGCACCATGTTTCAGAATTTATCACACGTCACAAGATTGCACTAAAGCTTATATCAGTTTGATGTCAGAGAAGGAAAATGAGGGGGATAATCAAGAAGATTGAAGAAAGAAGAAAGAAGCAGAAGTGTGGATGAGCGTTACTCTCCTTATAAAGTTTATTCTTCACATCAATAAGGTGAATAAGTGTAATATAAAATACTGATTGTCAATAAAATAATCTTTTTTTTAAGTCGTAAAAGAGACAGAGAAAGTCAATGTGAGCTGTCACTGGACGTTCGATACGAGCCGCATCAAGAACATACCCCCGATCTTTCGCAATTTGTATTCTTAGAATCGGGTGGCGAAACTTCATACTTTTTACATCATCGTAAAGGAAAAAGAACTGGCTTTGATTCAATATGAAATGTGTATGTGCGCAACACATAATAAAGAAGCGGCAAATATTGCGAAAAATGTCGCAATTATCAATTTTTTTCCCAAAATGTCTGAGGGTCCCCCTCTTTAACGGTTCATATCTCCCGAACTATTTGGCACTTTTAATTTTTTTTTCCACCTTTCTCAAGCGGAAAGATTGATCTTTAATTCCATGTATAATATGCATGTGCGCAGATAATAAAAATGGTGCGGCGAGTGAAGCGACAAATGTCGCAAATAAAACGATTGTCAAAATCTGTTTTCAAGTAGTTGAGGGTGTTGCTCTTTCGCGGTTCATATCTCCCGAACTATTGTATACTTTTTTTTTTTTTTTTCACCTATTTCAAGAGAATAGAATTGTCTTTAATTCCATGTATAATATGCATATGCGCAGTCAATAATAACGATGCGGTGAATGATGCGACTGGTGTCGCAAATAGAACGCTTATCAAAATTTGTTTTCAAGTAGTTGAGGGTATCCCTCTTTCGCTTTTCATATCTTTTGAATCAGTTGGCACCTTTTCATTATTTTTTCACAGTCGTAAGCACGAAAGATTTATCTTTAATTCCATGTATAATTTGTACATGCGCAGCAGGAGATAACGATACGGCGTGCGTATAGAATGATTGGTTTTATTATCTCGGAATGTTCGGCCGCGAGTGACTGCACGCGCCGAGAGGATCGGTATGCCAGGAACCAACGCTGGTGCCTAGAACACTGGCTCTCGCATGCTGGTGCCTCGGGGGTACCCCGGGGGTATAACGGCACTAATTAGCGTACCGGTGCCAGACTGCCCTAGGGAGAATTAGTTCTGGCTAAAAATCCCGTTATGTCGGAGCATCCTCGGGGTACCCCCAACCATCTTTCGCGGCGTATATCTTTTGAACTGGGTGACATATTCTAACAATTTTTTATCATCATAAAGAAGAATAAATTGTCTACAATTCGATATATAATACATGTATGCGCGCTCAGTATTAGGGATTTTATTCAGTCGGAAATAAAGACAATCTTTAGATAATTGGAGAAATCTAACTAGAGGTCGCATTGTAAAAAGATATATATCATCGTAAAGAGGAATTATGTATCTTCAATTCAATATAAAAAAATTAATTGTGCGATTATATTTAAGGATTTTCCGTAACTCTAAATAAAGACAATCTTCATATTGTAATAGAAATCGTTCTAGGTAAGATAAAAATTTCATTCAAATTGTCGGATAAAGATCGTTCATTTGTGTACGGGATGGGCAGGCTAGTTTTGTATCGAACGGCCATTTTCATCCGTAATTCGCCATGTGAATACACCATATATTGTAAAAACGGTCGCGTCTCGCGGTGCTAAATAATTCAGCCACAGGGGCTAATTGCGCTATAACGGTAGCGAGGCGAGTGCTGGAAAATTCAGCCACGGGGGCAAAACTGGTCAAAATAATATTCAGCAACTTAAGAGTTAACAATCTTCGTTGTTATATTTCTCAAACACTTAAAAATATTAGTCATGATTACTGACAACAGCATCAACGATCTAATAAATCAGCCAGAACATCTAACTACACATCGCTGTGCCTAAATTGGCCATCAACAGTCTATAGTGTGGACTGATTTCACTGAATATCATTTGTTTTGATATTTCATCATTATATCATCAACATTTCATGGAGTCATTTGTCAGTTGCAAAAATATCATAATAAAATGCATTACAATCATAATACTTTGCTGTAATGACCATGAAATTATTAGAGTAATCATCAAAGTTTTTATAAGAAATATTAGCATGTGTTTGAAAGTTTTAAGACACCTGCAATTTGCACGATCTACTCACATTGTAACATCAATGTTCTTTGCTGTATTATTTCATATGCATTTCTATGGATGATATGTTAACATTTTACACAAGGAAATATTAGTATATATAATAAAAGAAGCAAAATGACTCCTCTCATTGCATTCAAATGCAAACTTACAAAACTTTGTTTTGGGTTAACATACGGTTTATTCTGGACATTTCAGGTAGGTCTTATCGCTTTTCAATATTTCTGAGCAAATAATTTTATAAGCAGACAAATTAAGTTTATTTCAGAAAGTTTTACATGATTTTTAATGATATTTCTATTATTTTATCTGACTTCAAATCATGTTATGTTATGACGAGTCGGTATCTTAAAGATAGTCTAATTTTTTATGCACTATATTTTGTGCTTTCTTAAAGTGTAGAGCATGTGGATACATATTGTATCGCAAACATGGTATCGTGATGATAATCGTTTCGCAAGTTCCTTAGCAATACTTCCACAATCTATTGTCTCACTTCATAAAACTGAATTGGGATATATCATCTGGGCACCAGGACCATGATACACAGCACTGATTTGTTGTACGGTCAGAAATGAATGGATGGATGCCGTTCAAACCTCTAGCATTAGCTGTCAATTTGCAGCTAGGTTTCTATCACAGATACAATTACTTGATAGTCATATTTCAGGTTCTATATTTCAAAACAGCTGATCAAATATACATGTACACCCTTTCCAGTGGTTAAAGTGTTAACATTATAAAGATTAATAACATTTGACCTAAGAAAAATTAATAACCCTGATTTCCTTCTATTCTAAATTTAGAGAAACAAACAGTGGGGTTTACCTCTTCTTGCTTATAGAAATATGACAGATCTCCCGACGTCTCCAACTTCACAGACTCAGGGGCTGTAAGCAACAAATAAAACCTCACGCCAAACAAAAAAAAGAATTTTTTTATGCTACAGTAAGTGTTTATTCATTATGAAACAGCTGTGGTCAGCTTCAAAGTTTGATACACACATTTCAAAGTTGAAAACTGGCTATATTCTTATAAATGGTGAATTTTAAAGGGGCACAGAGTATGTTGTTGGAGTAAAACATGGCAAACTTCATAAATGGTGTTATTACATTGACAAGTAGTGGTTGTTTCTGAAAATTAACATCTCAATGCCTATCATTTAACAATTTAGCATAGTAACAGTAAACAGGAAAATAATTGAGATTTATGATCGAAAACCGGACAATGACGCCCGTGAATGACTCAAACTGAAATTTCTGAAACTTATTTGTTGCAAACACAACGAGACATATAGGTTGATATTGCTAAGTGTGTCATTTAACTAGGATACATGTAAATGAGAAGCTGAATTTTGACTTTTTAACATTTGATATTGTCGTTTTTAATATACAACCAAAAACAAGAAGATATCATAATTTTACCAGAACTGTAGAAGGTGATCTGAACTTAACTAAGATCATATGGTATTTTGGCTCTATTTAAGCCACATACAAAATTCATGAAACATACTCTGTGTAACTTTAAATTTAGGCTTCAGAAAATAACTCTTGTTTAGGGTAAGGTGATATTACAGGTACATACTGCCAATACTGTTGTTGATTGCCTCTTGACATTTCTGTATTCCTAGTCTGAACTCTTGCAACTCTGGTCTCTGTTTCTTTCCTCGATGATAAAACACCAAAGCCTGCTCAAAATCTCCCTTTTGATAGAGCGCCTCTGCTTTCATACACAGAGCCTGCAGACAGACATACCAGGGTAAATAAAACATTTATAGAATAAGCATGATGTAACAATCCACTACTTCCAAATTATCTATAAACCTGGAAAGCAATCATTTCTCAAGCTAGTGACGAAATATAGGAACCATCTGTAAAGTAGCTGAATTTTTTTAAAACGTGGTTTGCAGAGTGTTGATGATGATGCCAGGTCTGTTGGCCAAGAAACTCCAACAGTGATGTTCAAGTTGATGCTGTTTTCGACATGGTGCTTGTAGTCAGACGTGTGACTATTCCACACATGACTGAGACACTGGGCATTACTTTTTGTTGGTTTACCCAATACTGACAGATGTTCATTACATGAGCAACCTCTCTGCAAGTTGTTAACTGGTGACCAGAAACAGAGATAGAGATAATTTCCTGAAAAGATTGTGTACATGTGTAAATCAATTTGACCCTGAAACAAAAAACCAAAGCTAACAGCGGAAGCATACCATTTCCAAGCCCCCCAAAGGTTCAAGAAAGTTCCACTGCTCGAAAGGTGATTCCAGATGGCCTCAGTTTTTTGGGATAGCTAGGATATCTTCTGATACTGAGCATTATAATGCTAAGTAAATGAAGCAATAAAGGGCAGCCATCAATGCTCCCATCCACACAGCACACTTTGCTGTCACTGTCTGTAACCGAATGAGGCTTTGTAATTTTTCCACATTCACTCAACTCCCCAGATTTTGCACAATCGGTCTTCCCCAATCTGAAGAATCATTTACATGGACGTATTTTTTGCTGATAACAACAATCAGATAGCTTCTTGAGTTCTACAAGAATGGCATAATGAAGCTTCAAAATTGCAGGTCAAAATGTATTAATATCAGTGGAGACTGTTTTGAAAAATAAACTGCAAAAAGTGATACTTTAATCTTGCTTTCTAAGTCATTCTACAAATCTTTTGCTTTACCCTCGTACAGACAGATGGAGGGGAAGTGAAGAGTTCTCTCTAATCACACATTTTCATTCATCATTCTTTCCATGCTGACTTAGTGAACTCACAATAACATTTTCTTCACATGTGTATGAAAGCAAGTTAGCAACTTTTGTGATAATAATAGTATTTCTCAAGGAAACACACATAATCACGCTGTCAGCAACAAAAATTCCACTATTGCCACCTGTTTAGTGATATTTTCAATGTAAGATACAGTAAGTTAACATCAATCATATATTTGAAAAACGCATAATCTGCTATGGATCTCTCATGATTATGTGCATTGCCTTGAGAAATACTACTATTATCTCGTGTTGCCAACATGCTTTCATATCACATGTGATAAACATGCATTCATTATTTCTATAGAGATTTAATGAGCTCTTCAAGATGAGGACTCATTCTCAGCGGAAAAACATGCACATTTTTCAAGAAAATACCCATCAGCCATTAAATTCGGTATTAGTGAGTTCTATAAGTGTATGGAATAATCCAGATTTAGTACTTCAATAAAGAAAATTGAAATGATGAAGCTGTTTACAACATAGAAGAAAGTGAAGCGGTACCTTGATGTCTTTCTTTCCCTCTTCGTCCTGCTCCAGACATTCATTAGCATCCTCCAGAGCTTTTTCTGCATTGCCCAACATCAGATAGCAGTTGGAGCGGCGCACCAAACAAATACGGTCGCCTTTCTGCATGTCCAGGGCCTGTAGTGGCAATAAACAACACTCAGTTTGTCAATAGATCAGGTTCTATTGTATGAATCTTCTTTTTGATGAATTTAAAACTTTACCATATGCTTACTACATAAAACATTATTGAATACCTTTTGCCATTTTGGAGCTTTCCGGCAAGGGAGCCACATATCTCTCAATTACACTCCCTAAAAATTTTGTGTTATTCAGGAAGAAACAATTAAAGTCATAGTCTCATTTTTGCAAGGCAACTTGTAATGCATGCCGGACAAATAGTTCACCCCTCACAGAAATCTTTCCCCTGATTTTGCAACAATTTTCAGAACTCTGCAAGCATTCTAGCCCTCAATAGTGAAGTTCAAACTGCCCTATCCTACCCTAATATTATGTCTTTGGCAAGCGTTAGTCCTTATCACGTCATTTTGGTAAGGCCGTGGCGAAGAACACATAAAATTTCCCAGCTGAATATCCAATGAAAATAGCTAATAGCTTTACGCTTTTTCAAATACAGAAATAACAAAAAGGTGGTAGAGTCAATGAAGAATGCGTCTGTCATAAGTATCGGCGCTACGATGACTAGATTTCTGGTGTTTCACACTCGCGATGGGATTGCATTTGATTCGGTACCTCGTCGGTCTGAAACGGCATACACCAATAAGCTGCTTCATCCAAAATTGTAAAATGGGCATAAAAATGAAAATCTTTGCAAACGCGACAGGAAATATTTGTGTTAGTGATTGAAACTTTAATAAAGCTATTACTTGACCTTTATATCCATTTTCAGAATATTGTTGTGTTAGACCAGCAAAGGCTTTGAAAAAAACATTAAAGCATGACTGTTTTTTTGCACAGCGTGTTTCATGAGAAAGCATGTGAGGTAGAAGTTTATTTCTGTAAATGTATACATTTACTTTAATATAAGTCCAAATAGCAAGGACAACGTCATCCACATAAAACAAAAATACTATATTTGGGCCCTTGACCCCTCTGTTTCAGTTATTGGAATCCCTTAGTTTAATTTGATGTTACTTTTCCATGTTTTCCTGGGATGTATTCACAGTAAATACGTTCCATACGTATGTAGCAAACGTTTAACTAGGAGGTTGTCAAATAATAGGCAAAATAGGCAATTTTTTTTCAAGATCATCCTTAATCAACCAAATTTGTAGCGGATAAAACTATTTTTCAACTCCAATATCACAATTTTATTTTCCTATAAAAAAAAGAATTATAAAGAAATGTACACCCTTCCTAAAAATAATGTTAAAAATTTGTTGAAATTTCAGGATTGGTATCATTTAAAAATATCGATATACTTCTTAAAACAAAAGCTAAGATAAATTCTATAACATGGAAACCCTATAAAGCATTATGATTCCCTTAGGTTAGCTGATAGCACAATAGGACAAATCACAGATTTTATATTGATGGTTTTTTAGACATAATTGAATAAATGCATTGGTTACGCTGTGAGAAGTGATTTTGTGATTGTTTATAAAACAAGTTCGGTGAATAGCATGTATAGTTTGATATAAATGGAAAAAAATGGCCATTGGCTCTGTAGCTCATTAGGCTATCTATAAGTCATTTTATAAATGGCCACAGGGTTACCATATGAGCTGAAAAAAGACCTTGAAAACCAATACTTATAATCCTCATCTTCAGAAAATAAATTTTTTCTCAGGAGTGGTCCTAATGGCCCTTAGTAGGTTTCACAGGGTCACCTAACCTATAAACTCAGCTAAGGAGTCTGTTCACAAGGTTTCAGTTTTCTAGGCGCGAAGAAGAAAGAAAGTTTTCAGGGTGTGTTCCCTGCAGCCCTTATTAGGGGCATTAGAAAAAATATATAACTAAAATCCCCATCTGCTAAGAAATCTGTACAAAAGGTTTTAGCTGTATAAGCATTTTTCTTCTGGGGAAAGAGAATAAAAATATTTTTTTAGGGTGTGGTCCACATGGCCTTTTTTAGGGGTCACTGGGACATGAAATTTAATGCATATTAATAATAATGCACTAATACCCTGACTGTGTATCCGTGACCAACTGAAATACTTGAAAATTACCCTAACCTTGACATCCATTAACTTAGACTACTAGCGGATGTCTGTAATCTGTTCTGATATGGATCAGTTTAATTTTCATTCAAAACACAGTTTCAAACACTGAAATTTAAAAAAAAAAAGGAGGAAATCACAATATCACTTGTTACATACAAATACAACTCTTGGTTGAACAAATTTTGACCAAAACAAATGACTAAGTACAAGACATAACAATTCATAAAATAAATTTGCTTGAAATTTGGCACTGCACCCCTCCTAATAGGTTAGAAGACATTTGCAAAATCTGAAAGGAATCAGTGAAATTATAGTCTCTCTGTAATCATTTGGACATTAGGATATGACTGAGTACAAAACATAGAAATCTGTAAAATATTTAAAAATTCACAAAATTGCTTAAAATTTGGCACTGCACCCCTCCTAATAGGGTAGAAGACGTGCAAAATTTGAAAGGAATCGGATAAATAGTTTTCCTGTGATCAGTTGTTCGTTCGTATTACTATATCTTTAACCTTAGGTCGGGAGTATAAAATAATAGATGTCTTTGATTGCATAAGCATATATCAGTAGATTTTTTTAGGTCATGTAAAATATCATATATCAGCTTTAAAATAAAATGTTTCAGTCTGCGAAGAAATTCATCAAAGTTTATAGGTTCTATGTGTTAATGAACAGCGAAGGGATTCAAGAAACCTGATAATACCTTAACCCACTGTAGACTAGTATCTTATCAAAAGATTTATTGTAAAAAAAATACCAATTTGTTGACATAGTGTCAAAGCTTACCAGCTAAATACGGTGAAATTAAGACTAGGCACTTTTGTATCATAATTTTTGGGTTTTAGTTTTGTAAATGCTTTTATTAAATCTTAATATCAACCAAAATAACATTTAATTTCTTGATGATATTATTACTGTGTTGATTTCTTTCACTGATATTAATTTAACAATTAAATTCTGATTACCCCGACAATAGGGATGCCTCTGTTAAAATACATTGCATTTTAATTTTATGTCTAATATAAGTTGTCAGACCGCGCCGAGGGGTAGATGAAATTTTGTATCCCGCGTAAGTGTCCTTGTAGGCCGAGCCGCAGGCGAGGTCTACAAGGACACTTTCGCGGGATACAAAATTTCTTCTACCCCGAGGTGTGGTCTGACAACGAATTTATCTTACCGAACATGTTTTCTTTTTATTTATTGAGAATTTTAAAATTCGTATCCCGCGAAAGTGTTGACATCTAGGCTAGCAGACGATGTTTTTTTGCAAACTCAACACTGCGTTTACTACCATAACGTACTTACAGCGAACCCTCTACAACCGTGCGTGGAATATACTGCTATTATTACGGTGTTCGGCAAATGCTAGACAGTTCGGCAAATAGACCTAATATTTGTATCCCGCCTGGAGGTTTACAAGAGTTTGAGAACCCCGGCTAAAGACCAATCAAAAGCGAGTATTTTACTGTAAGGTAAGATAAAAAAATATTCTCCCCCATTAGAATTTAATTTTCACATATTTTTTAGGATAATTGTGCAGTTGTTTAAAAAAATCAACAATGTGTAAATTCTACTAATTTGGATTAAGATATATAGAGAATCTCACCCAAGTGTCTTCTGATATCAAATATATCAACACGAGTTGGTAAAAGTTACAAATATCCGAGGATTGCTGAGGATATTTTTTCTTTTATCAACGAGTGTTGATATATTTGATATCAGAAGACACGAGGGTAAGATTCTATTTATCATCCAAAATCATTTTTCATTTCCATTCCGTGAACACTGCACCACTCTTAAGACTCTCAGTGCAGTGATGTCATCATCTTTATGATGTCACAGCATTGTGATGTCATCACTTGATGGTGTAAAACAACTGTGATGTCATGAACTTGACTATAACAGGGCATTGTTAAAAATCTACTGTCAAAACGATATCTCCTAGGAGCAATCGCTTGATCTTCCACAAGCGATATCTGCTGTGGAACAGTTTTGGATAATAAACCTGTATAATTATAAGACCCATGATAATAGGGACATCCTTCATAGGTGAAAAGTCCTCGACTGCAGGCGCTTCATCAATATGGCTATAATGGTTTTGCTTCATCAATATGGCTATAATGGTTTACTGTAAAATTTGTTCGATACCCGAGTTTGCAATGAGATGGATGTTCTTCATCATGACTTAATTAAATTGGCAAGTATACCTGTGTTGTAAATCAAAGGAAACTAAATGAATTATAATCGCCACCATTTACCTTGGTAAAGCTTGCTATTGCACGTTTGTACTGTTTCACGTGAATAAAATGTTCTCCTTCATCACGATGTGTCTCGAATGTCACCTGGACATCTTGACTGTCAGTTCCATTGTCACTTTCACTGTCTTTCCGACCACGCCCACGCCCAGGCATTTTCTTATTTTTTTGTTAATTTCTCAAAATATGCAGATATAAAACAAATAGCACGTAGAGGGTGCTCTGCAGGCGTTCTTGTTGCCAATGGATACAAATAACTTTACGTGTTCATCGAAAGATCTCACATTTTTAATACCATACAAAAACTTCCGCAAATTGTGTGACTTGATATTAAAAGTGTTTTTCAAAGCAAACATTTATTTGACAATTGAATCTTCTCACGGAATTTCCGTCATATTTTATACGAACTTATGTCTGTTATTTGGCTAGTTCCGTGTCGTATTGCGTTTGCGCCTTTTTAAGCTTGGGTATTAGTACGCTTCATTAGAAGGAAACCAGTCTAAATTTGCCTGACGACGTTGAAAGATGGCGGACAAATCTAATGAAAACAATCCCAAAAACCTTGAACAGTTCATTTGCGATCATTATCAGAAGGAAAAGGTCAGATTTTATTTACATTATTTGTTATCTGAATGACTAGGCAAAGAAAGTGAGTCCTTTATTGTTAACAATTAAAATGTTTTGTGAATGGTGTTGTTATTTTCTTCTACATTCTATCGCGGGCAAAGTCACTACCCCGATGATAGAGGGTCGTATGATAAAACCTTTGACTTTCGATTTTTGTATATCAAAATATACACAATGCTGTTACATCTCTGTGTGTATGGTGCCTTTGACATTAGGCAGCTCGCAAAAAACAATCAAAATCAATAAAACTTATTTCTCTTTATTACCCATATGGTTAATCATAAGCGTTGACATATTTTCAATATGAGCACATGTGAACATAGCACTTTTGCCTAGTGTGGCAGGATGAAACAAAAGCATTCCTACTGGCTTTGGCCAGGGGGATATCTCTTTGACTGAATCGGTAGAGTGTAGGACTCTCACCCGGAGGTCCCGGGTTCGAATCCCACTGGAGGTGATCTCATAATCACTTCTGTTACATTTGGCGCCCAACGTGGGGCCGGGGCAACTCCCTAGTGCTCACTACACCCTGAGTATGTCGAACTGAGGCGCTTTATAACTCCAAATGGCTGGACTCGAGGACGAGTCACTTTGTGGAGGGGGTGTATGTGGCAGGGTGAAACAAAAGCATTCCTACTGGCTTTGGCCAGGGGGATATCTCTTTGGCTGAATCAGTAGAGTGTAGGACTCTCACCCGGAGGTCCCAGGTTCGAATTCCACTGGAGGTGATCTCACAATCACTTCTGTTACACTAGCAACGATTGTTTCACCGTGAGTGACCGTATTTTGCCGTCTGTGACGTCATAAAACCATTGTTCATGACGTCACTGTAGCGGGTCGTCGCAAGGGAAGGAGACCGTTTTCTGAATATTTCCATGCGTTTAAAATGGAATAGAATCGGTAATAAAGAAATTACTACCCTTGGAAGTGTTTCATATGACTTTTACCAAACTCATGCGAATTAGTGTATAACCCTCGCTCTCGCTCCGGTAATACAAAAATTCACACTCGTTTCGTAAAAATCATATGACACACTTCCTCGGTTAATAATCTCTATATATTGGGTGACCCCTATCTGCATATTCAAATGTCTGGTTTTTGACATGAAGTGACTTACCTCCCAAGAATATCATAGGGACCAATTTAAAGTGTTTAAATATTTTAACATTACAAATTTGTAACACGAAGCATTCGTAAGATGACCTTTTTTTAAAACAAGTTTCTAATGGAATCGATTAAAAGCTATTCTTTTTTCATTTTTGAAATAAGGTTTGTATGCAAATACCTAAAGCACAAGTGTCAATTTCTAGTATCAATCTGTCATATAAAAAATGTCATAGTTAAACATGTCCTATTACAAAATTGGTAACCGCATATCGCTGTAATGTAGCTTAAAAACACAACCATACTAACTGTCCATTTTGCATTTCTTTCTGCAAAAATTTGGACAAATCAAAGATCTAATTGTTTGTGAAAATTATGAGTATTTTGAGCTAATGTTCTGTACCATTTCTTACATATATATATATATATATACACACACCGAACAGACCGTCACATTAATTAAGTTATTATGAACAAGGTTACCATTTATGGCAAGTTTTATCCCTCTTGTACTGGTCTTAAGATTGCAAATACATCGCGGACAAAAACCATTGAATTTTTTTTAATCCACTGGACTATTGAACAATTGATATGGATTCGGCCTTAAGACATGAACTTTAAATGAAATGAAATTTTTTATTGATCAACTGATTTGCTGTGCTTTGTAAAAAAATTGGTGGTCCCATTCCCATAATATATCTTCAAAGAAAATTAGAGATATTATTGATGCTGTCGCTAGTTTGTGGTGCTCTTAGTAGGACATATCAGGAATATTCTAGAATATATTCCCCTAAAGTTGTTGTTCATTTGAAAAATAATTCTTTTCATTTGCTTCAAATTTTCTACTAGCTGTGATGAAAATGTATGGTGAATTCAAAAGCTGATTTCCATATTTTCAAATTTTTCATTCAAGAAAATTCTCATTTTGAAACAGAACTGAACTTTAATAAAACATCAGTCTCAGTTTCCAACAATAAGATGGCATTAAACGGCTTGCTTGAATTTAACTATTAAAAATATTGATTACATAGCAGGCATCTGACCTAGATATTGCAGACTTAAAAATCGATCCTCCTGTTATGAAAGGATTTCCTCAACAATCAAAATCTGTTTCTATGAAGACTAAATGTTGAATGCAGGTTTATAGAAACTTTACTCATCATGTGTGTCATTAATTCTGCACTTCTAATAGGAATGTTTTAGATGCGCAAATATTGATTATGCTGGCATATAATATATGTACAATGTACCATCGAGCTGGGTCAGCCGACCACCGGGATTCTCTCCTGTGCCCAGAAAAGGAAACTTGGATCCTTCTAAGAACTTTACTAAGCATGTTTTAAGCAAGAAACTGTTTCACCAGTTCCAGACGCAGGTGGGAATGAAAATGGCTGATTGTTTCATGCCTTCGTTTAAATGAATTTCTTTAGAAAGATATTTGTATACTAAATGTATATATATAATATAGAAATCTGGGCCTATATTATTGAAGCCGTGAGCCAGTCTTAAGCAAATGGTAATGTATGGAACTCACAACTCAGTTCAAGGAGGTCTTTAAAACTCATGAGGCTCTTGTGCCTGTGAATGATATTTATCTGGACTTGCATTGCAATGTTAGCTAACCTTTTGTCAAACCTTTTTATGTGCAGTAGGTATATTTTTCTTGGTCATTTGCATCCCTAGTAACAAGAAACCAATACAAACTTTTCTTCAGATTTAATGCAATTTAATGCAAAACTGGTGGAACACAATTAAAATATTTTGATAATATGAAAATAATATAACCGGTCCCAATGTAGTCAACATAATGTTTCATTTCGCGAGTATTCATTGCAATGGAACATGCTTATTTTTCCTTCAAACTAAAATCCGTACATGAAACATGCCGATAAATCAGCACCAAATATTGCAGAGTTAGTTTGATGCAGCTAGTTGCTTGGTCCTCAGGGCCAATGTTGCACTTGACATGACTGTTTTTCTTCTCTTTCAGGCTGCAGGTAAACTGGAAGCAACAGAGGATCTTGATGACACACGCATACAGAACTTCCTAGACCGGGCACTAGCCGAGAGCAGAAGGTATGCATTGAAACATTTCTCAATGGATTTCCAATAGTCTAATCACATAAGTATAAGTTTAGTGTTGAGTCTGTTGACTAATTTGCTCATTTGTGTTTGATCAGACATATGCATTTGCCTTGTCACCTTGACCAGGAAATGTTGTTTAAGATGAGAGTGTATTGTAGGATGAACGAGGAGGTGAGCAAGAGTCAGGAGAAGAAGAAGGCGCTCCACGAGGAGTTGGGAGGAGACAGACTGGCCCAGTGGAGGGAGGAGCATGCAGCTCTGATCCTCAACCCAGAGCAAGCAGATCGTGTCAGACACGCCCACCTATACTGCTCATAGACTTCATTAGATACTTGCAACAACCCACCTTCTGTTTGTCTTATAAGGCCAAAATAATCACTGTTGCTGAAACATTCATTGTAAAGCTAATCTCCAGGGACAATAAAAAAATCCTGAAGTTTGTGATTTTATTGCATTTGATTTATGCTTATGGACAGATGTTAAGCTGTTCTTAAGTTTTCATTGAATACTATTCCTCAGGGATAAATAAAATTGAAAGCCCTGTGATATGTTTTAAAATATCAAGTATCATTTAACTAGTGAGCAATAAAGACTTAAGGTGTGATATATATAATGAACTTGTGAAGCAATGTAATACAGATTGTTTATGTATAAAGACTGTTATTTGTACAGATATACAATTGACCTTGAGTGTGATTGTTGTCAATATACTGTAAAACATAGATTACATGCATCCATCCTTCCTCCCTTAATGGAATAGTCCAAATAATAAACAAAAAGAAAACAGAATTTTTTTTTTTAAGAGTTACTATTTAAACATGAGTAAAGCACCTCAATCATGGTGTTGATGATGGTTTGTTTTTACATCATTCAGATTCACCTTTAAGTCAATTCACATTTATCTACGTCATCGAACATTAACAAGGTTGGACACCCCATCCAAGAAATGAAGAAAATTTTCTCTGCGGATGAGCAGGTCCCAGTGATGCGGTTGTCTTGCTCGGACTTGGGGGAGCGGCTCCAAAGTCAAGGTGTGCCAGTGTGGTCCTTTTCCCCATCTCGATCCTCCAGAAGACTTCTACAAACTGGCCTACCAAACCTTAATCAAACAACCCCCTTTACCGCTGTGAAAATCCTGACCTGTAATGGGCCCCTTTCCAGAGTACATTGTTTGGTACATCAACATTCCACGCTGTTCCATTTTACATTGTGACATGACTTTGTTGTATTCTCGATTCTGATTGGTTGATTTGAAAAGATTACCCTATGTTGAATGACAATGAATACCCGCAAATTAGCTGAGGCGATTCACTGCGAATTGATACAACATGTTCACTAGTGCCAGTCTGACTCAAGTCTTAATTTTCCAGTTTCTTAGAAAATTCATGCCGTACTCCTTTTTGACAGTTGTCTTTGTCATTTTTTAGATTGTGTCTACCGGTAGATATTACAACAATTATTTTAATATGATTTATTTTTGAAGAACTTAAATAATTTCAACTGGCTTACTTAGTCCCAGTTTGCCACAAAGTTTCATGCTGTTGCCTTCTTTTGAATGCCGTTTCCATGGTATGACGTCACAAAGGCCAACCGTTTTGACGTCACAATGTTTGCATCGCTGTCACAATGTCCTGGGCTAGTTTAATATTTTTGATATTTATACACCTCTTACAGAAATAGTACTGTTGCATAGTCCTTTCCACACAAAAATAAGTACGCAAAAACAGGGTTCGCTCTGAAACTACTAATAACTGACGGTCAGTTTACATTATCGATAAATAGTTGCGTTTGTAAAATTTCCAGGCTACAGCCGTTGGTTTTAAACTAAATATGTGGGTGTTGAATAAAAATGAATCCCGGAAATTTTACAAATGCAACTATTTATCTTCTAATTAACAGGTATGTACATTAGCAAAGAAAATTATTGGTACATATTTGTTTTCAAATATACTGCAAATGACCTCCAGATGTTTTACTTGATAACAATCTTGGATGAATTGGATATTGGAAACAACAATTAGTTATAGGTTGATAACTACCTTCTTGAAAGAAAGCACATACAAGGAGAAAATGAAATTCATCTAAATTACATTTATCACATGTTGAATAAGATGAATGTAAACTAGTGTTATTGTGCTTCATTGGCACTCTAAGAATAGTCTCCAGACATGCAACCATGTTATCTGCTGTAAAAGATTTCATCGTTCTACTGAATTCTTTTTTTGAAGAGGAAAGAATTAAATTTTTTGGAGTGATTGCTATTAGTTGATATTTACCCTCACATATTTCAGTTAGTAAGTACCTTTTAACGAGGGGATTAAAGTTTATAACTTTGGGACTGACCTCTCCAGAAATATATGCCATGCAAACATTTTTCCTAAAATCTCCAATTGGCAAAAGGAGCTGCCTTTTTTAGAGTAACATCTTTGTGATATGGAGACTCAAATGTGTAAATTTGGTGTTGACTCCCCTTCAAATATGGGCATGGCAGGGTATCCACCCTCAAATCTTCTTTGGTCTATTCTCCAGCAAGCATTTATGCCAGGGATCTCAAATTTTGATGTGTGAATTTACTCTCTTACCACAAGTATTAATGGCATGGCAAGGGTGCAGTTTTAGGGTTAGTACACATGAACTAATCCAGTTGGTATAAGAAAAATTTAATTTAGGAATATCATCTTGATAATTACATAATAGTATCATTACAGAGCTGTTGAATAACAGGAAAAGCAACACCAGTTACATGTGATGCGTAAACCAAATTCTATAAAAGATTATTCAACAGACCTTTTTCTGAAAGGAATGAATGTATTTTTACCTCCATTTGCTTTGAAACAGGGTAATAAATATCTTCTGTAAGAAGGAAGCTTAACAAATTCACCGTATAATAAAGTAATAATAATAAATCTTAGGGATCATTTCAAAACCCTTTTTTCGTTTAGATATGATGAGTTTGTAAAAGAAACTCCAGTAATTTTTCAAGCAATTTCAACAACAATAGATAAGGAACCATACCAGTAATGGAAGGTAAAAGTTAAAATGCATTCAACAAAACAATGATAAATTATGATGATTGTTCCTTAAACATATGATGAGTTTTTAGTTTTCTTGTCTGTATTAGGATATTGTAAGTTCATGTCGAGAAATTGGGGCCAGGTCACAAAATGATTACATTGTAAGATACTTCACTTTAGTAGACTCGAAATAACCAGGGACCAGATCCTGTTATCCTTTCAATTTCTCAGCTTATTGGCATGGGTTTGGTTGATGTTATATAGGGATGGATGGACAACAAGTGTGGTAGTCAGCAGATGGATGTAGGGTGTTAGTGACAAATGGTATTTTGCAGATTTAGAGCAATCAAGTGCTTACAGAATATTTTCACAAGGTTTATAAGAGAGCAAAGGTATAAAAATGCATAAATGAATTTAAATGTAGATAATCCTCTTAACTGCTCTTTTTTTCTATAGAATCTAATTTGTATAATGATTTGAGGGTTGTGATACGGTATTATCGATTTTCCTTCCCATTTTGTGTTAAGTTGTCTTGTCTTATGCAATGACATTTTACAATTTGATGATGTATTTCACCTGGAGAACTAGCAGGCATCTCTCTTTGTCATGAACATCAACAATACAAAGGCAGGTGAACTACAGAGCCCATGGCTCTATTCTCATAAGAAATTGTTTTTCATTTTGTAAATTTAGATATGATTTGATCAATTTTCTTAAAATTTAGTGTCATCTTGGTCTCATGCACTGACACTATACAATTTGGGTAACTTCACCAGGGGAACTATGTATAATACAACATCAGTGTATATGCAGTTTTGGCGTTTTATTGGCATCAACGCCAATAAATGACTTGAAAATGATCGATCCTGGAGAAGATGAAAATACCTTTTTAGGGGTCACCAGAGTCTTTTTTGTCAAACTTGTGCCAAAGGTATAGAAGTAAGTCTGCCTTTGAGACAAACCAAGTCCCACATCTGACAAACCCTGTAACGTACCGTCGAGTTCTCTCAGGTGTTGCTGATCAAACCAGAGTTGATGATGTCATTTCGATAAGCAGTAGTAGAGTAGTCAAACCTTGTAATACACCCTCTATGGTCCACTGAAATATGGCTGGAGCAATACCAAACCGTAAAACCTGAACAAACCCTTGTGAGTGATTCTGGGACCAACTGTTGGTATGCATGTGACATGTCAAGCTTTGTAAACTTCTCTCCTCCAGTTAATTTGAAACCAAAATCCTGTAGGGTTGGAATAATAGTCTACCATGGAGTATTGGATATGAGTAAGCTTGTAATCTCCTCAAATCCTGACAGTATTGTTAGGTTTCATTACTGGGACTAAAGGACAAGCCTATTCAAAGAAACTGACAGGTTCTATTGTGCCTTCTAAAAGCCTATTCAGTTACAACAACTATGGCTATTCTTAACTGTCAGGCAGTGCTCTCGTGGATGTAGCTGGAGATCCAGAATCAACCTCCAAATTCAATATTCCTGAAATCATGATACAAAATAGATAACAGATTCTATTAAAAAAATAGAATATAGGGAGTAACTTATGTTTGATTGTTTTACACATTCTTGTGTTCTTGCTCTCTTAATCTTGTGTAGGAAGCTACCGATCGCCCGAGATAGGTTAATTTTGTTGAGGGCTGGCAAAAAAAGCAATTTTACCCGACAGATAGTCGGGTTCATATTATCATGAATTTCTGCATTGCCATTCAAATATATTATTATAAATATTGTGGACGCAAATAAGTCTTAAAGAGATTATTAGTCGCGATTCCTATCATGATACAATTTCGTTGAGTTTGTGTCAAGTTCATTGCATTTAATAAAGACAAACGTCTATTGGTTAATAATAGTAAATCAGCCAATCGTAGCAAGGCTTGCAACTGTCTATGGCAGTGTAAAATGGCAACGCTCGCAAGTTAAAGTTTGAATTTATATGTGAAAATATGACTTGGATAAAATAATTTAGATCTATCATGTTCTTGGTTTCCCAGAAGAATCAGATAAATGTTAATCGATAGAATAATTAAGAAAAAGATTATGAAAAAAAGAAAAAATTCACTTGAATGTTCTGATCTGAGACTCCGGAAACTAGCCTATCACTCAGCATTGTGTTGAGACTAGCCCCGACATTACAATTCTCTCTTAATCTGAGTTGTGCTACTTATGTTGATGTACTTTCTCCTGGTTTCCTTTCTCTTGTAATAAACTTCCACCTCAAGAATTCTTCATAAGGTTTTGGATTGAAAAGGTTTTTAAAAATTTAAACAACAAAAATTTCCGAGGAAGATATTGGTTGAGTCAAAACACGAAAACAGTTGATAAGTTGAAAATTCACACAAGCTTTGTAAAGATTCATACCCTGCCCATTTATGTTTTTCAGAGTCAAACTCAAATCAAACTAACTTTTTCAAGGAAAACAAACATATGGCCATTGATGTCCTGCTGTATTCACTGTCTGGCTGACACCAAAATTAGAGAATCACATGTTGGCACAATAGAGATTTTGGACGTGGAACCCGATTTTAATTAGTTTATAACACCAAGTCATATCATTTTCTAGTAAAGCTCAGGACACAATAGCATCTTGCAAACAAGGAGTGTTGCATGATTGATGTACAATTGCTGTGTTTGCCACTGCGGTTCGTTGACAACATTTAAAGTTACACTAGTTCATAACAAGAACAACATCTGTGACCAATGTCTATTCATTGCACAGAAATCATATGGCCTTTAAACTATTGAAGACATAAGATTTTGATTTTTGTGGTGTTTGCATTTCTCTATGTGTATTGTTCAGTACACAGTCACTACTAAAACAAGGTCAGCAACTTCACAGGCATCAAACTCAAAACATAACAAAACAAAGTACTTCAAAATTTATTCTTTTCAGTGTTGAATTTATTTGTACTTCATAAACTTGAGAGGTAAAACAACTGTACAACAAAAATAAAGAGGAAACTACCACATCCTTTCATATTTATCACTTGACGTGTCACTTGCAATTTCGTCATTTGAAGAGCTTGCAGTGTTTAAGTAAGAGGTGAAACCTTCCTAATGTAATCAACCGGTAGTGAGTTATGTGATCAGCATAGAAATTCATCATTAATTTCATATAAAACAAGCATGCTTGTTGCTTCAAACAATCTCAGTGTCCCTTTCGATACCTACAAACTTCAGCTGCTCAGTAGGACCATATCTAAAAAAGAAGAAGAAATGCCTGTCACAACATCTTCGTATGAGCAAGTTATACATTGTCAATGGGTAATAAAGTAGAATGAGGGTCTGCTCAAAGGAACTGATCATGATGCCTGGCCCAACAAAGAGGAGGAGTCAAGGGAGAAGACACACCACCAACCAGGCCTAGTAGACCTGATGGATAGCGTAAAGGGTAGAGGAAACATTACAGACCTGTAGTCAAAGAAGAGTTCCTCCCCTGCCTGGATGGGACGCTTGGCAAATATGCCGATCCTGTGGTCCCCGTTCACCATCATCACCTTGGCATAACAGTTTGGGTTGATCGAGTGGTTGGCAAACCGGATCTTGTTCCCCTTTCGTGTTGCATCAACTACAAAATCTGAAATGATAATTGAAATGAACGAACCTTATATTTCATTCAATCATATTTTAGAGTCTCTTGAGAAACACTTACTGGTATATTCAGTGCTAGCATAGAAAATATGTTTCCTTTGTTATAGCTCTCATTTCATTCATATGGTTACAATTCAAAGTGAAAATATGAGCTAGAATACCAAGGCAAAAGTAAGCTTAGCTCACATACCCATGCATGTAGTTTGACCGCCTATGGTACCATAAACAATTTGAAATAATATAAATGAGTGAGGATCACATTCAAAGGAAGAAGGTGATCTTACATATTTGGAGAGTTAAAGGTAAACACAAAGGTAACATAACTTGTAATCATAAGGTCATAAGAAGATTTTCGGACACAAAACAAAGACTTGAAAGTTGGTTACAATCGTGAATTGTAACATATAAAAATACAATGACACCCCAAAGTAACATTCATTCCAAATTTGAAGTCCCCAACCTACCATTGTGGTATCATATTAGGCAGTAGGACAAGTTACCATTGTTGAGGTATTATGTTAGGATGAACAATAGGACAAGTTACCATTGTTGAGGTATTACGTTAGGCAGTAGGACAAGTTACCATTGTTGAGGTATTACGTTAGGATGAACAATAGGACAAGTTACCATTGTTGAGGTATTACGTTAGGATGAAAAATAGGACAAGTTACCATTGTTGAGGTATTACGTTAGGCAGTAGGACAAGTTACCATTGTTGAGGTATTACGTTAGGATGAACAATAGGACAAGTTACCATTGTTGAGGTATTACGTTAGGCAGTAGGACAAGTTACCATTGTTGAGGTATTACGTTAGGATGAACAATAGGACAAGTTACCATTGTTGAGGTATTACGTTAGGCAGTAGGACAAGTTACCATTGTTGAGGTATTACGTTAGGATGAACAATAGGACAAGTTACCATTGTTGAGGTATTATGTTAGGATGAACAATAGGACAAGTTACCATTGTTGAGGTATTACGTTAGGATGAACAATAGGACAAGTTACCATTGTTGAGGTATTATGTTAGGCAGTAGGACAAGTTACCATTGTTGAGGTATTATGTTAGGATGAACAATAGGACAAGTTACCATTGTTGAGGTATTATGTTAGGATGAACAATAGGACAAGTTACCATTGTTGAGTTATTATGTTAGGCAGTAGGACAAGTTACCATTGTTGAGGTACTATGTTAGGATGAACAATAGGACAAGTTACCATTGTTGAGGTATTACGTTAGGCAGTAGGACAAGTTACCATTGTTGAGGTATTACGTTAGGATGAACAATAGGACAAGTTACCATTGTTGAGGTATTACGTTAGGATGAACAATAGGACAAGTTACCATTGTTGAGGTATTATGTTAGGATGAACAATATGACAAGTTACCATTGTTGAGTTATTATGTTAGGCAGTAGGACAAGTTACCATTGTTGAGGTACTATGTTAGGATGAACAATAGGACAAGTTACCATTGTTGAGGTATTACGTTAGGCAGTAGGACAAGTTACCATTGTTGAGGTATTATGTTAGGATGAACAATAGGACAAGTTATCATTTTTGAGGTATTATGTTAGGCAGTAGGACAAGTTACCATTGTTGAGGTTGAAGAGAAAACTGCACATGTACTTGTCATAGACCTTGCCCCTTCTGTCCGCTTCATCCTGAGATATGATCTGCTCCAACAAACAGTTTCAACCTGTTAGTCAAACTTACATCTTCAATTTATTTCAAGCACATCGTACAAAAAAACACATCTAAGTAAAATATAAATATCATTTAAGGAATGATATTAAGCTTCAACAATCATTTTTGTGAATTAAAGTATAATAATTATCAAGTTTGCTATGTTGAGCATTACCTAACAACAACATGTGTATAATACCTAACTATGCCATAGCAGTGGTTTGAGTTTTACAACAACATAACCGATCTGAACATCACCTAATCTACAGGTTACCACAACCCAACCACACAATGTGTATCATTACCAATACCACATGAATCTAAACCAAACCACACAATGTGTATCATTACCAATACCACATGAATCTAAACCAAACCACACAATGTGTATCATTACCAATACCACATGAATCTAAACCAAACCACACAATGTGTATCATTCCCCAACCATACCATATGTATCATTACCAAACCACACCATATGTATCATTACCAAACCACACCACATGTATCGTTACCAAACCACACCTCATGTATCTAAACCCAACCACACAATGTGTATCATTCCCCAACCATACCATATGTATCATTACCAAACCACACCACATGTATCATTACCAAACCACACCTCATGTATCATTACCAAACCACATGGTAAGTATAATTACCAAACCACACCAGATGTATAATTACCAAACCACACCACATGTATCTAAACCCAACCACATAATGTGTATCATTACCCAACCATACCATATGTCTTGTTTCCCAAACACATCAAAGTGTTCCCGCTGGTTTTTTTAAATTTTGCCAGTCCCTGAGACCGGCAACACAAAAATATGTCAGTCCCAAGAATCTTTGGCCAATCCTATTAATTTTATTCACAAAGCTATATCATCACTGAATGCTTTTTTTAATTCATATTTACGTAATGTCAACACAATGTCTGCATTACTCATTGGAAGGTAGATTTAGGAGACAAAACAGAAGGAAGCATTGCAATTGTAACGACTTATCCTGCACAATGAAACAATGGAACCGACAGGATATTATTTTGCTCATCATTGTCTAAATACCAGTTAATGGGAACACTGAATTATGTGCATTACTTTCCAACAACTCGATGTGCTTTGTTTCCAAATCAAACCTACTACCTACCTCTCCACAATACTCAGAAATGAACTCATTCTTCTCTGCTGGTCCCTTGAGGAAGATGCCCCAGCCTGCTACGTCTGATGGAGCGAGCAGCAGATGCTGCAATCAGACAAGTAGACGTAAATCATATGTTTGTGCATCAGTAAAGTGTTTGTGCATCAGTAAAGTATATGTGCATCAGTAAAGTGTTTGTGCATTACTAAAGTGTTTGTGCATCCCTAAAGTGTTTGTTAGTGCAATCACTAAAATGTTTGTTAATGCATTCATTAAGGTGTTTGTTAGTGCAATCAGTGATTTGTTAGTGCAATCAATCAGTGATTTGTAAGTGCAATCACCAAAATCTATTTTTTTCCAAATAAGAAAGATGCTAAAGCTAGTTAAGTATAAACAAGAAGAGTTACATCACCCACCTTCCCCTGCGCTCTCTGTACACTGACGTTCTTGCACGATATCTTGTTGCAGTCAAACTGGTCTGTTAGAAATAACAAGACAGAGTTGATAAATGATAGTGTATGAGATCAATATTATGAATACATAAAGATCAATGGTAGGTAAGATAACAATACTGACCAGCTCCACAAGTCTGACAAAGATCGGGGTCACACTCGCGTACAGCCAGGAAACATGGACACTGCTTTGTGTTGCACTGAGCCTTGCATCGACAACCTGGGAACCTGTTCTGACCTGCAACAAACACATAGCAAACATTCACATCTACTTGTGTTCAGTAAATCTGCAACAGGAAGGGACATCTCATGAGTGAATACTATGCTGCAAATTGAAGCACAGATTTAAATACCCAAAATCTTCTTAGTAAGATAGGCAGGAGACATCTATAGGTCGAAGATAAGTTTTGCATCTGATGGCAAATTTTAGCACCTTGGATATTTTCTACACAATACATAAATGTTGAGTACTTACAGTCAGCACTGCATTGACAGAATTTTTCACAGAAGTTCTGTGCCATGATGCAAGGGCATGTATCGTCACACCGCTGACCAGGGTGGTCACACGGCTGGTAGTTGTACACTGGGTTTGGGGACCCGTCCTTCTTCAGCTGAATCTTACGGCAGTGCATTGACCACAACCTGCTCAAATACAGGGGAAGTGATATGGGGTTTAACTCTGCTTTCAAGAGTGGTCAAATACACACACATAAGCATCTTCATACAAACTCAGAAGTGTCCATGTAACGGCCCCTATGAAAGTAAGGCCTTGGTAGCAACCATCTTAGTTTACATTTCAAACTCAATCCAATACATGTACTGCAAATTTGTGGCTAATTAAGAGAAAAGAAACAGGATTTGAATGGGCAAATTTGTAAACAAAATGATTGCATGATATTAACAAGTGAGAAAAGGCCTACTTCTGCTTCTTCTTCTTCTTCCTGGGCGGGGTCTGGATGCGCTCCTCACTCAGGTCCGGGATGTGGGCCTCCTCCTTGATGGCGAACTCATACACCTGCCCATACAACACTCAGTTCTCACTCAAACAATAAACTTTGTCCACTTAGTTCCATTTAAAGCATCACCATGAATCTCTTGAACTCTTAGGATTTAGGATATTATAATTAGTAAATCTATGAAAATCAAGGGAAGATATCAAGTTTCAAAGCAAACAAAAATAAGCAGCTGGTATGGTCAAGCTTATTTCCCCACATGTGGTATATTGTTCTGTATCGTATATTCTATCAATTATAACATTTTTTTTAAGACTACTGAAGAATTAATGATTCCTTGATAATATTTCACTGCCATATATCAAACATGAAATGTTGGAAATAACGAAAGAAGGAAACTGAAAAAATTAAATCAAATGAAATTGTTTGAGATATTAACTTAAAAGGAAATATTTCAAATCATGTTTCTTAACACAACCCATATTATAGTTCCAAAATACAAATAGAGCAGGCTGGATCAAGTCAATCTTTTTATGAAATTATTAAGGTTCAAAAATTTATAATTTTAAAGTCTGTCTGTCTCTGTTCATGTATTTCTTGATCTCTATGTTGAATTTGACCAAGCTAAATAAGCTAAGTTAAAAAAAAAAAGGAACAATTTATGATCCAGACATGACAAAAAAATTTTTTTACAAATACCTTTATTTGTGAAAAAGGAAGCATTTAATAAAACTTTTTTAATGATTACTATAAGAATAATAAACAAGATGATAGGAATTACAGTTTATCTGTCCTGAGTGGATTATTGTTATAAATTCCGAGGGACAGATAAACCGTAATTCTGAGCTTTACTCAAATCAAATATAAGAATAGTTACTGCACTTTTGGAGAATACGTTCGTGAAGGCGAGTTGCAAGTAAACTCTGTCATTGTATTCATGCCCGACAAACAACGATTATGTCATGACGCAGTTAAATGTAGTCTCAGCAATTCATTACATGTTTTGTGGATCATATATCAAGCAAGACAATATTAAATGAACGAAATAGTAAATCAAACCACATATAAGACATTTTAAGTTTCATATTATTCCATGCGAAATTAAAAACAATTTTTGTTTTGAAGTCTTTTTGACAGACGTACGCTAGACTCACTGAATGAATGAATAGAAATAGATCCGTCAGCCAATCAGATTTCGAATTATTTTTAGAAAAACTGTAATTCCCATGCCCATTTGGGTAAGAAACACCTTTATGTATTCAGCATTTTCATATAAAGTTAATCTAATTATGTATTTCACTACAAAATTTGATCACAAAACAGATGATTAGTGTAGAAATTAGGAGGCAGTTTTCTAACTTAGTTGCAACCTTTTGCCAAAAAAAGCATTATTTAAAATATTTTCAAAATGATTGATCATGTCACACTTCCATATAATTATGTATGATACCACCAAATTTCAACAAAATCATATGATTAGTTTACAAGATATAACCTGGACCGGATGTAAAAGTTTTCTAACAGAGAGTCAATTAAAGCCATAAAATCAAAATTTTACAAAAATATTTTCAAAATTGTTCATTATAACACACAATGTAATTACGGATGTTCATACCAAGTTTCATCCAATTGGATGATGCGTTAAGAAGTTATGAGCTTGACCGGTCATTTTCAAAATTATTGATGAGACACACTATCACGTCATTATGTATAGTCATTACAAACCAATCAAAATCAGATGATGAAAACATACTCTGTTTCACTTTAAATCACCTACTTCCCTATTTTTCGTTTTGTCTGCTATAGGGCAAACTAACCGAGGCTCGGACACTACCTGAGGTCGTCCGAACTTAGGACACTTTTGACAACAATAAGTGCAATGTCAGAAATATATTTGTTCAGAAAAATATATTTTCAGTACGTAATTTTATTCATTTGATTTGATAAACATTTGATTGTAGGTAGTATAACTAATCGTAAAAACGTAAATGTATACTTTCAGGTTAGGAAATTTAGGAAGCACCAAAATATCTTAAACTGTATTCATAAACAAAGAGAAACAACCAAACAACTAAATGGTGCTGAATATTTGTACAATTACAGTGAAAATTTTAGTAAATATTGAGATATTGATATGCCAAAATGACCTTGCCTTGGACAGTTTTGACCATGGTTTGGATACTTTTTATATTTCATTTATAGAGACTTGTAAAACTGTAAATAAAACAACAAAAGTTCAGAAAACATGCAGAAACAAACATCTAACACATTTGACAAAGTGATTAATTTTTAACACATACAGTCTGGAGCTTACAGCGTTTTTGCGTCAAATGCCTACAAATATGATTGTGATGTCATAATTCTGTAAGTTCGGACCGGGCAGTGATTGAAGAATTTTCATTGTAAAGCATGTTCTTAGCAGATGCCAAATTAAATCACGTTTCCCAAAAAAACTTAATACTATTGCACATGGACTACTCACTGCGTGTTTGGGATTCTCTGAAACCATTTTGATAAATACACATACTCTGTGTCCCTTTAAAAAAGATAGATTGGAAAGTTGTGACAGAACATGACTGAACCAAAACGTACCTGTCTGCAAGACTTGGTTACAGTGAGCTTGGCGATGGCGCAGTAGTTGTTTCTGTACATGTCATGAAGAACTCGGAAAAGAGACTCCTCTGCACCTGACCAGTCAGGGGTGAAAGCATCCTCGCACGCAGGAAACTTGATCTCTACATCTGTTTAGTTTACAAGATAGAAATAGAACTTGATCTTTACATATGTTTAGTTTACAAGATAGAAACAGAACTTGATCTCTACATATGTTTAGTTTACAAGATAGAAACAGAAATTGATCTCTACATCTAGATAGAAATAGAACTTGATCTCTACATATGTTTAGTTTACAAGATAGAAATAGAACTTGATCTCTACATATGTTTAGTTTACAAGATAGAAACAGAAATTGATCTCTACATTTAGATAGAAACAGAACTTGATCTCTACATTTAGATAGAAATAGAACTTGATCTCTAGATATGTTTAGTTTACAAGATAGAAACAGAAATTGATCTCTACATTTAGATAGAAATAGAACTTGATCTCTACATCTAGATAGAAATAAAACTGGATCTCTACATATGTTTAGTTTACAAGATAGAAACAGAAATTGATCTCTACATCTAGATAGAAATAGAACTAGATCTCTACATATGTTTAGTTTACAAGATAGAAACAGAACTTGATCAATACATCTAGATAGAAATAGAACTTGATCTCTACATATGTTTAGTTTACAAGATAGAAACAGAACTTGATCAATACATCTAGATAGAAATAGAACTAGATCTCTACATATGTTTAGTTTACAAGATAGAAACATAACTTGATCTCTACATCTAGATAGAAATAGAACTAGATCTCTACATATGTTTAGTTTACAAGATAGAAACAGAACTGATCAATACATCTAGATAGAAATAGAACTAGATCTCTACATATGTTTAGTTTACAAGATAGAAACAGAACTTGATCAATACATCTAGATAGAAACAGAACTAGATCTCTACATATGTTTAGTTTACAAGATAGAAACAGAACTTGATCAATACATCTAGATAGAAATAGAACTAGATCTCTACATATGTTTAGTTTACAAGATAGAAACAGAACTTGATCAATACATCTAGATAGAAATAGAACTAGATCTCTACATAAGTTTAGTTTACAAGATAGAAACAGAACTTGATCAATACATCTAGATAGAAATAGAACTAGATCTCTACATATGTTTAGTTTACAAGATAGAAACAGAACTTGATCAATACATCTAGATAGAAATAGAACTTGATCTCTGCATATGTTTAGTTTACAAGATAGAAACAGAACTTGATCAATACATCTAGATAGAAACAGAACTTGATCAATACATCTAGATAGAAACAGAACTTGATCAATACATCTGTTCTAAACAGACCAACTGACCCTTGACCCGATGCAGAAAGCTGCACTTCGGCTTGGTCCAGAGATCTGATTCAGTGAATTCGATTAACTTCTCCATGGTACCATCTACACTGTGAGAGAAGAGCCGGAATCTCAATCGTTAAACCCTGGACAGGACCTTTGTCCACCTGAACAGGTGGGGCGTAAACGATTCTGGTGTTTTTGAGAACTTTCTTGTAGCTCTCTGAGTGGAACAAAATCCTGCTAGAGCCTGTTGCATAGGTCTCATTCGCAGAGGGCCTGCCAAACGACATCTATTGTTGCAGACATATTCCCCAGCAACCTCTGGTGTAACCATGACGACCGGTATTGGGATCCCTTTTGGTGCTACTGGGAAGATTTTGGTTTTCCCCAACCCAAAAAGTGCTACTGTCAGCTGCCTCTGCTTTTGTCCTTCTTGCATTTTCCTGGAAGGGGATGGTTAGGATCTTTCCAACCCTTGCTTGACCTCAAACCGGTGCATTGGGTTATTAGGTTAGCAAGGACGGGTGTCCACTGCTTCTCAGCTTCACAGCGCTCATCAACTGGCTGGAGCAGCTACACAAGCTTTTTCCCTCTACTACACACGGTATAGATATGTCGCTACAATATTAAACAGATTGTATTTGGTGGACTGCCTTCCCTTAAAAGCCAAAATCAATTATTATGATGTTAAGTTAATATTTCCTACTTCCATTTTGCAAATTTCCTCCACACTTTCTTAGAAAGGACACAATCACAAAGTAAAGCAGAAACAACTATCTCCAAACCTGCAGCATCATTGCTCCTTTCGCTGTCCTCGCCGCTGCTGGCACCCCCGCATGCCTTGTGTCTTGGCCCTGCTCCATTACTAGAGGGGGAGCACCACCTCACCCCACCAGCCTCGCTCCTCTCTCCCTTCTCACACCGCTCCCAGTCAGAGTTGCCACATTCCCTCTCTTTAATGGGCAACTACAAGGAAAGTAAAATGTGTTATAAAACAATCAAAATGTCAAACTCTTCATGAAAGTCAAGCTATTAAACTATTTTCAACAACTTACTTAGTATTTAAGATTTAAAATTCTTTACAAAACTTGATGCAGTGAAACTTGATTTTGACTCAGATTTTTTTGGATATGTTAACTGGAGTTAACATAAACCAAAAACCGGACAATTTTGAAGACAGAGAATATGAAAAATAATCAATTCCTTTCATGTCTTAAAATTTCTAATAATAAGATTGATACTTTGATAAGCAAATGGGTTTGTGTCTTACTAGTCCCTCTATATTTAGGAAGCAATCCTTTCCACAAGGCTCACTTCCCTGCTTTCTGTCTGTTGTCTTGCGACTCAACATGCTTGGTGTAGGATGATAAGCTGGAAGAAAGAAGAGGCAAATTGTGACTGATAAGAATACGCCAGCAACTTGGTAATCAAACTCTCTCCTTAATCAATAAGTGCTTTGTTACGTTACAACAAAACCAGAGGTTGTCAGTGGGTTGGGAAGGGCAACTCACGGTGAAGGAAGCAGTCGTACTTGAAGCAACGCCTGCAGAACAGGGTGTGGAAGGAATGCATGGTCTGCTCACGTGCCACAGAGTCCGCACCGAGTGAGTCAATGTTGGTCGTGCACTCCGGAGGCAAGCAGTTGGGGTCGCTCACTTCACACAGCTCATGGTATCTGCAATACGTCACACCCCATCTTTACCTCTTCTCATGCTCCTATACAATTCACACCTTATCTTTACCTCTTCTCATTTCTCCACACGAGTAACCCCTCATCTTGAACCTCTTCTCATTCCCCCATGAGTAAACCCTCATCTTGAACCTCTTCTCATTCCCCCACACAAATAAACCCTTGAACCTCTTCTCATTCCCCCACACAAGTAAACCCTCAACTTGAACCTCTTCTCATTCCCCCACACATGTAACCCCTCTTCATGAACCTCTTCTCATTCCCCCCACAAGTAGCCCGTCATCTTGAACCTCTTCTCATTCCCCCCACAAGTAACCCCTCATCATGAACCTCTTCTCATTCCCCCCACAAGTAACCCCTCATCTTGAACCTCTTCTCATTCCCCCACACAAGTAACCCCTCATCTTGAACCTCTTCTCATTCCCCCCACAAGTAACCTCTCATCTTGAACCTCTTCTCATTCCCCAACACGAGTTGCACCTTATCTTAAACATCTGTGTCAAGTATGAAAATGCAAGGTTGAATGTCACCCAAATGCTCACCTGTTGATTTGGTCAGCCATGTTGTAGGTTGCAAAGTATACAATAAATAATTATTGCTAAGCATGAGAGTGATATGTCAATGATTCTAAAGAATTAATCTTTTACAAAGCACTTATAAGTTGACTTATGTTGAACTCACTTCTCTTTCAAATCATTCTTTGATCCCTTCTCTGGAAATGTCATGGCTATAGCTTCAAATATTATATCAGGAGGAGTTGTCGAGGAGTCTTCCTTGGCGTTTTCAATTGTCCCATCTAAAAAACAAAAGAATAAGTTAACTGACATGTATGTTTTCAGAGAAAACTGAAGTAGACACCTGGGAACATCAAGGGTTAAAATAATACCGCAAAGCTTACCATACCCCATGTGAAGGTAGTGTTACTTAGATAAGATGTAAATACACCTGGTGTGGAGGAAGTGCTACTAAGATGAGATGTATATACACCTGGTGTGACGGAAGTGCTACTAAGATGAGATGTATATACACCTGGTGTGGAGAAAGTGCTACTGAGATGATTTGTACATGATCTGGTGTGGAGGTGTCTCCACTAAGATTAGATTTACATGACCTGGTGTGGAGGGAGTGCTGGGTCCCTGCTCCTGTGCTGCATGAGGGTACACGCTCACTAGACTGTCCACCAACTCCACCAGTAGGTTATCTGTTAAAAAACTTGTATCTCTGTCTCCATGCACCTTTCCATCATAGTTGCGCAGCAGTTCCTCTATGAAGGATCCATCTTGCTCAAGGATATCATCACCCATGTAGGGGATGTTGTGCAGCACGGTTTCATCTTCTACCTGCAGCACAGAAAGGAGAAACCAACTGACAGGTCATTGCCTCCATTCAAAAGTAACTTGTTGCTTGGTTCTGTCAAAACTTGCAAGATAGCTTAATAATTTACAATAGAAATATGAAAAGGAACACTCCAATATTAGGTAAATGCACATACAAAGTATCACTGATGATAAAAAATGATTTCATACTGCTGCATATCATTTTTCTATCATAAAGCTATTCACGAGGCAAAAGCATTTAGACTAAACAGCAAAAGACTAAGAATGAAATAAGAGGATCTACTAACATGTCATTAACATACCATGAAATTCTGTTGGAGAGGTGCCCAGCAGTACATGCATGGTATGGGTTTGAGATCCTTCATCATGCGCAGACTGCAGCTCTGGGTCGGTAGGTTGACTCCACTCACCACCTCGCACTGTAAGACAACAACTAACTTCATCACCATCTCCTGATGTAAGACAACAGACTGCAGCTGTTAGGATATTTGTGACTGCAGCTTTGTGGAAGTGTGTGACTGCAGCTTTGTGGAAGTGTGTGACTGCAGCTGTGTGGAAGTGTGTGACTGCAGCTTTGTGGAAGTGTGTGACTGCAGCTGTGTGAAAGTTTGTGACTGCAGCTGTATAGAAGCGTGTAACTGCAGCTTTGTCGAAGTGTGTGATTGCAGTTGTATAGAAGTGTGTACCTGCAGCAGGGTGTAAGTGTGTGACTGCAGCTATGTGTGAAATTGTGTGACTGCAGCTATGTGTGAGAATGTGTGACTGCAGCAGAGTGTAAGTGTGTGACTGCAGCTATGTGTGTAAGTGTGTGACTGCAGCTATATGTGTAAGTGTGTGACTGCAGCTATGTGTGTAAGTGTGTGACTGCAGCTGTATGGAAGTGTGTGACCATAGCTGTATGGAAGTGTGTGAATGCAGATGTCTGTATAGAAGTCCATGACTACAGCTGTATGAAAGTGTGTGACTTAAGCAGTATGAAAGTGTGTGACTGCAGCTATATGGAAGTGTGACTTCAGCTGTGTGGCAGTGTGTGACTACAGATGTGTGAAAGTGTGTGACTGCAGCTGTGTAAGTCCCTATCTGTGTTACTTATAAACCCAACAATCTAACAGCAAAATTTGCTGACGATACTGCGTTAGTTGGACTCATTCAAGAAAATGAACTTTCTTATAGAGACAATTTTAATCATTTTGTAACCTGGTGTGAGAACAATTTCCATATGTTGAATGTAAAAAAACACTAAAGAACTCATCATAAATTTCAGGAACAACCAACATATTACAAGCCCTCTCTGTACAAATCGCTCCAACGTTGAGATTGTAGATTAATACAAGTACCTTGACACAACAATAAATAGTAAATTAAATTGGAATGCTAATACTGATGCAGTTCTCAAAAAATGTCAACAAAGATAATGTTTCATGCGCAGGCTACAATCTTTAAATGCAAATGAACGTGTACTATCCCTCTTTTATGATTGTTTCGTTGAGAGCATATTAACTTTTTCTTTCCAATGTTGGTATGGTTCCTTTTCCAAGTTAACAAGTATCGCTTGGAAAAAGTTGTTCAAATTACTGGGAAAATTGCCGGAGCTTCTTTTAGAAATTTATCTTATCTTTATGGAAAAAGAATTTTGTGTCAGATGCAGATCATGTTTAATTTATATCATGTGTTTGTTTATGTATCACATGTATGTTCCAGCTCTGTAATGATAAAAACTGAAATAAACGGTAATAAAGTATTACTATATTATTAATATTGATTTATATGATGTGTATGACTTAAGCTGTATGAAAGTGTGTGTCTGCAGCTGGGTGGAAGTGTGTGTCTGCAGCTGTATAGAAGCGTGACTCACCCTGCGAGTGACCGGCACATGGCTGAAAGTCTCCGGTGAGAGTAAGGGCTGCAGGGGCTGCTGACTAATCCAAAAGTTCTGCTTCTCAACTTTGTCATTGATCAGCTTCCTGTTGGCTGAAAACGATGCCTGTAACAAGGCCATACACCTGACTTACAACAGTACTTACACAGCTCTGAGCTGCAAGTCGATAGAATTACTGTGGGTAAAAAGCTTTCAACATATTCAAAAATAAAGAGTAAACCTGTTTAGTCAAAGATATACTGTCAAACCTTGGATGTTCTTCATTACCTCACTGGGTTATTAAGAGCAAATTAGAACAAAAACAAAAACAAACCTTAACTTCATCAGCTCGCTTGAGTCTCTTGAGCTGACAAAGATGCATGTACTCCATCTTAACCCGTTTGCGCCAATCCACTGCCTCCAGTTTGATCGGTACAGTACCAGTTTGGGAAATTCCCCCTTCCCTCTCCCTTTCCCTCTCTGCCATTCCTAGGTTTGCCCCTTGACCGGCCCCATGGGTGTGGCCCTGCTTGTGACTGGCACTGCGGGTGCAGCTGGCTTCAGTGGCTCCAGACATTCTGTCTACAAAAGCATCAGTTACCAATATCTAAACACTTTCACAGTGGAAGTAACGGTAATGTTTTGATACTACAATTCTTTTCAACCTAACAAACACTCAATGGTAAAGGGCTACTCTAAACTCAAGTAAAGCATAAATTATTAACCATTTGCACTAATGTGCTCAAAGTAGAAAGTAATTTCCTTCATTTGGAAAATCGATCTTTGCGTCTTATACTCACTACTCTACCATGGACGTTTGCCTGTGTGACTATTTGACATTTCAAGTACACACCAGTTTAAACAGATAATCCAGCAGTTTTATTATTTCTCTTGAGGGCGATTAAAGATTTGGCAAGGTCAAAAGACAATCAAGAAATTGGGCAGGACAAAATAGAAAAACAACATATTCAAATTAGTAGGCACCATGCTAAAACTCTTTGCACAATTCTTCAGCTTTCTAGGCTTTTTCGTCATGGAGAAGATGATGAAGATAGGTGTTGGCCCCTGTGGCCCTAATGAAAGGGGATAAAATCATCAAATCTACAATTCAAAAACCCCCTTTGCCAATGTACTAGTACACAAGATTTAAACTCTCTACAGTCAGTTGTTTATAAATAAAAGCGAGAAGTTCACATAGGAACGGACAGACGGTTGGATAGATGCTGGAAGTCATGCCGTGTCAAAATAATAATAAACAGAAGACATTTTCATCAGCATCCCCCATCAAATTGGCTTTCACTTTAACTAACAACATTTTCCTAATGCCCGTATTCAGATTAAATCAACAAAACAATGGCAATAACTTTGGAAAAACTATTAGCATTACCCTCATTTTCAAACTCCATTAAGGAATTGATACCCTGAAGCCAAACACAAATTTTGGTTATCCTATCTTTAACGTTTACAGAGAAAAGTTGTCCACTTTGAATACACCCTTACAGATTGACTGTAGTCACACATGGAAACTTTCGTGATTCATTAAATTGGATTCAAATGTGACGGTGACTTAGATTTAAATTTCTGAAATCAGACAATGAACAACTTATGGAGTAAATACGGCTTTATAAAAACACCACCTGATAGCGCAAGTGAACATAACTGAAAGGGCCTGTGGTCAGGGAAGTGGGAGTCCTGCTGCATAAGGCGATAGGAGTTGCCCCTATAACCTCCTTTTTGAAAAAAGAACAGCAAATATCGATGTTTTAACCACAGTTTAAACTTATTAAAAGTCATCCAAACAACTCAAACCTTTGATTAATTGAATTTTAATGTATAGTAATTTATATTGTTCCAAGCGAAAGACGGTGATTTAATACGATGATATACACACTATCCTACAGCATGTACTCATCAATTACGACGTCTGCCCAATGTTGTTTAAACAATCAGACTGGGTTAAAAAGACAAATTTTTATGACAAACAGGTGCCCATTGATAACCGTTGTTATCCCATTGCATTCAAATTAAATTTTTAATCTAATGGTCCCTAATTACACCTATTGGAATTTCACGCCTTCGCCCAAATTGATACCCTGCGGTACATGTCAAACGTCCTGTCATAATGGCTTATCTCTTGGCATTCCACTGGCACTGAGTATATTGTCACGACGTCCAATCATTGAACCAATGAACTTGAAGAATATGTATTCAACCAATATCAAATGTTAGCGAACCAGCCGGCAACCTTTAGTGGATCCGGGAGTCTCCTCTGTTCGGTGAGCCGCCATTCTACCATGGAAAACGCCCACTGACAAGTTCTAACCAATAAATTAAGAGTAGGGGATTGGGCTCAGGCTTTTCTATCGATAATGGCAATCATTTGAAAGAGTAGATTGTTTGGAAAGGTTACCAAAATCCTTTAGGATTATATATGATGTACTTAAGGCTTGCGCCAGGTATGCTATCATATCATTGAGTGCTGCATTCAAAGACAGAGACACAGTCTCGCGGTGGGAGATGTAATACTAGATAATAGGATATATTAGATAACTACAAACCAATCATCCACTTTAGTACAAAATTGTCACGAAAGTAAAGTAAAAGAAAAGAACATTTTCTGCAAAATATGATACAAATGTAAACACATATGACATTGTATCCCGTTCATTAACAACTTTCATTTTATTCTAGACAATTTAAATTTGATATTGATAAATAACCTGCATTGTAAACCCGTAACAATAGGTGGTCAATAGTGGCATCCCATTAAACCAGTTAAAGTGGGTATAACGACACAGGGAGATTGTTAATATCATAAGGTAGTAATATATGATTAATATCGTATTTATGATTCTTTCAGTAATGCAAGTGTCGCTATTTGGCTAATACATTAGCTTACAAATGTGAAGAAAAACAGTCAGAACAGCGTGGCTTTAGTTGGTTACGCTTTGATGATTTTGTAAAGCATTCTCCATTTGATTAGGCATTGATCCAAAACCAGGGTATAAATGGTTTTTAAATAGTCAAATTAAAGTTTATATTTTCTCAATTTTGTACTCATTCGATTCTTGTAAGTTGATACAAATATATAGTTATTAGTTTACAATAAATAAAATCCTGCATTATCCCTCCCCTGTAAGACAGCCACCAGTTTACAACTTGTAGTGGTGAGGGCAAGTTTAAACAAAATTTCAATAATTTTTTTAAAAAATTCTTTCGAAAGAAGTATCAAATATGTCGGCCCTTGTTTTACATAGGCTAACAGTGTTGGGACGACATCGGGTTGATGAGTAAACTTGGAGGTTATAGAATTCTTATATAGAATCCTTCTCAATAAATGATTCCGCCCCTTTTAACTGACGAAATTTTAAAAATGGGAAAATAATTATTTATTTTCTTTGGATATATTGCTGATTTTGTTAAATGAAAATTATTGGAAATTGACTGTATTTTTTTAGCCTTCTGTCTTTAGACATTTGACACCAAAATGTTTCACTAACAATTAACATTTTTCTGGATTTGACAATACAAAATCCTTTGGGATTGAACATCTGTGTAATTTTTTTTATACTTGCTCCTTTTTTGCATCGTAATCCCATTTTTATATTAAAGTTTTGTTTTAATTCACTATGCAAGTTTTGATGATAACCCAGTGTCGTCTGCTCCAGAAGGTGTTACTCAAACTGCACCTTAAGTTAAATGTAAGTATTTTTAAAAATTTATAATCTTTTCATTGTCTAAAGTAAAAACAGGACTGGTACATAAAGGTTACTCTTTACTCTTGCTCATGTTTGCTGTAGATGTTTGAGTATAAAGTTGCAAAGTTACGATATTGTTGACCTTCATCATATTAGGTTGGGCATGTCAGTGTCTTGGCTTCGTGCACATTGGTTGGTTATTATTGCATAACAAATGAATTAGTCAACTGAATTCAAGAAGTTGTAAAAGATCAGTACCATTGATATAAGCTTTGAAAATTTTGATAAAAATATTGTAATTGCTGTGTGGCCGTTAACTGCCTCACACGGTGTTACTTTGGAGCAACATAAGAATTGGTTCACCACCTACAATACACAATCTAATGCTAACCCTAACCCTAATAGTAACCCTAACCCTAATAAGTGAAAGGGGAATAATATTGAAGATGTTATATCGAAAAATAAATAGACATAAAGGTATGTATAGTAATTATGAAAATGGGTAGCGAACCAATTCTAAAGTTGTACCGTCACTTTTATAGGTCAGACAAATTGCTCATCACTGAATGTTTTAATGGTTGAGTGATAACGAATATTAATATGACTGGATGTTCATGTTATTTACCGCCGACTGGATTCTTTCCCCAAAGTTTCTGTTAATAAGGTAGTGAAATTTAAACGTTTTTGGCGTGAGGTCCAATTTCACTGAAGTTGATAAAAAAATTGTGTCAGCTCGTAATGTATTATAAAATAAAAGCTTTGTTATCTATTATAAATTTATAATTGAGGTAGATGTTGTTGCAATAGTATTAAACTGTCACTATGTCAATTTTTCAAATTACTATCAAAATAAACAAGACAACAACTATTTGATTTCCAAACCTATCATAGCAATTGATATGTTTTTTAAATAAATCATACTATGTAGAGTGTCTAAGACAAAAATGATCATTCATCCGATAAAAATACAGTTTATGGGATAAAAAAAACCATAAGATTAATGTAAAATATGTATATATACATGTTGAAATTGTTTTGTCAGTGACTCTGAAAGTTTTCAAAGGTTTTGTGTGTTGAGTACATATCTTTACCCAACACGGCTGTATTTGTATGATATTGATTTGGAAAACGTATAGCATCACCTTTAATCATCAGATTTCCTTTTTTCATACATTTTTATGTTTTTACAAGAACAACATTTATAATTTCTAGTTCTAATTGATTTATCATTTATAATTTTAATCACTTTATGTCATATAATTCATCATATGTTTTGTAGATTTTTAGTAAAGGTAACTAATATTATTTTGTTTTATTTCATTAAATATTCACTAAACGTTGTTTTTTTTCAGGAAAAAACTTCATTTAGGACTGGCAGGATACTTCTTTGCAAGAAAACAGGAAGATTCACTGTCCAATATTTTCACCATTGTATGGGTTTTGCTTATAAAATGCTGTACTGAAGGAGATTTTTTCTTAATTTTGAGCACGTTTCGGTATGATGTACTTTTTCGATGAATACTTGTTTGAATCAGGAAAATTACACCCAGGAGTTAAAATTTGATATTACCAAACTCAACTGTAAAATAAGCAGAGGGTAAAGAGCTGACAGTTTACTTATGATAAGTTATTAACTGTAGCCTATGCTCCAACAAATACTAATTACAAGAAAGCAATAATTTAGTAAATCCAAAATGGGCCGATGCTGGACAAATGCTCAGCCGATATCATTTTCTAATGTCGGGCCGTTGAATAACCAAAGGGCAAAACTTCGTCGGCCTGATGAAGTTAGCCGGCTCTGGGCCGATGATGTTAACAGCTACCTGTGAAGGTTCTTCTACTGGAGACTTGGATAACTGAACCACCTCAAACAAAATCACAGGGGCCTTAATAGCATTAATAGTAGCCTGAAAAGTGCAACTGCAATCGCTATTCTTAAGGCTACACTTGATTGGTAAGCCAGCGCAGTGTTGTGACTAAAGTGTTAATCACTTATTGGCAACCTGCTTACGTCTGAGGTGTACATTGGATGCGCCGGGTGAAATGACAGCATGACGGACAAAGATTTTTGTTCTGACTGCTTAACAACATTTCTATTTCAAATAATTACTTTTTTACTTTTTTCCATTACAAAGCCAAATAATATAAATAACAATAAACATGATTTATGAAATACAATACATTACTTGACAGTGATCTTTAATGCATGTTTTGAAATGTTTGAAAAATATTTGTATCAAATAAATTAAATGTATTTTGAAGCTACTTTGAGGTATGCCGACTGATGTCTTATGACCGGCGGCGTATACAATGCTTAAAGAGCCACTCCGTGAGTTGTTGGAGTCATATATGCCAAACATAATCAAAGGTGTCGTTTGATCGGGAAGTATCGACTGTTATTATTATTAATAATAATAATAATAATAATAATAATAATAATAATAATAATAATAATAATAATAATAATAATAATAATAATAATAATAATAATAATAATACTTAATTGCCTTTCCAGGAATTTATTTTACATCAACAGAGCTTGAAAACATTCATACAATCACATGAGATTTTCATATCAGTACATGAATCAATTATTTTCACATTTGTTTAATAGAGATATTGTGTTTGGAATGAAAGATGTACGGGCTCTCTTAGTTTTCAATACTGGAACTTTGTAGCGGCGGCCTGAGGGGAGAAGGTGATATTCCAAATGTAAGTAGTGAGTTGGGTCAGATATAATTCGAACAGCTTGATTTACGATCTGCCGCTCATATATATATATCAGTTAAACAATCAAACTTGACACCAGCGATCTTACCCGCAATGTTTACAATTTTGTTAACTTTTGATTTCAATTGTACAGAGAGAGACTGTTATCAAAATGAAAGTAGAATGTCGCAATTATGATTGAAAACCGGAGAGTGGCGCACGTCAAATAGTCAAACGTAATTTTGGAGACTTATCTAAAACAGCCAGGAGGGCAGTTAGGAGTTAAAGTGTTTGTTAGGTTATATAACTAGTATCCATGTATATTTGATGTGATATCTACACCACTGTGCATTTATAAGGCTGTTTTTAGATTTTCATGGAAAACCTGTATTTGTCATAAATATGACTTTTGGACATGAAAAGTTAAGACGTTTGGATTTTATATCAGCACATATGACATTTAAGTTCGTATCAAAGGCAATTAATATGTTATGAAAATCACAGGGTGGCTCTTTAAACAAATCAAGCATAGCCAAAGTTACAAATTCTTATTCTCTTGGTGTACAGAAACTTCCCACAAAATTTCAGGTTTGCAGCAGTTTTGGAGAAGTAAACGTGTAAAGTTTGATGATTTACGATAAGACTAATCAACAATGTCTTGTTATGCTATTGAAAGGCTTTTCACACTCAAAGGTCTTATGATTTGCTCTCAGTAACGTATGTTATATAATCATGTAGTACTAGTAATAACTCAAAACTGGAGTGTCCGTTTGAACTTCGTTTCCACGAGAAATACCAGTGTCTTTTTAAGGGTAGGTAAAGTATATGTTTATCAATGTCATAGGTTTTGAAAGGTATCAACATTGTCAACTGCTCCGTATATTCACACGATCAACAACAAGCCTATCTCACTTTCAAAAGTTAGGCTTGCATAACCATCATGTTTCAAATCCATTGGCCGATGTTGAAAACACAACAATCTGTTAATTACAGGGTTTCTTAATCAAAAGCTAAAGGTATACCTAGAACTGTCCTTTTTGCATCTAGTCCCGCCAACTTCGTGTAGTTATCTTCTGTGTTTACTTCCTGTTTTATCTAGATTGCCTTCAAGCCTCGACAACAGACTACAGACCAATTAACCATTAAATGAACACGCGAAAGAAAGCAGTTCGCAATATATTCAACGATATTTGTGTCATATTCCTATAAAGACTTTATTGATGTAAAGATATGCCATCTTACATTCAGGTTATCTCTAATCTTGATATACATTGAATCTATTAATCATATACATGGAGACTCATTCTAATATTGGCAGTGTATTAGTACGCTCAGGCGGCAGCGATGACGTGAGACATACAAACAGCGCTGCAGCAGAGCTTGCAAAGAGTTTCTTACAAGAACGATAACCGAAACCTTGGAAAATCAGAACAATGGAATTTTTGTAACTACTTTTAAGTTAAACATTATAACGTTTATGACGCTTCTTTTCGCCATAGAGTTTAACTATTGTTCGATTTACCTGTTCCGCACTCGATGTCATTTCATGAGCTGCATGAGTTCAAGTTTGATCATTACATATAGGCCTATATGTTTATGTCTCATCTATAAGTACAATCCATGAAACGATCCGTTTGATATGATGCTATAATAATCATAATCTATTTTTAAAATCGCGCTTGTAGTTTACTTCACAGCAATTGGTGTAATGTTTTGGTCAAATTATCGCCGTTCCTTGTGTAGCTCATTCAATGGGAAATTTAATTGAAATTATGTGGCCGAAATGATGAGCAAAATACGTTGAAAATTAAACCCACACCCAAGCACGGGAGACATCGATACAGGTCATATACAATATATGACAATGTAATTCACATATCCATATCAAGCTCCGATATATACGGTATATATATGTATCATATTTAGTAAACAAAATCCACACATCATGGGATGCAAAATAAAATATCACACCCACAGCTGTTCTTTCCTTGTTATCTTTATTATCTTGATGGAAGAGTTCATTATTCTTAAGGGGTCAGGGTGTATCTGTCTTGTGCATCCACCTATAACTGTGTTTTGATAACAGTGTAGGCGAAATGAGGACAGGCCGATATATATGTACTGTTATAAACATACTCATAAAGTGACATCGTTAAAGAGCCACTTCGTGATTTTCATAACATATTATTTACCTTTGACACGAACCTAAATGTCGTATGTGGTGATATCAAATTAAAAAATCTTAACTTTTCATGTCCAAAATACATATATATGACAAATACTGGTTTTCCATGAAAATCTAAAAAGAGCCTTATAAATGCACAGAGGTGTAAATATCACGTCAAAGTGGAATTACGTCTATGCAGGGATCGTATAGACATACATAGTCTATACGATCCCTCGTCTATGTGACCTTCTTTATTAGAGCTACGTTACTTCAATTAGTGAAAAGCGAGTTATATGGCGTCATCGTAAGACGGAAATGCCCAGATCGAAGTATGATGCTTCGTTCCAGTTGCGAAGTAACTTAGCTCTAATTAACTAACTCTTGCATACAATATTGATTTTCAATTGATAATTGATTTTCAAAAGGGGGGGGGGTCCGGACGACCTGAACCCCCTCCCCCCTTTGGATCCGCCACTGCATGCATACATACATACATACTTACATACATACATACATACATACATACATACATACAATACATACATATATACATACATACTAAACAATACATACATACATACATACAAATACATACATACATACATTCATACATCATAGTGAACATTGTAATAGAAGTTCATATCATGAGTGTTCTAGATGTCGAATAACTATGTGGTTTAAACGTATTTATTTTCATGAAATTTTACATGAAATTGGATTGGTCAACAAGCTAAGACAAGCTTATTTAAAGACCGCTCCATTGAACATACATATATACATTTTGTATATACAAAAGACACCATCACGACAAACTTAAGTACATGAATAAAGCAATGAACTTATATGAATAATATATTGGTAAATAGTCGAATCATGGAGATGTAATCAATTATGATGGTTAAATACATTCATGATACACACAGTCAATATCGGAGGTAACAGCATGTTTTGGTTTATGAAAATCGGTTGGTTTCAATGATAAATTGATGTACTGACTTAATAATTTCAGATTGATTTGACAGGTTCGAAGTAGGATTGCCGTATAAGATTGTGTCAAGTGAATGGCCACTTGTATAAAACAACTTACTTGATCTTACGGACTCGAAAAGAGAGCATACAAAGAAGTAGTGACGTGCGTCTTCTATAGCTTGGCCACAAGAACATTCTGCTTTATCGGATATATGTCTGTTAAATTTGTCGGCATTAAGATCGCTACATCCCAACCGTAGTCTACAATGTAGGATTTGACATCGCCTTGTGCCTATATTTTGGTCAAAATATATTTTTCTTCTTTTATAAGTCAATACCTTTTTGAAATCATTTAAGTCGGTGAGTAATTTGATATCTTGTGGTAAAGCATTCCATAGTTTAACTGTATCGGGTAGGAATGAATTGCCATATAGAGCCGTGCGACAGGCTACAGTTTCTAAACTTGATGCATTTCTTAATGAATAGTTGCTTGCATGAGAGACAAGAGAAGGGACAAGTTCGTTTAAGTATTCTGGTAATCTGTAATTTTGTAAAACATAACGAGCTTACCTATCCTTCGTCTTTCATAAAGAGAAACATGAGATGTTTCACTGTAAATTTTTTCATGGCTTGTACCACCGGCACCACATATTGTTCGAAGTGCGTCTAGATGCAAGTTCTCTAATAAGGTTGCTTGAGATTTAGTACAGTTGTCATATATATGGCTACAGTAGTCAAATATGGGAAGAATAAAGGAAGAATACATGTGATTTAGGGTTTTCCTAGTGAGTCTATATTTAAAGCTTCTTAAACAGTTGATCATGGGGCTGATCTTTTTGACAAGATCGTTTATATGAACATCCCATAGGCAATCATTTTGAAGGGTTACACCCAAGTGTTTATGACTTGTGGTTTCTTCAATTCCAATATCGTTGAAAAACAGATTCGGATGAGGATTTTTATTAATTTTTCTACTAAATAAAACTGTTTTAGTTTTTGATGGATTGAAATCAACTTTCCATGTTTTTGCCCAATTTGATATTTTCAATAAATCGTTATTAAGGCAAGTCGCTGCTGAGTATGGATCATCAATTATCACATAGATCGATGTATCGTCGGCAAATAATCTAATGTTACTGTCAATGCCTTCAATAATATCGTTTATATATACAAGGAACAAAAGTGGCCCTAGTACAGAACCCTGCGGGACTCCTGCAGATACCGGCTTATTATCAGAACTGTAACCATTTATAACTACCCGCTGGGTTCTGTGTTCTAAGTAACTTTTGAACCATTGTAATAAAGGACCTTTTATGCCACAAGAAGCCAACTTCTGCACGAGTCCTTTATGCCACACACGATCAAAGGCTTTACTGATATCACAGAAAACTGCACGTATCTCTTTACCTTCATCCATTGCTTTCGCAATAAAGTTATACAGATATGTAAGTTGGTTAAAACACGAATCCCCCGGAATAAATCCCGATTGTAAATTTGATAGAACGTTGTTGTCTCGCAAAAAATTAAAAACATATTTGAATATACAGCGTTTAAATATCTTTGATATACAACTTGTGAGTGCGACGGGTCTGTAGTTTGTACATTCGTTTACGCTTCCCTTTTTATGAATTGGGATGACATTGGCTTCTTTCCACGTTGCCGGAAATATTTTTTGTTTAAGGGACACATTAAAAAGATCGGTTAAGATGGGGGCAATATTTCGTGCTATTACTTTAAGTATTCTATTGCCAATTCCGTCAGGACCAGTTGCTTTCGCGATGTTAACATTCATCAGGATGTCGTATACTTCACTGTTTACAACGTTAATTTCCGATAAATTATTGTTTGTTTTCGGGTTTATGATAGGTGGTTCTGATTCAGGATTTTCTACTCGTGTTTGGTGAGTAAAGTAATCATTTAACGTTTCGGTTATATCTTGCAAATCTTCACTAATTACGTCATTCGAAATTAACGGAGGAAATACAGTAGAAGTTGCATTTCTTTTCACATAAATATTGACTAGTTTCCACCAGTGTTTGTCAGTTGATGTTTGATTTATCACTTCATCGAGTTTATCAGCATATGCTCTTTTAGCTTCTCTGCCTGCAGCTATGGCATTATTTCTACTGTGTCGGAAACGATCCCAATCAGTTACAGAATTGCTCTTTTTGGCGCGCTTATGGTGTCTATTACGCATGCGTATAAGAGACCGAATTCGGTTGTTCATCCATAGTGGGTCGGAAGGTCGGATAGTAACGACTTTATTTGGAATGTTGTCATCGCACGCCTTTCTAATAGCAGATGTAATTAAATCTGCAATATCGTTCACATTCTTTCCGGAAAATGAGACGTTAGTTTTGAGATTGTCAATGTCTGAAATCAAACCATCTACATTCATTCGTTGATAGTCATATATTTTACGTTTAAATGTATTACACTTGGGTCGTACAGATTTTAAATCAACATAAGTCGGACAGTGGTCACTGCAAATAGGATCTAACACGCCGCTATCGTGTACACTTTGCGAAAATGATACAAATATTAAGTCAATTAAAGTTCTAGATTGCTGTGTAATTCGGGTTGGTGTATCTATGATTTGTGTTATTCCATAAAGTGATTGCAACATGTCAATTTTATGCGAGTTTTCATTTGAAATATCTTCATTAAAATCTCCCGTAATAACAGTAAATAGATTTAGATCAATGGCGTTACCGATCGAATAACTATGTCTAGTCGTCGGAAGCATTTCTAAAAATATTTATATACAAGTTTGTTTTTTAAAACTTTGACACGGCGACTATTCAATGCCGGCGATTATTAAGGGTTTACGGTATTAACAAAGGGGTAATTACTATGAAGTGATGAGCGTGTGGAAATCATGCAACATAAAGAAATATGATTAACGTGCCCTGCACGCTTTGCACGTCACTGCCTTATCTTGTTCTTTGGGCTTCCTCACCAACTTCCGATACATTCGGGAGAAATGTTGTTTGAATTTTTTTCAACCGTGTGTGTTTTTATTCAAAAAAGAAAATCGATCATATCATGTCGAGGGTTGTGTAAAAAGGGCCTAAGATGACAGTAAATTAAAAATATGGAGATCCTTCTCTCCCTTCGGTATTAGGACTTGGATTCCATCATGATCTGGTGCTTTTCCACTCTTGGCTTTCACTAGTGCCTGTCTCGTCCCATGAAGGGACACAGTACTTTCAGATTTGTACAAGTGCTTCTCTATACCTTCACTGACCCAGTGTAGAAAGAACTACCTTTAGTATGATTAGGCCTACCTGGGGAAACCGCGTTAAAGTATTTATAAAGTTATACTATCCAAATGTCGAACTTAACGGGTTTTTTTAATTCATACAATATTATCACACTTTATATCATAAACTTCAAAAATGTCTCACATCAGCATTTTAACATCGTGAGATTAAATTTGTTTGTTTTTATGTATTATTCATTATATGCTCGCGTACGTCATGCTCGCGTGCGTTTTCGTTCCACAAAAAAAACACTCACAAGCTAGGCTTACACTGGATATTGACCCACTGACATATATGCAGGAATCCATTTCAATTAGTTACTTTTTGAGAGAAAAATATTCAATATCAGCATTTGAACTGATCTAATATTAAGAGTGTTGTCTGTGCCAATGCAGAACTCCACATTGTTCAATAATATTATGTTCACATTAAATTATAGATAAATATTTAGCAAAAACAAATTAATTTAGCTTGGTTTCATTCCAATATTTTTGTATCCCTGTACGAGTAATAGTGGTTTAAAGAGCCACCCCGTGAGTTGTTGGAGAACAGAGCTAAAACATGCGAGTTTGGTGATTTGAACGATTCTCTCATCAGAGACAGGATTGTTTGTGGCATATCAAGTAACTTGCCAGGTGTTTACCATATCAAGCTCGACAACACTGTTCCTCCAGTTGTGCACGCATGTCGTAAAGTACCCTTTGCGCTTCATGGCAGACTCAAGGAAGAATTCAACCGCATGGAACAGCTTGACATAATCACAAAGGTGAATGAGCCAATAGATTGGGTGAGTCCGCTTGTGATTTTTGAAAAAACAAATAAGCAGTTAAGAGTTTGTCTCGACCCTAAAGACCTTAATCAAGCAATTAAGCGTGAGCATTTCAAACTTCCAACACGAGAGGAGATCTCTGCCAAGTTCTCAAATGCATGCTACTTTAGTAAGTTGGATGCATCAGCTGGCTTTTGGCAATTGAAATTAGATGAGGAAAGTTCTAAGCTCTGTACTTTCATAACGTCGTTTGGGAGATATAGGTTCCTGAGACTCCCGATACATGCCATGTTTGAGTCAGTGGAAGGTGCAGATACCGCCATGGATGACATTATTGTATCAGGATCAAGTTCTGGAGAGCATGATAAACGTCTTTCGAAAGTCCTTGATATTGCACGCCAGAATAATTTGAAGTTTAACTCAGATAAGTGTGTTTTCAGGGTCAGCGAGTTGACATTTCTCCGCGATGTGATCAGCAGTGATGGGGTCAAGCCAGATTTGAGGAAGGTTTCAGCAATTCAGTCCATGCAGAGACCTACTAGCAAGAAAGATGTACAGAGGTTCTTGGGTATGGTAAACTACCTGGGTCAATTCATTCCTCATTTGCCGGTGAAAACACAACCCCTTAGACAATTGTTGGATAAAAATGTTGATTTTCAGTGGCTTCCTCAACAAGAAGAAACCTGTTTGTCACTGAAGCAAGCTGTTCGCAGGAACCAGTTCTGAAGTTCTTTGATCCTTAAAGAAAGATCAATATTTTGTCCGATGCTTCTCAGACCTGCTACGGTACTGTGTTACTGCAGAAGTATGACTCTGAATGGTTGCCTGTAGCTTACGCCTCCAGAGCTCTTACCAGTGCAGAAACCAGGTATGCTCAAATTGAAAAGGAGATGTTGTCAATAACCTTTGCATGTGAACATCTTCACCAGTTCATATATGGACAGTCCATACTAGTAGAAACGGACCACAAGCCGTTAGTCTCTATCTTCAACAAGTCTCTAAATGATTGCCCTCTAAGGATTCAGAGATTTATGTTAAGAATGCAAAAGTATGATGTTCAAGTGTCACATACCTCTGGAAAGTTCATGTTTACAGCTGATACATTGTCACGCTCGTGTCCAGCATTGAAGCCCGGATCTATTTCGTCAACTGAAGAATGTGTTCAAGCCTATGTAGACATGGTCGTCTCGTCCCTTACTCTGTCCAAGACACGCTATGCAGAGATACGCCAGGAGACAAGTAAGGATCCAGTGCTAATTGCTTTGATGGAAGTAATTGAGACAGGCTGTCGAAGTTCTTGCCCAGTGAATCTTCGTGAGTATTGGAACTATAGACATGAGTTAACTGTTGTAGACGGTGGAATTTTACAAAGGTGTCAGAATCGTTGTTCCTTCGTCGCTCAGGAATTATATGCTGGACAAGATTCATGCTGGTCATCTTGGTATGGAGAAATGTAAAGGCAGGTCAAGGGAATCTTTGTTTTGGCCAAGACTCAATCATGATATTGACAATATTGTATGTAACTTTTCGTGTGTCAAACTTACAGGAACAAACAGCAGGCCGAGCCTCTACATCCTCATCAGCCAGTGTCTCGCCCTTGGCAGAAAGTTGCAGTTGACTTGTTTCACTGTGCTGGGAACGATTATGTGGTGATTGTCAACTATCTCTCCAACTATCCAGAGGTATGCTGCTTGACGAATACGTCATCAAGAAGGGTTATTGCCGCAATGAAGACAGCGTTTGCCCCTCATGGTATCCCAGATGAGGTATTTATAGACAATGGTCCTCAGTTTCGTAGGCATGAGTTTAGCCAGTTTGCACATGATTGGGACTTTAAACATAGTACTTCCAGTCCACACTACCCTCAGTCAAATGGTATGGCTGAAAAAGCAGTTCAGATTGTCAAAAACATTTTACGTAAAGATAGTAATGATCCTTATATGGGATTACTAGCTTACAGAAGCTCTCCTTTGGAAAATGGCCAGTCCCTTGCACAGGTTCTCATGGGTTGACGTATACGCGCTAATCTACCTATACACGTAAACTCCTACACGTTTCTAGATCCCATAAAGTTGTTAGATTTAAAAGGGAACAATAGTTGAAACAGAAGCGCTATTACGATAGGTCAACTAAACCCTTGAGTAATCTTCGTCGTGGTGATAAAGTTTGGTAAGTGATCATCAACGACATGATCGGTCACAAAGTGGTACAGTTGTTCAGGACGCTGGACCAAGGTCATATGAGATTAAGACAGTTAATGGTGGTCTACTTCGACGGAATTGTAGAGATCTTCTGTTGTCAACAGAACCAGTGAAGAATACTTGAATTGATGTTACAACTCCATTGTTGTCAAGTCCGTCTTCGTCTGTGACGTCTCCAGTGTCAATGGCGTCTCCATCGTTGACTGTTACCAGATAAGGCCGTGTTTCCAAGCCGCCTATGAGATTTGGAGTAAACTGACTGTTTTATTGTTAAATGTATTAACCATGTTAGTTGTTTCAGGTTGACCTCTACGCCGGTATTAATTGATGTTTCCTACTTGAGAGGAGAGACGTAATGATAAGACTTGCACACAGTCTAGCTGCCTGCATCGCACTAATCTTAACCTGGGTGTTCATGCCGTGCACGTGAAGTTTGTGACCGCGTACTTGCTACCTGTAGTCGCATTTGGTCTTGTAATAAACGTCGTCGTGTGCAGTTGTCTTGTCTTCTCTTGTGAGCTGTCTTCGTCTTAGCTGTCTATCGTTACAATGACACTTGGTCAATTCGGACACTTAGACGATAACGCTAAATCCCATCGTTAACGAGCTGCGAGGCAGGTAATCCAGAACAATGACACACCTCCTGTGGTCTGCAATGAGTTCGGATCTTAATCCGCTTGAACATGTTGGGAGATTTTTGGCCGACTGGTACAACACAGGGACTTATTGAAGTGCATGGTGGAAATTAACAATACTGCTTGTTATTGTACCTCAGGTTCCTGAATGATCCTTTAAACCTATCCCTGTTATTGTTTCGTAATTAAAATTTGATTTCCATACTTAAATTGTCTTTTTGCACCATTGAAACCCATAGTTGAGAGCAAGAAGGCCATTACGTAATTTACAACATGAGAGGTCATCGATTGCCCTGGTGTCATAAACCAATGCTCTGGAGTCATAGACCAATTCATTCATGAAATTGTTTAAGTAGATTTTATGACTGCTTCACTCAATATTGGCATGCTTCACTTCTACTTCTATTCTCAATTCAAATCTCTTCTCAGAGTTGAACCATATCTAACCAGTGAACTGTTACCAAGTCAACAGGCAATTATAACCCAGTTTCGGTGTCGTAATTTCCGACTTGCAGTGGAATGTGGCCGTCATACAAACACCCCATATAATGATCGTCCCTGTCTTTATTGCCATGCCGCTGGCCTTGACTACATCGAGGACGAATTCCATGTAATGATTGTATGTCAAAATTATTTGCAACAAAGAAGAAACTGTTTTCCAAATTACCGTATCCAACCACCAATAACTGAAACTTTCCTAAGACTAATGTCATCAGACAATATTTTTATACTAAAAGCCGTAAGTAAATACCTAGCACAAGTTCGCTGCATTAGGAATAAAAGTATATACACTTAGATATAATAATACCAGCATGTACATTATTTCTTTCTTTGCAATTTTTTTGGATTATGGGCCTGAGGCGTTATTACTGAATAAATATGCTTTGGGGTCGTGGACCAATGGTCTGAAGTTATAGACCGATGCTCAACAGTTATGGAACAATTCTCAAAAGTTACGAAACAATTCTCAAAAGTTATGAACAAATGGTCTAAAGTTACAGACCAATGGCCTGGATTCATAGTCCAATGCACTGGGGTCATAGACCAAAGCTCTAGAATTATAAACCAATTCCCTTGGGTCATAGATGAAAGCCCAGGAGTCATGGACCAACGTCCAGGAGTGAAAGACCAATGCACTGGGGTCATTGATGAAAGCCCGGGAGTCATAGACCAATGCCCTTGGGTCATAGATGAATGCCCGGGAGTCAAAGACCAATGCCCATGGGTCACAGATGAAAGCCTGGGAGTCATAGACCATCGTCCAGGAGTGATAGACCAATGCCCATGGGTCATAAATGAAAGCCCAGGAGTCATAGACCAATGCCCATGGGTTACAGATGAAAGCCTGGGAGTCATGGACCAACGTCCATGAGTGAAAGATCAATGTGCTGGGGTCATAGATGAAAGCCCGGGAGTCATAGACCAATGCCCATGGGTCACAGATGAAAGCCTGGGAGTCATGAACCATCGTCCAGGAGTGATAGACCAATGCCCATGGGTCATAAATGAAAGCCCGGGAGTCATAGACCAATGCCCATGGGTCACAGATGAAAGCCTGGGAGTCATAGACCAACGTCCATGAGTGAAAGATCAATGCCCTTGGGTCATAGATGAAAGCCCGGGAGTCATAGACCAATGTCCAGGAGTGAAAGATCAATGCTCTGAGTTTATAGACCAATTTTCTGAAGTCATAGAACAATATAGAAAGACATGCCATACAACAGAAAATGAAATAACGCCCGCTTATGGTAGTAACAACCAGTCAATTTCTCTGGGGAAACGTTTTGTGACGGCAACGGCTCTAGGACACCTAAAAATGAGAAGATCTGTGGTGATCTTAAGACGAGACTTGATGTGACCGAATGCATGAAAAGACCTGGATGAAGTTTTCAGACCTCATATATTTCCATTTATCTAGCAATTGTCTACAAAAACTACAAGCAAGGCCATCACCCATTCTATCCCAACAGAGGTAGCTCCGTCATAAAATCCTATAAAACCTCTGTCTTAATTCGAAGGTTTCTCGGGCATCGAGCAGTTTATCCTACCGGCGATATATAGCAACTTAAACTACCTGGCAATATTTCAGCCACTGAAAACACCCAATGCTGCGGAATGCATGAATAACATATTTGTTGTCATATAGGCCTGTGCAATGATGCAGTCTCAAAATGAGGTGTATGTGTTCAGTAAAGACGACTCAAAGTGCAAGGTGCAAATTCAAATAAAGTTTAGCTTTTGTAAAGCATCCGGAAGTAACGGAGGCGATTTGAATGATAACTTTTGAAACGACGTCACTGATTGCACAACTAACTTTGATTGCATCCAATCAGCGTTCTACTTTTCATGCACAAGAAACCATTGAATTAAGACAGAGGATGTATAGGAATTTATGACGGAGCTACCTCTGTTGGGAGAGAATGGGCCATCACCTAGCTTGACTAACAAACGCCTGTTTGTATCACCCCAATGTAATTGTTTTGCAATGGTGATCGAGACTTGAAACCTATAGAACACGACTGGGAGTACCTTTGTTAGCAAATCTGAAGACTTCCAGTACCATCTGTCACAACTAACAAAAGGAACAATTTGTGCTTCATCATTGTCAACAGATCATGCAAAATGTCAACCGTTGTCTAATACGTTGTCAATTCATCATCATGTTTTGGCACGTATTGTCGCAATTGGCTCTCAATTTAACATTTGATAACATTTTGCAAGAAATGCAAACGTGTTGTTTTTTGTGAAACTACAGATCATGATAGCACATGTGTAAGATGTCAGTCAAACGGTACTTGGCACTGAATGGAATTGTGTACATTTGGTGAGCTATTGAATACTCTATTGATATCTAATAAATGTTCTTTTATGCTTTTCTTTGTTTCCATGTTTGGTCAAAGACACTGCATACTTTCTTTTTAGCACCAAGAGCATTGGCTGAGTATACAAGAGCCTGATTCATAAAAATGTGCACTTTTGCTTACAAATCAGACAATTTGAGTTTTTTTAATAATATTTTTACTGTTGGGCATGCTAAAGTAGTGCTTTACCATAATGGTGTGGCTACTGGAAAAGAACCGAGTATAAAGGATGTCGCTAAACAGACCCCAATCTTATAAACAATTATTCTCTATCCTTATCCCTTGCCTGTTATCTTCAAGAGACCTGTTCTTTCTCACTAAAGCAAAAGAAAATCTTCATCCCGGAGGCGATTACTACCAAAGTATTTGAATGCTATGTTTGGTGTACGTGTGGGAGATACTTAAGTGTACAGCATGATGGGTACTGATGAGTGAGTAACTGCTGGCGAGATTCAGTGAACTGATATAAAAACACAGACATTTGGTTTATGAACAAGAAAAAGTGAGCATGGCTCACATACCCCCGCTACCTGTCTGATTTCTTCTCCTTCTAGTCTGAATTAATGATTCTGGATAACCTGATTTACTAAAAGTTACTGTAATAGTTTAAGAGTAAATGTGTCCCCATTGGAACAACCGGTCTGTTAATTGCTCCAAGTCCAATTGCATGAGCAATCAAGGGCCATAAGTCTGTCAAAAATAGAATTTCGGAAATGGCTTTCAAACTCGATCAAGAGCATCAACAGATGTGTCCAAAACCAAAATTTCATTCACCTAAGTGTGATACTGTCTGAGAAAACTTGTCCCCATTGAAGCATCAGATCTGATAATTGCTCTAAGTCCAATTTCAGAAGCAAGGGGCCATAACTCTTTAAAAAATAAAATTTCGGAAATGGCTTTCAAACTCGATCAAGAGTATCATCAGGTGTAATCATAACTAAAATTTCACTCCTCTAGGTGTAATAGTTTCTGAAAAAATCTGTCCCCATTGGAGCAACAGATCTGTTAATCGCTCCAAGTCCAATTGAGCAATCAAGGGCTGTAACTCTTTGAAAAATTAATTTTCGAAAATGGCTTTCGAACTCGATCAAGAGTATCATCAGGTGTGTCCATAACCTAAATTTCACTCCTCTAGGTGTAATAGTTTCTGAAAAATTCTGTCCAGTTTTGGAGCAACAGATCTGTTAATTGCTCCAAGTCAAATTGAGCAATCAAGGGCCTAATTCTTTGAAAAATAAATTTTCGGAAATGGCTTTCAAAGTCGATCAAGAGTATCATCAAGTGTATCCATTACCAAAATTTCATTCCTCTAGGAATAATAGCTTCTGAGAAAATCTGTCCCCATTGAACACCATATAACCACGTCCAAAAAATGACGTTTCCATGGAAACGACAACAAAAATGAATTCCAGAAAGTTCAAAAGTAGTCCAAACTGTAGACAAGGTTATGGTTAACAAGTGTGCAAAGTTTGGTTGATCTAAATCCAACGGTTTTTGAGTAAATTGACCTGACAGAAGGACGGACGGACGGACAGACGGACGGAATGACCGCTATATCCACCCGCTACGAAGTATAATTTACTAAACCCGACTTCATGGTACGTCCTCTCATATCCAAGGCCAAGCTTAAATAGCGATTGTCTAACATGACACCAAGCTGACGCTTTGTTGCATATCTAAGCAGACCATCATGTTATACACCATTTCGGGAAGTCTATCATCTGTCATATGAAATAAGGATAACCACTTTTTGATGCATTGCATGGAAGTTTCCACATAGATTGGAGCTCTGTCGCATTTTCCAGTAGTCATTAGGTATGGTGTATTACCTGGGATCCCTAAGAATCATTTATATATGCTGTTGCTTGGATTCGTTTATACTTATAACATTCCCGAGCCACTTAACGGCCCAGAAACTTGAGTTCCGGGGCCGTTAAAAGGCTAAACATTCCCATAATTTCGTTACAAATATTTTGAAATACAACTCATAAGAATGGCCCCCTTAGCAAATTCATCAACCTCAGGAATTCAAATAATGTTTAATAGTTTGATCACATTTTTACATGTTCAAATAATATGTGAACAAAACCACAAGTTACTTATAAAGTTGAACTATACACAGCGAAAAACGTTATGCACCCACTAGTTTTTCACAGCAGGGTGAAATTCATGGAAGTATTGTATGAAACTGACAAAAAAGGAGATTGGCAAACCATATTTAAACTAAAAGAAAATCATTTGGTCATTTGGAAGAGAAGTTTTGTATTAACCGTATAGATGTAGTGAAAGCCTGTGAGTGAACCTTGTATAGTCACCCAATCCAGTCTACAGTTGTACTTGAAGCCTCCAAACCATTACGGATCCAAAGAAAAAAGCCACTCTTAGAGCAAGACGTATAGTCCCAGTCCTCCATATGTGGGCCCACCCATCAACAGCATGCAGGAGGAAACGACTTTCTTCAGTCCGGTACATTCTCCTTCATTGCCCCTTTTCATACTGCAAGTGCATATAAGGGCAAGGAAAAAATTGCTTCTCAAAGCCAGTAAGGCATTGAGGCGTGTACACATATTAGACCGTGGCACTCAGTGATGCTTACAAGCATGTTTTTACGAAATGCTGTATCCTCAGTACCGCATCTAAGCGCTAGAGGTTGTTGTCGTGAAAACTTACCTGTCCAAGATAAACTAACGCAATAACAATAATAAAGTCATAAACTCTGTAAAATAATATAATTGTGATTACCGAAATTATATTTTAGAAGAAATAGATTTCTCACAGTCTGGTTGCTCAAGCAGTGATAAGGTAGCTTCAGAAGAAGGCTTTAACCATAATTTTGGCGCAAGCAGTAAGAGCTCTATCCTACTGGGGCATGGTAGCTTTTGGTCTTCCAGAACGGGAAAGGTCCTTTACATTATTTGTTTGTGCATGCTTCCTTAATTACTACGCATAGTAAGGTGTAGTAAAACAGAGTTCTTCTTGCAATTTCCTTGTAAGAAAGTCCTGCCCAATGAAGTCCAATGATCTGCCATCTCAATACATTGGAAATTCTCCTTCCTGCCATTGTCAATCAGAAGTACAAAAGAGTGATAATGAAGTTGATACCAATCTTTAAATACCAAATGCTTGTGGTTGTTAGAAACTTCGGTATGAGCAACACATGGTGATGGGATTCACATGCATGTGGCTGCGTTCATAAGAGACATTTTCCAATAAGCAACACCTTATTTTATCACCAATATGCCACTCTCTGATTTGCAATCATGAAGATTGAAATTTGGTTTCAACATGTACAGATAATTCAGCTTATACTTTCGGGAGGGTGTGGGTGCTTAACTCTCTTTGCTGTGTACATTTTAACTATTTCACTTCCAAAATACCAGTTTGAAATTTTTCTAAGCCCACATGTTTTCTGAAAATAATCATACCGAGGGTGACATTTGAAGCAACGCCAAGATTTTGAAGCAAGAAGAACTTTCATATGTGTCATATATATGTAAATAACAAGGTGGCAGAAGAACAAAGGTTTTGCTGGTGACAATCAAGAACATCATTCACAATAGCGTGTCAACTCGCACAAAATCAGTTGTATTTAAGGTATATACATTGTGTCAGACCTCCAAATAAGCTGCTTATCTGCATAAAGTACACTGTTATATTCGGAAGATATGAATCAATCTTGAAAAGGGTATTAAATACGCCAGATAACATAATAAATATGCTAACATTTTTAAAGTCTGCGTATTGTACTCATGATTATTTTTAGATCAGCGTCTATGAACTTCACTCAATGCACTGCTCTAACTGTAACTTGACAGTTCCTATGATAATCAAACAAATGACGTCTTATTTGTTTATTTTAAGATGTATTGTGACATGATACAATGTACATATATATAAAAAAAGTTTTCAACTTGTCAGCAAATATAATACAATGGTACATAGTGACACCGACTCCTTCTTGCACAAATGAAGTAACATGATCGGTCAATGAACAATGTTTAGATTTGATTTTTTTGTGTGATAAACTGTTTAAATGAAATAGTATACTCAATTATGAACATTTAGTCTCATTGAAGCACAAAAATATAATTTGTGAAAACAGCATCTAATAGGTTTCATCACTGTGCAATGATACATTGATAAAGTAGTCCTAACTTTCAGATTTCCTTGTTTTGTCCAATGCCTAATTGTCGGTTGTAAACAAAATTTGCGGGTGTTGAATAACAATGAATCCCGGAAATTTTACAAACGGAACTATTATATCTTTCAAAGAAGTTAAATGACTATATCCCTGCAAAAACTCTTCGATCACAGAATTTGAATTTTCTCAAGATACCAAACTATAATCATACCAGTTGTGGACAGAAATCATTCGGTAATGCTGCTCCTCGACTTTGGAATCAACTTCCTCACGTCATCAAGATATCGCCTTCATTGACTGTTTTTAAATCAAACTCAAAACTTATCTTTTTACAAGCTATTATTCATAGACATTATTTCATGATATTTTCCTACTGACTGACTTACCTGACTTTGTGTACTTTATTTATTCAAATGCTGTAATTCATACTTTTTATTCATGCCAATACCTAACACCATTACCTTTTATTCTAACATGTATATGCGCTTTGAGCATGCACCTTGTGTATGGAAATAGCGCTTTATAAATACTCATTATTATTATTATTATTATTATTTATCTTCTAATTGAACATGAAAAAGTCTATATGCTAAATTAAAATCGGGAAACGTCTGGATATTTTAACATGACTTGTTACTTGTACTTCAATGCCGTCAGTTCTCAATAAGTCTCCCTCAATCACGCTCCCCCCGCCAGCTGACACCACATCAACCTTGCTGCCGCATGTGACACCTTTGCCATCGTCAAGTACCAAGGGGCAACCAGATCACCAAGTTTCATCGATTGGCTCCTCAGGCCCAGCGCCATCCCACCAACTGCCCTCCAGTAGCCCTCTTGAAGTATCCCTAGACAGAGATATCGATACCCTGTGGGATCATGCCCTAGCTCCAGCTACCCTCTCAGTGTATTCAACAGGTCTTAATGCATTCTTGCACTTTATGCTTTTGTGTGGAATAAGATGTAGTGTGCCAAATCTACCTAGCCTGTCACAGGAAACTTTGATAATGTTTGTCACTTTTTGCCACTTCCGCCTTCAAATTCGGTACACAACTATTAAAAGTTACTTGTGCGGCATTCGATTCTTCTACCTCAAGCATGAATGTCCCAACCCTTGGACTTCTGGCTCAACTTCAAGACTAGAGACAATCATCCAAGCCATCAAACGACTACAAGGAACTCGCCTCTACCCTTTTCAGTGCCAATCCTGAAGAAGTTGTGTCAGGTGCTCAGTCAAGGCATCTTCACCCCATATGTGAATATTCTCATTAAAACAGCATGTTGTGTAGCTTTCTTTGCCTTCCTCAGGTGTGGAGAGTTCACGTGTGAGAACTATGACCCAACAGTGCACTTATCACTAGCCTCGTTAGCTTTCAATAGCTCTCATACCATAACCTACATTGTGTTGCAATCCTCTAAAACAGATCCTTTCCGCCGCGGTGTGACAATCCAGCTCCACAGTGTTTCAGAGTCAAATGTGTGTCCAGTGAGAGCACTTTTGTGTTATGTCATGATGTGCAAACACACTCCCTTCCAAGTGCACGACCCCCTTTTTCTTACCCCCCAAGGACATGCCATGAATAGACTTTTTTTTCATTTCCCACCTTAATTAAGAAAACCCTGGCTGCTGCAGGGTTTGACCATAGTGCTTACAACGGTCACTCCTTTCGTATAGGAGCGGCTACCACAGCCGCACATGCTAAGGTTCCAGATCATCTGATCAAAACACTTGGACGTTGGAACTCTGACTGCTATACCCGGTATATACGTGTTTCGGGCAGCAGCATCAAGCACGCCCAGGAACAAATGTCTATGCTGTTCCTGTAAATACGTTGTATACTCTTTCTCACTATCATTTTGTTTCTTGATAAATTTTTGGGGATTTCTCAGTTATTCCATAACTTCAAATTTGGGCTTTCATTCTCCCAAAATATTATACTATTAAATAACCGCATTATTTTACTTTATTCCTTGGTAAGCTGCCTAACACTTAATCATGGTTACACCATTGTCTGTAGCCATCGCATTCTATATGGCTGCACCGTTGTCTGCAGCCTTCGCATTCTGCCAGGCTGCACCGTTGTCTGCAACCTTCGCATTCCATCAGGCTGCACCGTTGTCTGCAGCCTTCTCATCCTTGTTAGGCTGCACCGTTGTCTGCAGCCTTCTCATCCTTGTTAGGCTGCACCGTTGTCTATAATCTAGCATCAGCTTACCATGGAACAAAACCTTTACAGGCCTACCAGCCATCTTTATTCCATCCATATTGGTCACTGGTAGGCCTTCACATCATAATTCATTATTTTATTGCAACTGAGAATTCCTCATTTATGCCAAAATATATTATATTTTATAAACCACATTATTGTCATTCCTGTCTTTGTTGTTTGTCTCCAGTTGAAGTCTGTCACATGATCTATGATAACATAGGGCTAATATTATCAAGAGTTTGTATACGAAACTCAACTAGGCCAAAACATCATCTTATTTGGTCTAAATACTCAAAATGGCAAGTCAGAAAATGTATACAGCTTTCATTGGAAATGTTTTTTTCTAAATCCAGAGTGTTACAAACTCTGATCATATCATGATTTAAACATAATTTACAAAATAAACAAAACTTACAAGAGACTGAAGAATCATTCTATTTGAAAGACTTTGAAATAAAGGTCAGGGTCACAAACTTCTATGGATTGACAAACGCACAGATGGACGCTGCCCTATACTATATCCCTCGCTTTGTGCAAATACATGCAGTTTGGGATAATAACAAGAACATTAACTGGTTGAATGGCAAATCATTGCCCAATGTTTACGACTGAAAACCGAGAACATGGTCCAGGCAGTGTGTGCAGCAAGCTAGCTTTTGTCTCCTTCAGTCTTTTGTAATGGTGAGAGTTTGTCAGCTATGTCCCCGCGACCAACTTGTACACAAGCATGTGCCAGCAGGGAGAGGGAGGCTGGGGGAGAGGCACTGACCATCCACTTTCTGAGCATCTGGTACACGATCTCATCCTGCCCCTCCACCTGGTGGTTCAGCTGCACATTCTCTATCTCCCCGTCACTCAGCCCTAGGCTTCGTCCAAGCTTCCTCCACCTTCTGCCAACTTCCCCTGCCACTGTCTCCATGGCCTCCCGGCTTGGCAATTCACTGCAATCTGAAGAAAGGAGAGTCATGAGAAATGTGCCCACACTAAAGGTTAGAGCTCTCAAGTAACCAAATCCATTTACCAGGGGTGTGGAAATAAGCTGTCCGACTCGTCCGACTCGGGAAACTTTGCACACGGACAAGTCAGTTTTTTCACGCTAGTCGTCCGCGGACAAGTTATATTTGATCATAATTAAAATAATAAAATTGTTGTTTCAAACCTTTTGTTGCGTTTTTTCATTTTTTATTGAAAATTCGTCACAAACAACAACACCTCTCGTTACTGAAGCTTCCATTACTGGACCAAGTAAAGCTATATGTAGCCGCTTCGTTCCGTATCTGTTTGACCAACCACAGAGTGTGTTTATAAAATTAGCGTGTAACAGACATTCTGATTAGCTGATATATAAAGAGTGGGCGAACCCATGCGGGAATCCCTGTCTGGAATAAGATCGCTTTATTTTCATTTGAGTTTATGTAGTTTTGAATACTCACGCAACACATATTGGTGTAATTTTATCAATTCATTGTTATGAAAATATATTTTGCCATTGATTGAATCGAACCTTTTGTGTGTATTGCAACATTACATACGAAACGAAACACAAACAATGAAACGTAAAAATAGCACATGTTACGAGTGTCTGATTGTCGAATGCTGGGATTGGTTAACTAATATCACACAATTTAATTACCGTATTTCCTCGAATAGACGCCCCCGGCTATTTTTTCAGACCCCCCTTTACCCCCGGCGTGTATTCGAGACCCGGCGTCTATTTGTTTTTTAGTAGGAAATTTCATCCAGGTCACAACCTCAAACATTGCATTCAACTACGGGGGCATAAATTAATCAACTGATCACCCGGCGTGTATTCGAGACCCGGCGTGTATTCGAGACCCGGCGTGTATTTACTAAAACAGCCATACACCCGGCCTCTATTCGAGACCCGGCGTCTATTCGAGGCCCGGCATCTATTCGAGGAAATACGGTAGTTTGAGTTCGGACAAGTAAATTTTTCTGCGGACAAGTAAATTTTTATTGTTTACTTGTACGTGGACAAGTGGGTAAACTTTGTATTTCCACACCCCTGCATTTACAATAATCTTAATCAAATGAGGAGTTGGTACTCAACATTTTAGCTTTCTAGGCCTTTTCATTTTTTTAAAAAAGGGATAAAAAAGCTTTAAGGGTGTGACCTCTGATTCTTTGGCTCTGGCTTTTAGGGTCACAAAATCTATAAATTAAAATCCCCTTCAGCTAAGGACTCAGCTTCAGTTTCAGCTTTCTAGGCCTCTTGTTGCTTGGGAAGAAAATAAAAATAGGTTTTCAGGGATAGCCCCTGGGGCCCTAATCAGGGGTCACAGGGTCACCAAATCTATTAATAAGAAACCACATTAGTCAAGATGTCTTAACACAAGATTACAGATTTCCCGAACCAATCGTTTATCAGAAGAAGATTAAAAGTGAAAAGTTTATGGATGGACAGAGGCCAGACACCATGCCATGCCATAGGCCCATCCGACCTTCTAACCCAGAAGAACAAAGTATTTCAAAATTTGCTGTGACCTTGTAAATATCGTCAAGGTCACCTGAATCTACTGGGCCTTTCACTCCCTCCTAGATTCCGCGGAGGAATATTAAGAATTCTGCGGCAGATTTAGCTCAATTCTGCACCCAATTTTACCAAATTCTGCATAAGATTCTGCAACTTCAAACACTAAAAAAGAAGCCTAAAATGATGAAATACTTCATTTTATACAAATTCCTCACATTTATTTTAGAACTGGGTGATATTGAATTGATTTCAAAGGATAAACTTGTGAATGTAACATCTTGAGTTGTGAAAAATATACTTTGTAACCAGTATTTTAGTTTGTTTTTGTGAAACCATACATACTTTTGTCCTAAAGCAAACTTTTCCATGTATTTGTTTATTTACAAAATTTTCAACTTACAAAATGAGTCAATTCTGCGGCGGAAAATGATGAATTCTGCAGGCATTCTGCATTAAAATAACTTTTCCGCGGATCATACCATTTTCTGCATTGGATTTTTTCTGCAACCGCGGAATTGCGGAATCCAGGAGGGACTGGCCTTTTATCTTTCAAAAAAGATGCTTAGTGTAAATTAGGAAAAAAGTCTAGTGAATTCAGGCTACGGGGCGTACACACAAAGCCAGAGGCAATGCCATGCCCTTAGCTAGATGTGCTTTCAGGCCAGATGAGCTAGAAAACAAACTTTATAAGTGATTTTTTAAGAATCAATGGTGGATATTGAATGGTAACTCTGAAAAGCCTAACAGAGTTGCATGTTGCTAGATACACTTGAAGCCAGTGTTGAGCAACACTTAAAAGTTACAACACGTAAAAGGACAGTTTGTCCTTGAGGTCATATTGGACCACCCCTTGCAGCAAAGTGCCTAAGATCTTAAAAGAGGGATCTAGCTGGGCTAATGTGAATAAGTTTAAGAGCTAAATTAATGATATTGCACATTTGAATGTTACAATCTGCAGCAGTTGTTAACCAGGTACCATTTCCAGATACCTTAACATGTTTCTGCTTTCTTAAATATATCTACCTGTATTAGAGTTGTGACAAAAGAGACATTTTAAAGGGACACAGAGTATGTTGTTGGAGTCAAATAATGTCAAACTTCATAAATGGTGGTATTTTAATCGAGAGGTAGTGGTTGTTTAATAAAATCAGTATCCTAATGCTTATCAGTTCAGTATAGTGACAATTAACGGCTTAGTGTCGTGATTTGTGATCGAAAACAGGACAGTGACGAGTGCCAATGATTCAAACGTAATTTCTGAAACCTTTTTACAGCAGACACAAAGACAAACATTGGTTGATAGTGTTAAGTAGGTCATATAACTAATATACACGTTAATTGGACGCATAATTTCCAATTCTTAACATTTATAGAGCCGTTTTCTGATTTATCAGTGAAAACATAAAATATCATAATTTTGGCATTTTAGAGATAAAGATGCAAGTTTTGGGAGGCGATTTGAACTCAACTTAGGTCATAAGGTATTTTGACTCATACTAAAGCCACATTTAAAATCTTGAAACATACTCTATGTCACTTTAAAATACGATACAGATGAATTAAATATATAATACATGTGTGATGACCTATTTTCAGAAAGAAATTAACTTTAGACAAATATCCTGATTTTTAGGTAAATAACCCTATTACATGTATTATGATTTCACAATACGCATATCATAAAAATTCTTAATACTATGATATATGGTCTACTATATATATCCTCTTAGCTACTTGTTTCAAATCATTATACAATTATGTCATCAATACATCTATTTCAACAATTTAAATAATGATAAAAGGATTGTTTTTAATGAGTGAGTGACTCACTGTCTAACACCGCAATGAGCAATATTTCAGCCATTAGTGGCGTAGGCTGCCTTTTAGATATACCTGTGATAGGATGCTTATTTTTCTTCTTAGATTTGGTGCCGCCTGTCTGGTGTGTTGCTGGCATGTTGACTACCATATGCTGATGCTCACCAACCATCATGTTATTGACAATTCCCTGGATGTTCACTCGAAACTCAGTACCACTTGCTCCACCTGCAAAAAGTATCTTGCATCAACTCATCTTTACATTAACCATACAAATATCTTGCACAAATATTCTAAATCTTGTATATGAGATCTGGCAATCAAGATGTGTTCATTTAAAGATCGACTGAAATGACCCATGGCAACTTTCGTGATTCATAAAATATGTATTCTAATTTGCCAGTAATTTGAGTTTAAATTTTCGAAATCGGCCTATAAACAACTTGAATACGGCTTTTTCCAATCACCAGCTAATTAGCACCAGTGAACAGAACTGAACTGGCCCGTGGTCACTGAGGCGTGTCCAGCCGCGTGTCCTGCTGCGTGACGTGCTAGTCGGCGGAAGTATAACCTCCTTAATGAAAAAACAACAGGAAATCTCACATTCTAAACAACTGTTTAAACATATCTAAAGTCATTCAAGCAACTCAAACCTCCGATGAATTGATGTTAAATATATCCTTAATTATTTGTATTGTTCCAAGCGAAAGACAGTGTTTAAATGTGATGCTATGCGCACTATCCCATAGCATGTGTACATCAATTACGACGTCTGCCAAATGTTGTCACAACAATCAGACTGGTTTATACAATCCTATCGCATTCAATTTCTTGATTTAATGGTCTCTAATTATACCTTTTGAATTTTAACGCCTTGGACCCAACAAGCGGAATATATGTCCTGTCATAATGGCGTAATCTTGGCATTCGACTGCTACTTAGTTTATTGTCACAGCGTCCAGTCATTTTGAACCAATGAACTTGTAGAATATATATTCAACCAATAAATTAAGAGAAGGAGATTTGGCTCATGCACTTCTACGGATGATGACACACATTTAAAAAAGTACATCGTGAATGACGGGTACGAACATTCTTTAGGATTACATAGGATGTTTCTAACGCTTGCGCCAGGTATGTTTTCATGTCATTGATTGTTAAATTCAAAGACAGAGATATTGCAACACGGTGTGAGATGTTATACTAGCTAACAATATAATATACGTTAGTTAAATACAAACGAATCATCCACTAAGTACTAAGTTGTCATAAAGTGAAGTGAAACAAAATTATTTTTTCTACAGTAAACATTAAAAAAGTTTTTACATTCTCTCCCGTTTATTACAAAATTATTATTATTAAACATTTTTTCGAGACAATTTAGAACTTCATATCGATAATAAATGTTGTAACACTACGTGATATCCCATAGTAATGGATCTCTCACCGACCAAGTTCTTAACCTTTTTGATATAAACCCACCCAAGAAAACCGCATCCAAGGATTGTCACAGTCCAATCAAAATGGATTTGACGACCAAGAGGGAAAGTTGATATCATGAAGCAGTTACATATCGTATTTTGGAATTCTTTCGGTCATGCTATTGCCTCTATTTTGCTGTTGAATTAGCTTAAAAATACAGAGAAAATCAAAGGGCTGGACTTTCAGCTGACGACTAGCATGTCACACACGGGGCGTGGCTTCAAGTCATGCTTCGTGATTTTGTCTAAGCGTTCGCCAGGCTCATTAGGCGGTTATCCAAAACGGGTATAAAAGGTCTCCTAGTAGTCGAATTAAAGCGTATATTTTCTCATTTTTTGGCTCTATTGATTCTTATAAGTGAAGCGACTACAGATAATTATTTGTAATAATCACAATTATGCGTTACGTCTCTTCTTTAACAAAGTTGCTTTCAGATATTTATACATACATATTATATATATATTTTATTAGATTTGGTGGCATATGTTTGCGACCAGTTACTGAATTATTTTATTAAGTATTGCTGAGGTGACAATGTTTAGAAAATGCTTCCTACAAGTCAATGTAACAAGCTAAAGTGTTATTGGCTCTGCAGCTCATCAGGATTTTTAATATTCACTTTCAATGCTGAAAAAAAATATTTCTGGAAGCAGTTGTAAGCTGTTTAACAATTTTTCAGTTATTTATCCTCATGGGCGAAAGACTTTGAATACAGATAAAAGATCAGTACTGCTTTCAGTTAACTATAGAGGGACAGAAATAGCATTGCTTTTATCTGGGGCCATGATAAAGGTCTGTTTAAAACATGTGTTCCTGAGAAGATAAAAGAGGGTGTCACCACTGTGGATACCATCAAATCCCATTTGATATGAGTCTGTCATGCAGATCACAGCCTTCTCGCTCTGTTTGTTGTGGGGAAGATGTAATAGATTTTTAGAGCATGGCCTCCCAGGCCCTCATAATACACAAAAGAGTCAACAAATCTACAATTAGTAATGCTAATAAACAATTTTGTCTGTATACAAAATTTAAGTTTTTCAAGAGCTTTTTTGTATAAAGGTGAAGGTAGTTTTTAAAGCAATGATCCCCCAGACTTTCATTTGGAATATATAAAAATCTGCAATTTTCAATCCCAACTGGCCAAGGTATCTGCAAACAAGATTTGAATTCTCTAAAGCCAATGGATCTTGAGAAGAATAAAGTGTGAAAAGTTAAGAGATGAACAAATGACCGGACACCACGCCACGCCAACTTTGTGGGAGCTGCTAAATATAATACAGTCAAATGCTATCCCCCAAAGCCTAAACTCCTCTCTGACCTGTGTTAAGTACTTCGTTCCCCTTTCCCACTTCCTTCAAACCTGGAGAGACAATTGATTGATCATATTACCTGAGCCACTTCACAATAGCCTACATGGGAGCATGCAACTTTAGAGAAATTGATTGCGGTCAATGCCCATATCTACAATCTTTGATCCCCTAAGTCACGGTTCCTTAAAAGTAAAAGGTTTGGGGGTACATCAGTTCTGGAGACATTGAAAATGTGAAAAGTTACACACTGGATGACACAGAACAGAGGAACGCCAGGCAAAGGCCCTTGTCCTTCTGGAGAGGGGTCAAAATAAGTTTTGGGGTCTTTCCACATTGTCAGTATAAGGATAATTAAAGTCACCAAATCTACAGCTCATACTCATTTGTAAAGGATACTTGTACATAGGATTTCAGCATATTAAAGTTTTTTGGAAGCAAAATGACAAGAATTGCTTTTGAAAGATGTGATCTCAAAATCTACCATTTAGGACATCCAAGAGTCAGGTGTTTGAGTAGCATTCTAGTAGTTGTCAGTATAAGGAAGACAAGGAATTTTATGGAGTATCAACTTCTTTATTGTACTGATAGAAGACAAGGAATTTTATGGATTATCAACTTCTTTATATAATAGTACTGAGAATTTTATGGATTATCAACTTCTTTATTGTACTGAAAGCTATCAGTACATTAAAGAAGTTGATAATCCATAAAATTCCTTGTCTTCCTTATATAAGAGTCAGTTAACAACATTTCAGCATTCAGAGCTTTTTAAATCTGGAGCAGAAGATTAACAAATTTTTTGAGGGCTTGTAACCTGTAGATGTTGTTTGAATTTCAAAACAAACAATATATTATTCATTTGAGGAAACGTGCACAACTTTTTAGAGTCAGTTGGTTTTTAGAAGAATACAAGAAAATGAAAAGTTTACTGACACGTGGCCTAACATCACCATGCCATGCCATGTAACCAATTTAAACTTTAAGGCCTTATGAGTTAAAAACATAAGAGGAGAGTTAGGGATTAATCTGACAGTATATTATGACGACACATGGAGAAATATTTTGTAAATACAATTCTCCATATTTCAATCAAAAAAACATCATGTTGCAGCCAATTATATAAACATTGACTAACCTTTGAAAGATATGCCTGTCGTACTGCCTTTCTTCTTCTCCTCCTGAAAGATAGCAGTGTTGGTCGTCAAGGACAGGTTTTAACAAACATGAAAAGTTCGCCACATGAGTTACCATAGAGAGAAGGTCAGAAGATATTGAGAGTTCACCACCTTAGTTACCATAGAGAGAAGGTAAGAAGACATTGAGAGTTCACCACCTTAGTTACCAAAGAGAGAAGGTCAGAAGATATTGAGAGTTCACCACCTTAGTTACCAAAGAGAGAAGGTCAGAAGATATTGAGAGTTCACCACCTTAGTTACCAAAGAGAGAAGGTCAGAAGATATTGAGAGTTCGCCACCTTAGTTACCATAGAGAGAAGGTCAGAAGATATTGAGAGTTCGTCACCTTAGTTACCAAAGAGAGAAGGTCAGAAGATATTGAGAGTTCACCACCTTAGTTACCAAAGAGAGAAGGTCAGAAGATATTGAGAGTTCACCACCTTAGTTACCAAAGAGAGAAGGTCAGAAGATATTGAGAGTTCACCACATGAGTTACCATAGAGAGAAGGTAAGAAGACATTGAGAGTTCGCCACATGAGTTACCATAGAGGGAAGGTAAGAAGACATTGAGAGTTCACCACCTTAGTTACCATAGAGAGAAGGTCAGAAGATATTGAGAGTTCAGTACCTGAGCAGAAGGTCTGTCACATGGCTCTTTCTTTGATGCCTGATTATCTGAAAAAAAGGTACTATTTACATTTTCACAATTCAAAACTATTTCATTTAGAAAGGTGTACTAAAGATCATCTTAATAAATCTTTATCATGTGACATGTGGCACTGCCAGGTTTATATCAAGTACATCAGTAAAGCACATGTAACTATGTGCTATGATGAGTATTTATCTCATGCATTATATCATATCATGATATAATTGAACAAGTATAAAGTTGTTTTCATTATGAAAGGTGTATCATATGAATTAGTTATTAATCATTAAGGTATTACATGTGTTTAAGTACTTACTTACTGTTAGTTTATGTACACTTTTAGGAGAGAAATCATGAGTGCTTAACAGGTGTTCTTCTTCTGATCCATGCTCACCTAATTATCATATACTCTGTAGGTATTTGCTTCTTAGTTTATCTAATTCATCTATCTATTATTTGTATAACATGTGTGTATTATGATTCTTATCATCATGGCTAAATATCATGTTGATGTGTGTTTATCTAGTAGTAATGCTTACATAACATATTCATATTGTGTTGTAACTAATATGGTATTTTATAAGTTTATCATATTGCCTTATTTCTATACTACGTTTGTGTTTATGTGATGTAATCAACTAATATTAGTGTCATATAATACCATAAAGTGTAAGTCTGCCAAAATATCTAATGAATCAATTGATTGGATTGATATATTTAACCTGAACTTATCATTTTATATATTGTTGCAGGGTGAATAATAATTGTTATAGTTATAATGCTACATATTTATTAAAAAATGTCAATAAAACTTAACAAGCCAACAGTATTTAAAAATGTTACTGTTCAACTCAAAATTTCAAAGGCACGATTTGGTTAGCTTACCAGGGTATTTGTGGAGCGCTGAAGTCGGCTAATCTGCTCGCACAAGGCAACGCTTTCTACAGATTGGAAGATTTGCAGGTTTGCAGGTAATTATTTCGATTGGTGTTATTGATACGTTGGGTATTATGATTTTGATGTATCAGGTAAATACGCCCTGTATTTTTTCAGAAGTGTAAACATTTATTTTTAGTGATTTTCATTACGCAGAAAATATTCGTTCTTTCATATTTATACATTTCTTTTCGGTTTATTACGCAAATACGCAGCTTATCAGGAGCTGAGTGAGTGAGTGAGTGAGAGTGAGAGAGAGATTCTTTATTTCCTCCAGTTCGAACCGAAGATCAAAAAAATATATATACAAATACATAAATTTATACAAATACAATGTTACATTTATTTATACAAACACAATAAACAAAAAGATTGAATATACATGTTAAGACATTAAGTAAATATAGGGATCTCTATTAAGTAGATGGACATATCTACAGTACCAGTATTATAGAATAGTAAACAGTGTAGTCATTTATTAATGTATTATGCACATGCAGTTGATTATTCTGAGTAACATTGTAATAGATGACGTTTTAAGGCGTAAACATATAGTGAAAATTGTAACATAATGGTTTCGCAGGTGCTGTGTTCAATATGTTTATTGAAGTCAGTAACTCCTCCAAATAAAAATAGAGCCATGGGCTCTGTAGCTCATCAGACTTTTGATAGAAATAGGTGTTGTGGTTTAGACCATGGGGTCATGGGCAGTGTAGGAAAGATAGCCTGTCCCAACGTCCGAGTTATTCACAATCAAATAAAAAAGGCCCATTGCCCATTTGGGGTCAAGGGGTCACCAAACCTACAATTCAGAATCCCCATTGTCCAAGGAGTCTACACACAACTATTAAGCTATCAAGACCTTTTGGAACTGGAGAAGAAGATGAAAGTAGGATTTTAAGGTTTTGACCCCTGTGACCCCATTTGGGGTCAAGTGGTCACCAAACCTACAATTTAGAATCCCCAGTGCCCAAGGAGTCTTCACACAATTTTTCAGCTCTCTAGACCTTTTGGAACTAGGAAAAAAGATGAAAATAGGTTTTTTAGGTTTTGACCCCTGTGACCCCATTTGGCGTCATGGGGTCACCAAACCTACAATTTAGAATCCCCGTTGGCCAAGGAGTCTACACACACCTTTTCAGCTCTCTAGACCTTTTGGAACTAGGGAAAAAGATTAAATTAGGTTTTTTAGGTTTTGACCCCTGTGACCCCATTTGGGGTCATGGGGTCACCAAACCTACAATTTAGAATATCCAGTGCCCAAGGAGTCTACACACAACTATTCAGCTCTCTGGACCTTTTGGAACTGGAGAAGAAGATGAAAATAGGTTTTTCACGTTTTGACCCCTGTGACCTCATTTGGGGTCATGGGGTCACAAAATCTACAATTTAGAATCTCCAGTGCCCAAGGAGTCTACACACAACTTTTCAGCTCTCTGGACCTTTTGGAACTGGAGAAGAAGATTAAAATAGATTTTTAAGGTTTTGACCCTTGTGACCCCATTTGGGGTCATGGGGTCACGAAATCTACAATTAAGAATCCCCATTTGCCAAGGAGTATGCACATAAAATTTCAGCTCTCTAGAGTCATTGGTTCTGGAGAAAAAGTCGAAAAAGTGAAAAGTTTACGGACGGATGGACGGACGGACGGACGCCGGACGCCTTGCCATGCCATAAGCCCATCGGGTCTTTCAGACCTGATGAGCTAAAAAGGCTAACATGTTAATTTCATCTTGTAGTTCAAAGGCCACATAAGCGTCAAATTCAAGTTGATCTATCATAAAAACAAAGAATGCATTTCGGTCAGGATTTAAGTGTTCACAATGTAGCAGTATATGAAAATCATAATCGTTAGTATAATTATTACATAGATTGCATTCTTTAGATATTTTTCCACGTGATGAGACTTTAATGCATAATTGTAAAGCAGATTTATAATTAGGGTGCAAGTAAGATAATTGCCAAAGAATGTGACATTTTAATTTATTGTGAACATGTTCATAAAGACTCATGTTTGCATTAAAAGAGGTTTGCATTTGCCATAGATGTTCTTCATAGTTATGTATGGATGTATTTACAATTTTACGCCATTTAAGTTTGGAAGGAAATAGACCTTCTGATATATATTTATCGATATGTACATTCAAATTATATTTAGAGAGTACTGAAAGTAGATCATCGCAGATTGAGGATTTTGAAGAGGTTGCTATTTTTGCACAAAATATGCTTTTTGCAAAGTTATTACAAGAAAGTTTGCATAGACGTCCAAGAAATATGATCTTACATTTATCAATGTAGCCAACAAGTGACCATAGTCCTAAATTTGCAATAGTAGAGTCTGTTGATTATCTTTTATCAAGCCCCTGCAAAGATATTTTGCTCGTATTTCAAGTGCATCAGCTTGCTGACCCCCAATGTTCGGTAAAATTTCACAGCCATAGAGACTTGTTGGTAACACCATTCTTAGCCAGATTTTAACACATGTAAATGGATGGAGTTGAGAAACATTTAATCCTACAGATCTAAGGGAATTGACATTTTGTCTTGCTTTCTGAAAGTACCTTTCGATTCGCGCTTTTGTTGATAAGTCGGAAGTTAGAAGGACACCACCATATTAATTGATATCAGATTACACATGGGGATGGATTCTTTATCGTCATGTGTCTAAGGTCAAAGCATAGGGATGTCAACAGATAATTAATATAACATGGGATGCAAACTTCATCAAGTTTGTAATGTCATAATAATTGAAACTTCATCAAGTTTGTAATGTCATAATAATTGGAACTTCATCAAGTTTGTAATGTCATAATAATTGGAACTTCATCAAGTTTGTAAAGACATGGGATTGGAACATCATCAAGTTTGTAATGACATGGGATTGGAACTTCATCAAGTTTGTAATGTCATAATAAATTGAAGTCACAATGAGACAGAATCATGTTAATAATGTAAAAGCATTGAGATGTTAAAAAGTCATAACATGTATTTGGATGTCATCAAGTACATCGTGTCAAAGCATTGGGATATCATCCAGTTTAAAATATACTGTTATCAAAATTTCAATGTAGCAGAAAGGTCATGTCATCAGTTTGATAATGTTGAAGCATTCAGATGTAATTAAGTTCGTAATTCCTTAGCAGTGTGCATCATCAAGTTTTTGTTGTAGTAACACTGTCACCTCATTAGGGTTTGAAATAGGAGATAACATTTCTGATTGATTAAGTTCTAGACCATATCATTTAAACCACATGCACTAAAATCCCCATAGCCAAAATGATTAACACTTAAGTTTACCACCTTAACGGCCATGTTGAATTACAAATATTCAACTAATCGTCTTCTTATCTAATATTTACCATTGTCTATGCTGTGTTGAAGCAAGGTAGCGAGTCTGGCTGCACACTTTTCCCTCTCGCCCTCAACCCAGTATACCACATCCACATCTGCTAGTCCTGCTGGCAGTGAACCCTGAATTCCTCTCTGCAGCAACAATGGCCGCACACAATGTCGTCGATCTGCCTTTTCTGCATCTAAAATACGCCCAAGTGTTTCATTTTTTGCATATCTTGTTTCTTTGTCTGTTTGAGTGTTTTCTGTTATCAGAACAAACACAAACCTACATCTTCGAAGTACATTCCCAGGTCTTTCTATGATAGAAGCACCAAAAGTATGATCGGAGTAGAGGACGACCCGAAGGTGGCGGTGGTGTAGTTCCACTGTCTTCATCTCTGAAAGTAGTTTGTCTGCTAGGTCCTCCTCCTCTCCACACTGCCTGCTGAACAATAGAGCCACGTCATAGTCGAACCTTTCGTCTCCTCCCCCTCTCGATGCTGGCGTCTTACCACCTCCTGGTTCAGCATCCGTCTCCACATCTTTATTTCCTACATTTGTCTTGCCATCCATCTTGACCAACTGTATCATATAATGATCATCTCATTATGATTAAATGTTATGAAACACAACAATAATATTCATCATCCCAAACTGTCTTGATAGCACATTTTGAACAATGCCCTGCAATCGTCAAGTTCATGACCTAAAAATTGTTGTACAGTGTTGAGAGAGTATAGGATAATTTTCATGGAAATATAAACATGATTTTGGATGATAAAAAGAATCTTCCCTTCATGTCTTCTGATAACAATTATAGGAGCAACTATAAAATCCACCTTGAATACATATCCTTACCCTAACCATTACCCTAAAAAGTGAAAGGGAAATAATATTCAAGAGGTTATTCTGAAAAAATATTGACATTAAAAGTATAGCCTAGTAAAACAATAGATTATGGAATGGGTGGCGAACCAATGCTATAGTTATACCCAAATATATCAAAACTTGTTGATGAAATGAAAAATATCCTCGGCAAATTTATCTTTACTTATATTTATCTCGACTTGCACAGCAATGTCAGCTACTCATTGGCCAGATGCGGTCACGTTCAACAGGTATATTTTTCTGTGTTAAACTGGGCCATGCACATCCCCAGTAATGGGAGACAACATACTGCCAAGAGTTATCTCCCTTGTCCCACTGTTAATTAAACAAAGGCTACGTTACGCTAGTTTGTTGAACCCTACCTTTTCACTTAGTGTATCTCCCTATTTATTAAAATCATATGTATAAATGCTGGAACAAGAGTTAGCCCTTATCCAAAAGATTATGAAATGTTGGTGCCGAGCAAAAGCCTTGACAAGTCACAAGACTTGCCAATGGCCTGTCTTATATGTAGGAGGAGGCTATATATTTTTCAAATGTCCTTTTTAAACAATTAATCATGAAGTAAAAACATAATTTCTTTTTAAAAAGAAAATATTTATTTATCATTATCTAATTACGATTGACTAATGAATAAAAAGTTGATATAAATCAACATCAATTTTGTGTTACGGTTTTTGTGGTTACCCTATGATTATGAAAATATCCCATTCTTCTACTTGGTTAGTAAAAGTACTGTATAAGGAGTGAAGACCTATTCAAGGCCTTTACAAACCTCAATTAGCCTAATTGATTCATAGACTTATAAATGATAAACTCAGTAACAGTAACATATAACGTACAACAGCTTACCAAAAGAAAATATGCTATTTTCACAACTCTCTTCCTTGATTCGCTTGCAAGTGGAACAATACATATATTCCCTAATCGTTAACGTTATCGAAAGTCTGACTTCCGTTATTGCCTGCGTAGCCACGTTTGATTTGACTACTCGAATGTTGGTCAACACTCGATTCGTGTATACATGTAGCGTTTCATGAAAAGCAGCACGCATGCGTCAATCTAACTGCGTGTTGCTAATCAAACACAACCAAGGGGATTCCCCTCTCTGTTAACCAACTTTTGGATTGTTGGAAACGTCTCGGATCTCGGAACGTCACTTTCGCCTAGGAGGGGTCGATCTGTTGTTTTTCTACACAGCAGGTACCGTACCAGGAATCTTTCATTATCACCATCGGTAAAAAAGGTCCACTATCAGTAGAGCTTGGCCCAGGCGAATTATGAAATGATATTGATTTCCATACATCATGCACCCTGAACACATTCCCATTACAAAAAATATATTATTTTGGAAAATTTTGGTCTACGGTGCCTAGCACAGGGCTATGGAAAGAAGAGACATCCTAACTTAGCCTAAATATATGGTTTAATCTATAAGGTGCCACTAATGGGACTTTAAAAGTCTTTGTTGCTATTTAGTACCCATATTAAAGTCATAGGATCACTTTTTTCAAGGCAGATAAACTGAACTTATTATTCTTCACGAGCAAAAATATGATCACTTACATTAATTTTTCCAGTCACATATGGAAAGATTTTAATTTTTCTGCCCATTTTACAGTTTTGGGCGACGCTTCTTATTGGCGATATGCAAGTGTGTTTAGTGATGGTAAATATCCTGCATTAGGAATAAACCTTGGCCTTGGCAAGCTCAATATATAGTGGGTTTTTTTCTAATGCAGAATATTTCAATCCCAGAACATATTAAGAGCTCAAGATCAAGACTTGTACATGAGAAAATGCATAAACTGTAGTAAAAGTGGGACAAGCATTGATAAATTTACCCTTTGGTCATGTATAATTTATCAGGGATTAGGAAAGATAGGGGCCATAGATGAATAGATATCCCATTAAAATAAAAAATTCTCTTATTGTTATACAAAGGGCAATGGCCCATTAAAAATCTGAAAATAACTTTAAAGAGCCACTCCGCGATTTTCTTAACATATTATTTACCTTTGATGCGAACCTAAATGTCATATGTGGTGATATAAAATCAAAACATCTGAACTTTTCATGTCCAAAAGACATGTATATGAGAAATACTGGTTTTCCATGAAAATCTAAAAACAGCCTTGTAAATGCACAGAGGTGTAGATATCATGTCCAATATACATGGATATTAGTCATAAACCTAACAAACGCTATCAACTCCTAACTGCCCTCCTGGCTGTGTTAGATAAGTCTTCAAAATTATGTTTGACTATTTGACGCGCGCCACTGTCCGGTTTTCGATCATAATTGCGATGTTCCACCTTCATATTGTTACTGTAAAAAACCCAAATAAGCTTTAAAATGTGTCTTTTGGTAACAGTCAATACTTCGCGATCAAATGACACCATTGACTCCAACAACTCACGGATATCAAGATCTGGATGACGACACACTTCCTCAAATTGAACAGTGAGAAGACTGAGCTACTCACCATCTGCTGCAAGTCTGTAAGAACCAAGTTGACTCTCCCAGACCTCATCATTGGTGACTGTGTTGTTCCACCAAGTGACAAAGCTCGCAACCTTGGTTTTGTATTTGATTCATATAAAACAACAGAATCTCATATTGCAAAAATCTGCAAAGTGGCATATTATAATATCAGAAGCATCAGCCAAATACGAAGATTCCTGAATACCAAAACTGCTGCCACTCTAGTCCAATCCAGTGTGCTGTCACATCTAGATTACTGTAACTCATTACTGCTCGGTATCCCAAAATATCTCATCAACAAGCTACAGAGATGTCAGAATGTAGCCGCCAGACTTGTGACAAAGACAAGAAAAGATCAGCACATGAGCCCAATCTTGAAGAACTTACATTGGCTTAAAGAGCCACTCTGTGATTTTCATAACATAATATTTACCTTTGATACTTACCTAAATCTCTTATGTGGTGATATAAAACCAAAATATCTTAACTTTTCATGTCCAAAAGACATATATATGACAAATACTGGTTTTCCATGAAAATTTAAAAACAGCCTTAAAAATGCACAGAGGTGTAGATATCACGTCCAATATACACGGATACTAGTTATATAATCTAACAAACACTATCAACTCCTAACTGCCCTCCTGGCTGTTTTAGATAAGTCTCCAAAATTACGTTTTACTATTTGACGCGCGCCACTGTCCGGTTTTCGATCAGAATTGCGAAGTTTTATCTTCATATTGTCACTGTAAAAAAACAATAAGCTTAGAAATGTGTATTTTTGGTAACAGTGGATACTACGCGATCAAATGATACCTTTGATTAAGTTTGGCATATGTGGCTCCAACAACTCACGGAGTGGCTCTTTAAGGTTACTGAGAGAATCAAGTACAAGATCCTAGTGTTGGTGTTCAAGGCAAGGCAAGGACTGGCACCGCCTTATCTGCGGGATCTTATTGATGAGTATGAACCAACAAGAGCACTAAGATCAGGAGGACAAGAGCTTCTCAGTGTTCCAAAACCCAGCAGAACACGTTTTGGTGACCGCAGCTTCTCAAGAGCAGCCCCTGTTCTCTGGAACAGCCTTCCAAAGGAGATAAGATCTATCTCAGAACTGACCACATTTCAGTCCAAGTTGAAGACCCACCTCTTCACGGAATCATATTCATAAATTATTCGGAATATTTGTAGCTGTTCCCAGTTTTGTGTAGACTCCAAAAAGCGCTCCTGAGCAGTAACTATACTGGATACTAGCGCTGTATAAATACCTAGTTATTATTTAGAACCTTTTTTAATTTTCTTCTACAGGAGCAAAAGGCCTAGAAAGTTGTAACTTTGGGTACAGATGCCTTAGTTAATGATTTCTAAATTCGGTGATTCTGTAGTCCCTCAGATGGTGACCCTTTAACATGTGTATGATAAATAGACCGATCCAGCCTGTCACTCAAATCTCGCGCCTGCGTAATTTTCAGCCAATCAGAGCGGCGATAGCACCACGCTAATTTGTCAACTTTACTTCCGTGGACAAACAAACCGATAATGGCGATATGTTTCGGTGGTTGCACGTATTTTTAACAATAACATTCTATGATTCTACACACTTTTTATTCATCGATGTCACGGCATATGAATTTCTCGAGGTGTTACTTAGTAACAAGGATTACTGTTTTAATCGTGAATATGTGAACAAGGGGCAACAATTACTAAAAACCAATCGCGAGTCGGATGAGTGCTCGGAGGTGAGAAATTGCAAGAATTGTACACTTTTTAAAGCGCTCTAAGATAATGCTATAAACAAGATGACAGCTCTAAAAAGCTTGTCACGATGTCACTTTATGACCTCAAATTTTTAAATAAAAAACCCTTTTAAGTTGGTTGAGATTATTTTTTGCGATTTTACCCGATAACATTTGGGTAAGTTTCCTGTCAAGTTTTGTCATATTGGGAACAATCACTGTGTTTTGCAAAATATCTCATTAAACTATAATTTGAAAATAAAAATAAAAACCAACTCAGTCACAGGATATGATTCTATGTGATACTTTATCACATATTATGTTTCCAAGAATCATGCTCCATATGGTAATTAATTAATGTATGTAATAATCAAGCAACAGGTCTCATGAGTTTTCATAAACATGAAACTAGATAAACCAAAACTAAAAAATTATCTTTCCTTTCAGAGTTTAACTGAAACAGACATGATGCATTTGAATCAACTTTCATCATGATAGATCTGTATGTAACAAGGAATATATTTACACAAACAATAATATAATAAATTAATTTAAAGATATTTGTAAGTTTAAACTTGAAATAATATTTATAATTTCACAAAAGAAACTTGTTTCAGCTAAAACATCCATTGACTGATTAAAATTTTTTTCAAAATCCAGTTACTATCTTTGTCGTTTGAAACCTGGAAAACATGAACAACGATTATTTCATGAAGATTGATTAACTTCAGTAGATTCCTCAAAAAAGGAATTAAACACAACATCCTATGTTATGTGAAGTGTGATTTCCTTTTTTTTGATAGCCTTTTTATTAAAATTCCAAATACATTTCAATGAGAGGCTCTATCTTTTAAAATTAAAAAATATGCTATCTTTTAGGCCTATAAAACAATTTAAATTGGATATCTAGAATATCATATGGATATGTCCAAATCCAGACTCAAAGTCATCACTGTCAAATACTTAAAATTGTATGTGTCTTTACAAACTAATACTATATGAGGACATATGTCTATTTATGTTTCATAATTTTTTATATTAATTTACTGTTTATATTTTGATGACTACTTTTTGTTTTAGACTATTATATATATATTATATATATTATATTGTATAGTGCGTCAAAGGTCGCTAATCAAATATGTTCAGTTAGCTAATGAAAACTGTTTTTGAATGCCACTTTTGATGGGCCGCTTATATCTATCTGACCACAAATCAGTGAATACATGACTGGTCACACGTCCTTTTTGTGACGTCATAAACGGCATCATACTTTAGTGTTCTATACATCTATAAAGAATCAATCAAAGAATCATTTCTCATATGATGCTACTTAACAAGTGTAACACCAAGTGGCAAGAATTGTATTCATTTCAAATGTCAGTTTTGCTGTATCAAAAAAATTAAAGATTACTCAATTAGAAAAACAAAAATGTTAGCATGGCTCATATACCACCACCATGTTCTTTTAGCCAAGAGCCATAAACCAGTAGAAAAATTTTTTTCGAAAACAGGAGAAACTCTTTTTACAATCCATTTGTGAAATCTTATTTACCCGAAGGTAACAGTGGGAATGAATAACTTGTCCCCATAGGAGCATCAGCCTCATCATTAGGGTTGTTTATCAGCACCTTAAATTACCTTCATGCAATAGTTTCCTAGAAAACAGACCTTTGATTGGCACCAAACATTCAAGGACCGTGACTGTGAACAAAAATAAATTTTGGAATAGATTTTTTATCTGGATCAAGAAAATCATTTGTTTTACCCCCAATAAGAATTTCATTCATCTAGATGCAATAGTTTCCGAAAAAAATAGTCCCATAGAGACCAGTCATTTGTACAAAAAACAATCAGATATTTAAGGCCATGAAAAATACTATTTTAGGTACTTGATCACGAGTATTCTCAGGTGTACCCACAATCAGAATTGTGCTTATCTAGATGTTAGGGATGTCACAAGACAGATACCTCACTATATGATATAGATTTCATGATAATTAGGTCACGATACGATATATATCACATGCGACATTCTTGTGGGAAAATACCATTTTACTGATCTTAGTTATTCCTAACGAGAGTAAGTTGAGTAACCAACAGTTAAACACAAGAGCAAACAAACCTATTAATGAATTTTTGTATTTTTTCAACTTGAACAAGAGCTCTGAATATCTGGATTGCTATTAACTTAAATTCGGATAATATTCTGAATATATACTCCCCCCAAAAAGAAAGTGTGCATGTTAAAAAATAACACTAACAATGTATATATATTTAAATCTACTTTTATTTCATGGCAATGTCAATAAATCACAGATCAATCAATTGCGATCCACACGTGTAATTTCATTATGCTACCATGGAATCTTGGTGCCATGGAGAGTCAGAGACACTAGGGATCAAACACAAAGGTCACACACTCAATATCTGGTATGACCTCCGTCTGCATCGACTACTGCTGTGCATCTACGCCTCATGGAAGCGAACAGGTTAGCATGGAAGTGTTGTTGGCTGGTGTTCCATATTCTGATTAGCTGTCTTAGGAGTTTCACAAGCGTTGACGGTGCATGGGGAAGTCAGCGTAGATGACCTTTCATTTCGTCCCATACGTGCTCAATGGGTGAGCTATCGGGCGAAATTGTAGACCAGGGAAGAACATCCACTTGTTGTTGCTGCACATACTGTTGACCAACACAAGCTGGGGTCGGGCGTTGTCCTGCTGTAGAATGACGCCGGGGCCTTGATGTTGCAGAAACGGGACAACATCCCCCATACCGGTTTTGCTCCATGATACACGGACCTGTGTAATGTTTGTTTCGACGTCTATACACTTTCTGGCGTCCATCTGATGATGAAAGATGGAAAGACATTTATCTGTGAATAAAACACGTCGCCACCAGTGTAAGGGATGCCTGATAGGTTGTCTACACAACTGCAGACGAGCACGACGGTGACGTAACGTCAAAATTTGACGGATTGCAGGGCTTCGAGGACGTAAGATGTATTTTCTCAGCTGGTTGATTACTGTTTGGGGATGTATCTGTCTCAGGTTAGGGATGTTTCTGGCTGTCGTCGTTGCAGTTTGTTGCCAGTTCCGGAGATGGGCTACACGGATATAGTGATCTTGTGCAGGGGTTGTGCATGTTGTTCATGTCTCTGGACTAGCCTGGCTACAGTGTTACATTCGAAGTTGAAATGCTGGGCAACCTCTCTGTGTGTCCTGCCAGCTCTATTCATACCCAGGGCAAAGAGATGTTTAATATTGGTCAATCTTGCTATGCTTGTGTGGAGTTGCAGTAACAGCAGCGCAAGTTTTAATGTGAACGATAGGATGGCCTACCTTCAGTGTTTAAATACCCAAGGATTCACACTGCTGCATGAATTTTCAGACTCTCCACGTGTAAAACATGCCTTTTCATAAACGTTCAGCACATCATTTACCATGAATGCAAGTTTCATGAGAAAAACAAGTTTTTGTGTTCAATATGACTTATTCAGGAACAGGTTTACATTTTTAACACTTACAAAATTATGTTTAAGGAATTTGATCAATTTCAATAATGCTCACTTTCTTTTTATGGCTAGTATATTACATTCATATTCTATAATTTTGGATCGTGGTTGTATCATATATAGTGTCGACAACTATAGTCATGACAATGAAATGATTCATCAGTGTATCATGTATAGTATCGACAACTGGTCATGACAATGAAATGATTCATCAGTGTATCATGTATAGTATCGACAACTGGTCATGACAATGAAATGATTCATCAGTGTATCATGTATATTGTATCAACAACTGGTCATGACAATGAAATGATTCATCAGTGTATCATGTATAGTATCGACAACTGGTCATGACAATGAAATGATTCATCAGTGTATCATGTATAGTATCGACAACTGGTCATGACAATGAAATGATTCATCAGTGTATCATGTATAGCATCGACAACTGGTCATGACAATGAAATGATTCATCAGTGTATGATGTATAGTATCAACAACTGGTCATGGCAATGAAATGATTCATCATTGTATCATGTATTGTATCAACAACTGGTCATGGCAATGAAATGATTCATCATTGTATCATGTATAGTATCGACAACTGGTCATGACAATGAAATGATTCATCAGTGTATAATGTATTGTATCGACAACTGGTCATGACAATGAAATGATTCATCAGTGTATATGTCATGTTTTGTGTTGGTCTTAGGTTCCGAGTGATTATACTTTTTTTAATTTTGGATCGTGGTTGTATCATATATAGTGTCGACAACTATAGTCATGACAATGAAATGATTCATCAGTGTATCATGTATAGTATCGACAACTGGTCATGACAATGAAATGATTCATCATTGTATCATGTATATTGTATCAACAACTGGTCATGGCAATGAAATGATTCATCAGTGTATCATGTATTGTATCAACAACTGGTCATGACAATGAAATGATTCATCAGTGTATCATGTATATTGTATCAACAACTGGTCATGGCAATGAAATGATTCATCAGTGTATCATGTATTGTATCGACAACTGGTCATGACAATGAAATGATTCATCAGTGTATCATGTATAGTATAGACAACTGGTCATGACAATGAAATGATTCATCATTGTATCATGTATATTGTATCAACAACTGGTCATGGCAATGAAATGATTCATCAGTGTATCATGTATTGTATCAACAACTGGTCATGACAATGAAATGATTCATCAGCGTATCATGTATATTGTATCAACAACTGGTCATGACAATAAAATGATTTATCAGTGTATCATGTATATTGTATCAACAACTGGTCATGACAATGAAATGATTCATCAGTGTATCATGTATTGTATCAACAACTGGTCATGACAATGAAATGATTCATCAGTGTATCATGTATATAGTATCGACAACTGGTCATGACAGTGAAATGATTCATCAGTGTATCATGTATTGTATCAACAACTGGTCATGACAATGAAATGATTCATCAGTGTATCATGTATATAGTATCGACAACTGGTCATGACAGTGAAATGATTCATCAGTGTACCATGTATATTGTATCGACAACTGGTCATGACAATGAAATGATTCATCAGTGTATCATGTATATTGTATCAACAACTGGTCATGACAATGAAATGATTCATCAGTGTATCATGTATATAGTATCGACAACTGGTCATGACAGTGAAATGATTCATCAGTGTATCATGTATTGTATCAACAACTGGTCATGACAATGAAATGATTCATCAGTGTATCATGTATATAGTATCGACAACTGGTCATGACAGTGAAATGATTCATCAGTGTACCATGTATATTGTATCGACAACTGGTCATGACAATGAAATGATTCATCAGTGTATCATGTATAGTATCAACAACTGGTCATGGCAATGAAATGATTCATCATTGTATCATGTATTGTATCAACAACTGGTCATGGCAATGAAATGATTCATCAGTGTATCATGTATTGTATCAACAACTGGTCATGACAATGAAATGATTCATCAGTGTATATGTCATGTTTTGTGTTGGTCTTAGGTTCCGAGTGATTATACTTTTTTTAAAGTTTAAAACATGATCTTTTCCTGTGAATAGTTGTGTTACCTACCTAAATGGGTAAGCCTGTGACTGTGTCACGCTTCAGCTTCCTTCACATCAAAGAAAAATAAAGATTAAGTAACTGGTCATGGCAGAATGGAGATAATCTAATTGTGTTTTTAACATTTTATGATTAAAAAAATAGCTCTGATACCTGTTGATATTGAATCTAAAGCCTCATGCTACACGTTTGGCTCCAAATAATACCAATGGGTATCAAGTCAAGAGCGAATAAATAATAACAACTCACTAGGTTTATCTACTTATTCAAGGCTATGACAACATAAAAAATAATAATTTTGGAATCAGCTTTTTAAATCAATAAAGAGATCATCAGCAGTACCCACAATCGAAATTCTGTTTATCCAAATGTTATAGTTTCCGGAAAAATTTGTGCAATTTTACATTATGGAAATATAATCCAAGAAGAAATTTGTAGATGGGTCTTAACTTGATAGAAGGTTATGGTTAACAAGTGTGCAATATTTGGTTGTTTTACGCTCAATGTTTCCAACATGGACGTCAAACAGAAGGACGGATTGACTGATCCGAGTGGAGGGGGTGAAGAGTGACCCCCCCCCCCCCCCCCCCCTTTACAATAGGTAAACCTCTCCATTTCAAAATTCCATCATCCACCACTGTATTGCCCTGCTTACCTCAGCATTTAAGAAAGAAACTTTGAATCAATTTGCTGTGTTTCAGATAGGTGCAACCCGGTGCAGGCATGGTGGATGTGGAGGAGGACGCAGTGGCAGAACGCAGCTTCCATGCCAGACTGGTACAAATAGATGCAGACATGCATTGTGAAGACATAAAAGCCCTTAAGTTCCTGTGCAAAGACAGAGTGGTCAAGTCAAAATTGGCTGGCACGAAAAGTGCCTTGGAGGTGTTTGGTGTCCTTGAGAACTCACGCCTCATGTCGGCCAAAGATCCATGGATCCTTGTGGAGATCTTTAACACTATTGGTCGTCTTGATCTTGTTGATCATTTAGATATTGATGAAAACAAATTAAAAACATTTAAGACATCTGGGAAGATTTCCAAGTACAGGTAGGATATAAATCACTGTCTTGATTCCAGTGGTTAATTAATTTCAATATAGAAATGCACAATGTTTAAGAAATTACTCATTTGACATTGTTGTATATTGTTTATTGTAGTATTTTGAGCTATCCTGTTATTTTCAAGAATTGATATTTCTTCCCCTCTTGAGGGAAAGTTAAAGGGACAGTTAAAGGGATATGGGACACCTTGTACTTTTAAATCTTTACCTTGGTACTTGTCATCTTCTTGAAAGACATGTTTGTGCATGAATATGTCATAGTAAGTTACGATGTCTGAAAGTTGGCTGGTCAAACATTTTGGTATTTATCTAACTAATGATCATTCAAATAATAATGATTTATTTTATGGAAATTATAATTGTGGTCCATTTAAATTCCTTGATGGTACAAATCTGGATGAGATAGAGAGGAAGTCCACCAAATTTGATGTACTTCCTCTCCATCTCATCCAGATTTGATGTACTTCCTCTCTATCTCATCCAGATTTGATGTACTTCCTCTCCATCTCATCTAGATTTTGTGGACTTCCACTCCATTTCATCCAGATTTGATCTACTTCCTCTCTATCTCATCCAGATTTGATGTACCTCTTTCTCATCCAGATTTGATGTACTTTCTCTCTATCGCATCCAGATTTGATGACATCCTCTCTATCTCATCCAGATTTGGTGTACTTCCTCTCCATCTCATCCAGATATGGTGTACATCCTCTCCATCTCATCCAGATTTGATGTACTTCCTCTCCATCTCATCCAGATTTGATGTACTTCCTCTCCATCTCATCCAGATTTGGTGTACTTCCTCTCTATCTCATCCAGATTTGGTGTACTTCCTCTCTATCTCATCCACATTTTGTGGACTTCCTCTCCATTTCATCCACATTTTGTGGACTTCCTCTCCATTTCATCCAGATTTGGTGGACTTCCTCTCTATCTCATCCACATTTGGTGGACTTCCTCTCCATCTCATCCAGATTTGGTGGACTTCCTCTCCATCTCATCCAGATTTGATGTACTTCCTCTCTATCTCATCCAGATTTGATGTACTTCCTCTCCATCTCATCCAGATTTGATGTACTTCCACTCCATCTCATCTAGATTTGGTGTACTTCCCCTCTATCTCATCCAGATTTGGTGTACTTCCTTTCCATCTCATCCAGATTTGATGTACTTCCTCTCCATCCCATTCAGATTTGATGTACTTCCTCTCCATCTCATCCAGATTTGATGTACTTCCTCTCCATCTCATCCAGATTTGATGTACTTCCTCTCCATCTCATCCAGATTTGGTGTACTTCCTCTCTATCTCATCCAGATTTGGTGTACTTCCTCTCTATCTCATCCACATTTTGTGGACTTCCTCTCCATTTCATCCACATTTGGTGGACTTCCTCTCTATCTCATCCACATTTGGTGGACTTCCTTTCCATCTCATCCAGATTTGATGTACTTCCTCTCTATCTCATCCAGATTTGATGTACTTCCTCTCCATCTCATCCAGATTTGATGTACTTCCACTCCATCTCATCTAGATTTGGTGTACTTCCCCTCTATCTCATCCAGATTTGGTGTACTTCCTTTCCATCTCATCCAGATTTGATGTACTTCCTCTCCATCTCATTCAGATTTGATGTACTTCCTCTCCATCTCATCCAGATTTGATGTACTTCCTCTCCATCTCATCCAGATTTGATGTACTTCCTCTCCATCTCATCCAGATTTGGTGTACTTCCTCTCTATCTCATCCAGATTTGGTGTACTTCCTCTCTATCTCATCCACATTTTGTGGACTTCCTCTCCATTTCATCCACATTTTGTGGACTTCCTCTCCATTTCATCCAGATTTGGTGGACTTCCTCTCTATCTCATCCACATTTGGTGGACTTCCTCTCCATCTCATCCAGATTTGATGTACTTCCTCTCCATCTCATCCAGATTTGATGTACTTCCTCTCCATCTCATCCAGATTTGATGTACTTCCACTCCATCTCATCTAGATTTGGTGTACTTCCCCTCTATCTCATCCAGATTTGGTGTACTTCCTTTCCATCTCATCCAGATTTGATGTACTTCCTCTCCATCTCATTCAGATTTGATGTACTTCCTCTCTATCTCATCCAGATTTGATGTACTTCCTCTCCATCTCATCCAGATTTGGTGTACTTCCTCTCCATCTCATCCAGATTTGGTGTACTTCCTTTCCATCTCATCCAGATTTAATGTACTTCCTCTCCATTTCATCCAGATTTGATGTACTTCCCCTCTATCTCATCCAGATTTGGTGTACTTCCTTTCCATCTCATCCAGATTTGATGTACTTCCTCTCCATCTCATCCAGATTTGATGTACTTCCTCTCCATCTCATCCAGATTTGATGTACTTCCTCTCCATTTCATCCAGATTTGGTGTACTTCCTCTCTATCTCATCCAGATTTGATGTACTTTCTCTCTATCTCATCCAGATTTGATAATATCCTCTCTATCTCATCCAGATTTGGTGTACTTCCTCTCCATCTCATGTAAATATTTATGACCATTTAGATTTATTTGAAAAAATAATATTTCCATGGCAACAGTTTCCTGTTTAAAGTATCATTCCAAAACAATCTTAAGAATTAATGGAAGGGGGAGATATCTGATTTGACAAGTAAAATTCCTCTTTAGTTTTCAAATAAAATATGAGTTATAAAGGGTTAATAAAATATAAATTTTCATAGCTAATGGTGACTATATTTCACACTTCTGAAACTTCATGTGGGATAAAGCCGACTCTGTCTGTTTGTTTGTTTTCCATGACTGTCTAAAATCTAAATAACTGTCTGTTTCAGCAGAGCTATTGTGTTTGTTTCTTCAGAATTTTAGATACTTTTCTAAAACAATATGTTTCAGCTATGTTGTCCTTCTGTTTCACGAAATGCACAACAACAGCTTATGTTTATTAATGAAATAATGGGCTATAGACACGTTGATTTTCAGTTTCTTTATAAAAAATTTATGTTTCCCCAGACATTGTCTGTTTGATGTTGCACAAGACATGACAGCCGAGGACACAAAGAAGCTGTGTTTCCTATGTGAGAAGATCCCTCGTGGCCGGAGGGAGAGAGTTGCGGGTGCCTTGGATCTCTTCAGTCTGTTGGAGGAGAGCAAGCTGCTGTCTCCCACCTGTCTGCAGTCACTCCTGCAGCACCTCGCAGACCTCGGTCGTTGTGATCTCGTCCACAGGATCCAAGTCCTCAACAGTCAGTAGTCTATTTCTCTTGCACAGCTATCTGTCTTTGGTTTGTAGTTTCTCTTTTTTCCACGGTTAGTAGTCATCATTTCTTTTGTCCAGAGCTTACCTTAGCTTAACCAAACTTTATACACATATCAACCAGATGTGGCTTTTGAGGGTTAAACTCTCAAAATAGATTTATTATTTGTGGTTTCCAAGGAAACATGACAAAACAGGGACTCTATAACGAAGTAATTTTTACGGAGCATATCTTCTTAAAATAGATCCAGCTTCAACAAACTTTATACACCTATCAACCATGACCCCTGTATGTGCCTTTTGATAGAAATGTGAAACTATGAAACCATGGAAACGTGACTAAAACAGGGACTCAGTGACATAGTCATTTGTAAGGATTGTGATAAATTGGTACCTTTCATTTTTGGTTTTTCCCTACTAACTTGACTAAATAACAGCAATTAGAACAGTGGTCAATGCTCAACTGGCCCGTCGTTTTGTAAGGAGAGAAATTCAGTGACACTTTGTGTTACAACTTTCAATAAAATAACTCTTTTTGTTATGTTTTTCTGCAATTTTAAACAGAAATTGCTATTTTTTAAACCTCCGATATATTGGATACCTTCAGAAGAGTGTACCGGTACGTAGTGTCTTGTTTCTGTATTGCAATATACCGATATACCTATAATACCACGCACCCTTAGTCATTTGTCTAGAGCTTATCCCCTGAACTGTATATACTAGCTTCTCTTAGCTTCATACGAGGTCAACCATAATCATTAGATCATTTGGATAAGGTCTGCAAATGAATATTACTTTTTGAACACTCCATGGAAACATGACTAAAACAATGTTTATATGAGTGTCTTGAATTATACATAAAAGTTACATGTAACTTGATACACATGTTATCTACGATCCCTAGACGTGCCTTTAAGGGTAAGACTTATTCATAGTTTTACCTTTTTCAATTTCCTTGAAAAGTCACTAAGACACTAAGACAAAGACATTTTGCCTGGAGCATATCTCCAAATATTTAACATGGTAACCACACCAAAGTTGTTACTTATCCAAGTCATCCCTTGTGACTTTGGGAGATTAAGAATCAATGAACAATAAATTAAAAGTTACACATAAGGTCTCTGAAACATTTTACTCCATTTACAATTTTACCGACTGTTAATCAATTCCCATTTCTATTCCCATTTGGAAATTCTCTGACCTAAGCGAGAAGGAGGGGTATTTGAGCTCTCCTCGCTTCTACACTTGTTATAAAATTGAGTTTAAGAAGTTCAGATTTGATGGAAACATCTTTGTGAAACTGAACTATTTAAGATATTGTTATGGTAGGTATGAATTATTTAAACCTTCTTTCAGCTTCAGTTGATCTTCAGGGACTTGATATTCAGTTCAAAATCTGTAACTGATAAGGTTTTTGCATTTTGATATCTCCATAAAATATTTTTGTGTGTGATATAGTTGGAGTCAATAGATCATTTTTCTATAGTGAAGAAAGGAAAGTAGTAAAACTGTATTGTATGAAATTGTGTGCAGGAGATTGGCGAGACACTGCTGAGTGGTATGGAGGTGCACAGCACGGATGTGTGCAGCATGAAGAGCAGGAGAATAAAGGGGAAGCTCAGTGTGTGACCAGAGTGCACAGAGAAGGACCAACAATTGGTGAACATTCACAGGATGTAGCCACAAATGGTAGTGATAATATGACATGTCATTTGATATTAGGGAATGCATGGGAAACAGCTATAAATGATATTTAAGTTTCATAACATATGGTGATAATTGGAGTGAATGATCTTGATTGTTATGTAAGTTTAGGGTAAATAAAGCCAATGATGAAATTCAAACGCGTACTATATTGTTTAGACAAGAAAACTTCAGATCTTTAAAAAAGTATCTACATTAATAAAACTAGCATTGTGGAGACGAAGCTAAAAACAATGAATTCTCATGTGCAGGTGTCCCTGTGAGTGTACGTCTGCAACTTGGGAAAGAGTTATGTGGACTCGGTGACGCCAAGTTGAGTGAGTTCTGGGCTGGTTTGGGGTATTCAAGTGAGGCTGTCGAGCGTATCAAAGCCCTGGGTCCTTGGGGAAGTCCAGGGGAAGTGGGAAAGGAGGCTTTTGTGAATAAGATGCTGGAGTGTGCCCCCCTCCTCTGCTGGAATACTGAAGCTTGTCTGCTGAAACTCATCCATGTCACCAGGTCCACAAATCTTCTTCCTCTCTATAGACAGTTGGTTGCATCCTTTAAGGGTAATTGTTTATTTGATGGTTGTTTGATTGTAAGATTTTGATAAAGTTCTATCTCATCGAATCACTGATTGATTAAGTCATTATTGAATAATTTTAAGGCTATCACAAGTCATTTCCTTCATTTACCTCAGCTGCATTGTGAGGGGTAACGGATTAGCTTCATGAATCACATGATTGTGCTTGTCATTTTTAGCGTATTAGGCCTGAAGGCCCATTGAACGCATGGCATGGCATTTGTACTCTGTCCGTCCATTCATCCATAAACATTTGGCTTTTTTGATTCTCATCTAGAGCCACATTCTCTCCTAACAGAGGTAGCTTCATCATAAATTCCTATACAACCTCTGTCTTAATATGAAGGTTTCTCCGGCACGAAATGTAGAATGCTGATTGGATGCAATCAAAGTTAGTTGTGCAATCAGCGACGCTGTTTCAAAAGTTATCATTCAAATTGCCTAAGTTATTTCGGGAAGCTTCACAAAAGCTAAACTTTATTCAAATATGCACCTTGCACTTTGAGTCGTCTTTACAGAACAAATACGCCTCATATTGCAACTGCATTGTCGCATAGGCCTATGTAACAACAAATATGTTATTCATGCATTCGGTGTTGCATTCACTAGCTGAAATATGGCCAGGTAGTTTAAGTTGCAAAATTGTCCCGCTAGGGGAAACTGCCTGAAGCCCGAGAAACCTTTGCATTAAGACAGAGGTTGTACAGGACTTTATGACGGAGCTACCTCTGTTGGGAGAGAATGCTAGAGCCATTGCCTCAAAGAATAAGTTATCTAGTGTAGAGACTCCTTGACAAGTGAGGGTTATGATGTATCGATTTGGTCACAGGGGTTATGCCCTAAACAAATGTTTTCTTCTTATTCTCTAAAAAGCTGAAAAGTTGTGTATAGATTCCTGGCTACTGAGGATTTGATTTGTAGATTTGGTGATCTAGGGGCATCTTATTTGGGTTACAGGGGCCACATCCGACAAACCTATTTGGGTGGGTTAATTTTACAGAAGGAAAAGACTAACAAAGCTGAAGTGTTGTGTACAGACTCCTTGGCTGATGGGAATTATAGATCATATATATATATTTTGTGCCTTTGAAGCCGAATCATTTATAAGGCCACAGAAAGATTACGCTAGACAGATGAAATGTATATATGCTTATTAGCCTAGTGGGATTATTAATACTCAGGCCTAATAAACCCAATAGATAATTTTTACAGCCTGATGAGCTACAGCTTCATTTTGTAATAACCTCATTGATTTGCTTTCAATTGATTTGAAGTAAGGAGTAATTGAGTAGTGGCAAGGGAGATAATCTTGTAACTATAACATGCTGGACTATATGAAGCTAAGTGCTGTGTCAAGAAGAATGACTATGTGACAGATGAGTTGGCTGACCTCCCTGGCGAGTATCTGCGAGAGGTTGAAGCTCACAACAGCACAGCACAGGGCCTCAACATGCAGGTGTCAACAGGTATGTGTCACTCGCCTTCTCTCTATCTCTCTAAATCCCTTCTTGTTTAACCCCTATAGGTGAAAGCCAACAAGACAAGCCATCCCATACCCCATGTAGATTAAGGGAACGTTTGATATCATTTGACAGAGGAAGCATCAGCGGGTACTGTAGGAAGCGAGACTGAGCCTCAAGCTGGCCTGGAACTTGAAAGGGATGAGTCTTTTCTACCTCTCTATAAGATGGATGCTAAACCTAGAGGTAAACCAGCAGTCCGTTTTCCAATAAGTACCGGTCATAGGCCACTGAAAAATATAACTGTCCAGTTTTTTAAAAGACTGTCGGACATGATATCCGATAAAAAGGTTTTGAAGATAAATATTTTCACCGAATTCATCTTACAATGAGTGTTCTAATACAAGGGTCAAGAGTAGAAAGGGTCAGTGATACTTTAGTAGAGTTTGCTGGGAGGGAGGAAGGGTCAATGAGACTTTAGTAGAGTTTGCTTTAGAGAAGAAAGGGTCAATGAGACTTTAGTAGAGTTTGCTTGAGGTAGAAAGTGTCAATGAGACTTTAGTAGAGTTTGCTTTAGAGAAGAAAGGGTCAATGAGACTTTAGTAGTGTTTGCTTGAGGTAGAAAGTGTCAATGAGACTTTAGTAGAGTTTGCTTGAGGTAGAAAGTGTCAATGAGACTTTAGTAGGGTTTGCTTTAGAGAAGAAAGGGTTAATGAGACTTTAGTAGAGTTTGCTTTAGAGAAGAAAGTGTCAATGATACTTTAGTAGGGTTTGCTTTAGAGAAGAAAGGGTTAATGAGACTTTAGTAGAGTTTGCTTTAGAGAAGAAAGGGTTAATGAGACTTTAGTAGAGTTTGCTTGAGGTAGAAAGTGTCAATGAGACTTTAGTAGAGTTTGCTTTAGAGAAGAAAGTGTCAATGATACTTTAGTAGGGTTTGCTTTAGAGAAGAAAGGGTTAATGAGACTTTAGTAGAGTTTGCTTTAGAGAAGAAAGGGTTAATGAGACTTTAGTAGAGTTTGCTTGAGGTAGAAAGTGTCAATGAGACTTTAGTAGAGTTTGCTTGAGGTAGAAAGTGTCAATGAGACTTTAGTAGTGTTTGCTTGAGGTAGAAAGTGTCAATGAGACTTTAGTAGAGTTTGCTTGAGGTAGAAAGTGTCAATGAGACTTTAGTAGGGTTTGCTTTAGAGAAGAAAGGGTTAATGAGACTTTAGTAGAGTTTGCTTTAGAGAAGAAAGTGTCAATGATACTTTAGTAGGGTTTGCTTTAGAGAAGAAAGGGTTAATGAGACTTTAGTAGAGTTTGCTTTAGAGAAGAAAGGGTCAATGAGACTTTAGTAGTGTTTGCTTGAGGTAGAAAGTGTCAATGAGACTTTAGTAGAGTTTGCTGGAGAGAAGAAAGGGTCAATGAGACTTCAGTAGGGTTTGCTTTAGAGATGAAAGGGTCAATGAGACTTTAGTAGAGTTTGCTTTAGAGAAGAAAGTGTCAATGAGACTTTAGTAGTGTTTGCTTTAGAGAAGAAAGGTCCGATGATACTTTAGTAGAGTTTGCTGGAGAGAAGATAGAGTCAATGAGACTTTAGTAGAGTTTGCTTTAGAGAAGAAAGTGTCAATGAGACTTTAGTAGGGTTTGCTGGAGAGAAGAAAGAGTCAATGAGACTTTAGTAGTGTTTGCTTTAGAGATGAAAGGGTCAATGAGACTTTAGTAGAGTTTGCTGGAGAGAAGAAAGAGTCAATGAGACTTTAGTAGTGTTTGCTTTAGAGAAGAAAGGGTCAATGAGACTTTAGTAGAGTTTGCTTGAGAGAAGCAAGGGTCAATGAGACTTTAGTAGAGTTTGCTTTAGAGAAGAAAGGGTCAATGAGACTTTAGTAGAGTTTGCTTGAGGTAGAAAGTGTCAATGAGACTTCAGTAGGGTTTGCTTTAGAGAAGAAAGGGTCAATGAGACTTCAGTAGGGTTTGCTTTAGAGATGAAAGGGTCAATGAGACTTTAGTAGAGTTTGCTGGAGAGAAGAAAGGGTCAATGAGACTTTAGTAGTGTTTGCTTTAGAGAAGAAAGGTCCGATGATACTTTAGTAGAGTTTGCTGGAGAGAAGATAGAGTCAATGAGACTTTAGTAGAGTTTGCTTTAGAGAAGAAAGTGTCAATGAGACTTTAGTAGGGTTTGCTGGAGAGAAGAAAGAGTCAATGAGACTTTAGTAGTGTTTGCTTTAGAGATGAAAGGGTCAATGAGACTTTAGTAGAGTTTGCTGGAGAGAAGAAAGAGTCAATGAGACTTTAGTAGTGTTTGCTTTAGAGAAGAAAGGTCCGATGAGACTTTAGTAGAGTTTGCTGGATAGAAGAAATAGTCAATGAGACTTTAGTAGAGTTTGCTTTAGAGAAGAAAGGTCCGATGAGACTTTAGTAGAGTTTGCTTGAGAGAAGCAAGGGTCAATGAGACTTTAGTAATGAAACTTTAGAGTTTGCTAGTATATTTTTTAATAGCATTTCAAGATTTGCATCTTTCACATTTTGACTTGTTTATATATTTTCAAAGAAGGATTTCACATGATTGTGTTAGTTATCAATTTGTCCTCATTATTATCCCCCGCCCAATGTAGTTGGTGGGGGATATTGAAATGGTCTGCGTCCGTCCGTTCGTCCGTCCGTCCCGATAATGTTTCCGGAGCACAACTCCAAAACGGTGAGACCTATCTCGACGAAACTTGGTATATGCAACGAGCATCATGCGGAGATGTGCCTTTTGGGGTTTTCAACTTCTTTGCATTTTTATTTTTACCCGTTTCCATGGAAACGTCCCCCACAACTCCAAAACTGTGAGACCTAGCTCGACGAAACTTGGTATGTGCAACAGGCATCATGCGGAGATGTGCCTTTTTTGGTTTTCAACTTCTTTGCATTTTTATTTTACCCGTTTCCATGGAAACGTAACATAGGATTTCGTTTCCGGACCACAACTCCAAAACTGTGAGACCTAGCTCGACGAAACTTGGTATGTGCAACGGGCATCATGCGGAGATGTGCCTTTTGGGGTTTTCAACTTCTTTGCATTTTTATTTTTACCCGTTTCCATGGAAACGTAACATAGGATTTCGTTTCCGATCCACAACTCCAAAACGGTGAGACCTAGCTCGACGAAACTTGGTATGTGCAACGGGCATCATGCGGAGATGTGCTTTTTTTGGGTTTTCAACTTCTTTGCATTTTTATTTTTACCCGTTTCCATGGAAACATAACATAGGATTTCTTAAAGGTTGTTTGTAGAAAAACAACATGATCACTGTTCAATATTCCACAACTAGTATCCTTAACTACCCTTTCCCTTTGGCGGGGGATATAGCTGACTCTGTCTGCTTGTTTATTTATGTGTTAACTTTGTTTAGAAACTTTTTGTTTTTCTAATGAGAGAAGGAAATTTGTTTGATAGGTGGTGTAGTTACAATGAAATTTAAGATTTCGCAATTTGTGGCAGTCGATTTTGATGGAGGATTTCAAGCATTGTGTTTATTCTGGTCTTCATAATAATTAAAATGAAAAAAAAATTGATGATTTACATGTTTCAGGGTTGTTGGCAGATGATTTCTTTTTTATTTGCAAGAGTTTTTATCGGTCTCTGGTTGATTACCAAAAAGGTGGGTAATACTTCTATAACTGTTTGTACTTACCTCAAGAAGAAAGGTAACTTGTTTTCTGTCTGTAAAAAACTGCTATGGGAAAAAAACCTACAAGATCAACCTTGGGCAGAAAATGTTGTGGCTTTTTGAAAATGTAGTCAAATAGGCTGTGCTTTCGTACATATAACATCAGATGTAGCATTAATTATGTCTGAATTTTCTCACTTCTTTGTAACAGTATCTTAGGCAAACATTGTTGTGATTCCGGGGACGCTTCTCAATTTTGGTGACCTTGACCTCATTTAAGTTCTTAAGTTCACCACAGCCTTGTGACTACTTGGTCACAGACCATTCCTCTTTGAATTTTGTGACAGCCTGTATTGGGAGATAGTGCAGACATCTATTTTCAAGGAATCCTAAATGTTATGTACAGACGCCTTTACTGATGAGTTTTGATTTATATGTGAGCTCAGTTCACATTTGTCACATTTTGTTGTTGAAGTTGTTATCACTTGACATTAGTGCCTCTTCATTACAGAATAATAGGGCCTCCTGTCCCTACAGTTTGTCCCAACACATTTTCCCAACATAGTTATATATATACCAAAATGTTTTATATGTCTTAGAAACTTAATTTTGTTACTATTTCCTGATCAAAAAACAACTCATTAGAAGACAGTTTACTGTTTTCCGCGAAATTCGTTGGGGAAGTGAACTTTATTGCCCAAAAAGGTGTGTACTGTTGTTTTGATCTCCCGACAGCAGCTAAGCCCCACCTCTATATTGGTTGACCCATTTCTGCATATTCAAATATGTGTGACGGACAAGAAGTGACTTAACTCCCCTGAATATCTTATGGACCAGTCATTTTAAAGTGTTTAAATGTTTTAACGTTAAACACTTGTAACGCAAAGCATTCATAAAATAACCACTTTTGCAAAACATTTCAAGCAATTTATAATGCAAACAAACAAAGCTTTTCTTTATTTTTCAAATAGGGTTTGTATGCAAATAACTTAAGAACAAGCGTCAATTTCTAGTATCAATCTTTTATTAAAGAATGTCAGAGAGTTAACCATGCCCTATTACAAAACTGGTATCAGCATATGGATGTAACTTAGCTATAAACATAACTATACTAACTGTCCATATGCCTTTTCCATTTCCTCCTGCAAAAATCTAGACAAATTAAAGGTCTAATTGTTAGTGTTTATGAGTATTTTTAGCTAATTTGTTGTACCAGTTCATGCATATTTATAGAGATAAGTTTATATATTCAACAGACCATCAAATTAATTGAGTTATTATTAACAAGGCTACCATTTATTGCAAGTTTTATCTCTCTTATACTACTCTTTACATTACGCAGGCATCGCAGTAGAAAACCATTGAACATTTTTACATGCACTGTAATAAAACTATTGAACAATTGATACCAATATGGCCAGTACACATTAACATTAAATGAATTTAAATATTTTACGACGACTACCAGACTTTTATTGATCCACTGACTTGCTGTGTTCTGTGAAAAATTGTTGGTCCCTATCCAATAATATTTCTTCAAAGAAAATTAGAAAAAATATTAATGCTGTCGCTAGTTTGTGGTGCTTTTAATAGAACATATCATGATCATGTGTCACACCATTTTCTAAAATATATTCCCCTACAGTTACCCTGACCCTCAATCCAGTGTGTCACGTAAAATTTTGTGTTTGCAGTGTTTAGAGCCAAAAAAAAATTGGGTGGGTTTCAACACTCTTTCTTTAGTCATTTTGATGATTTAAAATGTTCACCCAAAATGTTTAAAGCATATATTTACAAAGAGAGTATTGCATATCATTAGATGTCGTCATCAAGATCAAGTTTTCTCTGACAGTAGGTTGCGTATTGCAACTGCGAACTACCTACAGAATAACACTGACTTTTATTCCTAATTCACAAAACGATTGCAATAGTTAATTTGGGAGGAGCTGACCTACTTGCAGGACTTTTACCTGGACTGGGTATCAGCCCCTCCTCAAAGTATTCAACAACATCCATTTTTGTGAGACAATTTTTCTTTTTCCTCAAGACTATGCTAGACACAAAATCCTCAAGCTCATGAAAAAATGAATAACTTGAAAAATAATTGCTATACATCAAAACCTCTCCTCTGATAAGGAATCATTGACATGTTTGTGTTTAGTGTTGGAAGCCAGCATTTGGTATTGTTAGGTCAGTTACTATATTTTGTATATTTGCTAGGTGATGACAGCTTTTTTTAATACCTTAAAACTGTATTTGACATCAAAGGATGTAGAGGCAGTTGTATTAGAGTGTTTGGTTTTGAGTCACAATGAGCACATCAAAGAGAAAACTCATTTTCTATCCAAGTATTCATCCTTAGATATCAATATTTTTGTATGCAAGATAAGCTACAAAGCCAATTACTCAATATTTGACAAAATGTGGCAGATTTTCTGTTTAACTTTAGTTATTGTAATGTATTTGCAATGTTATATACATCATAGGAAAGCATTTTGATTTGTGATTTAGAAAATAGGAAATTTGATGATTAAAAGAAAAATAAATAAAGAAAACAGGTGTTTTCACTTGGTGCCTTCAGCATAGACGACCTAGTGCACACCAGTATTTCCTTTATACAACGCATTCAAAGAAACTGTATACCTCTCCATGTCACTGATGCTCTGCACTCAGGTGAGGTGAGCTGAGATCAGCTGAGGTGAGCTGAATTGGGGTTTAATGCCGCTTTTTCTAGAGTATTTCACTTACATTGCGGCTGCCAGTATTATTGTAGTGAGAAAGTCCGCAACACTACTGTGGCTATGCATTGTGGTGAAACCGAACCATGGGTGGTACTGTGCTGAAATTCAGTGTAGCATTGCACCAAAACCTAACTGCGTGCTGAACAGTTCTCTACTGCAGACATAGTTGCTAGCACCTGGCGAGATTCGAACCACAGACCTCTTGATCGGAAGCTGAATGCGCTAACCACTGAACTATCCTACCCAGGTAATCGCACTCGTTATTAGCTTCCCAAATATGTGCGTAGTTACGTTATAAAGTTGATCAAGCCGCTAATGGCTGAAATTTTGTTTTAGATACAGAAAAGCAAGGTTCAGTTTTTATATTGATAAACAATATTTCATCCTTAATTCTCAGTTTAGAGTTTAGGAAAATTTAAAGGCTGCAAACATTACTAGCTCAATCGCTTTCAACTGTTTATATTTTTCCATTTTGTGAACACCTAACCATAGATTTTTTGTATCCCTAAGATGACTTCAGCCGTCTTAATTCTTTCATTGTTGATTACAGGTCAACTGTAAAGAATGATAAGTATTTCATTTCATCGATAGAAAGCTAAAGCAAGGACCTATAACATCATAAGCCTTATAATAGACAGTTTTAGTGATAGTGTTCCTTCAAGTCTCATTGACCTGTGTGGTCTATTTAAGCGATGCCAGTAGTTCTAAAGTAAAATGCTGTTATCAGTGAAGGTTGTCAACTTTGGTTCTTAATGCATCCAATATTGGCCAGTTTCCAATATTTGTCATGAATCAAAGACTCGGGTAATTTCCTAACAAACTATATTTTGACAAGCTCCATGATTACTTTGTCTGATTGAACTCTGATCCTTCACTTGCATCCCACTTTCCAGGAATTTGTGTCATCTTTAACAACCAACATTTCACAAGTGATGGGACACCAAATTCAACAACTTTAAAGGACAGAATTGGGAGTCAAATAGATGCAGGTAAGCGTAAGATCAATTTCTCTTTCTTGGAATAACATCTCTACAGTGTCGATCATTCTTTATCTCACACAAGTGACTGCCAATATCACACTATATCACTCACCAGTGACAGCCAATATCACACCAAATCTCACACCAGTGACTGCCTATATCATATCATACCATTTCTCACACCAGTGACTGCCTATATCATACCATTTCTCACATCAGTGACTGCCTATATCATACCATTTCTCACACCAGTGACTGCCTATATCATACCATTTCTCACACCAGTGACTGCCTATATCATATCATACCATTTCTCACACCAGTGACTGCCTATATCATATCATACCATTTCTCACACCAGTGACTGCCTATATCATACCATTTCTCACATCAGTGACTGCCTATATCATACCATTTCTCACACCAGTGACTGCCTATATCATACCATTTCTCACACCAGTGACTGCCTATATCATAACATTTCTCACACCAGTGAATGCACATATAACACCGTATCTCACACCAATGACTGACATTATCGCACCATCTCTCACACAAGTGACTGTTTCTATCACACAAGATCGGTGCTATATTATTGAAGGGCATGTAACCTAAGAATTATTAAAACCAGTATGTTGAATAATTCATTCCATCATAATTGGCGGGGGACATTGCCATGTAGCAAACACTTGTTATGAGCAGCAACATCCAAAGAGATATTAACATTAGGAAGTTAAACTTTTTGCAGAGAAATTGAAGAAGACATTTGAAGGATTGCAGTTTGATGTGACTGTCGCCACTGATAGAACTGCCCAGGATATGCTTGATATGCTGCAAGATATTTCCAAGGAGCAGGTGAAGGCACAACATGACTGCTTCGTCTGCTGTGTGTTGACGCATGGCAAAACTGAGCACATCTATGGCTCTGATGGACACCTTGTTGCCATCAGGAACTTAATGGCCCTCTTTAGAGCTACAACATGTCCCCAACTAGCGGGCAAACCAAAACTCTTTTTCCTGCAAGCTTGCCAAGGGTCCCAAACTCAAGAAGGTGATGACATGGTTTTGTTTAATTAATTATCAACAAAAGTTTCTGTTACACAATTTAGGATTTTGTAAAATGCGCCATGCAATGATAACAATCACAAAAAAATGTTGAGGGGCAGGTCCACTCTGCAAAGAATTTAACTTAGAAATGTCAGTCAGGCACATTTTTTTGCATGAAATTGTAAATTTGGAGGTTACAGATCACACAGGGTAGCTGCACCCCTCAGGCAGGTTCCTTGATTTAGGGGATCAAAGTTTGTAGATTTAGACCAGACCCTGATGTTGCAGTCATTTCTTAAAACTCTTAAACGACTTTAAGGCGGTTAACCACACTTAAGTTGCACCCCTGTCACACCCATATTTTTTTAGGAAGTACAATGAAATCTACTCATTTTATCTCTATTCTACAGAGATGATATTTTAAAAATTTCAAATTCCAAGCATTAATATGTTTAAGTAAAAAGATGAAAGAGAATTTAAAGGTGGACCCTCTACCATGTGAATATTTGAAGTGGTCAGGACCAAATCTGCATCCCCCTGTTACATTCAGAAAATTTAAGTGTACTATGTCAATGGTTTTCTGAAGTTGACTAAAGCTTTTAGCGATAATGCTTTCCACTCCTATATTTGAAGGGAGGGGCAAAAACAATAAACTTTGATCTCCTAGATGTGAGGTACCTTCAGAGGTCCTCTGGAAGAAAAGTTGTAAATTTGGAAAGTTTCAGATGAAGTCAAAAGACAACTGACAGATGCCAGATGATGGGAAATGCCAAGTGATCAGCAAAAAATGATAACATAAGAGCTTCAAAGCCAATCATTGTCAAATCCTTTTTGAATATTGGCAAGTTTTAGTATTTAGTAAGGCAATGTGTAACCGTAGTTCCTCTAATAGGGCATCAAAAGGCTATACATATAATTGTCCTGCTTTTATCAGGGGCAGTGCATTTAATGATCTTGAAAGGTTTTATGGAAGTACACTCAACAACCTTAATTCTTGAAGAAATACAGTCTATAGAAGTAAAGCCTGTAACCCTGCTGTGGGTAGCACAACTAGCACTGCATATGGTCGGATCATAACTTTTATAGGTATTTTTAGCTGATAAATTTCTGTGTCAGTGGGTGGGATCATCCATAGATATATAGTTTTGATGTTTATAATGTAAAGAGAATTTTCTCTCCTTACTAATATATTGAATTGATATGATATTTACCTTTGTATATATCAATTGAATTTAAAGCCATTTAATTTTCATTTTTACATCTTTATTAAATGCACCATTACACAAACAGTATGTATATGCAATTAAAATGAGGGCCCCTTTAAGAGGCAAGGCTCTTATTAAGGCTATAGTATAGGGGGTTTGTGTGGCTGCTATATTAGGTATATACATTATAGGGGGTTTGTGTGGCTGCTATATGAGGTATATGTAGTATAGGGGGTTTGTGTGGCTGCTATATGAGGTATATACTGTATAGGGGGTTTGTGTGGCTGCTATATGAGGTATATACAGTTTAGGGGGTTCGTGTGGCTGCAGGGTTGGAGGTGGAGGCAGATGGACCAGGCCAGGAGGTGGTGCCTGATGAAGCTGACTTTCTGCTAGGTTACGCGACCGCTCCCAGACATGTGTCATACCGCAGCAAGAGCCAAGGCTCCTGGTACATTGATGTTCTCACCAGCCAGCTTGAGAAGCATGCACACCGGTAAATAGTTGACAGCTGTTTTCAGTCACTTAATCAAAGACTAAATCAAATTCTGAGGATAAATGTCAACTATAAGCAAGGAAGAGGTAATTCTTACTTCATGAAATGAAATATAGAGCCACGGGCTCTGTAGCTCATCAAATTTTGTATTGTTTGATGTTAAAAACTATGATACATAGTGACCTTCAGATGAATCCAACATCACTAAAATTTACGAGTATCAGTGCATAAGACTGAGAAGACTTCATTAGATTTGAAGAAAATCAATCAAACCATACCATATTCCTTAAATGAAGTATCTAATGACTATGAAAAGTCAAGAGCATGTTACACAAGGAAATGTTTTCATTACCAATGTTAAAATGTATTCAAGAACTATATATACATTTTCATTATCAGAGGTGTCACTTGTCAAATGGATTGTGTGCTTGTTCAAATTCTTGACTGGTGATCCTGTGGGTATGAGGGCTAAAATCTATTTTGGAAAGGGGGAGGGGGACATCCATCCATCCCTTTTGTAATTTCTGATTTTCTTTTTTGCATTAATGTAATTCTTTTTCAGTTTTTCAACATCATCTTATAAAACAAACTGTGCCTTATTTCCCCCAAGCATTGGTTTTAGTTTTACATGATAAATCATCACGCTTCTTGTCTTGGATGATGTTCATATTTTCTTCTACTTTTAAACTCATTATAAAATCTTTATGTTAGTCTTTCCAAATTGTTAATGCTTTCTCTTTGAAATTTGCTCTATAAACATGTTTATATGCTTACTTTTTCTGATGTTAATCTCCTTGTTTACCTAACCATTGAGCATGCTCAGACATTGTTTTTTTCAAATTCAGGAAAGTAAATGAGACATAATCAAAATATTCAAACCTGGTCTCAATCTTAATTTAACTAAACTACCTATCCATATTATGGTTTAAGATGGACTGATAGTCTTGGTTAAACTAAACCAAAACTAGAAGTAAACCTAGTCTAGAAAAGCAAGCTTTGAACTAATAGGCCTAAGTGTTTTCTACTTGTGATCTCACACTAGGGGTATCCTTCTTGTGATCTCACACTAGGGGTATCCTTCTTGTGATCTCACACTAGGGGTATCCTTCTTGTGATCTCACACTAGGGGTATCCTTCTTGTGATCTCACACTAGGGGTATCCTTCTTGTGATCTCACACTAGGGGTTTTCTACTTGTGATCTCACACTAGGGGTATCCTTCTTGTGATCTCACACTAGGGGTATCCTTCTTGTGATCTCACACTAGGGGTATCCTTCTTGTGATCTCACACTAGGGGTATCCTTCTTGTGATCTCACACTAGGGGTATCCTTCTTGTGATCTCACACTAGGGGTATCCTTCTTGTGATCTCACACTAGGGGTATCCTTCTTGTGATCTCACACTAGGGGTTTTCTTCTTGTGATCTCACCCAAGGGGTATCCTTCTTGTGATCTCACACTAGGGTTATCCGTCTTGTGATCTCACACTAGGGGTATCCTTCTTGTGATCTCACACTAGGGGTATCCTTCTTGTGATCTCACTCTAGGGGTATCCTTCTTGTGATCTCACACTAGGGGTATCCTTCTTGTGATCTCACACTAGGGGTTTTCTTCTTGTGATCTCACCCAAGGGGTATCCTTCTTGTGATCTCACACTAGGGGTATCCTTCTTGTGATCTCACACTAGGGGTATCCTTCTTGTGATCTCACACTAGGGGTTTTCTTCTTGTGATCTCACACTAGGGGTTTTCTTCTTGTGATCTCACTCTAGGGGTTTTCTTCTTGTGATCTCACACTAGGGGTTTTCTTCTTGTGATCTCACCCAAGGGGTATCCTTCTTGTGATCTCACACTAGGGGTATCCTTCTTGTGATCTCACACTAGGGGTATCCTTCTTGTGATCTCACACTAGGGGTATCCTTCTTGTGATCTCACACTAGGGGTTTTCTTCTTGTGATCTCACTCTAGGGGTTTTCTTCTTGTGATCTCACACTAGGGGTTTTCTTCTTGTGATCTCAAACTAGGGGTTTTTCTACTTGTGATCTCACACTAGGGGTTTTCTACTTGTGACCTCACACTAGGGGTTTTCTACTTGTGACCTCACACTAGGGGTTTTCTTCTTGTGATCTCACACTAGGGGTTTTCTACTTGTGATCTCACACTAGGGTTTTTTTTACTTGTCATCTCACACTAGGGGTTTTCTACTTGTGATCTCACACTAGGGTTTTTTTTACTTGTCATCTCACACTAGGGGTTTTCTACTTGTCATCTCACACTAGGGGTTTTCTACTTGTGATCTCACACTAGGGGTTTTCTACTTGTGATCTCACACTAGGGTTTTTCTACTTGTGATCTCACACTAGGGGTTTTCTACTTATGATCTCACCCAAGGGGTATCCTTCTTGTGATCTCACACTAGGGGTTTTCTTCTTGTGATCTCACACTAGGGGTTTTCTACTTGTGATCTCACACTAGGGGTATCCTTCTTGTGATCTCACACTAGGGGTTTTCTACTTGTGATCTCACACTAGGGGTTTTCTACTTGTGATCTCACACTAGGGTTTGTCTACTTGTGATCTCACACTAGGGGTTTTCTACTTGTGATCTCACACTAGGGGTTTTCTACTTGTGATCTCACACTAGGGGTATCCTTCTTGTGATCTCACACTAGGGGTTTTCTTCTTGTGATCTCACAATAGGGGTTTTCTACTTGTGATCTCACACTAGGGGTTTTCTACTTGTGATCTCACACTAGGGGTTTTCTACTTGTGATCTCACACTAGGGGTTTTCTTCTTGTGATCTCACACTAGGGGTTTTCAACTTATGTTTTCTAGTACTGATTTCTTACTAGTAGTGATCTCTTACTAGTGACCTCTTACTGTGACCTCTTACTAGTTATCTCTTGCTAATGATCTATTACTAGTGATCTCTTGCTAATGATCTCTTACTAATGATCTTACTAGTGATCTCTTATTAGTTATCTCTTACTAATGATCTCTTACTAGTGATCTCTTACTAGGAATCTCTTACTAGTGATCTTACTATTGATCTCTTACTAGTGATCTCCGTTAGTAATCTCTTACTAGTGATCTCTTATTAGTTATCTCTTACTAGTGATCTCTTATTAGTTATCTCTTACTAGTGATCTCCGTTAGTAATCTCTTACTAGTGATCTCCGTTAGTAATCTCTTACTAGTGATCTTACTAGTTATCTCTTACTAGTGATGTCTTACTAGTGATCGTATTATTGATCTCTTACTAATGATCTTTTACTAGTGATCTCCGTTAGTAATCTCTTACTAGTGATCTTACTAGTCATCTCTTATTAGTGATCTCTTACTAGTTATCTCTTACTAGTGATATTATTAGTTATCTCTTACTTGTCATCTCTTATTAGTCATCTCTTACTAGTGAACTCTTAGTCAGATTTTGATGTTTACTTTTCTTTCTCTATATATCAATATTGATTGTATTGCAGGTTGGACCTGTTGTCTATCCTCACCCTAGTGAACCATGAGGTGTGCAAGAAAGGGACAACCAAGATCAAACAGACCCCTGCCCCCCAGTACACTCTCCGCCGCAAACTTGTCTTCAAGAAGCTTAACAACCAATGACATGCCAGTAAAATTACACCACTTTTGTCTTCAGTAAGCTGGGCAACCATCTACACACTGGTAGACACTACAGCAAAGTTGCAATATTACAACATCAAATTTTACTTAAGTTAATGATGTCAAATAAAATAAATAAATAAAATTTATGATAAACAGTGACTTATGTTGATTATTTTTTGGTGTTAAATCTCATACCTATATTATTGTCTTCTTTTGTGTATGTAGCCAATACAAATTAAGGAAAGACCAAACTGGATACTTTAGTCATCAATGATACCTTGCAGTTTGAATGTATTACGGTTAAATATCCACCTCAAATCTCAGCCGGATACGCCGAGGACAGTATAGATCCCTATTCAGATTTGTACAAGAGGAATAATATCAAATCCTGTTGGATTATCAGGCCTTAACCCAAGGTGCAACACATCAGGACATGGTCAGAAGTTCCATAATCCTCACTTTCACTGAGCTTTGTGATTAGCTCACAGAACATTGCACTAGTGTTTTGTTTACTGATGGGAGGCCTTAAATAGATTTGATAGAGTATCTATAATCTACAAGTATTAAGTTATTTACATAACTGTTGAAAAGTTTTGATCTGAAATATTGTTGTGAGAATTGTTAAATGGATTTTGATGTAAGTGCCCTTTACAGCCTGTCAGAGCCCTACAGCCAACAGAACACAATAGCCCCAATATAAGTTCAAAAAAACTAATTTTAGCTGATCACATGTAGTGTTTCCCCTAGGTTTGAAAAAGGGCAGGGCAAATTGATTTAAAAAAGGGCACAATCCTTTCAAAAGGGCACTTACTTACAAATTCATTTGTGTGTATGTTCGAACGAAAACGGCACTACTTACTGTAAATGAAACAGTTTTCTTTACACTTGTGTAAATTGTAGCAGTCTAACATATATTTCATAATTTTCTAAATCTTATGAATAAATTCAGGAAAAAAATCAAAATTATTCAAACCGATTTACATGAGCAACGTGTGTATGTGCGCATACATTTCAGTCATTACATCAAATGAGATCATTCGACTGTGTCCACCAGTAATCTCCTTATTGTTTCTGTATCCAGCTAAACTTGTGGTCAGCAGCTGTGTCCCAGTGAAACAAAGACTAGATCATTAGGTTTAATCATTCTCATCTTCGTATGTAAAATACAATTTCGACATTGTAAATAACTTCATTGTACATGTTAATCTGCAAAAGGGTAACACCAACATCTAGGCTAGCTACAATTTAAGGCAGGGCGGGACAGAAAAAGGGCAGGGCGTTGCGCCCTGCTAAAAAGGACTAGGGGAAACACTACCATGGCAAAGTCCCTTTGTTTCTAACAGTGAAATGAATTAGATAAATTTGCAACTTTTTAATAATTTAGTAGAAAGCTTACACTTTGAGCACATAACATTAATGTGTAATTAGCGGTGACCATGAAAATGTCCGCTGTCATACATTCAGATAAAAGACAAAATGCCAGAGATACAGCAAAAACATTTTAAAAGGGTTGTCAGTGCCTGCATTACCTCTTACGTAGACCATATTTGGAGACATGGGTGCAACAGTTCATGAATTGTAATGTTAAACAGTTTGAAAAATGGCTAAAGTGCCATGGTTACCTTGTAAATAAGCTCAAGGTCAAAATCGGACAGCTCTTTGCAAATTTCCCTTATATAGGTAGTCACCAAAATTGGGGGACATTGGGTACAATTGTTCATGAGATTATGCGATGACGTAATTTATTACAATTAAATATTGCTTAATATTACTTTTCAAATTTATATTTGAGACCAAACAGAATATTTTAAGAATAGAAAGAAGGAAACTGTTTTAATCAATCCAAAATTTAAGTCTAGATGTGTTCACTGTTGGTTATTATAGGGCATAAATCTATGGTTACACAAGATACACCTTTAGGTAATAGTGCTGCTCAGTAGGTCAATTTGATGATAATCGGAAAGCGATATGAAACAGAGAAGACTGTATCGCTTTAGTTTTATTAAAAAGTTGTCATTTTCGGCCCCAATAATCAATACCTTCAAAGATATATATGTTAAAATCAGTCTTTCTAGATCTCCAATGAGATTAATTTGATCTTTAAAAGCCAAAAGCCAACAATTTATTATCCAGGCATGACTTTATTTATAATACAAATACAACATTTAAATTTCATAAAATATGTTCAAATTGCTACTAATGCAGCACATTATTTATAACTTTAACTTTTACATATTCAGGTTTTATGACTCATATCATCTTACATATACCAAGGGGGAATTGTTTTCATATGATTACATTGAAAGTCAAAGGTCAAGGTCGGGAGTTATGAAATCAGTTTCTCTATGGAGTGAGGTGAGGTGAGCTGGTGTTTAACGCCGCTTTCAAGATTATTTCACTTATATCGCGGCTGCTAGTATTATTGCAGGGAGAAAGCCCGCAACAGCATTGTGGCTATGCATTGCGGTGAAACCTGCGAGCATCGGCTGGAACTAGCAAACCATGGGTTGTACTGCGCTGAAATTCAGTGTAGCATTGCACCCAAACCAAACTGCGTGTAGAACAGTTCTCTACTGCAGACAAAGTTGCCGAGCCCCGGGCGGGATTCAAACCACGGAGCTCCCGATCCGAAGCTGAACGCGCTAACCACTGCGCTATTCCGCCCCCTTCTCTATGGAGAACTGCTAAAATCATAAGAGATTTTTTATATTGGTCAAAGTCACAGCGAGGTCACAACTTCATTCATGGTTTTGCAAAAATGCTTTACTTTAACTGTTAACACTTCATCTTTACATGATTGTTATAGTTAATAAAAAGAAATCGTTGCTTGTCAAAGGTCAAGGTCAATAGATTAGTTATGGTCACATTGACGCTTTAATCAAATTTGAAACAAGAAATTGGTATTATGAACTCATACTAACCAGTTACTGATTAAACCCCCTGGAAATAACCTATTAAAGGTCAAAAGTCAAAGTCGTAAGTAATGATATCATCAAAAAACCTTTGTAAACACAGTAACTTGAAAATTTTTGGTGCTACGAGGCTTTTATTTGGTGTGATTAAGTATGGAGAAGTACCAAGATGTGAAAAAGATTATGAGTGAAGAGTGGTTTTGCTAAATCACTTTAATAAAATTATAACTTTAATAATTAAAAATTTTTAATCATTATGTTCTTCCCAATGAAAGGTGAAAACAGATTGTGTGACTTTGAATGTCAAGGTCAAGGTTACAACATACAGATATGTCAAATTCTTAAATCAGTTATAGCTTTTTGATATCTTAAATTAATCATTAATAATTATTTCCCCTAGGAATATTCCATGGACATGTTCCCACTCGAGGTTGAAGTTCAATGTTACATGTTCTAAAATCACTAAGAATGATGATCCAAATTGTGTGAAATCGCCCTAATGAAAATCAGGACATCCAAATGCTACTAGTTGTAACTGTGATTTCTTGACGTAATGTTCAATGGTCTATTTTGGTATATTTAGAAAAAATGCCAATCTTATTGTCCCCCGCAACAATGAAGTTGCTAGGTATATTGAAATGGCCACAGTATGTCTGTCTGTAACACATTGTGTCCCACTCAAAATTGTCACGGCAATTCAGAAATATATATTGGTGCGTCATCATTAACTATTTTGAAAATATCTTCTAAACAATATGGGATTTTACGAATTTGTAAGAAAAGTGTCCACAAGTCCTGTCCACCCCATAACTCTCATGGCTTTGTTAAAATTTGAGTTGAAAATATCTCAAAAAAATTTTGGGATTTTCAAGACAAATGTATTGAATTTGTAAGAAACAGTTTACAAATCCCGTCTGTCTAGTAACTTCTAAACAAGTAATCTGATTTTGATCAAATTTAGTGTTAAGATACATAATGGTATGAAGGTGTGTATTGACATTCTTTTAGATTATGCATTTTTGGTAAAACGTGGCGACTCTGTTAGCAAACAGTTTCAAGTCCTTTCTGGCTCATAACTTCTCATCATCATCTGATTTCATTCATTCGGTATGAAGATTCATGATTACATGGATGTAAGTCATAAGATATGTTTACTAAAAATGTGCAATATTTGTGGCGACTCTTTTACAAGACCTGTCCAGTTCATAGCTTCTCAACTTGATTTTATTTTGATCAAATTTCATATGAAGATGAATTTCTTTGGGGATAGTAAAGTATTATTATTACAACTCCTAGGTGCAAATATTAATTGACCATGACCAAAAACAGCAAACTTACAAGTTTGATCATGTATGTGACCTATCTGTTAACCTTCAATTGTCCATATGTGTTACATCACCTTCTTTCGTTGAATGTGATCTTCTTTCATTGATATGATTGACTACAAATGTTTTCCAATAACTCATATTCCATAAAGGCGACGAAACTATAGGCGTGGTGCTCACTTTTGCCTTCTTTTCTTCTACAGCATTATCAATGACTCATAATTCAGCAAAATAATATTTTGGAATCAGTAATTTTAATACGAAGGCAAATCTTAAATTGATGAAATATATTACACCTGATAACACAGTGCTTTACACGGGAGATATTGCTTGAGCATGTCAGCTGCTTGTTGTGGCCGAGATTGCGGAACAGGGGAAGGTGGAACCCTCAGTTTCGGGGCTGCTCTGCTTTTACCATGTCCCGCAAACACTCATCTAGTTTTAAAATAGGGCCATTGGCTCTGTAGCTCATCATAGTTTCATGAGTTATTGTTTGAAGTCGAAGACTTAACAGGTTTATATCATGCAATGACCTTTTACAAAACATACAATAATCAGAGATTTTTAACAAAGTTTTTTTACTCAAGATTCAAGTATCCTTCATGATTTTTAGATATGGCCCGGAAAAAACCCATAAGGTCCTTACCATCCATATGGACTAACTTCAAATTGTTGCAAAATCAATTGAAGCCAGAAAAAATGCAAAAACCAAAGTAGCAAAAGGCACCACTCCACCACTAGGTCTAACCACATAACATGTTTCATAAAAACAATATTGAACATTTTCTAAGACAAGGGAGGAGGTTAAATCATTGTCAAGCTTTGCGGGGGACATAATAAAAGTCAAGAGTTTATGAAGATGAATCAAAACTTGGTCATTGATAAGGCATGAAAACCAACATTAACTGTAGAATTTAAAAACATTTTAGAAAACAAGTTTTTTACTTATTTCTATTACTTTTTCTTTTATCAATCTCATTTACAAAATCATTTTCAGTCTTATTACTTAGCCTTCATGTAGAAATTGTTGAACTACACATAAGAAAAGATGCAGTCCTACACAATGGAAAGATGGGAATCCCATCTAAAACTGTTTCTTAGAAAAGCTCTCCTGATTGGAAGGAATCTCGAGCTGACAAGAAAAACGGATCAAGGGAAAACTCATTTTCAAATTCTGTATACCCTGAAGCCACAAAGCAAATTTGGTTGTCTTAAATGGATGCTGAGAAAAGGTGTAACTGACAGATTGATGGAGCCAAAAACTATATCCCGCTGCAACTTTCAGTGTTATTTAAATCGACCTTGTTCCAAGGAATTAATGTTTAAAAGTTTTGAATTAATCGAGATTCAAGCTTGTTCTGTCTAGGCCTTCCTCTCTAATGACCGCAGCCACACATAGCGCACATTCCGACATAAATTCAGCTGTCCAATCACAATGACTCCAGCAAAGGATTTGGTCTCAGTAGCTAGGGGCAAGTAACCCCGAGAATAATTACAGTAGTTAACTTGATAGCCGCTATCCTTCTCTTAAATGGGAAGTTGTGATCAGTCTGAAATGATTAAGTTTTGACTGCACTAAACTGGTGTCAGAAAATATTGGTGTATGATACATCAATGTATTGCCATTAGAGACCATCTATAACGATACTATTAACATAATTTGTTTCAAACAAAAAACTTCCTTAGCTGACAAAGTTTAAATTTTTTTAGAGATTAAAGGCACTAGTGCACGATTTTACGGTTTAAATTGGCTATTTAAAGGTTTAAGAGGACTTATGCATTCATTTAAACTTTCTATCGATGCAAAGAAATTCGAAAAATTCTTTACAATTCACCTGCAATCAACAATGAAAACGTTAAGACAGCCGCTGTCGGCTTGGACATATCTAAAAACAAATCTATCTTGGACAAATCTATGGTTAGCTGTGCACAAAACGGATAAATTATTGACACTTGGAAAAGGCTGAACTAGTACTGTGTGCAGCTATTGAATTTACCTAAACTCTGAACTGAGAACAAATCATGAAATATGTTTTATGAAAGCAATGTTGTAAAATAACCGATTTAATAACAGTATTAGCATTGTTATTAGATTGACCATAGCGGCTTCTGTTTCCGCTTTTCTGGTTATGAGCAAAATCTTAATATTTCCGATATCATAGTTCATTCGGATTTAATGTAACGTAACATTAAATACTTCCGGCCTTTAAAAATCCATTTAATACCTGGATAAGTAAATACTTGTTAAATAACTTACGAGGTAGATTACTTGAGTGAGGATAGTGAGTAATATCGAGAGATATGCAGTATCTGTGCATTCGTTGTGTTTACGAAATGTTGGAGTGCACTAGTGCGTTTAAAGTGATTAGACAAATAGAAAATACATAACACTTCTGATATTTTATCCACAATTTCACAGTCTCTCTGAATTTGGGATTTCCATTCATGTAATGTTTATGGACTAGTTGGTAGCTAAGAAAAAAACATTACCTTTTATGTCCTATTTTTTTCCCCCATAAAATGTAAAGAATCCGGATGCATATTGTTTCGCAACTATGGTATCACGATGATAGTTGTCCTTGGCAGAGGGACAGACAGAACAGTTTATTTTTTCAACCAACAAATGGTGGTACATGAGAATATCAATAAAATATATACATTGACATGGTCAGTTACTGGACATTTTCACTGATTATTTCAGCAATTTAAACATTAACAAAATACTTCAAATTTTTTAAGTGCTTAGCATTTTTAGTACACATTAAGTTCTTAACTGAAACATGCTTATATAGATTATGTATTTTGTCGTAAGATAAACATTTCGATGTTGGAGAAGAGTGTCACATTCAAAGAGATAGTTAAACTCATCTCCAACAGCACTAGTGTTACACAGTTCACACAAACGTTCCTCTTTTGAGATTAAATGCCATTGATATTATTATAATATACATGTAAATGGAACGCAGATTTTCAGGTTAGGGTTCACGAGTTTAAGATTATGTAGTGTGGGAATGTCACCGATTGGCAACATTAATATGGCCTCAGGTCTTTGGGCGAGTATAAATATCTGGTAAATTTATCCAAGTCCTACATCAAATACTCATAATGGTGACTCACTTGAATCTCTAACTCATGAGACCTTGAAGTAGTGAGTGCCTGGACTCAGTAGTCAAGTGATGATGATGATGATGATCCCTTTTGTGAATTTATCACTGCAGCTGTATAACCCTTCCTTGCCAATTCTCAATGAACTAGTACAAGGCACCTTTGTGAAGCATCATGATCCATTTTCTCCCTGCAGGAATGTGGAGCTTCCTTTAGAGAGAACCTTTTCTTATTGTATGAATAAACACTCAAATACATATGATGGAAATCCTTTAATATGTATATAGAATGGTTAACAATGAATGAAGATTTAGATAACTAGATATCATCAACACAGTTTGGGAGTGATTACAATACTTGAAAGCTTAGATCAGTAACAGATAGAGATTAACAGATTCTCAATCAACAGTTCTAGACTTCTCTCTCTTAACAATTGAATGCATGCACAATTTAGCATGTCTTGCAAAAGTCATTATCTCACTTAAATGTAACATTCAAAATATACACCATTACCAGTTTTATCATGTAAAATGTATAGACATTGCAGCGATTATGCCTAACCACCACCAAGTTGCATCCTGCCAGGCTGCATGTAAGCTGCCCCCAGGTATGGAGAAGGCCGAGAGGGATGGTGGCAGACACGCCCTACAGCAATCGGTCATGTGCCTTGTTCACTTGCGTGGCTGTTGGATGTGCATGTTCTGCTTTGGAGGGGCGTGGCGGTCGATGGCGGCCACAGGCTTGTCGTGATAGGCCTTCACAGCGGCTGCTGGGAAATCCTTGTCTCCCTTCAATAAAGTACATGCAGTTAGTCGTATATCAAAAACTCTATCAGTCTTCTTCTTAGTTGTTACCCTATGTTTACAATCTGTCCATGTGTAGTATTCAAAAGGTTAACAAATCTACAATTAACTAGAGTAATGTGCAAGTGATGTACTGTGAGGCCCCCGCCACAACTTTTCATCAAAAACTTATTTGCCACTTCTGCAGTAAATTCAAATTGTTTCCATGGAAATCAGAAATGTTTTAATTCAGACATATTTAAGTAGCAAAAGGCACCATACCACTACTAAGTCTAATTACATACTAAGTCTCATGAAATATACTACACAGACTTTCAGCTGGCGAACAGAGTAAGTGCCTACCTAAATAGCAGTAAGCATTATGCTCCAAACTAATGACTTTGTCATAGAGTCACTGTCTTAAACACGGTACATGTTTATTCAGCTATAACATGTTTGATCTAGTCCTGCCAAAGCTACACTCACTTACCTGGGACTTGTTGATCATTTAGCTTTCTTGGCCATGATTTAATATGATGGTGTTTTTTTTATGTTGCTCTCAAGAGTACATCACTAATATCTTGTATTTCATTATACATATATATTTCACTGTATGTTAGTACTGTTGCAGGGAGAAAGCCTGCTACTGCAGACCAAGTTGCCGAGCCCTTTGTGGGATTCAAACGCACTAACCACTGCGCTTTCCTATAACCTCTCAGCTATAAACCCGTTGGGTCTTACATCTTGTGAAATCGGTAAGCTTTGGCAGCTGTCTACTCTTCTACAGATTAGCAGGAATAAAAAAAAGTTTGCCGTGAAGGAAGGCACAATCTCCCTGTACATCAACCCTCAATATACAATCAGGCAATAAACATTCTGTACTCTGAAAAAGCACTCAGTACAATTGCCAGCAAGTAGAGTTTTTTGAATTCTTATTACCACAACAATATGATCAAATTGAACTTATGACAATGCTTTATCAAAGACTTAGTCGTTTCATTTTACACCCATACCATGCTTTTTGCACCAATGACAAAGCCTTATTTTTGGGCAGTGAAAATGAAAAAAATGCGATCACCAGGGAGCAGTGTACATCCCCACCAAATTTCAGCTTTGGGGGTACAGCTCTTGTGCACGAAAAGTCATAATGTGAAATGTTTACACAGATCTAAACGCTATCATGTCATTTAACAATTGTTTGGTGAATACCAAATACATAAGAATTAAAAACATGAAGAGAAATGACTTGGTATAATGGTGGAATCCTTCAAAGACTGGCTGTTTAATAAAGTCACCATTCTTTGGAGGGAGTTTATGCAGTCATTCATCAAAATGTACTGCTTATAAAGAGCCACTCAAGGCAGATCAAATTACCTTGGTCACTGCTCCTGATACAATGATTGACTGGTGATGTTTGTCAGGCTTAGAATCACTGAAATCAAAAACAAGACATCGGTGAGTGAGTGAATGAAGACACTGCCATATTACCGTTCTATAAAATGAAAAATTGACTGGTAGATATGTGAGTACAAAGACTGTGAAAGAATGTGAGAGGAAAAGTGTGATACGGTGTATGAATGCAAGGGTGAGTGCAGATGTAAGAGGGAGTCTGTGTAGAAGGGCGAGTAAATGCGCTGGGGAGAGTGAAAGAAAGTGCAAGAGTGAGAGTGAGTGTGTGATGAATGTTTGTAAGGGGGGCGAGTGAGTGCAAGAGTGAGAGTGAGTGTGTGATGAATGTTTGTAACGGGGGCGAGTGAGTGCAAGAGGAATGAGGAGAGTTATGGCAAGGGGGAGCATGATGTGAGAGTGAGTGCAAGGGAGAAAGTGGGTGCAAGAGGAATGAGGAGAGTTATGGCAAGGGGGAGCATGATGTGAGAGTGAGTGCCAGGGGGAGAGTAAGTGCAAGGGAGAAAGTGAGTGCAAGAGGAATGAGGAGTGTTATGGCAAGGGGGAGCATGATGTGAGAGTGAGTGCCAGGGGGAGAGTAAGTGCAAGGGAGAAAGTGAGTGCAAGAGGAATGAGGAGAGTTATGGCAAGGGGGAGCATGATGTGAGAGTGAGTGCCAGGGGGAGAGTAAGTGCAAGGAAGAAAGTGGGTGCAAGAGGAATGAGGAGAGTTATGGCAAGGGGGAGCATGATGTGAGAGTGAGTGCCAGGGGGAGAGTGAGTGCAAGGGAGAAAGTGAGTGCAAGAGGAATGAGGAGAGTAATGGCAAGGGGGAGCATGATGTGAGAGTGAGTGCCAGGGGGAGAGTGAGTGCAAGGGAGAAAGTGGGTGCAAGAGGAATGAGGAGAGTTATGGCAAGGGGGAGCATGATGTGAGAGTGAGTGCCAGGGGGAGAGTGAGTGCAAGGGAGAAAGTGGGTGCAAGAGGAATGAGGAGAGTTATGGCAAGGGGGAGCATGATGTGAGAGTGAGTGCCAGGGGGAGAGTAAGTGCAAGAGGAATGAGGAGAGTTATGGCAAGGGGGAGCATGATGTGAGAGTGAGTGCCAGGGGGAGAGTAAGTGCAAGAGGAATGAGGAGTGTTATGGCAAGGGGGAGCATGATGTGAGAGTGAGTGCCAAGGGGAGAGTGAGTGCAAGGGAGAAAGTGGGTGCAAGAGGAATGAGGAGAGTTATGGCAAGGGGGAGCATGATGTGAGAGTGAGTGCCAGGGGGAGAGTAAGTGCAAGGGAGAAAGTGGGTGCAAGAGGAATGAGGAGAGTTATGGCAAGGGGGAGCATGATGTGAGAGTGAGTGCCAGGGGGAGAGTAAGTGCAAGGGAGAAAGTGAGTGCAAGGCGGAGAGCGAGTGCAAAATGAAGACTGAGTTGTAAGGGTAGTAAAAGGGGGAGAGTTTGAGATTAAGAGTAAGTGTAAGAGGAAGAGTGCTAGGGGAAGAGTGAGTCCAAGTTTTTTTTAGCAAATATGCTGAATCCTTAATTAGAGACCGACCCGCTTCCAAATTCTTCTTCATCAGCAACTGTCATCTCCCCAGACTGGCCACTTGCGCCTCCTGTGTGAGTTTTTGTAGCCACTCGCATGCCACCAACTTTTACTGAAACCAACACATTACAGTCTTACAAGTGGTAATCTCAGTTCAAGTTCAATTGAAGTCTCTGCCAAAAGTAATTACTTTAGTATAAAAGACTCAATTTGGTGTCATGTACCATCATTTTTTGGTGTGATTTGTGATTTTGACCCAAATTTGCCAATTAGGATCTAAGCTCAAATTACTTCCTCGTAAGCTGGAAAAATAGAACCCTGTAGCTCATCAGTCTCTTCCAAAATGATCTCCTTGTTTTACCTGTTTTCTGGCATCACATCTTTTCCAGCCATGAAACAGGCATTAAATTCTTTCAAAACCTCAGTTAGAAAATAAATACATAACAGGAAAGGTAAACAATCATTGGAAAGAATGTTTTCCTTGTGTGAATCTTAAATTCGGACCAATAAACTATATACTGTTCAAAGAAACATTGATTTCAATTATTACCATACCAATTCCTGTCTTACAGCCACCAAAGTTCCTAACATTTGTAAACTCATTTTGATTGAAAAATATGAACTTGTTGCCAAAATCACGTCAATGGCACCATGTGACATGTTATAATTAACTCTCTGCAAGAAGGACCAGTGGGGTCATCACCTAATTGATCAGTGTATTTTTACCCTGTTTGGCGGCTGATAAAGGTGGTTTGGTGGTTGATCGAAAACCAAAATTGTCAAGAGGCTCTTGTAGATGAAGATATCACCACCAGCATAAATAAAATACCTTTGTAATCATCAAGGTGAAAAATTCCAAGACAAGTTGCACAGCAACAGATACAAAACTGTTGGATTGTATATAATATTTCATTATTAACATTTCACATTGTGCATACATTGAATTATACCTCAAGGTGTGTTTAATTACAAATTCTAACTGGGTTAATTAATTACACTGAGTCAAGTGCACATTATTTTCATGCAGGTACACAATGAAATGAACATAACATTTTTTAAAAATCAAACTTTACAACAGATAAGTGAAAAGTCAATAACAAGATCTCACTAAAGCGTTAACAAATAATTCTATCATGAAAGTGCTGGATACTCTATTCTGATTGGCTGTTTTGTCAGACTCAGAGGGTATCAATTCACGTTTGAAGTTGCTCTGTTTACCCGATATCAGTTTACACTGTATTAATACATACATTGACTTCCGACTGTCCGACTGGTAACTTCAGAGTCGATATTCCGCTTGCAAGTGGGATTAATCTCTTTCCAAAAGGAATTCATTGTATTTGTTATCGTGTGTTTACACGGAGAGAGCAAATTGTTTTAATTTTATGTCGTATTTTGTACAAAATAAGAAGTTTGAGTGAAAAAATATCGTAAACTAAGCTTTCCGCTACTGGGCATGCAGCAGCATTCCAACGAATACGGCAACAAAACAATGACGTCATTTTGCAAGCGCTTCTGACGTCATAAACCCTACAACGACGTCATAGTGGTCTACTGATAGTCATCCATTTGCGTCATGAGGGGGTGGCGCAGTGTTTGTTTGCTATCAAAACAAGAAAAAAGACTTTTTAAACGATTCTTTCTTTACATTTGTACCTCATACTAGTACGAAACCATTTCGTGAACACGCAGTATTAGGTTTACCTTTGTTAACGGTTTAATTTAGGTTCAAAACTAAGACGCAAAATCCCCGATGCTGACGAGTTCATGTTTGTCTCCAGAAGTCGGAACATTTTACACTGTGCATTTCGCTATGAACGTTCAGTTTCAATTTAAGATTTACTCGCTATCCATCCAGTATAACATGTCTCTGATTTTCAAACACACTAGGTTTATCTCCTAAACTGCCAAGAACACCAAAAAGACATTTTTGATGCTGAAACGGGTGTCTACACATTAACAACAATAAATTACAATAAATAATCACAACAGAAATTTCCTTGTCAATATCCATAATTGAATATGTACTTTATACTTTAATATTATAAATATTATACTTTTTCTGTTTTTGGATTTTGTTTATGCTTCAAAATCGATAACGTAACTTGAACTTTTGAAATCAGCCACCGAAAAAGTCCTAATATGTGTTGACTATGTCACAAAATCTAAGGGGCTAGAAAAGAGGTGGTGTTACAAAAGTCAAAAATTTTGAGATTTTCTTGCAGTAAACAAGGTTATGCTTTTCAGCTTGGAAAAATCTACCTAGCAGGATTGAAGCGGTAACTTAAGCTAGCCGGGCTAGTAGTCTGCAAGCACCTTCACTCTCTAGGCCATTAAAGAGAAGGTGTAACGCATAATTCTGATTATTACAAATTATTTTCTGTATTTGTTTCACTAACACAAATCAAAAGAGTAAAAAAATGAGAAAATATACACTTTAATTCGACTACTAAGACACTTTTACTACCCCAGTTTAGAACAACCGCCTAATCAGACTGGGGAAAGCTTTGACAAAATTATTAAAGATATTATATCCCAGTTTTGTATCCGACTTCAATCCCCATTTCCATAAAGACAATACATTCAAGTAAATAAAACACCAAACAGAGTTTCGATGCGTCCTTTAATCAAAAAGATATAACGGTTCAAAGTGCATAGAAATTGGCCACCTCGAAAGCCCAATTAAAAAAGTCCCTAGAGTGGCCTGAGCTCTCCTTCGGCGGATGTGACGTAATAGACAGGACTCGCTCCGCGTTTGTTTGAAAACAAGTATATATCAATGCAGATATGGGTCGCATTCGTCTACGTTTTCATTGAGAATGAGACATGCCTTCTTCATGCGTTGCTGCCAACTGTACTAATAAGAAATCAGGAGACATTCAACTTCATCAGTTTCCGAAGGATCCTGTTCAATTCGCGAATTGGACAAAGTTTGTTAGTCAGAAAAGAGCGAAGTGGAGTCCCAATGACAGGTCTGTCATCTGCTCCGATCATTTCACGAGGACTGTTATGATCTTTCCTACGATTTCAAAACGGACTTTGGACTTGCCCCACAAAGGAAAAGACTCGTCAAAAATGCCGCACCAACAGTTAATAAACAGATAAAGATGAAAATAGGCCCGCTACCCGTCTGTCCAGCGAGATATGACAGTCAACCATATCGGAAGAGAAAACGGACGGAATACTTTGAGAAGAGGGAAGGAAAGAGGGTAAGGAATTTGAAAGATAGGCTAATTCAAAATTCTATCCAGGGGGAAGTGGGATAAATAATCATGAAACTTTTGGGGAGTTGACTTTAGTTGATGATTTTGCAGACGAATGTTGAGTTTTTATCTGCAGTATGAATTTATGACTTTTAAGATTAGTCGCAGAAATTATTAATTCAAACCCCAACAATTGTTTACATTTTTAGTATTTGATTACATATGGGGTTGAAAAATTCATCGAGTTGAACTAAATAGTTATTTAAAATGTTGGAGAGTATAATGAAATAAGGTGCATATATAGATAGATAGATAGATCTGAAAATGATACACAGTGACGGGTTTGTAGTTTGTTACATTACTAGTTTTGGGGTATATATATTTTTTGGTGCTGATTACTCTAAGGATACATACAAAAATGTGGGCACGTCGCTTATGTTTGTATGTTGACACTACAGTTTTGGTTATAACATTTATGAAAAATTAAAATTTCTTGCTACAGCTTCACTTTAGAAGCAACAAAAAGTAAAATTAAAGTCATAAAGCTGCCCCGGAGAAACATTTACCATTTTATGTAGCCTTACGGTGGATAATTTATAACCTATTTGATATTGATAAACATTGCAGTATGAAATAATATATTTAGTAATACAGATTTGTTAAAATTTTGTCATGTGTCACGTGTATTGACAAACCTAATTACCTTCATCAAGTTTCAATAAAGGCTGTTGATCATGTGTGAGGATAAAGTTAGATAACTAATCAGTGTCTTGTGTATTACCTTTTGGAAATGTGCCAGGTGCTGAGGTAATTAAGTTTATTGTTGAATTGCCATAATGTACAGGTGTGCGGCATTTCATGTAGACTGTTAGGTAATAACTTTATGACTATATTGTCTGGTGTGAAAAAGTAGTGTTAGGTAACTAAAAACCTCTCTCTGGTAAAATACCGGTACTAAAGTACCGAAAGGCTTAATATTTTCATTTTGTTGAAATACTTAAAACTGAAAAAGAAATTTCATATTTCCAAGCAAGCTTTAACTTACAATCAACAATAAATGTTGTGTTATTATTGACAATATTGGCCTACGTCACTCTAGATTAGTACCACACTCTTTATCTCAAACACTGACCATTAACTCACACAAAACAACAATAATCTGTATCCTTACTATGCAAAATACATTAGTACGTAAGTCTAAGTTTTTATGAAGGTGGCAAATCGCGAATCAGGAGGTAAATTTACTAAACACATAAAAAAATTGATCTTCATTATCAACTGGTTAATAAGCCCAAAAACAGCTGTTCGGAACCGTCGTATACTATTCCGAGATCCGGAAGTTGCCAAGAGCCAGTCCATCAAAAGCGAGATCTCATTGTTACAGTCATGCAAAGCAGAAACACAGAGTTACGATATTGAGTTGACACTATAAAATGGCACAAAGTAGTAACAAATATTCTACATATAAAATGGTCAATCGTCTACACAGGGGGATAGTCGATTTGTCTAGATGTTCAAACAAAAAACAGTCACAATGGCGGCAGATATCAGTTTGGGTTCACTCGATCGGCATTATCGGAGATTAACAACCCAAACAAATAACAAGTTAATTAATGTCAAACAGAATATGTCGATGTATTGATATTAATAGCTTTGGTGACTTAGGGGCTTTTCGTAAGTACAAGCAGTGAAAATATATTTATCATCAAAAACTTTTTTTTTTTTTTTTTTTTTTTTTTTTTTATTTATAGTTTTATTTCCAAGAATATATACATGTATCAATCACACAAGATAATTACATAAACAAAAAATGACATGATGACCAAAACTTAAAGAACACATCATTTCTATTTGAAATTTTGGCAGCACATTTAGTTATATAATAATAATCTCTGACTTTTGTTATTAAAGTTTGGAAGTCTGGCAGTCTCTTCTGTTTATAATCAAAAATAGTTTTTTTGAAAATCAGGATAATTATGTTTAATGGATCATTGTTTCTCTCCGGATAACCAATTAATATATTTGCTTTAGTGAAATGAATTTTAATTTGAGCTTTGTCTGAGAGCCAATCTTCCAGTTTTTCCCATAATGGTTTCACAAAAACACAATCCCAGAATAAATGTTGAACTGTATCTATTTTGTCTGAACAATAGTCGCATAGATTTGATTTTGTATATCCCATTTTGTATAAGCGAGTATTTGTTGGCAAGATATGGTGCAGGATTTTGTATTGGAACCATTGAATATTTGTATGGGAAGTGCATCTGAAAGGTATCATGTTGTATTTGGACCATGTTTCGACAGGAATGTTGCACTGTAATTCGAAATTCCACTTGTTAGTATGTTTGTTTTTGATGCATTGTTTCTCTGTGAGAATTGAATAATAATATCTGGATCCTTTGTTTTCTTTGCAGAGATGTTTTATAAAAAGAGGGAAAATTGGGGAATTTAACCTTTCCTTTACTGAGTATCCAGTTGATTTTATATATGTTTTTGTTGCTTGTATCAAGCCATAATATAGAATGAAGTTTGTGTTAATATCGTGTTGTTTGTTTAGGTCTTTCAGGTCTAGAAAGGAGCCATTTTTGTCAAAGAGATCATTTATAAAGTGAATTCCTTTCGAGTTCCAATCTGAGTAATGAATGGATTTATTTCCGATCATAATGTTGCGGTTATGCCAGATTGTTTGATTTAGAATGTCTGTTTCCGATTGAGGTGTAATATGTTTTATAAAGTCAAACCAGGATGAGACTAGGTCTATATAGAACGGGTTTCTGATGTTTGAGATGATTTCATTCTTCAAATGATAACAGTTTAATTCTAAGATGCTTAAGGAGTTTATTTTTGGTAAGTTTTGATCGATTAAGTTCGCCCAAAGTGTTGGCTTTTTATAGTAACGTCTCAGAACGGACAGTTTTTGGGCTTGGATTATCTCTTTTATCTTAGGAACTTTGAAACCTCCGTCTTTTGAACTACATATGGCCTGGCCTCTCTTTATTTTATCGGGTTTATTTTTCCATATGAATTTGAAGCATTTACTTTGAAAATCATTAATGATTATTTCCGGTGGGTCTGGGATTGTTGAAAAGAGGTGGTTTAGTTTTGGAAGAATAAGTGATTTTAGTACTGTGTTTCTGCCGAAAGGAGTGAGATTTCTGGCCGACCATAAGTTCATTATTGTTTGACATTTTAGGAGCTTTTCATCATAATTCATTTTGGTCATATCGTCAAGATCTAAACTAAAATGGATTCCCAGTAATGTAAATGAATCTTGGTCCCAATTTAATTTCCACTGAGGGCACAGCTTCATTCTAGAACGTTTCTTTGATCCCAACCACAAAATCCTAGTCTTGTCAACATTAACTTTCAATCCTGAGAAACGTGCAAATTGTTCTAGTGTTTGCATAACAGCATACAGACAACGCTCAGTGCCATCAAGCATACAGGTAGTGTCATCGGCAAATTGTGCCAATAGATACTCAATATTATCAATTTGTATGCCTTTTATATTTGGGTCATTTCTAATCATATTAGCTAATATTTCAACACATAATATAAACAAGTAAGGGGATAGGGGATCTCCCTGACGACATCCCCTTGAAATTTTGAAGAAATCAGAGCCAAATCCGTTAACCAATATGCAGGTTTCAATATCATTATAAAAAGTTTTCACCCAGTTTCTTATTGAGTTTCCGAAATTAAAGAATTGAAGGGTTTTATCTAGAAAAATCCAGTCCACAGTGTCAAAAGCCTTTTCAAAATCTATAAGAAGTAATAATCCAGGTATCTGATAGCTCTCTGTATATTCTATCAAGTCATATACAAGTCTTGTGATTTCACCAATATGTCCAAAACTGTGTTCCACAGGAGATATCGCTTGTGGAAGATCAAGCGATATCTCCTAGGAGATATCGTTTTGACAGTAGATTTAGAACAATGCCCCTCTGATGTCAAGTATATGACATCACAGTTGTTTTAAATCATCAAGTAATGCAATCAGAATGCTATGACGTCATAAACACTAAGACGTCACAATGCTATGACATCACCGCACTTGGAGTCTTAGGGCAGCACGGTGTTCAGAAATGATCATTCGTCATTCAATGTAATGAAAAATGATTTTGGATGATAAATAGAATCTCACTCTCGTGTCTTCTGATATCAAATATATCTACACGAGTTGATAAAAGTTACAAATATCCGAGGCTTGAAATCATTGCACAACTCAGAGAAAACCCTGATCTTGATGCAACCACCGCTAAGAGACGATCCTTAGAATTAAGGTGGATATTTAAGCTCCATTCCTTTCAACGAAATCATTGCACAACTCAGAGAAAACCCTGATCTTGATGCAACCACCGCTAAGAGACCAGGGCTACAGATAACTTTTTAGGTGTGAGTGTACATACACCTTGAATATAAAGTTGAAGAGTACTGAAACTTTTGGGGGTGTACTCACTACTTCAGTACTTGCAAAGTATGGACACTTCTGAATGTTGTTTATGAAGGTGTAAAGTGTAAAGTGTTATAATCAACCAATGAAATCGCCAATGTATTACCGACAGAAACTAGCGAAGCTGTACATAATTTTAGAAGTACATTTTACAAGGTATCAACAATCGATAATTGCATGTTTGTCAAATGAACCTGAACATGAAATTATTATATTCATGAATCAGAACATCCTTGATAAATTTAGAAATACGATACGCATGGAAATCAATGTCCAAGCGTAAACAGGCATGTATGTGCGTACATGATACGCATGGAATTTATTTTAGGGCCGTACTTAGTAATTTTATAGGCGTACATTACGCGTGTACGACCCTTATCTGTAGCCCTGGAGACGATCCTTAGAATTAAGCTCCATTCCTTTCAACCGCAGGGAATCAATGATAAGATTGTAGGCTGAAGTATCCAACTCGGTCTTCCTCTACTTCTCAGAAATACAGTTAATTGAATTTTCTTATATAAAGGCAATAATAAAGTTTTATATCATGTGTGCTGTCAGCAGTTACACCGTAATTAATTCCAGTCATATTTCAACTCCAAAAACTTTTGTCATGTCCGAATCATAGCTCAGCAGCGAGCTTTTGCTTTCAATGGAGTGCCTGTCTTCAAGTTTGCAATCTTGTCATTTGACACGTTGGATCCCAGGGGATGTTCCCAACCTTACCTGTATGAACCTGATCTATCGAGTGACAACGCTGATGTACCGAATATTCAAGATGATCGTTTAACAAGCACAAGCTGGTATTTGATTTGTTTCTACGCTTATTACATTCCATTTCAATGTAATTTTAAAAGGTTATCCAAATTAAAATGTGACAAAATCACCTTTAAAACGTCTTTAAAGAGCCACTCCGTGATTTTCATAACATATACTTTACATTTGATACAAACCTAAATGTCATATGTGGTGATCTGAACTTTCCATATCCAAAAGACAGATATATATGACAAATACTGGTTTTCCATGAAAATCTAAAAACAGCCTTATAAATGCACAGAGGTGTAGATATCACGTCCACTATACATGGATACTAGTTATATAACCTAACAAACCATATCAACTTCTAACTGCCCTCCTGACTGTTTTAGATAAGTCTCCAAAATTACGTTTGACTATTTGATGCACGCCACTGTCCGGTTTTCGATCACAATTGCGACGTTCAACCTTCATATTGTCACCGTACAAAACCAAGAAGCTTTAAAATGTGTCTTGTCAGTAACAGTCGATACTTGGTGGTCAAATGACACCATTCATTAAGTTTGGCATACATGAAACCCACAACTCACGGAGTGGCTCTTTAAGATGTATGAAATCTTAGTATATTAAAAGGTCATTGTACATACAATAATACAATGCAGTATATGCCAAGTTTATTGAAAATTCAGACATTCTTATTTCAATATCCATCGAATCGAAGGGGATCTGACAGAACTGATGAAGGAGAATATTCCCAGTTCTGGTGTTTGAACAGTAAGCAACAACGCAGATCGATGGCAAGTCTCTTTTGCACGGATATAGTAGGCAGAGTGCTCCATTATTGCATGCGTATATATAGTATGTAAGGCGGCCATGTTCTGTATATTTTGTCATCAACCTACTGCGTATGCGCATTATAGTTAAACTCGTTTATCGTAGTAGTGCATTTTTATGACTGGCGCACCAAGCAGGCAAAAATGTACGCACTTTAAACATTAATATCTTTTAAATCAAAGTACCTTTCTACAAGTAGTGGCTGTTTTTTTAATCTTATTTATTGTCTGTATGAATAATTTAAATTAACATTAAAAGGAAACCGGGATTTCAAGTTGTTTACCCAGCAGGCAATCTGACGTTATATCAACGTTGAAACAACGTCGTTTAGTAACGTTGAAATAACGTTGAAATTTGATTGGATTTGAAATTTGCGGCAACGTCAAAATCCGACGTGATTTCAACGTCGGTTCAACGTTGAAGCCAAGACGTTGTATTGACGTTGAAAAAACGTCACTTCAACGTCAAGTCTTGTTGATCAATCAGGTTGTGTTGTTTAGTTTCATTAGTTTACTTGAAGCTATGTAATAATTATCTATGAACGCATTCAACTTCAGTTCGTTCATAGGTCTCGGTGCAAGACTTTGATGTCTGCTCGTGAGAAATTATCCATTAAAAGAACATTATTTCACATGTGAGGGTATTACTGTTTATAGGAGACTGCAACGATTTAGACTAAAGTGTCACGAAAAAAATGTTTTTTAAAAATACGTAAATACCGTTTTGTAAAAACTACTAACTTTATTCAAATGGAAAAATTATGTTCTCAGTTGTGAACATAACTGAAAAAATAAAAACTGTTGAAAAATACCATATACCTTATTTATTCTAATTAGACATAGGACAGAGTTACTTCCCTTTATTGTGAAATTGAAAGAAATTAACTTTTATTTATCTAATTCCAATATCAATAATACTTTTAAATATCAATGATAGCTGTTTGTTTTTGCATTTTTTATTTCATTCTTTAAAACAATCCGTAACATATTTGATGTTATTAATAATAATGAAATTTCATAGAGTAATCACTTTTCAGTTTAAAGTTGTTCTGATGACGTTGAAACAACGTCAAAACACCAACCGAATTTCAACATCAGGGAACTAACGTTGTTCCGACGTCGAAAATTGGTTGATCGACGTCCTGACCTGAATTCAACCAAATTTCGACATCATTTCGACCTCAGATGCCTGCTGGGTAAGGGTCACTGGCCATGTGACTTTTCATATCTCCTGGATGGAATAGGTCGGGTCCAACCTTTAACGAGATATGTCCTTTATTCGTCATTAATACACTTTTATATATGGAAAAATGGTTCATTAAGAACACAATTTCTTTTTGGAAAATGACACATGAAATTGCCATTATATTAAGGCTTTCGTTTTAGGCTATGCCTACATGACAATACATTTAGGGGATGACAATATATAGAACTATATTCTAAGAAACAGGCCAATATGTGACAAGACATGAGTGAAGCTGAATATACCTGCTGGAGGGTGACCAGCTTTCAATTCAGAGTCCTCGTTTGGAGCAGCTGTATCGGACATTTCGGAAGCGAAGAGGAATATCTGCAATATTGGATGTAAACACGAGCACCTGTTTCGTGGACGATTTTTCTGGGTTAAACGTCACAACAGCAAGTGATGACGTAGAGCGCACCGGAAGTAGCTAAACCTTGATTGGAGGCGCTCTTACTTGTGAAAACATCAACAGTTAACAAAGTTGCTTTCAAGTTGTGAACATGGAGTCACTTGATACCGAAGAAAGGCGTAAAATAGCTGATATGGTTAAAATGAAAAAAGATGGGTGAGCTGGGTTATGTCGGAATAAATCGTCTAGTCAGGCAGTGGTCCTGGGATGCAAGAATTCGTACCCAAAACGAACTCGTACTCACAAATCTTCATGACCAAAATTGGGGGTGAAATCGTGCCCACTTTTTATAAAAACTAATAGTACGAATATTTGATAAATTATGTCTTATCAGTTTATCCATTTTCAGAAATAGTGTGATCATTACTGACAGTAAATTGTCCAAATAACAAGCTGAAGGCCATGCTTAAATAACTGATGACATTTTCAACTTTCTTTTTCTTTGGAGTTGTTTGCATTCGTTTTGGGAGCTGCTTTTACTTTCATTGAAATTGTTTTCATTTTCTTTGGAGTTACTTTCATTATCTTATTTGGCTAATCAGTCTTTATTGCATTTTGCGATTTCAATAAATAAATGTTGTTTATTTTCACTGAAATCCAAAGAAATGGTAGTTGAAATCTTTTGTTTGATTTCTTAACATTTGTTGTTGTTCATCTGCTGAAGAAAATTTCTTCATACTGTTTAGCTGCCATATACAAAGAAACAACAGTTTGGTGGCCTCAAATGCTCTTTTGCACCGTAAGCAAGATTTGTCTGTGAAATACTATTTCCTGAATTTTTTGAGTTTCTTTAAAAAAATAATTATTTCCCAAAAAATAAGTATTATACATATATTTTCAGCTATTTCAAACCAATATTCAGGTCGTTGATTAGGCTGATATATATTCTTGAAATACAAAGTCTATATCTATAGTAATTATAAGTATAAATATAGTCGCAAGCGACGACAAACGGATTCAGCGCTTTAATTGAATATTCATCACGCACATTGTGATGTTAGCAATCATCCCTGAAATTTTCATGAAAATTGGCTGAAGCATTTAGCTACAACAGCATGTTTCATCTGACCTAATGTGTGATTATTGCAAAGAAGTTGATAATGTGAAAACACTATGCTACTCAATCAATTGCAATCATCTTATGTTACCAATCAAAAACCTGAGTGAAACTAAATTCGTATCAGGTCATATATCACCAATATCGTAATATATAAGATATAGTTGAATCAATACAATTTTAGTTCATAGATAATGAAACAGAGGAATTGTAACAAATATGCTTATGTTGCGGGTTAAGTGCTTTAGTTAAAACAATTACTTTAATAACTCCATGTTTTACACTTTACAAATCATCATTTACTACAAGTCTGATCATTTCAGAATATGTGCTGTTTTTGCTCCTTACTGAATTGTGCTCATGCTGTTTCATATAGTGCTCCTATTTGTCACGCTGAACATGATACTTGAAATCGACCGACTTTGACGGCCTGTATCTCAGTTGTTATGAACACGATTGAATTAAATGTTAATATTCTTGAAAGTATATTCTTTCGTCTGTCTTTTGAGGTAGTACACAACGTTGTATGGTTTGTTGTTTGTTAGCTACGACGTTACAAGAATACACTGTAAACGTCTGGTTTTGTGAATTTGCAAACTTTGACCTTCACTCATGACCGGAAATGACTGTTCGCGATCTATTTTATTCTTGATTCTTGAAGACCTTGGTCATATCTACCTCTCATGCAAAATTCATGAAATTCGACGGGTAGGTATTTGAGTTATCTGCCCTTGAAGTTTGCGATTTTTGAAAATTTTGAAAATTGGAATGGTCGCTGTGGAAAAAGTATTGTGAATTTTTAGATTCTGAGACAATGTAGTTATAGGCCAATGCTTTAACTACTTATCATGTAAATATCGGATCTCTACTGCAAGTATTAGCAGAGTGGTGATCCCTCAAATGTGCATGGGGTCGTGAACTTGCAAAAAGTGTGAAAATTCAAGATGGCGCCGAAATCACGTGACTTACGAATTCGCCATGATTTACTTTTTTGCTTGCAATTTAATTGCGCATCTTTTGAAACAAGTTTCAAGTCTGTAAGTCAATTTTGAAAAATTTTCCAATGTTAATTTTCAAAACTTTGAGTGGCACTGAGCCTTTAATGCAATGTCCGAATTGGCTGAAAAGTTTCATGTCGCGAGTTCCTTGTAAGGGCTATAAGCTCGTAAAGTTTGGTTGTTATCGAGACAGTAGTTTTGGCTGAATTTTGTTCACAAAAATCGTGGAATAATAATAATAATAAAAATAATAATAAACACGCCAATAACAATAAGGATTCAGCATTTCTGCTGAATCATTAATAACAATTCACTTAAAATGACACAAAGTATGTTTGATGATTTTTTCTGTGACTGACATAAGAGCCAAAATACTTTATGTGCTCAGTGGAGTTCAAATCGCTTTACTAAAGTTTCATATTTATCGCTAAAATGCTTTAAGTACGATATTTTCTTTTTTCAAACATTTATGAAAAACAGCAATATAAATGTCAGAAAGTTGGAATTCCGCGTCCAATTAACATATATGCATATTACCGCTAGTTTAATGACCTACTAAACACTACCAATCAATATTGCCTTTGTGTCTTCTGTAAATCAGTTTTTAAAATAACGTTTGCGTCATTGACCCGCGCCATTGTCCGGTTTTCGATCACAAATCAGAACTTTAACCTGTTTCTTGTCACTATACTGAATATATAAGCACTTAGATGCTGATTTTCATAACAAAACAACTCCAACTATGAAGTTTGACATATTTGACTCCAACAACATTGTCTGTGGCCCTTCAAAGTAATGAGTGTGGTACAGATATTTATAGCAAATGAATTGAAATTCCTAATTGTGCTGTCTTTAGGTAGCTGATGGGGGTAATCATAGATACACAAAATCTATGTTAAAAATATTTCAAATATCTCTTTGGAATGTTGGTTTTCTATTTACATTTTGAAATATTATTAATCAATCTTTGATTGTTATGTTCTTTTTATCTCTAGAATAGAAAGTAAATAATTTAAGCAACATTTTTTTTCAAGATGTCTTATTAAGATAAAAAAAAAGTTTACAATAGAGGGCTATTTGAGCAGTTTTGTTAAAATTATACATTTGTAAAAAAAATATATGTAGAAGTCTATTTATAGCTAGAAAATAACTTGGTAAACATTTTTTGTTTCATAAGAAAAAAATAATTTTTAACAGATGCCCTAAATATGACCGATAGTGTTTTTGACCTTAAAAGCTTGCCATAAAAGGACCTAAGTCTGTGTGCTAACAAATGTTCTGTGAAACGTCACTTCTATGTTATTTTTAGAAATATAAATATGCAGACGACCTTTTGCAGGTCGATCGATTAACCTTGGAGAAGTAACAAAAAAGGATTTCATCAGTCGGTCCTACTATTTTCAAAGTGATCCAGGATACCTTAGTAATCTGAATAGTGAACTAGACATATGATCAAACATGACATTACCTGCGTAAGTTATTTTCATTATTTGCATTAGTAATTTTTTTCTTATTTTTCCATATTTTATGGTACAGGCAAAGACATTTTAGAAAAAAACAAATGCAAAACAAATAACACCATTGGTCTCAAACAATTAATGTTACATCTATAAATGTACTGTTTGACTATTAAAATGATTGAACTAACAGGATTATTGATTTTTCCTTTCATTCTCTAAATGATTATTTTATGTGTAAAATCTACTGTTAACTATATAGAGTTTAACCATGATTCTATTTCATTCCATAATCTAAAAATAGGTTCACATGCCCATAACATATGGTTGATTGTTTCTGATGACATATATCCAATTTTATAGAGACATTTATTTGGTTGAATATTGTGAATAATACTATATATATCACAACAAATTCAAGTGTGTGCTTCTCATACATCTTTTGCCAGTGAAATTAAAAAATTTCAAATCATGTTTTTCAAGATCACTTTGCAGAATGTTTTCCCATTTTGAATACAGGGCTCGATCCAGATAAGATGCGTATCTGCGTAAAATATGCATTGGTAATTCACATATACGCATTGAAAATTAAATTCATGAGTGACAGATACGCACAACATTCCCAGAATACTAGTAAGATATTTGTTTACAGGAGTGATCGTGACTTGTCAAAACAAAGTTTCATTTCTACATGTATGATCCTTACAGCTCAAATCGTAGCCAACTTGATGCCAACCTGTATGAAAACAAATATTACTGAGTGTGTATTGCATCAAAGAGAAATCACTAATTTATTTACAGATTAGACATGTTAATAATATATTCAACGACAAACATTGAAAAAGATGCTTACTTGGAATGAGGATTGGAAACGATAGACCTTGAAATACTCCTAGTTTTTTTCATTTGGTAATTTTACTCTTCAATTTTCATTTTTGGAGTGAAATACCCCTGAGTCCAAATAATTATCTGGAGCTCTGTGAATAGCATTGCAGGGGAAACAATTTAGTTAGAGTTCAGAAGAGAGGCATACACTTTTTTACCCCCAATAATGGCAGCAATCTTTGATACATTAAGTGGATTTATAGATAGGATCAAACAATTTCTTCTTGAATTAAGTTATGTTAAGTGATCAGATATATGCCATTATGGCTCTCTTAACTGATATATGTATAAGTTAAAAAGTTAGTCTTGATAGAAAACATGGTGGAAAATTCTTCATAAGTCAACAATCTGCGGTCATCATGAAGCATATCAGCAACAACGCCACCTGTCTCATTATCTTTCTTACATTTGACATCTTTGTCACCCCATGCTGTGGGGTTAAGATTATTACATCTCTTTTGACCTTATCCGGTTTGTTTTTCCATATCAAATTTAAACATTTTTCTACAGTCTTTCAATAATGCTTTTTTTTTTTAGACTGGGTAAGGATGAGAATAGATGGTTAAGCTTTGTTAATATGAGTGATTTAAGTAGTGTTTCTTTCATATGGGGTTAAGGTAGTTGCTGACCAGATGTTCATTTGCTTGTGAATCAGGGAGAGCTTTTCTTTGTAGTTAATTTCAGCCATTTTCTCGGGATTGATGTCAAAATGTATTTAAAAAAGAATGAAATTTTTTGTGACCAATCCAATTTCCATTCTTTGCATGTCTTATATCAAGATCTTTATTTGGAATCTATCCATACCAGTTTTGTTTTATCTACATAGACTTTTAAACAGGCAACAAATTCTAAAGTTTCAATGCTGAATAAAGGATTTAAACCTTTTTCTGATCCATCAGAAAAGGGAGAGTTGTATCATCTGCAAACTGTGAAAGATGATACAGTGCCTTTATTTCAAAGTTGATTTAACCTTTGTTTTCGTTGTTTCGAATCATAATACCTAAGATTTCTACACATAAAAGTAATTCATACGGAGCTAATGAGTCCCTTGAGTGGCCAATGTCATTAGAATGAAATCTAAATTGCTTCACCAAGGCTCAATAACTTGAGCCGTCACCTTAACTTGTTAGATCATTTGAATCGGCCAATCAGTGAGTTCCCCCCATATGCTAGGGTGCAGGCAAGCTAGATTTTACAACAATGATCTTTAGCCGTCAGAAAAGAAAAATGTATGAGTGTTATTTAAATAAGGAGCTGCTGCCTTATCTGAAGGAATTATTTTGTGTTGCTTTAGACTTCCACTGGTCCGATTGGTTGGTCAATGAAATAAAGAGGTCAAACTGGAGTCAAAGGTGAACCTGACGGTTTGAGTAATTGGGCCTTGTGAGATCAATAATCTGCCTAACGAAGTGCAGCAATATTAGATCTTATTTCAATGATACAGCCTTGGTGGCATACCCGACTCACTTGATAGAGATTAGATGCAAATCTGTTAACCAACACCCTTGATTCAATATCATAGCAGAATGTTTCTATCCAATATGAAATACTATGTCCAAGATTAAAAAATCTCAAGACTTTGCAGAGGTAGTTTCTGTCTACCGAATCAATTAATTAAAATCAATTTGAAGTAGCAAGCCTGGTATCTGACAAGGTTTAGTATGCTCCATTTGATCATAAATAAGTCCCGTTACCTTGCCAATGTATTGTATAATCCTGGGTAATAAACATACATAGTCTAAATTTGGTTTAAGGGATCATTGAGGGATTTGAGGTACAAAAACAGTCTTATACCATGCACTTCAATGACAGCTTGAAGTCTTCGCCTAATACCCGTCACAAGACGTCGAAATTGCTCTTGTGGCAATTGCTGCCACTCCTCGTGTAATGCCATTTCCATTTCATGCAAGTTCTGTGGAAAAGGATCCCTGCGTTGTACCTGTCGGCTCAAAATCTCCCAAATATGTGCAAGTGGAAAACCCTGATCCTGCCGTCCACAGAGTGAAGAACAAACTTGCTTTCGTCTGACCAGTGAACCTTCTTCCATGATCTTAAATTCCACCCAAATCTTTCTCTACACCATGCCAGACGCAACTGCTTGTGGTTGTTACTGAGTTTCGGTCGCTTGATTACTCTTCTGAACTTCAATCCTGCGGCCATGAGTTGATTTCTAACAGTTTGGTGACTGAAAAGACAGTGTGGAAGCGATTGGTGTTTAGGTTTGTAGTGGAAGCGAAACAATACTTCTTATGAGCCTAAGCAATGGTCTATCCTCTCTCACAGAATTGTTGCATGGACTGTCTGAAGGTGTGCGATTCTTCACGTTATTGGTTCGTGCATGTTTTCTGGCTAAATGATATATTCATATTACATAGAATGTCCAGTTCTTCTTGCAATTTCTTTAAAAGAAAGACCAGCTCCGAGAAGACCAATAATCTGTCACTTGACAGCCTTTGACATTCTAGCACCCTACATACTGGGTTACAATGGCTTTAACGGCTTGTATACACATTTATATAACCGAAATTGATCATGAACCCATACTGCAAATTTGGAAATAGTGGAGAGCAAAGTGCACGTGCAGCTCGTTGGGTTTGGATGAAGAACAAAACAAACCTACTACATAGCAGATTCATGGTTAATAACAAAATTAACAGGGGTTTGGTATGTGCCAAAATAACTACCGGTAAACTCTATTGGGGGTGCAACACTTATTTTACTGTTTACTCTGTTGGTAATGTGTCGTGGCACTAACTTTATATGAAGTATTTAGTAGGGGGATGGGATACCAGTTTTTCATAAATTACTTAGGTTTATTAGGTTTAGGAGTGCACATTATTTTTTTCATTTTTTAAAAGCGAAAGTTACCTTACTGATCTCTAGATCTCTGTTGACAAATTTCAAGCGATACAATGAGTATAACAAATTCAAAGATGAAAAATTAATTAGTTTATTGATATTGACTATTATCCATGCTGATGTAATACGCAAGACAGGAAACCCTAGGAAATGACATCACATTCACTAGTGCAGGCTCATCATACGAGTTATTAAGTGTGAATCATAATTACATTGACTTCTCGTGATATTTATACTCATTCTGTGTCTTATTAAAAGTTCAATCCATTTCTAAATTTCTTTGGTCAGATTTATTTTCTACTCATACAATGTCATTATTTCATTAAGCTGAATAAAAGTCTGTGATAGAAATGACAATACAGTGTCCAGTCACTGTCTTGAAAACATTCACTGGTACATACTAAGTTAGACATTCTGTTGCCGACAGTAATAGCATAGTAACCAGCAGTCAGACAGTTAGGTCACTAGTTGTTTTGTGTCACATTTCACCAGACATTCCATTTTTCTGACACTACGTGTTAATTGTGTCACAGTACACAAATGTATCAATATATTTTTACTGCTGATAGTTTACATGGCAGAGTGTATCGATTCCAAACCATATTAATCTCTTCTTTAAGTGACACAGAGTGTGTTTCATGATTTTTTATGCGGCCTTAGTAAGATCCAAAATTCCTTATGCCCTGATGAGGTTAAAATTGCCTTCCTAAACTAAAATCTTATCTCTAAAATACAAAATTATGATAATTTGTTGTTTTGACTGATAATCGGAAAACAGCTCTGTGAATGTTGAGAATTTGAATTATGTTTCCAATAAACATGTTTATTAGTTTACCGACTTTCTGAACACTATCAACCAATGTTTGTCTTTGTGTGTGCTATAAACAAGTTTCTGAAATTACGTTTGAATTATGGCGTGCGCCACTGTCTGGTTTTCGATCACAAATCTAGACTTTAACCGATTTATTGTCACTATACTGAACTGAGGCATTAGGATTCTGATTTTCTGAAAGAACCACTACTTCTAAATAAAATATGGAGCATGGGGGTGTAGTGGTCAGCGCGCTGGCCTCTCACACAAACATTTTTGACCTTGGCTTTACACTGTGTTGTGTCCTTGGACATGGCACTTCATCCACATTGCACCCAGCTGTACAATTGGGTACCTGAATACAGGATGTATGGACTTATATGGTCGCGCGAAGCACTTAGTAGCTGTAGGAGAGTTGCAGTGCAGTTGCAATTTCAAGCAATTTTGTAATTTTTAAGATATTTTTCAGAATTGTATGTTTTGAACTTTTGTCATTTTCTAAGGATAGAATTTGTCAGACAGTTTGCTAAAAACTATTCAAACGATTCTTTTCAAATATAGTACATGTATTCTAACCTCTTAGGACAATTGCAGTGTTTTTTTTGTATTTTACAGATTGTTATGTCCTGTATTCATTATTTATTACTTATTTGTGGTCATGCTTACGGTAAGGATCTGTCCAACCAACCGTTGCATTTGTATGTTGCAGGTGATATTGTTATTTCTTTTGTTTCCGTTGTAAACTTCAGTGTTGGGTCTGGGTTTTGAAATGAAATTTACACTGATCCATAGAAATAGATTACAGACATGTGATTGTAGTCTGATGTCAAAGTTATGGAAAATTTCTAGTAATTCAGTTAGTCAGGAGTACACGATCATGGGTAAGATCTGATGACCCTTTTTTCAGGGTATGAATACCTGGATGGTTTTTTAAAATGACAAACCAGCAATGATTATTCCTAAGTTACTTTCCTTGTTTCGTTTCTTTTATATTGTTTGAGTCTATCTGCAAAGGAGACAGTTTTTCTCACAAACTGTTTAAGATAGGATAACCAAATGTGGTGGATGGCTTCACGGTATCAATACCTTGGGGGAGTTTGAAAATGATAAGCTAGCAAAAGTTATTCCCAAGTTACTTTCCTTGACCCGTTACTTGGATATTGTTGAGACTCTCTGCAAAGGGGACAGCCTTTTCAGATGATGTTTATGATTGGATAACCTTCAGGGTATCAGTAACTTGATGCAACCCTAAATTGTATAGCTTGCAATAACCTTTTCTGGAGTAATTGCCCTTGTTCCCTTTTTTTTCTGAGTTGCTGATGACGTCTTTTGTTTTAAATCTTTGAAGTTTGACATTAATTCAATATATGTGTAATAAGGACAGCATGAAGTCATAGGCATCAAGTTTCACTGTGGAAGATCCAATAGAGAAGTGAATCAAAGTCAAAGAGTTAATTGTACTTAGGGAGTCTGGCCCTCATGCATGAATACATCTACAATAATTGACATGAATCTTCATTTCAGTGGAAGAGTGACAAGGCTTCCTTCACTTTACTTATTTTTGGATATTAAAAGCGACTGCAATGTCCCTTGCAAAAGTATTTTATAGAAGATAACATATAGATTTGGTTGATGGAGGTTATTCCCCCCCTTCATAACTGTAATTTAACATAGTCGGAATAGTAAGTTTGATTGATATCAAGAGGTTAACCACACCCATTTAGAGAACCCCTGTCATGCTGCAGATGGCATTAGGACGTCATTGTTGCTCATGTGAGTCATGTCATTGTACTCAAACCTACATACATACATACATACATACATACATACATACATACATAAAATACTTATATAGTGCTAAAACCAGAAAACTGCCCTGACGCCCTGTAATGAACACATGAAAGTGTCAGGTAGTCAATCAAATAACATATTAAAAAAGTGTGTTTTAAGTCCGGATTTAAATTTCATAAGTTCATCTATGTCTCTAAGGTTTTTAGGAAGGTGATTCCATACAGAAGGGCCGGAGACTTGAAATGTGCAATCACCAAATCTTCTTCAAACAAAATCTGTTGCACGCTTCGGGACCACAATCAATTAATTTTAGTGATAGTTTATTTAATTTTCTAAGGATTTAACTGGCTCATCCAACCTTGACCTTTACTGTCAATACAACAACAAAATAAAAAACTGTGGGGTACAAATAAACGTTTAAATGTTTAAGAGCAGATTTAAGGGTACAGAAGTGACTGGTCTGGAAAAAGAAAGGTGATGGAAGATGGAAGTCCTCCCGGCACACGCTTGTCTGTAATCAAGCAAGCAAGTTCATCTAAAGGGGGTACCGTATTTCCTCGAATACAACCCAGGGTTCTATTTCACTCAGCACCCCCTTAACCCCCGGGTTGTAATCGAGGCCCGGGTTCTATTTTTTCAGACCTGAAATGGCATTACAAAATCTATTGCAAGAGTGAGAAAGTGGCATTCTATATCTCAAACTGTGTCTAACTCATGAAATGGTTTTATGATATAGGAATTTCACAATACTTATTTCTAATTGCAGGGGAAATGGTGGCAGTATGGATTGGATGTACTCAAGCAAGAAGGATAATACCGAGGATTACTTACTGGGGAAAAAAATTGATAAGCATTTTGAGAAAGGAAATGAGACTCCACCAAAGGAAGGTGAGTAATGCTGGTATTGAAACAAGTGGCCACCTGTTATGAAACAGAAAAATTTGGAGAAAGCTGAAGTTAGTGTCCTTAGAGCCCATGTGCATCTGTCTGGCCTTCCACAATAACTCTCGTCTGATTCTTGTCTCCAATCATTCAATACTGATGGAAACATTCATCTCAATGGAAAATATAAATGTTCTCTCAATAGTTTGGGTTTTGGAGTTCAAGTGACAAATTGTATGAAATCTGTAATGAGTCCTAAAGGAAAAAGGGCGGCGCTAGACGGGGCCAACCGAAGTTGGGAAAAACTAAGAGCAAGGGAGAACCGTTCACAACACACGGAGCTATCCGCCAAGAGTACCAGAATGATATTGTTACATGTTTCAAAGTCAGATAATGATGAAGGAGTCAACCGACTCAGAAACATGTATACATCGTATGCACAGTTTTCTCTCTCAAGCCCTCATTCTAAACAAGAGAGGTAGTTCCATCATCAATTCCTAAACAACCTCTGTCATAATACGAAAGTTTTTCGGTCTAGAAATGCAGAAGCCTGATTGGATGCAATCAAAGTTAGTTGTGCAGTTAGCGACGCCATTTCAAAAGTTACCATTCAAATCGCTTAAGTTATTTCTGTAAGCTTTCAAAATGCTAAACTTTATTCCAATATGCATCTTGCACTTTGAATCATCTTTACAGAACAAACGTCTCATTTAGCAACTGCATCTTTGCTTAGGCATGTGTGACAACAAATTTGTAACATAGGCAACATACATTCAGTGTTTTTATCGGCTGAAACATTCAAGGTAGTTTTTGTTGCAATATTTTGCCGTTAGGGGAAACTGCCCAAACCTCGAGAAGAGTTCTTATCATAACAGAGGTTGTATGGAGCTACCTCTGTGGGGAGAGAACGGCAAGCCCTGTGAACTGAATCCTTGGGCGGATTTCAATAAGGGTTGGATCAATAGCCCAAAATTAAATAAATAGAGTCTTCAATTCGATATGAAGGAAGATTTTCAAGTGTAACATCTCTTTCATTGCCTGTGTAGTATTATACAAGAAAAGATATCTGTAATAATCTTTCAGACGACATATTTGGAGAGCGGATCCGAGCAAACATCGCACTCGATATGCAGGCCAAGATGAGGGAGGATCCTCTTTACTCCATCAAGTAAGTTGCTGCCTCAAGTCACCAAACTTACCTCATCTCGCCTCATCTCACCTCATCTCATCTCATCTCATCTCACCTTCTCTCACCTTACCTCACCTCATCTCATCTCACCCACATCCACCTCATCACACCTCGTATCCCCTCATCACATAACACCTCACTTCATTTCTTTATCTCAACTCATCTTGCCTCAACTAACCTTATTACACCTCATATCACCTCAACTTATCTCGTCACACCTCAACTTATCTCGTCACACCCTCAAGCAAACCCTCTTTACCTCATCCGACTCATCATTTCACCTTATCTCACTTCACACATCTCACATCATCCAAACTCAACCAACCTCTCCATCAAATTAACTCCTTTCACACCAACTCTAGAGCAAACAATCTGCTCCTTTCACCTCACATCCCCCCTCACCTTATCCCCAAAACATCTCTTGCATTATGACCTAAATGTTCTCACAGTATCACCTCAATCTTTCCAGACATACTGAATATTGTCAGATGTGTTTTTAATTGATACAAAATCAACCCTTAAGATGCGGGTCAGGAATATTCCCGGATGATATTAGCTTTGCCCACATGATCTCTTGGGGAGATACGAGGAGCTCACCTAGTTTTTCTCACGCTAACTCATTACCCCTGTGGTTTTCAGTAGCAAATCCTGGAAATTTATTGCAAACCAGTGGTCTCAGTTCAATGCTTATACATTCATTCCGGCTGCCGCTAAACCATTGGTGTTCGAAATAATGCGGGTACATGCTCCGAAAGTAATGCAGACATTGATAATGTCTATCGTACCGAAAATTAACATTACAATCACTTAATTTTCCCCACTGCCCGCCGCACGATTTTTATGTACCTTTCTTTTGCAATAAATTCAATGATTGGTGCGCAAATAAATAAATGCACAACAAGTGCTGTAAAGAACAACTTTTGCACTTCGCATCTCTGTTAGTGCCGCAAATAGGGAAACTTTGGCACTTGATATCTCCGTAACCAAATGATGCATTCCAAATACATTTATATCATTGTCAAGATTAATAAATTGTCTTCAATTGGATATATAATATGTATATGCGCTAAAACAAATAGCGATGACGCTCATCAGAGTCACTGGACTGTTCAGAAACAGTTAATATACCTTGTGCAATGTTTCTTATTTCCATATCACTATCCGTGTCACTTTCACTATCACTCTCATCAGTAGACTCCATGTCAGAAGCTTCATCAGCATGGACCTTGTTGATGAAGTTGTTGTCACTTGACGTTGACAGTCCTTCCAAACTCCTAGTCTTTGGCCTCCTGGCCTTTGACATCATTCATATCAATCTGTAATTTAACTGAAAAGAATTTGGGCATATGGAAGTTATGATATCAGCAAGTTATCACTTATACAGACAAATTTAATGTGAACTTAATGGACATTCAATTGCCACATTTTGTGAGTCTCTGAAACATATTTGCCTTTCTGTGGTGATGATGCCATCGCTTAGACTAAAAAAGACATCAATAACTCAACAACAATAACTAAAAATATAAACCCCTAAGTTCTGTCTCAGGAGATTTCACTGGTTTATAAAACTCAATAATTGAACACACAAGAAACAGTGTTTCCTTCATAATATTCTATGTCATAGAAGTAGTGCTAGTGATGTGAGATTGTGATGTCATATGTAGTTGTGTTACCGACTTGGTAAACTATTGGCACTGGAGGTGGAGAGGCCGGCAGTGACAGAAACAATTAATTCCTATGGCTAAGTACGTTCTAGTGACTTGATCTTTCTAACTTTATTATTAGAATTGTTTATTTAGAAATAGATAAATCTAAATATTTATGTAGAGTAGTTTTAAAGGCAAACTAATGTAGTTTTAGGTGGGAAGGTCCTTGGTTATTAGAGACTCTGGGCCCATTCTCGACAATTCAGTAAGAAAGGTAAATATTAAATCTAGTATGTTTTAAGAAGAGAATTGTAATGCTAACGCCAGATGTTAAGGAATCGAACATTAAGCAGGTATATTATTTTATACTGGAAGTAATGTTCAAACTACACATTAAAACACTGACTTGGTTTTAAAAGTAAATATATAAAAGAGTGGTTCCTAATTATTAGAGACTATGGGGCCTCTCTTACCGAATTGTTAACAGATAAGACACAAAGACAATGAACATTAAATGTGAGCATAAATCTTCAAAAGGAACATGTAAGTCTTTTGGTGTAGAACGGTGCCTGGCGCTGGAGGTGTACATTTTCCCAATGACCTGTTGGCGGTGCCCGACGCAAAATCCCCTGACTCAAAAAAGACATCAATAACTCAATGAATTTAAACCCCAAATTTTTTTCACCTATGATTTTCATGGTTTACAAAAACTCTATAATTGAACACTAAAGAAACAGCGTTTCCTTCATGATTTTTTTACTTATTACATTTTACTTACAACATTTTTGCGGCGATTGATGTATCTTTATTTCTGTGAGGGCATATACAAAATGTATATCAAATTGAAGAGAATTTTCTGCTCTTCACATTGATATCAATCGTTGTAGAGCATACCACTTGGTTACGGAAATACGAAGTACGAAAGTTGCCAAATTTGCTGCACTTCTTGTGCCCTTAATTTTTGTGTGCGCATGTATGATCAATATATGGAATTGAAGAGAATTGTTTCTTCTTTATTTTGATAAATTTATGAAAATCTGCCAAAAGGTATAGAAGATATTGCAAAAGCTGTAGGAATGTATCATTTTTTTAAGTAGAAATAAAGTGCCAAAATTGCTCTATTTGCGACTCTTACTGTGTCAATATTATTTTATGTGAATGAACATATTTTATATAGAGATGAAGCAATTTTTTCTGGGATTCGCTAGACACAATTGCGTTAATTAGTAAATGCTTCAGATTATAAGTCCGGCTGAGGGTAACTGCGGCGTAGTTTAATTTCATCCCGGACCATTCCGTAAACCGCGGCTTGAGGGTTAAGTTTTGGGGTCTAAATAATAACCTCTATCGATATTTCATGAACCACTGAACCCAGAGTCTTAAAATTTGGTATCACACTTCAGTAGATGAATACCCAGACACCAGTCGAATTGGGTGACCTTTTCCAAGGTCACTCGATACTTTGGCCAGTTTTTTAAATGTTGTTAGCACAATATCTCATGAACCCCTGCACCCAAAGTCTTCAATTTTGTTGGAACATTTTTCTTATTTGTAACAAGACAAACTAACAGCTTTGACTTATACTTCATGTATTTAGGCAACACTTATCTAATATTTCTTTGTGTTTTCTATAGCTTATTAATGACTTTTTCAAGAATAAGTCAACCCACATGACAGGTTTGTGGTCATGTTGACACTTAACTTTCTAGCATTGTAATGATCACAAGATCGAGGTCCTGAGTTCATGCTGTTGACCATCTCAACATTGGTTACTTGTTTTATAAGGATAATTAGAATTATGTCAAACATGAAAAGCTCACTTGTCTGTAGAAACTCTGATGTGTGTCCATCATTTGAACTCTTTTCTTTATTGTGGTGGAGGACATGTATGTGACAAATACTGGTTGATTAGCATGTTTGAGTTGGTAAATTGTGAAAAGTCTGCGTTCAGAAACAGTGGTTCAATTTCATCAAGTTGTGTTTAGGCTTTGTATTATCTTGCAATCTTTCACATCCAAAGCCTGATGAGCTACAGAGCCAGTGGTACAATTTGTCTATCCTTCTTAAGCAAGGTTCTGAAAACCAACTGTATTAATTGTATAAGAATGGTGGGTGCTGCTAAATAGCCCAATGTTTAATATACATTGTCTGTAACAGAAAGCGTGAGGAGGAATCCCGGAAGAAGATACTTCACAATCCAGTCCGCATGAAAGAGTTACAGCATATGGTGAGTTCAGATTGACATTGCCTTTGTATTAGTTGGTATAGGTTATACCATTTCTGACAACCACCTGCTATTATTTCTTTTGATCTATTCATGATTCATTTACCTGGAACGTTCTGCATTTACATACAAAAGACCATTCTGCATGTATTTTCAGTAAAATTATTCAAAACTAATATAGACTTATTAGAACTGATAGTGATTAAAAAACTTGCATTAATTCCAAATTATTACAGTGAAAGAAATCATTATTGCTTCCATTTTTTTATCTTTCATATCAAATATTTTGCATTTTCATTGTATATTACATCATTAAATAAATGAGAGACTAATGTTGACAACAGCCGCTGACCAGTGGTTATTTGTCTTAGCCTTACGTCCAGTGAATGAATGGTAACTGCTAACATGATTGGATAGCTTTTCAGTGATTAGTCAAACACCATACAGCTAGCTGTTGTCATTTAGGTTTCCTCAAACACCTTGCGATTTGCTTATCAAAACAACTGACACACTCTTGTGGACATTAAAACAAACGAAGATTACAAACAAATTAAGAAGCTTTATAAGTCAGTAATTTTTAGTTCACAATAACTGCATATAAGATCGAGGTTTACTTGTACAATGTACGCAATGGGTAAGAAATAAGCGGTACATCTTAAAATTTATCAGTAAAAAACGGTAATTACTGTTTAATGGGAACACTGTCACCTCACCTTACCAAAAGGTGAAGGTTCACCATAAACTTCATATGAGTATTCATTGCCTATTTTTAGCAACACACACTGGGTTTAATGTTCATCACATAATTTTCATCCCACAGTCTGGTTTCTTACAAATACTCTTCGACATAAGGTCATATTTTGCTAAAGTAAAACCAGCATATCAGTGATCAAACCATAGTAAATTACTAATTTGTCCATTTGTAAATTGAATTAATTGGAAATTGGATGACACAGATGTGTACATGGCAACTTCCCTTTAGTCTTCAGTCATGTTATATTATGACAGTTTTAATCATTTTTCAATTCACCATTTAACATTCCTTCAAGAACTGGACACTACCAATGTTAAGAATAAACATAACTTAGTTTACTCATGAAAATTTGGAAAAGTATCAAAATTAACTATAGCTTTTTAATTCATAGAGAATATGTTGTATGTGCTTTTCATATCATTTAATGGAGATTAAAAATAAAACAGTTTAATTCATTGAATTACCCACATATTGTTATCCAAATTGAAAATATTAGAAGTAATTCCGATTCACATGAATGAAGAATTCCTTAAAACAGGGCAGAAAAGCGCAGTGGTTGGCGCTGTCATCTTCAAGAGGTTTGAATCTGCTTGGTAACTTTGTCTGCTTTAGAGAACTGTTCTTCTTGCATGATGACATCAAACACTGCACCCATGTCATCAAATTTGTATACTTGATATTACTGCATTTTTATACCCCCGCCTTACAGCGTAAGCGGGGGTATATAGCGTTCATTCTGTCCGTCTGTCCGTCCGTCTGTCTGTCCGTCCGTCTGTCTGTCCGTCCGTCACAAATCTTTGTCCGGAGCATATCTCCTAAACTATACATGCTACCTTCACCAAACTTCATACACTTATCAACCATGATCCCTAGATGTGCCTTTTGAGGGTTAGACCAACAAATGATTTTTATTTTTTGCGGTTTCCATGGAAACATGACTAAAACAGTGACTCTATGACCAAGTTCTTTGTCCGGAGCATATCTCCTAAACTATACATGCTAGCTTCACCAAACTTCATACACTTATCAACCATGATCCCTAGATGTGCCTTTTGAGGGTTAGACCAACAAATGATTTTTATTTTTTGCGGTTTCTATGGAAACATGACTAAAACAGTGACTCTATGACCAAGTCCTTTGTCCGGAGCATATCTCCTAAACTATACATGCTAGCTTCACCAAACTTCATACACTTATCAACCATGATCCCTAGATGTGCCTTTTGAGGGTTAGACCAACAAATGATTTTTATTTTTTGCGGTTTCCATGGAAACATGACTAAAACTGACTCTATGACCAAGTTCTTTGTCCGGAGCATATCTCCTAAACTATACATGCTAGCTTCATCAAAATTTATACACTTATCAACCATGATCCCTAGATGTGCCTTTTGAGGGTTAGACTAACAAATGATTTTTATTTTTTGCGGTTTCCATGGAAACATGACTAAAACAGTGACTCTATGACCAAGTCCTTTGTCCGGAGCATATCTCCTAAACTATACATGCTAGCTTCATCAAAATTTATACACTTATCAACCATGATCCCTAGATGTGCAGCTGCATGCCTTTTGAGGGTTAGACTAACAAATGATTTTTATTTTTTGCGGTTTCCATGGAAACATGACTTAAACAGTGACAAAGTCCGTTGTACGGAGTATATCTTCATAACTATACATGCTATCTTTACCAAACTTCATACACTTATCAACCATGATCCATTGATGTGCCTTTTGAGGGTTAGACCAACAAATGATTTTTAATTTTTTTGCGGTTTCCATGGAAACATGACTAAAACAGAGAATTTATGACTAAGTCCTTTGTCCGGAGTATATCTTCTAAACCGTACATGCTATCATCACCAAACTTCATACACTTATCCATATTGGTGCGTCTCTTGAGGGTAAGACTAAAAAATTATTTTTATTTTTTGCGTTTTACATGGAAACGTTACTAAAACAATGACTATCTGACAAAGTGCTTTTGTCTGAGCATATCTCCTAAACTATACATGCTAGCTTCAACAAACTTAATACACTTATCAACCATGATCCCTAAGTGAGCTTTTTGAGGGTAAGACCAACAAAGAAAGCCAGACTATAGTTTGAAGCGGGGGTATGTGAGCTGTGCTCACTTCTTTACTTGTTTTTTAATGTCTGGATGAAAATCCTTCTGTCAAAAAGCAATTGCTTGGGCATTAGGTCAGAAATAAGGTGCCCCTATTGGTTTAAAACCTGAAGGATAAATGTACTTAACTGTTATAATTGTACTGCTTCAGAAAGTTTTCATCTAAGAATATGAGTTATTGAGAGTATATGAAAAAAACAGCTTCGTAAATATTTTTCAAAATTTGGTGACTTGGCGGGGATATTGCAGACTCTATTTGCTTGTTAAACTACCGGTAACCTCGACTTCTCCACTTTCGTTCAAAGACTTTTCAACAAAATAAGAACTGGGCTTGATTTTTGTTAATTTGTCAAGTAAACACCTTTAATTAGCCTTTCATTGAGACAGTGTAATTATAGGCTGTGAAAAACCCACCTGGGCTAGGGGCCATAAAATTCGCGCAGGTGTGACGTAATAAACAGACTGTACAGAGTGGCGCATCATTATTTCAACTGAAATACCGCCTTAAATAATTGTTTAATAACCATTGATGTGAATACCTTTTATACACCAAACGCTTAATAGTGTTACATGGTCAAATGATTTATCTGACTGAGTGGAAAACCTTCTCTGAAAATCGTTAATTATTGGTTATTTTCTGTGATATTGTTACGATAGATGTATAGATCACGAGGCACTGATTCTGTTTATGACGTCACAAAAAGGGCGTGTGAGCAGTCATGCATACACTGGTTTGTGGCCAGATAGATCTAAGCGGCCCATCAAAAGTGGTATTCAAAAACGGCTTTCATTACCAAACTGAACATATTTGAGTAGCAACCTTTAACGCACTATATAATATTGTAATCAGACATTCATATATTCCAAAGAAAATAGTGAAATATGTTTGTGGTTTTATAAACTTTAAGCTTTCATGTGAGCCAAGTCAAGTAAACAAGTTTATATATATTTAAAGAGCCACTCCGGAGTTGTTGGAGTCATATATGCCAAACCATTGTACCATGTCATCAAGTAGGTTTTGTGAATGTCATTTTGCTGTCAACAGATTGCTCAACAAAAGAAGGAAAAGAAGAAGAAATCTAAGAAGCACAAGCGAGAGAGAGGTGGGGGAGATGAGGATGACCTTGTCCAGAAATACTTGTCTATCCTGAGTCACAAGCACGGTCAGAAAGGCCACACCAGCAGTAGGGACCCCAGCACCAGCTCAGACAGTCAGTCTGATGACCAGTCATATTCATCAAGAAGGAAGCTCCAAGAAAAGAAAGGCAGGTCACGCCAACACCTTCACAGTGACAGCAGGATGCATGATGCAAACAGACATTATGGACTCAATGTAAGTAGATAAAAGATACAACTTTTGTCTTTGATCATCCCCTTTTATCAAGTATATATCAAGGAAATGGCAAACTAATCAAGCTTCAGAAAGTGTTCATTTCCACATGCAGTGAATATGCAATGTTTAAGATGTTTCTATGATGCCAAGGTAATCTATACCTGATTTTAATAATCTCAAAATGAAATATGGTGTGTACAGCGCTGACATTAATAATCCATGAACAGGGCTAACTGCTGGCTATTCCAAGTATGGAACCCAACCCCTAGTTTAATCCGACATTTAGTTGTTAAGGCTTTGAATATTTCAGTTTTACACTTTAACTTTTTCATTAATTAAATTTTGAATTATAATTTCTTCTTATTTTTTCTTTAAAATCTCAAATAAACACCTCCTGGTTTTATAAAAATTTTACTTTTACAAACTTGTGTCGTGCACAAAGAAATATGGGTATTCTTTGTTTTGGAAACGTGATGGCGGATTGAATGCGTACAATTATTTTGTTCCTGCTGTCATAAATGTTGAAGATGATGCTTAAATCTCATAGATAACCAGACTGTTGGGGCTGTACGCCATGAATTACTTACTTAATAGGTTGATGTTATTACATTGAACTTGGTCGAGACAGTTGACGTGAACCAACGTCACAGTTCAACGGGGCGCATTGACCTGACTTAAAACAATGCGGTCACTCGACAATCGACAAGCATTGGCTTCCCATTCTTCTTTCTGATAGATAAAACTCAATGATTCAAAACTACTCTCTGTTAAATGAAACATTATTCCCAAAGTCGCCAATATGATAAATACTGGTAGGAATAAGCCATGTTGATCGATAGAACCGAGATGAAAAGTTACCATGGACGCGTGATCACGAGGGGGCGGCAGGGAAGAGCGGATAATGTCATTTAATTGTTACGTCATGAAATAATTATGCCTTTATTGTCTGATAAAGTACTTTTCGATTGTTCTAACTGCTAGGCATCTCGGAAACAATGATAATGCTGATTTTTCAAAAACAAAACATTACAAGTCATTATAAATATGATGTAACTTAACTCTTACGTTGCTGAGTATTATTTTGACCAGTTTCGCCCCCATGGCTGTATTTTCCAGCACTTGCCTCGCTCGTAAAAGCGAGTGACTTGCCCCTTGGTACTGATACCAAAGGCTTTTGCCTAGAGTCTTTGTGACCTGTGAGGCTGATTTCAGACCGTTGTTAAAAGGAAAGCCCCTCATAGAATTTGTTCAAATCCCGCCAGAGGCAATTTTTAAGAACTTTTATTTCTCAAAACACAGTGGATTTTAATCAGGCTGATTAAAGTCTGTTTTCAATAGCTGAGAGTACCCTCTGTTCACAGTTAAGACCTTCTAAACCCTGTTATAGATTGCACTTGTTTTATATGGTTGAAATGATGAATAAATTATTCTCAATTTCAGTTATTACTTGACAATATGTACCCTTATAATTACAAGATTTATAAAGACTGGAATATAAAAAATTTTCATAATGTGTGAGAATAATTTAACAGCTTGGTAACAGACTCCTTAGCTGTCAAATTCATAGATTTGGTGACCCTGTGATCCCGAATAAGAGCCACAGTGAAAACGCCTTAAAAACTTATTTTCATCTTCTTCAGAAACAATGGCCTATAAAGCTAAAATCTTTTCTTGAATTTTGACTTCAGGTATCATGTTTCTACCTGATATTTGATTAAGTAGCTTCATAAAAGGTGCTTTTAAGATGTATATTAAAAGTTTTTTGGGACCACTGGGTCATGTCATTTGCTGATGACATTTGTTCAAATTTTGCACATGGATTACTCACCCTGTGAGGAGGTGCTTTTGGATGCTTTTAGATTTCTAATTTGAAACTAGTTGTATGTAGCTTCTGTGCAGGGATGTGTTTGTTTCTGGGGCTTGCACATCTCTTGTTTTTGGCTGTTGCAATTGAAAGTTAGGTAGAAAGATGTCAATTGTATGCTGGATATAATTCTATCATAAGTTATGTCATTGATGGATTTCAGAAAAGTCAGCGACAAGAAGATAAAACAAAAGTCAAAGTTCACTCAAGAACCTACTCCAGATCTGGCTCCAGATCACCAGCAGAGAGCTCTGGGCATAGTCGCAGCTATAAGAAAGGTCAGAGGGAGTCTCACAGGGAATCTCGGCGTCCTCTTCCTGCAGCCAAAAGCTCCTCTCATCACAGGAGCCGCTCCTCGCCACCAGGCAATAGGTGTAGCCTCATGACATGTTCAACATTCTCCCTAAGATGTACCTGTTTGCCTCTTGCTTGCATAAATGCTATTCTATGCCAGTTACATATTTTTTTAAGTGAAATATTTCAAAATGCAGAAAGAAAGGGAAATTGGTCTACTGACTGTGCCTCTTGTTATTATCCCCTGCCTAACAAAGTTTTCGGCGGATGTAGAAATGACCTCTGCCCATCCTTCTGTCCATCCATGCAAACTCTTTTCTAGTACAGTACTGAAACTTGGTATTTGAAGTGAAGCCTTTTTGTCTTTTCAACTTCTTCCCACATTTATTTTTGGCCATTTCCATAGAAACACAACTTGGAATTTAGTTTCTGATCCAGAACTAAAAAAACACATAACACATGGTGTTTTCATTTTTTTCTACATTTATTTTTGCCCATTTACATGGAAATGTTAAATACAATTTTGTTTCTGGTCCAAATGTCAAATTCCATAAGGCCTAGCGCATTGAAACTTGGAATGTAGAACAATCATTATGTGAAGTAGTACCTTTTCGGGTTTTCATTTTCTTCCTACATTTATTTTTGCTCGTTTCTATGAAAACAACATAAAACAAAACTAAAAAAACGTAAAGCCTAGCTCATAGAACAACTTATATGTATTGGTGCCTTTTTGGGTTTTCAACTCATTCCTACTTTACTTTTGGCCTCACCATGGAAACATTATTTAGAATTTTCTTTTACCAAACCAGAACGCAAAATTACCATCAGGTCCAGTTTATTGAGTGGTGCCTTTTTGGGTTTTGAGATCTTCATATTTTTTTTTCTCCAGTAACATGGAAACACAGCTCACAATACTGTTACCAAGATTAAACCTCACAACCCTTAGGCTAAGCTTAATGAAAAAATTAACTAAGTATTTTAAACAATCATCTTCTGAAGGATCAATGTACTACCAATGATTTGCTAAGGAAAGTATTCAACTAAGCATATGAGTTATTGAGGGTTCATGAAAAAATACAAATTAAAACTATTTTGTACCTTCTAACCCAAGTGTAATAGATTGTTAGTGTGTATATGAGTGTAAAGACGAATAAATTGCCTTCAGTTTAATGTTTAATTTGAATATTGAACTAGCGAATAACAAGATTATTGGAAATAAAGACAAATAGAGAGTGAATTTAGCAGCAGGATATCACTGTATCCTTTACGCACTGAGCATGTGTGTTTGCCTGGGGGACCAGCAGAGATGCTAACCAGTAAGACTTTGGCGGAATTGTTATGAGTTTTAGCATACAATTACACTGTTTACTTTGATACAAAAATTCTCAAATTTTCATGCATTGTTATAGTAGCCAAATCATTATTGGAGACAATTTACCTTACATCCGTTTTTGTATCAAAATTTACAATGAGAGTACTGCAATCTATGTTAAAATGCAAGCTAGTTGATAGTACAAAGAATCTGATTGGCCGATTGAATACTCACTAAGAACATTAATTTGATTGATTTTTTAATTTTCCGAAAGTACACAACATGATGGTTATGAAAATTTTGTTTTCAGGTGTTAGGCAACAGTTACTACCTACTTATGTGGGCACTGAAATACGATAATCTGTTTTGTTACTTTTCTTATGGAAAATCTGAACCAAAAAAATGTGCCATTCCAACTTTTCTACTGAAATTACACTTGTTTGATAGTGAGATTACTGTTTTTCTTCAAACAGGGTTGGCATCTCTCTGGTTAATCTGTGGCGGTGTGAACCCTATGTCTATGCACGTTCAGTATTCAAATATCTTTATAAAGTCTGTATAAAGACACATTTAGATAATTGTAGAAATTGTTCCAAACATATTTTTGTATAGATTTTTATATAAGAATTAATTCGGAATTCATGGAGTTAAAGTGCCAGAATTATAAACAAGTTTATGATTGCTTGTGAAATCATTCTACAGGTGATACAAATTTCATTAAAAGTGTCATATGAGAATCATTCTTCCATTAGTATAGGGGATTTACAAACTACTTTTGTATAAAATGATTGTTTACATCTGGAATTTGACATGAAACACACTTTAATTATTGAAGTAGACATTTCCTCTGGAATGAGCTGTGTCCTTCTTTCCATCCCATGAACACACCTGCAGAAGTCTTAATGATAAAAAACTAAGTCAGATTTACCTTGGAAGCTATGTAGATCTCCTCTTCTATTAGAGTTATCAACCCACTGTCTTATCCTTTTCTGCACCCCATTTTTTAAGAAGTTTATACAGGAGTCTGAATTCATCTAGCTTCTCACATGTGCTGTTTCCTTCCCAAGGACTAACTGTTATGTGAGATCAACATAAGGTTTTTCAAGACAATCGCATTCATTGTTTTGTGACTTTGTGAAATTTAGTGTGTGAACTTGTGAAACTATCAGCAATAAGGGTGCTCGGTATTATCGGTATATCGGTATATTGCAATACAGGAACAACACGATACGTACCGGTACACTATTCTGAAAACATCAAATATATCGGAAGTCATAAAATTTACAATTTCCATGTAAAATTGCAGAGAAACGTGACAAGAAAAAATGTGATTTTACCGAAAGTTGTAAACAGTGTGTGAACTCGCCAGGTGAAAATAGCACTGACATGTTAAAAGTCCGAAACCAATCACTGAGTTATCTTATTTTACAAAACGATGGCCAGTGGAGCATTGATCACTGATATAATTACTGCTATTTGGTCAAGAGAGCATGCAAAAAATGAAATATGAAAAGTACCAATATATTGCAATACGTATTGCAATACGCTTTTCTGTATCGCAATATATTGCAATACGAAAATGAGGAGCGATACCCATCCTTAATCAGCAAATTTTCTGCAGACTGCACACTGTTGACGCATGGTTGCTAAAGGCCGGGTTTCCCATGCAGGGCATGAAGCCTGTAAACTATATCGCTACCACGGTAACTGGGTGAGACTCCATGTCTGGAGGCTTGCGGCCGGTCCGACTTACAGCTTATCAACTCATGGTCGGCAAGGGCTCTGGGCCGGGCTAGGTCAAGTTGACTTGTTTAGTATTGATAAACAAATGCAAGTGTTGCCTACTGAGTTCATTGATGTGTTTAATCCTCCAATTTTGCCGATTATTACGGATGATACCTCTGATCTCAAGTTTCCTTTGGATGCTATATTTGACTCACATATGGGTTAAGTGCTCGTATCCTCCAGCAGAACTTTCCGTAAAAGGAATCTTCAACAACCCTTAAACTCCGAAGTCAATCTTCAACAGTCAAGCCATTGCCAAACAGGATGCTGAGGCCTCATGTACTCTAATAGCTTCAGCTCTAAGGACCCAGACTAGACAGCACAGAGCCCCAAGGGACATGAGAGACTCCCCCTCAGGTACACCCCAACCCCATTCCACCCTTCAGACTTTGACAGGGCAGCTTATTCATTTAAGAACCGTCTTCTCAGGAACAACAGCCGAAGGACAATCCTCCTCCATCTCCCAGCTATCAATGTCAGGGTAGAGGTGGCTGTGTAAACAGGGGTTCTTCAGAACCCTATGGAATGGCATTGACTCATCACCAGCCATTTCTGTACCTCAGATCCTTTCAACTTTGAAATGCCCACCGACATTAGTTTATATTTCAAATCTCACTTGACCATAGCTCCAACCACCGTAAAGGTACTGCTCCAACTTTATGCTTTAAACTGGACTCAAGTTACACCAGATCTATAGATCAACACCATTATTGCCGACAGGTTTACGAGCATTTATGACTCCAGACGTACACACCCTTAGTGGCCTATTAATCAGGAGGGACCTTGTCTTGATTGGGCTATTCTAGCCATGGAGCAGCTCTTGCTAAAGGAGGCAGTGGTAGAGCTGTCCCCTCTGGCCACTTCTCAAGGGTTTTATTCTCCAGTTGCCTCGTTCTTAAGTGCAACATTAGAGAAATGACATTAACCATATACCTCAAGATTTTTAACAATGAGTTTCCGGGCAAGCCTCCAAGTTTCACCAAGGAATCTTTGAAGAATGTCAGGAAAGTTATCAGGCTCAAGACAAATTTCATCAGCATGGATTTAAGGTTTGCTTACCTGCTCATTCCCATCAACACACATTCTCAGAAATATCTCTGTTTGGTTTATTTCTTTAAAGCCACACTCAAGTCTGTTTGAATATCAACAGGTCACTGTCACTGGACTGAGCGCCATGAACTGTTTTGGTAGATAGAGGAACATAATGTACCGTCAGGCACACGTTTCACGGATACTCCCCAGCGGTTCACAATGTTCACGATGTTTCAGATTTTAGGTGTCAGGGTTGGGGAGGTCATGTGGATCGTCTCCAGACCCAAGGCACTTTGACAAACCAAGAATCTGTTATGCACACAAACGCCCTCCCAATGCTAGCAGTAATCAGGGTTCTCATGGAATGTTGGCCTCTATTTTACAAACCCATCATGATGGTTGCCATTACAATGCAGCAGTTGGTTCCTATATAAGCAAGCAGGGAGGTGTGGTTCCAGGATTCTCAAACATCTAACCTGTCTCTTGTTTCGTCTGGTAGATCAGTGAAGTGGAAGTTGAATGTCCTAGTCGATTCTCTATCCAGGAAAAATCAGATAATTTCAACAAAGAAATTGACAAGGAAGAACCTTCAAGCCCATAGTGAACAGATGGGAGGTGCCAACGATAGATCTCTTCGCTTCAAGCAGGAATTGTCAAGTTCTGATATCAGACCTGATGGCCTGGGCAGTCCATGCGCTATCCATATCATGGAAGGGGATGATAGCCTACACCTTTCCCTCAGTAAAAATTATTCCGGATGTAATTGCCAAGATTGCTCTTTACGACCATGTGGTTTATCTGGTGGACCCCTAATGGCCCCATTGGACTTGGCTCCTGAACCTTTTGGATCTAACCAATGTACCTCTACCTATTTGGCACAATCTGTTACACGAATCTCAGTCTGGAGTGTCTGACAGTAATATAACAACTCTAAATCTTCACATCTGAAGAATATCAAGAAATCCCATAAGGTTTCGGCTAGTGACCTTCAATTGCTATCTCTCAGTCTATCAAACTCTCAACAGTTAGAATCTATGATTCTAGTTGGAGAGTGTTCACATATTTCCAATCCAATGATAGTGGAATCCTTGCTTAATTTGAGAACTGAGAAGAAACTCTACCATGGAACTATTGAACTATTGTGTATGCTTATCAATCTATTGACCAGGACACAGTCAATTTAAAGTTTTCTCCTTTGTGAAATCAGAGCTTAGGCAGCTTTCTTGTTGGCATGGAATTCCATATAAATTGAACAGTTAGTGAAAGCGTGTCAATGGTAGGGTGCCAATGCTTTTATCTCTTCTCACTTGCATAATATTACCCCCACGCTGGAGGGAATTGTGAAGTGGGTCCGTTAATGGGGAATCAGCATTTTTCAGGGTTTGTTTACCAGGTTGTATGGTTAAAGAGAAGGCTTTAACTTGGGTTAATGGCTCCTCTTGTGGACAAACCCTTCACATATCTAATATATGTTGGTTTATGACACCCTAGACCTGACAGGCGTTTAAGAAAAAATGGAATTGGCGTCAGAATGGACAGAATTGACAACAGAAGGCTGTGGGAGCCAGATATATCTGTTGGGAAACCTCATTTAGTTGACATGGATAGTCAAATTGACAAAGTTTAGCCAGTTAAAGGTAGAAATCTGGACGTCATATCCGGACAGAATTCTAACAGTTTTTACCTATGTGGTTATGGTGCTCCTTTTAACAGTAGGAAAAGGTGTTAAGCATGGATTTCAGCAGTCTCTTTCAATTAAGAAATGAATTTCATCATATGGTTGTCCACACGGTTATAACCTGTTTGAAACTTGTAAGATAAACTTGTATAACCGGCAAGCTTGCGACGCCGGTTATACAAAAGTTTATCTTACAAGTTTCAAACAGGTTATAACCGTGTGGACAACCATATGATGAAATTCATTTCTTATAAATTCAAACGTTGTATTTAAAGCGAAAATGCATTCGAAATGCAATTCTATAGCTGCTTGTCGCACTGACCTACGTACCGGTTACACCAAGACGGATCTCTACCCGTATTCAGACGCATAAACAAAATAGTTCCAAAGACTCGGTAAAAATGACACTTTTTTATTCTACAAATAATACATTTTGTGTATCAAAAAACTAACAATGATTATATTTTTGGAAAAAAGTGGAAAATGTAAAGTTTAATTTAAATAGATCAAAGTTAACAAATAACACTCGCGTATTTATACTGTCCAGAATCTAGGTGACAGTACAGCGTGTTTTGGCTATCAGCTGTCAGCTGTCACTTTAGGGTGTCGGTTTGGGATTGGTCACATTAAACGTGAACGAACAATTATGGAAAGATCCTCGTGACATTATGCCACTTGCAGGCCCGCCAATGTTTGACATTGTCATTGACAATGACGGATTCATGTTTTGAAACGGGCCAACATCGTTTTGAATATCGGTCGCGGGGGGTCTCGAAACTGTCGATGACGGCTCTCTGCGCGCCACAACACTCTGTGGTGTGCGCGGACTGGGGTGACTTGAAACTGTGTCACCAGTCAGGTCATTGAGGATGGAGGTCAACTCATGTTTTTGAAATGAGGTGCATGCTCTTGTGTAACTTCGCACACTGGCCTCATTTTTGTGACCGGACATGTACATGATGTGTCGCAGCTCGACATTTGCATCATTCTTGAGTCATTTGGGACATTTTAGGCCATTCAATATCAAACAACCCGTAATCATCCATTTTTACAGTTTTGAGTCAAGCAGACGACAATTTATTTACCCTAGTTACGGTAGTTACCGACGATAATGATTTTATTTAAAACAGCAACTTTTATTTATTTTTCAAATAATGTTTATTCTTCAAAAATAAAAAATATCTTTTTAAGGTGTGTGTTATCAATTAACAGAATTAATAACTTATATTAAGAATTGTCTCAGAGACGACCCTCAAGACTGAGGTAAGGATGGATCAGGGGAATCCCCGAGGGAAGAAAATAGTTCCGGCACGATATCGTATAACCTGCATTTACTGAAGGTTATTTTGTATAACCCTCAACTTTGGGTTCATTGAAATGTATACCGATCACATGACCATGTCTGATCCAATCAGAATGCAGCATATCGTTTACATCACAAAGTCTGAATTTATATAACATTGAATATTGTTGCACTACGTTATACAGATTATAGATCTCACAAGGCCCCTTTACTCAAGCCGCCTCATTGGCTTGACGCAGATAACTTCAAGCAATCACAATGCGCTGCTCGAGGGCAATGAATGAGATTACAAGTATAATCTTTTCAAATTACAAAGAACTATTGAAGTTATTTGCTTATGTCCTTTATTTCAATAACAACACAACAGAATTGGTTATACCATCTCATTCTTTGTGGAAACAAGGGTCAATCTCATTAGCATATGTAGATCAAATATGACTGATATATAGTTAACAAGAAACCTCTTATTGGTATTTTGTCTGTTTTCATATTCTCCTTTTATGAAGATGTTTATGGTTATGCCTTTTCATAAATTTAAAGGATATTCAACGAATAGTACAAACTAAAAGAAGAAACGTTTATATAACATATTTATTTTCAGAAATACAACCCTAATGTTAATTAAGACTGGTCAGTCAGCCTCGGCCTTCAACCTTTGGGTCAGGTTGCCAGCTCACACCAGCACCATAACAGTAAATTCAAGATTAAGAAAAAAATTACACACACACTACAATATAAGACCTTTCATTTGCACCATCACATGTTATAGAATAATAATTACAAGTCAAAGAAAAAAATCCTCAACTAGGGACTACTAATAATAAGTGTTCTTGTAACACGCACAAATCAAGTCACTTAGCAAATTCTCTAGGCTCTACAATCTTTCACTGGACACGACTGGATGTACTGTGTGTAGTATCTAAAATATTGCAACTAGATATCATAGGCTTGTTTAAATAGGAATGTTTTCAGTTTTGTCTGAAATGAGGTGACACTCTTAGCTCCTTTGATGGTAAGGGGCAAGGAATTTCACAAGACAAGTGCAACGTATGAAAAACTTCTGTGAACAATGACTTCAGTCTCACTTTTAGTATGCACAGTTGTTGTTGTGAACTAGATCTCAACGAAGGGGCTGGTATATACTGAACAGGTTAAAGAGGTACTCCGGAGCATTCCCATTGATGCATTTGTATGTCAGGGTTAGCACCTTGTAGTCTATACTCTGCTTAATGGGAAGCCAGTGAAGACTTACTAGCAATCATGTTACATGGCTTTGCTTTCTGCCTCTACAAATCAGTCTAGTTTTGAACCCTCTGCAACTTATATATAAGATATTGCCGCATAATGCTCAGGAGACTGCAGCAATAATCCAAGCGTGAGAGGATCTAAGAGCAAACTATATTATAGTCCCAAAACTCCCAAAAGAAGAAAAGAGCTGCATACCACCAAAGCTAAATCTGACTTAGGTTTTATATTTAGACATCTGCAGGTACATCCATTAGTAGAGAAAAAGTGGCACAGCTCATCCAAAAGGTAAGTCTATTAAAATACTAACGTTAACTGAAATTAAGCCACTGATTCTTATTATGCAATTATACATTTTAAAAAAACTGAAGCAAGGTGGGTGCTTGAAAATCAACAATGGTTTGAAAATTGATCATTAGATATTGCATCTATTGTTTCTTATGAAGCTTGATTTTTGTCAAGATGAGATAGGCGAGTTGTTTAGCTGCTGGTATGGTCAGTGCTGATTGTGCCTGACTGTGTGTTAACTGTGTTATTGGGTGTGCTGACAGGAAGGTGAGTGCCGAGGAGCGGGAGCGCCGTCTGCAGGAGATGAGGGAGAACGCTGCCTGGCGTGAGGAGCAGCGGCGCAGCAACGTGCAGCGGTATGCAGTTGAGGACAAACGCGCAGAGCGGCAAGAGGAAGAGCGCAGGGGGAAGAAGGGGGCTCATGCAAACAGTGCAGAATTCCTGAAGTAAGCTTAATCTAACACACCTGGGTCTCACATAATAACCCCCAGGATGAATTGAGACAGTAATATCAGTCTGTCCACAAAAAGTATTTTAAAAAGTGGAATTTTGGCATCAAGTTGCATCAGATGAATATTTAGAACATGTTAAATGCTAGAACTAAATTAATAGCTATCTTGAAATTCAAAAGAAGTTAAGTGGTACACCAATATCTAGTACCATTGATTCATTGACATTCACACAATTTTCTTTATAATTTAGCCCTTTGATGTCAGAGCATGCAAAGAACAGCACAGTTGAGGATCGTCTGAAAAGAAACAAATACAACATTCAAAGAACAAATGCAGCTCTTGAGAAAGACTTCACCAAGCATTAATAGACTTGTGGAACTCAGTGATACCTTCAGACCAGATGTTGAGTCTAGAGCAATGAAACCCAGACGGAGTTTGGCATTCAGTCAGGGTGAAAAATATGAGAATTTAACTTGAAAGGAGAGTGAGAAACTCAAATGATAGACACTCTGGTAGGAATTCAATCTGGAATAGAGTCACTCTGGTTGACAATCACTCAAGGTGATATTCCCGCTTGAATAGATTGACTTTTGGAGAGATTCACCCAAGGCGAGAGTCACTCTGGTAGAGATTCACCCAAGGAGAGATTCACTCTGGGATAGATACTTACCTTGCTCTATTTTCTTGACACTTACCTGGAATAAAATAGGATAATGTAATATCATTCTTGTAAAAATAGATACAAATTATAAGAGAATAGAAAGAAACAACAAGTTTCAGTTTTTTATAATGAATAGAAATATATTAGAAATGCTTTCAACTGTTTTGTAATATTATTGATTGATGTTTGTAAAATGTACAGAACATATTTTAGATGTATTTTCTCATGCTGCATGTTGTTAATTCTTTTCTTAGCTCATCATTTTTAAGGTGAGATGGGCATGACCAGTTGAACGGCGGCCAGTATCTGTCAAGCATTTTCAGTAAATATTCCCATTTTGGATATCTCCACATTCTGTGTCAGCCAATGAGCATCGAGGCTAGAAGACATTGGCAGTGACAATCAAAACATCACATCTAACCTTTGTATCTCAGGATTCAAGCTTTTTCTTAATGTAACCAAGAAAAACCGAGCTTGGATGAATGCAGCAAGTGTGTTTGTACAGAGCATGACAAAACGCTCATATTTGGTCAGAAATTTACCTATGTCTGCGACCCCGGGGAAGATAGTGAGGAAGATTTGTTATCGTGACAATATTTGCGTTTGATTTGTCATTTTCTTCATTAAAAAGCAGTTTTCAGAAATTAAGTTTAAGTGAAGAAATTCACCTCCCCCACCCTTCTCGCTCTTTAGCTTTCATTAAAAATTCCTGGATCCGCCACTGGTGTGTATCGAAAAAGCAACAATTATTTTTTTCAGTAAAAAAGCTTATCGTACAATTTAAAATGATAGATTTCAGTTGCAACAACAATGCTGTTCATATTGTATTCTTTCTATTAAAACATTTGGCGAAACATTTCTTAGAGCATCCCTTTCTTGCGACTTTCCGCAATCTTTCATGATCAGATATGTACGTGGACTTGTGATTGGTTAGATTGATTGAAGGTGAAAGGTCACGGTCAAGACCGTCTGACATGGCTTTTATGGAGCCGTGGTCAGTTCAAGAAAAGCAGCGAGGCACAAGGGAAAATGTTTGAACTGATTTCAATGAGATTGATATTTTTCTGTTATAACCCTTGACACTTTTCAATTTTAGGATGAGGTACCTGTTTTTAAATCAAATCCTATCACAGGTTTGGATCAATCTTTCTGAAACTTGCCTTTGGTGTAAAACAGTGATGGGCATTTTGAAAATTTTGGTGGTTGTAATGAAATTTTCCAAGGTGATGACCCTTGACTTAACTAAGATTTTGAGAACTATGAGACATATTGACTAGTAACGTAAAAGTAACCTACTATCACCCATGGAAGCATTTGTCAATCTGGTGTTGGCTGGTTATGAGGAAGTTTTCCAGAGTTGGAATTTTAGTACACCATGTACGATGTCCTCTTATCCGACGAATTATCTTTTAATAATGATGCATACACGTTCGTTCATTAAAGATGATTCTTTAGAAGGTTAGTGTGTCATCAAAATTGAACTAAGAACGGGGTGAAAATGAAAAGTTTTACTATTTCCACTTTAAAGAACCAATAATCAAAAGGACCATCTAGGCGAACATTTGGTCTTTTGACGTCATCCCCTTGTTGCTTCAGTAAACCTGCCAAACTTTCATCGGCGCTTTTTTTTTTACAAATGGGAGGGTGTGGTTTGACTCAAACAATTTCTTTAGAAACGTCCACGAGTTATTGAATTAATGGTTAACCCTAAGGCTTACCATCAGTGTAAGTTTTCCTTCCATATGATGACAACCATCTAAGATCAGTGACTAGTATAGCTCCATTGAGCCATCGAACGGCTCTTATTCTTCTATTATAATTCGGTGCATCCACAATACCTGGCCATAAATAAGCCATCATTGCATGCTAATAAACCGTTTTTAGAATATTCTTCATTGTTTAAAAGATATAATTTCTTTTCCTTTGTCTTTCAGCTTGGATATCAATTCAGCTACCTGTAAATAAATACCTTTCATTTTTAGCTCATCTGGGCGCATGGAATGGCCTCCGCAGTCTGCCATCCGTATTTAAACGCTTTGCTATTTTACTTTCTCTAGAACCAATCCCTCAAGAAATATGAAATCTTGTTTCCAGAGTCTTTTACCTGTGAAGTTTTAACTTTATAGATTTGGTGAACCTGTTATCCCTAATGAGGGCCACAGGGGACACTCTCTTAAAACCTATGTTCATATTCATCTCCAAAGCAGACGGAATAGAAATCTGAAACCTTGTTATAGACTAATTTGCTGGTAGGAATTAAAATATATAGTGTTGGTGACCCTGTGAGTCCTCTATAAAGGCCACAAGTACCACGCCCAAATACCCTATTTTCATCTTTTTCAAAATCAAAAAGCAAACAAAATCGAAACGTTGTTTACTGACAATTATTCTGATGTTGCTCTGAAATTATGACCTGTGATAATTTGTATAATAGATTATAGATAACGCGATGAGCTACAGAGCCAATGACTATATTTTCCCATTGATGGTCATAGAACAACAGCTGATTAGGCGAAACCTATACTGCAATGTTTTGCATCTGTCCCGAAGACCGTCCATTTGAATCTTACGACGGTGCCGTAACTTGTCCTGCCTGTGACGATTTGAATAGCTGCAGTTTTCTTAACAACCATGTGATTATTAAATAGAAGTTATGATGAGATGATTTTTTATCTTCATGGTAGTGCGATAGCTCATGAACCGCTGCTGAACAGCTGAAATGTGGCAGATGTTTCAGCAGATTTTCAAATCACTGGTCACTGCGTTTGGTACGCATTGCCGAGTCTTGCATAATAAACATGGACTACAATTTCCGACGGTGACAATTAACAGGTCCATTAATTTATTATTGAACACATATTAATTTGATAACTGCATACGAATAGTTACAGGGCATTACATAAAAGTGGTTTGGGTTTCAAGGTGGTGACATGAAAAAAGGAACAATACGGTGAATGATTTTATGCTTAGAATAATAACAAATGGTGCCAGTGTAGAGATCTACTATCATTCTAAATGATGTCAGTAATTTCTTCTCGAAACTCACAAACAATAAAGTAATTTCGATATGTTTTAAATGTGGTTGAATGATGTACGTGTATATTCTATTTACAAGATATGAAATACATATTACTCATTCAATCAAACCCCTAATTGTACATGTGCCATGTTATCTCACACTGATATATTATGCAGCAATGTATTGAATACATTGTCTGCTATGAATACATCCCAGTTAACACTTACAGGCTTTCCACGCTGTCTCACAATGAGTTTCAAACAGTTCGCCTTTCTGATGCCAGCGTAGTCTTAAAACGGGCCATAAAAGGGTCGACTAATAGCCTAATTAATGTGTAAATTGTCTCGATTTTATGCCCCTTTTGATTCAAATAGATATGTACTTAGATATGATAATCTGTCATTCTTAAATAATACGCTACATCTGCTCATTAAGGGTTAGTAACGTGATAATCACAAGTTCCAGACCCCGGGTTTTTGATATGGTTCATCTCATTATAAAGTACAATTTTCATAGGGGTAATAGAATTTGAATCACACACCAATAGCTCACTGCCTGGTAGAAACTCTGATGTGTGTCCATCATTAAAGCTCATTTCTTGATTACGACCTGGGATTTGGTAAAATATGTGACAAATATGCTTGTTTGTTTTGAATTCATAAGTGCCATGTATGTCATATCTTTGTTTATTACCCACGTGATCAGCGTATAGGCAGTTGCATACTAATTCCGTACGTCACACGAGTGTCGTATCGCATTGACCTGTGTCGTAACCATTTGACCCGTATTCTAACGATTTGATTGGATAACCGTTGACCTTTCACTTAGGTCATGTTCTGACGGAACTCCTTTTTCATTCATAACAATCACGTGAAGTCATTCATTTTAAAAACGTTTACTACGTCATTTTCACAGGTTGTTACATCTCGCATGAACGATAGTACTTAAACTAATTACAAGAACAAATAAATACACCACAAAGCACAAGAGTACGTTTTTGGAAGACACTAAAAGTAATTTACATTTTTTTGGAAAATAAATAGATTTTTAAGAGTTTGTCTGCTTTGTTTTTCTGTCTAAAATGTCTTTTTAAAACATGGCGACTCACATTTGTGTCAATGACAGCGATGGTACAATCGATGGTACTATGCGAGGAAGAGTTACTTCAGTTGTTCAACCTCTGGGGACATTCAGTGTGTTCAACATCAAAACTTAGCTTAGCAGCGCTATTTCCTGTGACGGTGACCTTGCCCTTCAGCAAACCATGCCGCCCCAATCCAACGCAGTCACTGCCAGCACAATGCGACCATCACTAGCTCCAACTCCATCTCGTCCTGGGTTTAGGAACTCGATACTCGCTGCCCCCATCTTATGTTGGCACGATAAACATTAACTTCAGTAGAAACCAATGTCAGGGTAGGGAAAAGCGTGAGAATTCCGTAACCCGTCCTGTGATCCAGCCGACTCGAATGCTAAACTAGGTCACACGTCAAGTGTCGTTCAAGTGACGGTTGACGGTAGATGTTGTGCGGGGCGAAATGACAAAAACAATAGTTGTACGCTATTCACATATGAAAAGATGAAATTTGCTTCTTTTGAAGCTTGAGTTAGTTGTTATTAAAGTTCTTAAGTTGTTCCTTTAGTTTCGTTTTCTTTCAATTGAAAAACCTATATGGATTTATTCTGTTGCGCATACGCACGAAGGTCAAAAGAAGTGCAGTGGCCATAGGTAATCTGAAATTCCTCCGCAAACGCTTTACGAAACTGGTTTCGGTTTCAAAACATGAAAACTACAAAATAACAGTTTTTTTCTCCATTTTTTTGCATTTAGAACGTGGGTAATAAATAAAATACCACACTCGGTCTCATTACGTACGAATTATACGAAACTCGTGACCTTCCTTTGGTATCTGACCTCGCTTTCGCTCGGTCAGATACCGCCGGAAGGACACTCGTTTCGTATAATTCGTACGTAATGAGACCTCGTGTAGTATTCTCTATAAAGGTAACCGTGTAAAGCTTCGTGATTTTAGAGTCGCCGACTTTCAAATTTGTAATTGACAATTGGGAAAACACACCATATTACTTTGTTGATGGCAGTGAGGCTGTCTTTGTGATATCTCAGAATTCGAATTCTCGACTATTTCTTACATGTTAAGAGATGTTTAAGTTTTTGCCCTCATGTACATGACAACATAACATTTACCACTGGTTCAAGCTACCTGGACCTGCTTGTCATTCCCTGATTGGTGTTGTACTCATCAATAAAGGAGTTCTATCTAATGTACGTATCAAGTTGAAAATAATTAACATGTTTCATATTTGGATGAGACTTGATCTGTCGTGTACTCATGACTGGCTACCTAGGCACTTTAAAGAGCCACTCCGTGATTTTCATAACATATTATTTACCTTTGACACGAACCTAAATGTCGTATGTGGTGATATCAAATTTAAAAATCTTAACTTTTCATGTCCAAAAGACATATATATGACAAATACTGGTTTTCCATGAAAAACTAAAAACAGCCTTATAAATGCACAGAGGTGTAGATATCACGTCCAATATACATGGATACTAGTTATACAACCTAACAAACGCTATCAACTCTTAACTGCTCTCCTGCCTGTTTTAGAAAAGTCTTCAAAATAACGTTTGACTATTTGACGCGCGCCACCGTCCGGTTTTCGATCATTATTGCGACGTTGATCTTCATATTGTCACTGTAAAAAAAACCCAATAAGCTTTAAAATGTTTCTTTTCGGTAACAGTCGATACTTCGAGATCAAATGACACCATTGATTAAGTTTGGCATATATGACTCCATCAACTCACGGAGTGGCTCTCTAAAGAAACCGCTAACAATCGTCAGTTTTGATAATTTAAACGTGATTCAAATTCCAAACGTGAAAAATCTGGAGACATTCCAACACATACATAATTTTAAAGTAAACGTAAAAGTGAACGATAAAGCAAGTATATTAGTTGGAATATGCTCATGAAGCTCGAGGAATGGTTTGTTGCGACCATTGGGGCAGTGACTTCTTAATCGTCGTCTCAACCGGCGATGTGGAGTCAACAACGCACATATGCTTAGTACATAAAAGATTTGATAAGATTGATCTTACACTAATTAAGAGAGAGAGAGAGAGAGATAAACAGTATATCATATTCGTACCGTGTTTACGACACTCGTGCCTCAAATCATTCATTCCTTGCAGCATTAGAGTAATTAACCCTGGTAAGTGCAGTGTAACACGATGTTTTCATGCACCCTATTCGAACATTGAAGTCAATATGTCATTGTGCCTGGAGAATTGTAATAACACGTAACAACGTTCTCTTTTTGGACAATGAAGATGATCTTATCTTATATATATATAATATTTTACTAAAGGTTTAAATGATATCGTACTCATCTTTTCTGGGCGTGTGTGAGGCTAAGGTAGGCTGCTCGGCCCCTCCTATATTTATTGGCAACCTCCCTGCCTGCAGGATCTGGTCATTGCCTGTAAGGAGGGCAATTACAGGGGAGTAAGGCACTCGTCTGTCACTCTCCTTCCCCCATGTACACACACCTAATCATGTACCTTCAAAGCACGATATCACAATAACAAGCACTATTATTGACATCTTAATTGCTTCAACTTCCGTCTACTCCCAGTTATTTAAGGGTGCTATTTAATAGGAAAAACAATCGATCTAAGCATATGTGCGTTGTTGACTCCAACCGGTTGAGACGACGATTAAGAAGTCGCTGCCAATGGTCGCAACAAACCATTCCTCGAGCTTCATGAGCATATTCCAACTAATATATTTGCTTTATCGTTCACTTTAAAATTATGTATGTGTTGGAATGTCTCCAGATTTTTCACGTTTGGAATTTGAATCACGTTTAAATTATCAAAACTGACGATTGTTAGCGGTTTCTTTAGAGAGCCACTCCGTGAGTTGATGGAGTAATATATGCCAAACTTAATCAATGGTGTCATTTGATCGCGAAGTATCGACTGTTACCGAAAAGAAACATTTTAAAGCTTATTGGTTTTTTTACAGTGACAATATGAAGATCAACGTCACAATAATGATCGAAAACCGGACGGTGGCGCGCGTCAAATAGTCAAACGTTATTTTGAAGACTTTTCTAAAACAGGCAGGAGAGCAGTTAAGAGTTGATAGCATTTGTTAGGTTATATAACTAGTATCCATGTATATTGGACGTGATATTTACACCTCTGTGCATTATTTTTTAGTTTTTCATGGAAAACCAGTAGGCCTATTTGTCATATATATGTCTATTGGACATGAAAAGTTAAGATTTTTTAATTTGATATCACCACATATGACATTTAGGTTCGTGTCAATGGTAAAAAATTAGAAGATAAATAGTTGCGTTTGTAAAATTTCCGGGATTCATTGTTATTCAACACCCGCAAATTTAGTTTAAAACCGACGGCGTTAGCCGGAGGTTTTAAACGCTTAAATTTGCGGGCGTTGAATAGCAATGAATCCCGGAAATTTTACAAACGCAACTATTTATCGATATTGTAACATGACCGTTAGTTATTAGAAGTTTAAGAGCGAACTCTGTTTTTGTGTACTTATTTTTGTCTGGAAAGGACCATGCGACTGTTCTATTTCTGTAAGAGGTGAGATAACGTCTAACTAATGTGAATTCACGGCATTATTTACATTACAAATATCGTTGTGATATTAGCAAATAGTGGCATTCGTAACAGCGAGACCTTACAAAATACTTGTTTAATTCGAGACCGAAATCAGCAATTAAAAAGCTCGTAGAGAAATATCGTAATATCCCGAGTACAAAAGTCTTGAACTAGCCCAATACCATTGTGACAGCGACGCAAACATTGTGACGTCAAAACGGTTGACCTTTGTGACGTCAAACCATGGGAACGGCATTCGAAAGAAGGCGGCCGCATGAAACTTTGCGGCAAACTTTGACTAAGTAAGCCAGTTGAGAATATTTTCTTTCTTCAAAAATAAATCATATTAAAATGTATTTGTGATATTTACCGGTAGACACAATATAAAAAAGGACAAATACAACTGTCAAATCGGAGTACGGCACGAATTTTCGCAAAAACAGAGTTCGCTCTTAAACTTCTAATAACTAACGGTCATGTTACAATATTGATAAATAGTTGCGTTTGTAAAATTTCCGGGATTCATTGTTATTCAACGCCCGCAAATTTAAGCGTTTAAAACCTCCGGCTGACGCCGTCGGTTTTAAACTAAATTTGCGGGTGTTGAATAACAATGAATCCCGGAAATTTTACAAACGCAACTATTTATCTTCTAATTGAATGTCTATTCAAAACACCAAGATATAGACATTATAGACCAGCATAAACCAATGTGGGGCCTGTTCAGGGTATGCGCAGTAGTAGTTGATTCGCACTGACTGACAATATCAAGTGGCAGTTATCGCGTATATCCCCGACCAATCGTGCCAGCGGCATGCTCACCTACACATTATACATCATGTTCTCTCAAGGAATCAAACATTGCAACTAAACCTGTCGCTCTTTTTGAAACATTTCATGATTTAAATGACATAACCTGCCGTTACCTCATCTTTTGTTTAGTATTTTCCGATAACCTTCAAGTGCAATTGTTTTGAGACATGCACTGCCATTAAACATTTCAAAATTTCCAATTGTTAATTTGTTAGCAGATTTCGAATTATACTAAATTCTAAAAATGGGGGAAGTTTACAATCTAAAAAAGTCAACCCTTACGAAAAAGGTATTGTTTACTATGGTTTGCATGTAAAAGCGCTTCTATGATCGATAGCAGCATGAGCTTGAGGTTAGGTGTGGTTGGGGGCCAGAGATTGGCTAGTCAATATTGATTTAGATAGGTACCAGATACATATATATGCAGATGAATGGAGCATGTACCCTCACACTTCTCGGGAGACCAGTTAGCAGTAAGTACTCATTCTTCTGTAACTGCTATAACTCTGTGCGAAAGGTCAAACGTTTACAGTCTATTCGTATTTAAAACTAATCCAGTCTTGTTTCATTTTTTCCATTGTGAAACATCAAAGTTAACGTTTTTCTCTGTACTTCGGGTGAGACAATTTATTGTCACACCATGACTACATGCAATTCCAGCATCGAAATACATGTTCAAGTTGTCAGGGCTGTTCGTGTGTCTGGTGGAATTTAACTTAGATCTTGAGCAATTCAGGACTGTTGATAGCTGATTTCGAAGTATATCAGGGTTTGAGGATATCGTTTTAAAATGTATAGAGTAAAAGATTTGCATTGGGTTAAATTTCACTCCCGGAAAAGAAATTTTAGACAACTGTTTGTTTTTGGCTTTATCAATTTTTACTCCTCAATGCATGATGCAGTTATAGACTTAGCAACCTGGTAATTGTTTGGTATGATGGACTTGAATTTCTGGGAAAATAGGATTATTATAGTCTGACTATTCACAAATGATAATGTTAATTGTCAAGAAATTTAAAAAAAAAAAGATCTTTGAATAAATTAAGGTACGTTAGCCAATTTGAATATATGATGAACATGTTTTACGAGATGTCTCTACACCGCATTAAGTGTTACAGGAAGATTTCAGCTTTTTGGAGTAGAAGTAGAATTCTCCTGATAATGTCTGCAGTGTTTGTTAGAAGATAGAGCATTAGTAAAACTATTTGTTTTACAGGCAGAGAGTGAGTTAGTGAGTGAGTGAGTTATTGTTGAACGCCGCTTTGGCAATATTTCAGCCATTAGCAGCGTTACAGGCAGAAACAGAGATTATATGTTCTATTGAGAGTTCCAGATTGAAGATGTGACCACAAGTCTCTTTCAAGCAGGACAAAATCATTAAGCATAACGTTTGTACATATTAATCTTTCCAAAACAAGTGCCATTGGATTCCCTTCTTCAGATAGAACATATATTAGAAACTTGAATTAAAAGGGTTTTTTCTTTAAAATTCTGCATCTAAACTTTGAAGGTTATAATACCGAAACCATCTGAAGTTTGATTGTCTTGTGTGGGTTTCACTGACTTTAAGCAAATACAAATCTAATCAAGATCGCCTAGAGATTCCCGTCATTTTAACGAGACGTCGTGATGTCCTATGTGAAGAACAATAAAGGTAACAGGCACCTGAGCAACACACGTTTAGGTACTTGTATATTCTTATTTCTACACTGTCTAGTGTTTTACGGAACTATTGTGAACTTGGTAATAACACTTATAACCCGTTAAACTCTAAAACGTTGAAGAAAAGTAAGTTAAAGAAAAGTAAGTGTTCAACCGCATGGTCATGATTTGAGCAAGACCTTGTGAAGCCAACTTTCACACGTCATTTTAATAAGAATGTTATAATTGAAAAATAATTATCTCTAAAATCGTCAGTGTTTTCTTTTTATTTGAGAAATTATAAAAAGTCATTAAAAAAATAAATTTTTCTTTAAAAACTCGTTTATAATTACTAATGGCAATTCTCCAAACAATATATATGTTTTCATGATAAATTTCTATCTGTGATCGTTTGGACTTCTTGTCCAAGTGGCGCTGTCCTATTCAAGTATATTAATCTCGGCCAATCCATATCCGTATCTACGGTGTATCCGTATCTACGGTGTATCCTTATCTACGGTGTATCCTTATCTACGGTGTATCCATATCTCCGTTGTATCCATATTTACGGTGTATCCATATCTTCGGTGTATCCGTATCTACGGTGTAACCATATCTACGGTGTATCCATATCTTCGGTGTATCCATATCTACGGTGTATCCATATCTACGGTGTAACCATATCTACGGTGTATCCATATCTTCGGTGTATCCATATCTATCGATTTGTTGAAGCACATTTGGCAAGGAAAACGTGAAAGTTTATCACTCTTTGAAATACAAAACAAGTTATAGCATGTTTTTTGTTAAATAAATGATTCACCAATAGTTATTTATAGATCTAAACACGAATAACCCAGAATCCAAAAAATCGATAGAAATCTACAAATCAATCTTTGTATAAGGACTTCCGCTGTTTTTTCTTTATTTAATACCTTCATTACATTCTTCATAGGACATGTAACTTTAAACTTTATCAAAGAAAGAATAAATCATACCACAATTCATTCCTGATGTCTAAATATACTCAAGTTCCTTGTTTCGTGTATTGGAATTCTTAAAGAGAGATGTTACTTCCTTATAAGAATATTGTCATAATCATGAATAACATAATTGTCCAATTAAATACATAAACACGGTCATTAATAACACACATTGTTTCCTCTAAAACATCATGGAGGTCACGAAGTTATGGTTAAAATATGACCAACGGGCATTATTAAGAATAATGTATGTTTACCCTCGAGAAAAATGTCCGCGGGTTTAATTTTATTAATTTGATAAACGGTCAACTATTTCGTTCATTCGATCGGTGACTTATCACGCAAAGGCAATAAATGTACAGAATATTGTATATTGTCAATCTCATTGAAATCATATCGAAACTTGTCCCTCGTACTTTGCTGCGTTTCTTGATCTGACCACTGCTCCATAAGAGCCGTGTCAGACGGCCTTGACCGCCAGACTGTGTCAGCCAATGAGCATCGAGGCTAGAAAGACATTGGTAACTTTTGAATTGACATTCAAAACATCACATCTAACCTTTGTATCTTGGGATTCGAGCTTTTTCTTAATGTAACCGAGAAAAGCCGAGCTTGGATGAATGCAAAATGATCGTGTGTTTGTATACAGCATGACAAATACGCTCATATTTGGTCGGAAATTTACCTATGTCTGCAACCCAGGGGAAGATAGTGAGGCAGATTTATTATCGTGACAATATCTGCGTTTGATTTGTCATTTTCTTCGTTAAAAAGCAGTATAGTTTTCGAATAGCAGTATAGTGAAGAAATTTACCATAACAAAACAACGACACAAAGCATCTATCACAAAATTAGCTCGATAATCATTTTGTCAAAGGGTTTCGAGGAATTTATTTCTATTTTTAAATTTCAAAGTAAGTATTTTTCTGAATGGGGGCAGATAAATAAATCAACTGTAAAACAGAAACATTTGCTGTTGCATTTGATAAATGACATACAGTTACATATTTCGAACTCAGATCCCCGCCCCCTCTCCCCGTATGATTATGGACCGTAAAATTGATGATCACCGAGGGTGCCCTCCCCCACCCTTCTCGCTCTTTCGCTTTCATTCAAAATTCCTGGATCCGCCACTGGTGTGTATCTAAAAATTATTTTTTCAGTAAAAAAGCTTATGGTACAATTCAAAATGATAGATTTCAGTTGCAACAACAATGCCGTTCATATTGTATTCTTTCTATTAAAACATTTGGCGAAACATTTCTTAGAGCATCCCTTTCTTGCGACTTTCCGCAATCTTTGGTAATCAGACAAAACCGATATGTACGCCGACTTGTGATTGGTTAGATTGATTGAAGGTGAAAGGTCACGGTCAAGGCCGTCTGGCACGGCTTTTATGGAGCTGTGGTCAGATCAAGAAACGCAGCGGGGCACGAGGGAAAAGTTTCGATCTGATTTCAATGAGATTGTTACAGCCCAGGCATTGCAACATCCATGGCATTTTCTTTTCTACACGTGGTAAGAAGACAATATCACACTTATACACCATTTACCATTATAGGCCTACTAGTTATATGACCCATTAGAAACATTACTAACCCATATACATTCGATTCTGTGTAATATATCCTTTTCTTTATTGAAACAGCCAGGAACGATGTCAAATATAACTCATCAGACAATGAGCAATCTAAGCGGGATAACGGATAGCCTCGTGAGCAACCTGAGCGGGGTGACGAGTAACATATCTGCGGCGGAAGTGACGACGTACAAGGTCCAAGAGACGCTGTATTTAGGCGAAGACGAGCGGCTGAAGGCCTTCCTTGAGTTCCAGATCAGCTGGTATCTGGACGTGGTGTATGCGCCCATCTGCTCCATCTTGGGCATCCTGGGCAACACGCTGTCTTTTCTTGTGCTCATCAGTCAGAACATGCGCAACACCACCTCCTACTTGTACATGGCTGTCCTCTCCTGCACCGACACCATTGTCCTCGTCCTCAACATCCTCTTCATGGTTACCAAGTTTCCAGGCCAGGAAATATTCCATCGGGAAACTTGCGGTCTAATTTTTTTCCTGATGTATTTTTCCATACACTATAATGTTTTTCTTATGTGTACAATGACAATCGAACGGTATCTGGCTATCAAGTTTCCACTGCACGCCCCCAAGTGGATAACTATTAAGAAAGCTCGCTTGTTCATTTTGGTCGAATTCATCCTTGCCTTCAGCCTTGATTTCCATAGTTTCTTCACGCGCCAGATGGTCCCGGACCCAGACAGCGGTGAGGAGTTCTGCACGACTCTCGGCGAGACAGACACGTTTTTCGTGCGGAAAGTGTGGCCGTGGGTGGACGCTGTTATCTACTGCTACGGGCCCCTGTCCTGCCTGCTTGTCGTCAACATCCTCATCATACTGGAGGTGAAGAAGGCGGGTCGCACGCAAAGGCAGATGACACAGAAGGGCAGCCAGGATAAAACTACCGCCGACACGAGGGTCAGGGAGAGACAGGTGACCGTCATGCTTCTATCCGTGTCCTTCACCTTCCTCATTTTCGTCACGCCAATGGCCGTCATCATCGTAGTGGAGCGTTACTTCTGGGTTCAACACAGCGCTCATGAGCAAGCCGTGTATCACCTAGTTCGCACGGTGTGTAACAATATGATGTACACCAACCACGCTCTAAACTTTGTGCTCTACTGCGTTGGAGGCAAACGATTCCGTACCCAGTTCCAGTCAATGTTCTGTTGCTTCCTAAAGGGGAGCGATAAATCCAGCTCTGTGCAGTCTGCAAGCACAATGACGACGGGCTCGAGACTGAGCGTCATCTCAAACAGTAAGGTGTCTCTGCAAAGCAAGTAAGGCTCTCGTGCCAGGGTATCAACCGTATATTCCTTGTTGTTGTTATATTCTAAGTCTAAATAATCAACACTGTTTGAATTGTTTGATTACCGCTATCTTTTGCTAGACAAAATAAGTTAGGGATATTGTCAATTTTATGATTTACATTTTATCATGTGATCAGTGTAAACATACAATTATAGTTTCAGATTTTCACATATCCCCAATCTATTTTTGTCTAGTATATGTTTCTTGACATGCACTGTGAAAACGAAGAGAAAGCAACAGAGGATTCAAGTTACGTCTCAACTGTAGATGACATGAAACACTGCTTTTAGAGTGAAGTGTGCCAACCTAAAGTGTTGCTCCATGACTTTCACTTTGAGGAATTTAGCCTTATTGTATTGGCCAGTGAGTAATTGCTAGAGTTATATTTTGGGAATTCAAAATTCAAGGAGCTGAATATCAATTTCTCCTTAACTATGAAACCCCACTATGCTCAAGCTAAGGGGTCCCCGTTTAAGAATAAATTATGTGCTTGTAGAGGAATTTATTTTTACTGACTAAATGATTTTCTTGGTTAGTGATTAACAGCGATTTTATCTTTTGATTCATGTGAAAAGGACTTCTATTTGTCAATCGAACGCTGTTAATATATGTTTAATTAAATTATAAATGTAAATAGAACGATGTGCATAGTGTGCATGTGTCATGTGATAATTTGACAAAGTATTGTATTCAAAATCAATATATTGTGACAATGAATATATGTGTATTGTGTCAACTGTGGAGCAGATAGGTTGTTTTGATGCCATGAGGAGAAACATGTAATATTAACCGTATACAAACTATGAATCATGGTGGATGTTCTACTCACTGTTACGGATAGATTGTGTCAGGTGTTAGGTTTTTCTGTATCGTATCACGATTGATTATTGTTAATAAAAGTGTGATTGAAATGCCCGTTTTTATTGTCTACCACTAGCCAACCCAACAGATATTCCAGGAACATGGCCACTGTCTATATTCGTGGAAACAGTTCTACAGGATATTTACGTTGGAATATTTCAACAGTTTTCCAAACGTACTCAGCACACAGCAACGTAATCTTGTCCCCAGGCTTTTGATGCAAAACGTAGAAAGGACATTTTACACACAAAACAAAAAATTCATTTGCCCCTAATCAAAATCAAAAGCACGTAGCATACCCCATTTTTACAAAACGTGATACTGTTATACATCCACAGAAAAACAAAACATGTTTAACAATCCTTTTAATTACTACATAAAATTAAAGAAAAAAAAAATCCTGAATTATTTATTCTAATTAACTTCCCTTACCTTACATTAAAATACAAGGACGAAAGTAAAATACAAGGACGAAAGTAAAAATATACGATACACAAGGTGCATGCTCAAAGCGCATTGACATACATAGAAGAAAAACTAATGTGAATTATTGTCATGAAATAAAATTTGAGAGAAGAGAATAGAATTCTAGCATACGAACAAATAAAATTAAATGACAAAAGCATTAAACGTCAGTTAATCAAGTCTATGGAAATGGTTTTGTGTTAATAAGTGATTTTATCTATTTGTGGTCCCACTGTCAGCTCGGAAATTAAAGATTAAAGATGATGTTTGGTTAGTGGAAGGTTTTGCAGCACCTCTAATTACGACAGGTAAATTATATTTACTTCGGTTGAAGTATGAATTAGTCTAAAAGGAAATTGTTTTCTCCTAGCGGTGTGTAGCTCAAGGAGTTACCCACTTTGATAGGTGGCGTTGTTAGGGGTACATTAAGGGGAGCTCGATTTAGAACAGTCATTCACGCTATTTGTGCACCTACGGCCACTTAAAGATCGGGTGAAATGCCCTATGGTCGATTTCGGAATTCGCTAAAAGGGATTGCAATTTGACGTGGACTCAACTTTAAATTTCTGAAATCGGCCGCTAAACAACATAAATACGACTTTGTAATTAAATTGCCTAATTACGACCGGCGAGCAGAACCTGAAAGGCCCTGTGGTCACTGAAGCGTGAATCTTTCGTGACGTGCTAGTTGGCATATCATCATTCGCTCGTTATGTAAAACAACACTAGCCGATAGTAAATCTCGCAGTTAAACCGTTGGTTATACCTACTAAACGTTATCCAAACAACTCAAACCTTAAAGGAATCTATTGTTTAATTCATTGTCTCGAAATTTCTATTTTTGCAAGCGCAAGACCCTGATTAAATACTATGCTGTGTGCACTTTCCTACGGAATGTTTTTAAAAGTCACGACCCTGCGCCATGTTGTCAAAGTTATAAGATTGCGCTAACGCGTGAGATCCCGGAAGTATTTCTTACATGAACTATGCTCACTTATTGGACATTATATTGAGGGATGCACCGGCATCCTTATTCTCATAAAAATATAACCTTTATTAAGTATTAACGCATAATGTCCTACAGGGATTCAGAAAGTGAGATATCATTATCTATGGAATGTGTCTCATCATGTTCAGAATCGCTAATTTCAATTGACGGGTCCGATACTTTTCCTTACTTATATAAGCCAAATGACAGTTAGAGTGGCACAGAAATAGAAGAGACGACAAGCAATCAAAACGGAGACAGATTGAACAACATCGACCGGTATGAATTTCTTTTGGCATTTTCAATTTAATTTTTAGGCTATTACAACAAAACTAAGAATTTACTATTAATGCTAAATTGCATTGGACTGATTATTTAAAAAAAGAATTCTCCATTATATTTATATATTTTTTCAGTAAAAAGAAAATGAAATTGAATGTATTATTGACCATGGATTATTTGAAAATGATATCCATATTTTTATGTATTTTGGCGTTCACACAATTTTCTAAATGTAATGTAGGCATGTAGTGTATGGTGAGTGAGACATTATTGTTGATATCGTCGTAAGAATAGCTAAGTGGAAGTCAAATCCTATCACATTTGTACGTCATACATCATAAATGTACATCCAAAGATAATTTCCTGGGTCCCGTTGCACAAAACTCTTAGTTAGCCTTAAGTCACTAAGGTTAACCTTAAAGTTAAGTTGTTCATCAATTACGACGTCTGCCAAATGTTGTCACAACAATCAAATTGGTTTAACTAGTTTGTTTGTCATTTATGACAAACAGGTGGCCGTTATGTAATCCTATCGCATTCAATTTCAATTCTTGATTTAATGGTCTCTAATTATACCTTTTGAATTTTAACGCCTTGGACCCGCCAAGCGGAATATATGTCCTGTCATAATGGCGTAACACTTGGCATTCGACTGGTACTTAGTTTATTGTCACGGCGTCCAGTCATTTTGAACCAATGAACTTGTAGAATATATATTCAACCAATAAATTAAGAGAAGGAGAATTGGCTCATGCACTTCTACGGACGATGACACACATTTTAAAAAGTACATCCTGAATAACGGGAACCAACATTCTTTAGGATTATGTACATAGGATGTTTCTAACGCTTGCGCGGGTTATAGCGAAAACGGCACCTGTGCAAAACGGCACCAATATTTTCTGGCGAAAACGGCACCACATCGGCGAAAACGGCACCGCTATCCCTGGCGGGAACGGCACCATATAAATATTTATTAATATAACAATGCAATATGATAATAAAGAATAACAAACGCATAAATTAGATCTGATGTTGATTTATTTAGCACTAGGAATGAAGCACTGATAGTCTGGTCTACTCCACAATGGGGCCATGGATGGCAGAGCATCTTGTCAGAAGCTGGGACAGGGAAAGGTCTCCATCTTTAAAAGAGGCCCAAAGCTCGAACAGCTCATCCTGTCGCGCTGTTGATGATTTCCTCACGTAGGCTTTCAGGCGCCCTTCCTGGAGTCTGGTCTGCAGGGGCAGCAAACTGGCCTCACGGTGTAGCTCTGGGACCAGGCGGTAGATCCCAAGGGACTGTTCTCCCACCTTGTTGTTCATCCTGCGATGCCACCCTGATAGAGAAAAAAAATTATATATTAAGATTAATAATGTATACAATTATTATATTTTATTTCACACATTATTATATTTACATTTTTACAGATACGTACCTTCAACATAGTTGTTGGTTCTGATGATTCTGATGTATGAACTGTATACATTATTTTAAAACATTATATAAAATGTTATAAAAATACATACCCTTACTACGTAGGAAAACCCGTAGGAGTCCACCAGTTTCTTTTTTCCTTTCTGCGAACCGGTGTCAACCAGCGTGAACACGTTGTCTGGGATGTCCGCAGTCGGGGGGTCGATAAGGGTCGCATCCGCAATAGATCTTTCCAGTTCATCTGTCTGTTCGGGCAGTGACAACGCGGAAATGTTGATGTCTGACAAGTCAGGTACTCGGATGTTGTCATCTACTTCCATGTTTTCTTCCACCTCTGAGTTCAAGGTCAAATCGAAGTTGACATGGCCCATGGTCTGGTCAAACGAGTTTATTTCGATTTGCTCTCTGCACTTAACGCATGTAAATGGAAAGTCTTCTTCATTTTCACAGATTTCCCGGTAACGTGATTTTGATAAATCTGTCACACAAGTACGGTGAGTCCAAAGTTGGCAACCATCACAAGATATGGCGTGTTGATTCTTCCTGACCGTCTTGTCACAAACAGCACAATGGTGAGGCATTGTGAGGAATGATATTGAATGATAATCGTTACAAGTTTAAATAGAGTAACATTTAAGACATTGAGTCCAGTCAATTATGTTAGAGTCAACCTACTTAACACAACAAAAGATATGATGTTTTCTTAATAAATTGACGTGTGCTGACGAAAGATTGGCAATACAATAAATTAATTTATTGTATAAACAAAGTAAATTAATTTATTGTATAAACAACTTTATGCTTAGTGTTACTAAATAATTTATGTATTATTTGAATAATATGTTATATTAAAATTTTTATTTGGTGCCGTTCCCGCCATCGCGAATCGGTGCCGTTCTCGCCAAATGGTGCCGTTTTCGCCTGGTGCCGTTTTGCCCGGGTGCCGTTTTAGCCTTTCAATCCTTTCATAGATTCAAAGATCGGTGAGCTCAGGGAGGAATTTGTCCATAATTCCATCGACATAAAGAAGTTAAAAAGCCGAGAAAGATTATAATTGGTCTCGTTAAGGAAATAACATTCAGCACAATTTTAACTTGGAGACTATAGATGCTTAGAATAGGGTTTAAGTTTCCATGGAAAACAAGCGTTACGAAGAAGCAGAGAATGCAGTGACGTCAGAATTGGAGCGCCTTTTCAGAAGGAATAAGCTTATAAACTCGTGTATAGAAGATGAGCTACACGTCCTCTTACAATGTCCAGTGTATGACGACATCAGATATCATTTACTACAGGAAGCCAGCTACCTCTTAAGTGATTTTCATTCATGGCCACTGACTGACAAGTTCACAGCAATTTTAAGAAATGACGACTTAATGTCCATTACTGCCAGGACCTGTTTCTATATACTCAAGCGTCGCCGCAATCTCCTTTTTACTTAACCATCTTTTAAATTGTGTTTACTCCTTTTTGTGACATCTTTTTTATTGTGTTATTTATGTATACTCCTTTTCTATTTTTAAATTAATGTCCCTTTTAAGCAAACGTACTGTATATGTCTATTTTATAAACGTGCAAGTCTCTCATAACTCTTTTAGAGTGGCACATATATAGTTTTAAAAAAGAAAACGTTTTATGTAAATTTACAGTTTATATGTGGTGAGACTTTAATAAACTATCTGTCTGTCTGTCTGTCTGTCTGTCTATAAACATTGCTGATTCGTCCGGCGGAGGTTGGGAGACAGTAAGGCAGTATATGTCTAATGAACTTGCCGCCGATTCGGATGATGATAAACGTATCGCCCGTGCCGATAATAAAGCTGTCCGTAACTTACGTCAGAAACGTGGACGGCATGTCCCGTACCCTTCCAGGTCAACACGTCAATCTACAACCCTGTCAAGGCCCGTGCAATCTGCTGCTCCTCAATCTACTGCTGTGCAGCCTGTGCTTCCTGTGTCAAGCCAGCTTTTCGTGGACCCATAAGGTCAGGATCGTGCTATATTCGTGTGGAGAGTTCTCGCACTTCAGGCGGGATTGTCCCTACGCCATCTCAGGAGCGGGAGCCACGTAAGCACAGGGTGTCGGCCCCGCCAGTCAGTCAAATCAGTAGAAGGGATACAGAATTGTCAGTTAAGTATTTTTGTGATCGTGATTCTGCTTATTCTATCAATTTGACTGATAACTATTATGAGTATGAACAAGGTTCTTCTGAAATTATTGTTAGGGGGCGTCTCAAAGACAGCTTTCCGTTTTGGTTAGATATCGGCGTTTCAAAATTTGTTACTGACATTATATCTTATGGTTACAAGATACCATTTATCACCAAACCGCCTACAAACTATCAATCGGAATTGAAACACTCTACTTTTGTTACAAAGGCCGTTGATGAGCTGTTGAAGAAACACCTAGTATGCAAGTGTGATACATATATAGAACGTCATACTAGTGCATTTTGATGTTTTGTATTGAACGAGAAGATGTCATGGGAGCAGAGAAACAACGAGTTCGAAGAACGAGTTGTTTCTATGCTCCCATGACATTTTCGAGTTCAATACAAAACATCAAAATGCACTAGTATGACGTTCTATATTTATTATATACCCGATCTTAATTAATAAAAATATGTTTTATAAAAAATAAAAGGTTGCGTAGCGATACACATTTTCACGTCATACATACTTCCGCGTTGAGGTTACCTTGACATTGGTATTAGTACGCCGATGACCGAATAACGCAATTGACCTGAATGCCACATTCCTCCGCATGACGTCAAGTATAGCAAGTCCGACTTTCACATCTTACAATAACAAATAGATAAATAAAAAGATATTTTGATCAAATTGATTTAATGTGATAAAGCATATATCAAACAATGATCAAGCTATTTTGTTTATAAACAATCGTGTAGAAATCAGTAACTTTTAAAGTTCAAGGTCAAATTTTCAAATACGTTGTCGTGGCTCGCGCCGTCAGTTAGTCACTGTTGAAATAACACGTGTACGCTTTCGCTGCTGATTTTCATGGTTCATGGTATTTGTTTATACTTGTAATCAAATCATTTGGAAATGACAATCTGGTTTTATAAGAGCTTTTGTGCAACTCTCGCAAACTGGGAATCCCAATGACCTAAATGTATATCTATAAATAGCTGCTTCGGGAAATCTGGAAAGTCCAAAGGTTCAGAAAAAGTCGAGTGCAATACGGAATTTGAAGACGGATTCCGTATTGCACCCTTGTATTACTATCCTAAGTTTACATGGGTATCCCAGTTTCACCTGTTTTCGGCGACGTAAGAGCGATTCCGGTAGAATTTTAATCGTGTCATCACAACAAAAAGATTTTTCAGTCATGTTAATCAATGATGATTTGGGAATACTCACCTACAATTGTACCATTACATCGCTATTATCGGCCGAGAAACTCCGCCATGACAAGAGTGGTCCATATTTTCAACTAGTGCATCGCGTCACCTGTTTTCGGCGATGACGTTATACAGCGAATAAGTACGGAGTTCCATAGTCACCAGAATCCATTGGGTCAAAAACACATACACACGATATTCCCACGTGTCAGAGTGCAATAAAAATGTTAAATGTAATAATTTTGAACACTAATAACGATGAAATCCAAACTTGTTATTTACATTTCTTTTGAAGTAATAAAATAACATCATTCTTCAACGGGGCTCTGTTCACAATGTGGACAGAAAAATGCTGTATGTGTCCGAATAACTGAAAAAGTGGTACAGAACACTAGATGAACCCAGTGACCACATCTGTCGCACTGTGCCCATTTCACAAAAGTAATTGAGTCACTACAGCGGAGGGCATCTGGGGTGAATTTCCCACACACACAACACAGTTCATCGTCGGTCGCACTGTCAGAAAAACTGTCAGTGAACGTGGTGGCTGGGGGCGTGGTCTTTTGTTTTTTTCTTCCACGTGCAAGTCTCTTTCCTTTCGATTTGTTTTGACGTGAATTTCCTTTTGACGATTTTGATGACGATTCGGATGTTGAAACGCTTGATTTCATCTTTCTCACGTTGTTGACTTTCTTAACTTTCTCTGGGTGTTGTTTCTTGTGTTCTATGATCTTGACAACGACTGTTTCGTCTGTAATGGCTTTCCCGCCAACTATCTTGCTCAGTGTATTTCTTGGTTTGTATGTTTTTACATTCTTCAAAACTTCTCCACCCCGAGATTCCAAGAAGTTACGTGCCGAATTTCCTTCTTTGTCAGTGTCATTGACATGCGCAATCGATGAATCTGAATCGACAGGTGCTTGTCTTGTAAAAGATCGTGCCGGCATTACAATCAAGTCGTCAATCACCTCCGAATTCAATGGGAAAATTCCCGATTTTCTGAATGATGACTGTACGTTGGTTGGAGTTAAAGTTGAGTTAAATACTCTACAAGCAATACTGCACATGTCATGCTTTCCGATCACTTTGCCCGAGTTTTCTCTTAAGAATGAATGACATGACCGTATCCAAGTTGACTCAAAAGGTCCATAACATCCGATGTCAAGTGGTTGCAAAAGATGACTGGATGGGGTGGGAGAACAAACAAAACGATATGATTTTCTCTTGCCCACTCTATCAGTCCAAGGGAAACATGGCTCTTGTGTCCGTCATAAAGTATGAGAACCGGAGAATCGGCGCTTCGTGACGGCAAGTGTCGCTCGATATGCGTTTTCATGTATGTGCTGAACACTTCCGTATTGGACCACCCTGTCTCGGAAACAGTTCCACTTGAACCGGGTGTTGCACCTGATAACAGTTCATCTCTCATACGTTGTCCAGGAAAGATAAAGTACGGAGGAACACTTCCACCAGCTGCGTTAACAGCGGCAATCATGGTGACTGTTTGTGACTTTCCAGATGTCACGGTCTGTGGCTTGCAATAGGTACCGGCGACGATCTTTGGTGGTGTTACATCAGTTGAAAGTCCCTTTTCATCAATATTGAAGATTGCATGCGGGGAGTTCTGCAAGTTGTGTCGCTGAAAGACTTGTGACAGCTCTTCAAAATATCTATCAAAATTTTCTTTTGTCGCAGATCTCGCACTTGCTGCTTCAAGTTTCCGAGGTTTCTGTACTCTGAGTTCAGGCCATCTATCAAGGAAGTTGTACAACCATCTCAGACTCAATGGGTGCTGCCGATCTCTGTATCCAAGATGAACAGCATAGTCACTTGCAAGATTAATAGTTTCTTGTCGAGTATATTCGTATCCAATCTCCCCCATTACTCGAATATGACTTGACAGAAAAGATTCCTCATGTTCTGTGAATAACGGCATAGGACCTGACTTTACTGTTTCAATGCTGATATTTCCTAACAAACGATCTTTAAGAGTTGAAACGGGAACGCCCCACCTTGCTGCTGCTCTCTGTGCTGATACATTTTCTTCAATCACAAGTCTGTAGGCATTATCTAGATCATCGCTACTGTAATTTGACCTGTACGGACCGCGCACGGTCGTATTTGTCTGAAAGGATAAATGAAAACGTCACAGAACTTGTTATTACGTCATTCACAATTGGATAAGCATGACCCTAAAATGTTTCCGTAGTTTTTTAATCGAGCGGCATCGTATGTGACCAATCACGTGATGTACTGTTGACAAACATCGTCAGCTAGCAGACGATACTTATAAACTTTTAAAGCCGACTCGGTAATTGTCTTTATTGAGCATTATGGTGAATCGAAAAAAAGTAATAAGAAAAACGATGTTTTTTCTATTTGCAACGAAGTTTTTGGCACACTTACCTTCCTGATTTCCATAATTGAAGAAAAATATCACGGAGCGAGTCGACATGACCCCATGTCAAAAAATGTGCATTTTGACCTCTGACCTCCCGCTCCTTCTCGTACAGTGACGCGAGATTATCGATCGCCGAAAACAGGAGAACGCCGAATTCATGTTACGGTGGGATATATAATAAACCACCTTCCGTCGTGAACCCGCTTTCGGTCTCCATACAGTCGTCAGGAAAGAAGCGACTGATACTTGATCTTTCGCGTGTCAACAACTTTGTACATAAAATCAGTGTCAAATATGAGGATTGGAGTGAGTGAGTGAGCTGGGGTGTAACGCCGCTTTCAAGATTATTTCGCTTATATCGCGGCTGCTAGTATTATTGCAGGGAGAAAGCCCGCAACACCTTTGTGGCTATGCATTGCTGTGAAACCTGCAAGCATCGGCTGGAACTAGCGAACCATGGGTGGTACTGCGCTGAAAGTAGTGTAGCATTGCACCCAAACCTGACTGCGTGTAGAACAGTTCTCTACTGCAGATAAAGTTGCCGAGCCCCTGATGGGATTCGAACCACGGACTTATTGATCCGAAGCCGAACGCGATGAAGATTAGAAAACAGCACTATCACACATTGATGTACATGACTGGCTGATTAAATTCGATATCCATATCACCACATTGATATTTTCCCCGCCACATACAGAGTTTCTAGGTTTTGCATGGCATGATGAATTTGGTAGACAGCACTTCTACAGCTCCTTATGTGTTCACAAAGGTAACCCAGCAGCTGGTTAGGAAGTGGCGATCAGAGGCTGAGAAGCTTTAACCCTTAGAGTGCCCGGGGACCATATAAGGTCCCCTCCCCCCAAATACCCTACGATGCCACGGGACCATATATGGTCCCCAGCTATGACCCCATCCGCAACCCAAGAATTAAAAATAAATCTCCACTAATACAAGTTGACAACCATTTTGTTTGAGAACCATGGGACATAGCTTCAATTTGATACCACTTTTGTATCATATGATAAGATTTTAACAGAGAAATTAAGGTTTACACACTAAACATTCACCAGGACAAATATGGTCCTTGGCCATGGCCACTGGGGTTAATTCTCTACAATGCATATAGAAAGATATCTTTACCAACTCCACTTGAGAACAATACTTAAAGAATCCCTGTATGCATAGCTTCATTTTGATTACCTTTTTGCACTATAGAACCTATTATTAACAAGGAAATCAAGGTTATGGAACAAAAACCTGTGAAGGGCCACATAAGGTCCTTGGCCATGACCAATGGGGGTTAATTCTCTACAATGCATGTGAAAAGAAATCTTAACCAATTCTACTTGACAACTATATTCTCAGAATCCCTGTAAACCTAGCTTCATTATAAAACTTGTTTTCTGTTATAAAACCTTATATTAATTTTTGCAATTGGGGGTTAATTTTCTACATGGCATGTGTACATAATCACATGTATATTAAGAAAAAAACAATGTAACAATAAATTCCAACTTTACTAACAAAATCTAAAGTGTATCTAGTTTAGAAATCACATTATGATTATGAAAAAAGCTTTTAGAAAAACCAAGAATGGTGATAAACAAGTATGAGTTTCAATTGTGAATAATGTCCACCATTCTTTGACTACAGGAAAATAAATATCATTCATAACCTGCATTAATCTATTCACTTTAAATCTAATTTCAAAATATAACATGAAATATATGTTCAGAAATTAATATTAAACAGGAATATTCATATGCCATAGTAATATCATGTTCACACCTTCCCAAAACTATTTGTCAAAAAAGCAAGGGTCATTGCAAACTCATTATAAAAACTTAACAAAATGGCCCGGTTTACCTCGCTAGCGAGGAGAGCATGCCCCTAATCATCTAATGATCATTTAGAAATTTCGATACATTCTCATTTTCTTTCGCCACAACAAATGACTGTCAAATTTTCTGTCGTTGATTTGAGATCTACAGGTAATTTATATTGTGTCAACTGTCGTAATTTAAAAGGATGCAGCCTATGATAAAACGACTGGACACAAGAATGTGTCACAGTCAAATCTGACCGGAGCAAAAAACTTTTAATACGATTCGCGATGTCAACTTTGAGAGCCCGTTTAGGGCGAACACATTACTAACATTACCTGAAAATACTATCGTAGGATAGCATTTTGTTTTTTCTTTATGTTTATGTCCTCGATATCTGATTTGATTCGTACGGAATTGTTAAACGGTCGTTTTGTTTTGCAGACTACATTGCATCTCCCGGGCCAGTTTTGTTTACAATATGGCTGTGACATTGTAGATACCACTTTCGGGAGATCTTATTTCAATGAACAAATGTGGTACGGACATCTGATGGTTATTGTGCAACAAGAGAGTAAACCACAATACCATTTTAACATTTTTGTTTGCTTCGATATGTACTAATTACATGGTAAAACCAAATGCCTTGAAAATGGCTTGTGCATTATTTTACTGACTTTTTGTAATATATCAAGAATATATTTTAAAATGTTTACCTATAAAAATCAGTGTAAGAATATGAGAACAATGTGTCAAGCATATGTTATTAGGATACCTATTTAACCAAAACTTATTCAGCTTTTTTATTTGACCGACATAAAAGACTATGATTACGAGGGTTTTTTCATCTTCCAATCGAACGTTTTATTTGGGCGCGGAACAACCACCTGTCGTCTGGTAAACAGCACGAGCCACGGGAGGCGAGACGTGACGTAGACATTCTATCGTCATTTCCGGAGTCCCTCGCGATACCGCTGGCTTGGTAGTAGTTACTTCATCCATAAACGAGAAGTGGATCCAGTTACACCACACCTGATCGCTGTTTGATTGACAGCTGAATTCGTCGAGGACGGTAGTCCGAGACGCAAATTCAGCTGTCAATCAAACAGCGATCAGGTGTGGTGTAACTAGATCCATCTCGAGTGATTGGATGAAGTAACTGCTTTGTACCACGCCCACAATGCACGTTGTCAAAATCTGAACGAGATCTGCGCGGGATATTTGAATTTGTAATCATTCAGTTTCACACCGCCACAATGTCGAGTCACGAGTGGGATGACATGATTGACGACGCCACACAAATAATGAAAAATGGATTATCTTTGATAGTTCAATTTGTTTGAATGTGTATGGTGCTCGTTGCCATTAAAACTTGAATTACTTGTCATTTTTTTAGAAAATTTATATCCTTTCAACTAATTCCTTAAGGGCGTGAACAAAAGGCGTGGCTTGCTAAACTGCAGCGAGCCAATGAGATATCTACCTTCAATGGTTACTTCAGGCCGTGGTGTAACTATTAGATACACCACGGCCGACATCAAAGGGACCGACGCGTGGGCATGGTACAATTCGGGAAATCCCTTGTTGTTTGGAAATAATTTTAAAAAGATTCATATGTGAGTAATGTGACCTACTGGCAGCGACTGTGGCAAATAAGAACTAGTTGATATTATCATGTTCCAACGACTGACATTCGACATGTCGACATTGTCTTGAATGAGGCAGGAATATCATAATAAAAAAATAGTACAAATTTAATTATTTCTATGTCAATGCAAAAGGAGAAAATTACAAAGAACATCCAATTTGAATTAGCCTACTGATTCTCAACATATCAATTATCAATATAACATCTTACTGAAATTCTAAAAGCAATGTACATACATATCTTGAATTTATTTGATTGAGTCTATCCATATCAATTGTTTGATGAATAGTGATTTTTCAACCTGTTCCATGATAATAAGAAGAATAAGGACCATTCGAGTACGGTTTTTTTTGTGGAAACGAAATTCAGGAGGACTTTCCTGTTAAGAAGTATATTTGATTTTTACATGATTTTTTTCACACTTAATTTCAAATATGTACATGAAGTAAACAATTCAGTTGTTCAAGAATTTGACAAAGAATCAAGTGTATCGATCTAAAAAGAAAAACTTCATGAAATGAAGCCAATCATCGAAGCTATAAATGTGAAATGCATTATTACACACTCTTAATTCTGTGATTTTCATTTTGTGATCGAAATTGATAAATGATCTACTGTAAACCCCTCCAGTGTGAGTTGCTGTTGCATTCGTTGAGGGAGCATGGTTCCAGAGTTTCTTAAAAATAAGTTTATCTCTGGTTTTATGTGTCGGGCTTCAACAATGTGTAAATGTATATTTGAAGTTTCAGTTTTTGAAACGTGTATTGCGTTTTTTGAATGGTGTCTATTACTTGTATTTCATAATAATCATCTGAGGATTTTCGCCTGAATAAAAAGCGGCCATGCTGGCATAGCGTGACCCAATATAGTTCAATGTGTGTTATGTTGTTTTTCACGCCAATTTACCATGCCTCAGTTTTCTGAGTCGTCCATGACTTGATATCAGATATCAGAAGTGAAGTCAGTTGTGCGCCGGAGGGCCTCAAGGTCTTCTTCAGGCTCAAAGCTGTCAATCAATTGACTGTCAGTATACGACTGAAGATCAATGTTATTTCCTTGTCTCACTGTATCAAGACAAGGGATTTAAAGTACATCCTTGAATCCTTGGGGTACTCCACATGATGATGAATAGCGTAGCTGTGTTTTAACCAGGTTTATTTATCAACACTTTTATAAAGTGTGCAATTAGAGTGACCGGTACAACTCAGGGCACACAGAATGCTGGATATTTTTTTAAAGCTGATATTGGAGAGCACATCTGTTTATATGTATGTACTGGACAGAGTGGAGAGTCCTTAGAAGTGGTTTCCTAAATTGAGTACATTGCGTATAGATAGCTACACCAATGTTTGCAGTAGAATACTTCTGACTGACCTCTCAGCCGTGTCTCACTACCTGCCTTGAGTTCAACATCATCACCAAAAGTGTGATTTCAAATTGCAAAACAGAAAGAAGTCACTTAGAGGGGAATGGTTAAGTTGTTCAAAGCCACATTGTCGAAGTGTAGCCTATGCAATATGATTCTTGTGCACTGGAGCTTTGTCATGAAAAAGCACAACTACAGCAGTCATAATGCTGCACCCCTTCATCTTAATTGCCACTCTTTATTGCTTCAACAAGTGAGCATAGTAGGCTCCTGTTATTGTAGTTTTCAATGGTCAGGAGATCCAGTTTCTTTATGTCCAAATCAACTGATTAGGAGGACTGATTCTCTTTTCATGACAAAGAAAAAAAGATTTATTTTTCTACAAAAGAATTCCCGGAAAGACGTAGGACTTATTGAAGGGATTATAAAGTTCAGTGATTATCACTAATAACCACGGCATATATGAGACAACACCATTGACAACAATGATAGTTTATTGAAAGGTAATAAATTCCACCATCGCTAACTCCATGCATGACTACAGTGGTTGAAATTGAGATTTTAACAGCAAGGCTGGCAGATAACGGTGCCAAGTTGATAATCAAAGTGTTGCTGATATGAGCCGGAAACTCTACTGAAAATATTTCATCATGTTTTGAAATCATATTCAGGTATAGAAAGATTTTCTCCATGATTCTTAAGATTTATTCCGGTTTTGTTAATTTGAATGATGCAAAGGTAACACCCCTTCTGACTGGGACAGCAGATTACTGAAAATAATCAACTGTTTACACAAGAGATTGATGTCATCACCATGGAGTAAGCACATATTACTGAACAATTTCTATTAGGGATCCTCCCTCCCTATCGATCCATTATTCTGTAATCACAAACAACTTCCAGTACTAACAATGTTTACATCAAATACATCAAATTACACTTAAATCGAAGTCTTAGAAAAAAATAAGTGATGTCTTAAAATTGAGTCATTTTCAACAAACCCTAAATAATCTAGGTTGAAAACTAAATAAATTAAAATTTCTAGAAGTAGGGGGCAGAAGATTTAAAATCACCATTTGCCAATGTTGACAAGATTTCATCTCTCTACCTCAAAGTGTTTATTGAATAATGTCAATGTAAAAATTCAGCAGACTATAACACCAGATAATACCAACCAAGGTTGTTACTCAATTGTAATCACATGTCTGCTTTCTTACTTTTAATAACATAACTCTTACTTAAGATTTGTTACAAGACAGTTGAAACATTGTAATGGCTTCATCATCAACATTATTGCTCAGTGGAATGTATTTGACTCATGAAAAAAAAGAGGAAAGTACTCCTTGCATTATACTTCCACTAAAAGTAAAATAACTCACAGTTATATCTTTATATCTTGCACCTAGAGCATAGAGACACCACCATAAAACAAAAATTGTTGATGCTATTACGATAATTACTATATAGCGAATGCTAAAGATCCAACAAGTTGAAAGACACCAGACACATGCTGCTTCTATGACTCTTCTTTCTAATGCACCTTTTCCAATAAAATCAAATGAAAAGTGAGTGAGACATATATATTCTCCTTAGAAGAAGCACACTGGTGTGGTACAGCCCCTTTTGTTCCCAAACAGCTTCCCAACCTGATGATCATCTCATCTCTCAACAGCACCTTCGTCCTCTAGAATGTCCACAAACTTTTCTGCACGCAGACTTTCATCCATCTAAAAAGTAATCACAGAACAAAATATATATCAGCATATATATATCAGTATCAAACCTCTAAATTAATAATAATAAATTATAAAAGTAATAATTGACATGCTTCACATATAAAACCCACAACTGGCAAAACTATCTAAGGTACAACATATTTTATCAATGTTTTTCAGTGACAGAATATATAAAATTTTTCATTTACTTAAATTTGCTGAGTATTTGTTAGACATAATAAAACACTTTTTGAATTAATGAAGGATGTGAAAAAGATTACTGTTTTAATGAAATCACAAAATGAAATCAACATCTTCACTCCTTTTATACGTGCAATACAATATTATCTGGCCCTTGCACAGCAATTTCAGCTACTCATTGGCCAAAAGCGGCCACGTGCCGTAGGTATATTTTTCTATGTTAACCCTTACGATCACTCAATTTTCCCCCACTCCCCGCCTCACGTGCTAAAAGCCTAGGGGCACCTTCCTCCCTCTTGCATGAGCTTACCGACCCGCGCGCGTGCTATCATGTACTTAGATGCGTACACTGCGACCATATGCACACCCTACTATCGCATGCCCTATGTTCTGAACGGGTGGATTTCAATATTGATGGGATCATTTGAAAGAGAAAGAAATTGTCTTCAATTCGATTTAAAATACATATCTGCGCTACGTGAATTAAAGATACAGCTTGTGCTGCAAAAAGGTGATTTTCACATATTTTTAGTTTTTACACCATTTTGTCACACCAAATGTCTCATTATGTGCTCAACGTATTTTGACGATTTTTATATCACAAGATATAGAAAAAAATTGTCTTTCATTCCATGTAAAATTTGTACATGCGCAAAAATAAATAAAGACACAGCAAAAGCCACACAATAAGCTAATTCCTTTATTCAAATCAAGTGAACTGAATGGCGATTTTGTCATGTGCCCTTCTTTCACTCATATCTTCTCAACAGCTAGGCACATATTAAAATTGTTTATCTTGTGATAAAGAGGGAATAATTGTCTTCGATTTGGTGTAAAATCTGTAAATGCACTAAATGAAATAAAGATACAGCAAGTGCCGCAAAAAGATGACTCTTGTTTATTCTTTAGTTTTTTATACCATTTTTAAGCACTTTATAACACATAAACTTCTTGGCATATTTTGAAATTTTATACATCAAAATATAGAAGAAAAAAGATCTTCATTTCCATATCAAATTTGTATGTATACGAAAATCAGTAAAGACCCAGCGAGCATGGCACAAACAGGCAATTTCTCTGTTCATATCTTTTTAACTGAGAAGTGATTTTTCACCTACTTTTTACACTTCTATCCATTTAACAGCAGGGCGCATTATCAAAATTCTTATATAACAATATAAAGGAAAGGATCGTCTTCAATTCTATATAAAATTTGCAAATTACAATGACACTATAACGGAGTGTTAAGTGATGTCGCAATCATCAAAATGTGTTCACAAACACATGAGGGCACCTTCTTTGCACACTATATATATTCCAAACCAAGTGGTACATATTTATTATTTTTATATCATCATAAAGAAGAAATAAATATCTCCATTTCAATTTATTATTTGCACATATTTGCATTAAAACGTGTGGAAATGATGCGATAAATGTCGCGGTAAGGTGATTATCAAAGACTGTATTCACTAGCTATACCCACGATTTGTTGGCAATAACTTCTCATCACAGTGCAATAGATTATTGTATTAATACATACATTGACTTCAAACTATACTGGTAACTTCAGAGTCGATATTCCGCATGCAAGTGGGATTAATCTCTTTCCAAAAGGAATTAATCGTATTTGTTTTCGTGTGTTAAAACGGAGAGAGCAAATTGTTTTAATTTTATGTCGTATTTTGTACAAAATAAGAAGTTTGAGTGAAAAATCATCATAAACTAAGCTTTCCGCTACTGGGCATGCAGCAGCATTCCTTCTGATATGGCAACAAAACAATGACGTCATTTCGCGAACGCTTCTGACGTCATAAACCATATTACGACGTCATAGTGGTCTACTGTTAGAGTCATCCCTTTGCGTCATGAGGGGGTGTCGCGGTCTTTGTTTGCTATCAAAACAAGAAAAAAGGCTTTTTAAACGATTCGATATTTACATTTGTACCACATACTAGTACGAAACCATTTCGTGAACACGCAGTATTAGGTTTAACTTTGTTAACGGTTTAATTTTAGTTCAATACTATGGCGCAAAATCCCCGATGCTGACGAGTTCATGTTTGTCTCCAGAAGTCGGAACATTTTACACTGTGCATTTTGCTATGAAAAAGAGTTCAGCATTAAAATCGTCATGGTAGAATGGAGATAAACCTAGTGTGTTTGAAAATCAGAAACATGTTATACTGGATTGATAGCGAGTAAATTTTAAATTGAAACAGAACGCCCGCAGCGTTTGGTTTCAATTTAAAATTTACTCGCTATCAATCCAGCATAACATGTCTCTGCGCGTTCGGTTTCAATTTAAAATTTACTCGCTATTCTTCGATTCCATTTATAATTTGCATGTCTACAAAGAGAATTACTAGATTTATAAAGTTGGAAATAAAGACAATTTCTATTATGTGCGATTGAATTTTTCAGCTGGGATATCACTGTGCCGCCTGCACGCGCTGAGCTCGTGTTTATTAGCTTAGTAATATTACTGTTGGGGGCAGAACGTTATCAGGGTATATCACTACCCTGTTTTCATAATTTATATCTTTCGTTTAGGATGGCGTTTTTGTAATGAAATTTTTCGTGAAATATAGCGCAAGAAATTAGACAAATTATATACGGAAATAAAGCTATGTGCAATAAGTGATTAGATTCGAGAGGAACTCTTCGTCTTCAGTTTCGTATTGATTTTGCGCATGCACTCTTAGAATGTATTGAGTTATGGCGCCCGAATTAAAAACAAGTTTATTTCGGTTATAGAAACCATTCTAGGGGTGATAGAAATTTCATTCAAAGTGCCAGGTAAGTATCATCCATTTGTGACACGGGATTGGCCGACTGGTTTTGTAAACAACAATGATAACGTCTGTATTTCGCCATGTAAACACACCATATGTTGTTAAAAACAGTCGCGTCTCACAGCGCTGGAATATTCAGCCACGGGTGCTAGATTTGCTTTTAGCGAGGTGAGTGCTTGAAAAATCAGCCATTGGGGCAAAACTGGTCAAAATAATATTCAGCAACGTAAGAGTTAAACTGGGTCACTCGCAACCCTAGTAACAAGAGACGGCGCACTGCCAAGAGTTATCACCCTTGTCCTGTTAGGTAAACAAGACTACTAGTTTGTTGAACCCTACCATTTACGCGCTCAGTGTATTTTCCCACTAATTAAAGTAATTTCTGGACTGGAACAAGTAAATTTTTTGTAAAAATAAAATGTTTGTGCGATAAAAACCTTGACAAGCCATAAGAATTGCCATTTGCATATCGTTGATATTGAACTCGAACACATGATATATCTCCATATCAAACTCATGGACACATGGTACCTTATAATATACCACATACATGGGAATGACAATAGCATACTGTTGGTCCAATCAATCGCAAAGGCATCAGCTGCCAAAGGTAACTGCCATGATTGGCTTTAGCTACAGCACAAGTGGCACTGACCGATTGGGCTTCGGGGTGAGACAGACTAACAAAAAACATGAGTTTCCTTGCAGAGCTCTGACATCAACTACCCTATCAAGCCCTTCATCTTCCCGTTAATGATGGAATTTATGGAATCAAGTGGCCTGATCCTAGCAGATCACAGCCCGGCCCCGAGTCCAAGTTTCACACTCCACTAGCTGACTGATCTACCTTTACGATCTCTAATATTCCCCCCGACTCTTCTTAGAAAAGCGGTGTCATCGGATCTTCGGTGCTGAGTTTGATTGGACTATGTTAGATTTTGTTAAGCTAGTGAAAGGGACGAAATCATATTCTTATAATTCATGATGACAATTTTTACCATCACGTCTATCTATTGAGTAAAAAACATGTGAGTGGCATTGTGATTGTGAAATTTTTCTGAAACATGTTTCAAAATCCTTGACCTGGTTTGGGAATCCATAATGGTCATGACATTTTCCATACCTTTACCATACAATTTAAAGGTAACTAAGTATATTTAAAGACGTTCCGAACGTTTGTCAGTGCGCATCTTTTTGCGCATCTGAAACAGTGCCGCTAACATTTTGAGTAAACTCAATTTATAGCTAAAAGTTTTAGAAAAGATGGCATTGATGCATTCGTGTTGTTTGAACTTAATGAAATTTTATCTGTGGAATGCTGAGATGTATATAATTCGACCCATGTACCTTTTGGTCATAAATTTTAAAAATTAAATGATTATAAATGACAGAGATGTTTTGACACAAATGTTCAATTAACATGTATTTGTATTCTGTTGTTTCATAGATTAAAATTAAATTTTGGTTTTCCCAAATGTACTCAATTATTATTCAGCAAAAGAGAAGTGTCAGTGAAGACATGTATGTGTTTACATTCCGCTTACAACCAATTTTTGATAAACAATACAATTTATCATTTGTAATGGTTGTAGCGGTAACATCATTGACAAACAAAGTGCGGGAAATGGACAGTGCATGGAAAGTCCTCGTATTTTTTCACTATACAAATATAACTTGAACTTTTTTATACTAAAAGTTTTTTTCCCATCTTGAAATTGATGTAACTTGTAGAAACATAAGAACGGAATATCAAGTAGTCTTCATTTAGCATTACCAGTTTCCTGTTAGAAAATGTGAACTTGAATAGCTCTTTCGCAAGAATTAACATAAACAAAATGTAAATAAACTGTTGCATTGTCATATCGAACAAAATACAGAAATACATAATACAGAAATACATAATAAAGAATAAGAATGGAATTCCTAAACAATTGGATTAGTTCCAGGTTGATTTTTTTAGTAATGAAGAACAGTCAATGAGACAAAGCCGTCATAAACATAATCAGGAATGTCTCGGGGATTTGCATTGATTTTGCAAATTAATTACATGAGCGGTAAAATTCAATTATTCAATTGTGGGAAAACATCTATAGAACATATCATTCACAAAAAAATTTACCAATGAAGTGAAAATAATTACCTCGGTAAAAGTGTATTTGACCGAAGTCGAAAGTAAAAATGAAATTGAAAATATGTCCATGCTCTGCTCAGTGCATGAAGTAAATCAAAATGACAATACTCTATTTTTCCAGGAGACAACAAATAAAAGTTGCTAATTTTATTATCTATAAACTCAATAGTATGACTTAACAATGATCGTAAAAATCGCTTCATGAACAGGGCTGACTTGATTGAGGTCTATTTCATACTCGTATTAGTTTCACCAACTTGCGGCGCTAGGACATTTTGTTCTAATATTGCTCAATAAATAGATCTTTTGCAAGGAAGTTTCTGAGGTTAACTTTTTTGCGTGCCTTCAATCTATCTCACAATACCTCTATCTGGAACATTCATCTATATCTCCAGGATCACACATTCGCAGTTTGAAAAACTAAAATCAATTACAAATACATATAGAAAACTTTTGTAATTTAGTAATACCTTGTTCCCATATAATTTGACCAAGAGGTCATTAATGTCTCTTGACACTTCAAATATTTCATAACACTGACCTTAGAATTTCATGAAAGACTTTAAAATGGGATAAACTGTGTTGTTTCTAATCATTATCATGAATTATAATTCATTGGAAACGAAGAGTCCTCTCCCCTTATGATGTTTTTTTCATAAGTAATTTAACTTAAGCTTCAAATAACTCGGAAAGTAGGTCAGTGACATATCTTTTTTCTTTCAATTTCTTACTTTCCAATATGTTTTCTTCTACCTAAAACATATTTGAATAAATTTTCATTTAATTTTATTATTGGACACGTCTTTTGAAGATATTTTTGTAGAGAACATTATTGAAATGGTCTCTTTAATATACAAGTTACTATTTCACGCAATGATTAGAGTTATCCTTTTTGCTTGGTAGGGGCGCTATCGTCGGCCGCCATTGAGGTGCTGATTGACGGCTTGTTCATACTACATGGCGGACGCGCACCCACAAAGGAAACACATTAGAAAATGATTAAATAACAGTTAGACATGGCCTAAAAATCCAATAAAAGTTTATATTTCAACAATAACAACACGGGTTGAATTTGAAAAAGACAAAATAAATCCTGAAATAAATGTCATATATTAAACAATAGACCTCTACAGCCTGTAACAATCACAATTTTAGGCTATATTGATTTATTAAACTTTACAAAGTTTGAAATCCAAGACAATACCTTTACTTACTTACATTCAATATTTTTAAATTTTGAAAAACGTTGAAATTGAAGTAAAAAAAACAACCCACATTTTAAAAAAAATATATACACAGTACGTAAGCCTTATAAGGATAGAGCATTTTATTATATACATATATTTACCAATGCCGTGTGTGTATAAATTTAAGTGGTTTAGAAGATATAAGTTCGAACAATGATAATCTTTTTTTCTAAATAGGTTTGAGTGCTTGAGGTTTGATTTAATTTGATAAGATATTATGACAACAGACTGGTTTGGTAAAAGTAATTAATGTTAACCGGGTGTAAGTCAGTAACATATTAGGGCCATAAGGTAACGAAAAATTTATTCATTTAAAGTTTCTACATCTAATTTATGTTCGGGTAGGTTACATCGAATCATACTGAATCGGAAAATTTCAGTTCTTAAGTCCGAAACAAGCAATCCAAAAAGTAGGAAACACATCGGGCCCTTGCTCATATTTCTCGACTTGCATAAGAAAGTAATATGCTGTCTATAGATCAGTCGAGTTTTAATCCTTTTCTATTCGAGTTTATTTAAAGACATTCAGTGGTTGACACGAATGAAATGCTTGGGGAAAAAGGCATTTTTTATGACGCCAAACGGCAAAAAACTCAACCTAAGCTCTGCGACTAGAACATGTATACATTTTCACAGTGACAAGAATTTGTGTTGGTAAGAAAATTAAAAGTGCATAGAAGAATTGCCAGAAAAGAAAGTGTTTAAAAACCCAAGCAAAATGTCATATTTACATTACCTTGTATTACCTGTTTCAAGACCATTTTATCGATAATTAGATATTTGTTTGCAAAGCTCTGACTGAAGAATTAAAATACATAGAATATGGAAGATAAATATTATTCGGCGCAAATGAGTTAACAAAAACTTTTCGTACGTATAGGATGTTTTCATAGACAATGTTTGTATCAGTGAATGCCAAATCATATAAATAAAACACTTTTAATTTAATCAAATGCTTTATGTGAATATATTAGTACTATATGTACGAAGTTATTAATATTTCTCATTCCCCTTGCCTATGATTTCAAAAACGTTTATAACGGTGATTGTTTATGTACATATATATGTAAATCTGATGACAATAAGTTTTAATCAGATATACTTACATAAAATCATGTTCTTCCAGCTAAAATGAGTTCAACCCGCAAAGTTTTCCATTAATCCAAAAAGAACGTTGTTCAAGAAAATTATTTATGCTTAACTTCTTCAATATTTGATTTTACCATTCGCATTTGAGTAGCACGGTTCGGTAGATGATAGTTTAAAGTACATACAAAGCACTTGCACTTGCAAATACCTAATATATATTTCATATATAATCCAAATATGGTTTATGTAAGCAAGCTTCATAATAAAGTGACCTAACCTTGATAACTAACAGAGCTATTATTTAGCCATGCAATCATGTTGGAAAACGATCGACAGACGAACATTTCTACCATTTAAGGGTTGTTCGATATCTTTTAACTGAAGATCGCTCTCTACTTTACAGATTCATTCTTTTCTTTTAGATAAAGATGCCAGGAGTAAGGGATTATGACTATATCATTTAACTAGACACTTTAAACAATTATTGCGCCTCATATAGTTGTTTTCCATAAATTTATCAGCTACCGTTACTGAGTTTTTAGTAAAGTTCAACTTGGATTCCCTAAATTTGCAAAGGAAACATTAAAACCTGTTTCAATCTATTGCCAGGATTTCAGCGTTTGAAAAACAAATTTCGTAGCCTGCGCAACTAGAATATTTAAATGCGGACGATTATCTTGAATTAGTGACATTGATGATTATTTTAATCGGATAATGTAGAATAAAGACAAAAAACAAAACAATGTTTTCTTACATGTTGAGTGAAACATTAATGAAAATCATATCATTTATTTTGTTATGATTTTTATTCGTAGCTGACATAGTGTTTTCAGAAACTGCATTTTCATTAATTCATTTTACTGACATAATTCTTTATTTAAATTTTCATTTCATTAACATTAACAGATTGAACAATAATTTAAGATAGGATATAGTTGGGTTTTCATCTAAAATGTCTGTGAGATTTGATAAAGCGTTCGATTTTATGTCGCATCTACACACTGACTTCATGCGGCTTGACGTTTTCTTCACCACCTTAATGGCGGACCGTCGCGTGACACCAAGATGGTGAAGTTGCGAATAGAAACGTGTATATGCAGAGACGTTACAAACAACAACATAAGATGCACAAAAGACCAATTTTCTATTACATTATCATTCCATATATTTGAAAAAGTAAACTCGACCTTGAATGTTGTCAATTTTTATATTTTTTTAATGAAATTAGCAAAATTTGACATTTCCCCATTTTTTAAACAAAGGCATCAAAATCATCATTCAGACATGAATTTTTATTTGTGAATCTTGAAGATTATATATTAAGCTTTCACTATGCAAAGTTACAGCAATTTTTCATTTATTTTGTGTATTGGTTCGCACGTCTTTAAGCCTGGGTGTTACAATTTTCAGATAATTTAAATTGTTGCTTATCTCTTTTGATAATAGTTAACCATTTTTGAGGAGTTTTTCTTAACCACTCTTAGGAAATGTAAATGCTACCAATTGTGAAAATGACCCAAGTCACAACATGAGAACGCAAAAATGCGAACCTATTCTACTAAGTAAAAAAAAAAGGACGCCAATCATACTGTATCTTTGCCCATCGTAGCTTAGCTTAGCAAAAAACTCAATGAAGAAAAAAAGATCTTCTTACTGCCTGCCATTGTCGCTATAGCAACCACCAGAGTTTGGGCCCTGTTAATGTGTAGTTATGTAAAAAAAAATTGAGTGACCAGCTTGTTATGTGGTTGCTGCACGTGAGGCAGACCTTAGATTACTGGTACAGAAAAATCAAGAAATCCATTTGCATTTAATTTATTTACACTATAAAAACCCATGTATACACGTAGACATCAACCCAAGCAATAAGAACATCTGGCCTTCTAGAATTAAAAATTCATAACAAACACTCACCTGTCTTGCCATTTCCACAATAATCTGCAGTTTCTTAATCCCAATGAATAACCTATAAGATAAAAAAATAGATAAATATAACTTTCAATGTACAGAAGAACATAAAAAAAGTTAAGAGCGTTAAATCTGACATGAAAATCTATATCTATCTAAAGAACTTCACCTTCTTAAAGTATAAAAGCTATCATTATCCCTGGAATGGAAATATCATAAAGTCTGTTTTCCAGTGTGTCAATAACAGATCAGAAAATAGTGTCACTGCCATGACAATACAAAATTGAAAAAAGAATGCTTTCACATGACAGGGGCTCTCTTCTGGACGGATGGACGAACTGCGCATTGACAATATGGTCAAACGATATCTCCCAAAATTGTCACAATGTTTTATGGTATTATATATCTAATCACATTTTTCCAAGACTGCATTTAAAATCAATAATTCAGTATTATGATTTTGCTGAATCATATGTAATTTTTACAAGGTTGTAAAGAATAAAAGAAGGAAACTGTTCAATCAAAAGCCAAATGGAATCAAAATATGAAAAATATATTGTAAAAATTGTTACTCATGAGTTACCTTCATCTATTTTTGAATCTTAATCCTAGATATTATTAAAATCAGATTATTACTCTAGAAGTTATGAGCTAGACAGGACTTAAAACTGTTTTCTAACAGGTCGAAGATTCTTACCAAAAACACCAAAATCAAAACAAAAAAATTTATAGAATTATTTTTTTTTTATGACACATCTTTTCTTCATGTAATCATGTATATCACTACTAAAATTAATCAAAATTAGATTATTTGTTTAGAAGTTGTGAGCCATACAGGATTTAGAATAGTTTTCTGTCAACGAGGAATAATTTTACATTTTTTTTCTATTATGATACTGCGGGGCATAATAAATGAGTTCTAAATACCGGTACCTTTTTTCTTGTTCAAAAATTTGATTAAAGGGTAAAAATGAACATAATCCATATCTCGTAACCTTGACCTTTGACATTCAATGTCACAAATTCAACGATCACATTTCACTGACAATAACAATCAGTGTTAATAATTAAAATAACGCAGTTTTGCAAAACCATATGTAAGTCATGACCTTGACCTTAGACTAATTGTAGCAAAAAGCTTTTCAAATATTGGTTCTTCTCCTTAGATTATGTATACCAAAAGAACCTCATATCCGCAAAAATGTTCAGGTTATTGTGATAAGTTTTCTTATGGATTTCATAACTCTAGACCTTGACCTTTGACTTTGAATGTAAGGTTTTCAAAACATGCATATGAGTTCTGAAAACCTTACTGGGAAAAGGTTGTAGCTTTGCCGCAGCGTTGGTGGAAAGCAGACAAAAAATATTAGCTGCTAATTAGCCATGAAAGGATTTTAAAACCCTATTTTGTGTTATTTAGTTTCACTATTGTGCTAGATTTCAAAGGTAAATGCAAGCCCCCATGTTTTTACGTAAATCTTGCAAACCCGCGCTGACACTTGTGTGCCGCTTTGCGAATCCGGCTGGCTGATATGCAAAAAGATGGGCAGCTTTCGGCACCTTCTGTAATGTGACGTAATAGTGGCCCGTCACTCTCGCCCAGGCATGAAGAACTGCATAAGGCCGGTGTCAAGAGTTCAAAAACATGCTTTTGGTTGGTATATTCCGACACTTGTGACATGTTTCCCCCCAAAATATACGTCAAAGACATTAAATCAATGTCGGATGAAGTAAAAAGATTGTTTTTTATTTTTTTTTTTGATATTTAAAAATAAATTTATTTTGGATACGAATCTACACTAGGCCTATGGCTATGGTTCGTCATATCAACGTTTAAAATTCATTGTGCCTTTGTCGTTGGGTTTATGTTTTTTTATTTGGTTTAAGTTAGATCTCTATTTTCAATAAATACAATAAAATGAATGTACATATTTACTATAGTTACAAAATTCTAGGGCTTGAAATTATATTTACTGTATCTAGACCCGGAAGTAAGACAAAGACTAGATATATACCCAGCAGGCAATATGACGTTGTATAAACGTTGAAACGACGTCGTTTAGCAATAGCAATTGAAATAACGTTGAAATTTGATTGGATTTGAAATTTGCGGCGACGTCGAAATCGGACGTTATTTCGACGTCGGTTCAACGTTGAAGCCAAGACGTTGTATTGACGTTGAAAAGACGTCATTTCGACATCAAAGCTTGTTGATCAGTCAGGTTGTGTAAGCGTTGTTTCGTTTTTATATTTGAAGCAATGCATCATCTGTGAGGCTATGCTTTCAACTTCAGCAGGATCACATGTCTCGGTTCAAGACTTCGATGGCTGCTCGTTTGTAATTAACCTTGTAAAGGTTATTAATAAGGTAGTGAGGGTATTAATGTTTATATGACACTGCAACGATTTAGACTAAAGTGTCACCAAAAAAATGTTTGTTACAAAGGCGCAATTACCGTTTTGTAAGAACTACTAACTTTATGCAAATCGAAAATTTATGTTTTCAGTTGTGAACATAACTGAAAAAATAAAAACTGTTGAAAAATACCATATACCTTGTTTATTCTAATTAGACATAAGGACAGAGTTACTTCCCTTTATTGTGTAATTTAAAGAAATTAACCTTTATTCATCTAAATCCAATATCAATAACACTTTTAAATGTCGAGGATAGCTGTTCATTTTGCATTTTTTATTTCATTCTTTAAAACAATCCGTAACTCATTTGATGTTATTAACCCTTACGTTGCTGAATATTATTTTGACCAGTTTTGCCCCCGTGGCTGAATTTTCCAGCACTCGCCTCGCTACCGTTATAGCGCAATTAGCCCCTGTGGCAGAATTTTCCAGCGCCGCCAGATGCGACCGTTTTAACAACATATGGCGTGTTTACATAGCGAAATACGGACATTATCGTTGTTTTATACAACGCTAGTCGGCGAATCCCGTGTTACAAATGGATGATACTTACTTGACACTTTGAATGAAATTTCTATCACCCCTGGAACGGTTTCTACAACTGAAGTAAACTTGTTTTCAATTCGGGCGCCATAACTCAATAAATTTCAAGAGCGCATGCGCGAAATCAAAACGAAACTAAAGATGAATAGTTCCTCTTCACATCGATATAAAAATTATTTTTATAATATGTCTAGAACGAATTTTAATTGTCTAGATAAAAAATTGTCTTTATTTCAAACATCATAAAATCATTTAATCACTGAGTGCACACATGCAAATTATATACGGAATTGAAGCTAATTTCTTGCTCTATATTTCACGATAAATTTTATTACGATACGCCATCCTAAACGAAAGATATAAATTACGAAAACAGGGTAGTGATACATCCCGATAACGTTCTGACCCCCACAGTAATATTACTAAGCTAATAGCCCCGGGCAAACGCACGCGCTCAGGGCGTGCAGGCGGGGTATCCCCGTTGAAACATACACTCACACACAATATAAATTGTCTTTATTTCAAACTTTATAAATCATGTTATTCGCTTTGCATACATGCAAATTATATATGGAATTGAAGGCAATTTATTCTTCTTTACGAAGAAATAAATCATAACAATCTTTTGCACTGTAATTAGAAGTTATTACCAACGAACCGTGGGTATAGCTACTAATAAAGTCTTTGATAATCGCCTTACCGCAACATATGTCGCATCGTTTCCACACGTTTTATTTTGATGCAAATATGGGCAACTTACACATGAAAATGAAGGTATTTATTTCTGCTTTACGATGATATGAAAATAATAAATATGTACCACTTGGTTTGGAATATATAAAGTTTGCAAAGATGGTAACCTCGGGTATTTTAGAACAGATTTTGATAATTGTGACATCACTAACCGCTCCTTTATTGTCTAATTGTAATTTGCAAATTTTATATAGAATTGAAGACGATCCTTTCCTCTTTATTGTGATATAAAAATGTTGATAATGCGCTCTGCCGTTAAATGGATAGGAAGTGTAAAAAGCAGTTGAAAATAAATCGCTTCTCCGTCAACAAAATATGAATAGAGAAATTGCCTGTTTGTGCGATGCGCGCCGGGTCCTTTCTTTTTTCTTGTACATACCAATTTTATATTGCAATAAAGATCATTCTTTTCTCTATATTTTGATATATGAAATTGCAAAATTTACCGAGAACTTTATGTGATATAAAGTGCGAGAAAATTGTAAAAACGTAAAGAATAAACAAAAGTCACAATTTTGCGGAACTTGCTGTATCTTTATTCTATATGGTGTATATAATTTTTTTATATCAAATCGAAGACAATTATTCCTTCTTTATCACGAGGTAATCAATTTCAAAATACGCCTAGCTGTTGAGAAGATATGAGCGAAAGAAAGGCACATGTCAAAATCGCCGTTCAGTTTACATGATTTGAATCGAGAAATTAGCTTTTTGTGCGGCGCTTGCTGTGTCTTTATTTATTTTTGCGCATGTACACATTTTACATGGAAAGAAAGACAATCTTTCTCTCTGTCTTATGATATAAAAATTGTCAAAATACGTTGAGCACATCATGTAAAAATTGGTGTGACAAAATGGTTTAAAATTAAAAATATGTAAAAATCACCTTTTTTGCGGCACATGCTGTATCTTCAATTCAGGTAGCGTAGTTATGTATTTTATATTGAATTGAAGACAATTTTCTGCTCTTTCAAATGATCCAACCGGTATTGAAATCCGCCCAAATGTTCAGAGCATAGGGCGTGCGATATAAGGTTGTACGTTTGGTGTGAGTGCAGGCTTGTAAGCAAACGATAACACGCGCGGGACGGTAAGCGCGTGCGAGCGGGGAGAAAGTGCCCACAGGCTATAAGCACGTGCGGCGGGGAGTGGGGGAAAATTGAGTGATTTTAACGCTTATTTTCGGTACGATAAACATTATCAATGTTCGCATAATTTTCAGAGCATGTTCGCGCATTATTTAGAACACCAACGAAACAAAACACGGTTGCTAAGCGAGAGCCGGAATGAAAATACAAGCGTTGAACTGAGACTACTGCTAGACAATAAATTTCCGTCCTTCGCTACTGAGACCCGCGGCCATGATTAGTTAGCGTGAGAAAAACAGAGTGTGCTACTCGCATCTCGCTAAGGGGACTTGCGGGCAATGCTAATTTCATCCCGGAATATTCCGGGACCCGCATCTTAAGGGTTAATAATAATGAAATGTTATAAAAGTAATGACATGTCAGTTTTAAGTTGTTCTGATGACGCCCTGACCTAAAATCAACCAAATTTTGACGTTGAAATGACGTCAGATGCCTGCTGGGTATATATATAGTCACAAATATATTTTTTTTTCAAAAACAATAATTTTTAATTTACATTAGACAATGAGATACTGGAGCTTTATATGCAAATAAATAAACAATGTTGATCACATGAATTTAAAGAGATAATTAGCAAATATAAGTGTTGAATTCTCTTTAGAATACAGACAGTAATCCCCTTTTTGTTTTTTTCAATATCATGATGTAGATATATACCCCTTATGGGAATTTTACAAATGATATCTGATTGTTGGAAGGTGAATGAAAATAACAATTAAAGTAAATATGTATCATTAAATTACAATGATTTTGGGAATACTTAGGTATCAGAAGACATGTATGCAACATACTTAAATTCATGCAGGCATTCTTCTCAAATTTTTCTCAAATTAAGTTTGTTATTCTGAATTTCTGATACTCACCTTAATTTATTTATGATAGAATTTCTGAGAATATTTAACTAAACACTTACACATATGTACATTTCTGGCATATTGCATGTATAATTTAATCAGAAAACATCAATTCTAAAATAACTTCTCATGCAAGAACTCTCTTGTTAATATAAAAACACTATCTTAATTGAAATGTGATAAGTGGGAGAAGCACCAAAATCAGTGTAAGGTAAATCTGCCCTTAACAGTATCATTTCTGTTGTTAAAAAATTAAAATCTGCATTGATTTGGCTTTCTTGTAGGAAGAGAGTAATAGGAAAAACAATTTTATTATGGGGTGTTATTGAAGTGATTTGTTTTGTAAAATATCTAAAAAATATTTTTTCTAATATTTTAATTCAACATGGAAATTACCTAACAACATAACATAAAAAAAACATAACTTCCACTTTTTGGACCTGCAATTATTATTGCCTGATTAAATTGTTAGTCTTCTGACTTGAAAACAGAAATATCTTCACAAATTTGATTCTTTGCAAAACTTAAATCACAGAAATCAGATGATTATGTAGATGTAGCAATAGACAGGCATATTGAATTTGTCTGCTAACATAATCATCATTTAAAACAAATTTACAAATCAAACAAACTTACATGATAAATGTCAAACATATTTTCCCTATATGTAATATTTTTCTATTAATATTCCGTTTGCTGTCCATTGCCTAGTCTTATCTTTGCTACTAGATATACTATAAATATGGAGAGAAAAAATTCATTCAGCTTAGCTGTCTGATTCTGCAAACTCAGACAACAGAAAAAGATAAGAATTGATTAATGATATTAGCTTATAAACTATCCACCTAATGGCCCTATTTAGAGACAGTTACTGGGACCCCCCTTACAGTAAATGATCGCAGTTTCAACAATAATAACATATAATACTAGTAAAATCCATTTGTCATAAAAAAAATTCATAAAGATATTTCGTCACAAACTGTTAGTTAGACAGTCGGACGTTTCGTCACATAGATCTAGGCCTTGATTCGAAACGAACGCAGAAACTAAGGCGTCCAATCTTATTTTAAGAACATTTGTAAAATATTTCTGTAAAGATATGAATTTGCTATGGGTTGTTGTTTTCAATTTGTAGTATAGTTGTACAAAAAATATAAACCCATAACCCAAGTTTCGGGCTACATGAAATGCTGATTCAAATACGATTTCACTCGCACGTAGTCGGGTAATGGCCCGGAATACTGATTATAAAATGGGAAAATAATGTATCGAATAGAATAAAGTTTTTTGTCGAATAAGTTCATAATTAGTTTGTGATAGAATATGTAGCATTATATGTTTATTTCTAATGACAATTACATCAAAATTCGGCTTTATAAACTCACGCCGAAAAACTCTCCCTACGTTTACATGTCAACAACTGCACACTTCCGAGTTCGTCGGGCTACTATTACGTCACTAGTACGTGCGCTCATTAATGTTCGGTTGATTTCGGCTTGCGCTCGGAAAGCGTGACATTGCAAGTTTACCACGAGGGACAAATTTTTTATCTGAGCGATGTCGTAAGATGTGTTGTATGATTGAAACATCATGTATCTAACCACAATAGTTTTTAAGTGGGGTTTTAAAATCCTTTAAGACGCTGTACACAATATTTTAAATTTCTTGTCCTTGTGCTTTTTAATTGAGAATTAAAAGACTAAAATTGGTTTTCATGGCTTTGGGTCCACAGAGTGAGCAAATTTATCATTAATAATCTCATTAGGAAAGGAGTCTGTACACACAATTCCAGCTTTCTAAGCCTTTTCATTTGAAGAAGATAAAAATAGGTTGTTAGGGCGTGGCCCTTGTGACCATTTCCTCCAAGATGAGTTTGTTGTCAGTAGTGTCTAGGTTCATTGCAGTTTTTAATTTCCTAGAGAGGAAAAGCAGTACTTCAATTTGATACTAGTCAAGGGTTAATGTTTATGTTATACCCTTAAATCCAGCCCTGCATGGGAATATGATTGAAATAGCACAGGACTTTGATAATCTTGTGTGTCATAAAGTAGCCTGTATATCCCTCACATCACTTTTTTACTTTCTTGACACTTTTATTTCAGTGTTAAACATCTGATTACATTGGAGCAAATATCTAATAACTTGTTCCAATATCCTTGTATTACAAATGGTTTATGGTATAAAGGAAAGAAGCTAGAAGACATGTTTCAGTGCTGCTTACCTCTTTCCAGCAGTCCTCTTGCTGATGACCTCTATCTCAGGTCTAGTGAAGCTGTCCATGCTGTCCAGGACTGCCAGGAGATGTTGGCTGGTGGAGATACTCGAGACGTGCACCACTGTGCTAAACACATTCAGCATCTCCATGTCTTCCAGGACATCCTTCCGACTACTTGTACCTATCACCAGCAGCTTACGACCCTGACAGACATGAAAACACTCAGTTCAGCCTTCTCAAACTGACAGGGGAAAAGTTTGTAATTTAGGGGTTACAGTTACAGTTATGATACTTCCATGTGTTTTTTTATTAGTTCCGAAGAGTTATATGGTAACAGAAGAATAATATCCTAACAAGGACAAGGACAGCATAAAGTTATGTATATATATTTATTACCCATGTGGGACTTCGTAAAGGGGTTTCATAACAATGTCTTCTGACACATATGTGTCATAACACCTTCTAGTGATTTGATTGGCTGATACATGAGTTTTGAAGTTACCGATACTACTTTCATTAGCTATTTCATTCATGGTTTCCATTCATAAGTTTTTGTTCCTAAGCACACGAGAAACGAGAATTTTCATAATATAATCGTTTAAAATTTATTTTTCATTGTGGTTACATGCAAAGCTTTGCTTTCCTTTAATAACTGAAATGTACGTAAATAAATAGAAGAACGATACAATCTAAATAAGTAACAAAACATAAATTTCAATATTATTTCCTTTAGAGGCCAAATGTTACGTGTGCCATTCTAAACGTTGTTTCCGAACAGTGTCTCCACGTCACGACTTGCCTTGAGTGACGGCCGATTGACGTTGAGCCGAGATTTAGGTCACGTTTATCAGTTCAAAATGTTGACAGTTTTCGCGTGTTAATGCTGAATTACAGATTTGTAGCTGAAACCAAGTCTTTAAATGAAATGAATTAAATGATTTTTGCTTTCAGTTGTAGTTTATTTTCATGTGTTTCTTTATCAAATGTAATGAACTACATTACACCAAATCAGCGTACGTTTTCCGAAGTGAAGGGGCCGACATTCCAATCACCAGTGTAATGTATTAATCCGCATTTTGAGTTTCTCTATAGGGAAGCTAAATTTTACTTCAATTTGACGATGTTTTCATTGTAAAAAACGTGGGTAATAAATAGGATACAAAACTCGTTCCCCTTTCATATCAAGTTTATGTCCCTCGTGAAATAATTTTGTTTTGTTACTCGCCACGGCTCGTGACGAAGCAAAATTATTTCACTTGGGACATAAACTTGATATGAAAGGGGAAGCTCGTTTGATATCCTATAAATAATGTATAATGAGAAATTAAAAGTTAAGGATCAAAATATGGGATGAAAGGAAACAATTTGTTTTCAAACTTTTGCCATCATTTCTTTTAGCAATGAAATTTTCAGCACAAAATTCAGTTTGCGAGTTTTTAGATAATTCTTTAATTTTTTAATTTTATTTCTGATTTTATATAAATAAATATGCCTTTTTGCTGAGAATATCATTTGGGTCATTATCTTACTATGATCAAAAGTTCCTAAAACTAAATAATTTGTTATTATGATTATTTTTACTGAGGAAGTATTTACACTGAATTCAAGGTTTGTCCAAAATATTTTGGTTTCATCACAATCCCAGTACATGACAGGTAGATTCTTGTGTGTCACAACAAAAAATACATGTTTCATTATCTATCAATTTCATTTTCAGAAATTCTCTTTTAGAATATTTAACTCCATGTAAAAATCTAAATTGAAAATCAGTAAGCTGAACATCTTCAAAAATCATTACAATCAAAAACCTTGTGCAATAAAAATTCACAGTCAAAAGGTTTTTTCCATCTTAAAAACAATCTATCCAGGGCCTTGGTAGGATACGAATAACATATTTGTCACAGCACCTTTGATTCCATACATAAATATATATTTTTCAAAAGGAATAAAACCTGATGTGTCACATAAGTCTTTGATTGATCAGATGCTTTTATCAGCCCATCGTTCTATGAAAAAGTGGGTTTCTTTTAAGTTGTGACTAAACCATATAGGCTGGGATAGGATATCATCAATATTATCATTATTTACATTAATCTTTCTACAATATCTAGTCCACCTATCATCGCCACCTTTTTTTTCAATCTTTTCATCTTTTCCCTTTTAATCCTATACTTCTTTGCCATTCCAAATACAACAAGCAGCTTGACGTGGACGAGCTATATCACTGGGACTGGCACAATGTTTCAAGGTATTTTATATTCTATCAATTTAGGATTTTTCTATGACTTTGTTAACATCAATGATTCTTTTATATAAATTCAAATTAAAAATTAATTATGTTGTAAAGCATAAGAGAAGGAAATTGTTCAATCAGAACCAAAATGAAACCAATATTTTTAAAAAAAACAACCTTGTTTAACTTAAAGGAAGTATTTTTAATCATGTGATTATAATACATTCAATCCAAATAGACAAAATGGCATAGGTAGAAAAGACAGGATCATACCAGTCTTTAAATGATGTTATTATTTTGGGCCCCAAATATTAGCATCTTAAATTATTTTTGTTCAAATCAACCTTCATGTATTTCAGATCTTTGTGATGAATTTGACCTCAGATTGAGACGTATTCATAATCAATATATGACTCACTACAATTTCTTTCAAAACATAACACTTTATCTCAAGAATGAAGATACTCTGTATTATCAGCACATTGTTGAAGTTTATATATTCATTATCATCAATAATAATCCCTTTAATGTTCTTATCTGCCCTTATCATTCAACCCAAGATTTTAACTGCAAAGAGAAATAGGTTTGAGGATAGGGGGTTTCCTTGTCTGCATCCGCTCTCATTTCTGAAAAGGCCTGTTGAAATGGCCATTTTGAGTTACACAAGATGTTGTGTCAAAAGTAAAGTGATCAATCCAGCTTCTTAATTGTGGGCCAAACCTTAATTTGTCAAGGAAAGAGTAAATAATTGTTTTTGACACAGTGTCAAAAGCTTTCATATCAATCATAATTAATAATCCTGGAATATTTGTTTGTATGTTTTGAACTTGACATCAGAGAGAAGACTAGTGTTCTCACTAATTGTTCTGCCTGGGATAAATCCTGTTTGATTTCCTTGAATAAATGAATGCAATGTTTTCTTTACTGGTTAGTATTACAAGTGCTAATTATATGTAAACCAACCATTCATTGGAAATGGATAATAGTTACTTCAAAAGACATTAATGAAATTAGATGTAATGAAATTAGATGTAATGAATGAAGTCTTGTGAAGATTCTTGTGAGTGATCATCTTACCAAGACTGTTTAGTATACTTCATTTGTAAAAACTACATTGAATTCAAGGGACATAAAGAGAGGAAACTATCTTACGGACATTTATCTGCATGTATACACGCCGTTATGTTTTGTTATGTTACAATTGCATAATAAAAACGCATGTCGTATCATTGAACAATATGCTTTATTGAGCCACACCAATTTTTTTAATCATATGCATACTACTCAATTATGATTCACTCACTGCCCTTGCATTCACTATGGATATGTTCTATATGAAAAATAATTATTAGTTTGCTAACATGATGAATTATTTCTAATTTCATTTGTTTGAGTTAAGAGAAAAGACGGTAACTTGAGGTGCACTTACAATGCACGTAATAATAAATCTAGTTAGAATTAATACTGTCATAACAATGAATATCATTGTTCAATAATAAAAATCTATTCAAACCATGACGGAATGTGCTCTTCAGATATCTAGGCCACGCCAAGATCACTTCCGATGTGACCGATGTTTCTGTTAAATACTTCCGAATTCATGTACAATTGTTACTGTTACTTGCATTTATTCTCTGAAATCTTGATACCATTTCATTTAGTTAAAGTGCTGTGGAGCATTGACATACACGCAAAATAGAATTTGCCTGCTGATTGGCTGATTTAGATTATGTCATAGGCAAACCTGATAGCTCGTATATTTATTTACAGGAGGGGATTGATACTGAAACGAGGGGGTTGATACTTACAGGAGGGGGTTGATACTTACGGGAGGGGGTTGATACTTACGGGAGGGGGTTGATACTTACAGGAGGGGGTTGATACTTACAGGAGGGGATTGATACTTACAGGAGGGGGTTGATACTTACGGGAGGGGTTGATACTTACAGGAGGGGGTTGATGTTTAAAGGAGGGGGGTAATACTTACAGGAGGGGGTTGATACTTACAGGAGGGGGTTGATACTTACAGGAGGGGGTTGATATTTAAAGGAGGGGGTAATACTTACAGGAGGGGGTTGATACTTACAGGAGGGGGTGATACTTACAGGAGGGGGTTGATATTTAAAGGAGGGGGGTGATACTTACAGGAGGGGGTTGATACTTACAGGAGGGGGTTGATACTTACAGAAGGGGGTTGATACTTACAGGAGGGGGTTGATACTTACAGGAGGGGGTGCTTTCTTCAGTAGTACTAGAAGGGCCTGCAGCACCAGGTTTGAAAACCTTGGACCAATTGGTACATAGTCTGAAAGAAACATCTGTAAGATTAGAACAACTGCCTTTCTGCATGAGACTTTTCAATATTGAATGAACAAAAGCATGCTCTTGATCTCCTTAATTCAGAATTTCTCTATATCATGATCACTCAAAAAATGATCACAGATTTTTTAATTGGTTTAAACAATTATATATTATATATTCTATAAATGTTTATGTGAAGTATTGTTTGTCCAACTATTCAAGTTAAGACTTCACATTATTGTTATATTTACAAATTGTACCTTACTTCATTATTAGTCATTTTATGAAGCTAAAGACATCAATAAAAAAGCATATAATGAACTGAAGACATGTTAAATTCAATTTGCATATTTTGAAATATTATTTGCTGATTCATATTGAAATTCTGAATTCTAAAAGGTGAATGCTGCAGCCAGGGTTATGAAGCTGTGAGACATGATCTTACAGGATTGATGACACCCTGCAGTTGACCAACTGCTCATCTCTAGGGTGAATATGAGCTAAGAGGGAGAGATCGCAACATACCTAGAAGCCGCTCAATATCATCTATGAGGATACAACTCAGGGGAGACTTGTATGCATCATCAAATATCTGAAACAAGGGCAATGTACCAGTACAAACAAACTATTCTCATATGAATGAATAAGGAACTAGACAAGAGTGAACAGACCCCAATCGTAAAAATTAACAGTCATGATTGTGAATCAATGAGCGATTTAACTTATAATGCTTATCTGTAAGACTTGTGAGAAGAAAATAATTGTATTGAATTGTAATGATTGTAAGAATTACAAACACAAATTCTAAATTTTAATGTAGAATGTATAGTGACTATTTAGAAATCAAAAGGTTTTGACAAAAATTGATTGAGATTAACAACAATCGACAATGTTCAGATGGAATGGTGGAGAGGTAAACTGCTACATATTCCCAAAGTATTGGTAGTATTTTGTAGGTTGAGGTATACTAATCATTGGAAGAAGGTGTGATTGAAAAAGTGCAAAAAAAGATAAATCTCTAGCAGAAATAAACTGGATCCCGCAGGGGTTGGCTGGGCACCATGGTCTGAGAACACCATGTATTAATGTGAGTTAAGTTAGACAATCACCAGGCGGTGAGAAGAAAGGGCATGTAACTACCATACACCATCCTTCTTCTGTGAACGTAACATTCGAAACATGTAGAAGAAAAGGTTTAGTATGAATTTAACTACTGTAAAATCATTTATTTTCGCAGGGTGTTATTTTCGCGCAAACATAAAAAATTACTGATTCACAGGGTTTAATTTCGGCACATATTGACTTAGCAATAGCAAAAATTTGGTGAGCAAAACTACATGCTCCGTGCAGAAAAGATTACAGTGATACTAGTAGTAATTACGTTTTGTTGACAAAGTCATTGACCCGTATGTGACCTTGACACGTGACAAGCTTGGCCTATCAGATGACCAGAAAGCTCTGTGCATGTTTGATGTCTACAAAGCCCATCAAACCGAGAGCGTGACTTTTGATGACCGTGTTTTCACAAAAAACAACGTGCATATTGGCGTACACACTTGGAGAGCTCTCATTAGTGACTCGTCATTAATGAACGAACCAAACATTCCTGTGAGTAATAAAATGTGTTAACCAATTTATTTGTCTGTGATTATTTTTCTTCACGTTCATAACCATAATATTTCGCGATGTTTTATCATTCGCGCATTATGGCTTTGCGAGAAAAGCGCAAAATTATTTTGCATCTTTTATTCTTTGTCACACCAATGAGGGATAACTACCTCATCTGGGACGTGAACAAATGAAAATGAAACAAACAAAATGAAATGACAGAAGAGATCATAAATGCAAGACCTGATTGAGGTAACACATTATGATAAAGAGTATATCAGTCTGTGAAAACTGTTCATAGGATATAATAGTCTGGATGAATAAGAACAGATTTATACAAAAGCTATACAACTTTCATTGATTGTATTCAAAGTATTTAAGATAATGATGAAAGCTTGCGATTGTGATTCAAACTATACGCACTTTATTTAACTGTTAAATGTTACTTCTTGTCAGCCTCTGAAACGCAATTTCACAACACAACCTTTTCTTTTGTTAAGGAAATTGGTTGGTATTTCCAACTCTTAGCTCATTCATTTTTCAGTCAGTTGCATTTACACTTTCAAATTCAAATTGCTGGGTTGGTGCTGAAGTGGATGTTGCAACAGCTATATTTCAGCATCTCAATTTCAGCATCTCATGCCAAGACCTTACATTGGTTACTTGTTTCACTGCAAGATTTCAATTTTCCTGATGAAATGCCCATGTGGTGACATGTGAAGAGCAATGGATCTTTCAGCCCTGACTACGCAACGTCCCATTAGTAAATCTGTGAGAAGAGGGATAGGCTTCACAAGCCAACAGCAATGAGACTTTTAATCCTTGTATAATCTCACCAATTGGGCTTAACATGTAACAAGCAGCTGACATTGTCGTCATATGTACAGTGTTTTTAGGTATTACATATTTTATCAATTCAACAAGTGCTCACAAAAGCAGAGCACTGTCATAGCCAGAGCCAACCCACAGGACGATAAGCATTACCATTTCACAGGTTGACACTGGTCTAGACTTAATCCCAGGGAATTAGCTTGATGCTATAGGATCCAACCTCGGAGTTCCGGGGAGAGCATCTGATTAGACAGGAGTGGACAGAGACACACACAAGACGATGACGGCATAAAGATGATAATTCATTTCATTATGACATCATGAGTATGAAAAAAAAACGTCAGCTGTGAAATTGAAGGCAAATGGTGGCAAATTAACTGCACCTAGCCCATACTTCACTTAGCAGCTGACTCTCGACTCCAAAGTCATTCCCCGCTGTAGATTCCACTCTGGTTTCCACTCTGGGCTCCACTGATGTTCCTTTCAGAGAGGGCCCTATTTAAGGGATTCACATGACTGAAAGCTGTTAAGCCTTCAAGCATATAAAATGTCAAATAGAGTATGACTGACAAGGTACCTCCTTAAGCATAGATGTTATAATTGTTTCATTTTCATTGCCTAAGGTGATGGACAATAAAGAGTTGCTAATTACTAAAGCATATAAAAGACTATTCATCTGGGAAGGTGTTTGTATAAAAGAATTGACATGTTTCTGTTGTGAATTTATTCAACAACTTGAAAATATTGATAAACATATACATAGGAATATATAGAAAAATATGAAGAATATATATACAGTAATTAGCACTGTCATAGCATCCCCAAATTAAGGGTCATTACTTCATTAGGTTGATTTCAAACAACTTTTAACATTTCTTAGTGATTTCAGAACTTGTTACTTTGAACTTTGACCTTGAAAGTGAACATATCCAAAGAATTCCCAGGTAAATCAATAATTATTAAACTAACATCTCAAAAAGCTATTGATGATTTCAAAATATGAACTAGCCTGATAAAAGTGTTCATAATCAGATGAAGCATTTTCCAAAAAACATGTTAAGTCATGATATCTTTTTAAACTTGTCCCTGCTGCGGGCTCCATATGGAGCCGAGCAGACTTTGACACATTGACATGTCAATGTTATTTGTCCCTTCCTTGGACCAGTCATAGCGAAAACCTCTGAAAGTGAAAAATCTTGGAAGTTCTCAATAGATGATATATAAAAAATAAGAGCCTCATTGCACCAAAAATCTTCAATTTACCATTATTACAAGTGATGTCATTACTCATGATCTTGACCTTTGACCATTGACCTTGAAAAGGGGCATGACAAAAGAATCCCAAGGAGGCTTTATCATAAATTAACAGATTAATATGATATTGTTAATATGAGTTGTAAATACGTTTGTTATGTTAAAAACATGGCCATAATCCAATATCGTGACTTTGACCTTTGACCAATTGTAGCAAAAACCTTTCCAAATTTGGAACTTCTCCATACTTGATATATTACAAACTAGAGCCCAAAATCACCTTAACGTTTCAACTTATTGTGTTTACAAGGATTTTTTTGTATGGATTTCATAACTTGTGACCTTCACCTTTGACCTTGGATATGAATATGTCAAATGAATGTTTTGGGGTATTATCAATAAATGGTTTATGTGAGTTCTTAATACCTTTTTCTCGTTTTAAAATTTGATTAATTGTTAAACATTGCCATGACTCATATCTCATAACCTTGACCATTGACATTTAAAGGTCACGCAATCAACAATCACGTTTCATTGACTATAACAATCATGATAGCAGCCCAAACTTAGTTCCTTTACATCATTTTGCAGAAAAATTTATCATTTGAAATATTTCAAATAATATCCACTCAAAGGAAGTTAAGGGTCAACCAATTATTTTTGTTCAACATTTTATTAGACACAGGGAACATGTAAATCAAAGCACACTTTTGGTCAGAATGAGTTCAATATGTCTCAATGGTGAGTTTGTTATGCATGCAAAGCTTATGCACTTTTTATACACAACTATTCTGAGGATCTGATGAAAATTCGCCATTTTCAGCATAATGAGGTCTAACAAAACTGTCTCAAATTCGATAACTTTGTTAATAACGAGTGAAACCACCACGTACTCGTAAGTAGTCGACACAATGACGAGGCATGCTGTTGATCAGACGTCGAAAAAACATCTGGGGAATGGCCTGCCACTCTGCCTGAAGGAATTGCATCAATTCTTGAAGGTTGCCTATGATTGTCGCTCACACGTTTCCCCAACTCTTCCCATACACGCTCAATTGGTGCCAAGTCAGGAGAGTATGCAGGCCAGTCCATTCGTTCGATTCCATTTTGGGTGAAAAAATCATTAACAACTCGTGTTCTATGCGGTCTAGCATTGTCATCTTGAAGAACAGAACTTGCTCCAATTTGATTAAGACTTGGGATGACAAAAGGCTGTAAAATTTTGTCTCTGTACCTGATACCCGCAAAATTTCCTTGGACGATGAAAAGAGGAGTCCTGTGATGTACCAAAATTCCAGCCCACACCATTACCTTACCACCATTTTTTTTACGTTAACATCAGCAAATCTTTCTCCTTAGACGCGAAGTCTGCCTTCATTGAACTGTAATGCAAATCGGGACTCATCAGTAAAAAGTACCCCCGCCCCCATTGTCGCCGTCTCCAGTCTCTCTAATGCGTGCACCAGTCATGACAAGCTGCCCTATGACATTGAAGAAGAGGTGGTCGAACCGCTTGTCGTCGAGATCGAATGTTGTAAGCTCACAGACGATTTCTTATGGTCTGGCCAGATACCTGAACACCACTTGCATTTCGCAGTTCATCTCTCAGACATCTCGTTAACAACGCGCTGGCGTAAGGCCATTTGGATGACATGCCGGTCTTGATTTTGCGACTTTGATCTTGGCCTTCCAGACCGTGGGCGATTCTGAATTGAATTGGTTGCCTGGAAACGCTGCCATAGTCTCCCAATCACACTCTGGCTACAACCGATTCTCATTGCCACATTCCTCTGTGTGAAACCCTGTTGAAGCCACCCAATGGTTCTTTCTCTGTCAAGTCTGACCATGTTGAAATTTCAACTGAGAGCAGCATGGTCATGGAAGGTTTTTTTTATGCCCAAACTGTTCATGGAAAATGCATAGTGCAAAAAAATTCGTACCCTACTGCGATAGTTAAAGAAGACACAGCATTAAATATTTCAGAGTTTCCATCACAAATTCAAGCCTTGGTTGATTATTTACTGAGTTATGAGTCAGACATTATGAAATGGAAGGATGGTACCCTTTTGAATACCCAAACACCTTTGTTGATGTAGGGAAAAACAACTTCATTGTTTGGGGGGATAATAAAAACACTGAAAAACAACCATCAAATTCTTTTTCAGAAGGGTATCCTCCTTTGGGTACTTAATTAGCATAATTATCTGTTAATTTGCATATATGACAGGTTGTAACTATTTTTGAATAAAAATTTACACTCACAAAAAATGTTATCGTATGTACGACCATCCCACTCGGAGCTACCCGACGCACTAGCGGCAGTCGCCTTAGTGCAAGTCAAGGGCAGGTAACTCTAACTCCTCACTTATCAATCTGTCATTGTCAGAGGAACACGTTCCGGATTTCAGAGAAAAGTTTGCAAAAGAAAAAAGACGAGAATGGAAGAGTTTGCTACTGTATGTGTGGTAACCCCTTTATATACATCGCAGAGGCGAAATTAGGGTCGCATTACAGTATAACTCGTGAGGTTGTGACTTTTCATTCCACTTAGGCAGCGAGTCGGGTGGATTTGAAAAATTCCAATATGGCCGCCGGGGGAAGGTGCGTGTTGTCAACAACGGCTTTCTTCATGTTCGGCTATATGGACTTATAATTCTTATTTCGCATTTCATATCGCGTATTCATTATTATTCCATTATAATCGCTCGGTAATTGCACTTATGATGATTTGTTCAAATCTTGTCTAGAGTGCAATTCACGTTCGATTGTGGGTTTGGTGGCAAGCATTAGTATTGTATTACATGCTTTATTTATTTCAGGCAGAGTTAATTTATCAGCTTGCTTTCGCATTTTCGCCGGTATTATTTCTCGCCTCTGCGTTGTGTTTATATAATATGCATATTTTTATACACAATTTTCCCCTCCCTGTCCCTGCCCTTACCATTGTTTGGTGATTTATTACAGTCATTCAAGCAATGTAAAGGGTGCAGAATTAATCTGCCTCCGGCAGATGGCCACGACAGATGTTTGAAGTGCCTCGTCGAGGACGACCACGACGACAGCGACTGTCCGGTGTGCCTGGGTATCACGCCGGATACAAGAGCCAAGAGGCACGCCGACGTCCTGTTTTACAGGAACCTCTTATCGGCGGGGCAAGACATCAGGGAGACAGACCCCCCTTAAAAACAAAAGCGTAGCAAAAAGGGTAAGAAGGGGAAGGCTACACCCTCACCCTGCAGAAGGCAGACTTCTGACGGGGAGGAGCGTCAGCCGCCGGCACCTCAGCTGCAGCAGCAGCAACAACAGTTGCCGCCGCCCCCACCCCCTCCCCTGCACAAATTGACTTAACTCAAATAACTCTTGCTTTGCAGAGGCAGATGAAGGGGCTCCTTGAGACTGCGTTGTCCGGATTTCGGAAGGAGATCGGACTCGCTTATCAGGTGGCTCCCGATGCCAACCAAGCGCACAGTGCCACCGGCGCGGCCTTTGTGCCGGCTCGGGGGGTTACTGTCGATGAAGGGGCCGTTCCCGGTACAGCCACAGTGCTGCCTACCGGTTCGGTTACCGAAGCCATTGCCACTCGAACCCCCTCGGACACGCCGGTTCATCCGGGTGGGTCGGGGGTAGGTTTCGCTCCCCAAGAGCACCGGTCCCGGTACTGCGGTATCGGGACAGTGGTCCGGACCTCAGTGTCGGCCTCAGGTGACGGAGCAGCAGGGTAAGCGGGTGGAGACTCCTCTAGGTCCCTTCCTCTCGATCCTTCTCTTGATCTCGGTCCTGCCGCAGGGGTTCACACCTCGGGCAGTCTTGACGACCGGGATTCGGAGGAGGACATGGAGGAGGGGGATTTGGAGGTTGACCCTTTGGCCGCGGATCTGGCGGCTGCTACCAAGGAGGCTCAAGTCCTCTTGGAGGAGCCTCAGGTCAAGCGCAAGCGTCCTCCTCCTCCCTCTGTTTCCCATTCGTCCTCACCGGTGGATCAGCTGTACGCACCCATCATGGGGGGCTACGGCAGGGGCAGAAGGAAGGGGCAAAGCCGAGGAGGGGCTAAGCGCTCTAAGCGCCAGCATTTTCGGGGCCGCGGGAAACCTCCTCAGGGTTCCTAACGTCCCAACCTCCTCAGGTGGCTCCGGGTCCAATGGTCGAAGTACCGGAGGGCTCGACAGTTCACTGCCTAGCCCCGCAGATCCCTGTTGGCGGCCGCTTGGCTCTGTTCGCAGACGAATGGGGAAGGGCCACTTCAAATCCCTGGGTCCTGTCCACGCTCAGGGAAGGCCACAGGCCACAGTGGAAGCGCGCACCTCCATCATTTGCCGGGGTACGATGTACGCCGGTGCCCAAGGATCGGGGGAAATTAGAAGTGTTACGAGCCGAGGTCAGAGCGTTGCTCGACAAGGCTGCGATCGAGGTTGTCCCCAAGGGTCAGGAGGAGTCGGGTTTTTACTCAACTTACTTCCTGGTTCCGAAGAAAGACGGAGGCTTCAGGCCGATTCTGAACCTGAAGTTCCTCAATACCTTGTTGGAGGTCCCATCTTTCAAGATGGAGACTCTGAGATCGGTAATTGCGTCGGTAGAGACCGGAGATTGGCTCTCCTCAATCGATCTCATGGACGCCTATTTGCATGTTCCAATGCACCCCCAGTTCAGGCAATACCTACGGTTTGCTTTCGACGGGGTGTGCTACCAGTTTCGTGTGCTCCCCTTCGGCATCTCAACGGCACCAAGGGTGTTCTCCAAACTGATGCTGATTCCGGCACAGATCGCCAGATCACAGGGCAGGTGCTGTCACCCGTACGTGGACGACTGGCTGATCAGGGCTTTGTCTTGTGCGTTGAATCAGGAGGCCACCCAGGACATACTCAATATCTTGGTCAGTCTGGGTTGGATTGTCAATCTGAAGAAGTCAGACTTGGTTCCGTCGCAGGATCTGATCTTCTTAGGTACCAGATTTCAGTCGGGATTGGGCCTGGTGTCTCTTGCCCCGGACAGAATATCGAAGGTACAGATGACCACGCTACGATTCATGCAGTCCCCCACACACTCAGCACGGGTTTGGCTCCAGTTGCTGGGGAACATGGCGGCGACGGTAGACGTGGTCTGGAGAGCCCGGCTTCGTATGAGACCAGTCCAACAGGCCTTGGCAGGACTTTGGTCTCACTCAGAGAGCCTGGAGAAAAGGGTGTCGGTGCCGGAGTGGCTTTACCCGCACCTCTAGTGGTGGACGGAGGCCGTGCACCTCTCCAGGGGGTTGCAGTTGGACACTCCACAACCAACAGTGACGATTCAGACAGATGCCTCCCTTTTGGGGTGGGGCGGAGTCTTGAAGCACCTTACGGCGTCAGGTCAGTGGACCAGAGACGAGGTCGCTCTGCACATCAATGTGTTGGAGTTGAGAGCTGTTCGGCTGGTGTTCAGACACTTCCTGGAGCACATCAGGGGTCAGGTGGTCCGTCTGGAAATGGACAACCAGACCGCCATGACCTACATACGGAAGCAGGGGGGAACGGTTTCTCCGACCCTGCTGCAGGAAGCCTGGCAGTTCATTCTCTGGTGCGACCAATTTCGCATTCAGGTGAAGCCAGTGTATCTCCCAGGTGCAGACAACATTCGAGCGGACGCTCTGTCGCGGAGGATTCTAGCCCCGCACGAGTGGATGCTCCATCGGGAGATATTCGGAGTTTTTTCCCAGTTGTTCGGACCGTTCCAGGTGGATCTATTTGCCTCTGGGACGACGAACCAACTCCCGAAGTTTTGACCCGGGAGCTCTAGCTTCGGATGCGTTGGACCGACCGGGTGTTGTGGGCTTTCCCACCAATTCCCTTGGTTCCAAGGGTCCTTTCGCAGCTGGCGTTGCAACCATCGCGGCTACTAGTGCTTCTTGCACCATTGTGGGCCGCGCAGAGTTGGTTTCCGACAGTGCTGCGGTATCTGTCGATGCCTCCAGTTCTGTTGCCCTTTCGGCCCGACCTTCTGTTGCAGAAGGGTGCACCGCACCCGAATCCAAGGATTCAGTGGGTGGCATGGCTGTTGTCTGGAATCGCCTCCGGGAGAGCGGTATTCCTGCACGAGTTGCAGACACAATACTGGCTTTGAGGAGGGATTCGACAAAGGTTCAGTACAACGATAGATGGGTCTGTTATGCGCGCTGGTGTAACGATAGAGAGATCCTCGATCCCTTTTCTGCAGATCTAGTGTCCGTGCTAGAGTTTCTGCAGTCTAGACTTGATGCTGGCTTGGCCACGTCCACAGTTAGAGGGTACTCTACAGCGATATCAGCTATACATATACCAGTGGACAGTGCTCTGTTGGGCAACCATCCTCTGGTGCAGCGCTTTTTAGCAGGTGTGGACAGAATCCGACCCCCAGTGCGGCGGATTAGCCCTTCGTGGGATCTATCGATAGTGCTCGATTGGTTGTCAGGGCCATAGTTTAGAAATTTAGCTGGGTTAGCTATCCAGTTGTTGACTTGGAAGACCGCTTTTTTGGTGGTGGTAACGTCTGGCAGGCGGGTAGGCGACATCCATTCGATGTCAGCTGATCCCGAGCTGGCTGTCTTTCACAAGGACAGAGTCAGCATTAGACTGCCGGATTCATACCGCCCTAAGGTCGACCAGCCCTTTCATGTTTAGGCCCCTATAGAACTTCCGGCGCTAAGGCAGCCGGCGGCGTCGGGCGGGGGTCAGGCTGGTCCCCATATCCTCGATGTCCGTAGGTTATTGAAAGCCTATTTGAAGCGGACAGAGGACATCCGTAAAACCAAGCAACTTTTTTGTTGTTACGGAGGGGGTAAGGCAGGCGAGCCAGCTACCAAACAGACAATATCTAGGTGGCTGGTGTCTGCCATTTGTATGAGTTATGTACATAAGGGCCAGGAGCCCCCTGGGCAATTGAGAGCTCACTCAGTCAGAGCAGTAGCGACCTCTACGGCTTATGCGGCGGCTCTGCCCATTTAAGAGATCTGCTCTGCGGCTACTTGGAGCCGACCGAGTACGTTCATAAAGCACTACCAAGTCGACAAGCATTCTAACGAGCGTGCTCGGTTTGGTAAGACAGTTCTCTCCGGTGGACAGAATCGTAAATCCTCTGACTGATTGAATTCTCGAGGTTTTTTACGTTTGGTTCAGTTTTAGTTTAACAGTACTAACAAGTCAGTTATAGCACTGTGCACTTTCCCATTCCCAGTGCCGGCGGCTGCCGTTCCAGAGGAATAGCTTGGGAGTGTTTATATGTTCTGTTTTGGCCGCATTCCCTCTAAGAGCTCTTTTTCCAAAAACAAAAGCGAGGGGGGGGGATGTTTGGCTTGAGTATAATGTTAACGGGTCGTAGTACGACCATATTGCAGTACCCAAGGGTCTGAGTGTGTGCAAACCCCGACGCGGGAGATCACGTGACTAGGTGGGTTGCAGGGTTTTTGTTTTGTTTTTTACTACATTCAGTATGTATTAGCAACAGAATTCCACTCCCGATAGCAATTATTTGGGAGTCTGGTTTTATGCCAATTAAGTACCCCAAGGAGGATACCCTTCTGAAAAAGAATCGAACAAACCTGCAGAGGTTTCAGATTCTTTGAAGGGGATCCTCCTTGGGGTACGGCCTCCCACCTCCCCTTATTCTGTCTGGCTTTGTCTAGATTGATAAGTGAGGAGTTAGAGTTACCTGCCCTTGACTTGCACTAAGGCGACTGCCGCTAGGGCGTCGGGTAGCTCCGAGTGGGATGGTCGTACATACGATAACATTTTTTGTGAGTGTAAATTTTTATTCAAAAATAGTTACAACCTGTCATATATGCAAAACAACAGATAATTATGCTAATTAAGTACCCCAAGGAGGATCCCCTTCAAAGAATCTGAAACCTCTGCAGGTTTGTTCGAGTTTTGCCTACCTTTTTGATGGCTTGACATTTGGCAGTCTCTGTGTAGCCAATCATATTTTCTGGGGTGCAGAGTTTAACGAAAGGAAAATCTGATCTCTTTGCAATGGTTCCTGCTAGGGCTGTTTTGCCACTGGAGGGAGGACCTGTGAACCAAGGAAGAAACACATGTACACATTGGAACTTCACTTCATACACTGTTGACAAAATTCATATACCTCATGGATATGTCAACACCTCTTCAATTCAGTCTTATGGAACATCAAGGCTTTGTATGCCAGAGCTTTGTACAGAAGGCCTTACATAACCCAGATGGGAAGATAGACACAGGGGAGTATTTTTCCTGTAAGTGACACGGGAGTTACACATTTTCTTGCCATTTTCCTGGTTGCTGTCAACCAATAAAAATGAACATTGCGTCGGGACTATTTCATTCATCATTCATACTTTTCCCGATCGATCGATGCCATTTTGAATTTTTAATGTTCGGCGATGAAAATATACTGTCGAAGTTGAACATTAGCTCAGACTTATTTCCCTGATCTAACGTTGTTATTATCATAACTTTTAGTTATGACAATGAATTAAATAAAAGACGTACTGTAAAATCATTATATTTCGCCGATATGCACGTTCGATAGATATCCAGTGAAAACATCAATTACTCTTCTAGCTTTCTTTGAATTTGATGAAGACATTTGGTTTATTTTTCACTGCGTAAATTACTTGGAATTTCACGACTCAGACTATCAATTTCCAAGAAAAGCAGAGCGAGAGGTTATGACAGAATGATCCAATGACATATGTATCCTGAAATCCCTTACTGGCATTCTGAATTAACCAATTAGATTGATCCTTTGTCTGCGGTCACTTACTGGTATGAGTTCTTGGTAATGTGCTATAAATAGTTACGGGAATTCCAAATTTCGTTATGAAAACCGTAACATTTAAATTGAGTTAGAAACCGAGTGCTACGCACGATATGCATATAAATGTGTACTTAATGTTTATTGCGTATGGTGTGGCCCAGTAATTATTATATTTTGCGCCACATTTCATTTTAGATGTGTTATTTACTAATTACGCAAATACGCACTCTAGGTGCAACATGTACCGAGAAGTAAATGACATAAAATTCTTTAAAAAAAAGGAACAAACACCAGCACACACGTATGTATTTTTCATTATGATATATTTACAACAATCTCTTATAAAACAAATTAATGCTTACTGTATTACAAAACACTGACATATTACAACTAACTTTGAAAATTACCGATACATCAACTTACCGTAACTAAATCTGTCAACCTGCCGCGTGTTTCATGTTGACCTGCCTCCAACACGCGCTATTAGGGGGTCGACTTACATACAAGGTATATGATTTTGACAGCAATTTGGGGGCCTAAGAAAGGGGTCGACTTATACACAGGGGCGACTTATGCACTGTAATATACGGTAAATTCTTCCTTCATTCTTGTTCCATATGTAACTAAGACAATTGATTAATCTCCATGTATATGTATATCACTACAGTTATTATTCAAAAGCATATACAAGAAGCAAGTATGAAAAGGGAAGAGAAGAGTACCGTGGAGCAGCATGGTCACGAGAGGGGTGCGGTCACTCTGTTTGGTCTGTGAGACGATCAGGTCCCCAGCCTCCAGCACACGCAGCACTGGCTGGCCCCAATTGATGATTCCATTGGTCAGGTACAGTTCCAACTCGTCTTTACTGCTACCAAACGCCTGTCAATCAGACAGCAGGTTATCATCTATATTGCAGGTATACAATAAGTGTTAGGGTTTAAAAGCTAAGCTTAACATTGCATAATAAAAATTAACTTTTTACTTCATTTAAATCAGGAAATAAATCCATTTGCTTGCAAAATTTGGCTGCATTTCAAGCTAAAAATCTCACCAAATAACTTAACCGTTTAATGGCGGAATGATTGGAACTTACTGGCTTAATATCATGCTGAAGTGCAAGCATGAAGTCAGTCCTTGACACACGTAGTTTGTCTATTGCATCAGGGTCAACCTCAACTGTGGATGTTGCCTACAAGCATAAAACAGCAACTAGCAGATCTCTTCACAACTCATATGTATATTGCTAACAGTCATAACCCAGACAAGGTGTTCAACAAACATGGTAGATAGGAGAGTGGGAACATAAAAGATGTTTTTGTTTAAGTTTCTTTAGAAAGGTGTATGCTAATAACTCAGTCAAAAGGCCTTTAGTTTACACACACAATCTCATTATAATGAATAGAAAAATGCTCCACTGCATTAAGTGTATAGATCTCACTAGGCCCCATTACGCAACCATCAGGTTTGCCTGTTACATAATATTAATCAGCCAATCAGCCAGTTTGCCTGGTATACTAGGGAGCGTCAATGCTCTTCGGCACTTGGAAAACAAAATTTCTGACTGTTTTCTGAATGTTGAGGTGCCTACATATCTAAATGAATGTGTTGTACATTGCTTTTAGTTTACCCTCAATTGGTTTGTTGGTCCAAAAAGTCAAATTGCAAGTTATGGAGTTAGTTTTTGTTTAGCAATCTTTGTACACCTCAAAATAATGCTTTAGTAAACAGGACCAATCCAAAATGCCATTTCTGGAAACAGAGACATTGAATAAACTTTAAACGTCGGGAGATTGTGATTGCTTGAAGTTATCTGACTCAAGCCAATGAGATAAAGAGGTCAAATGGAAGTCAAAGGTGAACCTGACAGCTTGCGTAAAGGTGTCTTTTGAGATCTATAGTCTGCGTAACTTAGTGCAGCAATATTAGATTATAATTAATCTAGATTGGTTTACACATTGGTTACTTTCTTTGAGTGTTGCAATGATGAACGGTAAAGCCTTCAAATGTGTGTCATTTGTCATATTGTTAATAAAGGCAAAGGAAATAGTTGTCAAAATCATATGAAGGATGAATTTGACAGAACATTGCAATATTGAAACTTGTAAATAATGTTTGATAATGTGTTTCATTGTATTTTATATTCTTTCTATGTTACAGGACCATGAAAGCCTCGTAGCTGACTTAGGCGTTTATTGCCTGTAAACGACACTGTAACATTGCAATTTTGATTTGAAATGTTTATTTAGCGAAGTGTGACGAGGGCTTGGCAAATTCAAAATCTCAACCAGCTTGCCACCTCCACAGCGATGAATTCCTTGGGCAGCCCGAGTTATAGCTAGGAGTGCTGATAGACTTAAAGGAAAAGAGTATTTGTGGTTTACGTTTGTGTCTCTGTCATCAAACTATCCGTTGTGGTCAAGATAGCATCAAAGTAAAAGAATCATGTATTTGTTAAAATATGATATATCTTGTATGAACAAATAAAGCCTTCCTTTCGTTAGTAACTGTTGCCATTGTGTACGCCTGACTGTACCTAACTGTAAACACAAAAATAATTTACCTTTTTTTTTTCATCTTTCATCTCTCATTTTATACCATATTTGTATAAAAAAAATTTTTGGAAGAATTTTCACTATATTTATATTATAGCTACCAAAGATATACTAATTCTTATTTCTTAACAGAGTATACTACTTAACCGTTCATAAAATGAAAATAACAAGTGTTTGTCACTAACATGGGAATGTCCCCCGCCTAAGCTTCACTAGATATTGCATTTATAATATATTACAAATTGTCAAAGTGTCATGGTGACCTTGACCTTATTTCAGATGTCTCTGAGTTATCCGTCGTTGGAGGCTGTCCTCAAAGATGAAAACTCTAGATGCTAAGTTTTACGAGATATTGCATGAACAATGTATTACACAGTGGGCAAAGTTTCGTAGACACCTTGAAAATGAGGTCAAGGTCACCAATGTCGACTGGCATCTGAGTCTTTCTTCATTGAAGGCTGTCACCAAATATAAACACTCTAGGTGCTAAACTTTACGAGATATCGTGTTAACAATGTATAAAAAAGTGATGACAGTATCGTGGTGACCTTGAAAATGAGGTCAAGGTCACCAAAGTCCACTGGTGCCTGAGTCATCTGCCGTTGTAGGCTGTCGTCAAATATGAAAACTCTAGGTACTAAGCTTTATGAGATATGCGTTAACAATGTATTACACAGTGGTCAAAGTGTCGTGGTGACCTAGAAAATGAGGTCAAGGTCATTAACGTCGACTGGCGTCTGAGTCTTCTTCCATTGAAAGCTGTCACCAAATATGAACACTGTAGATGCTAAGCGTCATGAGTTATCGCGCTAACAAGAATCCAGACATACCAGCTGACACAATCAATATATATATACAATTCGCCGATTCAATTGGCATCCTACATGATCCTCGAAGTTTGGGAATGGTTATGAAGAGAGTCGAATCAAAACCTTCAAGCATTTTCTTAATTTCATTTGCCAGAGCAGTATTCTAAACTGTCATTGGTTCACAATGCTTGATATTCTATTTGCGATAGAAATACCGAGACAGTCTGATGTAATTGTCATGAACAATTCATTAGTCACAAAGCTAGACATTCTTTTGCAGATAATAATTTTGACTAAATCAATGGGCGAGCCAAGAAAACCACCTTTTCAAAGTCTTTATGATGTATCAAATCTTAGTATATTAAAAGGTCATTGTATTTACGATAATACAATTTAGTATATGACATGTTTATTGAAAATTGAGACATTATTATTTCAATATCCATGTTCCGAATCGAAGGGGATCTGACAGAAACTGATGAAGGAGAATATCCCCAGTTCTTAGCAACGCAGATCGATGGCATGTCTCTTTCGCACCAATATAGTAGGCAGAGTGCTCCATTATTGCATGCGTATATATAGTATGTAAGGCTGCAATGTTCTGTATACTTTGTCATCAACCTACTGCGCATGCACATTATAGTTAAACTCGTTTATCGTAAAAGTGCATTTTTACGACTGGCGCATCTCGCAGGCAAAAATGTACACACTTTGAACATTAATATCTTTTTTTAATCAAATGACATTTTAAAAAAATTATCTGCTTTTTTTTTTATTTTAATGTATTGTCTGTATGAATAAACTAATAACACTAAAAAGAAAGCAGGATTTCAAGTTGCTTAAGAGGAACTAGATCTTGGGAACTAGATCCCTTTCATCATATAGTGTTACTAAAAGGCTTGTTGCATGCTTGTTTTCAGGTACTCTGGTTTCATGTGCATGGCATAGCCTTCCAATGTGGGAACTGCCATGTGTTGTATAAATTGTTGGAAGGGGTAGGAAAATAGTAGGCAACATACTGCAGTTGCTAGCAGCACTTGGATAATGTATAAAACTGTCACATCAAATGTGAATATACTTTTCAAATGAATAAAAACTTGATGGCTTGCCTATAAATGTAGCAAATTTCAAGTTTAACAATAAAAAAGTGAGCCTGGCTCACTAATACCCCCGACCATGAAGCCTAAGTAACTGAACCATGTAGCCTAACTAACTGAACCATGAAGCCTAATTAACTGAACCATGAAGCCTAATTAACTGAACCATGTAGTCTAACTAACTGAACCATGTAGCCTAACTAACTGAACCATGTAGCCTAACTAACTGAACCATGTAGCCTAACTAACTGAATTACTGAATTTTCCTATGACTTTGATGTCCCTTAACTCAGACTACTAGCAGATGTCTGTAATGTGTTCTGGTGGGACGGATTCAATTTAATCTAAACACACAGTCTAAAACATTGAATTTTAAAAAAAATAAAGACAAAATTACAATATCACTTGTTCAATTTAATTAACTCTTGGTTGGCCAATTAACTTCTGACCTTAAGAATTGACAAAGTACAAAACATAACAATTTGTGAAATATTAAAAAATTCACACAATTGCTTTGAATTTTGCAATGCACCACTCCTAAGAAATTAAAATGTATATACAACATCTGAAAAGGATCGGTTGAACAGTTTTGTAGCAATCTGGCAGACAAATTCTGTTTTTAGGAAATGACATTGCGCTAAACATAGATAACTGAAAAATATTGACTTGGAAGAGTGCTTTGCACCCCTTCTAATATGTAAGAAGACATGAGCAAGATTTCGGTTAAATAGTTTTTCTGCAATCAGTCAGACAAACATTTCCTCAGATGGACAGAATCGTTGGTATTACTATATACATACACCCGACCATCGGTTAGGGCTATTAAAACAAAACAATTTACCTAGTTGAATGTAAATAAAGGCCAAAACTCTAAAGTGAAGTAATGGAAGATGACAAGAACAACTCTGGCTTTCAAACCAAGAATAGGCACACATCTGAGCCATCAACATGCACATACCTTGATCAGTCTATTCATGGCTGTTGACTGGGCTGCTCTCACGAGGCCTTCAATTTCAGCTCCACTGAAGTTTTTTGTAAGGGTTGCAAGTTCATTGATGTCAACATCTGCATCAAGCTTGTCATTCTCCTTCATAGTTGCAGTGTGTATGTTTAGGATCTGAACGCGGCCATGTTCATCAGGTAAACCTACAATCACAAAACAGATTCATCAGGTAAACCTATAATCATACACAAGTTCCTCAGGTAAACTACGATCATAAAACAAGTTCCTCAGGTAAACCTAAAATCATACACAAGTTCATCAGGTAAACTACAATCATACACAAGTTCCTCAGGTAAACCTACAATCATACACAAGTTCATCAGATAAACCTACAATCATTAAACAAGTTCCTCAGGTAAACAACGATCATACACAAGTTCCTCAGATAAACCTACAATCATACACAAGTTCATCAGGTAAACTACAATCATACACAAGTTCCTCAGGTAAACGTACAATCATACACAAGTTCATCAGATAAACCTACAATCATTAAACAAGTTCCTCAGGTAAACAACGATCATACACAAGTTCCTCAGGTAAACCTACAATCATACACAAGTTCATCAGATAAACCTACAATCATTAAACAAGTTCCTCAGGTAAACAACGATCATACACAAGTTTATCAGGTAAACTACAATCATACACAAGTTCCTCAGGTAAACCTACAATCATACACAGATTCACCAGATAAACCTACAATCATTAAACAAGTTCCTCAGGTAAACAACGATCATACACAAGTTCCTCAGGTAAACCTACAATCATACACAAGTTCCTCAGGTAAACTACGATCATAAAACAAGTTCCTCAGGTAAACCTACAATCATAAAACAAGTTCCTCAGGTAAACTACGATCATAAAACAAGTTCCTCAGGTAAACTACGATCATAAAACAAGTTCATCAGATAAACCTACAATCATTAAACAAGTTCCTCAGGTAAACAACGATCATAAAACAAGTTCCTCAGGTAAACTACGATCATAAATCAAGTTCATCAGGTAAACCTACAATCATAAAACAATTTCATCAGGTAAACCTACAATCATAAAACAAGTTCCTCAGGTAAACCTACAATCATAAAACAATTTCATCAGGTAAACTACGATCATAAAACAAGAGCCTCAGGTAAACCTACAATCATAAAACAAGTTCCTCAGGTAAACCTACAATCATTAAACAAGTTCCTCAGGTAAACAACGATCATAAAACAAGTTCCTCAGGTAAACTACGATCATAAATCAAGTTCATCAGGTAAACCTACAATCATAAAACAGATTCACCAGATAAACCTACAATCATAAAACAAGTTTGTCAGGTAAACCTACAATCATAAAACAAGCTCATCAGATAAACCTACAATCATAAAACAAGTTCCTCAGGTAAACAACGATCATAAAACAAGTTCATCAGGTAAACCTACAATCATAAAACAAGTTCCTCAGGTAAACCTACAATCATAAAACAATTTCATCAGGTAAACAACGATCATAAAACAAGTTCCTCAGGTAAACCTACAATCATAAAACAAGTTCCTCAGGTAAACCTACAATCATTAAACAATTTCATCAGGTAAACCTACAATCATAAAACAAGTTCCTCAGGTAAACCTACAATCATAAAACAATTTCATCAGGTAAACTACGATCATAAAACAAGAGCCTCAGGTAAACCTACAATCATAAAACAAGTTCCTCAGGTAAACCTACAATCATTAAACAATTTCATCAGGTAAACCTACAATCATAAAACAAGTTCCTCAGGTAAACCTACAATCATACACAGATTCACCACTACTGCACTGAAATTCAGTGTAGCATCGCACCCTAACCTGACTGTGTGTAGAACAGTTCTCTACTGCAGACAAAGTTTGCAAGCCCCTGGTGGTACTCAAATCACAGACCTCTTGTTCCAAACCCGAACACGCTTACCACACCTCTAGCCCGCCCCCCTTTGTGTATGGCCCCAACAGTCAGCTTAAATCTCCTATTTAAGCATCACCTTCAACGTTTATGACAGCACCATAAAACAAATGTCTGGATTCAGTCTGCCATCATGCCTCCAAAACAAACAATACCCATAATTCTTTGAGGAATGTTAACCACGTGATGGGAAGCCTCATATGGGCAATGTAGCCTGCACTGCAATAATCGCACGTTTATTTGTTTGTTTCAGTTTTTAAAGGATAAAATAGGAAGAAAATATCATTCATAATTGAACTAATGAAAAATAGAGCCATGGGCTCTGTAGCTCATCAGACTTTTGATAGAAATAGGTGTTGTCGTTTAGACCATGGGGTCTTGGGCAGTGTAGGAAAGATAGCCTGTCCCAATGTCCGAGTTATTCACAATCAAATAAAAAAGGCCCATTGCCCATTTGGGGTCAAGGGGTCACCGAACCTACAATTCAGAATCCCCATTGTCCAAGGAGTCTACACACAACTATTAAGCTATCAAGACCTTTTGGAACTGGAGAAGAAGATGAAAGTAGGATTTTAAGGTTTTGACCCCTGTGACCCCATTTGGGGTCAAGTGGTCACCAAACCTACAATTTAGAATCCCCGTTGGCCAAGGAGTCTTCACACACCTTTTAAGCTTCATAGACCTTTTGGAACTAGGGAAAAAGATGAAAGTAGGTTTTTTAGGTTTTGACCCCTGTGACCCCATTTGGGGTCATGGGGCCACCAAACCTACAATTTAGAATCCCCGCTGGCCAAGGAGTCTACACACACCTTTTCAGCTCTCTAGACCTTTTGGAACTAGGGAAAAAGATGAAAGTAGGTTTTTTAGGTTTTGACCCCTGTGACCCCATTTGGGGTCATGGGGTCACCAAACCTATAATTTAGAATCCCCGCTGGCCAAGGAGTCTACACACACCTTTTCAGCTCTCTAGACCTTTTGGAACTAGGGAAAAAGATGAAAGTAGGTTTTTTAGGTTTTGACCCCTGTGACCCCATTTGGGGTCATGGGGTCACCAAACCTACAATTTAGAATCCCCGTTGGCCAAGGAGTCTACACACAACTTTTCAGCTCTCTAGACCTTTAGGAACTAGGGAAAAATATGAAATTAGTTTTTTAAGGTTTTGACCCCTGTGACCCCATTTGGCGTCAAGTGGTCACCAAACCTATAATTTAGAATCCCCGCTGGCCAAGGAGTCTACACACACCTTTTCAGCTCTCTAGACCTTTTTTAACTAGGGAAAAAGATGAAAGTAGGTTTTTTAGGTTTTGACCCCTGTGACCCCATTTGGGGTCATGGGGTCACCAAACCTATAATTTAGAATCCCCGCTGGCCAAGGAGTCTACACACACCTTTTCAGCTCTCTAGACCTTTTTTAACTAGGGAAAAAGATGAAAGTAGGTTTTTTAGGTTTTGACCCCTGTGACCCCATTTGGGGTCATGGGGTCACCAAACCTACAATTTAGAATCCCCGTTGGCCAAGGAGTCTACACACAACTTTTCAGCTCTCTAGACCTTTAGGAACTAGGGAAAAAGATGAAATTAGTTTTTTAAGGTTTTGACCCCTGTGACCCCATTTGGCGTCAAGTGGTCACCAAACCTATAATTTAGAATCCCCGCTGGCCAAGGAGTCTACACACACCTTTTCAGCTCTCTAGACCTTTTTTAACTAGGGAAAAAGATGAAAGTAGGTTTTTTAGGTTTTGACCCCTGTGACCCCATTTGGGGTCATGGGGTCACCAAACCTACAATTTAGAATCCCCGTTGGCCAAGGAGTCTACACACAACTTTTCAGCTCTCTAGACCTTTAGGAACTAGGGAAAAAGATGAAATTTGTTTTTTAAGGTTTTGACCCCTGTGACCCCATTTGGGGTCAAGTGGTCACCAAACCTACAATTTAGAATCCCCGTTGACCAAGGAGTCTACACACACTTTTTCAGCTCTCTAGACCTTTTGGAACTAGGGAAAAAGATTAAATTAGGTTTTTTAGGTGTTGACCCCTGTGACCCCATTTGGGGTTATGGGGTCACCAAACCTACAATTTAGAATCCCCGTTGGCCAAGGAGTCTACACACACCTTTTCAGCTCTCTAGACCTTTTGGAACTGGAGAAGAAGATGAAATTAGGTTTTTCAGGTTTTTACCCCTGTGACCCCATTTTGGGTCATGGGGTCACCAAACCTACAATTTAGAATCTCCAGTGCCCAAGGAGTCTACACACAACTATTCAGCTCTCTGGACCTTTTGGAACTGGAGAAGATGAAAATAGGCTTTTCATGTTTTGACCCCTGTGACCTCATTTGGGGTCATGGGGTCACAAAATCTACAATTTAGAATCTCCAGTGCCCAAGGAGTCTACACACAACTTTTCAGCTCTCTGGACCTTTTGGAACTGGAGAAGAAGATTAAAATAGATTTTTAAGGTTTTGACCCTTGTGACCCCATTTGGGGTCATGGGGTCACCAAACCAACAATTTAGAATCCCCTTTGGCCAAGGAGTCTACACACACCTTTTCAGCTCTCTAGACCTTTTGGAACTGGAGAAGAAGATGAAATTAGGTTTTTCAGGTTTTGACCCCTGTGACCCCATTTGGGGTCATGGGGTCACCAAACCTACAATTTAGAATCTCCAGTGCCCAAGGAGTCTACACACAACTATTCAGCTCTCTGGACCTTTTGGAACTGGAGAAGAAGATGAAAATAGGCTTTTCATGTTTTGACCCCTGTGACCTCATTTGGGGTCATGGGGTCACAAAATCTACAATTTAGAATCTCCAGTGCCCAAGGAGTCTACACACAACTTTTCAGCTCTCTGGACCTTTTGGAACTGGAGAAGAAGATTAAAATAGATTTTTAAGGTTTTGACCCTTGTGACCCCATTTGGGGTCATGGGGTCACGAAATCTACAATTTAGAATCCCCATTTGCCAAGGAGTATGCACATAAAATTTCAGCTCTCTAGAGTCATTGGTTCTGGAGAAGAAGTCGAAAAAGTGAAAAGTTTACGGATGGACGGATGGATGGACGGACGGACAGACGGACGGACGCCGGACGCCTTGCCATGCCATAAGCCCATCGGGTCTTTCAGACCTGATGAGCTAAAAAGTCAAAGTGTAAAACTGAAATATTCAAACTTTTAACCAACAAAATGGCGTGCAAACTAAGGGTTGAGATCCATACTTGGAATAGCCAACAGTTAGCCCTGTTCATGGATTATTAATTAACGTCCTTGTGCTTTAACTATAATAGTTCAGGGCAAAACTATACTTTATCACAAAACACATTGGGGTAGAGCAAACTTTATTTTTTAAATCATAAAACATGTTCATCAGGCAAACTTACAACCATAAAACAAGTTGTCAACTGAATTCATTCTGTTTTTCTTTCATTGCAGAACTACGTAACAAGAGCGCTCATAGAGCTCAACATCCTCTGCCAGATATCCTCTTGATGCACACTTCTAACTAAGCATTTCAAATGAATATGCAGTGTATGCAGTTAAACTTTCAACAGATGTACATTGTTTAAAGTGATGTTCACATATCTGAGACCCTGAAGAAGCATTGGGCTAATCTTAGTATAAAAATTTTGAAAAATGTTCAAAGGACATTTCACTATATAAGATTTTTTCTTCATATTTTTACACACTCCTATGAGAACTTTCATTGCTTGTACTGAAGCTTGTTTTGAGTGTTTGGACAAGTAAAGGGGATTAGAAAAAATTACACCAAAATATTTATTGGCATTGGTTGTTTGAAGTAAGATTAGATAATTTTCTACCCTTCTTAAAACAAGATTACATCTATAATAGAAATGAGACCTTTCGTTATCGTTTCAGGCTAATTAGTTGCCAGGCAAAAGGGCTTGTCAGAAAAAGTCAGAGTATTTTGTCTCTCAGCAGTGCTGAGACAACAAAACATGGGGCGTAATTTTGAACTCAGCAGCGCAGAAGATACAATTGATTCAATCACCTCACTTTCTTCTTCAAGCCTACCAAGGTATAAAAAACACGATAATGAAAACCTTTGCAAATTGCTTGAGAAAATGGGGAAGAGGCTTTGTCAGACTCTGAAGTGTAGTGTTTGTGAATCAAACCAAGAATCTAGATATAATCTGGACCATTATTTTTCATTTTAAAACTAACCTGCCAAACAAAATTAGCATTCCTTCTTTTTCATTTTTTCTTTTCATTCTTTCTTACAGTTGCCTGTAGTTGTGAATTAATTTTTCATTATTTCAGAAAGGGGCCTCACATCCACATACAAACATATACAGATAAATCAGAACTAGAGAGAGAGAGAAAGAGTGAATTTACAATGTTCATGCCAGCTCATCAACAACTCAAGTCATGGGAGTAGAATGAGATTACAGTGACCTTTCCAAGAACTACATAACTTTCTTGAAGTGTAATTAACCGAATAAATGGTCTATTACTTAAGATCTTTTATCATTAAATCCTGTTCAAAGGATGGCTGTGCTGAATTGCTATATGCCTGGCTGGTTGATTAATAAGATGACACCAATATTGACAGGTGTGTTCCTGCATGAAACAATGTTTATTGGATATTATATATATTTTATCACTGTACAATTTGTTTGTGACTATATTGTGAATGTGATTCCTTTAATTATTTTGCTGCATTATGTGTCTCGTGCAAAGAATCAAAAAAGGAAACTATTCAGTCAAAAACAAATTGGAATCAACATATTTTATCAGTAACTCACATAATTTTAATGTTTGCGATCACAAGAGACATTAACAAACCAATGGACAATATAGCAAAGGTAAAGAAGGCTGAATCATTTCAGTCTTTTTATGATTTTATTATTTTGGGCCCCCAAAAATTAATATTTTTAATTAAGTACTTTTGCTTTTCTATGATAAATGTGACCTTTAACGACCCAAAAAAGAGAACTATTTACATTCCAAACATGACTTGCTACAATTTTCTTCCAAATACATAGCTTTTTTCCCCCAAACGAAAAGTTTTATACAAATAATTAGAAACAAATCAATATTGCCATACCTATTCAGAATCTAAACTTTGACACATGACTCAAAAAGGTTTTCCAAAAATGTCATCCCTTTTTACCAAAAACAAAGCAAAATTGAAAAAGGTAAACTAAAGTAAATTATTTATCATGACAAACATTCACATAATTAGGTATATATCATTATCAAATTTGATCAAAATTAGATTATAAGTTAAGAAATTACAAGCCTGGCAGGTCTTGAACCATTTTTCTAACAGATTCATCACTTTTTGCACAAAAAATGAAATTTAGAAAAATATTTTCAAATAAATAGAGAATCTCACCCAAGTGTCTTTTGATATCAAATATATCAACACGAGTTGATAAAAGTTACAAATATTCGAGGCTTGCCGAGGATATTTTACTTTTATCAACGAGTGTTGATATATTTGATATCAGAAGACACGAGGGTGAGATTCTATTTATCATCCAAAATCATTTTTCATTACATTTGATTGACAAATGAATATTACTGAACACCCTGCTGCCCTAAGACTCCAAGTGCGGTGATGTCATAGCATTGTGACGTCGTAGTGTTTATGACGTCATAGCATTGTGATGTCATTACTTGATGATGTAAAACAACTGTGATGTCATATACTTGACGTCAGAGGGGCATTGTTCAAAATCTACTGCCTAAAAGATATCTCCTAGGAGATATCGCTTGATCTTCCACAAGCGATATCTCCTGTGGAACAGAGTTTTGGATGATAAATGTTTATGACACACTTTCATGTTATTATGTATCTCCATACCATAATTGAAAAAAATAGATGACTTGTTTAGTAGATATAAGCCGAACAGGATTTGAAATGGTTTCTAACAAAGTCATCATTTTTAGTCCCCCCAAAAAAGCTGAATTTTAACAAAATTATCAATATTGTTTATTATTGACACATGTAATTAAGCATGTTCATACCAAATTTGATAAAAATTTATATGACATATTTTTAAGTAAAAGGCAACACAGGACTTTTTAACAGTTTTCTTACAAAAACTTCTTTTGAAAATAATTAATAATGACCAGAACCCCTATTTATACCTACTCATTACAGATATCTGATTTCCATTACAAATTGGAATTGAAATGTTTCATCAGTTACAATATTATGAGCCGGACACAATGTGTAAAGAATGCACAGGCAGTGCCCGTTATAATACCCCCATCTTTGTTGTTGCGGTGGATAAAGAAATCCCTTTACTTTTGCTTAAATGATCATTCATAAAACCCAACTTACCGGTAGTTATAATACACACTCAAATTATCTCTCTATTGGAAAGAAGGGTTATGATGAGGAATGGTTATGTTCAAACAATTGAAAAATCAAGTTGAAGAGAGAATGCCTACCTATTTCCATTTGTACCTCAAGTCGGCCTGGCCTCAAAAGAGCTTCATCTATCATATCCTTCCTGTTGGTCATGCCAATGACAAGGATGTTGTTGAGCTGTTCCACCCCATCCAGCTTGGCGAGGAGTTGGTTGACCACTGTGTCATGCACTGCTGTGTTCCCTGCCTGCAACAAACATGACACCCTTCTCTCACCAATTAATCCTTGTAAGTCTACACACCTCCCTCATGATGCAGTCTCATTAAAATCGACTGGGTTCTGAGGTATAAAAGTTTCAAAATATTGACTATACCGAGATTTGAACTCTATATGTCTAGGCTATCCTCTCCACAACGGTCTGACTGCAGCCTACTGTAGCGCATGTATTTACGTAAAAACAGCTAACCAATCACAATGCGTGCGGCAAAAGCATTCGGTATCAGTAGCTAGGGGCAAGTAACTCCCATTTACCGTTCGTTAACCTTGATCGCGGCTATCCTTATTTTAAACGCGATGATGAGATTGGTTCGCTAATGACTAGGTTTTGTCTGCGCTAAACTGGTGTCAGCACGTGGGAGCAGTGAGGCTGCCTTTAGACCTTCTAATACTTCTGATCTCTAATAATGATCAATTCTTCTATCATGACCCCCTTCTCTAACCATGATCAATCATACTAACATGACACCCTTCTCTAACCATGATCAATCATACTAACTAGACGCTCTTCTATAACCATAATCAATCATTCTAACATGACAGCCTTCTCTAACCATGATCAATCATACTAACTAGACGCTCTTCTATAACCATAATCAATCATTCTAACATGACACCCTTCTCTAACCATAATCAATCATTCTAACATGACACCCTTCTCTAACCATGATCAATCATACTAACTAGACACCCTTCTCTAACCATAATCAATCATTCTAACATGACACCCTTCTCTAACCATGATCAATCATACTAACTAGACGCTCTTCTATAACCATAATCAATCATTCTAACATGACACCCTTCTCTAACCATGATCAATCATACTAACTAGACACTCTTCTATAACCATAACCAATCATTCTAACATGACACCCTTCTCTAACCATAATCAATCATTCTAACATGACACCCTTCTCTAACCATGATCAATCATACTAACTAGACACTCTTCTATAACCATAACCAATCATTCTAACATGACACCCTTCTCTAACCATGATCAATTATACTAACTAGACACCCTTCTCTAACCATAATCAATCATTCTAACATGACACCCTTCTCTAACCATGATCAATCATACTAACTAGACGCTCTTCTATAACCATAATCAATCATTCTAACATGACACCCTTCTCTAACCATGATCAATCATACTAACTAGACACTCTTCTATAACCATAACCAATCATTCTAACATGACACCCTTCTCTAACCATAATCAATCATTCTAACATGACACCCTTCTCTAACCATGATCAATCATACTAACTAGACACTCTTCTATAACCATAACCAATCATTCTAACATGACACCCTTCTCTAACCATGATCAATCATACTAACTAGACGCTCTTCTATAACCATAATCAATCATTCTAACATGACACCCTTCTCTAACCATAATCAATCACTCTAACATGACTCCCTTCTCTAACCATAATCAATCATTCTAACAAGACACCCTTCTCTAACCATAATCAATCATTCTAACAAGACACCCTTCTTTAACCATGATCAATCCTTCATTATTTTATAAAATTCAGACAGATCTCGCTTCAGGTTTTCTTCAGGATTTACTTCCCCTTTCAGTGGGTTATTGGACAAGTTACCAGTTAAGAAACTCAAATAACTTTAGCCAACCCTGTACACGAATGAAGTACTCAACATTATTGTTTATTCCATCATCAATCAAATTATGGAATAACATTCCTTTGGCAATCAGAAATTGCCACTCTATTGCTTCATTTAAATAAAATATTCTTGTGGATAAAAAATTGCACTTGTATACTACTCATATGGAATTCAGAAATTTAATGTTTTGCACACTTGATTAAGATACATGACGAGCTCACTTAATTATGATTTATTTAGAATAAATGTCAGAAATGATGCATGTTGTCAATGTGGTTATAGTTGTGAAAATGTTTGTCATTACGTCCTTGAATGCCCCTTGTATATTACACAAAGAGAAAAAATGTTTACATCTTCATAAATTTTTTTTAGAAACAATAGATATTAATCTTATTTTATATGGCAATGCAGGTCTCACTATTTGTGAAAATCAGTATGTTTATCTCGCAAACTAAACGCTTTCATTAATTTCTCTTGTACATATTCCTGTCCGTCTCTTGTTGTACAATGTTGTAAGATAAATGCTGTTAATATCTCGTTTGGGCTTTTCTAAGTTGGATAACTTGTGCCCAATCCATTTCTTGAATGAATAAAATATGTTTCAATCAAAATCAATCCTTTTAACACATCCTTCTCTTACATGACATGCTCCACACTGCTTGTCTCTAGTGGAGTTACCTTGCCAAAGAGCATGCTCCCCACTGCATGTCTCTTTGTCAGTTACCTTGCCAAAGAGCATGCTCCCCAGTGCATGTATCTTTGTCAGTTACCTTGCCAAGGGACATGCTTCACACTACTTGTCTCTTTGTCAGTTACCTTACCAAAGAGCATGCTCCACACTACATGTATCTTTGTCAGTTACCTTGCCAAGTAACATGCTCCCTACTGCTTGTCTCTTTGTCAGTTACCTTGCCAAGTAACATGCTTCCCACTGCTTGTCTATTCGTCAGTTACCTTGCCAAGGGACATGCTTCCCACTGCTTGTCTATTTGTCAGTTACCTTGCCAAGTAACATGCTCCACACTACTGTATCTTTGTCATTTACCTCGCCTTGGGAGAAGCTCCATACTGTTTGTATCTTCGTCAGTTGCCTTGTGGAAGCGCTTGCTCCCCACTGTTTGTCTCATTGGGAGTTACCATGTCGAGGAGCAAGCTCCAAACTGCCTTTCTCTAAGGGAGTTCATTTGCCAAAGGGCATGCTCCCCACTGCTTGATCCATGGCAGTTACCTTGTCAAGGAGTTTGCTCTACACTGCTTTGTCATTTTTCAATACTTCAATTCAAGGATCTACCTACCCACTTGTATATCTGTCAAGAGTCAAGACTGCCCACAACAACTGTTACAAGATGAATAGAGCTTTTATTACAAATCATTTAGCCAAAGAATGTTTCATATACAACACCATCACTGTAGAACGCTTATGTTCGATATGATGTCATCTCTTTCACTCAGTTCAATAGCAGCACAATATCAGTTACATTGTTTTCTCTTTAAATCATCTATTTATCATCTTAACATAATATTCACTTAGCTTGGGAAGCACTAAAACTATGTTCCTGTGAAGTTGATAGTCACAGAAGGAATTGTTTCTTGCAATCATTATTATTTACATGAACATAGAGCATTACACTTATCTTATTGAATGATACACTATTTTCTGGAGAGATCGATGCTGTGACTTACCACAGATCCTCGAGACTTGCAGATGGCATCAATCTCGTCAAAGATGATGATGTGAAGTCCACTGTTTCTTCCACACTGCAAGAAACCAATCATGTAGATAGATGAAAAACAGACTGCTTGAACTGCTATATCTTGAAGGGAAGACTTCGTTACATAACCAATGCAGCTTGTTTACAAATAATGAACCAATATGTCAAAACATGAAGAAAGTTGATCACTTATTATCCAAACATTATCTCCTTGAAATAATATTTTATCAAATTTTATCAACCATATCAGTTACATATCAATTTATGGACTGAACTAGTTGTTATCCCCTGCCAAGCAAAGTTTTTGGGGGATACAGAAATGATCATTGTCTGTCCAACTGCCCATCAATGCATGAAACAAAACAAAATCAGCTAAATCGGCTATTTCGAGTTGAAGTTGAGCTTCAGTTGAGCACAATGGCGGCACAAGTGAACGATCATGAAAAGACGATTGCTGTTTTTCGTCATTTTAATTCTATCAATACTATATTTCCCAACATATGACAAAATCAGTGATCTTTTTACATTTCATATTATTATATAGGTGTAGGCTCATGCCCATAAATTGTGCAAAGAGTGGTACACAATTCTCAAAAATACCGCCTAAAATAGTAATTTTTATATTCTGTGAAGGTCTATGTTTGTTTTGATTAAGAATAATTTAGGACATTTGTCATCTATTTCAAATTGAACCTGTGTAGATATTAATAAGATATACATTTTAAATGGACTTAATAAGTTTTTTAGGCAATATCCCCATGTTATTCAATCATATTCTAATGTTTTCCCATTTTGTGTGCATGCCCGCCATAATATGAACAAGTTGCGAATCAGCACTTCAACGGTAGTCGACAATAGCACCCCTTCCGGGCAAGGAGAATAACTTTAATCATTGCATGAAATAAAAACATGTAAAGGTGTAGTCACCCTGCTTCCAAAACATGGCATTTATGTTCACTAAAAATGGTGATTATTTTAAGATAGGCAGGCATTGGAAATAATCAATCTTCTGCACATGCACAACATTTCAATTATAAAGGGCCACTTTTCAGAAAAATTACGAAAAACAATTAATTCAGAAGATTTTTAATTGATTCAGCAACGTTAGAGTTAATATAGAATAGAGTTTCATAACAACTATTCATCATACTTCTGACTTTATCCACTTGACAGGGATATAGCTCACTCTGTTTTCTTGATTATATATTTCTGAAAATATTTGGTTCCTGCCCTTGACCATGAAAACAGCAGTCCTTGTTTGGTCTTTGTCATTTAATTCTAAGGTTTGATGAATGTCTGGTGAGACTTACCCTCTTCTCTTCTTCCTCTGCTTCTGCAAACAACTTGCGAATGTTTGCTTCAGATTCGCCTACGTATTTGTCTAAAATCTGAGGACCATTCACGATCTTTGGCTCTCGAGCATTCAGCATCTTCCCAATCTGCCTGAAATTGTTATCAGAATGCTCTCGTACACACAAACACATGCATATGACATAAAAAAATTGACAATGTTAACGTAGGTTGGGACACAAGTAGACAATAACTTTTTAAAATGAGAAAAGGTCTCTCGCTCTGCAGCTCATTAGATACTGCATTTTTATTTTTTGCCAAGGTTGAAAACATACATGTCAACTAATTGGACATCCCCTAATAGGTCTCTATAACAGTTAAGACAACCACCAAGTTTACAACTTATAATTTTTAATTGGTGATGGCATGTTTACACAAAATTTCGGTAAGGTAAACATTTGAATTCAAGTGGGAAAGAATAAAAAGGTAGTGACTTCTTTTTACCCTGTTAAAGACTTGTACATTTTAACTACTAGAACCTACTCTTCCAAAGGCACAGAAATGTGCTATCCCCATGAAATAAGCCTCTATAGCCACTGTCATAACATGAGATAGTTAGTTTTCATAACAAAGGTTGAAACTTCATAGATCAGGTAAGGAACATTCCTCATATCCTAAACCTTGATGACAAACAACAGTTAATGAAACAACATCTATCAAGAGTTTGGTGACCTAAACATAAGATCAAGGGGGAGACATGTTAGTAAAGAATTCCCCATGCAGGAGACAGTCAGTCAAAACTGCTTTGAACACCAAGGTTTAGGCTCTGTTGGGATTAGACATGAGAGAGGGTGAGATGGCTTGACTGTCACTTTACCTGGCCATCAGAGTCTTGCCTGTCCCAGGAGGTCCAAAGAGGAGGATGCCACGAACATGTTTCATCCCTGGAACATACCACATGAAACATCTGGTAAGATCAAAGTTCATCATTGCATATACTTCTCAGTCCTGATATTCTTGTACAAAAGTCTAGGAAAGTAAAGGAAAGTAATTGCAATTACATCTGGTAAAATAGAGCCATGGGATCTCCAGATCATCAGCCTTTGTATTGTTTATCTTCAAGACTAAGATTCATACTTGCTAGTTCTCAAGGTGAAATTTTAAGAAAAGCAACAAAACCATACTATATCGTTTAAACCATGATACAAACTAAAGAGTGTTTTTACGCGTACAGACAGATTTCTCCATGATTTCTTAAAGTTGTAGAAAAACAATGTTCCCAAAATAATTCCTTTTATTAAATGACAAAGTTGCTATGTAAACAACAACAAAAACTGAACAAAGGTCAAATCCCCGAAAGGCATATTTACATTTTATTTAGAGGAAGTACATCAAATTTGGTGATGACTGGCAATATATCTTAGAGATAATGCTTCGGAAAAGAACACAAGTAAAAGGAAAAGTCCAAAGTGCAAATTGGAATTTGCCAAGTTTCTCAAAATAAATTAAAAAGATATCTCAATGCAATTTTTATTGAATTTGATTACTATTAAGTTAATGATTGACCATGGAATTAAGTATGTGATTTATCCATTTCACAATAAACAAGCAGCTGACATGGTCGAGCTATATTCCCTGCAAATAGCAAATAAAAAAACAAAATGTATATATTTCATAATCAATTAAAGATGTTTTATGACTGTATTAGAATAGTTTTAATTAGATAGTTTCCAGTACTATTTTGCTGAATTATATGCAATGTTGTAAATAATAAAAGAAGGAAAATGTTCAATCAAAAACTAAATGAAATCAACATAATTCTGTAAGCTCACAAAATTTTAAGGAAATATTTTAAAAACATTTTTGTCATTATTATACACATTCAAATCCTAATAGACAAATAGCATTTTTTTCAAATCAACATTCATGTATTTCCGGATCTCTGTGATCTCTGTGATGAATTTGATCTTAAAGAAGCCAAAAAAGAGAAAAATTAAAGATACAGACATGATTTGCTACAATTTTCTTCCTAAAATATCACCTTTTTAGAAGTTAGCAATCAGACATATTTGTAAATCTTTGTGACAGAGTCACAACATTGTTTCAAAAATTGCCAAATTTTACTATTATTAAATACAAGTTTATGCCATGTAGAAGTTATGAGCCGGACAGGATGTTAAACAGTTTTTAACAGATTAAAAAACAAAAATTCTACAAAAACATTTTCAAAATTTGTAATCATGACACACTTTTATGGTAAAACCATATTTGATCACAATTAGATGTTTAGTTAAGAGCCAGACAGGACGTGAAATAGTTCTCAATGACACATCATTACATGTTTCCACGCCAAATTAAAATGGTTGATTAGTAACGAAGTTATGAGCCGGACACAATGTCTAACAAATGGACAGACAGAGCCCAATTTAATATGGGGGATACAAATAATTTTAAAATAACTTTTACCCATCGGACATTCAGACCTATCATTTGCAGTGAGTTAAATATAAACCTTCAAGTGACCATAACTCAGTCAATTAAGCTACATCCTCCCCCACTTGCACAATACCATATATTATATACAGTGTAGGAAACTACCGCCCGCCCGAACGTCCGAGACGGGTTCTGTTGAGGGCTGGTTAAAAATAACTCTTACCCGCCCGATGGTCGGGTTCATATTATCATGAAATCGAGTCTGTGTCAAAATTAAGTTATACATTGCCATTTAGAATAAATATTTTGGACAAAAAAAAATCTTAAGTGATTATCGGTCTCATGATTTGTGTCAAGTCGATTCAATTTCGTTGAGTTGGTGTCAAGTTGATTACATTTATAAAAGAAGACAATTTTCATTGGTTAACAATAATAATTCAGCCAATCGTAGCAAGGCTTGCAACTGTCTATGGCAGTATAAAATGACAGCGTTCAGATGATAAAATTTCGTTAAGAATTAAACGTGAAAATGTTACTTAGAATTTAGATATATCATATAATATAAATTTCTTGGTTTGTAAGTCAGTAGAAGACTAAAAACAATTATGAAAAAGTAATAGAAAGCGTTAGTTGGTGCAAAGTTGGAAACAGGAATTTGGCGATTGGCTACTAACAGATGACAACTATAACAAAGTGTATTGCCTGGTATGTCGGGCTGTTTGCGGACTAATTGCAGGTAGAAAAAGTGTAACAGAATAATAAGAAGAAATATTCTAAGGGGCCATTTGTCAATGGTTGTAGTAATATGAGACACGATGGCCTTGTTTTACATGGTAAATCCGAAGGTAATAAATTTGCTTCTGAACGTCACGTTTCACTTTTGCCAAACGTAGTGAGGTAAGAATATTCTAACATTCAATAAATGCACATTTGTTAAATTTGACAAACTTTTTTGAATAAAATTCTCTTGCAAAAGTGTAATGACCATTTTAAGATTTTTATTGGATGTGTTCTGATCAAGAGAAAAATGGCATTGATCTTGGTCTGACATAAAAAGAAAAGCCTACAAGGAGTTTAGAGTGGCAATCTCGGAAAATGAACTTTAAAAAAAATCTAAAATGAACTGTCTAAGGCAAATTATTGTGCCATGGTGTCGGATGGTTCCACAGACATATCAGTGACAAAAATGAAATTTCATATGTGCATTTTGCTCATCGTTGAATCAACTGCAGGTTGTATCATGAGTGCGATAAAGCAAGCTCTAAACTTCTATTTTTAGATAAAATGTTAAACTATCATAGGACTGGCAACTTTTCAGGAGGGCTGGTTAGTTTTCAAAGTTACCAGCCCTGGTGTCAGGTTGACTTTTCTGGTAAGTTTCCTATACTGTTATATATATTTAAGATTTTTATATACGTTAGAATTAATGATTCCTTAATATATTTTCCTGAATTATATGTCACTTGCAATATTGAAAATAATAAAAGATGGAAACTGTTCAATCAAAAACAAAATGAAATCAACAATATTTTGGACAAACTAACAAACTTTAAAGGAAAGATATTCATGTCATGTTTGAGATCATAATCGATTCACATACTGATAGATCTTCAGGTATGTTGTATCTCTTTGATTTGACCTTTGAATGAGCATAACAAGAGAAGAATTTATGATCCAGACATCACTCGCTACAATTTTCTTCAAAACATATTACTTTTCCCCCCAAAATGTAAAACCTTCACAAAAATATTTTCAAAATGTTTGATAATGACACACCTACATGTATTCAGCATCTGATTAGTTGAGAATTTATTAACCAGGCAGTACTTGTAACAGAGTCATCATTTTTTAATGAATACTGCATTTTAGAACAATGATGTAAAAATTCTTAATCATGATGTAGTTGTGAATCTTCATACATAAATTGATCAAAATCAGATTGGTTTAAAAGTTATTAGACAGACAAGACTTGAAACTGATTTCAAATAGACAACACTTCTTATCATAAAACACAAATTTTAAAGAAATGTTTTCCAAATTATTAATTATGACACAGCTTCATGCAATTATTTTTGTCATGCATGACCAACTTTGATCAATAGTAGATGACAACTTTAGAAGTAAGGAGCCAGACAGGATATGAAAGGGTTTTCTAACAGAGTCCCCATGTTTGTCAAAAATCATGTAATTTTTCCAAAACATTTTAAAAATTGTTAATCAAGACCCACATTTATATGATTGTGTATTTCACTACAAAATTTGATAAAAGTAAGATGATTAGTTTAGAAGTTGTGATTTTAACAAAAAACTCAAAATTTTACCAAAAAAAAATTCAAAACTGTTAATTATGACACACCTTAATGTAATTATGTATCTCACTACAAACCTCAATCAAAATTAGAGGATAAGTTTAGCCTCAGTTATAAGCCTGACAGGACTTGTTAACAGTTATCATAAAAGTTTCATACATCAGTTTACCCCAAAACCCAAAATATTTTGAAGACACACTTAAATTTAAAAATTAAACATAAACTTCAAAATTGTTAATCACGTCACACCTAAATGTAATCATGTATCTCACTGCCACGTTTGATCAAGTAAAGAGCCAGGAAAGGACTTGAAACATTTATCACATTTTGCACACAAAAAAACCAATTCTTTTTATAATCTATTAACAAAATAGTTAATCATGACACACCAGATCAGTTTAGAAGTTATTAGCCAAATAAGTAGAAATTCAACAAGGCTACCCCCAAGATCCCAAAATATTTTGAAGTCACATCATTACATTTGAATTTCAATGAAAATCTCAGTTGAAACAGCTGATTAGTTACAAAGTTATGAGCTGGACATAACGTTAAACGGACGGACCATGCCCATTATGATAGCCGGGATAACATTTATCAATTTCCCTCATCAAAACTCTTTCTATGTCAATAATACTAGTTAAATACATAATAAAAGTAATAGTCATAGTGATTTGCAAACATATTTTGTTCAAACAAAAACTTTCATAAAATATTTTTAAATTGGTTATTATTTCAAACCATTAGGAATGCTTACAAATAAGCCTGATTATAGTGTTTTTTTCCAACTTCTTTTTCCATTTTCATGAAAAAAGTTTCATCAGAAGATGACATATCCCACAGGTCCTCAAAAATTCAAAACAAATATCTTTGTATATCTTCGTAATCATAACATTGATATTTAAAAAAATAATAAGATATGATGAGCAATTTTTTAGTTCAGCTCCAGAAAATAATCTCTTATCCCAACACTCACACAAAATGTGCTTAATTGTGAGGGGACACTGACAGGGAATACACAAAAATGAAATTAAAGTCGTTCCATTGTTTTCTATAATTTTCTTAGCTCATCTGGGCTGTTGCTGTGGATTGGCAGTAGAGAAAATATCACTTAAGGAAAGACAATCTGGCGAAGCTTCCCTCCCACTGGTTAGTTATGATATACCGTGTGCTCTCCTATACATATTTGTGAAAAAAGGATTTTCAAAAATTATATTGCTTCTGCTCCACACTTACCTATCTGTTCCACAACATCAGGAGGAAACACACGAGAGGCAAATGCTCTTCTGAATATTGCAGAGAATTCATTGTCGAGGCCACCAATGCCCATCTTGTTGAAATCCCAGTCAGGGTTGATAATGGACTGGTATGTTGACTTCCTGTTAATCACAAGGATGCAAGGTATACTTTTCTTATCCTTATAACAGCACTAACACAGACTCAGTCGCCAACCAAGATCACTTGAACTTGGACAATTTGACAAAAAACTGACATAGTAATTAAGTATTACATTTAGCTGAATATCTCTTTCACTGTGTTCCCCAGTTTATTTCATACTACAACCCTTGTGATTTATTTATTTTTGTTCAAGTTGGAGGCCATGTTCCCTAAGCAACATTGGAACAGGTTGGCTGTATTGTTACAACCAAAGTCAGTTATTGAATATTCAAACACCACAACAAATACATTTGGAAATAATATAAAATGAAAAAGTTACATAAACAAGCAGCTGACATGGTCCAGCTATACTCCACAACTGGCACAATGTTTTTGGCCATTATAATTTATCACTTCAAGATTTTTCTGATTTAATGATTCCTTTATGTCATCTGTGATCTCGTAAAGAATAAAAGAAGGGAACTGTTTAATCAAAATCAAAATGAAATCAACCTTATACAAACTTGCATAACTTAAAGGAAGTATTTTTATCATGTGATCATACTATACATTCAAATTCCAATAGACAAAATAGCATAGGAGGAAAAGACAGGATCATATTAGTTTTTTTTATGTTGTTATTATTTCAGGCCCAAATTAGTATCCTAATTTTTTTTCCAAACCACCTTCATGTATTTCAGGATCACTGTGATGAATGTGACCAGCCAAAAAAGGGACATATTTATAATCCATTTATGTCTCATTACAATTCTTTTTTCCAATAAAATGCTTTTTCACAAAAATGCAAATACTTTTAAAATTGTTAATAATAATGACTAACCTTCATGTATTTGGCATATCATACCAACTTTGAGCAAAATCAAATGATGATAAATTAATTGAGACGTTATGAACCAGACAAAACTTGTAAAAGGTTTGTAAGAGAGACACAACATTTTAATAATTACATTTGTATTGCAAAATTTCAAAAAAATATTGTAGAATATGTTAATCATGACTTACCTTCATGTTATTATGAATTTTTATTCAAGATTTGAATGAAATCAGATGATTACATTAGAAGATATGAGCCAGACATGACTCAAAACTGTTTTCTAACAAGTGTTTGCCACTAACATGGCAATGTTCCCCGCCGTTATGAGATATTTAGGTGCTAAGCTTTACGAGATATTGCATTAACAATGTATTACAAAGTGGTCAAAGTGTTGTGGTGACCTTGAAAATGAGGTCAAGATCACCAATGTCGACTGGCATCTGAGTCTTCCGCCATTGAAAGCTGTCATCAAATATGAACACTCCAGGTGCTAAGCTTTACGAGATATCGCGTTAACAATGTATTACAAAGTGGTTAAAGTGTTGTGGTGACCTTGAAAATGACGTCAAGGTCACCAAAGACGACTGGCCTCTGCATTTTCCTCCATTGAAAGCTGTAACCAAATATGAACACTCTAGGTGCTAAGCTTCATGAGTTATTGCGTTAACAAGAATCCAGACTGACGGACAGACAGGCGGCGCTGAATTCATAGTCCTCCCTATTGCGGCAGGGGACAATAAAGTCACCGCTTCTTACTAGAGAATGTAAAATTTAAAGAAATAAATTCAAAATTGTTAAACATGACATACCTTTGTGTAACTATGCATGTCAATACCAAATTTGATCAAAATTAGATTGATAGTTTAAGAGTTATGAGCCAGACAGGTCTTGTTAAGAGTTTCTTAGAAATTCATCAGTTTTTCCGAAAATCCAAAAATATTTGAAAGATTTTTTCAAAATAATTAATACTGACACATCATTACATATATCTGAATTTCCATGACAAATTTGAATTGAAATGTTTTATTATAGTTTCAAAGTTATGGACCGGACACAATGTGTTACGGGCGGACGGATGGTACCTATTATAATACCCCCTACAATTTTGTTTAAGCGGGAAATAAAAAGAAAAAGTTAGAATTGTTGCCATGGACACATGGGGGACATGAAACTACATTCAATTTTTGTGAAAAACATTCATACATTCAGAATAGCACAACTTTCAATGCATTTCCGGTTCTCACCCTTTTGATTTTCCTTTCAGATTGAGTAGGGAATTTTCAGCTTTTTCAAAGACAACAGCAGAGTTTGGTGTAAGCATCCCCAACTCAGCCTGAAATAAAAATAATTATACCTCATCATGATACTCAGTAACTGAAGAGAGCCTTAAAAAGATAGAGCTTTTGGCTCTGTAGCTCATACAGGTTGTATTTAATAAAAGGGCTGCTAGGCTGCTGAGCTGCTGGGGTACATGACTACCTTATTCTCATTGGCAATTAAGCCAGAACATAGATAAAAGGGCTGTATATCTCTGTATTCACAAGATCATAGCCTTCTGAGCCTTTTGCATCTGGAGAAGAAGAGGAAATTAGATTTTAAGGGCATGGCCCCTGTGGCCCCTATTTAGCGTTCAGATGGTCACCAAATCTATAATTCAAAATCCTGATCAGCTATGGAGTCTAAGCACAAGGTTTCAACTTTCTATGTGTCTTGTTTCTGGAGAAAAAACTCAAATAAGACATGGTACCTGTGGCCCTTATAAGTGTCAAAGAGTCACCAAATTTATGAATTATAATCCCCATTAGCTATAGTTTGCACACAAGCTTTCAGCTTTCTAGGCCTCCTACTTCCGGAAAAGAAGCTGAAATAAGGTTTTTAGGGCATGGGCCCGCATGGCCAATATTTGGGGTAACAAGGTCACAAAATCTACTAAGTATAATCCCCATCACCTAAGGTTTCCACTTTCAAGGCTTCTTACATCTGGAGCAGAATCAAGTGCAACATATGTTTTAGAAATATAGCCCCCTGTGGCCCATATAAAGGGTCGCAGGGTCACCACATCTATAAATTAAAAACCTCATTAGTCAAAGAGTCTGTACTCGAGATTTCATTTTTCCTGAGTCAATTGTTATGGAGAAGAAGATGAAATAGTAAAAAGTGAACCTTGGACAGATGGACGCCATGCCATGCCATAAGCCCATCAGGACATTCACGCCCCACAAGTTAAATTCAAATTTCAAACAATCTTAGGTATAAAAAGATAAAAAGAAGTGGTGGGTAATACACAAGCAGTTTCAATTAGATATCATAAAACAAATTCAGGTATTCTTCTTAAATAAACATATCTCTACTCAGAGTCAAATTGACAATTTGTTTCCTTTTTCAGAAATCTAAAAATACCATCCACTTCAGTACACACACAAAGGTTTAGTAAGATATTAATCTAATTCTGCACTGGAAACAGTTATATATGGACAGATAGACAGGGTGATAAATATTTCCCAAAGTATTGCACTACTGTAACTGAGATAAAATATAATTTTTCACACAAAAAAAGAAGGGGGAAATCCATACCTTTCGGGGTTTTCCCTCCATGCTTTGCTTAACAGCAGAAAAATCAAGAACTGTTGAAAAAAAAGAATGCAGTTAAGTAAATGAATAGAAATATCTGTCACTGTCAATCAAGTCCTCAAGATTGAGAAATGTTCATCTCTATGTAAATATGGCGATGTCAATTACCTGTTTTGATATAAGTTTTGGTTATAGTCCTTAACATCATAAAAAAAAGTGAGCGTGACTTGAAAATACCCCTCAATGTGTATCGTAATTGAAATATTGGAAAATTTACAAAGCTTGGATGTCCCTTAACTCAGACTAGTAGCAGATTGTGTACTCCGTTCTGATGGATCGAACATAAAAATTCAAACCATTGAAATTGACCAAACCGAGAAATGACAAAAACATATACAATTGCAACTCTCTAAAACAAAAATAGACATGTGTGAAATTTTAAAAGAAGCTGATGATTAGTATTTCTAATGGCTGGGCAAATTCTTATTTCAGAAAATAAACTTATTAAAAAACATAGATATTTGTAAAATAAATTCAAATAATCTTATAGATATTGGTACTGCAAAGACATTTGCAAAATTCTAAAAGAATTGGATAAATACTTTTCCTTTAATTGATCTGATAAATTCTTAACTCAAAAACTAATTAAGTACAAATAATAGAAATTTGTAAAACATTAAAAAAAATTCACCAAAATTGCTTTGAAAATTGGCACTGCACCCCTCCTAATAGGATAAAGTACATGTGCAATGAATCAAATGAATAGTAATTCTGCTATCGTCACAAAAAATATAACTTTAGGAAATGACTAAAGGTACAAAACATAATTTTTTTTATAAATTCACAAAATTGCAGATGGTGAGATGAGTTGATAGAGGAAGACACTAAAATCATACAGACACAAGGAAAGATGGTGAGATGAGTTGATGGAGAGGAAGACACTAAAATCATACAGACACAAGGAAAGATGTTGAGATGAGTTGAAGGAGAGGAAGACACTAAAATCATACAGACACAAGGAAAGATGGTGAGATGAGTTGATGGAGAGGAAGACACTAAAATCATACAGACACATGGACATATGGTGAGATGAGTTGATGGAGAGGCAGACACTAAAATTATACAGAAACAAGGAAAGATGGTGAGATGAGTTGATGGAGAGGAAGACACTAAAATCATACAGACACAAGGACATATGGTGAGATGATTTGATGGAGAGGCAGACACTAAAATCATACAGACACAAGGAAAGATGGTGAGATGAGTTGATGGAGAGGAAGACACTAAAATCATACAGACACAAGGACATATGGTGAGATGATTTGATGGAGAGGAAGCAGTGTTCGCGTTAACGCATAAACCTGCGTTTTTCACGCATAAAAATCATATAAACACGCAAAATGTATTGTAACTGCGTGTTTTGCACGCACATATAATTATACACTTAAGTTTATATTTTTCCATAATGTTAAAAATATCATTCTAAGCTGATTGTCTGATTACGATGTCCTGACAAAAATAAATCGAAACCTGAAAATCCCATTGCTAAAAGCCCTGTCATTGGTTACTTTACCGATGGAATTCCCCGGAAGTCGTTCGTTTCATCCAATCGGAGCGATGTTTAGAAGTGATTATTATCAAATCTCATGCTGTATAATATTACGAAGTTCGGAAGGGCAGCTAGTTACTTACACAGGCATGTGGCTGCATGTGTTTTATCATCAAAACTGAACCGTATATGGTAGGTTAAACTTTGATGTCTAAATTTTATGACAATTTATTACCTTTACTAGTAATTATTTTATTGAAATAAAAACTCCATTAAAAAAAAAAGCGAAATATTTGAATTGAACATTTATTATTTCATTTCTGCACGCACTGTATAAAAACCTACCACGAACACTGGGAAGACACTAAAATCATACAGACACAAGGAAAGATGGTGAGATGATTTGATGGAGAGGAAGACACTAAAATCATACAGACACAAGGACATATGGTGAGATGATTTGATGGAGAGGAAGACACTAAAATCATACAGACACAAGGACATATGCTGAGATGATTTGATGGAGAGGCAGACACTAAAATCATACAGACACAAGGAAAGATGGTGAGATGATTTGATGGAGAGGAAGACACTAAAATCATACAGACAAGGACATATGGTGAGATGATTTGATGGAGAGGAAGACACTAAAATCATACAGACACAAGGACATATGGTGAGATGATTTGATGGAGAGGCAGACAATAATAATCATAAAGACACAAGGACAGTTGGTGGGATGAGTTGATGTACCTTATATACCATATAGATTCGTCAATAAAATATCTAACTTTACTTTAGTGTATGTCCTATCAAAAACCAACCTTCAAGCTCCAAAACTTTGATAAGAAAAAGCTTCTTTTCATAGCTGAATACAAGTGGCTGGTCCCGGGAGAATACATGGTTCCCAAACTTCATACAAAATTCAAGTGCCATTTTATCACTATCAAACGATTCTGAAGTTGCACTGAAAAACAACATATGTAATTTATTTTTTATAAACAAGTGAAGAAATAACGAACAATTTAAATCTATTTGTGAACAGTATTTAAACAGGGTAAGAAGTATAGTATCGTAATTAAAGCAAGCATATTCATAGATGTTTAACATATCCCCAAATGTTAAGAAACCAATAGAGCCAATGGCTCTATAGCTCATCAGGTTATCTATAATTTATCTTAATTCTTACGTCGCTGAATATTATTCTGACCAGTTTTGCAGCAATGCGTGCAGCTCGATAAACTCCTGCCGGAGAGGAGCAATACCTCATGGGTCTATAGCAGGAGCAACTGGTATTGAGGATAAATAAAGCATATTTATGTATATTTTCGGTACGATAAATATGATAAATATCTATAAAACTTTCGGAAAATATGCCTCCACTATCTAGAACACCAACGAAAAAAAATTGGCGCCTTAACGAAAGCAGGATCATAAATAAAAGTGTTGAACTGAAAAAATGTTCAAATGAAGTTAAATAATACTGTAAAATCATTTATTTTCGCGGGCTGTTATTTTCGCGCAAACATAAAAAATGACTGATTCGCGGGGTTTAATTTTCGCGCACATCGACTAAGCAGTAGCAAAAATTTAGTGAGCAAAACTACATGCACCGTGCAGCAAAGATTACAATGAAACTAGTAGTAATTAACCTTTAAAAAAACAATAATATTTATTCAAAAAGTTGTATTTATTGTCATTAAACGTATTCAAGTTTTGAAGTGGTAACGATACCTGTCGCCAAGTTTTCCCGGAAGTAAACATTTGGAACGGTTTAATTTGATCTTTAACTACAAACAATAGTGTTCGAATGATGTGACTTCTCGAGCTCTCCACTCGAATCACCACTTTTCGCCAAAAATACGACATTTGACAAACAAACTTTCAAAATTCGTAATGATGCCACACATTCATATATTTATGCATCTCCATTGCAAATTTGATCAAAATTACATGATTAGTTTAGAAATCATAAACCGGAGAGGATTTTGAAATTATGAAACTCCTCACCAAATTGATGAAAAGATGATTAGTTTAGAAGTTAAGAGAAGGACAGGATTTTGAAAAAGTCCCCATTTTGGCAAACAGTAAAATTTTCAAAATTGTTAATCATGACACACAATGTTTAGATTCAAAATTATTATTATTACTTCACAGAAGATTTGATTTGGACAGGTCTTGTTAACAGTAATCTTAGAAAAATCTTATCAAAATACTTCATAACAACAGATCATAACATATTCCTGAATTTCAATGACAAATTTGAGTTTAAATAGTTGATAAGTTAAACTGACACACCTTCATGTAATTATGCATGTTCATACCAAATTTGATCAAAATGAGATGATAAGAAATAATGAGCCTGACAGGACTTTTTAAGTTTTCATAAAAAAATTCATCAAAGGTATTTACTCCCAAACCCCAAAATATTTTGAAGATATTTTCAAAATACTTAATGATGACACATCATTACATATATACATATGTGAATTTCTATGACAAATTTCAATTGAAATGATTGATAAGGTACAAACGTATGAACACAATGCATTAAGTCAGCCGGAAGTTTAGAGCCCATTTTAATACGTCCCATAAAAATGAGTATTGGGTTCACACTTCACACCACGATTAGCAAGATTCTTTGAGTAAAGACAACTTAAGATTTACAGTATGTTGTTTTTAGCCAAACTTACTTTTTCTTGTTAAGAAAATCTATTTCGAGGACAATGGAGCCGACAGTCTGACGCTTGGTGTCAATAGTGATCACTTCTACGGGGAGGTCAGCGTTCAGGGTGATGCTGGCCCACTTCCTCTGCAACACAGTCACAGCTAACTCATAAGTTTCTTGTACTTTCTTCCTTTTGATTTATTGTTATCGATTTGACATTTATATATACACACACATATCAATAGTATCAAATCAAAATCTTTTACCATTGTCTGGAACCTTGCTGCAGTAAAGATATTAGATTCCTATTTAATGATAGTTTAAAAAATTGTGAAAGGCAAAACTTTGGTTAATCAAATGGTATATATTGATTGTTTATGTAAAAAAATATGACCTACATGCATGGCATTAAAACCGATCTTTCCTGGGCTCATGGATGCGTCTGGTAGAACAGTGAATACATACTTGGCATGGGGAGTCACAGCAACACGAATATGCCTGGAAAAAAAATAGATTACACAGAGATTACCAGATATATCTTAGTTTCAAACCATTCCCGCTTACAAATGAGACATCTTTTCTGAACAGGAATCGGGTTACATATGCTATACCAGGATTAAATGAATTAAATTTTTATAATGGTTCTGGCCAAGATGATAATATACACTGGACATGACAGTGGAGACAGCAAATTGGAATAAAGCGTTGCAAAGTGAGTTATTTACATTATCAGGTGAAGCTTACCATGGAGTATAGAGTAAGGATGCGCTTTATTGTCGGTATATCGCAATACAGAAACAATGTGATATGTACAGATACAGTCTTCTGAAATATCTAATATATTGGAGGTTTTAGAATGTACAATTGCTGTCTTAAGTTGCAGAAAAACGTGATTTTACTGAAAATTGTAAACTAACTGTAAACCTGCAAAGTGAAAAAAGCACTGACATGTTTAAAGTCCGAAAACAGTCACTGAATCTTTGCTCTTTACAAAGTTACGGAAAGTTGAGCATTGATCACTATTCAAATTGCTGTTATCTAGTCAAAAGCATGGAAAAACTAAAATATGAATGTACCAATATCTTGCAAGAACTAGTAAAGGGAAGAGAGGGAACCATCCAACGAAAAAACAAACTCAGTGTTTTCAGACACAAATTTAACAGTGACGTTTCCAAAAGAAGAAGAAAAGTTCTAAAAAGCCACCCCCACAGGTGGCGAAACGTCACTATTAAATTTTTGGAAAGATAACTCTGATAGACAATGGTGAGATGTGTGAAAGCAGAGTAATGGATATTGGTGTGTTCTCTTGACACAAATATACAAGGACTCACTGATCAGCTTCAAACACCTTCTGAGAAGAGTGGAGCAAAAGGCAAAGTGAGTAGCTGCCTTGTGAGGTGAATTTTGACGCAAATTATAAGTTACCATGTGCCAGCAAGTTTGATATGGAGATATATATGATATGTTTGAGTTAAATATCGATCGAGAACGAAGGTCAAGTTTAATATTTCACTCGGACCACCCATATATATCAATGACCCAGTTTAACAGAGAAAAATGTACCTAAGGCACGTGACCACTTTTGGCCAATGAGTAGCCGAAATTGATGTGCAAGTCGAGATAAAACTTATTAATGTTTAAACTTAAACTGGGCTTGTTTGAAAGAGACTGTCAGGGCATTGATAAAAGAACCCTTTAATAACAAACTTTTTCCTGTAATTTTCAAGGGGGAAACATGTTAACAGAAATTACAAATCCCAATTTTCATCCTGCAGTGATGTTTTTCTAAATATTTCAGCATTTCTGGTTTCTTATGAGAAGTGAAAAGAGTGTTTGTGGGGAGATGCCTTGTCATGCCAATATCTGAAGATATCAATCCATCGTGTTATTACTTAAATCAACATAAAATAATGATGTCATTTTGAGATTTTGAGTTCAGTGATTCAAGGTAACATATGTTTGAAGGATCAAAAGATTTCAAAACCCTATTTTGCGTGATTTAACTTCATTATCGTGTTATATTTCAAAGTTAAGCACATATAGATATGTTTTTTACATTTATATTGCAAACCCGCACTGGTATTTGTGTGACACATGGAAAATCCTGATGAGCAGTTTTTATCATCTGATAATCATACTAAATATAATTGACAATTGGAAGGTGATTGAAAATGATAAATGAAATTAACCTTTTGACCAGTTTTGCCCCCATGGCTGAATTTGCCAGACTTATATTGATACCCTTAATAAAAAATTAGCCCCTGTGGCTAAATTTTCCAGGGCAATGAGATGCGACCGTTTTTGTAATCTTTGTTGTGTTTATAGGCAAATTCTGGACGTAGAGGATCATTCATACAAAATTAGTTGGCCAATCCTATATAGAAATAGACAATTAATTCTCATCTGACAATGTGAAGAATTTTTTATCCCTCTTAGAATGATTTCTTTTACAGTCTAAAGATTATCTTTATTTCGAGTCACAAAAATCACAAAATTTGATCCTGAGACTCAAAATCATAAATGGAATTGAAGATACATTATTCCTCTTTAAGATGATATAGAAATAATTACAATACCACCTCTAGTTAGATACTTCTACAAGCTTCTAAAGATTGTCTTTAACTCATGAACGCCTGGACACTGTTTACGGCTTAATGCCTGGGCCTGTCACCACTGAAGCTGTTCACTCTAGCGAGACTGATTACCTCAAAGCACCACTCATTTAGCGAGAGGTTTAAGGGGCCGATAGGAACAGAAACTGTCTTGCCGTGAACCATAAAGTCTTGATTGTTTTATTGTTTCATGAAGCTCAAACAGGATATAGAGGGACTGAATACTGATAATTCAAATATGTAATGTGATTTTTCTTATGCCGTTTAGGGGTTTGTCCATCTCTAATTAAAAGTATATACATGGATGTTTATAAGTAACAAAATAACATATTTCAATCTTCATGTTAGAAAATGTATTATTCAATTCACCATTCGAGTTTAATCTTACATATTTGATTTCAATGCGTTTTTCAGATCAAACATATCTAAGAGTCTTAGAAAAATCAATCTTCACAAGACTACAATCATAACATCATGTGTATTAAAACTATCTATTATCGAATTCCAATAAATAAAAAATCTTGCCTCGGTATATTCTTAGTAAATCCTCTTTATAAACGTAATGTGTTCATCTACCAAACGTGTTATATTTTTAGTAAATACTGGTAATTTCTATCACTATCAATGATTCCTGTTATGAAGACTAAGGGACGCTTCTCAATGAAGATACGCTAATCTTTGTTGATTGATACTAAGATGATTGCACAAATTGGGTTTATTGTAATACTATAGGACAGACGCACATATGCGGCTCTCGCTGAATAAGAGGTGCTTTCAATTAGCGCCAATAAGCATCTCTCGCTGTGAGAAACTGCTAATTAGCTGCTGCTTATATCTATGAGGATCTCATTATTTGGACGCATATATGCGGCTCTCGGCGTTAATTTCCAGTTAAATAATATCCCTTATACTGAGTGTATGTTCATGTATTATAAATGGAATTACAGACAATTTGTTCTCTTTTACGATGCAAAAATATTTATTAGAATTTGTCGTTGGGTTCAAAAGTTATACACTGAGAAAGATGGTAAGGGGTGTCACAACAACATTCTGACCCCACAGCATTATTAGCTAGATCTAAATCCCCCCGGGGCACTCTGGAACCAGTGCGCTCATTGGTATGTTTATACCCCGGGCACCAACACGCAGGTGCAACATCCTTGGCTCCTGCATTACCAACTCTTCAGATGTGACAAATCACATTCAGGCGAACATTCCTGCATTATAAAATCAGAACTCTGTAAGTACTTCGCATCATTATTTTTTGCTGCGCACATAAAAATTATACATGGAATAAAAGATAAATATTTTCTCTTTACGATGGTGTAAAATTAATGAAAAATCGCCAAATGATTCCAGAGATATGAAGGAAAAGAGGGGTACTCTCAACTATTTGAAAACATATTTTGATAATCGTTTCTCATCACTTGCCTCTTCATTATTTTTTCATGTGCACAGGCAAATTTTACGTGCAATCATTGCAAAAAAATGTTTTTTACAATGATCAAAAACTTATGAAACTTCACCACCTGATCAGACGAAATGAAGTGCAAAACGAGGGTGGTATGCATGGCGCGGCTCTGAACTTCCACTAACATCTGATATTGATTTTCTCTGTCTTATTTACAAACTTAAAAAAAAAACCAACTTTATTTACAGTGTAGTATTTTACAATTTTTATAAGGACTCTAAGTCACCTCCATTGGTGTGAAGAACAAACTTTAGGGACCTAACAAGGTTCGAGCGCCTGGAGAGTAACCCACATCTGCAAACCAACACTTCCACTTCTTTCTTCTTTCTTCAATTCATCTTCATCACCCTTCTCTAACAAACTGATATAAGCTTTAGAGTAATCTTGTAATTTATGAAACATTTCTCTGTACAACTTTGAAAGTATCTGCTGGTTTCTATGGCCATCATTTCATAATCAGCGTCATGTATAATCTAAGTCTAATAGAGATGCGGATCAACGGGCATGACTCTGAACAGTCTGAATCTTGTGTTGCCAGCAGAAGGCAAGTCAACTCATCCATGCCATGATCTCCAAACGCTTCATAAAGTTTGCATGATCATCGTAGTGTGTATCTAAGTAATTATTTACCTGTAGCAGCTAATATGTCTCTCACAATGTTTGTTATTTCTGGATCATAATCCTTGTATGACATGTATCTCATTATCACCATCACTATCACTTTCAACAGTAGTTTCGATATCAGAAGTTTCATCGGCATGGATCTCGTTGATGAAGTCATTGTGTCTTGATGTTGGTGGCCCTTCATATCTCCTTGTCTTTGGTTTTGCGCTGATGGCGCCAACGACCATGAACTTTGTACCAACAGTGTCCACAATCAGGACATTTTCTAACTGTCCTGACGAGTCCCGGACATCTTGTTACACGACTATGAAAAGTTGACAATTTCTAATTTTGCCAGACACTTTCTGTCAGATGACTCTTCACAGATTTGTCAAAGATGCCAACGGCACCAACGGGCTGCCAACGTGTCAAAATTTCCAACCTAGATGCCATCTTCTGACTTCCTAAGCTACGAGACGGTGAATGACTGCCACCTAGTTCTGATTGTCAGATGTGGATTACATGAGTTGTGCAACTCCTGACTTTTCTTCTGAGAATGAATGGTTCCACGAACTTATCTGTCGGGACGTCCTGTAGTAAACAAGTATCCGACTCATGCTCTCCCGACATAAATAGCAAAATGTTTTACAACCTAAAATAACATCAAACTTTATTCTTAAAAATTATACCCAAGAAAATTGTTTTTGAAAAATCCCCCTGCATCAAGATGCCCAATGATAGATCCCCGACATAATATCTCAACCACAAAAATATTCTTTGGACAGGTTTTCCATTACCTGGTGGCGGTGCCCTACGCAAAATCCCCTGACTCAAAAAGACATCAATAACTCTATACATATAAACCATGAAGTTCTGTCTCAGATTTTCGTGGTTTATAAATCTCTATAACTAAGCACTATAGAAACAGTGTTTGCCCGCATTTTCCCGCTTGTTGTATCTTTATTTCTGTGAGTGCAGATACAAAATGTATATCAATTTTCATGAAATATTTCTGCTCTCGACCTTGCTATCAGAAATACAAAGTTTGAAAGTTGCCCAATTTGCAGCATTTCTTGTGCCTTTATTTTTGTGTGCGCGTGTGTGATCAATATATGAAATTGAAGAACATTGTTTCTTCTTTATTGTGATCTAACATTTATCAAAATTTGTCAATCGGTCAAGATGTGTGATGCGAAAGAAAGGTACATGAAAAATCTCTGTTTAGGGCACATGATATGAAAAACAAAAAGGCCTTTTGTGCAATGCATGCTGGTTGCTTATTTTATTTAGCGCATATACATAATATATATCAAAATGATGAATTCAATTCTCTTGACAATGATAAAAATGGTTTTGGAATTCATTATTTGGTTACAGAGTTATAAAGTTCCAAAGATGCCCTATTAGCGGTGTTAACTGTGTCCTTATTTATTCTTCTTTTCTTTTTCATTGTGATATAAATGTTATCAAAATGCACCAAACAGTTCAAAAGATATGAAGTACTTAACTGAGGGGTATGATAAATTTCACAAGGATGAAGGCGATAATTTAGCTTTATGTGCGGTGCTTGATCTGTCTGTATTTATTTGTATGGATGACAAAAAATATCTGAAAATCACCTTTTTTGCAACACATTCTTTATCTTTATTTCAGGTTACGCAGATACATACATTAAATAGAATTGAAGACAATTTCCTTCGCTTTCACATGATCACACCTGTATTGAAATCCCCTAAATGGTTCGGATCAATAGGGGTTGCAATGGAAGGAGTGCTTTTGGTGTGAGTGCACACACCTGAGCAAATAATAACACACGCGTCTCACTAAGCTTATGTGCATTGGATCAGTAACTCAAAGGCCTATAGCAGGCATGATAGGTAGTGGGGGAAAATTTAGCATTTGTTGTGCATATTTTCGGTACGATAGACATGATAATTTTAATAAAACTCTCACAACAAATGCCCTCATTATTTAGAAAAACATCTAAAAAGAGAGTTGAAAATAAGTTTTTAGATTATGGCCTCTGTGGCATTTTTTTAGTGGTCGTAGGTTCCCCAAAACTATCAATTAGAATCCCCATCAGCTAAGGAGTCTGTACACAAGATTTCAGCTTTCTTGTGGCCCATTAGCTAAGGAGTCAGTAGACAAGATTTTAGCTTTCCTGTGGCCCATCAGCTAAGGAGTCTCTACACAAAATTGCTCTTGCTTCTGGGTAAAAGATGAAAGTAGGGCGTGGTCCTATGTGGCATTTATTAGTGGCCACAGAGTCACCAAATCTATAAATGAGAATCGCCATCAGCTAAGGAGCTGAACACAATCTTTCAGCTTTCTAGGTCTCTTGTTCCTGGATAAAGCATAGTGAAATGTTAGTGAAGTAAAATTTTTTAATCATGACTTACCCATATGTTATTATGTATCTTTATACCAAATTTGATTAAAATCAGTTAATTTCTTTAACTGTTATGAGCCAGGCATGAATCAAAACAGAGACATTGCTTCCTACCATAAAAAGTAAAATTTCAAAAGAAAATACAAAGTTGTAAATAATGACACATATTTATGTACTTATGTATATTACCGCCAAATTTGATCAAAAGTTGATGACTATAGTTTGAAACAGTTTTCTAACATTGTCCAAAATGGGAAATTTTACAATGATTCTTTAAAAATTGTAAATCATGACACACCTTTATGTTATGGGGCTAGGGCGGTGCTGACCTACGCTAGGGAAATGTGGTAATCATAGAATGACATAGCTGTGGATCAAATAAATGATTCACAACGGTACAGAAAAGTTAAATGATTTAGGGGGGGAGAGTACCGTTAAAACACAGGTATGACAAACTTGAAAGGTTCCAAATTTTAATGTGACGTTTCGGGGGTCGTTCAACCCCCTTCCTCAGACAATTTGTACAGTAATTTACAAGGGCTAAGGTGCCGAAATGCGGTTCAATTGAAGACATGTATAAAACATGAAATAAACATATGTACAATAAAAAGTATGCAATTATCACAAGACTTGTGTTATTATTGAATAAGTTATTGAGAATTATAGTTATTAGAGTGAATAATAAAGAGTTCAAAAGTATCATGGCGGCACATCGGCGGTATGGCGGCGGTGCAGCGGCGGTACAAGGACAGCACAGGTAAAATGTTGCAAATCACAGTTCATCACACAGAGGGTTATACCAGGTAACATGAACACATGAAAAGTTAATGTTTGGGCCATTGATCTTGAATAATGTAGATCTCATTATCATAATAAAAATAATTGTTCTTGCGGGGTGGAAGTAGAACAGGGCGGGGTACACTCCATGAAATGGTGGTTGTTTCTTTAGAGCCTGGCGGGATGTTGTTGGCGGGGTACATCTTGGTAGAAACTGTTCCTTTAATGGTGCGTTGAGTGACACGACGGGGTTTTGTTCTTGCTTCAAAGGGGGCTTTATGTTATCATGTATCTCGCTACATAATTTGATCAAATTTAGATGATTAGTATAGAATGAATGAGTCGGACAGGACTTGTTAATAATTTTCTTACAAGTTCATCACTTTTCCCCTATTCCCAAAAATTTTGAAGATATTTTCAAAATAGTAAATTATGACACCTCATTACATATATCAGAATTTCAATGACAAATTTGAAGTTAAACAATTGATAAGAAACAAAGTGATGAGCCTGACACAATGTGTAACGGATGGGGGTGGGCGGTTGGTTTTTAAGGGAGGGTAAGAAAATAATATCCAGCCACTAGGGGAGGGTCATGAAAAACAATACGACAGGTTGTGGAGAGTCACTTTAAAATAGACAGTTATAAAAACAACTTTCTTTAGGAAATGAAATAAGCAATTGTGTTCAAAACCTATTTTGATATGCAGTTTATGTTCTAAGATGCTAGCTGTAAAACAAAAATAATGAAACTGAAACACTATAGACACCTCCCCCCCCCCCCCCAGTAATAAATGACCAGACCAATTGTAAACACTTTGTAGCAAGTGGACAAAGATGGCTATATCTTCTGGTTTAAGAGTACTGGTACTGAAACAAACATCTAATTTATGTTGCCATGAATACGGCCAAAATAAATGTAGGAAGAGGTTGAAAACCCCTAAAGGCACCATTTACATGTTCATTGTTCCATATAATGAAGTTTAAATGAACTATAGGCTTTAAAGTCCTGAGTTCCTATCTTGAATAAGTACATCTTGCATGCATGCTCGACAGATGAATGAATGTGATTTCTATATCAGGCAAAATCCTTGTTTTGATGGGGGATGCCAGGAGTACACACAAACATAGCAATGTCTCTTGACTCTAATGATAAAACAAGAAAAAACACTTTAATCAATTTTCACTATATAATTAGATTTGCATTACTTAAATATAAAGAGTGTTGTGGTAATCATGAAAATGTGTGCTTTCACTTATTTAAAGAGAAGGCACGGAGACACTGTGTTAAAATACTTAGTAATTAGTATTTGCATATGCTACACACAGGTAGAAGTGCTTATAGAAAAGACTAAGACAAGAGACTGACTTTGTGGCCTGGAAGTCTGCTGGGCTGGTGATGGCGCAGTTGGTGAGGGACAGATCCTCATTAGGACACTTCACTGACTTGTACATCTGCAACATCAACAACATGAATGGCCATCACAACATTCACCCAAGCCATCTATTTACAGTACACACTACACACAAGTGACACAAGACCAAAAAACTATTTGAAACATTGTTCAAGGTCTCAGTTACTTAAAATTGAGAAAGCCTAAAATAAGAAGAGCTGAGAGGGAAGTGAACAGGGAAGAAGGGGAGGTGGGGAATATGTGTTTGGGCCATCCAGCAGTGCTTGGGTGATGGCAGCAATCAGGTAACTTAGAGAATGAATGGGGAGGAGAAGGAACAAAGGGGAGAGAGATTGGTTTAAACATATCTTATTCACAAGAAAAGGATTGGGGACAAGTTATCCAACTTAAAATGCCCTCTCCTAGTATGTACAAAATTGATTTACATGATACATAGTGAACACAGACAGCAGACAGTGAACAAGAGTAGAGTAAGAGTATCAGGAAGAAAAAATATTATTGACAAATATTTTATGTCAAAGAAATCTTTTTGTTTCATTGATGTAAGTTTGTACCAACATAAATAAAGTTTTGTTTTGACTTATTGACAGGTCTGCACTTCCCTCAAGCAAAAGTTTAAGATCTATTGTAAGTCGGGTAAAGCGCCGTAATGAAAACATCTGTTTTTCTCTCTGTTTGCTATACAATGTACATTGCAACAAATAATGATATACATTCTCAACATAATAACCACAAGAACAACTAGCAATTGTTGAAATTCCAACTTTGTACAGATCATAATTCAATGTACTCACAGCATATCTTAATTTTGTATGGATGATATTCAATTTCCTTTTGCCAAATGAATAGTATTGTGGGGCATGGACATGTCTATTACCAAAACCATTTTTAAATATTGAGACTGTATTTGACTGCCGATGATTGGTTAGAAGAACATTCCAGGAACTAATTGTTGATGGAAAGTAAGAATTTTTTTAATGTTTGAGTCTTGCGTATGGAGAAGATATATTTTGAGACTTACGTAGATTATAGTCACATTTAGAGCCAGCACTGTTAGGAATTAGATCTGCAAGGTATTGTGGAGCGAAACCATTTTGAATCTTAAACATTAATGTTAACTTTCATTTCCTTCGACGTTCTTGTAATGTTTCCCAACCAGTTTCAAAGTACAGGAATTTACGCTATGTTTGCCTTGGTAGGCCAGTTACTATTCTTGCAGCTTGCAACTGAATCTGTTCTAACTTGTTTATTAGTTCTTGATTACACCCGTCCCAAACTTTGCTTGCATATTCAAGATGTGGTCTTACAAACATCATATAAATTCTGTTAAGTGTTTCTTTACATAACACATATTTCAAAAGTCCCAGTGAGGATACCATTTTTGAAACACGTTTGAAAATATCTTCAATATCGTACACCCTTTTGCCATTACTAGATAGTGTTACTCCTAAATGTTTATGTGTCTCTACCATTTTTACTTCCACCCCATCAAAAAACAACTTTGGTCTGTTGATATGCTTTTGTGTGGAGAATAAAACAGCTTCAGTTTTACCCGGATTGTACATAATTAGCCATTTTTTACCCCCATGAACTTAATTTGCATAAGTTAATATTTAGTTTTTCTTGTTAAAGTATATCATTTGCTGCAGAATAACCCAAAGACGAGTCATCAGCAAAAAGTAGACTTAAACAATCCAATTCATCTGCTATATCATTTATTTAAACAATGAATAAAAATGGACCAAGCACTGAGCCCTGTGGAACCCCAGCGTTGAGTAATTTGGGCTTGGATATTGCTCCATTTACAAACACGCTTTGACTGCGATTACTTATGTAACTTGCTAGCCAGCCAAGTAATTGACTTTTCACACCATATTTTTCAAGTTTCAACAATAATCCCTTGTGCCAAACTCTATTAAATGCTTTTGAAACATCACCAAAAAAAATACAAAATTGTTCTTTCTTGTCTAATGATTCACAAATCTGATGGTAGATTTCAATTAATTGATATACAGTTGAATGTCCAGGCTGTAACCCTGACTGGTATTTATAAAGAAGTCTGTTCGATTGGAAATGATTGAATAAATGTTTGAAAAATTAAAGTTACATTATTCAATTTGCATGAAAGTAATAGAGATTATCACCCGAGGAAGTGTGTCATATGACTTTTACGAAATGAGTGCGAATTTTTGTATTACGCGAGCGAAAGCGAGGGTTATACACAAGTTCGCACGAGTTTCGTAAAAGTCATATGAAACAATTCCGAGGGTTATAATTTCTTTATTACCGATTCTATTTCATTTAAAACACACGGAAAGCGGCCTGCTTTCTTTGCGGCGGCCCGCTTCAGTGACGTCACGAACAATGGTTTGATGACGTGACAGTCGACATAATACGGTAACTCGTGCTGAAACAATCGTTGCTAGTCAAAAGTGATATGTGCACATGTGCTCATATTGAAAATATGTCATCACTTATGAACAACCATATGGGTAATAAAAGATATTACAGCACTGAGGTTAGAAGGGTATCCCTGCTGGCCGAGAATCAATAAAGGTATATTTCATAATGGATTTTGTAGCGTGTTGGAATGTTTATTTACAGTGCTTAAAATAAAAAAAAATACATTTTATGATAGTCTTTCATGTGGCAAAGACTTTGATGAGCAAGAAGTCATGATATAAATAATAAAATTACCTTGAAAATGAGGTGAAATTCACCATAATAGACTGGTGTCTACAGAATCCTCCAAACAAAATTTTTAAGGCAATGAGTGTGGTGGTTCATGAAATATCTCATGAAAAAGGATTAGAAAATAAGTGCAAAGTCTAGTGGTGACCTTAAAATCTTAAGTCACAATAATCAACAGGAGTCTTCATAATCTCCCAATGTAGGCTGCCACCAAAGTAGAAGACTACAGATGCAACAGTTCAACAGATAATGCTTTAACAAGATTTTAAAGATAGAGTCATGGGCTCTGAAGCTTATCAGCCTTTGTATTGTTGATGTTCAAGACTAAGATTAATAATAATAATAATAATAATAATAATAATAATAATAATAACTAGGACTGCCGAGGCAGTACTTAGGTCTTCAAGACTTCCTCTTTGACCTTCACACACTGTTTGACCTTGACATGCTTTTTTGTCTCAGTGGTAAACAGTAACTTATTTATGTGACCAAATCTTTGTTTTGTATACGTTTTCAGTACGTAGCGAGACATATGAGCGGAAGTGAGGTTTACTCAATGTATATGGCCTGCTGCCAGTTGAGGCAAGAAAGCAACAACATCAAAATGTAAGGGGTATCCGGAGGGGAGGCAGTAGAGGTTTGAAAGTTGAACAAGCAGACAGAGTCGGCTATATCCCCCGCCAAAGGGAAAGGGTAGTTAAGGATACTAGTTGTGGAATATTGAACAGTGATCATGTTGTTTTTCTACAAACAACCTTTAAGAAATCCTATGTTACGTTTCCATGGAAACGGGTAAAAATAAAAATGCAAAGAAGTTGAAAACCCCAAAAGGCACATCTCCGCATGATGCCCGTTGCACATACCAAGTTTCGTCGAGATAGGTCTCACCATTTTGGAGTTGTGCTCCGGAAACAGAATCCTATGTTACGTTTCCATGGAAACGGGTAAAAATAAAAATGCAAAGAAGTTGAAAACCCCAAAAGGCACATCTCCTCATGATGCCCGTTGCACATACCAAGTTTCGTCGAGATAGGTCTCACCATTTTGGAGTTGTGCTCCGGAAACAAAATCCTATGTTACATTTCCATGGAAACGGGTAAAAATAAAAATGCAAAGAAGTTGAAAACCCCAAAAGGCACATCTCCTCATGATGCCCGTTGCACATACCAAGTTTCGTCGAGATAGGTCTCACCATTTTGGAGTTGTGCTCCGGAAACAAAATCCTATGTTACATTTCCATGGAAACGGGTAAAAATAAAAATGCAAAGAAGTTGAAAACCCCAAAAGGCACATCTCCGCATGATGCCCGTTGCACATACCAAGTTTCGTCGAGATAGGTCTCACCGTTTTGGAGTTGTGCTGCGGACACATTATCGGGACAGACGGACGAACGGACGGACGGAGACCATTTCAATATCCCCCGCCAACTACGTTGGGCGGGGGATAAAAAGGGCTAGTGTTTTCCTTTAGCGAGATCAAGTGGTTTGCCGACACTGGAATATAGTTGCTCGCTTCTCTGCCTGTCTGATCGGATTTTGACGGCTCTTGCCGCACTTGCATGCATTTGGTCATCTCGCGCACGCTGTCCACACGTCCAGTCGTACGGACTTGCGCTGCATAAAGCGATTTCGGCCTTCTCTACACTGTATATTACGTGATAATTTATAAGACATCGAAGAGTATTTCTTCAAACTTTTGCCCCATGTCGCATGTTTTCACAGGCAGGGTGATTTCCTTCAACTTTGCAAATTAACCCTTGCTAACGCACTTAGCGAATCTTGCTACAGGAGCGATGTAGAGTATTTCTTTCAACTTTTTCCCTTTCACACATACAAGGGCGCATGTACCTGCATTTGGACATGTCACATGTCTTGACCCTTGCTAACGCACTTAATTGACATATAGTATGATGCAAAATTTGACTCTCTCTTGTGAACTGAAATGACTGTTCGCGATCGATTTTATTCTTGATTCTTAAAGACGTATTCGACTTTCATAAAACTTAGAATCACCCTGAAATTCCCAATGCCTAAGCTACATTTTTGGAGATTTTCAGCTCTTCGATGCAAGCATCTTCAGAGAAGAAGATTCTTGAAGATGTGTGGGGTCAGAAAATTGCAAAAATCCCAAAAACGCAATATGGCGGCCAAACTATTCATGCTAGGAATTCGCCATGATTTACTTTTTTGCTCCAAATGTAATTGCCTATCGTTTCAATTTAATTTCAAGTCTCTATGTGCATTTTGAAAATTTTTCCGATGTTAATTTTTCGAAATTTGGATCCTACTGTGCCTTTAACGCTTAATCCGATTAAGCCCCAAAGCTTATTGTGGCTTCTTCTCATAACGCTCTATCAGACCTGAAAGGTTGGCTGCAATCGCTTTAGTGGTTTTGGTTGAATCGCGTTCACAAGAATCGTGGAATAATGAAAACCTATTTCTGGAACAAATAAGTTGAAAATGCGAAAAAACTATAATACTTATGAAATCGTCATGATTGACTTTTTTGTTGGTACTGTTATGACGCATCATTGAAATCAAGTTTCAAGTCTCTAGAGGCATTTTGAAAAATTACACCATGTTAAATTTGTTGAAATGATTTTTCCCGATTTTGAGCCTTTATTGTGACAAACTTGACCATGTTCGCGATCAATGTTTTAACAGTTTCTTGAAGTCCACATACTGTTCTTACATTCCTGAAAAAATTGTGCAATTGTGAGTCTAACTTTTTGAGTTATCGGCCCTTGAACATGGTCACAGGAGCTAAGTCGCCCGACTTTGAAGGGTTGCAGAAAAAAAAGTATTAACAAATTTGCAAATGTTGCTCTATTACTTTTCTCCCCACTCCTTCAGCTATGATATATGTGAGTTTCAGCTCTTAATTGCATGTATCTTCAGAGAAGAAGATTGTCAAAGATGTATGGGGTCCGGAAATTTAAAAAAGTCAAAAAAAGAAATATGGCGGCGAAAGTAGTAACGCTACGAAATTGCCATGATTTACTTTTTTGCTCCAAATGTAATTGCCTATCGTTTAAAACAAGTTTCAAGTCTCTAAGTGCATTTTGAAAAAATTTTCAATGTTAATTTTTGAAACTTTGAGTGGGTCTGTGCCTTTAACACATGATCCGATTAAGCCCAAAAGCTTCGCACGACTATTCCTCGGTATATCAGCGTACCAAATTTGGTCGAATTTGAAGCAGCCGTTTTGGCTGAATTCGATTCACAAAAAAAGTACAAATAACTAGGACTGCCGAGGCAGTACTTAGGTCTTCAAGACTTCCTCTTTGACCTTCACATAGTGTTTGACCTTCACACGGTGTTTGACCTTCACATGTTTTTTTTTTGTCTTAGTGGTAAACAGTAACTTGCTTACGTGACCAAATCTCATAAGGAAACTAATATTATTGCAAAGAAGTTGATAATGCGGAAAAAGTATGCTAGTTACGAATTCGTCATGATTGACTTTTTTGTTTGGACTGTGATGACGGTTCATTGAAAACAAGTTTCAAGTCTGTAAGTGCATTTTGAAAAATTACCCCATGTTAAATTTTGTCAAAAGATTTTTCCCGATTTCGATCGTAAATTGTGAAAAAAAAACATGTTCGCAATCAATGTTTTGATAGTTTCATCAAGTCAACATATAGGTCTTACATTCCTGAAAAAATGGTGCAATTGTGAGTCTAACTTTTTGAGTTATCGGCCCTTGAACATGGTCACACGAGCTAAGTCGCCCGACTTTGAAGGGTTGCAGAAAAAAAAGTATTAAGAAAAATGCAAATGTTGCTCTATTACTTTTCTCCCCACTCCTTCAGCTATGATATATGTGAGTTTCAGCTCTTAATTGCATGTATCTTCAGAGAAGAAGATTGTCAAAGATGTATGGGGTCCGGAAATTTAAAAAAGTCAAAAAAAGAAATACGGCGGCGAAAGTAGTAACGCTACGAAATTGCCATGATTTACTTTTTTGCTCCAAATGTAATTGCCTATCGTTTAAAACAAGTTGCAAGTTTCTAAGTGCATTTTGAAAAATTTTCCAATGTTAATTTTTGAAACTTTGAGTTGGTCTGTGCCTTTAACGCATGATCCGATTAAGCCCAAAAGCTTCGCACGACTATTCCTCAGTAAGGGCTATCAGCATACAAAATTTGGTTGAATTTGAAGCAGCCGTTTTGGCTGTATCCGATTCACAAAAAAAGTACAAATAATAATAACTCGGATAAAAACAATAGGTCTTCCAGACTTTGTCTTGAAGACCTAATAATAATAACTCGGATAATAATAATAGGTCTTCCAGACTTTGTCTTGAAGACCTAATAATAATGAGGAAACTCATATTGTGCTGGACTCCACACCACAAAGGGACATGTTCAAAGCGCCACACACATTATTACCCTGGTGTAAGGACAAACACTCCTTTTTTACAATCTCCCATTGTTAACCCTCTAGGTCATAAAAGTGTCAAGTGTCAGTGCATTAGACAAGAGTTTTTAACAAAATTGGAAGTAAATCGATCATATCAACCTTATCATATTCTTTGAATCATGACACAAAATAAAAAACAGATTCTTTAAAAAAATAGAATTGAGGGAGTTACTATATTTTAATTAATTTTCAAACTCATATATTTGCTCTGTTATATCTTGTTTAAATACTCTCTGTAAGCATTATAATTTTTCACCAACATCCTACCTCCATCTTCTGACTCCCGATTTGCTTTCCACCCATCCCTAAGTAACATCAAACAAACACATGAGAATCGCAATGACATTGTTTGAATCCTAGCCATCTACAAAGCTCTCCAAAATGGCTAACTTTTTTATTTGCAATCCTACCACACCCTTAATCTTTGGGGTAGGACAATGAAATTTACACATCATTGTCTCATTCCTACAAAGATGACATTCTCAAAATTTTTTGATCCCTAGCATGATTGGTCTCTGAAAAAAAGACAACGGCATATTTGGAGCTTGGTACACTGCCATGACTATATCTAAGGGAGTCAACACCAACGTAAAAATGAAGTCCCTATTTTTAACAGGATTTCAATAATAAAAAGTTGATTACAAAACTTTAATCTTCATGGAACAAAGGTGTTATTCTGAAAATTTGAGTTTCCAAACACAAGATTTTGTATGTAGCAATGGGCATTGAAAAGTTAGGAAATAGCATCATTCAAGCGACGATCAGCACTTTAAACATGTTATATAGCGAAAAGGCAATACCTCGCTTATGTGATCGCATATACTCATATTCTTTTATTCTTTATAGCTATTCGTTTTTTAATTATCAATTTTCAAATCCACTACCAATCTTTTTTCTTAAACGACAGATTGACAGAAAATGTGCAGGCGCCGCCATGGCTCGACCTACTAAGGTAACTGTGCTTGCTCAGCAACAGTGTTGCTTATCAAGTGTTCCATTTTGAGCTATTGCATGTTTAAGATGCTGATCATCAACTAAATTATGCTATTTCGTAACTTTTCGATGCACATTGCTACACAGTTTCTTCTGTAAATTGTGTAGTTGTTTCGCTGCTTTCCGTCGCCATTCAAATTTTCTTTGGTAGGCCTAAGTTGCCTAACCAAGCGAGGGATATGAATGGACACCATCTTGGAAACATGGAAGCAGATTACAATTTACATTTCTTTCAAAACTGTGTCCAGGATTGGCTTTAAGTAACTTAAGGATGGTTAAGTGACCCACTTTTAAGATTTCCCTTGTTTAATTTTAGTGCAAAATCAAAGTATCAAATATTCAATTAACTTGACAGACAAAATGAAGCCATTTTGAAAAAAATGAGAAGATTTCATATTTTGAAATATTTCCTTTATGTATCATAAGTCTACACAAAAAGTTATAAAAAAAAACCTTCACAATTTGGTAAGTCTTCATATAATCGTTCTTGCATCCACTTCACTGATCATGCAATCTGTTAATATCTTTCTACCTTATCCTCATTATCTCCTGAATTTGATTAGGTCACCTGAAATACTGTCTTGTACTAAAGCATTTTGTAAGAATGACTCTTTATGTCTCCTTTTAAACATTTTTTTACCAATTTTTTTATTCCATTTTATTCTCTCCATCGTTTGCTCTGTTCCACCTTTACATTACCCCCTTCAGATTTTCCATTATTACTCCCTCAGCACCTGTACCCATTCTCTGTACTATTTTCTCAAAACCTGCTTTCAAAATTTGTTTACTTGATGTTTCAGAGAGAATATCTAATATATAATATATATAATTTTGTCACATTAAATGTATGATTTACATTATTTCAAGCTAATATGTCATTGACCTTTACTCATCAAAGTGATTGTATCACTGCTAATCTGCCTGCTAAGGCCGCCTCAACACCCGAAAGTTATGTTCTTACAGCATTGTCAAGTCAGTATCCTTTCGAAATTATGCTTTGTTTATCACACATTTCGCTAATGTTAACTGCAGAGTGATCAGGACTGAATAAGCTAAAACATATCTTGAGAATGCACACCTTAGAATATTACAGATATTATGGGGTATTCCCATGGCAGGTTCACCGTCGTTGAAATATTTCAGTGTTTAAAAAATATGGATATAAAATAATCACAATAATTTTCACGTTTCCAAAAATAATCCAGAAATATTTACATTATACCGTTAAAAAACCGCAGCCATTTCAACGTGCTCACTTATGTTACTATATGGGTCATCCAGTACAAGCCTCAATGTACACAAACCTGAATTTCAACTTAGGGGGCTAAAATACAGATATAACTAAGAGCCAATATGAAATTATACTATTCCTTTGAATATAATTTAAATATTAAACTTTGTTAGTTTCTAATGAGATCACAGATAATTTTTAATTGAGCTGAAAAATAAATATATTTTCCTAGCATACAATTCAGTCACTCCCAAAGTTCTCTACTTTTTTGGGCCTAATCAGCTAATGATCTATATAACAAGCAATATTAAAAGCAGTAGCCAGATATTTTCAAATAAGAAAGATTAATAAATATATAAGATATACAGCAAATAAAATTACATATTTAGTTTTAACATTACTGTTATGAGCAAAGTTTGTTATTCATTCGAAAAATATTCAGATTCAGATATTTATTACTGGGTCATCTGATGATATTTAAAAAAAAAAAATGTTTATATTGAATAAGGAAGTCCTACTACATGTATTTTGTTTTTATAAATGGCCATTAGTTAAATGTTTCAGAATAGTAGGAAAATGTTGGACTTCTTTTAAAGGTATAGGGAAAACATAAATTAAAGAAATTAAGCCATTGATTTTCGGAAAAATATTTACATTTTATTTATCATCCTGTGTTGTGTCCCTGGGCAAGACACTTCATCCACTTTGCACTCAGTTCACCCAGCTGTACAAATGGGTACCTAAACAAGGGGGAAGTACAGACCTATACAGTCGCGCGGAGCGCTTGTTAATTGGCGGCACCGAACATACTATCCCTCCAGGGTAATAATACTCATGGCACTTTGAGCATGCTTTGTCATGGATATATGCGCAGTATAAGAATGCTATTATTATTATTATTATCTATGATCTATTTCAAAATCACATCAATATATGTCTAAAAAGGCAGGACAATTTGGAAGTCTTGGTAGATATTTTAATCAATATTGTCACTGATAAAGCTGAAAGTAAGTTTGAAAACTGACTTTCATTTATATGAATTAGAATTTTTTTAATTCATTACTTCAGTACTTTTGATATTAGACACTATTTAAATTATTCTATCTTCAAGGCATACATCGATCAGTTAGCTAATTTCATAATGAAAAGTCAATTTGGTTTGAGAGTGGACACCCTGTTACACCAATATTTAAAGAGGTAGCAAAGCCAAATTAAAAATTTCAGTGTCTATTTGAGCATTCTCCTGAATAAGGGGTTTGTAAAGTTGTTAAGAAAATGTCTGCCACACACCTATTTGATGGGAAAGGGGGGCAGAAACTATGTAAGGACTTTGATTTCCCTGGTGCAAGGAACCTCCAAATGAAATTTTAGCTATTGGGTTTCACAAGTTTTAGAGAAATCCAAAATGTGTAAAGTTTCTTCAGGCCAAAACCCGATAGATGCTGGGCAACAGTTGCCCGAAGACACCCCATGCCATAAAGTTTTGAGAGCATACATCAATATGTTTTTTAAAGATTTGTTTATTCCCAGTCTGATTAAAATCGACCGTGTTCCGAGGAATAAAAGTTTCAAAATATTGGGTCTATCGAGATTCGAACTCTATCTGTCTAGGCTATCCTCTCCACTAGGTCTGACCGCACCCTACTGTAGCGCACGTTCTTGCATAAACTAAGCTAACCAATCATAATGCGTGTGGCAAAAGCATTCGGTATCAGTAGCTAGGGGCAAGTAACTCCCATTTACTATTCGTTAACCTTGATTGCCGCTATCTTTATTTTAAACGCGATGATGTGATTGGTTCACTATTGACTAGGTTTTGTCTGCGCTAAACTGGTGTCGGCACGTGCGAGCAGTGAGGCTGCCTTCAGACCTAGTGGAGAGGATAGCCTAGACAGATAGAGTTCGAATCTCGATAAACCCAATATTTTGAAACTTTTATTCCTCGGAACACGGTCGATCTTAATCAGACTGTGTTTATTCCTTTATTGTTTTAAACTATAATATGTATATCAACGTTCTTATTGCATTGAGAATTACTTGCTGCTATTGAAAATTAAAATTTATAATATAAAACATATGTAGGAATCAGATCTGTGGTGGGTCTCTAATCTATGGCGGATTTCATAATCTATGGCGTGTTTGATTGTTAGATTGGTTCATGACCCATGCTAAGTGACATCACTTTAAAATTTCCCGTCTATATACACTTTGCTTCGCTTGTACATCTAATAGACGTGAAAAACACCTTCATTAGTTAAAAGGCATCACCTTAGCTATTCGGATGAAGGATGTTTTTAGCAAATCGTAAAAGAAGTTGAAAACTGTACCGTTTACGTCGCTGTTTTGACGTACCGGCCATCTTACTTTACGGAAAACACCGGAAAAATCTTGATTTTGTCCAATGGAATGTGTGAGGTCACCTGTGTAAAACAGATGTCCTCTGTCGTATCTTTACACTGTCGGACAATGAAATTGCGCGGGTTGTAGGAGCCATACCAGTTGACCAATTCATATAAAAACTGGCAAGATATCTCCTTATGAGCTTCTGACGCAATAGTAAAAAGGAAATGAAATAACAATGAAGATTAAGTTGAATAAATGTCCATAAATGTAAGCTTTCCATGTTTTAAAATCCATGACCAGTCTTTATTTTTCTCTTACCAAAGAAAAAAATCATCAAATATTCTGACCCTTCATTCATTCATTCGTCCATTTTTCATATTACCTTTGTTAGAATTCTAAAAATAAAGTATGTGGAAATAAGCTCATCAATCGCCCTTCACCTATTCACTAGGAATTAGTATAAAAATTTTTTAAGTACGTCTATCAAAATATATGATATTTAAACATTACAAATAATAAATAAGAATTCTCAAGTACAGTGTTTTGTTTGTGATGTTATATACTTGCATATTGATAGCACACAAAATTCCCTTGTTTTATTTAATCGCTATATTTCTCCTAAAAAATTGCCTGTTACCATGAAATAAACTGCTATGAATGCGGAATAAATTCATGCATTGATGTCTATAACCAAGATATTTAACTAATGACATTGCATATTTAAATAAAAAAAATTACAATTTTTGTTCAGTCATCTAAAGACATTTTCTGTGTACGAAAAAAAAAGTGTTTTGGTTTCCAGATCCTCCACCCTAAATATCACAACCTGTCATCATTCTGTCACAGCATTAAAATATTGGTCAAGTGAATACTATTTTAACAAATTAAAAAAAATATAGATTATAAATGCATGTGATAAGATTCATATTACAAAAATAGAATTAAGAAATAGAAGACGAGTTGGTGTGCATCTATCGTTGAATAAAACATAGCAGGGAGCATAAAACACGAAGGGCGCAGAGTGTTTTATGCTCCCTGCTATGTTTTATTCAACGATAGATGCACAACAATGAGTTTTCTATTTCTCATATGAGATAGCCTTAACAATTAATTGCTTTATATATAAAAACAGTTGGAAAATTATGGTATTTTTTACAAAAACATTTTGAAAACAATGATGCCTCTCGCCGTAGAACATATTCGGACGAGTGCATTATCATGTATAGGGGTGGGCGTTCCAATATAAATAGAATCAATTTTATTGAACAATCAATATGAATTTGAAAACGTCCCCTGGGGATACGTTACGTCTCTAAGCCGTGCTTTTCTTTCTCTGCAAACCCACACCTTTCCTTTTGGTTTCGAATAGACAGACGCCGAGTCAGCCATGATGGACAATAGCCCCCTCAAGTTTGATCAATGGACTTGGCCAATATGACGTCATTTGTAACGTTACTGAAATGACGTCATTAACCTCGCGCATGGTTGTATCGTCAGATAAAGCATTGTTCGCCATTGTTTTAATGCCGTGGGTATCTTATATTATACAATAAAAGACTTCGGTTAGCTGTGCATGGATGTAGGCCACTGAAAAATCGCTCTCTGAAATCCATCAATATTTTAAGAAAATGTTGACAAATAAAGGCCGAAATAAACAACAAAGAGATACTGACAATCAATCTTCAAAACAGATTGATGATTATTTAAGAAGATCCAAGGCGGTGGCGACAGAAAAATCAACCGACCAAACATCACATGCGAAATCGGGAGAGACCGCCATTACTGTCGAAAACTTAAATGACTTAAAGTCATACATGGATCAGTGTTAAAGAAACTTTCAACAGATATTTCGGCCAAGATCGATAACTTCAGCACGGATATCTTACAAATGCGTGTTACTTTACACGAGACTCTAAAAACCGTTGAACACAACACCCAGGATATTAGCGATAACACGACCGAGATAAACAAACTGAGAGGTGAGTTCGCGGAATATAAGACTGAAGTTGAACGCAGATTTCAGCTACAAGAGCTATACCAACGTAAGTCCAACTTACTTATTTACGGCATTCCAGATGTAAAGAGCTCTTTTTGCTGATGCAGCTAACCTGTGCACACGAGATGACATTTGTCAACATTCACCGACTTCCCCGTTTAGGCGTCTGGGAACGTACGAAGGACTCTCCAAAACTCATAATTGTGAAATTCGTACAGATGAGTGACCGAAATGACATGCACCAAGCTTTTTTAAGAGTTGGAAATTGCTGAGGGAACAGAAGGTATCGATACGAACCGATCTCCCCGTAGTACTCAAGAAGCGACGCTCACACCTCGCTGCGAAGGGCTACGAATTGAGACAAAAACATCATTTTCAAACATGGATCCTCGAGAAAGGATTGGAGATGATCCTTCAATATCGACGGGATAAATTCTCGACTTGGCAAGACATCGGGCTCGATGATTCGATTTAATACACCGCTATTCGGACTGTTCTCAATCTTGGAAACATAACAGCTTACGACGATTGCTTGTGCTACAGTTAACACGTGCTATTGTTTATAAACATTGACCACGTGACCCTACACATGTGACTACAATGTCAGTGTTATCCTTGAAGAGAATTATGGATCTTCGTTTTTACATGATTTTTAGGTCATAAACACAACAGAAAGGTATGTTTTGTCAAAGAAGAGCTTTATCTGATAATTATTTCTGATCAAAGATTCAGTGTTTATGTTTTTCAGGTCAGCATCGAACGCAAAGCGCAATTGTTTTATATTTGTCCAGTTTTCGATCAGTTAAATGACGTTATGTTTTTGGTTAGAATGGTACTGTATCGACAAAAAACTGTCGTTATGATTTAATCTTAAGGTGGATGGAAAGGGATATATCTTTGTTTTACATCCATGTTCTTTGTTTTACGTTTAAAAAACTTCAATACCATTTCAAATATAACAAACACCACCAAAGGCAATATATACAATGATTACAACTTTAATGGCCCAGGATAAGATACGAATAGTTTCAGCTAATTGCAGAGGGTTAGCGGAAAAAAATAAAAGACAGGAGATAATGAAAATATGGAAAAGAAAAAACTATTCAGTTGTTTGTCTTCAAGATATACATATCTCAGAATGAATGGGGATTAAACTGTATCATTGCCCCCTTCTGAACTAACTCAAGAGGAGTAGCAATTCTATTCAACAATAACATTGAAATCAAAATCCATAAATCCCTTATTGATGAAAACGGCAATTTCATAATTACTGACATTACAATGGATGGCATGAATATAACACTTACAAATCTATATATGGCCCAAACAAAGATGAACCAAAATTCTATTCAAAGTTATTCAAAGACATTGCAGAATTTGGGAACGAGTCAATCATTATCTGTGGTGACTGGAATTTAGTCCTTAACCCTTCAGTTGACCTTGATAATTACAAGAACATAAATAACCCTAATGCAAGAAATGTTGTTTTGGAAAAGATTGAAGAACTAGATTTAATAGATATTTGGCGAGAACAAAATAGTACAAGTAAAAAATTTACCTGGTGGAGGAAAAACCCCAAACAGCAGGCAAGACTTGACTTTTTCCTAGTCTCTCAAGACATGTTTAATGTATCTTATGAAACTGACATTGTCCCTGGGTATAAATCTGACAAATGCACTGAAGAAGAATTCCATAATCATATTAGAGAAGGAACACTCAATTTGAAGATATCTGACTCTCTATTTCTTGAAACCTTTTTAATGAATTTGAGAGGTAAGACTATTTCTTTCTCTACATTTATTAAAAGAAAAAGAGAAAAAATCAGAAAAGATCTAGAAGAAACAATACAAACCCTTGAGGAGGATATAAGAAAAGATTTCAATAATTTAAGTGAAAATTCTCTAGCAGAACTGGCAACAAAGAACGAACTTTTGGAACAACTTAATGAAGAAGAAATAAAAAGAGATCAGTTTTTAAAAAGAATTAAATGGTATGAAGAAGGCGAAAAACCAACAAATTACTTCTGCCACTTAGAGAATCGGAATTATACCAACAAGTTCATTAATAGTATCGTCAAAGAAAATGGTGAATTGATAACTGAAGGCAATTGTATTTTAGACAAACTGAAACATTTTTACAGCAATTTATACAGAGATACACTTCCCAGCAAAGATGAAATTGACTTAAGCAATACGGATATTCCAAAATTAAATCAGATGGAAATTGAAGAAAATTAGAAGAAGAGATAAGGTTAGAGGAAATAAGTAAGGTTTTTTTTTCCATGAAAAATGATAAAAGCCCCGGAATCGATGGCTATCCATTTGAGTTCTTTAAATTTTTTTGGAAAGATCTAGGCCCCATGGGTTTATGGGTTTATACAAGAAACCTTTGCAAAAATGAATTAACTATAACAATGAATAGAGGAATTATTACATGTTTGCCTAAAGCCAATAGAGACAGAAATTTTATTTTAAAATTGGCGCCCTATTTCTTTGCTAAATTCACTCTATAAAATAATAAGCACATGTATAGCAAACAGGATAAAATCAACATTAGATTCAATTATTCATGACAATCAAACAGGTTTCATCCCTGGGAGATGTATGAGTGAAAATATTGTATGATATAACCTTTGAAACAAAAAAGTTAAATAAACCTGGCCTTTTACTTCTTGTTGATTTCGAAAAGGCATCTGATACTATTTCTAAACCTTTTATAATACAGGCTATGAAAGCATTTGGATTTGGACCCAATATTATCAAATGGATTAAGAAACAATACAGCAGCTGTGATACAAAATGGGCATCTCTCATCCTTTTTCCACCAGGAATGTAGACAGGGTAATCCAGTCTTTCCCTATCTATTCATCCTTGCAGTTGAAATATTGGGTATCATGATAAGATCAAATCCTGATATAAAGGGCATAACATTAAGTGAGATAGAACACAGACTTGGTCAATATGCTGACGATACACAATTGTATCAGGATGGATCAGAAAGAAGCCTTAATGCTGCAATTGAAACACTCAATAAGTTCTATCAGATGTCTGGGTCAAAAATGAATATAAACAAAACAAAGGCTATATGGATAGGTTCAATGACAGGTAGTAGCATCACTTTAGCAAATGATCTTTTTCTTGACTGGCACAATGGGGACTTTGAAATCCTAGGAATAACTTTAAATGCTTCTCTTAAAGATCTTTGGGTAATAAACACAAGAAAGCGATTGGAACATATCAATAGGTTATTAGCTAGTTGGCGTAGGAGAAATTTAACCCTTATTGGGAAAATTACAGTTATCAAAAGCTTAGCTATTTCAACTTTAGTACATATCTTTTCTGCACTCCCCAACCCCCCAAAACATTCATTGCTGAACTCAACAAAATAATCTACAGCTTCCTTTGGAACAACAAAAATGATAAAATTAAGAGAATTTAGAATGATTGACATTGAATGTTTATCAAGGCACTTAAACTATCATCATTAAAGCATCACTTTAAAAAAGAACTCGCCTTAGAAAATTTGTTCCCCTTTAATCAACTACTTCTGCTTGGCTCTAATGCTGTTGACTGTTTGTCTAACAATGACAATCCTTATTGGAGGGATGTGTCATCGGCTTGCAAAAATTTTTATGAAAAACACAACTTGGATCAAAATGATATAGACCAAATTCTTACTTAGCCATTCTGGTTGAACCATCTCTTTAAATCTTCATATATATTAGAAAATTGGTTTGATCATGGTATACATTGTATATGAGACATTGTCAGTGGAAATGGTTTTATTAGCTTTGAAAACCTGAAAGAGATATACAAAATAAGAAGAACCTTCTTAGATTATCAACAGTTATTAAATAATATTCCAAAGACTTGGAGACAACTGTTAGCAAGCAGAACTATTTCCTTAAGTTGTTTATCAATCAACCCTGCGATCCAAGACATGATCTCTAACAATAAGGGTTCAAGAATTTTTATGACAAACTGATAAAAAACAGGACAACCCCTAAGGTACTTGATTATTGGAATGCGGTTTTCGAACAAGAATTAAATTGGAATGATATCTTTAGACATTATAGGAAATCTACTTATGATTGCAAGCTTTTAGATTTCCAGTACAAATTCATCTACAGAATTATATATACAAAAAAGGAACTTTTGAAGATGAAATTAGTTGATGATGATAAATGCATTTTTTGTAAAGATACCTCAGAAGATATTTTGCATGTTTACTATGAGTGTGAATTTGTACAAAACTTTTGGCATAATGTAGAAATGTTTCTGAATACCCACCTCCGATGTAATATTACACTTACAAGGGTGGATATCATGTTCAGGTTAAATTTGCAGAATAAAATATTAAATCACATAATTCTGCTTGCCAAAAGATTCATTTATATTTCAAGTATCAAACAACATGCTTATGAGGTATTTCTTAAAACTCTAAAAGAAACATGCACAATTGAAAAATTTATTGCTAAGAAAAATAATAGATTAGGTCCCTTCTTTATGAAGTGGAAACAATTACCTGCCATTCTTTACTCTTAATTGAAGCGCTCATAAAATCCACAAAAATTAATTGTCCAGCATACTTTACAACGATGTTATTTCTGAATGGCTACCCTCACTGATAATTGTATTATTTCCAGATATGTTGGCTTTATGACATGTACATTGCCTACTGTATAATATGAACTGTAAACATGAATTGAAATGGAATTTTAAAAAAAAAAATTAAAAAAAATAAATAATATATTTTTGTATATCAGTCTTAATGTTATGTTAATCAAAATTAAGGGGGAAAACAGTTTTGGAACACAAAACTATTGGGCTTGACATAATTTCCAAGCTTTGCACAAAATTATATTTAATTTCCTGATTAGGGAGAATAATTTAAGCAATATTTAATTGAATCTGATTGAATAAATTAAATTTTATAAATCACTTCTGTTTAAATAATAATAAAATTTATTTGATTCACTTCATTTTGCTTCGTATTTCATAGTTTATTTTAAAAAAATTGATGAAGTGATTAAAGTTTATCATTTATAATTAAGAGTTGAAAGCCTAAAATGTAAATGGGGTCATCTGGTAATTTTACACCTTTTTCAAAATTCTAATATCAACAACAAATTATCTGTGTGCAGTTAACCCATATGATTTTGCAATTTACTCAAAATCCCCAGTACAACAAATTTAACTTCACAGATTGTTCAAATGTTTTTCACACACGTGTACTGATGTAGATAGAGGTTGCCTTTCGCAAGTCACCGCAACGAAACAAAAACAAAGCTAGGCGACTATAGCTGAGTTCGAGGACATATGATGACAAGTCAGCTGTTTCATTGATGCTGAATAATGAAGTGATATTGATAAATTCGACAGTAAACTGACGAAGAAAAAAAATTATTTGGAAGATTTTAGGAAAATTAAAACAAGGAGTCACTCACCGGTGTTTTTAATTGGGTGCAGTATCCGTGTAGATGCGGAGAAAAGCGGTGGTTTGAGACCGCGAATTTATCATATGAATTGTTTTCATAATATCGTATAAAAGTCATCAAAAAGCTTTTTCCTTTTTTTAAATGTACATACAGCACTTATATTTAAAAACCATCACCCTAAAACCTTCTGAGTTTTCAATAGTTACAAGAACACGATGAACTAATTATGAAACGTGGTGTTGTTTACATTTGTCGCGTGTGTTTTCCACATGACGTCACATTCGGTTGATTTCATGGAACGACACGATCGGGGAAGCAATTTACTATCCTTTTTTTAATCGTAATTAATTACATAATCAATTCATCTAAATTTGTTAAAACCTGAAATAAATTCATTTCAAGAAGGATATATTACAAAAATATGCACATAAGTGTACAATTTGGCTTGGTTAAATAAGGTTATTTTACTCGGGAGACCCACTTGAAGGATATGCTGAGAGATAAGTTGGTTTATAACTTCATATTACATTAGTCTGAAGCCTAAATCAAAGAAATTTACTTCTCACTTGCCCTCTTACTTAGTTTTGTTGCAAAAAAAACACAATTTTGTTATGGAAATAGACTTTGTAACCTAAAAGGTGTTCTTGAAATGCAAATTATTTCAAATTCCATGTAGCGGTATGCTGACCCTCAAGGAGTTATCTCCCTTGCACTGTACTTCAATCTAACGGTATTAAACATGTCCGACTACACACAGATGTCTCTGTCATAAGTATGCCATTATTGAGCTAGAGACCAATGTCCAGCATTTGGAAAAAAATGTTCATTCTGTCAAGGCATGAACCATTTTGAGAACAAGTGCACTCGTAAGCAGAATAAACCCAGACAGAAAGTTAACAGGCGACAGAGTCAGTGCAGTAGGAGATCTTTCATCTGATTCTGAGAGTGAACTTGATGACTATTAGAAGAATCTATACTTTCTGTGGAGAGTGATCCCCCAAAGAAATTGTTTGCACAAATGAAAGTCAACAATGAAAAGGTAAAGTTTCAACTTGATTGTGGAGCCACAGTGAATGCCATGTCCATATCCCTATGCAGGACAATCTTCAGTGAAACAGATGAAGAATTTGACTCCTATGACACCCCATTAGTTTTATACAACAATACTGAAATGAAAACTATTGGGAAAACCAGGATTTCAGTCATCAATCCAAAGAATGGTGAGAAGCACAAACTTGACTTTATTCTTGTACAGGATGAAGTAAGACCAGTCCTTGGTGCCCAGGCAGTTCAGAGGATGAAGCTGATTACTGTCAATATCAAGTGACTCTCTCATCGATGAATTTTCCGATGTATTCAATGGAGAAGGAAAGTTGGAAGGTGAACTCACTCTGCAGATAGATCCTAAAGTCTCTGCGGTGAAGATTCCTTTGCGGAAAACTCCATTAGCAATCAAGCCAAAGCTCAAGGCCGAACTGAACCGTCTCGAGAAGCTAGGAGTTATACAGAAAGTTGATGCACCGAGTGAATGGATTTCATCTATGGTAGTGGGCATGAAAAGTAATGGACGTCTTCATGTCTGTTTAGATCCACAGCCTCTCAACAAAGCGTTGAAAAGAAATCACTATTCGATGTCAACTATTGATGATGTGTTGCCAGAACTTTCAAATGCCAAGCTGTTTACAGTGGTGGATGTCAAGAATGGATTTTGGCATGTTTCCCTGGATGATAAAAGCAGCTATCTAACCACATTTGATACCCCATGGGGAAGGTTTAGATGGAATCGAATGCCCTTTGGTATCTCACCTGCCCCAGAAGAATTTCAAAGAAGACTCGACGAAGCATTGGAAGGGCTTCATGGTGCTATGGCAATACATGATGATATCATCATCTATGGATCTGGCAGCAATATGGAGGAAGCAACACGAGATCATGACTCAAATCTCACCCCTATAAAAAAAAATTTCCTGAAAGTTGCTTCCGCAGCTTTGCCAAAGCATCTTCACTGCATCTCCAAACTGCCTCCATACCATCTCTGGAGGTTTTTGGGGCAAAATTTTACCATCTCCGCTAGCGGAAGCATTTTGGTGAAGGTGAAAAAGTATCTGGGAAGATGCATCCACAGCTTCGCCACAAGCTCTAGGGCAATAAAAAGTTGTGATGAAGCTGTAACAGCATCATTGTCCCTCTAAGGATACTGTGAAAGCATCTCCACAAGTTTCCATGGGATAATGAGGTAAGTGGAGATGCTGTGGAAGTATCCCTATAACTATAAAGTAATAAAACCCACACAGCAGCATGTAGGTTATGTAATCAGGGTTGAGGGTCATTCTCTGGGATAGTACATATGATTAGCAAGCCAAGTGGAGATGCTGTGGAAGTATCTCCAATGACCATAAAGTAATAAAACCTTCACAGCAGCATGTGGGTTATGTAATCAGGGATGGGGCTCCCTGATAAGCAGGCCGCATGAAGAAGCTTAGAAAGTGAATTAAATAACCAGGTGTGGGTGCTTTTTTTAAATAATGTGTTGCCTACCTGTGATTAAAAATAGATAATAATATAATATATAATAAAAATATAGTTGATATTTAGCAATAAAGGATAATGTGTTATTTCCCCCTTTGTAACTAACAATTATTGTTATTGTTGGAAAATATTTCTCATATTTTTTCTTTTCTGTTATTCAGTTTACTAGCCATTTATAAAATTCACTTGGATTAAATAACCAGGTATTTGAGCTTTTAAAGATGGACTATAACATCTGTGGTTGGAAATGACAAAAAAAAGATGAAAAGTAATTCAAACTTTATTCCATAAAAACATATCCACAAACGATTTCAAAAGTTCAAATAGTATGTTATGATATTGATTCATGGTTACAGAGGTTAAAATATTAATTCAGAAAAGGTATTTTTATTATATAACGTTTTAAGAAGTTGAAGACGTTCAGAAGCAAGATTTGCTATATTGTCTTCAAATACACAAAAAAAATTGAATACAGATGAATTTGTCATTCACAATTTTATTTATTTGATTTAAGTCTGCAAATTTAACATATAAACAATCATTCCTAAAACATGTCTGGTTTTTAACAAATTCATTTGCCTGGTTAAATGATTTATACTGATAAACAAATTCTATAGGTTAGGTGACATCGTTAAGATAAAAATCTATTGGTTACAGTGATGGAGATGGGTGGAGCCTTTATTATAGAAAATGGCCAATGAAATAAGGTGATAATAGGTATCCATTGTCTATAACAGTTGTGTTGCTTTGACAGCTGAATCAATTTGTTGGTCATTAAGCTGTTAACAAGTTTGTTTGTTTAGTAAGGGACATCAGTAACCTAATTAAATGTTATTCAAATTGTGTTTCCAGTTGAATTCAGAGTAAATACCTTGTACGTAACCTATGAGTTCTCAAAATTATTCACAATTAACATTTTAACGAGTTTAGTTGCTTATTAGTCATTTGACCTAACAGTGCCTTTATACATATCGATCACTCAATTAGGTGTTATTTCAAATTGGAGACCAAAATTGGTATTGGATGTCTTGCTAACCAAGTTGAAACACCAATCAATCTCAATAACTTATAATAAACTTTGAAAAAATAATTTATTTGAATTCCTTAAGTTTATTAGTTGATTGACTTTGACAATTATTTTGGAAAAGGAAATTAGGAGATATGATTATTTAACTGAATATTCTATGGCCAGAAATTTTTTATTGTTTGAATTTAATAGCCTGTTCGTCTATGTATCTTAAAGAACGCAATTGTTTTAAAATTGTTTCATATTATTTAATTTTTCTAAAATATTATTATTAAGTAATTGTTTCCAGGTGTTGGAAGAAGTCATTTTCTCCATACATTTCTAAATGCTTTTCAATTCTCTTTCATTTCAAATAATCTCATTATGAATTTGTACAAATAATCTACATCAATCATATAAAGGGAATATATCTCTTGCTTTTATAGATGACTGTACGCCTTCAAAACATATAAGTTGAAAAATTCCCCTGAAACTAAATTCTTGTTTTAATTCTTATCACATATCAGATAAGTTGCAAATAAACTAGTTCAATAATAAGTTCAATGTTGTTAAAAAATATCTAAGCTTTTATGATTATACATTTTCTGAATTTAATGGATATTTATGAATTCATCCATCTATTGTATTCATTTCATCATTTCAAGCTAAGAATATAAATTTTGATCAAAATCCTTGACTCAAATTTATATCCATTACTCATTTCTTAAGAAGTTGTTGCCAAGAAATACCTTGGGTTTTTTTAAGACACCACTTCTAAATGCCATTCAATGACTTGACTCTTCTCTTTGGAAAAGATCACAGTTTAAGGTTCTTTACACCATTCAATACCTTCTGCCTCACACCTGATGAGGCTGGACATTATTATCCAATCAGAATCTCTGCAGTCTTAACCCCTTTGACTGACAGCAAGACCCAACTTCCTGCCTGACCTGTCACTAACGAGGAGCAATGGCCGCCATTAGGAAAAACAACTGATTCTTGATTATTAAAATCACAGTTGCCAACAGCACAGAAGGCATATCTACAGTTGCAAAAACCAAAGTAAGTAGACCATTACTGCTACATACACAGTATAACATTTTAACCTTATTGCTCTTCCTTGTTTCATGAAAGAGCTGATAAAAAATCCTTGAAATGTTGGCTTCACAGTCAAAATGAAAAAAATTTCAAGTCCATTCCCTTATATAGAATATGTAATAAAGTTACTTATTGTTGACAAGTTAAGTTGTGTTTTATTAACACTGATTTGTAAAAGTGATATTTGGTTCCTTTTCTTTGACAATATTAAGCAAAGATGGCATTGTTTACATAGGTGTGCACTGAACCATGACTGCTGGGAGAGGAGGGAGTGGACAAGCCATTACATAACAGGAAAGAGCTGGCACTGTAAGTATGTTCACCTAATTCTTCAATAAACATGCAGTGTATTTCTCAACTGGTTAGATTAGGAATCGCATCAGAGGGTTCACTCCAATTTACCAATAGATAGTCTTGATTAATTGTAATTTCTTTTCTTGAAAACCCAGACAGGCTGATTGTCTAATATATGGTGTTGGAGGACTTGATACTATTTGCCATTTAACCTGAAATTGATAGTTGGAATTTGAAATCAATAATTGTTAGACAATTAAGTTGTTCCCAGTTTTAAGTTTGATCACATGAATTTTCATTTGTTTTCATTTCATAACATGTGATTAGCATTACATAATTTGCATGTATTTATTTGAATATCAAATTCATTTGATAAAAATTACACTCATAAATGTTAGTATTGCTGAACCTAAATGTATGTTAATATTTGTAATACAGGATTATTATACAAATTGTTAGAGCACTTTATACTTATTCCTGCTATTGAACTTGAAAAATGTTTTAAGATAGGAAAAAGTTGTCGGTGAACATTTTGGATTTTCTGTAACTTTTAAAGTTTTTACCAACTTTTGGAACAATTGTGAAACAATTACTTTATATTTATATAATTTCAAGTATGGCTTTCCTTAAGATGACTGTATATGATAAATGCTATTCTTTTGATATCATCATCATTATTGGTTATTTGTACATGTATTGAAAGTTGCAAACACACATACATGGACACCTTTTGGCCTCACAGGATGTTATGTTTATTCCAGATGAGAACTAATAAACCAATGTTTGAAAGATTTTTAAAGCCTGATTGATAATTCTGCTGCTTTTTTTATACAGGCAGACAGATTTAGTTTACTTCAGTGTCACAAATTAAACTAGTACATCAATAAAACATGTTATAGTATTACTTGAGTTTGTTTAACAACCACCCATTGTTTGGCATATGAGACATTATTAAAAACAATACAACATACATACTTTATACTAGGGAATGAATAGAGGTAATGAAAATTAGAAACTGTTTACAAGAAACAAGTTTAATCATATAACATTTTTAAAACATTGCTGTTACTAGTTTTGTGCTTAAGTGTTTGCTCGTTTATTTCTTAAGGTGTTCAGTGAACCAGAGAATACACAAAGCTGGCAAGATGAAGATTCACAGGGGGATTAAGAGACAGTGTCTTCACAGTAAGTACATTGAATTGTTACATAAACAAACAGATTGATAAGTGACTTCTGATCAGTTGATTTACTGATTGGAGCCATATATCAATTTATTTGTTAATTGCTTGATCTAATTGATTTCTATGTTAGGGATAAGAGCACAGTTATCCAATTTGAGATTGCCATCTGAGATCTTTTTACACTGTTTGGTGTCTTTCTGTTTGTAACAAGCATTATATTCTGTTTCAGAATGAAGACCAGTCAACTAGTCATCAGATGTCAACACAGTGAAAAGGATTTTTTGGATTTTTTTAGGATTGTTTATTTACTTTTTTAATGAAAAAATAATTATATGCAATTTTCATACATATATATAATTTTGTTAATAATATTTTAGCATTGTTAAAAGTTTTCAACTAAAATAAGTGATTTCTTGTAATTAAATTGCTGTGATGAATATTCCAATAGTCTATCTCGTAATTGTTCATTTATCAGTGATTTCATTCTTGATAAATTTGTGTGTATAGTCTTACAATTAAATCTATAAATATTGTCCATGAAATTGCCACAAAGAAAGATTTTGATATTACATTCTATTAAAACGTTTTAATGATTGTGTGATTCTTTTGTCATTGTTTGAAGGCATGCTTTTAGCTTCAATGCTGGTACTATTTTTTTACTGGGATGTAATATTGCAGAAGCTTCTGAACGAACTTCAACAGCTGCTTTAGAAGCTTCTGCCAATTTGCGGTACGTGGAATATCAGTAAAAGCATAGTCAGAATCATAATTCATGACGGGATGCATGTGCATACTTGTTAGAGGCATTGGTGGGTGTCAACATTAATGACACTAGGGAGTATACACAAAAATCTAGCGAGAATGCAGACATCCCGTCCTGAAGGTTGTATCAGCATGCTCGTTAAAAGCAGTGGCTGCTGTAAACTTTTACGACCTTCAGGATGCATCCACATAGTCTCTAGAGGCACTGGTTGCCGTAAACTTTTACGACCTAATTACCCCTTCAAGATGCATCCACATAGTCTCTAGAGGCACTGGTTGCAGTAAACTTTTACGACCTAATTACCCCTTCAAGATGCATCCACATAGTCTCTAGAGGAACTGGTTGCAGTAAACTTTTACGACCTAATTACCCCTTCAAGATGCATCCACATAGTCTCTAGAGGCACTGGTTGCAGTAAACTTTTACGACCTAATTACCCCTTCAAGATGCATCCACATAGTCTCTAGAGGAACTGGTTGCAGTAAACTTTTACGACCTAATTACCCCTTCAAGATGCATCCACAGAGTCTCCAGAGGCACTGGTTGATGTAAACTTTTACGACATAATTACACCTTCAAGGATGCTTCCACAGAGTCTCTAGAGGGACTGGTTGATGTAAACTTTTACGACCTAATTACATCTTCAAGGATGCTTCCACACAGTCTCTAGAGGCACCGGTTCCTGTAAACTTTTATGGCTACAATCACTTTCTGGAGATGCATCCACACCATCGCCACAGGCCTGTACACTTTACGACTTTTCTGGTGAAGGTGGAAATGTACTTGCGGATGCACTTGTGGCGATGGTAAAATTTTGCTTGCTGAGATGCTGTGAATGCATCTTGAGAGGGAAATTTTTTTTATAGGGGCAGGGCTCTCTTTCAAAGATGTCGACTGAAAGGCATTAAACTGAACTTCCAGAAGATGAAACTCAGAAGAACTGAAGTCAACTATCTAGGTCATGTCATATCATCAGATGGTCTGAAGGTTGATCCCTCAAAGGTTGAAGCAATCATGAAAATGCCAAATCCAACAGACAAGCAAGGTATAGGTCTTTTGGGACTCACCAACTTTGTGCAGAGGTTTGCTCCACAACTGTCCGATGCAACTGCACCTTTCAGAGAATTGCTCAAATCAGATGTTGTCTTTCGCTGGAATGATGAGATCCACACAGCAGCGTTCAATGAAGTTAAGAGAATTCTGTCTATGCAGCCAGTTCTGAAGTACTTCAACCCAGAAGCTGATACTGTGTTACAGTGTGATGCATCAGAGAAAGGCCTAGGAGCATGTCTAATGCAGAATGATCATCCAATCATGTATGCATTGCGAGCACTTACAGAGACAGAAACCAACTATGCACAAATAGAGAAAGAACTTCTTGCCATTGTTTTTGGCATGGAAAAGTTTGACAGATATGTGTATGGACGAAATGTGAAAATTGAATCAGATCACAAGCCATTAGAGACCATCTTGAAGAAAAGTCTTCTCAACGCTCCAAAGCGCTTGCAAAGAATGATGCTTCGCCTACAAAGTATGATTTTGAAGTGACCTACAAGAAGGGGACGTTAATGGTTATGGCAGATACCCTGAGTTGCGCCTTTTTACCTCAAAAGTCAAACAAGCAACATGAAGATGCTCAGAGTATCATATTGGTAGACGATCGATCTCCAGCTGAAGTTGATGTGGAATCAATCAACATGGTGACCTATGTTCCAATATCTTCAGAAACATTCTCTCAAGTCTCTCAAGCCTCAACTGAAGATTCAGAGATTATCGCAGTGACTGGATGGCCGGACAGCAGATCCGCTCTATCAACTGTTGTACAGCCGTACTTCAACTACAGAGATGAACTGTCAGTCCAGAACGGTGTAGTCTTTAAAGGTGAACATGTTGTGATTCCAAAAGCTGAACGTCAGAATATTATGGCCAAACTACACTCAAATCATGGTGGAGTTCAGAGTTCTCTCAGAAGAGCCAGAGAAGCTGTCTTCTGGCCAAATATGAACAGAGACCTTATTGAATTCATCAGCAGATGTGAAATCTGTGCTTGCTACAATGATGAGCAACAGAAGGAACCACTGAAAAGCCATTGTCCTCCAAACCCTCCGTGGGAGAAAGTAGGTGTAGACCTCTTTGATTTCGAGGGAAAGAATTTCCTGTTAACCACAGACTATTACTCAGACTTCTTCGAAGTAGATCGACTCCATGACAAGACTGCAAAGACTGTCATCAAGAAGCTAAAACAGCATTTTGCCAGGCATGGTATTCCTGTTCAAGTCATGTCTGACAACGGACCACCTTTCGGCTGTAAAACCTTTGCAACATTTGCAAAATCCTTTGAGTTCCAGCACAGAACAAGCTCTCCTAGATACCCCCAGTGCAATGGTAAAGTTGAGAACTCAGTGAAAGTGGTCAAGAGACTCATGATCAAAGTAAAGAAAGCTGGTACAGATCCCTATTTGGCATTGCTCGACTGGCGCAATACGCCTTCAGAACAGATGGGAAGTTCTCCAGTTCAACGTCTCGGTATGCTGACCCTCAAGGAGTTATCTCCCTTGCACTGTACTTCAATCTAACGGTATTAAACATGTCCGACTACACACAAACGTCTCTGTCATAAGTATGCCATTATCGAGCTAGACAGAACGTTACATTCCATAGCGGTAAAATGTTAACAATTTGATTTGGGGCCCAGACTTGTGAAAAATTTATTGTATTGACAGATAAGAATCATCATACGATTTGCCCACTGACACGATAACATGTCAATCTTGACCGAATCATCGCTGCTATCATCTAACTAAAACTAATCCAGTGTTGTCATTTGTCAAAGATTCAATCTAGTTAAAACTAGATGTATTGATCAGCCTATACAAGACGGGTTTCTTTTGCATCTTGATGACGGGTTTCTTTTGCATCTTGGTTCATGTCACATCCTGACGTTTACCCTACGTTTGTCTATATTCATCCTTTAAAACTTATTTTGTCATTGTTTGACCAAATTTGTTGATTTGCTTTTGCAGAAATTACCAAATAAACAACTAAAAAATATTCCGTCAACATTATCAGCACAGAATTTATGCTGTCATCATATTTTTCATGGTAACATTCGGATTTTGTAATCAAGGTGCAAAGAAAGGCAAAACAATCGCATTGACCCGGGATTTGAAGAGCTGGGCCAGCACTTTTTTGATTGGCTGATGTTCGCGCCTGCTCGACACTGAATAGACCTGTAATTCGCTAGATGTAATAACGGACTTCGGGATGCATTATATTACAGCTAGTTTTAACTAGATTGGTCAAAGATTGCGGATACAAATAAGAAGAGTTCATATCCCAATTACAAAAATACATTAAACAATACCTAATGTAAGACAGTTGCGGCTTCATGCCACATCAATCGTGTTTATTTTGTATAATCTTTTAGGCCTCGGATTCCCGTGAGTGTGTCAGCCCTAAGATAATAGATGACTATCTTTTGTAACTCTTGGATTCCTGTCGATGATTTTTAGGGTTAGTTTGTCTAGTGTAAGGTTTAATAAATAATTGCAGTTGAAAGTTACTAGTGTCTGGCATAGTGCAATACCTCCATCTTCTATTGTCCAATGTAATGTAATAAATCATCTGTATTATATTTTACAGACCCCGTCCTCGCATCCTGCATGCAAAACGGCCAGCGATGTCTTTGAAATGAATCATGCGCTGAAGCATTTTCTAACAAAAGCCATCAAGGAACTGAGACTAAGTTATTTGCAGTTGCTTTTACATCGCTGAAATCTGATTTCTTATGTACGAGGTGTCGGATTCTTAACAAGGGCCATTTGAACCGTAATCAAATTCGTGATCCAGAGTTTAAAATTATATCATGAATAAATTAATGTCATACCTGTCCCACTTTCTTGATTTTCTTAAATTTCATATAACTTTAATGGATTAAAAAAACATGTTATTTTGATAGTATTACATTCCAAATCATATTTTATCCATAATTCTAAGGTCGCGGTGGTCGATTCTTGCTTTACTCTGAGCGCATGAGCTCTCTGCCTGAAAAAGACAAGAATTTGAACTTGAAGTGATTCCAAATGTAACAATGTTAGATAAACTGATTTAATTGCAGTAAACATAAACAAATAGAGGCATGTAATTCAACATATTGTGCCTAAGTGAGAGTTTATAAACACGATAAATCCGAAATCCGTCACAGATCTGGATAACATGGCATTTGTTAGGCATAGTTTTAAAATCCGCCACAGATTTGAGGCCTGCCATGGATTTGAGTCTTACATATATACATATTTTTTTTAAATAGAGCAATGGGCCCTGAAGCTCATCAACTTTGTATGGTTTGATGTTGAAGACTGTTTTCCACATAGTTCTCCAGGTGAAATACAAAATCAGGAAAACAAGCAGCTGAGGTGAGGTGAGGTGAGTTGGTGTTTAACGCTGCTTTCAAGATTATTTCACTTATATCGTGGCTGCTAGTATTATTGCAGGGGGAAAGCCCCCAACACCATTTGGGCTATGGGTTGCGGTGAAACCTGCGAGCATCGGCTGGAACTAGCGAACCATGGGTGGTACTTCGCTGAATTTCAGTGTAGCATTGCACCCAAACCTGACTGCGTGTAGAACAGTTCTCTACTGCAGACAAAGTTGCCGAGCCCCTGGCGGGATTCGAACCACGGACCTCCTGATCCGAAGCCGAACGCGCTCACCACTGCGCTATCCCGCCCCCACACGCAGCTGACATGGTCAAGCTATGGTTGAGCCAGACAGGACTCAAAACTGTTTTCTAACACCCAACACTTCAAGCTTTTACCAAAATATTTTCAAAATTGTTAATCATGACACACCTTCATGAAATTATGCATGTTCATACCAAATTTGATCAAAATTAGATAAGTTTAGAAGTTATAAGCCTGACAGGACTTGTTAATAATTTTCTTACAAATTTACCACTTTTCTTATTTTCAAATAGTTTATCATGACACATCATTACATATATCTGATATTGCATGACATATTTTAATTAAAATAGTTGATAAGTTAAAAAGTAATGATTTGTAATGGACGGACGGATGGTTCCCAATTGTGGTGTAAATTCTCTTTTAGTTATCACAATGATAAGACAATAAAAAAATTATGATAATATATCTTGATATTTTTTCAGCAATGTCACAGTCTCTCAGATTTTGTGATTACCATTCATGTAATAGTTTTGACTTGTTGGTAGCTAAGAAATAACAATACTTTTTATGTCCTATCTATACTTCCTTCATAAACTGAAGAGAATCGGGATTCGTATTGTATCACAGCCATGGTATTGTGACGATAATCGTCTCGCAGGTTCCTGGCAATACTTCCATGATATATCATCTCGCCTGATAAAACTAGAATAGGGATGCATCGTATCGGCACTACAGCCACAATACACAGGTCTAGTTCCAATCAAAATACCCCCGCAACTTCGTTCAAGCGGGGATTAAAACTGTTCAGTGTCACTGCATGAGTTCAAGACTTAAATCAGAGTATGTTGACAAAAAATTTGAAAACTGCAAATAATCTATCTCCTTGAAATATCTGTACAAAATTTTTCACAAATTGTTTTGACCTCAAATAAGCCGAGAAATCAAACTAATTAGTAAAGGTGTTTCCCCTGTGTCTATAAATAGATTGACTTTTGCATTTTCGAACGCAAAACAATGTGGCCGTAGTCAGCTGGCATACTACAAACAAAGATAACCACATGGGGATGGGACAGCAAAGCGGGATGTGAACCAGAACAGGAGCACGTTGGTTGACAAATGCCAAGTCGCAAACGGTGAAACACATTTATGATATATAATGTAAAAGTCAAACATCCTTGGGACACGGATATTTTTAATTTGCCCATGTACTGTGAATATGTCTGATATTGAGTCAACAAGAAAATTATTCCTTGTGTCAGTTCAGGCCATCTTTTTGTGCAAATATGATTAAAACTAAATTGTGTAAAGATTAAACTTAAAGTCATAGTCTCATTTTTGCAAGGCAAATTGTAATAAATGCCGGACAAATAGTTCACCACTCACAGAAATCTTTCCCCTGACGTTTGCAACAATTTTCAGAACTCTGCAGGCATTCTAGCCCTCAATAATGAAGTTCAAACTACCCTACCCTACCCGAATATTATGTTTTTTGTGAGCGTTAGTCCTTACCACGTCATTTCGCTAAGGCCGTGACAAAGAATACATAACATTTCCCAGCTGAATATCCAATGAAAATAGCTAATAGCTTACGCCTTTTCAAATACAGAAATAACAAAAAGGTGGTAAACTCAGTGAAGAATGCGTCTGTCATAAGTATCGGCGCTGCGATGACTAGATTTCCGGTGTTTCGTACTTGTGATGGGATTGCACTTGATTCAGTAACTCATCGGTCTGAAACGGCATACGCCAATACGCTGCTCCATCCAAAACTGTAAAACGGGCATAAAAATGAAAATCTTTGCAAATGCGACAGGAAATATTTGTGTTAGTGATCAGATTTTGTTCGTGAAGAATAATTAGTTCAGTTTAGATGCCTTACAAAAATGAGACTATGACTTTAAAAGGGGGGAGGGGGAATAGAACAGGGCTAAGTCTATTCTTTGATACCATATGGAACTATTCTGAGCCATACATTCCCATTTATTTCATTCACATGTTTCCTCTACGTCATTGTGGGTTATAACAATACCACAATGCATCACTTATATCTCTTGACATCACAATATAGACAATATGGAGGACTGAAGCTTCTGCAACAATACCTACACAACAAAATACACTTTATACAGGCACATAAGGAGTGCACAATAGCCTCTTATGTCTGAATTGTAATCAGTGAGGTAAAAAAGAGAAAGGATGACTTCATTAAACATATATAATCTCATAAAGCCACATCCTTGATAACTGCCCATGGATAGTCTTCTGCCCGCAGAACATGAATGACATCCCATCCATGTTACCAGACAGAGGGGGCCGGCAGTAAGGGGCCATCCTTGTAGTGAACTTAGGGATATCCCAGATAACAGATATAATGAACTTGAAAGCATTTTGGAGGAACTTAATGAACTGTACCCGGGTACGTCGCACCAAGACATGATCAATTGAAGCATCATCTTATCAGAACCTTTAACAGAACAACAATTTCCTTAAAAGTTTTAATAATTACATACCATCGTGATAAAGTAGAACTCAATTTGGAATAAGAAAGCTGCATCTGCAGTGAGGCTGAAGATTAATCATCATAACTACACTTCGTAATCGTCCGAGGTGACTGAATCAATAGACTACTACTGTAGCTTGTCAGATCCAAGGGCAAATGTTGACAATGCAATGGCAACAGGAATAGACATCACCCAATTCTACATTATGTGTGTAAAGAAACACACATGAATCGATATGACTTCTATAGTATAATCATAATAAATGCGAGACTCAATAGCTTCTCGCAGTGTTTTAAGGGAAATCTATTTTACTAAGAAAGGAAAACAATACATCAATACCACTCTAGATTTTGTTAATTGTAGATAAATTGTGTTACCTTGCCAATTCTCTTTAGGAAAGCTTTTCAAACCTTAAACCGAGCTTTTTCAACGCCTACCTTCGCCATGTCACAGATGGGAGGTAACTCTGTTTTTTCTGTACTCGAGATAAGCTGAAACTCACTGTTTTCAGGACTGGACTGAGTGTTCGAATACGGTTTGCTGAAAATTGTTGATATTGTCTATCCCATTTCCACACATTTTCCGAATATGAGTGTTCGCTGTACCACATGGACAGGCACTACAGTACAGAAGAGTTATTCATAAATTAAATAGAGCTGATAAGGGATTTAATTGTGGGCCTACGTTATTATTTATTTATAGATTATAGTCACGCCAAACGCAAATTTATGGAATCTCTGCCACGTTATCAACCCTAGCGTGTTCGTTAACTTCTATAATTAGGCCTATCGAAAGATTATCCAGGGTGGGTTCCTCGAAACTCAAAAATAAAATGAACCAGAGTTATTCATAGTATCAGTGGTAGGGCATTTGGTTGCAGCGAGGCCCCTGAGGGTGGAGTATTGGTGATTTTTGCGACACAGTCCTTGTGATATGTACATGTAACAGAATCTTTGACATTTGTCACAGAGTCTTTGCAGGGAGTTTGCATTGAGATATATTTTGAAATGATGAAACGCTAATTATAGCTTGAATTAGCCTACTGGAATCCTGAATTATAACTTTCAATATCAAAGCATATGATGGTTTTTAAAAACATATTTTAATATATTTATTTGACTGGCAAATGTTAGGCGTAGCTACAGGTGTATCTTACATTGTAATTAAAGCAAAACTTTACCATAAATATGAGTTAATCGTTAACAATGATAACATATAACTTTGGAAAAATGTGAGTGAATGTTTTACAGGAAATCCATACAAATTTGTCTCAATGCTCTTTCTTAACCTTAAAAACAAATATCTAAAGGCTCGATTCGAGGAGAGACGTAGCAGTACTGTGAGGAGTTTGGCAAGGAGTATGTCATGTAATATCCAGTCATCCGACTGAACAAGTGCATTCATCAATTCCTGTTAAAGTTTGAAAATGAGATGAGGTACAAAAAGATATAACCTTTTAGTTTTTTGGCAATGTAATACATTACCATCTTATACCAAGACACACCATCTTCTTATTTCACACACTTCCTTAATTACCCCAAGAGATATACAGGTATGTCAAAGCAGGTTCGAATGTGGCCGCTGATTGACGTTACACAACACTCACTTGTATTTATAGTCCTTGTATGATAATCTCTCACCTTGCCATGCGGCAAGCTCTGAAATTCTACAGCAAAGATCATCACAGTGAAAAGCTACCCTTTTCATACTGAAAATATTTGTTAGTGTCGCTTGAATACCACAGCCATTACGTGGCCTAAATACCAGAGAATATGCAAAATTTAGTATGTCCCTAAAAATGATTGACAAGATATTTTGTGTGAAAAATAAATACATGTGGTAAACAAAATCTTAGAAACAGGCCTAGGTGAGTTATTAAATATATTTTAGCTTCTTTGTTCAGAAACATATGTTTTATATTAGTGATATTATTTTGTTTTCAAATTATGTTAGAAAATTAGGTCAGTTGTAATTGTTGCAATAATGAAACTAAATTTGAATAAAATCTTATTATTTGTTTTCTCAAGGAATAAATCTGTAGACAATTCTTTGTAGAATTCAATCTTTAATAACAAAAACTGTTATTTGATTGTGTTGAATAAGGAATATTAAATCAGTCCGCTTCAATGAGCCAGAGTCTTTCTAATTCACGTTTCTGCCTGAAAAAAAAACCTATTCATTTTATTGTTGCAAAAACCAAAACAGAACAATTGTAAATGTTCAAGTTGCTATCAAACTCTGGAGACACGGCCACTGCCAACAATTAGCGATGATGCAATCGTATCTACATCAAATGTCTTTCAAAATCATCTGTATTTTCAAAATATGCGTTCTAAAGGAATGTTGTAGTTGTTTTTACATCGGGACTTACGAAAAGACAACCCGGAAGTAAATATACACAGCTGGATAAAACACGTGTTCGAAACGTTGTAAATACGACAGATAACTTAAAAGGATTTCTTGTTCCGATTTAACACCTTTTTAGGAGCTCTTAAGATGATATTTAAGTGAAGTGACATTTAATGAAAAATATTTATTAGATATAAAAAAAAGAATGACGAAAAAAGTATGGTATACATATGGCACAAGGGGATTCTTTTTGTATTAAATGCATGCGGAATAGATGGAAATTTATTCGAAATGGTTTGAGAGTTTATTGCAAAATAGAATGTAACGAGAAAAAATAATGGAAATAAATCGGCATTTCTATAACTGCCAGAGTTCTTCAATGATCAGTCCTCGGACCACTTCCCTTCTTCATGATTTCATGAACTAATTTTTAATGGAATGGAAAGTAATTTTCATCTATTTGCAGACGACACCTCACTTTATGTAATTATTGACGAACTACATGTATACAAGAGAGCATTATCTTTAAACGCAGATTAGATAGCATATCTAAGTGGGCCGCAACCTGACAAGTCAAATTTAATCAAGAAAGACTAAAACGATTCAATTCGCTCGCAAAACTGTACTAAGGCCTCCTCTAAGAATGAATGGTATAGCTACAAACGAAGCACAAACTCATAACACTTGGGTATAACTTTCAACAAACTCTCCTTTAATATTCGTATATTGGTGAAATGGTATAGAAGATTAGTCCCAAGGTTATTTGTTTTCGTAGTTTCAAATATAGGCTGTCACGCAAGACTCTTAAGTTAATCTACAAAACGTTCATCTTGCCTTTTTTCGATTATTGAAACCATCTTAGGGCTAATTGTGCGAATGAACAATCATTGCAAAAGCGAATTTGGCCCCTGATCATAACATATACATTTTTTAAATATAAACAGGATGGCGAGTATGTACTGAAAGAGAATTAGCTACATCAGGTTTTAAATGCTTCAAACCAGTACATGGTTAAAATTTCATTTCTTTTTCGTTTCTAGTTAGCTTAAATGATATTAATTTATAAAAATATGGATTGATGATGTAATACATTAAGAAAAGTGATTGCGTAGTTTTGTTTATTTTTGGCAAGCAAGTATAAAGTGGAATTCGTCCTCCTCAATAAGACTACCAATCTAATTTAAATCAGCTCGAACATTTTACCTCGTGCCTCGCTGCGTTTCTTGATCTGACCACGGCTCCATAAAAGCGGTGTTAGACGGTCTTGACCGTGACCTTTCACCTTCAATCAATCTAACCAATCACAAGTCCGCGTACATATCTGATCATGAAAGATTGCGGAAAGTCGCAAGAAAGGGATGCTCTAAGAAATGTTTCGCCAAATGTTTTAATAGAAAGAATACAATATGAACAGCATTGTTGTTGCAACTGAAATCTATCATTTTAAATTGTACGATAAGCTTTTTTACTGAAAAAATAATTGTCGCTTTTTCGATACACACCAGTGGCGGATCCAGGAATGAAAGCGAAAGAACTAGAAGGGTCGGGGAGGGCACCCTCGGTGATCATCAATTTTACTGTCCATAATCAAACGGGGGGAGGGGGCGGGGGATCTGAGTTCGAAATATGTAACTGTATGTCATTCATCAAATGCAACAGCAAATGTTTCTATTACTACAGTTGCCTTTTTTATCTGCCCCCTTTCAGAATAATACTTACTTTGAAATTTAAAAATAGAAATTAATTCCTCGAAACCCCTTGACAAAATGATTATCGACCTAATTTTGTGGATAGATGCTTTGTAGACCTATTCAATAATGTGTCGTAGTTTTGTTATGGTAAATTTCTTCACTATAGGCCAACATTTCTGAAAAATGCTTTTTAACGAAGAAAATGACAAATCAAACGCAAATATTGTCACGATAACAAATCTGCCTCACTATCTTCCCCGGGGTCGCAGACATAGGTAAATTTCTGACCAAATATGAGCGTATTTGTCATGCTGTAAACAAACACACGATCATTTTGCATTCATCCAAGCTCGGCTTTTCTCGGTTACATTAAGAAAAAGCTCGAATCCCGAGATACAAAGGTTAGGTGTGATGTTTTGAATGTCAATACAAAAAGTTGCCAATGTCTTTCTTTGCTCATTGGCTGACACAGTCTGGCGGTCAAGGCCGTCTGACACGGCTCTTATAGAGCAGTGGTCAGATCAAGAAACGCAGCAAGGTACGAGGGAAAAGTTTCGATCTGATTTCAGTGAGCTTGTAAGACTACAGAATCGTAACGGCCGGGTCCTTTAGTACTTACGTATCGACCAGTTTCTATGTGGAGCAAATGGGATGATAACCCTCAGCTCAAAGTAGAGCATAGTAACTGTTTTGTAACAATACTAGACCAGTTATTGGGAAATATGTAGTAGAAAGGGGAAAATAGTCATTCTGACATAGAGCTTTTCTGTGGTCATTTGGCAGTTTCCTCAAGTATTCCCCGATTTAAAAAATTGCCGTATATTCTTTGTACAAGTAGATTCTAGAGTGACAAAAAGTTTGACCGCCATCGTGTGATGTAATTATCTGCTGGTCTTCTTCTACATATTGAGATAAACTTCTCGGGGTATGTATCCAAACCGTTTTTCTCCAATTATTCTCCAATTTACCAATATGATTTTTATATCACCGTTTAGAGCACAAAAAGCATAGTCTGGTATCGTGCAGCGGTACAAGATGGACATTACGGCTAAACGAACTTGAATTAATATAACAAGTATTGCATGGCTTTTTAAGTTTTGATTGTTTGGTCACGTTACCTATTGTATACGTTCAACCGTGGAGACGTTTGATTTGAAGCGGCGCTAAAATCGACGTAGATTTAAGTTGATTGGTTGATTTGAATTTCAGAAAATCACTTTGTTGGTCTTGTTTATATAAACAGAAAATCTCTTATGTTTGCAATATGAAGATAAGTTGTTCAAAAAGTTCTGTAATCCATCATGTGTTTCACCTAATATAAACATATCGTCGGCGCATAACAGCAAGTACATTTTAATATCACCTACATGTATGCTAGTCCAGTCTTAGGCTTCGTTCTCCTCTTGTGATGCCGTTCAAGATCTTCGATAAAGAATGAATAGTGGAGATAAAATTTCACCTAGTCTAAGTCCTAAGTTGTAATTAAGTTTTGGACTTAGTTTGCTTGGTTTGTACCTTTACGCTTGACACAGGATTTGACACTCTAATTCATGAAGCCAAATAATCTAGTTACTTTGCCGTCGATTCTGAGCTTGTACAGTTTCAGCCATAAACCATTTCGAACTTGCAAGATGAATATTGAATCAACTGTACTATGTTCCCTTCAAATCCAAACTGCACATCTGAAATTTGGTTGTTTTCCATTTTTAAGTTCGACCTTACATTAAAAACAATTGGTAAGTAGTTTTCCGAAATCATTTAGACATGTTATTCCTAGTTATAGTCATAGTTGTCAGCAACTCTTATTTGCACTTCTTATTTGCCCGCAAGTTTATCTTCAACACAATGGTTGATAAAATCAATATCTGTGTGGATAATTTTAAAATGATGAAAACACATTCATATCCAAATCATCAGAAACATTATTACGTCGCTTTTGTCTAAAGGCTATTTTCTGCTTTATTTTATTCTGCTTGTATACTTTTCTGCAGTGTACTGGGAGATTTTTTCAACAAATTAAAATTTTTGTCATTCGTTGTCAAACCATTCATTAAAGTCTGTTCTTTGAAATTGTCCATGGTATTGTCTCAAAGTATGTTTGAAGAAATTGTCTGCAATATTTACAACTTGATGTAAAGGATTTTAGACAGTCTATACTATCTGGAGAATCTATATTATTTAAGCATCCTCTGAGTTGTAATTGGTTGTTATCACTTACCTAAACACATTTTATCCTGACAGTATGTGAGTACGGTGGGTGAAGCTGTGTTGTTGTTTTGTTCACGGTGGCTGGAACTGTTGTTTATTCTTAGATGTAGCATCTATTGTTGGACTAAGATGAGAGAATTCTCCTATAGAGAAAGAATTTACAAGAAAAAAGTTGTCCGGTTTAATTAGACAGTAATCAACAACACTTAAACCGTTGAAATGGTCGTAGGTATATTTAACTTCAACATTTATTATGTTCATGGAGGTATAAACTTAAAGACCGATGTACAACCTATGTGAATCCGCTACGCCCCAATGCCGGCGTCACTTTGCAATCTACTATTAGCAATACGCACGTCCGATGCCTTACACATAGGCCTAGTAAGCAGTCGCATACCGTGCGAGTTGACAGTTCTGTTCCTTTGAAGCACGTGGAATCTTTAGTTCTTGGAAAGCGAAATTGTTTGAAACCTTTCACGTCTATTTTACTTTTTTTAGATGTCCATGTTTTACTTAAGATAATGATAGAATTATGTTCATATATACATTTACAATAACAAAAAGTACAAAAGAAAGTATACACCAAAAGATTTTCCTATTCTGATATAAATTTATATTTTTAATGTTCTACCCGATTGTAACGAATGGAAACAATGAAAATATCTCGCTAAAACGCAACTGAGACATATATCAGTTGACTGAAAATGTTTTCCCCCAGAAATCACTATTTTTACATTTGCACATTAATTTGACACGCAGAGGGTATAAAAAACGTTGAATTCGACCACTCGTGTTACGGAAAAGCAGAAGAAAATACCACGTTTAACAGCAGCAGAGCACGAAGAGTCGTCGGAATGTCACAAATGGGGGCTTCGAACAGCCAGATTGCCTCGACATTTGGTTGCACCAGACATATGTTGTAACGTTGTGATTTGGGAAGAGTGATCTTCAGCGAGGAAAGTCGACTCAACCTGTTCCAAGCAAACGGCAGAGTGAGAGTATAAAGACGTAGGGCGTCGAGGCTGCAGTATGTGCCCATAGCGGTGGCGGCGTCATGATCTGGGGCGGGATTTGCAGCAACCAGAAGACAGATTTGGTGACAATTCGTCAGACCCTTACAGCCCAGAGATACAGGGATCAGGTGTTACAGCCTTGGGTGGTTCCATTCATACAGATGCAGCAGCAAGGGGTGATTTTTCAACAGGAAAAAAAGACCATATACCGCCAGGATCACCATGGGCTTCCTAAACCGATTAAACATCCAGGTTTTGCCTTGGCCACCATGCTTCCCTAATTTATCACCGATCGAGCATCAATGGAACCATTTCGGAAGACGACATGGATCTCAGGTCGCTATTGGCTTCCTGTGTTTCATCCTGGGGTAGTTGGTAACGTACTTCAGGAATATGTGTTCTGGAGGCTTTCCCTCCGGGATGTTGACAGCTCTGCCGTCCACCATCAGTTCGTCCGAACGGATGTACGCTTTGTTCCTGCTTTCTTGGCTTGCTTTTGGAATGGGGATAAGCCTTCTGACCCATATTGGCCAGGGGAACTTTCAGGTTTCCTGCTGTTGTTTTATCTTCTCAGTATCTTCACTAGTCATCTGCTCTGACATTATATTGGTTATTATTAGCATTCCAAGATTTATCTTGTGGCAATGGTACTTGGATAATGTTTTAAATATGTCTAACTAATATCAAAAGTGAAATATACTACTACTTTTGTTAATCCCTTTTTAGAAAACGATGGTCCTTATAAGAAATTCAACAACTGGTAGTAGCACACCATTAATTCCATTCCATTTCTCTATCTTCTTTTCATTGAAAATCGTGACATAACAATTTTTTTAAATATCAAAAATACTAGCGATAAAATTGGCCCCATTAGTATCTACCCATATCGATTGTATTGTTGAGTCATATTCTCTTTTATATAACAGCCTCTGGTGTTGGTATTTCTTTCTTTTCTACTAGATAAAGTTCTTCCAGGTAACATTCTTCCAAATCAATTTTATAAAACTATAACTTGCCATTTTTTGGTACACTCTTCAATTTTTGCTTCATTATCAATAGTTGCGGCAGCCGTTATATGATCATCTATCTAAGAAATAGAAATTGAGTTGGTGTGTATCTATCGTTGAATAATTACAAATTGATGTTGTTACACGTTTTTCGGCGATTCTGATTGGACGAGAGCTCGCAAAAACATGCAACCATTTCTCGACGAATGCAGAAAAAAAATTGCAGTTATACCTCGTGCATTTATACTTTATGACGTCACAATCTTACAGAACAAATTAAATTGACGCAACGGCTAGTTCGGTTATGACAACATCGCGTTACTTTGTTATTTTTTGCAAAATAAGAAATGTACGCATGTCATCATCTTCATAACTGAGTTGATAACCAGATAACACTTTCCTCTCCCAAAAGAAACAATTACCTTCACCAAAAACTCTTGATTTTAATTACTACGAGTCCTGAAGTTTGATAGCTCGAATCGTTTCACAAACGGTAGCCATTTTGAATGTTACGTATTATGCTAATGAGGGTTATTCCAAATATGCGGACTCGAGTTAAGACGAACTTTGATTGCATAAGCGTCAATGCTGATGAAAACGAATTTTATTTATTTCTCAATTTGAATTCCACCATGTATAGCCGTGTGTAACAAACTGCAAACTAACGTAATGTTCACTGCAATTATTCAAAATTTGTTTAAATTATTCAGAAAATATGAGTTAAGTTGAGTTGATTTTGTAATTATAAGTATTGTTTTACATTGTTTGTGCCTTTATCGATGTATAATTACAAATTGATGTTGTTACACGTTTTTCGGCGATTCTGATTCGACGAGAGCTCTCAAAAACATGCAACCATTTTTCGATGAATGCAGAACATTTTGCTGTTATACCTCGTGCATTCATACTTTATGACGTCACAATCTTACAGAACAAATTGACGCAACAGCTAGTCTGGTTATGACAACAACGCGTTACTTAGTTTTGTTTTTTTTGCAAAATAAGAAATGTACGCATGTCATCATCTTCATAACTGAGTGGATAACCAGATAATACTTTCCTCCCCAAAAAGAAACAATTACCTTTTTATATACACCTCTCCTTCTTTTGGTTTCGAATCGACAGACGCCGAGTCAGCCATGATGGACATTAGCCCCCTCAAGTTTGATCAATGGACTTGGCCAATATGACGTCATTTGTAACGTTACTGAAATGACGTAATTAACCTCGCGCATGGTTGTATCGTCAAATAAAGCACATCGTCGGTCCCATTGTTGCCATTGTTTAAATGCCGTGGGTATCTTATATAATGATATATATTGATGTATCATCAGGAAAAGGACGAATGTGACTATCTAAAACTTCTACATTGTCAATTATATAGACAATGAACAAAAGTAGTCTTTACACAGAACCCTGTGGTACGCCTGCTTCTACGAAACTAAAACTTGAGCTTCAAACGTTTATTAATACTTCTTGCGTTCTACAATCTAAGTAACTAAGTAAATCATTCTAAAAGTTCTCCTCTTATACCGTAGGCATGACGTTTATGAATGATGCCCTTTTGCTCTGATGTCCTTACCTTTGTCCACTGCACTTGAAATGAAATTATAAAACTACGGTACTTGATTAACGCTTGAGACCAGATTTAAACAACTTTTTTTTAACAACTCTTTCTATCAGGACAGAAAATATGTTTATCTCAAAAAAAGAGGAAACAATCAAACCAACTGTAAATGATTACAAAGTCAAGGATGAAAACTCTTCAGACTTTTAAATTAATTAAATAATGATCAATTACTATGGGAAACTTTACTTTTGATAATCCGAGGTATAACGATATATTATTCTTCTACGAAGAAGAATATACAAGAAGAAAAAGAGAAATCCCTAGATAAAGAGCTAGAAAAACTTGAGGAAGATATAGACAAATCAAAAAGTCATAAAAAGACATCAATTCGATAACAAATGAACTTAATGATATTAATGATTTAAAAATTAAAGGAATGATGGCTAGGTCGAATGCTCAATGGATTGAAGAAGGAGAAAAACCGAGTAAATATTTCCTTTCACTCGAGTCGAGACACTTAATAGATAAAGCTATTACAGAGTTAGAAAAATCTGATAGAACAATAATATAAGATATTGAAAATATACAGCAAGAAACTAAGGCCTTCTATGAAAAACTTTACAAATCTCATGGCGTTGGCCGAAACTAACTGAGACAGAATTTCATAGTGTAGAAGGAGGACTAGCATTATCCGAATTGTCAGTAGCATTGAGGGCAATGATAAATGACGAAAGCAGAATTAAAAAATTCTTTTAGAAAGATCTCAGAACATTGTTGCTAAATTCCCTAAACTGTGGGTCTAAAAAGGTTAAACAAAACTCATTTGGATTGGTTCAATAAAGGGATCACATACAAACTTTGTAAAGAATATAACTTTGATTGGTCACAAACAGATTTCTATCTTTTAGGAATCAATTTTGATATTGATCTCGACAGCATGATTGAAACTAACTATAAGATAAAATTAAAAAACAAATAAACATTTGGTAAACACGTTCACTTGCTCCTTTTGGTAGAAGTACTATTTGAAATCCATTTTGATTTCACAGTCTTCCGAATACAACGAAACAATTACTAGAAAGCTTACAAAAATCATGTTTTAAATTCACTTGGAACGGTAAAGCTGACAAGATAAAAAGAAATGTTATGATACTAAACCCAATACTGAATGAATTACCTTATCCATATTCCATTTGGTCAGGCAGTTCAAAATAAGTTTTTAAAAAGTGGATTCCAAAATTATCCAATATGTTCTGGAGGATGTTTTTACAACTTTTTAGATATTTCTCACCCAAGGTGAATCGATAATGTTAACAGATGATAAAATAAAAAGTCAAACAATCTGGAACAATCATAATATAATTATTGATGTAAATCCGGTAGGTTACGAAAATTGGAACAATAATGGGAAAGTGTTTTGTTAATGATATTATACACAAAGAGGGTAGGTTATTGACATTTCAAGAATTTAAAGAGTAATATCAAATAAAAACTTACCTTTTGACTTTTGAAGGACTAAATGCATCAATAAAGGCATTCGCACATAAAAACAACATTCAAAAATTCGGAAAACCAATGCATAAGTCTGTCTTTCCATTTTACTATCAATTAATGAACACGCCTTCTGGAAATAATTAAGCATTTATATGACACTCTCTTTAATTCATCATTTATTAAGCTACCATGCTAATCAAAATGGGAACGTGTTCTATAGACAAATGGATAATTTTTAATATCATTCCAAACAAACGTACAAAAAGTACTGAGCTAAGGTGTTATAATACAGTATTATCCCCAACATTTTGCCGATAAAATGTCTACTATACAGAATAAAATAACCTCTTTGTTCCTTATGTAATAAAAAACTTGAGACAGTAGAACACCTCTTCTGGAAATGTGAATTCGTGAAACCAATATGGTCGGAAATAAAAAAAATGGCTCAAATCTGTGGAAGTAATAATGAGTTTTTCTTGTGACAACGTGTTGTTTGCAATATAAGGTGTTAAAAATCATGTCAATGTAATCATCCTTCTGATAAGACAAAAAATATTTAAATGTGCTCTTGGAAATTATGTGCCTCATATTGATTTTGTTAAATAAGAAATAACAAACAGAATAACACAGATTCGTCGCCACTAAGAATAGTTTGTAAGTTTAAAATATTATTGATATAATCTACAAACATCTTATTAAGGACATTATAATAAGTAATGACACGGATGTTTTCATTCTTTCAAACTTAATTCTCCCTATGGTCATTCTTCTGCCTGATGTAGAAATTAATGAAAATGCTTGTTGTTTTTGTTTGAAAATATTTCGTTCTAAAACATTTATGCTTCCTCACTTTTATTTATTAACAATCTTTAAACTTTTATTCCCATATCCATTCAAGAATGCAAATGTTACGCCATTATTTAAGAAAGGTGATCATTCTATCGTATCAAATTATCGTCCGATTTCACTTATTAGTAGTGTTGGAAAGTTGTTTGAAAGAGTTGTATTTAAACATGTTTATAATTTTTGTGTGTCAAACAATTTGTTATACAAATACCAATGTGGATTTCGGAGAGGCCACTCTACTGTACAACAACTTGTTGAAATTTATAACCAAATCTGTACATCACTTGATAAGAAAGAATATTATTGTATGGTATTTTGTGATGTATCAAAGGCCTTTGATAGAGTTTGGCACAGAGGGCTTATGTATAGATGTATGGAGTACGCGGAAAGCTGCTCAATCTGTTTTGTAGTTACATAAGCTATCGTAATCAGTCATTTTTTGTTAAAGGAGCGTTATCTACGCCTATAGTGTTGAAAGCGGGAGTACCTCTGGGATCAGTTTTAGGCCCTTTCATTTTCATTGTATATGTAAATGAGATAACTGATAAATTGTATTGTATAACTCGGCTTTTCGCTGATGATACGTCATTGGGAGCAAAAAACAATTAATGGAAAGCATTATGAATGAAAATCTAGAGCTATTGAGCAAATGGGCAAATGACTGGTTAATTTCCTACAATCCAGAGAAAACTGAAGCTGTGTTATTTACACAAGATTGCAAACATGACATTAAATTATATTTTGACGGTATTGATATGAAAACAGTAGAATTTCATAAACATTTGGGTTTAACATTCTCGTCAAATGGAAGTTGGCACCGTCATATAGAGCATAATATTATCATCAAAAAAACCTCAAAAATGATTGGAGCTTTTAGGAAATTAAATTTTCTACTTAATAGAACCTTATTATCTAAAATATATACTGTATTTATAAGGCCTACGCATGTGAAGTATGGGATGGATGTTTGATTGAACAAGCTAGCAAATTCGAAAAACTTCAACTAGAAGCAGCTCGGATAGTAACTTGTCTGCCAAGATATGCCTCTTCAAGTTCTTTGTATTATGAAACAGGGTGGGATTTACTTTCTTAGAAGAGAAGAACACGTAAATTGACATTATTTTATCAAATTCAGACAGGTCGCTCTCCACGTTTTCTCCAGGATTTACTTCCCCCTTCAGTAGGTAATCGGACAAGTGACGAGTTAAGAAACTCGAATAACTTTAGCCAACCCTGTACACGACTGAAGTACTCAACATTATCGTTTATTCCATTATCAATCAAATTATGGAATAACATTCCGTTGTCAAAAAGAAAATGTGAATCTCGTGCTTCTTTTAAATCAAATATTCATGTGGGGAAAAATTGCACCAGTGTACTACTCATATGGAATTCGGAAATTTAATGTTTCACACTCGATTGAGATACATGACGAGCTCCCTTAATTATGATTTATTTAGAATAAATGTCAGAAATGATGCATGTTGTCAATGTGGTTATGGTTATGAAAATGTTTGTCACTACTTCCTTGAATGCCCCTTGTACATTACATAAAGAGATTTTTTTTTACATCTTTAGAAAATATTGTTAGAAACAGGGTTACAATAGATATTAATCGCATTTTACATGGCAATGCAGTTCTCACTATTTATGAAAATAAGTATGTTTGCAAATGTGGACATATTTTTATCTCTCAAACTAAACGCTTTCACTGATTTCTCTAGTACATATTCCTGTCCGTCTCTTGTTGTTCAATATTGTAAGATAAATGCTGTAAATATCTGAAGAGGGCTTTTCTAAGTTGGATAACTTGTGCCCAATCTATTTCTTGAATGAATAAAATATGTTTCAATCAAAAATCCATTCAAGCTCACCCACTCTACACTACCTGACTTAATCACTTGTTAGCATGGTTAGGGAGACAAACAGTTTTTTTGTCTCACTTGTTTGTAGGCTACAACCAATCGCACAGCGATTTATGAAAGACACTGTTGCAATATTAAAACAGGATCAAATAGTTCCTCTCTAATCGGTTCGATAAAAAGGTCAAAAACGTTAAACGTGCATTTTGTCTTTGTTATTGTCATAAAATAAAAACAATATCTAGAAATAAAATTCAAATTCTCATAACGACCTGTTTCGACCGGCAATAACGCATCCCCACACCTAATCTTAGCAACCTGGGTAAAGGAGAGATGAGGTAGCTCTCACCTTGATATGCTCCTTTAAAATATCTTTAATGCCTAAGTTTTCCAAGGCCTGTGGCCAGGGAAGACGGGTATATGTAAAAAGTTATTCTAGCGACTGTTTTGGTTAAAAGACGACCCTTAATCTTTCACATACGGTTAAATGTCCCAATCCATTGTCATCTAGTAAGTCTTTAACTTTCTATTCTTCACCTTTGTCCATAAAAATACCGGTTTATTCACCCGTTATTCGTGTTAGTTCATCATGTAAACGTACTAGCCACTGCTGTCCGCTCTCTCACCATGGGGGTATCCAACCTGAATCACCATTTACATGACTATAGAGAGCTACAGCAATAACAGCACGTTATATAACAGTTACAAGGCACACTATACATGTTTTTTGCTGAGAGGAAATTATTTTTGAAATTCATCAAAATTGAAGGTATGAACTGTTGATTGACTAGTGATCAGTATCCCTGAAGTATTTGTGGATACGCTTGTGCCTTTAAAGTGACTTTGATCGCAATAATTTGACATGATCTGTGACGATCTGGATATCACTTCATCACAAAGCTACGTGAACTGTGTAATGGCGGCTGGGGTTGTCAATGTTACCGAAGTGGAAGTTCACAAGCCACCCTCGGATAATCGGCGATCATCAGAGGAGAGAAAGCGTTCGTTAACAGACGACGAAGAATCAGACACTTCTTACAATAAGAAGCTGAAAGGTAATGGTGAAGTTGACATTTCTTGCGATGATAGTCTTTCTGTCGGCCATGTCAGTGTGAGCCGGGTGGGAGGTCAGGGACAGAGCAGCACAAGTAATCACGATTTGTTACAAGCGATCAATGCCCAGACTGATTACTTTGATAAGAGAATGGCTATGATGGAAGAGAGAATGTTTGAAAACGTTAAGAAGATGATAGATGAGGAAATAAAAACTGTTCGGGTTGAAGTGAAAGAAACGATCGCAAATGTGCACAAGGAGATGACCCAGTTAAGAAATGAACATGCCGACTTGCGTAAGCATGTCGATAGCAATATCAAGAAATCCGTGACGTACGCAGACACTGTGAACTCCCCCACAATTCGCCTAAACATCGTGCTACGAAACGTGCTGCAATCTGCTAATGAAAACGTAGTAAACAAGGTGAATGGTGTGATCCGCGACGGACTCAAACTGACCGACATCAAGGTTGAATCAGCTGAGAGGAAGGAGTCCTGGGGGTCAAGGAGCCCGGGGGTCATCATAGCGAGGTGCAGAACAGTTGAAGATAAGCGATTGATTTTAGAAAACAAGAATAAACTGAAAGACAGTAAGAACTTTCGCAATGTTTATGTCAACAGTGATAAGCCTCTCCAGCAGAGAATTTTAGAGTCCAACATGCGTGTTATCGCCAACACTATGGGGGGCGGGTGTTTGCGTATGTCTGGCAGGCGTATGCAGAAAGTTGATCGACACAGTCGGAGAGAGGATCATGACGACTGGAGGTCATATCGCCAGGATCGCAGACATAGTCGTTACGACGGTAATTCGGCAGATGCAAACGTCAACACCAACCCACGTGTTCCTGTTGATCAACAAAGATCACGTGATAATGACAGCAGTTCAGCCAATAGGGAGTAGGGACGGCGTGGACGCAGACGACACGGCGGGGACAGGAGGCGGAGCAACACAGACTGGTTTAAGTATTAAGCCAGATGCGCGTTTTGGAACATTTCGTCCTGGGCAAATGATTCAACTACCGATAATCATCAGTTGCGAAAACAGTGTATAGAATCTCTAGATGTGGACATTTTGGGTGTTGCAGAGACACATCTGGTTGGTGATAACAAATTTGAACTTGACGGGTTTTCGTGGTTTGGACATAACCACACAAACCTGCACCGGAATGCTAAGAAAGGTTCTGGAGGTGTTGGATTTCTGATTAAGAATAAACTTTTAGATCTTTTTAATGTATGTGTTTCAGATATATCCTATGAAGGTATACTGTGTGTGAAACTTGCGCACAAGAATCTCACGGACTCTGTATATACGTTTTGTGTTTGTTATTTACCACCAGAACATTCAACAAGACATATAGACGCAGCTGACTTTTTTGTCACGCTACTGTCACAGATATATCAGTATCGTGATTTAAATATTGTTTGTATTTGTGGATATTTTAACAGCCGATGTGGGACCTTGTTAGATTTTATTGAAGGAGTTGATGTTTTACCTATACGGAATGTTGTTGATAATGTTGTGAATGCTCATGGACGTATGTTTATTGATTTTTTGATAAATGCTAATCTCTGTATGGTAAATGGGCGAAGTGAACATGATGATTATACTTTTGTATCTACAAGGGGTGTGTCAGTTGTGGATTACTGCCTGTGTTACTATGATAAGTTTGACACTCTTGAAGGCTTCCGTGTGACCAGGCCTTGTAAACTGGTGAATAAGCTTAATCTGGTTGGGGTGGTGGATGGCGGGGAACTATCTAAACTGGATCATTCAGTGCTATCGTGGTGTGTCGAGCTCCGTGCCCACAGCGAGACTCTTCGTGACGTCACAGGAAAGAATGAGAGTGCCCCTTGCCAGTACATCTTAAAGAGTGATTCCACTAATATCCCAAATGATTTTATGTCAGATCCTACATGTATAAAGACTATTCAAGACATAATCCAGAATTTCGAGCTATATAATGGGAAGCAAGACGATATAGATTTAGCCTTCAGTAACTTTGTACATACTGTTAAGAGGGAGATGCAAGAGAAACTGCCGTCACGTCGTGTACCAGTGAATTCATGTCGTTCTAATAAAGCAAGGCGAACTAAGAAGCCATGGTGGAATGACGAGCTAACAGCCAAGTGGGATTATATGTGTGCAGCGGAGAAAAACTGGTGTAGGTGTAACAATAATCACAAGAGAGAGCTCAAGCACATCTACATACAAAGAAGGAAAGCGTTTGACAGTCAAGTGAAGAGGTCAAAGCGTCAGCACGTGAAAGACACACTGAACAGACTAGAGGAGTTATGTGACAAGAGCAGTGGTGAGTTCTCGAAAGAAATCGGTCATATAGGGGTTTCAACGGAGAGAAAGAAGAAGATACCAATGGAAGTCACACTGGCTGATGGCACAGTTTCGACAACCACAGGTACAGTTCTTAAAACGTGGAAAGATGCCTATTCTACACTTTTAAACTGTAATACCGATGACCCAGTGATCAACCTCTCTGATGACGTCAGAACTCAGGATGACGTCACAGGTATGGACTTATTGAATGCAGATATAACCTTGGAGGAGGTTCAACTGGCATCGCTACATGCCAAGAGGGAAAAAGCAACTGGGTGTGATGAGATACCAGTCGAAGTTTTAAAGAATAGCTCCTGTCTTTATGTTTTACACCGTCTTTTTAATGCTTGTTTTAAATTGGGAAAAGTGCCAATCGAATGGAGAAAGGGGATTATCAACCCAATACCGAAGTCTTCCACTGATGACCCACGAGACCCCCTATCTTACAGAGGAATAACCCTGACAAGTTCCACTTACAAGTTACACTGCAGTGTACTGAACGCCAGACTAAGTAACCATGCTGAACAGAACAATCTTTTAGATGACGAACAAAATGGCTTCCGGAAAAAGCGATCAACAACAGAACACGTTTACTCTCTTACCTCTATCATTGAGACTAGAAAGAGCATGGGGAAGGAGACTTTCGCTGCTTTTATAGACTTTAAAAAGGCCAATGATTGTATCGACAGAGGCATTATGTGGAACAAACTTCAAGATGTGGGTATAAGTGGTAACATGTTTCATGCGATGATGTCTCTTTATAACTCTGTGAAGTGTTGTGGCTCAAAACTGAATGGTTTGACGTGAACTGTGGCCTGCGACAAGGGTGTCTTTTATCACCCCTGCTTTTTAACTTGTTTTTAAACGATCTGATTCAACAAGTTAAAGCCCTTGATATTGGTATTCAAGTAGACAACACGAAGATAAGCATACTGGCATATGCTGATAACATAGTCCTTTTGGCTGGAACAGAAGATGAACTGAACATTTTACTAAAAACGTTGAATAGTTGGTGTGTAGCTAATAAGATGTCAGTGAACCCAGCTAAGTCGAAGGTAGTGCATTTTAGGAGGTCTGGAGAAGAAAAGACAGCAGTGACCTTCAGATGTGGAGACATTGAGCTTGACGTGGCAGATTCATATATGTATCTGGGACTCCTACTTGACCGAGTCACTCGACTACACCAGGATGGGGAGAGTTGCTTTAAACGCTGCAAGCCGGGCCTTAGGACTACTCATCTCTAAGTTTAAGATCCTCGGAGGAATGGGATATGACACCTACACCAAGTTATTTGACAGTATGGTTTGGCCAACTATTTCGTATGGTGCAGCAAATCTGGGGATCGTATGCACTTCCGGCTGTTAACGCTCTCCAGAATAGAGCCATGCGCTTTTTCATTGTATTATACAAGTACTCTTATTACTCAGCTGTGGCGGGTGATATGGGTTGGACACCACCATGCGTACGACAATGGGACATTATCAACAGATTTTATAAACGCCTGTGTAAAACCAACTCAGAGAGACTTTTATTCAAGGTTTTTATGTGGGCAAATTCGAAGGCAGAGATAAGAAGAACAACTGGAATAGGAGAGTCCACAAGAAGCTGACCAGTCTCAAACTGCAACATTTTATCCCTATACATAATACTTTCCATGTTAATTTTATATCCAGCGAGATCCGAGACAAAGTGATGGACGAGTACCTGAAGGACTGGAAGAGTGGCTTATCACGACAGAACAGTAAACGAGGGGACGCCGGAAACAAGCTTAGATTTTATCGAACTTTTAAATGTGCTTTTACACCTGAAGAATACATTGCAGGCAATATTCCAAGGAGTCATCGAAGAGCACTAGGCAGATTCCGTTGTGGCACCGCCCCACTACGTATTGAGACTGGACGATACACCAACACACCGGTAACTGAAAGAACATGTTTTAACTGCCCCGACAGCATCGAGGGTGAGTCGCATGTTTTACTCCACTGCCCATTATAACGTGATTATCGTTCTGTTTTATTCAACTACTGTGATAGCGTAAATGAAAATTTTAGTACTTTTACTGATGTTCAGAAAATATGTTTTATTATGTCATGCCAAGATATTGTCTTCTTAACTGCCAAAACGTGCAAGCTTATTTTACAGAAGAGAACGTTTTTACTCTTTAAGAAATGATGTGTCATTTTTACTTTAAATACTCTATTTATTGGTGTAATCATGTAAATCTTTTAGTCTCTCATGACCCTTTTTGGGTGGCTCACTTTTTACACTTTTTTTTATCTGTATCATAATTTTATTGTAATGTTTTTTTTGTAAAAATGAGGTGAGACTTTAATAAAACAATCTGTCTGTCTGTCTGTATTTTTCCGACGCCCATTAAGAAACTGATAGCTCTGTGATGAAGCGATATAACAGACGAGTCTTCACTAGTCCCTCATAATCTAGGGTCGACCACAACATAGTGTCGTAAAGTTTCGTATACACGTTTAAAGGCATCCCTCCTAGGTGCTTGAATTTGGTGATGAGAAGGCCCAAGGTATTGCTTGCCGACTTTACTGCCCACTTCATCTTGTAATTCCAATGTTAAGTCAGCATAATTCCCAGGTATCTATATTGTTAGGAAACATCCAGTACTATATCTTCATTATTATAGATAGTATCTGTCTGTTGCACGGCAGTCTCTTTGAGGTGGATAACCTTTGACTTGTTCCTGTTAATTGACATATTGTTCTTAAAACACCACTTGTGAAGTGCATATTACATTAAATTTATGTGTGTGTGTGTGTGTGTGTGTGTGTGTGTGTGTGTGTGTGACAAAAAACAAACAAATTCTCTCTCTATATATATATATATTTATCTTCAAACGGAACGCTTATTAAAGTGCAGAGATAGTATCCATAAGTTCATTGATGGATAGGTATAACAGCAAAGGTGACAAGATGCAACCTTGTTTCAGTCTTCAAGTAACATTAAACCAATCCGATTTTGTCTGATTAATTACTACACAACATTGTAATTCTTGTACAGAGACTTTATCGACTTTATCGAATTTCAAGTGTTTTTATTTTACAACTAATGTGCGAAAAAGGACCAATTACTTACAATGTTAATTGGTGCCATCTCTAAAAACATGTCCACATTTCACCAATCGAAATTATATTATGAAAACAAAGAATGGTCGAAATGTTATTAGATGAGCTTAATCCGCACTATTCGGATGTTACATGTAATGAGAAAACGGGTGTTTTACTTTATCTACATATGATTTAAAACATATCTTATTCAAGAAAAATGACAAATATAAAATGCTCTGTCTACCAAGGTCCGTTGAGGTTGAATTAAAGAACCGCTCCTTGATTTCTAAGACTAATTCTTTGATAATAACCTGAACGCCATATATGATGCTATGAGTTTTTATTCATTACACCACGTTTTGCTTGAAATTTGAAAAGAGCCTTACATGCACAGTAGCCGGATTCACACTTTAACATGTTCATGGGTACTATTTGTGTATCAAACACTTTCAACTACTAACTGTCCTTCTGACTGCTTTAAATAAGTTAAAAAATTGTATTTGACAAATTGACGGGCGCTATTGTCCTGTTTTCGATCATTGACTCGACTCAAACGTTCTTATTGATCAGCTTTTAAATGAAACCGCAAAAGTCGACCCTTCTCGATCAAACATCATTGATGAGATTTGACAGGGACTTCAGCAACTCGAAGAGCTTCTCTTTCATGCCTATACATCTGCCATATTATAAATGTAAGTAAATACACATGATATATGATACTGCTGTTTGCCGTGTTTGGAAACTTCTATACACATATCAAATAGATAGATGCCATTTCTTTTGGTTTGAGTTTACAGTTTTCGACTCTCCGCCGAATGGTTGTTATCCATTTACAGGGTTTATCAATTTGCTTTTTGGCAATCATTATCACAATGTTAATGAATGGTTATAATTCGATCAAATTCCAACAAGTGGTTCCTCTTTACGTTCTAAATAAATGAATGTATAATGTTTCCAAACTATCGAAATCGTAGCATTATAAATGTGAATTCATTTGCATGTGGATATGAATGTTTCGATTGATGTGAGATGCATTCACTTCACAGATACGACGGTATTGAAAAATATGAAGTTAAAAGTAAAACAATCCATTAATGGCTAGCGCTTTCAGCTCACCGAGCCTCTTCAGGCCATACATACAACGGATAATGCGTTGCCAGGCAACGTCATCGTGTACAACATGACGTCATTACATTCTTACGTCACAATATAGCGTAACATTCCGTATTGATACAAAATTACCCTGAAATTCTAGTACAGAAAGTCGCTGCGTTAGATCAGAGTCACCTCAGAGATCCTAAATCAAACAAAAAGTGTGATACAAACATTGTCCCGTCGTTTTCCACCGTAACCCTAACCATCTGGGCCGGTATTCACAAAACTTCGTAGAATTTTCTTAGTTTTTTACTAAGTATTACCTAAGAATTCTTATATTTAAGACAAAGTCTTAAGTTCGTTCTTAAACAAGACTAAAATAAAAACTTAGTTAAGAATGTTAAATAAACTAAGACATTTCTAAGAAGAACTCATAAAGGATCATGGCTCAATCAGATAACGATATTCATATGTTAAAAATGAAATACCTTTGTTGAAGGGTTGTCAAACTACAACAATTTGGCACATGTATCCTAAAGTAATGTAGAAACTGTTGCAATGTATCACAATGGTCTCCACCTGTCCCTAAGACACTTTCCATCTATATATCATTCACAACTTTGCAAATGTGATTGTTTTGGTATGACATATAAAACACAAAAATGATAGAATGGAATATTTAATGTGTTTAAAATAATAGAAAGTGTTTAAACTGAGGGATACCTAAACCGGTGAGACTGACATCTGCGTTAAATACTGCTTGACCAATGTCGGCTGCTTGTTAATATTCAACTCACATGAGAAATGTGTTCTTGAAAGTGGTTCCTGTAGGCAACCCCTGTGGTGACACTGCTGCTGCTACTAGGGGATGTGGTTGAGTGTCCGGCTGTACACTGTTTGGTGAGATGTCACAGCTTTCTTCCGGTTCAGGGATGTTCCTGGCTTTATATATATTATGTAAGATGGCACAAGCAACAATCACTTGGCAGGCTTTCTGAGGATTCAGCCTTAGCTCTACATGGAGGGCATGAAATCGTCTTTTTAACTGCCCAATTCCTCTCCACGATACTTCGAGTTCTTTTGTGGGAACTGAAAATAAACAGGGACAATATCACTAACATTAAATTAGATTTTTCCTGACATAAATCATTATGTGGATTTTATTTAACAGATGAAGTACAGATGCTAACACTTAGAATCAATGAATCATTATATTTGAATTTTTTAAAATTCTCATTATATAGAATTAAGAAAGTCAAAATTGAAGACAAATAATATTAAACTTTCTGGGTTGAATATAAAATTGCAAATAATCCATATTATGGTTCTTTTTAAATTTATTTGACTTTCATTTCTTAGTAAATTAACTCAATGAAGTTGGGTACTTTTTGAAAATAATTTTCAATGAGTTAATTCACTTCATGAGATCCTTATTTTGGAATGACCCAATTCAACTTTTTACATTTTCTGAAAGGGGAGTAACTCTAATTACAATTAAATTATCGATTGTAGGCAATTTGGGCTGCGTTGTTTGGCCGAAGATATTGTGATAGTAACCATGTTTTCGACGGATATCCGCTGTCTCCTAAAAGATGAAAGTTGAGAGGCAGTCGTCCCGTGTCAAAAAGAACTTGTAGTCCCCTTTGTCGAGGGATTCGTGAATCATGAGTTGATCCCGGCCACTTGGCAACAATATCCAAAATACGATATTGTGCATCAAATACGACTTGAGTGTTTATCAAATGCTAGTTCATTGACGCGTGGTGCTATGATATGTACATATGTCCCGTCAATAACACCCACCACATTCGGAAAAATAGATACCCGAGCGAAATCCTGGGCATTCTCGCGAACTTGCCTCTGAGTCAAAGGAAATGAAACCTAACGATGCGAGGGTCGTTTAGTGCAGATAACGACTCACTGAGGGTTGTGAAAGATCCAAATGATTTAAACATATTTTATTCATGAAGAAACGGATTGGGAACAAGTTCTCCAACTTAGGATACCCTCTCCTTGGTATTTACAATATAATACATTTCCATCATAAAATGATGACAGATACTGAACAAGAAAAAGTTGTAGGAAGACGAATAGCAAAGAAGAAAGGATAATGAAACACTAGTTTGTTACACAAATCGTTTGGTAGCATGAATATACAATTGAACAAACTCAAATATATTAACATTTTGACAAAATGACAGGTCTGCACTTCCCTCTAACAAAAGCTGAAGAGTAACTGAAATACATGATGTATGAAGTATGCGCTTTACTGACGACATAAGGTTTTCTCTCTCTTTTTTGTACAGAGAACATTCAAAGAAAAAATGATAAGAGTTCTCAACATAATATCCACAAGTACAATTGGTATCAGGCTTCATTCCAAATTTGTATAAATCACAATTCAATGAACTGACAGCATAACGCAATTTTGTATGCAAAATATTTAATTTTCTTTTACCGCATGAAAAATATTTTGGGGCAGACACATACTTATTGGTAACACATGTTTTAAAAATTGAAATGCTTATTGACTTACGGACATTCTCTGGTAAATTGTTCCATAAACGTATTGCTGATGGATAGAACGATTCCTCTGAATGTTTAAGCCTTTGTCACAGCTTAACTATTTAATCTTTTGTTGCACAATAAATGCGCAGTGAAGTGTCTCAAGTCGGCAGGGTTCAAAGCATCCCCTCGCCACGCTAATCGGAGCTCGAGGCAGTAATTGAACGGCCGCTGTCCTGCTGACTTGACATTATGCAACATTTCAAACTGACATCTGTTGTGTAGTTTTAATGTAATTCGACCCTATTGTCCATAGTCTATAAAGGCTCGTCCCTATCGTTAATCAGGCAGACAGGTTCGGAGTCGCTGCTACGGCACGACACAATCCCCGACTTCTCTCGCCTGTGGACGCCATTATTGTACAAGTTCTGGTGAAAACCTCCCGCAGAAAATATAGAAGAAAAACACAAAGTCTTCTTGTTTGTCATCTTTTGAAACCGGCTTGCCACTTCAAATGGAGAAACACATATGTTGTATTTCAAGCTGTGTTACCTTGAATATGGAGTGGAAATATCTTTTGCGTTACGTAAATTGTAATTACTTTTTGAACCGACATTTTGAGGAAGAAGTTCTGCAAGGTATTGAGGTGACATTTTATTTTGAATTTTATACATTAAATTTAATTTTCTTTTTCTACGACGTTCTTGCAAAGGTTCCCAACCAGTTTCAAAGTAAAGAAATTGCCGTGATGCGTATCTTGGCAATCCTGTTACAATCCTAGCTGCTTGTAATTGAACTTGCTCTAGTTTATTGGTTAATTCCTGTGTACAACCATCCCAGACTTCGCATGCGTATTCAAGATGTGGTCTAATAAACATTATATATAAATCTTATTGAGATCCAAATCATCAGCGTTACAAAGCTGCATTTTTCCAGTCGCAAGAAACCTCAAAGTCACAAGAACTTTATCCAAAGGAGACAAAGACAGGTTTCTGGCGGTAGCTGGTTCTAGATAGTCCCAAAGCATGTCGGTAACAAACTCAATTCCTCCTTTGTCCAATCGAAATCTTCTTAACAACTCTTTGTTATTGTAAATATCAAAAACTTTTTGTAGCAATAAAGTTTCTATTTCCCTGAGCGGCCATATTGAAAAGCTAAGAACTTTCTTTACTAGTTAAGTGTCCTCATGAGGTTTCAAAAAGTTAAGAACAAAACTAAGAACAAAATGACATGTCTAAGAATTGTCTTAAAAGTTAAGAATTCTTAAGGCCTAAGATAATTCTTAGAAGTTTTGTGAATACTGGCCCTGAGCGCTGCTGCAATAATTGATAAAAACTTACCAATTTTCCATCAAAGTAAAGAAATGGAAAATTTTTTATGTAAAACAAAAATTGTGAATATACTTAAACAACAAACAAATCTTCGTAAGTTGTTAAAGATAACATATCCACAGAGGGGGTACGATTAGCGGAAATAATTCATAACACAGTTAAGAATGAAGATCAACAACTATTCACATCAACCTGAAAACAGCAGAAAAAATATGTTTTATAAACACTTCTGGAAAACAGACGCCAAATTTTATTAGCCAATCAGGTGCTAGGGGGTTGTGACGACATAAACAGGACTCGCTTTCGACTGGCTGATCTGTGTTATTGTTTAGATTATAGATTCCAGCGGTCGTAAACGTTTATATTTTCACTGATTGTACTTATAAAAAAGCCCCTAAGTCACCAAAGCTATTCAAATCAATACATAGACATATTCTGTTTAACTGTTGTTGTTGTTATTTGTTTGGGTTGTTAATCTCCCGGACAATTTCGATCGAGTGAACCCAAGCTGATAGCTGCCGCCATTGTGACTGTTTGAACACCTAAACAAATCGACTATCCCCCTGTGTAGCTGATTGACCATTGTATATGTACACTACTTCTTGTTACTACTTGTTACTTCTTTGTGCCATTTTAAATTGTCAACTCAATATCGTAACTCCGTGTTTCTGCTTTGCATGACTGTAACAATGAGATCTCGCTTTCGATGGACTGCCTCTCGGCAACTTCCGGATCTGGTCATTGGGATACGACGGTTCCGAGCAGCTGTTTTGGCCTTATTAACCAGTTATGAGTTATAATGATGATAAAATCTTTGATGTGTTTATTAAATGTACCTCTTGATTCACGATTTGTCACATTCATAAAAACTTACTAATGTATTTTGCATAGTAAGGATACAGATTATTGTAGTTTTGTGTGAGTTAATGGTCAGTGTTTGAGATAAAGAGTGTGATAACCAATTTAGAGTGACCTAGGCCAATATTGTCAATAATAATGTGACAGAAGTGATTGTGAGATCACCTCCAGCGGGAATCGAACCCGGGACCTCCGGGTGAGAGTCCTACCCTCTACCGATTCAGCCAAAGAGATATCCCTCTGGCCAAAGCCAGTAGGAATGCTTTTACTTCACCCTGCCACATACACCCCCTCCACAAAGTGACTCGTCCTCGAGTCGAGCAATTTGGAGTTTTCAAGCACCTCAATTCGACGTACTCAGGGTGTAGTGAGCACTAGGGAGTTGCCCCGGCCCCACGTTGGGCGCCAATTTGTGACAGAAGTGATTGTGAGATCACCTCCAGCGGGAATCGAACCCGGGACCTCCGGGTGAGAGTCCTACCCTCTACCGATTCAGCCAAAGAGATATCCCTCTGGCCAAAGCCAGTAGGAATGCTTTTACTTCACCCTGCCACAATAACACAACATTTTTTAAATTATGTTTAACAAATTAAATTTTCAATAACTGACAGTCTGCTGACAATTTCACTGCATGTATAGATTGTCATTGTTATCATGCAGACTGTAGTAGTGCTGTCAATGATTGAAATTGGACTTTCTAACATCCACCAAATAAAATGATGTTTAGATATGGTTTAAACATATTTTTATTTAAAAAGCGAATCTGGTTTGGTAAACAAGCAAAGCTTTGCTTATATTAATACCGCACCAGTACAAAAATGACAAATATAGTACACAAGAACTAGACAAGAAACAAAAAACAGAGCACCGTAAACATATCATTGCATCATTTGAGTATCTACAAATTTACACCAAGTAGCATAACACATGCAGTTATTTTTACTAGGTTATGTTTGGATATATAATGGAATGAAGAATATGAATACTAATTAAGATGAATAAGATGACTTTCCAGGAGAGGAAACCGTGCACCTTGAATACTATCTTCAATCCAAATGTACCTTTCTGATGAAAGCTATTTGAAAATGAATTTTAATCTCACCGCAGCGATACATGTAAATACATTTATATTTCAATTAATAAAGGAATTTATTTTACATTCTGTATTAGCTATATCAAATATCGCAATTATTAAGAATTTCATTATTGATGTATAGACAATTTTCCCTTGTGTTATTTATGTGTTCATTCATGATTTTTATTGTCAATTTCAGTCACTATGGCAACACATGCATTTGCAATTTCCTGTTTCAAGATTGTTGCATGCTTCGATTGTTATATATTGTTGATTGTGATGTAATTTAAAGCCTGCTTGGAAATGTATTGCAAATATGAATTTCTTTTTCAGTTTTAAATATTTCAACCAAATAAAATTATTAACGCTGGAAAGAATACTAATTCCATTACCTTCAGTACTTTAGTACCGGTATGGTACCAGAGAGAGGTTTTTAGTTACCTAACACTTCTTTTTCACACCAGACATTATAATCATAAAGTTATTACCTAACAGTCTACAACATAGTGCCACACACCTGTACATTATGGCAATTAAGCAATAAAGTTAATGACCTCAGCACCTGGCATATTTCCAATTAGGTAATACACAACGCACTCATTAGTTATCTAAACTTTATCCTCACACGTGACCAACAGCCTTTAATAAAACTTGGTGAAGGTAATAAGGTTGGCAATACACTTGACACATGACAATATATTAACAAATCTAACTAAATACCTTATTACATGATGCAATGTTTATCAATATCAAATAGGTTATAAATTATCCACTGTAAGGCTACATAAAATGATAAATCTTTCTCCGGGACAGCTTTATGACTTTATTTTACTTTTTGTTACTTCTAAAATGACGATGTAGCAAGAAATTAAAAAATTTTCATGTGTTATAACCAAAACTGTAGTGTTAAGATACAAACATAAGTGACGTGCACACATCTTTGTATGTATCCTTAGAGTAATCAGCACCAAAAAAATAATATATATACTCCAAACCTAGTCATGTTACAAACAACAAACCTGTCACGGTGTATCATTTATAGATCTATATATATATATGCACCTTATTTCATTATATTCTCTAACAACATAGACGAATGCGACCCATATCTTCATTTGGTATATATACTTGTTTATCAACAAACTTAAGGTTTTGCTGTACATGTATATCCTATCTGATTTGGTATCAAACTCGCTGTCGCTCGTTTTATACTGAATCATTAACTCGTTTAATAAAATTAGTATTAAATGGACGGTCGTTTAGTATACACTATGTAACCTCTATTGTGACGTAAGAATGTAATGGCGTCATGTTGTACACGATGACGTTGTATGTATGGCCTGAAGAGGCTCGTTGAGCTGAAAGCGCTAGCAAATAAAATAGTCCACCGGCCCAGAGGGGTCCCCATGCACCCCCCCATGGCAGAATGAAACTAACTTTTTTTGAAGCCTTGACATGTCTATTATGCAAATTTGACTGGTAACAGTGTATAAACTGGGACGAAATGTGTCATTTTTACATATTTCCATGGGTACCCCCCTCAGCCACTTATTCTCTGAAGCGTCACACCAAAAGGTGGATGTCCTCATATCTTTGGTTCTAATTATCATAGAACCATAATCTTGGTATCTAAATGTATGTTTATAAGGTCACTGAATCCATTGACAGACATTTCAGATAGCTACCATAGGTCATTTGTACGAAATTTTAGGTTTCCATTACAAAAACTCGTCATTCATGACTTTTACCGGTAACAATTCTATTTTATCTTCTCTACAGTTAATGTATATGATTTTATTTTACATTATTTGCACTGAGAATAGAATCTTGAGTACTTGTTACCATTTTGTGTACTTATGTGTACTTATAACACACAAATTAAGTGTCCAAAAGCAAACCAAGGGACCTACCGTTAATCTACTATCATTAAAATACACCAACTCAGCCTTGGAAAAAATATATTTTCTCCTCTCTACAGTTAATGTATATGATTTTATTTTACATTATTTGCACTGAGAATGGAATCTTGAGTACTTGTAACCCTTTTGTGTACTTATGTGTACTTATAACACATAAATTAAGTGTCCAAAAGCAAACCAAGAGACCTACCGCTAATCTACTACCATTGAAAAACACCAACTCAGCTTTGGAAAAAACTATTTTCTCTTCTCTACAGTGAATGTATATCACTTTATTTTACATTATTTGCACTGAGAGAGAATAGATTCTTGAGTACTTGTAACCCTTTTGTATACTTATGTGTACTTATAACACATAAATTAAGTGTCCAAAAGCAAACCAAGGGACCTACCGCTAATCTACTATCATTGAAATACACAACTCAGCCTTGGTAAAAAACTATTTTCTCTTCTCTAAAGTTAATGTATATTATTTTATTTAACATTATTTGCACTTAGAGTAGAATTATGGATACTTGCAACTCTTTTGTATATTTGTGTACTTATATCAATCAAGGTTAAGTGTCCAAAAGCAAACTATGGGACCTACCATTAATCCACTATCATTGAAATACACCAAATCAGCCTTGGAAAAAACTAACAATTTTGTATTTTGAATGTGTTGTTTTACTTCTAAATCATTGGGGATTTAAAGGGATAGATTTAAAGGGCACAAAGAAGAAAGATAACACATAGGTACTAATTCTGCCATTACACACATCACAGATATGTACTATAGGAGTACATTCTTGCAAATTATTCATTTTCAATCTCCATATGACTGTTTGATTCAGTTGCTTTTTGGACATCAACAACTTATCAAAATTCTAGTTTTAAGAGAGAGCATCATCATCAATAACATCACCATACACCACACACCTTAACAACGTTCATCATCATCCTCAAAGCTGTCACGTTGCAAGGCCTTGATGTCGACCAACTCTCTACGAAGAGCGCATTAGCTCTAGCTTCCAATCCACAAGAGTCGAACTATGACTCTCATTAGCAAAATGAACAACAGACATTGGAACAGAGATGTATTCCATAGAGCCTCCTGCTAATTGAAATGCATTGTATGATACTCTAGGCTTTTGATGGTATCATGATAGTGTCCATGTTACATTGTTTGACTCATCTTCACAGCAATAGTCATTCAGTTGCAGACAGCAAACTTTATCAACATTTTTTATGTGCACATATGAAGGCACCTAGCTCACCAAACAAATCTGATGGCACAACCTTATAGTCACTTGATCTGGCAATGAAAACTTTGAAGTCACCGTAGGAATGAGCAACTTAATGCTGTAATTTTATCAATAGATATATCAAACAAAATATGTCTGCATCTCTAGACAACAGAACTGCAGTGGTTACATGACAATCCGCAAAAGGCTTAAAGTTAGTAACACACATATATGATGTATCCATGTGGTTAAGTTGTGCTTTCTTCAGCAAATCAACACAGAAGGTGCTTTATAGTAATGTAGGTTTCAACCTTCAGTATGACCACATTTGATCTGGAAGTTTCAATGAAGGCATGTCCTATCACATGGCATAACAATGATAGATACAAAAACCATATCATAGTCATAAGAACATTCCGAGTGGAATGAGCATATATATGATCAAGTGGCTCTTAGGTTGTGCCATCAGATTTGTTTGGTGAGCAAGGTGCCTTCATAGATAGATAGATAGATAGATATTCTTTATTTCCTCCAGTGAATGAAGATACAATGTGATATGGTATATTTACATGAGGTACAGATTAATAAAGATAGTTACAGACAATTTGCAAAATATAGTTTCCAGTGCTTAACAGTTGCACATACATTTTTCATACAGGAAAGCCATATATCATGGTCCAGTGATAAACAATAATCTGTTGGCGATCCACCAAGTAAAAAACACAAAGTAAGTTCTTCATCATTACTCCAAAGGCTGGAAAAAGTATTCACATCTAACAAATCAATTATTGAGTTGATCAGCAGATCTCTTTCGAGGCGTGTCTTTTCGCAGTACATAAAAACATGTTTTACAATATCATAAACAAATGTGCGACATATACACTCTTTTGATTGAATACGTAATGTGCTGATTTGTACCAAGTTGGCAATGGAATGAAATAGATCAGGATTTAGGAGAGACATTTGCCAGAGTCTATGTACATTTTGATTCCGTACTGAAAGATATCTATGATGGTTTTCTCTTGCAGTTAAATAGTTGTATGCAAGTACATTTTCAGCATCATTTATGGTTTTTGTCACATGGGAATTCCACTTAAATTTACAAGGAAAACTAGAAGACGTAATGTATGCATTAACATAATTTGTCAAGTCATATTTATATGTTAACTGAATGACTATTGCTGTGAAGATGAGTCAAACAAAGTAACATGGACACTATCATGATACCATCAAAAGCCTAGAGTATCATACAATGCATTTCAATTAGCAGGAGGCTCTATGGAATACATCTCTGTTCCAATGTCTGTTGTTCATTTTGCTAATGAGAGTCATAGTTCGACTCTTGTGGATTGGAAGCTAGAGCCAGTGCGCTCTTCGTAGAGAGTTGGTCGACATCAAGGCCTTGCAACATGACAGCTTTGAGGATGATGATGAACGTTGTTAAGGTGTGTGGTGTATGGTGATGTTATTGATGATGATGCTCTCTCTTAAAACTAGAATTTTGATAAGTTGTTGATGTCCAAAAAGCAACTGAATCAAACAGTCATATGGAGATTGAAAATGAATAATTTGCAAGAATGTACTCCTATAGTACATATCTGTGATGTGTGTAATGGCAGAATTAGTACCTATGTGTTATCTTTCTTCTTTGTGCCCTTTAAATCTATCCCTTTAAATCCCCAATGATTTAGAAGTAAAACAACACATTCAAAATACAAAATTGTTAGTTTTTTCCAAGGCTGATTTGGTGTATTTCAATGATAGTGGATTAATGGTAGGTCCCATAGTTTGCTTTTGGACACTTAACCTTGATTGATATAAGTACACAAATACACAAAAGAGTTGCAAGTATCCATAATTCTACTCTAAGTGCAAATAATGTTAAATAAAATAATATACATTAACTTTAGAGAAGAGAAAATAGATTTTTACCAAGGCTGAGTTGTGTATTTCAATGATAGTAGATTAGCGGTAGGTCCCTTGGTTTGCTTTTGGACACTTAATTTATGTGTTATAAGTACACATAAGTACACAAAAGGGTTACAAGTACTCAAGAATCTATTCTCAGTGCAAATAATGTAAAATAAAATCATATACATTCACTGTAGAGAAGAGAAAATAGTTTTTCCCAAAGCTGAGTTGGTGTTTTTCAATGATAGTAGATTAGCGGTAGGTCTCTTGGTTTGCTTTTGGACACTTAATTTATGTGTTATAAGTACACATAAGTACACAAAAGAGTTACAAGTACTCAAGATTCCATTCTCAGTGCAAATAATGTAAAATAAAATCATATACATTAACTGTAGAGAGGAAAAAATATTTTTTTTTCCAAGGCTGAGTTGGTGTATTTTAATGATAGTAGATTAACGGTAGGTCCCTTGGTTTGCTTTTGGACACTTATTTTGTGTGTTATAAGTACATATAAGTACACAAAATGGTTACAAGTACTCAAGATTCTATTCTCAGTGCAAATAATGTAAAATAAAATCATATACATTAACTGTAGAGAAGAGAAAATAGAATTGTTACCGGTAAAAGTCATGAATGACGAGTTTTTGTAATGAAAACCTAAAATTTCGTACAAATGACCTATGGTAGCTATCTGAAATGTCTGTCAATGGATTATAAACATACATTTAGATACCAAGATTATGGTTCTATGATAATTAGAACCAAAGATATGAGGACATCCACCTTTTGGTGTGACGCTTCAGAGAATAAGTGGCTGAGGGGGGTACCCATGGAAATATGTAAAAATGACACATTTCGTCCCAGTTTATACACTGTTACCAGTCAAATTTGCATAATAGACATGTCAAGGCTTCAAAAAAAGTTAGTTTCACTCTGCCATGGGGGGGGGGGGGGGGGGGGGGTGCATGGGGACCCCTCTGGGCCGGTGGACTAAAATGGATTGTTTTTACTTCTAACTTCATATTTTTCAATATCCAATACCTAGGAGCTGAACATCAATCTCCAGATTGTGAACTTTATTCATATATATATATGACTTCCTACTCCACAATGGTCAGTCGTGAAAGTGTCTCAACCGTTTCGTGTCGTTGACGTGCACATCATGTGGGTTCATTCCATTGGTGATGATTTGAAAGAACATTGCAATATTTTGAGGTTGGTAGTCCCCCATAACCCCTACAGCCCATTACCCCTACAGCTTATCAAAACAAGTTTATGGTCCACTGCACTGCTAATCTCTAGTTTGTTACCTCTTGCGACACAATGGACTCACCCAGACTGATTCTTTATTACATATATCTGTAGAGATAATTGGAACGTAATGAAAACGTTATTGGTACAGGTTGTGGATGTTGAACATGGTGACAATAACAATTTCTTCAAAGGCATTTAGAAGTTGGTGTAGTCATCCATGATATTGGCTGTATCAATAAAATAAGAGTATTAAGATGTTCATAACAACCTCTTAAAATACTTTTATAAGACACAAGAAGCTTACACCAATATTTAACCATGTTATTTTGTCTTTTAAATAGCAACGGATAACGACATAATTCCGCATAAACCATTGAGTTACATGTTGATTTCTTAACACCTAAGAGCCTTTTACAATAATCCAAGTGTAATATTTCAATGTTTAATCCTTTATTATGTCCCCAAATCTCGGATGCATAAAATAATACTGCTGACATAACAATAAAAAACGAATAAAAGAGATTCGGGATTCAATGACAATGACCTAGTATTATTATACATGGAAAAGAGCGCCTTCCTACCCGGATCGGACAACTGCAATGTAGCCTTCGAGAATAAGTTATTATAGTTAAAAACTATTCCTAAATATGTAAAAGTATCGACAACATCAATAACCGTACCATTATAAAGCCAGTGCTCTGTCGATTTAACGTTACCACCTTTTCTGAAAACCATTATCTTAGTTTTAACAATATTTACCTCGAGTTCCCAACGCTCGACAAGACCTCCCCCTGCATTAGACCAAGATTATTTCTAAAACACTGACTATCAAAACCACCAATCTTCACACAAGATCTTAAATGAAGATATAAAGTACGAATAACCAATAATAACTTCCCTCTGACACCCAATTTGGCCAATTCATTCCATAATTTACACCTATCAATTGAATCAAAAGCATGTTTAAAATCAACAAATACACAATACAAACGCTTATTACTATTTAGAGTTCGACTAATCAATGAATGGAGGGCAAATATAGCATCAACTGTGCTAAGATTAGGACGAAAACCAAAACACAGACTGAACACAGAGACAATTGATAGTTGAGTTTATTTAATTGAAACATATTTCATATTTTACGTTTAAATCAAATTATTTCAAATATAAATTAATTCCTTTATTTTCATATGTTCATATGTTCTATCATATTCCATGTTTTCAATCAAAATGTCCACTCCAAACTACCACTTCTACTCTTAATCACCTGTTAGGGCGAGTCTATTAATCCAGATAGGTAACTGTCTGTGTTGTTTTAACAAGCTGTAGGGGAACTGGGGTGTAGGGGTAATGGGCTGTAGGGGTTTTGGGATATAACCTTGAGGTTAGATCTGACAAGGAAGTGGACCATGACACATGCTATTTGCGAATAAGCATAAGCATTATTGAACAGCACCCTGTTGGTTCATAATCGGAGTCATGCGAAATCTGTAGACGTTGTTTGTGAACTGTTTTTTAAAATAGAAAAATCATCTGAACCACAGCCAAATCAGATTTGTTTGTGCTTGATAACGCATTTCACACTGTCACACATGTACAGTCTCAACCGAATCGGTTGACCTTTTGTTTCGACGATAAGGAGTAGGCCTACAGAGGAACGTTATTTTCAATCTCATCGTTACAGCTTAAATGGTGATTCAGCACTGAATCCGAAAAACTTGAAAGCTTCAAGTTCTTAATTTTTCAAAAGCAAGGTAAACGATTTTGCAGTTGGAAGTCGCTCAAAATAGGGGCGATAACTGGCCTAAAAAAAATTTCGCACTTTTTCTTTTCGTCTCTTTTACTTTTAAATGTTTTCTAACTGACATTATTGCGAAAACGCATTCAACTGTTCATTAAACGAACAAAAAGTAAAAGTTGCTCCGTTTTATTACACGGAAGCTTTTAGCTATCACAACAATGACGTTTAAGAAGGAATTAATGAATGCATTTTTTTCACCGGTTTTACATGCGTTCAAAATTCGAAAATCAACCTATGCGTTTCATTTTTTGAAGGGTATATCACTTATTATTTAGGAGAGTCTATTTTTAAGAAATGACTAATACCACTTATAATTTTTGACAGGCTACTTGTCTGAGGTTGTCAATGACGACTAATAAGCAAAACCCACTGGTGCATAACGTTCTCTTGTAACGACTGTAGGAAACGCCCGTTGTGGGCAAAGGTGGACAGAGCAAAGTATAGTATTGTTGTCATTTTTAATGACTATAGTGACCTATAGGTCATAGAGGCCGGGAATCTTTAAATCTATGGATGTTTTATGTATTTGATATATACTTTTGGATATTGAAATGCAGTTACCTATAAAGGTTGTGATAAGATAAATAGTCATGGACACTTGACAGGCTTTGAGATTCACGGATAGAGAACTCACGCATAATACCCTTAACAGAACCACTGAGTTGCACGTGCGACACGCACTAGCGCCATACACGTTGGAGGGGTTCATTGTAAAATTTTACACTTCAAGGAAGGGTTGATGAAAACTGCCGCCTGCTGGTTTATCCTATTCATCGGTTCTTGCATAATATTTACTGTTTAGCATATCTCTGCTTTAGTTTGATACATTTAATTTGAATGAGACTTCTTCAGTATGATGAACGTCTATATGCTATTGGCATGCTTCAAATTGGTTCTACACAGGAAGCAGTAGCCATCATGCAGAACGTGTCACAGTCTGTGATCAGTCTGCTCACCGGTACCACCAAACACAATGTTGATGATAGACCTTGTTCAGGTCGTCCTAGAGCCACTACACAAGCCCAGGAGCGATACATTCGTACACAGGTGCTGTGAAATCAAGAACAAACGACCAATCAGCTTTCTTTTAACTTGATCAAAGTTACAGGAATTCGGGTTCCACCCAAAACGATTTGAAGTCGGCTACAAGCAGCCCATTTGCATGTGCGACGAACGCTTCTTGTGCCACCATTAACTTGTTTTCAGATCCTCATTATAAGTTCGCAACTATGTTAGTCGTTGACTATTCTGCCACACGTACAGTTTAACATGTATATAATACATTTAGAGTTATTTACTTTGAAAAGATATTAACTCATCTGCTCTAAATATCTACAAATATTTCCTCGGCATACAACTTCCAGATATCAGAAAGAAGGATATTATTTGAAAATATCTATCAAATATGTGATGCTTCTTTCAATATAATTTTTCCTCATCAAAATGAAATATATACGTGAAATATATGAAAAATATATGTACATCTAAGATCCTTCAGTTATATACATCGGAAGATCTAACGAAAATCACTCACTTGGTTAACTAATTTCTCTACAAAGTTATCTATTTAGACAAACTATTATCTTATGCTGGTGACAATCATATAACTCAGAGCTATTAAAAAATACTTCTAAAACTTGTAAACTTTCATGGAGAAAAACATGTTTTAAAAAATCCGATAGGCTATTCAAAACCCCAAACCCTTTTCATATTGGTCCATACATGTTATTTGTTGTCAAGTACAAAACTTTTTCGAATAATGGTCAATATAAATCTTGCATAAACTAGGGTTGCAGGGTAACCTAGATCTGAAGAAGTGTCCATAAATAAATGTTACCAAAGCTCGCAGCAAGTTCTCTCGGCATAGGCTATGGCCTGGAGAACCAAAGTGACAGATGTTCAGCTTTGCTGAGATCTTTTTAACAACCATCACACTAATCTTATGCAAAATGATAAAAAGAAAATCTTGAAATTTTATATATTGTGCGATTTTGACATTTATTTTTTTCATTTGAGTATATAAGTTGAAGTTAAATATCTTGAATATCGGGTATTCTCACGAGAATTGCTAAAGGGTCAATGTACATGCCCCTTGAAATATTGCATGGTGTAAAAATACTGGTTCACTCATAGTGTTAGAATTAAAATGTATGGGAGATGTTAAGATCAGATATATAGAATTGAAACTTTGTTTTGACAACTCACGTTCACGCATGTAAACAATATGTGACTCGTATCTGGGAATGTTATTTATGCGTAGGTGGGAGTCATGGGTTTAATTTTTAATGCGTATAACTGAATTGCCTGTGCTATTTTACGCAGATACGCTGCTCATCTGGAGGCCTGTCACCATGCTCGTGCCGTATGAATTACTACCTGTCCCCTATGGTGCATGTCTGGGACATGATCGAGAGAAGTGTTCGTGGACATCATAGTCAACCGACAATACTGTAATAATTGGCCGTGGCGCTGTAAGAGGAGTGGGACACATTGCCAAAAACCGTGATATATATATTGAAATTAGGTGTCTTCAGGTGTACAGTCAGCATATATTCAAATGACTTTAAAAACCTATGGATTTTTGGGTTGTTTGATTATACAAAGGCAATGTCATGGTTCTGGTCTTCAATATTGTCTCTTACTGAAAAAAGGGTTTTCCTATCTAATTCGTGCGCCACGTCCAATATCAATAGCAATGGATATCCCCGCTGTCTCAAATGTGCCTTTAGATCCTGCACACGGATATCTCGCCTAGCCGGTTGTTGGACAATCATACAAATACTTTTTTCTAGATTGTGAATAGGTCTTTTTCAAAAATAAGAAACGATTCTTTTATGTACATCACACTCTGGATTGTTCTGCAAGAAACGTGATCCATGTAATAACATGCCAAGGATGTGAGGAACAATGCATAAGTCAAAATGAATGTCTAAGGGACAGTGTTCGGGTTCATAAACAACAGATCAAGGACCCTAAAACAAGATGTATCCCACTAAGTGAACATTTGGACACATGTGCTGCCAATAAGGAGATTCACAATCTTACCATTTAATAAAATGGCAGACGCAAACGCAGTAATGCGTAGGATAAAAGAAGAACACTTTATTAAAACTCTGTGTCCTTTTCCTAAATAGCTAAGCCAGCAAATGCTAAACGTCGCGTGTCTGTGACGTCATATTTGCGCACACTCACACACATATTATATTCAGGAATATATCAATGAAACATGTTAGAATAATATTTGGCCATGTGTCATTTTTGTCTTTGAATATATAATACTGTATACTTGTGAACTATTTATCAAATATTGTCTATATATTCTTAAAAGTAAAAGACTGAAGATGAATCTTTGCATATCAGTTCATAACCAGGGTATGATACATGTTGTTGCTACGCATATAGCGTTAACAATGGCTAAAGGGCAGGAATTACGCCCCTTGCTATTGTTAACGCTACATTTGAATCCCCGACCGGTTTCACACTATTCAGTGATCATCGTTTTTTCTATACAAGACTTGAGAGGTGGAAAATGCTTGAACTGTTGAATTACTTTTCCGTTGTGTTTAGTGATTTAAGGAGTATACGGTTTGATCCATTTTCCAATTTCCAAATGATCCAAATTGTCACTTAAAGTCTTGGTATCATACAATGACACTGATCACCTGGAGATGTATCATAATCTTCAACATAAAAGTCTACAAAGGCTGACACTCCGCGTGCAAAGACTTGTCTTACACATATTCCCTTTCGATTTACTTCATTTCCATTTATCTTGGATAATCTTCATCGCATACATGTATTCTTCTTAAATGCATGTTTCTCTTGTACAGCATATGCTTATCTATCATATATTCATATGTCTTGTTTATACCTCCTTTGCATCTTGGTTGATTTTGAAGAGAACTTTCTTGCCTGGGGTAAACTTATATATACCATTGTTGAATGTACCCATTACACTTAATTCGTATTCGGCAAATTTGATTGCATTACTCTTAGGTGAAATCTTGCATATACTTCTCATACATATAATAATGTTAAATTACCTGCTTTGTTTATTTCATTACTGTTTCATACTCAAACTTACCTAAAGTGATTTGTAAATAAAACTAATGTCATCTTGAACATATGACTACTGTTATTATTATGCAAAAATGATGAAAATCTGACTGCAGTCTTTAACAAAACGTTTTTAAAACAAACCCTGACAATAAAGAAAAGGAACATAATTATAAGCTAATTTCTATAAAAAGTAAAAAAAAAAATCTGAATTTTATGTTTTCTTATAACAGTGAGAAGCAATTATGAGAAAAGGAAATTCTTGCAGAGGACCGTGTTGCATATATACACTTAGTGTCAGTAACTGCATTAAACGGCCTGATGAAGCAGGTACATTCGTACCTGCTGAAAACGTTTGCCAAATGTAATTCAACTTCATCTTCTTCTTTTTTTTTTACTATTTTTATATATATATTGATGATTTATATTTAAAAAGGAAGGATAAGCAGAGTAGAGAAGCGTTGTGTTTTACTAAAGGTTTCAGAATTTGATTGAAAACTCAGATCCACACTTTAACAGGATTTGTTTTGCATTATTATGTAACTGTGTAGTAATGAAACGACAGATTTGAATTTGCCCAAAGAATCAATATTTAATTGAAGCACAAGGAATTACCTAAACTGACAGTCATAGTAGAAATAAAGTTTTAAGAAACTGAGTTAAGGTTATTACATTTCACGGCACGTTTACCGCAGGTGTTACACCTTACCTAATTTATAAGAAGTTCGGATCTTCCCATTTCACCTATGGGAGTGATGTCTTCTGTTCAGTAGCTATTAACTTGGTTGGTTTCTACAAACATATTTCAGTTTTGTTAACCTTGACGTTAATTTCAAGGTCATAAACGCGACTTGGTGGTTTAATGTGCACTATTTTATGATTCGTGCTTGAATGTATGTCTCAAACTTTAATAAAAACCCATTATGAAGTACCATATCGCCACTTCACCTCTATTTTGACTGTTGACAAATTGTTTTACAGTATGTCAAATAGGTAAGGCCTAAGTGGATTTATTGCTTAACAATTTAGCCGCGGTTAAACCTTAGTTCCTTAGTGGATAGTAGCGATGACGTCGAGTATTTCATGTTTGAAGTACCTCGATGAAGTAAAATTTACTTGGAATGTTTGTCATCATAGTTTATGGTAACTGAAAGACCCACTTGCATTTCTTTTACTTTTTAAAAATTTGAAACTGACAGTGGTGGTTTGAGTTTCCTATTGAAGGAATATATCAAACGTACATCGAACTGTGGCGCATGTACAAAGGCGTTGGTCCATATATTTGACGAGGCAAACGATACCACTGTACTAATTTCTATTCGTTCAACTATCCGGTATCAACATTTTAGGCTAGATTTCTACACATGAAGGACATTTCAACACTTTAGGACAGACTTCTTCGCGTACCACTATCTGATGTCAGCACAGCATGTTAGGACATTTTTCTATACTTAGAACTATCCGTTGTAAGCACCTGCGTACAGATACCAACTCGTACAACTATCGGGTGTCGACACTTTTGGACGCTTTTCTACGGTTACAATTATCTGAAGTCAACATATTAGGAAAGATTTCTACACGTTCAAGCAGCCGGTGTCAAATCTTTAGAACAGATTTCTATAGGTACAACTATCCAATAACAACACTTCCGCGTACGACCTCCTGTTTCGTCACCTCTGTACAGGATTCCAAATGAACAATTATCCAGCGTTGACACTGCTATACTGATTTCTATATTCTTACATCCAAGTGCCATCCACTGCACCGCTCCCTACAACAACTGTAGAGCACGTTGCATGGGTACACCGTGGAGGCAGGCGTCGCTGGTTCAACTGCATTTAGACTAGACAATGTGTAGGTATTTGACAACGCAAAACATCAATCTCCTGACTTTTGTAGGAACGAAGGGTAACGACAACTGTGAGCAGAGAATCGAGTACATCCTTGTAGCCATCCTGTATTTCATTTGCATGTAGGGTTTCTGGTAGAATCTTGTCACTTGCAGACGGTTACCCACTCGTTATAAACACATGTCTGACACTCCACGTAACAGCACCAGTAGAACTTGCAGTCACAGCGCTCCGTGCGACGCACCTTCATTGTGTTGTACCCTCGCCCGCAGCACAGCGTCTCACAGTTGTCCACCCCCTCGCTTGACTTGTTGCACAGACGCCCCGTTGTGCCAGGGGAGTCCAGTCGAATGTTTACATCACAGAAACTAGGAGAATTCTGGTAGTACAGCAAGTCTGATTGTCGCGGCCGTCTTCCGTTTTGCTTCTTCAATCGACCACTCGCAGTGTTCCCTATGTGTATCTGGAAAGCAAACACGAAATTTAATGTCGAAAATGAACACGGAATCTGTTACAGTGTCACAATGACCTATTAACTTTTGATATTGGTGGTTTGCAATTGTCTGTTCCGTGCAGTAACATCGACAAAGAGTTTAGTACAAGCAAATTATATTTCCTATTACCATAATCTTCGCGTACGATTAACTGGAGGTCAGAAACTTTGTCTATTGCATCATTGAAATGTTTCCCACAGTGTCAATTGTTTTAAGGACATCGAAGTACACGTTTAAAAATACTTTTTTGAATGAAATGTCCTTTGTGAGAATGACAAGTAGGATGAGAGGTTAGTGAACCATATAGTGAATCGAGGAATACACCTGTACCTGTACCTTGGTGGCCGCTTCGAACTTGCGCTTCAGCAGATCACCAACCTCCCGGAAGTTGGGCGCCGCCTTCCAGCACGTCTTGAGCTCACAGCTGCCCGACATGCCGTGACACTTGCACTGCTTCTCCACGTTACGTATCACAGCCTGCAAGTACCACAAGTACTTCAAGAATTAGACAAAACAAACCTTGAAACGACATAAAAACACATATTCTAAGCAATTGCTTCTCAACCTTACATATACCAAATGCCATCCTCTCTCAAGGTAAAACGTAGGCGAAGCCGCTACATTTCATATCCTAGAATACAACCTTACTCAAAGCTACAAGCTTATGAACTATCTAAGAAAAGTCAAGCAATGACAGAGCCTGAAATGTGAGCTGGCACGATCATGATTGATCGCAGTTTTCCGTCTGCTTTCACAAAGTCATCAACACATACCCAATTGTAGGTGGACAGCATTTGGTAAAGGTCAGGAGGAAGGATTTCAAGGCCTCAGAGCCCAGTCCGATTAAAATCGACCGTGTCTTGATTGGGCTGCGGTGGAGAGGAAACCCCAGGTGGAACAAGTTCGTATCCCGGTAGAAGCTTGAAACTTTTTTTCGGAAAACGGTCGGTTTCAATCAGGCTGCCACCGGACGATGCTTTTCTTTGGGCGACCAGAGAATCAATCGTGCAGACACCTTATGCATGGTCAAATTGTCATGAAAGATCCTATTGCTGTACACTTATATTGACAACATGGACAGACTGGCGAACAGTTATAGGGGATTCTCATTAGTTATGCATTCATATGACCTAATGTTTGACTTATTATGTACTTTTATTTCTTGTCTATATTTTATGTATTAATTATGCAAATAAAAGCTTGTATTTCTTTTGAAAACATTTGGCTACTGCTTTCAAGTAAAGTTTGTTATAAAAATAATCCGGACAGTTGTTATTATCATTATATTATATCATATATTAGTTGTTATAATATTATTTTATATTAAGTTTGACTATTGCAATGGTATTCCCTTTTCAGCTCAATTATTTGTGAGTTCCTAAGAAACTAACAACATTTAGTATTTTAATTATATCCATTAGAATATATAAGTTCACTTTAGCTCTTTTAAAATGTATTTGACCCCCATAAACAGATAGAGATTCTGGTTTGCTTACATCGAGGCCCGTACTGTATGACCCAAATAGTTATTCGAGCGGGCACAGTGAAACGACCGACGGTTTTACGGAGAGATGGCTAAATCTGTATCATTTTCTTGCTACAAACGAGTATGTATAATGGAAATATTTCGAAGGGATATTTAGTTGTAAATGTTGTAAGAATGTTACTTCCGGGTGTCGGAGCAACCTTAGCCTCGTTTTTATTACATGCATTCAGTTTCATGAGTATTCATGAGGTAGTATTAAGAATACCCTATATAGATCGATCTTCCAACACGGCACTTTCGCTTATCGGACACTCTCATCATCAATGAGGTCGACCGGGAATTCAAGAAGTTTTCTCAGTGTGATATCCTCTATGTAAACATAGTTCTATAAATAGTCATTTGTACTGTTTCCCCATAATAGTGACGCAGCATGCGTGACGTCATCATATCATGTGGTGTAGCAAGATGCCGTAATAAACATGGCGGGCTTCCAAATGTTAGTTCGTGTTTAATCAAGGGCCATCCGACGATCACAGATCAAATACATGACAATAATGGCGACGAGGATGGGATCACAAAGCGTGAGAATGTTTTGGACTAAATATTTTGTATTATAAACTGTGATAACGGACATAACGGTCACATCAGTCACAAGTGGGCTTTTGCGTCTATATATATGATAGATGCCGTGTGATACGTTTTTGGAAAGAAGACAAAATATCTTATTGGAAGTGAAAGTAAAGTGAAAGTGAACTTTTTACGAACATTCAAAGCTGGAATTTGTTTGTGATGAAGTGCAAAATAATTACCGTTATAAAGTGAACTTTGACCCTTGGAAATCGGAAGTTGAAAGTCACGTGACCCAACAAACATGGCTGCGCCCATGATCGGAACGATAAGCGAATACTCGCTAGGGAAAGAGGATTGGTCAAGTTATCAAAAGAGGGTAGAAATTTGGATGAAGGCAAACAAAGTTAAGAAAGAAGATAGAGCTACGATATTCCTCGCTACTGTAGGACCAGTTGTTTTCGAACTATTAATTTCGTTGTTCGCACCTGATGACATTAGTGATTTGTCATACGAAGTTTTGACAGGAGAATTTTCGAAATATTACAAACCTGTGAGAAACTTAATTTGGGAACGGCAAATGTTTACAGACCGTAAACAAAATTCTGGAGAATCTGTGCTTGATTACATTTGGGGGATGAGAGTGGTAATACCTCCACTGTTACAGGACAATGTACTCCAAGAGTTACATGCTGATCATCCAGGAATGGTTAAAATGAAAGCCAGAGCTAGAAGCTATGTATGGTATCCTGGAATGGATAAAGATATTGAAATGACCGTGAAGAGTTGCACAGTATGTGAAACTACACAGAGGGATCCACCTGTTGCTCCATTGCAACCATGGAGTTATCCACAGAGAGTTTGGGAGAGAATACATGTGGATTTTGCAGAATACAAAGGACAAAACTACTTTGTACTGATTGACAGTATATCAAAATGGATAGAAGTAAAGGAAATGAAGTCAACAACAGCTGAAAAGACTGTTGAGACACTGAGAACAATATTTTCAAGCTACGGCTTACCAGAAGAATTAGTATCGGACAATGGACCACAGTTCACAGCTGAAGTGTTTGGAATATTCTTAGCACAGAATGGAGTGAAGCATTCACTCACACCACCATATCATCCAGCATCAAACGGAGCAGCTGAACGATCAGTTCAAATAATCAAAGCGGCATTAAAGAAACACTTCATGTCTCAGAAGTTATGCGGCGACAGCACATCAGTGAAGAAACACTTGTCAAACTTCCTATTGACTTACAGGTCAACGCCACATTCTTCGACAGGACGAACTCCAGCAGAATTATTCCTGGGACGACAAGTACGCACGAGACTATCCCTGCTTAAACCTGATCTGAACAAGAAGGTTGAAGAAGCTCAACAGAAACAGAAAGACTTCCATGATTGCCAGAATACCCTGAGAGAATTCCGGATAAATCAACCTTGCCGGGTCGGAAATTACAGAGATGGAATGACTGAACGTTGGATACCTGGGCGAGTAATCCGCAGAATGGGTCCTCAACGCTATTTGGTTCAGATCGGCGCCCGTACAAGGTACACTCATGTCAATCAGATGGTACATTCTCTAGGTCATGCAGAGGATATAACGGAGACAGATGAGCAGATCCCGAAGCTGACAGAGATAAATGGAAGCTGCCCACCTACACAGACAACGCTGCCAATCAGAGGCTATGACAAGCCGTCAGTGCCGAGAGGGGAAGAGATGCTGCTGCTGCCTCGACGGATGGAGATGCTGCCGGCCAGAGGGGAGGAAACTACGCAGTCGCTGAAACGAGCTGTTACTTCAGCACGGTCCAGTGTATCAAGGGAGACAACTCAGCCTGAAACACAGAGACGCTATCCAGAGAGAACCAGAAAACCAATCCAGAGACTGGACCTGTGAAGCGATTCTGAAAATATTGTGACTGTAAATGTGTTACGCCAAAATGGCAAAGTGAAGTTATTATTGCAGTTAAATATTTGAAAGACTTTAAAGTTTGAGTTAATCCACAGTGCAGTAGGAGTGCATTGCAAGGTTCTTATTTTCAAGTTGATGGACTCTAAAGTTACAGTTACCTTCATCAGTATTAATAGTTGTATTGAGTAATGGACTCTAAAGTTACCTTCATCAGTATTACTTGTTGCATGGAATAATGAAGCCTTTGCAATGCCAAGTAAATTCAACATAGTTTTAATTTCAACAACTGATACTAACTTTGAACTAAAAGTTTAGGGGGGAGGAGTGTGATATCCTCTATGTAAACATAGTTCTATAAATAGTCATTTGTACTGTTTCCCCATAATAGTGACGTAGCATGCGTGACGTCATCATATCATGTGGTGTAGCAAGATGCCGTAATAAACATGGCGGGCTTCCAAATGTTAGTTCGTGTTTAATCATGGGCCATCCGACGATCACAGATCAAATACATGACACTCAGATTTCCGACTACATTTGAACTTGTGATGGCAGTGTTTAACTAACGACATCTTCTCCACAAGTCTCTTTTATTTCATCAAGTGTCTCCAATGGTGTGCGACCTTTCAAGTGCAAAAACATGATGGCAGCTCGGTACTCTGCTTACTTTATTCTCACCCCTTATTTCAATCTAGTACTTGTTAAAAGCATAGTTTTAATTAGATAATACTGGACCTAATCCTGACCCAAAGTTATAGCTGGCATAACTGACATAAACTTGCCACATGCAAAAGCCGGTATGGGTCAGGGGAAATATTTGATAAAACGCCCCTCTTAAATTACAAAAAATAGAGCCATTGGCTTTGCAGCTCATTAGGCTAGAAATGATTTATTCAATGATTTTTTCAACAGGATCATCATATGACCTGCCGCAGAATCATCATTTATAATCATCCTCATCAACTCAGTACACAACATTTTAGCTTTCAATGACTTTTCCTTGACTCAATACCTCGTCGTGGTGTGGTGGTTTGCGTGCTTCAGTGCTTTCTCTCAACATGCATTTCTTCCGTATCTCATCCTTTCGATCCCTTTCTCCCTGATTTGCCCACTCTCGTTTGGATGATTGTCATCCACGTGTTAAATAACTAAAATATTGTTCAAAACACCTTGAACACTATTTCACTTACCCACTCACAATGCCTTTTCTTTTCGAAAAGAAAACCCAGAGACAAAGGGTGTGCCCTATGTGACCCTTATTAAGGGCGACAGGGTCACGAAATCCATAAATTACAATCCTCATCAGCTAGGGAGTCTGTTCACAACATTTTGTATGCCTCTTGCCTCTGGAGAAGAAGATGAAAGTAAGTCTTTATGGTGTGGTCCAGGTTCACCAAATCTATGAATTAGAATCCAAATCATCTACGAGGGTAAATAAAATTGTTCGTAGAATGACATAGAAAAAAGATCAAAGTATCACTTTTATTCAACATAGTCTAAATACATTTGGACCAGAGATGCTCCAGCTTCATTATGCCATTCTTGTAGAACTCCGAATCCTGGATCTCACGAAATCTATCCACCGCGGCAATCAACGTTTGTTATGAGCAAAAACATGTCCACTTAGATGGTTTTTCAGACTTGGGAAAGAAATCGATAGTGCCAAATCTTTGGAGTAGGGTGGATGTAGAAGAATTTTAAAGCCTGATTACGGTAGTAAAAAGCTACATGTACTGTATGGACGGGAGCATAGTCCTGAAGGAGCGGCACTCTGAGCTTCCCTCGCCGCTTGGCCTTTGATGGTAGCCCTTAATTGCTTCAATTCATTAGCATTATATGCCCCGTAGACAGTGTGGTTCTTCTCTAAGTAAGCCCAAAAACCCGAGGCAATCACTTTTCCAGCAAATGGAACTTGTTTGACCCTTTAGGTGTGGAATTGGCATGTTTTCACTGTTTGCTTTGGTGTTTAGGTTTCTGGATCTAAGTGATGTCCCCACGTCTCATCCTGGTTCATTAACCGTTTCAGGAAATAATCTCTGTCTCCCCTGAATCGAGCCAAAAGTTATTTTCAAATGTCTAGGCGTTTCTGTTTCTTATCACCAGTTAACATTCTTGGCGCCCATCTTGCTATACCATATGAACCCCTGTCATAACCTTATTTTAGGAGGTACGTAGGTCACATTATACAAATTCTCAAACCTTTCTCTAACCTACAACGTTGAAAGTTTAGATCCCAAGCATGATTGGTGTCTGAAAAAAAGACAGTGGGGTGGTGGAGGCATAGTCCAAAATGTACAATTTCGAATCACCTAGGTGCAAGGTACATCTCCATAAAAGTAAAGAATGTTTACGCTGACGGACGCCGGACGCATCGGATCTTTCAAGTCTGATGGGCTAAAATTGAGTCAGCTTGCCGCATCCTTGTTGCTGGGGGCCTGAGATTTGCTGTCTATTTCTAGTCACCTCTCACAGTGCTAACCAGTTGATTGTAAGTTCATAGTTTACTTAGTTATTGTGCTAATAAAAAAAGAAAAGGGGTAGCCTTTTTATTTGCAGCCTTTACACCATTTGCAACCCTGCCATTTCCGTATTTTTTAAGAGGACAGTGACAGTGGATTAACGGTAGGTCCCATGGTTTGCTTTTGGACACTTAATTTGTGTGTTAGAAGTACACATAAGTACACAAAAGGGTTACAAGTACTCATAATTCTATTCTCAGTGCAAATAATGTAAAATAAGGTGATATACATTAACTGTAGAGAAGAGAAAATAGTTTTTTCCCAAGGCTGAATAGGTGTTTTTCAATGATAGTAGATTAACGGTAGGTCCCATGGTTTGCTTTTGGACACTTAATTTGTGTGTTAGAAGTACACATAAGTACACAAAAGGGTTACAAGTACTCATAATTCTATTCTCAGTGCAAATAATGTAAAATAAGGTGATATACATTAACTGTAGAGAAGAGAAAATAGTTTTTTCCCAAGGCTGAATAGGTGTATTTCAATGATAGTAGATTAACGGTAGGTCCCTTAGTTTGCTTTTGGACACTTAATTTGTGTGTTATAAGTACAAATATTCTTTGGGGTAGAAAAATGAAACTTCTGCATTTCATATCTTGTTTATAGGCTAACTATGCACATATGCGGTATTGATTATGGTAGTAAATATAAACATGTGTGCAAAAGTAAATCTGCTATGTGTTTATTTCCCCTTTGGGAAGAGGGTTTCAAAGTTTATAGATAATATGAATACAAAAATTATCAATTCTCTTTGAAAATATTCTCCGAAAACGAGTGAAATCAAGCATACACTACATACAAAGAACGTGCAACAAATATACCAATAATATTTAGTATTAACTTGCAGGGTAACTTTTACTTTTTTACTAGTATTCATATGGAAAATTGGCTGATTATTGTCCTGATCGAACATCCACGCTTACGATATCGTCAGAAGCGTAATAATTGCAACAATTTAACATTACTTATGACGCCGTGAACTATTTCGATCATCTTATGTTAAGCTAAGTAGTTGATAAATTCAATGCATTCACATTTAATTAAATCAACCACTTTTCATCAGATCCAAATGAATTAGTCAGTTGTCTATTCTTGTATTCTTACGTGTCTCTTCTTTGATAATTTGTCTCAAATGTGCTAGTTAATTTTGGGGTTAAAGCTTACGGTAATTTAAAATGTACTCACAGTAGTAAAACTTGCATACGTACAAATGATGTTATAAAGCGAAATTTGCACATATAAGCAAATTTGCATAAATTCAACCATTTAATCATATCCAAACGCTCGCCGTATCAACAAAGCTTAAGCCTTCATACTACAAAGTAATGATTTAAAAAAATAAATGACATTCCTAGCATTAATATTTTCTGGGGGAATGGATGAAAGAAGAGTTAATGTTAATCCCCCTGCTAGGCCATGTTTAAAGGGAAGGGGTCATCACCAAGTGTACTAATATGTGTCTCTTTGTTGCAAAGATGTAAGATTGGCCTCAACGGATTTAAAAAACTTTAAGTTCAATATATGCAACGCCCATATTTGAGGGGGAGGGGCTGGTCAGTCCCAAAGTTATAAATTTGGACCATCTAGGTTACCCTTCCTGCCTTGTGCACCCCCTGCAACGCCCTTATTTTTGTGAAGAGGACAATGAAATTTACAGATTTAAGACTCCAATCTAGATCTTCATCTAGGTGAAAGATACATCCCTACAAAATTACAAATGCTTTGGGATGCAGCAGCTTTGGAGGAGAAGTCGAAAAAGTGAAATGTTTGCTGACAACGGACAACGGGTCATGCCATTAACAAGTCTAACCTTTCAGTAATGATTAGCTAAAAAAAGCACTTAAAGGCCGGGATCCAAACCTCCAAAAAACCCATGGGTTTCTTATCTTTGTCATCTTTACTCTGATTGGTTGATTCCATAAACAGAAGATATAATCAGTGTTTGAGTGACAGGGCTGTAACGGTTTTTTTGGTGCCTGGGAGAGCTCAGCAGGGCAAAGGTCACAAAACTTTACTACAACTTGTGGCTGGTAGTGGTCTTTTCAGTTTCAGTACATAATCATCAGGGAAAAAAACCATAAGTTATAAAACATGAAGTTTGATTTTGTGTGACAAGCTGATATTATCATCAGTATATTAAGTTTTATATATTTAAGAGATGACCAACACTAATTTAATGAAATCTTTAATTAAAGAATCAACAATAGGCCTAACAAGGAACTGTATTTGTTAACATTTTGTTTAAAAAAATTCAAATAAAAAGTCTTTAACAATGTTTGGATGTATTTGAAGTGAATATTTCACTATTGTTGACAAAAGTTATACAAAATTGTCTGAAGCATTTCGTGTCACAATAATCTTTTCATAACCTTACTCATAAGTCTCTATAGCTTATCCCTACAAGCATAGCTAAATATTTGGGGGACATATGGGATGGGGGAGGTTTTGATTTCGCAGTCAGGCTGAGAAGGCAGTGAAATCTGACACCGTGAATGGATCTTTTCCTCCACCAGCAGACTTGTTTGGTATGGTAATGACAAGAATCTAGTCACGTGACATTTACAAAGTTAATTCAAATTTGGAAACAATAATGAAGTTAATGCAGTCAAAGTACTCTTTAAGTTTTTAGTTTGGAATAAACATGTTTAGGAATTCTCCTTCTTTAAAGTGTCAAGGATATATTGTGTAAATATGACAACTTTCCGGTAAGAAGATTTTGATTTATTCGACTCTGAACATAGGTACCCTAAATTTTTCCCTATAAGGTGTAGTTTTTTTAGGTCAACTTGGCCACGCCAACACCGTGTATAGTGGCGGATGCCGGCCTTTAAGAATCTCTTCAAAGAATACGATCGCAGGACTTAATCGAAACTGATTTGAGGAATATGGGTCACAGAAGACATGGGTTAAACTACGTTTTTGTCAAGGGCGAGCACTTGGAGTTCGGTAAACCAGCCACTTATTCAAATGTGCATTACGGTGTAAAGCGAAATCTAGGCCATTATTATTGAGATTCAACAGTTAATCAAGAACGGCGGTAACCGAGGACGAAGGTACTGTTTTCGAAAGCATATATATCATAGCTCAAAGTTTTTCTAGTGAGGTCGCCATTCCATTCGTTATCAGGCAAAGCTGTATATTTCAGCTTCATTAAACATTTCGTACGGTACGCTTTAATTTGTCAACCACAGACTCTTCCGGGTTTTTCTTTGGCGCTTCGAGAACAACCAATGTCTGTCTTCCGGAAGTAAATTACGTCCGTGGGTTAAAAACGTCGACCCGTGAGCGACCGTATTGAGTGGTAATTATCCATAACCGTAACCTTAACTGATCTACCTCATCTACACTGTCTCTTGTCTGTTATCATCAATGCAGAAGATTTAACTCTGTTCCATATACATGTATGTAACGCTCATATTTTCTTATAAAAAATGTGCTTTATGTTTGATGTTATAGAGGTACGTGTATAGAAACAGCGACCTGTGCCCCTATTGAAGCGTGCAACTGCTGAGTACCTACCAAACGCCCGGCCCTGTTGTTGTGAAGATTGATTCGCGAATGGACATCCCGAGCCATTTCTTTGGAGTCCATGAATCTCTTGGCGTACTGCTCGCCAAAATCTACGTTATGACTGCATCCGCCCCATTCAAAATCTCTGTTAACACCGTATACATTCATGTCACATCCGCAGGACTTGAGCTTTCCCAGACTGCACGCCTTCGATACTTGGTGCGTTACACCAGCCGCAGATATGGCGTATGCAAAAGCCGTTTCTTTGAAACCTGTGGATGAAATTGTATAAATTAATTCACCCTTTATAATACTATAATGTAAATCCCATCTGTAATGATTTGAAAGTCCACTTGTATCATCGCAGTTGGAATTTAGTTTCAGGAAACAGCTGGGACAATTTCTATGGTGATCTTCAAAACACAACTACTGATACGCGTGCTAATAAACACCTGGCCGTAAACATTATTTTTACGACTTTCAAAGAGTTACCACATGCTAATCAAAATCTGATGTTATCTGGCGTTTATCTCATGTGTTACATGATTTCCCTAATTTCAGACGAACCACTATCGGCGTCCGAGGATCTAAATGTTCAGAACCCAAACTTGAGGGCTGTTAGTGCAAGTTACAAGGATGCAGCAGCTAGTCTCCTATTTGGTTATACTAGAGAGTACGTCAGTCTTCACATTCCTTTACACTTAGTAGTCGGTCGAACTGCAAGCGATCTACTTGACAAAAGTGTGTTTTTTCTCTGCATGTGTGGAAATACTCTGACGTCTATTCGTAGCCCATTAGAGATTAAAGACGTTATTACAGCCCGTTATCAGAGACTCTTGGCCTACATCAAATAACTTGGTTTCATCAGAACTCTGGTCGCATGCACTCCTCTCGGGTACGCGATGTTTGATAAGTCTGCTCCCGTGTTTACACAGAGAGACGGCGTTTCCCGGTCGGAGCAAGGCAGGCAACGCGAGACTTCTGATGTAACACTAGCACCATCAAAAGGACGCACAGGCACAGATGATGCCAACAGATTGCTAAACCGTTCTTGCATCTTATAACACATTCTATACCCCTCCTAATTACAGTCGCTCAGTTACATATAAGAAAGTCATTAACGGATCTTTTGTCGCGCGCGTTATGCCACTTTGTGCGTCCCTAACTTGTTTCATTGTAACTGTCAGAGGCATTCGTTGTGCGGTCCTTTAACAAACAACATTACCATGTTCACATGCTCAGAGTAAAGGAAAAGTATAAGAAGCATCGCATCGGTTGCCGAATTTCTATGCAGGCATCCCTTAATGAACGCTGTTCGTTGCCGAGGTAACGCACAAGGAAGGCAAAGGAAGCCGCATAGGTGGAAGAAGTTAGCAGACACATTAACCGTAGTGTCCATCGTGTTCTCGAGCCGATCATAGCGCAGCCACCTGTGTTTTCCTTCGTCGAGCTTCACTAAAGCCTTTGTCCCTTGCTATATCTGCAGGTAACCGCTCTGTGTCTGTATTGTTCTTTTAGGCATTTCGCCACCGACATGACTGAAGGTGATGTTTCTGACACAGGTGAGACAGTTTAAGAAAGATAGAACGGTCGCCGTCAAGTTCAAAAGCAGTTATCGAGAAAGTTACCGTATTAATAAATGCAAGGTATACTCGCCTTTTCTGAGAAGTGGACTTGCATGAGGGTTTTTATTTTTTTTCTCGAGACTGGAGCAATTCCATCGGTGGGTGCGGAGTTGGTACTGACACTCATGTATCCCCACCTGCACGCCTTGTATGGCGGAGGCCGTCACATCCGGGTACTTTCGGCACAGGTCGTACTGAGTGGGGGAGAGCTCCGGGTAGGTGTTGCACACCGTGTTTGGGTCAAGGTATGGCTCCTTCTTGATGTTCAGGCGCAGAATGTCGTTCTCCATAATTCTGAATCATATATTATTCACTCAATTAAGATCAATTAGAATAAGTCACTATTAATTAATCATAGATGACAACAACTTTCAAGTTGTACTGCATGATTTTGACGGAAATAGGGGAAGTCACGAAACGAAAAGTAAAGTAATTATTGCAAGACAATGTTGTTTTACAAATAGTAGCAATTCGACGGATTTCTTAGGTATTAATTGGCTCACAGAACGTCGGAACGTACCAAAATAGGACAGAAGGGGTGTCTAGACCTTTTTATAATTAACTCGAATGGGAGTTTGGTCATATATTCAGCTTGTACTCATTAATGTACTTATTATTTATTTTCTTTAATGAAGTTAATACAGACGATTCTATAAAAAATTGCGCCTCTCAACTGACAGTGTAATCAGGGCTGTCGGCATTTTGCACAAGAAGTTAAATGGTCATTGTAACAATGTAGCATTGCAGTTGACGAAATCCAAATTACACGATGTTTGCACTCAAATACAAACTCTCGGTACGTAGTTGTATACATGGTTTATACATTATCTACACACCACGTAATATTAAGGGGCGATTGACTTTCATTTTCATTTTGATATAATATTTCCTCAATGATGAACATACTCGTAAGTTGACATGTAATGCATGCATTAATGTATTGGGGACTCTAAAGACAATTAACACTTTGTTTCTGATATCCTTACACCAAGTTTTATCATTACGTTCTACACAAACAGAGGAAAGTTCTAAGGTCCTTACTATAAAGTATGACCCAATCTCATTCATGCAGCTTATAAACACAGTGAAACAGTAACATGCCTTCCGCAGTACTTGTCACAACCCGCGCACCCCTTCATTAAGGAACTTGGCTTCTCCCAGTGTCTCTTGCTCTCCCAGAATTTTTATGATGTAAATTTTAACACTGTACTGCAAACTGGAATAATGCCCCAAGCATAGCTTACCGCAACAACAAAACCTATTTATAAGAAATCACGAAATCGTATGGATCCCCCCTCATATACATGTAGACCTATTTCAGTTTCGAGCTGCATTGGTAAGCTATTTACTAGCATCCTCAATGGATGATTAAATAAGTTCTGCGATGATAATGCTATAATATCGCATGTCCAATCCGGTCTCAGAAAAAGTTTTTCTACAATTGAAAATGTATTCATATTTCATAATTTGATACACCGATTGCAGAAACATAAAAAGAAACTTTTTTTTGCCGTTATAGACTTTTATAAAGCATTTGTAAGTCTGGAAAATGGGATAACGGACAAAATTAAGACAAAATGGCATCAAAAGGAGAACATTTGATTTGTTACAAATATATTTGATGATATAAAATCTTCTTTGTTTTTCAGGAATGACCTAGAATCCCATCTTTCGATTCAGTCATGTGTTAGTCTTGAAATTGAAACACTAAACGATGATTTTATTATTCATTTCAAACTACTAGTTCTACCTTATGCAGACAATACTGTTCTTCTTTCAGAAATCCATGATGATTAACAAATTTCTCTGAATTCGCTTGCTGAATAAAGTGACCGATGGAAATTTCAAGTAAATACTAACAAGACAAAAACCATTATATTCGTTTCCGGACCGGCAGCTCGTTCTCATTATATGATATGAAATTTAAGTTGTAAACACTTACAGATACCTAGGAATTGTGCTACGTAGAAATGGACGTCTAAATTTCGCTGTGATAGATATATTGCTAACCTTGGTATAAAGGCATCGATAGCATTACTAAAACGTGCTAGCAATCTGAAACTGCCACTAGTCCTACTTTCCCCCCTGCATTTGATAGATCAGCTGTACAATTTTTTGTACGGATGTGAAATATAGGAACATGAGAACACTGTAATAATCGCAAGAGTACATCTCAATTTTCCTGCATTAGATACTGGTTTAAGCTTTTATACACCAAAGTTTATGCTGCATGGGGAACTCAGGAGAACCTATTCAGCTTCAAACGACTTATGTCATACTATACAATTATAGACTTCTGTAGAGGTCAATATCGATTTTTATTGACCTGAGTAAAACAATATTGACCGAGCTTGCAATGGTGAAATATGCCGTTTATTGGTTAAAATAAAATCCGTATTTTCACTGAGTGAAATATGAATGGTATTCTACTCAGTGAAATAATGCAACAATCATATGCCGTCATCTGTGACGTCAAGAAACAATTAAATGACATCATACAACATCTAGCGAAGCGATTTAGATACTCTTTTCATATAGTTCCTGTCATTTACAAGGTTTGGACAAACATAATAAATAGGTCACTTGGCATTTTTCGTCGAATACGATGTTGATCTCATCTCGTGAAGTAGAAAATCATATATTTACACGAGTGGCTGTGCCACTCGTGAAGAAAACGTTTCTACTTCACTCGCTGAGATAAACATGCTATTCGACGAGAAATGTCAAATATCCTCTATCATTCAATGCATTACAAATGAAAACAAAACCTACTCATTATGCCTGGGTTAATCACATTAAACACATTCTATTTAAGTGCGGTATTCCGGATGTTTTTTTCATAAACCTAATCATTATACAAATTCATGAATAATTTCAAACATATTTTAAAAAATCATTTCATACAATCATTGATGAGTGATATAAATAACTCTTTGAAAGGAGTTTATTATACAATTCTGAAATGCTGTCCACAAATTTGATAGTACCTACGGGGGTAGTTCGTAGTTCGTAGAATAAGCATGATGTAACAATTCACTACTTCCAAATTATCTATACACCTGCAAATCAATCTTTTCTAAAGTTAGTAACAAAATATTGCAACCATCCATAGAGTAGTGTTCCTGATTACACGTCCAAAAGTGTAGAGGGGTGAACGACTGGAAAAAAATGATGTGAAAGCGTACCTTCATCAAGTTTTTATTCAGGATAAGAATGTCTTCACAGGAAATCTATGAATGTATGGTGGATACATTGGGCGATGACTCCATTGCATACTCCACAGTTGCCAATTTTGTTGCTGAACTAAAAGTGGCCGACAGAGTGTTGAAGATGATGCCAGGTCTGGTCAACCAAGAACATCCAAAAATGATGTTCAGGTCATATTGCTTGTAGACATACATGTGACCATTCAACACACAGCTGCGACATTAGTCCTGGGTCAGAATACACAATACTGACAGATGTTCTGCACGTGAGCGAGCTATCTGCAAGATGTTTGCCAAGAATGTTAGTTGGTGACCAGAAACAAAAACAACTTGACATTTCAAAGAATCTTTTGACTCGATTCAGGGGAGACAGGGATAATTGCCTGAAACGATTAGTGACCCAGGATAAGACATGGGTACATCACTTTGACTCTGAAACCAAAAGCCAAAGCAACAGTGGAAGCATGTCAATTCCCCAGCCTCATAAAATATCAAGCAATTTCAATCTGCAGGAAAGATGATGGCCTTGGTTTTTTTCCGGAAAGCCAGGGTATGGTCGTGAGAGATTACTTAGAGATTGGTCGTATTTACGGGGCATATCATGCTAATGAATTGAAGCAATCAAGGGCAGCCATCAAAGGCCAAGCGGCGAGGGAAGCTCAGAGTGCTGCTCATTCAGGACTATGCTCCCCTCCATACAGCACATGTAGCTTTTACTGCCGTACCCGAATGAGGCTTTAAAATTCTTCCATATCCACTCTACTCTCCAGATTTGGCACCATCGGGCCTCTTCCTCAAAATCTTAAGAAATCCTTTACGTTGAGGTGGTATTTGTTAATAACAACGCTTGATTATTGCCATGGCGCGATTTCGTGAGACCTAGGATTCGGAGTTCTACAAGAATGGCATAATGAAGCTGGAGCATCGATGGTCCAATGTATTGATTTCAGTTGAGACTATATTGAAGAAAACAATGAAAAAATTGATACTTTGGTCTATTGTTTTCTATGTCATTCTACGACCGTTTTGATTAACCATCGTACTCTTATTGGTTGGAGGCATTTGTTGGTTGGAGGCCCAAAGGAACTTTAAACCAATCATACTTAGCCTCTTTGTGTTTTGGCAATATCGTATAACCAATGAACACATCTGTATTAAATTTAGAACCACGTGACCATACGGGTATTCCGAAATAATTGGCAACCTTTAATACGAAAAACGATTGTTTATGCAAATGTCAACGTGAAGGGCAATCAGTGGTGTTTAAGAGTCAAAACGGCAGCACAATTCTTCATGACTGCACGTGAACTAAATTAGACACATAGATTTCTTATGAAAGGTTGGAAACATCTATTCCATATTAGCAAAAACCCTTCCCTTACAACGGTACACGCAAGAGACAAGCAGCTACAAGTCGATACGTGGAGAATGTGATAAGGCGAGTCAACTAGTTTGATGTCACTAAGTGACGGAGACAGAGGTAGTGAAATACGCTTCAGACAATACTTCAATATATCTTGTCATGGCAATTCTTGAGAGTTTAGAAACAATTAATTTATAACTGATGCATGTGGACATATTAATTTGCAAAACCATCGAACATCTTGAGCGGTGCTGGGTGCTATCAATTGTGACCTATATCCCAAAAATAGATCCCTTTCGCCTTTCTCCAAGGGATAAATCGGTGACTGACTGACTGTTTAGTGTTGTTTAAAAAGGAACTGTATATATATAACAGCATATATGCCTCACTATTCTATTGATTATTTAACCTTTTCTAAATAGAGGATATCATGTAGGTCTTTTGTTCTTTTGTTGGCCTTAATCAAGACATTGGCCGTCATGCAAATCTTATCCTACACTGCAAAAATGGCGTTTTGATTTTAAACATGTTGCGTATGTGTCTTACAAATGTGTTTAAATGCTAAACACATAAATTATCATGTGTTGTAAATCAAAACATGTTTCAAATATAAACACATTGCACTTCACTTAAAAAATGGCGTTGTGCTAAACACATCAAAACATGTTTCAAATATAAACACATTGTACTACGCACAAATTATTCTCATATTAGTTAAGTATAAGAAAGCACGTAGTCGTGATAACATGTTGAATGCGTATACATGTTGCTATAATGTATGCTTTGATATATCGTATATCCTTTTTCTGAATGTCACAAAAACACAATGTGAATATATCAGTAAGAGTTACATTTATATTAAAGTTGACGAAGACGATGATGATCATATCATTATCATTGTTTTTATTATCATTATTGTTATCATCATTATTAATTTCATCATTATTACCACCTGAAGAATCAACAGAATAAATTACCCTCGTGTTACCTGTTTAGGGTATAAAGAACTACAATTCTATTAGTGTTTTTGCCGATTATGACATACATCCTGAACAGTATAAAGTTATAAAGTAAATATATCTTTTCACTATTTCATGATAAATAAACAGTTGTTTTATTCTTTTGTTAGATCTTGTTGACATTTTAAAAACAAATGACAGTTTTACTATTATCTTTGGTGTCACCCGTTTTCATGGTATTTCTATAAAGTTAATTTAAGACAATACAACATATGCCACAACTTCAAATTGTTTATGGTTTTTAAAAAAAACCCACAGATCGATAGTGTACATTAGCAATTAAATTGATGTTGATATGTGTTTAAAATATTTACATTGACATTGACAAATATTTTGCAAATTATGTCATTATTTATTTCTGGTAAAGTAAAGAATCATTTGGTTGTACTTTAAGATTTAACACGAGCAAGCAAAGAAAAGTGTTCAAATAACTTATTTTACTTGCACCGGAAAGTCTTACAAAATAGTTAAAAATGAATAAGACTTAACCATTCTATATATTCATATATTTATCAATTGAACAGATATCATACTCAAAAGTCAGGTGATTCAGGATATGAATAACAATGGTTAACTGGAAAACATTTTCGCAAAAATATATATAAATGTATATATGTTTTAGATCAACAATACATGTTAACCAAACAAGCACGAAATCTCAATGATTTTCAGAACAACTTGTCAATAAATAAGCGTTAACTCATTGTAAATACCACGAAAACAGGTGACCCATGAAAACAGGATATTCCAGTGCACTTTTAAAAAAGTTTTCTACTACTAGTTAAAGTTTTACAAAAATTGTTTTGTAAATTGCCACCCTAAATTGATTTTGAATACGTATGTAAAAACAAGAAAGAGCTAGCTTGTGTGTATGATAAGAAACAAAAGTAAAGTTTCAGCTTCTCTTTGTTTCGAACGTATTCTCTAAAGCACGTTGGTTCAGAACAAAGGAATTCAGCTTTCAATAAGAGTTACGTGCCCCTTGATTATATAGTTATTGATCGAAGTTGTTCCTTTGTTCGATACGTTTTTGTTATATACACTGAAAACGGACTATACCACCATACATGAGTGTTCAAAGTTTGAATGAAGATTCAACGGTCAGAGGTGTGCTTGAATTCCTTCGACAAATGAACTATTCAGACCAAGGAATCAACATTTTACAAGATAAGATTTGGTTCAATACACGCGACGTCACAAAATTATGATGCTAAAACGAACTCAGATAATAATGAAATTAAAGATTAAATGATAGTGTTTTGTCGACCTGACATACCATGAAGCAAATGTATGTAACAAAACTTGTTCAAAACTACCATTCAAATATTACAGGCTTCTCTTACAAAAATATTTATATTGATAATTGTTGTATGGATTAGATACATCTTGTAAACATTGTAATTTCGTCACTTGATCAAATGATTAATTATAAGTTGTGCACTTTAAGCTATGAGGATTTCAATTAAAATTTTAAAATGTTTTACGCTGATCCATCAATAACTTATTTCATGAAAATTATTTATGCTACTCTTAAGGGATAGCAGCACGTTTTTTTAAAGAATTTTTTCTTCAATTTTTCCATGGAAACATAATTTAAGTCTATGCCATATGTACATGTATTGTCTCCGGACGGTCAAAACTTCTCGTTACACAACCCGAACATATGTAGTCCTAGAAAATTATTCAAGTATCATGAAATAATCAGTTGCGGCCATTTGTGTGAAATGAATGGAAACGGATTATCATAGCTTATCCAAACATTGTATGTTGATTTTAAAATGTTTCTTGGGATCAGAAAAAAAACATTGTCTTACAATTTGAAACATTAAATTTTGTTTTCTTGAGATCACATCTTCCATCTTAAACAAAGTGGTACATTCCTTATAGCATGTATAGTCAATCTTTGGAAATAATGCTGATTAATTTATGAAGAAAGCACGAAATGATATGAATTCATGGAATCTTTTGTTAACTTTGTTTTTTTAGGATGAAGATCTTGATGAACCATGCGACACCACTGAGGCTGATTTAGAAATTACCATGCTGACTGAGGAAAAAATTAGCCATGACAGTCCCAAGAAACAGCAAAAAGGCCTTACTCAAACGTTTATGTAAGTTATCGCATAATGCTATACTAAAATAATAACAAAATTAAGGTTGCGTTTGCTGATTGCATTTTTATGGTGTCATAACCAAAGCATTGGCAACAACTTTATATACTGATTGAATCGTATGCAGCTTTGGAATTATATTTAAACTTCCATTTTAAGGGGCAAAGTTATGACCAAACTATAGCTACCAAAAAAAGTCTCAGATAATTAAATTTTTGATCAACTTCTGCTGTCATTTTATAGCAGAAGACACTTTGATGAGATTCCTTATTTGAAGTTCTTCACTTAAATTAAGTAGAACAGTTAGTGTAGCATTTCGCACTTTTCTTTTGGAAAAGTGGAAGAATGATGACCTGACCTGCTGACACAAGGAAGCACCCCGACTACTGATTATTATCAACAAGTGCATCACCTATTTTGACCATCATGTAACCATGCACAACTTGAAGAGCCACAGTGCCACTAGCTCTTAAGTGTGTTGCTGTCGCTTCCCATCTGTAATTTGTTTAATTTCGAGAAGTCTTGATCAGGTCAAATTTGGCCGTAAAACAAATAAATATTGTCAACCTATCAATGTCTTTTCTTTTCATTTATCCTTTGTTTTTTTTAGCATATTTTCACATTTGCAAGTTACTTCATATTATATTGCATAATGTTTTTAAGAATCCTTTTGATAAAAAATCACATTTTATATTATTCATAAAATTATCGGTTATCAGTTATTGACTTCAAGTATTTAAGTTGTTAAAAGAAGTTATTTCATCAAAATGTATGAATATTATTTTTATCATATGGTGAGGTGCTAGAAGGTTGTTTCTGAACTAAAGAAAAACTTGCAAAACTGATATTCAATTCATTGCCGTTTGTGATTGTTGTCTGTTTGCTATAGTTAACATTTCTTTGTTGTTTCAAGTCTTGAACATATTATAAAATATTTAGTTTAATAGTTTACAACATGGTTAATACCAAAACACTTGTAGCAACATGTTTCAAATTAAAACACTTTTCACAACATGTTTGATACCAGAACACTTTTCACTCTTTGTTTAATACCACAACACTTTTAAAAAAAAAACAACGTTTAAATCAAAACACTTTTCACAACATGTTTAAAATCAAAACACTTACACAACATGTTTAAAATCAAAACACTTTCTACAACATGTTCTAACCCAAAACGTGTTTTGATATTAAACACTTCACGGAATGTGTTTTGGATTTAATCATGTTTTGAAATTCCATGTGTTTAAAAAACAGGACAAGATATGTGTTTGGGTTTGTGTTGAATATCCAAACACCATTTTTGCAGTGATATTTGTACCCTATTATTTCGCAGTATTTCCTAGCCTAATTAGGGTGCCCCCAACTTTGCCTTTTCAAAGGCTTTTCTTGTCAGAAGAGATCTCTAAACTAAACAAGTTTATAATTTGCAATCACAAGCTACCAATAGACACTGGCAGATTGAAAATATCCTAAGAGAAGAGAGATTCTGTAAGTTTTGTGATTCGCATTTGGTTGGAGATGAGTTTATGTATTTAGATGTCACTGATTTGCAGATTTATTTAGGTATATTAAAGTTTCGTTAACTCTCCACACAATAATTTCAGCCCCAGAAAACATTCCAAGTTCAATCATTAGGACAGTTTGTAACCACTTTGATTGTTATATTATTTTATGCAGTTATCATGTTGTATATGTTAAAAACGTTATATTTCTTTACTCATGTACCACAGAAGGTGGATCATTTTTGAGTAATTAACAAGTGATGATGTAAGGCATATAAGTAGCTGACATATTCAAATAATGATTAACTTTTTGTCGACATTATGTTTAAAACGTCTCCAATACTTCAATTGTAATTGTGTATATAATTCCAGACAGTATATAAGCAAGTATTTTTGGCGCTTTAATTGATTATTTGACTGCGTTTGAAAACATATGCACTGACTTTAGATTTCTATCAATGGAGTAAAATACTGCTTATTCTTAACATTCGATGTTATGACGACCAAAGTCACTATGTGATATTAAAAATTGAAGATATTTTGTGCAGAAAATTGGGAATATTGATTGTTCAAAACGGAATGTGCGAAGCTTTAAAATATATCTTTTAACTTAGAACAAAGGATAAATAATATTATTTAGGTATATCTTTATTTATTTCTTCTTCACAGTATAAACTATTCTTTTGCATTAACGTGAGAGGCTTTCCTTTTTGGTTTTCATGCTGTATGCAAACTTTTAAGTTGCATTAAGTTGTAATAAGTTCTATCCGATATTGTAGAGTATAGACTTTATAAAATGGATAGATTATATAGATTACTAGTACTTGAATGTAAATCGTTAGTAATATAGATATGCATATTAATGCATGATTTATATCAACGAAATACTCGCGTGCGTCACAAATAGTGATATAGTGAAAAGAACTTACATACATGCTTGAAAAAGGCTTTGTTGTTATGTACAGTAAAATAACTGGAACGTTGCAAATGGCCGGAATATCAATCATGACGTAAATGGTTTCATTTTGTATAATCATATGGTCAATTTCTTTCACTATATTTAAAGAAAATTTATTTGACAGATGTTTTTGTTCATGTATTATTATTGAGTGTCGTATAGATTACTTTTAGCCAGATAGTAATAAAGACAAAACTTTCATGTTTGATATTTACACGACTTACTTACTTCTAAATATTTACTGCTGAGCGTTCAATTATTATGCAAGGAGTGCACGTCCGCGCTCTGCACGTGCTTTACGCCCGCTACACATGTCCTGCACGTGAGCTGCGTTCACTGCCTCTCATGAAGAAGAAAGGGCTTCTACTGACAAACCATCATCAGCCCAAAGCTACAAACTTTGATGCTTGAAGGGATGGCTACCTGAGCTTCTTTCTTTTTAAATTTCAGCTTTGGGGATACGGCAGTTCTAGCGGAACACAGCAGTTCTAGCGGAACACAGCAGTTCTAGCGGAACACAGCAGTTCTTGCGGAACTGTGAAACAGACGACGCCCGATACCCAACGGAAGACGGACGGACGCCGTACGGATGCCGGACAACGGCCTATGCCATATACCAGTCTAGCCTTAAAGGCCTGATGGCTTAAAAAGTAAAAAAAAATTATGACCATAATGGGCGACTATATTATATCTAGCTAATGTTGAATTCATACAGAGTTGTCTTCAAGAATGTTAAAATGCATTTACAAAATAAGTACATTGCATGTCATTGACGAAATTGAATCACTTCCCATCAGCCATTGCATTCGGGATAATTAACCTATCTCAACCTGTAAATAATTTTCAGACCAATCGTAGAGCATCGTTTTACGATTATTTACTTCGCTCATCGCATCGTTGCAAACACCATTTTGTCCGACAAACAGCAAAATGTTTTTTTTTTCATGTTGGATTTCCGCGGCATACGCAGTTAGAATATGAAATTCAATCTAAAAAGGGTGTACCTGCTTTAATGAAAACTGTCTGAATATCATGATGGTCAACATTCTAACATGTCTCATCTTCGGATGATACTTTTCGCGTTGAGCATAGGGACGTTAGCACGGTAAACATTCGAATTCTTAATTTTCCTCAAAGTACTTCTGAAATAAAAAGGATCAAAACCTATCATAGGTGACCAAAACTGTTGCTGATATTTACTTATTTCTCCTTTTTGCATGTATTTGGATTTGAGTATTGAGGATTGAGTAACGACTGCAGTTTCAAAACACTCAACCTTCCTACCGATATCAAACCATCGACGTTTGAAAACGTTACTTTGGGAATATATCGCTGAATGTTTTATTATATAATAAACAGGCAATATTTGCGATTAAACAGACAGAAGATTATCTATCTATCTTACAAGAGATTAATGAACTAATATACGATTACGATATTTTTTCTGGCTTTTTATTTACTCGATTAAGGATCTTTCTTGATAAAGCCACTAATGTTTAGTTTAAGGTGATATTGTATGACATTAATTCTGTTAAATAGAAGCTGGATTGAAACATTTTGAAAATGTCTTCAGATACTATTTATGCATTAGCCAAAATATAATTATAACACTTAATGCTTATAAGCTGGGAAAGGATGGTTATACATAATAATGCTTATGTTCATCATATATTCTCAAAGTGTTCCATTTATCAGAGAGATTTTAAATAATATTTCTTTGAAACAAAAACGTCAATATTGGTCTACTTACCACTTAAGTTTTAGATTCAGTAAAATAGCAAATCCAATACATGTTAAATCCCAGGGTTTATGTCATGTTTCTAGAAGAACTGACCACTGTTATTTTGAAATTACAAATAATAATCTTATTGTGAATTTCCTTTTGCATTCTTTATTACCTTTATACTTTCACAGTTTCTGCACATTAAATTTAAATGTTAATTGTTGAAGTATGAAACAACTTATTGCCAGATCTACTATTTGATGTTTGAATTTATTAATAAATGTACTTCTTCACAATGCGGAATCTCCATTTGGATTTTACATAAATATATGACTTCAACTATTTAACAACAACTGTCAACATATTTTACACTTTAAAAAAAATAAAAATTTAAGCAATAAACGTAAACTTCGAAAACATTAAGCAATGGATCTAAGTTATGTTTTTATTTATATAATCAAATTACAATAACTTGAAAATAAAATTAGCAAAAGAAAAGTTTTGAAAATATAAGCGCTCATATCTACGTAGTTTTAGTTTTCTTTAAGACTTTATTTATCAATAATGCGAGTTGGATTATATATTTGTTTATTCAGTCACGGAAGGTTCAGGTACTAGAAACATTTAACCAATATTTACGATCCCGAATGTCAGTCACATATATTTACGGTACTTCCTCATTTGTGTTTTTATGCAAAAATTATTATCATTCGCCAAATGTGATTAAAATTTATTCGGATGATGATAAAAAACAACATACTCTGATTTCATTTGATCTTTTTTTCCGATTTTCCATTTCTAAGCGGTTATATCACACGGAATGTCGTTCTCAATAACACTTGCGTCATGCATTTACATGCTTTTGTTTGTAGGACACAACAAGAATTAACTTCCTTGATTAGGTGTTTTTCCGAAATATCGCAAAAGAATGAATAGTAAAATGGCGAGGAGAAGATGGAATTCTATAATAAGAGACTATCGTTAACATTAACATGAAATTCATTTCATCTCCTAGCATGTTGACTAAAAATTTTCAACTTAAAATTATCTGCCTACAACCGGTGGATTAGTATTACTCCTTTCCGCTTTTTTGTTTTGATATTTCCTTTCAATATACTTTGGAATTACAGTAAAAGTAGCATCAGACAAGCTCTATTTGACCCGGAAATCTGCAACATGACGCTGTCCAGTCATTAACTCCTCACATTGATTATGCTCAGGACAGAATTTCACCACACACGATTATACATGTATAGTAATTCCTGGAAATAAAGCTGTGTGTTTGTAAACTCATGAAGAAGTGAAGCCTATGGGCCCACCATGCAACACATCAAACTGCCTCAGTACGGTTCCAGGCTTTAGTTCCAGAATCATAGAAGAGAAGGCTTCGGGCTCTTAACGCTTCTGTATTAGCCAACATCAAAGATAAGCAGAGGAACATATGCGTACGCGTGTATGCCTTTATGTTGGTGTATGTATGCGTGTAAGTCGGCCTATGCTTTATGGAAATGTTAAAGCGATGTGTGCGGTTTTTGTTGCTATCCTTTGATCCAAATTAAAATGATCAGATATAATGCTATCTTCTCCTCAAATACAAAACATCACGTCGATAAACTAGAGACGCTGGTTGAATTTCTAAACAGTAATGACGCAACCTATGTAGCTACCTATCATGTAATTTAAAGGCGCACGTGCACACCAGTATTTGTAATTTACAACGAATGCAGATATCGAAATTATTCAATTTGTACTTCCAGCCTGAGGAGCGAAAACGGAGGCTGCTATCTTTATTCAATAAGAATGCGTATACTTTGATTCATTTTACATCGGTTTTGATAATAATCAATATTTAATCCTTTCTTCTCAGTCCAGAGTTAAGGTTCTTCCAAAAGCTGCACACATTATAAGTTCAGCCATTTGCAACTGTCAATATGTTTTCCTCTTTTTGCACAATTGACCTTGGATTTTTTATATATTAAAGCTGACATCGGGCGTCTCAACTTTTTCATTGTTGATTAAAGGTCGACAACTATTTCATTGCAACGATAAAGACTTTAAGTAAGTGCCTATTTATCCTCAAATGCCTAAAAATAGCAAATTTGTGCCGAAAAAGCTTGTTATAAGGTCTGAAATTATAATTATCTCCCTGTTTAAATGAAAAAATCTACATCATTTATCCCGAAGATATTATAGACTATACAAGTTCAAAAACCTGAAAAAATGAAAATGCAAAGAAAAGTAAAGAAAAGTAATCAGTATGTATCTTATCATTTTTTTTAATTCTCAGCGTGACTGTTTCACAGAGACCTTTTCTATGTACGGTAGAGTCGTATTATTCTCTCACACAGACCTCTTTCTCTTTACCTTACTGTCTCAGTTATCTCTCACACAGACCTCTTTCTCTTTACCTTACTGTCTTATTATTCTCTCACACAGACCTCTTTCTCTTTACCTTACTGTCTTATTATTCTCTCACACGTACCTCTTTCTCTTTACCTTACTGACTCATTAATCTCTCACACGTACCTCTTTCTCTTTACCTTACTGTCTCATTTATCTCTCACACAGACCTCTTTTTCTTACCTTACTGACTCATTAATCTCTCACACGTACCTCTTTCTCTTACCTTACTGTCTCAGTTATCTCTCACACAGACTTCTTTCTCTTTACCTTACTGTCTTATTATTCTCTCACACATACTTCTTTCTCTTTACCTTACTGTCTTATTATTCTCTCACACAGACGTCTTCTCTTTACCTTACTGTCTTATTATTCTCTCACACAGACGTCTTCTCTTTACCTTACTGTCTTATTATTCTCTCACACAGACGTCTTCTCTTTACCTTACTGTCTTATTATTCTCTCACACAGACGTATTTCTCTTTACCTTACTGTCTCATTTATCTCTCACACAGACCTCTTTCTCTTTACCTTACTGTCTCAGTTATCTCTCACACAGACTTCTTTCTCTTTACCTTACTGTCTTATTATTCTCTCACACATACTTCTTTCTCTTTACCTTACTGTCTTATTATTCTCTCACACAGACTTCTTTCTCTTTACCTTACTGTCTTATTATTCTCTCACACGTACCTCTTTTTCTTACCTTACTGTCTCAGTTATCTCTCACACAGACTTCTTTCTCTTTACCTTACTGTCTTATTATTCTCTCACACATACTTCTTTCTCTTTACCTTACTGTCTTATTATTCTCTCACACAGACTTCTTTCTCTTTACCTTACTGTCTTATTATTCTCTCACACAGACGTCTTCTCTTTACCTTACTGTCTTATTATTCTCTCACACAGACGTCTTCTCTTTACCTTACTGTCTTATTATTCTCTCACACAGACGTCTTCTCTTTACCTTACTGTCTTATTATTCTCTCACACAGACTTCTTTCTCTTTACCTTACTGTCTTATTATTCTCTCACACGTACCTCTTTTTCTTACCTTACTGAATCATTTATCTCTCACACAGACCTCTTTCTTTTTACCTTACTGTCTTATTATTCTCTCACACAGACGTCTTCTCTTTACCTTACTGTCTCATTTATCTCTCACACAGACGTCTTTCTCTTTACCTTACTGTCTCAATAATCCCTCACACAGACCTCTTTCTCTTTACCTTTCTGTCTCATTATTCTCTCACACAGACCTCTTTCTCTTTACCTTACTGACTCATTAATCTCTCACACAGACCTCTTTCTCTTTACCTTTCTGTCTCATTATTCTCTCACACAGACCTCTTTCTCTTTACCTTACTGACTCATTAATCTCTCACACGTACCTCTTTTTCTTTACCTTACTGTCTCATTTATCTCTCACACAGACCTCTTTCTCTTTACCTTACTGTCTCAATAATCTCTCACACGTACCTCTTTTTCTTACCTTACTGTCTCATTTATCTCTCACACAGACCTCTTTCTCTTTACCTTACTGACTCATTAATCTCTCACACGTACCTCTTTCTCTTTACCTTACTGTCTCATTTATCTCTCACACAGACCTCTTTCTCTTTACCTTACTGTCTCAATAATCTCTCACACAGACCTCTTTCTCTTTACCTTACTGTCTCCAGGTGAACTCCTATCTATTCCCTATAAAGTCTCATCTCCCTGAAGCTGACCTCCTACCTATACCCTCTACTGTCTCATCTCCCCCCAGGTGAACTCCTATCTATACTCTATCATTTATCTCTCACACAGACCTCTTTCTCTTTACCTTACTGTCTCATCTCCCTCCAGGTGACCTCCTACCTATACCCTCTACTGTCTCATCTCCCTCCAGGTGAACTCCTATTTATTCCCTATACAGTCTCATCTCCCTGAAGCTGACCTCCTACCTATACCCTCTACTGTCTCATCTTCCTCCAGGTGATCTCCTATCTATACTCTATACTGTCTCATCTCCCTTCAGATGACCTCCTACCTATACCCTCTACTGTCTCATCTCCCTCCAGGTGATCTCCTATCTATACTCTATACAGTCCTATCTCCCTGAAGCTGACCTCCTATCTATTCCCTTTACTGTCATATCTTCCTCCAGGTGATCTCCTATTTATTCCCTATACTGTCTCATCTCCCTGAAGCTGACCTTCTCTCTATTTCCTTTACAGTCTCATCTCCCTGAAGCTGACCTCCTACCTATACCCTCTACTGTCTCATCTCCCTCCAGGTGAACTCCTATCTATTCCCTTTCCTGTCTTATCTTCCTCCAGGTGATCTCCTATCTATACTCTATACTGTCTCATCTCCCTTCAGATGACCTTCTCTCTATTCCCTTTACTGTCTTATCTTCCTCCAGATGACCTTCTCTCTATTCCCTTTACTGTCTTATCTTCCTCCAGGTGACCTCCTACCTATACCCTCTACTGTCTCATCTCCCTCCAGGTGATCTCCTATCTATACTCTATACTGTCTCATCTTCCTTCAGGTGATCTCCTATCTATACTCTATACAGTCTCATCTCCCTGAAGCTGACCTCCTACCTATACCCTCTACTGTCTTATCTTCCTCCACGTGACCTCCTATCTATACCCTCTACTGTCTCATCTCCTTCCAGGTGAACTCCTATCTATACTCTATACTCTTTCATCTCCCTTCAGATGACCTTCTCTCTATTCCCTTTACTGTCTTATCTTCCTCCACGTCACCTCCTACCTATACCCTCTACTGTCTTATCTTCCTCCAGGTGAACTCCTATCTATTCCCTATACAGTCTCATCTCCCTGAAGCTGACCTTCTCTCTATTCCCTTTACTGTCTTATCTTCCTCCAGGTGATCTCCTATCTATACTCTATACAGTCTCATCTCCCTGAAGCTGACCTCCTACCTATATACCCTTTACTGTCTCATCTCCCTCCAGGTGATCTCCTATCTATACTCTATACTGTCTCATCTTCCTTCAGATGACCTCTCTATTCCCTTTACTGTCTTATCTTCCTCCAGGTGACCTCCTATCTATACCCTATTCAGTCTCATCTCTCTGTAGCTGACTTCCTATCTATATTCTATACAGTCTCTTCTCTCTGTAGCTGACTTCCTCTCTATATCCTATGCTGTCTCATCTCCCTCCAGCTGACCTCCTATCTTTTCCCCATTCTGTCTCATCTCCCTCAAGCCGAACTCCTCTCCATACTCTACTGTTTCATCTCCCTTTTTTTCAGGTATAAACCACCAAGTTTTAAAATAAAAGAATCCTGCATTATAACTGGCTTATTTTTAAAATACCAATTGATTTATAAACGTGAAAGGTGACCATAAATACATCTGCCCTGTTATTAATTCTTAAAGGGTCTAATGGCCAAATCTTACGGTAAGGCGCGAATGGATACAAATTTGATTTAATCATTTTTAACATTGAAAACTGATATTCGTGTTATTATAATAACTTGGTTTTACAAACAAAAATTACCCACCATCCACTGCATTTATATTCTCATGCTGACCGCCTCTCTTTACTTCAATGTCTGATCACGCATTCACTGTCTCACAGTGACCACCCTGTGAGTAGGCCACGCAATGCATAGGAAAAGCGTACTCGCTCACTTGTACACAAACCGTCAAGTGAAGATAACTACCAAATGTTTAGCAAATAAATGTTTAAAGACGATGGCATCATGCGAAGCGAGTCAAATTCTCCCCGGAGAAAACGATCACATACTTCAAATATACCATTAATCTATAATTGAGAATTAAAAATGTTGAAATCTTTCTTTATTTAATGTGCTGAAGAGAGAACCTCAATGTACGTACTATTTTAACATTAATTGTGTAACTGAGGGAGAGACTTACCCCATAGTTGATAGACACAGAAGTAGTGTGAGCGACTTAAAGGCCAATGATGTCATAGTTAAGCACATCTAAGCCGCTGGTGTACACTGTAGGGGTGCTCCACCTCCATCACTGCTGCATGCCAGGTGAGGACAGACAGACAAACAGAGAGACGGGTCACATAATTCAACACAACACGGACGACTCGACTCGACTCGACTCTCTTCAGCCAACTAACTACCTTGATAACTGAGATGGCCGGCCACTCCACTCCACTTCACTTCACTTCACCCACTCCACTCGCTAGGGAACGCTAGCTTCTCGGCGTGTGTGTGGAGACACGGATATTTATCCTGTGATTAACTTGACCTGATGGATAGCTCACTAACTGCTGTACATGGCAGAAGGGTTGATGAAACAGGGAGTGGACGGGAGGGGGAAGGGATCCAGTCACTCAGTTGTCATCCTTTTACTGTCACTGTCCAGCCCACTACTTTCGTAATACTCCAATTCTCTCTCTACTCTTTCCTTTCCGTTCCCCTTTTCTCTTTTAAACTTATCGCTTCTTTCTCTCCACGATTTCACCTATCACATAATTTCCCCTCAATTCTCTCTCTCTCTCTCTCTCTCTCTCTCTCTCTCTCTCTCTCTCTCTCTCTCTCTCTCTCTCTCTCTCTCTCTCTCTCTCTCTCTCTCTCTCTCTCTCTCTCTCTCTCTCTCTCTCTCTCTCTATCTCTCTGGGTAACATAACCCAAAAGATTTCAAGTTCTTTACACTTCCTGTACGTAACCTATTTATGTAGCTATTACATTACTGTAAGAAACATATGCATGTAAAGATTGGATCCTCTTTACTTCTTTTAGAGAAAACATCTACATCTATGGTATCCCGTTCTGTATACTCTTTATAGACACTTCACACATAATTAACGGTCTGTTCACTTCTATAAGGTAAAATATTCATGAATTTATGTTCTATTCACTTCCTGTACGTAAAATGTTTGTGTAAATATCATTTCCTGTAACTTTTTCGTAGTTAACATATTAATATAGGTATCACGTTAGGTACACTTCTTGTAGGTAACATATACATGTCCGTATCACGTTCTATATGAGCCACATACACATACGTATCCTCCTCTTGATCTTTTCTGTATGAATCACATACACTTAAGTATCCCCTCTTGATCTTTTCTTTATGAATCACATGCATGTAGGTATCCTCCTCTTGATCTTTTCTGTATGAATCACATAAACTTAAGTATCTTCCTCTTGATCTTTTCAATTTGAATCACATGCTTTTAGATATCCTCCTCTTGATCGTTTTTGTATGAATCACATACATAGAGAATACTACACGAGGTCTCATTACGTACGAATTATACGAAACGAGTGTCCTTGCGGCGGTAACTGACCGAGCGAAAGCGAGGTCAGATACCAAAGGCAGGTCACGAGTTTCGTATAATTCGTACGTAATGAGACCGATTGTGGTATTTTATTTATTACCCACGTTCTAAATGCCAAAAAAAATTAAAAATACTGTTATTTTGTAGTTTTTATGTTTTCAAACCGAAACCGGTTTCGTAAAGCGGTTGCGGAGGAATTTCAGATGACCCATGTCCACTGCACTTCTTTTGACCTTCGTTAGTATGCGCAACAGAATAATTCCATATAGGTTTTTCAATTAAAAGAAAACAAAACCAAAGGGGCAACTTAAGAATTTTTATAACAACAAACTCAAGCTTCAAAAGAAACAAATTTCATTTTTTTCATAAGTGAATAGCGTACAACTACTGTTTTTGTCATTTCGCCCCGCACAACATCTACCGTCAACCGTCACTTGAACGACACTGGACGTGTAACCTAGTTTAGCATTCGAGTCGGTTCGATCACAGAACGTGTTACGGAATTCTCACGCTTTTCCCCACCCTGACATTGGTTGCTACAGAAGTTAATGTTTATCGTGCCACCATAGATGGGGGCAGAGAATATCGAGGACGAGATTGAGTCGGAGCTAGTGATGGTCGCATTGTGCTGGCAGTGACTGAGTTGGATTGGGGCGGCATGGTTTGCTGAAGGGCAAGGCCACCGTCACAGGAAATGATGCTGCTAAGCTAAGTTTTGATGTTGAACACACTGAATGTCCCCATAGGTTTAACAATTGAAGTAACTCTTCCTCGAATAGTACCATCGATTTCCACGCTGTCATTGACACGAATGGGAGTCGCCATGTTTTCCAAAAACATTGTAGACAGAAAACAAAGCAGACGAACTCCTAGAAATTATTTATTTTCCAAACAAATGTAAATTACTTTTAGTGTCTTCCAAGTACGTATAAATATTTGTTGTGTATTTATTTCAATTTTATCTGTTCTTGTAATTAGTTGAAGAACTATCGTTCATGCGGGATGTAACACCCTATGCAAATGACGTAGTAAAAGTTGTAAAATGAATGAATTCACGTGATTGTTATGAATGAAAAAGTAGTTCCGTCCGAACATGACCTAAGTGAAAGGTCAACGGTTATCCATCATATCGTTAGAATACGGGTCAAATGGTTACGACACAGGTCAATGCGATACGACACTCGTGTGACGTACGGGATTAGTATGCAACTGCCTATACGCTGATCACGTGGGTAATAAATGTCTTTAACCTCTTCTTGATCTTTTCTGTATGAACCCCCGCATGTAGGTATCCTCTTCTTGATCTTTTCTCTCTGAATCACATGCATATAGGTATCCTCCTCCTGACCTTTTCTGTATGAATCACATACACGTAAGTATATCCTACACTTGACATTTTCTGTATGACTCATATGCATGTAAGTATCCTCTTCTTGATCTTTTCTGTATGAATCACGTGCATGTGGGTATATTGATCTTTTCTGTACGTCTCATATGCATGTAAGTATCCTCTTCTTGATCTTTTCTGTATGAATCACGTGCATGTGGGTATATTGATCTTTTCTGTACGACTCATATGCATGTAAGTATCCTCTTCTTGATCTTTTCTGTATGACTCATATGATCATCATGATATTTCTGGATTATTCCCATTCACGTAGGTGTCCCCGTCCGGACTCTTTTTGTGTGAAACTCATTAATTTAATTGTCCTTTTCTGGACCCTTTTTGGATCACTTCACGTAGGGTCTGGACTCTTTCTGTATGAATCTCATTCACGTAGGCGTCACCCTCTGGACCCTTTCTGTATGGATCACTTCACGTAGGCGTCACCCTCTGGACCCTTTCTGTATGGATCACTTCACGTAGGCGTTACCGTCTGGACCCTTCCTGTATGAATCACATTCACGTAGACGCCCCTGTCTGTAAATTTTCTGTATAAATCCCAGGCATGTAGCTGTCACACTTTTGGCCGTTCTGTATGCATCACATTGAAGAATTTGTCATCGTCTTGACCCTTTTTTATATGAAACGCCTTCCCGTAGGTGTCACGATCTGGCTACATTCCGTGTGAATCTCAGTCCTCTAGGCATCATTTGCTGGAGCCTTTCAGTATGAATATTTTGGATACCCCTATTTGGGAGAAGTTGTCAAACTACCTTTCAAAAATAATTTCACCAATAAAGTAGCCAGGGCATTATTCTATAAAGAGCGACTGGAAAAAAAATCTCATCGAATCTTTTGTAGTAAACGAATAAAAGAATATGCGTCAGCCTTACTCTGTATGGATAATTGAATTAGGTCATTAGCCTTGCGCACTATCTACAGTTCGTTTACTTCCTTGTTTTGACAGGTGATCTTTGTTTATAATTATGATTTTTTTCTCAATCAAAACTGTCAGAAATGAGAAACTCATGTGTGTTAAAACATCGATAATTGAAATTTTATTCAGGAACACAGAAAATATGCAAAAAATAGAAATAATGTATTTCGATTTCCTCAGAAGTAAGGTCGTCATGGAAATTTATAAATTTAGTTACATTACGCCAAAGCAACATACACGAAAGAACGAGTTTAAACAGCTCAGAAAAACAAACACGATCTTACCAATCATCTTACCTTATCATCTTTAAATCTTCACCTTAAACGGAACGGAACAGAAAGATTTATGGAGGAAGATTGGCCATTTGGGTATGGTAAACAACAGGAAATCATTCACCACAATTTCATTGGAAGTGGCACATAATGACGGATGTGTTTCAAATGACATTGACAAGGTGTTAAACAACTGGATGGACTCTTACAACACGCTTCTTAACAGTGTAATCACGAAGAGTTCGATAAGCAACATTACGACAATATGTGCGAGCACGTGCGTAACTGTACAGTAGCGCATGTCCTGATCGCCGTTTAATCGCTAAACGCACCAGCTATAGTGACGTTACGCGAGGTGCAGAACGCTGTGATACAGACTAAGAAGGGTAGGCGGGATGGTATCCCGATTGATATTTTACAGGATACTCACTGTATTCATTTATTAAATCAAATTATTAGTTATTATGTTGAGAGCTCTGTGTCGCCAGTTCAGTTGGGGAAAAGGACTTATGAAACCGATTCCAAAGGTCAGGTTCCGGTAACGCGTCTCATCCATTATCTTATAGAGCTTTAAACCTGATATCAATTCCTTGCAAAATATATGCCTGTGTTTTAAATGGCAGGTTAAGAAATTGGTGGGAAAAGAATTAACTTATTGCAGAGGAGCAGAACGGATTTCGAACGGACAGCAATTGCAAGATACACTGTGCAATGTAGTAAATGTAAAATACATAAACTCTTCAAAAAAAGAAACTTGACACTGACTTTCAAAGTTCAATATAAAGACCACAGATGCAAGTTAAACATTGAAATGAAAACTAAAACGCTGTTTGAAGATCTCTGTTCAGAAATTTTATTCAGAATAAGCATGATCTTGAAATGCACAGGTGCACAAGTGTTTAAACATCACAGGGGTACACAAATGTCAGTATCGGGTATGGCCACCATTGGCATTGATTATTGCTTGGCACCGACGACCCATGGATGCAATCAAGTTGTCAATCACAGTCTGTGGAATGTTCTCCCATTCGTGCTGAAGTGCTGCAAGAAGTCCTGGAAGTGTTTGGGGTGGTGGATTCCTACTGCGCACGCGTCGATCCAGTTCGTCCTAGAAATGCTCAATTGGTGACAAATCTGGTGACCTGGCTGGCCATGGCAATGTCTGGACATTGTTACGCTGTAAAAAGTCTTGACAAACACGTGCAACATGTGGTCGAGCATTGTTCTGCTGAAAGAGACCGCCATGGACGTTGACGTGAGGAATAATGTAAGGCTGTAGGATCAAGTCCCTATACCGTACTCCTGTGAGGTTACCCACAACATGCACAAAGGGTGTCCTAACACCGCGACGAATCCCGGCCCACACCATGACACTCCCACCACCAAATGGGACAACCTCCTGAACACAGTTGACAGCATAACGTTCTCCACGACGTCGGTATACACGTGCTCGTCCATCACTTCGTCGAAGCAGAAAACGGGACTCATCAGTGGAGAGAACGGTTCTGCTCCTTGCACGTGCCCATCTCATCCTCTGTTGACACTACTGGAGACGTTCCGCCAGATGACGTTGCGTTAAAACGGGACGTCGAACCGGTCGTCGTGGAAAAAGTCCAGCCTCTCTCAGCCTGTTGCGTACCGTTTGGTCGGAAATTCGACGCAGGCCTGGTATCTGCGTTGTTATTGACGTTGCTGTCCTGGTGCGTTCCCGAAGGTGGAGCAGTCGGATGTACCGATCTTGGGCCCGAGTAGTCACCCTTGGTCTGCCTGACCTTTGCCTATCATCAACGCTGTTTCGGGTGTTGAAACGGGTCCACAATGAAGAGATGGTCTGTCTGGACACGCCAAAGTGTGTTGCAACATCTCGCTGCGTCGCTCCTGCTTGCAGTCTGCCAATAGCGTTGTTGCATTGCGCTCTGTTCAGTCTTGGCATTCTTCAGGTCGCTGTACCGATGTTGTGTAGTCTGAATGAACAGCGGCTGATATGGCTTTTTATACCCCTAAAGCAGACGTGTCTGCATGTAAACCTTCATGATCCCATGCTGCACGTGCTTTGGCAGAAAATGCATTTGGACGAATCGCTCGTTTTCGTCCCTGAACACAACGTAAACTTTTGGGCCATTGATTTTGGTAAATTTACACTTTTGAGCAAGCCTTTCTTTAAATTACAGGTATGTATCATGAAAAATATTGACCCGTTTCGAAAAAATCAATTTCGCATGAATGTCAAGTTTCTTTTTTTAAAGAGTTTAGCATCAGCTGGAGTATCAACATTTATGTGTTTTGTGGACGAAATATAATTTGATGATATTGCACTTATATTTGTATATTGCCCGATATACAGACTGTCCAGAGGATGCTACATGTGTTGAATACTTGCTGCTAAAAAAGTGTAAATATTAATAACACTAAAATTATTCACTATAGGAAAAAAAGGCTGTTAAATCGTTTAGTTTAGTGGTGTCAGTACGATTATGTGACGATATTTACCGTTATTTGGAATTTTCCTGAACAAGTGCATATGGCTATGTATTTTTCTGTAAGGGCAGTGCTATTGAAATACAATCTAAAATGCTCCACTACATTACGCGTGTAGATCTCACAAGGCTCCGTTACGCAAGCCGTCAGGTTTGCCTCCAACATAATTTAAACCAGCGAATCAGCGAATTCGCCCCGTATTCTAGGGTGCAGGCTAATTCTATTTCGCTTGTACGTAAATGTTTTTTAAGTACTCCGATATCGAACATTTCCGACTGTTTTCCGAATGTGCAATATATGCAATGATATATATATATACATCTTTACAGAGATGCGTGTGGATATAACAGTGGAATTAGGATTTAACGACATGTAGTATTAAACAAAGAATAGTATAAGTTTTTGCAGACACAGCATGGATCACGAATTTCCATTTCGTCTTCTATAGCAGCATTACATAATGGACATAGTCTTTGTGTTCTCTCAAGCGAGATAAACCTTTCATAGTTAATCATAAGTTTTAACAAACCAAGTCTGTATTTGATATATAACTTTCTTAAAAGATTATTCGTCAAGACTAATAGATATTTTTCTGGTTCTAATGAACTCTTAAACTTTCTATACAAATCATACCGTGAACTGCTTTCTATAATTGATTGCCATCCTTGATAGAACATATTAATTGCAACGTTACGAAAAACTTTGAAAAACATCTGTTGCTGACAAACATTTTGGTTGAGCCAAATAAAACCATATCCATGAGAAAATAATAATTGTCTAATGTATGATACCCATGTAATTTTGCCGATGCTATCAAGGTGAAACATCATGTTGTAAGCTATCTTTGGAAGGCGGTGTTCTGGCATACGTAAAATCTTAAACCAGTATTTTAAACATCTTATTTGTGAATTAATATATAACAGACAATTTTATAAGGCGCATGTATCCATGTCAAAAGACATGCTCAAAGCGCACAAAGAGAAGGCATAGGGAGTCACTGAGAATAGGCCAGTCTAAAGAGATGAGTCTTAAGCTGGGATTTGAAAGAAGCAAGATTGTCACATTGTCGAAGATACTGTGCTGCGGAATTCCACGCTGTTGCAGCGGCATAAGAGAATGATCGCCGGCCGTGAAGAGATGTTCGGACCTTTGGCACCACCAGGAACTTCTTATCTTCAGACCGCAGTGAACGAGTAGGAAGGTATGGAGTGACAAGGTTACACAGGTATGCTGGTGCAGTGCCTGAGAGACATCGGTGAACAGTGCACAGGAGTTTGTACTGGATTCTCTGTTCAATCGGCAACCAGTGGAGAGACTCAAGGATAGGTTTTATGTGTTCATACTTCTTAGAGCGTGAGACAATTCGGGCTGCTGCATTTTGGACTCGCTGTAATCGGTTTAACTGTGTTTTTGTAGCACCTGTCAGCAAAGAGTTGCAATAGTCCAGTTTAGTCAAGACGAGAGAGAGTACAAGAGTTATTGCAGATTCCTCTGTAAGATATTGGCGGATATGGCCTATGTTTCTGAGTGACATAAAACATGTTTGAATGACCTTGGTCACGTGAGAGTCAAGTGAAAGATTAGAGTCAATAACCACCCCAAGATCTCTAACTTTGTCAGAGAAATAAATGATGGATTCATCAAAAGTGAACGAATCAAGTTCACAAAGAGTTCGTCGTTTCTCTTGGCCAACAAGCATGCATTCAGTCTTGGCAGAGTTTAACTTGAGCCTGTTAATATACATCCATGACTTTATGTTACTGCAACAGACGCCGAGATCATCTATGGCAAGTTTGGATGCTGCTGGGTTTGGAAGGAAGAACTTGTATACCTGAGAATCATCAGCGTATTGATGGCGGTTGAAGTGATTTTCTTCAATGATGGATCCAAGCTCTTTAATATAAAGATTAAAAAGAACTGGTCCAAGGACAGAGCCCTGCGGTACACCACACTCTAGTACAGCGCTATCAGATCGATTCCCATCCGTAATGACCATCTGAGTTCTGTTGGTTAAGTAAGACTTGAACCACTGCATATAGTGGCTATCTTCCGCATTCACCATAAACCATACAATTTAGAGTAGACATTCCAACACATAAAAACATTTTACCAGCTAGTAAATGAATCCTTTCTAAACATTCATATCTTTGATAACCCAACACTTCAGATCCATACAACAGGATTGGTTGTATCTGAGTATCAATTAACTTAAAAAATACATTTGGTGTCAAAACTCCAAGTTTGTGGGAAACAGACATGATATGCAATAATGCTCGTTTGCCACGCAATGATAAATCTAATACACATTTTTCCATGTTCAAAGTTGAGTTAAACATTATACCAATATATTTATAACCGTTTACTATATTAAGTTCATCTCCATTAAAATACCACTTTTCCTTACAGCTTAAAGGATCGCCCTTTCTAAATACTATGATTTCTGTTTGAGCTAAATTTAGTTTCCATTCTTTAGAGTATATATGTAATACATTTAGCTGGTCTTGTAAACCAATTACGGTATCAGACATTAAAATAACATCATCCGCAAAAAGAAGCATAAGGATTTCCATGATATCAGGAAACATCTGTATGCCATGTTTACCGTTACGTGCAATATCATAGTATAATTCACTAATGAAAAATGAGAATAACAAAGGACTCAATATGCAACACTGGCGCCACCCAGATGGACAATCGAAAAAGTCAGTAACACCATAATCTCTACGCACACATGATTTAACAATTGAATATATTGATTTTAACATGTTAAACATCTTTCCTCGTAGTCTAGCTTTTTTGAGGCAGTACCATAGTTTACAACGATCAACAGTATCGAATGCTTTTTTGAAATCGATAAAGGCTACATAAACTTTGTGTTTTCGACGTGATAGACATTTTTGAATAACAGCATATAAAGTAAAAATATGATCTGTAGTAGAAAAATTCTTTGTAATTCCAGCTTGTACCTCGGGAATCTTGTCTCTCATATTTTCCCAATTAGTGAGTCTTTTATTTAAAATGAAAGTAAAGACCTTCCCAATAACACTCATTAATGATATTCCCCTGTAGTTATCAGGGTTTCTTTGATCGCCTTTCTCATGCAAAGGGATTATTTCAGATCGAGATCAGCTATACTAGGAAATATTTAATGTCAAAAAGTGTGTTGAAACATTTGAGAAGAAATGACATAATTTCAAATTGACAGCACTTAATCATTTCTATTACCACTTGATCAGGACCAGCAGATTTTCCATTTTTTTTGCTTATTTATAGATGACGTAATTTCCTGTTCCGTTATTTGTGAGTCAAGTATGAATGCATCAATAAGAATAAGTTGTATCGATATCATTGTCCAGACGCTGTCTAAATACATTGCCATTGGACAATACATCTTTAAAGTGATTTAACCATTCTGTTTTAGATATAAAATTCTTCTGTTTTGGTCTATTGTGTAATGATCTTATCTGTTTCCAAAAAGTAGATGGACTAGTAATGCTTCTTTGAAGTTTTTCTACTGTTTGTCTACATAAGTTATATTTGAACTTCCTGCAACAAGATTTATAGTGATTTCTTTCTTTACAATATGATGTTCTGTTTGCGACAGATCGTTGTGTTCTAAATCTACTAAGTGCTTTTCTTTTTTGCTTGTCTACATCCTTGATTAAATGTTCTTTCATTAGTGGATAGTGGTCCATTTCTAAATGTCTTCTTCATGCAAGTAGCCGATTCTAATACAATATCAACTAAATGACTAATTGCACTTTCAACATTATTTTCAATTTCATCAAATAGAGTTTACTCTCTATCATCGTGTGCTTTATGGTATCCAAAAAATATTAGAAAATGAGTTATTCCATGTGATTTTCTCTGATATATAAAATTCTGTATGTAAATCATTTTTTACATTCATATTGGGAAATTTACAAGTTCAATTCTAATGGAAAATGATCAGTATCAAAGCTATCACCAACATTAAAACAATCAATGTACTGAATTAGATCTGGGGAACTTATAAAATAATCATTTACGCTTGATCCTTGTTGGCCACAATAAGTGAATTCACCATTTCTGTCTCCGTAGACCCTTCCATTAATAATATAAAGTTTAAAAGCATAGCATAAATCCATCAGGATTTGACCAAATCTATTTACAATTTTCTCGTGAGAGTTACGGTCCTCAACAGGATCATCCTCTTCCTCAGGGAAGGGAGTATTGTCTCTTATGATATCGTCATGCATGGTAACATCGGGGTTGTTTTTCTCACCCGTTCTTGCATTCAAATCCCCACAAATTAGATTATAACAGTCAGAAAATATTTCAGAGTTATCTATCAAATATTCATCTAACTTTACAATATTGCATTTTGTGGTAACATTGTTGTAATTTGAGGATCCAGACGGAGGAATATAGGTACATAACAACTTTATATCTTTATCAATTTTAGACAAATCTTTAGATATGGAGAAACCGATAAGGTTGTCCATATCGGTCTGAATAAGAGTACAGAATCTGCTAATCGATTGACGTACACATAGACAAACACCACCGGATAAACGATCGTAGTCGGATATCTTAATAGCAGGACTGTAGTAGGTATTGTACCCATTCAGCCAATCATTTCCAGGAGCCAATCAAACATTCGTTGACATTCGGCAAAGTTCGTTCACAACGTATTCAAACGTGAACGTGTGAACGTGAACATGTGAACACGTATAGATGACGTTACAGAACAGTTCAACGAGAGGAAATGACAGTACTCACTCAGAAGCTGAATCACTATCAATGATGGCACGTCTACGTTTTGGAGGGACATTCATTGAATTTGTTTGTGAGGAAAAGTTGAAGTTAATGTGAATATAAACGACCCCCGTGAATGTTGCTGCCGCTGAATAGACCGGAAGTCATGTAATTAATTTAATTTGTTAATATTTTTTTTCTACAATTGTGAAACAATGTAAATTTCGTCTGATAAAAACACTCAAGGATGTCTGAATCAAATTATGTGCGTTTGTTTGCATTATTGATATTGGGTTTCCCCTGACCTAAATTAAAAAAATAGCTGACATGACACCTCTCTCTCAACATCTGACGCGACTCGCCGGTTGGTACACACACACACACGCCCACAACCCCCCCCCCCCCCCCCACACACACACGCACACACACACATATCGGCATACATGGAGCAGTCTATCAGGAAGTGTGTTTCGTCTTCTAATATATTTTTTACAGAAAAGCCGATAGCGAGATTCGAGAGGTTTTGATGGTTGGGTATATCTACCAGTTTCTGCACATAAGGAGATGGTAACACAGCGCTGATATCTTGACATAGAACAGACTAGATAGCTTTCTGGTTCTCTGTCATTTTTCTATACTATATGTCCTTAATATATTTGCATTGTTAAGTTTTCTATCGTTCCACAGGTCGCTCAACAACAGTTCATCGCCAACAAAAGTACATCTATGTTTCACATAGCGCATGAAACAATCAATAATCACTGCTAGGATGAGATAACTTTGTACATCCAAGATGTTCCTTTCCGACGAGTGCAACTAAAAAATCTCTTTGATATGGTATTTACCTGTAAAATTAATTTGGAAAAAATCTGGATATTTCAATACGTTGTTTTGTTAGGCAACTTTCCCACCCCAAGTCATCACGTATTGCACAATCGTCACTATCACTGTCACTATGGTGACTTTATGACTCAGAGATCCTAAATGTAACAAACAGTGTGGTACAGGTATTGTCCGTTGGTTTCCACCAATACCAACCATCAGAGTGCTGCTGCAATAATTGAGAAAAACTTAGCAATTTTACATCAAAGTAAAGAAGTGGAAAAAGTTTTGTGTAAATCAAAAATTTGGAACAGTCTTGAACATCCTAGAACTCTTGGCACTTTCTCATAGTCGGCTCTTTTTTTTTTTTTTTTTACATAGGAGTGATACCGAAATGAAATGAAAATGAAAAAGTATTTTCTGTAAGAAAAAATATTAATTGTAATAGGAAAAATGTTCTCTATGCCATCACATCCTCTAATTGCAAAGAAAAATACATTGGAAAAACTTAAATGAAGTTAAAATTACCCATGAATTTACACATATCTTAGATGAATCATCCACAAAACCGTACAATACCATTGACTAAATATTTATTGGAGCGTTGAAACGGAAAATTTCCCAATGTATTAATTACATTTTGATAATAATAAGCTTTTAGAAACAAAAGTAAGCAGATTTATCGAACGGTTTTCAATTAGATTAAATTCTAGAACTCAATGTCTTGTTTTCATATCCTAGCGTAACTTCTATTGTGATGTAAGTATGTGAATAGTTTTATTTCCATACTGAGAGGCCACAGGCCTGTAGTACATAGTACATAGTTATACATTTACAGGTAGTAACACATTCTTTCTAAACATAGACGCTTTGTGTATACAAATGGACAAATTTTCTAAATGAGATTTACTTTGGTTATTCATAAGAGATATAAACTTATTGATATCAGGGTGTAAGAATGTAATGACGTCATATTATACACGACGTCCTTGCCAGGCAATATATATTGACAAAAAATGAATTTAGAAGTAAAAACGATCCATCTTTTATGGCTAACGCGTTCGGCTCTATGAACCTCTTCAGGCCATGCATACAACGGATAATACGATGCCAGGCAACGTCGTTGGGTACAATATGACGTCAATACATCCTTTTTCACATTTTTTGAACAAGGCAAATTCTATGTTACAACATTTATATTTGGAAGAAGAACCTGATGTTGAGGAAAGAGTAAGGCAGGCAAATGACCTTTGAAAACATGTGAAAAACATAAATATTGACATGCTCGAATCCCTGGTACTAAATGTTCTCCTGGCTATCGGCAATGAATTAATGAGAGGCATAACACCCGTAAATGATGCAAGCTTCTGCCACTCTACATTTTCTTTAACCCTTGATCTTATAAGTTTTACTAAATTCCATATAACCTGTCTCTTGACCAGTGCAGCTTTATACATCGTAGTAGTGTTTCACTGAGACAACAATCAGCTCTAAGGTGGAGAATCAGAGACTTCTACTAACGCCAACATGTTAATAAGGAACTTAAAGAAACTGAGTTGCTGAATAAAGAGAAAGTTTTTTTTTATTATTTATTTATTTTTGTGGTACATATACAAGAAATCATACATCAATTTTTACACAGTGTTGGGTAAGGGATACATGGTTGTGGATGGTACATTTTGACAGAAATAGATACATGATATAAATGATAAAGGAGGTATCAGCATTGCCTTTGTTGGTTACAAATGAAACTAAACGTTAACGATTCCTCAGCTGCAGTGGAAAAAGGATGTCATTACAAATTCAAAACAAGCAAATCTTTAATCATTTTAGAAGAGTAGATGACAAATCGACCAGAATTTCATAAATTTCGAATAATTACAAGTTGAGTATGTGTTGTATTTGTCGATGTTGTATGCGTTTTTGATGTCTTGTTTAATGCTACTAAAAGTTGGTTTCATCTCGATATTCTTAGATTTAAATATGTTATATTTCACGATAGTTATGATCATATTCAGTATTCTATTTCTTTTTTCCGGATATCCGAAACATATAATTCTTTTTGATAATTCTATCTTATCACCTGTAACATCTTCTAACCATTTTTTGAATTTATTCCAAATCTCAACTACATATTGACAATCGTAAAACAGATGGATTATAGTTTGGCTTTCTTTTTCACATAAATTACATGTATTTGTATCTTTAATGTTCATCTTATGTAAGAGATCATTTGTAGGTAAAATTCTATGTAGAACGGAATATTGAAACCATGTTAATTTTGAGCTAAGGTTAGATGTAAAAGGTACTTTGTGTATTATTTTCCATTCTTCTTCATTGATCGAGCATTTGAGAACTTTTTCCCATTTTCGTTTATATTTACAGTCATTATCTTTACTTGGTTTTTCTTGCAATATGTCGTAGAAGGCTTTGGATCCCTTTCTCTTAGTAACAATATCTTCAATTAAATACGGGATGAACGGGGTGTTGAGTTTTCTATTTATAGAGACATTTGATTTTTTAAAGTACCCCTTTATTGATTGAACAATACCCGCGTAATCCAGAAAGTTTAACTTACATTGGTAGGTCTGGATAATCTTTTCATAGTCGAGAAACTTACTATCATCTTCCACATCATCATTGATAAAGAAAATACCCGCGGTTGACATGCTCTTGTTTAAAGTTTTCTTGTTTATTTTTATGTTATCATTTCTCCATATTGGCTGAGATAAGAGAGCGGATTGGGTTTTAACATTATTTCCTTTTTGTTTTATGAAGTGACCCCACGCATGTAAGACATCTTTCCAAAATTCATTACATCATTGATAATTGATTCTTCGTTGTACTGATAGAAATCATTATGTGAGGGAGATATATTTAATTGAAACAATGTCTTTAGTTCATCAGAATTATAAAGTCTTTTCACCCAGCTTATTTTTTGTGAAAGCAATGTATTTCGTATATCCGGTACTCTGAAGCCTCCTTCAGTGTAATTTTGGGTTATTATTTTACGTTTTATTTTATCTGGCTTTCCTTTCCAAACAAAGTTAAAGCAAATAAAGAGAAAGTGATCCCTAACTGACAGTCATATTCAACAGAATTTATACCGCGAGAATTCAAAGAATGCCAAATAGTGGTTGAACTTCATGTCTTTTCTTCATATCTGTTGTCCAGGTGTTTATTCGGGCTGAACGACAAGAAATGGCGGCTGTATATTAAGGCCTCTCAAGATATGTGACCTTGGTTTGCTGCCACTGGTCACAAAAAAGATGCAAAATACTGTGGACTCTACTTTCAAAATCGGATGAATCCATGTACCTGTCTTTTCACATCCCTTGGAGATGGCTTCTTCACAGTACGAAGAAAAGACAGCCTGTTCTGGAGTGGCATATGGAGCGATGTGACTATTGAACTGTCCCAAATTAGAGCTGGAAAGATACAGGGAGATCTCAACATCAACAACCACAAAGATGGAGCACGAAACATGTGCTTGCTGTCTCATGTGATAGCACAGTACACAGATGCAGTACGTGCTCTGTGCTCTTGATTTCAATTAAGGGCATATCTCTCAAGAAATCAAGGATATGCAATCCATCTTGGAATTCCTGAAAACTTACAGCCCATTCAAAGGGGAGAAAATTCACAGCTACGAAACATTGCCAATGGACTCAGATTCAGATTCAGACTCATTTATTAGGCTCATATCGCCGCCAACGGTGGTACAAGAGCAAAAATATGATATACAAAATTAAATACTAATTAATCAAGACAGCAGAGACAGACAAATATTCACATAATGCAGTAATATAAACAAATCTATAGAAATAGATATGTCTGTTACAAGATATAATCATATACACATTTCAATAGCATTTCATACAATATCTATAACTTGTAAAATTTGTTTTATATATTTATAGAGCATGTATTGTGCAGTTGTATTTCTATTGATTAAATTACTCCTCATTCATACTAAAAGAATTAGCAATTCTTGAAAATAATGTTGATAAATTTAGCAAGCTTTTTCAGCACCTTTGTGTTATTATTAGTAAGTAGCCTTTTAAATTTAAATAGGTTCGGAAATGTAAAATAGAAGTTGTCAATAAGATCCAAGAAAATCTAATCAACAAATCTTTTGGTGAAGTTACGTTGAAAAAGAACACCCAAGCAATTACATTTGCTGTTATGAAGAAGTCACCAATCTGTTCACGTGATTTTTGATGACACTGGTGTCCTGCTTATTCATCATTTGGACAGAATGTCATCAGTCTATATGCAAACGAGACATGCATCATTTCAATTCAATAGCTCAACTTCAATCGGAGAGAGCATGTGTAAACTTCTACCATTTCTCCATGCCATTTCTTGATGTGACACAACATCGTCAATATATGGATTTGGAAAGGTCAGGTATTTCAGCTACCTATCTGTATCTTCTGCCCTTCAAGAAAAATAACTGGTTTTTGGAAATGCTACTGCTTCAAAGGACAAAATTCAGGAAGCTGGTGAAACCTAAGTTTCAGGACTCTACCCGTAGGATGTCGAGGGCGGACTTTGAACACATTACTTTATTTGAACATTGCTTCCACGATATACGTTCAAAAAGAAAGAACGCCACCAACATCTCGAGCAAGTTAACACTTGGCTGCAGCTGAGGACTGTTCTTAACAAAGAAGAGTATGGTTTCAGTGCGTTTGGTGGTAATGAAAGTGCAGTGGTCACAGACGGTATAGCTCCACCTAAACTCTTGAAAGAGTGTCACTAAGAAAACTGTACAACTCTTGCAATTGCCAAAAGATGCAGAACCCATCTAGTGTCCATTGCAAGTGTCAAGGGTTTTGCCAAAATGGAATTTTTTAAATTGAGTTAATTAGGGAGTTACTTTCCACTCTTAGAATCTAAATCAATACGGACAAAGACAACATAGTTAGGCTGACCATTTATAGGACGCCCCAGCATGCACTTGCTCACCAGAACACTCTATTTGTCATGACAAGGGATTAACTAGCCCTGGTTCAGAGGCAGTGAGCTGTCGCTCCAAAAGTTTACAGTAAACTATGTTTAAGTGTCCAAGCCAGCCTCTATCGTACCCCCTCAAGATGATGCAGGTTCTCAAAAGATGAGAAGATAACTAGCCTCTCGTCTTGGTGCAGCAGGAAGTTCTCTCCACCGTTGGTATGGGTCTAGTTCGGAGGAATCTGCAGAATTGCGGCAGAAGTTGGTAGTCTGTGGATATCATTTGCTCGGGAACGGTAGAGGCTGGCTGGACACTTAAACGGTTAGCTATCAGCTAGCTCCAAAATGAAATATGCATTTGAGCGTGACGAGAGTTTTAATTGGAATTTCAATAGGGGGATTAGTTATAGTCTGTTTCAGCCATCTGGTCATTATATTTGCTTTTACCATATATACTTTAATAACTATAGCAGAAAAAGATAGTGTAAATCATTTCATAAAATTTATTCAAAGATTATTATAATATGCCATTGGGGATTCCAAGTCGTCTTCCTATAATAATAATAATGTACAAATATATATCTTGTAATAAATAAAATAATACGAAAGACATGATACAGAAAATTATAGATAAATAGCACTGTCACATAAAGATAGCACTTCTTATTTGTAACCAAATTAGATTTTTAATCAACATGTTACAATACATTTTTTTATTATCTTGCAGATGTAACAATATAAATATCAAACAACAATTGCTAATCTAAATGGACAAGGTGGGATACTGCATCTGCTTAAAGCATGATGTCTCTTTGACCATTTTGAAATTGCTCTTTCAGTGCCTGGAGTCGATGTTCTATTTCACGGTAGGCTTTCTTCTTGGGTCTACGAATACCATTGGCACTGAGTTGCAGAATCCTTATTTCAGTCAGTGCCTGCTCTCTCTTCAGGACAGTCAGTAGTCTATAGATGTTTTGCTGTGAAGGGCGAACAAGCTTGTTCAATCTACTTTGACACCCCTCGACGTGATTTCTTGTTCTTGGACCGTCGTTGTTGTAGTGGTTCCAGTTTTGGAGTGGTTAACCTTCCAGATTCTAATGTCTCAAACCAAATATCATCCACTGATTCAGCTGGAACAAGCGGAAGGGGGGCTACTCTATTTACAAATCTATGGACAACTGAATCAGACTGGTACTGATTTTGAAGGCCAAGGGATTGGACTTTGCGCCACAGACACTGACTGTAGTGAAAGTAGCAGCCCTTCACTAGCGTTGTTTGAAACACAGATTGCACACTGTTTCTTGCTGCAGTTTCAAAGTCCATAAAAACATATGATGACAAACGATTGGGCAAAAGTTCTTCGCGTAAAACAGTGAAAAGTTTATTGTAGGTGGACTCCTTCTTATTAGGAAGCAGAGCATGCACTAAAGAGAACATAACACCATCAACCACCGCTTAACTGTTTTTATCAATATAACTTGTTTATTTGATTATAATTCAACTAAGTTTACTCATCATCCTAAAAAATTCATGACGTTCATTAAAAACAGTTCACTTAGCTAACTTTTAATTAAGTGAACACCTTTCAGCTACAGACTATCATACCCCAGCCCTAATCCCCTTATCCCCCAGAAAAATATTTTGAGCTAGCTGATAACATCCCCTGGAGGGGTTGGCATACCAATCTGAAGAATCTTGGACCCTGCCACCCGAATACCTTTCAGTTTATTGACGTGATTCAGAATGAACAATGTTTTGATGAGACCATGATTCAACAACTGAGTGAGGGTGAACGACTGGAGACCGAAACGTCAGACGACAATCTGCTACAATGAAGAATAACTGCAATCGAACAGTCAGATGTTGCATCTTGTATTGTTGGGATGTAAAATCTTTCAATGAAATGAATGAAATGAATGAAATGTATTGTTTGTGTACATGTTTGTACATGTATATGACATGAAAAAGTTGAAATCAGAACTAATGGATTGCTCGGTGGACAACAGACAACTAAACTTTCACATATTGACCAAAAAATATGACAGTGACAACCCATGCATAAGTCCCAACTTCACCTCTTACAGATGAAGATCGTCAATTTACGTTTAACATTTTTACATTTAAGCAGACGTCAGGTGACGTGATCAAAAGTTTTGATCAGACATTACGTTTTAGGATGGATTGAAGCAATATTTTACATTTTTACTTACAGGGAGAGGCATTAACATTAGCATAGCTTTGCTTGTTAGCCGATCCCATCATTTTAATAATATAAGTTTAAATCACAATTAGCCTAGAAATTATAATTTAAGAAATCAGTCAGACCATGTAAAACTAAACTTTTTGCAAAATTCTTTATCCAAGACACAACACGGCGTTGAAATATGCTTACGGACAATATAAAATATCCCACCTCTCGGCAAAAATTAATTAATACAAAATTAATAATCCCATTATTCTCATTTAAATCTTAAATTTGGACCCCTTCTCTTACAAATCACACATTGTTGCCTTAGGATTGGCTCCAGCGACCTAAATGAAGACAAATACAGGAGATATATTTCTAATACACCCGCCTGTTCATGTGGTCACAATATTTAAGATGCATTCCATTACTTTTTTATCTGTCCAAATTACCTACTTCTGAGAACTGAATGTTTTTATACAAAATGGGATATGACTTAAAGACAGTACTGTTCGGAAAACTAAACGGGGATATACAGATTTAAACCAGAAAATACTGGCATCAGTTTATTTCTTCATAGGTTCTTCATATAGATTTAAGAATTCTAAACACAATTAAGTCCAACTTCATCATGCTTTTTACTGCCAGAGGTAGTAGTATTCATTACCTTTACATCTGCTCACCATTGTCTTAAATATGTTTGATATACTTGTATATTGTTGATTTCTTAATATACTCATGGAACGTTTTGAAAATGTACTTTGGGAGAGGTATTGATAAAAGCCACATGGCTTGATAACCAATTCCTATTCAACTGAATAAAATATGTTCAAAACATATCATCCTTACCTGTTGTATTGTGTAATCATTAAATTTCATAGATACCTGGTTATTGTTTATTACAGCTTTATTTCACATCTGAGTTTCCATAATAGATTACGGTTTACATGATACGGTTACATAATGTGTTTTCACTGTCAGTTGCAGTGGTAGGTGATTTGATTCACACCTTGATACTACCTCGAATTCAATATCAAAATAAAACATTGAAAATGAACAAAAACAATAATCTACCAAACTTGCTTCACCTCCAACGTAGCATGTAAAATCCCATTTTGGGTCGCTTTCACTTCTTCCAATCAGAATGTGCAGTCCCATAGTAGTGAATAGTTCACTAAAATCTATTCCATAACAATTCATCACAACAATGGTTGCAATGCCTTCGAATTTGAAATGAATCAGCAGCATATGTTATATCTTCAAGCGATGGAATATGTCATCCTGAAGAATACATGCCTTTGTGTTTACATTTCCCATCATCACGATGAACGCGTTGTCCGGTATTATCTTGTCACAGAGAATTCTCCTTAAACATGTTTCTACATAGTCGATACCCTTTTCTTTATTAGGTAGACAGAAATAACCTCAAGTAGAAATAACCTCTGTAGTGCCGAAGACAAATTTGTCAATTAAAACAACTATACAATTTACAAATTTTAGAAACGCCATCTTAAATAAAATGCATGATAATCACATAAGGCTTTACCACTTCTGTTATTGAATCTCCGATAATTTATAAAGATAAACATTGCATTCAGCAAATGTCTTTTCAGTATCATCTCTGGAACAGTTGCTTCATACCTCGACAAAACCAAACAATGTTTATTTATTTAATTTGTAATAATATAGTAACAGAAACGGCTTTTGATATTCACGATATGCTAAAAATAAAATATGGTAGACCAGCTAGGACACATCGAAGTCTCCTTAAGGTTCCACAGCTAGACTGTTTGGGACACGGTTCATTGGTCAGGAAAAGTCGAAAACAATGTTTCTTAACTGTGGAAAGAAGACGTGAGTATTCGTTTGCTTTATCCATTGAAGAGAAAGCAACCTAAAGCAACACTTCTCTCTTTCATTCATTCTATTATTATTTAAGGTGAAATGGTCTAGTCGAAATGTAATGACATTTTAAAAAAAAACAAAAAAACATTTATTTAAATGTCAGGCTTACTCCATTTGAAAGGAGTTTTGATTGAAAACTCACTACGAAAATATTCGTGACATTTGACATTAAAATGAACCAAATTATAACTCCAAAAATCCTACTATTATAAATTGGCACAAAATTGCCATAACTTCACACTGCACATATATTTATTGAATTAAGACACGTACGTGCCACAGCAAATTGACTGCGGGAATACTTTCCCTTTAATATTCTCCTTCAATTTTCCAGCTCGTCTGATTTAGACACAGTTCCAATATGATATCTTAACTTCATTTGCCCCTGGCCACTCCCTCTTTCTGCTTGCAAATCCGAGATTTTTCATCAGTGACTTAGTTAAGATACCTTAGATGATGTTTTTTCTGTCCAAACGTACTCTTTACGCCTGTATAATTTCAGCAAACTAATGGGGAATAGTACAATGTGTGGAGGTAATTACAGGCTTAGTTTTGTTTACGAGCGGCTTGATGTAAGAAAGACGGGTAAGGCGGGAGGGCGAGCGAGCAGGACGCAGCTACTCCCCGATTAGTCTGGTATGACTGGTATGAGCCAGTGGACGCGCAGCTAGCGGCTTTGTTGACTTCCACCCCACTATTGTATCAACACCGTTAGGGAGAAGACATGTGTTCACACGCACTAAACCTTCCATCATGTCCATGGTAAACAGTATCATAAACACGTTCAAAACGATAAGGCAAGTGTTAGTTGAAAATTGAAGTGGTTTCCTGTAGACATATATAATGCAATCAAATAAATAGCGACAGAGCAGAGTTTTACTAGAGATCAAATTCATGTACACATATATAGCAGGTACAAATGTTTCAACTTGTATCACTATTTATTTCTACTTAAATCGCTACTGAAATTGGTGAGACACTGGCAGCTCCGCCCACAGTCTCCCAACATGCATGTAAAATGTGTTAAACACAGATTGATGGGTGGTGATATTAATCAGTATGGAATTGCAGTTATAACGTGTTTCTTTTTCAACGGCTTGGAAACTTGTCATCGTTTCGTCAGATACATACATGCTTTTGTATAGTTGTAAGCCTATGCTCAAGTGGATGTCACCTCTTAATGATATCTTCATCATATGATGTGGTGGTGTGCGTATATCCTCATTCGGGCCCACATTATAGTATCCTTCATTTATACATTCCTACTAGGGGCATATTTGTAGTAGACTATAGTAGATACGATTGTTTTTTCTTATCTGCGACTTGGTTAAGCCCTATCGTGCACAATGATTTCATATATAAACCTGGGATTCACTCACCACTTCGAAGAGATAGCTATAACAACAAGGATGAGTAGCGGCTATATATCGTCATTGATAGTAGGTCTTTTTAATGCTCAATACATATGATCAATCCTAACAATAGCAAAAGAAACCATAATATTCACGGAACTAGGACAATGCTTTGGGCGATAATTTGGAACACATTATAAGTCTGAATGCTATTTATTTAATTTGCCCAAATTGTGCTACGGTTAATTTTTAAAAAAAACTTCTACCAGGAAATAATGAATATGATTTTACGGACTCTTGTCTTGTTGTCGATAGTATCCGCCGTGTTTAGACCTACAGTAAAAGATTGATCCCGATATAGGATGTTGTGAAAAGATGTCGAGATTGGATATAAATTAACTGACATTTACGTCAATAAACGAAGAAAATATTTCGTCCATACAAAGTGTGAAAGGAAGAAACAAGAGCCTTGATTGACACCGCGGTGTAAAGGCTCTTGAACAAAGTAAAATCCGAATTAAGGAAGACGAAGCGGGCATACGACTTGAAACTTGATACTATTGTTATCGCTGAGCGGGGAACAAATCCTGGTTGGGAAGAAAATTAAGCAAAATAGTAGCTGAAGTACATATTTAACATTGAGTCCAGACTCTCAAAATTATTATAGTTACTGAACTGCATTATGGTCTATCAAAGGGATTAGATGAAAGTAAAAAATCAGCGCCTTTTCTGTGAAAAATCAGCGCATTCGGTCGTGTTTGGCAAGTGTAAAAATAAGTAAATTGAGATATAGAAATAACTCATATATAAACTTTTGGTTTTGTTATCATCTAAGCGATAGAAACTATCTATATGATTGTAAATAGATTATATAAATAGAATCTCAAACTCTTATCAGCTGGTGTTCTTCAACACTCAGCTGTACTTTGACCTTTCTTATGTCTTATAGCTACAAATGAAATAGCAAGCAATAATAAACTTTTTCACAGATGATAATTCTCTTTTTTATGTCATTGAAGGGCTGTTTCGCTTTTAGACATTACTCAACAGTGACCTAGAACTTATTTCTGACTTGGCAAACAAATGGAAATTAGCCGTGCAATTCTTATAGGTCAACCTACAAATATCTTTCGATATGAGTACCTAAAATATTTCTACTTTGAGCAGTTACAACATGCAGAATTCGAACCATCGTGAAACATGTTGCTCTCATGCCTCTCTTTATTTCCAGATTGAAACCCCATTTAGCATGTTTTGGACAAGATTTGCACACGTATTGTTAAAGATTTAAAGAACCTTAAGGCTGGAGACTTTCATGAGGAGTGGAAGCAAGTCTCAAAGGAACAAAACCAAATATATGAGATTTTCTATACTGTCACATTTTCAGAAAAACACCCGAGCAAATATTTCAAATCACACGAGACATAACAGCTCCTTACTGTATTTTCCAGACCGACCGAACACCTTTCAAATCACTTAATCTTCAAGACAACCCGAACCATCTGATCACCATATCGCTCTTTCCATCTTCTAAACCACCTAATCACCATATCGCTCTTTCCATCTTCTAAACCGCCTGATCACCATATCGCTCTTTCCATCTTCTAAACCACCTGATCACCATATCGCTCTTTCCATCTTTTAAACCACCTGATCACCATATCACTCATTCCAACTTCTAAACCTCCGTATCACCATATCACTCATTGTCAAAATAATCTGGAATAAATTGACTAATTGGATTCAACATAAAACGGGCACTCTCCTCCACTTTGATGAGAAGAAAATATTATTTGGATACCCAGAAAAAAGAAACGATGTATTTAAATCGTATCATAATCATCAGAAAATATAATATTTTCAAATCGAGATTAGCAAAGAAACAGCCACACATCTCCTATATCAAAAAATTATATCGAAAATACATACATTATAGATAAATACAACGCCAGCATGAATTATAGCTTAACACGCTTTTTAAAAATTAAGTCTTCATGTCATATGCTTTTAAGTGAATATAACTAAGATGATTCATGCCTGATACGCTGTACACTTTCGAATTTACAAATGTTTGTTTATTATCAATATTCCATTTGCAAAATGTCCTTGTATGTTGACTTGTGTAATCAGCTAGTTGATTTTATAATGCTGGTCTACTGGACGATCACCATACATATGTATTACTAATTTTCATGTGTCGATATCTCTTTGTATGATGAAAAGTGAAATATAAAAAACAATAAAACATATCACTCATTCAATCTTTCAAACCACCCAAACACCATAGCACTCATTCCATCCCAATCACCACCCTGCCCAACTACACATTCAATCTTCTAAACCATCCGATCATTCATTCTATCTTCTAAAAACCTGATCACCATTTCTCTCATTCAATCTTCCAAACCACCGGATCACCACATCGTTCATTCCATTTTCTAAACCACCCGGTTACCATATCACTCAGTCCATCTTCTAACCCACCCTATCACCATATCACTCATTCAATCTTTTAAACCACCTGATCACCATATCTGTCATTCAATGTCTAAAACACATGATCACCCTATCGCTAATTCCATCTTCTAAACCACCAAAACACCGTATCACTCATTCCATTTCTCAAACCATCCAAACTCCTTTTCACACATTTAATCGTCCACCCAAACATCATACCACACATTCAATCTTCAAAACCATCCGATCACCGTACCACTAATTTCATCTTCCAAACACCTGGACATCGAACCACTCATTCCATTTTCACACTCACTCGAGCAATTTAACACTAACTCCATCTTCCAAAACCACTTGTCCACCACATTTTCTATCTTACAAACCAACCGTAAATAAGCGACTCACTTCATCTTCCAAACCACCCGAATATCAAACCACCTTCTCCGTCTTTTTGTCTCATGTCTGATTGCACAAAACAGAAAATTGAAGTATACTGGTTTTATGGGCACTTCGGAAAAGGTTTGACTCTCAACCGACATTATTGCGCTATTGTTTATTTTAGATGAAATAAGGATAAAAATACACCATATTCGAGAGCCTTTGTCAGGTCATTGAGTGTCGGTCGCGACAACAAAGGAATATTTTTCATATTTACAAGACTTTGCCTCTCTGTCCTCAAATACCTTTTGTTCGTTTTGTCACACATTTATTTGTTGTGGAAACAGGGGGTAGCAACCCGATAGTGTTTATCGATCCATTGCTGAATGCATATGTTATACCTTTTTTTACCCAATCACACGATTTCAAGTAAAGTGGTTATTTTCATACTTCAAAAGAAACTGTAAAGGGCATAATTACATAAATCTTTGCTTCACTTGATATCTAACATGATTCAAATGTTAAAGGATTCATCTTATGAAGTATTCTACCAAATGTGAGTTACACGTGGTGAGACAAGTTTAAAGTTATATTCATTGCTGCATGACTTTGGGGTATATATTCATCATAGATAACAGGAGATAACAAGATATGATATCCAAATAAGATTTTAAAATTAAATCGCTCTCTCTCCCTCACACACAAACACACACACACACACACATTACGCGCACGCACGCACTCACGCACACTCTCACACACACTCACACACACACACACACACACACACACGCACACATACAAACGCGCACATCTTTACTTTGACACACATTTCTGTACATAAATCTATACACTCAGATTGATAACTAAAAGTTGTTAGTGGTCAATCTGTATTAAATGTTATGACTATTTATATCATGAGATGCCCATGATTGCTCAATATGTTGAAAACAATTTAATCCCAGATACAACAGGGTTGTATGTATAGGACTCATGTTCACATCAAACGTTATTGTATGTATAGTACTGAAGGTCACAGCAAATATGGTTGTATGTATTGTACTCCAAGTAAGATAAGATAAGATAAAATGATTCTTTATTGCCCGTTAAGGAATTTGTGTTACATTTAAATATATAATAACATAAATAAATACAAAACATATATACAAATAAATACAAATGAAATATAAAAATATTTACAAGTGAACAAATAGTGTGATAGTGATGATTAAGAATTGAAATCGACAAGGGCACAAATGACATTTTATAGCGTTTGCTTTTGCACGTCGGCACATTATACTGACGACCGGATGGTAAAAGTTAAAAACATTCATGCAATTCATGTGAACGGTAACTTAAAATTTTTGACGCTAAATTTCGAGCCTGTTTTTCATGATGTTCATCTAATCTCTCAAAGGTACGATTAGAAATTTTTTCTCCTTGTGTGATCATCGTGTTTAATTTCTTTCTTTTTGTCAATGACAGAGAGCCAAACCAACACTGTATAGAGTGACATCAAACCTGGTTGTATGTACAGCACTCTTGGTCAAATAAAACATGGCTGGATGTATAGTACTCACGGCCTCATCAAACGTTATTGAATGTATAGTACTCACTGTCACATCAAACGTTATTGTATGTATACATGTTTCTATTCGCAACTTCATGGGCGCCGCCATCTTGGGGTCACGTGACCGTCCGCCATTAAGGTGCTGAAGAAAACGTCAAACCGTCTGACGTCAGTGTGTAGGTGCGACGTAAAACCGAACGCTTTATCACATCTCACTGACGTTTTAGATGAAAACCCAACGGTATCCTAACTTAAATTATTGTTCAATATGTATAGTAAATAAAATGAAAATATAAATTAAGAATTATGTCAGTAATTATAAAACGACACTATGTCAGCGATGAATAAAAATCATAACTGAATAAATTATATCATATTCATTAATTTTTCACGCAACATGTAAGAAAACATTGTTTCGTTTGTCTTTATTCAATATATTTGATTAACATAATCAATGTCACTAATTCAAGAAAATCGTTAAATATCGCCCGCATTTAAATATTCTAATTGAGCAGGCTATGAAATGTAGACATTTTTTTTTAAAAACGCTGAAATACGGGAAATAGATTGAAACAGGTTTTAATTTTTCCACTATCATCTACCGAACCGTGCTACTCAAATGCGAATGGTTTTGCCATGAACTTAAATATTGAATTAGTAAAGCATAAATAATTTTCTTGAACTACGTAGGCCTACGTTCCTTTTTGATTATTGGAAAACTTTGCGGTTTGAACTCATTTTAGCTTGAAGAACATGATTTATATGTAATTATCTGATTAAAATTACCTGTTTAAAAACTATTTTTACAGATATATATGTACATAATCAATCAACGATATAAAAGTTTTTGAAATCATAGGCAAAGGGGAACGGGAAACATTAATAACTTCGTATAGAGTACTTACATATTCACATAACGCATTTAATTGTGTTTTATTTATATGATATGACTCTCACTGATACAAACATTGTCTATGATTCATCACACACGTACGAAAAGCTAATTGTTAGATTTATTAGGCGCAAATAAGTTATCTCCCATATTCTATGTATTTCTAATTAAAATTTCTAATTAACTCCAAGTATGACATTTGATTCATGTCAACCACGGAATGTTTTTAAATAAACTTGAATAAAAATGATTAAAACTCGACTGATCTATAGACAGCATATTACTTTCTGCAATTCCAGAAATATGGGCTACGGCCCGATGTGTTTCCTACTTTTTGGATTGCTTGTTTCGGAGTTAAATACTGAAATTTTCCAATTTAGTATGATTCGATGTAACGTTGACCCGTACCTAGATTAGATGTAGAAAACTTGAAATAAAACAAATTTTCGTTACCTTATAGCCCTAATATGTTAATGACATACACCCGGTTAACGTTATAATTACTTTTACCAAACCAGTCTGTTTTCATGATATTTTAAAAGATTAAATCAAACCTCAAGCACTCAATACTATTCAGAAAAAAAAGACTATCATTTTCCGAACTTTTATATTCTAAACCACTTAAAATCATACACACACGGCTTTGGTAAGTATTTAATTTCTCTTTTCCTTATAAGGCTTACGTATTGTGTAATAGTTTTTTAAAATGTGTTTTTTTTACTTCAAGTTCCACGTTTTTCAACATTTATAAAATATCGAATCCAAGTATAAAGGTATTGTCTTGGATTTCAAACTTTGTTAAGTATAATATAGCCTAAAATAAAATTGTTATTGGCTGTAGAGGTCTTTTTCTTATTATGACATTTATTTCAGGACATTTGTCGTCTATTTCAAATTCAACCCAAGTTGTTATTGTTGAAATTGAAAATGTTATTGGATTTAGTACAATTTTTAGGCCATATCCCATTGTTATTTAATTATTTTCTAACGTTTTCCCCTTGTGTGTGCGCGTCGTCATAGTATGAACAAGCCGTCAATCAGCACCTCAATGGCGGCCGACGATAGCGCCCCTACCAAGCAAGAAGGATAACTCTAATCAGTGTGTGAAATAGAAACGTGTATAGTACTCACGGTCACATCAAACGTTATTGTATGTACAATACTCACGGTCACATCAAACGCGATTGTATGTATAGTACTCACGGTCACATCAAACGTTTTTGTATGTATAGTACTCACGGTCACATCAAACGTTCTTGTATGTAACGGTCACATCAAACGTTATTGTCTGTATAGTACTCACGGTCACATCAAACGTTCTTGTATGTAACGGTCACATCAAACGTTATTGTATGTATAGTACTCACGGCCACATCAAACGTTATTGTATGTATAGTACTCCCGGTCACATCAAACTTTTATTGTATGTTTAGTACTCCCGGTCACATCAAACGTTATTGTATGTATAGTACTCACATTCACATCAAACGTTATTGTATGTAACGGTCATATCAAACGTTATTGTATTTATAGTACTCACCGTCACATCAAACGTTATTGCATATATAGTACTCACGGTCGCATCAAACGTTATTGCATATACAGGGCTCAAGGTCACATCAAACCTGGTTGTATGTATAGAGCTGAAGATAACATTAAACGTGATCGTATTTATAGGGCTCAAGGTAAAACCAAATATGGTCGTATGTATAGGGCTCAAGATCACTTGAAACATTGTTTTGTATGGTACTCACGGTCACATCATACATGGTCGTATGTATAGGGATAAAGGTCACATCAAACCTGGTCGTATGTATGGTACTTACAGTAACATCAAACCTGGTCGTATGTATGGTACTTACAGTAACATCAAACCTGGTCGTATGTATGGTACTTACAGTAACATCAAACCTGGTCGTATGTATGGTACTTACAATCACATTAAACCTGGTCGTATGTATGGTACTTACAGTAACATCAAACCTGGTCGTATGTATGGTACTTACAATCACATCAAACCTGGTCGTTTGGTGTTAACATATTTTTATTGAACAAATTGAATATGGATCGGTAAACAAGCCGCAATTGCTTATATGAATACCTCTCCATTTCATTTTACATCAATAGATAACAAAATACATGAATATTGAACAATGCGATACATGAAGGAGAGCAAGCAAGCCTGTATAGCGTATGGAGAAAATTCCTCATTTATACAAACCTATGCGAGTTTATAATGAAAGTATGGACAGATATAAGTATCAACTTTCAACATTTAAGACAGAGTTGAGATTGTAGCCCTGTATATAAAAATACATTTAATTTCTTATGACGGAAAAGTTTGGACAAATGAAAAAATAGTTCAGTGGGTCTTCATAGAGGTGACCACAAGAGCAGGATGGGCTTAATGATATGTGCCGTTCAAACATGTGTGCATTCAAGTTACTGCATCCTGTCTGAAGTCTGAGGCGAGCATGAACTATTTGGCAGAAACGTATAGCAAAATTTAGATTAAACTTATTTACATACTTCTGCTTTGTAGATTGCAATAAAGTTTTGAAGTTGCTTATAGTTAGTGCATTGGAAATATTATCAGGTAGCCTATTCCATCATGTTATTGTATCTGGTAAAAAAGAATTTCTATACAGATCAGTACGGCAGCGGAGATTCTGGATATTTTTAATGTTTCTGAGTCAATGTTTAGTTAACTGTGATACTCTCGCTAATAAAGGTTGGCATGCATATTCTGGTGCCATATTGTTAGTCATTTTGTATAATGATTTGCTCTAATTATTTTCTTGATAATCTATATTTTAGACTACGAAGGCAATTTACTATTGGACTTATCTTTGTAACCATTTCAGCAATGTGTGAATTCCACCTACAATCAGATTGTAATGTAATTCCAAAATGCTTATGTTTATCAACTTCGTTAATGTCTGCTCCTTGCATTGTAAGTCGAGGAATCGGCTCTTGATTACTTCTGCGAGAGAATAGAATTGCTTCAGTCTTACCTGGATTAAAGTCAACTTGCCATATTTCAGCACAATTAGAAATCCTGCTGAAGTCATTATTTAAGGAAGCAGCAGTAAAATCATGATTATCAACAATAACAAACACTGAAGTATCATCTGCAAATAGACGAATATTATTATCAATACCGTCTATAATATCATTGATGTAAACTAAAATTAATAACGGTCCCAGGACGGATCCTTGTCGCACTCAAGCAGTAATAGTTTTCATATCTGAATTGTAATTGTCTATAGATACTCTCTGAATTCTGTTTTGAAGGTAACTGGAAAACCAGTGCAGTAACTTGCCCTTTATACCACAGGCTTCTAATTTCACTATTATTCTCATATGCCAGACTTTATCGAATGCCTTATATATGTCACAGAAGATTGCCCTAACTTCTTTGCCATTGTCTACTGCACGAGATATAAAGACATACAAGTATGTCAGTTGATTTACGGTACCATCCCCGGGCATGAAGCCAGATTGCAAGTTAGTTAATTCTTCATTATCTCTAAAAAAGTTGAACACATGTATAAAAAAATTAAAATACCTTTGACAGACAGCTAGTAAGAGGTACTGGCCTGTAATTTTTACAATCATGTAAGCTACCCTTTTTATGGATCGGAATAACAGGAGTCTCTTTCCATGTATGGATATTTACAGTTATCTAGTAATGAGTTAAACAAGTTTGTAAGAGGAATAACTATAGATGAAGCTATCATGTTGATGCATCTGTTACCTATTTTGTCTGGTCTATTTGCTTTAGAGGTGTCAACTGACAACAAAATGTCCTGGTCGTATGTATGGTACTAACGGTCACATCAAACATGATCGTATACTACTTACGGTCACATCAAATATTTTTTTCTAAAGGACTCACGGTCACATCAAACGTGATCGTATGTATACTACTTACGGTCACATTAAATATGGTTTTTTTTTCTAAATCAAACATGGTGGTATGTATCATCCTCCACGCAGGAGGTCTGCGCACCTCTGACTTCCGCCTTCGTAGTGCTTTCAGACCCCTGCCACTAAGCATTTCCTCCTCCTTCTAAAATTCAGCAGAAACTTTTGAGGATGCGTTTAAGGAAAAGTGTAACAATATCATTATGAAACTTTATTCGGCAATAACGATTATTAAAATTGAAAAAAAATTAAGTGACATTTCGGGCTTAAATTGATAAAGAAGAAAGTTATCCACGGGGGGTATGAAGAATGTGTTAAACTGTAAATTACATGGATCCACTGAAGGATGCGGGCGAACACAGCTAATGCGGTTAAGACATTAGTAATAGAAAACAATCTCATTGAAATCCAGAGGAGCCGCGACAGACGGCCTTGACCGCCAGACTGTGCCAGCCAATAAGAATCGAGGCTGGAAAGACTTCGGCAACTGTTGAATTGACATTCAAAACGTCACATGTAACCTTTGTATCTCGGAATTCGAGCTTTTCCTGAATGGACCCGAGAAAAGCCGAGCTGGGATGAACGTAAAATGATCGTGGGTGTGTTGACTATCATGATGAATACGCTCATGTTTGGTCGGAAATTTAGCTATGTCTGCGACCAGAGGAAGATAGTGATTAAGATGTATTATCGTGAAAATATTTGCGTTTGATTTGGCATTTTCTTCGTCGAAAAGACGTTTTCATAAAATTTAAAAGTTATAGTGAAGAAATTTACCAAAACAAAACTACGACACATTATTGATCAAAATTAGGTCGACAATCATTTTGTCAAAGGGTTTCGAGGAATTCACTTCAATTTTTAAATTTCAAATTAAGTATTTTCTGAACGGAGGCAGGTAAATAAATCAACTGTAGAAATAGAAACATTTGCATTTGCATTTGATAAATGACATACGGCTATATATTTAGAACTCAGAAGTGTGCAATGGTTGACGATTCACCGGACCCCCGACCTCTACCCCCGGGGATTATCGACAGTAAAATGGATGACCCAAAGGGTGCCCCATCTCGCTCCTTCGCTTTCACTCAAAATTCCTGGATCCGCCACTGGTGTGTATCTCAAAAGTGACAATTATGTTTTCATTAAGAAAGCTGATCATACAATTCAAAATGATAGATCTCAGATGCAACAACAATGATGTTCATTTCTTATACTATCTATTCAAAACTTTTGCAAAACATTTTTTCAGAGCGTCCCTTATTTTCAACTTTCCACAATCTTTGTTGATCAAACACAACCGATATGTACGCGGACCCGTGATCGGTTAGAATAATTGGAGGTGAAAGGTCACGGTCAAGGCCGTCTGACACGGCTTTTATGGAGCCGTGGTCAGATCAAGAAACGCAGCGAGGTACGAGCGATTAGTTTCGGACTGATTTCAAAGAGATTGTAATAGAAAATAGAGAGGGGGAAGGGGGTGATCGCCAAACATATAAAGAACAGAAAGCACAAGCTTCGATAGCCAATTTTTAGTAACGTTTCGGAGAGCGTTAGCTCCCCTCTGTTCTTTATATGTTTGGCGATCAAACCCCCCCCCCCCCCCCTATCAAATATGGTCGTATGTATAGTGCTGAAGGGCACATCAAATATATGGGGCGTACCTATAGTACTGAAGGGCACATCAAATATGGTAATCTTGGACAAATCATACATGGCTGTATGTATAGTACCCACGGTCACATCAAACACGTTCATATGAATATTAGTAAAAGATATAAAGGAATAAATTCGTTTTTTGCGGTTGTGTTTTTATCTCGGGGTCAAAATATGTAATTTTAACCGATATTGAAATTAATTAAGATTTTCCAAGTTTGTTCTTATGAATGCATCATGTAAATATAACTTGCCTTTTTACACATTCAAAAACATGTTACAACTGACGTCACTAAAACAGGATCAAGCATTTGCACGTGCGTTAGCATAGCAACTGTGCTATTAAAATTCAATGTAATGAAGAACTCAAAATTATCTGAACAGGTGGACGTCATCAGCAGGAAGATAAAGTCAACATTCTTTGCCACTAGAGACATTGGTTAACATAAAAAGGGTCTTCAACCACTGACTGCGGTGAAAATCTACCAATCAATCGTTCTCCATCGAGCCTTATATGGATGTGAAACAATATCTGAAAGCTGATGTCTCCAGCTAGAAAGATCACAAAACTTTGCCTGAAGATAAACAATTAAAATCCGTACACGTATGTTTCTCTCTCCGATTGGAATACTCCCTATCATAGCAAACATGATGTTTCAGAAAACTCTCACTCTTTGGACATTTGCTCAACTCCATAACTCCATGTTCAGCAAAATCTGTTCTTTTGTGACAGAATACCCTGCAAACAAGTTACCCATGGATTAATCCAATACGTAAAGGATGTCTGCACTCACTATGGACTTGCAGAAACTTTCAACTTTGTTCTTTACCGAACACGAACAGTTGGCAAATGCAGGTGAAGAAGAACGTTTACGGGATAGAAAATAACGAGCTTGTGTTACGACTGAACAGCGATCCAACCATGGAGCTATTTAGGAACAGCCACACTTAGGAGTCTATACACAATACGTTTTATGGACAGAAGGTAAATTTCACCCACAGACGCACTAGTTCCAAAGTTGTTCTGTCTCTAATCCTTCACCCAGTGAGAAGTGAACTGTGTAATATGTATTATCATATATATGGACAAAAGGTTAATTTCACCCACACCTTTTATGGACAGAAGGTAAATTTCACCCAGACAGACGCACTAGATTCGAAGCTGTTCAGTCTCTAATCCCTCACCCAGTGCACCATCATCATTTGTGGTTGGACAGCGTCGTCACTGAAAAACGTGAAACCATGTGACATTCTTGACATTTTCGGAGTTAACACTTACGTTCTGCTGGACAGTCTTGATCAAAGCCCTCTAATGTGTGTCCTGCTTGGACATCACACGTATGACATCGACAACTTACAGCTACTGCTGCTTGTTGGACTATTTGCATTGGGCGTTTTTTATTAATGAAAATGTAATGAAACGAAATGTACAAATTCATATTTCAATTTGTATCTCCAAGTTACCTACCTATTTAAACTTCAGCTGTATTCAAGAACTATAGGATACTACATGAGTGTCCATGACATGCTACGAGGGGGGGGGGGGGGTCAATATGTTTTGCAACTTCAATATAAAACAAACTTGCATAACCAATTTTATACTTTTATTTTTCAATATAATAACCTTTCTTAATAATACACTTATACCACTTTGTAAGACAAACGGCGGCAGCTTGGCAATACTCTGGTCAGCAAAAGGCGGGATGAGGTGTCCGGGTCGATCAAATGTTGGCAGCAGGGGGAAGTCACCCGAACTTCATCCTCGTTCACTTGGGATCAAAACAACCTCTGCACTACCACGCACTATGACGACATCAACCTGGATCACATTTACATCAACCTTCGATCAGTTCTGTTTTTCTACAGAAAGTAGGTTTACCTGACAAAAGAATAACCGCCTATAACTACACAAGAATACACCTGAGGTTTATATCAAAACTAATCAAATCATATTTGGTTACATACTCTAAAAAGTCATGGTCTTCTAATTTACAGTTCAGTCCGGATATGTTCTAAAAAAGAAATGACACATAATGATATACAGTGCTTGAAGATTTTGGGCCGTGGCCACACCCCAATACACATGCAGCCGAGTCCTAAGGGTCCCGGCAATCCGTATGATGGTCTCCAAACTGGTCAAACCCGATCTGAGAGGTGTCAGCACCAGGTGCTAGGGTTGGTCTACTCGACGATGGCAGCGGTTGGTTTTCAACGATCAGCCGACCTTTTTTTAAGTATCCACGTTTGTTGTCATTCCTCAGGTCATCAAGTAACTGTCTCTGTGACTGTTCCTACAGGCTAGAGCTCGGCTTTTGCAGTTCATATTATAGAAACTTAACGATCATAGGACCTGCTTGCTGGGGTGTCTTTCTTCATAAACGATTCACATACACAATATCAGTCAACTTGAAGGAAGTGTTATCACTGGAGTTACTGTGCATGTGGAGAGTTTCACAGACCTGTTCTTTCAATGTTTCTTGGTCACGTACACTTTTATCTGACAATCCAAACAAGACTACGTTCAGTTTTCTATTGCGTTGTTCTAGGCGGTCAATTTTTTCCTCCAAATGTTTAAATCTACTGTCCATATTGAAATTTGCGGGTGATGATATTTTCGATCCACAACACGTTCGGTGATAGCCACGATATCTAAATTTGTCACATTCAAATTGTCATCCAAATTCGCTTGGATTTCGCCTATGCTGATATTTAATTTCCTTGTATCAGCTCTCACCTCACGTATTTCCTGTGATAGTTCGTTTTTCACAGAACGAAGCTCTTGTAAAATATCAGTCTTTAACGAGGAATTACTTTCACTACTCACGGCTTGTTAAGGTGGGCCAGGGTTGGATTCTATGTCTCCAACAGTAGCAAAAGGTTCCGCTGTGTGTAGAACCAAAAATGTCGCAAAGAGTCGAGCATATTATTTGGTGACCAGGTCGTCCATGGGTTGTACTCGTCAACATGGCCGACTTGTCGTGAGCCTGGTTGACAAAGATTCCCAATTCTTGCCCTCCAGATGTTTATGCTAATGCCCATTTCAAATATTATGAGTCACAGCGTCGAATGAAACCAATATGTACAAATCAGATGTTATAAACTCTTCAAAAAAAGAAACTTGACACTGACTTTCAAAGTTCAATATAAAGACCACAGATGCAAGTTAAACATTGAAATGAAAACTAAAACGTTGTTTGAAGATCTCTGTTCAGTAAATTTTATTCAGAATAACCATGATATTGAAATGCACAGATGCACAAGTGTTTAAACATCACAGGGTTGCACAAATGTCAGTATCGGGTATGGCCACCATTGGCATTGATTATTGCTTGGCACTGACGACCCATGGATGCAATCAAGGTGTCAACCACAGCCTGTGGAATGTTCTGCCATTTGTGCTGAAGTGCTGCAAGAAGTCCTGGAAGTGTTTGGGGTGGTGGATTCCTACTGCCGCGCGTCGATCCAGTTCGTCCCAGAGATGCTCAATTGGTGACAAATCTGGTGACCTGGCTGGCCATGGCAATGTCTGGACATTGTTACGCTGTAAAAAGTCTTGACAAACACGTGCAACATGTGGTCGAGCATTGTCTTGCTGAAAGAGACCACCATGGACGTTGACGTGAGGAATAACGTAAGGCTGTAGGATCAAGTCCCTATACCGTACTCCTGTGAGGTTATCCACAACATGCACAAGTGGTGTCCTAAAACTGTGACGAATCCCGGCCCACACCATGACTCTCCCACCTCCAAATGGGACAACCTCCTGAACACAGTTGGCAGCATAACGTTCTCCACGACGTCGGTATACACGTGCTCGTTCATCACTTCGTTGAAGCAGAAAACGGGACTCATCAGTGGAGAGAACGGTTCTGCACCTTGCACGTGCCCATCTCATCCTCTGTTGACACCACTGGAGACGTTCCGCCAGATGACGTTGCGTTAAAACGGGACGTCGAACCGGTCGTCGTGGAAAAAGTCCAGCCTCCCTCAACCCGTTGTGTACCGTTTGGTCGGAAATTCGACGCAGGCCTGGTATCTGCGTTGTTGTTGACGTTGCTGTCCTGGTGCGTTTCCGAAGGTGGAGCAGTCGGATGTACCGATCTTGGGCCCGATTAGTCACCCTTGGTCTGTCTGACCTTTGCCTATCATCAACGCTGTTTCGGGTGTTGAAACGGGTCCACAATGAAGAGATGGTCTGTCGGGACACCCCAAAATGTGTTGCAACATCTCGCTGCGTCGCTCCTGCTTGCAGTCTGCGAATAGCGTTGTTGCGTTGCGCTCTGTTCAGTCTTGGCATTCTTCAGGTCGCTGTACCGATGTTGTGTAGTCTGAATGAACAGCGGCTGATATGGCTTTTTATATCCCTAAAGCAGACGTGTCTGCATGTAAACCTTCATGATCCCATGCTGCACGTGCTTTGGCAGAAAATGCATTTGGACGAATCGCTCGTTTTTGTCCCTGAACACAACTTAAACTTTGTGGGCCATTGGTTTTGGTAAATTTACACTTTTGAGCAAGCCTTTCTTTAAATTCTAGGTATGTATCATGAAAAAAATTGACCCGTTTCGAAAAAATCAATTTCGCATGAATGTCAAGTTTCTTTTTTTGAAGAGTTTAGTTTGCCTTTGGTTGTCTGTAATTTAAAAAATTTCGGTCGTCTGTGGACCGCTCAGAGAAAGCGTGCGCTTACTCCAGGCCAAAGTAGTAGAGACTGCTGGACAAGTACATATGAACTTACATGTCATCATAGATGCTTAATTAAATATTTCTAATGGAAGATTTGAATCTATTACCTATTAATAATGTTTTTGGAGTTCTGGACCAACAGTGAGTGAAGCTTTTTTCCCATCATTGCATACATATCTTTACGTGGTGTCTAAATACGTGGCAAACAGGAACACGACCTTTCTAAATACGAAGCTAGTAGTAACAAGTCCTGCCTAAATACGAGGCAGGTAGTAACAAGTCTTGTCTAAATATAAGGCAAATAGTAACAATTCCTGTCTAAATACGAGGCAAGTATAGTTCCAAGTCCTGTCTAAAAACAAAGCTAGTAGTAACAAGCCCTGTCTTAATACAAGGCAAGTAGTAACAAGTCCTGTCTAAATACAAGGCAAGTATAACAAGAGCTGTCTTAATACGAGGCAATTAGTAGCAAGTAGTAACAAGTCTTGTCTAAATACAAGGCAAATAGTAACAATTCCTGCCTAAATACGAGGCAAGTAGTAACAAGTCCTGTATAAATACGAGGCAAGTAGTAACAAGTGCTGTATAAATACGAGGCAAGTAGTAACAAGTGCTGTATAAATACGAGGCAAGTAGTAACAAGTGCTGTATAAATACAAGGCAAGTAGTAACAAGTACTGTCTAAATACAAGGCAAGTATAACAAGAGCTGTCTTAATACGAGGCAATTAGTAGCAAGTAGTAACAAGTCTTGTCTAAATACAAGGCAAATAGTAACAATTCCTGCCTAAATACGAGGCAAGTAGTAACAAGTGCTGTATAAATACGAGACAAGTAGTAACAAGTGCTGTATAAATACGAGGCAAGTAGTAACAAGTGCTGTATAAATACGAGGCAAGTAGTAACAAGTACTGTCTAAATACAAGGCAAGTATAACAAGAGCTGTCTTAATACGAGGCAAGTATAACAAGAGCTGTCTTAATACGAGGCAAGTATAACAAGAGCTGTCTTAATACGAGGCAAGTATAACAAGAGCTGTCTAAATACAAGGCAAGTATAACAAGAGCTGTCTTAATACGAGGCAATTAGTAGCAAGTAGTAACAAGTCTTGTCTAAATACAAGGCAAATAGTAACAATTCCTGCCTAAATACGAGGCAAGTAGTAACAAGTGCTGTATAAATACAAGGCAAGTAGTAACAAGTGCTGTATAAATACGAGGCAAGTAGTAACAAGTCCTGTCTAAATACGTGGAAAGTAGTAACAAGTCCTGTCTAAATACGAGGCAAGTAGTAACAAGTACTGTCTAAATAGGAGACAGGTTGGAACAAGTCCTTAATGCTCTTAGAGTATAATCAATTACTACCCAAATACAAATGAAGTGGGAGATATACTTTATGAATACGATATAAGTTCTGCCTAAATGCGATGCAGGTAGGAATAAGTCTAAATGTGAGGTACCTATAACAAATCCTGCTTATATATGAGGTAAGTATGAACAACTTTTCGTACCTGCATAGAAAATTTAACTTTATAATCAATAGTGGCTCGTATTTATCTCTCATCGAATAGAGATTCGAGTTAATATATACTATTGACATATCGTTTTTTTAAATTGGTAAATGACTGACCTGTTACAGACTAATAAAAATTCCATGCAAAAAACAAGTATGGCCATCAAAATATCCTACAACGTTGTCAAACAAGGAATGACATCAATGGATAAGTTGATATGACAGCGTTGCAAGTTGGTGGATCTGATCTTGACACTGAGTCTTTCATGACATCGTGCAATCAGTCATGAATGGGCACCAATAATACCACTGTATGGCTAAAACAACAGATAGTGATGAGTTCATGTTGTATAAAAAGACTGTGATATTATCAATTTATCTAGTAGCTAAGTTGATTAAATAAAACATAAAAATATTACATCGTTTATCATATTGTTATAAGTTGGGTGTCCCAAATTTTCAATATTTAGCATAAATGAACAGCTAGGACCTAACCTTGCCTCAATACTCATAAAATATACAAACTAACCATTCAATAGTAAAGTAATATAAAAACTAACATTATGAAGCTAAGATATCATATTCTTTTTAATAATATATAATATATCTTACTTTTTCATTAAGAGACATGACAACTGCTGATAATCCCGAACATCTTTGTATAGGCGTCCCAACTGAATTTCTTTCAGTTTTCAAAATTCATTATGTATATAACTAATCATTTTGAAACTAAGATATGATATTCATACTCTATAAGCTGTCACTATAAGCGTTTTTTAAACGTTAAGTAACACACTTGTTGACAGGTAATTATTCATGAATGTAGGAAAAAAAGTAACAGGAAAAAAAGTAACGGAAAAAAATAACACTTTTTATATAAAGAATTATAAAGATATAAAGATTATTGTTGACAATCTTGTCATTTAAAAAGATTATGAAAACCAAGTTTTAGAATCATAATAACATCACATTTAACATCAAAGGCACACTTGTTACCTATAACAAAAAAATACATTGGTATTAACTGTTTCCTTCTCACCTGCCCAACTATTTCGACAAAATACTTCTCCCTTAATTGATCATTAGGACTGGCCTCACTCATTTATCATCACACTGGCATCACATTGATGCTCTTGCTTTCCTGCCATGGCCAGTTGATGACGTTAGGGAGGGCATGGAGCATCGGAAGGACACTGTTCCTGAAGATGCAGAAGCACTGCTTGCCTACTTCGACGAGAACTACGTGACTGGTACCTACAGGCAACGACAAAAAGCAGTTCCTGGCACGCTAAACCCTTACCCTAACCCTAACACTTTTCCATCGCAGACTTCCTGACAGGCATCGGACAGAACATCAGATTAAACAAAAACATCTGAACATTTGTATTGTATAGTAGTGCTTTAAATCACTACGGTGACCATGTGATGAAAATGTGATCTGTTAGTATATTATGTCATACTTTGTTAAAGTTGTTCAATAAAAAAACTGTTTCTTTTTTCCTGTTACTTTTTTTCCTAGCAAAAACTGTTTCTTTTTTCCATTATTTTTTTTCCTGTTACTTTTTCCCCGATCACCATGATCCATATGCCCGTCCCAATTTAGAATTGCTTTCTTTATTCCAAGATAGGACGGCCTAATGGAAGAGTAGGGGATCATTACCTTTCAACATGTGTATTACTGAACGTTTAGAATCATATTCATATTGCTTAAAGTAACAAATTCTAGAGTAGGAACATAAAAGCTTAGTTAAGTGGAATCGGGAAGAAATTCCAAGATGAGAGTGGCGGCCATAAACTGTCAACATTTTCATTACTTATAATAATATTAATGTTGCTTATTATAGTAATAACGTCTAGGGTAGATATACAAAATTGGTTTAAAAATGTTAGGTTTTATATTTGATGGGCTTTTTTTCGAATCTGAAAGAAATTCCAAGTTGGGATGGCTTAATAGGAGAGTCGGGAATCATTAACTGTCAATATGTGTATAGCTGAACGTTTAAAATAATATTCATATTGATTTTAGAAACTGCTTATAGAGTGGGAATATAAAAATTAGTTTCAAAATGATGGGTTATATTTAGAAATACTAAGTTGAGACGGCCATACAAGAAAGTTGGGGATTATCAAGAGTCTCTAGATGAAAAAGTAAGATATATTTTATTGGTAGGAATATTATACCTTGGTCTCAATATGTTGGTTTATATATTTGATCACTATTGAATTGTTAGTTTGTATATTTTATGAGTATTGAGGCAAGGTTAGGTCAGTTATGGTAAATACTGCAAATTTGGGACACACAACATGTACAACAAAATAATAAACGATGTAACTTCTATTCACTCTATTTATATCGGTTAAAGTTTTAATGTTGTTTAACAATTTTCAAGAAAAGCAGAAAACGTTGATTTTTTCAATGATGTATTTATGGGATATAATACGGCACAAACTTAATTCAACTATTCATCAAATGTACGTTTAAATGAGTTTTTGTATACAATGCATTCGTAGACCATGAGAGATAAATACGAGCCACTTTGTCAAGTAATTGATAATTAAGTTGAATTTTTTTTGCAGGTACGAAAAGTATATAACTAAATCATTTAAAAACATATTTCATTACCATCATTTAAATATGAATATTATTAGCATGATTTGATGACCACCTACCAATCTTGAGATCGGACGTTCCAACTTAGGATATCAAGTTGGGACGCGTCCCATCTTGAAATAGGACAGGATTCCAAGTTGGAATGATACATTATTTACCTATTTATTTATAAGTTAATTTTACAATACCAGATGGAATTAGTGCAATGTCACATTAAACATTTCAATTTTGAATACAATCTGAAGACCGAAAGATGGCGAACACCCATCCTTTGTTCTCAGTTAAGAGATAAAAAGAAAAAGCAAAAGCTGGACACATTCCTAGTTCAGCCGATTCAACAATTAATACTTCCCATTTTATGCACAACCGACTGTTACGATTTTTGATATTATAATATAGTGACCGTGTGATTTTTTATTCTTCCTTCTTGTTTGATTGAAAAGAATGATAAATATTTCATTGCACCGATAGAGATTAAAAATGTGTCCTCAAAAGTCCTCAAAGGTCCTAAAATAACCATTTCAAAAACCAAAATGTGTGCTATATAGGTGTCCCTGTTAACTACGTATATGGTCATAAATAGAAAATGTGAATAACAAGTTTGAAAGAGCTTATAGAACCCTTCAAAATTCAGAAATCATACCCAATGATCAGTCAGTTTAACATAAAGACGGGCTGAGAGCCTATCACAATTTAGGAATCAACCCCTACATGTATACCAAACCAGCGGAGCGACCCCTTTACTCCATGAGTTAAGAAAATTGACGCGCCTTTCATAATCTAGGATCTCTATACTCACTATAAGTTGAAGGTAAGACGAGCTGAGAGACCATCACAACCTAGGGATCAACCCCTTTACCCACTGACTTGACCGTAAAGACGAGTTGAGAACCCGTCAAAATATATCAATCGACCCCCATACGCCATTGATTTAACCAAAACGCAAGCTGAGAGTCAACTACAATCTAGGAATCGACCCCTACATTCATTCAGTTTATCATTAAGACGAGCTATCTGATAAAGGAATCGCTTCTAACAATAAGGCGTTGAACATAAAGAAGAGCACAAGACCAATAACAATCTAGGAATCAACCCCGGTACTTCAATAAATGAAGATAAAGGCTCAATCAGAGCCCTTCAAATACGGCTATCGACCCCGGTACATAAAGCTTTAGCATAAAGCTATTTAAAGACGAGCACAAAACTCTTCATCATTTGGGATTCGACCCTCATACTCAATAACATCATACAGAACTGAAAGCTTTAACAAACAATGACGAGCACAAAACTCTTCATCATTTGGGATTCGACCCGAATACTCCTTTACATCAACACACAAAGGAATAAGGAAAGTATTTGAACCAAACTCAGAGTTTAAAAAATCTAGGAATAGATTGAATTCGAACAATCTGCATATATTAATTATTCCTAGATTGCACGAATCATAAAATATCCACTAACTGTGAACAAAATGAAAGAGGGAGCGTGAAATCACATGTATTGAACCATTAAGCGTTTCTATTGCCTAACTGTGTAATACGATGGAGGCGAGAAAAGGAAAATACATGCAGATGTATGCAATTACTGTGTACTAGTTGTAGACTGACGGAGAGATTATGACAAGGCAGGTGAAGGGAGTGAAGAGGGTGTACTCGTTGACAGTGTACTGCACCGAGCGGGCTTCTTGAGCAACTGTATACTTTAATACCACAGTATGTTAACCACGCCTTTCCCGCTTGAAAGGAGGTTAGAATTACCAAGAGACAAGGAAACTGATAAAGTTGATGGTTGAAATAACTCGCAAAACGCATAAATCAATACAATTTCTAAGATAACCTGTGTTTAAGAGTTCAAAGGTATTTGGTTTCACTGAAATTGTACTCTTTGACCGAAACCACTCATTTACACTCTTATGAGCAAAGTAGGGTCATTGAAGACTTGAAGTTATTCGTCAGTGTGTTGGTAATCTTACAATAATATGATGTGTATAGTCAATGTTATGTGATGCTGTTAGACTTTTCATCTTACAAGTACGAGCCAGCAGTGAGATACGTAGCCTAAATGAAAGCCAAATTACCCTTTGTCCTGAGTTCAAATCGCCTTTCTAAAGTAAATATTTATTTTTAAAATTCATAAATTATAATAATCGAATAACGGCCATTTAAATGTTTAGAAGTCCAAATTCGGCTTCTGATTTACATGTATATTAGTTATGTGATCTACTAAGCATCATGATATGTTTCGGTGTGTTTGCTGTAAATAAGTTACCAAAATTACGTTTTAGTCATACACGCGCGCCATTGTCCAGTTTTCGATCACAAATCTCGACTTTAACATATTTATTGTTGCTATATTGCATTGATGCGCATAAAGATGCTAATGTTTTTAGAAACAACCACTATTCCTCGATCAAATAACAACATTCATGAAGTTTCCACTAATTAACCAAAACAACATACTCTGAGCCTACAACTGATTCGACAGCTTTCGATTCATGTAGTTTAACTCTTAAAAGTTCTTTTAAGCCTCTGTCTAACTGTCATTCTTGTACACTTTTACGTTTTTGCATGGCCTCACAGGGCGTTTGATGTAATATGATTTTAAATGATGATAGGCGATACTTCAACGATAATGACCGTTTCCTAGGGCTTTTTTTCGAAAGAAAGGCCGCTGCCCGAGGAATAAGCCAAAAGGGAGAACTTTAGCCTAACCCTGCGGCCAAACCCGAGGGCATGGGCCTTCTTTCGAGGGAAAGCCCGAGGGCGAGGTCATCATCTATCATTTATCGAACAACGTTTTTCTTAATTTGATGGCTTGTCCAAAACGCATAAGAGGCGTCCCTAACAACAAGCTTTATAATTTAAACCGTAGTTTTCAGAGGATTTTCATCTCATTCAGCTAAGCCACTGTGGTAGCTATATATATTTATTACCCATATTGTTGATAATAAGCGGTGACATATTTTCAATATGAGCACATGTGCACATGTGCACATATCACTTTTGCCTAGCAACGATTGTTTGACCGTATTAAGACGTCTGTGACGTCATAAAACCAATGTTCATGACGTCACTCTAGCGGGCCGTCGCAAGGGAAGGAGGCTGTTTTCTGAATATTTCCATGGGTTTGAAACGAATTAGAATCGGTAATAAAGAAATTATCACCCCCGGAAGTGTGTCAATGACTTTAACGAAACTCGTGCGAATTTGTGTATAACCCTCGCTCTCGCTCGTGTAATAAAACATTTCACACTCGTTTCATAAAGTCATATGACACACTTTCTCGGGTAATATATATATATATATATATATATATATATATATATATATATATATATATATATATATATATATATAGTGTTCAGACCATTTGGTTTTCTCGACAAAATATGTACAGATTGTTACTTGCATTTAGAGGTATTTATCTAGGGAATAAGTACACACAAGCTTACATTCACTGTTAAGTATATATCTCATAATCATTTGAAGACGGACAATATAAGGCATAATATCCCTGCTTGGAGGGCCTCGGTATTGGGCATTGGAAAGACTGGCCCAGGGGTATTCCATAAAATGTCATCGGGATAATGTACATGGTCCTGAAAGGAGATTTACCCGGGAAAAGAATAACTCCAAAAACTACACAAATATGACACCTGAGGTTTTAATTCTGATCTAGTAACCCCCACTTTTGAAAATGTTAGACAAATCTTATATTTTTAAAGTGAAAATAACTGCACAAGGAGATTGCAGCAAACATCATGACTGGTAGGTTTTTTCGAAAGATGAATAATGTCTCCCCACGAATTTCACTCATTCAATATCCAGGAATACATCAACACCAGTAACGGTCTTATGGAATATATCATTTGTTCACCTAAACAATGTCCCAATGTATGTGCCGTTTTTCGCCGAAGGCCAGCATGCAGTTTAAATGGTGCTCTGCGGCTGCGTTTACATGACACCTAATTTTATCAAGGGGCATACTATACATTGATTATATGGTTTCAATTATTAATAAAAGCACCAAAATAAAAACTGATAATTTGCATAGGTGAAGGTATGTATACACAAACTTTAAGTGAGTTTGACCGTAAGCGAAGACCTTGAGTTTAATCACACAACTTGTTTTGCCTCCACCATAGGCTTTTTAGATTTAACAACCACAGACTTGTTTAATTCAACTCATCGTCTCAATCACAGTCTTGAATAATTTAAATCATCGCCTTAATCACAGACTTGTATAATTTAACTCATCGCCTCAACCACAGACTTGTTTAATTTCACTCATCGCCTCCATCACAGACTTGTTAAATTTAACATATCGCCTCCATCACAGAATTGTATAACTTAACTCATCGCCTCCATCACAGAATTGTATAATTTAACCACTTCTCATAAAGTAATTGCAGCAACCACCTAAATAGACACACAACAATATCTACAATTTATACAAACATACTTAAATCAAATCTCTCCTTAGTAAGAGAGCTGAAATACAAATAAATCTTTCGTATAAAGCTTGTACTAAGGATATCTTGGTAGAAAGCATTTGGTGTAATGTTGTGATATTAGTGTTAGATTGTAGTCATTGTGGAAGGTACAATTGCCTTATGTCTTTATACAAGGAACAAATAAATAAAAAGTACAATTCAATGTATCCAGTAATACATATTGGACAGAGCCTTTGTTGTTTAAAGACACATGAACATCTACCTCTATTGACTGATAAATTGTTAAGGCCGAATCTAAGGCGAATGAAAACATTGCATAATTGTTGCATACGCAGGTTATATAACTACGATTCAGGTTGAAGTAAACATTTGAACCCAAACATATCATGAACTGTCATGTAGCGGGGAGTGCCAGTCTTGTTAAAGATATCAATAGCTATAGTACTTAAATGTTTAATAAAGGCATCCATTTTACCAACTGTATGAGATAACAATACGAATCAAAAGCCATATCTGAACAGCAACATACGAATGCCTGTTGCCCAAATACTTTTACCAATATCATCAAGACGGACAGTCATTTTGTAGGCTTTTTTGTGCAGGCGATATTCGTTATTCTACTTCAGAACTTAAGAATTTATGTATAAAGGAATTATCCCGTATTAACCACACACTATCACACGAGGGGTAGTCATTCCAACATTTAAAAACTGTCAACAATCAAGGAATTAACCTTTCCAATGGCATGAAATTTCTCATAACCAAAGATTTCGGACCCATAGAAAGCAAAGGTTGCAATTGAAAGTCAAACAAGTTGTAAACAAAAGTTAGTTCCAACTATCCTCAACTTTGGTAAAATAAAGAAACATTGAAGAAGGGCCCGATTTGACCTAATAGACAAATCAATAATTTAATTTGATTCATTTGGAATTTCATGAACATACGTGTATGTATATCATTTCAAACATGTACATATTACATGAACATACATGTACATCTTACGGACGAAGCCCGACGGATGAAGCGTTATTTCAAAAGACCTTCTTGTCTTAAAGGCCTCATAAGCTAAATTGAATGGTTCTTTGCTATAAATGCTCAATGATTTCCCAATTGTTTCAACATAGGTTTAAATCTCATCGTCCATTATGAAAATAAAACGACAATAATACAATTCAGAATACTTGCGCCAGCTTGACTTGCCGCAATTCTACAACTTTTCTGTGCTTGCCGTCAAGGCTGCTGCGTAGGACTTCAATTAATTTTAAATTAAACAAGTCTGTGATTGAGGCGATGAGTTAAATTATACAAGTCTGTGATTGAGGCGATGAGTTAGATTAAACAAGTCTGTGAAGGAGGCGATGCGTTGAATTAAACAAGTCTGTGATTGAGGCAATAAGTTTAGTTATACAAGTCTGAGATTGATGCGATGAGTTAGATTATACAAGTCTGTGATTGAGACGATGAGTTAAAGTAAATAAGTCTGTGGTGGAGGCGATGAGTTAAATCAAGTAAGTCTGTGATTGAGGCAATAAGTAAAATTATACAATTCTGTGATTGAAGCGATGAATTTGAAAAGACAAGTCTTTGATTGAGATGATGAGTTAAATTAAATAAGTCGATTATTGAGGCGATTAGTTAAATTATACAAATCTGTGGTGGAGACAATGAGTTAAATTATACAAGTCTGTAAATTGAGGCGATGAGTCCAATTAAAAATGATTGTGATTGAGGTGATGAGCTGAATTATATAAGTCTGTGCTGGAGTCGATGAGTTGAATTTAAAAAAAATAGCATCAACTGAGTATATATTACAAAAATCTCTATGGGTATAAAATTGCCCTTCATGGTCTATGAAATCATTTATAAATCTTAGGACTTAATCATTAAGTTTTGTTATAAAGACAATTTTATGCCCCATTTGTATGTGGTCGTTTAGCCAACCCGGTTGTGACATGATGTCATCATTTGTTAGTATACCTTTATTTAGCTCATCTATGAACATCCACCAACATTTTACAATGTCTCTGTAAAATAGATTGTTTATACGTGAAAGGATATTTGTTTTATGCTCTTTACTCATTATCTCATAAACACTTTGTTTCTTAATTGTTGGGGTAATTTCTAAAAAATAGATTTTGCCACTTGGATTGCGAAATAAAGGCTCTCCTTACCATTGCTAATTTCTGAGAATAAATCATCTCGCTTATTTTCGGACATTTAATTCCACCATCTTCTGTAACACATATCATTTGGGATCTTTTTATCTTGTCTGGTTTATAACCCTAAATGAAATAAAAACACTTTTATTGGAATTTTTCAATAGCTGCATCCGGTGGGTTGGGAAGTGCAGAGAATAAGTGGTTGAGTTTTGGAAGTATCAGTGATTTGAGAATCGTGTTTTTCCCTATAGGAGATATATTACGCACTGACCATATGGTCATCAAATTTTCACATTGTTTTAGTTTGCTATCATAATTACTTTTAACCATTTCTTCTAGATCAGTGGAAAACGTAATACCAAGCAATTTAAAAGGCTCCTGATTCCAATCCAGTTTCCAGTTTTGGCATAGTTTCATTATTGATCTTTTTTTTGGAGCCAATCCAAATAAGTTTTGTTTTAAGCCAGAAAATCGAGCGTAGAAGTTTAAAGTTTGAAGTACAGCATAGAGGCATCTCTCAGAACCATCAAGAGTACAAGTTGTATCATCAGCATATTGTGAAAGTAGATATTCTATATTTCCTACTTTAATACCTTTTATGTTGTTATTATTTCGTATTAGAATTGCTAATATTTCTACACATAAAAGAAACAAATAGGGGGAGAGTGGATCTCCCTGACGACAGCCCCTAAAAATATAAAAAAATCTCGACCCAAAACCATTTACGATTACACATGATTCGATCTCATTATACAATGTACTTATCCATTTCCTGATTGATTCCCCAAAAAGAAAGAGTTTTTTCAATAAATGTCCAACCCACTGTATCGAAAGCTTTTTCAAAATCCACCATTAAAAGGAGGCCGGGGATAGTATATATTTCCTAGACGACACTTCCCTGAACGTTATAACGGACGACGTCGTATTTCATAAGATTACCAGACTGCCTGTTAAAGCAATAATGTGTCTGACACGTAGATACAACCTACAAAGCATCACATGTAACGCAAGGAAATATTTAAAATAAGTCTTCCAGAGACAGTTAATATCTGGAAGTCCCTCATCTTGACGTTGTCTACTCCAACACTCTTTGGGAATTCAAAGGCAGATAAAAAGAAATAAAAACTAACCCAATTTATTTCAATCTATATCATGAACAATGATTTTGTCAGTTGATTCACCTCCGACTTCGGCTTGAAAGCAGTTACTAAAGTTTGTCATATGTCCGATACCAGCTTCTAACTGTATCCATAATTTTGAAGACGCACTCCATTTCTTCCTTATCTTTCCAAGTTTACAGCGACGTAAGATGAAATTCATCATTTTAAATCAAAGGTTATAATCTTTCATCTATCCTTAACGGACATGCTGGCTCATTTGAACATGAAAAAAAATTAATCATTAAAATCTGTTATAATTTCATTTAATGCTCCCGAAAACCTTCTGATTTACAAAGTGACAGGGCAGTAATGGTGCATAATAATCAGGAAAAGCCCATAAGTTATAAAACATGAAGTTTGATTTTGTGAGATAAGCTGATATTATCATCAGTATATTAAGTTTTATATATTTAATGAGATGACCAACACTAATCAAATCAGATCTTTAATTAAATAATTAACTATAGGCCATTTTGTTAAAAGTTGTCTAAAACAATCATAGTCTTTTAAAAATGTTTGAATGTATTTGAAGTGAATATTTCACTATTGTTGACAAAAGTTATACAAAATCGTCTAAATCCATTTCCTGTCACAGTTATCTTTTCATAACCTTACTCACAAGTCTCTATAGCTTATTCCCCACAACCATAGCTAAATATTTGGGGTATATATGGGACGGGGGAGGTTTTGATTTCCCAGTCAGGCTGGGAAGGCAGTGAAATCTGACACTGTAAATGGATCTTTTGGTATGGTAATGATAAGAATCTAGTCACGTGACATTTACAGAGTTAATCCAAATTTGGAAACATAAATGAAGTAAATGCTGTCAAGTACTCTTTTAGTTTTCAGTTTGGATCAAACATGTTTAAGGAATTCCCCTTCTTTGAAGTGTCAAGGATATATTGTGTAAATATGATAACTTTCCGGTAAGAAGATTTTGATTTATTCCACTTTGAAAATAAGTACCCTAAATTTTTCCCTTCAAGGTGTAGTTTTTTAGGTCAACTTGGCCACGCCAACACCGTGTATAGTGGCGGATACCAGCCTTTAAATATATACATATACTTGTATCTGGCACATTCTGGTTATCAGATACATCAGCACACTTTTTCGACACTATGCAATCACCATTCACAACTAGTTTTGTGACATACTTTTTCACATGAGTAATGTATCAGCCTCTATCTCTACTGAATTACCTGTACCAACACTACAATTTATGCGATCGAAATTGCTCGCCAACTTATTATCACGCACTTGTCTCACAATAACTATATTATGAAAGACAATTGAAGATTGTTGAGCATGTCGTTTCTATTCTGCATGATCGTTCCCTTTCATCTTTTGTCCAGCATCACAGTTTCTGTCACTGAAGTCATCCATTCTGAAATTTGTCCATTTTTGTAATTTGGTTCTGATCTGTCGTCGAAAAGGATATTCACCGGAGATTTCCGGCAGATGGATCATAAGTACTCCTTTACATGGTAAGGAAATCCTGAAACTTTCTCCTCCAATCCATTCCCTCTACTTGTGCAATTCTCACTTTTGAGTAACGACCTTTTTTGTAGCTCGACCTTACCTTTCGCCTGTGGCCAATAAGGCGTTGACGTGTTATGAACTATTCCTTGATGTTGTGCGAAATACCCAATTCTGATTGGTTTCCGTAAAATATCAGGGGCGTATAATCTGGTTATACTGTGCTCTGTTCACTTTATCTTACGTGGAAGAATTTACTAGTTGCATAGCAACGATATTCTCCAGACTGTAAATCAAATTTCCAAACATAGTATGTTCATCTCCTAATTTGTCAGTCGTTATGGAACAGGGTAAGCCATGATTACGAAACGCCTTTGTCAAACAGTCTATGATAGCACTGTAGTTGGAATCGTTTTCATTGTATAGAAATCGAAATAGAAGTCTACTAGTAGCTGTCATTGTCCATGAGCACAAGTATGCTATTACCTGAAGGTAATGGTCCAATGCTGATGGTGTATATTCAAATGCGACGAATCTCACATACTCATCAGTTTCCACTGATCCAGTTTCAGAATTACTTGCTCTACTTGGATTCAAGATTCTTGTCGGTGGATAGCAATAATATTTTCTCCTTTCATGTACTTGACCATGTAGTTGTATTCTTGCATTCGCAACAGTAAGCGTTCATTTCTAGCACACTTTTTTAAAATCTGTTATCCGATCGAAACGGGCTTCATACAGGTGAAATCGTGCACATGCCAAGACCAAGGCTAGAGCTTTCGTCTTGGTTTGGAAGTTTTTTTTAAGGTATTTTGATGCTCATCTCCCTATTCAAAGGTAAGTTTGTGTAAAGGTTCAGAGAGTGTAGCCCAATTCTCGATGAATTTACTTCTGACTTCTTGGGCTAGGAAGGTGCTCTTACTTTATTGACAGCTAACACCCTTGGATTCCGCTTGGCTTAAACCTTGCTCCGATAACACGTGACCAATAATTTATAGAGTCTTCATTCTAAGCTGACACTTGATTTGGTTAAGGTCAGTCACTTGTCTCTGAACACATGGAAAACACGAGTCAGCTGTTTGTATTGCTCCTCCACACTAGTACCATGTATAATGATTTCGTCCATGAAGTTGTGAACCCATTTCATCTCTGCAGAATCTGTTGCTATATCTTCTGATCAAATTCTGGCGCACATGAAACTTCATACGTTTGACGGGAAGTTCATAGAAGTGAGTATTGGGAGAGGCCATCTGATGACAGTTTACATCCCTTTCCTATCATTTACTTGAGATTTACAGCCTGTTGAACATACATACCCCCTGAAATCATGGCAAGGTTTTAAATATAATATGGTTGCTTTATCATGTCCGATCGTAAATAAAGGTGGACGAGATATCTTCAGAGTGTGGCATTTCTCATGGAAGTGTTTGCACCATAAATCATTAGCACCAAGGTTTCTGCAAGATTGGTGCCACGAAACCTAATGAACAAGATCGACACCAAAGAGATGAATCAAGTCGTGAGCTCTTCCGCATCTACAATGCTGATCCTGATACCTTTCATGCCCGTCTGGCTACAGGGGATGAAACGTGGATTCATCACTGGGATCCTGACAGCAAGCATGAATACATGCAATTGAAGCATATGCACCCTCCTTCATCCAAGAGGTTCAGAATTCAGTCTTCTGCTGGCAAGATCATGACGACTATTTTATGGGATTCAAGTGGCGGGATACTCATACACTATAATCCACCTAAAACTACCATATCAGGAGTCTATTGTGCTGACTTGCTGAGGCGATCAAGTAGAAGAGACGCAGCATGTTAACTGCAGGAGTTCTGCTTCGTCCTGAGATCGCTACAGTGCAGAAGAGTGGTATTGTACAGACTGAACTTCAACAATGTGGCTTTGAACAACTTAACCATCCCCCTTACAGTCCAGATCTGGCCGTAAGCGATCTCAATCTGTTTTGCAATTTGAAATTACACTTCTTTGGTATAAGATTTGGCGATGATGATGAACTGAAGGCAGCTACTGAGGTTGGGTTGAGGGGCCAGTCAGAAGACTTTTGCCGCATGGGGAATAGACAGTCTTTTCTTGTATTGACTGTAATTTGGGGTCACACCCGACACTGACACCACTTTCATGGTACTCATAACACGGACTGTCTTCTGTTTTATCAGTGGAATTTTTTTAAACTTTACCCTTTGTGGCCGTCATCTGAAATAGAGAACTTACTTTGTGAATAAAACACCCAACCTGCTCTTGCATTTCATGTTTGGTTATCTGTATAGTCCATTCATGTTTTGTTATCTGTCTATTAAATTATTGGTTATCTTTCTAGAACCAATATATACTAGAAAGTATATCACACTTTCAGCCTGTTGGAAACAAATCAAACATCTGCAGCCTATTAGATACACATCAAGCCTATATAAAACACCTGCAGCCTGTTCGATGCACATCAAGCTTATTTAACCATCTGTAGCCTCTTAGATGCACATCAAGCCTATATAATCGTAAACCATCTGCAGCCTAATAGATTCACATCGAGCCATTATTAAACACCTGCAGCCTATTAGATACACATCAGGAGATACACATCGAGCCATTATTAAACACCTGCACCCTATTAGATACACATCTAACCCATAATATTATTAAAAACCTGCAACCAATTAGATACACATCAAGCCAATAAAAGCACTTTCAGTCTAGCCTGTTAGTCAACATAAAGAACTGCAGCCTGTTTAGTACACATCATGCCTATATAAAAAATCAACAGCCTATTATATACACATAAAGCCTTTATCAACACATGCACACCAGACTATGTAAATCGCATGCAGTCTTTTAGATACACATAAAGTCAACATAAAGCACCTACAATCTGTTTGATATACCCAAAGCTTATATACTCATCAAGCTTATATAAAAATGTAGCCTAAAAGAGACACGTCATGCCTATACAAGACACCTGCAGCCTTTTGGGTACATTCTTTTATCAATTCTGCAGCCTTCATTATACACACGCAGTCTATCAAATATAAAACAAGCCAATTAAATACATCTTCAGGGAGCCACCCAAAACTTAGGCAGATTTCAGACGCCTTAAAACATCAACATTTATGGTTGTTATCTAATTCATATTATTATTATTATTATTATTATTATTATTATTATTATTATTATTATTATTATTATCATTATTATTATTATTATTATTACAACTATATAGATTTTTTTCATGTTTAATTTTCATGTATCAATAATTATTTCATTAAATTTAATGAATAAAGATAATTTTTCACTTTAGTCTTCTCGCCATCAGTCAACAACAGATAGTTAAATGAATATTTCACACAAAAAAAAAATGTCACTCAGTCTTCTCGCCTTGTTGCAACTGCTGCTTGAGCCTGGTCAGTCTGAGAAAACTGCATAGTAGTTTTTGTGTTATGGTTAATGAGAAAATACGTTGTGGCCTCCGTTGGTCCAGAACCCCTAGTTATACCTACTCGCTGCACGTGCAGGATTGGTCATGCAGGGACGCGCTGAACGCGTAGGCTTCGTGGACCACGTGGTCTGGTCTAACGCCTAGCGACCATTCAACAGCATGATGTCACCTGATGCGCAGACGTTTTGTGTCTCAACTCTTCTTTCACAAAGCTCGGAACAAACAGAAGATGGGTCCCCTGGACACGAAACAATACCACCTGTTCATTATCACCTCTGATTTGTATACGTATAAGCAATTTCACGAATGACATTAGACTGATTGAAATATTTGTTTCATTTTAGTTCTATGTCTAATATTTCAGGTTTATCCCTGGCGCTGTACATGTGTAAACAACTCTTTCTCATCATCATCTTCTTTATTTGCAGTAGTTCAGGCCACATGGCCCATGGTACAGTTGTAAAATAAAAAGTATAATTGTTGTCACATGACCGGTATTACATTGCTCTTAGTTTGAATAGTTTACACAGGTATATGGAGGTTAATCGTATTATATTCACATTCTCTGTGTTAAATATTTTGTACAATGTCAATCTGCCTTTAAAATTGTGCTTAATGGACAGGAGATATTCAATACGGAGTGAAGCATATCTACTACACTCAAAGAAAACATGAAATTCATTTTCAACAACATTTTTGTCACAATATAAGCAGAAAGAATCTGTATCAGGGATCACGTTAATGTTCTTCTTACGTTTATGATTAACTCTAAAATCATGGAGAGATATACGAAATTTACACATTGATCTGACCAGGTTTCTATCATTAAGTTTATAGATATATGTTTCACACTGGAATAGATTTTTTATATTGGAATAATGTGACAGATATGATGAGGTTTCAATATTCTCTCTCCAGGTTTGGATATAGATATCAACTAAACGCCTTCTAAAGGCAGATATAAACATAGTAGCATCACCAACATCTTGCATGATCCACACATAACTAAAACCACTAGTAAATAACATCTCACGAACATGAGAAACCCAATTAACCTTACCATTTTCGTCTTGTAATTTAAGCATTTCATATAAATGTAGTGGGATACGGGAATAACTCATCCTTAAAAGCCTTATCCAATACTTTATAACTTTAACCTGTGTTTTTATAAACAAACAGTATCGTCCAGTTTCTCCCAATATAGCCTTATTTGAAGCGTATTTGCCAACCCCAAGAAATCTTTTTAAAAAGCTAGTTTGTACTTTTTCTATTGTATCTTGATACTTCACTCCCCAAATTTCCGAACCATAAGTCAAAATAGGAGATATTTTGGAATAAAATTTTTTACAAGCAGTTTGGAAATCAATATGTCTATTTTTATGCAACAATATGTGAACTGATTCCAGTGCTTTTCGTGCCTGCATAGCTAGAGTTTCACACGACTTTGTCCATATCAATCTTGATGAAAATACAATACCGAAATATTTGTAGTATGTGACAGTTTGAAGAATTATATTATTATAAGTCCATTTTTCATGTTTGGATGAAATACCTCCATTTCTGAAAACAATTATTTTTTATTTTTCTAAGTTAACATGTAATCCCCATTTCAAACAATATTTATATAAGACATCTAATTGCCGCTGTAGGCCGATAGTGGAAAATGAAAATAGTACAACATCATCTGCAAATAATAAGAGCATCAAATCGTCGATACTTTGATTAACACATATTCTATAGCTGCAGGATTTATACATTTCATGTACAAGTTCATTGATGAAAAATATAAACAGTACAGGGCTTAAAATGCACCCTTGTTTAACTCCAGTAGATGTATCAAAAGAAGATGTCATACAGTTACCAATTTTAACAGTTGCCTTTACAGATGAATACATATTTTTTAATACATTATATAGCTTACCATGACATCCATTTTTAACAAGTAGATATAGCAATTTTCTTCTCTCAACAAGGTCGAATGCCTTTTTAAAATCTATAAAACCACAATAGAATCTGCCTTTCGGTCTGCTTAGGTATTTTGTACATAAGGCTTGTAAAAAGAATATTTGGTCGACAGTGGAGTATTCTGGGCGGAAACCAGCTTGTGATTCAGCGATTAATTCATTTATATCAAACCAAATTCTTATTCGTTTTTCTATAATGGCTGTGAATATCTTACCACAACAACTTAGGAGCGAAATGCCTCTATAATTGTTAGGGTTTTGTCGTGACCCTGCTTTAATTAATGGGATTATCATACCAATATTCCAATTATCCGGAGAGACACCACCGTCCAAGTTATTGTTAAATAATAAGAGAAGATAGGACAAGAAAAATGAACTAGTCAACTTTACAAATTCAGGTGGAATGCCATCATATCCAGGTGATTTGCCAGGTTTTAAATCTGTACTATTTTAAATTTTTTCTCTTTCCGTGATAGCGCTGTTTAATATATCATGGGTAAGCTCATTATCAAGATTTTCGCATGAGTCACACGTGTGGTTATCAATAAAACTATCGACTTCTTCGTCAAAACTAGTTTTCACAGATGTTTGCAATGGATTGAGAAGATTCGAGAAATAAGAAAACCATATATCCGGAGTAGTACTGCTCATCCCTTTATCTGACATCAATCGAGATTTTACAGCTCTCCAAAAACGTTTACAATCCCTTGCGAGGCTGCATCATTAATCTCATCAGCGATCTTTTTATCATACTGATCTTTTTTCCACTTGCAGCAGCGTTTAAACTTTGCTTTTACTTCTATGTAATTTGTTACATTATTCTGACAGTGATACTTTCTTAAAGATCGACTGAAATGACCCATGGCAACTTTCATGATTTTTAAAATACGTATTCTAATTTTCCAGTAACTTTAATACGGCTTTTTCAAATCACCAGCTAATTAGCACCAGTGACCGGAACTGAACTGGCCCGTGGTCACTAAGGCGTGTCCAGTCGCGTGTCCTGCCGCGTGACGTGCTAGTCGGCGGAAGTATAACCTCCTTAATGAAAAAACAACAGGAAATCTCACATTCTAAACAACTGTTTAAACATATCTAAAGTCATCCAAGCAACTCAAACCTCCGATGAATTGATGTTAAATATATCTTTAATTATTTGTATTGTTCCAAGCGAAAGACAGTGTTCAAATGTGATGCTATGCGCACTATCCCATAGCATGTGTACATCAATTACGACGTATGCCAAATGTTGTCACAACAATCAGACTGATTTAAATAGTCTTATTTTTTATGACACACAGGTGGCCGTTATATAATCATATCGCATTCAATTTCAATTCTTGATTTAATTGTCTCTAATTATACCTTTTGAATTTTAACGCCTTGGACCCACCAAGCCGAATATATGTCCTGTCATAATGGCGTAATCTTGGCATTCGACTGCTACTTAGTTTATTGTCACGGCGTCCAGTCATTTTGAACCAATGAACTTGTAGAATATATATTCAACCAATAAATTAAGAGAAGGAGATTTGGCTCATGCACTTCTACGGACGATGACACACATTTGAAAAAGTACATCGTGAATGACGGGTACCAACATTCTTTAGGATTACATAGGATGTTTCTAACGCTTGCGCCAGGTATGTTTTCATGTCATTGATTGTTAAATTCGAAGACAGAGATATTGCAACACGGTGTGAGATGTTATACTAGCTAATAATATAATATACGTTAGTTAAATACAAACGAATCATCCACTAAGTACTAAGTTGTCATAAAGTGAAATGAAACAAAATTATTTTTCTACAGTAAACATTAAAAAAGTTTTTACATTCTCTCCCGTTTATTACAAAAACCTTCAATTTTTTCGAGACAATTAAGAACTTCATATCGATAATAAATGTTGTAACACTACGTGATATCCCATAGTAATGAATCTATCACCGACCAAGTTCTTAACCTTTTTTATATAAACCCACCCAGGAAAACCGCGTCCAAGGATTGTCACAGTCCAATCAAAATGGATTTGACGACTAAGAGGTAAAGTTGATATCATGAAGCAGTTACATATCGTACTTTGGAATTCTTTCGGTCATGCTATTGCCTCTTTTTTGCTGTTGAATTAGCTTAAAAATACAGAGAAAATCAAAGGGCTGGACTTTCAGCTGACGACTAGCACGTCACACACTGGGCGTGGCTTCGAGTCATGCTTCGGTGATTTTGTCTAAGCGTTTGCCAGGCTCATTAGGCGGTTATCCAAAAAGGGGTATAAAAAGTCTCCTAGTAGTCGAATTAAAGCGTATATTTTCTCATTTTTTGGCTCTATTGATTCTTATAAGTGAAGCGACTACAGATAATAATTTGTAATAATCACAATTATGCGTTACGTCTACTCTTTAATTTATTGAGATGCACGTATTTTCTTTCCTTCAAACCTTTACATTCACTGTCGAAGGGTGGTTGTTCATTACATTTGACTTTACGACAATTGGAATCATAACCTACATAAGAACAGAACAATTGATAGATTTCAGTTTATTTGGAAACAGCAGCATTATTATCAGTATGCAGCAGTGACACAAAAAGATTCATATCAAAATCGAAAGTGCGTTCGGAAACCATCGCCTCAAATCGATCCTGGATGGTATCAAACATTCTAAATCTAGGAACTTTATAAAGGGGTATATCATTATTGTCAATACGACATTGTTTAGTTGGAAAAATATAAGTGAAGGTACACACAAGCGGTAAGTGGTCTGATTCGGTTTTAGTTTGGACAGACATATCTACAATATTTGGAAATAGACAGGAACTGATAACAAAATAATCAACGATACTTGTACCACTATTGGAAATGAATGTCCAGTTAGCAGGGGTATCACTGGGAGAACGTCCATTTACAATATGTATGTTCATAGTTCTGCAAAGAGTAAGCTATTCGAGACCATGCTTATTTACAACTGTGTCGGCGGACAGTCTCTCTTTCTTAAAGGGATCTTCAGAATATAAGACGTTATCTACTGGTATGTAGTTCGGGCTATCATCCAGAATAAAATCGTCATTGTTTGCTGTTCTCGCATTGAGATCTCCACATATAATGAAGGTCGAGTTCAAGCCAAAGTCTGATTTCACTTGACGAAGTTTACTCTCGAGCAAGTCGATACCACTATCGTCTAGACGTCGTACTCCGACGCCCCCGCCGGATGTACGCAAGTGCATTTATAGAAGATGGGATAAGTAAATTCAACATTGACAAGTTGAAGGACAACACAATTGTCCCATGAATCTTTAATTCGTATGAAATATTTTTTCAAATTATCCCTAACACATACAGCGATACCGCCGGAATATCTACCACGGTTGTGGCAACGTTTGGCTTCACTTACAAAGCAGCAATAACTAGAGAATGTAGTGCTTAGCAGTACTTGTGTATCGTTACATACAAATTTATAGTTCCTGTCAGACTAAATAGTTCAAACTTATTGCAAAAGGATACAAAATCGTGGAAAGTTAAAGCTGATCGTAATCCATTAATGTTCCATGTACAAAAGGAGAATGTTGTATCAGTCGCATTAGAGGAAGGTTCTGTTCTGGTCAGAGTATCACTGGGGCCAGGGCCGGGCTCCTATGCAGTTCCCTCAATGTCTGATGTAGTGTTCGAGTTATCTCCCGGAAGAGTGCTAACATTGTGCTGTTGTGCTGATGTGGATCTCTGAATCCAGTTTCGTCGTTGTCCGATCTGCTTTATTGCGCTGTTGAAAACGTCATAAACATAGACACGTCCGTCAATAACGAGTTTATCGTAACTCAGGAAGGCTTTACAGCCCTCACTACGGGCGCTGTCCATAAAAGGGAAGAGTTTAGATCTTAACCATCTGGCTCTTTCTGTGTAGTCCTCTGAAACTCGAAAGTCTTTATCACCTTTCAGAAGTGTTTTTGCAGCTGTGAGAATAACACTTTTGTCCTTATAGGAAGCAAATCTGACAATAATGGGGCGGTTTGTTTTTTTTGGTTTTCAGACGATGTGCCCTCTCTATGGGGACAGATTCAGAATTTTCAAGATTGAGTTTATTTTGAAGAAAGTCTCTCACTTTGACTTGGCTTTCCTCCCATGATTCCCCCCTTTTATCAGAGAGTCCATGAAATATCAAATTTGATCTGCGTGACTGCGCTTCAATATTGTCTGTCTTAATTTCTAAATCAAAGAGCTTCTGTTTCAATTCATCATTTTCTGATTTTAAATCAATAAGTTTATCTTCAAAATCTTTGGATAACCTATCAAACTTTAGGTTCATAGCTGAAATATCGTCCTGAATTATCTTCAGAGTCCGTGCAATATCTGCCATAATAATCAGGTCGGACTGTGCCTGCTCACATCTACCTGACATAGTAAGTGCTCCCGCCACGTTTTTGGTCGACAATCTAGTTTTGACTCTGCTTTTACTTGTATTATTATCCACATAACGATCACCAGGTCCTTTCAACACCACCGGACAGAGCGATAAGCATGAACGTGTACACAAACAGTCTCACACCTGTCTTCACACCTGTAGTTAGCGTTATAACGGGGGCTCTCCAGCCACGTTTTTTTCAATCTTTGGCTAAAAGTTCCAATTTTGACCCTCCAGACATCAATTGACACTCCCATGGTGACAACTCGTATATTAGACGATTCTTGGTACCAAAAAAGTGACAATATGTACCTTTAATCCTGAGTTATTTCCAAATTTTATCAGAGCAACTACACCTTGCTGTCAACACTGCTGGTCTTTCTGCTTGTTATGTTGAAAGGTGGAACAAAGTGATGAATTTGTGAACAATTTATGATAGTCATGTGTAGCTCATCGATTTCTTTCTTTTATTTTCATCATGAAATCTGGCACTGAGTTTAACAACAAGAGGAATAGTACATAATGATTACATACAAACAATTTAGATTGCCTATTGTTTATATTTAGATCTATTTATATATTGCTTCAATTTGAATTAAAGTAATGTCAAATTCATGTAGTGTTTTGAATGAAACTGCTAACATTTTATTCGATATAATATTTCAGTGTTATGTTTGGCAAATAAATCAACAAATTCAAGTCAAGGCTTATAGTATACTGTTTTGGAAAACCTGGCTTTTCTTTTATTCATTGGGGTACAAACATTATGTCAGCTGCATATCTTGACCATGCAAGCAAATTGTTTCAATCCTTATTTGATTTGACAAAAGTGGACTGAAGCGGCTCCTTGATCATCCACGTAGAATCCTTCCAGACTTGAAGCTATCTTTCGATTTCCTAGACTAGCATGCTAAGTTTGCTTTAAGGGATTATTAGAAACATGGTTTGATAACAAGATTTTAAGCCCTCTACATCAAGAGATAAGCGCTCTGTGGTATAGGGCTGGAAAGCCAGCTCCGTGCAAGGGCTTGTCTATCATTGTCTTTAGACTGTGAAGACCAGTCTCCGTGCCCTGTCCCCACCGGACAGTAGTCGGAAAAGCAGTGCATTGAACTTCACCTTCGCCTATTGTCTTTCGCTCAATGTCTTTCATTGACAGAATTAAAGAACTAATAATAAGTGCATTATATGCACTAAAGTCACATGGTGAATGCTCATGGCGCTAACAAAATGTAAGAAGTTAACAATATTTTATTGTACATCTCAACAATGTGTAGTTTTGTTGTAGAATTTGTTGAACAGATATGTCTTTAGATGGTTTCTTTACAATGGTTTGTTAGTTCAAAATAATAGGCAGGGGCAGAAGAATGATAGCATTGATAAGCTAAATTGTGTACTCAATTCTGGCTTGAACAGGTAGCCAGTGAAGCTCGATAAGAGTTGGGGTTATGTGAGTTGTTATTTTGGTTCTCATCACAATCCTCGCAACTACATTTTGAATTCGTTGCAACCTCTGGAGTTGTTCGTTTCATATGTTGGCCAAAAGACCATTTCAGAGGTCAATGCGCGTTAAAACCAAGCATCGCACAAGAGAATGGAAGGAAGGAGATGTCTGATAGTCTCGATGTTTCTCAGCTGGTAGTGGCGTGACCGGATTGTTTGACCGTTGAAAGGGTCCATGGAGATGTCACGATCAAATATTACTCCAAGATTTTTCACTTTGTCCGAAAAAAAAGAATGTCAGACGCTCCCACGCGAATCTGACATTCTTTTACCTTCGCAAGGTTAGTACGTGCTTTAGTCTTGCTGCCATTCAACTTTAGCAAGATTAAGTTAATCCATTGCTTTATGTTATCAATGCATATCCCCTTCTCCTGAAGATTTGACTTTGAATGCAGAGAGCAAAACATCATCATGAGTTGAGTGTCGGCCGCAAAAAAAATGATGACTGACGTCAATAACTGCAATCAGTTGCCCGTACATGAGAATGCCGCACTGATGCGGCAAAAGTGCGGCACATACGGAAAAAGTGCGGCAAAAAGGGGTTCAGTGCGGCTTAACCGAATTGGTGCGGAATTCCTGTGGCATTTCTGACGTAAACTTTTTTATGTGCGGCATTACGACAAATCTGTGCGGAATTTGTGCGGCCTTTTTTTACGTTTTTAATTTTCTTGGTGCCCACAAATCTAAACTGGGAATTTAGTCTAAGTCCAAATTGCCGCAGAGCGGCATTTCTGCGGCTATATTGACTTGGAATATTTTCAGCAGTTTTATTTATTTATTTTTTTTGGGGATGACATTGTGCCATAAACACAAAAGTCAGTTGTAGGAAATTTATAGGCACATTATGCAGATTGTTTTCACCAAATATGACCCAACAAGCTCTAAGATTCCTGATTTTACAATTTGCCACCCAAAAGTAAAACCAATGGCTAACTAATAAGGCTTCAGTTTAAATATTAGATAAATATTAAACATAAATCTAAAACATCAGTACAGATACTTAAGAGGTTAACATATCTACAATTGATATACGTCATAGGCCATATGTCTATACGCAAGTTCAAGGTTTGTAAAACTTTCAGTTTTGGAAATAAAGACAAAATAAAACATTTAGCCCTTAAGTTAGTCTTCGGTACAGGTAAGCCAGTCAAAAATCATCTATTTAGAATCACCAATCACAAATGAACCTATGCACAAAATTTCAGTCACCTAGGGCTTTTGGTTCTTGTGAAGGAGATGAAAAAGCTTTGAGGGTGTGGCCTTATTAAGCACCACAGCCTAAACAAATCTGCACTTAATAACAAACACTGGCTGAGGAGTCTGTTCACGAGATAATAGCTATCCAGGGCTTTGTTTCTGGAAAAGAGGTTGAAACATGTTTTAGGGTGTGGCCCCTATGGCTCTTATTCAAGACCACAGTCACCAAATCTTAAATCTATTATCCCTATTTTTTGAGATGCCTGGACGAAAGACTAGAGCCAGTGCTTCATGAGAAGAAGTCCAAACAGTGAAAAGCTCAAGGACAGGCGGTTGATAAATTGACAGATGCCTTAAATTAAGCCTGATGAGCTAAAATATTTCATATTTGAATTTGACTAGATTGATTTAAATGGTTACTGAAGTAGATAAACTATTTTATTACCCATATGGTTCATCATAAGCGGTGACATATTTTCAATATGAGCACATGTGCACATATCTCTCTAGTCTAACAACGACTGTTTCAGTGCGAGTGAAATGTTCATGACGTCACTGTAGCCGGGCATCGCAAGAGAAGGAGGCTGTTTTCTGAATGTTTAACAGACGGTATAACTGTTCCATTTTGTAAGTCCCCCGATATATTTGTTTGTTTACCATATGATTGAAATCTGTAGTTTTGAAGAAATTAGATGAACATTTGTAGGAATGTAATTTTCATCAAATTGAAATTGTGTATTGTTTTCCTTAAGAGTGGGATGAAAAATAAAAAGTGCATGCATTGAAATCAACATATTCAAATGTTTGTTAAAGAAATATTTTCACACAGACGTTACTTTATTAAAAAATACACGTTATTAATACTGTAGAATAGCACAAAAAGGTTAAATGATTAATCATATAGTAAAGTTTTACCTTTTAATAATTGGGAAATTATCCATTGACAAAATCAGATTTCAATGTCTTTTTGACATTTTTTTTGTAAATTTATGATTACCAAATCTATAATATCAGACTGACACTGCACATTTACTCAAATAGTATAGTTATATTTGATAAAATCATTCAAATACTGTTATATCAAATTAACTCTACTTAAAATCGAAGTTGATTCATAATTTGATTAGTTCTTGTTAACTTTTCTTAACTATTTATTTATTCCAAAAATAGATACATAGATAAATAAGTAAATAAATAATTAAATAATTTGGATAGATAGATAGATGATTGACAGTTAGAACGGTGTTTGAACTTGTTCATGCCATTTTGGTTTTATTCTAAATCAATAAATGTATGTACATACAGACCTCTAATACTGTTTTGGCCTACTTGAACAATTAATTAAACAAAACAATCCAAGTTGATTAAATCATCTCAAAGCTCGAAATAATCCTTACAAAATAGTGTTAATGATGTTTACATCCTGCTTTTTTTTTGGGCACTTCGGAAAATTTGAAAGTCAAAGCAGTCGTGAATTGATATAATATCCCAGTTTTAATAAATACAAACTACATTTATTATTACCATTCTATTTACATCTGTTGGTAGTTGAAACAAATTTGTTTGCTTGCATTTCGCGCAAATATTGCAACCGGAAGTTTGTGTCGATTAGTCCAACCGGTGAATTCGTACCGAATGCGAACTAAATATTTATTGTTATAACAGTAATCAAAATAAATGGTTTTAGGAAACACTCGTTCGCATTATCTAAAACTCACGACATGGATACCCTCTAAATTGTTGACATTCTCTGAACTGAATTTGTTTTAGCGAATTGAATATACGCGCTTAATTTAATAACCTGAAGTGTAGCCATTGCCTTGTACTCCACAGCAGCGCTGGAAAAAATCTATCAGTTCAGTATTCATATCACATTCAGTGTGAAGAGCAATGTTTTGTCGGTGGATTCGTACCGCAAACTAACTCGACTTCATTTTAGAACCATTTGGTGACAATAAACGTCCTATATAAATTTCATTTGTTACCAGTTTTCTTTCTAATAGAGTTAAGAAAAAACTTGAATTATCGGTTATCCCTAATTTTGTACATAAAAGTATTTCGATAACCTTGTAACGTGTTGATTTATGTTTTGACAGATCCTAGAGTCGGGTTTATACATGCAAAATTTTCGAAAACGCGCTTTCGACTGGAAAAATCAAGGTTTTCTGGAGGAACAACAGCTTACAGCTCCAGTTCAGTATTATAAGTATATAGGTCTTCGATCTCAACTCTTATTTTAACTGGCTTATGAAAAACGCAAAGGTGCATAACTGATTGACATGAGTTAATATAGAAAAGGTCCCGTTGGCCTATGTATATACTACCGACAGAAAATAACGGAACGCATATTTCTTATTTCAAGAAATAATTTGGGGGTACAGTTGTTCTCCTAGGCGCTACATTCAAACGCAACCACCTAACCGTTAAAAATTTTGCACGTGCATCACACGCATTCTTGGCTATAAGAAGAGCATGGCAAACATGCATTCAGTCACATTGAAAACGGAACACAGAATCATAAAACGAATTGTGATTTTAAGACGAAATGCCACCAAGACAGTATGTCAGTGATAAGGAGCAATGGCGACTCATCGGTATGATAGAGGCAGGAACTTCACTTTCTGAGGTTGCCAGAATTGAAGCGAAATCGAAAAGTGTGATTTCAAGAATGTGGAACCGGTATAGACAGACAGGAGGTGTAAAATTGAGACGTGGTCGAGGAAGACCAAAGAAGACAAACGCTCCTCAAGATCGGTTAGTGCGACTAATTGCACTCCATAACAGATTCAAATCTGCACCAGAAATCACCAGGGAGTTCCGTACAATGACAGGAATTCGAGTTTCCACCTCAACAATAAAGAGTAGACTGTATGTTGCCCGTCTAAAAGCACGACGTCCATTCAAAGGAGTGATTCTGTCAGCACATCACAAACGCCAACGTTTTGTGTGGGCCAGACGTCATGTGCAACGTGATCGGAGGGAATGGCGTCAAACAATGTCTACTGACGAGTCTCGCTTTTGTTTGAGGTTTACAGATGGCAGAAAACGGTGTTGGAGAAGACGTGGTGAACGCCATTCTGCAGCAACTGTTTTGGAACACGACAGATACGGAGGTGGCAGCGTAATGGTATGGGCAGGAATAACTTACGACAGGAGAACGGAGTTGCTGATTGTGAACGGTAACTGGTCAGCGCTATGTTGACGAAATTTTGAGACCAGTAGTTATTAATGCTCGTCCTCATCGAACCAGAGTTGCCACTAACTTTCTCCAAAATTCAAACATCAGAACGCTGGAATGGCCGGCTATGTCTCCAGATCTCTCTCCCATTGAACATCTATGGGATGTTCTTGGCAGGAGAACGTATGCCCGAGAGCCAGCTCCTACCAATCTGGACAAACTGAAAACAGCTCTTCAGCAAGAATGGCGACAGATTCCAAGGGCAACAATTCGCCGCCTGATAGCGAGTATGCATTCAAGGTGTCGAGAGTGCATTGCCAAAAGTGGTCGATACACAAGATATTGACATTTCCCATTTTCACTTTGTAAAATGAAATTAAAAATTCTAGAGTGAAGCCAGTAAATATATTCGTTCCTTTATTTTTTGATGGTAGTATATATTGTGAAAAGGGCCAATTTAGTGGTCGTCAAGGTATAAAGCGTAGCTTTTGCGTATTAGAAGAAATGTGTTTGCACTCCAGAAGTAAAATAAGAAGAAAAATCCAGAAGTAAAATAATTCTCTAAATGAGAAAACTAACTTTGATGAGTTTAACTAACTAACAAACAGATGGTAGGCAAGGAATAAATTAAATCTACAATCTTTGTCCATTAAATATGTTGTTGTAGACAGATGTGATGCCAAATGATGAAAGATATGGGTTTACCGCCGCTATTGTTTTCAAATATTGTAGTTGTAAATATTGAAATGTCAGATCATAAATTAGCATGATACTCGATAAGAACTTATTTTTTACGAAAAAATGTGTATTCGGAGTGTAATTTCATAACAACTATCATCTGATGACGAAGTAAACATATATTCGGAAACGTCGTAAGGTTCAAATTCAATCAAAGATTCACCCCTTGAGTTTCCTTATTGGTGTCTTTTTAGAGAGAAATACTGACTGTTGCTCGAAATTAGCATTAAAATGCTGTTCGGTCCAGCAGAGTGACGATATAAAGATATAAAATCAGCGATTCTGATCGAAAATCGAACAATAACGCGCCGTCAATTAGTAAAAAGTAATTATGAAAATCTAGAAAATTTCTTACATTGAAAGTCTCCGATTCACGGTGACCGTTATATTTGGCCTAGCATTTACTAAAATGTTTTTCTAAAAAATATAATAAAACGCCATTATCATTGTTTTCCAAAGAAATGCAATCGTTTTCATTATTTGTATCGGCCCTTTCGTCAAGGCAATTGTAAATGTATATGGTGACAAAGAAGGCTACGTGTTAAAGCGATTTAGGGTGATTGTAAGATTTTTTAAAACTTTTTACGGACATCCATTTGTAGCTTTCGGCGTTTATTCGCTTTATTTCGCTAAATAGTCCTTCGCTTATGATTTACGCACACTCTGTGTAGCTTTGAATTTTATGAACAAAATCTATTAATCAATCATTCTGTTATTATATACACTATAACTATTTTTCGGAAGTTCTTCATTTCACAACTGAATTCGTTTTAAATGACGTGTCAATTACTCGCCCTGTGACCATACATGCGAAAACTAACGTGCATATGCCACTATATCCTATTTTCAATGATACCTTTCAGACTTCTTTGTTGAAAAATATGGTATTGAAAACATTCGTTGAAAACAAATATCTCAATTCTTTTATCCATGATACACGCTTTAAATATTTTTTTTTCTATTTACGTGAATACCAAGCATATCTAAAAATTATTTAAATGCGTTTTCAATGGCTTGCTTTCTTTAAATTGGAATTAAGAAAATCAGTAATATTATCCGTTTTAGAATATATATGTAATTGAAATTGATAATAGTATCTTTTGGAGATATGTACTATCTCATAAATATTTGCTATGCACGTTAAACATAATTATTCTTTAGATGTGATCAGGATAAACTCTGATTTTTTAATAATAATTTTTAAATATTATGAGCTCACAAAGACAAGGTAAAGGAATAATTGGTTTTTATAACACGATCCTGTGGTCCGTTTAGGGAATGGACATTGGATTTTTTTCCAGCCACGATGGAATCATCGGAAGTCCTTTCTACACATGCCCAAGAATAGGCGCCACATTATGAAATAGTAACACGAGGCATTGGGAAACATGTATCTTGTTGCCTGACATGGGTTGTTCTTTGTATTGTACAATCTTGGAGACACTTTCATTCAATTCGGAAATGGAGGAAATGTTCTTGAATTGGAGGCAGCAATTACTGTTGGATGAGTGACCTCGTTCTTGGGCCCTGTCGATCACACGAACCAAAACAATGGACGAATCCGGAAAACGAGGACGATGAATGCTTATGTTTTGATACACTTGCGAACACATCGTAAGTATATTTCATTATGTATTTATTCGATGAACATAATTTTCCATTAAACTACAATTGCTTTTGCTAAAAAACATTTAAATAGAGAAACAATTCTATTTTTGATTATTTCATCACTGAAAACACAATATGTATTACTGCAATGTCTTATTGATAATTGTGGATATATTTATTCTTATCTAGGTTCAACATCAAGTAATTTTTAATTTAGAAATATCATCCTGCAAGGGAAGGGAACATGATATCCATCTCTGATACCAGTTTTACTGTTTCCAACACCGGGTCTACAAGATGTTTATGATATTTGCAACCATCTTTACCTTTAGCAAGGTAATAGTTATTCGATCAACAAACGTAGTTTGAAATATATAGACAATATGTCCTTTGGCAAAGGAGGAGGTTTTGGCCCACCAACTTCTCTTCATTAATCATATTTAGATAAATTAATTGGCTATAAAATGGGTGAGCCCCTTTGAAACTTCCTGGATTCACCTGTGCAATTTTTTTACAACTGTTTAAACGTTTAAAGAAATATTATAATAAACACAAACTTACACTTTATCTCAATAAACAAAAGGAACCTAATTTTCATTTTTCACATAATTCTTTTCAAAATGAAAGAAGGTGTCCAGAAAAAATCTTGTAATTATTTATTTGTTAATTTCCCCTCCAACTTAAGCTTTCAAAAAATATTTAATCCACTTAATTTAGAAAGGATTACCAAAGCTTAACATGTAGCCTAATGAAAATTTTTAATGACTTATAACAGTTGTGATAGGAGGACTGTACTACTTGTTTCAATTTTTCAGAAGTCAAGATATGCAACGATCTATAAAGCTGAAAACCGGATAAGAAAGTGAGTACAATATGAAATAGAGAATTCTGAATTTTAAATTGAGAATTTAAGTTAAACTCATGCATTTCTAGCATTTGAAGTTATTAATTTCAGTGTTTATTGAATATAATTTTATATAATTTATATTTAAATTAATGAATCAACCCAGATCAATCAGATCTGTTGCAGCATGTTACAATTGATTTATTGTCTCTAAAAGATGGTACTTTTCAATTTTATCATGATTATATTTTCAGATTGAAGTTTTATATGAAAAGAAAACGATCTATTCATCCTGGATCTAATCTGCTTACTGAATTTATTTAGATGAGATCTTCATTTTTGAGGTAATAAAAAATATTGTACTAATGTTGATCATTTCATTGTGATATATCATTCTATGTTTATCAAAATAGTGAGGTTAAGACAGTGAAGAAGTTAGATTGTGTTCTTCTGCTTTAAGTTTGGTGTTCTGTGCATCAAAGTGTGTTTTTGCCTAATGGCACCTACAATATAACATGTCATATCATATATGTTTCGTATATTATATTGGTTTATTTTATTTCAATTCTCAAATAAAAGTAAAGATGTTTAAAACGATTCTCTTTTTATGGCTTCCTTGTTCCTTTACTGAACCATTAAACTTTAGCTCAAATAAACCATTATCTTCTAGCATTTAATAAAATCAATATTCACCAACAGATTTAGATTATATATAATATTTTACATCATTTTGGTTATTTAGTCATATAAATAAACATTTCATATTTCAAATTTCTTTTTTGGGGGGGAACAACTGCAGAGATGAGCATGAAGAAAATTCTGGGCTGGCCAAGGCCTGATGCTGCAAAGTGTCTTCAGCTGAAACTTTCAATGGAAAGAGTAAAATAAGGGTAAAGTCAAACATAGAAGCAAAATTTTAATGATAATATTAACATAATTATTGGAGAGTTAAAATTCAAATTGCAATATTTCCTTTCATTTATGACAAAAAAACTAATAACCCCCTAGGTCCATTTTTCATCTTGCATTAGATTTTGATAACATTCTGTAGATTATGGTAACATTCTTATTCTTTTTTTTCTTCCTTTCCCAGAAATCCGAATGAAATCTTCTACTGATACCATTGTTTGATACGCATTAATAGCCAGGAAGATGGCAGCCGTCTACAAACTGTTCAAAGTTCAAAGAAAGAAATTGTTCAAATGTTTGTAGTAATGCTGTTTACTGTTAAGTAAAGATTTCAAACCTACATATATTTGACTCACCTTCTTATATTGTGAATAGATGGGAGTTTGGATTCCGTGATAGTTGCTCGCAGCCTTCTTCAGGGCTTCTACCACAAGTCAAAACATAACTCTTGCAGCATTTATGTGCCTAAAATATCCCTTTTTTCGGCAAAAAAGCTGCAAAAATCCGTCCAATTCTCCACGTTTTCTACCAGTAGACCATGCGGAATTCTTGCGGCAATTATGTGGCCAGTGTTTGCAGCTTTCTTGCGGCTTTTTCCTTTTCTTTTGTTCCGCGCGGCCGCCCAATACTCCGCAGGTGCGGCATTCTTGCGGCATTTCTACAAGGGGACCATGCAGCATTTATGCGGGCAGTTTTTGCGGCTTTCTTGCGGCTTTTACCGTTTCTATTTTTCCGTTGAAATGCCGCAACATGTGGCTGCCCAATACTCCGCAGGTCTGGCATTTTTGCGTATTTCAACCAGGGGACCCTGCGGTATTCTTACAGCACTTATGCGGCCTTTGTTTGCAGCTTTCTTGCGGATTTTTCCTTTTTTCCCCGCTAAAATGCCGCAACATGCGACTACCCAATGCTCCGCATGTGCGGCACTTTTGCGGCAATTGTGTGCGACAAATATTGCAGCAAAAGTGCGGATTTCCACATCAGTTTCGACATTCTTGTGTACGGGTAGCCCAACTCACATGTGTACAGAGTAAATAGTATAGGGCCCAGAACTGACCCTTGAGAGACTCTATACTTCAGAATAATCTGGTCTGATGTGTAGCCTTTGACAGTCACAGATTGTTCTATTGGAAAGATAAGAGTTAATCCACCTGACGGCAGTTCAAGTCACATCAATGTTAGCCTGAAGAGTGTTAAGTAGTCTCCCGTGGTCTATTGTGTCCAAACAAATACTGTTTTCCTTTTTTTATTGATTGTGTTTGGTGTATTAGTATTTCATGGGTCTGCCAATGGAAACCCTGGGTCGTCCACAAAGAAAGTCTTTATCGATTTTCAAGAAGTAGTAATGAGAATCCGAAACGGACCAATAAAGAAAGGTATGTGATTCCAGAGCTTTTTTAACTGTGGGTAATCAGAAAGTTAAACAGGAATACAATAGTGAAGAATTTGGTACACAAACTGCAAGACATTCACTAATTTGCGATGTTTACCGCTTGGGGTATACAATTTACTGTCGATCTATTATGAGTTCATGTCATGTTATGTAATGTCAACCAAATGCAATCTATAGAGATGAAATCTTGTTGATATTAAGCAAAATTCTTAATTACTGAAAAAATAACAATGGACTTCAAAGAAATTTCGTTTCTTGTTGCAGATCCTGCCAGGTGGCGACATTTTGCCATTGTTCAAACATCGCAATAAAATCATGCACTTGATACCGTAGATGCCTAAGAAGAGTCTACATGGTGATCATTCTCTTATTACATCAAGAAGGCATCATTGCCAAAAACCTAATGCTGGGCTGGGACTTTTATAAGATATGCCCCACATCGCATGGCTAAAGTATCAGGGTTTTTTGATAGCTGAAACTTTGATGACGACATGCATCTTCCCGCGCATGAGCTATGCTAAGATAGGCCTTGCCGCATTTCCCCAACTTTTCTGTGCTCGTCGTCCAGGTTGCTATCTCATATGAAAATTGAAACTTTTTACCGAAGAGGGCGCTTCACATAAAACACCAATCTAAACGGGGCTGGCAAAAAGGTTTAAATGAAGCCATGCGTGAGAGGATGGATTAGATGATGGCAGACAGAGAATCTTTTAGCAATAAGAGTATGAAGTTTGAACATACAACGTACAATTTTTAATCGGAGTTCCCCATACACTATTATATCCGCTCCCTATCCGAATACGTTTTCTCACAGAAGATGGTAAAGGGTAGGAAACACGATTAAACGATTCATCTCCGTTTCGAAAACGTAAAATTGGTAACCATCAGCTTGACCATGATTGTCTTGCAGTTCAAACCTTTACACGAATGTTTTCCTGATTTATTTGATGATCACCCACTTAAGGTACAACTGTCTTTACCATGACATTAAACAGAAACAAGCACTGAAAATACATACCTATCTTTGTCGATTTGTTTGGCCACCATCTTAGAGTGTTCTCTCCTAACCGAGTACACGACAATGGTACAATACACACTCAGCCTCTATAAAACACGCCTCGACATAATAATACACGTGCAGCTTATATAAAACAGTAACAGACTATGCGACGTATAGCATATGAAACGCACGTTAAAGACATGTGAAACAGGTAAAGTCCATAAGCATGAAATAACTTAGTTATGTAGAAAACATGCAAAAGACATACGTTATACAAGTATGTGTATTGTATATATTGTACTACATTATATATAATACTTAAAAGCTACGACCTATGAGTCTAGATTCTATATGACTGTTAACTCACGTGTTTATAAAAGCCTACCGTAGGAAAACAAAGTAGAACAATGAGAACGAAGGCAGCCTATTCTGATTTCGATGTAAAATATTTTAATCACTTATGCCGATAGTTGATAGTTAGTACAACAGTAACTGTAGCTGATGAATTGATAGTCAAAACACGTATAAAGTAATAAAATCGTACTTTATTTTTGTTGGGAATTGGTATAGTTCAGTACACATTTTTAGATAGAAGACGAAAGGATATTTCTATTTCATCTCAGTATATAGTTTGTAAGATAATGAGGTTCGTTGAGGTTAAAGGAATAAACCTTTTTTTACAGCATTACTAAATTATTCGTTGTTCAAGCGAGGAGCGGACATAGAGCGATCGCCCACGACGAACAGTTAAAGTATGTGACCCTCCGCCGTGATCCTCTCGATATGTTTAATTTACGATTTTATTTGTGTTCATCCCACTGAGTGCTTTGTACTACGGAAACTTACTCTATCGAAATCATTTGTCTGGAACTAAATGTGACTCGACAGACCACCCAAAATTAGGAAGGTGGAACACAAAATTAGATTTGAGGTGGTGTTTGAGGATTTATACCTGCGACTATTGTTTTATTCACATCATGTTTTTTAGCTATATTTTTTAGAATTGGTGCATGATTGACGAGTCCATGTTACTTACTAAAAGATTTCTGAAAACCAGGTTTGATTTCATTTATACGTGGGGGTAATGGGGAACCATTCACATGCTCCTAATGTCCTTTGCAAATTGCATGCCGTATTTCCCGGCTTCATTATACATATTTATGTGTGTATGTGCTTCATGCTCAGTAGGCAGTATGCTCACCTTCTATTGATCACAGGGAATTAGTTTTGAAGAAATCGCTCCACCTTTGAGACTTGTAGATGTTTTCAATTAAAAATATCTCCACTTTTGTGATAACTATGATAATGTAAACAGTAAATTATGGTTAAACTGTTTCAGTTTTGGAAGAAAGGATGAGGGTGAAGTTTGCAGTAATCTCTTCCAAACTTAAAGAGTTTCATGACATGTTTAAACTTGATTTTAATGATTTTATTTCTAAATAAGGATATTGCAGATTAATACACGGGAAAAAGCCAGATGTTGTTTAAATACATAACTATTTACATATATTATGTATAAAATTCATGCCATGTTGTAATACATGGGGAATTTTTAGATGGCTTTTATATGCAATTCATACCATTCATAGTCCACAATGCCGATTCATTTTGTTTAGTCCGGATGACATTCATGTAAATGCTAGTAGAGTGTTCTTGGACGACAAAAAGGAACACAATTTCACCGTTATCTTTGAAATAACTATAAAATGATAATTGTAATAACACATTATGTGAAACTTTTGAATACAACATTGAGTACTTTCTTTTGTTTGATGTCAGATTTAAAAAGTTTTGACCAACTTTAGTTCATTACTGCAATAGGGCGGGACTGCGAAAGATAAGAATAAGTTAAATTAATGAAAAAAATCGTTTATAAATGAGATACAAAAATTTAGAAAAATCAATATACTATCGTGGTATCAGCCATCAGAGGGCGGATTAAAGAAGAGAGCAATTAGAATCTAAGTCCAAAGACCATAAGCACAAACGCATCTTCAAGCTAGAACTAAAGAACTCGACTCCGTTTCTAAAAACTCGCAACATAGTTCATTGGTCATTTTCACACGTAAACATAGATCTACGTTTAGGATGAATTTTACAAAATTGTGCAGGTGTTAACTAGTAGTAATATCAATCGTAAATCTATTTTCTGTTTGAAACCACTTCCATGAGTCGAGGTATCCCGGTACCTTATATTTTACTCAGAAAATGTATTCACCGGCTACTTGACAGATAATTCACAAATTATCGTCAATGGGGTTCACCGTCACAATAATCCGCTTGGGGGCGCGGGTGTACTATCAGTTATTGTTGCGCGAAGCTCGTACTGGTACGTTTTGCTTTACGCGCTGCGCCAACTTTTCCGTGAAAATGAAGTCGAATCCAGAGCGGAAACCTAGCTCGGTTACCACTGATGCGATATGGCAGCATCTTACGAGGAATTCACAGTGCAGAAATTGAAGCAAGACTTGTTAAGAAGACAAGCAGCAACTACTGGCAGAAAAAGTGATCTTATTGAAAGGCGTATTTTTTAGTATAAGTAAAACAACTATACAATAGTCCTAAATAGTAAATTTCGTTGACGATGTAGCTATTGCAATATAGTATATGTATATATAAGTTCATTCATACAATTGTAAATAGCCAATTCATTTGTAAATGTTCACGAAATACTTTCACCAGCAAACATTTCGAAAACACAAAATGTGCCTTCTACTGTACTAGTAGAGGTCAGTCGTTAGCGTAATGTAAGATGAACATGCAAACAGATTTATTTCGACTTGTTTTCACTAGGAATGTATGAAACAAAACAGTGAAAGTTTATTTTCAAAAGTAGATAACAACCGGAAATACCCTATGAAATAATATAACTGCATGATATCAGTACTCAGCTTATCATTTTTTGTATCGATACCTCGGCATACTGTATCAACGTATGTAGGTGTAAAGAGCCTTGCGGGATCGTTTAAGCTTTCTGATTGGTCGGTCCTTTGTTCAACACCATACATGATGCCTATTACAGTCAATATTGGGAAGAAACTTTCAAGACTGGACTTGGCTAAAGCAGTGATCGAAATCAACACAATTATTGATGATTTCTGTTGATAGTGATCGCAATTTCCGTTGTAGCATTATGCTATTTTTTGTTTACCGAATAATTTGAGTCATTTTATGGTGAGATGAATTATCGCTAGCTACATATGAAAAACAAATTCAAATTGATAAATAAATAAATCTATCATTTTTAAAAATTGATTCTTTCATTCATATTCACCTTTTTAATATTTGGTAATTAGATATATTTCGCACGGGCCTATATGACGTTTAATCAATCGAGTATATACCTGTAGATATAAATATATTCTGATTGATGAGTTAGTAATATTTTATTCATAAAGGCCTGTGTTAAGGGAATGTTTTGCCCTCATGCTCTTGTCCCCTTTCTAAAAATGTTTGTTTTGTAGATATATTTACAACTTCAATAAAGTGAGTGTATTTTTCTTCATGTGACAGATGAGTCTGTCCAGAGAGAACAGGGCACAGTAGACTAAGTCAAAGGTCAACTATGGCATGGAGAGAGAAAGTAGCGGCTAACTGTTTCAATATTTTGAGAATTGACCAAAATGACAAGTAGAAGGAACAAACAGAAACTTTGCCATTTTTTTTATATATAGCCAAGTATGTACAAGGCGTATAATACATGGTAGACAGTATGAAAAAAGGCTATTGGTCATTTTGAAAAATGTTATAAGATTACAAGTAAAAAAGCAGGATTATTTGTTGATAAAGATATTCCTTTTCTGGGTGCTACTCCAGATGCTGTCATAGATGAAAATATGTTGTTTGAAGTGAAATGTCCTTATGCTTGCCGTAATGATATGTTAAAACCAGGAAAGAAATGTCCATATCTGTTGTATGATTCCACAGGAAAGATTTGTTTGAATCAGAGAAGCAATTATTATCATCAGATTCAAGGAAATGTTGTTATTTTGTTGTTTACACATTCTGTGATATGTTTGTTGAAGTAATAAATCTTGACAATGAATATTTTCAGATTTCTATGCTTCCAAAACTGGAACTTTTCTATAAACAACATCTGAGACCTTACATTGCACCAGTGTTGTGAAATCCTGTTAAATCTCACCTCTAGATAGACTTCAGTGTTGTAGCATTGTTTTTATCTGGGACCAACAATGTGCATAAGCACCAATTATTGTACAGTTAAGAGTCGAATCCCTTGCTGGTGAAATGATAAGCTGAAGGTGTTCTAACTTCTGAATCCCTAAAGAAAGAGTTTCAATGAACTTTTATTTCTGATCACACTGAGTGGCATGTACTTCTATTTCAAGGTTATAAATTGATAAAACAACAAACAATCTTGTCATTTGAATTACTGTGAAATAAATATATATTCACAGAAATTTATTGTTGATTATTTCTCAAAAGATAAAGAGCTTTATATTTGTTACAAATTAGTGCAAAGAGGTCAAACATCAAAAGTTATCCCAGGATTTCTTAAACAATTTTTAAAAATCACAAATCCAATTATGTGGTAAGAAAAACTGGTATTGCATGCATCTTTGGCAATTGAAATCATTTCTGTAAATATATGTAATAAATTAATTGTGAACCTTTTTGTGGTTAAGTTTGAATTCTGTAAAGAAAAGGATATGAAATACTTAACCCAAAATGGGTCTGAGGTATTTATCACAATCTTCAAATATTTATGATATGGTTTAAAGATAATATATTCCAGTTTTGTATCCGACTTCAAACCCGATTTTCATAAAGACAATACATTCAAGTAAATAAAACACCAAACAGAGTTTCGATGCGTCCTTTAATTAAAAAGATATAACGGTTCAAAGTGCGTAGAAATTGGCCACCTCGAAAGCCCAATTAAAAAAGTCCATAGAGTGGCCTGAGCTCTCCTTCGGCGGATGTTACGTCATAGACAGGACTCGTTCCGCGTTTGTTTGTAAACAAAGTATATATCAATGCAGATATGGGTCGCATTCGTCTACGTTTTCATTGCGAATGAGACATGCCTTCTTCCTGCGTTGCTGCCAACTGTACTAATAAGAAATCAGGAGACATTCAACTGCATCGGTTTCCGAAGGACCCTGTCCAATTCGACAAAGTTTGTTAATCAGAAAAGAGCGAAGTGGAGTCCCAATGACAGGTCTGTCATCTGCTCCGATCATTTCACAGAGGACTGTTATGATCTTTCCTACGATTTCAAACCGGACTTTGGACTTGCCCCATAAAGGAAAAGACCCGTCAAAAAATGCCGTACCAACAGTTAATAAACAGATGAAGATAGTAACAGGCCCGCTACCCGTCTGTCCAGCGAGATATGACAGTCAACCATATCGGAAGAGACGGACGGAATACTTTGAGAAGAGGGAACGAAAGAGGGTAATGAATTTGAAAGATAGGCTAATTCAAAACTATATTCAGGGGGAGGTGGGATAAATAATCATGAAACTTTTTGGGAGTTGACTATAATTGATGATTTTGCAGACGAATGTTGAGTCTTTATCTGCAGTATGAATTTATGTCTCATTAGATTCATCGGGTTGAACTAAATATTTATTTCAACATGTTGGAGACTATAATGAAATAAGGTATATATATATATATATATATATATATATAGGTCTCACGTGAAGTAAAAAGATATTTGAAAATAAAATACTTCAGACGACACTTGCATCACTTGTATCATTTACATACATAAATACATACATACACACACATATATATATATATATAAAATACTTCAGACGACACTTGCTGTAGATATCATTTTAATGATGACTGGATGCGTCGCATTTCGACTTGATAACAAGTCTTTTCAACTGTTGAAAAGACTTGTTATCAAGTGAAATAAAATGATATCTACAGCAAGTGTCGTCTGAAGTATTATATATATATATATATGTATATATGTATTTACTTATTCGAAAAAGACTTCTGAGAGTATCAAGGAATGTTTGCACCATCTTGTACGTGTCCTCAAATAAAAGATCATTCAAATACCTATCCAACGATATATGCAACGTTATAATACATAGGGTCGTTCGTACCGTAAAGGCACAAAAAGCGTTACTATATAAAGTATTAAGTTACTATATAACAAAAATGATAAACAACAACTTCTGAGAGTACCAAGAGATATTTGCACCACCATGTTGGTACACCCAAATGAAAGATAATTCAATTACCTATTCAATGATCTATCGTACGTCATAATACATAGAGGCGGTCGTACCGTAAAGTCATAAAAAGCGTTACTATGGACAGAAAATGATATACAACAACTTCTGAGAGTATCAAGGAATATTTACATCACCATGTTCGTATACTCAAATAAAAGATACATAGAGGATATTTGACATTTCTAGTCGAATACCATGGGTATCTCATCAAGTGAAGTAGAAATTTATATTTTCACGAGTGGCGTAGCCACGAGTGTAAATATATGATTTTCTACTTCACGAGATGAGATATTCATGGTATTCGACGAGAAATGTCAAATGTTCTATTTATTAGGTTTCCCAAAACCCCATAAATGACCCTAACTATATGAATGGAGAAGCTAAAACACTTCGCTAGCGCGGCCGTTGCATGACGTATTTCAATTGTTTCATGACGTCACAGACGACGTCATATGATTGTTGCGTCATTTCACTGAGTAGAATACCATTTTTATTTCACTCAGTGAAAATACGGGTTTTATTTTTACCGATAAATGGCATATTTCACCATTCAAAACATAATAAAATTAAATTACCTATCCAGTGAGGGATAACACGTCATGATACATATAGTCGTTCGTACCGTAATGGCACTAAAAGCTTCACGATATAACAACATGATAAACAATAACTTATGAGAGTATCAAGGGATATTTGCATCACTTTGTACGTGTACTCAAATGAAATATAATTTAATTACCTAACCATTGAGGTTGACTACGTTATTGTACATAGGCGTTCGTACCGTAAAGTAACAAAAAGCGTTACTATATAACCAAACTTATAAATAACAACTTCTGAGAGTACCAAGAGATATTTGCACCACCTTGTTGGTATACTCAAATGAAATAAATTCAATTACCTATTCAATGATGTATTGTACGTCATAATACATAGAGGCGGTCGTACCGTAAAGTCATAAAAAAGCGTTACTATGGACAGAAAATGATATACAACAACTTCTTAGAGTATTAAGGAATATTTGCACCACCTTGTGCGTAGACTTAAACTAAAGATAATTCAATTACCTACCCACAGATATATATTACATTATAATACATAGAGGCGTTCGTACCGTTGAGTAACAAAAAGCGTTACTATATAACAAAATGATAAACAACAACTTCTGAGAGTATGAAGGAATATTTGCACCACCTTGTACGTGTACTCAAATGAAAGATAATTTAATTACCTATCCAATGCGGTACGTTACGTCATAATACAGAGAGGCGTTTATACCGTAAATTCAAAAATTGCGTTACTATGTATCGCTTCTTTCATTTTTGTTATTCTTGTTCGAACAACAACTTCTGAGAGTATCAAGGAATATTTACATCACCATGTTCGTATACTCAAATAAAAGATGATTAAATTACCTATCCAGTGAGGGATAACACGTCATGATACATAGAATCGTTCGTACCGTAATGGCACTAAAAGTTTCACTATATAACAACATGATAAACAATAACTTATGAGAGTATCAAGGGATATTTGCATCACTTTGTACGTGTACTCAAATGAAATATAATTTAATTACCTAACCATTGAGGTTGACTACGTTATTGTACATAGGCGTTCGTACCGTAAAGTAACAAAAAGCGTTACTATATTACCAAACTTATGAATAACATCTTCTGAGAGAATCAAGGAAATTTCACACCTTGTACGTATACTTACATGAAAGATAGTTCATTCATCTCTTCAATGAGGTATATTACGTCATAATACATAGAGGCGTGTAGTGTCGACAAGAAGCAGAGCCATGTATCCCATTGCAGCCAATAACTACAGCCTCTTGACAGAATGTGCACAGTCCCTTGATTAAATTCTACAATCAGGACAAAGGTGCTTGGCAATTAGCCCATGCATGAGTCACAATGGCAATATGTTACGTCAGAAAATTACTGGGAACATCATATCCCAGGGGATGTGCATTTCTTTAAATATAGTGACATATACTCAGAACAATAAGTTAAGCACCACTTATTTCAATTGAGTATATATTTTCAACAAGTTGACGAAAAGTATTTCGAAGATGTTTTATGGCATAAACAACTCCACATATGCAGACAATCACATATGTTTGTGAAACTCATAGTGAAACGTGTAGTTGGAGAAATCAACATTTTAGGTGGCAGCATTATCGTCTGTAATCTCAAACAAATTATTGCATATGAGTTTGAGATTCAATTTTAGCAAGGCGCAGATTATCAATAGGGGAGACATGGCGAATAATTAGTATAGCGGAATGTCTTGCAGAGCTATTGCTAGACAGTTAGGGTATCACCACAGTGTTATCACACGTTTGGTACAAAAAGACACCTCCTCTTGAGTAGTGCCCCAGTACTGAGAGATAACTGGATTACCCACAGGAGGGTTTCCACTGTTAGGAATCGCCTTCGAGCGGCTGGTTGTTGGGCACGTAGAGCTCTCAAACGTGAGAAACTAACACAACGGCACGTAAATGAACGTCTAAGGTCGTGTAGAGCGAGGATGGGTTGGAATTTGGCATCATGAGGCCGGATCCATTGGTCTGATGAGTGTAGGATGTTATTGTATATTGTGGATGGCCAAATTCGTGTTTGGCGACAAGCTAACACCCGTTTCGCACCAAGACATACCCCATCAATCTATCAGCGTGGTGGTGGTTCTATGATGATATGAGGTTGTGTCTCCTTTGGTTGTAAACCCGACCTTGTGACAGTTCCAGGTACACTCAATGCTCAGAAATATCGAGATAACATCCTTCTCCCTGTGGTAATTCCACATTTCGGGAAGCCATATCAATGCTACCGTGGTCTGCTTGCAGTCCCGACTTGAACCCGATAGAACATCTATGGGATATTCTTGGTCGCCGTATACGTAGAAGACATCCTCCTGTTTAAACTGTGGCAGAGTTGGATGCACCACTGCATCTGGAGTGGCAGCAGATTCTTCAACAAGCCATACAGCGACTGACACTTACCATGTCGAGGAGGGTCAATCAAGTCATCAATGCACAAGGGTCATACACTCGCTATTGATTTAACACTGGTTTACATTTTCTTAAGGCCGCAATGTTACCTTTAATTTTATTTTGTTCTGTTTTATCGACCGATATAACAGCTTTGGCAATAGTTGATTTCATTGTACAATTGCTGAAAAACGCACTGTTTGGAATTTAGTATACAGAGTCAGTAAAATGAAAAAAATTCACTGACCGCCTGACCAAGATGGAAACATGGGCCACCAGAAGCACAAATCCAAGATGCACACATAGGATCACCAAAGCACCAAAGATGTACACAAAGGACCACCAGATACAAGCAACCAAAATGCACCCATGGGCCACCGGAATCACCCAAGATGCATACGGTGGGCCACCAGATACAAGCACCCAATATGCACACATTGAATCATCAAAAGCTCCCAAGATGGACATATGAGATCAGCAGAAGCACTCAAAAAAACCCCACACACATGGCACAACCAGTTACAGGCACCTAGATGCAAGCATTGGCCACCTGTAGCATCCATGATGCACACATGAGACCAAAGTTACAATCACCCAGTATGCACATATGGTACCATAAAAAGCACCCAGGATGGACACAGTGGACCACCAGATGCGAGCATTAATTATGCATACATGGGCAATCAGAAGCGCCCAAGAGTCTCACATTAAAATTCAAGTTATAAGCACACAATATGCATATATCGCACAATCAAAAGCACCGAAGATCGACACATGGAACCTAGAGCATAGAACAATGATTCAAAATTTCCACGGTACTTTATCATGCAATATTCTACTGTTTATGTCACTGTGCTTGTATCTTTAATCATTTCTTTCGACAGATATGGATATTGTCCCGGTATGCCGTAGTAATTGAATTATCTTTTTTTTGATATACGTAAAAGGTGGTGCAAATATTCCTTGATACTCTCAGAAGTTGTTTGAACAAGAATAACAAAAATGAAATATGGGCATATAGTAACGCATTTTTACCGTACGAACGCCTCTATGTATTATGACGTAACATACCACATTGGATATGTTATTGAGTTATCTTTCATTTGAGTATACGTACGAAGTGGTGCAAATATTCCTTCATACTGTCAGAAGTTGTTCGAACAAGAATAAAAAAATGAAAGAAGGGATGCATACTAACGCATTTAATTTCTTTACGGTACAAACGCCTGTATTATGACGTTACATACCTCAATGGATATGTAATTGAGTTGTCTTTCATTTGAGTATACGTACGAAGTAGTGCAAATATTCCTTGATACTCTCAGAAGTTATTGTTCGAACAAGAATTAAAAAAAATGAAAGAAGAGATGCACAGTAACGCATTTTTTTACTTTACGGTACGAACGCCTCTATGTATTATAATGTAATATATATCTGTGGGTAGGTTATTGAATTATCTTTAATTCAAGTCTACGCACAAGGTGGTGCAAATATTCCTTGATACTCTCAAAAGTTGTTGTTCGAACAAGAATTTTTAAAAATCAAATGTGGGCATACAGTAACGCTTTTTGCTACTTTACGGTACGAACGCCTCTATATATTATGGTGAAGTGTATATCATTTGGTAGGTAATTGGCTTATCTTTCATTTAAGTCTACAAACAAGGTGGTGCAAATATTCCTTGATACTCCCTGAGAGTTGTTCGAACAAAAATAATAAAAATGAAATGTTGGTATACAGTAACGCTTTTTGTTACTCAACGGTACGAACGCCTCTATGTATTATAATGTAATATATCTGTGGGTAGGTAATTGAATTATCTTTAATCTAAGTCTACGCACAAGGTGGTGCAAATATTCCTTCATACTCTAAGAAGTTGCTGTATATAATTTTCTGTCCATAGTAACGCTTTTTTATGACTTTACGGTACGGCCGCCTCTATGTATTATGACGTACGATAGATCATTGAATAGGTAATTGAATTATCTTTCATTTGAGTATACCAACAAGGTGGTGCAAATATCTCTTGGTACTCTCAGAAGATGTTGTGTATCATTTTTGTTATATAGTAACTTTATACTTTATATAGTATAGCTTTTTGTGCTTTTACGGTACGAACGACCCTATGTATTATAACGTTGCATACCTCATTGGATAGGTAATTAAATGATCTTTTATTTGAGTATACGTACAAGATGGTGCATACTCTCAGAAGTCTTTTTCGAATAAGTAAATAGAAAAGTCGAATATCGAATAAGGAATAAGTAACGGTGCTGATTACTATAAGGCTACATACAAAAATGTGGGCACGTCACTTATGTTTGTATGTTTACACTACAGTTTTGGTTATAACATTTATGAAAAATTAAAATTTCTTGCTACAGTGTCATTTTAGAAGCAACAAAAAGTAAATTTAAGTCATAAAGCTGCCCCGGAGAAACATTTTCCATTATATGTAGCCTTACAGTGGATAATGTATAACCTATTTGATATTGATAAACATTGCAGTATGAAATAAAATATTTAGTAATACAGATGTGTTGATATATTGTCATGTGTCACGCGTATTGACAAACCTAATTACCTTCATCAAGTTTCAATAAAGGCTGTTGATCATGTATGAGGATAAAGTTTAGATAAGTTTAGTTTAGTTTAGTGCCTTGTGTATTACCTATTGGAAATGTGCCAGGTGCTGAGGTCATTAAGTTTATTGCTTAATTGCCATAATGTACAGGTATGTGGCATTTCATGTAGAATGTTAGGTAATAACTTTATGACTATATTGTCTGGTGTGAAAAAGTAGTGTTAGGTAACTGAAAACCTCTCTCTGGTAAAATACCGGTACTAAAGTACTGAAGGAAATGGAAATAATATGCTTTTCAGCGTTAATATCTTTATTTGGTTGAAATAGTTAAAACTGAAAAAAAAAATCATATTTACAATACATTTCCAAGCAGGCTTTAACTTACAATAAATGTTGTGTTATTATTGACAATATTGGCCTACGTCACTCTAGATTAGTACCACACTCTTTATCTTAAACACTGACCATTAACGCACACACAACAACAATATCCTGTATCCTTACTATGCAAAATACGTTAGTACGTAACTCTAAGTTTTTATGAAGGTGGCAAATCGCGAATCATGGGGTACATTTACTAAACACATAAACGATTTGATCTTCATTAGCACTAATAAATGGGTAATAAGGCCAAAAACAGCTGCTCGGAACCTCGTATCCCAATGACGAGATCCGATAGGCAGTCCATCAAAAGCGAAATGTCATTGTTACAATCATGCAAAGCAGAAACACGGAGTTACGATATTGAGTTGACACTTTAGAATGGCATAAAGTAGTAAAAAATATTCTACATATACAATGGTCAATCAACTACACAGGGGGATAGTCGATTTGTCTAGGTGCTCAAACAAAAAACAGTCACAATGGCGGCAGATATCAGTTTGGGTTCACTCGATCGGCATTATCGGAGATTAACAACCCAAACAAATAACAACAACAGTTAATTAATGTCAAACAGAATATGTCGATGTATTGATATTAATAACTTTGGTGACGTAGGGGCTTTTTTTATAAGTACAATCAGTGAAAATATATACCTTCACGACCGCTGGAATCTATAATGTAAACAATGACACAGATAAGCCAGTCGTTAACGAGTCCTGTCTATGTCGTCGCAACCCCCTAGCACCTGATTGGCTAATAAAACCTTTGGCGTCTGTTTTCCGGAAGTGTTCATAAAACACGTTTTTTCTGCTATTTTCAGGTGGATGTGAACCTAAATAGTTGTTGATATTTATTCTTAACTGTGTTATGAAGTATTGCCGCTAATCGTACCCCCTATGTGGATATATTATCTTTAAAATATGTTTAAACCTTTGCAATTGGACACATACAAGCAAAATACAGTTAGTATGAAAATATAAAATTACTCGCAATTTACAATGTGTCTTCACATAAGCAGAAAGGATGCTAGGCAGTTTTCATATTAAATAAGTTAATGTTATTATGCAAATTAGTTTACTATATGCAGCTATTCAAAAATAAATGATTGGGTAAAAACTATACTGCCCTTTAAAAGTTTGAATTTTTCAAAACTATTCATTCTTTTGCAATATATAAACAACAACGTTTGGTTTGACGTTAAAGCTTTCATAGTACTTTAGGCTAACTCATTCACAATGGAATTTCTAAAATTTGAAATAGCAAAGCTTAAAGCATGCATACAAAATTCTAGACCCAAGTATTACTTTTCTTGGTGGAAGATCTACTTTCAACATTCTGAAAGTTTTACTTAATCCAATTACTCTTTCAACTTGAATTCTTTTAGATGCAATTCTACGATCTTTCACAATCTCATGAAGCTCAATTTGTGATTTACCTTCATATGTTGTGGGTGTATTAACATGTACATCCTGAGCTGCAAAAAGATCTTGAACCATTATACCCCTATGTTCCATTATGCTATCTTTCTTATCATCATGAATACAATATCTAAACATGTTTTTAACGTAGATAACAAAAAGCAACAGAATAATTTCATAAATAAGGAGAGAGAAAAAAACCCATAGTATTCATTTTTGTTACTTACTCATGGCACCCGATTTTCTTTCCGGTTATGAGAAAGGAACTCCTTGAATAACGACAAAAAACATAACAGAACATAGCAATACAAAATTAAATGATGGAGAACAAACAAAATCATAAGTCAAATTTTTTATCAATATATTTTTCTAAATCTATGACATGTATATAAGGTCAGTAGCAGTTTAGGCACAAATCACATGATTATCAAGCACGCTTTAAATCATTAGATAAGAATAACACATGTAATTTTATAACATAAAAAAGAATTTCGATCCATTTAAAAAAATATTGAAGATAGGGCGACTGTAAAAATAACGTCATTGGGTTTACATTCGTCAACCCGGCTAGACCATTTTGTTAAAAATAAAAGACCTTGTTAAAAATCCGAATGTCTAACAACAGCAAAATGAAAAACGAAATTTTGAAACAAACCTGATGAAGAATCGCATGCTGGCATAATTAAACAGATAGTGTTAAATTGAATACATTATCCATACCTAATACTTCGGCATTTTCGACGGAAAATGTACTTGGAAATATCTTCTTGAAAGTCGGTGATACCAAACAAGCCTAGCGCTAAGAAGTACGAGGGGTGTCCCAAAATTTCCGGCCTAACCATCAAAATTAAAGAAACATTCAAATTTTTATGACCTATGTTTCGACATAATTACCCTTGACCTCAATGCATTTGCTCCAGCGTTTTTATAACATCTGCAACCCGTCTGAAAACCAGTTCTTATCACGAGACCCTCTACTGCAGCAATGACGTCATCGTCAATCTCAAACGTTTGGCCACGGAGCTCTGTTTTCAGTCGATGGAAGAGGAAGAAGTCTGAGGGGGCTAGGTCTTGTCTCGTAATTGTCGTAGTTCACTTGCGTAATAAGTGCCATTGATTGTAGAACATTTCCTTAAATAATCAATCATTATTACACCCTGAGGGTCCCAAAAACGGATGTCATGACCTTCCGACTGAAGGAACAAGATTTGAACATTTTAGGGGTGGGTGATGTGCTGTGTTTCCATTGCATGCTTTGGCTTTTTGTCTCAGGATCAAAATGATGAACCCAGGTTTCACCTTGCTTGATTAAGGACATGAGCGAAAAATGATTCTGGGTCTGCGCATTACTCGTCAAGAAGTTGCTGACTGACCATGACACGTTTTCGCTTTTGGTCCTCAGCGTGCTGATACCTTATTCATATGTAAATGTTCATTTATAATTCGTTCAACTGATGTTTTGATATGGTGAGTATAGGCACTCGACTGTCTTGCATTATTGTGTAAAGAACAGGCTCAATATTTTCACCTGTGGTGACATCAGATGGACAACAGGACGGGGCTCGCCTTTAGTGCTTACTCTACCCTGTTTAAATTCAGCACACCAATGTTTAATGGTGCTAAATGAAGGTGCCGAGTCACCTAATGTTTGTAACATATCCCAATGAATTTCCTCTGGAGTGTATTTTTCAAACTCAGATATTTGATAACAGTTCTACATTCACTTTTCTCCATTTCGGTAAAAGATGTGAGGGTACCTTTGAATGACAGGCTATTATATCTCGTGATTTTCATGCCATTTACACGTCAATGAAGGTTCGTCATGCACGCACAGTATGGTTGCGTTTCAGGCATGTTTTCATATACAGGCCGGAAACGTTTGGGACAACCCTCGTAATCGACTTCCGGTTTTCCACTTATAACCGATCGATATTACACAAACGGCATCTCGCCGGTGAACCCCATTAGACTTTCTGACGATATCTTCCTTTTCATATGTGTCAAGCCATATGTTCCTTTTTCTGAAAAATAAAAATTGATGCACATAGTCTTTCTTCATTATAATTCATATATTGAATCTAAATGTACCTGAAAACAGTTCCGATTGAAATAAGTAGTTGTTGTATCAAATTCATTGGCACATATCAATTACTTTTTTTTCATACTAGACGAACTTGCTGTAAGATAACCTGACTTTTGATACTAACAACTCTTGTTATTTCTATTTCATTTCATCTGTAGTTCTTTTCTAGTTTAATATTTAACGGGAACAGTATCAGCATATCTGAAAACAGAAGAACAATAACATTAATAAATAACATCTTGTCGTATGCTGTACACTGAAATTTCACATTTCAGTTTTAAAGAACACTTCTGTGAATACATTTACTATAATACTAACCAATCAACTAGTTTACATTTCATCTGGATATTTCAAGGCTTACATATATAACAGAAGCGGTTTCACAATAATAATGGTAAATACCAAATTTAGAATAAAACTTGTAATATGATTGAGGCTTGATACTGACCTATTTGAACATCTAATTTGATCCAGGTTCACATAAATCTTACGACCTTCGTTGACCACTGGAAAAAAGACAGTCAAAATACAGGAATTATCCGCCTAAGGGCTTCTACTTGACTGCATCCAACACAATTTGTAAGGTAAACATAATCTTTTACAGAGCTTCAGTTTTCGAGCAGTTTTCCTTCTTTAGTTCTAGAATTTAACCTTGGTAAAACATTTTGATTAATCTGCTTTCTTTTGTTTCTAAAAGCTTATTGTTATCGAAATTTAATTTATACTTTGGGAAAACTGGAAATTGCACACTCGGCTAAATGTTTACTCAATGGAATTGTACGGTTTTTTGGATGATTAATCCGAGATCTGTGTAAATTCAGTTTTTCCAATGAATTTTTCATTGCATCCAGGACATGTGATGACATAAACAACATTTGACTGTTACAAATTAAGATTTTATCCTACAGAAAACACCCTACTTTAATTCATATGTACAGAAGAGCCGACTATGATGTTATTACATGTAAGAAAGCATGAATCGCGGCATTTAGATACAGTTGGTTCTACATCGCTTGAATCAAACTTGGATAAAGTTAACAACTTACGAAGATTTTTAGGTTGTTTAGGACTATTCACAATTTCGGATTTACACAAAACTTATTTCATTATTTACTTTGATGTAAAATTGGTTAGTTTTTGTCAATTATTGCTGCAGCTCTCTGATGGTTAGGGTTAAAGGTTGAAACCAACGGGACAATGTTAGTATCACACTGTTTGTTAGATTTATGATCTCTGAGGCGACTTTGATCCAACGGCTTTCTCTACAATGTCAGGGTGGTGTTGTTTTAAACGTTCCCTCTTTTGAGTGTCATCTGTGACAATTGCACAAATTCTTTCCGAGACATGACTGAAAGTCCAGATATTGATGTGTATCTGTAGGTTTGTAGTACAGATCAGACTTTAAGCGACGGTTTATAATATGTTCAATATAAGCTGTAGGCACCTGGGCTTGGGTTGAATGACGAATTCTTTACCGAATCAATTACGCACTTGAGTTCTTTCAAACGTTTCCTATGTTGAGTGTCAGCACAAATTCTTCTAGCAAGATTGTACGGGATGTTTCGCTTTGAATGACTTTGATGACATTATTAAAAGTCCAGATATTGATGTGTATTTGTAGATTTGTAGTACAGATCAGTCTCTAAGCGACCGACCTCTTTTACAATCATGGTCACGTCCAAAAACTTCAAACAAGAATCACTTGTTTCCATGGTGAATTTCAGATGGACAAAATCACCTAATGTTGCCTTTACATCCTTCATGTCCTCTTAAAACGAAAATATTATTCTCAATTTATCATTATTTATCTTAGAGACTTAGAGATGAACTGTTAAAAACTAGTAACTAAAACGGGATCTTTCAACTGTCATTTGTTGAATTTACTTTTGTATGTGGACCGGAGGCCTTAAATACAATAAACTCTTTGACTTGACTTGACTTGAGTTCAGAATACCATGCAACTTACATAGTTCCTTCTTTGTTCCCATAAATGGCATCGAACAGTCATCTAAGAATATTTTACAGTGCTCCTGCATATTCAGTCCCAACGATTGTCCAACTTTCTCATATCAGAAAGGTATTCCAAAACCAGGGTGGTATATGTGGGAGCAACTTAAGTTCCCATAGCGACTCCTTTAGTTTATATGTAGAATGCACTGTTAAAATAAAGTACATTATTGAATATAGATACTCAATCTTTATTCAATACTTATAGGCCATAGACCTGCAGTACATTTGTTAAAAACATTAGTTTCCTATCTGTACAATGAATGGAACGTTAAATCATTATATACATCATACCATATAATACCCGCATCTAAGTATTCATCATATTATGTCTGTATAAAGAGGCATAGAATATATAGATAGAAACATTCTGAAGAATATTACTATTTGGACGAGACAGCAATGCCACGAATTTGTTTATATTAGGATATCTGAAATACTATGCTTTCAAGTATTTTTCCCTAAGATGTGAATAAACAGGACAAATAAGTAAAAAATGGTATTCATCTTCTATTAAATTCAAGTGACAAAGATTACATATTCTTTCTTCACGAGCATTGTTGACATAACGCCCCGTCTCAATACACAGATCAGTGAGGAACATCTGAAACGTGAAAGGGCCATTCGGAATTTTTTAACAGTAACTTTTGTTAAGTAATCCTCCATGATTATTTCAGATTTAATCATTCTATAGTAGAAGCACTTATTTGTTAAGAGTCATGGATGCTATCCATGTCTGCAAATAGATATCTTTCAAACGCTGCTTTAATGACGATATAAAAATTGCTTTTGAATACACATTTTGTTTGTTCCAAATATTACCAAAACCACAGTTGAAAAGTAATTCTCATATACCTGTCACCCAATTTCTCTTACCATTGTTATCATAAACTATCATCATGTCATAAACATTTTTTCGTAATCTGTATGAAGGCATCTCAATAAGTCGAAGCCAATATGTAACAACTTTAACATTTCAATGTTCATAAATAGGAAATCTTCCACATTCTCCATATACCATCAGACTAGATGTGTTTATTTTCACACCTAAATACTTTTACAGACATATAAATGAACCTTTCTATGACATCAAAGTGTTGTAAACCTCATAGTGCTGCTCCATACAACAGTATTGGGAGTATCTTTACATCAAATCTTTTAAAAAATGAATGGTATGAAATATTCCCTAAGGCCTTTAGATTCTTATATATACATATGACAAGATCAAGAGCATCTAGAATAAATCTATCTGAAAACTGAAATCGGCTAAGTCACGTCTGCATTCGGTTAACCAATATGTATAGCTTCTAGACCCAATTGTTAATCAATGTTTTTATACATGTTAACAATATCAATACTAACTAAACTTGTACCTGGCGCAACATGTTTCGGTAGTTTACATTAGAAAAACATTTTACACAGTCTTCAGGATGATATCTATGAAATTACTCAAGCGTGGTGTGGGACTCTCCGGGCATCCGATTATAGGTCGGAAAGATAAATCTTTCGGATCTACACATGTTATTACAATGTCATTCTGTTCTTCAATTTCCTTTAGGATAATTTTGCTTTTATGGAGTTTAGGGATTCCATTAAAATAGGCACAGAGATAATTTTGCTCCTGGTCCGTAAGTTCCGTGCATTGTTGTTTCAATAAAGCAGTTATTTTCCGCCTAATGTGAGAAGTTGTAAGAACTTTGGTTTTCTAACATTTCTGCAAATTTCTTCTGGCAAAACTCTCTGTTCATCAACACAAAGGCTCCACCTTTGTCTGCTTATTTGATTGTTAAGTCTAGATTATTCTTCAATTTCTGTAAAGCTGTGTTAAATTTGTGTAGTTTGTAGAGGCGTTGATTCCACAGCTTCAATAAAGTCATCCACATATTTATTTCTTCCCGGTTTTGGAGTTAATTAATAAATAAACTTCTTCCTCACTAAACTTTGATTCGCAGAATTAAGTGGCTCTTCTGAATCGTCACTATCACAATCATCATCTTTATCCGTGAATTATTCTGCCATTCAGACTTTTCTGGTAAAGTCTTTAAATCCAGATTTTAAAGTATCCTCATTTCTAGGAGGCCTTGGGGTAAATTTTAATCCTCATTTTAGGAGCTTGGTTTTGTCTGCAGATAGATGGTGACTACTGAGTTAGATGATTTTTGGTTGACTAATGTTATGTTGGACCGCCCTCTTACTTGAGTCCTGTGAATATTTTGATAATGGCCTTTTCCTAAAAAATATTTGGTTACAGCTCTCCAAATGTAGGTAGTTTTCCCATCGTCCTAGGGTAATTGATGGTGTCGGGGCCGGTTACCGCCGTGGACAGGGAGTCCAATGGTCAGGTGGGCCCGATCGGAAATTATTGCCCCAATCGAAAGAAGAATGTTAGCTGACCGCCTTGTGAAAGTGTCTGAACTGTCTTTTTAATTCCAGATATCAGTTTGATGGGTTGTAAAAAGCCTATTCATGATCATATTGGTATGTCCAAAGTATCTGCAAGATGGGTACCTAGAAACCTCAGAGCACAAAGTTGCCATCAGCGAACTTTAAGTTTTGTGGAGCTCCTGGATCTTTATAATGCTTATCAAACCGGGTTCGTATGGTGCCAGGTGACAAAACCTGGATCCACCACTGGGACCCTGAAGCTAAACTGGAATCCAAGCAGGAGAAGCAACCAAGTTTCGCACTCAACCATCAGCTGCCAAGGTTATGGCCATGATCTTTTGGTATGATAAAGGAATATTATTATTTGATTACATGCCACACAAAACTACAATGAATAGTCAGTGTTATGCCAAACTAATGCAAGAATTGCGAAAAGTTATTTCGACAGTAACGCCGTAGAATGCTGTCACTTGGTGTTCTGCTTTTGTATGACAATGTTCCAGTTCACAAGTCTAAAGTTGCACAGGCCACTATTCGTGAATGTGTATTGGAACAACTTGATGACCCGCCCTGCAGCCCTGACCAAGCCAACAGTGACTACTTCCTGTTCAGATACCTGAAATCAGACCTCCGAGGAAGGCACTTTTGGGATGAGGAAGACGTCACGGCTGCCACAGAGGCGTGGTTAGGGGGCCAACCCGAATGTTTCTACAAAAACGGCATCATAAACCTTATAAAAGAGAAGTGGAATAAGTTTATTGAGATGAAAAGTTAATATTTTGAAAAAAAGAGAGTAATTAATCGGTTATGCGAGTTTTGTTTAATATAGAAGTTTCAATACTTTCGTAAATGAACCCCTTCGTTTATGAGTCATTCTACCATAACTGTGCGAAATACCCAATTCTGATTACTGCTGTGAAAAATCACAGTCTTCTGTTTACTTCGCGTATCGCACAAGAATTCAGTAGTTGCCTAGCAACAATTACGAACTTGTGTGCCGGACATTTAAACAAAAGACAACATATTTGAGATTGATATGGCACAAATATAAATCAAATTTAATAACAGTATGACACAATGGTAACCGCGGTTGAACCCGCCAAAAACCCGATAGTTTACATTATATGAAGATAGGCATTCAATCACATAGCGTTAAGACTAGTGGTGGTATTGAAACAGATGAAACGGACCGAAGATCATATCCAACAAAATCAAAATACAGAATACACTCACCTCAAACTTTCTACAAAACATCAATGCCATGATACCGGAGTCAAGTGCAGAAATTATTCAGAACGCTGACGCCCGTCGCGAATAGAGTGAGCTCCCTTTAAAGCATTTGGAAATTGGCGGTAATCTTCTAGGCTTGTTGTATGAATATCAGTCAAATATAGCAGTGCTCTTGAGTTCTTATGACCTAATGTACCCAAATATCTACTTAACCTCAAATCTAAATCTACTAGAGCTATCTATGACACCCTTTGAGGAATAATAGACAATAGACAGCCACACTTCGTTATATGCATCTTTCAATTTACATTTTACTATGTTTTTCAGCTTACTTAAGTTTTGAAATTGTTGGGAATTCAAGATATAACTTAGTCCAACTTTTTCAAAAATGTGTTCAATATTCAAAATCCATTTATGTTTACATATTCAAAGGAGTAATATGATTAAGGATAATTTCGAAAAATTTCCTGACAAAAGTCGACCACAAAACAAGATAATTGTTGTGAAACCATGAAATTTTGGAATGAACTTGAAGTTTGGATTGATAACTATGTTCCGCAAAAGATTATTTTTTTAAATACTTCATTTGGTTAGTTAAATTACATATGTATATATTTTATAAATATTAATCACTGCCAAAAATTCAATATTTTATGGTGGCCACTCATCGGCAAGAACTTAAGGCAACTAAAAATTTTCAAGAATCACGTAAATGTATATGAAAAAAAATCTACAAAAGGATACATGTGTATGTACGCAGAAGACATGTTCAAAAAGTGCATTGGAATACAATTTAAGAAGCTTGCTGACTCAGACGAAAATTTAAAATGAAATAACTAAATAAACATGAATAGTTTGAATAAACCACGCATTCACCGTTGAACATGCTGAACACATGAATTACGCCCACCATGATTTATCTATAAATATATTTTACTTGCATTTATAAAATGATCGGACCCCAGTGATAAGATAAGATCGAACTAGTGTTAATATCTTAACATTCAATTGGCACTAGTCTGTGACACAAAAGTCAAATCTGGTTTTGTATGAGTGGATGTGGGAGTGGATGTTTTTCAAAGACGACTTTTGCAGATTTCCCTTCAAATGCCCTAGACCCTCACTTTACACGGTGGTTGAGGTCCTCAGAATCTTCATTCATGCTTATCTTTACACAAGAGCAAAAAGAAATACACATTAAATTAAATCCACCTATACATACACCTATTTATGTGAATATTGATTGCGTTATTGTAACCGAGTATATATATATAATATATACTTAAATACTGTTTAATAGAAAGAAATGCACAATAAGATAACAATGAAATAATAGTAAAAGTTATGTTAACTTACATGTACACGAATATGTATTTCCTGCTTGGTTAACCTATAACCTTAGTTCATCTCCGAATAAACTTTATTCAGTTGAAGATATGTTGTTCTAGTATGATCCAGCTTTTGTTATTCAGAAAAAGTAAATAATCCACATTTAGAATTGAATAGAGTATAGAGTCAGATCATGCATCCAAATCTGACCAGGTAGATAGAGCTCTAAACCTGCGTTTTCTAAATGTCAAAATTCTATAAATTAACCGTTTCCAAAACAAATGAACCGTTATGTTATATGTCAACCTCACCTTTATTTCAGCACTTCAAGATTGAGTTAAAGCTTTGGTCGATGTCACATAGGCAAATGCCATTTTAGTCGGTATGTAAAGTCACTGTGTCTTGTGAAGAAGCCTCTTTTGTGACCTTCACAAGCGAATTAATTTTAGATTTCCCGAAACATACGGAACCCACCAAGGTTTTGTTAATGATAACTTTCGAATCGGCATCGCTGATGCACAGTTAACGTTTGGGTCCCCGTAGGATTTTATGACTTAAACTATATTTGTGGGGAGAAGTTGTGACTCTAAAGACGATAATAAAAGTCAATGAGCCAAGTATCAAATCTTTGTCAAGGAAAGGCCGTAAAAATGTCATTCTTTAGCTTATGGAGTTTTTACATCGTAGAATTGACAATTTTCCAGTTTCGCGAAACAAGTCGGTTTAGAGAATTGTCCCTTTGAAAAGTCACGTGACCGCGTGCAGCTGTCTAAACTTACGTTAAGCTAAACGTAGTTTAGGTCAACATTTCTTGCTCGCCTAGAATTTTACTCTCATACCCTCGAACTATGGCAGGTCTCAAATGATTGAAATCCATAAAAGCTAGAATGAAATAAATCAACGAAGGTGAATATGTTCGTAATAGTTATTAACTGAAAACAGTTATTTACAGTGGCACTTACATACTTGAACTCATACAGGACGAATTAAGTCAAATTAAATTAAACTAATGGTAAACAAATGATAAATCATATTTTTATGAAGACATGATATGGTAAAGGATTTAACTTGCAATAATCAGACTATTATGACACGTGTATGAGGATACAAAGAGAATGTCATGCGAGTATATTTTGGGATGGTAAATATCAGGAATAAACATTGTATTTTGCGAGCATTTCTTTCTAAATACCATTCTTTGAGATGCAAACTAAAGGGAGATTCGAATTCGCATACTTTCGCCTTTGCGTTCACGCGTGCTCAGTTTGCGAGCGTATTTTACTAAGAACAAGAGTTGCTTCCCTTTTCCAAATGGCAAAAGGAAAGGCCTCATCCTCCACGCAGACGGTCTGCATGCACATCTCGGACTTCGACTTCCTTCGTAGTGCTCACAGACCCATGCCACTGAGCCTTTCTCCCGTCTGCTAAAATTTAGCAGATTCATTAAAAGTAAATATATTAAAGTAAAATTTTTTTTTTATAGAAATGGCAATGGCCATAGAAGCGGAGCTATATAATCGCACTTAAAAGCAGAATACCGACTCTGAATTTTCCAGTCGGATAGTCGAAAGTCAATATATGTATTAATACATTGTAAACTGATTTCGGGTAAACAGAGCAACTTCAATCGTGAATTGATACCCTGTGAATCGGACAAAACAACCAATCAGAATCGAGTATCCAGCACTTTCATGGTAGAATCTAGGTTTAAAGTTATATCTACTGTATTCTAAACTAAATTCGATCTTTTTAAACCCCGCAATAAAGAATACCCTCGATTTAGAAAGACGAAAGGTCTGACAAATCATTGAAGCGTAACTGCCACGGCGAGAACCGCTGGTCGTGACGTGAGAATTTAATTTTGTGTAGATTAGATTAATATAATAACCAAAAAGCAGGGACAACACCATCCAAGTAATATACCATACATTGGGATCTCAAATGTAGTTTCGTTTTCAGTTGTCAAAATACCTTTGTTGAATGTAACAATAACTTACATGTGTCATTCTCAAAAGATGCAGCTCTTTTCACCAACAAAATGCTTTTATTTGAAAATATTCTGATATCCTCTTGAATACCAACATATACACTTCCAAAAAAGAAACGCATACTGAAAATTATTTTGAAATGACTCTTGGTCTTTCAATTCAGTGCACAAAGCCGTTTCTTTTGAATACGATTCCTATGTTGTTTGGTACGAGAACATCATACCCAAACGCATCTCAAAATGAAATACTAATATTTGAGAGCATGACTTGCATTGGAGGCATGCACTCTGAGACAACACGTGCAAGGCACATGAAATCTGGAGATTACGTCATATCAGTGATGGGTGTAAAAAGTCAATCCCTGTCCTTGGACTGTTCACTGTTTTTGGGTAGTTTTTGTTGATTGGAAGATGCCTCGTCTGAGTACCGCTGATCGAAATATCACCATAGGACTCCTGGAAGCGGGACAGTGTCAGTTAACAGTTTCCCGTCGTATGAATACCCATCAAAGCACGATTTTACGCCTTTTGGGTCGGTATCAACAACAGAATTCGGTTGCAGACGACCTAAAGTTACAATTGCAGCGCAGGATCGGTATATCCGGCTACTTACGTCACCGTACAGCTACAGCGACCAATACAGCCAGACAAATACCTGGTTTGAGAAGGATTTCCGCTCAGACCGTCAAGAATCGACTACGAGCTGCAGGTCTTAGAGCAAGGAGACTATACTTTGGCCCTGTGCTGTGTCAACAACATCGCGGATAACGGGCTGCATGGTGCACTAATGTTCAGGCCTGGAACCTGTTAAATTGGCTTAGAATATGGTTCAGTGATGAATTAAGGTTTCTATTGGAACGACGCGATGGAAGAACACGTGTGAACATTTGCTGTCATGAACGTTTTGCTGATGCCTATGTCCCCCAGACGGACAGATTCGGCAGAGACAGTGTGATGATGCGGGTAGCCATAACCTTTACCAGGAGGAGTGAGTTAGTGTTAATCCAAGCCTTCCTGACAGCAAAACGCTATTATGATGAAGTCCTTTGACCTTACTTTCTTCCCATTGTCCGCAGCCAGAGGGAGTTATTTCAACAAGACAACGCCCGATTACACACAGCACGCGTAACAGTACAGAATGAGAACAGCAATGTGCTGCCAAGGCCCTCCAAATCGCCAGACTTGAACCCCATCGAACATGTTTGGGATGCCCTTGATAGACGTGTGCGACACCGTAACCCACAGCCCCAGATACTTCTGCAACTTACACACGCACTATGGGAAGAGTGGACTGCAATACCACAAAATCAGATTCAGAGACTAATTCGCTCTATGCCGAGACGATGTCTTGCAGTTTAAGACGCCAATTGTGTTCACATGGGTACTGACTTCAACGCAACCAAACGTCTACATGTGAACAACTAACTGACTTTTCACGAGCTCTTATCAGAAAGCGATACTTTAACTTTTCCCCTGTACAATTTCATGGAATTTAATTGCCTAATAAGCCCGATTTGTTGTATCAAAATAAAGAGAAATGTTTCGTAATTTTTTTATATGCGTCCTTTTTTTTGGAGAGTATATATTTGAACTGTGGTTTGTTTTCATTCGAGACAAATGACCACATCTTTTATTTTATTTTTATTTTCGCAACAAACGGGGTTGCGTTTTGCCATATATCTAGGTAAAAACCTGTGATAGAGTGTCTATTTTCCCCTTCTTATCTTGTGTTTAACTGTTTTTCTGCAATGATCTTAAAATATGGAGCTCGTTCCCATTCCTGGTTGAATTTTACAATAAGCAATATTTTTATATGAAAATTTAACTTTTTAACTTCTATGCAAGAAGAATGTCTTTCCTGTAACTGTACTATAAAATTGAGAAAAAATATAAGATCATCATATGAGAGTAAAACTATCTGTAATGCTCATTATCAACATCTAGATAAACATAATGAAGATGACTTGTTGAATCAAAGACAAATCCCTTTAAGATAATCAGGATGAAAAAGTAAGGACTTTTGAGTATTTTTTATCTGTGTCTTTCAAATACAGCTGTTAAAAAAAACAACCCAAACCTTCGTAAGATATGTTTATCACTGTGCATGTGAAACCATAATTGTAACACAATGATGTTGACTGGATTGACTGTACAATTTTTCCTTAGGATTAAGTAATTTGTCTTATATATAACAGCTTTATCTGTTATTGGAAATATTATTATTCTTACTAAAAAGGAAACATTGATACTTTTTTGTTTCATATTTGCCTTTTTCAAAATCTTTAGATTTACAATAAACTTGCAATAAACCCCAAAAACTCCCTTAAATAGTTTAGGAGGACAAAATCCTTTCCTGCAACAAATCGTTCTATTTCTGGGGTTGTTATTGGAAAGACATCAGTGTAACTGCATAGACAATTCAATACAAATCAGGTTATAAAAACCATTACAGCTTGTTTTATGTTTATTTGAATTTGTAAGGAACTCATAGATTGACTATGAAAATTATATGTTGAATGAAAATAAAGATTTTCCAAATAATATGTATGTCTAAAGTTTTCTGGCTTTAGGTCTGTTTTTTAACATTTCATGATAAAATGACTAGTAATAAACTGTTATTTGATAGACAGTATTTGTGACTGTGAATTAAAGAATGACTTTAAGGCAAATACTGATCAGTTTGAATAACCATGCCGTTAAAGATAATTGTATTCCTCCTTAATAACCTTAATATGTCATGACAATAAAAGAAAATAGAATAAGGACAGTTGATTTCTACTTGTGCTTAAAAAATAGCAAGATAGTTATGATTGAATTAGTGCTGCGAGAAAAGGTATCTTGAAGAAATTTTGTCGGAAAAAATTTCATGTAATTGCAAAAAATGACCAAATATTTCTGTCAATTACATGTGCGTGTGGGGCCAAGCATTGAAGCAATAAAGTTGAGCACTATAGCAATTTGCTTGTACTTTGTTCAGTACTGTAGCAGTGGACCATGGAACTAAAACAATGGAGCTTAAGGTCAATTCAGTGAAGCCAACACTGACGTGGTTCAAATTAACATCTATTAAAAGTCCTCTTTTTCCTTTCTTGAGCAATGATAAATTCTTAAATGTCTCCTATTTAAAAACATGTAACAGTCAATTTCTTTGGGATAACAAGCAGGCAAAATTAAACTTTCTTTTATTCTTATTTAAGAACATAAAAGTAACATGTTAAGTTTTCTGTGGCTCTGATGTGAATAACATACACATTTCTTTTCTGTGCAGATAGGTGACCCTTAATGTTTTAATTAAATAGACTTTCATGATAATGCGAAAAAAATACCAATAACAATGTGTGTCTTTGGAATAACAATGCTGTCTTTCATGAAACAGGAACAAACAAATTCATTGGTTATCAGTCTAAAAATGTACAAATGTTTGTCACTTATCACTTGAAAGTAATTAAACGTACTTTCATAATAATCCTCTGTACAATTTTTTTAGCTGAAAGTCAGTTCACAAGATATCAAGAGAATTTCAAAATATGAAAAGATCTAAATTTTCCATCCGACAAAGTGTACAACATATTTTCCCGCTTGAAATATGTTTACATTTTAAAAAAAAGTTTGAGTAACAAAGTAACTGCTAAGATGGATATAACGATACAAAATCTTTAAATAATGATGTAAATTTAAGAAAAGACACAGGATTTAGGGTCCTTATAGTAACGACATTGTGTCTTCGTCCTCATTCGCCGAATTAGTCCCCCTTGAAATATAAGACTTGATTAAGCATACACTAGATTTGAAACCTGACCCTGAAAAATATAGCATTCTATTTGTGAAAATTACAATTCATGAATTTGTAATTCAATTATTTCTTAATTTGCATGCTAAAAAGCTGCAACTTTTGAGAATAATTCATAAGCGTTTTCCTGGGATCTATTCATGTAAAATATCAGTGAGTGATCCAACACTAGTGATAACATGTATGGTTACAATAAAGGATATTATTGTATAAGTATGATGTTTAAATATCTTGTGAATAAAATATAATCACATTTTAATCAGGTCGAAATTATATGTTTGAGCTAATTATGTTATTGCTCTTAACATAAAATCATTCACAATATTTCCCCCCTTTCATGTGAAGCCTCTGTAATGAAAATGGCCACTTTTACATAATACCCTGTAACCATTCCTATGTAGTTAACAAATTAATATGGGTTCGATGATACCCATTAATTGTCACCGTCGAAAATGGTAGTCCATTTTTATCATGCAAGACTCTGCCTTATACTTACGACCTTGTACCCAACTTTTCAGAGGCTTAATTAACAGGCTCTGTATATTGTCACAGTTGCAACTGATGATCGGGCGTTTGATACATACAATTCAGCATGTTTATAATAACCATGCGATTGAAACGAAGATTTGTGTTGTTTTGGTAAAGATTTGTATATCAAATTGACAGATTTGACAAATCCACGTTGAAAAATGATCAGTAGGGCTAACGAGGTGACTGCTGTGACGTGAGCAAGACAGAAACGCTTCAGTGACCACCAGACCCTTTTGAAAATCTGATCACTGACGATAATCAGGAGGTGTGTTAAAAAACCCGTAGCATAGTGAGTGAGTGTGTTTATTTCTGTATGGAGGCCACCGGCCCATTATACATTTCATATATAGCAAGATGATATTGACATGGAGCGCCACATGTAATGAAGACTTGAATATTCAATACACAATGATGAGATAACAAATTTTATCACATCTTAATCTAGTGAGGTCTTTAGAAAATTATTCCGTTTCTTCATTCCTAAGAATACATATTTGGCTAAACATTTAATAATATCCTCATTATTTGAAGTTAACAGCTGTAAGAATTTTACATATGAAGGGTATTCTATATAATATGCTGGTAGAATAGATTTCCTCAAACTGTGATAAAAAGGACAAGTAATACAAAAGTGATATTCAGATTCTACACAAGTAGTAATACAAAATGGACATAACCGCTCATGCCGTGGTAAATTATACTTACGACCTTGTTCAAGTAAAAGACAATGGTTCGAACAACGGAATCTACATAAGGCAAAACGATACGTTTTGCACTGTTATCACTGACAAATAAATGCAAATGAGAGAGAATCTTTAAGGTGAGTATAAAGCTCCAATTTGTGATAACTACGAATGTTTTCTAACCGATCCTGGTGATCTATGGAAATACATCTTTCTTTGAACGACGAAATAAAGGATTTAATACAACCAACATCCTGATTAATCCACGTGTATCCAAACCATATTTAAATAGTAAATTTTTAACCTTAAAAGCCCAACAATTACGTCCACTTTCAGCAAGAGAGTGTTGGTAATGGTAACATTTTTGTAGAATTACGTTATCTTTTTGGTATACATCCTTGTCCAGAATTGAATGATCTTAACAAACTGATTGACCCGTAGTGAATGGCGTCCAAGCTCACCTCTAGCGGCGATATTAGGAATCGATCGACAAAGATGTAGGATAAGCTTAAAAAAATTATCGTGGACCCTTGAAATACAAGGAGAGGGATGAAATCCCCAAATTCCGGTAACATACATAAGAATAGGTAGGATCTTTACGTCAAAAATGTGCAACAGAACATTATAAGGAAGATTAACAAAATTGTGCAAACCAGATCTAACAATACGAATAACCTTTAGGGCCCGTTGAGCTAACGTCTGCTGAGTTACGGAGAAATGAACACCTGCATATTTATATGATGACACTACCTCTAACTTTAAACCGTTATAGTAGAATTTCTCATACTTCCTTAGTCGCCCTGCTTTCCTGAACACCATAACTTTAGTCTTATCAACGTTTACTTGAAGCTGCCATTTATTACAATAAATATTAAGCTTATCCAATCTTTTTTGAAAGCCAATAACTGAACTTTTAATAAGCACAATGTCGTCTGCAAATAACAACATGAAAATACGTAGAACACCGATTTCAACACACCTGTCACTAGTCTCTCCTAAAAATTCAATGATGTCATTTACATAGAGAGAAAACAAAAATGGTGACAATTGGCAACCCTGTCTGACGCCGAAGAGACAATCAAATACATTTGTAAGACCATCGTTTAGAAGTACAGAGGACTTAACTGAACAATACATGTTCTTTACCAATCTAAAAGTTCTGCCTTTAATGTTCGCAAGCCATAGTTTATACAGTAAACCACCCGTAGCATAGTTGTTTACCGGCTGGTTTAATAAATTTGAAATCGAGTCAATGCAAAATTGCACTCCCTTTTAATGATTCCAGAAAGTAACCAAGGGGCTTTTCAGTCGACCTTTGAAATGTGTAAATGTATTTCTAATCAACTCAGCACCATTTTTATTTGTCACTGAAAATACCATTTTAAAGATTCATATTGTTAAATTAAGTTACCTGTCTTTATAAGTAAAGTACATTTCCTATCTTTATGTCAAAAAATAGTTAAAACATTATATATGAACTTCATTCAGATAAATGCATGTATAATAGACGATCATGCTCGGCTCTGGCTAGCTACCCTTCGCCGTGATATAGCGAAATTGTATAGAAATCATAACCCAAATACCCTCCTACATAGATGACAGTTTAAAAAAAATTCTTAAAATAATTTAGCAATCATATTTACCTGAAAAAATTGAAGTTTTCAATTACAAAGAGATAGAATAGCAGGAAGCATTGTTTGAAACTTTGTCATCGATGATCAAACTCATAAGACGTCAGCCTATCGGTACGCGAGTACAGCTGTCTCGGGGCGGTTCTATCAATTTCATTGATACAGTATGTAATAATCAGGTCTGCTTATGTAGAATAAAGTTACATTTAGATTACATATAATCAAAGTTAACTGCATTCTCTTACTTTCTTAACCTATCTTTATATTTTTGGGAGAGTTATATATTCATTAAATACATTGTTGTCAAAACACTTGCTCAGTGTTTCTTACTTTCTTAATCTATCTGTAAGCTAATGCTCTATTGCAGGCATTCTTCTAAACTAATTGAAACAGTTCACTTGTGTGCAGGTAAGCGTGTCGCTGTCACAACAATCACTATACTATAGGTTTAACAGTTATTCGTTTGCCGTGATGAATCATTTATTGTGTGTTTTTCTATCTTTTACAAACTGGATTGTTATAAATATCCTCAGGCATATTGGAAATGGGTTATGCTTCACATTTCTGTGCAATATAAACTAATTAGGTTTTGTATTTAAATTTAAGTCGAAACGTTGAACAAAAGGCTTCATAAAAAGTTCCCTTCAAAGTATTAGGTATCGGTAAGCCTTTCTATCTAGACAAAGTGTCACCAGATATGTGCATCACAGCCACCGTAGACGTGCTCAATCTCTCGTAAAACATTTAAATTCTGGACTGGGACTTATGAAATTAGCTCACCGCGCTCTTGCCTTCGCTTTATATACATTAGTTGACATGCAGACAGTATTCTTTCTTGTAACTGCCATGGCCGTAATTCATAGGATGCTCGTTCAACTTTGGGTTTTGAAATTAAGGATACTGAAGGCAGTGACAATTGTTACCTGATTCAAGGTCTGATGGGAATATTTATTCTCATTGGGTGCGAACTAGTACACTATACGAGATACATGTATTCCAGGTTCACGTTTCTTTATTATTTAAAGACACTTGTATAATGAAATATTGCACTCAGCATTTGAATGTTGTTGTAATACAGCATTACCAATGTTGGTTAAACACATGTATTAAAAAGTTTCTGCATATTGAATAAAATAACAATTTGTTTTTGTCATCTGTTAATTAATTTAAGATTAACATCACGTTTATTTGGGTTCATTTTCTTGTTTTTAATGTAATCGAAAACGTCCATATAAATGTTAAGAAGTCGAAATTCAGCGTCCTAATCACATGTACACTAGTTAAATAGCCTACTTAGCAATTTCAAGCAATATTGTTAGTTGTATCTGCTATAAATAAATTTCAGAAATTACGTTTGAGACATTGGCTCGCGCCATTGTCCGGTTTTCGATCACAAATCTCGACTATTTTACTGTTTTTTGATACTATGCTAACTGGTAGGCACTGAGATGTTAATTTTCGGAAACAGTCGATGAAATAACACCATTTATGAAGTTTACCATATTTTACCCCAACAACATAATCTGTGCCACTTTAAAAAAACTAACTTTGAGCCATGTGAATGAACCTAGTCGTGAAGAATTAGCTTATTTAAAATAAAAAGGATACAGTTTTGACTGGAGAAAAAAAACCCTCACAAACAATACAAAATGTTCTTGACAACAATATAAACCACAAGTAATGTATTTAACAATTAACAACGTTCTTTGATTTCAATCGGAAAATGACTCATTAGAATTCACAGTTAGCAAGTCGAGCCGCTGCTTTGCTTAACAGGTTGACATGTTCATAGGGTGGTATGCTAAAAGTACATTGCATCAATGCTAAGAAATTCCTAATTAAAATTCTCTGTCAGCCGTCTTGTCATCGCCAAAGTTTCAGTTATAAAAAAATCCTGATACTTTATCAATGCGATGTCGGCCATAGCTTGGAAAAGTCCCAGCCTAACATAACTATTTTAAAATGATGCTCTATTTAGAGGTTGAGCACCGAATGCATCTACTATACGGTGTCATGCGCAATTCATTGCGAGGTTTGGACAGTGGCAACATCGCGAGCGCTCTTAGTCGCCCTCCTGATCTTCTGCAACAAGAAACAAAATTTCTATGATGACTATCATTATCTTCATTGATTAAAAATTATGCTTATATTAACCCGATTTCGTCGTCTTCCATACATTTTATGTAGGTGACATTACAAATGGGTTAATACTTCATCTACAAAACAACTTTAAAATGAATCGCCAATCAAAGAATGTCTTGGAGTTTGTATACCAAGAATCTACACAAATGTATTCCAGATTAATTTTCAGATTACCCCAGTTAAACATAACTATCTAAAACTTGGTATTTAAGAGAAACATGCAATGATATATCTATCTTTGTCGATCTGTTAGGCCACTATATTAGAGAAACTCTCCCTACCGAGTACACGACAATGGAAAGGTTTCGACGTGATAGGCACACAAGCATTAAGGGATTATGTTGACTTACTTTTAAACTTAAGCTTTTGACATGCAGAAATCAAACGAACTGTCTTCTTGCAATAAGCACAAACGAAATCAAAGTCACCGGAAGCCTTCGGCTAAGACTGAAAATGTGACTTCTTGTCAGAAAAAATAGAACTGTATTATCACCGAATAGAGAAAAGAGAACAAGTTCTATGGATTACAACTACTTTATTGCAGGATTACGACGTTTCGGTGTAGCACTAACACCGTTATCAAGCAAGTGATATTGGACAGGATTTGAGAGGGACAAGTTTGTACAATTGAGTAGGTCGATGTCTTATCACCATTAGAACCTGCATATCCAGAAGTCTTACCCAGGAAAACCGTTATTGGCGGGAAACCTTTTTTTGCGATTGGGGATTGTCAAAATCGTCTTTCGGTCGACACAGGACATGGACATGCAGAATAGGCAGTACATACTTCGTTGATCCGATTTGTTGTAATCGATAGGGCAATCATCCATGCATTAGTATATATGATTACATTATATGACACATTTTTAATGGATTGTCGTGTAATGACCTAGGGCCCTGTTCAATGTAAGGCCATTTACAACTTTCTAGAATTTAATTATTTTGCCGTTTCCATGGTATACATTATTTTTGGGGGTTAGTTCCATACAATGCGTACAATGGGGACACGTTTTCTCAGGAACTATTACATCCAGATGAGTCTAGATGGTTGTGGGTACCTCCGATAAAACTCGTGATCGAGTTTGAAAGGCAAATCCGAGAGAGTGAAAATTTGTCGTGGGAACACCTAGTGATGCCTATGATCGAGTTCAAAAGCTGCTTCTGAAATATTATTTTTGCGGAGTTATGGCCCTTGAATGCTCCAATGGCATCAAGTTTTCTCTGACAGTATTACATCTTACGATGTTCTTGATCCAGTTCCTAAGCTGATTCCAAAATATCATTTTTGATGGAGTTATGGCTCTTGTAGCTCTGAATGAATTTGATGAGTAGGCAGGTCTGATGCTCCAATGAAGCCTAGTTATTTGTACATACTTGTACATTTATTGAAGTAGAATTCACTTATGGTTAGTTTTAAGCTTTTTTAGCTAATAACTCTTTGGGGATAAGAGATTGAGAGGGTATTTAGGCCAAGCTCACTTTTTTCTTGTTATTTCTAATTTTCTTAATTAAATTTTTTACTCAATTTCTCTAATTTTTCTCAAATTCTTTAACATTTCACGTTTCTTCAATTCCAAATGATCAGAATTATCCTTTTAACCATTTCCAAAACTTTAGGGCCAAAAACTTCCCCATCAATTAATGATAAAAAACAATTCTCACAATTTGAAATTCCCTCGTTGCAGGTTTTGCCTCAAATGTTTGAAATTCAGAAATTTACCCTATTAAATATGACAAACATCTTAACATAATTATTACAATTGAAATAAATAATAAACAAAGAGTTTAAGGTGACAATATAAGCTAGTGTAAATAAATAATACAATATCAAATCAGTTAAAATGTTGAGCTAGCTAAATATATATTCCTGAAAATCCTTCATTTACACATCAGTCGAATAGTTACCTAACCCAAAGATCTATGAAGATGAGAGGAAGAAGATACTTTCAGCTACAGATGCCACACCTCAAGCCGTTGCCAGCAATCTACAACTCTATGAGAGCATCAAATCCAGTCTGTACAGAGAGCGTGCCAAGAAAGTGCCACAGACCCCTAAGTCAGCAGCCAGTATTCAACTTGAAGGCGAATGGAGACAGACACACACTGGCGAGGACTTCCTCTTGATCGACGACGTCCAAGAAGACAGTAGAATCCTCGTCTTTGCCACCTCTGACAATCTGAAGAGACTCTGTTATAGTTACACTGTGTCAATGGATGGAACTTTCAAGATATGCCCCAAGATCTTCTACCAACTCTACATAGTACATTCTCACACTGACACAGGATCGTTTCCAGAGATGTACTGTTTGCTACCCGACAAGAAGAGTGCAACTTACCACCGGCTATTGAGTTTGCTGATCTCTAAAGCACAGTCTCTAGGTCTTACATTCAACCCTACCACACTCATCGTTGACTTCGAACTGGCTGTTCACAACGCAGTGAGATCTGTCCTGCCTTACACTTCTCTTAGAGGATGCCTATTTCACTTTGGACAAGCTCTGTGGAGGAAGTTACATGAACTTGGACTTTCAAGTGCCTACCGAGACAACTCATCAGATATCTGTCGATGGTTCAAGATGTTCATTGGACTCGCCTTTCTGCCAGTGTCTCAAGTCTCAGTTGGTTATGAGCTTGTCGCATCCTTCACACCAGTCCTTTCTCAGTGCAGCAACTTCAACGCCTACTTCAGAGACACATGGATCACTGGACACTTCCCAACCTCTGTGTGGAATCACTTTCGCCATGACACCCCAAGGACGAACAACAACTGCGAGGGTTACAACAGCCGACTGTCCACATCTGAACCTCTACGAACTCATCCTTCTGTTCAAAGATGAACATTCCAACCTGGCTGCCTACATTCTCCAGCTCGAGGGAGGACACCAGCCTACCAAGCGTCGAAGGATCACACATGTGAACACACAACTGTACAAGCTTGGACTAGAGTACATGACTTGTGGGAGAGACATGGCCAGCTACCTGTTCACCTGTGGATCCATGCTTTCATGTAAATGAACTGTGTCAACTGAACTGAAAAATCCTGTGTATAATCTGAGACTTAACAAAAGATGCCATGTAAATAAAAGATGCTGCCTAATTTTCTTACTTTTTGTTATCTTTTTTTCCATAAGTAGTCTTATCAATGGTTAATCACTTGACACCTCTTAACAAGGTAATCACACCTGCTAATTAAGGCAATCAAACTTATGTGGGCCACTATGGTTCAGCTTAAATGTCCGAGGCCCCCTCTGGGACAGCTCGTTAAGAGGGTGTGAAAACACCCGGCCCACTATGGGATGGGCCACAGTGGCACTAAATCCCCAGGTATTCATGAGAGTTATGTAGTTTTCATTATTAAAGTAGGTTACATAATCAAAACAAAGTTTGTCTTAAATGGCAAGCTTCTCTACCAGACGTTAATCATAACTGAAATAGTACTTTATGAGTTACAGAGCTGATTTAAAGGATGTCAAACAACCCGAGTTTCAGTTGAAGGTTCTGCATAGTTAATGACATCGTATTCTGTTGTTTCTACTTGTGACTCGCTAGCAATTCGGTATCTTCATGCCAGTCGTATGAGGCGACTAAAATAGGACGGTCTATTTGCCATGGACTGCGACCTGTGTTTTTAGAGGGATTCTGGTGCTTGAGGTTGGTGTATGCCTGTGGATGTGCCCTCCAACACATCACTTTTACCCTAACTTCTTCAAAACAGGTGGTCACATGGGCCCGGTCTGATCAGTCAGCTGGTCATACCAAGCCCTTGGTGTTATTTTCTTAAAATTTTACCTATTCTTCCAATTTTGTTTGAACACTTCTCAATCAATCTTTTTCCTCTTTCTCAAACCTATTCTTTTTCAATCTCCAACTATTTCTTTTCAAATACAAATTTCAACAAAATTTTTCTTTACTACACCAAATAGGCGGTGGCCAATTGGTCACTCCAGTAGAGCATTGGCAACGCTTGTATTGCAGTGTGCCAGTACTGTAGCCCTTGTGTTGATCTGGTGGAGGTCTACAGACATTCAGCATCACCTTGTTGGACTCCGTGGTAGGTGGGGAGAGGCAGTGGCGAGACACCTAAAACCTGGGGTGGCTGTCAAAGTCGCCCCTCACTGTTCTCTCAACACCTGCAAGGGCATTGTTCGTGACTGTCTGACTGTCTGATATGTTCGAGAATGAGCTTTTGGCAGAGCTCAAATCACAAGGCGTAACACATGTGAAGAGATTCACATTCAAGGATAAGGAAAATACAAGGAGTGATTCACAGTAAAATTCCCCTTAAAACAAAACTGCAAGCTGTAGCTGTACAGCTTAGCTTATTCAAAACTCTTACATTATGTTCAATATATATTCCACCTTCAGATAACCTTAGACTAAAAGATCTTCACGATCTTGTTCACCAACTCCCCAAACCATTTGTTATTCTTGGTGACGTTAATAGCAATACTCCCTTGTGGGGAAGTAATTCTACCAATGACAAGGGCAAAAAGATAGATTTTCATGGCAATAAGGGTCTTTCATTATTTAATGATGGGACCAATACGTATTTACATCTTGCTTCAGGAACATATTCTGCAATTGACTTATCTATAACTGACTTTATTTTGTCAGTGCATGAGTATATGTGTGGGAGTGATCACTTTCCAATAGTATTGGAAACTGTCCTATCTTCTCCTGAAGAACACAATCCTCATTGGAAGTAAAGTAAAGCAGATTGGGAAAAATGTTCATCCCTTTGCATGGAAAATGTAAAATATGAATCATTATGACAATCTGAAGACCCCATCCAAACGTTTTCAGATAAACTTGTGGAAACTGCTGAGAAAACTATTCCTAATTCCACCTCAAACTCACTATTGTTAAGCCATGGTTTAATCATGAATGCATGCAAGATATTCAAAAGGCTGAACGCAGGTTCAACAAATATCCAACCCCAGGCAATCTTGATGGCTGTCGCAAAGCTCGGGCTAAGGCTTGCTTCACTGTAAATCAGGAAAAGCGTAAATCTTGGTGAGTCAGTAAAATTAATTCCCGAACGCCTATGAGCAAAGTCTGAAATATGATAAGTAAAATTAAAGGGAAATTCTCCAAATCATCAATAAAACATCTTAAGGTCAAAGGTGACCTTCTGGCATCTAAAACTGATATTGCCAATTTGTTGGCTGAAACAATCTCTAAAAATTCATCATCAGTAAATTATGTACCTGAATTCCAAAAATATCAAAAGGTACAGGAAAAACAACCACTTAATTGTAATTCATATATTGGAGAAAATCATAATGAACACTTCTCCCTTTCAGAACTTAAAACATCACTTTTTAAAGCGCATGATACAGCAAATGATATCCATTATCAACTTTTAAAACATCTTCCAGATCCTTGCCTCCAAATTTTACTCGATGTATAAACTAATATATGGGAATCTGGTGATTTTCCACCTTGTTGGCATAATGCCACCATAGTTCCCATTCCTAAACCCGGGAAGGATAACACAGATCCTTCAAACTACCGCCCAATAGCCTTAACAAGTTGTGTAATTAAAACTATGGAACGGATGATCAATGATCGTCTGGTTTGGTACTTGAAAACCAACAAATTACTTACAGATATCCAATGTGACTTCCATAAACAATGTAGTACTACTGATCATCTGGTTTGTTTAGAATCTTTTACTAGAGATGCATTTATCAACAAACAACATCCCGTGTCGATCTTTTTTGATTTAGAAAAAGCATAGGACACGACTTGGAAGCATGGCATCTTAAAGGATCTATTTGAATTTGGTATGCGAGGTCGTATGCCAGAATTTATATCCAACTTTTTACATGATCACAAATTTAAAGTCCGAGTGGGTTCTACCATATCAGATTTCTTTAATCAGGAAATGGGTGTTCCACAAGGAAGCATTTTATCTGTCACATTATTTAGCATTAAAATAAATAGTTTGGCCAAATCTTTAAATGATCATACTGATGGTTCTCTTTTTGTTGACGACTTTGGAGTCGCTTGCAGAGGCAAAAATATGCCATCAATTGAGCGGCAATTGCAGCTTTGTTTAAACAAAATCATAAATGGTCGTTAGAAAACGGCTTTAAATTTTCAAAAGCTAAAACATCTCCTGTGCATTCTGCAATCTGAGCAAAATGCACAAAGATCCAGAGCTTTTTCTGGATAAGACTCCGATCAAAATCGTGACAGAGGCCAAATTTCTTGGTCTCACTTTTGACAGTAACCTCTCCTTTATCCCACATATCTAAATGTTTAAAATCTTTAGACCTTTTAAAGGTCATGTCAAATGCTAAATGGGATGGAGATGAACTCTTCTTCCTCTCTATCGATCACTTATCCGCTCAAAACTTGATTATGGATCCATTATTTATGGATCCCCGGCTCTCAAAATCAAAATCAAAATGCTAGATACAATCCCCCACCAGTGTCTCAGGCTTTGTCTTGGGGCCTTCAGAACATCTCCTGTTGAAAGTCCTTACGTCGAGGCTGATGAGCCATCTCTTGGAGATTGGTGAATCAAGTTAGCACTTCAATATATAAATAAACTCAAATCCAATCCTTCAAATTCAGCTTATAACCACGTATTTCATCCTGAATACCAGCAGTTGTATACTTCAAAACCCTCTCGGTGTTTGTATTCAAAAACATGTCGAAGATTCGGATATCAACCCCACAACTATAGCAGAAGACGGTTTGCTGGTCACTCAACCATGGCAATTGGTCAAGCCCTGTGTTATCTCAGCTTAACCACTCATAATAATCTGAAACCAATCAGCTAATACAGGCTTTCAATGAACTCCGTGATTTTTATTCTGATTACAAACCAGTTTATACTGATGGTTATAAGGATGGTGAGACCGTTGCAGCTGCAATAACAACTGTAACACCTTCAACAACTTATGCTTCAAGGCTGCATGATGGCAGCATATTCAGCATATAAAAAATCCTACTGCTAATAATAACATTCTTTTTTCTGACTCTCTACCATTACTTCAGGCTATCAAAAACTGCAAAAGTGATCACCCCATATTAAGGATATTTTCACCATTCACAATACATTGAGAAATGCGACGTCGTCATTTGCTGGCTTCCCAGCCATATGGGAATAAGAGGCAACAATAAAGCTGATCCAGCAGCTAAGTCAGCTCTAACTTCAAACATATCTCACAAACTGAAGTTCCATATACAGATTCCAAACCTTGTATCAAACCTCGCATAAAACAGCGTTTGCGATCCCAATGAAACCAACAACATCACATAAACTTCATATAATACAACCTCATTTAGTATATAAATCTCTATCTTCTTTTACCCGTCAGGAAGCGTGTGTCTTGCGACGATGTCGCATTGGACACACCTTTCTCACCCATTCATATCTTTTAAAAGGGAAGACCCCCGTGTGTATTCCTGTCAGTGTCCCCTCACAGTCACAGGGTGGATATACCCTGAATCCGTTTGCCGGTTCCCTTGACGGATCGTCCGGATCCTATCAAAAATGGTATACTGGGATCGGGCGACTGATACCTTAACGGATCCTAGATCCGGACGGACACCACCGGATTCTCTACCGGATCCTAAGTAGATAAGAATACTAGGATCCGGAGACGGATACCATACCGGATCCTCTCCTTATAGCGATGTAGGAATGTAGTTTAGAAATATGAAGTTTTTGTAAGTTAAGTAAGCTTTTGTCAAAACGTTGTCTGAAGCAACCACTACACAATACATCTTTGACAACTTTAACATATTGTTTACATGATATTGTCATATAAAGGCCATTTGCATTTATTAAGAAAAAGAACTATTGAGTTCTAAACTCTTAAAACGTGTCTTTCACAGGGTGGATATACCCTGAATCCGTTAGCCGGATCCCTTGCGGATCCTCCGGATCCTCGCAACAATGGTATACTGGGATCCGTTGCCGGATCCCTCACCGGATCCGGGATCCGGCCGGACACCGCCGGATCCCTTGCCGGATCCCCAGTAGATTAGAATACGGGGATCCGGAGCCGGATCCCTCACCGGATCCTAGATCCGGACGGACACCACCGGATTCCCTAACGGATCCTAAGTAGATAAGAATACTAGGATCCGGAGACGGATACCATACCGGATCCTCTCCTTATAGCGATGTAGGAATGTAGTTGAGAAATATGAAGTTTTTGTAAGTTAAGTAAGCTTTTGTCAAAACGTTGTCTGAAGCAACCACACAATGCATCTTTGACAACTTTAACATATTGTTTACATGATATTGTCATACAAAGGCCATTTGCATTTATAAAGAAAAGAACTGTTGAGTTCTACACTCTTAAAACATGTCTTTGTGAAAGTTTGTTAGCCAAAGGTGACAAAGTCAGGTTTAAATGTTTTGATGATGAGATTTAAATTGACATACAATTTTTAGAAAAAAATTTTTTAATCGGAATCAGAATTCAAGGGGTCATTTCGTATTAAAATTTATTCAAAATATTTTCAGAATTAACCAATGTAAGGTTCACTATTCAGCACCAATTGTCACACTTGAATGCACACTCATCACACCTGTTGGTCAGTACACATATCAACTTGCCTAATTACGGTATTACATTAGTGTATGTATTGTAAATGAATTCGCTTTAGGTAGTATATCATAGATCACATATAGTTTGTGCAAAACTTTATCACACAAAATAAAAATGAAAAATAAATCTATTCAATTATTACAAACGCACACACACATAAATATATAAACAATCATATATACATATAAACAAATCTGTATGCACTTGAGGGGGGTTATGGCTAAAACGGAACCGTGAAAAAACGGCACCTAACTGCTTTGGCGAAAACGGAACCAAATTGGCGAAAACGGCACCGTTTTTTACTGGCGAAAACGGAACCATAGAAGGCGAAAACGGACCCAAGGACAAGATGAAACGGAACCAAATTTTTTCATTTCTTTTATTCATCATAACAAATTACTTTGGGAATAATGTCGTTGATTTAACATATTCATTGATATATTTATATATTATATTACCATAATTTTAATCATTATTATATACTTTCATTGATGTTTCAGGGAAAAGTTACTACCTATGTCGTTTTAATGGGTTGAAGATGCGTGTACTGTATATTCAACGTGGCATGTTTATTCCTGTTTCATTCCACAGCAGTATGAAATAATTCGGTGCTATTTTGGGAAATAGAAATCTTAAAGACGTAGATACCAACTGTTTAGATACTTAAAAAAAGAAATAAAGAATTGAAGAATATGGATTGATTTATATTGTATAATATGTGATGAATGAATTGGTTATACAAAAATATAATGGTAAATAGTAATATCGAAATGCTTAGTAAGTAGTAAAGGATAGGTTCAATTAAAACAGGTTATTGCTATAAAAACAAGTTGTTAATCAGCGCGTGTAGACTCAAAATTAGTAGACTAGTGTGGTGTCTCATATGTGATTCGCGCAAATAACGAGATAAAACTCAACAGTTACTTTGAAATATTCATAAAACTCAACAGTTACTTTGAAATAGTATAAGCATTTGTCAATAGTCATAATATGCCACAATAGCGCCTTTTCTTACAGTGACAATCATTTTTATGCTTTCCTGGTTACCATGGGCACAATCTGCACTTGTTAATTACAGAAAACGGCTGGACAGAAATCTGTAGTGTAAGAAATAAGGAGACCTGTTCCGCCTCAGACAGTTACACAGAAGGCAAACACAGACACAGTCACCCACCAGAGGCCGGTGTCACGAAATAAAACCGCCGCCGGTATAAAATCTCCCCCCGGCGATTTTGTACCGGTACAAAACCGCCCCCCTCAGTATAAAATCGCCCCCCTCCACGAAATAAAATCTCCCCCCAGAATAGATTCGCCCCCCTCCAAATATACTTTTAAAATACTTTTTACATCTTTAATTGCATGAAAGGGGAGTTAGATATATATAATGTATTGTTTAATGCTTGATAACGAATATTATCGGAGTTATTGCAGCGATTCCAGTAAACCTAATTATATTCCCGTAAAAGGGGAGATGTGAAAAACAATCAGTTTATTGGATAACATAGATACATGTAATCATATAATTGAATTATCAATAAGACCCAAGGTGAACTTGTATTTTTGTACACTAAAAGTGGGGATTTGTAACGGATTTGGCATTTGTTGCATTTAAAATGTTTGCGGTAAACTCCCTTGCGACTGGTTGAGTGCACATCTAGCTATATTTCCACTTTATCAAGTAGTAAGCATGCATTGCAAAACGTTTAGACTTTTACAATAAACAGTTTTTATGCAGATAATTTTGTCACTTGGAACGCTGATACTGAGTGATGAAGTCTAAATTGTACTTAATAGAAAAGGGATTACATGTATAACTGGTTAAATCTGGTACTGTTTAATGTAAATGTTATGGATCCTTACTCCACACTTAATACTTAGATACATTTTATTTGCCATATCTATACTTTGATATAGATGGATTAGAGGGGTTGAATCTACTGGGTTTGATGCACATTCTTACAAGATAAACCTATCGGGCGAATCTATACTTGGTTTGATTTAATGTTAAGGGGAGCGAATCCATACTTGATTTGACATGTGAGTTTAGAGATTCTAAACTTGTGTTAGATGAACATACTTAGAGGGGGTGATTCTATACTTGGTTTGATGCACATAACATATACAGGTAAAGGGGCGATTCTATACTGGGTTTGATGCACATACTTCTATACAATAAAGGGGCGATTCTATACTGGGTTTGATGCTCATAACATATATAGTTAAAGGGGGCGATTCTGTACTGGGTTTGATGCACATAACATATACAGGTAAAGGGGGCGATTCTATACTGGGTTTGATGCACATAACATATATAGGTAAAGGGGGCGAATCTGTACTGGGTTTGATGCACATAACATATACAGGTAAAGGGGGCGATTCTATACTGGGTTTGATGCACATAACATATATAGGTAAAGGGGGCGATTCTGTACTGGGTTTGATGCACATACTTCTATACAGGTAAAGGGGGCGATTCTATACTGGGTTTGATGCACATAACATATATAGGTAAAGGGGGCGATTCTGTACTGGTTTTGATGCACATGACATATACAGGGAAAGGGGGCGATTCTATACTGGGTTTGATGCACATACTTCTATACAATAGAGGGGCGAATCTGTACTGGTTTTGATGCACTTATCAATGTACAGTTAAAGGGGGCGAATCTATTCTGGGTTTGATGCACCTACTGATAAACAATAGAGGGGGCGATTGTATTTTGGGTTTGATTCACAACACATATACAGGTAAAGGGGGCGAATCTGTACTGGGTTCGGTGCACATAACAATGTACATTTAAAGGGGGCGAATCTATACTGGGTTTGATGCACCTACTTATATACTATTAAGAATATAATTTACTCTCATATATTGAAAAATGTTTGACATCAGTATATAATTCTACCTTTAATGTGCTTGTCATCAGTATTGACAAATGACTTTTTGTTATGAAATACTTTTGTATTGGAGAGGTGAATCCATACTTGCTAAGAGACTAGATTGAGTAATATTCTTAAATACATATAGTGGGTGAATCTATACTGGGTTGGATTTAAATATTTGTATGGCGTGAATCTATTCTTGGTTTGATGAACATATTAAGAGAATCCATCTATAATGTTCAAGTAAGAGAATAGAACACAAGGCAATTGTTTACATGTTTAAGCACTTTATGAAATAATACAACAAAAGATAAATAGTCATCACAGTTCACAATTCTATTTACAATTTTACAAATCTCGACTTTAAACGGCTTGTTGTGGTTTGGGGGAAAGGGGTGACATGACCGGATTCTAGCATTAAGATCAAATGATTCCTCATTTCTTCATGGCGATATTCACAACCTGATGGTGAATGTTCTAAAGCAAGTTCAACGGCATTTGCTATAGCATAAAGTCCGCAGTCAGACCCGTTTTTCTGTAGGTCACATGAGACAAGTTCGATGTTGATGTGTCCTTGTTGATCTCGTCGGTTTCTAAAAATTTCCTTGATCTGTTTCTTCAAATGTCCGCTTACTGTCCTCTTTAGACTATCGGCATAGATGATGCCCGTGTCCATCCCTGCAACTGTCACCCAGTGATCCTTGTCGTGCAGCACTTGGACTGTGCGTTCCGTCTCCTCTGAAGGCATAAACTCCGTCTGAGAAAGTAGTGTGGTCTGGTTTGATGTTCCTGTTTCTTGGCGAATGAGGGTAGAAGCAGCATCGACCACTCGATCATTCAACCACCGTCCTGAAATTATGTCATCCTTATCAGAAAGTGTCAGGTTAAGTGCGGAAATCCATGAATCAACGGGATCAGACGGGTAGCGGCGGTAGAGGACGGAACGGAGTAGGGCACGGCATATGACGGTATGGTGACGATATCAGCGGCAGAGGATGGCAGGGTAACACCAGCAGGAGCAGCACCAGAGGATGGAACCGTGGCTGGATTGGCGGCAGAGGGCAGTTTGGTGACTGAAACGGCGGCAGAAGACGGCTTGGAGACTGGAGCGTTGGCGGGGGGCGAAACGGTGGCTGAAGCGGTGACGGAGGACAGGACGGAGGGCGGAATGGTGGCTTTAGGAGCGGCAGAGGTCGAAACGGTGTCTGCAGCGACAACATCGGATGGAACAGAGGACGGCACACCATCATGCCACTGCTTGAGGCTTGAAGCGTTGTATTTTCTCTTCAGTATCTTCTCTCCGTTTCTCAATCGGTACACTCCCTTCCCCAAGATTTCATGGATGGTGTACGGTCCGAAGTAACGTGGTGCTAGCTTGTCACCCATCCTCGTCTCTCTCCTACGATTGATGATTGTCACTCTGTCATCGACCTGCAGTAGAAAGGAACACATGAGATGCTAGTACTTGTACTGGACACCATTGTTCATTATAACTTGGAAATACACATTACACATTTGGCCTTATGCTTTTAATGCTTTTATCAAACTTAATTTCGACAGTTTCGTTTTCTTGCCTGTATTAATTATAGATTACCAATTACACCAATTTGAAACTTATAAATTGATAGTATAAAATGACAATGAAGTAAACGCCGAAGATTCAATAAAGGATGCAAGTAGTAACCTGGTAAACAGGGGATGAATGCTTCAGGCCGTATCGCTGTTTCTGTCTCGCCTGTGCCTTCTCTATATTGTTCCTGGCTACCGATCGGGTGGCAGGAACAGCGTCTGACAGCTCCTTCATCCGAGCAGCAACCGCCTCTAGGGATGGTTCCCAGGTGGACTCCGTGGACTCGGTGCTTGAATAAGATAGGTCGATCGGCAGGCGGGCCTTCTGGCCATACAGGAGCTCGAAGGGTGATATCTTCGTTGATCCCTGGACGTTGGTTCGGTAAGCTAAGGCAACGGGCTGGAGGTAGTCGTCCCAGTTGTTGCTGTCCTTATTCACCATCTTCATCAGCTGCGTTATCATCGTCTGGTTGAATCTCTCCGTGAGACCGTTAGTCTGGGGATGGTAGGGTGATGTCATGGCCTGGTCGGTCGCAAGGACATTGCACAACTCTCTGACAAGAGAGTTACAAAATTCCCCCCCCTGGTCATGTAGAAGGACCTGGCAGGCTCCAAACCTGTACAAAGGTAACAGAGAGAAGTGAATAAATGTGCTGGGCGTTTGCTTGATTTTGTCGAACTGAAATAGCTTTAGACATTTTATTTGTATTTAGTAGGTTTCGATGGAGAAATATGTACAACATTATTGTAAGGGACGAGAACTCAAATAACTTCGGAAATCTAAAATTAACTCGGCTCCTACTACTTTCAATTACTTCCACTGAAAATCCTTGAACAGAAGATAGAGACTATATTGTGCTCACGATCTATAAGTTGATGTTGTTAAATGTTGTATTTTTTATTCAGTTTACTTAGTTTAGAATTAAACGTTAATATATCTATGAAACATGCAGGAGAAAATGTTGTGTGCTGTTTTTATCAACGCTTTTAACAATATAAAATATATATATACAATTGCTATTTTTGACAAGTGATTACTCGACAGGTATTAACTATCTACAAACCTGTATACAAGTGTCATCAGGAAACGATGCACACTTGAAGCTGTCTTGTCCGGTAAGGCACCCACTTCCACCCATCTTGTTAAGTACTCAGTCGCTACGATGATATACTTCTGTCCGGAAGATGTTTCCTTTAGAGGGCCGATCAGGTCTACACCCCAGCGGTGGAAAAGATTCCTCACAGGCACCGGATGCAGACTGGAAACTTGAGGCTTGTTGTTGGGATTGGCTCTCTGACAACTCGAACAGATCTTGCAGTACTGGCGTATGTCAGCAGCCATGCTTTTCCACCAGAAACGCTCCGACACCTTCGCAATGGTCGCGTTCGTGCCAAAGTGGCAACCGCCGACGACGTTTGCGTGCAACTCCTCGATGATCTTCATCTTCTCATCCTTCCCGACGACTCTCTGCTTCTTCCCTTGGTGGCCAAGGTGATAGAGAACTCTATCAACCACGGTGTAGGAAGCAGCCTTCTCTCGCAGACGCCTTTTCATGTCCTTGCCGTAGTCTTCAGGGTACTTTCCGGAAACTAGATATTCCATCAACGCAGCTATTTCAACAGACTCCATGGTGAATTTAGGATAAGCTGAGAATTCGTGTATAATGCGTATGACTTCAGACACTAAGGAATGATGCTTCAGTAATCTGAATCAGCTGTATATATAGTGGTTATAGTGATATATGTCATGCAGGATCTACTGCATGCGCCCCTCCCGATCCTGAGCCCACTTGGGTCCAAGTGTCACATAGACACGGACAGGTCAATCATTCAATACATATGCTTTAAACTCATTAATGCCATTGACTTCGCAGTAGAAATCAAAATGCCGTTGGATGCGACAGACCTGTCAATGATATCCCCGCGTGCCCAAGTGGTCACGACTCGTTGATTAAGTAAACCCATTCCAAATTAAAACATTTTAAAATTTAAAATCGAGTGTGATATCAGCTCTGTTGGAAGCGCTTAAAAATCCCCGAAGAAAGTAAGAATCTAGGAAAAAGGTCACAGGAAAAAAAAGTCTTGGAAAATAAATCAAAGGAAAAAATGTCACAAATTGTATTATTTGAATTGTCCAGGTTTGAAAGCAGTGCTTAGACCTGAACAAATGTTAATCAGTAGTGCTAAGACAAGTGAACGATGTTATTGTTTAAAGTAAAATGTTATGAAAAACATGTTCTTGTTTTTATTGATGGATAATAAAAAGTTGTGACTTTTTTTCCTATGCAAATTTGTGACTTTTTCCGTGATACTGCGAAAACTTAGAAATGATTAACACATTGTCAATCAAGCGTAATTGATTTATAATGGGTTAAGTCCTTAACCTATAGCTAGAACGGATATAAGGCGCCAGGTTGTCTCAGCTAAGTAGCTGTAAAAAAAACATCCTGTCAGAGGGTATCTCACCAAGAACCATAATAACGAATACTCAACCTGAGGGACAATAGTGACTTCCTCTTAATAAAATATATATTGATATACATGTATTATATTAGATTAACACTTCTTGCTACGCTGTCCCTTAATAGGGCAAAGGCAAGAACTAACATCTCACAAGAACTGTTAGATATATCAAATCTAATAAAGAGATAATATAACCTAACAAACCACAAGAACTGTTAGAAATAATCCAAAGGCTGGCAAAACCACAAGAACTGACAGCCTAAAAAATATTTTATGTTTTCTTTATTAACTACTAAATCTCTTGCTACCCAATCAATCAATCACTAATTGACTCCACCCATTACGGGGGGAGTTATCTAATTATATTTACAGAACTTCACCCGTCACGGGGAGAGTTCACAAGCAATCAAAGGCTCGAGGACAGGAGAAACGAACCCACGGGGGGATCTCCTCTCTTCCCCCCCCCCCCCCCCCCCCCCCCCCCCACAGGAGTGAGGGGGAATGGTAACATCAAGGAGAAAAATAGCACATTGCGAAGATAACAACGTTCTAACAACGGGACAATAGAACATCAACAAAAAAGATGAGTATTAATTCAACAATTTATATGCTATGAAACTTACCAAAACCCTTACTATAAAACTATAATATTATAATAATACATTAACTCAACAATAATAATATTAAATATTCTCTACACTTAAAAACTTTTTACTTAAATATACTACCTCTTACCAAATAAATTATTCACTTTTTATCCATTTATCATCTACTTTAAAAACATTACTCTACTAAATTTACCCTTTATAAAACATCTCTAAATTCATTTAAACCATCCTATATATTTTATTACAAACCAATTGTTCCCATACGCTTAAAAATGTCTTTGTATCTGTTGCAGGTACGACACCATATCACAAAGTGAGACCATAAACAATAACTACCCTTATATCCCTTATCAATTTATATATTTATTTTATATTCTTTATTATTCTTTTATTTATTATACTTATATTATATCTCTACTTTATTCCCTTATTATCCAAATTCAAAATTATTTATTTACCCTCTGGCATCCATTCCAAATTTTTATCATTTCGGAATTTCCCCTAAATACCATTTTTTTGGGTAACCCATAACTTATTCCAAATCTTATTCCTTATATTGGGCTATAACTAAGTATGGGCCCCAACGTCGGCGACATCACCTAAAGGTGGAAGCAGACGCTTAAACCCCAACCCAACAACAACAACATGTATGAGGTAATATGGTGTCTCATAGTCCTTATGGGTCGGGTGCTATCTTTTTATATGCAATGTTTAATATCATGTGAAATGTTGTTTTACTATGCCATATGTAAATTGAATGTAACCTTTCACGTCACACCGAAACAAAATATTTGTTTTAAACAATATTTATTCAAATAAATGAATTGATTGATAAAGAGGCGGTGAAACGCCTATATAAATACCTCTCCAATACAAAAGTATTTCATAACAAAAAGTCATTTGTCAATACTGATGACAAGCACATTAAAGGTAGAATTATATACTGATGTCAAACATTTTTCAATATATGAGAGTAAATTATATTCTTAATAATATATCAAACCCAGAATAGATTCGCCCCTTCAACTGTACATTGTGAAGTGCATCAAACCCAGTACAGATTCGCCCCCTTTAACTGTACATTGTTAAGTGCATCAAACCCAGTACAGATTAGCCCCTCTATTGTATAGAACTATGTGCAACAAACCCAGTATAGAATGGCCCCATTTACCTGTATATGTTATGTGCATTAAACCCAGTATAGATTCGCCCCCTTTAAATGTACATTGTTATGTGCACCGAACCCAGTACAGATTCGACCCCTTTACCTGTATATGTGTTGTGAATCAAACCCAGAATAGATTCGCCCCCTGTATTGTTTACCAGTAGGTGCATCAAACCCAGTATAGAATCGCCCCCTTTACCTGTATATGTTATGTGCATCAAATCCAGTATAGATTCGCCCCCTTTACCTATATATGTTATGTGCATCAAACCCAGAATAGATTCGCCCCCTTTACCTATACGTGTTTGTGCATCAAACCCAGTATAGAATCGCCCCTCTATTGTATATGAGTATATGCATCAAACCCAGTACAGAATCGCCCCCTTTACCTATATATGTTATGTGTATCAAACCCAGTATACAATCGCCCCCTTTACCTATATATGTTATGTGCATCAAACCAAGTATAGAATCGCCCCTCTATTGTATATGTTATGTGCATCAAACCCAGTATAGAATCGCCCCCTTTACCTATATATGTTTGTGCATCAAACCCAGTATAGAATCGCCCCCTTTACCTATATATGTTATGTGCATCAAACCCAGTATAGAATCGCCCCCTTTACCTGTATATGTTATGTGCATCAAACCCAGTACAGATTCGCCCCCTTTACCTATATATGTTATGTGCATCAAACCCAGTATAGAATCGCCCCCTTTACCTGTATATGTTATGTGCATCAAACCCAGTACAGAATCGCCCCCTTTAACTATATATGTTATGAGCATCAAACCCAGTATAGAATCGCCCCTTTATTGTATAGAAGTATGTGCATCAAACCCAGTATAGAATCGCCCCTTTACCTGTATATGTTATGTGCATCAAACCCAGTATACAATCACCCCTTTACCTATATATGTTATGTACATCAAACCCAGTATAGAATCGCCCCTCTATTGTATATGTTATGTGCATCAAACCCAGTATAAAATCGCCCCCTTTACCTGTATATGTTATGTGCATCAAACCCTGAATAGATTCGCCCCTCTATTGTAAATAAGTAGGTGCAACAAATCCTGTATAGATTCGCCCCCTTTACCTATACATGTTTGTGCATCAAACCCAGTATAGAATCGCCCCTTTAACTATATATGTTATGTGCATTAAACCCAGTATAGAATCACCCCTCTATTGTATATGAGTATATTCATCAAAACCAGTACAGAATCGCCCCCTTTACCTATATATGTTATGTGCATCAAACCCAGTATAGAATCGCCCCCTTTACCTGTATATGTTATGTGCATCAAACCCAGTACAGAATCGACCCTTTTACCTATATATGTTATGTGCATCAAACCCAGTATAGAATCGCCCCCTTTACCTGTATATGTTATGTGCATCAAACCCAGTACAGATTCACCCCTTTACCTGTATATGTTATGTGCATCAAACCCAGTATACAATCGCCCCTTTTACCTGTATATGTTATGTGCATCAAACCCAGTACAGATTCGCCCCTCTATTGTATAGAAGTATGTGCATCAAACCCAGTACAGAATCGCCCCCTTTACCTGTATATGTTATGTGCATCAAACCTAGTACAGAATCGCCCCCTTTACCTATATATGTTATGTGCATCAAACCCAGGGTAGAATCGCCCCTTTAACTATATATGTTATGTGCATCAAACCCATTATAGAATCGCCCCTCTATTGTATATGAGTATATGCATCAAAACCAGTACAGAATCCCTCTATTGTATAGAAGTATGTGCATCAAACCCAGTACAGAATCGCCCCCTTTACCTATATATGTTATGTGCATCAAACCCAGTATAGAAACGCCCCCTTTACTTATATATGTTATGTGCATCAAACCCAGTATAGATTCGTCCCTCTATTGTATATGAGTATATGCATCAAACCCAGTACAGAATCGCCCCCTTTACCTGTATATGTTATGTGCATCAAACCCAGTATACAATCACCCCTTTACCTGTATATGTTATGTGCATCAAACCCAGTATAGAATAGCCCCTCTATTGTATATGTTATGTGCATCAAACCCAGTATAAAATCGCCCCCTTTACCTATATATGTTTGTGCATCAAACCCAGTATAGAATCGCCCCCTTTACCTATATATGTTATGTGCATCAAACCCAGTATAGAATCGCCCCCTTTACCTGTATATGTTATGTGCATCAAACCCAGTACAGATTCGCCCCCTTTACCTATATATGTTATGTGCATCAAACCCAGTATAGAATCGCCCCCTTTACCTGTATATGTTATGTGCATCAAACCCAGTACAGAATCGCCCCCTTTAACTATATATGTTATGAGCATCAAACCCAGTATAGAATCGCCCCTTTATTGTATAGAAGTATGTGCATCAAACCCAGTATAGAATCGCCCCTTTACCTGTATATGTTATGTGCATCAAACCCAGTATACAATCACCCCTTTACCTATATATGTTATGTACATCAAACCCAGTATAGAATCGCCCCTCTATTGTATATGTTATGTGCATCAAACCCAGTATAAAATCGCCCCCTTTACCTGTATATGTTATGTGCATCAAACCCTGAATAGATTCGCCCCTCTATTGTAAATAAGTAGGTGCAACAAATCCTGTATAGATTCGCCCCCTTTACCTATACATGTTTGTGCATCAAACCCAGTATAGAATCGCCCCTTTAACTATATATGTTATGTGCATTAAACCCAGTATAGAATCGCCCCTCTATTGTATATGAGTATATTCATCAAAACCAGTACAGAATCGCCCCCTTTACCTATATATGTTATGTGCATCAAACCCAGTATAGAATCGCCCCCTTTACCTGTATATGTTATGTGCATCAAACCCAGTACAGAATCGACCCTTTTACCTATATATGTTATGTGCATCAAACCCAGTATAGAATCGCCCCCTTTACCTGTATATGTTATGTGCATCAAACCCAGTACAGATTCACCCCTTTACCTGTATATGTTATGTGCATCAAACCCAGTATACAATCGCCCCTTTTACCTGTATATGTTATGTGCATCAAACCCAGTACAGATTCGCCCCTCTATTGTATAGAAGTATGTGCATCAAACCCAGTACAGAATCGCCCCCTTTACCTGTATATGTTATGTGCATCAAACCTAGTACAGAATCGCCCCCTTTACCTATATATGTTATGTGCATCAAACCCAGGGTAGAATCGCCCCTTTAACTATATATGTTATGTGCATCAAACCCATTATAGAATCGCCCCTCTATTGTATATGAGTATATGCATCAAAACCAGTACAGAATCCCTCTATTGTATAGAAGTATGTGCATCAAACCCAGTACAGAATCGCCCCTTTACCTATATATGTTATGTGCATCAAACCCAGTATAGAAACGCCCCCTTTACTTATATATGTTATGTGCATCAAACCCAGTATAGATTCGTCCCTCTATTGTATATGAGTATATGCATCAAACCCAGTACAGAATCGCCCCCTTTACCTGTATATGTTATGTGCATCAAACCCAGTATACAATCACCCCTTTACCTGTATATGTTATGTGCATCAAACCCAGTATAGAATAGCCCCTCTATTGTATATGTTATGTGCATCAAACCCAGTATAAAATCGCCCCTTTACCTGTATATGTTATGTGCATCAAACCCTGAATAGATTCGCCCCTCTATTGTAAATAAGTAGGTGCAACAAATCCTGTATAGATTCGCCCCCTTTACCTATACATGTTTGTGCATCAAACCCAGTATAGAATCGCCCCTCTATTGTATATGAGTATATGCATCAAACCCAGTACAGAATCGCCCCCTTTACCTGTATATGTTATGTGCATCAAACCCAGTATACAATCGCCCCCTTTACCTATATACGTTATGTGCATCAAACCAAGTATAGAATCGCCCCTCTATTGTATATGTTATGTGCATCAAACCCAGTATAGAATCGCCCCCTTTACCTATATATGTTATGTGCATCAAACCCAGAATAGATTCGCCCCCTTTACCTATATATGTTTGTGCATCAAACCCAGTATAGAATCGCCCACTTTACCTGTATATGTTATGTGCATCAAACCCAGTATAGAATCGCCCCCTCTATTGTATGAGTATATGAAGAAGAAGAAGAATAATAATATTTTATTGATGTGTCACATGCTGAACATATATATCACAATATAAAAAGCTGTTAAAAGTCAGCACCCAGCCATAAGGCTTACGAGACACAAACATACTATTACAATTACAAATTCATAACAAATACAACAATACATTTGCATTGATCACATTTCGCACCACCTTTCACCACATTACCCATTCTTACCCCACCCCACATACACTCTCCATACATTACTGCACTATATGCATCAAACCCAGAATAGAATCGCCCCCTTTATGTTATGTGCATCAAACCCATACTTAAAGCAGGTTTTAAAAACGAATTAGAACAACTTAATAAATCCTTAAAAAGTCGTTTCTAATACAAAATATTTTTTCAATCAATCTTTTATGTCATTGTTTCAAAACAACTATTCATCCTGGTAAATAAAATATGTCTACAATCAATACTGAAACTAATACAGAAAAAAGTTGAGGGGGGAGATTTTATTCTAAGGGGGGAGAGAAACAATTCCGCCGGGGGGCGATTTTATACCGGTATAAAATCTCCGGGGGAGTGTTTGTACCGGTACAAAATCGCCGGGGGGAGATTTTATACGGGGGCGAATTTATGGCGTCTTCTCACTTTGCCACCACCTATTGTTCTCGGTGGCAAAGTTGGTCATGCATGCTAATTGGTAAAACAATAGAGGTGGCAGGGGGTCGTCTCAATAAATTTTATTCTAAATTCTAACATTCTCCTTTCACATTCACAATATAATTGAGACATACTTGGACATTCATATACAGATACATTTCATCTCAATATATACTGAATATACTGAATCTGCATATTCAGTTGGAGTTTTGGTGCCAGCTAGGAGAGAGTCCTCCTCCCTTCGCAGGCGCTGGTCCAACTCCCTATACTTCTTCCGTGGTGGCTGACGTCCACCTGCAGCAATTTGACACATAACAATCTCATTGCATGATTGTTCCTTCTGAATTAAGCTTATGAACTTAAAGAGGTTTGGATGGCAGGGTCCAGATTTGTTCAATTTGGAATGCCATCCCTCAACGTGGTTGGTTGTTCTGGCACCGTCGTTGTTGAAGTGGTTCCACATGGCTCAGCCAGGAGCCTCAACCCACGTCTCCGTCATGTAGTCTGTAGAACTGGAGGATGGCAGGGTCGGTCATGTCGACTTCTTCCAAAGCGTGAAGCCAAACGTCGTCGATGTCACACAGTCGCAGGAGAGGCAGAGCAGAGGCACGGCGAACAAAAAGATTCACCACAGGATCAGAGGAGAATTTGCCTTGTAGGCCAAACCGTTGAACACTTCTCCAGATGGATTGTCTAAAATGGAAAAGGCAACCTTTGGGTTCGCAATTAAACACATTCACGGCAGCATTTTGGGCAGCAGTTTCAAAGTCTGTCATCATGTAACTGGGATGCAGCTGGAGATGGAGATCAACACATTTCTGCTTTACAATATTGAACAATTTAACATATGTACACTGTTTCTTATCAGATATGAGAGCATAGACAAGGGGATACATTTTCTGACCAACAAAAGCATGAAAGGTATACAATTGGTAAAAGAGTTTTGGACAAATATTAAATGTCCCGTCAGCATATATGGTATCAGCTGCTGCAAGGTGCTCCAAGTTGGATCTAGTAGAGAAGACGAGCATGTCGTCGTGGGAATGGAGCAGGAAGTTGTCACCATTCGAGGTCTTCGTGTAGATGTCTGGGAGGTCGATCTCTGAGCGTTGACTAGGTAGAGGTGGAAGTGCCTTGGCTCTGGCACGGTAGAGATTGGAGTGGACGCTGTAGAACGTTGGTGCTTCTGCAACAACTTCGGCTTCATCTCTCCGCATTTCTGAAAACAGAATAAAAATTAAATTAAATAGTCTGGACAGTATGATAATATAAGATAATTCTACTGTTAATATATTTTGTTTCAAGGCAGAGGGCCAATTATGTATAACAGTAATATACAATGTATAAACATATATAAATGAAGTTAAATCAGAAGTAAAAACAGCCAAAACTTCTACTCATACATACCATGTAACCAGGAAAGATAAATTGAATGAATCGATCTGCTGTCCTCCTTAACCATGTCCTTCACTGATGAATAAAACTTGTCAAACGCGATCTTGCTATGATTTGGACCATGGTTGTGGATGTTGTTAACTGTCGTGATGTAGTCGTTGGATGTGTTGATAGTAGCTGGACATGTTGATAAGCAACATTTCCAGTGGATGCTGGTACCTCTGGTTCTCTTCACACGATACTTATAACCTTGATGTACAAGGCTTCTACCACCACGGTTGTTGGGAATGAACTGAGTGTCTACCTGTGCATTTGCCATTTTGCAATGAATGACTTAATCTGAACTTTCTTATATATCAGTATCTACAGTGATCACTTATCAGTAGTAATTAGTTAATCAATAAATACTGAAAATCGCTCACCAATTGTATGAGTGAACATGTTTCACATCTATCTAGGTGGTGAACACATTTCAGTATTCAATGACTACGATGGATATTATTAAGGGGGTGAGCTCAGTTCAGCATTTGATACGACCCCCGTGCTTGTATAAACATTGTTAATCTTAATCCCGGTTAATCCTTGGTGGCCTGGTGGCAAAGTGAGAACAAATCGAATTTATACCGGGACACCGGCAAGTTGACTGCTGTCAGAGTGCGAGTTGAGTTAATTAACGTGGCAATTGTTCGTAATTAACAAACAAAACAGCGCCGCATGGGACTAACTTTTTATATGTCGATTGCCTGAGGGCAGTATTCGATGATCGGCTTATTGCCTGAGGATAGCTAACGATGATGTAACAATACAGTAGCTTTTTTATTGGAAACAACTTCTTTAATGTAAAAATATCATGTGAATAAATAGTTTAACATCGATATAGGGCGTCATGGTATTTGTTCTACCAACAGGTGAAGAAGAAGGCTGTGACAGACAGACAGACAGACAGACAGATTGTTTTATTTTTGTCTCGCTTGTGTATATACAACCAATCGCTCAGCGATTTATGAGAGACACTGTGTCAATTTATAAAACATAAAATATGTTGAATATAGAGTAAAAGCATGTACATCAATAAAACCAAGCTAAAATATTGCATAAATTATCCATATAAAAGATTACGACGCTGTGGCTAACATCTTCACTGAATAAAGCCAGCTAGTTGAGTATGTCCACTGGCAGTGTGTCTGACAGACAAGTTTCCAATGTATGACAACATGTTTAGTTATGTTTGCCATGTGAACTGTTTTTGTTAATTTTGTGCCACTGTGTCACTTCAATTCATGGGCACAGTTCTGTAACTTGTTAAATCAACGACATTATTCCCAAAATAATTTGTTATGATGAATAAAAGAAATGAAAAATTTGGTTCCGTTTCATCTTTTCCTTGAGTTCGGTTTCGCCATCAATGGTTCCGTTTTCGCCAATTTGGTGCCGTTTTCGCCAAAGCAGTTAGGTGCCGTTTTGTCACGGTTTCGTTTTACCGGGTAGTGTTCGTAGATATTTCATGTTTGATTTCATATAAACATATATATATACAAAGTCAATTATACACCTGCACAAAGGTAATTGCAAAATTGTCAGATATCAGAAAATTCATGAAACCCATTCTGTGAGTGAAATAATATAGAAGAAGAAGAAGAAGAAGAAATGTATTTTATTAAAGTGTCACACTGCATACAGGCAACATACAATCATATATATATATCACAACAAGTAAAATGTATGCTGTCTGGCCAGTAATGGCCTATGAGACACTAATTCTCTAAAAACGCTTACGCGTTAAAATATATATTAAAATAAGTTAAGATATGTTTCATATGCTTAAATATTAATAAATGGCTTATAGAAATGACATACGCCGTATATACATTTTTTGGAGAAGTGCGGCAAGTGGATTATGATACCCTTGATTTTGCATTAAATATATTAGTTGGGCTACTGGTGATAACCAGAGGAATGAGGGGTCTGAAACAGATACAGTATGCCATAGCTCATACCTTAAATCTGAATATAAGTTACAACAGACTAGAAAGTGAACTTCGTCCTCTACACTGTGGTTATTACAAAATTTACATATACGTTCTTCTAAAGGAATTACAGGGCGAGAAAATCTTCCTAGTTCTATTTGTAACGGTAAAGTGCCACTGCGAAATTTACTAAAGATACTGCGTTGAGACCTGTTGGGTAAAGTAGTAAGATATTTTTCCGCCGATAATGTATTCTTAAAAAGACGATAAGTGCGAAGTTTATTGCCGTTGATTAGCTTTCTATCATTCCAAAGATTGTCAAGCCAATAATTAAAATCCAATGATAACAAAAAAGATTTTGCAGTAGTAAAGTCCTGAGAAGATATGTCATAAAGGTTTGGAATAGGTAACTGTAATGAATTAAACAATGTTGCTGTGTTGTTATACCATGATTTTTTAAATTTAACAGACCATTTGCTAATGGCATTGGGTATTAAACTGGGGGTTACTGAGTGCAACTTACGCCAAAAACGTAAAATTTCAATTTTGTGCTTTGTGAATGGTAAAGTCCAACCCATATCCCCTCTAACTGCTAGGTTTGGGGTCTTATTACAAACACCAAGAAAAAATCTGCAGGCACGATTTTGTATAGCATTTATACAGCTGAATTCCTTAGTGCCCCAAATTGCTGAACCATAAGACAATATGGGTTGGACCAAATTATCATAAAGTGTATTAAAAACACTGTAGTCAAAACCACCAACAGATTTAAATTTACATATCACAACACCCAATGCACGACTAGCAGATTTAGCAATTTCTTTGGCAGTGTAATGTAAATCTAAATGTTCCTGGAGCCAAACACCGAGATATTTATAAGCATGTGTATAACAAATGGTTGTGTTGCCAATACTAAATACAAACTCAGATTGTTTGAAAGAAGCAGGGCGATAATGAACAATTTTAGTTTTACTACTGTTAACAAACAAACGCCAACGTTCACACCAGTTTGATACACAGTCTAGCATACGTTGTAAGGAGTGCTCATCAGGAGCTAACAAGGCAATATCGTCAGCATATAACAAAATGCTCAGCATTGTATCATCAATGCGCACGCCACAACCAAGATTATTAATTTCATCAACCAAGTCATTAATGTAAACCGAAAAAAGTGTGGGTGACAAAGTACATCCCTGACGTACACCAGAGGCAACATCAAAAACATCAGTGAAACTATTATTTACACGGACACGGGCAACATTATTTTCATACATAGCCTGAATAGCAAACAGAAATTTACCATCAACCCCAAGCATACGTAATTTATACCATAGACAATTACGATTTACTTTATCAAATGCCTTTAACATATCGATGTAGCAGACATACGTTGATTGCTTAGAAAATTTCCTATTATGTATAACAGAATATAAGCTATAAATATGTTCTTGAGTGCTTCTACCCGCACGAAAGCCGTTCTGTTCATCGGCTAGCATGTTGTTGCTCTCCAGCCAATTAGTAAGACGAACATTGAGAATATCAGAATAAAGTTTACATGGAACAGAAATAAGTGAAATACCCCGATAACCTAAAGGATCACGTGGGTCATTATCTGGTTTACGAATAGGATTAATAATACTGTTACACCATATATCCAGGCATGTGCTATTATCAAAGCAAAATGTAAACATACGGTAAAGAATGTCAACACAGGTGTCGTTCTTCAACGCTTCAGCAGGGAGTAAGTCCGGGCCTACCGCTTTTCCACGTTTCCCACGTGCAACTGCACGCGTAATTTCCGCGCGTGAAATAGGCTTATCTAGGTCACTAGTGTCGGGTGAAACACAACCGGTCACGTGAGCCGCCGTGTCAGGGTCACCTAGGTCATTGTGTGTAAACAATGAGGAATAATCCCGTTTCCATCTGTCTAACACTGCATTTTTACCACACGAAACCACTTCACCGTCGACCACTTCCCAAGGAATAGTACCATCTCGTTCATCCGCTATGCCGATTTTGCCTATTGTCTTCCAGAAGGAACGTGAATCACTGTTGTGCTTGTTCAGCAGTTTCTGTTGTTCATCCCGTTGATATGAGCGTTTATGTTTACGGAGAAGTTTGTCAAACATCTTCCGTTCAGCAATATATACTGTTCTCAATGTTCGTCTTCTAATAGGTGATTTACATTTAAGCCATTCTCGTTCAGTGACACACACCTTGTCCCACTGAGTTTGAAGATCATTACACCAGTAGGGTTTGTAACGTGACTTTGACTTCTTCCCACCTTCACAACGCTTCCTGGTAATTGGCGCAACTTTATCTAGTTCACTATGTATGAAATCAACGAATTCACTATATGCATAGTTAATGTTCTTCATTGTTGATAATTGAAATTCAATCTTCTGTATGGCGTCAGTAACCGTCAGAGAGTTCAATTCAGATTGTAAAAATGATTCTGTAATTTTACTTCTGTTATATCCTTTAATAGACTCTTCTGGGTCAGTAACTGTTGAACTTTCACCGTGGTGTGTGCTGTGATGATATGGTAGTTGTATTTCCCATGCCAGGATTGAATGGTCTGGTGTTGATTCAGGTAGATCTGCTCCGTCAACCAGTGCAGACATTCTGTAAACTTGGAAGTCAGTGAACTTGCATAGATCTTCGTGTGAGGTAATCACGTAATCAACCACCGAAGCACCATTTCTGACATACGTAAAGTCTTGTTTACCAAGTCTACCGTTTAACATACAGAGATTCCCATTCACAAGGAAATCAATAAAGGTATTACCGTGTGAATTTGTCCTGTAATCGATCACTTCTCTTTCCGGTATAGAGTCCACACCTTCGATATAGTCACTTTCCTCACCTATCCTGGCGTTAAAGTCACCACATAAACATAATATTCCTTCATTTTGATATAAATACAGTTTTTCCAACAATATATTAAAGAACCAATCTGCATCGTTAGCCCTGGTCGAACATGAAGGAGGGAGGTAGCAGACACACAGTACAATCTTAAAATTAGAATCACAACGAGAAGTCAGTTTTATCCACATCATATCTTCATCTTCCCTGTCAATAATATCAATTAAAAAGTCGTTAAAAAGTGAGTTCTTTAAAAAGGCACCTACGCCCCCTGATCCGCGTTTGGCACGTTTGTGTTTGTTTTTCCGATTATTTCCAAACCAAGTATATCCATCCAATGATATGGTAGAATTATTTTGTAGAAACGTCTCACATAATCCAAAAACATCATAATCGAGATGAGAAATTACTTCCTGCCGGAACTTACTGTTTGCAGATTTCCTCTGGGACCAACCACCGGTATTCCAAAAACCACACCGCAAATATTCCTATTCCTTCCCCTTCGATACAACTAGTCTCTTACCCTGAAATCGCAGATTGTTAGACTTTCCGACTTCCTTGATGATTGTCTGAATGTTAGACCTTGATATGAGTTCCTCTGGGGTGAGTGCATTATCAACATACACTCGTGAATAGTCTTTGCTGTTCCTTAGAGATTTCTTGTTCTGTAGAAGTTTCTTTTTCTGTTCAGTTGTCTCCAATGTGACCATGACAACACCTGGTTTACCATCGCTTCGGGTCTTCCGTGATGCCTTCACCGCTCTCACGTCGTTTAACTTTAGTCCATCACGAATAACCTGATTCACTCTGTTACATATAACGTTTGCGTCGTCCTTTTCACGATTTGATACAGGTAAATTTCTGATAACAACACACGGATCTAAGTCACATGATTTACCTTTCATATTTGATATCTGCGATTCCACGTCAGAGACACGTTTCTTTAGGTCATGTTGAGTTTTCTCATTCTTCTCCTGTTCGTGAGTTACTGCTCCTTCCATCCTCTTCATTTTGTCGGTTAACATCTGAACTTGTGTTTCGAATTCTTTTCTCATTGCATTTGTTTCTGCTTGAAATGCTGCGGTTAAGTTATTAGTGACTCTAGTTTCTATATCCCTCACCGAGTTGCTCAACTGTTGTGTGAATCTTTCTTGCATGTCGGTAATGGCCGCCAATATGACTGTGTTCGATATTTGTCCATCAGCACAGTTGATATTTTCTTCAACTTCGGGCAACTTTTTCTGCTTCTTAGCTGCGCTAGGTTCACATGTTATATCGTCAGTTGTTACTATTTTCTTCTGCGACATGACAGCGTTTACGTGGTCAGTGGCGTCCATGAAAGATATAGACATTGTCTGGGCTATTTTCAAAAATCTCAATAATGTCTATTTTCTTCCAAATTTCACACAAATTTCAGTTCTATTAATTGTATACAGTCTATATTGTCATCTAATATCAATTTTACTTGTGTTTATGGTCGGATGCTTGTAATATCTTCGGATTTTTTCATCAGCAGTCGGAGTTCAGTAAAACACGTTTTACCTTATCAAGGGGCGTAACTCAGTATCGAAATCATATACTTTCTTTAACTCATTAACGCCGAGACAGCTTCACGGTTCAACGCCTGGGCTGCTGACCACAGACGCTGCTCGCTGGAGCGAAACCAATTAGGTCAAAGCATATCGGCGAGTGTTAAACGGAAACTGTCTAGCCTTGTACCATAAAGTCTTCATTGTTTTATTGTTTCATGAAGATCAAATGCAGGTGCTGAATGTGGATACTTTACAGGAATATAACAGGTGATATTTCATCATTGAGTTTTTATCTTGAGGTCCGATTTCATTTCATAAACATATTCAAAGATGATCATAAGAATGAGAGAGAGTGAAATTGTTTTCATTGTCTCACCAAATACAATTGACAAGTAAACTGCATAAGATATCACACCTTCTATATTGGTCAAAAGCTTCTGAGAGACAATTTCTCTTACTTATACCTAAACAACAGTACTTAAAGAACACAAAAAAATAAACACAGACACACACACTTATTATGATATATATAGTATATACATAACCAAATATCACTTACAAGCGTTTGTCAATCTTCATGTTAGAATGTCTTTCTCAATCTACTACTACAGTGATTTGATGGCGGCATATTGTTTACACGTATTTCACATATGTTGATATACATGCATTTTTATTTGTTAATACAAATACTGCATGTCTACACACCATGTTAAGTGTATACAGTGTGTCAATATTTCAACTATATTTCAACTATAATGAATCTATCATGAAGGGATAGAACGTAAGTAACATTAACGAATGTAAAAGTAGTCGAATTATTAGATAGAAATATATTCATATGAAGAATTGACTTGTTGTTGACGTACCTATTAAAAGTGCATGTTACATCACTTCACAGGTGTTTCATTCTGTTGGGACGACATCGACTCCAAGTATAATTTAACATGTGCAAAATATATGTACCACGAATTAAATCAAATAATTGAACTCAAAAGAATACAAATAGGATTGAATTGTCATCTTTACAAAGTAACTATTTTTCATATGGAAGATTTCATCAAAACTCGAATGCATTAATGACAGGTGATAATTGTGAATATGTATAGAATGATGGGCGTAGCTCCATGAAGAAAATTGTCCAATGATGTAACCTAAACTTTATTCTACAATTGTTGCGTGACAAAGATTAGCGGCGCGTATACAGGTGTATTCCAATATGATTCTTCCTGTATCGGTTTTTCGTCAAAAGAGACTGACTTTATTGCATCGAATAAACAGGTTATTGCCGTTTAGTGACTTGAATAACCCAGCGCTCTGATAAATAAATAATGGGATCTATTAAGCATATTGTCGAATAAAAAACATGTATATACTAAATCTATTATTGTTACAGGACCGTTATTGACCGTGCTTGATATACGATGCGCTCAGCATGTTCAGTAAAGCATTACTCGAATAAACTCTTAATTATAGTATTCAAAGTAGAATAACACTTGCGATCAAAATATCAATTACATGCAATAATCAAATTGATAGGTCATGACATAAGACTAAAGTGATGCATTCAAGATGTAAAGTTAAAATCAAAGTGTAACTTTCAATAGCCTCAAATTCTTCACAAATGATTTATGAATAGATGTACATAAATGTATATAATAACGCGTCCTTTCGTTTCGTCTTAGATATATGAATTCAATGCGTTTTACAGATCAAATGTATCTAACACTGTTTCAAAAGTGGTAACTTCACAAAGACTCCAATCGTTTCATCTGATTTAATAAACCTTCTTTTTTAAGTATTTATTGTTCCCTTTCAAAACCCACATATGCAGAATGTTTTTATTTACCAAACGTATTATATTTTTGCACAAAGAGAAACGATTTTCAATTCTTCTTGCTTTCCTGAGGATAGCATCATACTTCTTCATTTACTATATTGAAATCTATATGCCTACACCCTGAGAAAAAGATTTATGAGATGACTATAATTATGGTTCTTAATAATTGTTATGGCAACTAGATTTGACAACATTTTCTAGAATAAAGAAGGCTTCTTTAATTTTTTCCTTTGATTTCTGGATGACAGGTTTTTTAAAGGTAGTTTGTATGCATATCCACAACATCATTTTGAAATTGGTAGGTCTACAAAACTTTATTATAGATTTTGTCATTGATCTGCATTATTATTTCAAAGAAAGAACAGTAACAGTATCTTTCACGTGTATGGGCTACATTTACTACTATTAAAATATCAATTGATGAATGGAAATGTTACATTCATTTGGATATTAAACGAAATTAGTTAACCCCCTTCCCCCTCCCCCACCCCCACCCGGTCTCTCTTGTCACGGATCGTTGAGCTCCGCTCTATTTGAAGAAAAGAGGCTTGCTCCTGTCTGATTGCTTGTGATTGTATAAAGGTGTTTTATGACCCCAAAATGCTTATTGGCGGGGAACTAACAAAAGGAGTATAATTGCGCGGGACTACTTGAAGTCATCGGATTAAATTGACGACACATACACACGTAACATATTTACTGGTATAGGTATTCCTTATATACATGGCACTCTGTACATGTATTGACTAACCACCGGAGGTATCTAACCATTGGGTGGGGTTGGAATACACATCCGCAAAATACACCACAATGATTTGGGCGAAGAATTAGATTTGTCTTCCACTGTAAAACATTAGATTAATTAAAAAACTTTATTATTTGAAAATCTTTCTATATCGTAATTGTAACTAAACGACTGTAGCAACGACTTTCAAAGAGAGAGAGAGGGTGGGGGGCAAAAAAAGGACTAAGGTACGAGAGGGTTTAGTACAAGTAAGACCCTACATATTAATTTTATCTCTTGCGCAAAAGGTGTAATAATCCTTGAAATTCCTTATTCTAATTGAAGGCGATAAGTTTTTATTGTACCTATGGTGAAGGAAAATAAATTTGACAAATTGCACGAACAAGCGTTTCAGTCAAAAGCAGCACTATCTTTGCATGTTTAGTTTAACTATGCGAATCCATTACCTTCCCTGAAAGATTAGAACGTGTTAAAAGAAAAAATGTTGCTAGTGGGTTTTGCTTGATTCTTGATAATTTCTTCGACTAGACTACTACAGAGGATCGGTTTTAGTAACGAGATGTTTGACCTCTTAAGATAGTACATTTGGCATAAGTAAATTTTTATTTGTGAAATTTTGGTTAATAATGACATTAAAATAATTTGCTTCTGCCCCGTTGAAGACGGCTTCGGTATAAAAGTATTTGGCTATTCTACCTATAAATATCCCATTTTAGTCAGTTCCTAAACTTTTGTACACCTTTTCTGTTCCTTAATCCTGTATATATATTGCTGTTATCGTCAAAACAAAGTGCTTTATTTGCCTTAAGCTGAAAATGATTGTTTTATTTAGTTTAAGTCGACTTTACATATCATATTGAAAATAAAATATAAATGCATATTATCCTATTTCAATCGTTAACAATCGAATTAAAATTTTCAATTTCCTTCCTTATCAAAAGGGTAACTTTGATAATTCAGAAACCGTTTGGTAACATAAAATATTTCAAGTTTCACGTTATTCATTATTATTGTCCTATCATTTTATATTCAAACACTTGTAACCATTCACAGTATTATAAGAAAAAAATAGAAGTATTAAACTGCTTTAACTTTATACTTACTGCCCTTACATGTAGAGATATAAGATGCATGTTTTTTCTAATGTGCATGTTAAGTTACAGTTCTAAATCCTGTTATTGCCGCTTGCCACTTTATTTAAGTTTCTCTATTTTGTTTTGAAAAATCAGTGAAAGAAAGTTGCTGAACGGTAATTGAACACATGCTTCAAATACAAGTATATTCTTATTTCATCTGTTTGCAGCAATAAGACACAAATGAGTCTAGGTGAAATGTGAATACGCTGACAGGTGTAATGATCAAGTGTGTGTGCGTTCAAGCGTTACAGTGTATAATATTGATCCTTACTTCGATAAAATTAAAACAGCCTGTTTAGAAAATTCCCTTCTGATTCTAATTAAAACAAATATTTTAAAAGCTACAGGTTAAAAGAAACACTTGATATTTATATATATAATAATGTTAATAGTAAAGTGACAATGTCATTTCAGGAATATGATAGCAGAAGGTATCAAAGATATTAGTATGATGTATTACTTTTTTTAATGAAAATCTTCATTCTTGTCTATTCTTGAAGGTTCTGAGAAGATTCACCATAAGATGATTAACCTTGCATTCTTCCATTCTTGCCTACTCTTGCCACCAGGAGGGAATCCGGTATGGTATCCGTCTCCGGATCCTAGTATTCTTATCTACTTAGGATCCGGTAGAGAATCCGGTGGTGTCCGTCCGGATCTAGGATCCGGTGAGGGATCCGGTGCCGGATCCCTGTATTCTAATCTACTGGGGATCCGGCAAGGGATCCGGCGGTGTCCGGCCGGATCCCGGATCCGGTGAGGGATCCGGCGACGGATCCCAGTATACCATTGTTGCGAGGATCCGGAGGATCCGGCAAGGGATCCGGCTAACGGATTCAGGGTATATCCACCCTGTGTTTGTGAACGTTTGTTAGCCAAAGTTGACAAAGTCAGGTTTAAATGATAAATGTTTTGATGATGAGATTTAAATTGACATACAATTTTTAGAAAAACAGTTTTTAATCGGAGTCAAATTCAAGGGGTCATTTCTTATTAAAATTTATTCAAAATATTTTCTGAATTAACCAATGTAAGGTACACTATTCAGCACCAATTGTCACACTTGAATGCACACTCATCACACCTGTTGGTCAGTCCACATATCAACTTGCCTAATTACGGTATTACATTAGTGTATATATTGTAAATGAATTCGCTTCGGTAATATATAGTTTGTGCAAAACTTTATCACACTAAATTAATTGAAAAATAAATCTATTCAATGATTTCAAATTTTTTTTACAAACGCACACACACATAAATATATAAACAATCATATATACATATATACAAATCTGTATGCACCTGAGGGTAGTGTTCGTAGATATTTCATGTGTGATTTTGTATAAACATATATATACAAAGTCAAGAATAACCTGCACAAAGGTAGTTGCAAAATTGTCAGATTTCAGAAAATTCATGAAACCCATTCTTTGAGTGAAATCATATACTTTCTTTAACTCATTAACGCCGAGACAGCTTCACGGCTCAACGCCTGGGCTGCTGACCACAGACGCTGTTCGCTGTAGCAAAACCAATTAGGTCAATGCATTTCGAGGGCGAGTGTTGATCGGAAACTGTCTAGCCTTGTACCATAAAGTCTTCATTGTTTTATTGTTTCATGAAGCTCAAATGCAGGTGCTGAATGTAACTATTTTTCATATGGAAGATTTCATCAAAACTCGAATGCATTAATGACAGGTGATAATTGTGAATATGTATAGAATGATGGGCGTAGCTCCATGAAGAAAATTGTCCAATGATGTAACCTAAACTTTATTCTACAATTGTTACGTGACAAAGATTATCGGCGCGTATAAAGGTGTATTCCTACATGATTCTTCCTGTATCGGTTTTTCGTCAAAAGAGACTGACTTTATTGCATCGAATAAACAGGTTATTGCCGTGTAGTGACTTGGATAACCCAGCGCTCTGATAAATAAATAATGCAAGCTAGGTGCAGGTGTGTATGTATCCATTCAATGGCAGACAGGGGCGTGGATCTATTAAGCATATTGTCGAATAAAAAAACATGTATATGCTAAATCTATTATTGTTACAGGACCGTTATTGACCGTGCTTGATATACGATGCGCTCAGCATGTTCAGTAAAGCATTACTCGAATAAACTCTTATATTAATAATAGTATTCAAAGTAGAATAACACTTGCGATCAGAATATCAATCACATGCAATTATCAAATTGATAGGTCATGACATAAGACTAAAGTGATGCATTCAAGATGTAAAGTTAAAATCAAAGTGTAACTTTCAATAGCCTCAAATTCTTCACAAATGATTTATGAATACATGTACATACATGTATATAATAACGCTTCCTTTCGCTTCGTCTAAGATATATGAATTCAATGCGTTTTACTGATCAAATGTATCTAAAACTGTTTCAAAATTGGTAACTTCACAAAGACTCCAATAGTTTCATCTGATTTAATAAACCTTCTTTTTTAGTATTTATTTGTCCCTTTCAAGACCCACATATGCAGAATGTTTTCATCTACCAAACGTATTATATTTTTGCATATTTAAAAAGCCACACACGCGTTTGTTTGTATATATACCATGTTATTGTCTACAAATGTTGTTATTTTGTGTGTGTTACTTTTCCTAACCTATTCTTATCGTCCTGTATTCTCCTTAGCTCTACCTAAGATAAATCACAAACTAATTGAGTGTTATTTCACCAGGTCTGCACTTCCAAGCTACGTAAGAAATTCGTTACAACAATTTGTACTATCTTACATGGAAAAACCCCGATTTTTTTGTCACGCATTGCCAATTCAATCAGATAACATATTAGATAATGGGTAATGATATTGTTCAACATCGCGTGGCAATAGGGGTTTTTCACTGTAAAGTATGTTCAAAATACATGCGCTTCAGCAAGGCTTTTCAACAAACCAATTTATCTAGCTTATCTCTATTATGTTTTATTCTATCAGAATTGTATAACGTGTATTCTCCTGTCTATTTCATGTAAGGCAAGCCTTATTCTAGCTTTTCTTTGTGTCTTACAAAGCCAATTTAGAAATGTAAGCGTAATCATTCTATTACTATTGTTACTGCAGCTTGCAGGTGATATTGAATCTAATCCGGGCCCACAATCTCACGATTTGCACGACCAAACATTGTCTTTATTTCATCTAAACACTAGAAGTGTAAGAAACAAACTTGAATACCTTAGCGAGTACTGTTCTGATAATCATATTATTGGATTTACAGAAACTCATTTGGATGATACAATTGATAATGATTCATTTAAGTGGACAGGTTTTCATGACCCAGTTCGAAAAGACAGAAACTCATTTGGTGGAGGCGTTATGATTTATATTAAAGAGAATTTTGCTTTCAAGAGAATGCATATCTTAGAAAACATATATGATGAAACCATTTGGGTAAAAATATTTCAACCAGTTCAACCACTTATCGTTTGTTTAGCATACAGACCAGAATACAGTTCCTCAGAATTTTGGGAACGATTACATGTGAGTATTGAAAATGCTCTCGATATAACAAGCAGGATAACTTTACTTGGTGACTTAAATGCTGACCTCCTTTCCAATAAGGGTAATCATATCTTTGATATTATGTTATCTAAGAATTTGAAAAATATCATTAATGAGCCAACCAGAGTTACCCGGCATTCTAGTACACTACTTGATCCAATCATAATTAGTGAAGATGTAGAAACTATAGTTGATTGTGGAGTTGTTGCTTTTGATAAATCCATAAGTGATCACAAGGGCACCTACGTGACTTTTATGACTCGAGTTACTACAAAGGTGTCATACACAAGAGATGTATTATGCTATAAGCAAGGTAACTATACAGCTCTCAATGCACTTATCAATGAAACAAATTGGACTGAATTGTTTTTTAATTGTGAAGATGTTAATCAAGCTTGTGAAATATTTTATCGGAAATTTAACTTCTTTCTTAAATCATGTATTCCTACAAAAAAGGTTATCATAAGGCCAAATGACAAACCATGGTTTGATTCAAGTTTAAGAAGAGACAGGTTGCGTAAAAAAGCAAAAAGAACAAATACTTTAAATGATATTACCAAGTTCAAAAAACAACGCCAGAAGGTTAATAACATGAAGTATTATGCTAAAGAAAACTTTTATGCTAGTGTTGATAATTTTCTTTTGGATACATATGTTGAAAATAAAAGTTCGTATTGGAAGCTGCTACGGTATTTAGTGAAACAATCTGGACAGAGTACCTGCATACCTCCTCTTAAATCTAGTAATGAACACGAAAGTCCATCTTGTTTTACTGATTTGGAGAAAGCAGAACGTTTGAATGAGTATTTCCAATCTATTTCAACATTAGATGATAACAATGCCACTTTTCCAATTTTCAATAGACGAACAGGCACAATTTTTTATACTCTTACCATTTCCAAGGAGGAAATTGAAGATATAATAAAATGTCTACATTTGAAAAAAGCGTCTGGTCCAGACAAAATAAGTCATCAACTCTTGAAATATATTGTATACTCAATGAGTAACGTTTTATGTATACTGTTTAATATGTCTCTACAAACATGTGTTTATCCCTCTGAGTGGAAAATTGCCAATGTAATGCCTCTGTTTAAGAAATGTGACCCAACTTTAGCTTTAAATTACAGACCCATATCACTTATAAGCTGTGTTGGTAAAGTTTTTGAAAGAGTTCTCTTCAAACATTTGTTTGATTATTGTCATGCTAATAAGCTTCTTTATAAATATCAGCCTGGTTTCCAACCAGGTCATTCATGTGTACATCAATTAGTTGAGATATATCATAGGGTTTGTGAATCGTTGGATAAGAAAGACAATTTTTGTATGGTATTTTGTGATGTATCTAAAGCCTTCGATCGTGTTTGGCACAAAGGATTACTTTTAAAACTTGAAAATTATGGAATAAGCGGACAATTGTTGGGTTGGTTAAGTCGTTATATAACAGATCGCAGTCAGAGTGTATTTGTCAATGGATCTTTTTCCAAGCTGAGAACTCTTAGTGCTGGTGTACCACAGGGGTCAGTGCTGGGCCCTTTCCTATTCATTGTATTCATTAATGACATAGCAGATGAATTAGACTGCTTAACGCGTCTATTTGCTGATGATTCGTCTCTTGGATATTCCTCACCTGACAATAGACTTATTGAAATTAACTTGAATTCCAATTTAAGTAAACTAAATATATGGGGTAAAAAATGGTTAATCAAGTATAACCTTGATAAAACTAAAGCTATCCTTTTTTCTAGGAAAAATTATAATGATTTGCCGCATTTGTTTTTTGATGGTGTACAAGTCCGAATTGTAAATAATCATAAACATCTTGGAGTTGTTCTTTCCAAAAATGGAAAATGGGCTGAACATATTGAAAGTATGATATTTACAGTTTCGAAAATGGTTGCCTCCATGCGCCTTTTGAAATATGTATTGTGTAGAGTAAGCCTCAATAAAATCTATGTCATGTTCATTCGGCCACATTTAGAATACGCATGCGAAGTTTGGGACGGATGTACTTTTGAACAAAAAAGAAAGTTAGAGCAGATACAACTACAAGCAGCGAGAATAGTGACTGGTTTACCTAAATATACATCGAATAGATCTCTTTACTATGAAACAGGTTGGGAAACATTGCAAGAACGAATGAGAAAACGAAAGTTGAGTTTTATGTTCAAAATTCAAAATGAAATGGCCCCTTTATATTTGAACGAATTACTTCCCATGAACGTGGGTTCTAAATCAAATTATAATTTACGCAGCTCGCACAATATATCAACCCCTTTCTCTAGACTTAAACATTCAAAAGAATCTTTTTTCCCATCTACAATAAGTTCTTGGAATAACTTACTAACCAATGTTCGTAACTCGCATGATATTTCTGCGTTTAAATCATCAATATCCAATTTGGGGGCACATGCACCTATGTACTACTCGTACGGTAAAAGAAATCCTAATATAATTCATACCAAGTTGCGGTATTCGGTTAGTAGTTTGAACTTTGATTTGTATAGATTTGGGATTAAAACTGATCCTGGTTGTCTATGTGGTAATGTTGTTGAGAACTCATATCATTATTTCTTTGAATGTCCGTTGTATAAACAAAAGAGATTAAGATTCTTGTCACCTATTGAGTGCATTTGTACATTAGTAGGAATTTCAGTTATTCATAACATTTTGCTAGAAGGAAGTGCAGACCTATCACTATGTCAAAATAAAACTGTATCTAAGTTCAATCATTCATTAGTGCGTTTTGAATACGTGTAAACCAATATTCTTCTAAATATGTTCTGTTCTTTTTCTATGCTATTCTCTTGTTAACTTTCTGCCATCTGTCTTAAAAATATGTAAATTACCATTGTACATCTCAAGGAGAGGGTATCCTAAGTTGGAGAACTTGTTCCTAATCCTTTTCATGTGAATAAAATATGTTTAAACTATTATATTTTTGCACAAAGAGCAACGATTTTCAATTATTCTTGCTTTCCTGAGGTTAGTATCATACTTAAGAAACTCGTTTTCTTCATTTACTATATTGAAATATATATGCCTACACCCTGAGAAAAAGATTTATGAGATGACTATAATTATGGTTCTTAATAATTGTTATGAAAAAAATCCTGGCAACTAGATTTGACAACATTTTCTAGATTAAAGAAGGCTTCTTTAATTTTTTTCCCTTCGATTTCTGGATAGCAGTTTTTTTAAAGATAGTTTGTATGCATATCCACAACATCATTTTAAAATTGGTAAGACTACAAAGCTTTATTATAGATTTTGTCATTGATCTGCATTATAATTTCAAAGAAATAACCTATCATAAACAGTATCTTTCACGTGTATGGGCTACATTTACTACTATTACAATATTAATTGATGAATGGAAATGTAACATTCATTTGGATATTAAACGAAATTAGTTAACCGCCCTCCCCCACCCCCACCCGGTCTCTCTTGTCACGGATCGTTTGAAAAAGAGGCCTGCTTAAAGATCGACTGAAATGACCCACGGCAACTTTCGTGATTCATAAAATATCTATTCTAATTTGCAAGTAACTTGAGTTTAAATTTTCGAAATCGGCCGATAAACAACTTTAATACGGCTTTTTCGAATCACCAGCTAATTAGCACCAGTGAACAGAACTGAACTGGCCCGTGGTCACTGAGGCGTGTCCTGCCGCGTGTCCTACCGCGTGACGTGCTAGTCGGCGGAAGTATAACCTCCTTAATGAAAAAACAACAGGAAATCTCACAGTCTTAACAACTGTTTAAACATATCTAAAGTCATCAAAGCAACTCAAACCTCCGATAAATTGATGTTAAATATATCTTTAATTATTTGTATTGTTCCAAGCGAAAGACAGTTTTTTAATATGATGCTATGCGCACTATCCCATGGCATGTGTACATCAATTACGACGTCTGACAAATGTTGTCACAACAATCAGACTGGATTAATTAGTCTTATTTTTTATGACACACAGGTGGCCGTTATGTAATCCTATCGCATTCAATTTCAATTCTTGATTTAATGGTCTCTAATTATACCTTTTGAATTTTAACGCCTTGGACCCACCAAACGGAATATATGTCCTGTCATAATGGCGTAACTCTTGGCATTCGACTGCTACTTAGTTTATTGTCACGGCGTCCAGTCATTTTGAACCAATGAACTTGTAAACCCACCCAAGAAAACCGCGTCCAAGGATTGTCACAGTAAAATCAAGATGGATTTGACGACTGAGAGGGAAAGTTGATATCATGAAGCAGTTACATATCGTATTTTGGAATTCTTTCGGTCATGCTATTGCCTCTATTTTGCTGTTGAATTAGCTTAAAAATACAGAGAAAATCAAAGGGCTAGCCTTTCAACTGACGACTAGCACGTCACACACTGGGCGTGGCTTCGAGTCATGCTTCGGTGATTTTGTCTAAGCGTTCGCCAGTCCCATTAGGCGGTTATCCAAAACAGGGGTATAAAAGGTCTCCTAGCAGTCGAATTAAAGCGTATATTTTCTCATTTTTTGGCTCTATTGATTCTTATAAGTGAAACGAATACAAATACTAATTTGTAATAATCAAATTTATGCGTTACTTCTCCTCTTTAAGGCATCTACCTGTCTCCTGTCTGATTGCTTGTAATTGTATACAGGTGTTTTATGACCCCAAAATGCTTATTGGCGGGGAACTAACAAAGGGAGTATAATTGCGCGAGACTACTTGAAGTCATCGGATTAAATTGACGACACATTCACACGTAACATATTTATTGGTATAGGTATTCCTTATATACATGTCACTCTGTATTGACTAACCACCGGAGGTATCTTACCCTTTGGTGGGGTTGGAATACACATCCGCAAAAATACACCATAATGATTTGGGCGAAGAATTAGATTTGTCTAAAACTGTAAAACATTAGATTAATTTAAGAACTTTATTATTTGAAAATCTTTCTATATCGTAATAGTAACTAAAACAAGTTGAACACATATGTAATATATAGACAATAACTAACAAGTGACGGGGAATGACAGATTATCTTTCCCGAGTTATATTACTTTCGTAATTCTCGAGCCTTGGCGTAACCAATGATACTGTGACGTCATAGCCTTTCGTGTCTATGACGTCATTACAATCGAACGAAACCAGGCGCTTCTTCGCGACTGTATAGCTTAACGTGAGGATATGTATTTTTCAATACTTGCTTATTAAAAAAATTTGTTCAGTGTGACAGACATATTTCTTTTTTTGCTGCGGCACATCAGAGAAATTACAAATGGCAACTACGTGGACTTATTGTTAGAATGCAGAATACACATTGTTAGAATGCAGAATATTTGTAAACAAATTACCAGTCGGGAAAAGTATGAGAGATGAATGAAATAGTTCCGGCAAAACGTTTATTTTCATTGGTTCACATCAACCAATCTAATGCCAAGAAAATGTGTAACTCCCGTGTGACTTACAGGAAAAATAATACCCTGTGTCCATCCTCCTATATGGGTAATATATAATTCATATTCATTCCTGCAATCAAAACTTTTTGATCACTGAACAAATTTACTACAGATTTAAGATTTTGAGACAATCTCAATTTGAAGTACACTGGCTAAATTTTTATTATCTATCTGATTTTGTTTTCAGATTTTATAAATTGCTTTATTAAATAGAATGAGTTTAATTTGTTGTTGTTCCCTTCAATTGGAATACCGAATTCATGCGGCTGTACTGTTGCAAACAGGATTCAATAAAAATATGCAAAAATATGATCATTAATGTTACAACATCCAGTACTTTTTAGATGATAGCAACAATGAAAACGTGTCCTGATGGGCTACGTTTAAATGAAAGGTCACAATTCGCAATGTCATAGTCAAATAAGCTTTCTAGTAACTATATCCCCTTAAAATAGAGAGAGAGAGAGAGAGAGAGAGAGAGAGAGAGAGAGAGAGAGAGAGAGAGAGAGAGAGAGAGAGAGAGAGAGAGAGAGAGAGAGAGAGAGAGAGAGAGAGAGAGAGAGAGAGAGTACAAGTAGGTATTAATTTTATCTCTTGCGCAAAAGGTGTAATAATCCTTGAAATTCCTTATTCTACATGAAGGCGATAAGTTTCATTGTACTTATGGTGAAGGAAACTAAATATGACAAATTGCACGAACAAGCTTTTCAGTCAAAAGCGCCACTGTCTTTGCATATGTAGTCTAACTATGCGAATCTATTACCTTCCCTGAAAGATTAGAACGTGTTAAAAGAAAAATTGTTGCTAGTGGTTTTTGCTTGATTCTTGATCATTTCTTCGACTAGACTACTACAGAGGATCGGGTTGAGTAACGAGATGTTTGACCTCTGAAGATAGTACATTTGGCATAAGTAAATATTTATTTGTGAAATTTTGGATAATCATTACATTAAAATAATTTGCTTCTGCCCCGTTGAAGACGGCTTCAGTATAAAAGTATTTGGCCATTGTGCCTATAAATTGTTACTTATTCTGTATATATCGTATGCCCTTTTAGTCAGTTCCTAAACTTTTGTACACCTTTTCTGTTCCTTAATCCTGTATATAATTAATGGAAAAGACTCGAAAATAGTTAGAAACCGCCAAGATTTATATCAGTTTTATAATTTCAAAAACATTAATCGGAATAACGGGAACAATTATATTTACGCCATTATCGTCAACACGAAGTGCTTTATTTGGCTTCAGGTTTAGTTTAAGTCAACTCTACATATCATATTGAAAATAAAATATAAATGCATATTATCCTACTTCAATCGTTAACAATCGAATTAAAATTTTCAATTTCCTGCCTTATCAAAAGGGTAACTTTGATAATTCAGAAACTGTTTGGTAACATAAAATATTTCAAGTTTCACGTTCTTCATTATTATTGTCCTATTATCTTATATTCAAACACTGGTAACCATTCTGAAACTATATTATAGAAAAAAATAGAAGTATTCAACAGCTTTAACTTTATATTTACTGCCCTTACATGTAGAGATATAAGATGCATGTTTTTTCTAATGTACATGTTAAGTTACAGTTCTAAATCCTGTTATTGCCGCTTGCCACTTTATTTAAGTTTCTCTATTTTGTTTTGAAAAATCAGTGAAAGAAAGTTGCTGAACGGTAATTGAACACATGCTTCGAATACATATATATTCTTATTTCAACTGTTGCAGCAATAAGACACAAATGAGTCTAGGTGAAATGTGAATACGCTGACATGTGTAATGCGTTCAAGCGTTACAGTGTATAATATTGAACCTTACTTCGATAAAATTAAAACAGCCTGTTTAGAAAATTCCCTTCTTATTCTAATCAAAACAAATATTTTAAAAGCTACAGGTTAAAACAAACACTTGATATTAATATATAATAATGTTAATAGTAAAGTGACAATGTCATTTCAGGAATATGATAGTAGAAGGTATCACATATATGATAGTAGAAGGTATCAAATATATGATAGTAGAAGGTATCAAATATATGATAGTAGAAGGTATCAAATATATGATAGTAGAAGGTAACAAATATATGATAGTAGAAGGTAACAAATATATGATAGTAGAAGGTAACAAATATATGATAGTAGAAGGTAACAAATATATGATAGTAGAAGGTATCAAATATATGATAGTAGAAGGTATCACATATATGATAGTAGAAGGTAACAAATATATGATAGTAGAAGGTAACAAATATATGATAGTAGAAGGTATCACATATATGATAGTAGAAGGTAACAAATATATGATAGTAGAAGGTAACAAATATATGATAGTAGAAGGTATCAAATATATGATAGTAGAAGGTATCAAATATATGATAGTAGAAGGTAACAAATATATGATAGTAGAAGGTAACAAATATATGATAGTAGAAGGTATCAAATATATGATAGTAGAAGGTAACAAATATATGATAGTAGAAGGTATCAAATATATGATAGTAGAAGGTAACAAATATATGATAGTAGAAGGATCACAGATACTAGTATGATGTACTACTGTTTTAGGAAAATCTTCATACTTGTCTATTCTTGAAGGTTCTGAGAAGATTCACCTGTATTCTTATCTATTGGGGATCCGGCAAGGGATCCGGCGGTGTCCATTTTTGCGAGGATCCGGAGGATCCGGCAAGTGATCCGGCTAACGGATTCAGGGTATATCCACCCTGTGAGTTAAGCACATCCTGTGCGAGTGCTGGGACACTGCACAAGTAAGGGAAACATTTTACCCAAATGTTTCAATTTCACAACTTTTTAATCAATTCAGTATTTTAAACTATCTCAAGAAAATCAATATATTTGATAAGTTGTAAAATTTTGCTCATGTTTTTACAGCCTTTGTGCTGTATCACGTTTTGCTTTTGCAATGAATTTCATTTCATTAAATCTAAAGCCGCTAATTTGAAATATCGCCCAAGCGGCGTTAAACAACAACTCACTCACTCACTCTCACATTATTCGCTGATATTATCGATCTACATGTTTTCATTTAGATATAAATGTTGAAGACGGTAACTCCTATTTGAAAAGTTCTATTTCAAAGGAAGAAATATTAGAAGCTATTTGTCATTTGAAAAATAGTAAGGAATGTGGCCCTGATGAAGTTATCAACGAATATATCAAATCCACGCAAGACATTATATTAACTGTTTATGTGCATTTATTCAATAAAATATTAGACGATGGTGTATATCCAGAACAGTGGCTTAGCGGAATAAAGGTGACTAAAAATGACTTAAAAACATTTTTATTGTCCAAAGATTGTCCAAGTCTAGTAATTGACTCTGCAACAATAGATTCTATGATAGACTTATATATGCCGATGACACTGTTCTTTTGGCCTCCTCAAAAGCAAATCTCCAAAAAATCATAAACTATTTTGAAGCATATGGCAATATTTGGAAATTAACAATAAATGTGAAAAAACCCCTGAAGTTCTTGTATTTGGCGGTAACAAAAAAGATATGAGTAAAGGATTTTTCTCAACCGTTCCCCTTTAGAATATGTTAACGAGTATAAATACCTGGGTGTTATTTTTGATAAGAAATGCAGTTTTAAACTTTCTATTACAAATCTTTGTCGACAGGCCACAAAAGCAATGTATTTTGTATTCCGTAAAAGTCAAATCTTTAACCTGTCAATCCAGTGCCGGCTATATCTTTTTGACACAGTGGTAAAACCTATATTGCTATATGGATGTGAAATATTGGGTTTCGTTGGTCTTAAACAAATTGAAAATGTACATGTTTGCTTTATGAGAAAACTTTTACCTGTAAAAAGAGTACACCTTTATATATGCTCAATGGTGAACTTGATGTGAAAACCCGTATGTACACCTTTTTTTTGTCAACTTGTATGTATCTTGATGTAACTTGATGTATGGCTATCACAGTCTCCTATTTCATCTTCCTGGCTCAAAAGATCTGCTCACTTTATTTCAACAGATAATGCCAAACAAAACTGGAGCTCTGAGGTGGAAAATTCAAAAAAAGGTTTATTATATTCTCTTTTGAAACCACATTTTGGACTTGAAAATTACTTAATGTCCTTTCCCCAAAATAAAGCTATCACTTCATGGCACCACTTATTGATTGAAAAAGGAAGATGGAAACCATAGTAACTTTTGTAGAATTATTATGCAAATTGTTAAAACTTCCGGGTAATCATCTATCCGCTTGTAAAATGTATATAACTGTCATTTTGTAACTCATATGCCGAGGATCTCGGCCTGAGTGTAATGAAGTTCTGTTCTGTTCTGCACATTCGGATTATGAAGAGAAACATTTTGTAAGTATTCAACTCGTAAAGCTTTATACAATCGACTTATAGAAAAGAAATTGTACTCTTCTTCTATACCTAAATTGCATAATAGACATAAACGTTGTGTTTATCTTGATTCTTAACCATCTCTCTTCATTTTAGTCTTGTATCAGTTATGCAAGATTTATATTTCTCATGAGCTTAAATACTTTTATATTCACGATGAATATAGCAACATGTTTAAAGGCCTGAATAAAGGAATGTATATCTCATACAGATTGCAACATTCGTACATATCTAAAGTCTTTTGAGAATGTAGTATTACGAAGATGTGATAAGATGCATAAGTAGTGTAACCACAATTAATATATCATTGTGACACCAACAGGGGTAGATCTTATGTAAAAAAATATAAACAGGACTCCAGGGACGTCGAGTTTACTACTTGTATATTTGTGACTTTATCATTCAAGGCCAAAAACCATCTTTGACTTTTTCCAATAGAATGTGTATTTATACTTCTCGAGAGCCAAGTAACAGTATTAGTTTCAATGGGCAAACCATGTTCTTTTACGCTGTGAGAGACCGTTTCTTTGTTCACACTTACTTAATTCATTTCATTCGGATAAGCAAGTTTTTTATTTAAATACAGGCCAGTGACCATCTAAAACTAAATCTGAGAATAATTGCAGCCTCGATTGTATCCTCGACATTATTTATAAGACAGATAGACATATTATTTATTCACCTCAGATGACATAAAGTATATTAACAACATTAAAGCCACTCCTTTTTTAAGAGAAGGGAGACCAACAACATAAAATGTACATTATGGGATTAATAAATAACAGGTGTTTATTATTTAAAATAACCCCAGAAATAGAATATATACATAGAATATACTTACGAAAACTTAAGATTGCCTTGCAGGTTTTTGCATTAACATGTACAACATTTGGGATAAAACATACTGTAACATGATCAGGTTGTTCATAAAAATCTGATCAAACAATATAACACTTAGATCTCCACGTACATCATTACAAACTGGACATTCAATAAAAACATGCATCTCATCTTCCACACAATTGGTAAAATTAAAACCCAATCTCTCATTAACGGGAAGGTTCCAGTAACGGCCATTTTAAAGTTTTATCTGTGCAGTCCCACATCTGAACATAGCCAAAGATCTTCTGTTTGGTCTCGACATCGGAAGTTGGTTGTAGAGTAAAGTGCTGTAATCTGTCTTGAACGTATCAAATAGACGCAGTTTATAACCCCTCAAGCCATTCTTGTAAATATCCCAATTAATTTCGTTTTCCCACTCCGTTTTGAACTCATAAAAAACTCCTGATTTTACCTCCCTTGAAATACGACTGTAGTGAAAGTTATTATTTAAAGGGATGAATATATCTAGGGAAAGGGCTTTATATTTTGAATGAACTCTAAAATTCCATTTTTTCTTGTTTTAAAAAAATGATTATTCGCCAAAATAAAAACCTTTTTTGTCAGTCTATGGTTTTGAAGAGAACTTAAACCTTTATAAAATTTGGAAACAGTCTCCCATTTGTGTCCATCCCATTTCTCTAGCTTTAGAAGGAGTTAATTTTCTGAGTCCCATAGAGAATATCTTTGCTTTGTTCTGCACTCTATTGATGCATGCAAGGTCATACTGTCCCCATATCGCAGAGCAATAAAACTGCCTTTCCAATCCTCTGATGTCTAGATGTTCCGTAAGTAATAATCCGAGATAGTTGTAACAACTCACTATTTCAATATTCTTCTTTCCTGAGGAAAATACAGACGATGTCTGTTAGGCTCACTTTGTCTTGAAGTGAATTAATTTGAACTTATCTTTAAAAATATCCATCTTGTTTTCCAAACACTAGTTATTTAGCAAATCAAGTAAAGTGTTCATATTATCCTTGTTCTCTGTGGTCAATATAAGAAAATTAATGTGAGTGAATTATTTTGATAAATTCCTACCTTTAGCGAGTAAGTCAGACGATCTTATATAAACGAAATAGTAAAACAAACCACAAATTAACACATAATGTTTTATTTTTTTCAAAACGAAATGGAAAACTATGATTATTTTGTAGTCTGGTTGACACGTTATTGCTAGACACACTAAAGGAATGAATAGAAAGTAGTTTGGTTAGACAATCACAACTCGAGTTATTTTTAAAAAAACTGTCATTCCCATGACCGTTATTAAAATTTGAATACCCGGAATATTTTTGCCCGCTTTGGTAAGAAAAAATATCGTCTGCATAAGCTAAAATTCCAACGTCGATGTCGTCGTCTACACCAAGATTAAGACACGTTCACTCGTAACAAATGATCTTGTTTAGATCGGAAAACAACATAGATACCACTTCCAACTGGAAAGTCTGGGTGTTCCGTAAGTAATAATCCGAGATAGTTGTAAAAATTCACTATTTCAATATTCTTCTTTCCTGACGAAATTACAGACGATGTCTGTGAGGCTGACTTGGTCCTAAAGTAAATTAATTTGGATTTATCTTCAATTATATCCATCTTATTTTCCAGACACCAGTTATATACAGTTGTTTCAGAATTTGTTTGAGGTTTCTCTTTCAGTAACGTGTCCCCTTTCTTGACAAATGCGTGTCTCTTTGACTTTGGTTAGGAGTTTAGATTTTGGTTGGGTTTACTCAGTTGTTTTCAGTCGAAATTCTTCTGAGTTAAAGAAGTCGTTTTATTAATCAGTTAAAAGCTCTTGATTTTATTTATTATAAAAGATAAGATAAATGCATAATTCATTTTTTGCAAGTTTTCTGTGGTGAATCTAAGTGCTGCTATGTCTTTATGCTAAGCTATGCAAGAGCTTTAACTAAGTAACAAGAAACGGACTGGTTTCACACAGAATAACTTCGACTGAAAACAACTAAGCATCAACAACAAGCATCGTCAATCCCCTTCTTGCTCTATACGCAAACTGGTACGGATCAAGCAAGTGGCTAATATACTACAATAGGAAGTTTAAAATGATGCGCTCGAAACATTTGATAGCAATTGAAGTGAGAGCGACTGGTCTTAAATCGTTCATTTCGATAGAATTAATTCTCTTTGGTATTGTAACAATCTTTGATCTTGTCCACATTTCTAGGAATACATAACAATCGATTCTGACTTGTTAGATGCACCCACACACACTATTTCCTTAGAATGAATTAAATGTTTAAAGGAATGATAACTTAGACCAATAACCTACAGGAGTGAAAAATATCAAAATGAGTCACTGTGTTCACATTGGAGGAGTTTGGGCTTGGTCTTCATTCTGAAATAAAAAAATTCACTTGTTATAGTTATGGTATTCAATTGAGTACATAAAAATTCAGAAGCAGTCAATCTTCAATAATTAATTCCAGTCGTTTAGCAAGTATATAAATCAATAAGGGGAAGTAGTCAACAACACAATTGCTATGTGAATCCAATCTGTAAAAATCTAATCTAATAAAGTTGAATGTACCTACTGTGGTGACGTGGCCTCTCCCTGGAAACTCTCCTTGTTGACAGGTATGTGTATTGTCTTCCTCAGTGAACTCATTATATATACAAAATAAATATCAAATTTCATCTAATTGTTTGAAAAACAATGTCAAGTTAATTTTTAGTTTAAATCAACAACTTCATTTTCAACGAATACAAGAATGTATTGGATAATATCACCAGAATTGGTAACAGTAGAAATATAAATACATGTAAAAGAATAAAAATGTAAGTATTTTTACAACGATCATTTTGGTATATAACACAGGAATTGATGACATTTGATTCAATATATTAATTAAATAGTTATTTCAGAATTAATAATCATTCATTGAAATGAGATTTGTAACGGAGGCCTCTTTAGTTTACAGGCATGTAATTTGATGATTGACACGAAAATAATCATTCGCAAAATCGTAGTTTTTTCATTATAGACAGAAGTTCATGTTTAAGATATTCATTTAACATGTATAAAAAGTATAAAATCATTGTATATAATACTTTAATTTTTTTTATCTGGTTTAATTATATTCTTACTACTGTGTGCAAAGGAAACCAAACTATCCAAAGAAACAAACACATACCTACCTATGCCGTAATTGATTTTTTTTGTAAGATAAAATGAACACAAAATAATATATGTCAAATTTCAAATTAGATATGAATCATATACAACTGATTACAAACTTTAAGGCCTACTCATAGATAGACTACTATTTCATTTATGAAAAAAAAATCGATATAGAATATGACAGAAATCTTAAGTCCCGACTTGAATTCTCATTCAAAGTCCAAAGCAATTGATTTCATATATTCCCATATAATAAATCAATTACAATAGATTAGATATACCACCTAATTTATACTACATATTACAATGGTTGCAGTGTCTGATTTATTTTCCAATCTAAAGAGATAATCCTTGTTTTTTTAAGTATCACGTCAGCATGCTGACTGTGATGTTACCTGTTACACAATCCACTTCCTTTGGAAGACCCTTGTCTCTCGTGGCAGGTTATGTGCACCATTGTGTAAACAATGCAGATATTGGCAGAATACTTTTCAATATGGGTATATGGGTATATGGTACTAAATGAATTTTTCTTCTAAATACAGATGCAACACACAATAATCAACTTTAACAGTTGATGACAATAAATCCTTATCAACGCACCGAACCAAAAAGCTTGTGACGTAGAAAACATTATATTTTTTACTGAGAGTGAAGCCAACATTTCCAAATGACTTTTATTCAGCTCTTTCAAGAAAGTTGAACAAAGTTTATAAAGGAGATAAGATTTGGATGAAGTACTTACTTTGGTATCTGTATCTGCACTAAAACCTTTAAGGCTTTTCGCAGCTGTGGACTAAAAATATATCTACAGTTGTTTAAGTTGATGGCGGTATGTTTGTCTCCTTCATTAGTGGCTGTCCTTTGTCCAGGTGGTAGACAGACAGACAGACAAGTATTTTATTTGAGTCTCACCTCACTCATGGTATAAATATTACATTACATTTAAAAGAACATACATGATATACATAAAATACATTGAACCACTCCACTAGGAGTTATGAGTGACTTAAAATCATAAATACAATAACATACAATATGTACAGATAATGAACGATCTGTGAATAAAATAGTTTTACGCGTATCTAAGATAAGTTTGCAGGCTTTGGCACTTAAAGTAGCACAATCAGTTTTCGCAAGATTAAAAGCTAATCTATCACAGTCATATGTATTGTTAAAACCTTTACATAAAATATTACATATTTCAATAGATCACAGCGAATAGTGGTAAGGTCCGGTGTGAAGCAGGAAGCGTTATGTAATCAGCCAGAGTAAAGAGATTCTGATTGGTCGATTAAGTATAAGCTCATTAGGTGCGAAGCAAATTGTATTTCTCTTTAAGTAAAGATGCAGAAGCAGTGATAATTTATTAACAGAAACGCATTTATTAAGGTTAAGGCAGAGGGTTGTGATACAATTATTATTTATCTTAGCTTTTAAAGAAAATCTTAAATACATTCATGAAACGTTATTTGCATTCACCAAGATGGCATTTACGGTATGCAGATAAGATAACAACATTTAGAATATAATACAAATACAAACATTGACATAGTTATAATACAATATTGTCAGTATAAGGTCATACAAGCATTACTTATGTGCAATTTCATCTAATTGTTTGTTGATAGATATGATAAATTTTGACGAAACCTTGATATTTTTGGGAGTTTTTGGACATAAACAGTTTTTAAGCATAAAGAAATCGGGCCAGGTGCTTACATATTGAGGGTACAACATCTGCCGCTGCTGGTGATGGGCTTGACACCTGAAGAGGTAATGAAACTCATCACCACATATGATTGAACAAGATACTAGAAGTTTTCAAGGTACTGTTATGAGAAGCTTATAGCTCGCTGATATATATTGATATAAATTGGTCACCATAGATAGCAAAGTTTGGAGTGGTTTTCCTCAGGTTAGGAGATGAGTTTTAAGAATTTAAGTTGTAATCTTTCAATAGTCATTTAGCTTTCAAATCCCCAAATTTCTGATCCATGAAGATCATGATTGGAAAGATCGTAGTATCAAAAGCTATATAATACAGTCCAATGGTAAGTTTATATTCCGAGCCTTCTTCAAAAGGGAATACATGGCTAGATACATATGTTGCGTAGATACATTACATATATATAGACTGCATGCTACATATGTAGCGCATTACAAAACATACTTGCAAATGGACATTGAATTGAAGAATATTAGATTAAAGTTTTAAATCAAGCTTTGGCTTTAGTTTATTAATAAATAATAATTCCTTTTCCGCCAAGCAAATTATATAAATTAAATACTTCAGACGACACTTGCTGTTGACATCATTTTAATGATGACTGGATGCGTTGCATTTTGATTTGATAACAAGTCTTTTCAACAGTGTGGGGTTTTCACAACATGGCAAATATATAGGTATTTTATTTTCAAATATACATTTACTTCACGTGCGACCGTCTTCATATATACAATTTTTTATTTATACGAGTATGTATCCTATATCATACTCCCTACACCCACCCTAATAAAGGAGGAAGCATATACTCCGAAACGTCGTGAATATCACAATAAGGAATCATACCATCTTACCAATGTACATCTTCTAAATGCCCTTCAAAGATTTGAAGGAATGAACAGTTACAAAAACTTAGTACCCAGCAAGAGAAGATAGACCGATAACGAATTGTTCACAAATTACAAACCAAAGAAGAGAAGGTTTGGTCAAAGACAAGAGCATAATATTGAAATTGCCTGACTATACTTGATGACCCTTTAATAATCCATGCATACGAGCTATTTACACAAGTTCCCACCTTCCAAATAGAAAATTGGATGTCATTATTGAAAGATAGGTACTTCCTTCCTTGACATGTCGCTCATACACCTAGACTCCAAAGAGATGTGTACTACGATATCTTTGTCACAAGCAATTTTGAACACGCAATAAAACATACACCAATTTATAAATTCGAACTGTCACACAAAATCATCACGCAAGGCTTGCGTGAACGAAATCAAACATTAACACTTGGCTAGTAACTCTGTAACATTTAGAAGCAGTTCCCATGTTCCAAGCTTAACGATGTATATATACATTCTTAGTCACAGTATGTTACATTGCAGATATGCATGCACCTCTTCAAAGTTGCAATAATACACATAATTACATATGGTGCCATTTTACACATAGAGGTTTTTATTTAGCATAAAAATTTGCATTGTTCCAACTGAAACACTTTACGGATCAGTAGAATTACCAATAAATCAACAATGGGGATTCCTCTCACGTCATAAGTTTCGATGTTGAATTTCCGTCCTTGTTCGTATCACAGGAAATTGAGACGAATCAATATTTAAAAGTATGTAAAATATAGATAATGATATACCATTCCTAAATAAATTTACTATATTGACAGTTTTTTAATCTATTCCCAGATATTAAGAGTCATCTGCAAAGGCAAATTAATGTAATATTCCTACTTTAGGTTTTTCATAGAACATTACCTAGAAGTGTGTTTCCAAAGCAAAACTCAAAACATAAGCACAATGAAACTAAGGATGTAATGACAATTTCTTGAAAGATGAATTCATTGCAATTTGTCTGCTTAGGATAGTTTTCAACTAATTATTTAGGGTTTAATAAAGAAAACTGCTTCATAATTATTTTTCGATAAATTTCACAATTTTGCCACTTGCCAGGGGATAAAGCTGACTCTGGCTTCTTGTTTTACTCCTTTCTGTCTATGTGAGAGAAACAGTTATATCGGTGACCAGCTGGTAATATCACATACATCTTTTATATGAAAAATGCAAACTACTTACAGGACTGGTCAACATGTACATATAGAGGAAATGTTCTAATTGACTGGCCCATGGCTATATTAATGAAGACTTATAAACTTTGATAATTAACCAATTCAGGCTACACATATTTGGAATTAAGAGACACATTTTCAATCAAGAGGTTTACACAATTGTTTATGCACACTTTCAAAAATCCGCTTTTGACCTTCAGAACCTTAAAGATTTTGTCAGTTTTCATTATCAGTGTGCCGTTGGAAGCATTGAAAAGTTAAATGATCATTGGTTGTTAATACAAGAAACGTAATGGTGGTCTGGTTTTGTAAAATAGTTTATTTTTTTAAATAGTTTTTCTCAAGTTGTATAACCTTATGCAAATGAATGAAATATATATAAAAAAGCCACAATTAATTAAATTAGGCCCACGGCACATCTTTTTTATTTTACTTATTCTTCTTCAGCAATATATTCTCTACAATCTTAATCTGAAATAAATTAAATATCGTTATCTCTTCAAAAACCGTTAAGGATTCATTACTTTTATTATTTGGTACTGAACGCAATTTTTACACACAAATATTGAAGTGTTTTTTCCGCTATTCATCGAGTCATTTTATGAGGATGGCCTGGGGAACCTGTAATTCAATTGAATACAGATATTACATATACATGATTTGGAGATGGACAAAATAATGTAGGTCAAAGGTAAACATAACTCTGACATATTATCAAAATATGCAACGGTATTATAGTTTCAGAATTGTATAAGAATTATGTAGATTCCAAGATTATCAATACGTGTTTCGTGTGAAAAGTAAATGTGCGTTGTTCTGTTTCAAAGAAATCAAATCTTTTCTCAATATCAGGCATTGTAATTTTGGCGTTGGTGTCGTTCTGTATACACTCTTTCACAGTACGGGAATGGTGATGCTGATACATGATTGTTAGAAAGAGGTATTAGGTCGCTCTTCATGTATACGTGGCTGACGGGCCCCAGTGACGTATTAAAGGAAGCGGTCATAGTCGGTCAAATTGACCTACATGACGTCAATATCCACTAATGTTTTGGACTAACAACAACCTTGTGAATATTGCTGCGGCTAAAAGGAACTAAGCTCTGCCTTTGTCGGTATCCGCAGCACCAAAATTGTATCGTAAAACATTATATATCTCTGAAAGGATCAACTATATTATCAAGTTTTTCCGTTGTATATTATTCAGTGATAATTTGATCACGTGAAAACGAGACTAAATAGTAATAATCACTAGTATAGTCATAAAACATAGTTCACTTTGTACATAGCATTCATTTATAGAGTATTTGTTGTATGCATGCTGAAGAAAGTGTGACCCAAAATAATGTTAAATTTATCAAAATACTTTAATGGCGTATTTACATGATTTCAGGTTCTACAATTGTAGGTACTTTCTAGTCTTTTCACTTTAAGTCACATTCAAAGAACCTAGTCATTAGTGCGTCTCTACACACAACTAAATGTTGTATAACATTTGTTATCTTTTTAGTATGCGTTGACGTGACGTCATGTTATGAACATATCTTTTCACTTTTCTTTGTAATGCTGTCGTGACGTTATGTTATGAACATTTCTTTTCTTTTTTTTGTAATGTTGTCTTCAAATTGTGGCGACAGCAGGTTACCTGGTCTTGTTTAAAGGTGTCTGATTTTTCAGATTTTCCTTTATTTTACGACGAGATTTGCGTGGGTCATTACGCCAATGACATGCAAGTAGATTTAGGATGTGCCGCAGATACTTGCGTGATTACATAGTGTTATAATCTAAAGATTAATAGATTGTTCTTTGTTATGATTCTATCCAAAAAAAAGAAAAAAGAAGGAAACCTTAAACAGAGTAACCCTCATAAATAAACTATTCACAAAATACTGAATTAAACCTATCTCATTTGAAAGAGCGTTTGCTCATCCCACGATGGACTCGGGTTCGATTTCCAGGCGATTCGTTGCTTCCTTGCCTGTACTCAGTATTAAAGGGGGTCAGAAAACCGCAATCACTGCTCATTTCGAAGTGTAACCGTCTTGCGTTGTATGCAATATGTGAAAGTTGAGTTAGTTCAGTATGTTTCTATTTGGCAGTCCAATAGCTCTGATTTAATCTGACCAGGGTTTGCTGGAGCATTGAGTGCATATACCGACCGACAGATCGGTGAGACCGTTGAGATACTGGTTACACATTAGAGAAGCAAAGGTAACTACGGTCATCATGAACCTCGTCAGCATTATCAACGTTTCCGTTGTCTTTATTTCGAGAAAGTATTTTCGTGACGAAACGTTTTGAGAGCTTAATAGTACACCAGGATCATCAGATTCTTCCTAAAGATAGCATTCCTGGTAGGTCCAAACTTTTCAGTGTTGATTTGCTGATTGTGAGTAATCGGCGTGTATACATGTATATATACAAATGCTGTTGAAAACTATGCAAAAACGCGTTTCATTAAGTCAAATTTTGGATAATGAAGAAGGCAGAAGGATAAAATTGAGTTGATATGTGTTCGAAAGGTTAAGTGATTATAGGTTTCATGGAAACGGTACGTTTGATTTCGGCTTCGGCCTAGTAGTAGTATTGTTCGATTTTCATTGTTATACTAATGATTGTCATGAGACATTTTCATTGAATATTATTACACAATTACATATGTCATTATAATATTATATCATTACTGGTGTTTTGAAACGCTTGAAAACTATTAAAAATACGATGAAAATCACGAATTGTCCTTTTAATGATATGATATTTAGGTCTGTGTGAGGCTACTGCTGACATAGACACGTTTAGTTTTTTTTAACGAGTTGATCAACCTCCTTTTGTAGCTCCAAGTTTGGCACTGCTTTCATAGGAAATAAAGCCGTTGCTGGCACCCAGTCAATTCCTTGAGAATAAGCAATGGTAATGATGGTAAGTAAGGAGCTCAATTTATGAGGATCTGGTGAGGTCGTATAATAGCCCTAACACCATTTCAAAATACCAGCACTAGACTATGCACCCTGCTCATTAACAACATTTCCTTCTTCATAAGCGATTTTTACTGAACTTCATGGCACCCAATAATTATTTACAAAATAATAATGTAACTATTGGAAAACTATTTGGTTTAAGTCCTAACTAAAGTACCAGTCATGCAGTTAGAAAGAAGTTGATTGATCTGATGAAGAAATCGTTACTTTCCTTAAGCACAGACTACATTAAGCTATAAACTACAAGCCTCGGTGAAATAAAACTGTCACTCAGCCCATAACAATGTCTGCTATTTTCATTAGCAGAAATGACACACGGACAACGCAGACATGTTTTTTTTATAAATCTCAAGACAAGACACAGGTAGTAGAAACACTCTGCCAACTTTTCTCCATCCCTTGCCAAACTCTTGCATACTTGCTGTCTTCTATCTTTTAATACGGTGAGAGGAACGATTCTATTATATATCTTACTTTGAAAATATGACTATTAATTTCTGACAATATATAGAATACTCAAAGCTCAATTTTGAGGAAGACTTACTCCGATGGAGAGTTAAATAAGGATATGGTTAATTCTCAATTATCAACTTTAGATTAGATATCGCAACTTTTTTAAAGAACGACTATCCCTATAAAGATTACCATACTTTGTTCACTTCATGTTTTACGGTTACCTAATAATTTTAGCGAATTGGACATATTTCACATTAAAACGAGCATTTATTTATGTATAATAAGATCGGAATTAATAAAAAGAATAAATAATGTCGCAGGCAGTAAAAATATAAATAACTCTAAATATTACTGTTTCTTTAAGTTACAACATCCTAACGACCCAAGTTGGACCCCTAGGATATTTAAAAAGTATCATATAATATGATATTGTAGCACCTTGAGGAATGTAAATGCGACTCTAAAATGACCACTGGAAAAAGGTAACTCGTACCCACATAAAACATCCTCATACCTCATTTCAAAACAGGTTGTTTTTAAATAGATTGTTTTTACGTCATGCAAACTTCGTCATCTCTTAACAGCGAGTCAATGATAAAGTCGAAAGTTAATTTGTTCTGCCCAACATGAGTCTTGTAATCACACAAATCATTCTTTGGATGTATTGCAGCCAGAACGTGTTGGAAAACATTTTCAAGTGATATGCATATCATCATAAATATATGAAATGTTAAAAGAAGGATATCTATGTTTTAAAAGAGAAAAAAATGTGAAAGATTATTTTAGAAATGAGGTAATCGAGTACTTATGCAAACTAGAAAACCGACTGGAAGATGTTTGCAGCAAACAGCAGTTTCCCATTTGATATCTACATAAGAATCTATTAAAAGTAGTTCCTGCATTTTAAAACATCAAATATTTTTTCATGCCGCTTATTTGACTGTAACATTATGGAAAAATTTGACAAATTACTCGTTTATTGCATTAAACTGTCGTGAAACACTGACAAAATCTTGTGAAATCTTTGGTTGCCTAGCCAATAAGGATCTTCGTAGACTATGGCCCTGTAAAATTTGATTGTATAAGCTTAAGTTGTGTTTGCTAATTCGTGTCCACAACATTAATGGAATAACAAGAAAGCACGTCACTAACAAAGGGCTGAGACGAACTTCGACGATCAATGGTGTCGCAATTGTTTATTTCCGTTGATATTTAGGCTAAGTGATATTCAACATATAGAGTACATACAAAATTGTTAAAACATTGTGCACATGCCTAGTAAACCTGTAGGATCAGAAGTTATGTGATAACAGAGTTTCTTTATTCCCAATAATGTCGGGGATGTGCATGAACACCATTCTTTTCCTCATTCTTCAAGTTAACCAATCAATTGTCTAAAATCAGTTGTAACATTGATGTAATGTTTTCAAATGCGTGAAAGTGTATTTACCTTGTTTGTTTGAATTAACTGACGAATAAGATGTTTTTGTACCAAATAGCAACCTAATGCAATGCCATTTTATGTGGTCAAGCAATATGTTTATGTATGCTATTTAGGTGATTTTGTTTAATAACAATGTCAATAAATAAATGAAATGGGATTAGCGAACCAGCTTGAAAGCATGTGGAGTTAGAATTAACTTTTTGAATTCTGAAAGGGTACAGAACTCTTTTGAGATTGGTAAAACAATCAATGAATTTATTGTGTCAATTAAAGAGGATTTGACGTAAGAAGCAGGTCGACTGTATTTCAGAGCTATCAAGCTATTTTTAAAACTTAAGTTATGACTTAAATCATAAGACATTTTTGGAATTGATTACTGTACATTAGGTGATTTGATTGCTAGATACACATGTCTCTTGAAAACCGTTTATTAAATTATTTCTAGTCAGTCATTTTGTTTATATCGCAACATGTCCATAGTCAAAATAAAGAAGTTGAAATAAACATCTTCACTATATTATTCATACCTCTCTTGGTCTTAAGTAAAGTAACATTGACTGCAACAATAACTGTGCCTTGAAAAAAACATAAAACATAACAAATATATCAATTAACTTAAATTTTTAAAATAAAGAGCAAGACGTCACTTCCGTGATATGATTAGAAGTTCTCCTATACTCCACTTAGTACTACAAACAACAAAACAATATTTGGAATATCATGTGCGGTGCACTTCGTTTATTCTGTACAACACATTACAGTCATCATCATCGTCATCATCATCATCATCATCACATCACATCACAACATCGTTTAACGTCACTATCTTAACGTAATTCACGGTTAATGGCACTGTCATAAGATTCCTACGTATTATTATTATGGCTCGTCAGGACTATCACACAAATACTCGCACGTATTATCATGGCTCGTCAGCACACACATTATACAAATACTCACACGTTTTATCATTGCTCGCCAGCACACATATTATACAAATACCCACACGTATTATCATAGCTCGCCAGTACACATATTATACAAATACTCACACGTATTATCATAGCTCGCCAGTGCACACATTATGCAAATACTCACACGTACTATCATGACTCATCAGCGGAAATATACAATCAAATCCACGTAATATCATGGTTAGTCAGCCCATATATACAAATACTCACACGTATTATCACGGCTCGCCAGCCATAAATCAAAAGAACATATTTACAAACATACCATCATGGCTCGTCAACAAGAACAATGTATAACTCGCAAGTATTATCATGACTTGCCAACCCAAATAACATACAAATACCACACGTATTCTGATGCCTCGTCTGAACAGACTATACCAATCTTCATAATTGTCAGAACCCAAACCCACAAATTATCCACCGAATTAAACAGATACATTATGTACCGACACGGTCAAAACCTGACTCGAGCACACCGCAACTAAGAATGCGCTTACAATTCGCGCCTTTACTTATATACTCATAACAACACCCTCTAGTGGACATCCTCACCTGACCATATAGTACTTTTCTACGCCAGGAGAAAATAATTTCATTCTAATTCGTACCTCAAACGAAAGAAATTATATCTTCCGTCAAGCGTCTGAATGATTAATACATCACTTCATTTGGAAGATTCCTTCAAGCATCTGAATGATCAATACGTCACTTCAGTAAGAAGATTCCTTCAAGTGTCTGAATAATTAATAAGTAACTTCAGTTAGAATATTTACTTCAAGCGTTTGAATGATTAATATGTCACTTCAGTTAGAAGATCCCTTCAAGCGTCTGAATGATTAATACATCACTCAGTTAGACGATTCCTTCAAGCGTCTGAATGATTTATACGTCACTTCAGTTAGACGATTGCTCAAGCGTCTGAATGATTTATATGCCACTTCAGTTAGAAGATCCCTTCAAGCGTCTGAATGATTACTATGTCACTCAGTTAGACGATTCCTTCAAGCGTCTGAACAATTTATACGTCACTTCAGTTAGAAGATTGCTCAAGCGTCTGAATGATTTATATTTCAGTAGTTAGAAGATCCCTCAAGCGTCTGAATAATTAATACGTCACTCAATTTGGAAGATCCCTTCAAGCGTAATAATTAATACGTCACTTCAGTTAGAAGATTGCTTCAAGCGTCTAAATGATTTATACATCACTCCATTTTGAAGATCCCTTCAAGCGTCTGAATAATTAATATGTCACTTCAGTCAGAAGATTGCTTCAAGCGTCAGAATGATTTATACATCACTCCATTTGGATGATCCCTTCAAGCGTCTGAATAATTGATATGTCACTCCAGTAAGAAGATTGCTTCAAGCATCTGAATGATTTATACATCACTCCATTTGGAGGATCCCTTCAAGCGTCTGAATAATTGATACGTCACTTCAGTTAGACGATTGCTTCAAGCGTCTAAATGATTTATACATCACTCCATTCGGAAGATCCCTTCAAGCGTCTGAGTGATTAATACTTCACTTCAGTTAGACGATTGCTCAAGCGTCTGAATGATTTATACGTCACTTCAGTTAGACGATTCCTTCAAGCGTATGAACGATTTATACGTCACTTCAGTTAGATGATTGCTCAAGCGTCTGAATGATTTATATGTCACTTCAGTTAGAAGATCTCTTCAAGCGTCTGAATAATTAATACGTCACTCAATTTGGAAGATCCCATCAAGCGTCTGAATAATTAATACGTCACTTCAGTTAGAAGATTGCTTCAAGCGTCTGAATGATTTATACATCACTTCATTTAGAAGATCCCTTCAAGCGTCTGAATAATTAATACATCACTCCATTTGGATGATCCCTTCAAGCGTCTGAATAATTAATGCGTCACTTCAGTTAGACGATTGCTTCAAGCGTCTGAAGGATTTATACATCCATTTGGAAGATCCCGTGAATTGGTGATATGTCGAACAATTACTGAGTAAGATCCATTTAAGCAAGGTCTGTCTGAATGGGCAATATGTCGAACCAGTTATTGGTAAGAATCATTTTACCATCTAGTATCTGAATGATTAATAAATCAAATTAAGATTAAGAATATCCTATAGGAATAAGTAATATGTCAATCACATACTAAGTAAGATTCTCTTCAACACATCGTGTCTGAATTATTAATAGGTCGAACCTGTACATATCAAGATCACGTTTAGCACCTCGAATCTGTTGATTGATAAGTCAAACCATTACTTAGCAACATCCATTTCAGCATATCTGAAAGGAATTAGTAATATGTCGAACACGTACTTTGTAAAAACCATTTATCGTTTGTCTGAATGATTGATATGTCCAAACAGTACTCAGTAGGATCCATTTTAGCATCTCGTATCTGAATGGGAAATACATCTAAACAGTATTTAGTGGGATCGATTTTATCATCTCGTATCCAAATGGGTAGTACGTCTAACCAGTAGTTAGTGGAATCGATTTTAGCATCTGGTATCTAAATGGGTAATACGTCTAATCAGCATTTAGTGGGCTCAGTTTTAGCATCTCGTATCTGAATGGTCTAACCAGTATTTAATGGGATCAATTCTAGCAACTTGAACTGAATGGGTAATACGTCTAACCAGTATTTAGTGAGATCGATTTTAGCATCTGGTATCTGAATGGGTAATACGTCTAATCAGTATTTAGTGATTCGATTTAAACATCTCGTATCTGAATGGGTAATACGTCTAACCAGTATTTAGTGAGATAATTTTTAGCATCTCGTATCTCAATTGGTATTACGTCTAACAAGTATTTAGTGAGATCGATTCTATCATCTGGTATCTGAATGGGTAATACGTCTAACCAGAATTTAGTGGGATAATTTTTAGCATCTCGTATCCGAATGGGTAATACGTCTAACCAGTAGTTAGTGGGATCGATTTTAGCATCTGGTATTTTAATGGGTAATACGTCTAACCAGTATTTAATGGGATCAATTTTAGCATCTCGTAACTGAATGGGTAATACATCTAAACTGTATTTAGTGAGATCGATTTTATCATCTGGTATCCAAATGGGTAATACGTCTAACCAGTAGTTAGTGGAATCGATTTTAGCATCTGGTATCTGAATGGTTATTACGTCTAACAAGATTTTAGCATCTGGTATCTGAATGGTTATTACGTCTAACAAGTAGTTAGTGAGATCGATTTTATCATCTGGTATCTGAATGGGTAATACGTCTAACCAGCATTTAGTGGGATCAGTTTTAGCATCTCATATCTGAATGGGTAATACGTCAAACCAGTATTTAATGGGATCGATTCTAGCATCTCGTATCTGAATGGGTAATACGTCTAACCAGTATTTAGTGAGATCGATTTTAGCATCTGGTATCTAAATGGGTAATGCGTCTAATTAGTATTTAGTGGGATCGATTTTAGCATCTCGTATCTGAATTGGTAATACGTCTAACCAGTATTTAGTGGATCGATTTTTGCATCTCGTATATAAATGGGTTATACATCTAATCAGCATTTAGTGGGATCGATTTTAGCATCTGGTATCTGAATGGGTAATACGTCTAACCAGCATTTAGTGGGATCGATTTTAGCATCTCGTATCTGAATGGGTAATACGTCTAACCAGTAGTTAGTGGGATCGATTCTAGCATCTGGTATCTGAATGGGTTATACGTCTAACCAGTAGTTAGTGGGATCGATTTTAGCATCTGGTATCTGAATGGGTAATACGTCTTATCAGTAGTTAGTGGGATCGATTTTAGCATCTGGTATCTTAATGGGTAATACGTCTAACCAGTAGTTAGTGGGATCGATTTTAGCATCTGGTATCTGAATGGGTATTACGTCTAACAAGTATTTAGTGAGATCGATTTTAGCATCTGGTATCTGAATGGGTAATACGTCTAACCAGTAGTTAGTGGAATCGATTTTAGCATCTGGTATCTGAATGGGTAATACGTCTAATCAGTATTTAGTGGGATCGATTTTAGCATCTCATATCTGAATGAGTAATACGCCTAACCAGTATTTAATGGGATCGATTCTAGCATTTATCTGAATGGGTAATACGTCTAACCAGTAGTTAGTGGGATCGATTTTAGCATCTGGTATCTGAATGGTTATAACGTCTAACCAGTAGTTAGTGGGATCGATTTTAGCATCTGGTATCTGAATGGGTATTACGTCTAACAAGTATTTAGTGAGATCGATTTTAGCATCTGGTATCTGAATGGGTAATACGTCTAACCAGTAGTTAGTGGGATCGATTTTAGCATCTCATATCTGAATGGGTAATACGTCTAATCAGTATTTAGTGGAATCAATTTTAGCATCTCATATCTGAATGGGAAATACGTCTAATCAGTATTTAGTGGGATCGATTCTAGCATTTATCTGCATGGGTAATACGTCTAACCAGTAATTAGTGAGATCGATTTTAGCATCTGGTATCTGAATGGGTAATACGTCTAACCAGTAGTTAGTGGGATCGATTCTAGCATCTGGTATCTGAATGGTTATAACGTCTAATCAGCATTTAGTGGGATGGATTTTAGCATCTCATATCTGAATGGAAAATACGTCTAATCAGTATTTAGTGGGATCAATTTTAGCATCTCATATCTGAATGGGTAATACGTGTAACCAGTATTTAATGGGATCGATTCTAGCATCTGGTATGTGAATGGTTAATACGTCTATTCGGCATTTAGTGGGATCAATTTTAGCATCTCGTATCTGAATGCGTAATACGTCTAACCAGTAGTTAGTGGGATCGATTTTAGCATCTCATATCTGAATGGGTAATACGTCTAACCAGTATTTAATAGGATCGATTCTAGAATTTCGTATCTAAATGGGTAATACGTCTAACCAGTAGTTAGTGGGATCGATTTTAGCATCTGGTATCTGAATGGATATTACGTCTAACAAGTATTGAGTGAGATCGATTTTAGCATCTGGTATCTGAATGGGTAATACGTCTAATCAGCATTTAGTGGGATCGATTTTAGCATCTGGTATCTGGATGGGTAATACGTCTATTCGGCATTTAGTGGTATCAATTTTAGCATCTTGTATCTGAATGCGTAATACGTCTAACCAGTAGTTAGTGGGATCGATTTTAGCATCTCATATCTGAATGGGTAATACGTCTAATCAGTATTTAGTGGGATCAATTTTAGCATCTCATATCTGAATGGGTAATACGTCTAACCAGTATTTAATGGGATCGATTCTAGCATTTCGTATCTGCAAGGGTAATACGTCTAACCAGTAATTAGTGAGATCGATTTTAGCATCTGGTATCTGAATGGGTAATACGTCTAACCAGTTTTTAATGGGATCGGTTTAAGGATCCCGTATCTGAATGAGTAACACATCGTATTGATGCTGCTATTTGACACAAACATTACTGGTCTAGTGAGTGGCGCGTCTGATTTCTTTGTTTACATCATCATACCTCGTGTGGGTGATGTAAACACAGGTTGAATCGCAATTGATTTTGTTAAAAAGTCTTGTGTTGTTTTTGCTTACTGATCATCAAAATGACCTACACTTTCTTTTTACTTTCAAATAAAGGCTATATTTCCTTATATGTCCATGAAAATTACTCGGACAAGATGAAATCAAGGTCGAATTTAAAGGAATAAAATAATTATTAGCGAAAGGTTTTTCTGGTTTTGTGTTGAATCCCGGAGTGAAAATAAAACTTTGAAAAACTTATACATAGCAAAGTCTTTAAAAAATGAAACATGTTAAAAGAAGAAACTAATATTGAGATTAGCATAAATAGAGAGTACAACATTTAATGTGCCATGATTTGATGTCAATGGGCAGGTATTTGAATAGTCTACGCAATATATTTAACGCACATCAGCTTAGGAGGTAGGTAGATATGGAAATCTGGATACGTTTTAATATGTTTTAAAAATCTCACTCTTCAAAACCGTACAACAAAATGTATAGATAGATATTCATAGCGTTTGCAAGACTTCAATGAAGGTTCTCTTGACCCACTGTCAACAGGAAAAACAACTTTTGGACAAGGAAAGTATAAATATATCAACTATAAACTACGTGATGATATATCCACAGAATTTCCAGTTTGGACTCAGAAATCAACGAGAGTGCACTTCTGAGCGTCTTTATTCATTCAATCCGGTCTCTATGCGGCGCCAATTTACCAATCACCATTTGTTTTTAAACGAGAATTAATGTCTTACTAATATTTAATCACTTCATCATAATGTAATCGAGGAATTAAGGATGAACAGGGCACCAATTTACCGATCACCATTTGCTTTTAAACGAGAATTAATGTCTTACTAATATTTCATCACTTTATCATAATACAATCGTCGAACGAAGTTTGAACACGGCACCAATTTACCAATCACCATTTGCTTTTAAACGAGAATTAATGTTTTACTCATATTTCATCACTTCATCATCATGTAATTGAAGAATGAAGGCGTTAGGTTTTCCATATTAAAATGGCTGGGCATTCTCTGTTCCTTAGTTGTCTACAGTGTCTGTCTGTTGACATAAACTTTTCATATGCTATTTCACTGCATAAATTCAAGGAACAAAACCACCAGAAAATCTTTCATCTTCTTTACATGTTCAAATCTATAAAATCAGCTACACTGTCCCCTGGTAAAAGTCATCCAAGCAACGAAGCCACTCATCCTGTGTTGTTTATCGATGTAATGTATTGTTTACACTTGAATGCTGCTGTAGCTGCAAAACATGCCATAATAATTGTGACCGGAGGGTAAAGGATTATGCGACACGTTCGCATGGTATGGTTCTTACGCGTACAAATGTGCATATAAGTATTATTGAAAAACATGCTTAAATGGGTGAGAGGAGTGTTTCTTTATCAATTTTTCAATCACAAGAAAACTGTCAATTATAAATTTTCTATTTACTAACATCATAAATTTAAAGTACAAAATTGAAAATAAGAATTTCTAAAGTCTAACCTTAGTGCTCAGTTTGGAAAGGTATATTTTGTGACGACGGGGTGAGTTGGAGAGTATGGTGTATACACACGATATTCCATACACCTAGTGTTCATATAATATTAAGACAGTACATCATCAAACACTTTTGATTCTTTTATTAATGACATCAGCAGTCCGTGGTTTAATAGTGAATTAATGTAAACGTATGTTTATGCTATACATGTAAGGATGACACCTTTGAGTCTATCTTCCGTGTACTTACTTCACCTGAATGAACGCTCAATAAGAATATGAGATGGAAATCGTCTAGTGTTTCTTGTGCCCCACAATTCCATACTTTAATCATGTGCTGCATTCAGAACAGTGTTGATAATATCAGCGTTCATCGTCGCCACTCAAAGTATTGGTGAGTACAATTATTTTAATGTGTATTCCGGACTGAAAATCATTCGTTCGCTGAAATATCATTGGAGATAAAGTAATCCTTTAACATCTAGCCCTAGGCAGAAATTTCAACTTCAAAAACGTAGCTTATCCGGGCTGAAGGACTCGAGTGGAGTGGGCAGATGCGAGAGATAAGCGGAGCAAGGTGTCGAGCCCAGTCGTCTCTGGCTGCGGGCTGACTCCACTCACATGTGACCGCCTCATTTATAGCTACCCGTACTCAAAGTAAAGACATATTTGCAATATTCGTCAATTCTTCGCTTTGGGAAAGTAAACTCGTATAAAGCACCTGTATCGCCCGGTCTCGGTGGGTGGCCCCCTCATAACCCTTTGATGCTACACAAATTCCTATGTGCATGTACGTTCCCAACACCTTGTGTTTTATTATCTCATTTTTTCAAAGCTATTACTCTGATGGAAATTTTTGATAATTGCCCTACCCAGAACGCACTTAATTCAACAAGGATGTTACGTGATGCAGCCGATAACCTCGCGTCCAGACTTCGATGATTAATTTGCATAATCGCAATAGGCTAACTATCATAATTTGTTTGAGGATTAATTTTTATTGTTAGTGCACATGACGTTTTCGCATTACGATCTAAAATGTAGTTTATTGGCAGTTTTTATACTTCAGTGCTTGCTTATACTTTCTTGGTAAACAAGAATCACATAATGTAAGAAAGGTTTATACCAAATAAGTGTATGAAAACCTTTAATTGCTTCAACTTGTTACCTGTTAAACTTTTTTTCGTGAGAGAGGCACTGCGTAATATGTTGAAGTCACTCAAAGCAAATTTAAGTTTCAAAATGCTGCCGTTTGATCGAGACTTGAAGACTATTGGAGAAAAGTATGCTCTTGAAGCTGATCGGTTGTGTATGGCGACAATGGAAGGGTATAAAGTTGCGATATTATCGAAAACCAGACAATGAGGCGCGTCAATTGTAATGTTGGACGCAAACCTAAATCAATAAGCGAGGGCAGTTGAAAGTGTTTGATAGCTTATTCATAATTATAGATTAGAGCTTTTGCGAATATCTATGGCTGGTCATTCTCTCTAAATTCCTATACAACCCCTGTCTTAATACGAAGGTTTCTTGGTCTAGAAATGTAGAACGCTGATAGGATACAATCAAAGTTAGTTGTGCAATCAGCGACGCCGTTTCAAAAGTTATCATTCAAATCGCTTAAGTTATTTCCGTATGCTTTCAAAAAGCGAAACTTTATTCGAATATGCACCTTACACTTTGAGTCGTCTTTACAGAACACAAACGTCTCATTTTGCGACTGTATCATTGCATAGGTGTGTGTGAAGAAAAATCTGTTATTCAAGTATTCGATGTTTTCATTCGCTGAAATATTGCCAGGTATATTAAGTTGGGGTTTTTTCAAATCTTTTTATTCATTTCAATTCGGCGGGTGTACATCTGATGGCATACAAAGACATTTCATATCAAACACTAGTTTGGAAAATGATAAAGCAATCATTAAATATAGATAAAGGTAACTAATGTAAAACATTATTTAAGGCTCTCCATTTAATGTTGATAGATGGTAGTGCATTATTTTTACATGCAATAATTTTTCAACATTAAAAACATCCTTGACAACACTTATAAAACACTCAATAGATAGATTGTTTCTCTTGAGATATGTATATATTTTTTAGCAATTAGTATGATATGAGATACAAGAAGGCTGGCTCAACTGTTACAGAATAAAATATCTAAGTCAGAGATGACAATATTCAGATGTGTAATATGCTGATTCATAAAATTTTCAACTTTTCTCCAGATTTCATATACTAATTTGCATTTAATGAAAACATGCTGCAGACTCTCAGGTTCTGATTCGCAAAAAGAGCAAATATTTGTATAAATTATGTTCATTTGCATCAGTTCTTTTCTAGTGTAAATTGCTCTATTGATAAATCTATACTGAAAATCTAAAAGTTTTACATCTTCAGTACAATTTCTGTATTTTCTTAAAACAACATTACATTAAATATTTGAGTTAAGTTCATTTTGCCATTTTTGACAAACTTTCAGTGGAGAGTCATCAGCAATCAGTTGGTCATAGAAATTTCTGCATCCTTTTTGTTGAGAAAGTAAAACTTGAAGAGTTTGGCTCACTGAGAGATTTTGATTACACAAATTATTCGATAAGAGAGTGTGTTTCCATATTTTGGGGATACTAAAAAGTTAAAACTCTTTATGGTATCAAGGGAACAACCCTTGAGTACAACAGGTAAATTAAGTTGCAATATTCTGGCCGTAGGGAAAACTGCCGGAAGCCCGTATAGGAATTAATGACGGAGCTACCTCTGTTGGGAGAAAATGATGGCTGGTTTGAGATTCTCATGAAAATCATCAATTTATCATATATTTGTCATTTGAAGATGAATATGTGCAATTATTAAATCCATATCATCATCTATGGCATAAAACTTCGAATCAAAGCTTAACTATGTACGCGTAATGAAAATAATTCCAAAAAACTTCTTTTTCAATTCAGTTAAAGAAACCGTTACAGTAAACACAATTATCTCCACTACTAAATAATAAGATATGCTGACAAGTGAGAAATAAAGTGCTCGGTGTTTCCGGTATTAGGACCATGGAAATGAGTGGCCCTGGTGAGCTTTTGTAAACTTTACTGCCGGGTCGCTCCTAACCTACATGTACGTGTATGCGTCCAGCCCGGGATGAGCAATACTATCTTTATGTGCTTATACACCTGCCGCCCGCAGTTCGCCCCTCCTCATATACCAGCAAATGATCTAGTAAATCTAGTCGTTAAAATACTTGTCATACGCGCTTGTTGCGACTGTATCATTCACGCATCCCTAATATACACATGATACAGCAATGCGACACGCTCCTCTCGTCCCCAACGATATTTCTCCATAAGCCAGATTTACAAGCTTGTTTATGTTTTAATGGCTGTTTATTAAGTCCTTGAGTATATGCATATCTTAATAAGACTGGGTCGCCAAAACAAGTGATCATTCTTCCTTATGTAAAATGATAATGAACTGCGATGAAAGGCTAGGATGGAGCAAACTACATTGGTTATTTATCTGCGCTTGTAGCAACCCAAGTATACTGGTGGTGCGAAGGGACGAGCTGGGACGGGGCTGTCAAACACAGAGGAGTGATGAGGATGTTTGAACGTCATGCTATGCAGCAGGCACTTGCCGCCCTTGCTTGCAACTGTGGACGACCAACGGCAACGTTTTCTGCCAAAGCAAAATATGAAGGTCTAAATGAATAAGTCTATCACCTGGAGCCTGTAACAATACCAACATAAACCACAAGACCATCATCAGCATTGATAACAATTAAAATTATTTTAATAATTATAATATTAATAAAAATAATAATGATGATGATGATATTAAGTGATGCCGTCAGTAAACAGGTGCCCTTCAAATCTAAAACTTAGAGGATGTCTACCTAGGTGGCTTGTGCTTTGTTACTAAGCGATATGGCATGACGTCTACGTGCAGATACTTCTAAATGGAATTGATCTTTTATGTTTTTTTCGAGTTATTGTGAAAAGAATTGACGGATTTACAAAAAGAAAAATAAGATCCGTCCATACACGTGAAAATTACATGAAAATAAGCTAAACTGCTACTACAGAATCGGACACTCAAAATCGGGTCTTACATAAATTTTGAACCACAGTTTTCATTAACCAGTATTTGTATTCAATTGGTGCATTTGCTTTCAATGAGTAGCAATAATTAATGGCCGAAATCTACTTGCTTTTAACTGATTAGGACTATTGTATCTTTAACATATTTTCTTTTGATCTTTTATTCAGATTTAAAACCCTGAACGATGTAAGCATTAACATGAAAAACACAATCTGAAAGACATTCATTTTCGAACAAGTTAATGATCACTTCAATATTTAGATGCAAAATATTATAGATGGGAGTTTGATGCCATATGCAGTAAGTATATATATCATTACCAGAGGTTATAATTTTCAGATATGATTGATTCGTAAAATTGTTGCGATATCACTAAGCGTTTTTGTTTCGAACAGCACGACAACGAATATCTCATGATAACGAACCTTCGCCAATCGACTAGGGATTACATTGTCCTTTTTGAGAACTTTTGTATTGTAATTATCATTTATATAGTTGTTTTGAGATGTTGAAGTTTGATGCTAAAGTACTTTCCAAAAATCAACATCTTGAACTCATTTAAGTTACAGTTTATCATTCCTATGTTCATGCGATTCGATAAAAATACAAATAAATATAAGCACTGCTGATACTTATCAAGTTGTAATATGATCTTTTTGTAGAAATCCCGTTGTTGTGAATCCCTTACCTATATTTGCAGCTGTTCTGTAACGATGACTAAGCTGTTTCCTAAATGCAGATTGATTGTAATAGCCTTTAATGTGTTCCCTGGTGGCAGATTGAATGTATTAGCCTTTAATTTGTTCCCTGATGGCAGCTTGATTGTAATAGCCTTTAATCTGTTCCCTTGTGGCAGATTGATTCAATCTAAAAAATATTTAAATGGTCAGAAATATGTTCCCTGGTTGAAGATAGATTGATTCTAATAGCCACAAATCTGTTCTCTGATTAAAAATGTATTGATTGTAATTAGAAGATAAATAGTTGCGTTTGTAAAATTTCTGGGATCCATTGTTATTCAACAACCGCAGATTGGTTGATTGCAATTGCCTTTAACCTGTTCCCTGATAAATATTGTTTTTATTATCATGGTCATAAATCTGTTTGCATATGTGATTGATTGTTGTGCCAATTAATCTGTTTCCTAACTGCATATTGATTGATCGATCCATTAATATATGACCATTTATATGTTCCCCGATTACAAATTGATTGATTGTAATGGCCATTAACATGTTCCCTGACTGCAAATTGATCTACTGATGCTCAAAACTAAACAATTAGATATTATTTGAAACTTATATCAATACGCAAGGTGTGTTTCTAATGTATCTTTATTCATTTGAGGTTATCTGCTAATATCAAATATCGGCTCTGAAGATTTGATCTAATATCAGGTGAAATGTCAGTATACGAGTATGCTGTTACATCTTTATATGTCAGGAACTGTTCCAATATGTAGTTATATCATCTGACATGAGGTATCAGCCTCAAGATGCAGTTCTTTCTGCTAACCTCAGTGATCAGCTCCCCAGATGCAGCTTTATTAGCTAGCATTAGGTATAAGCTCTCTTGATGAAGTTATATCTGCTTTCATCAGGTATCGGCTCCCTTGATGAAGTTCTTGCAGCAAACAATAGGTATCGGCTCCCTTGATGAAGTTATATCTGCTTTCATCGGGTATCGGCTCTCTTGATGAAGTTCTTGCAGCAAACAATATATATCGGCTCTCTTGATGAAGTTATATTTGCTATCATCAGGTATAAGCTCCCTTGATGAAGTCCTTGCAGCAAACAATATGTATCGGCTCCCTTGATGAAGTTATAACTGCTATCATCAGGTATAATCTCCCCTGATGAAGTTCTTGCAGCAATCAATAGATATCGGCTCTCATGATGAAGTTATATCTGCTATCATCAGGTTTAAGCTCCCTTGATAAAGTCATATCTGCTATCATCAGGTATCGGCTCCCTTGATGAAGTTCTTGCAGCAAACATTAGGTATCGACTCTCTTGATGAAGTTATATCTGCTATCATCAGGTTTAAGCTCCCTTGATGAACTTATATCTGCTATCATCAGGTATAAGCTCCCTTGATGAAGTGCTTGCAGCAAACAATAGATATCGGCTCTCATGATGAAGTTATATCTGCTATCATCAGGTATAAGCTCCCTTGATGAAGTTCTTGCAGCAAACAATAGGTATAAGCTCCCTTGATGAAGTTCTTGCAGCAAACAATAGGTATCAGCTCCCTTGATTAAGTTTAATATTCTTACATTAGATGTCAGCTGCCTTTATGTAGATTTATTAGCTTGCATTAGGTATCAGCTTCCTGGATTCTGCTATATCAGTTAACACAAGGTATCGGCTCCGTTGATGAAGTTTTAACTTCTAACATAAAGTATCAGCTTCCTAGATTCATTTATATCAGCTAGCATCAGGTATCAGCTCCCTTGGTGCAGTTATACTAGCTAGAATTATGTATAATCTTTCTTGATGCAGTTTCATTGGCTAATATCTGGCATCAGCTCCCTAGATTCGCTTATATCAGTTAATATCAGCTATCAGCCCTCTTTATGCAGTATTATCTGCTGAGAATAAGAATCAGCTCCTTTGATGCAGTTTTATCAACTTACGACAAGAATCAGCTCCCCTAATGCATTTGTATCAGCTAACATCAGTTATCAGTTCCCTTCATTCTTTCAGCTAACATCTTATATGCGCTCCCTTGATGTAGTTATATTAGCTAACATCCTGTATCAACTCCCTTAATGTAGTTATATTAGCTAACATCCTGTATCAACTCCCTTAATGTAGTTATATTAGCTAACATCTTGTATCAACTTACTTGATGCAGTTATATTAGCTAACATCCTGTATCAACTTACTTGATGCAGTTATATTAGCTAACATCCTGTATCAACTCCCTTGATGTAGTTATATTAGCTAACATCCTGTATCAACTCCCTTAATGTAGTTATATTAGCTAACATCTTGTATCAACTTACTTGATGCAGTTATATTAGCTAACATCTTGTATCAACTCCCTTAATGTAGTTATATTAGCTAACATCTTGTATCAACTTACTTGATGCAGTTATATTAGCTAACATCTTGTATCAACTCCCTTGATGTAGTTATATTAGCTAACATCCTGTATCAACTTACTTGATGCAGTTATATTAGCTAACATCTTGTATCAACTCCCTTGATGTAGTTATATTAGCTAACATCCTGTATCAACTCCCTTGATGTAGTTATATTAGCTAACATCTTGTATCAACTCCCTTAATGTAGTTATATTAGCTAACACCCTGTATCAACTTACTTGATGCAGTTATATTAGCTAACAGCTTGTATCAGCTCCCTTGATTCATTTATATATTAGCTAACAGCTTTAAATATTATGAAGGCTGCGCATAAGTCGAATGCGAAATTTTATGAAGGCTGCAACTTATTGCCCATAACTCCAATTCAAAATCTTCCAAAGGAAGCTACTTATCGCCTCAAAGACCTTTCGGGGGTAGTTGATTCCGTGCTTGCAAACCTTTTGTACTCATTTAATGGATATCATACATCTTCTGTGAAAAGTATGCCTAAATTCAAACATAAGACAGTTTTTCACAGTTTTAATTCTCTAAGTTGTTGATGTATTTGATGATATGTGTACTATTTTTGTTGAAGGCATAGGTGTTTGTAAAGTATATACTCGCGCAAAAAAATAGCGTAATTTGCCGACGGATGTATTATCAATTATGCAATTAACTCTTTAAATCGTTAATTGACCCCCACTTTTTCTTAGAGTAATGACTATAACAAATTTCTTAAAACATACACGAATTCTAAAAAAAAAAATTTCTTCGTCCCATCTCTCCTTAATAATATAATAATTACACCACTGTAAATTTTTGCTTAAATTCTGAAAGTCAGGCTAATCAGTTAAATGAAGGCAGAAATCCCTTACCATATTCAAAACATTAAATATGTATTTTAAAGTTAATGAATACTCAGTATGTTTCCTAACAATAGTATGTTTCCCAACAATGTTTTTTATTAAACAGCTGTACAGAAGTTTTTTTTCCTTCAGAAAGCAGTGCTCTTTTGAGACTTCCTCGCGTAGCACACGCTATCATGGAAAGACAGACCTTGAATCACACGTCGTCTAAGAATACAATGATTCACACACTGTCATTGAAAGACCGACCATTTAGCACTTACTATCGTAGAAAGACAGACCATTTAGCACTCACAATCGTAGAAAGACAAACCATTTAGCACTTACTATCGTAGAAAGACCGACCATTTAGCACTCACCATCGTAGAAAGACCGACCACATAGCACTCACTATAATAGAAAGACCGACCATTTAGCACTCACTATCGTAGAAAGACCACCCACATAGCACTCACTATAATAGAAAGACCGACCATTTAGCACTCACTATCGTAGAAAGACAGACCATTTAGCACTCACTATCGTAGACCATGAAGCACTCACTATCGTAGAAAGACAAACCATATAGCACTTACTATAATAGAAAAACCGACCATTTAGCACTCACTATCGTAGAAAGACAGACCATTTAGCACTCACTATCGTTGAAAGACAGACCATTTAGCACTCACTATCGTAGACCATAAAGCAATCACTATCATAGAGAGACCGACCATTTAGCACTAACTATCGTAGAAAGACAGAACATTTAGCACTCACTATCGTAGACCATGAAGCACTCACTATCGTAGAAAGACAGACCATATAGCACTCACTATAATAGAAAAACCGACCATTTAGCACTCACTATCGTAGAAAGACCGACCATTATGTACTTATTATCGTATAAAGACCGACCATGAACCACTCACTATCGTAGACCATGAAGCAATCACTATCATAGAAAGACCGACCATTTAGCACTCACTATCGTAGAAAGACAGAACATTTAGCACTCACTATCGTAGACCATGAAGCACTCACTATCGTAGAAAGACAGACCATATAGCACTCACTATAATAGAAAAACCGACCATTTAGCACTCCCTATCGTAGAAAGACCGACCATTATGTACTCATTATCGTAGAAAAACCGACCATGAACCACTCACTATCGTAGATAGACCGACCATTTAGCACTCACTATCGTAGAAAGACCGACCATATAGCACTCACTATCGTAGAAGAACAGACCATTTACCACTCACTACCGTAGAAAGACCGACCATATGGCACTCACTATCGTAGATAGACCGACCATTTAGCACTCACTATCGTAGATAGACCGACCATTTAGCACTCACTATCGTAGATAGACCGACCATGAAGCACTCACTATCGTAGAAAGAACATTGAGCACTCACTATCGTAGAAAGACCGACTATGAAACACACGCTGTCGTAAAAAAACAAACCATGAAGCACACGTTATCGTAGATAGACCGACCATTTAGCACTCACTATCGTAGAAGAACAGACCATTTACCACTCACTATCGTAGAAAGACAGACCATGAAGCACTCACTATCGTAGAAAGACCGACCATGAAACCAACGCTGTCGTAAAAAAACAAACCATGAAGCACACGTTATCGTAGAGAGACACACCATGAAGCACACGCTATCATAGAATTACAGACCATATAGCACACTCTATCGTAGAAAGACAGACCATGAAGCACAAACTATCGTAAAAAGACAAACCATGAAGCACAAACTGTCATGGAGAAAAGTGAATCGGGCATATACTGTCAATAGAAAGACAGTTAATTGAGAAAAATGTGTCATTGGAAAACAGAATCACAGAAAAACAGAAAAGTGAATCAAACATACACTGTCATAGAAATAGAGACAGTCATGGAAAATCAGATGATGGAGCACAGGAAAAGACTAGCACAAACTGTCAACCTCAAGCATACACTGAAACCAAGGACTATACTTAAACATACCCTGTAACTAAGGACTATACTCAAGCATACCCTGTAACTAAGGACTATACTCAAGCATACACTGTAACTAAGGACTATACTCAAGTATACACTGTAACTAAGGACTATACTCAAGCATACACTGTAACTAAGGACTATACTCAAGCATACACTGTAGCTAAGGACTATACTCAAGCATACACTGTACGTAGGGACTTTACTCAAGCATACAATTTAACTAAGAATATAATCAAGCATAACTTGTAACTATGGACTATACTCAAGCATACACTATAACCAAGGACTCTAGACACAAGGACAAGCTGTAACAATTCTTCAGGGACAGGTACTTGGTTCATCACCCAAACTTGTGACGAGCAAAATGTAGTATGGTCGTCATCAATTAAAAAACATGTTTACAATTCGACAGCTGATTATTCAGTCAAAATGGGAACGTGATTTATCATCGTTGAAATCTTTGAAGGATTAGATAAATTCATTATTTCAGTAATATTTATACATAATTTCGGGTTTACTTGTTAAATACATTTTTTTCACAAATATTATGAAATCAAAATAACAAATTAAGAAACAATTGCCTTCGTACATTTAAGTTATTCCACTGAGATAGTGAACAATATATTCGCATCAATACAGAAAACTCTTTAACGTATGTCTCATGTAGGCATGTACTAACTTAATTGTGTATCAAATCAATCGGGAGTGTTTCGTTTTTTTACTGACACACTGCAACAATGAAATGATAAGATGTAATTCAGTGTAGATTTCATGAAAGCCTTAAGATAGCTGGCGGTGTACCAAGAATCGGGTGTTGTACACAGCGCATCACCGCGTTACGGTAGTATTGATGCGCCAGCACAGAGTGACGGACGGTTCGACCCAGCACGTGCTATTCGCGGCAAAGCTGCACCTGCGCTGTCGGCTGACCGGTTCCACCTATGCTACACACGGGGACAATTTCTTTATTGCTTACCATTCGCCACTCACGTGGCTCCTCAGAGCACTTCTAGATTATCCCTCCTTGTCAATTTACTTTAACATTGTGAAAAGGATTCCCGGTTTGGCGGCGGGATGCCTTTTATTCTGAAGAGATTTTGAGTACCATCCTATGGATTTCAATACCGGGCAAAAAAGAGTACAGTTAAGTAAATTGCAGTGAAACAATTCGCAATTGGATATACGTTAAAACTCGTGGGAATGACAGTATTATTATTTTTACTTTGTAGTGTGATGTCTTACTTAGTTAAACAATGAAACAAAGCAGGAGGGGGCCATAGCAAATAATACTTCTGTCATACGGTCATAAAAATTCCTTTATCGCGGATGCGACACGATAGGAAAGTTTCCTATCTATGAGAGACAGTGGATAAATAGTCTAGCCGTGTGATTAAAAGGAAGTGTTATCAAGGTAAGCTTTGTCATATACTGTAATATATTCTACAAATTTCTTTCATCACATTTGATTTGACACTTTAATTTATGAGACATCTTAATTGAACCAAAATGTTAGATATTCAGCTTGAATAAAGCGCCTTATTGTAACTTACGTTCAGAGGAATGACAGCAGTTAAAAACTGTACCAAACCACCATGGCCTATGAGCAGCAAGGTTGATGTCTTGTTTATGATAAAGCTTTAAGTAGTCTTTAGGTTCAGGGCAAATTATTTCAATGTTATTAGTTTGACGACACTAGCTGGGCGGCTTTGTTCCGAGATTCATTGCAAGTTAAATTTAGTGGAGTAGCTGATCCGACCTGTCAACATTCAATGGAGCGTAGCTCGAGCACACCAACTAGTATTTCACACTTTTTTCAGGTAAAACATAACTTGGCGGTAGATCATCCCACCTCCGAAACTAACAATAGGTGACGAAGACAAGAAGAGAAAATGGCCAGGTTTAGTATGGTGGAGAGGGCCTATATTGACTCGAAGAAACAAGAGGGTGTATATAGCCACAAAGTAATATACGGGTAGGCGACAACTCTCCTACAGTCACTCACACAAGACACAAGACTACGGCCCACCAAATAGGTGCACAGTTCACTCGGCTATGAAAGTGTTCTTTTTTATCTTTTATGATGAAAGTTTGTTCAAAGAATTGGGGCTAGTCTGTGAGTTTCTCGTCTCAGACAACATCTGCGAAGTACATCGGTGAAGAAGCGAGCCGATCAGCAAGCAAGTTTTATTACCTAAGTGAGAATAAGATCCACTTTGGTTGGTTGCCTGGACCTCGCTCTACGTCTTCTCCACATTTTACAAATGATCGTTTTTTTGACGGGGAATTGTGTTATTCGACAAAGTACCTCCCATAGTAGTTAGTGAAAGAAAGGATGCTTTGATTGACCACCGCAGTTCTAATTGACAATGACTCTTTGCTAGAAAATGTGCGTGCTGGTGTCCGTCAAGCTGGTGTGGTGGTCGGTGTGAGAGCTTGCACCGGGTGCGTGTATGCGGGTGGAATCTGCCTTACTGGACACACAGACAGACGGACAATGCGTATTCAAGGGATACTAATATGCCTTTATTTTTATCTTATCTTCCCGACCAATATAATTGGCCTTTGGTGGTGAGTATTTTTATATAAACAATTACTAATGAATTTTATTAAATCCCAAAATACGTCAGAAAGATTTTATTCCTCCGTTTACCGTGATAGGCCCCTTAATAATGACCTGAGTGTTCAAATGCTTGAAGGCTTTACGTCGGATGTGCCCGTGATTGCCGGTATTGGTACATGCATTAGAGGACAAGATTAAGACTTCAGCCCGGCTACAGACCTCGTTAACTTTGTATTAGGAGACGAATGTCGATGTTAAAGTTCTATTTGGAAGATTAAGCAATTCACACTACAAGGACATAATGGAAAGCCAATGTACAAATTGACATAGCGATTATTGGATTATAAGAAGCTTGTGAGGAGATGAAGCACTGCAGCGTTACGTCAAGGATGCGCAACCGAGTGTATGTGTAGTACACTTACTCATATATTAATACACACGCCGATAATACACCCGCTTAACTTATAAAACCTTTAAACATTAGACTGCATGAATTGTATCAAAATTATTATTATTTACCTCCTACCTTTGTAATGTAACCGTGAATGCGCAATTATCGAAATACTCAACATGTTTCTTCAAAACGTGCTAAACAGGCTTGTTGTTGTGATAATATGCAACAGACAAGCTTCACAGCCGTTGGATCTTACAACTTAAAGCACATAATGAAAGTACAAAAATAATAACATACACAACATCGTATTAAAAATAAACATATCATTCGATTTTCGTTATATTCATACTGACCGTAATTTTAAAACTGATTGTGATTGTTTCAATGCGAATTTTTTTTATCAAGTTGTAAATGCACATGTACACAAGCGCGTAAAGTGTGTGCCATCGACGTCTTGAGCAATGTACTCATACACATTGCGTCGCCCGTCAATCATCATGTACATCTGTACCAACTGCCTTCATAATGACTTGCATGACAACGTGTGCCCAGCATCAAAGGTCGGAAACTAATCGCCCAATGCAGTTCCGCGGCGCACATGCACATGCATCCTTGAAGCTGTATTTTTCTTTTCATCTATCAGTGGCCAGTGCTGCCTTATTTTGCAACCTACGCTTTACAATTTCTTTTTTTCCGTAGTCCAACATACTCATGTGACATAAAGAAAAAAGACATATGTTTTTGTAAATAGGATTCAATCGTTTTCTGCTGCATAATATAATACTCTGTGGGAAGTGAGCAGAGATTGTGTCTGGTTAGAAGGCCAGAAAACACATCAAAGTAAGTCGCTGGAAAGACGGGTCAGAAGGTCAGACCTTGGCTTCAAACACCGGCTTAACACAGCAATAGGAGCGACTTGGTAAAGCGAAAGGAATTAACTCGAACCGTTTGAAAGACACTCTAGCTTCTTTATTAGACCGATAGGAATGCTTTCAAATTGGGAAAGTAAAGAGTTCTGCCGTATATTGGCGTACGTTTGGATGATGGTTTATTGAATGCGAAAAAAGACTGGCGCAATGGCAGTTAATCAAGTGCGAGATAACATGTTCACTTTCACATTGAGTGTGTAGCCGCTTGTTACTTTAATACTCTCGGCTAAGAGCGCCATTCACCTCAGGAACCGGACTCTGTACACTGAGTATGTCATAGCGATATTAAGCTAATTGATATTAACCGCTGAGAGTTCACACGATTTGATCTTCATGAAATATAGCTTTTTTCCGTAATGTTTATTTCACAAATCAGTCATTATTTAAAATATCTATTTATTATAAGTCTTTTAAATATTTCTAAACATGTTTGGGTTTATACCTTATCTTAAGCCTAATTTGCAATTATTCTGGACACACATTTAAAATAACTATGACTACGCATCAAGCTTGGAAATTGCAGTATTATAATATTAGTATACTTATGAAACAATTTGAGTACGGATATGATCTGAAGGGCTACTATTGTCAAGCGCTTTGGATCTTGTAGCCGCATGTTGGTGACAAACGTGATGTAGCAATGTGTCTCCATGTGCATGTTATCTTGTCTATAAGTTTGACAGGAAATAACGTTGGACTTGGACTAATTTCTTCTCATCTTTAATGTGTGATTTATTGTTTACAAATAGTAACGTAATAATTGTGTCGGCATACATTAAATGAATAGCAAAGAATATCATAATCATAAATTCAATTTTCGCTCCCTTTAATTCATTAAATCTTATCGAATAGACAAAATTTCAGATATTGAAGAAGGTACACAAGCAAGCTTTCCGTTGTATAAATTATCATTCAAATGTTCATTTACAACTGTACACGTTAAGCTGTATATTTTCTCACATGTTTTATTTACTCCAACCTGAAAAACTGTGCATAAAAATTCTACACAACCAGTGATTATGTTTATCTCGCAATGATAGAAAAGTACTCTCGATCCGAAAGAAGTTGAACATTTTATAAAATTCGAGACTGTATTTCACCGCCTTTTGATCTCTGTGCTGATTAGGGAAATGAATGGAGAGTATCAGAGATGATATTCTTGCGACTTGAATGTTTTCATTTACAAAAAAATGGCGTTCATCTCATTATGTACATATCTTTGATTTCTTAGTTTAAATCACGCCCCGAATAGAATTGTTATAAGTTAAGGAAACTATTCTTACGCACGAAAGAAGTTTGTTTATATCATATGTCTAAAGTTGGAAAATAAACATGGAAAAGAAAGGTAATTCTAATTAACACTCCCATACATGTGAATTCATGCTTGAATTCATTGGAATGCTTTATATAACAAAACTGATACTACGATATTTTCGCGTTCCAATCTAATTGTGCTCTATAGTCGAAATACATGTAGATATTAAAGATTTGAAACTTACATTACATGTCCAAATTTAATTTCCTGATTAGTTTTAATTATTTTGAACATAAATACAAAAAACACACTTATCATTTGTTTAATGATAGAAACATATTCGCTTTCGATTAAATGATATTTATCATGAACCCAGATGGCTTCGATACATTTGACATACTGATGTTATCATGAACATACATGTAATACTACATGAAAAGTTTTTATCTGACAATTTAAGATGTTTTATTATTAATCTTTGTGCCTGTATTAGGATTGGCAGGCCTTATTGTGTTCTTTGTAAATAAAAAGGCTGGTAGATACCTAGATAGTATGAAGTTGGTCATGAATTTAAAAGGTGTAAAATAAAGTTACAGATGGCTTTCAGGAAAGTATATGGTTAGACTAGTAATTTATTGTGTTTGTAGATGGTTGCATATTATTTTATTTGAATCACTTTTAATTGTTAAATCAAGGTTAAGTAATCTAAAGTTCATGAATAAGACAGCGACAACAGGACTCAGAGCTATTTAATGATAGATAATAAAAAAGTTCTTGTTACCAGAGTTTGAGTGACAACGATTGCATAAATTTCAGTTTGAGCCGTTTTCAGTAATCATCTGTTCACATATTTTGTATTGATTAATTCATTACAGAGATTAGCAGTCCCGCTGCTTATCATATTATATGGAAGTAATTAACTTATTCAAACACAGCGACGCTCTGATTAAATCGAAATGAGGGTAAGATGAGACATGAATTGATTTGAGTTTTTCAGAAAAAGAGGTGAGAAAATAATAGTAATAAAAAAATGTAAACTGCTCCATTTAAAAATAATGCTTGTCTTATTTGACAAATTATATAACATTGATTTACACATCACAAATGTGTATAATATAGTAAATATGTTAAATTTTTTGACAAAGGCTATCCTATTATATGATATCAATTTTCATAAATCCTTCTTTAGTAAAACATGAAATATAAGATTTAATCTAGCTTTTTGTTGATCACGTACGAACCAGTGTTTGTGAAAGTACAATATTTCTATAATTTGAATAATATCATTGCAAAAATACTGACTGATTAATGAGTTCCGAACATCAGATATGCTTAAATTTCAAAACTAAGTAGATATGATATGAGATCACCATTAAGGCAGTTGTATTTGGGACAGGGTTGCAACTAGGGTTGCGGCGAGAGTTTGGGTTTAGCGAAGGTTGTGGAAAAACGAGGGGTACGTCGGAATTTAGGCCAAAGCAAGGGTTAGAATACGGCTAGGTGAGAGTTAAAGTAAAACCGATACCAACCCCGTTCATATGCATTTTTCCCCCATGTTAGTATTTTTCTAAGTAAATTTACTAACGTAAGTAAACAAGTGAACACAATTACTAAGCCGGGTACCGGTAATTAACACGAGGGGCAAATTTGCACTTGGGCAGAAGGTAGTGCACATGTATATTTCCTTGAGAGCAAATTTTCACCTAGTCAGTAGGTCGTGCACAAGTATATTTCATTGAGAGCAAATTGTCACCTGGTCAGGAGGTCGTGCAAAAGTATAGTTCCTTGTGAGCAAATTTACTCCTGGAGTAAATCGGTCATGCGAACGCTTAGCAAATATTCTTATGTATTTATAGCTTTCATTATCCAAGAATGATTACAAATTAGTCTGTAGATCTACGGTTGCATATGTTCGGTACGCCTGCTGTTTTATCTGGAAAATGTAATATATTTTTCAATGTCAATATAATATCTAGAAAGACTCAATACATATACTTAAAATTTGAGTAACGCTATTTTAATACCTTGAAATCCAGTTAATTTTAAATTCAGGATATTCAGTTAGAATTTCAATACAAAATTATGTGTACACCAAACCCATATTTGTTGGAGTCAGCATTTCACATGGGAGACGTCCCTAAAATATTATTTCCAAACTGATCATAAATAGGCAAACCTAGAAACGTGTATACATATCTCTTCAAAGGGATTAGGGACTAGAATTCAAATTTGTGAAAATGTAGGAAACTTTAACCAGTCAATAATCAACATGTTCATGAATCGACATAATTATTGTCTATTAAAATATAGCAATAGTATAACTAAAATATGGGACGAAAGTATACAATATCTTAAAAATAGTTAAATCCGAAACAACATGTTTACGATGTATCATTACGATGTATCTAAAATGAAAGAAAATTTTGCGGTCACCGACTAATAATAACATTATCAACAAGATTGTTACAGTCGGAAAATTTCGCTATTGTTGCCTGAGGTTTTATACTCTAATAAAGCACATATTTTCAATTAATAAGCCTTGAATCCTTTTAGAGACATTCTAATAACCCACAGGAATCTTTCTTGAAAATATGTTTAAATGCACGACTCAAGAGGATATTTTTGAAAATTGTTTCCTGATATATAACATACTTTTTACTTTAAGTAGTTATGGATCATACATGGATCAAGCCATTGTTGACAATGTCGGTCCCAACAGTGTTACTCTAAATAGATCAGTTGAGTTGTGTGGGAATTGTTGACAATGTCGGTCCAGCAGTGTTACTCTAAATATATCAGTTGAGTTGTGTGGGAATTGTTGTCAATGTCGGTCCATCAGTGTTACTCTATATAGATCAGTTGAGTTGTGTGGGAATTGTTGTCAATGTCGGTCCATCAGTGTTACTCTAAATAGATCAGTTGAGTTGTGTGGGAATTGTTGACAATGTTTGTCCATCAGTGTTACTCTAAATGGATCAGTTGAGTTGTGTGGGAATTGTTGACAATGTCGGTCCATCAGTGTTACTCTGAATAGATCAGTTGAGTTGTGTGGGAATTGTTGTCAATGTCGGTCCATCAGTGTTACTCTAAATAGATCAGTTGAGTTGTGTGGGAATTGTTGTCAATGTCGGTCCATCAGTGTTACTCTAAATAGATCAGTTGAGTTGTGTGAGAATTGTTGTCAATGTCGGTCCATCAGTGTTACTCTAAATAGATCAGTTGAGTTGTGTGGGAATTGTTGGCAATGTCGGTCCATCAGTGTTACTCTTAATAGATCAGTTGAGTTGTGTGGGAATTGTTGGCAATGTCGGTCCATCAGTGTTACTCTAAAAAGATCAGTTGAGTTGTGTGGGAATCTTTGACAATGTCGGTCCATCAGTGTTACTTAGTTCAGTTCAGTTCATTTATTACTTATAAGTTACCATGAGGCCAACAGTACAAAATGTAAGAACTATAACAATACAATCACTGCGCCTCTGACAAGATTCTTTAAAATTCTTATCGTGACTCAATGCATTTATATGTTTCTCAGTTTAAAAAACCTTTTTTAAGAATATACAAAGTTTGAATGAGCTATCATAATCAACCATTGAAAACAAATTAATAAATCTGTACATACACTATTGCTTAAATTCAAGAGCAATAGATCATATAATCTAAAGAGTAAGAAGTTGAAAATTCATATGTTTATAGCCAAACCAAAAACACTTTTGTTGCACAACAAAAACGTTTGTTGTGACGTTTTTGTTGCGTTCTTCTTTTCATTAGTCTACAAGGTAGCGTCAAAATCAGTACTCAGCACGACTACTCTTTCCAGCGTTCCTCTCTTGGCATCCTTCCGGCAAGGATTTCATAAGGCGATGAAATATCTATCAGAATTTCTTGCCCACTGTTCAAGATGATGGCCATTCGTATATGTGAGACGTGGTGTGACGTTGACGTGCATGTCAAACGAGATTTTCCCATTAGTATTCTAAAGGGGTTAATTCTGGTTTTTTTAAAGGTCATTACAAGATTAAAACGTTGGAATCACTAAGGTGATGGATAACGACGCACGATGCATATGTATTATGCTGATACAACTCCTTCTGTTGGTCAGTTACCGGAGTCAATTCACGTCCGAGTCTCTTGTTGATGTACCTATTTTTTTTGTCAATGTCCCCTGAGCCAGCACTATATGAAATCATTGAGTAAATGCTATTGCCCTTCACACAATGACACATAAATCTGTTTACTTTTTCAGTGAATATTCATTTTCCAAACGGTGTACATTAAGTCTACGAAATTGTGTTCATCAATGACCCAGACTTTTAAAAGTTTCTTAGGTACAGATCCTTGACTTTTTAACAACACAGAAAGCGATTGCATATTTTGACGTTTCTCAAACAGGGGTAATAACTGGCCTTCTTGTTTTCGCAAAGTATTTCTGCAAGTTTCGTTTGAAGTTTTGGTCTTAACGTGGATGTGTTGTGTAATTTACATGTTGTGGCAAGAGCGTTATGCAAGTGTTTAACCTGGATGTAGCGACCCTTGGCTTGGCTCGTAACTCTGAGATTCACATTATGTGCTTTGATTGACGTTCAATTTTCGGGCAACTTAAAAATGTGACATATGGGGACATTTATAATTTGTCATCACTTGCGGCATTATGATAGCCATTTTCCCCATGCAAAACAAGTAACAGACGGAGGAACAACGTATCGCTTTTATGCATAGTGTTGTTAAAACCCCTTTCAGAAATTGTGATAAAATACGTGGTGTTTTAATCATACAATACATCTAATGTCATCACCTTGCCTCTCGGTAAACTTGCATCGTCACCGAAAGCCGAAAAATACCGAATATTAATGAGCGCACGCTATTAATAGTCCAATGAACCCAGAGGTGAACAGTGTTGACATGTAAGCGAAGGTATAGTTTATCGGTGTGAGTTTGTTAAGCCGTTTTTCGATGTAACTTGTAATATAAGCTAAAAGATAATGCTATAAACCTTATCACAAACTAAATATGGAATTATTCGACAAAAGATTATTGACTTGATTGGAATCAAGTTGACGAAATGTCTGACTGTCTAACTATTAGTTTTCGACAAAATGACTGAATTTATTCTGAGAAATGGATATCCTTCATTTTTTTGTGAGATCATTTTAGTGTAAGGTTAGACACAGTGACTTACTGTATCTAAAAATTGGAGACTAAAAGCAAAAACTCAATTATTTCTTCTTTTTTCTGTTCTTTTAGTTCTCCAATACAGAGAGAGAGACAGAGAGAGAGAGACAGAGATAGAGAGACAGAGACAGAGAGAGACACGGACACTACTAATATAAAACTCCTTAAATGTTTTTACCCTGCGGTAGAAAAAACAATTGTGATTTCACTTTAAAAGTCCAACAATCTAAACCCTTTTCAGACAGACAATATTGATAAGCATATACCTTTTTAATATTGTTTTTTCAGTTTGGGACAAAAGTCGAACCCAATAGTTAATAATTTTGACACATTTTATTTACCTTTAATGAGTGACGACCAAGTTCAGCAATGTTCGGCATATTTCTAGAAAGACCTAAAATCTGTTTACAGAACCTTTCATGCATATTCAAGACGGATGGTGATGGATGAGAGATCTTAAGATATCGTTGACCAAATTATTATTTGAAACATCCGACATAATCCCAACGACAAAATAGGCTAGCTGCAGTGACGACGTATTTAAAACGTCAATCTGACAAATATATTCTTGATTCGTGTCTAAAATCATAAAACACGACGTCGTTTTTCATTACTTCGCCATTGATTTAATGTCATTGAAATATGTTTGGGGAAATACACGTTACAAATGTCGAAAATGTACCAGTCAAAAGCAAGTTTTAGAACTGTTTGACATCGGCCTACTATAGTTCTTCACACGGGAGCGAGAATGACGGACTTCCATGAAGCCACATTACGTGAGATGCCGAAAGCTGCCGATCTTTTTGCGTATTGGCGAGCCGGATCTGCCGGGCGGAGCACTCGTGTCAGCGCTGGTTTGTAAAATTGACGTAAGATCATGGAGGCTTGTGTGTTACCTTAGAAATCTAGCACATAATGAACCTATATTTCATAAAATGGGGTTTTGAAATCCTATAATACATTAACTCCTTTTTTGAAGTTGCTATACAGGGCAAAAATTTCGAAGCTCTCTTAGTGTAGACAGTCGATATCAAATGTTAATGTATGGTACGACTATTTTAGTGCTAAGAGAGCTTCGAAAATATTGGCCCGGGTTTGAAAAACATATTAAGATTATTTATAACCAAGAAAAAAATGTAATTGTCCCGTTTTTGCGCTGAAGCTGTAATCAATAACATAGTTATGATGTTATTGAGGTGAATATTATAGTTGCATTGTGGTTATTGCTTTTAAACATTCCAATTTTCTCCAAATGCACTGGCTATACAAGATAATTCGTTGACTAGGGGTGTATTGTCTGATATTCGATCATCTGTCACAACATGAATCCCACTGTTGGAAATGTGTAAGTCGCCTAATCACGTGTATAGGGATATGCCGCCATTCTTCCTGCAAAGCACGACCCAATGCCTGTTGGCTGTTGACGTTGTCGAATACGACTTCCGAAGTAGTCCCATAGTTGCTCTATCGTCGACATATCCGGTGATCTCGCTGACCAGGGCAAAACATTCACGTGTTTAGAAAGTTCCTTGTAATAATAGCAGTGTTGGGCGTGGCGTTCTCATGTTAGAACATTGTTCTTGGGTTCTTGCGTAGTAAAGGAGCAACGACGGGTTGCTGAACCTCATCATATACTCACCTCCCCTCACCTTACCTCACAGCCTGTGGACACATGTCCGGCCGTCGGGCATATCGAGATGGAACCTGCTCTCATATGTGAAAAGCGCTTGTCTCCAATGTCGCTGCTGCCATTGACGAGCGGTTCTTGCCCGAGCCGGTCTTTAACATCGAATTTGATGCCTTAACGTCATCCCTCTGGCGCGGATGCCGTGTTTACGCAGTGGTCCGGTCTATCTGCTGATTAAATGGATCAGGCTGTGGGCAGCAGATGAACTCACGACGAGGAATCTGTTCCTCAGATCAAGCACTAGTAAATGTCTGTCCTCAATTGCGATGGCTAACTCTGTCTGCCGCTCCTGAGCCTGTCTATTGTCCTGCCAGTTTGTCTGTAACACGACACGAGTCTACCAATTGCAGCAGTTCATTAGTCTAAAAGCATGCTCGTATTTAGAGCCCAACTGAAGCATCCCGATTGCTCGCTCTCTCTGCTCTGACGTTAATCTCAGCATGTTCAGATGTAGCAGATCCCCAAGAACATTTTGTTGGTTGCTTTATACCACATGATCATAGGGTTATTTTTCTGTTCATACGAGACATTTCACTGATTAAAGTCATTTTTCTCGCACATGCATCCCATGTACTTTTTTTATCAGAGTGTTCAGGCGACCTGTTCCTGACACTGAGTTATGTTCACGGTCATTAAATAGAAAATGATAAATAAAATTGTTGGGGACGTTTTTTTTGCACGTGAGTTTAGTTAACATAAAAGCTTCCGCTCCACTGCTTAGTTTCAGCAGGACTCTTTAATGTTTGGTTGTTTTGCTTATTTACGTGATCGTCTATTACCCTTGCGTGCATTAGAGAATGTGTGCGTTTATTCTGGTGTTCGTCCTGTACTCAAACCCGTTTTGGTAGCACATGTCAGTTGTACTCAAAACAAAATAAGACATTAACCAACATTAAAGGGTTGTATTTCCTTGTCTATGAACACAATTGCAGTGATTCATATTCTCCTGATTTTTGACTGCCTGATGAGGTATCAGACCATGTTGTGTAGTTTGTTGTTAAAGAATAATGACATAAAAATACATGCAAAGTTTATGAATTTGCAAAGTTTGACCTTCACTCCTGACCGAAAATGTCTGTTCGTGAGTGATTCATAGATATCATAGTCAAGTCTTACTGTCTTACTGTCTTACAACCCCCCTTATATGACTGAGCCAATTGGGCACAGAAACTTTGCAAGAATCTTCATAGTAAGAGCTGTCAGCCTGTGAAGTTTTGTTGCAAGCTGTCTTGGATTAAACCTGATGACACATCCGTGGAATGAAATTAATAAATACGCCAATAATAAATAAAGTCGCAAGTACCATAATATCATCAACAGATGATGATGTCAAGAATTATTTCCGTATTCTTTTTATAAATGTATTTTAGTGCGTGAAGATACAGTAATTCAGGAATAGACAGGTTGATTGAATCCTAACAGGCTATAAACAAAGTAACCTAAGACGTCGGCCTGAATATTTTTTGTTGGATACAACATTGCACATCTTTCATTGTACATCCCCTCATGTTATAAATCTGAATGTTGAGTCGCTCTTGGTCTTTGAGACAATTGTCGTGTTGGTCTAAATGTTTTACACAAAGACGTCCAGATTATAAGGGATTTTATTCCATGAGGTTTTATTGAATTACACTTTCGTTTGATCAAAAAGACAGTGACAATAGTAAATAAATTGAAACACAGTCTAGTTCCAGGAGGTATATCCCTCTGGTAGCACGGCCTGACCTTGACCTGTCACTTCCTTCTCTTTCATGTAAACAAAGAAGAAACGTGCGACAGTTCGCTAATTTTATATGTTCAGTTTGAATTAAAGAACTCCTAACAGGCACTAGTTACAGATATATCCATTACGAAAGGTGTCATGTAAGGTCAACAACATTCATGGTGTGGCCGGAAAGCATTATAACATGTTCCTTTTGATAAGTAGGTATAATTGGGGGTTCTGGAAAAACGGACACCAAAGGTATTTTTTCATTATCCATGACACAAAAAATGTACCCTGTATTTTTCTCTGTAGTGATATTAAATACACTTCAATCACTGTTGGTCCAGATCTCCCAAATTGTACATACTGAATTCTCTAAAAACATTATTAATAGGTATTAGATACAAATATCACATTTTCTATATATATAATATACCCTCGTAGCTGTGTGGATCAATGCCGATTTTATCGGGAGAGTGGTTGGGGTCTGGTTACTTGCAAATTGTCAAGTTTGAAACTCCATATAGCTTTATTTATTCCAATAAATTCCTGTGATCAAATGATTCGCTAAAATGTATGTTAATAAATCAACGAACTTTATAAGTCGTTGGATGATCTGTGCGAAGTATGAGTTTTGAGTATTTGTTTTGGTTCAACTGTCTTCTAATCTTTTCTCTCTCGACATTATTCTCACGTAAAGAGTTATACTTTTGAGACAAAATCCATACAATGTGACTTGTATCCCGGACCCCAAATGAGCAAGTCTGGATAGTTCATCTTTCTTTTTTTTGTGAGAGCCTTTACCGATAATCTAGGAAATCGATTGTATATTTATCTAGATTCTTATTGTTAATGAGTCACATACCTTTCTATCAGGTTGCTATCGAAGATAGATGAGAATACGAACTAACATTTAATGTATACAACAAAGGTATTAGAGGGTATAATTCAATGAAAAATGAAATAAAGAATATTGCATTAGAATTTAACAAAGTTACAAAACCAGATTGTGCGCGTGAAATCCATTATTTATTAATAGTTCACTGTCTATTTACTGTGATCGTATACTTCGGCATCATATGATACCAGTGATACAGTGTGGAATATTAATATAAATATACTTGCTAAATCTATGAAAGGTGTTTCGATGCTGTTCAAAATCCCCACTGCTGGGTTTGATTGAATGACTAAATCATTTTATAATCCCAAAATCAAAACTGTATAAATGTCTATTTACGGAGTTCCAAATCAATTTACATGATTTATGGGATGAAATTAAGAAACTTGTGCAAAACGTCATCAAATTACAAATATTGTGATGAAAGATTTATGTCTGACTGATATATAAATGACTATATATAGGTAAGTTGGTAACTGACAAGTACCCTTTATGGCTTGATCTAAGAACAACTGATGATGACCAACTTCACAGCCCTGGAAGAAGAATTGAAAATGATAGTGAAGGAAGGACAATAGCAATCACCAAAAATGAAACCGCTGGGCCAGTACATGTCATCATGGATGCTCAATTGAATATTGATAGTTGGATATTTGAATCTTTTACCTATTAATGACGTTTTACTAGGTATACATGAGGAGCTCTGAACCAACGCTGCACAAAGCGTTCTTTTATCATTTCAGAGAAAAATAGGTTTTTTTAAATTTTATGAATAATAAATGAATACCCTTTGGTGTCCGTTGGTCTAGACTCCCCATCTATACCTACTTGGTAAAATCACACTATGTGCCTTTGCACATAAAGCATTGTCACTGTAATAGCTGGTCGATCCATGGCTATTTTACATTCACTTCAATGTATATGTGATGACAAATACGTGAGATTGCAACATTAGATAGGTACACCAAAACTAAAATATTACTGATAATGCAAAACCAGGAGACAAACGATCTAGCCATAATTTTCTTTTTTGCATGTATCTTTAAAGGTGCGGCAAGTGCTCATACGCATTTTCATTGTTTTATTTTACTAATGTTGAAAGTCCTAACCCTGATTGCCCTAGGAATTTTCATGATTAAAAACCGGACTTACTCTTTTTAATCGATCCGGGCCTTTAATGCTTTAACAGATTTTGCCCGAAAGCTTTGGATATCCAACTTAATAAGGTGTATCTGCATGTACAGTATAGTTGTAGCAGCCGTATTTGTATTCCTCTTTTACTCTCACAGAGGGATAACAAGTTGAACTACGCTGACAATACCTCTGTTTGAACTCCTAATGGCAATTATCTTCTAAATTTTAGACAATGAAAACATTTAGCTTGTTGCATTGAAAGCTTGCCAACGAGACCTATGACATGTTCAGACGCTCCATAACGTGCCGTGTTCTGTCAAGAAGACACTGCGAAGTGCAAAGTCGAATAAATTCTAAATTTAGCAGTTCATATTGGCATGAATGAAGTTTAATTTTTGACTGCATTACTAATTGCAGAACTAACTTTGATTGCATCTTATCAGGCCTGTTCATGTCTAGCTCACGAAATGCCCGTTTTCAAAGAGCGGTCAGGTATAATGTTAATGTTTTATTAATTAATTAATCATTACCACTGTATGGAGAGAATGCCGTTTTTGTTAAAAAATCCCCAAATGCCCAAGAGTTCTGTATAAAAATCGTAAGAGAAGAAAACAACATGTGGGCATGGCTACTTTTCCCTGTAATTACGTATAACCCTGTGTCACGTAGTTACACCAACAAGCTAAGGATTTTGTGTGCCAGATTTCGGCTTTGTAGAGTCACCAAATAAACAGAATATATCCAAAATTTAACAATATGTTGGTATACAAGATTTTAAGTCTCTGTAGCAATGTATTCTGGATCCGAAAAAATCGCTAAGCGAAATGTTTAAAGTCGCCACAAACCCTCAGGATGTTCTGGCCTGATGAGTTTGGATCTGCAAATAGTAAGATTCCTTAAGGAGACCTCTATTGTATAGCAGACATATGCCTACTGACGGCAAATTTGAAGTAAAACCCTTTAAAACGAATATAGTGATTTTATGACGTTTGAAAAGGTTGTCATTTGCTTAACATATTTAAAGGCACTAAAGCACGCCTTTTCGGTTCTCATTGGCTATTTTGAAGCATTTTTCGCACTTGAGCTTTCTTTAGATGCAATGAAATACGTATTATTCTTTACAATTGACCTGTAATCAATCATGAAAAATTTAAGATGCCCGAAGTCGGCGTAGAAGTCTGGTCAGCTGTGCATAAAATGGATAGATATGGAGTTAAAACCGGCTGAACTAGTAATGTGTGCAACTTTTGAATTTACCTGAACTCTGAACACAACGTAGGATGAAATGTTGGTAATCAATGCACTCTTGCTATACTTGACCGATTTCATTAACAATGTATTAGATTTGCTTTTAGATTAATCATAGCAGCTGCCGTTTTTGCTTTTCTGGCTGTTAGCATAGCTTCACTGTTTTAAAACTGCTTCTTTGTATTTAAATTTTTTTCTTGAAATTGTAAACGATTATTTTCGTTTTCATGATATCATTTTATATATCTTGAAAAAACATGCTACTGACCCATTAAAAAGCCTACATCATACTTTATTATATTCATTGATAAACTTGAATCTTCAATCATTGCAATAAGATCATTATCAGGTAAGCTGTTATTTTTTAAACGTCTTTTGATATTGGTTATTCAAAACTTTGAAAATTTATGGATTAAGCGACAGTATGTCAAATTGGTTTCAATAGTGTTTACATATCTTACGTCATACCATGCAATAAAAGGAAGAATGGAATCATGGGTATATATCTTTTCATCGGGGTTACAGACAAGGGGATCTGCAATGTGCACAGTATCGGCTTTCGTAAAAAATAAAGATGAGGACTGAAGATCAATAATACAATCTATTAGTTTTTAATAGGATGACACAGGTACGGTAATAATGGTAACGTAAAATTCAAAAAAGACTTTGAAAGATGAGAATTTTGGAAGAAAATCTCTGATATGGTACAAATCATAAACACTATGGATAACTTAACTAGGGACAAAATATTTTCAGTATAAATTCTCTTTCACGCTCTTCATAAACCCACAATAAGAATACCTTCAGAAATTCTACATACTCAGATACAGGTTTTTCTGGGGAAACAGTCTGTAAAACCTTTTGCTGAAAGAGGGATATAAAATCAACAGTTCAATAGTGCCGTATAAATACCTCACCGCACCAAATTTCATTGGCAAGTAATAAATTACAAAATGTGGATACTTTAAAAATACTTTAGATATGAAAATTATTTGAGTTTAATGTTGCGCGAAATGGAAGAACCTCTTGATTAAAGTTTTCTACATGTATTTTCAACGCTTATCCCTCTTTGCCATTGATAACTTCAAAAAAGCCTATGAGAGATACAATGAACGATTTCACTAGATAAAGTTATTATTTTTAAAATAGTCATTTGTAACAAATCTAAAGTTATTTATCAATTTCATTATTATTAATAATCATTGGTCACGAGATTGCAATTTTGGAGGGGACAAACTACTTCATTACAGCATTGGTTTGGGATCCGTATTTGGGGCAACAAAGTTATTAAATTTACAACTAAAATCCCCAAATGCCCAAGAGTTCTGTATAAAAATCGTAAGAGAAGAAAACAACATGCGGGCATGGCTACTTTTCCCTGTAATTACGTATAACCCTGTGTCACGTAGTTACACCAATAAGCTAAGGATTTTATGTGCCAGATTTCGGCTTTGTAGAGTCACCAAATAAACAGAATATATCCAAAATTTAACAATATGTTTGTAAACAAGATTAAAAGTCTCTGTAGCAATGTATTCTGGATCCGAAAAAATCGCTAAGCGAAATGTTTAAAGTCGCCACAAACCCTCAGGATGTTCTGGCCTGATGAGTTTGGATCTGCAAATAGTAAGATTCCTTAAGGAGACCTCTATTGTATAGCAGACATATGCCTACTGACGGCAAATTTGAAGTAAAACCCTTTAAAACGAATATAGTGATTTTATGACGTTTGAAAAGGTTGTCATTTGCTTAACATATTTAAAGGCACTAAAGCACGCCTTTTCGGTTCTCATTGGCTATTTTGAAACATTTTTCGCACTTGAGCTTTCTTTAGATGCAATGAAATACGTATTATTCTTTACAATTGACCTGTAATCAATCATGAAAAATTTAAGATGCCCGAAGTCGGCGTAGAAGTCTGGTCAGCTGTGCATAAAATGGATAGATATGGAGTTAAAACCGGCTGAACTAGTAATGTGTGCAACTTTTGAATTTACCTGAATTCTGAACACAACGTAGGATGAAATGTTGGTAATCAATGCACTCTTGCTATACTTGACCGATTTCATTAACAATGTATTAGATTTGCTTTTAGATTAATCATAGCAGCTGCCGTTTTTGCTTTTCTGGCTGTAAGCAAAATTTAAACATTTCCGAAATCGTAGTTCGTGCGGATTTATTGCAAGATTGTTTAGAATCAACTTGATAACCTGAATACGTACATATTTGATTAATAACTTACAAGGTAGAATACCTGCATTAAACGATCGCTATGCATGATCATTGTATTCGTGTTTTAACGATATATCGGTGTGTGTTAGTGCTTTTTAGAATACTATCTGTATTAAATTTCATTGAATTTTATAAGCGGTGAACATATACATTAAATTCTTTGGCATACACAAACAGAATACTTTAACAATATGACTGCGCAAACCTAAGTAATAGAAATCTGTTCTCAAGTCAAAAAGAGACAAAACTGCTTCTGATCAAGATGATTTCGAAATGGAGGGAAGATATTTTGATCAAAATAGGCTAGCTTATAATTGATCAAAACATGCAAGCCTATAACCTGGCCAATGAATTATTTCTATAAATACCTAAGTAATAAAATTTCAGGTTGAGAAAAATAATCAAAATAGAGTTTTTAAGGCAAAACATAATCATTATTTTATCTGTTTTTAAATTTTGAAAGCTTTTTAAAAGCATTTTCATAATGTTTAGATATGATCTTTGTACACGAATTTATTTTTGATTAATGTAAGTTTACCTTTTTGTGACATAACGCGAACTCTATCACATTTTAAGCAGGTATAAAAGCATATTATTCGATAGAAAACGTTAGCTAATGAAAAAGATTCATCTTTATTAAACTGATAAAAATGGGATTGTACTTTAAACTTGTAATAGATTAGTTAATGTTGTAAAGAATTTTAGTTTTTGACGTTAGTTTATTTTCTATAGAAACAAATAAAAAGCATCAAATAAAAGTCTGAAGTTTGAGGAACGTCGTTGAGTTATTTATATTCTTTGTATAACTTTTAGATGTCGAGGACGTTAGAAACAATTTCCAAGCTGTTATGCTAATGTAAATTTTTGTTGGGATCGAAATTATTCCATTACTGATGTTTCAAAGTTGAGAAGTTTCTTTTTCTAAAAAGGTATGTTTAACATATGTACGAAACGGCCTTGTATTGAAGGCGGAGTGAAAGTTTCAGTTGGTGGGAGGATGGCATCCAGTGGAATGGGGAAGCGTACAGGCAGACTTGTGTTTCTCAGTGCAAATATTATGTAAAATAAATTTAGATTTTTAGTGGACGACAATTGCATTACTTTGCATTACACAACTGCAATGACAACGGATCATCATTTGTCCAAGTGTGAAATATTGTTTCTCCGACTTAACATGGGATCATCAGATAATTTGTGAAAGTTTCGAAGATGAAAAAAAGAAGTCCTTTCGACTAAATGCAAACGACATCGTCACAAATACATGAGATGATGTAATAAGAAAAAAAAACATGACTAATTTTTTTATCTTAGTTGATCACTTATTAGAGCATATTAGAGCATATACAAAGTTAATTAGAAACTCGAGTTTTAAAACTTTTTTTATACTCCTGGTGGAATGAAGTTTTATTTTGTTATGGTGAATTAAGTATGTTCATCAGAATTGAAAACACCGGTTTCGATTTCGGCGTGCTGCGATGCAACATATAAATCACAAATTACATGATATTTGACCTAAGATTTACAGATAGGTAAACAACATAACGAGATCTAATTGTAGTATCAATTCAATCGACCACTCTATGTCACGGGCCACAACTCTAGAAATATTTATTATAATAAAAGATGTGCATACCTGACATATATGCAAACCATTTGAAAAATTTCAGAAACATTGACCAAAAACTGTTAGAGAAGTTGATTTCGCAAGACAGGTTCCCTGTTCGGTACGAATGGTCGAACGGAAAATGAGGGAACCACATAAATCGCTTTTGTTCCTGGGGAGGGGGGGGGGGGGGGGGGGGGTTGAATAACTTCATAAGTCATAAAGTCATTTCCACTTAGAAATATGAGATTGGTTGGTTTCATTTAAACAGATTTTATTCACAAAAGAGAAACGGATTGTGAAACTTATCAAACCCTCTTCAATTACTTACACTTCTCATGTGCATTATGTATACAGTCAGCATGAACCAATACACTACAAAAGATACAGAAAAAGAGTGGAAACAACAAAAGAAATGTAATTAAGAAGCATACCTCAATATGTTTGTTTGTTGAAAATATGCATGTAAATGTTTGAGCATAGATATTCATAAAATAGATCTGCTTTGCGATTCATTAAAAAATAATATCTGCGGCCATTCTCCCTACAGTACTATTTATTATCTAATAATTTAGGACGCTGAACTTTACATTATGTCATTATGTATCATGAAGGCATTTTATCATTTCCACAAACAGAACGAGTTGTTGACTAAACCTATTCTGAAAGAATCATTATTTACTTGACTACATATATATTTGTGTGCAAAATACGTAAAATATATTTCCTACTAAAATAATATTCATGCGTTGTATCTAATGTCTTTTTAACGTAACGTTTAAATTTAGAATAAATGGACAAATTCTAATTTAGGTGGGAAGAATATTCCATTGTCGAAGGATAGGACGATTCACTAATTAGATTTCTTAATCAATGACTACGGAAGTTCAAGACTTTCCAAATTTCTAAGGTTATCGTTCCTAAAATAACACAAACGCAAAGGTCACTTTTCATATCATATCATATCATATCATATCATCATCATCATATAATCTAAAGAATAAGAAGTTGAATATTCACATGTCTATAGATATGATTAGCCAACAAGGCAAAAACGTTTGTTGTGTTTTTTCTTTCATTAGTCTACAAGGTAGCGTCAAAATCAGTACTCAGCACGTCTACTCTTTCCAGCGTTCCTCTCTTGGCATCCTTCCGGCAAGGATTTCATAAGGCGATGAAATATCTATCAGAAGTTCTTGCCGACTGTTCATACAATGTGATGGCCATTCGTATATGTGCCTAAGACGTGGTGTGACGTTGACGTGCATGTCAAACGAGATTTCCCCATAAGTATTCTAAAGGGGTTAATTCTGGTGTTTATAAAGGTCATAACAAGATTATAACGTTAGAATCACTAAGGTGATGGATAACGACGCATGATGCATGTTTAAAATGATGACACAACTCCCTCTGTCGGTTAAAAATCGGAGTCAACTGACGTCAGAGTACGTTATTGATGTACCTATTCCCCTATAATAAATGAAATCATTGAGGAAATGCTATTGCCCTTAACCAGATCTGTTGGCTTTTTTTAAATAAAGTTTTGGGTAAAAGTTCATTTTCCAAACGGTGAACAGTATCATCGCTACGAAATTGTGATTCATCACCTACCAAGACCTTAAAGTTTCCTATGTTCAGATTCTTGACTTTTCAACACCACAGAAAGCGATTTCATAATTTGATGATTCACAACAGGGGGTAACTGGCTGTCTTGGTGGAAAAAACAACTTTTTGCAAAGTATTTCTGCAAGTTTCGTTGGAATATTTGGTCTTTCGTGGATGTGTTCTGTAGTCAAAGTCTAAGGAGTTATTTATAACTAGGCAAAAGACCCGTGTAAAAAAAGTGAAAAACACCAAAATGATGAAATATACAACTGAAATTCAGAGTGTTTATACACATTTCTTTTAGTATAGGCATGGTAAATGAAAAACTGTACACGTTTGAATAGATTATTCTGAGATGTACATAACAGTTTTAAAAATTTATGCAGAGGAGGTGATATAAAAGTATATTCTGGAAGAAATTTCTTCGCAGATCCTTATAAAGATGACACACGAGAGTGAAATGGTACTCATTCTCGATGGCAAATTTACAAATGGTATATACACGTTAATCATGCTCAAGTATCATAATAAGTGGCAGGAGATTACATCAAAATTTAGTGTAATTTAGCTCACCTTATGTTGATCAATGATGGTATCTTTCGGACTAAAATGTGAATTTATATTCTCTGTACATGATATATCTGGAGCTATTATTTATTTCTGTTTTATTTGAGTGAACATCCAACTTTGAGTAAATTCATTTATCAATGGGTCCTGAATAATTGAAAGAACGCAAATTTGTCACCAACAGATTGGTTATTGCATATGTATCCAAACCCGTGGGAAAACTAAATATTTTTCGGGAAATGAAACTCAACTAGTTTTTTCAAATGTCATCAAAATACATCAACATGTTATACTTCGGTAGTCTGTTTTTGCTCATTTCAAGCACTTTAAACCATTACCGTAATATACACAAGAAACGTTTATATAAATTGGAAAGCTCCCATATTCGCCATATACAATATTATTAGGACTTTGTATTCCTACATGCAAAAAGTGCTTGCAGGCAAGCAGATGGACTCTTTCCAGTACTTCATATTGCTTTACACCCCAAATTTCACAGCGTTATAATGATATCGGCAGAAATTATAGAATAAAAGATTTAAAAATATATTTTTGAATCGATAATTCCAATCTTTTTGTGCTCAACAAGTTTGGCATCATCGCTCTTTTACCACGGCTTGCCAAATCTGTAATACATGCTGTCATTTTTAATGATTTGAAAATACTTAGTCTACATGGTTGTCACAAAAGTGTTTGGCCTGGATGTAGCGATATATAATTGTAAATACTCTGGATTTGTCTTAAGTTTCATTAATGATTATAGTTAACTTACCAAAATTCCTACTGTCGTATAACGGTTTTAATTTTTACACCGTAATACGTTAGGTCATATTAAAACACTTTTCGTCGGCTAATATTCTTGTCAAAAAAAAGCCGCCTATTATACATGATTTTTCAAAATTTATTCTCAATGTAAAGTCAAAGAAAGAATTTGTTACGGGTCATAGATCAAATCTGACATCGCACGTAGTATACTAAGGCTAATTTCCATCCAGTTTTTAGGAATGATTGAGTCTATAAGGGTAATGAATTAACTTTTGAAGACAAATATTTGATTTCATTCAAAAAGTAAAAATAGCGGATAAAAAAAAAATGTCTTTATAAATCATCGTGTTTGCCATTGAAAATTCTCAATAACATTTTAAAAATGTCCACATTAAACATCTTGTATCTTGTAGCATTGAATCTTTCGTTTCATTCCCGTGTTAGGCTATTCAAACAATAATTTTCCTTTTAAATTTAAATCATGCAAGTCCCTCGTTGAAATGTTAATTTTGCTTTGAATACTTTTCTTTGTAGAGAATCAAATTTGACAATTACTAGAAAGTTTAGGAGAGTTGGCAATTTAACAAATTGTTGTTCATTTGTCTAGCTATGTAAGGCAATAGTTTTTTCGAAGGGGCCTATGTTTGGTAAAAACAGAACTTGGATGGTTTTAAACCATTTGAGCAACATACAACCATTGCTAGTGATATGTGAAACACAAGGAGCATGAATAACCAGTTAATATATATTATACCTATGGACTTGTTTGTAAATTGAGGGATCTTTTGTTTCAAATTTTGATTCTTCATATTTGAAATGTTCCAAGCAGGAAGTGTAATTGAGTAACAACTCCGGCTGTCTGGCTTGAATTATCGTGAGTTTTCTACACTGACTGTATATACATAAATCATATATTTTCTTCAGTCTATTCAAAAGATACTTTAATTATAATCTCCTTAGAGAACTTAAAATTCTAGCAGTTAACTTCAAAATGTTGTTGATAAGCCATGTCCATTTGCTGTTAAAAAGAATGTTAGTCAAAGATGTTTGTAACTTTTATAAATATTTACTTTTACAAAGATTGGCAAATGGAGTTCGCTCTTTTAACGGATACTCACTGTAACAATTAATTTAATGCCGTTGGATTTAAATTTCATATTCATAACAATGAATGCCGGAAAATAACCGTTTGTGAGCTTAAGTTTAAGAGCTTATTCTCTTTTTTTGAATCAATTTCAAATTTGTGGGATTTTGCGACTGTTCCATCTTTTAAGAGGCGTGTAAAGGCGTACTTACTGAACCTGGCATAATTTATATAAAACAAGTATTTGCCTCTAACATGGCAATGTTATTTTTGTATGTATTTGCCCCCGCCGTTATGAGACATATAGGTGCTTAGCTTTACGAGATATTGCGTTAACGATGTATTACAAAGTGATCAAAGTATTGGGGTGACCTTGAAAATGAAGTCACCAATGCGGACTGGCATCTGAGTCTTCCTGCATTGAAAGCTGTCACCAAATATGAACACTCTAGGTGCTAAGCTTTAGGAGATATCGTGTTAACAATGTATTACAAAGTGATGACAGTGTCGTGGTGACCTTGAAAATGACGTCAAGGTCACCACTGTCAACTTGCGTCTGAGTTTTCCGCCATTGAAGGCTGTGACTATAAATGAACACTCTAGGTGTTAAGCTTTACAAGATATTGCGTCAACAATGTATTACATAGTGGTCAAAGTGTCGTGGTGACCTTGAAAATGACGTCAAGGTCACCACTGTCAACTTGCGTCTGAGTTTTCCGCCATTGAAGGCTGTGACTATAAATGAACACTCTAGGTGCTTAGCTTTACGAGATATCGCGTTATCAATGTATTACAAAGTGGTCAAAGTGTCGTGGTGACCTTGAAAATGACGTCAAGGTCACCAAAGTCGATTGGCGTCTGAGGCTTCCTCAATTGAAAGCTGTCACAAAATATGAACACTCTGGGTGCTAAGCTTCATGAGTTATCGCGTTAACAAGAATCACGTACGGACAGACGCTGCTGAATTCATAGTCCCCCGTTCCGCTTTGCGGCGGGTGACAATAAGGTACAGGTAGTACCGGAAAGTAGCACTCAAACCTGTGAATTCTACAATATTAATTGTGTCCTTTTAGAACAAAGTAATCATATATTCAACTCTTCGAAAACCAATGCTAAAAATAGATAATCAGGATTCAGCGCTTTATGATGATGAAACAGGACAATTCTGTAAAAACTGGAGTATTAATGATTGCAAAAATTTCAAGATGTGCAGATGTCAATAATCAACCCTTATCTTATATTTCTAATATTTCTATCCTGTTTATGTTATGTTACTTCAACTTAAAATGTTAACAATGTACAACTTTGGCAATATCACATTCAATAAATCATACACTAAAACAATGCCATTTCAGTTACTAGGATATTAAACAAGGGAAATAAAACAAACATGCCTTTGTTGCCAGTCAAGTTCTTCCCATGAATGTCGAAGTTTAATAAATGCATGTTCGCTCTTTTGGGTGAGCATCTTCTACAGTTCTGTCTCTTACTGAATGTGTGCTGTATCTTTAAGATGAGCATCCACTACAGTTCTGTCTCTTACTGAATGTGTGCTATAAGATAAGATAAGATAATCTTTATTGTCCCAAAAGGGAAATCTGTTTCGTATAATTACAATTCTCCAGAAAAGTGAAGACACATAATAACACAATATTCAAAACAATTCATGTCAAAAACAGTTAACATTGACAAGGATAGATAATTTACATGAAAAACGTGTTGCAACATCAGACAGAATTTATTTCTCTAATGGTGCACGGAATGAATGATCGGCGGAACCTGTTTGTTCGAAAAGTCGGCATAAAGAAAAGTGGATGGGAAGAATCACCAAAATTTATTTTCCTTTTTTCGATAACTGCTGCTCATTAAAACTGCCGATCGTTTCAATAGGAAGCCCAATAATCTTAGATGCAGTATTCACGATTTCTATCAATTTGTTTCTATTTTGAACAGAAGGGTTCCCAAACCAACTTAAAAAGGTTACATGCAAGGACACATTGAATGAAGGTTCTATAAAACAACATCATGATGGTTTGATCAATTTTTAAATATTTCAGTTTCCACACGAAATGTAAAGGTTGTTGTCCTTTCTTATATATATTCTCAGTATTCTCATTCCAAGAGAGTTTAGAATCAATGATAGTGCCTAAGTACCATTTACTCTTTCTATATAATTTCCATCAATACACACAGTTTGTAATGTTGATTTTGTTCTCCTAAAATCAATTATCATTTCTTTAGTTTTTTAAACGTTCAAATATAAAAAATTAGATTTACACCAATCCACAAATCTTGATATCTCGGATCTATAGGCAAGTTCTGACTCGCTAATTAGGCCTACAACTGCAGCGTCAATAGCAAACTTAATGGTAAAACACGAATCAGCATTTGAGAAACAATCATTTGTGTACAGAATGAACAGAATTGGCGATACAACACAACCCTGTTGAGCACCAGTAGATGTCCATACAGTTGAAGAGTTAACATTAATGACTTGTACAAATTGCTGTCTGTTAACAAGGAAAGAATGTATCCATCTAATGATATTTGAGTTTACATTCATTTGACAAAGTTTATCAATTAACAGATGTGACTGAATCGTATTAAAAGCAGAGGAGAAGTCAACAAACATTATTCGGACATAGGAACTATAATTTTCCAAGTGTTTATAGATGTTATTAAGCAGAGTTATTTTTGCATCATCTACTCCACGCCTTGCTTTATAAGCAAATTGATAGGGGTCTAAAACGTCAATCACATCCTTTAACAAGAAATTCTTTGCAATTCGTTCTAGACATTTCATAGCAACAGAGGTGAGAGCTACTGGTCTGTAATCATTATTGACCGAGGGATTTTTCTTTTTTGGCAATGGAATATTTTTTTATGTTTTCCAAAGAGTGGGAACATGATGGAAATTTAATGATAATTGAAAAATCTTTTGGAAAATACCAGCCAGTTGCACCCTGCACTCTTTTAGAACTACACCTAGCAATTTATCAGGTTCCACAGGCTTTATGTGAATTTATCTCAGCAAAAGACGTATCACATCATCTTTAGAAATATCGAACACCTCACATGGTGGGAGTGATGCAAGTACATTGTTTCTCTCTTCTGAAAAATTACAACTATCAAATCTAGAGTAAAATGAGTTCAACTCATTTGCAAATACTAAGTCATCACTTGATTCTAACTTGTTAGGTCTGTTTGATCCAATAATAGTCTTGATGCCATTCCAAGCATTCCTCAAATTGTTAACAGAAAGTTGTCTTTCAATCTTTGTTTTATATTCATCTTTACATTTTCTTGTCAAAGCAACTATTTCTATCTGAATCTCTTTAACCTTAACTTTATCTCCAGCACAAAAAGCCCTTCTCTTTTCATTCAACACTAATTTAAACTCTTTAGTAACCAATGGCTTGTTGTTTCCAAATAATTTAACACATTTGAGAGGTACAATATTGTCTACACAAAAATTGATATAAGAAGTGACAGAACTTGTGAGCTCATCTAAATTGATAAAATTGTTTTCAAATACATCCCAATTTGTACAATCAAAACATCCTTTTAATTGATCAATACACCCTTTTGTCCACGATTTTACATATTTTACAATAGGTTTTTCTGACTTAAGTTTCTGACGATATAATGGCACTAAGTAGACTGTATTATGATCAGATGTCCCCAAAGGAGCCTTAGCAATAGATTTGTAAGCGTCCTTCACACTTCCATAGCATAAGTCAATGGTATTCCTTGTTGGGCATTTCACACACTGTTGAAAAGTTGGCAGAACGTGCTTTAGATCACAATGGTTAAATCGCCGAGTATGAATTTTGGTGCCTCTGGTGAAATCCCAGTGAGTATTCCATGGTAGCGTGAATACAGTCCGAAGCTAGCTTGACATTAGCATCCGGAGGAATATATACTGTTGTAACAAATATTTGTCTGTAAGATGAGCATCTACTACAGTTCTGTCTCTTATATATTATGTGTTGTATATTTTAGATGAGCATTTACTACAGTTATGTCTCTTACTAAATATATGCTGTATCTTGTAGGTAAGCATGCACTACAGTTCTGTCTCTTATTGAATGAGTGCTGTATTTTTAAGATGAGCATTTAGTACAGTTCTGTCTCTTACTGAATGGATGCTGTATCATTAAGATGAGCTCCTATTACAGTTCTGACTCTCACTGAATTTGTGCTGTATCTTTTAGGTGAGCATCTACTACAGTTCTGTCTCTTACTGAATGTGTGCCGTATCTTTAAGATGAGCCTCTATTACAGTTATGTATATTACTAAATATTTGCTGTATCTTTTAGGTAAACATCTACTACAGTTCTGTCTCTAACTAAATCTGTGCCGTATCTTTAAGATGAGCTCCTACTACAGTTATGTATATTACTACTTATTGGCTGTATCTTTTAGGTGAGCATCTACTACAGTTCTGTCTCTTATTGAATGTGTGCTGTATCTTTTAGGTGAGCGTCTACTACATATCTGTCTATTACTACATATGTGCTTTATCTTTAAGATGAGTATCTACTACGGTTCTGTCTCTTATTGAATGAGTGCTGTATTTTTAAGATGAGCATTTACTACAGTTCTGTCTCTCACTGAATGGGTGCTGTATCTTTAAGATGAGCTCCTATTACAGTTCTGACTCTCACTGAATGTGTGCTGTATTTTTTGGGTGAGCATCTACCACAGTTCTGTATGTTATTGAATAATTGCTGTATCTTAAAGATGAGCATCTACTATAGTTCTGTCTATTACTGAATGTGCGCTGTATATTCGCTTTCCCTCTCTCCTTGATCCCTCGTATCCAGAGTGACAACACATGCAATGATTTGCTTTCCTTCTCCCCTCTTTCCGAGTCTCCAGTGAGACCACACATAAAAAGATTCGCTTTCCCTCTCCCCTGGACTCCTCGTCTCCTGTGAGACAACACATGCAAGGATTTGCTAACCATTTCCCCAGATTCCTCGTCTCTAGTGAGACAACACATGCAAGTATTTGTGTACATGAACAACTGTACTACATCTCATGAGGTTTAGAGCTACTGCTCACATGCAAGGATTTGCTAACCATTTCCCCAGATTCCTCGTCTCCAATGATCTAACGTATGCAAGAATTCGCTTTCCCTCTCCCCTGTATCACATGCTTTGATTTGCTAAGCATCTTCCCTGGACTCCTCGACTTTAGTGAGCCAACCCAAAGCAAGAATTTGCAAACCATATCCCCTAGACTCCTCGTCTCTAGTGAGACAACACATGCAAGTATTTGTGTACATGAACAACTGTACTACATCTCATGAGGTTTAGAGCTACTGCTGATCACACTTAAATGTACCAACTTCCATAAGGTTTATATATTTTAGTAATCTAAATAGAATGTAGATCCTTCGGTTCTGTTGTTATCTTTTGCTGATCATGCTAAAATATACCACCTTCCATGAGGTTTAAGGTTATTGCCGAAAACGCCGTTTCAACATAATGCTGAACACACTAATTAGAACTATTGCATCCTGTCTCAAGGTAAGACGTATAGCTGACGCTCCACTCTTCTTACCCTGGGCCTAAACCCCGGTAGAAACTTCGCGCCGTGACCTATGACCTACAAACTCTCTAAAAATTGTCAACCAATGACAGCGCCTTAAAGGCGAGTCGGTATTTTAATATGGCGGCGACCATCCCTTCGAAAATCAAACCGATCCCTCAAAACTGAATCATCTAAAGTTTATTGCAAAATTGTAATGAAATGTTGATATAATTTCATGAGAAAATATGTTTTATTTGCTACAATAAACAAAACAGAATCGCAGAAGAGCGGAAGAGCGAAATCGCGATAATAGTATTTGATTGGCTGAATCATAGGTCACGGAGCGAAGTTTCTACCGGGGTTTACACCCGGGTAAGAAGAGTGGAGCATCATCTTCTCTATTTACTGATTATAGGTTGTTATTTTATTTAGATTGTTCATTACTTTTCCTCACCACTAACAACCAAATACGCGACCACGCTAGTAGATAATGTCTTCCTGTTTGAACTTTATGTTTCGAATATACATTTTTCATTTTCACAAAAAGCTTTGTTCCGAATGTAAAGTTCCATTCACATGCAGAAATTCACAACAAGCTTAGAACTACGAAAGCCCAGAGGGGTCAAAATGGGTTTTTTCTCCTCAAAAGTCATAAGAAAACACCTTTTTCTGGTAATTACTACTTTTTGAAAAAAAGATTGAATTTAGAAATTATCTGTTTTAAAATTGGTAATAACCTCTTAATTCTGGTAATTACAACTTTTTATGGAAATCACCACTTTTGAATATGTTATAGTGTTTAGGGAAAGGATTTAAAATTCGGTTGGATACGTTTCAGGAGAGACGATAGATGTTATTCAAGAAAACCAAAAGGCCACACGATCCACACGTTCCTCAACCTCCACATATTGTAACCAAATAAAATATAAAATCACAACCAAAACATCCAAACGTATTACAGCAACACCATCCACATTAATTTAAAAAACATCGTTAAAAACGCCAAATGTATCACATTCACAACCTCTGTTTTTTTCTTGAATATCATTATGACTCTCCTGAAGCTTCTCCAACCAACAAAGAGGAAATTACCAGAAAAAGTGGTAACTTCCAATTTTAAAACAGAAAATTCCAAAAATATTTTTTATTTTCAAAAGTTGTATATTACAAGGAAATGAGTGGTAATTACCAGAAAAAGTGATTTTTACCAAAATTCATAACATCACTTGAGCCTAAGCGGACATAAAATCCCAAAAACGTTCGACAAATGCGCTTTACACATAATATCCTCACTGAACCACGGTTATTCATACAAGCATGACAACTTTGTTCATAACAATATTAAATTTCAACCTGTTATGCATCATAAAACTGAGTCATGATTACAAGTTTATTGCGCATGGAAGCCTTCAATGCTTTGTTTTTATTATTATATTTATTTATATTATTACCTTCACATTATTTTGAGATATGACAAACAGTTGTTGTTTTGTATACAATAAATAACCAATATACTAAAGAAACAGTCCCCTTCCCCTTGAATCTCCGCCTAAAAATATTTTATTTGAATAATTCGTATTCGTAATTCGAATGCCATATAATGTATGGGAATATGATTTGTTCCAACCAAGAATGAATCGAGGTTACAAGTTGAAAGTTTTGACATTACTGCTCTTAAGATTTCCGTCAATGATCATGATAAAGCCAAGAAACTTGTTCACATGATCCACGTTTTATATATTCCTGACATGTTCAACAATGTTTAAAGATAAGGCTTTTGTATCAAGAATAATATTCTCATCTTAACTACAGTTCATATTACCACAGGCCTACGAGATGAAATGTATAATTATATTCTTTCTGCAATTGTTAAAGGCGCAAGTGCCAATTTTACAATGTTAAATAGGATATTTTGTGGCACATCCGACAACTTTTAGCAGATGTTACTGGCCTATTATTTGTTTCTACCTTCCTGTAAGCCTTTACAATATATATGAAAACAATGCAAAATGTATGAATAATGAAGTTATTAACTGACTTTATCTGAACAAATTTATATAGTGAATTTAATTTGAAATGAACTGAAATGTTATATTATAGTATTATTAGATGCCGCTATTCGACCTGTTAATTTATTTATGTTATATTATATTTGCTGACACTGAAGCTACTTCGTATTTAGTTCAAAGTTGTACGTATTAATATGATCTTTACAGTTTGATGCTACGATAGAAATACAAGCACGTTTTTTAAAACAAGTAATGTGTCAACTTCTCTGATGAGTGCAACGTTCCCTTATTTTATACTACGTTTGTTATCTATGTACTGTTTGATGCTCAATGAACCAGCGTACACGTCATTAGAAGCAACTGTTAAGTATTTTTTTCTGAAGGGTATTTTTACAAGTTTAAGGAGTGTTATATGAAAACCGCTGTAAAAATACTGTCAGCTTGAAACAAATCATTACCGGTTTAATATGTTTGTGATCGTGTTAATCATGTAATGTTACTTTAGGCCATTTGCCTACATTAGATGATCACTGATATAAGCACATATTAAAAGGTATATTTTCAGGGCGGTTGGTAGTCCCTTGGTTATGGACCCAAACAGTATCTGTCGGAAGACACGGCGCCTAGCAGGCAAGCAGAGAGCAATATGCAGAAAAGAACCCGAAATAGTAGAGGAAGTGGCAAAAGGGGCAAAACTAGCCCTCATGGAGTGTCAGTACCAATTTCGAAACCGTCGTTGGAATTGCACCACATCTCGTAGATCCATTTCCAAAATATTACGTAGAGGTAAGTGTTTTAGTAATACTTCATTTGCATTTGCAGAAATTGGGTGAGTTTAATGAATCAACGCTTTTTCTCAGGCATAGCTTTATGTCAAAACAATCAGGGGTTAGAAATGCGGAAGAAAAGTACATATAGTCCCTCCAAGATTAGTACTTTTGGTGTGTAGAGGAAGGGTGTCCTTCCTGAGGTTAGTACTTTTGTGTTGGGAAGGACATATAATACGTCCAAAATCAGTACTTCGGGTGTGGGTAAGGGCATATAAACCCCCCCAAGATTATTTCTTTCGACGTGGAAAAGAAGTATAGCCAACATATACTCCCTCCATTGTGTAGAAGAAAAAATATAATCCTTCCAAGTTTAGTATTTTAGATTTGGAAAAGAAGTGTCCTCCCCGAGATTAGTACCGAGAGAAGTAAAAGGTATTCACTGAAGATAAGACCGGATAAGACTGTCAGCGAGTTATGTATCTGGTTATGGCGACATATGATGATAGCAAACATACCCTGTATTCGAAACTAACATGTGGTGCTGTAGAAACGTTACAATAATTTTACTGTATTTATCTCTCTTGACATGAAAAATCTAGGTTTTGAGAGAAACTTCTCCAAAGATTTTTAATGTTGACATTTTTAGAAATTACATCTGAAATTGTTATGATACTTTTTATCAGATATAGATACTGCCGTTGTGCCGCAACAACATGATAAATTAGGTTTCTGATATAAAAAAAACCGACATTTGCGTTACCAAAATAACTTTCAATTTGAAAAGTAAGGTTATCATCATATGATTTGGGAATATATTCGGGATTTCTTTGAGTTTAATCCGTTAAATAAAAACCTTCACTTTGCTCAGGAGGGGGCTTTACAGTTAACAGATTTTGTTGTTGGGCCACTTTTAATTAATAAACTTAAAGGCACACTCGAAAATTTGACTTGTTGATTTAAAGAATGGAATCACTCACATTGGAACCACCTATATTCACTTTCATTTCTCAGTATATTGTAACATGGTTTTGGACACCAAATTAGGAAAATTGTACAAATGCAAATATCCGAAATAAGTGAAACCCTATCAGAATGAAATTTTCTTTCCTAGACGGTTACATTATGATTCTATCATATCATATGAGTACATTTACTAACACATTCTTTTTAAAACGGACTAAAATATTAATGTTTTGCAATCAAATTAAACACCAAATCGTCATCGTATCTCAGTTGGCATCCTTAGCAAAACGACGGTTTGACTAAGTGTATAAACTATAAATATATTCGAGATAATACCAAAACCCTTAAAACCATGGCTGCAAAACCAAGCGTCTGATATCTCACTTATAAATCAATAAATGTGATTTATAGATTAGACATTATGTACAGTTACCTACTATAGTTTTATATAGGTCACTATCCATTCACTTACTGTTCTAAGGTTTTGGAAAATAAACATTAACCAACATTTTCGTATTATCGTACATGATTAATATCAACCGAAAACATATTTACAAATACGTTGACATTTCTGAATAAAGACCCATATTATATGTTTGTATTCCATGTGGCTTACTTAAACTATTTAAAAGGAAAGTTTAAATTGACTTGTTGTCTATGGTAAGAGGTAAGATAGAAAATTCATAGTGTGGACTTACCGGAGGTGCTGGTCGTGGTGGAAGTGCGCTTAGCACTAGAGCTCACTAAAACCAATACCGTTTATTCACCACATGGTTTCATCCCAGCCTCTTCCAAATACGTTTTAGATGTGTTTTTGTATGGAAAACGGCCATTTTTGCAGAATTCCTGTCTGCAATGTTGGGTCATTTAATTAAAAGATCAAAGGCTTTGTGTTCTGTGAAGTCTATATACATCACAAGAAGTAGCGCTATAAACTGAGATCGGATTTCACTTCAAAGACTTGAAGAACATATTATAGCGCCGAGTGCCAGCCACATGCAAGTTTGGCTAAACGTTATGCGAGCAGACAAGAACTTGTAGTGTGTAGTCGAAGGTAATCATATTTATGGGACAGCCTTCCTTTGAAGTTTGGGAGAAAAACAAGATACACGGTAACTAAGGTTGTGTTCAGAAGCTATCTAACAGAATGTAAGACACTTATGATCATGATCAGATAACCGTCAACAAACGAAGCTTTAGTCAGTAGTCGTACCATTTCTGTGTTATATCTATCTTTTTACTTTACTTGCGAAGATGTTTTAGATAGGGATAATATTTAACCGTTTTCAAATTATTATTTTTATTTAAAGGACACTTAATTCTAACATAAACATAAAAGGGTTATATACATTGATAATAGACAAATATAAACACTATCTGTGAGACAGACTCAAATATTGTATTGTTTGTCTGAATGAAATAGAATAAGAAAACTGTTTATAAGTTTATTGTTACTTATAATAGATCACCTCTGAACCATAGCGAGAAGAGGGGGAGATATGGGATTCCACACAAATGAAGCGGAATATAAGCAGACCTATTGACTTGATTGTATTCATACTCTGTTGAAAGGTTACGACATTTCATTTCAAGTGAGATTTTCACCAAATTAGGAAAATTGTACAAATGCAAATATCCGAAATAAGTGAAACCCTATCAGAATGAAATTTTCTTTCCTAGACGGTTACATTATGATTCTATCATATCATATGAGTACACTTACTAACACATTCTTTTTAAAACGGACTAAAATATTAATGTTTTGCAATCAAATTAAACACCAAATCGTCATCGTATCTCAGTTGGCAAGGTTACGACATTTCATTTCGAGTGAGATTTTCACCAAATTAGGAAAATTGTACAAATGCAAATATCCGAAATAAGTGAAGCGGAATATAAGCAGACCTATTGACTTGATTGTTTTCATACTCTGTTGAAAGGTTACGACATTTCATTTCAAGTGAGATTTTCACCAAATTAGGAAAATTGTACAAATGCAAATATCCGAAATCGTCATCGTATCTCAGTTGGCAAGGTTACGACATTTCATTTCAAGTGAGATTTTCACCAAATTAGGAAAATTGTACAAATGCAAATATCCGAAAAAAGTGAAGCGGAATATAAGCAGACCTATTGACTTGATTGTTTTCATACTCTGTTGAAAGGTTACGACATTTCATTTCAAGTGAGATTTTGCACGATTCCTCCATGTCGACACGATATCTTTAACTGGATTCTTAACACAAAACTTTCCGCTGGGCTTAGTCTTGTTGACATAATTTTCTTATGTAATGTTGATGGGACATTCCTTTATTTAGTTAGAAATAAGTTTAGGAATTAAGAATGATGCATATGAAATATTATTGTTAATCATATTCACTCTGATTATTTGTTAAGCTATCGTGATGTTCGCCAAGGAGACAATCTTTAGCCTTTGGTATTCTCAATTTCCCTTAATAATCTAGAATATTTCTTCAGTCAGCAAGATTGTAATGGTATCATAATCAACAGCCCTGATGTCTACTTTTACTTATATAAAGCTATTAATAGTTTTATATGCCGACGTATTTTGAGCTACGTAAAATGGATCTAAATATCTTTAAAATAAGATTGTTATATTTTGAAGTGATGTTAAATAAAAATGACTACCCTTTTCCTTCTAAAAAATCATTGAGATATGAGATTACTACACTTATCTCCTGATTAGAGAAAAGATCTGGTAAGTAGCGCAACGATAGCTATGTTTTAAGTGTACTCTCTTCTAAAAGTTTTAAAAGCACTCTTCTACCAATTTAACATATGGCCGCTGAAGTATTTAGGATATGGAATCTACTTATATTTGAAATGAAATCATTTAAAGTCGTTTTACATCGGCAGCAGATTTAAGAAAACTATCCCCTGATTTATGGCGAACTCGTAAGAGTTTCCCTTAAATGAATAAACATGTAGCTTAAAAAATTGATGTCTTAGTAAATGTTTAAGAAATAAATACAGACTATTACCAATCAATGAATTCCTGATTTTGTTTTGATAAGATACTTTTGTATTGATTTGAATATCTTATTAATCAATATATAATACAGTATGTCACGTGGTAGCACTTTGAGATTGTATATTATATAATCAGTTCTTACAGATTTGGAAATGTGATGTCTCAAATCCTAAAGGCTTCACCAGCTTTTGAGTCATACTTTTCACTGTATATATCTATATTCTACCCACGAAGTTATTCAGAATATATAAATGCATTTGAAATAGATATTGAAGATACGAAGATTGCAGTCATTGCTTTGTGGCGTGCAAGATCATGCCTTCAGTTGATAAATCCATTGCCGATAATAGGGTTGCCGTTGATGCAACAACACAATGTCCTTATTGACAAAATGCCTATCCTCGAGTTCTGACATATTTTGAAGTGTCAAACCAAGATAAATATCGTGAAAATAAGTGACATTCCCATACATTTAATACAAACGTGACAAACAAAACCAACCAATGACAAAGGCAACTGTTAATTTTGCATAAATTGATGGAAAGATAAGCTGGTTACACATAGTTAGTAATCAATTTTGTAGAATGATATTCCTCAATTCATCCTAAACAGCCAGAAAACACGAGATTTCGTATTTATGCATATATACATATTCTTAAAAATAAAAGACACAAATGTGATCATCAGAGTATAAAACATATAATTCATAACGTTATTTGCGTACCACTATGACAATAACAGTGAATGCGACGTCAACATGATTTAAGCTCTTCATTCTCTGCTCTCCAGAGAAACGGATATAAGCCTAAACTTAACGTACATAATTTAAATTCATGTTGACGTCGCATTCACTGTTTATTTTTATAGTGGCTGGTAATGAATTGATATGCAAAGATTCATCTTCAGTCTTATATTTTTAAGAATATATTATACATAAACCATGAAAACCTAATTTTACATCTGTATGTATATATATATGATGTTTAGCTCCACGGTATTAGATCTTGAAATATATGAAGTTAGAAGTGAATACAGTCTATTTCAATGGCTAGCGCTTTCAGCTCAACGAGCCTCTTCAGGCCATACATACAACGGATAATGCGTTGCCAAGCAACGCCATCGTGTACAACATGACGTCATTACATTCTTACGTCACAATATAGGTTTCAATAGGATATACATGTAAAGCAAAACATTAAGTTATAGAATTTAACCTTGGTGAAAACATTTTGATAAATCTGCTTTCTTTAGTCATGGCGAACTACAGAGACAATTATGAAGATTGTTTCTTCAAAGAGCTATCACAGAAAAGCCGAAGAACTCCACATACATTATCTCGATCCCAATGGTAACCCGACCAAGAAGAAGACAAGATCAAACCAGTCGAAAACAAAGTCGCCCGATAGCTTCGCCGACGCTGTGAAGAAAAACACATCCGACTCTCTACAGAAGGCATTCAAGCACGCATCTCCAAAACAGGGAGATCTTGTCGCGCCAATGGGAAATCATATCAGAAGATACAGAAAAGTGTAAAGGAAAGAAAACGAAATGTTAAGTTAGGACACGAAGGTAACCGACCCCGACACCATCACTTCCACCATGACGATGGAAAAACTACCTACATTTGAAGAGCTGTGAACAAATATTTTTTAGGAAAAGGCAAGTATCAAATATTCACAGGAATCAAGTGAGAGAGCGGTCCGACATAACAAAACTCACCCAAAATAATCAATGTTAACAGTCATCATCTATCTGGAGACGAAATCAAACTCCTAAAAAGAGGATTAAAATTTGATAAAAGATGATATGAAGAAACTTTAAAATCTGAATTAAAAGATTTTACCAGACTGGCAGAATATTTCGCGGATAAAGATGATGATAGTGACAATGACGATTCAGAAGAGCCGCTTAATTCTGCGAATCAAAGTTTAGTGAGGAATAAGTCAAACTGCACTCCAAAACCGGGAAGAAATTAATATCTGGATGACTTTATTGAAGCTGTATAGTCAACGTCTGTACAAATTACACAAATTAAAGACAATTTATCTTCCGGTGAAAAGAGAGCTTTGCAGCTAATGGAATTGAAGAATAATTCTGACTTAATAATGAAAGAAGCGGACAAAGGTAGGGCCGTTGTGTTAATGAACAGAGAGTTTTACCAGAAGAAGATTACAGAAATGTTAGAAAATCGAAGTTACTACAACTTCTCAAGTCAAACAGATGAGAATCGCATTATGTGGAAAATAACTGCTTTATTGAAACAACACTGAAAGCTTACAGACCAGTAGCTAAATTGTCTCTGCGATTGTGAAGCAAAAAACAGTCTATTTTTATGGACTCCCTAAAATGCATAAAAGCAAAATTATCCATAAGAAAATTGAAGAACAGAATGACATTGTAATAACATGTGTAGATCCGGAAGATTTATCTTTCCGACCTATAGTCGGAGGCCCGGAGAGTCCCACACGCCGCTTGAGAAATTTCATAGATATTCATCCTGAAGCCTCTGTGTAGTAATGTTAAAAGTTATTTAAGAGATGATTTGGATTTCTTATGTTGATGACTAATCATGTTGCGACAGGTTCCAGTTTAGTTAGTATCGATATCGTTAACATGTATAATAACACTTTTAAATAATTTGGTTTAGAAGCTATACAATATTGGTTAAACGAATGCAGATGTGACTTACCCCATAGGTTTTCAGGTATATTTATCCTAGATGCTCTTGATCGTGTAATATCTAACAATGTATTTTATTTTAACAGTGCATTCTACACACAAACTAAAGGAGTTGATATGGATACTAAAGTTGCTCGAACATAAACAACCCTGGTTTTTTGGATACCTTGAAACTTTCCTATATTAGAAAGTTGGACAATCGTTCGGATCGAATAATCGGGAGCATGTTGAACAGCACTGGAAAAGATTCTTAGATGACTGTTTTATGCCAGTTATGGGAACAAAGAAGGAACTGTGTAAGTTGCATGGTATCCTGAACTCTTTAAGTCCATCTTTGAAATTCACAATGGAAAAAGTGATTCTAAATTGAAATATTTGGACATGACCGTGATTGTAAATGAGGACGACCGCTCAGAGACTGGTCTGTACTACAAACCTACAGATACATATCAATATCGAAGCTTTCAATCATGACATATAAAGCAGAACATCCCGTACTGTCTCGTTAGAAGATTTGGTGCAATTGTTACAGATGACACTCAAAAGATGGAACGTTTAAAAGAACTCAAAGACTAAGATTACCTATTTTACATCAAAGTAAAGAAACGGAAAATGTGTTGTGTAAATATAAAATGGTTTTAAACAACCTAAAAAAAACGTGGAAAGTTGTTAACTTCATCCAAGTTTGATTCAAGTGATGTGGAACCAACTGTATCTGAATGCGGCGATTCACGCTGTCGTACGTGTAAAATATCATAGACGGCTCTTCTGTACATTTGAATGAAAGTAAAGTATTTTCTGTAAGAGAAAACTTTAATTGTCGCATTTACACATATCTCAGGCAATTTTCAGTTTGCCAATGTATGAATTAAATGTTGAGAGACAAAAGTAACAAAAAGACAAAAGAAAGAAGATTTATCAAAATGTTTTCACCAAGGTTAATTTTTAGAACTTTTATTGATGGGTAACCTATATTGTGACGCAACATTGTAATGACGACATCTTGTACACGTATCCTATTGTAACCTATATTGTGACGCAACATTGTAATGACGACATCTTGTACACGTATCCTATTGTAACCTATATGGTGACGCAACATTGTAATGACGACATCTTGTACACGACGACGCTGCTGGGCAACGCATTATCCGTTGAATGTATGGCCTGGAGAGAGAGACTCGTTGAGCTGAAAGCCCTAGCCATTAAAATGGATTGTCTTTACTTCTAACTTCACATGTTTAATATTTAATACCTAGGAGCTGAACAACAATCTCCAGATTGTGAACTTTATCTATACATATGAACAGTTAAAAAAGCTTCCACCTCTTAGGTCATGTATAGAAAAAATATTTGTTGAAGAGTATCAATATGATTTATTTACATGTACTTTCGACCATAAGGTCTAATCAGGTGAATGACGTTGCAGTCTGATTAAAATCGACCGTGTTTCGAGGAAAAAGAGTTTTTAGATATTGACTTGAACGGAATTCGAACGTACTCTATCAGGGGCTGTGTTACGACGTAAATTGTAATAAAAACGTGAATTGTAATAAAAATTGATGTAAATGGAAATAACATCTTCTTGCGGTAAAATGTAATAAATATCTACGTAAATTGTAATAGCCGAATTACCAAGGTGACTTCAGACTTCTACATACACTCCGAGGTGTACATAGAGAGAAAACGTTTGCATCTAGATGTCCAAAATGTCCCGTCATGTGCTTTAATTAAAGTAAGTTCAATAGTATTTACCAGTTTTATCAAACACGCGTTGATTTATTGGAGTACAAAAGTTGGGCTGTGCCATGATAAATAATTTCATAAATATATTCAGTTTTGCTTTCATTAGCACGCAACATTAAATATCATCACAAGTTTCCTGTTTTGCGTATAGCAAGTTCCTATGATTGTCATTAAGATAAGTAACCCTTACCCTTAATTGGACAGTAGCGCGATATTTTAAGGATTTATTTATCGAAATTTTCACCAATTATCTTTTGTTATTGCGAGATGTATTTTCTTCAAAGGGACAAAACTGAGAACATTAGCAATGCTTTTCATTTTCCGATTCGGTTACGATTTATATCAACTCTATATTTTTTATTTACTATCAAGTGTTGATTCATTGATGTTTGCTTTCTCAAAACTTAATGTGTTTGTATTGTACAAATTTATCACCTGTTTACTCTTTTTAAATTATCTAACAGTACTCCAAATCTGTTATGTAGACAAGGATTCATTAATCTATATATTTTCATTTTGTAATGAACCAATCTTGCTTTTGCTGTCAAAACTGGTCCGAAGAGTTCAGTTTTATGATGCAGTTACCATATTTGTCACACAATGAAGGGAGCAATAAAGCTATCGAATAAAATTGATTATAAGGATGTCGGTCCAAAAACGTGTAAACGAGTTTACAGGATTTTTTCTCACACAATACAACAGAGTAGATCCACCATGCATTCATATTTCAACAATGCCTTGTTTATGTGTCTGAGATGTCATGAATTATTATAAGAATTGAGCTTCAATTGACGGGCGTAATTTGACAGATTGGGACCGATTGATGTGTTAAGCAAATCATTGAGCTCCTCATTTTCGAGTAATGACATGCGTATCAAGAATCACAATTACATACGAAACAATTTCACTTTCGCAAACGCTTACCAGTTTGTATATATACAAATCTTATTCTTGATATATGATTTTTATGATAATGGTTAGTTATTTCTATTTATAAAAATTTGGATGCATATAGTTTGGTCTCTTGACTATTTTAAGCTGCTTGAACATAGTGCTATCTGATGGATATGCTTACAAAAGAACAATGCATTTTGCGGTTGTTGACATTCGTCCAGCAAGCGTACATTTATCATATCTGATAAAAGGGCGTATATTACATGTAAATTATAAACTACACTATATGCCTAGACTTGCTTTATCAAGAGGTAATGTTGGGGTCAGAGTATCTTTAAGTACAGTACGTGTTAGACTGTTAGATTGTTAATATGCGAACTTGAAATTGAAAATAATTAACAAAAGGAGACGAAAAGGAAAATGTAACTATTCTCAATTTCAATGTATTCAACTTTTACATTTTCAAGAAGAAGTAAACAAACAAAATTTAAGAGTGAAACCTATTTTTCTGTTACAGTCTTGACATCATGGTATTATTCATCTCAGGTAACTACCTCTTACTGAAGGACTAAGCCAGCTACATACATGTTACATCAGGTTATCTCAAGCATGAAAAGCAAGTTCAATCTTGTTCAATCAGTATTTTCATTAAAAATGCCTTAACTTTTCTGTTTTGTTCGACAGGATTTGTGATTGAGCTCATTTGGAAGCTCATTACACTATCTATTTGTCTACATTAACATTATGTCATAGCCCAAAACAAGTTTAACATTACTAAACGGGGTTTAACATCCTAAAATGCAACCCTTCTATGCCCATGGTTTGGGGGTAGGAAAATTATATTTATAGATGTTACTCTCGGTCCTACAAAGATGACACAACTTTGTCCTGGAGTATATAGTCAAATGCAGGTTTGATGGCTGACATCCTTGCACCATATTTAAAGGAGATTCGGGACCAAATTTTTTTTTAAAGTTCTCCTTGTAACAGAGATTTTTTTCTGAAAATTTTAGCATCCTATACCAATTGACTTTACACTGGTAACCATTCCCTAAATGCATATCTGCGAAGTATATAATTCATAATATGAAAAAAGAGATAATTTCGAATATTCAAAACAAAACATTCATTCAAATAACTAAAGTGAGTACTAGTAATATGGATTTTCAAAATTTTTATAGTTCAATGAAACCATTACATTACATTAAGCAATACATTCTCCGTCGATGTTACATTTGACAAAATCTATTGCATTATAAATACCGAATATACAATTAATGCATTAATGCACGGGTTGTCTATGCTGAAAACGATGAGTCGCAATGGTAATAAACTGGTCAGATGGTCAGACAATCGGATGAACGATATCATATATATGATCTCCTTTTGATCATAATATTTAGAGAGTGTTATGTAATAACATTCATGCAAAATAAGCTCCGAATGCAGACTTTGACTCCATTGATTCTCCAATTGATCTGTTCAACATTAGTCAACCGGATAAATCATCAAACATTATCGGGGAATCGGGAGTTATCAAATCATGCTAATAATATTCTTATTCATATATGAAGTTTGATAACAATATAAACTCTTCAAAAAAAGAAACTTGACACTGACTTTCAAAGTTCAATATAAAGACCACAGATGCAAGTTAAACATTGAAATGAAAACTAAAACGCTGTTTCAAGATCTCTGTTCAGAAATTTTATTCAGAATAAGCATGATCTTGAAATGCACAGGTGCACAAGTGTTTAAACATCACAGGGATGAACAAATGTCAGTATCGGGTATGGCCACCATTGGCATTGATTATTGCTTGCCACTGACGACCCATGGATGCAATCAAGGTGTTAATCACAGCCTGTGGAATGTTCTGCCATTCGTGCTGAAGTGCTGCAAGAAGTCCTGGAAGTGTTTGGGGTGGTGGATTCCTACTGCGCACGCGTCGATCCAGTTCGTCCCAGAGATGCTCAATTGGTGACAAATCTGGTGACATGGCTGGCCATGGCAATGTCTGAACATTGTTACGCTGTAAAAAGTCTTGACAAACACGTGCAACATGTGGTCGAGCATTGTCCTGCTGAAAGAGACCGCCATGGACGTTGACGTGAGGAATAATGTAAGGCTGTAGGATCAAGTCCCTATACCGTACTTCTGTGAGGTTACCCACAACATGCACAAAGGGTGTCCTAACACCGTGACGAATCCCGGCCCACACCATGACACTCCCACCTCCAAATGGGACAACCTCCTGAACACAGTTGGCAGCATAACGTTCTCCACGACGTCGGTATACACATGCTCGTCCATCACTTCGTCGAAGCAGAAAACGGGACTCATCAGTGGAGAGAACGGTTCTCCACCTTGCACGTGCCCATCTCATCCTCTGTTGACACCACTGGAGACGTTCCGCCAGATGACGTTGCGTTAAAACGGGACGTCGAACCGGTCGTCGTGGAAAAAGTCCAGCCTCTCTCAGCCTGTTGCGTACCGTTTGGTCGGAAATTCGACGCAGGCCTGGTATCTGCGTTGTTGTTGACGTTGCTGTCCTGGTGCGTTCCCGAAGGTGGAGCAGTCGGATGTACCGATCTTGGGCCCGAGTAGTCACCCTTGGTCTGCCTGACCTTGGCCTATCATCAACGCTGTTTCGGGTGTTGAAACGGGTCCACAATGAAGAGATGGTCTGTCTGGACACGCCAAAGTGTGTTGCAACATCTCGCTGCGTCGCTCCTGCTTGCAGTCTGCCAATAGCGTTGTTGCATTGCGCTCTGTTCAGTCTTGGCATTCTTCAGGTCGCTGTACCGATGTTGTGTAGTCTGAATGAACAGCGGCTGATATGGCTTTTTATACCCCTAAAGCAGACGTGTCTGCATGTAAACCTTCATGATCCCATGCTGCACGTGCTTTGGCAGAAAATGCATTTGGACGAATCGCTCGTTTTCGTCCCTGAACACAACGTAAAGCCTTTCTTTAAATTACAGGTATGTATCATGAAAAAAATTGACCCGTTTCGAAAAAATCAATTTCGCATGAATGTCAAGTTTCTTTTTTTGAAGAGTTTATTTTATAAAATCATTTAGTTATATACTTTTCGTACCTGCATAGAAAATTAAATTTTATATTCGTTTACTTACCCACTGGCTCGGATTTATCTCTCATCGTCTACAAGCCATTAAACAAAAAACGCATTGCATAAAAAAACTGATTTAAACATACATTTGATGAGTAAGTGATTCTTCTGCTACATTATATCACAAAAATAAAATATTGAAAAATCATTGTTTTCTGCATATTTGTAAGCGCTAAACAACCATAAGAATTGAATAGAAGTAAACAAAGAAAAATCACAATCGGCAAATGAAAACATTCATTGTTAGATAACAAAAATGACTATTAACAATGTTGAAGCAATACGAAGTGTTCATACATATTTTGCTAAAATCTGTTGTTTTTTTCAAAAATAAAAAGGATGAATATGAGTTTCAGGTCAAAGAAATAGAGATTCAAGTTAAAATACTATTAATACATCATTATGACTAACCCGATACAGAGAAATGAATATGTATTCTACAAATTATGACAGTTATGCTATCATCTACTTATTATTATCCAATATTATTTCCCCCCCTACAAGTTATGACAATGATGCTATCACCTACTTCTTATATCCCATTAAATATATTCTACAAGTCATGACAGTTATGCTATCATCAACTTATTATATTCCAATATATTTTTTTCTTACAAGTTATGACAGTTATGCTATCACCTACTTATTTTATTCCAGTACATGAATTCTACAAGTTATGACCGTTATTATTATATTCCAATACAAGAACTCTTCGAGCTGTGACATTACTTGTATGAATATTATTTTCTCTTTTTCTTTTTGATACACCATTTCTTTAAATCATAAAGCAGCTGATTATCCGTCAATATCAAACTGTTTTAAATAATTGGTACCTGAATTATATAGTATATTTCAACGCTTTTCTTCCTGGTCTGTTTCATTTTATTTACTTTTATTACTTTTGTATATTTAATTTCGTTGTTTGAATTTAACCTTTCTACTTGAATTGATAAATTAAATGATTTGACTGTGAGTCATAAAATAATTGAGTATGAAGACAATCAGCATCATTTTGTATTATATATGTCATCTATTGACATGATTGAATTGTAAAATCTATATTCACTTCTATTATAGTATTATAACACTGATACTTAGATTAATTCTGAATCACAAGTTAAGGTATCCAAAATGACCCCACTGCATTCTCAGTCAATTTACATTACTTCCACTGTGCACGTGCAGGGCATGTTTCTCGTGACTTGTGTGTATCGCTACAAACGGTAACAGTGCTAGATTTACATGTAGTGTTATCGTCGTTTGTTTTTATAAAACTCAATGAGTCTTTCCACTTCGGTTATTATTTTGTGTTTTTGTTTCCACTTTGAGAATGTTTACTTTGATGTATTATGCCAGATCTCAAACCAAAGTTATCAGAATGTTCAATGTCTACGTGTGCTTGTTTCCTGTATGTCGGTACTATGTGACCCCCCTGTCAGCTTGTTGGATGTTTTTGTTTTCATATCGGTAAAATGTCAGTTGACATAATGAAGTACAGGCAGGCAGTGGGATGCTTTGCAGTTTCACTTCATTCAAGAAGTTCATACAATTTTCAATTACATATATATCGTTCAAGTTTTCTTTGCTTGTACAATTCATATATTTCTATATTTATCAGTATTGTCCTTCTTTATTGCGGAGATATTCACCCAAACCAGGGACCAAGTTTAAATAGAACCCTGAGGATAATACATCTCAATGTTAGAAGTCTCAAAGATAAAGTTGATATCATTCATGCAGAATTCCTAGACTATGATGTTATATGCCTTACAGAAACCTGACTGAATGATAAAGTTACCAGGCTTTCACAGTCCTTTCAGAAAAGATCGTTTAACACGAGGTAGGGGCGTGGCCATTTATGTTAAACAAAACTTATGTGTAGAGAGTATGGAAACATTAGACATTGCCGGCCTCGAAGCATTATAGATAAAAATAAAATGCAAAAACCGAAATTATCTTATCGGCACTTTTTACCGCGCTGATAAAAGTGAACATTACGTTAAGGATAACATACAAGTAACCGTACATTCGTGAAAAAGAATGTACGAGCCGCGAAGCGGCGAGGACATTGTTTTCACGAATGTACGGTTACGAGTATGTTATCTGACTTAAAATACAGCCTAGTTTAAAGTGTTTTTTGTATGACCTGCTTTGGTTTATGATAATAACATTCGTATTTCATTGCATAATTATAACACAAAAAACGTTTTTCAATAAAACAAAATCCTTTAACAAAATTTGAGATGGTCCCAACTCGTTCACCGGTCATTCTTAATGCACGTGCAACGTAACCAACTTGCCGGTACATTCTTAATGCACGTGCAACGTTACCATTTCGCCAGTACATTCTTAATGCACGTGCAATGTATCCATCTAGCTAGTACATTCTTAATGCACGTGCAACGTTACCAGCTTAATTCACGTGCAAGACGTTTGAAACCGCAATCAGCTTGGGATTTGGTATAAAAGGAAGGTGGTCTTAATTCAACTTAGACATTATGTATGGCAATTTTGTTGTTGAGTGGGAAGACATGGCCGAGTATCCACACTTCGAAGACATTTCTTCAGAGGATGATTTTGTGTTATCAAATAATGAAACCAATTCCCTTCCGGGGACCATCTCAAAATTATTATTGCTCAATTGTCCACATAGAAGCAGTAGATTCTTGTAGGATAATGTATGATTGAAACAATACAATGACGTCACTGCTGTATTTTAATGGGACTTGAATAACCGGTCAATCGAAATGGCGATCGATCTTAATTTGTTTACTATAATTGCTGGGGATTTTAACATAGACATTCTGCAGGAAAGTAACACTTAAGTTTAAACACTCAAACACTTATACGGGTTAAAGCAGATAATAACTACTGCTACAAGAATAACGCAAAGCTCTAGCAGTTTAATTGGCTTGATTTTTTTTACACATGAAAACAGCGTGCTTAGCTCCGGCGTTCTCGATCCCATATGTAGTGATCACTGTCCTGTTTTCTTGACAATTACAGACAAAATATTCAAACCACGAGCTATAAATAGAGTTGTGTATGATTTCAAGTTGATGGATAAAGACAGTGTTCAAAGATATATCAACTAAATTGATGAGAACGATTTATTTTCCTCTGGAAACATAAACACTGCAGTTGAAATATTAACTAAAAAGTTAAAATATATTGTGAACAGTACCACACCAAATAGACTGGCCACCATAAAACCTGATGATTCCGTATTAATGAATAGCAAAATCCGCTCTGCTATGCGTTAGCGAAATCGTTGTTATAAAATTGCAAAAAAGCTCAACCGTCCTTCCGACTTGGCAAATTTCCGATCAGCCAGAAACGAAGTGGTCAACCTTAAACGCGACTCCAAAAGAAAATGAGATTCAAAAATAGATAGGGTTGATTAGTCTGTTGGTACAAAAACGTGATGGCGTTTGATAAAACAATATATTCAAATGAAGTCCGAATGTAACTTATTTCCATCAATTGTTTCTAACAATACTGTTTATGATGACCCAGAAGATATTGCACATGTTCTAGCGATTTCTTTGTCAGTCACTCAACAGTGAATAATCCAGATTCACAAGTACCTGAATCTCTCTCTGAGCATACTGCATCATCACTAAACTCTATTATTGTTACACATGAGATAGTACAAGACATCCTTCTCTCCCTTGATCCATCAAAAGCAACAGGGCCAGATGGAATAAGAAATAGATTTCTTAATGTCGCGGCGAAAGGTTTGGCTCCTTTGTCAACAAAATTATATGTCTCCTCAACATTTCACGTTTCCAGCCATCTGGAAAGAAGCTTCAGTTATACCTATTCATAAAAAGAATAGTGTTCATGACCGTTCTAATTACAGACCAGTCGCACTTACGAGTTGTTTGTCCAAAGTTTTCGAAAAATGTGTCTTTAGACATGTTTTCAACTAATTTCGAGACAATATCTTAACCAACTTACAGTCTGGCTTTACCTGTACATGTCGGCGTTCCACAAGGTTCCGTCGTACGTCCGTTACTTTTCCTCATATACATAAACGATATAGTTGATGGCATCGATAGTCACATACGCTTATTTGCTGACGACACCTCCATTTACGTAATTGTCGATGATCGCGATATTTCTGCATCGTGTCTGAACGACGACTTGGCGCGCATGGCTATTTGGGCAGATACGTGGCAATTAATTTTTCTCGAAAACAAAAAAACGGATAAAATTCCAACCTTGAATATGAATCAAATAACAATACAAGAAGTCGAAAGTCATAAACATCTCGGCAAAACGCTACAGAAAAATTGCACATGGAAAATTCATATTGAAGACATTGTTAAGAAAGCTAGTCGAATGATAAATTGCCTCCGAGGTCTGAAATACCGTGTCAAGAAAAACCCTTGAAACCATGTACAAATCGTTTATTTTAACGATATTTGACTATTGCTGTCATATCTGGGATACCTGTACGATCGATCAGTCTTACACTGTCAAGCGATTACATTTAGATGCACTCCGTACAATATGTGGTGCTGTTCTCGGTACTAGTCATCACAAGCTATACATCGAAACAAACTCTAAACCACTGAAAGATCGAAGACATGATATCAAACTGATACATTTCTACAAGATGATAAACGGTCTCGCACCATACTACCTCTGCAATCTAATTCCTAATAGTGTCTCCGAAAACAGTCACTACAATCTACGAAACCAGTCCAAGTTACAGACAACGAACTGTACAACTAAATTATATGAACAATCTTTCCTGCCTGACACGATAAAGATGTGGAAATCATTACCTGATAAATTCATGAAAGCAAACACCGTAAGTGAAATTGAATCTCTGCTGAAAAATAATGAAGCAAATAGCAATTACCTTGAGTTGAATTATTGAAGTCGTTTCTGTTAGATTATACACAGTAGACTTTGCTTGGGAGCAGTGATCTGAACGCAGATAAATTAAATAGACATATTCCAAACACTCCTGACTGCGCTTGTGGGTATCACAATGAAGATGTTTTACATTACCTGTTTACATGTGAGTTGTATACGGTTGCTAGAAATAATTCATTTTTCTATGCAAAGGGGTATAGCCTCCAAACTGTGTTATACGGAACACCTTTAACAACTAATGATATCGATTTGCAAATAGTAAAATCCCTTCACCAATACATCATTAAGACTAAACGCTTTGATAAGCACTGCTAAAAGTGTTATTATAAATAAGTCAAACTGCAAAGAATATGTATATAAGCACTTGTTGCACACATACTTATTTTGATTATGCTTTATATTGTCATATGTTGTGTCTAGTTCTTGTGTATTCATTTATTTGATGCATGTGCTGGTGAGGCATTCACATAAGCAGAGTTTCTTGTTTACCGAACCAGATTCTACATGAATGAAAGTATGTTTAAACCAAACAAATATTCCATGCAAAATCCTTGTATAGCCAAAATATCAATGTAGCCTACAACGTTATTCATTTTAGACTGAACTCGGTGGATAAGGTGATATGACAGCTTGGCTTGTTAGAAGACCTGAGTTTGACACAAAGTCATTCATGACAACCAGCAATCAGCCATGAATGGGCACCAATTACAGACCCCTGTATGGCTAAAACAATACATACTGTTGCCTGATAAGTTCATGTTGTTATGAACAGACTGTTATCTTATGTGTTTATCTAGTAGCTAAGTTCATTGAAACAAATACTAAAATATTTTAAAACTTACTTCGTGATTTAAAGTGTTGTAAGTTTGGGGACCCCAGGGCCAAACTTTCCTGCGGTATTCATAAAATATACCAACTAACAATTCAATAGTTAACGAATATATCAACTAACATTTTGAAGCTCAGATGTGATATTGCTACTATTAACATGTACTTAAAGACCTTTGTTTTTCAAATATCCCAAACAATACCGTTATCATTCGTCCTCATGATGCTCCATGGATGAAAGAATTTATTAGAAAGCTCATGCGTAAAAAGAACAGAATACACATAAATGCAAAGAAAAATAATTCATCTACTGACTGGAATAAGTCAAAAACTACCTTAAGAATACAAACAAAACTAAGATATTTCCGCACATTAAACATGATGAAGTTGTATATGGTTTAAACATATTTTTATTCAAGAAACGAATCTGGTTTGGTAAACAAGCAAAGCTTTGCTTATATAAATACCGCACCAGTACAAAGATGATAAATATAGTACACACGAACTAGACAAGAAACAAAAATCAGAACACCGTAGCATATCATTACATCAATTGAGTATCTACAAATTCAGACTAAGTAACATAACACATGCAGTTATTTTCACAGGTAATGTTTCGTTTATAATTTACATTGTTTTTTCAAAACGCTTACTCTTACATATAAATTGGTGTAAGGATTTTATTATATTTAAATTTTCCTTTTTGTTCATAAGTGGTGTTCCATATAACACAGTTTGGAGGCTGTGGCCATTTATATAGAAGTAGGCATCATTTCTTGAATCCGAATAGAGCTTGCATATAAATAGATAATGGGTAACATTTTCATTGGGATATCCACAAGCGCATTCGGCATTACTTGAAATATGTCTATTGACCTTATCAGCGTTAAGATCACTGCATCCGAGCTTGAGACGACTGTGTACAATTTGGCAAAATCGACTGCCGTAATTAAGATCGAGGTAATTTTTTGATTCAGACTTTGTTAAAAGAGATTTGAATTTGCTAATTGTTTCAGCATTGGTTATTTCGTCGGGTAACGAATTCCACAATTTAATGGTATCTGGAAGGAACGATTTTTCATATATTTTGGTTCTACAGGGTATAGTTTGTAACTTAGAACTGTTCCTTAGAAGATATTGACTATTGTCAGAGACAGGTTTAGGCACGAGGTCGCATAAGTAATCCGGGGAGAGATTGTTATACATTTTATAGAAATAAGTCAATTTGATATTATGCCTTCTTTCAGATAGTGGTTTAAACAGGGTTTCTCGGTATAATTTTTCATGGCTAGTACCACGAACTGCGCCACTTATAGTTCGAAGTGCATCTAAGTGTAACTGTTCGAGAAGATAAGATTGTTCTTGCGTACAATTATCCCAGATGTGACAACAGTAATCAAAGATCGGCGTCACAAAAGATTTGTACATAATTTCGAGCGTTTTTCTTGAGAGGCGATATTTAAAACTTCGGAGGCAGTTTATCATTGGGCTTACTTTATTTACAATATCTTCAATATGACTATTCCATGAACAATTACTCTGAAGAATAACACCAAGGTGTTTATGGTTTTTAACTTCTTGTATCGGGGTTTGATCCATATACAAAGTCGGAATTATGTCACCTTTAAGTTTAAGAGAGAAATTTACAGTTTCTGTTTTGCTAGGGTTAAAGTTGACTTGCCATTTTTCGGCCCAGCTCGAAATCCGGTTCAGGTCGTCATTAAGACAAGACGCGGCAATATCGCGATCGTCTACAATAACATATATTGATGTGTCATCTGCAAATAGACGAATATGACTTTCTATACCATCTACTATATCGTTGATATAAACTATAAAAAGTAGTGGTCCCAACACGGAGCCTTGTGGCACGCCAGCAAGTATAGTTTTACGATCAGAGCAAAGACCATCTACGACAACCTTCTGTATTCTATTTTCTAAATAACTTTCAAACCAGCTCAAAAGAGATCCATCGATGCCATATTTTTTAAGTTTTGATATTATGCCTCGGTGCCAAACTATCAAACGCTTTACTGATGTCGCAAAAAACAGCCCTCACCTCCTTACCTTCATCAAGACCTTTTGCAATGAAATCGTACATAAACGTCAACTGGTTAGCTGTAGAATCGCCTGGCATGAATCCCGATTGCAAGTTTGTAAGGATATTATTATCTCTAAGGAAATTGAATACATATTTGAAGACGCATTTTTCAAATACTTTAGACAAACAACTCGTTAGGGCAACTGGTCTGTAGTTTGAACATTCATTTACACTATTCTTTTTATGAAGGGGTAAGACGGATGCTTCTTTCCAAATGGATGGAAATACTGAATTTTGAAGAGACATGTTAAATAGTATTGTAGCGTTTTTCTTGAGAGGCGATATTTAAAACTTCGGAGGCAGTTTATCATTGGGCTTACTTTATTTACAATATCTTCAATATGACTATTCCATGAACAATTACTCTGAAGAATAACACCAAGGTGTTTATGGTTTTTAACTTCCAGATGTTGTATATGAAGATGACACGGACAAAGCTGATATATTCAATGATTATTTCGTAAATATGGCAAGGATTAATAGTGATTCTGATGATATTGTTTACATAAGTCCAAATGCTGATGACAATCACTGTCTGTATGATTTAAGATTACAAAGTGCTGAAGTTAGGGATATTTCATTGTCGCTTGATGTTACAAAAGCAACTGGAGTAATCGGGTCTTAAAATGTTTGGCTGAAGAGTTGTCTACTCCTCTTAGCAATCTATTCAAAGTTTCCCTAACAACGTCTCAATTTCCAGATGTTTGGAAATTTTCATCTGTAGTCCCAATATATAAGAAAAACGATGTCCATAATTGTATCAATTACCGACCTGTGTTACTAAAATGTGTCTTTAAATATGTGTCTAATTACTTCTTAAATAGTAAAACTAAAATTTCATTACAGTCAGTATTTACGATTGGCGATTCTACATCTTACCAACTAATCCATTTATATGACGAGGGTGATGGATAGTGGCAAGGACGTACGTGCTGTATTTTGTGATATTGGTAAAGCATTTGACAGGGTTTGGCAATCTTGCACAAGTTATGGGCAAATGGAATACAGGGTTCTCTGTTATCATGGTTTGAAAGTTATTTTCATCATAGAACACAATTTACAGTAATCAACGGGAACAAATCATTCATTCTACCATAACTGTGCAAAATACCCAATTCTGATTGGCTGCTATGAAAAATTAGAGGGTGTATAATCTGGTTATACAGTCTTCTGTTTACTTCGTCTAACGCGCAAGAATTCACTAGTTGCCTAGCAACAATATTGTCTAAGTACTTGTCCGCCGGACATTTGTACAAAAGATAACATTATTGTGATTAACATTTCACAATTATATAAAATTCCAATTTAATAAACGTATGCAACTTCGTAACGCGGTCAAACACGGCGAAACCCGACAGTTCATGAAGGCAGGCATTCAATAACACGGCGCCGGCGTTAGGGCTAGGCTGGTGATGGTTTGAAACAGAGACGGAAAAAATATCACACAAAATTCATCAAAATTAAAATTGCACTCACCTCATAACTTTATTCAAAACATCAGTGTCTTAATACCGACTTAAACAATTAAAATATTGCAGAAATTATTCCGAACGCTGACGCTGGTCGAGAAATACTAACGTGGACTGAATAGAGTGAGCTCCCTTGAAAGCATTTGGAAATTGTCGGTAATGTCCGAGGCTTGATTCAAGTAACGTTATTCGAGATTCCAAAGTACGTCATCTTTGTATGAATGTCAGTCCGTGGAAATCGTGCACGGGCATCGATGACACAGCACAATCGAGCAAACGCGAAAGAATATAGTTCAAATTTAAATCGTTGTTATGGTAGAATGGAGATAAACATACTGTGTTTGGAAATCAGAGGCATATAACGGAATTATAATAGCTCTAAATTTTCCATTTAAAGCCTCACGCTACGCGTTCGACTTTAAATTAAATTTAGAGTTATTATAATTCCCGTTATATGCCTCTGATTTCCAAACACAGTATGTTTATCTCCTAATTGAGTCAATTGAAGCTGGGGTTCCTCAGGGATCAGTTTTAGGACATTTCCTCTTTTTTGTCTATAATAACGTCATTGTTGAAGATATTCACTGTAATATCAACTATTTGCTGATGATAAATCCTTATATGTGATAATAGAAGATCCTGTTTTATCCTCAAATATGAGCAATGATGATTTAGAATTAATTAGTAAATGGGCCCGCAAATGGAAGGTAGATTTTAATCCTTAAAAAAAAACAACCCAGAATCTATAATGTTTTCAAGAAAGAAACTAGTTACAGTTATGCCCGACCTTTTATTGAATGGTGTACCAATTGAATCACATAAACATCTGGGATTTACTTTGCAAAGCGAAGGTAACTGGAAAATGCATACAGATGATATTATTTCTAAGGTTAGTCCTAAGATTAACTGCTTGAAAAGTCTTAAATATCGCCTTCAAAAAAAACCACAACATACTTTATATGGTTCATTTCTTTTACCGATATTTGGTTATTGTGATTATATCTGGAACAATTTATGCAAACTCAAGAATTACTATTAAAAAACTTAATTTAGATGCCATTAGAACCATATGTGGATCCGTTAGAGGAGTAAGTCATCCGAAAATGTATTTGCAAACCGGTTTTACATCTCTAAGCGAACGTCGCAAAATTAATTAAATGTGTATATTCCATAATATTCTATGATAAAACTCCGAAATATATAAGATTTGATACCATTAAACATATCTTCTGTATCCACGTATGAATCAAGATAATCAAACATATTTCAAGTACCTCATTGTCGCACAGAATCATATAAAAATCATATTTACCATTTTCTTTGTTGTTAGAGTTTTGTTTATATAAAAATAAAAATCAACACAGACCTTCTTTAATGAATTTAGCCAATTTTAATAAAAGGGGTTTATGCATGGCTTTCATTAGGAAGATGAACTTTTCAATTGAAGGATATTTACAATTATATGAACGTAAGTATTTTACTTCATAATTGGAATAGAAAGGGGCAGACCAAAAGGCAATGGAATTCGTCACCGATGGAGATATTGCAAAGTTTACGAATTCCCTTGTTTTTATCAATTGTACTCCACCGACCAGTTTCAATTGGTAATTTATGGTTTGACGTTTTGAAGCGGGTAAGCTAAATTCGGAGATTGGTAGGAAGCTCTAAAATAAAGGGGTCCATATTGGGTTCTTCTGTATACATTTTGTGTATTTTGCCTTTGATTAATCATTTTGGGAAGCAGTCCACATTTGAGAAAAAGGACTCGTTTGATAAAGGATTTTAAAATATGCGAACTGTTGAAGTTTTGATATCTCCATTCATGAAAGAAACCTGTTTTCCGCAAATTCCATCAATTTAAATAATCAAATTGCAATTCAATTTAGGGCTTGTATTTTGTAAATTATACATAAGTAGGTACATTTTATATGATAATTTATTAGGGCATTTCAACATTTTACACTAAAATGAAATATTTCTGGTTTTGATACAAATACTAAGGTTATAAAGACCAAGCGCACCATAGACCATGCAATCTGGTGTAGACAAGAATATATTTACAAAAGACAAATTTAATCATACTTTCAAATTCCCATACTTCTGATGAGTATAAACGTAGTGGTTGTACATGTTGGTCAAATAATTGTAAATGACAATCAAGGGGTATATCTAGAATATTATCTAGAGGCTTGACCATTCAGACGTTTAAAACATTTACAGAAATAACCATTACTGCTGAATAAAATGCCCAGGTAAACATATTCTTTAACAATTACAATATTATCATTGATAAAAGTAAACAAAGGATGTTTTATACAATTACCTTTTCAAAATATAACTACTTTCGTTTTTAAAATGTCATTTTTAATTTCCGTAGGTGTGCAATAATCTGAGAATATATTCTAATCATGTTGAAGATCTTCACTTTATTCAGCTGTATCGTCAGCATAAAAGTAATAATAATTTAACGTTCTTCAAGCATATATTCCATAGAATTTAAACCACACAAATTTTTTTGGTTAAAAAAATACTGAAGGTCAGTTAGATACAATGCAAATAAAAAGGGGAATAGTCATTTGCCTTGTCGTACCCCAAATTCGTATGTGAAAAATGAGAGTATTGCACCATTAAGGGAATTGACTTTATTACACATGTTATTGAAGCATATTCCTCTTATGTTATTTCTAATCATTTTTAACCAAGGACCACTTCGCCAAACAGCGTAAAATGCTGTACTAAAATCAATGAAAACACAGTAGAGCTTTCTTTTCAAGTTTTGAAATGACTTATTAAATCTGTAAAAGCAAATATGTTATCCGAAGTTCAATAGGATTTCAGAAAGCCAGCTTATGATTCACTTATCAAGTTACATTGATCAGAGTAATTTTGAAGACGCTTGGATATGAGGCAGATAAAAAGTTTACCAATACAGCTAACCATTGAAATTCCTCTGTAGTTACTTGGGTCAGTTTGCTCACCTTTTTTCTTAAATGCAGGTTTTATGTTACCATCTGACCAAGCTTGTGGCAAAACACCTTGATCTACAGCGGCATACCAAAAGTTTGTTCACATACCTGGGTTATGATAGTGCAAATATCATGTACTTTGAAATGCCTTTGAGGTATCGTAGCATTGCGAAAATGTAATGTATAAGGTTGAATTTTCAAAACAAAGTTGCAGATCAATTATTCTGTAAGACGAAAGTTTTATCATACCCAAAAAATAACTGTATCAGCTTAATTTTAATCAATCAAGTTTATTTCGTAAAAGGCCTTAGGCCCACGTACAATACAGAGTAAACAAATATGTGTATTTATACAGTTGTGGTAATTTACAATCACGTGTACTGGGAATGCAGTAAAAAATGCTTCCTCAATGTAATTGGAACAATTATGGTCGTGGAAAGATTATTACATTTTAAAGTATTTACAAAACATTGCTGGTCAATGTGATATGGTAAAGATTTAAAATATTTACAGCGCAGATCATTATAAATTCTACATTCAAACAAGAAATGGAACTCGTTTTCTATAAAGTTGTCATTACAAATATAGCAGAGTCTTTGGTGCCTTGGAATTCCATCAAATCTACCAATATTCTTATATAATGGAAGTGAACCTATTCGCAACATTGTTATTCTGCGCCTTGCATCTTTGGATTTCAAAAAAGTTAAATATGGTTCGATACAAAATACAAATTTGATTTTTGAATAAACATCAAGAGAAGAACATTTATGCATTTCAGAAAATATAAGCTGCTTATGGCAGTCACTTACTCTTAAATGAATTTCTTTTAAAAATCGTTCCTCGTCTCCAACACCTTGTGCCTCCAAAACAAAACCAAAACCATAATTAAACAAAATATTTTTTACAAAGAATACCCATGTTTTTCTTTCAACTTTGTTAAGTTTATATAACATAAAATAGCATTGCTTGGGGTATCTATCCCTATGATAGTGTAAAAGTTTGAACCAATACTTCACAGTACGTAAGAGAGTATCAACAAAGAAATAATTTCTACCACATTCAGCTAAAACAGCAGCGTTAGAGCATTTATAACTGACACCCAACACAAACTTACAAAACCTAATGTGAAACTGTTCAATAACATGCCATTTCTGAAAACCCCATATTTCTGAAGCATACAAAATGATAGGCTTTATCTGAACATCAAAGATTTTAAACAAAATAGTTGGAGAAACATTTTTCAATCTTCTACTAAAAACCTTAACTGAAGACAAAGCGTTATTCGCTTTATTTACCAGATTTTGTACTGATTTGGACCATGAAAGTCTACTTGAAAACAATAAACCCAAATAATTATAGTATGAAGCAATGTTTAACTTATGATTACCGAAGTACCAAGATTCATACCGCCTCAAAGTACCACCATTTCTGAAAACTAAAACCTCTACTTTCTGAAAATTTAATGTCAAACCCCACTTTTTACAAAAGGCAAATAATACATTGATCTTTCTCTGAAGACTAGCTACCGAATCTCCAAACAAACACAAATCGTCTGCATACAGTAATAAATACAGATCCATAAACTCGGAATCGGTAAATACGCCTCTTTCTCCAGAAGTAGATAATTCGGTATGTAACTGATTGACAAATAACGTAAATAATAAAGGACTTAGGATGCAGCCTTGTCTAACTCCACTCATAGAATCAAAATACTCCGAGACGTTTAAATTATTTAATTTAACACCAGCCTTTGTCTTTGAATACATATCTCTAATGATATTGAACATAGAACCATGAATATTATTTGATAACAAAACAAACCAAAGAAGGTCTCTATTTACTGAATCAAAAGCCTTACGGAAATCAACAAACAAACAATAAAATCTACCACCCTTTTTAGACAAATATTTCTGTACGACACTCTGGAGTGTAAAAATATTATCGATGGTACAGTATCCTTTGCGAAAGCCGCCTTGACATTCAGGGTACAAATCTAGCACGTCCACAACCTCTTTTAAACGTTGGTTCAAAATTGAAGTACAAATCTTGACACAGATGTCCATAAGAGATATACCACGATAGTTATCTACTTGGTGAATGTTTCCCTTCTTATGCAACGGAACTATAATACTAAGTGACCACTGATCTGGAAACACACCTGAACTAAAAATGCCATTAAATAACGTGCATAAATATGACTGTAAAACGATTCTATTTGCCTTAAACATCTGAGGACGAATACCATCTGGTCCTGGACTTTTATTACACCGTAAACTAGAAATTGCAAAATTAACCTCGTCAATACTTATTTCCCTGTTCACAATGTTATTAATATCGTCATCCATACAGGTTCCACAACTGGACTCTTGCATATCGTGATTAACAACATAATCTTTAGTAAAAGAGAGAAATTCTTCATCGATATAAACATCTTGGATATTCAAAACATCTTTAAAATATTCAACCCACGTCAAACAGTCAATTGATGGTACAGGTCTACAAGAAGCGCTACTAAAATGTCTCACATTAGACCAAAATGATTTAACCTTGTTACCACTAGAAAAATCTGACAATATTGCATTGGTTATAGATAATGTATATTCTTCCTTCTTGTGACGATACAGTTCTCGGAACTTATTTCTTACTTTATGAAAATCTTGGAGGTGGGAAAACTCTCCAGAGAAACGAAATCTATCTAAAAGTGCATATTTATCACATTTCAAATGTTCATAGTCCTGATCAAACCATTGGTGTTTATGACTATCAAGTCTCTTCCCAGAGGTAGAATTCATTCCACAAGAAGATGCAGTTTCTTGTGTAATGTCAGTCAACATTTTCGCACCTAGAGATGGATGGTCTGTAGCTATGTCGTGAAAGTCAACTAAAGACATTGTGATTAGATTTTCCTGTAAAATAGAGTCAAACTTGTCTGAATGCGGAGGTTTGCACGTGTACTTCTTAATAGCAATTGTCTTACAATCATTCAATTTGACAGTCTCCTGTCAAAAACAAACATTTTAATTCACAAACAATAGGAAAATGATCTGATTCTATTTTCGTGCATACACTAAAATCCACAATTGAATTGAATAAATTAGTAGAACACAACACATAGTCGACGAGACTGCAGCCTTTGTTTGTATATGCACCTTGAGTGTCAATTTTAGATCTGACATTCACAATGTGTAATCCATAACTGCAGCAGAGATTAATAAGTTCCTTTCCATAGTTGTATATTTCAGAATCTCTTGAATATCGTGGGGAATCAAATGTATCAATAATATCATTTACACCATCTAATTCTGGAATGAGATCTGTTTTGTCACCTAATATGTAATCTAATAAGGCGCCAGTCCTGGCGTTAAAGTCACCAGAGATCATGGTATGTGTTTCATTACAACGACATTTCAGATCTAATATAACACTGTCAAGATATTCAATGCCCGTCACAATTGATGAGGCTGCAGGATGGACATATACAAATCCTAGTATGACATCTCTGTCCATACAGAAAAACTTTGCATCCAAAACAAGGAAAATACAATCACTGTATGTTGTAATTTTTTTCTTCACACCAATTTCAATTGACTTCTAATCATAACTAGAACTCCACCTCTATTGTTATAATCTCTCAAGTTGTAATGAGGACTGTAATTTGGAAATATGTTTTGTATTAACTCCTTGTTTACATTGCTCCAAACCTCCAGGAATCCAATAATGTCAAATTGTGAACACTATCCTAAAAATCCAGAGTTGAACAATTTGGACTGTAATCCCTGTATATTCCATGTCAAAAGGGAGATAACTCCCTGGTGATGAGCCCGGCCCCTGTCCAAGGTAAGTGATGATGTTTCAGAGTGACTTCTGTTACCTCTCCTGGAGAACACAGCTTCATCCTCCTGACTGTTCCCGCTCACAACCTCTCCATCCTCAAAGATCAGCTTATCAAATCTTAACTTTGATTTTCGACCCTTTTCTTTTTCTGAATCCATTATAGTTTTTAGCTTTTTTCTGATCAATCTAACTTTGAGGGAACAGTCCTCTAAGACATAGATACCTGTATCTTTTAGTAGTCGTGTACTCCGTAGAATCTCAGTTTTCATGTTGAAATCCAGCAACTTTATGATGATTGATTCACCTTGGTTAATCCGGTGAGCTCTCTCAATAGTGAGAAGAGAGTCCTCAATGTTCATCTTATCACGTAGTACACTTCGCACTAAGTCTTCACAATCACTCCAAGTTTCATTTGATTTTACCTTAGCAACACCGTGGAAAAGGAGACTGTTTCTTCTACCTTGATTTTCCAGGTAATCTAGTTTACTTACGAGATCTGAAACATTAGCTTTCAATGAAAAGTTCTCTTCTTCAAGCTTAGTGCACTTACTTGATAGCTCATCCACTGATTTCTTAATTGTACCAACAGATTTTGTAAGTTTATCTAGACGTTCTGAGAGATCTATTTGCACATTATCTACTTTTGTGTTTATCTTCTGCAGTTCATCCATAAGTCTCTCAAACTCTGTTTTATTACCGGTCATTTTCACTTGCTTCGGTCAGTTTAAGTTGCTTCTGACGTCTGTCAGGGCCAGGGTTGGATTCGACACCAGCACGTAACAATAGATCATTAATCAAAGGCATTGGCAAAGAGTACTCAAAGCTAGTGGACTTGATAGATTGCGATACCTAGGGTCCAGACCGTTGACAAAACTGTGAAGCATAACAACATCCGGTAGGCTATGGCTGTCGAGGCGGTCCATTTTGATTACGGGCTGTAAGGGCAGACTGATTCGACTTGTTTTAGTCCTCTAGGATGGCGGAATACCCCCGCTCTTGCTCTCCACTGTTCTAGGCTGTCTCCCATCTTACTTCAGACACTTTTCAGCGAATAAAGTTGTCTTATATGGTTTTTATATACATAAGTGTCAGAGACAATTTTCACCAACATCTACTGCTGACGCATGCGCACAACGATATCAGCTTGTGACGAGGGGTCAAAATTTCGAAAACAATTATTTTTACTTTTAACTTCACAATCCTTCATAAGTTTTCAACTGCTTTAAAAATGAGTCATGTTTGTTCCTTTGCACTAAGTAAATGTGATTGTGCTAATTTTATTCTCAGAGAGTCGATATGGAACATTTTATTCGAAATTTTACAAAATCGAAATTTCGAAAATATGACCCCTTCTGTCTATTTCGACATGCTAAAATTTGGCACTAGAAACCAGACGATCCTTAAATAAGTCTAGAATGGTTATTTAACACGTTGACAATGGGAGAACTTTGTAATTTTTGCTGAAGTTATTTTATTGACGTCCAAACTAAACACAAATTACATGATATATGCACTCTGATTCAATGGTAAGTGAACAACTTTCCAGTGTCGAGAGTTTATCTTAGATCATCGTCAATGTTGTCAATATTGGAGTCCACTGTTACACATTAAAGTAAAATTACCTATCAGGACAAAAATATCGAAGGCAGTATTTCTGATATTGATAATCCTCTAAGGTGTATCTATTTACAGATGAAATTCATTGTATTCTTTCAAAATATACAACAAAATCAATCGGTCCTGACGCCATAAGCAAAACGGTTCTTAAAATGAACTGAAATGTTTGCCCCTCCTCTCCCCCCCCCCCCCCCCCCCTCCCCTCGCAGACGTCTTTAACTTATCGCCCACATAAAAGCTATTGCCACAAGTTTCGAAATAAATGTCCGTTGTCCCTAATCATAAGAAGGTAGTGTTAATCTTTGCTTTAATTACAAAACGGATGCACTTACGCGTTCCTTGACAAACGTTTTTGAAAGTATTTTTTAAAACATGTCTCAAAATATTTAAGAGAGAATGAGGTCTTCATTTCAATTTAATACTATTTTCATTAAACTCGTTAATGTTTTGGTATCAAACTCGCTTTCTCTCGTTTTATACTTAATCATTAACTCGTTTAATAAAAATAGTATAAAATGGAAGGTCGTTTAGTATTCTCTATTACTGAATGACTGTACAGAAATTAGTATCGTTTTTGTGATGTACACAAAGCCTTTGACAGAGTTTGGTATAATGGCATTACTCATTAATTGAGATAGGGTATCAAGGGTAATATGATATAATGGTTCGAATGTTATCTTCAAAATTGGAAACAATGTGTTCTAATTAGTGGATTTCGATCTGTTCAAAGAGTTATCTTTGCTGACGTAAAGTTTTAAGACCACTCTTATTTATTGTGTATATAAATGATGAGTTCGGCGGTATAGACAGTAAGATACGCCTTTACGTGGCTCATACATATTCATACGCAATAATTGATGACCCCGGTGAAACTGCAATTAATATCAATGATAAATTGAAGCGTCTTGCAGACTGGGCAAAGTCAATCCGCTTCACCCGTAACATGCAACCAATTCAAATGCTTCACTTAAGTATGAATGGTTATATATTAACCTCCGTTTAGATGCTCAAACATTTATTATCATTTAGTACTTGCAAAACATGACTGTTTTTTTTAAAAAGTTGCCGCAAATGTGAATTGTCTTATAAGTCCCAAAAATCTTTTAAAGTGAAAACATTTGAAACAATTTATTACAGTTCATTTTACCTATATTCTACTACTAAAGTCATATATTGATAAATGCATAAGCCAGCAATTGGATATATTTGAAAGGCTCAGTCGTGATGCAATGCAGTTGAGAACCTTGTGTGGAGACTTTTACGGTATCAGCCATCATATGATATATAATGAAACACATTACAAACCGTTAAGTTAAAGACAATACATCAACAAAATTACTTTATTTTGTGAAAAAGTGAACCAACAAACCAAGATATCTCAGAAACCTAACATCCCCAAATAATCGGATCATGTTGTTTGCAATATTTGCGATGATACAAAATTGAAAAACCATGAACTGTATAACGGTAAACTGTGCAAGGTCCATACTGGTAGAAAATGTTAAATGGTGGAATGAACAACCAGCAGGACACAGGGCCTCGCCATGTGTATTAAGTTTATGAAACATATTTTCTTCTGCAAGGGATTTTATCTTAAATCGGTCACCTTTAGAAATCAATGAAAATTTAATCTCAGTTTACCAGTTTATAAAGTCAACAAAAGGACAGACGGTATCGGTTTAATCTCATTACTTTTTATAAAATATATCATACGTATATAATATATCATTATATGGCTCCAGACATTTTGACAGATCTCATACCAGAATTATTCAATCAAACTAATGGAACAAAGGAACAAAGTTTCCATGCAAGAACATACAATGTAACTGAAGAACACAAATATATTTTCAATCTTTCTTAGCACCATTACGCTTTGGAATTTCTTACTGGTTGAAAACAAATCAAAAGTATCATAATTCCAATAGTGACGCAAAGTTATTTCAATTTACTTCAGGGTCAAGATTTTGTCTAAAAATCCATTGTCTCAAGCTTGGTTGTAGTCATTTACATAGGCATACATATCGGATACTTCATGCTCATGGGGTTGTGTTAATGAAGACGTGATTCGTTATTTTTTAATTTGTCGGAACTAACAAAAGATGAGAACAAATATTGTAGTGTTTCCAAGCTTCCTTCATTCAAAGAACAACATGAAAGTTCAGTCAATTTTGTATTCCAAATTCGCACATGATAGGTACAGTGCAACATTGTGGAATAGACTACCGCCAAATGTGAGAGATGCAGACACATACAGCAGTTTCAGAAAAGCTGTCAAGACCCATCTCTTTGAAACAGCCTATGGGCAGTGAACTGCTCTGATTAAATTTTCCTCTGTACAGCGCCTTAGAGTGATTCATTTCTGTCTCAAATAAGGCGCTATATAAATTTTGTATATTATTATTATTATTATTATTATTATTATTCAAGTTCATAATTGCAGACGGTAGATTCGCACATGTCGCCTAGTTCAACCGTAATGCTGACAATATTTTCGTTGTCTATAATGTCTAAAAGTACATGTTTACAATGTTTACTTGTTTACGTGAAACATGGTCTATCATAGGGTCCTGTAATTAACTCGCATACACTTCGCACACACAAAATCGCACATGGTCGACCAAGAGAGATAACTCTAACAGACTAAACTGATTACCATTAAAATATATAAATAACAGACCGCTATGAAAACTCAACATTACAAATATGTATATCTATATTAATGGAGCGGTATTCTTATAAGCCTATGGCTTGTTTACCAATCCAATTATTCATTGAAATAAATATGTTTAAACCATATGACAAAAGGTCAGTTTGTAAGGTAGCACTAACTTAAAGTACACAATTTAACACATAGCACCCCATTGTCCACGTGGTTAGGGATCGATGGGGTTGATTTTTTTTCAATTGCGGATATATCTACTTTCATTTACGAAATGTGAACAACAATATTAAGTGAAAAAACAAGAGGAGGCGTTTGCTAAAGAGAAAGGAGTGAAAGAATTAAGAGATATGAATGAAAAATTGCATAGCTCAGATATCCATGTCTTGTGAAGAAACGTTTGTGTTGATAAATATTTTATAAATAATTCTTGTCTTATTATAAATGTCGTGTTTTTAGTGTAGTTCGTACCTTATTACATAAAATGTGGTATATGAATTTACTTTTGAGGACATTAGTCGTTTTAATATCTCTCTCCCACTTTAAAATTTTCTGAATAGAACTTGTTTTCAGCATATTTGTGAACTCTTTTGGAAAAGCTTTTTATAATTTGAAATATAACAAATATGTTCTGGTAAGCTTCTGATCTAACGTTTGTATCTTGTCCTGAACTTGTAAAATCCTCGGGCGCATCTGCCCCTTACTGTAGAGACCACTGACCAGTCTCTGTTTCCCTGGACTCTACAAAACAAACTTATCAAACTCTCAAATCGAGACAGATCATAGTAAGGGAATATATGTCAAATGTTATCGATCGTTCCTAAGGGATAAGTTTGAAGGCCAATATTTTTACTGTTCATATCGATGCTACTGTTAAGTTGAAAATATTCGGCGTAACATCAAATTATTTGCAGACGATACATGTTATATGTGATAATAGTGATCTGAAATTGATAAGAAAATTGGTCAAAGCATAGAAGGAAGCTATAGATTTTAACCAAAAATTTTAAAAGAGTTTTTACCCAGAAAGAAAGCCTTAACATGTAATGCCCAACCTTGTAATGGACAATACGCCAATTAAATCTGTTGAGTCTCATAAACACCTTTGACTTACTTTGCAAAATGATGTCCGGTGCAATAAGCATTTTGATAATATAATTTCTAAACGCAGTCCTATGATTCATTGCTTGGGAATCTTAATATGTCGTCTCAAAAGAAAAGGCCTTTAAACATTATATAATTCATTTGTTCTTCCAATTTTTTTTATTGTGATTATATTTGGAATAACCGTAAAAAGACATAAACAACTGTATTAATAAAAGACTGCAATTAAATGCCTTAAGAATCATATTGGATCCGTTAGAGGAGTAAGTCATTCGATTTTTACCTTGAAACTGGCTATTCATCAATATCTGATCGACGTCAACTTCAAACGATGTTGAGTGTAATTCGTTAAATTAATTTTCTCAATCCAACATTCTTTAAAATCCACTTTGCCGCAGAGAAATGTGTTAAAATTCCTTCCATCATGTGTGCGGTATTGGAATATATTGGATGACAGTATACGAAATACTAATAATCAAAATTGATTAAGAAACACGTTGCACGAATCTGATTATTTATCTTATTTAAAAACGGGTAAAAGAGTCGATCACATTATGCATTGTAAGTTAAGATTCGGGTGCAGTGACCTAAATGGTCATAGATTTGACCGTTTTCAACAAAATAGTTCCTGATAAAACAAAAAAAAAGGCAAATGTAAGAGCATGTACTGTATTATGGAATAAGGTTGATTGCATTGAATATATGGCCGATAACATACTGAATACCATTTTAAAGCATTGCTTGTCTGAGTGAGTGAGTTGCGATTTATCGTGTTTCCAACGAATGTTTCAGTCATTAAGCACGTGGATAAAAATCATCCAAAAGAAAGAGAACAGATCAGGGAGAACGGGGATGGAAAGGCCTAGGAAACAGACGTATAGTAAAGCATAGTGAGAGCTAGAGTGCAAGGCTTTGAACGACTTAATTTTGTCTGGCTTCTACCACAGGGTGAATATACCCTGAATCCGTCAGCCGGATCCCTTGCCGGATCCTCCGGATCCTCGCAACAATGGTATACTGGGATCCGGAGCTGGATCCCTCACCGGATCCGGGATCAGGCCGTACACCGCCGGATCCTTTGCCGGATCCCCAGTAGAAAAGAATACGGGGATCCGGAGCCGGGTCCCTCACCGGATCCTAGATCCGGACGGACACCACCGGATTCTCTACCGGATCCTAAGTAGATAAGAATAATAGGATCCGGAGACGGATACCATACCGGATCCTCTCCTTATAGCGATGTAGGAATGTACTGGAAAATATGAAGTTTTTGTAAGTTAAGTAAGCTTTTGTCAAAATGTTATCTGAAGCAACCAATACACAATGCATTTTTGACAACTTTAACATATTGTTTGCATGATATTGTCATATAAAGGCCATTTGCATTTATAAAGAGAAAGAACTGTTGAGTTCTACACTCTTAAAACATGTCTTTGTGAAAGTTTGTTAGCCAAAGGTGACAAAGTCAGGTTTAAATGATAAATGTTTTGATGATGAGATTTAAATTGACATACAATTTTCAGAAAAACAGTTTTTAATCGGAATCAGAATTCAAGGGGTCATTTCATATTAAAATTTATTCAAAATATTTTCTGAATTAACCAATGTAAGATACACTATTCAGCACCAATTGTCACACTTGAATGCACACTCATCACACCTGTTGGTCAGTCCACATATCAACTTGCCTAATTACGGTATTACATTAGTGTATATATTGTAAATGAATTCGCTTTAGGTAATATATCATAGATCACAAATAGTTTAAGCAAAACTTTATCACACAAAATTAAATGAAAAATAAATCTATTCAATTATGTCAAACATTTATTTACAAACGCACTCACACATAAATATATAAACAGTCATATATACATATATACAAATCAGTATGCACCTGAGGGTAGTGTTCGTAGATATTGCATGTTTGATTTTATATAAACATATATATACAAAGTCAAGTATACACCTGCACAAAGGTAATTGCAAAATTGTCAGATTTCAGAAAATTCATGAAACCCATTCTGTGATGAAATCATATACTTTCTTTAACTCATTAACGCCGAGACAGCTTCACGGTTCAACGCCTGGGCTGCTGACCACAGACGCTGCTCGCTGTAGCGAAACCAATTAGGTCAAAGCAAATCGGCGAGTGTTGAACGGAAACTGTGTAGCCTTGTACCATAAAGTCTTGATTGTTTTATTGTTTCATGAAGATCAAATGCAGGTGCTGAATGTGGATACTTTACAGGAATATAACAGGTGATATTTCACCATAGAGTTTTTATTTTGCGGTCCGATTTCATTTCATAAACATATTCAAAGATGATCATAAGAATGGGAGAGAGTGAAATTGTTTTCATTGTCTCACCAAATGCAATTGACAAGTAAACTGCGTAAGATATCGCACCTTCTATATTGGTCAAAAGGTCCTGAGAGACAATTTCTCTTACTTATATTTACCATTCAACTCTATTGTTCTCTTTAGGTCGGTAACTAAGTTGATCACCGTGTTTTGCTCGTGCTCAGGTGGTACATTTAATGAATACAGGTGTTCAACTAACTTACACACCTGTGAACAAGTTCAAAGTTTTGAATATTTGTTTCTCATAGAGAAGATAAATCGTAAAATAACTTGTAATTTAGAACAGGAGAAGTTACAAATGTTTAAGGTGAATCCGGGGATCGAACCAGTAAATTCTTTAATGTTGTCCAGTGGTGTAACCACTACACCAGCGAGACCAGCTGGTAGACATTAAAATGACCAAATGATTTAGAACTTTTTAAGTGATATGAATGAGTTATAAATGGTTAATTTTGTAAATCTTAAACGTCTACGGTGGTAAACATATCATAATTTACATTTTGAAATTTAGTTTCTTGCGGTTACTCTGGTTACTGGTTACTGGTTATACTTTCTGTTATGATGCATGTATATTTCAGCAAGCTGCACGTGCGGGGCGATTTCCTCAAGCTTCTGTCACCTACCGCATTTAGGCACCGTTTGTTTATCTGGAAGCGCCATTAATATTGCACCAATAATATCAACAAAAGTACCTGTATTATTTTTTTACATGTGATTAATAATTATTCTTAAAATGTCATCTTTGCTATTTGAAATTGATTTTGATGGTTGAATGGTAAGTCAGTTACCAACCTCGTTGTCGGCGTGCATGAATTGAAACACCTAGTCACGTGCGATGTAATCCCTCGACGCTTCGCGTCTCGGGATCACAATTCGTACGTGCCTAGGTGTTCCAATTCATGCACACCTCCAACTTGGTTGGTAACTATAACCTAAACAACAGTACTTAAAGAACAACAAAAAGTAAACACAGACACACACACTTACATATTATGATATATATAGTATATACATAACCAAATATCACTTATAAGCGTTTGTCAATCTTCATGTTAGAATGTCTTTCTCAATCTACCACTACAGTGATTTGAAGGCGGCATATTGTTTACACGCAACGTTCCTCATATTTTCACATATGTTGATTCACATGCATTTTTATTTGTAAATACAAATACTGCATGTCTACACACCATGTTAAGTATATACAGTGTGTCAATAGTTCAACTATATGAATCATAATTAAGAATAATGGAAATGATATCACGATAGAACGTAAGTAACATTAACGAATGTAAAAGTAGTCGAATTATTAGATAGAAATATATTCATATGCATGAAGAATTGACTTGTTGTTGACATACCTATTAAAAGTGCATGTTACATCACTTCACAGGTTAGCTATATTTTTAAGTGTTTCATTCTGTTGGGACGACATCGACTCGAAGTATAATTTAACATGTTCAAAATATATGTAACGCGAATTAAATCAATTATTTGAACTTAAAAGAATACAAATAGGATTGAATTGTCATCTTTACAAAGTAACTATTTTTCATATGGAAGATTTCATCAAAACTCGAATGCCTAATTACAGGTGATGATTGTGAATATGTATAGAATGATGGGCGTAGCTCCATGAAGAAAATTGTCCAATGATGTAACCTAAACTTTATTCTACAATTTTTACGTGACAAAGATTAGCGGCGCGTATACAGGTGTATCCGTACATGATTCTTCCTGTATCGGTTTTTCGTCAAAAGAGACTGACTTTATTGCATCGAATAAACAGGTTATTGTCGTTTAGTGACTTGAATAACCCAGCGCTCTGATAAATAAATAATGCAAGCCATGTGCAGGTGTGTATGTATTCATTCAATGGCAGACAGGGGCCTGGATCTATTAAGCATATTGTCGAATAAAAAACATGTATATGCTAAATTTATTAATGTTACAGGACCGTTATTGACCGTGCTTGATAGACGATGCGCTCAGCATGTTCAGTAAAGCGTTACTCGAATAAACTCTTATATTAATAATAGTATTCAAAGTAGAATAACACTTGCAATCAAAATATCAATTACATGCACTAATCAAATTGATAAGTCATGACATAAGACTAAAGTGATGCATTCAAGAAGTAAATTAAAATCAAAGTGTAACTTTCAATAGCCTCAAATTCTTCACAAATGATTTATGAATAGATGTACATAAATGTATATGATAACGCTTCCTTCGTTTCGTCTTAGATATATGAATTCAATGCGTTTTACAGATCAAATGTATCTAACACTGTTTCAAAATTGGTAACTTCACAAAGACTCCAATCGTTTCATCTGATTTAATAAACCTTCTTTTTTAAGTATTTATTTTTCCCTTTCAAGACCCACATATGCAGAATGTTTTTATTTACCAAACGTATTATATTTTTGCACAAAGAGCAACGATTTTCAATTCTTCTTAACTTAACATACTTATGAAACTCGTTTTCCTCATTTACTATATTGAAATCTATATGCCTACACCTTAAGAAAAAGATTTATGAGATGACTATGATTATGGTTCTTAATAATTGTTATGGCAACTAGATTTGACAACATTTTCTAGAATAAAGAAGGCTTCTTTAATTATTTCCTTTGATTTCTGGATGACAGGTTTTTTAAAGGTAGTTTGTATGCATATCCACAACATCATTTTGAAATTGGTAGGTCTACAAAACTTTATTATAAATTTTGTCATTGATCTGCATTATCATTTCAAAGAAAGAACAGTAGCAGTATATTTCACGTGTATGGTCTACATTTACTACTATTACAATAGCAGTTGATGAATGGAAATGTTACATTCATTTGGATATTAAACGAAATTAGTTAACCCCCCTCCCCCAGCCCAACCCGGTCTATTTGAAGAAAAGAGGCTTGCTCCTGTCTGATTGCTTGTGATTGCATAAAGGTGTTTTATGACCCCAAAATGCTAATTGGCGTGGAACTAACAAAAGGAGTATAATTGCGCGGGACTACTTGAAGTCATCGGATTAAATTGACGACACATACACACGTAAAATATTTACTGGTATAGGTATTCCTTAAATACATGACGCTCTGTATTGACTCACCACCGGAGGTATCTAACCCTTTGGTGGGGTTGGAATACACATCCGCAAAAAAACACCATAATGATTTGGGTGAAGAATTAGATTTGTCTTCCACTGTAAAACATTAGATTAATTTAAGAACTCTATTATTTTAAAATCTTTCTTTATCGTAATTGTAACTAAAACAAGTTGAACACTTTATTAAAGATATCATTTATATTAATTCCTGCAATCAAAACTTTTTGATCACTGAACCAATTTACTACAGATTTCAGATTTTGAGACAATCTCAATTTGAAGTACACTGGCTCAATTTTTTTCAATTATCTGATTTTTTTCAGATTTTATAAATTGCTTTATTAAATAGAATGAGTTTAATATACTGTTGTTCCCTTCAATTGAAATACCGAATTCATGCGGCTGTACTGTTGCAAACATGTTTCAATAAAAATAAGCAAAAATGTGCTCATTAATGTTACAACATCCAGTACTTTTTAGATGATAGCAACAATGAAAACGTGTCCTGATGGGCTACGTTGAAATGAAAGGTCACAATTCGCAATGTCATACTCAAATAAGCCTTCCAGTAACTATATCCCCTTAAAATATTATTTCCGAACGTAATTTCTCCTACACAGGATAATGTGTTTACTGCTTTGGTACAAGTTCATAATATCAGTTTAACGGCTGGATTCACAAAAATTCGTAAAATTTCCTTGGACTGAAGAATTCTTAAATCAGCCAAACCATCTTAAGGAACAATACGTTTCACAACTGTAAAAATGAGAAACAGAGACAGAGAGAACCTATTTCCAGTTCCGAATGATTAAAGGTTAATCAGGGGTGTAGCAACGACTTTCAAAGAGAGAGAGAGGGGGGCGGGGGGCGGGATGGGGGAGGACTAATTAAGTTACGAGAGGGTTTAGTACAAGTAGGACCCTACATATTAATTTTTTCTCTTGCGCAAAAGGTGTAATAATCCTTGAAATTCCTTATTCTAATTGAAGGCGATAAGTATCATTGTGCTTATGGTGAAGGAATAAATTTGACAAATTGCACGAACAAGCTTTTCTGCAAAAGCAGCACTATCTTTGCATGTGTAGTTTAACTATGCGAATCCATTACCTTCTCTGAAAGATTAGAACGTGTTAAAAAACAAAATGTTGCTAGTGGATTTTGCTTGATTCTTGATAATTTCTTCGACTAGACTAATACAGAGGATCGGTTTGAGTAACGAGATGTTTGACCTCTTAAGATAGTACATTTGGCATAAGTAAATGTTGATTTGTGAAATTTTGGTTGATAATGACATTAAAATAATTTGCTTCTGCCCCGTTAAAGACGGCTTCGGTATAAAAGTGTTTGGCCATTCTGCCTATAAATTGTTACTTATTCTGTATATATCGTATCCCCTTTTAGTCAGTTCCTAAACTTTTGTACACCTTTTCTGTTCCTTAATCCTGTATATATATTCCTGTTATCGTCAAAACAAAGTGCTTTATTTGGCTTCAGGTGAAAATGATTGTTTTATTTAGTTTAAGTCGACTTTACATACCATATTGAAAATAAAATATAAATGCATATGATCCTACTTTAATCGTTAACAATCGAATTAAAATTTTCAATTTCCTGCCTTATCAAAAGGGTAACTTTGATAATTCAGAAACTGTTTGGTAAAATAATATATTTCAAGTTTTACGTTATTCATTATTATTGTCCTATTATTTTATATTCAAACACTAGTAACCATTTTGAAACTGTATTATAAGAAAAAATAGAAGTATTAAACAGCCTTAACTTTATACTAACTGCCCTTACATGTTGAGATATAAGATGCATGTTTTTTCTAATGTGCATGTTAAGTTACAGTTCTAAATCCTTCTATTGCCGCTTGCCACTTTATTTAAGTTTCTCTATTTTGTTTTGAAAAATCAGTGAAAGAAAGTCACTGAACGGTAATTGAACACATGCTTCGAATATATGTATATTCTTATTTCATCTGTTGCAGCAATAAGACATAATAAATGAGTCTAGGTGAAATGTGAATACGCTAACAGGTGTAATGATCAAGTGTGTGCGTTCAAGCGTTACAGTGTATAACATTGAACCTTACTTCTATCAAATTTAAACAGCCTGTTTAGCAAATTCTCTTCTGATTCTAATTTAAACAAATATTTAAAAGCTACAGGTTAAAACAAACACTTGATATTAATATATATAATAATGTTAATAGTAAAGTGACAATGTCATTTCAGGAATATGATAGTAGAAGGTAACAAATATACTAGCATGATGTATTACTTTTTTAATGAAAATCTTCATACTTTCATATTCATTCATTCTTGCCTACTCTTGCCACCAGGAGGGGATCCGGTATGGTATCCGTCTCCGGATACTAGTATTCTTATCTAATTTGGATCCGGTAGAGAATCCGGTGGTGTCCGTCCGGATCTAGGATCCGGTGAGGGATCCGGCTCCGGATCCCTGTATTCTTATCTACTAGGGATCCGGCAAGGGATCCGGCGGTGTACGGCCGGATCCTGGTTCCGGTGAGGGATCCGGCTCCGGATCCCAGTATACCATTGTTGCGAGGATCCGGAGGATCTGGCAAGGGATCCGGCTAACGGATTCAGGGTATATTCACCCTGTGTACCCGTCGATCTGTTCAATGTGGTTCATGTACCAGGCGCATATGAGTTCCGGCTGGCATAGCTCTCAGGGCCTCTGGAGCACGCAAACAACCAGACCATGATAAAGTATTGAGTCAAGAGATAGCATCATGCACGATAGTGTATTTTTTAGTAACTGAATTCCTGAAATATTTTTAGTGTGGTAATGAAACCTAATCATTTTTCTGAAATTCTGTAAAAATAATGGATGATTTTTAAAAATGTCTCCCAAACAAAAGTAAATCTGGCAAATTTCAGTTTAACGCATGGACACTATTGACGGCTCATCTCAGAAACTGTTCGCTGTGGTGAGACGAATTAACTCAAGCTTTTGGGTTGCGTTTATGAACGTAAACCGTCTAGCCCAGTACCATAAAGTCTTAATTGTGCTATTGTTTCATGAAGATCAAACAGGAAATGGAGGGGTCGAATATCGGTTAATTACAGAGACATTACATATGATTATTCTTTAATTATTTTTCATGTTATCGTTTGTCTGTCCTCAAGTTTAAAAAATATGCATCGATGCATATGTTTGCAAGTACTAGCATATACAAAAACATCAGGCATGTTTTTATTCATTTGATTTTACATGCATTTCCATTTAAACATACAAATAAACTACCAGGCAAAAGAATGGTTTCACTAATTTTTTAAGTCTTTAAAATAAAAACAAACGCTTATCAACAAACGCAGATATGCATTTTCTATCTGCGTTTTCTTTCGATTAGTTTGCTAACAGAAATCTTTAAAAAGCATCGAAATATCGGCTTTTTGCATACTTTTGGTGTTCTTTATGTTACTGAATGTCTGCTCTTTCCAACAAAGGTATCTAAGATAAGATAAGATAATCTTTATTGTCCCAAAGGGGAAATTTGTTTCGTATAATTACAATTCTCCAGAAATGTAAAGACAGATAATAACATAATATTCAAAACAATTCATGTCAAAAACAGTTAACATTGACTAGGATAGATAATTTACGTATACATGAAAAACGTGATGCAACATCAGATAAAATTTATTTCTCTAATGCTGCATGGAATGAATGATCGGCGGAACCTGTTTGTTCGAAAAGTCGGCATACGCAGCCTACGTCCAGAAGGTAATGTCGAATTTTCCATGAAAATTTTGTTTCCTTTTTTCGATAACTGCTGCTCATAAAAACTGCCGATCGTTTCAATGGGAAGCCCAATAATCAAATCAAATCAAATCTGTTATTACTGAAGTGTAGGCCATCGGCCCATAACTACATTGTAGTTACATCATTATACATGACAAGAACAGGTGTGTACGGTGTAAATATATCTTAGATAATTAGATGCAGTATTCACGATTTTTGTCAATTTGTTTCTTTTTTGAACAGACGGGTTCCCAAACCAACTTAAAAAGTTAAATGTAAGGACACTTTGAATGAAGGTTCTATAAAACAACATCATGATGATTTGATCAATTTTAAAATATTTCAGTTTCCACAAGAAATGTAAACGTTGTTGTCCTTTCTTATATATTTTCTCAATCTTCTCATTCCAAGAGAGTTTAGAATCAATGATAGTACCTAAGTACTTATATTCATTTACTCTTTATATATCATTTCCATCAATACACACAGTTTGTAATCTATACAACATTATGCACGTTCATCACAAATCCTGCCTCAAAAACACGTTTGCACAATTCCAGTAGCTGCGTTCGATGCGATGCGTTCGTGCAGAGGAAACGATGCAGTAATACTATCATTTCCTGCATAGAATCAAACCCGTACCAGCCCTCTTAATGTTTTCATGAAAAAAAAATGAAAGTGAAACCTTTCTTTTGACTGGGATTTTATTTCATGTCTACGCACCTCCTTTAGCAAATACGTTTGGATAATTTGCTTTACTTTCATCGATCTTATTTTTGTTTCACATATAGTGCCCTTGTACTAGATCCTGGTGTTCATGACCCTACATGTAGTGGTCACTGTCATGTTTATGTAACTCTGAAAAAATATGTAAGGGTATCTGTAACGTACAAAAGAAATGTGTCAATTATCAGGCCGTCAGCAAAGGGTAATCGAGACTCTTTCTTTATTGTTTGTATTATATCATAACTACTGGTATCATTTTTCAGACACTCGCGAAGCAGCGTTTGTGTATGCAATCACAGCTGCTGGGGTTGTGTTTGCGGTGACGGAAGCGTGCAGCACGGGTCGACTGCTGCAGTGCACGTGTGACAATAACATACGAGATGTGGCAACGGACGGGGAATGGGAGTGGGGAGGATGCGGCGACAACGTCGAGTTCGGCTACCAAAAGTCGCGAGAATTCATGGACGCCAGACGCAGGAAAAAACGTCGAGGGGATGTGACGACATTAGTCCAACTGCATAATAATGAAGCCGGTAGAATGGTTAGTGCATAGTTTCATATTTTACAACTTCAGACGCATTGGTAAAATCCATACTAGACAATTATTGCCAAACTATCCACTTTAGTTAGAAAAAAAAGGTTCACAGAGAAATCTAGCAGAAGTAAATTATAGTGATAATTAGTAGTAGTAGCTGAGTTGTTAGAGCGTACACTCTTCACCCGGGAGGCTGCGGTTCTATTCTCGGCCGTGCCATACCAAAAGACGTTTAAATATGATCTGCTTCTGCACTGTGGCTGCCGGGTGCCACAAGCTCAAAACAAACTTTCACTTTTCATTTTGAAAAAAAAACAATAAAGATTTTATGAACTTGGGATAAGTGACAAATTCCAGACCTGGGCCTCCTTTCACAAAGATATTTATGCCTACATCAATATTCTTCCTTCATTTGATACCCAACCTTACTGTTAGAGAATGTTTAAAGATATAGAGAAACTCCGTCTTTTGTTTCAAATAAATATGCCAAATTGCTGAAAATCATAATTTCAATTCTAATCGATGCAATAAAAGGTTATTTTTTTTCATAATTGATCAGTTTCCAGTTATGATGCAATTAATGTAACAACATGCACCCAATGTGAATTGATTTGAGCCATGCCAACTAACCGTGATATCTTAAATGGTGTGGTTTCATTGGCATTATAGTCAGGGAAAACTGACTTTTGTTCCATAAAGAGTTGGCAAATTGCACTATATCCAGTTTGGCATTATAACCAGTGAAATATAACTGCAGGAAATCCGTTCTGGCAAAAGCATGGCATTATATCCAGTTTGGCATTATAATCAGGGGCATTATAACCAGGGTTTACTGTACTTGTAGAGGAGTTTACCTCTTTACAAAGAGCCATATTATGTTATTGTAATCTCAATATTTGGGGCCATTTTAGTGTAGCTCAGAAACACAACTTGCTCTGCTAGGCTGAAAACATTTTTGAGTGGCTTCCTCGACGTCCGCACTGTAGACGTCTGAGGGTAAAATACTCAGGCTTATAATTTAGCGGTTATACCCCAGGTTACACAGCGTTATATAGGAAACTGATGAGGGAACTGGCAGAATTAGGACTCTTTGCGACGATTGATGTTGGATTGGAGAGGTTTATATTCCTTTGTTTCTCTATACCTTTTTGGAGTATTTGTTCACTTCTTTTAAAGAACGTACAGTTTAACCTTACCAACCCCATCCTTTTCTTTTAATAAGCTCTGCTATACCTATCTAGTGTTCTTATCTATTTAGTCTCCCAAACAGCTATCTACATGCCTGGCAAGTACCATGTCATGACGTCATGACGCCAGTGTGTCCCGATTGAGATAATAATAGTAATAATTAATTAGACAATTTGTATTGCGCTGATCTCCACGCAATAAAGCATACTCAAAGCGCTAACAAAAAGTTATTTTTAAAAAGATAGGTCTTTAGTCTGGACTTGAAAGTTTCAATTGTCGGAGATATCCGTAAGCGAGTTCCACTGGACTGCTGCATTCCACTGGAATGATTTGCCACCAAAAGATTTCAAGTGCCACTTTGGGACAACAAGCAATAACTTGTCACTCGATCTGAGAGATCTTCCTGGACTATATAGGTTGACTAAGTCCATGAGATAAGAGGAAGCATCACCTTGAACACATTTGTACACCAGTGTGAGAAGTTTGAATTTTACTCTCTTGTCTACCGGAAACCAGTGGAGAGGTTTAGTACTGGTGATATGTGTTGTCTCACACTTGTCTTTGTGACTATTCTGGCAGCGCTATTTTGTATCCTCTGAAGTCTGGAGATATTTTCTTTTGTCATGCCAACAAGGAGGCTGTTTCCATAATCCAGTCTGGAGGGTATGAGTGATCTTGCAAGAGCGGCTGCGGCATCTTGAGTCAGGAGATGTCTGATGCTGCCTCTGTTTCTGAGGTGATAGTAACACACTCTGCACAGATGATTGACATGGTCGGTCATTGTAAGGGAGGAGTCTATCTTGATGCCGAGATTGGTCACTGCTGGTGAAAAGGAAACGTGACTTGTGCCAACAGAAACTTGACTGAACTGTAGCTGTTTGTGTCTTGACTGTGGTCCAAAAACGCAAACCTCGGTCTTGTCATCATTAAGTTTTAATTTGTTGGCTAACATCCAGGACTTGATGTCATCAATGCAGTCTTCTAAATTAGAGACTGATTTCAATTGTAGAGAGGGATCAAGTGAGAGTTGCTCATACAGCTGGGAGTCGTAGGCATAGAAGTGATGTGGAATGCTGAACTGATCAACAACTTTTCCCAACAGACATGTGTACATCACGAAAAGTATTGGTCCCAAGACAGAGCCTTGGGGAACACAACAGGTCAGATGAACTCAGATTTCACATTCTTGATGATGACACATTGTCTCCGATTTTCAAGGTATGAAGAAAACCAGGAGAGACATGCGCCGCAGATGCCAAACTCAGATTCTAGCCGTTCTAACAAAATCTGATGGTCTATCGTATCGAAGGCAGCTGAGAGGTCTAAAAGGACCAGCACAGCTAACCCTCCCTTATCTACACTCATACATATGTCATTTATGACCCTGTTCAGTGTTGTTTCTGTTCCATGGAATGACCTATAGGCCGATTGATATTTCTCCAGGAGATTGTTTCCTTCTATATGTTCAAGCAGTCGTGTCTTGACTGCTTTCTCGAGAAGTTTGGAGAGGAATGAAACATTTGACACTGGTCTGTAGTTGTTCAGAGAGCAAGGGTCAAGATTTGGCTTCTTCAACAAGGGTTTGATAATTGCTGTTTTAAATGGGGTTTGTACCTGTCCGAATTCTAGACTTGTATTTATGAGTTCAGTAATACTTGGAAGCAAAACATCTAAACAGTCCAGAAGCAACGATGTAGGGATTGGATTAATTTCACAATTCGTTGGTTTAGAATCTTTGATAAGTTTTAAAATCTCAGCTTCGGAGAAAGGTTGGAAAGTTCGAAGTTTCTGACCTGTGTATTTTGATGTACTTGTAAGCTCTATATCCTGATCCAGGCTTGCTCTGATATTTGCTATCTTTTCATCAAAGAAATCACTGAAATTATTGGCCAGAGTGACGTCATCTATTCCAGGTGGAAGAACGATATCAATAGACCTTCCCATAAAGGTGAATATTGTTGAGAATAAGGCTTTTGGCTTGTCAGCATTCTCTTCGATTACCCTGTTGTAATAAGAAGTTCAAAGTTGTCTCACCATGTTGTTTACAGAGTTTCTATTGTGATTGTAGATTTGTCTGTCAACCTCTAGTCTTGATTTCCTCCATTTACGTTCCGCAGAGCGTTTGTGTTGTTTTGCAAGGCGAACTTCCTCACAGTACCAAGGTATTTGGGGTTTGTTTTTGATGGAGCGTACGTGTCTAGGAGATAAGACAATATTCCACAGAGATTATCACTGTCGCGGTCCATATTCTCATGCTGCCTTGACAGCGCAGAACGCAAATCAGCTTTGAAGTCGGAAAGAGGTATAGCCTTTATATTCCTACATGTCACAGCTAGCTCTGGTTTAAGATCTTTTGTGAAGTCTAAACTAAATGTTACATGAAAGTGATTAGACATGTGCCTGTCTGTTACGTTCAGGTCACTGATAATTTCATCAACTACTCTAGTAATCACCCAATCCAGGATATGGCCAGACTTACTCTGAGTTACATGTTGTTTAAGGCAATGAGTGTTCAACAACTTAATATCTTTTTAACAAATGGTTGCTGAGGGCTGTCATAGTGTACATTAAAGTCTCCCATCAAAAGAAATTGCCCTTTTTTGCAATTAAGTTTTTCAAGCAGACATGACAGGTTATTATAAAACAAGTAGTCATTGAAGCCATTTGCTTTGGATGGCGGAGGTCTATACAGTCCCCCTAGTCTAAAAATATTTGAATTATGAGCAATAGTTAATTCAATCGTTTCAATTGCCACACAGTCTTCAATACTTCCGAAAACAAAATCTATTTTCAAGTTTCTTTTATAAATAACTGTTAATCTTCCTCCTGAACTTTGGAGCCGAGAAACTTGTTTGACTGAATAACCTAAAGGTGTAAGTTCAAAGATTTTGGCTTCTTCACCCTTTTCTGTGAGCCATGTTTCAGTAATTAGGGCAAAATCAACGTCATCTTCGAGTATGTTTTCAGAAATTTCGAGAGTTTTATTTCTGCAAGAACTTGCATTCCACAGTTGAATTTTTAGAGTCCGTTTCATTTGCTTTGGGTGCACTGAAAGGAGATTTTCAAAATTTATAGCACCTTTCTTTTGAAAGGGCCTTTGAAACACATTGCTGATTACACTGATTGGTCTTTGTTTCTTCTGGCCGCCAGGCTTGCCTCTCTTTGTTGGTTTAGATGAGCTGACCCCACAATGTCTTAGATGATGTAATAGAGTAAAACTCAGTCGCCAGCCATGATTTAGCTGATGTATTTGCTCTCTGGTGTATGTCAGTTGTCTTCCAACCATACAGACCGTGCTTTTGGCTTATTGAGAAATGTTCATGATATGATATACACAGGAATGTAAGAATGTTAATAACAAACATATTTACAGATCACAATACGTTTTTTATGTATGAATGGATAGTAAATCCGTAGAACATCCAACATGCATAGTTTTAGATATCCTTGTTGACAATAACTATGTGAAAACCCCAATAATTACAGAGCATTTAATAGCTTGCTACCTACCTCGGCGCATGCGCATGAAGGGATCACCTCTAAATCAGATACTCAGATCAGATACTCAAGTTTAAAAAAATACCTCAGATCAGATACTCAAGTTTAAAATTTCAATTAGCCTTGTTCTATGATTTATTGGAGAATTGTGGCATATCTCAGTTCAGTCCAAATTTAGGGGTAAGGCTACGATATAATTCAATGCTCTGAGTTATTAGAGGATGCGAAGACTTATCTCTCCAGGCGTTAAAGTCATAGAATCACTTTTGTAATGCAATTGAACTGAACTTATTATTCTTCACGAGCAAAATTCTGATCACTTACACCAATCGTGCATTACAATTTGCCATGCGAAAATGAGCCTATGACTTTAAGTTGTCAGAGCAGAGAGTTCGTAGTTTGGCTATAGCAGGTGAGGTCGCAGATAACTGGCTGGCTGACAAGGATACTACTCAGGGCTCCACTTGAAGCATCTGGCTACAAGTGTAGTGTTCAGGCTTGTAGTCATAGTAACAATAGTGGCAAGGGTAGTTCATGTTTTAGCCAAGTTGGTCAGCGAGGTCAGATCAGGATCGACCTACATGTAGTTATTGCTACATGAGGAATCATTCAGTTGAGGTTTGCTGTAAGTGCAAGGAGGATAGTGCTTCGGCTATAGGTCTTGTTAAGGCAGCAAGCAATTTCTAACAAGTATTTTCATTATGGTCCATTGCAAATTCTTCTATCACTTGGTGAAGATGAGGCGAAGTTGTTAAGTTTCTTGGTGGAGCTAATGTTAGTAGATTCCATGTAATGATGTTCTACACAACCGTAAAACATGATGGAATTGGCAATAGGCTGAAATTTTTAAACTTTCTTTTAATGAAATATATGTTCTTGATTGTCATCATCAAACTGTATTTTCTTTAAGTTTATCACAATTCAATACAACATGTCTTTCAATAAAAAAATTTCTGTAAAAATTATCTGACACGGTGTTAAATTATTTCAAGTTGATTCAATTTAAGTTATATTTTATGTATTATTCCCAAATATACTTTGCTACATAAAATATATAATTGCGGTAAAGCCTATGATATGTTTAATTTTTATAAAAAAATATTGGATCTGAAATTTACTCGTGATCAAAGACTGTTTTTCTAAAAACAAGAAAATGAGAGAACGGTTGTTTTCAGTTGCACCACCAAAAATATCGAATTACATGTCCCTCGAACTAAAGTATTCAACAAATAAATATAAGTGTAAAAAGGTGATTTAAGCAGGATTTTACAATTTTGTAGGTAGGTAGGTAATTTTGAAAGTGAATTAAAGGATGACTTTGCAACCAACAAAATAACTTATACGAGCCTTGCATCAACAATTGCAATTTAGCACTAGCACTTCATATATACAACGAATACACAAATCATGCATATGTCTCGATATTACTAACGATCATCACTCACATGTTCAACCTCGTAAGTTATGTAACAAATATTCATGTATTCAGGTTATAACGTTAATTTTAAAAGACCGAGGGTATTTAATGCAACATTGTTTTAAATCCGCATGAACTATGATATCGGAAATATTCAAATTTTACGAAAATTGCAGTTGCTTTCTTAATCCAACTACAATGCTTATATACATTTTTTAATTGGCTAAATAACATGACTGCTCTAATAAACAATACTTCATCCTTTATTCCCAGTTCATAATTGAGGTAAATTCAAAAGCTGCCCACATTAATACCTCAGCCGTTTTTGACAGTCTATATCTTTTTCCATTTTGTACACAGCTGACTATAGATACTTTACATCTAAAGCCGACTTCGGCCGTCTTTACTTTTTCAATTTTTATTATAGGTGAAGGCAATAAGCATTTCATTTGCATCGATAGAAAGCTTAAATGAGTGCCTATACCCTCATATGCCTTGAAATGATCAATTTCGACCTTTACACAAAAGCTTAGAATGCAAAAGCAAAATGGTGAAATATCATATTTAGTCAAAAGTCATCAAACATCTTTTTTCTAAGCACAGATCTAAGCTTAATTATGCTTTTGACATAACAACCTCTTTGAATGTTCCCTCCATATGCCATATTCAATAAAGCGAAAAACAGTGAAGGCTTAGGCGGGCCATCCTTGTTGCCGTCGCAGTTGACTGGCTTCTTGAGGAGACTGATCTCGAACGTGCAGACGGATAGGGGCTCTGTCCGTCTTGCCGTAGGGAGGATGACGTCGTCGAGAGGTCCGTCGTCTCCATGGAAGTCTTGGGTTCATTGGCGTTGTTTCAGGATGGAAGCTGCGAGGTTTGAAGTTCCTGCGCCTATCTGCAGTAATGACCATATACCCTTGTTCACTATGCTTAGGCCTTACAGTATATGGGCCATACATGGTCTTAAGGGAGGACATTCGGACGGAGAGGTGTAATAGAACCTGATTGCTTACCTTAAACTGTCCTAACTGTGCGCCAATCAAAATGATCATTAGCCTTCGTCTGGAAGGGCAGAGCTTGCTGCTTCACTAGAGTGACTGCCTACCATTGGTCATCATTATCTAAGCAACAATCTACAGGACAACAACTTACAGCTACATCGCAACACATCGCAACACATCGCAACACATCAACTCCTTTGACTCATCAATGACACCATCTACAACTTCACCTGATACAAACTCACTATTGTGACACACCTTGTGCAAGGGAACAGACAAAGCCTTCTCTCCTATCCAGCTAACAACTACGTAATCCCCAGTAGCTGATTGGATTGGACAAAACTGAAGACAAGACAAGCGTCTATAAACTGACACGGGACAAGACTGGCCCTACTTCTATCAGACACTGAACCAGAAATTAAATTCTTATCTCAGTTTCACTGTTTTTATTTCTCAAAAAACACCTTTGATGGTACAACAGCACACTTACATAGATATATTTAAAAATCATTTGCACACGTCTGGCAACAGACTATTGAAAATATAGATACTTAGTAATATATAATAAATATTTGGTTGATAGCTAAATTGTTCAGTAGACACAGTCGCTAATGGAATATTCAGTAACATATTTTGTTAGTGAATAGTGATCCTTGACAAATTGTTGTTATTTTTCTTATTTGATGGTGATAGGGCATATATAAGGTTACATATATCATTATTACTTTTTATGGTGGTTAAGTATCGTTCAAGATCTGCATTAAATATTGAACATTTAAGTATATAGTGCATTTCATCACCTATTTCACTTAAGTTACAAACTTTACAATATTTTCATCTCTCAGGTTTTTTTTGTGCCATCTTCCCGTTTCAATTTGTAAGTTAAGATTACTGTGTTCAGGAGGTTGTCCCATTTGGAGGTGGGAGAGTCATGGCGTGGGCCGGGATTCGTCACGGTTTTAGGACACCCCTTGTGCATGTTGTGGGTAACCTCACAGGAGTACGGTATAGGGACTTGATCCTACAGCCTTACTTTATTCCTCACGTCAACGTCCATGGTGGTCTCTTTCAGCAAGACAATGCTCGACCACATGTTACACGTTTTTGTCAAGACTTTTTACAGCGTAACAATGTCCAGACATTGCCATCGCCAGCCAGGTCACCAGATTTGTCACCAATTGAGCATCTCTGGGACGAACTGGATCGACGCGCGGCAGTAGGAATCCACCACCCCAAACACTCTCAGGACTTCTTGCAGCACTGCAGCACGAATGGCAGAACATTCCACAGGCTGTGATTGACACCTTGATTGCATCCATGGGTCGTCAGTGCCAAGCAATAATCAATGCCAATGGTGGCCATACCCGATACTAACATTTGTGCATCCCTGTGATGTTTAAACACTTGTGCACCTGTGCATTTCAATATCATGCTTATTCTGAATAAAATTTACTGAACAGAGATCTTCAAACAACGTTTTAGTTTTCATTTCAATGTTTAACTTGCATCTGTGGTCTTTATATTGAACTTTGAAAGTCAGTGTCAAGTTGTTTTTTTTGAAGAGTTTAGTTATAATATTGTCACTATAGTCGAGTTGATGAAAAAACTCATCTGCCCAAATTTGTCCAAGCTTTTAAACGAAGTGAAGCATACTGAGGTATTCACAACTATAATTTGATAATCCAATCTAATAATATTTTTAATGAAATGAATCCATTGGTCTGATTGAACGTTTTCTTTGTATTTATTTAGGTTGTATTGATATAGGAAATTGGATAATTTTGATGTATGAGTACATGTCAGTTTGTGCCAAAAGGATAGTGTACGCTGGTATATATTTATGTTGTTTACTACCAATTCGCATTAAACCATGAAATTTGTTGTAGATTTTCTGAACCTGATGCCAATTTAAATTTTGTTTTATGTGCATCCTTCTTTTGAATTCAAGTTTCTCTATTCCCACAACCCCTCTAAGTCAGTAAACTATTTAGTGTACGTAAGACAGGTATATTTTCTAAGGTTGTAAAGTAATTTCTAAAGCATTCTTGAGCCGTGGTAATGATATTGTTGGATTCAAGAAAATTTGTTACGAGCAAATTCAGGATAGGAGTAAAAATATTTACCGACACAGCTCAATACAGTTATAGGCCTAGCTGCCTTAAAAGGACCTATTGCTTACGTACTATCAACTGAATAATCCGTCATGGATCGACAGTTGCAACTATGCCTACCCTGACCTGAGTCGCTACCTGGCTCGCCCACTTCGCTAGAACCTGAACTAACTTGCCACTATGGTTACAATGACTACCATCCTGAACAGTAGACTTGGAGCCAGATGCAAAAATATTCACCTCACTACAACTTTAAAACTGTCAAAAAAAATGGTTAAAATAAACCAAGGCGGTGAAGAAACAGTAAGACCTAATCTATGAACTAGAATATAAGATCCCAGACGAGCACCAATTTCCTGTCATGATGTAACGAAATCTAAACTATACTAGACCCGGTTATCCCACAGAAAAATAAAACAATTTGATGATCAAGTCAACAAAAGAAAGAGAGAGGTAGTGAGTGAATAGAATGGTTTATTTGCAGACGAAAACAAGACGATGACAGGGTACGGTAACTGATGCCCGTAAATAGATAAAAAAGCCACAACAGCAAATTAGAGTCAACTACCCATAAATAAACAATTGACAAACACTCGAGCATATTGCCAACTCGTACCTTGAAATAACAGGACTAGGCTAATTGCCGTCTTAACATCAATCAGAACTGATCAACATTGGCGGGACATGACTGATGACTTGCAGGATGGATGAATAAAAGGGATTAATAAATAAGTACATGTTGGGTAAATCGGCATAGTGAGTTATTGTGTGAATTTTGCAGAAATGCCAATATGTGCATAGAACTCATTGAGAAACGATTTTACATGTGTATCAACTAAAAAAACACTGCCTAGTTCAAGAAATGTTTGATGATTTTTGGACTTCAGTGTTACCAAAACAAGCGAATTTCATGACAAAAGCACTGTTTTTGACATTATAGGCCTCTCTAGTGTTATTCCTGATCATTCCTTACTGACGTGGATACTGGAACGCCCCCCACATCGTTAACCAGGAGGACGCGAGTAATCAGTCAAATCCCTCAGTTAGATTAAGGTGGACACGGAGAACATACCTAAAGACTTTATGTGTAAGGACCATAATTTAAACAAAGTGCGCGAAATAATTGGGAAATTATAAGAGGGATTATCTATTCAAGATGGTTTGAAAAAGACTTTTAATTCTTCTAATAGCATCATAAATCAAGACGACTTGTGATAATGACAGCTGTTAATAACAAGAAACGACGAGTGGGCATTCCATGGTGGACTAAAGAATTAAACACACTATGGAATGAAACATGCGACACAGAAGGATCCAAGCCTACTATCAAAGCAAAGCTTAAAGTCGAGTTCGTGGCTAAGAGAAAGATTTTGATAAAAGTGTTCAGTGGGCAAAGAGGTTGTTTGTAGAGGAAACATTGAATAACTTGGATAATACTTCACATTGTAACCAGTCTGCTTTCTGGAAAGAAATAGGCAAGGTCGGTATTGGTTTTGAAAGTAAGAATTAGAACACCAATTGAAGTTAAAACAGGCGATAAATTTAATAGTAACATAGAAAAACTGGAAACTACATTTTCAAGAATTGTTGAACCTCGATAAAGCGAAACAAACTCGTGTGTGTAGAAGTGAAGATCAGAATACTGATGCCTCTCTTCAAGAGATAGATTATGCTATCTCTAAGATGACGACCGGAAAGGCAACCTGAGTCGATGAAATCCCTATAGAGGTTCTCAGAAACAGTACCCGCAAGATGTGTTGAACTATCGATTGTCAAAATGGATAGAAGAAAATTGTTTAAAAGCAGATGAACAGAACGGTTTCAGGAAGGGGGTCTACAGTCGACCAGCTGTCAACCCTCACAAATATCATCGAATCTAGGAAGCAGAGGAAACTGTCTACATTCACTGCCTTTATTGATTTTCATAAAGACTACGATCGTGTGGAAAGGGAATTATCATTTATCAAACTAGAAGATTTTAGGATAAGCCCTCGGATGTTAGGAGCAGTGAAAGGTATCTATAGAACTGTAAACAGCTGTGTATGCATAAACAATAAAATTCATTTGATATGAATATTATTAACATGTTTTAGTATCCCTCGTCCCATCTCAAGATGGGACGTCCCAACTTGGAATCCCAAGTTGGGACGCGTCCCATCTTAAGATGGGGCTGATCCGCAGTTGGGATGATACATATATACAACATAAAAACTTTAGGTATTAACATGTTCAGTAAGGAAGCAGTCTTTCAGTCTATCGGAAGAGAGTTTCAGAGAATGACAGCATTATAGTCAAAGGAGCGGCCAGCGAATGATTTAAGTTTGATTTTTGGAACTTGGAGCAGGTGTTGACTGTTTGAGCATAAGGAACGAGTCTGTTGCTATTGTTGACACTTACTTCTGTAGGTATATCGGAGCAGTATGACTGACAGATTGGTAGGTTAGGCACAGCATTTTAAAGTCAATTCTTTCTTGAATGCGTAGCCAGTGAAGTGAATTTAAAACAGGTTTGATATGGGCAGATTTAGGGGATCTAGAAACAATGCGGGCGGCAGTATTTTGTATCTTTTGAAGACAATAAAAAAATAATTTTAAATTACACAAAGAAGGCTGTTGCAGTAATCAATGCGTGGTAGGATGAGTGATCTTGTGAGGAGAGCTGCTGTACCTCTTGTGATGAGTTGGCGGATATTGCCTATGTTCCTGATGTGAAAGTGGCATACTCTACAAAGATTACTGAGAATCTATTTCAAGGCCGGAATCAAGATGTACACCGAGGCTTTTTTCAGTCGTAGAGAAAGCAACTCTTTCAGATCCAACAGAGATATCTTGCAGAGTGCATGTTTTCAGTAGAGGTTTAGGAGCAATCAGGAGAGTTTCAGTTTTATCTTTGTTTAACTTCAAGAAGTTAGATGTCATACAGGACTTTACGGAAGTGAGACAAGTTTCCATTTTGAGGCGGGTCATTGATCGACAAGAGGGATCAAGATCAAAATTGTCAGTTGACTGCCTAAAAAACGTGCTGTTCAGAGATAAGTGTGCCTTGTGAACGAGTGTACATAACAAACAGTATCCATCCCAGAACAGAGCCCTGTGGGACGCCGAAGCAAAGTGCACTGTTAGGTGACACAGCATCATTGATATGGACATACTGGGATCTCCCGATCAAGTATGATGCAAACGGCGAAACCGCATTAGTGGTGGTTGGCCCTTTTGCAAGGGAAATAACTCGTGCGGTTCATCTAGAAGCTAACCAATTTGGTTTCGAATCCCTGCTGTAAAGTCCGATATCTATGATTCTAATTTGCCGATCTTTTCATAAAATATTACTAAGGAATTCCATTTTGGTGTAAATAATTTTCATGGTTATTTCCCATCAAGATAAGATTATCTCAAATGTGGTCCCCCTTCTTTCGCTCCTTATAGAGGCCATAACGAGTACATTTCTCACGAGACAGTTTCTGAAGCTAAATAACTTTAAACGTATTATGTAATGCCCCCACATTTTTTTTTAGGATCAACTACGACATTATTTCAATAAATAAGTACACTATTGGAACTATTCTACGAAGTAAAGTTGATCCAAGTTATTTTTGGCCGACTGAGAGAAGGACGATCGTGTACTCAGCCATAGCAACTAGCAGGGCTTTCTCATTGGTCAAAAGAAGGTCAGGTCAGGGATCATGGATCATCCGTATACGTTGATTGGTTGATGCATTTGATACAAGGTCAGGACAAACTTGCGATTGAGCGTGGATTCCATCTACGATTGAGACTAGACAAAAGTGGGCCCACATTTCAAATATGAAACAAAAACCATCAGAATCTGTTTATACCAGTGTAAAAGAAAATGCAGTTCAGGACTTTTTAAAGTGTTGATGGAAACATCTCAATAAAATCCAAAACACCATGCTATCATGTTTTCTTAAAATTCAATTGATTTAATTGTTTTGTTCCCCTCAATATGAAAATAAAAATTTGTATATCTTAACATGTTAAATACACATTTTCTGTATCAAAATCATGATTTTATAGTTTTTAAAATGTGGGCCCCCTAATTTTGTGGCTTGTAGGTGACTGATAAAAGAGGGCCCACATTTAAAATATTACACAAAGACATAAATATTAGAATCTGTTTATATCAGTACCACATGATTTGAGGGTTCCTTGAAATGCGGGCCCCCTAATTTGGTTGCTTCTAAGATGAGACTGACAAAAGAGGGCCCACATTTAAGATATTAAACAAAACGCACTAGATTCTGTTTATAAATACCAGTGTACCCCATTATATAAGAAAATGCAGTTAAGGAATTTTTAATTGTTGATGGAAATATCTCAATAAAATCAAGCAGGTAAGATTTCATCGAACTAATCATTTAATATAAGTTCTCAAATACCTTTCTTGTTTTCTTAAATTCAATTAATCTAACAGTTTTGTTCCCCTCAAAATCGAAATAAAAATTTAAAATTCTCAACATTTTAGAATCCATATTTTCTCTATTTACATCATGATTTTATGCTTTTTTTAAATGTGGGCCCCCTTTTTTTTCTTTATAGTAGAATGACAAGAGGGCCCACAATATATACACATAAAACATCAAGATTAGAATCTGTTAATTAATATCAGTACATGATTTCATGGGTTTTTAAAATGTGGGCCCCCTTAGTTTGTCGCTTATAGGAGATTGACAACAGAGGACCCACATTTGAAATATTACACTAAAACATAAATATTAGAATCTAATTCATACTAGCCTGGTCCAAAAGAAAATGCAGATCTTCCCTCTTAAATGTTGATGGAAAAATATTTATAACGACAAGGAGAAAATGTTTAAATTAATTTGAAAAATAAAACTTAAGGGCACCTGTTCATTAGTATTTCTCTTATACTAGTGTTGACCAGGTTTTGACTTCCAGTTTCATATTAAAATTACACTTGTTTGTTTTCTTGAAATGAGGGCCCGAGACTTGTCATCATCTTAGTACAATGATATGAAGTCAGTGGGTCCACGTACACTACAGTCTTTTAATATGAAGCCGATATTGTTTGACAAACTAACAATTATCAGACCGTACCTGTTTATTTATTGATTTTCCCCAAAAAAATGCATCAAAGCTTTGAGACAACATACCGACCACGCGAGCGCGAGTACGTAAACAAACTGATAGCTCTTTGGAGTTACTTCCCTTGAAAAACGGCAAACCACCACAAATCGGTTTCGCCATGCAAACCATTCAAGGACAGTACCAGTGAGTCCCTATTCATGCCGGAGACGTTGTATTAGTTTACTTTGGTCGATGGTGTCGAATGCGGCGGACAGATCTAACAACACAAGCATACCAACCTTTCCTGAGTCGACAGCGTGATGTTGTTCAGGACACAGTTTAGGTCAGTCTCTCAATCTTTTCAGTGAAGAATGTGTTGAAAGCGATATCAGATGAGTTTCCTTGCGGCATACTCATCTCCTGCTTCTTGCCCAACAAGATGTTTAATGTAGAGAACAGCGCTCTTGGATTTTGTGAATTCTTTGCTATTTCATCCCGTATGAATTCTGACCTCGCTTTCTTCATGCATTTATTCGCAGCGTTTCGAGGAGCATTGTAGATGTGGCGATCAACTCCAAGACTGGACTTCCATCATCTCTGCTCTGCCGTATGACGCAAAGGTTTCTCATGTAGGACCTCAGCTGTGTACCATAGTGCTTCATCCTGAGGAAACACAGCCTTCACCTTGGGCGTTGCTTGTTTATCTAACACGGTTGTAAGTGTTGAGTTGAAAAGCTCGACCAATTTCCTGACATCATCAGTAGAGTTAGCGCAGAGATCTGACTGTTCAAAATCACATCTGAATTTATCAACGTCAACGGATTTGCAGTTCTGAATTTGAACGCATTTCTTTTGCTGTTCAGGTCGAGCAAAGTTTAGGTGACAGGTTATAAGGAAATGATCCGACAATTGTATATCAGTTACCCGTACACTTTAAACAAGAGACAGATCTTTGGCAACTACCCAATCTATGATATTGCCTGATCTGTGAGTTGGCTCATAGATAAGCTGTTGAAGATCAAGAGTATCAGTGACTTTAGGCAACTTACTTGTGGTTGGGTTATTTCTTGAATTGAAATGTACATTAAAGTCGCCCATTACTATGACCGACTCCGATTTTGTGTGGAGAGATGTGCAAAAGTTGGAAAATTCCTCACAGAAGTCAGTGTTTGATTTACTTTTGATGGAGGAGGTCTATATATAGAGTAGACCTTAAGGGTTTTCTTCCCATTTGAGATCACCGAAAACATGGTTTCGAATGTTGAATAGCTGACTTTTCGATTAGGAAAGGATATACACAGATGGTCTTTGTAAATGACACCAACGCCACCGCCCCTCCTGTGCAGACGTGGTTCATGTTTGAATTTATAGCCAGGTGGTATCAGTTCATTGATCTTTGACGAGTCTCCACTGGGAAGCAACCAGGTCTCTGTGAAGTATGAGATATCAGTATTTGATTCTAAAATGTAGTCAGTAGTGGTATTTTTCACTGACTGTGCATTCCATAAGGCTTTAAGTGTATCTTCAACTTTTACCTTTGGGTGAATAAGCATTGGACTATGATTGTTAGAACCGGGTCCACTTTTACTGTTGTTTAATACTGAAAAGTGTTTTCGTTTTCTCCTTTGAGTGGGCTTGGTCACACTTATGTTAAGTTCCCTCAGATGATGCAAGACTCCTGGGTCAATACATTGTCTTCTCCCAAATCTAGAATTGAAATCAATCAGCTGGCTTGAGTTGCAAACAGCCGTGGTCAGTATTTTAGCCAGTGAGCTTGGGTTGTTGATTGGAGGACAATGGTAAGATCCCTTGTACAATGTCCAAATACAGCAGATTTTCACATCCACATTTTACATTTTCTTTCAATTTGTGGTTCACAAATTCATGCAATATTCTTCATGATATTAATACATATTTGGCTGTTCCTAATAATTTCTTAATTAATAATTAAAAATAATTGTTCTACACTCTAATACACTGTCAATATAGTATGACTTCATGAAGATTACTCATGTTTCTTTTGGGTTAATGTAGTAAGCTTTTTGGTATTCCATAGCAATTCTCAAAATTATCTAATCAACATATAAGATTGTTGACGTTTAATGAATACTGGTCTACTATAATAGATTAGTTGATTGTTATCCTATATACCTTGTACTATGTTTATATGTATCTTGTACATATGTTTTGCATCTTTTTCACATTTATTTCAAGTATCAGTACTGCTAGCGCTTTAGGGTCTCCCGAATGGTTACAGGCCCTTGCCTCCTGGCTGTTTATGGTTCATTTGGAAGTTTTTTCTCAAGAACCAGGTCTATCCCCTTTATTCTTATGCGTGTGTAGACTTTGTCGAGTGTTCTTAGTTCATATGCTATTCTGTTTAAAAAAGATCTGATCCTCTTTATGCTGATTGGGAGGTCTGTTTGAATGATCAATTGTGAACCATAGAGGGCTTTCAAAACGTTGTCGCGGTCAGCTAGGGATACGAAAGATGCGATGATCGTGGGGGTCTGGTTATTTCTCTGACGTTGTATCTCGGTTTAGGCAATCTGTGGACCCATTTGAAGCAGATTCGATTAGCTCTTTCAGAGGATTCAGGTTTCTATTTAGAACATTTCGAATCACTGATTCCGGATCTTCATTTCTCTTTTCAGGAATTCCGTTGAACAAGAGGTTTGACTTTCTCTCAGGTAATTCTTTCATAATTGCCTCCTGTTTGAGTCAGCACGTACAGCATTTATGGATTCTTTAAGAGATTCGGGTTCCTTTGAATGCATTTCTAGTGATTGTTCAGCATTGTCAACCATAGATTTTACATTGGCTACGTCAGCTTCAATTTTAGAGATGGCCTCTTGTAAATTTGAATCTACGCATTCAATTTTTTGGAAAGGTTTCTCTTAGAGGTCAGTATAAGTTCTTTGATATCGAGCAAAGTGATCATGTCAGGCTCACTAGCTCAATATGAGTATTTGTCGAGGATCGTGTGCCAACTAACGGGCCTTGTGAACAAGTCCCCATTTTGTTTGTGTTGTGTTCTCTTACTGTTTCACAAGTATGTCTATCTAATGCTAATAGACGATTAAAGTTTCAAACTCACTTACATTGTGATCTGCAAGACTGTATATGGTATCAATGCAGTATGTAACCTTTAAAAGTTCCTTCAAAGTTTAAGATTTTCACATTCCCGGAGCTCAAAAAACATTTGTTCACGCCATTGTGACCTTCACCTCCCCCCTTTAAAGACTTGTCGACCGCTCGCAAGCGGCGAGAAAAGACAATTGTGAGCGACCTGCCTGACAGACAGTAATAAACTAGTAAAGTAAACTCGCACGCCCTTACACGTGCGGTTTGAGTCAGCAATACATGCCCCGCTAAGACTACCTTAACCCAAAATCTAACCACAAGGCCTACTAAATCACATGAATTAGTCAACCATGAGGACTTGAAGGGACGATATGACACCAAGACAGGAATGTGCCACGAAAATCTTATGAGGGTTATGCCAACCGCCAATATGTTTCTGGTACGTTCACCAAAGGTCGATTGGTAGCAGGAAGCCAAAATTTGAATCATACCAAAATCTGCTCTCTATCTGTCAATATGCCTTTATTTCCGTCTGTTTCCTCATCATGTCGGTCTGCTTTCTTCCTGATCCGTAGAGTCTCATTTGGAAGATTTTAACGGGCGATTTTTCATAACTTAAATATGTTGAAAACATGTTTATTCTCAACTCTTTTACTCGGTCATCTCTCCGGTTATTCGACGGATCTTGACATGTTTAGCAAACCCTTCATACATTTATCGTGTGATTGTCCAAATAGCCGATTTACATTTTGTCCTTTAACATGAAGACGCTAGTTCCAGTCGATGTTCGCAGGTTTCAACACAATGCATACCCATTTTGCTCGCTTTCTCCCTGCATTAATACAAGCGGCCGTGAATTGAGTTAAATGATCTTGAAAGCGGCATTAAAGCATAAATCGCCTAAACTCACCTTACTTTACATGAGTAATCTGTCTTAACAGTTCCTTTTCCGACTCATTTACAAAGAGACATATATCTATAATAAGAAAGTTAATAATTACTTAATTCTTTTTCCATTATAAGGTTATCTCAGATCAAAATGTCATAAAAAAAATAATGGGTGGAGGCTAAAACCAAATTCTTAAACTTTCACGAATTTGTGTTATTTGTCGTTTTAGACGTATTTCTATAAAAAGTAACATCGAAAACTGCTTACGATAAACGTACTTCTTTAACGCTTATAGCGCATGTTATGATATAATAAATGAATTATAAGGAATCTAAATGATTTCTGTTGTGTCAAATGACAGGCCATTTCATATTGTTTTTATCAAAGAGGCAACAATTTCTTTACTTTTCAGCAACCTTAATCATACACCAACCCAAGCACAACACTTCTTCAGCATAAGATTTAAAAAAATTATCTGTTCATTTCGTTTTTAAAGTAAAATATCAAAACCTCAATAATTCAAAACCAAAAACAGATATATTAATTTTTTCAACATTTCCCATAAAGTAACATCATAGCTGACTATCGTCATTATGAGGGATTTTTCATAAATAATTAGACATTGGGTTTCATGTAAGATTATGCTAATATGAAATAATTATTTCTGCGATTATAAGGGGGCAAAATGTCCAGAAACCATAATGACCAACAAAGTTGACAAGATGATTACCAACGAATAGAACTAAATGCAATTATAATGTGAAATTAAATCACGGGACTGGTAGCTTAGTTTGCTTGGTTTATTATCCATGACAGTGATAACCAAGATGTGATAGCATATATTGCTATCATTTGAATTTCTTTAAAAGTTTCATTACTGGTCTATAAATGAAAAAATAATTTTTAAAAACAGCCATTGTCATGATTTGACAAACATGATGTGTTGCCAAAAAAACCTTATGACAATCGGATTAAATACACTTCATACTCCACTCACAAATTTTGGAGATAACTGCAGGTCACCCGAGTTCTCAACTTGCAACATGAGATGTCTGTTATATTTAATCATCATATAATATTAAATCCCGTTGTTGTCGCTTGCAATTATATTTTGTCTTTTTTATTTGTACGTTTTTGATGCGCCCAATATTGAAGTATTAACTTGATTGATTTAAACACGATTTTCAGGGATGGTACCATGTGTTAAATAATAGCGTTGCACGTTGGCCTATTTTTTTTTTCAATTTCGATTTTGTAGGTGAGTTACATGTATGCCTCCTTTAAGCTGAAACTTCAAAGCAAGCTACATAACATGGGTTGAAAATTTTCTTCAAAATTTTAAGCAGTAATCTAGTGAGAAATATAGTAAATTAGAAAAAAACAACTGTTAATTGGCTTTTTACCCAAAAGCAATAAGCGTTTCTCTTCAGCCTTTTGTCGTGGCACCGTCTCTCTTGTCATCAATCATTTCATTTCTTCTTTTGTTGTCATCTAAAACCCCACTGCAACGATTCGTCTTTACACCTTCCATTAGACTGCTTAACAATTCTCTACCACATGTCGCTGTGAAACTATTTTCCTCCAGTTTACATTTTGTAATTGAACTTTAATATTTTTTTACTTTCAGGCTGTTACACGACATATGAGAAAAGAATGTAAATGCCATGGACTGTCTGGTTCCTGTACACTTAAGACTTGCTGGAGGAAAATGCCAGTGTTCAGGACAGTTGGTGATGTTCTTAAGAAAAAGTTTGACGGAGGTGCAAAGGTGATAATTACAAACGATGGAAAAGGACTAATTCCAGAAGGAGATACTATAAAACCTCCGGCAAAAGATGATTTGGTGTATTCAGAAGAGTCACCTAACTTTTGCAAAAGAAACAAACGTTTTGGGTCTCTTGGAACAAAGCACCGGGAGTGCGACCCGTCATCAATAGGTGTAAGTGGTTGTGACCTTTTGTGTTGTGGGCGCAGCTATACCAGAAACGAAGTTGCTTTGAAAAAAAACTGCAAGTGTCAGTTTATATGGTGTTGTGAGGTGGAATGTGAAACATGTGTTTCAGTTGAAACCATTTATCGCTGTTCCTGACAAGAAATCAACAACTTGTCGGTTACAACGAATTAAACTGACGTACAGATATTGGAAACTCTATCAAAGCATTCACCTGTGATGCCTCGTATTACCTTTATAACACAGGGATTTGATCAGATATTCAGATGAAATGAAAGCAGTGTAAATATGAACGTTGGTACTTATGTATGAGACAGCTGATGTGCAAAATGATATTTATGTCAAATATTATAGTTAATTACATGATTAAAATGATAGCAAAAATTACTTTGTATAACAAATATTTTTTTTTAATGAAATGCTATGCTGTCAAACATTGTAATAAAAGGGATTTCTATGCATTAAACCACTCACAGAAATAATATAGAATGTTTTTTTCTTTCAAAAAGTGATCGCTATTGAAATGTGTCTAATGAATAACAGTATGTCTCTGTTTTTGCGAAGTAAACCAACTTAGTGACAAGTAAAAAATATTGATCAAATGACTATTCTATCATTTAATGCATAGACATAAATTACCACAAACAAATATACATACCAACGGATACGTTGCTAAATGATGCCAATTTCAACTTCAAATCATTTGACAAAATCTGAACATTTTATATGGATACATTATTCGTCAGTGATTATGTTGGTCGGTAATGTTCATGTAGGACCAAACTATTCTTATCAAGGTTATGTTAATTGTTTTTCATGTTACATAGTTATGGAACATTATCCTCATAATACCAGTACGTATTGTGGGGATTACCGTGGTGAAAGAATCTGATCATGATATGGCTCACAAGGGACACGTTCTAGCTATTTAATTCTTCTTTTCCCCAATAGGAAAAGGACCAAAAATATGAAATTTTCCTTACAGACGCTTTGGTTATTGGGGATTTCATTTTATAAACTTGGTCACCTTGTACCTCATAATGTCTAAAAATTCAATTATGTCTCTTCTCTTGGGTTGTTTTAGAAATAAGAATTCTCTTTAGAACAGTTGTTTAGGTAATATGAATACTTTATTTCTTTAATATCTACCTAAAAACTAAAAAGGACCATATGATATGTTTTATTAAAACGGGTTGATTTTAATGTACTTTTAATGTACTTTTAATGAACATGTGTGACGCAGAAGTTTGCAACAAACCTGAACTATCATTCTTTGGAAATTGTAAATCCATGACGTTGTAGGCGACAGAACGCGAAGGTAGTGAAGAAGTGTCAACAACAGGGCTTGGAATCGTTTCCAAACTTATAGTACTGATGCCAGAAGTGAAAGATAAATGACGCCACGTGCTGACCGTTTTCTTCTACTGCAAGTTTTAAGACAAGACACCAGAAATGTTACCAAGTTGAGATCTGATCTCTGTGCCACGCGTTGTGTCAACGTTCTCACACAAAGTGTGTGTAAGCAACTGAATAAGAACGGTGCATGCAAGACAACCTTGTGTTCGAATCCCCTTAACTCCTACTCGCTTTGGTCCACGTCGAGAGTTGGCATGTTGATCGGTCTAATCATGGCCTTACGTCCTTATGGACGACAATGCCCGTCCATATCGAGTAAGGATGGTGGAACAGGAACTAAGAGGAGCACTCGTGGAGGAATGGAACCGTCTCCAACAGCAACAGATATGAACAATAAAATTAAGAATTAATTCCCTTGTCCAAACAAGAATTGAACAGTATATTATCCATCAAAATTTCAAACCGGTGCAAAAAAACAAATAAAATGCTAAAGATCAATGTTAATGTCTTATATTGTTATTTAGAAGAAGCACATTTTTTCTGAATTTTGCTCAATGATATCAACTGTCTAACGTTAAAAGTTAACAAAAAGTTGTGTTTTACGACTTGTAGGGATCTAATGAATTTACGCATTAAGAATTTTTCTACTTAGTTTATTAAATATTTTAAGGATTTTTATTTTTATCTTTATTGTGATGTGGGAATAACAACATTTTAAAACTCTGTATTTACCGTTATCCTCTTACATGTTTTATTATTACTGACCTACTTTTTATATCTAACCTCCTTATATGAGGCTTATATCTGTTACAAATTATTATTTCCCCGCCTTACAGCTTAAGCGGGGATATCCATTCTGTCCGTCTGTTAATCCTTCCCAGACGTTTGTCAGACATATATTAAACCTCTATTAGTAGTGTAAATACCTCCCAAAATATTTAACAGAAGTCTAAAAAGAGTTTAACACGTGTCCTATAGTGGTTGTGTTATACCCCAGTATAATAATGCTATGCAGTGGGAACTTCATCAGGATTCAGGGCTTCAAACAAAAACCTGTATTTTGTAAGGCACAATTGCATATTTTACATGAAAATGGATACTTTTAAGCCCAACTATTTCACTATTTAAAAAAATATAATGACTTATCATGGATACATTTTAGAATTTGATATGGTAACTTAATTTCATGTTTAGGTTTAAATTTTCTTATGAATAGATTCAAAATTTTCAGACTAAGTGATGAGCAATTGTGCCTTGAAAATAAACAAGAAAAAAGCTCAAATAAGATGAAATATTTATTCAATATCAAAATCTGTTTAATGCAATCAACATATATATTGTAATAATAATACAAAACTATTTGCTTTTATATGTTTTGAAAAATTAACTTTACTTAGAATCAGATTTGTCAAATCTTCATATCATTGTCCAAAGCTGAAGAGTAATTCTTAAAGTGTGAATGTCCTGATTCAAGGCCATTTTCTTCCTACACCTTCGAAGCGCATCCTAAAAGAATTCCGCCGTTCTTGAGAATTGTATCCTTGATTGCGTCCTTGTAACAGATTTGTGAAAGTATCTGAAAATAAATTGAAACCTTAATTGTTATCTCAACTCATGATCATGGTCAACATTTGTATCTATATATTCAGATGCAAAACAAAATATATGTTAACACTGTTAAATATTTGGTAAGCTACGTGTCCGGAAAAAATCAATTTGATAAAAATATAAATGTATACACAGACACCAAATGAAACTTATATTTCTAACTAGAAACTAATAATAGTTGAATCTAAGTAAGTCAACATTTATAAAAAAAAGTTTCTTTTTCAGTGAATTGAAATGACAGTTACCTGAAAATGAAAATGTTCCACACTGAATCAGGTTCCCTGCATTTAGTAAGGGTGTATTCATGATTAATATTCCACTATGAAAGTTCGGGTAACAAAATACCTAGGGAAAGAATTTGGTCATGAATTATTTGGTTTCAGTCAAAAAATATAGAAAGCTATATTTTTTTCAAATACGTGTACTAACAAAACACTACACACATGTTTTGAAGTAGCATCACAAAATTACGAGCTGAAAGTTATTAATGGAAGAGGCTGTACCATCAGATGCACGACCATTGTAAACAAAGGAAAGATACCGACGAATGAGAATCTTGATTACTGACAAGGTAAAACTAATTAGCGTGTCCTATAGACATAGTCTTATCTAAACTGAAGACGAAAAAAAATCCGTAAGGAACACCACTTCAGATGCGTTGATATCGAGAAATACATCTCTTTTGAGAACAAAGGAATGAAAATGGCGCCTAATTTAAAGCCATGTAAGGGTCGCAAATCTGCATGGAACAGCATATGTGCACTGCATTGACTACAATTTCGATCAGGATTGAAGTTCGAATCTCTTCACCCAGAACATTTCATAATGTTTTTTCTTATAAATTTGTACTTTTGATAAATCTTTAGGATGTAATATGAATTACATTTGAGTGTTATATATAATTTATTGCAAATATTTACTTTACCTACAAAATATATTGTAATATTCATGTTAAGTGACAGAAATATTTCAATGTTTAATTCCTAATTTTGGAAAGGTTTGTTTATATTCAATAAGCAAAGGAAACATCTTTCACACTGAAATATGAAAACATTATAATAAAATTGTATGAAAGTGCAGGTCTACCTTAAGACGTCTACTACACTAACACGCTAGCTTCAACTATCTCCATGCACACATCAGTCATGTTTCCTATGTAATAGGCGCGTTTCAGACGCCCCGTGACAGCTGAGAAGTAAACACTAAATTATAGCAACATGATGTGAAAATCAACCTTTATTGGACTTTGCGTTGTGTACTTTTATTTCAATGTGAACATTTCCAGGCTGACTTGTTGTTAATCAAGACTCAAGACCAGTTCAAGAAAGAGGAAACAACAATAAACAACAAGATTTTATTACCAAAATGATGGCAAACGAAAACTAATCAAGCACCAGTTCTTTCACTCACATTCCTATAGGAACATGAATATCATCTAAACTTTCTCTTAAAAGCCACCCGCACCATCCCGCAAGAACGTTTAAATTACCCAGAAGCAAACAGCCCAACTCGATCCTATTTCTTTCCTACGCTAATTTTACCCCTGCCCGACGTAACACTACATCCCCCTATATAACGCCTAGCATCCTACTGTATAACGGGGTGGGGAGACCCTGAACCAGGATCTGCGTGGGACATCTGTACTACAAGGAGCTACCTTAGCTGTTGCTTGGATAACCAAGATTGGAACACTGAATACGGTACTTATTTACTTACGTTGAGAGTTTTACGAGCGCTTTCCAGCGATAGCTGATGTCACGCTCGTTGAATACGGGAAACAGGTCACTTATTTATAGGGCTCTAGAATAACCTCTAATCCGGAACAGAGTTTACCTACTGACAGCAGACGTATTCGCCAATCAGCGCACTCGTTACATATCTAGCACCACAACTGGTCTACCCAATGCACTAAGCTACGATAAACAATGGCCCCCCGAAACCCTGTTATTAGAGCAAAGTGAAACAATAATCCCAGCGGAGGTAATTAACAAGATGTAAATATTGCAAAATTAATCCCCCAACTCCCGATAATGATAGAATATGACCAAGTTTTCGTACATTCCTATAAATAAAGTAATTTTACCCTAATAATTGCTTTACCCCTAGAAGAAATAATGTAAAAATGATTGATAGTTTACAAAAATATACCACACTCTCACTTACTTTACAAATACAAATTAATGCGAAAACGGGTTGGGGTAGAGAGCGTTCCAATATCCTGGCCGGAAGCTAAGAAGCGCCTCCTGATCTTCGTCCTCTTGCTCCTCACGGCTCTTCCGGCTCTCCGACGACTTATGATATCAGCAACAAAGGGTTTATCTAATGAATTATTGATTGTTCACGAGCTTAACATAATAAACAACATTTAAGAAATAGAATATAGAAACATACAATCTACTGTTATCGTTTGATAATAACAAGCAAAATAGAAAAATCTTTTTAACAGATGCACAAAATTCTATTATTGAATCTTACATATCCCCTATTTCAAATGATGCATCTTAGGCTTTCTGTGAGAAGAATCGCTCACTGTTAACGATATAAATTTTTTTTCATTTGTCTAGCCGGTGTCCCGGTATAAATTCGCCCCCGTATAAAATCTCCCCAGGCGATTTTGTACCGGTACAAACCCTCCTCCGGAGATTTTATATTATTTTATTTTTCTCCCCCCTTGGAATAAAATCTCCCCCGTAATAATGCTTCTGTATTAGTTTCAGAATTGATTGTAGACATATTCTATTTACCATGATGAATAGTTGTTTTGAAACAATGACATTAAAGAATGTTTGAAATAATATTTTGTATTAGACAAGACTTTTAAAGGATTTATTAAATTGTACTATTTCGTTTTTATATCTTGCTTTAAGTATGTCTTTGGGAAGAATATTTCGGTATTAGTTAAAAAAGATGAAGCTCAAACATACTGGGTTTGAGGGAGCGAATCTATCCTGGTTGGATTTACATACTTTTAAACAGTTAGAGGGGGCGAATCTATACTGTGCATATACTAACATACAATTAAAGGAGGCGAATTTATAACGTGTTTGATGCACATACTTACATAAATTTAGAGGGAGCAAACGTCTACTGGGTTTGATGCATATACTTTTATACAATAGAGGGGGCGTTTCTATACTGGGTTTCATGCACATAACACATACAGGTAAAGGGGGCGAATCTGTACTGGGTTTGATGCACATACCTATATACAATAGAGGGGGCGATTCTATACTGGGTTTAATGCACAAAACACATACAGGTAAAGGGGCGAATCTATTCTTGGTTTGATGCACTTACTTAAAAACATTAGAGGTATATATAGGTAATGGGGTAAGCTGTACTGGGTTTGATTCACATACTTATATACAATAAAGGTGGCGAATTCATCCTGGGTTTCATTTACATACTTATTCACAATAGTATCTGAAAAAATTAATACTCCCTAATATATCGAAAAAGAAACCTACACCTTTAAAGAGGACATCCTGTCTAAATACATGGTGCTTGATGTATCACCTTACTGTTTATCTATTTTGTTGAACTGTTACTTTTTTTCCTGGCACTTTGTTCCAATTACCAATTTTAACATATCGTTATATATGCAGTTGAGATGAAATCATTATTGCTCATCAGGTTGAGTATCAGTATGCTGAGACAACCTGGCGCCTTATATCCGTTCTAAGTTAGGGACCTAACCCACTGTAAATCAAGTAAGCGTGATTGACACAGTGACTATCCTCGTTAAAAATGTCTAAGTTTTCGCAGTATCCTGAAGCATAACTATCTTGATCATATTTAGCAAAAGTTATCAAGACCTATATCATGAAATGTAATCGATTATTTCATAAGCACTTTTATATAAATTGATCAATAAAAAAACAAAATGATATTCATTGCGATACCAGTATCTTCGAAGCTGAATATTGCAACAAACATGCGCCATTGGATTTCATTGATTTGCTTACGTTTATATTAACTCAATTTCGATTGTATTGGAGTTTTTTATTTTTCTAAATTTTTTTATTCACATCTGAAAGGGACATTTAAAGGTACATATTTTTTTTTACATAGAATGTGTAGAGGAAAAACATGTAAAAAAGTAAGTTCATCAATTTAACAAGATGTACAAAAGGTGTTCAGTTTAGTACATTTTGCAATGGCAACCATTTTCTCATGAATTCATTTGACCGATTTTTCATTCTGGCGATATATTTTTCCACTTGAAAAATATTTTTCAAAGACGCACTAAATGCATTAAAAAAACAAAGATTCGTTTCTAATACAACTAATATATATATATCGTTTTGCAGCTAAAAGAATATGATTTACCAGCTTGAAATTCTCAGACTCCTGAATACCAAATAAAATGGATATTAGACTGAACTGAATTTCATAACACAGATGCAGTCTAAGAAAATGTTCAAGTTCAGACCAGAATAAAGCAACCAATGGACATTCATAGTATACATGGACAATTGATTCGGTTTCATTGTTGCATCTAGTGCAAATACTACTGTCAATCAGTTTCATTTTAGACAACTCAAGTTTAGTATATTTTTTATAATACGATGTAAAAATTTAAATTGAAAGTCTTGAAGTTTAATGTCCTTGCAACATTGTCTTGGAAGTTTAAATATTTCTTCCCAATTAAGGTCAATAGTGAACATTTGTTGCCATTTATTACAAATATTGGGCAGGTTGTCGCTGTGCGTCAGTTTATCATAGATCTTCCGAGAACCCATAGTAGGTTTAATCCATTCCATTAAAAAAGTGTTAATGTGCAGATCATAAATACAGATTAGATTTGAGTTGTCTATCACATTTTTCCATTTTTTAGGAAGATTGCTGACAACACGGTAATGGTCTAAATATGTACCCTTCAGATTAAATTTTTTTTTCAAATCTGGGAAAGGAAGGAAGCCTTTCTCACAACATAAGTCTTTAATATTATGTATTCCCTTTCGTAACCAGTCTTCAAAAATAAAAGTTGGATCCATACATTGGTGATTAAACCAAATTGGTTCGGCCAAGATAGCACCGATATTTTGTGCGTCTACTACATGTGACTGATAATATTTAGACACTGAAAATCAGCGCAGTACCACCCATGGTTTGCTAGTTCCAGCCGATGCTCGCAGGTTTCACCGTAATGCATAGCCACAATGGTGTTGCGGGCTTTCTCCCTGCAATAATACTAGCAGCCGCGATATAAGTGAAATAATCTTGGAAGCGGCGTTAAACACCAACTCACCTCACCTCACCTGATAATATTTACTCCAAGTGAGTAACAGATCTTGCCAATAAGGGTTATTTGTTTTAAAAGTCCCATAGGATGAAATGTTGGCACCCAACTTGAAAAGAAGATTTAATGGAAAATAGTTATTGTACAACTTTTTATCCCTACTTTTTCTTAGGATGTTAAGCTTAAGTGCAACAATAAATGAGTTAACATCTACCATTCTCAGTCCGCCTTTGTCATAACTTTTTGTCATGTTCACCCTTTTTACTTTATCAGGTTTGGAGTTCAAAATAAAACTAAAAAATATGGAATTTAACTCGTCAATAAATTCCTTTGGCGGATGTGGTAAAGCAGAAAAAATGTGTACAAGTGTAGATAATGCCAAAGCTTTTATAACTGTTATTTTCCCAATCAATGTCAATTGGCGTTTACGCCAATTTCCCAGTAGTCTTCTTATGTTTTCTGGTCTTTTTCTTTTATTGATGACCCAAAGTCTATCTAGCCTTGCATTTAGTTGAATGCCTAGTACTTCAAAGTCACCCTGAACCCAGTCTAATTCAATATCATCACAAATTTGGACATCCTTGCCAATCATTGATCCTAGCCATATTGCCTTAGTTTTATCAGAGTTCATTTTGAGTCCTGAGTATTTATAAGAAGTTTCCAAGGTGTCAAGGGCAGCTCTTAAGCTTTCTTCTGAGCCATCTAAAAAAAGTTGAGTGTCATCAGCATATTGTCCCAATATCTGCTCTGTATTATTCAGATAAATACCCTTGATCTTAGCATTATTCCTAATCATATTGGCTAATATTTCAGCAACAAAGAGAAAAAGATATGGTGAAATAGGATCCCCTTGTCTACACCCGCTGCCATTATCAAAGAAAGAAGAAAGATGGCCATTTTGAATGACACAAGAGGTTGCATTACTTATCAATATGCGTACCCATTTTATCATATGGGGTCCAAAGCCAAATCTTTTCAATACTTTAATGATAAAATTTGGATACAGAATCAAAGGCCTTTTCAAAGTCTATTGATAGTAACATACCCTTTTTGTTGTTTAATTTTGTTTCTAGGATAATGTCATACATCAATCTTATATTATCTGCCAAGGATCTCCCCGGAATAAAGCCTGTTTGATTTTCATGTATTAACTGGTTAAGAACAGTTTTTATTCTCCTTGTTATACAAGAGCTGATTATCTTGTATAAACAATTTAAAAGTGTTATTGGTCTCCAATTTTTAAGATATTTTCGATCTTTGTTCCCCTTGGGCAGACATGTAATAATTCCTCTACTGATATTTAGACTCAATTGTTCTTTATCAAAACATTCTTTAACAAATCTGTGCACCCAGACTTTGAGTTCTTTCCAAAAAAAATTGAAGAATTCTATTGAAAAACCATCTATTCCAGGGCTTTTGTTATTTTTCATTTCTCTTACAGCTTTTGAAATCTCCTTTATTGTTATTTCTTTTTCTAGATCTTCATTTTGTTTGTCCTGTAAAGAAGGGACAGAGACTGTCAAGAGGAATTCTTCAATTTCTCTTTCTAATACTACTTCGTTTTTTGAATACAAGTTTTCATAAAATTGTTTTTGTTCTTCTAAAATAAGTTTGCCCTCTGTGATTTCTTCTCCTTTATCATTGATTAATTGATGAATTAATTTACTTGTATAATTTCTTTTCTCCAGATGGCAAAAGTATTTTGTGGGTTTTCCCCTTCTTCATACCATTTTATTCTATTTCTTACTTGAATCCCCCGTATTTCTTCTCCCTTTAATTTTTCAATTTCATCTTGAAGGTTTTTGAGTTCTTTTAGTTTATTTTCCTTAATGTTTTGGAAGTTTTCACGAACTTCATTTTCAACTGTGTGGAGTTTTGTTTCCAATTGTTCCATTTCAGCATTCCGTTTTTTCTTCAAAGAGGAATACAAAGATATAGATTCACCTCTAACCTTCATTAAAAAGGTTTCCAAGAAAAGAGTATCACTAATAGTTAATTCAAGATCATTGTCACTGATATTTTCTATGCCATGGTGACTGTTTCTGTCAAAATATTCTTCTTTCATTTCGTTCAAAATTATATTCACTTTTTCCACATATTCAGTGTTATGTAATAAAGAGGAGTTGAATTTCCAATAACCTTTGCCCTTTTCTTTACCTAGAGAATTTGCAATTGAAATTGTAACTGCTGAATGGTCAGATTTGTATCCTGGGACAATGTCACTTTCTAAGGTTAAATCTGCTATATCTTGAGATACTAGAAAGAAGTCTAACCTAGCCTGTTGCCTTGGATTTTTTTCCACCATGTAAAGCGGTTTAAAGATTTATTTTGTTGTCTCCAGATATCACATAAGTCATGATTTTCAATCATATCTAAAACAACTTGCCTTGCTTTTGGGTTATTAACATGTCGATAGTTCTCTAAGTCTATTGAAGGGTCAATCACTAGATTCCAATCCCCACACATGACTAAAGAGTCATTTTCAAAACTATCAATAATTTTAACAATATTCTCGTAAAAAGCGGGGTCATCGTTGTTTGGTCCATAGATATTGGATAGAGTGAATTTTATTCCTTCAACAGAGATATCTGCAACAATAAAGTTACCATTAGGATCTTTCACTGTTTTAGTTATTTTTATTTCAATATTATTATTAAAAAGGAATGCTACTCCTCTAGCATTAGATCTGTAAGGGGCGATAATACAATCTAATCCCCATTCATTTCTCATGATTAGCTCATCATTTTCAGAAATATGAATGTCTTGTAAGCAAATAATAGAGCAACGTTTTTTTCTCCAGATATTCATGATTTCTCTTCGTTTTTAATTTTGTTAGCCATTGTCGTATTGGTCAATTTCAAATATGTTTAAGATTTTGTCTAAGGCAATATGGCAAAATTTTTGCAATAAATTTACATGTTTTGAAGTGCCCACAGATGCGAAGTTTTTAATTGAAAAACAAAGATAAAACAACAAAAAACAAAGAATATAAAACCAATGAAAAGACTTGGAAGCGATGCTAAAGCATGGATATGTCCTTCTCGCCCAGTATGTAAAAATAAATCTCCGTTTTCGAGCTGTAAATCAGTGAGTTATAATAAGTATTTCTAACTTTCATAACGAATTTGAAAATAGCAGAGTATTTATAAACAGATCAAGTAGTAGAAAAAAAAAATGGTAGGCCTACTCTTACTACATGGAAAATGTATATGACCCGAAGGTCAATGGTAAATATTTGGTATTCTTATTGTTTAGTATATACTATATATACTTTCAAATATTTTCAAATAAAGTCTGTCGATATCAATAAAGTTATCAATATCTACATGAAAAATAAATTTAGACAAAAAATTTACTATCCATTGATCGCAATACAGAAATATTAGCCGAGATCATGTAAAAATATATGATCAATACTAACATTTAGATGAAGTCAGTAGGAATCACTAAAATTGTAAATTTTTAGTCTTAAACTTTGAGGTTACAGTACAGTCCACTGAGACAGAAATAATAAAATATTGTATATCAAAAATTTACCGATTATTTGTTTAATATTTACCTTTTTTGTATGAAAAATCCATTCCACGAATATTCATGAATTTAACACAACTTAAAATTTTAATGTCAATTCTTCGCCTTGTGGCCCAGTCCATCCTTAACAAATTTTGTTATAAGTTTCTAGTAGAGAAACTTTGTAAATTTTCACATTTCCAGGTTGTTCATATTTTAAAGCGTCCTAACAACATGAGAAAAAAAACAAAAACAAAGAGCAATCACTTTGAAAAAAAAAATCTTAAAATGCCACTGTATCTACGAGGTACGATAAATTGTTTATGGATTTTCGTCAAGGTTGATAGTTTTCCACGGGGACTCCGAATCTGTCCTAACTTGAAGTTGGATGTCTGATCCCTTTTCTTGAATTCTGGTTTGTAGTTTCTTGATTTTTCTCAGTTCATAAGCTATGGAGGCAAGCTTTCCTCTATACTTCTTCAGTTTGACCGGCAAGTCCGTCCTTATGGTGATTTTCGATTCACGGAGAATCGAGGCTTTCTTGTAACTCGCTTGTAGTACTGTATTTCTGTTATCCAGCTTGACAAATTTCGCAACAACTGGTTTCGGTTGTTAAGCCGTGTATGGATTTGTTGAGGTACGAGGAAGGCGATGAATCGCGACGAACTGCATATTTTCTACCCTGTCTATGCCTAGCGATGTGAACAGTTCTTTGCAGGTGGATTCAGGGTCTTTAGCGTCGGGAATCCCATAGACCAACAAATTAGTTTTCCTCATGTAAATTTCTTGTTGTAGGAATTGTTGGTCGAAGTTCATTTTCATTTTGGCCATTTCTTCACAAAGTTCATCGATTTCTGCTTTATTTGACGATATTTTCTGTGAGTTAAAGTTTACAGTTTCTAACACATCCGTAAGGTTATTCCTCAGTTCAGAAATGTCCGCTTTTATTTTGTTTGTCTGTTCCTTGAGTGAAGAGGTAATGAAATTCATCAATTTGTCGTCGCACGTGGTTTCTTTTTCAGACATGGCTCCAGGTGACAAGTTTTCAGTTTTGTCGTGTTCGTTATTCGTTGTAGACAAAAAGTTGGTTAATTCTTTTTGTGTATGTGTTGATGATTCTCTTGAGCTTTTATTTCTATTATGTCTTCTCAAGTTTGGCATGTTACTTGACAAGATTGCTATAGATTAGCTGAGCGGGCGAGAGCGGGTGGAAATCAGGTCTTACTCCATGCGCATCTCAACCAGAAGTGATTGTATTGGAGTTGCCTCAAAATAAATACTCCAGGGCCAAAATTAACATCAAACTTATTATAGATTCGCCCCCTCTAAGAATTTACACCAAAACCAGTATAGATTCGCCCCCTCTAAGCATTTACATTTAACCCAGTATAGATTCGCCCCTCTTAAGAATTTACATCAAACCCAGAATAGATTCGCCCCCTTTAAGCATTTACATCAAACACAGTACAGATTCTTCCCTCTAGGAATTTAACCAAACCCAGTATAGATTCTCCCCCTCTAAGAATTTACATCAAATCCAGTATAGATTCGCCCCCACTAAGCATTTCCATCAAATCAAGTATAGAACCGGCTTCTCTAAGTTTGTTCATCCAACCAAGTATACAATCTGTTCTATATCTATATAAGTAGCATTGAGACTTCATCATTTGCTAACAGTGTTTAAAGTATACAAGAAAGATAAGATTTTCTGCAAAACAACGTCTATATTTTCAATCCGCCGCCAACATTTTAAATTCCACAATTGCCAAACCCGTTAAATTTCCCCACTTTTAGTGTACAAAATTAAAAGTTTACTATGCCTCGTAAAGATAATTCGATAATATGATTACATGTATTCATGTAATCCAATAAACCGATTGTACCCAACATCTCTCTTTTCATGGCAATATTATTAGCTTTACTAGAATTGCTAAAATATTTCCGAAAATATTTGTTTACAAGCTGTTATACAATACATGGATTATATTTACGTCCCTTTTCATGCATTTCAAGATATAAACACTATTACTAAAGCATTTGTGGAAGGGCACGAGGCACGCACCAAAGGACTCGGACTGCACATGCGGAAGCACGAGCAACACACATTCTACCACAGGTTTCCAAATGACCAATCTGTCTTTACGGCAGAACTCATGGCCATCTTGTTAGCCCTACAGCAAAAAATCACTAAAAACTGTGGCAGGCAGTTTGATTTGTAAATAACTTTTAATTGTTAATAAACCTTTTCATATCATGTCTTCCTTTTAATTCAATTGCTATTAGTTATGCGTTAGTTGTTGTTGTTTTAGTTACCAATAGGTATAGTCTATTTAGCGTGCGGGATTATATTCAGTAAGGAAGGGTTGGGTAAGCCCCCCAGTGAGGATTTGCCAGATGTAGCCAGCCAGGAATAAGCATCTGTGTCACCCAGAGCTTGTGACGTTCACGTCTTGTCGTTTGGATCACAGTAGAACTGAGGATCGTGGACAGTAATATAGGCATGTGATCAAACTATTATGACATTCCAGGAATACTCATTGTGACTATTGATATGAAGTGGAACCATACCATACCATACTGTTGACATTCCTCAAATATTTAAATCCGTTCTTAGTAATTGCAATTCAATTTATTTAAAAATTTATTATATATAGAATATATTTCTTTGTTCTTTTTCATGTAACTTAACTTACCGCGGTACCCTTTGCGTTATACACATTTCGTAATTATAATTTGTAACCTTGCTGCAGCTATGTAATTTTTGTTCATATTGTTATAATTCGGTCTACTTCATTAGTTTCTTGTCATTGTGATTTTTTTCGTATTGTTGTGTTTATGAAGTTAAGATGCAGAACTTTGTTTAGATTTTCTTTTTGCATACCTTTGGTGATCACCTGGGTTTGAACTTGTACTGTTTCACAATTGTTTACATTGTGTAGGCCTACGTTAGTAAAATTTGACAAAGGTTACGTTTGCTAAACTCATCCTTAGATTTGTGGCATATTGAATAAGTTACTTTGAAATGTTAATCATGTTTACCTTTATTAATTAGTAATTAGTTAAATGTAATAAAGTTGGAGATTTAAGTTTCTTAATAGGTTAAGTGATTAGTATATTGACGTTATCATTATGTGAGTGTGTGTTTGAGTCGGTCTTGTTTCTTCTATCAATTTTATCAAGGTTTAATTTAAATACACTAAAGTTAGGTTAAATAAAATTTAACCATGTGAGTGTTTACTTTCTGACTGTTCTACAACGGACTACCTACGTACCTAAGCACTTGCATAACCTTGGTATATATATTATATAACCTTGGTCAGAAGTTATTGTTTTTGCAGCCATACTCATGTCAAAATATACCTAGAGTTGGAGTTAGTATTGCCATGTGTTTCATAATATATCAAAACTAAGAGATTACTCGACTGCATCGACTTGTTGAGTATTTCAACATTTGCTCATTCTGAGATTTTATTTCAAATTGCCAAATTAACATTTACTTCTCAGTATCCAGTATACAACATTTTATCTTATACAAAAGAAATACAGGACAACTGGCCCGACTGGTGCCATATATACACCGACGGGTCCATGACCCCGAGGCACGCACCACAGGACTCGGACTGCACATGCGGCAACCCGAGCAACACACATACTACCACAGGCTTCCAAAGACCAATCTGTCTTTACGGCAGAACTCATGGCCATCTTGTTAGCCCTACAGCAAAAAATCACTAAAAAACATAACAAAATACTCATACTCACAGACTCACTCAGTGGGCTGCAGGCACTCCAAACCAAATCCACCAAAAAACCGCGCAGGCATCATCTCAAAAATACACCCAAAAAAACACCAACATAGACAGGGCAATCATCAAATTACAAACAGGACACACACGCCTCAACACACACTAACACAAACAGAAACATATTGCATCCCCAAACTGCCCACACCCAGAAACTATACAACATATACTTACTCACAACACAACGCAACACACTCAATACCACACTCGCAACAAGTGGCTTACCCCACAAACATTCATCAAATCCTAAACCACAATTACACTACGCCCTATAGCTAGGCACATATTTAAAAGACACTGGCCTTGATTTCCGCAGTTGTGTTGTAGGTTATTATGTAGATACAAGCGCCCCTTACTCTGTTTCTTATCACAATCCTATCTTAGTATGTTTTAATATTGAAGCTGACCATGTAAGCTATTGTGGAGAACGCCTTAGCTGGCGAAAAGCTAACTGTACTGATTTCATGTTATATCGGTATGAAACCGAAAATTACTTTAGAAATGTATGCTTTGACGCTTCCAACTTTTCATGTCCAGATGAATATGTTTAATTTCACAATAGTTATATCACAGAATGTTTACATGCTGCAACTGAATTTACAATTCCTACTTTCAAATTTCAAGCACAATTAAAACCATACTGGAAAAAATATGAACTAAAAAAACACCATGATTATATGCGCAATTGTGGTAAACATTGGATATCTAACGGCAAAAGCCACAGTTCAGATGACAAATACTTTGCTGAATACAAGCAAGCGAAACGTGAATTTCGAAAACATCATCGTACTGCCCAGCAAGGTTATAAACGTGACCAATTTGATGAAATTTATCAAGCAGCTGAGGTAGACATTCATGAGTACTTTAAAGTTACCAAACGTTCAAAACGTAAAAGAGAGAAAACACACTCTCTTGTATACAAAGGTGACTCCTGTGACTCACAAGAAGATGTATGTAATCTCTTTGCCAGGTACTTCAGTGATTTATCTGTGTCCCAGGAGCAAGATTGTTTTGATACAGACTTTACTGAATATGTAGATAATTTTGTTGAACATGCTGTATTTAATCCTGTAAATGACGCTAGTGATTCTGTCATTGTCCCTCCATTTACTAAGGACGAAGTACTTGTTACTGTGAAACATCTTAAAAACAACAAATCTCCTGGACCAGATGGTATTTCAAATGAGCATTTAAAATATGCTGGACGGTCTGTTATTGACCATATTGTATCACTTTTCAATGCCATTGTACAATATGAATATATACCAAATGTATTTCATGTCGGTAATATTTTACCCATCCATAAAGGCAAAGGTAAAACCAAGCAGGATCCATGTAACTATAGAGGTATCACCCTCACCCCTGTTCTCTCAAAACTTTTTGAAAGATTACTGTTAAAAAGGATTGAAACATGGACGTTAGCTGAAAACGACTTTCCCCACCCACTTCAGTTTGGTTTTAGAAAGGGTGCGGGGGCAGAGACAGCAGCGCTTACTTTAACAGAAAGTATTGCCTATTATGTTGAAAGGAATTCCCCAGTCTATTGTGCTTTCCTTCATAATGAGAAAGCATTCGATAGAGTTTGGCTAAATGGACTTTTCTATAAACTTTATGGTTTCGGCATCTGTGGTAAACTGTGGCGTCTTATCTACATTATGTATACATCAATGAAATCATGTGTTAGTATCGGTGGCCATATTTCTAATGTTTTTGATGTGAAACAAGGCGTAGGCCAGGAACGTGTCTTATCAGCTTGTTTTTTTACACTTTATATCAATGATGTACTACACTGTACTGTTGACTCTGGTCATGATTTATGCCTACCTGGTAAAACACCTGGTGTACTATTAGCTGACGACTTATCTTTGTTGAGCACATACCCTGGAGGACTCCAGAATTTGCTTGATGTTGTAAATAATTATGCCTACACATGGCATCTGCGCTTTAATGCTTCAAAGAGTTTGTTTCTCGTATTTGGAGATTCAAAAAGAACTGTCCATCCTACGATTTTAATTGGTGAGAAGGAGATACCTTCCAGTACGCATGTAACATTTGCCGGTGTACAAATGTATTCAACAGGTAGAACAGTTGAACGCACACAATCTATATGTGAACGGCTTAGAATTCTTTTTAATGCCAATAAGATTAATGGCCTGTCTTTTGGTGGCCTTAACCCAATAAGTTCTGTACGTATTTGGGAAAGAGTAATTTTACCATGTGCCTTATATTCATGTAATGTATGGGGATGCTTACCAGACTAGGAATATGATATGCTTGAAAAAGTTCAAAATCAATTCTGTAAAGGTATCCAGGGCCTTTCCACACGGGGATCATCTACAATAGCCAGAGACTCTCTCGGTTTGGTCACATTACGAAGATATATTCATCAAAAATCCCTAATATTTCTTGGGAAAATGTTCAATAGCGATGTTAATCTTGTCTTCAAGCAAATACTTGCCCATTGACTATGTCAGTATAGATATTCTACGTCCCTGGATAAAGAACGTTATAGCAAATCTTCGGCAATATTTCACATGTTAAATCTTATATCAATGTATGACTTAGATATGCAAGTAAACAATTATGAGAAGAAATCCTTATTTTTGCCAAAGCATGAGTGGTCTGTACTGGTGAAAGAAAGAATACTAAAAGCTGAAGATGTTTATGTTTCTACTGTTATAAAACTAAGACTAAGCTTTGAGAGATATAGTACAATTAGATATCCTACAAAAGGTCACAGATTGTGGGCTGCCTGCCATAAAATGCCCGAATGTTTTTATGAAATTGCTTCTCTTCTTCGTATTAGCACATTATGTATTCAATCTCATACTTGTGAATGCGGCATTGTTGCCTATGATATTGTAAAGCATATAATGCTCCATTGTTCCCTTATGCAACATAGTAGAAATGTTTTGATTGAGTCACTAGTTGACATGCTGGATGTTAATACTTTTGTTAATTTATGGAACGATGAAGACCAATTTGTCTCATTTATGCTTGGTGGTCGTTCAAATATCTATGTTCAGCAGCTTGACCAGGAGACGTGGTTTAAATGCATCAAACTTATAGCAAAAAGTGTCAAAAGCTGGCTTTCTCCCTTAAAATACCTGTGCTAATCTAAACATTGTGCAACTTGTATATAAATGTATATGATTATGTCTTCCTACAATTGTATCTTCGACTTCGGAGGAAATAAAGAATATCTATCTATCTATCTATCTTCTGGTCCGTATCTAAACAACCAAAATTCTAAAAAACTAAAACCACAACATACCACACCTCCCTCCCCTCTCCTTCCCTTCCCATCTCCCCAACCTTAGGCATATTTATTATTCCAAATTTCCAAAATTATTTCCCCCTCCTTTTAGACCTGGCTTCAAAATCTATCTCCCCACTTTTCGGAAACTTCCGGCCTCTTTTTAAAGGCTGCGACCCGAGCGTGACATCAGCTGTCGCTGGAAAGCGCTCGTAAAACTCTCAACCTAAGTAAGTAAGTCTGACAGGATTGCTTTCATTGCTATTTAGCGGTCTATGCTATATTATTCCTGCTATGTCAGTGCCTAAACCTGGACTAACGGATCATAAATTAAGTTTCACTGTAAAGTGAAATGTGAAATGTAAACTGTGAACATCATATCTAAAATATACATTTAGCCAATGATCGAGTTTGCAATTTATGATGATAATGTTAGGCAATTCATTATTACATTAACAGAGTTTATTTCGGAGGTCACAATTTATTATATTAAACCCAGGAACCACATACTTGAACCAAAACTCAAATGTCCACTAAAATGTTTTATAGAAAGCTCAATCGGCTCATACAAAGCTTAAAATATAGTTTTATGAACAATACATTCCTGTTAATAGGTTTGCTCATATATCAAACGGTATAAGAGTATTATGTTTTGTGATAATTCCTGTATAGTATCAATTCTTTTTAAATTAGATTAAATAAGGAAATAATTTCAATTTCCGAGTCAAGATTAGAAACACCACGTACTGAAAAATTATCAAAATATCAATAATATCAAATCTATTTTTGTAAAAGAACACTGAAACGGATGTATGAAAACATTAAACAAGTTAATTTATGGATATTTATAATCAACTGACCATACTTAAACCACAACAATAATCAAAACTTATTAAAACTATGTCAGAGGCTTATACAATATGTGCACATATCCATTCAAAATGGTAAATATTGTAAATAAAAACTTCACCATGCATGTTAACCTCTGTCTAATAAGTAAAATTAGCACTTGACGTCAATTGTGTGCTAACAGTGAAATGAATGGATGTGTAGGTCAATCAACAACGGGTTTCATAATATGTTATAAGATCTCTTAAATTGTTTTTTATTAATTCTCCATTTCTTGTCCTTCAGATATTTCTGTGAATGTTGTTTTAGTCATTCAACAAACGGTTTCATAACATTCGATAATGTATCATACATTTTAACTTCAGGCTCTAGATTTTGTCAAATAATCAAGGGTCGCCTCTAGCTTGCTTGTAGTGATTTAAATGCACACAAAAATAATACATATCTCCTTGTATCGTAATGGAACGACCTTATAATAAGCAAAATGCCTTTTTCACCAATCCAAATTTCGTACAAAATAAAAATATGTTTATCAAACCATCTCATACATAATTCAATAATACAGCTTAACTATTCATTAAGGTCTTTCTGAGAAACTACACAAGTCTCACTGTCAACTAAGAGAGAAGATGTTGCACAATTATACTTCATGGTAATTAACAGTTCGTCACCTAGTCTAGCCGACAAACAAGGATGTCTCTCTGATCTCAACATGACAATAAACTTGTTAGGCATGTGTGAGGGGCAGGGGAGTCAGTAAAAGTAGTGACACTTAACAGACGTGTTTGACAACAAAGATTAACGAGATGAAAATCAGAAGTTAATTAATTTATAGAGCATATTTTCCCCCCAAAAGTGTGCCAATAGTTTCATAAAAAATTTATAATATATAGTCTTTATGTCATAGTTTCTTCAGAAACTATTGTTAAAGATATGCTTACAATCATAAAATTATTCTTGAATATTGAAAAGGTTGGTTATTTCAATGAATGTGTTTATAAAACTAGAAAAATTCATGCATTTGGTCATCTATATGACTATGTCATATGAACGCTATTTGAAAAAAAAAAATTGCCTGTTAAATTAATACTGAATTTTACAATTAACCATTTTTAACTGAAGACAAGTTTTGATTACCAAACAATATTGCTTCAGCAAATCAGCAAACTAGGTGAAATAATGAAGAGAGTCTTGATAATTATGGCCACAAGAACAAGCTGATGTTGGAGAGAGAAAAAAACATTCATCTATGTTAGAAATTAAATTAGAATCTCTGTGATCTCTACTTGGCAGGCATTGATCTAACCAATCAACATATGTACTTTGTACAAAACATAACTTTGATTAAGACATTATATAAGTCAATCACTTACCTCAGATTGAAGATGGTTTGGTGCATTAGGGCTAGTTCCCTACAAACTTACTATCCAACAAATTCATAAACACATTACACTCTTGCTATTGGAGCTGCAAAATGCACACGTCCCTTTTTTAGAAGACATATGGTAATAGACTTCCCTATCTCTTTTCTGCAATGTTCTTCTGTAAATTGTTGACGAAGGGTCATTAACAAGCATTAAGTTATCAGTAACCCTATTTTAAACAACATCAAGATTGACTTATTTAACTAGATCCAAGCTCACTGCTACTCCGGGATTCTTCCAAAAGCTTTATTATCAAAACAGAAATTACAGATTACACTGCATACCCACTTTACATTAAATAACTTGTTGAAGAAGGGTCCTTAACAAGCATTTAGTTAAGAATAATCCTATATAAAACATCAAGATTGACTTATCCATCTAGTTCAAAGCTCACTGCTTCTCCAGGATCCAGGATTTATAAAAGCTTAACATATGCAAATAAATCACATTCAAGTAACTCAAACTTATTTTCTTATAATAATGGCTGATAAAGAGCATATGACAAAAGTTAATTATATAAACTGTTTGTATATGAAAATAACGTGATGCCTTTTACTTTAAGAGGCTTTATTCTAAGTTATATTGTTTATTTCATGAAAATTTGTACCTCATAAAATTTCTTTTACCTTTAAACATAGGTCTCTATGTTGATTAATATATTTTGACCTAGTACATCACGCAAAAAAACACCAGCATGTCGTTATTAAATAATGGTAAATTTCAGAATATCAATTAATATTTTTAATTTCAGAGGTAATCATATGAGGTGTGTTTTCCTGGTCTATTTTTTATCTCAGCCCCTTATATGTATTTATTTTTGTAATTTTCATTTCATTTATTTATAAACATGTATGTTTATCGTTGTCGTACCTCTATCAAATATGATTTTGAGAGGTCATTCCCTTTCTTCTATGTCATCATGCATTCACTATTATGTTTTCCAGTGAGTGACTTTTTCTTTCTTAGCTCCGCATGGGCAGATTTAAGCCTTTATTATTGTTATGTTGTTTAGATTTAAGAAAAATCAACAACTGTTACTAAAACAATGAGTCCTGGTTAGCTTCAGCTTCTAGTCAGATAATACCATATTTAGCATCTCAGACCAATATCACCTGTCAGACTATGACCAGTTGTCAGCTTCAGGTATTGAGCAGGTGTCAACCGTGCTGTACAAACACATGCAGGTGGGTTGTAGACAAGTGACCATGTATTTGACCATCTGTTTAGTCAGGAGGGTGTCTCAAGTGTCTTGAAAATGTTGTGTATGCTATCTACCTCCTGGTGATTCCTCTGGCAATGTTGACCCAGTCGAATTCTTCTCGATATTGCGTAACCATGTGTATACATATCAGAATTATGGCTCTCTGTGTATCTCCAGCGACTTTAATGCAAGAAGTGACGAATCTGATTTCATTGAAGGAGTAGACATGGTCCCACCACGTCGTATCTTGGATACAACTACAAACGCGTATGGTCAACACATGATTGACTTCTTCATAGATTGCAATTTCTGTATGCTTAATGGTCATGTGAGCGCAAATGATTTCACATACGTTTCAACTCGAGGGAAATCGGTGATTGACTAGGTATTTGTACCCCATGACAAATTGAATGTATTCAGTGACTTTTCAGTGAATTGTATGTCTGATATTATAAATGAACATAATCTGTTTGTCCCAGAGAAAATCCCGGATAATTCTATTTTGGAGTGTACTATGAAAACTAACAAGAGTGACCCGTTTTCCAAACCACAATCAAGTCATGAATCCTTAACCAAACGCTATAATGTGAACAAAGTCCCCTCTGACTTTCTTCTAGGAGCTGACTACAAGGAGAACATAGCAACGTGTATCCAGAAAATTGAACACGAGCTTAATAGTTCCCAAAACGTGAACAACGCATTTGATGAGTTTGTGTCTTTTATGACTACAACATTAGATCGTACATGTCCAGGTCATAACCCAAGTCGACATTTTACAAGCAACAGTAATGGCAAATCCCGTTACAAACCATACTGGAACCAAGATCTTCAGCACCAGTGGGATTCGGTACAACACGAGTGGAGACGTGCGTCGGGAACGTTCAACAGGAAATTACACGAAATATAAGCAGTTCGATAAATTAAACAGGAAGGCAAAAAGAGGATACCAGCTTTAAGAACAACAAGTATTGCTTGATATGATGAATTCCACTGATTTTAGAGACTTCTGGAAATCACTTGGTAACATCGGAATAGCGATAGAGAGAAAACAGATCCCTTTGGAAGTGTATGACGACAATGGTGAAATAATCTCAGATTACAATGATGTGCTAGATAGATGGAGATCAGACTATGTACAGTTACATAACGCAACTTCAGACCCGGCATGGTTTGATAGTCACCGTCTTCAGTTTGTAAAATATGCCAATGCCAATTCCGGGAATACTCATAATGGCGATGCACAAGGTGAATTGAATGATGATATCACTTTAGATGAGGTTCTCACAGCTGTAATACCTGCTAAGCTACGGAAAGCAGTCGGCGTCGATTATATTCCGGCAGAGGCCCTGAAGAATGACTCCTGTGTAACCAGATGATGATGTATTGCTTCCGGAATGGATGCTTACCTACAGCGTGGCGGGAAGGAATCATCAACCCCATAGTGAAACCTAATTCAACTGACATTCGTTAATCATTGACCTACAGAGGTATCACACTAATATCGGTACCCTGTAAAATATACTGTGATGTGTTGAACAACAGACTGACAACATATATTAAAGAATCATAGCTGCTTGTCGGGGAGCAAAACGGATTTCGCAAGGACAGAAGCTGTTTAGATCATCTGTACAGCTTCTATAATATTGTGAAGAATAGGAAAACAGCTGGTCTCTCTACGTATTCATGTTCTATAGATATGAAAAAGGCATTCGATAATGTCAATAGGGAATGCCTTTGGTATAAGCTGAGATTATCCGGAGTACAGGGCAAAATGATGAGTGCTATTCAATCACTATATGAAGATATCAACTGTGCTGTTAGAGTGAATGGTTGCTTAACATCGTGATTTAAGGTACCCAAGGGCATTAAACAAGGATGTTTATTGTCTCCAACACTATTCACTTTTTACATTGATGACCTTGCTCAGGACATAAAAATGCTAAACTGTGGGGTAGATATTAATGAATACAGTGTAAGTATTTTGCTTTACGCGGATGGCATCGTATTACTCGCCCCTTCGGAAGACGATCTGCAAACAATGCTTAATACTGTTTATAGCTGGTGTAAAAAGTGGCATCTTGAACTTAACCAAGAAAAATCGAACATTGTGCATTTTAGACCAGTATCAATGAACCAATCAGATTATGATTTTAAATGTGGTGATGTTGTTGATGGACCTCCAGCCTTATCAAACAGCGAATTGAGGTTTACTGCCTCTGGCTCAGAGTATCAGAATCGACTACCAAGTATTATACATAAATGGTCTCTACGATGTAATTGCTCATGGGAGCACAGAGTTCAGAAGCTCTCCATGAATATCGATATTGATGGGATATTGCAAAACACAAACGATGTGAAATTGACTACGTCATATCTGAAGAAGAAACTGTTTATTTAAGATGAAACGAACTGGTTTAAGAGCCTGTGGGATGATCGAAAAAACCCTGTAAATGGAAATAAACGTAGATGTTATCGACTCTTCAAGAAGGATCTTTGTCCAGAACCCTACGTTAAACAGCTAATGCCAAGACACCACCGCAAGTCTCTAGCCAAATTACGTTCAGGTAGTCTACCCTTAATGATAGAAACCGGAAGACATTCTTGAGGATCGGAAGTGCCCCTTCTGTCCGTCACAGATAGAAGGCGAAGTTCATTTTATGATAATCTGTCAACTCTACACAGATCTACGCTACGATTATATGAAGCAAGCCTCTCTTATTGATCCATCTTTAAACTTCAAAACCTCAATCGACAGAGACTGTTTTTTAATGCAAAATAATGAGTGCCAAACTAAATTATAAACCTCAATTTTTGTGCTAACGTAGACTTAATTTTATTTAGAAAATGTTTCATTTTAACCATTGCTTCTTACCACCCACTGTAAATATGTAACTTGTTTAATATATGAGTTTTGTTGATCTATAGTGTCTCATAGGTCGATTACGGCCAGGTAGTTTTACTAAATGTATTTTATGTGTATATTGTCGTTTAATTGTAAACTACGTGACACTTGAATAAACCATTTCTCTCTCTCTCTGTCTCAAGTGTCTTGAAACAACAGGACACACTGCATTACCATATCCTGTTATTAAATAAGAAATTATCAAACTAATTTAGCTGTGCACCGGCTCTATTTTCTCACAAGGTCGCCATTATTGAAAAAACTCTGAAAGCTGGATGTCGAAACTTTGTCGTTTATCTGTTTTATCACTGATCAGTGATGGGTATATGTTGTGTTCTCAAGCTAAAAAGGACTTGGATATTTATGTTCTTGTGGATACGTTCACTAAAAAGGTACGTTTCACATGTTTAACCGATCAACTAACACATGCTTATTGATTAATGAAATGTGAGGTAACTTTTCACTTTAACTTAACTAAAAGTAAGTGCTTTGCAAATTCGCTACTTTCAGGGTAATGCGCTTTGAACATGTATTAGTACGTGGAAAAGCGTCATAAAACTATTTATATAATTACTATTATCAAATTACGTTAGATAACTATATACTAAATCCCTAAAATGACCTTTATAGACATGTGAACTATGTTATCCAATCAAATATTAGTCTATATGATACTCTTTCTTTTTATATGCCACTCAACCACTCGATTTAATACATGTTGAATTACTAGCTTAATTCATAACGACTTCTTTCGAAACAGCTTTTCATTCCCTTTTTCACCTAGTTATGAATCTTAAAATAATTATTGGGAATTATCTTTCCCTGCCCAGGTGATACACAGTTTCATGATCTTGAAATTTCATGAAATCAAATTCATATTTCAAATATGAAATAAAAAAACTTGCTGCTGAAAACTTAAAGTGCGATTTTATGCGTGCTTCATTGACTTATTCGATTTTGAAAGATAGGCAACGAAAGGCGACCTTTCCATACTGTTGAAAGGACGCCTTTCAGTTTTTGGCAAGAACACCTTGCCAAATGTGGAAAGTTGTGGAATGAACGCGCGTTACTGCAGTGATTTGTTTATCAAATGAAACCCAAGTCTGTGTTGAGAAATGACTCTGATCACAAATATCTGACTGAATAGCCCAGTTCTGTGGAACAGAAATGCCTTCATAAGGTTTTAAATGGTCGACATGTACCACAATAGCTTTTTCTGAATCCTGTACCTCCAATTTAATAATTTCTCAATCACCAAGTATGGCCCATCCCAACCCAGTCCTAATTTCTGATTGGCCTTAGGGGGATACCACCGCCATACGAAACTACCTTATTCATATGACCTAGATTTCAAATGTTTGTCATAATTGCTCTTTTGAGTGTTTGTGGCTACTTCAAACTGACTATGAGCAAAATCAAAAATCCTCTGGAAAGTGTCTTTTAGCCATTCAAGATACTCTACAGGACAGTCAATTCAATTCTTTATTAACCTTAAGTTGTATCGGTGGTTACATGAAGATATTAAATAACATGGTACAGGTGGACAGTCACTTGCTACTGCTAAAGGCGAATCACCAGCCATTAGGTCAATGGGAACGCTAACCTCCCTACCCAACATTATTAGATTAGGGGAGCAGTGTGTTCTCTTATGTCCCGTAGCTTTGTATGCCATAGGTAAGTATGGGAGATGGTCATCCCAGTCTAAAGGTTCCTGATGTACATACATTGACAACATTTGACGAAGTGTCAGGTTAAACCTTTCCACAAGACCGTCTGACTGGGGATGATAGGGGGTGATCCTACTCTTTTCAAATCCTAGAAGCCTACAAACTTCACTGAAAAGGTTCGATTCGAACTCACGACCCTGATCCGTATGGAGTTGGTTCAGACAACCAAACCTGCATATGAACTCATTTACCAACTTGTCTGCAACGGTATGAGCGGTATGATCAGGTATTGGGTATGCCTCTTTCCATTAAGTGAAATAATCTCCTAGAACCGTTACATACTCGTTCCTAAGACTATCAGAGCTCCCTACAGCTGATGCAACGGAGTTGTGTTCTGGTGTTTCCAAAACTGTCCCTACAAAAGGATCCAAAGATTCAACTCCCTGCACGTCTTACTGACAACTACCAAAACATTCCAGCTGTGAAGCGGACTGTTGACAGTCACTGCCTTTACTGTTAACAAATCAGGACATTCCTCAAAATGACATTTTCTAAATGGCTTCCGAGACAATGCATCAGCATTCAGATGTTTAGGACCTGCACGGTATTCAATGTAAAAAAATAGATTCAATTACACTCAGTCATCGAACCAGCACACCCTCAGGATCCTTAATATTCTTCAACCATATCGCGTAGCAAAGATTTCTGCCAAACAGAAAATGCCATAAGGCCCTAAGTAAAATCACTACAGCTAGCAGCTCACGTTTTGTGGTACAATAATTCTGTTGAGCAGGACCTAGTGTTTTACTAGCATATGCAATGACTTTTTCCTAAAGACAAAACTGCCCCTACTCCGAAAGCACTAGCATCCGTATCTAGATTGAACATAACATCATCCTCTGGGAAAGACAAAATATGTGCGTTAAGCAAGCTCTGCTTAAACAACCTTTACCTCGACTTTATCACTTCTCGATTTTCGTTCAATGATTTTTCAACAAAATAAGAACTGGGTTTGATTTTTTTTAATTTGTCCAATAAACACCTTTAATTAGCCTTTCATTAAGACAGCGTAATTATCAGCTGTAAAAAAAACAACCTTGGCTAGGGGCCATAAAATTCGCTCGGGTGTGACGTAATAAACAGACTGTACAGAGTGGCGCATCATTATTTCAACTGAAATACCGCCTTAAATAATTGTTTAATTATCACTGATGTGGATACCTTTTATACACCAAACGCTTAATAGTGTTACATCGTCAAATGATTTATCTAACTAAGTGGAAAACATTCGCTGAAAATCGTTAATTATTGGGGTTTTTTCTGTGATATCGGTACGATAGATATATAGATCATGAGGCAATGATTCTGTTTATGACTTCAGAAAAAGGGCGTGTGACCAGTCATGCATTCACTGGTTTGTGGCCAGATAGATCTGAGCGGCCCATCAAAAGTGGTATTCAAAAACGGCTTTCATTACCAAACTGAACATATTTGAGTAGCGACCTTCGACGCACTATACAATATTGTAATCAGACATTCATATATTTCAAAGATAATAGTAAAATGCCTCAGACCAGACGAATGTAACCTTCTTTCTCGTCAACCTAATCAACGGGGCTGCTATCTGAGATCTGATAACAGAAATCTGAGATGAAGTGCCTATAATAACCAACTAACCCCAGAAAGCTATGTACTTCATGCCGGTTTACCGGTCTTGACAATGTTTGAACTTATTCAACCTTGTCAGGATTGCACTGAATACCCACGGAGGAAACTATATGTCCTAGAAATGTGACCTTAGTCTTGAAAAATGAGCACTTGGAAGGTTTTAACTTCAAATTTGCTACTCTGAACTGATGAAATAGCAGACAAAGATTTTCCAAAGCTGTCTTAAAACTAGAACCAAAGACAATAACGTCATCGAGATAAAACAGGAATATTTTTCCATATCAGTTTCCCTGACACCTGATCCATCAGTCTCTCAAACGTTGCTGGCGCATTGGTGAGCCCAAACGGCATGACATTAAAATGTTGCAAGCTTGTTATTTCCTTATCTCTAGAGTTCATCTTTACCTGCCAGTAGCCACTAGCTAAATATAAAGTACAAAACCACTGTGCACCACCAAGTGTCTCAAGTGTCTCATCTATCTTGGGTAAAGGGTACGCATCTTGCTTACTAACAGAGTTCAGCTTGCGAAAATCTATAAAAAACCTACAGGAACCATCTTTCTTGGTAACTAAACGAAAAGGGGCTGACCAGGGGCTATCACTTGGTTCAATGATACTTTGGGCTAACATTTGGTCTACTTCCTGCTCTACTATCTGTTTCCTAGCCAAAGGGACCTGACGAGCTGGCAACTTGATGGGGTTTGCCCCACCTGTATCTATCTTATGAGTTGTGACATCAGTCTGCCCTAAGAGCTTATCTTTCTGAACAAAAATGTCCTGATACTCTACAACCAGTTTCTCCACACTCTGTTTTTGTTCAATAGACAACTCATCAGAACATCCATCAACCAAAGCCCTAAGATGTGCTGGCAACTCCTGAGATTTTACACTATCCTCCCTATCTTGCTCAAGCTAGATGATCTGTTCTGGTGAACTAAGAGTACCGACTATCGGGGAATCCTACAATGTCACACCTTTATTTCTCATATTCACAAGTTACACTACTATCTTGTTCTGGGTAGCCTGAACTTATCTCTTTGCCACAAAAAGACCTTTCTTTCGCCAGTAAGGGTTTGGTTCGACCAAGGCTGAACTTGACAAGAGAAGACTATCCAACTTGCACTCTATCAGAATTTTCAGGGATAACAACCTTCTCAGTCACTCAGAACAATTAAATATGGACAACTTGTACACAGAAAATTTTCCCTTTGAATTGATAAGAACTTTGCCATCACATCGATCACACCAAAATAAATTTTAAGAAGCCCATGCCAATAATGCTACACATAGAAGTCAATTCAGCAACCACTAATATTTGCTCAAACTCAGAGCGATCAATTCTCATATCAAAGGGGAAGCATCCATGAACTTGTATGGGGACACCGTTAGCAGTGAAGAACTCCCTATGAACCTCATGAAGAGACCTATCTGTCAACACAACCCTGGCAGCATCTAAATGAGAAAGAATGGAAACAGGATTGACCAACATACCTACAGTAACCCTTCCCAATACGCACATCAACATAAAGTCATTTCCCATTAGGAACTGTACGAATGATAACCTTTTCCTATGTTTCCCTAGACCTCTTAGCATACTCAGTAGATGATTCAGACACTACACATGAAGTAGACACTACCACTGCCAAAGATTTTTTCTGTCTGTCTATCTGCAAGTTCTGGCCTACCAACCACAGAACTGGTCGCTGAAACTTCGGCCTCAGTTTCAGTCTCAACTAGCTAGGAAACTAGGTTGGAAACCGAGGATGGTCTCAGGCCTAAATGTTCTAACAGTTGACATTGATTTCTGTGATAGGAGGTTTTCTGACATATGTAACAACGTCTAGGAGTCTTGTTCTCTAACCTCAATCCACTCAATCTCTCATCTATGAGCTGGGCTACTGCCGCCAATGTAGGAAGAACCTCATTCTTAGTACACCTATTGTTATGTAGTGAGATTAAAAATAAGTTAGATTATGGGTTTTTAGGAAATATTTATATGTTTGAAATAAGTTTAAAATAGTGAGATATTATTTGAAAGTAGCAAATGTGTAGACAACAGTAATAATAGAGCAGGTGATCAAAAGGTGCGTGTTCTTTAGTTATCAATTATTAGAAACATGGATGAGAAATGAGTTTTGGCCAAGTATTCTGACATATGTGACATTTGATCAATTGGAATTTATGACCAAGCCTAACATGTAATCATTTCTAATGTCAAATACGGCTTGGTAAGGAGAATAAATGAGGGATAAAAAGCATTATCGTGACGTTATGAATAACTGAGCATTTGCTAAAGTGTACTAACCAATTAGAGAGAGTAGGTAGTAACGTCTCAAAGGGTAAGGTTCGAAGGTGTCGAGGGCGAAAGTCACAGAACACTTTTGATTGACTTATGTCATAGGATGAAATAAAGAATATGATTGGTCAGGAGTAAAACACACCCAGAAGATGATTAATGAGATCAAAGGGGATGCACGAGCAGTTAGAAGTTAGTCAGTTTGTGAACTAAGCAGTGAAGTATGCAGGCAATTAGGAAGAGGAGAGCTTGATCAGAAAATGTAGCATGTTGGACAGTCGGGTAAAGTATGTCGGGAGTAGAGTAAGTATGAGGTAGGTAGGATAACGAGAATAGGTTATGATTATGAATTGTATGTAATGTCTTAAATGTTTTTATAATAAAATGATGAAAAACCCTTTCTATTCTGTCCCCTATCTTTCCACTTTTTCTCTATCCTCTTTATTTTATCTCTGTCTACTCATTTCTTTTTATTTATATTAGGTAATAAGTTTACACACGATGTACATTTAATTACTAATAAGAACATTACACGACTCTTAACCACGTAGAGTCGAAGTCAATGTAAAATCGCGGTAATTTCTGTGTAATAAAAATAAAATGAAATAAAATAAAAAAGTATTTATGGAATTACATACGAACTGAGTCTGGGGATTATCCTTATGGTGCATGTTGTACTATACGAACAATATATTGGAACCAAAGATAATTTTTGTTATATGTGAGCAATGTATTTAGTTCTTTTCTGAATTTATTAGTTTATTTCGAAATGCAAACACAGTCTTATGTTGTACAACTATATTCATATAGTATCCAGCTATGAAGTTGTATTCATGAGTGTCTTATAATGATGTCAAAATAGTGATATGATATTGATGGATGGAGTTTATGGAGAGTAATATGAAAAAGAGGACGACTATTACAGAAGTATCTGTGATGGACAAGAGGTTCTATCTTCTCAGGTGTAATCTGCAGTAGAATACATACAGACATACGGAAATATGATATTATCACATAATGTAAGAAATGTGTTGCCGTCTGTTGTTATTATACACGATAAATCTTCGACGATGCATGATTTTTTCAGGAATGTTTCTAGAATAGAGGATGATGTTTCATGAAGTTATGCGGATTGACTTTATGTTATTGTCAAAGAGGTCATTAGTTTCAGGTTTAAAGCGCATTTATATCAGTTGTCATGTATATCATGTTGTTTGGATTCTGACATCCATTTTAAGTGTATAAGAGATTTCTACCTGAGAACAGAGTACTACTATGTTCTGTTGTCAGCTTCGTCCAGAAGACTTTTCACATACCCTTGATGAATGGGTCACGTGATGTCGGCGGGTCTTGAGGGCAGCTTGGTGTGTTATGCACACAGAGAACAATTACGTATATCTGATTTTGTCTATGATCTACAATAGACTTCTACAGAGACTCAGATAACCTTTATCTATGTGGCCAGATGTGCAGAACTTTGTGAACTTTAGTCATGGAAGATGACTAGGTAGTGTTGGTGGACAGTACCAAAGATTACGCACTCATCTTCTGAGGAGGACAGCAGCCAAACACTATGAACTTTAACGTAACTTATATTCAGTCCAGTGGATTAACAGCTATGTGATGAACTCTAAACTGTTGTGATTATAGATGGACTTCGTACTATATGGTCTTACATGTTTTCTTTTTCAGGTGTTAGAGTGTTTCTGTGTTTGCATTGCCAATCAATATTGGGTCGCTGTATTATTATTCCAAATTCATACTTCATGCCTTACTTAGGCTATTCTAATAATGTCTTAATGTAGAATATTGCTCTATCTTAGTGTACCCAGTATTGACCTGGTTCTTTTACATATCTAATTCTTCGTTGAGTCGAGGGCGACTCATATTTGTGAGGGGGAGGTGTTATGTAGTGAGATTAAAAATAAGTTAGATTATGGGTTTTTAGGAAATATTTACATGTTTGAAATAAGGATAAAATAGTGAGATATTATTTGAAAGTAGCAAATGTGTAGACAACAGTAATAATAGAGCAGATGATCAAAAGGTGCGTGTTCTTTAGTTATCAATTATTAGAAACATGGATGAGAAATGAGTTTAGGCCAAGTATTCTGACATATGTGACATTTGGTCAATTGGAATTTATGACCAAACCTAACATGTAATCATTTCTTATGTCAAATACGGCTTGGTAAGAAGAATAAATGAGGGATAAAAAGCATTATCGTGACGTTATGAATAACTGAGCATTTGCTAAAGTGTACTAACCAATTAGAGAGAGTAGGTACTGACGTCCCAAAGGAAAAGGTTCGAAGGTGTCGAGGTCGAAGGTAAGAGAGCACTTTTGATTGACTTATGTCATAGGATGAAATAAAGAATATGATTGGTCAGGGGTAAAACACACCCAGAAGATGATTAATGAGATCAAGTGTTAAAAAGGGGATGCACGAGCAGTTAGAAGTTAGTCAGTTAGTGCTAAGCAGTGAAGTAAGCAGGCAATTAGGAAGAGGAGAGCTTGACCAGAAAATGTAGCAAGTTGGACAGTCGGGTAAAGTATGTCGGGAGTAGAGTTAGTATGAGGTAGGTAGGATAACGAGAATAGGTTATGATTATGAATTGTATGTAATGTCTTAAATGTTTTTATAATAAAATGATGAAAAACCTTCCTTTGTATTTATTTAGAAGTGTACCTCTCGCAGGCTCATAAGCGAGTCCCCAACATCAAGCCAATAAATGAGACATAGTGAGAGGAAATAACATATATTTGTGACATTATCATCTCTACCTAGCTCTTGTGTGAAATTGACAACTGCAACTCTATCAATAGTATCTGGCTTTCTACCCTGACTACCATCAGCTGCCTCAAATTCAATACCGATAGCAACTGCTTGATCCAGAGTTCTAGGGTGTGAAAATGCAGTATGCTTTTTCATGTTGAAATTTGACAGCCAAGTTAAGAATTGACCAATCAAGTGAACTTCCATTGACGTGTAAGGAATATGGATATGCCAGATGTGATAATCTCCTCAACTGACAACCGCAATATCTGACTGATTCATCCCTACCCTGCTTCCTATTTCTGAATTCACTTCTGTATGCTAAACACCTCTCCCTAGGACTAAACATTTGTGTCATAACGTTCTTGATGGCAAAATAGTTGCTAAGCTTACACATGGTCAAACTACTGAGTAACCTCTGAGCATCACCCCTGAGACACATGGTCAACTGCTGAGCCTTCTCATTATCAGATCATCCATTCCATTTAGCAACTTGTTCAAAGTGTACCAAATAATCTTGCCAGTCACACGCTCTTCCATCAAAGTAATCCATCAAAGTAATCGGATCTAACCTCCCTTCGAGAGACTCTAGACGACGCACCAACACGTAGAGATTTGGTTTAAACATAGTTTTATTCAGAAAGCAAATCTGGTTTGGTAAACAAGCAAAGCTTTGCTTATATTAATACTGCACCAGTACAAAAATGATAAATATAGTACACAAGAACTAGACAAGAAACATAAACAGAGCACCGTAATTTTCAGTTATTTTCACTAGGTAGTGTTTCGTTTACAATTAACATTGTTTTGTCAAATCGCTTACTCTTACATATAAATAGGTGTAAGGATTCTATTATATTTGAATTTCCATTGTTGTTCATAGGTGGTGTTCCATATAACACAGTTTGGAGGCTGTGGCCATTTATATAGAAGTAGGCATCATTTCTTAAATCCGTATAGAGCTTGCATATAAATAGATAATGGGTAACATTTTCATTAGGATATCCACAAGTGCATTCGGCATTACTTGAAATATATCTATTGACCTTATCAGCGTTAAGATCACTGCATCCGAGCTTGAGACGACTGTGTACAATTTGACAAAATCGACTGCCGAAATTAAGATCGAGGTAATTGTTTTATTCAGACTTTGTTAAAAGAGATTTGAAATCGCCAAATGTTTCAGCATTGGTTACTTCGTCGGGTAACGAATTCCACAATTTAATCGTATCTGGAAGGAAAGATTTTTCATATAGTTTAGTCCTACAGTATATAATTTGTAATTTAGAACTGTTCCTTAGAAGATATTGACTATTGTCAGAGACAGGTTTAGGCACGAGGTCGCATAAGTAATCCGGGGAGAGATTGTTATACATTTTATAGAAATAAGTCAATTTGATACAATGCCTTCTTTCAGATAACAGTTTAAACATAATTTCTCGGTATAATTGTTCATGGCTAGTACCACGAACTGCGCCGCTAATGGTGCGAAGTGCATCTAAATGTAACTGCTCGAGAAGATAAGATTGTTCTTGCGTACAGTTATCCCAGATATGACAACAGTAATATAAAATCAGCATCACAAATGATTTGTACATAATTTCGAGCTTTTTTCTGGAGAGGCGATACTTAAAACTTCGGAGGCAGTTTATCAATGGGCTTACATTATTGACAATATCTTCATTATGACTTTTCCATGAACAATTACTCTGAAGAGTAACACCAAGGTGTTTATGGTTTTGAACCTCTTGTATCGGGGTTTGATCCATATACAAAGTCGGAATTATGTCACTTTTGAGTTTATGAGAGAAATTTACAGTTTATGTTTTGCTATGGTTAAAGTTGACTTGCCATTTTTCAGCCCAGCTCGAAATCCGGTTCAGATCCTCATTAAGACAAGACGCGGCAATATCGCAATCATCTGGTCCCAACACGGAGCCTTGTGGCACGCCAGCAAGTACAGTTTTACGATCAGAGCAAAGACCATCTACGACAACCTTTTGTAATCTATTTTCTAAATAACTTTCAAACCAGCTCAAAAGAGATCCATTGATGGCATAATTTTTAAGTTTTGATATTATGCCTCGGTGCCAAACTATCAAACGCTTTACTGATATCGCAAAAAGCAGCCCTTACCTCCCTACCTTCGTCTAGACCTTTAGCAATGAAATCGTATAAAAACGTCAACTGGTTCGCTGTAGAATCGCCTGGCATGAATCCCGATTGCAAGTTTGTAAGGGTATTATTATCTCTGAGGAAATTGAATACATATTTTAAGACGCATTTTTCAAATATTTTAGACAAAAAAACTCGTTTTTGTTCAAGATTTCGTTCTTTGTACTCTTCACCAATTTCGATATTTATCAGCTTTCTCTTAATCTGTTGTGGCGATATTCAACCAAACCCAGGACCAAAACAATATACAAATTTGAAATTGATTCATCTTAATGTCCGTAGTCTTAAAGATAAAATTGACATAATTTATGCCGAATATGCAGATTATGATATTATTTGCCTTACAGAGACCTGGTTAAATGATACCATTCATTCAGACACTCTACTAATTCCAGGTTTTCAAAAACTATTGGAATGGCCATTGATTTGAATATGTTCACGGTCATTCTTGGCGATTTTAACATAGATGTCGTAAGCGAAAATAACATTAAGATAGAAACATTGAAACGCGTGTATGGCACAAATCAGATTATAAATGAACCGACAAGAATAACGGATAACTCAAGCACTTTGATACATTTGATTTTTGTTACACATGAAAATAGCGTGCTAAGTTCAGGCGTCCTTGACCACATATGTAGCGATCATTGTCCGATCTTCATAACAATAAGAGATAATCTAAATAATAGTAATGCAACAATAAAATGAACCAAGTACGATTATAAGTCAATGGATATCGAACATGCGCGTATACTCATTTCTGAAATTGATGAAAGTGAAATATTCTCTACTGACGACATCAACAATGCAACTGAAATTTTAACAACAAAATTAAATCGGATCTTAGATATCACAACACCAAATAGGCTTGTCAATGTAAGATCAAAAGATCCTTTGTGGATGAATAGTGAAATTCGTTCTGCAATGCGAAATCCACGCGGCAAAAGAGACCTAGGACACAAAATCCAGACTGGTAAACGGGTTTCCCGTCATGTTCTGGTTAATGTCCCCTAAGGGATAACTTGGTAACTCAAAACGAACTGACCTACTATCTAGTCTATCACCAGTAAACACTGAACTACAATCCACTGGATTCGAAGTCGGACATGGTGTTTGGATTGAACCAGTCGCTGCTGCCTGTTGTGACCAACCTACTCCAGAGTCTACACCTAACCTAATCATCTCCCGTACTTCCTGAAAGAACATTAGGTGTTGATGTAGCAAACGGCCTCGATCCTGACACAGAAGGAATAACATGCGTCTGGTTCAACTCATTTGGATTTCCAGATTGCGTCTGTCCAGCAGCTGGCAAACCAGCTCGAGATAGAGAGAACAAATCAGAAGGATCCATCTTTGAGAAACTACTCACTCAAATAACTTTCGAAACTACACTGGCTGAGAAAAATTGTACACCAACTTAATCAGTACTTCTCATTATTCACTAAATGCTAATCTAAATTATTTTGACAATTATGGTCTATATGACTTACTATACATTCTATATGACTTACTATTTATCTATAGGACACTAATTACACTGAAACTTATTACACAAATTACCAATCACTTATCTGAAAATTATTTACTAATCAATTAATCAATTTTGTTAACCAAAATTTAATTTACTCCTCATCCGTGTCACGGCACCAAATCTGTAATAGGCGCGTTTCAGACCCCCAGTGAGAGCTGAGAATTGAACACTAAATTATAGCAACATGATGTGAAAATCAACCTTTATTGGACTTGGCGTTGTAAAATTTTATTTTAATGTGATTATTTCGAGGCTGTCTTGTTGCTGATCAAATCTCAGAACCAGTTCATGAATGAGGAATAAAGTTCAAATGAGAAACAACAAGATAAACAACAACAAGATTTTAGTACCAAAAAGATGGCAAACGAAAACTCATCAAGCATCAGTTCTTTCACTCACATTCCTAAATGAGCCCTATAGGAACATGAATATCATCTCAACTTTCTCTTAAAAGCCACCCGCACCATCCTGAAAGAATGTTTAATTACCCCGAAACAAACAGCCCAACTCCTATTGCTTTCCTACGCTTATTACCCCTTTGATTTTCCCCCTGCCCGACCTAACACTACATCCCCCTATATAACGCCTAGCATCCTACTGTATAACGGGGTTGGGAGACCCTGAAAAAGGCCCCGGTGAGAAGAAACCCCGTTATTAGGGCAAAGTGAAACAATGGGCTACAAATCTAACCGATAAACAATAATCTTATAATCTATCTAATATCTAACTTATAACCTTGATGTACAAATACGAGCAATCGCTCACCATTTGTATGAGTGAATATGTTCGATAATCATCAAGGTGGTGAACACATTTCATGGACAGACAGACAGACAGATGATTTATTTAAGTCTCACCTCATGCATATATACATGATAAAATACAAAAAGTACATTTATGAGCCACCCTTTGAGGGTTATGTGAGACTATATTTACACAGTAAAAACGTATAAGAACATGAACATTATAAAACATATAAAACAAAAAAAGGGATGAGAAAATTAAAGAAGTATTTAAAATATCCATAAACGTAATCACTGGTATAAAATGTTTCTTCTATGTTCAGGTAAAAGCTTGCAGACTTTGGCACTAATAAAATACATAACAGGGTTAGACAAGATAAAACAAATTTTCCTTTCATCATTTAAAAAGTTAAAAGTATCACAGAATTGATAACATTTTGCTATCAGGGGTTTTCTTATATTGTCATAGAGCAGACAGTGCAATAGAAAGTGGATTTCATCTTCGACGGCATTGCAGTTAAAACAGACACGTTTTTCAACTGGTAGTTGTTCATATCTCCCTGTTTCTATTCGGATAGGTGCTACTCCACATCTCACTTGTGCTATTGCGCTTCTGTATGTAGGGAGGTAATTTCTTAGAGACTGCTCAACTCCAAACGACGGCTTCATCTTCTGGTATAATCTTAGTTTGTTTCCGCCACATCCTCGACGACTGTGGGGCTGTTGCACTGCATTGTTCCATTCTTCTATAAAAACCGCTTGTGTTTTGGCTGTTATTTCACTTTCGATAAAATTGACATGAAATGTGTTGTTAATGGGGATAAAGTGATTAAGGTTAAGGCTTCAAAGTTTGTTGTGCACTAGGAGGCTCCAATTTTTAGTTTTCTTCTCAGCTAGATTATCGGCCCATCTAAAAATTCTTGAAGTTAGCCTTGTGGGATCCTTGCAGCTTATATAATCTATTTATATAATCTCATCACACTTCGCCACTGCTGACACACAGTTAGCTCCCAGCCCATATCCCCGTAGTTAGCGTTTGTTGGTGTACACTTTTTTACTCCCATGAAAAACCGCATGGCTCGGTGATGAACAGCATTGATAGCAGGTATGTGGTGAGTCTCCCAGATAGAAGCTCCATAATCTATTGTAGCCCATACCATAGCGTCATACAATTTGGTGTATATCGCATACTGTAGTCCGCCTAGGATTTTGCTCTTGGATATAAGAAGGCCTAGCACTCTAATGGCTAATCGCTACAGCTATCCCCATTCTGTTGTAATCCAGATGTCCAGTCAGTAGAAGGCCCAAATAGTTGTAGCAATTTGTCACTTCGAGACTAATGTCTCAACATTTGAAAGGTCTATCAGAAATGTATAACTTTAGATATTTTGGGGTTCACTGTCATTTTGTTTCCAAGGTACCAATTATGTAGACAAGAATAATTATATCGTCGGCGTAGGCGAAGGAGCTCACACAAGTGTCGTCAATATGAATTCCAATGTCAAGTCCTTTCAATGTGGTAATCAAGTCGTCAATATATAGTTTAAAAAGCAACGGTGATAGTAAACAACTTTGCCCGAGTCCATTTTTCACTTCAAACCAGGATGAGTAATGTCCATTTATTCGCACTCACTGACTTCACAGTTCTATATAGGGAAGTTATGGCATTGGCAATCCTTCCTTGAATTCCATTATTTTTCAGTTTTGACCACAGCATTGCTTTGTCGACACAGTCATAAGCTTTCTTAAAATCGATAAGAGTCACGTAGGTTGATTTCTTTGAACTTTTGCGATTTTCAACTATAGAAGTTAAGCTTGCAATGTGTTCTATTGTAGACCGTTTCCTTCGGAAATCGTTCTGCTCATCACAGAGTAGTTCCTTCACTTCAACATATTCAGTCAATCGATTGTTCAAAACTCCACAGTAGAGCTTATATGCTGAGCATGTTAGCGTGATTCCCCTGTAGGACAGCGGGTCTCGAGCATCGTCAGAGCCAGACTTAGGGATAGGACGAATTATACCCTTTGTCCAGTCACTTGGAATAATACCTCTCGTAAAAAGGAGATTAAAAAGCTTATAAAAGAACATGTTACAGTTTTCGTTTGAAGAACTTCCGCCGAAATGTTGTCGTACCCAGGTGCTTTCCCCTTTTTAGCCTGCATAAGGACGTGTCTGATTTCTTCCATCGATATGTCATCATTCAGAGTTGTATCATTCTCTTCTAGATCAGGAGTTGTGACGTCACATCGTCACATCCTTCCGCTTTACAGTTAAAAAGCGAGGAATAAGCATTAGCCCATTTATTTAGAACATCGTCCATTGCCAAAAAAGAAAAAACCCTCTGTCAATAATGATTACAGACCAGTAGCTCTCACCTCTGTTGCTATGAAAATGTCTAGAATGAATTGTGAAGAATTTCTTGTTAAAGGATGTGATTGACGTTTCAGACCCCCATCAATTTGTATAAAGAGCACGGCGTGGAGTAGATGATGCAACAATAACTCTGCTTAATAACATCTATGAACACTTGGAAAATTATAGTTCCTATGACCGAATAATGTTTGTTGACTTCTCCTCAGCTTTTAATACGATTCAGCCACATCTGTTACTTGATAAACGTTGTCATATGAATGTAAACTCAAATATCATTAGATGGATACATTCTTTCCTTGTTAACAGACAGCAATTTGTACAAGTCAATAATGTTAAATCTTAAACTATATGCATATATACTGGTGCTCCACAGGGTTGTGTTGTTTCGCCAATTTTGTTCATTTTGTACACAAATGATTGTTTCTCAAATGCTGATTCGTGTTTTACCATCACATTTACTGACGACATTGCAGTTGTAGGCCTAATTAGAGATCCAAGCTATCAAGATTTGTTGATTGGTATAAATTTAATTTTTTATATTTGAACGTTCAAAAAACGTTTAAGGAGAACAAAGTCAACATTACAATCTGTGTGTATTGATGGAAATGAAATAGAAAGAGTAAATGAATATAAGTACTTAGGTACTATCATTGATTTTAAACTCTCTCGGAATGAGAATACTGAGAAAATATATAAGAAAGGACAACAATGTTTACATTTCTTGTGGAAACTATAATACTTTAAAATTGATCAAACCATCATGACGTTGTTTTACAGAACCTTCATTCAAAGTGTCCCTACATTTAACTTTTTACGTTGGTTTGGGAACCTGTCTGTTCAAAATAGAAACGAATTGATAAAAATCATGAATACTGAATCTAAGATTATTGGGCTTCCTAATGAAACGATCGGCAGTTTTTATGAGCAGCAGTTATCGAAAAAAGGAAACCAAATTTTGGGTGATTCTTCCCATCTACTTTTCTTGGAATATTCGACATTACGTTCTGGATTTAGGCTGCGTATGCCGACTTTTCGAACAAACAGGTTCAGCCAATCATTCATTCCCTGCAGCATTAGAGAAATAAATTCTGTCTGATGTTGCATCACGTTTTTCATGTATATTAAGTAAATTATCTGTCTATCTTAACTGTTTTGACATGAATTGTTTTTGAATATTATGTTATTATTTGTCTTCATTCTGGAGAATTGTAATTATACAAAACAAATTTCCCTTTTGAGACAATAAAGATTATCTTATCTTATCTTATCTTATCTTATCTAATTAACAGTTCGTAACCTAGTCTAGCCGACAATCATGGATGTCTCTCTGATCTTAACATGACAATAAACTTGTTAGGCGTGTGTGAGGGAAGGGGGAGTTAGCAAAAGAAGTGACGCTAAACACGCTCTTGACAACAAAGATTAACGAAATCAAAATAAGAAGAGAATTAATTCATAGAGCATATATTTCCCCCGAAAGTGTGCCAATGGTCTATTAAAAAATTATTATGTCATACTTTCTTCAGAAATTGCTGTTAGAGATATGTTTACAATCATTAAAGTACTCTTAAAATATTGAAAAGGTTGGTTATTTCAATGATCGAATGTGTTTATTCAACTAGAAAAATTAATGCATTGGGTATCTTTGCCCTATACGTTTTACAGGCAACGTGACTGCACTTCTAAAGTTGGCCATATCAAAGGTCAAAATATACAATACCTGAGCAGTGTATTAAAGGAAATGGGGCCATAGATAACAATCAAACAAGTCTTATTTGAAAGAAAATGTTGGAATCTTAAAAAACATGTTAAAATCGATGAGTAGAAAATTCACGATTCTGCAGATAATGTAACATATGATGTGTAAATAAGAATCAAGAATATAACTTATTATTAATATTCAATTGCATAAATATACTTATTGCAATTAAAACTATAAGCAAGATAAAGGGTAAAAAAATCTAAAGTGTATCCTTAGAAAAAAAAATTGAAAATTAAAAGGGTGTGTTATGGAGGTAAATAAATCAGGTGCATTTATTAGTTTTGCTCTGAAACCACACCTATTACCTCTGCCATAAATCATACAAATCATACAACAGCACCACTTCAGTACTTGGGTAAGATGTGTTGAGATAAAAAAAAATGTTATACAACATTCTGATCTAGCAAGTATTATTCCAGTTTAAAGTACAAACTCTAAAACAGTTGTCTCAAAGACTATTAAAAGCACCGAATGTTTATCGTATCCTCAAAAGATGTCTTATACAAAATTAATCGATTCTTATCTTTTGCATGATTATCAACGATGTAATAATTCTAAATGGGTGACAATCATAGTCAATATCGCTTAGCGATTTCGTTGTTTCATTGTATACTACTCAAAAGAAGTTAAGGGTTAACCAATTATTTTTGTTTGACATTTTATTAGACACAGGAAACATGTTAATCAAAACTTTTAAGCACACTTTTGGTCAGAAAGAGTTCAATAGGTCTCAATGTAGGGCTGCAAGTCAAGGTATCCCTAAAGTATCAGAATGGACAATCAGACGATCTCTTAACAATTCTGGCTACATTAAGCAAGTGCCGTTGAAGATACCACTGATGACCAATGTCCACAAGTTAAAGCGGCTCGCCTGGTGTCGTCAAATGAGGGGGCAAGATTTTTCTGATGTCATTTTCACAGACAAATCTAAGTTCCAATTCTACAAAATAACCCGAAAACTGTGGTCCATAGGCGGCCGATGTCGGAAAATGGTGCCAAAGTTCTCACCCAGTGTTATGGATTGGGGTGGTATCAGCAAGTTCGGAACGACGCCTCTGTTACTAATCAACGGGAGACTTGATTCTAGGAAATACTGTGAAGTGATACGTGAGGGAGTGATAGAATCAAACATCTCACAAAGTGCCATCCCATGTAGATTGCAGCAGGATAACGCCCCTGTTCACAAGTCACAGCACACCCCGAGAATGGTTGAGAGCAAATCATGTGACTTTAGTAGGATTTCCCGCGGCCTCACCTGATCTTAATCCGATCGAAAATATTTGGCACATTATGAAAGACAAAAACAAAACTAGAACCAAAAAACATCAATACTCTGGCATAGACTTATCAATAGAACCTGGACGGATATAATACATAGATAGAAGAATACATAGACAATCTCATTAACAGCATGAGAGAGAAGGGGGACTTACACTACGTGAAAAAATCTTGTAAATATCTATCAAAATACTTATTTACAAGATATTTACAAAGATTAAAATACTTATTTACAAAAAATTAAATATATTAAATATCATCTTTACAAGATATTTACAAGATATTTAATCACTTTGTAAATGTTTGTAAAGGTTTGTAAATGTTTGAAAAGGTTTGTAAATGTTTGTAAATATCATCTTTATATTTATTAAATATTGTAAATATCATCTTTAATCTTTATTAAATATTGTAAATTTCATCTTTAATCTGTATAAAATATGTAAAATAACATGTTTAATATGCATAAAATATGTAAAATAACATGTTTAATCTGTATAAAATATGTAAAATAACATGTTTAATCTGTATAAAATATGTAAAATAACATACTTAATCTGTATAAAATATTGTAAATAACTTATTTAATGTGAAAATTTACAATATTGTAAATGACATGTTTAATCTGTATAAATTATTGTAAATAACACCTTCAATCAGTATTAAATATGATACCATCTTTAATTTGTACATAATATTTGTCGATATAAATAATATTGATACTTTCTAACATTGAACTTGGGTTCTTTTAAGACTTGTACTCATAAGTCGTGGTGCCTTACTAATTATCATTGTAGGAGATATCTGATAATTAAAGTTGCTATATATAAATATACAGCGCGGTTCAGTGTTCAACAATTTTTCTAGTTTTCATTGGTATCTTATTGTTATGTAAATATGATGTTTGATAATGCAATATGCTTAGATCATCGCAGTATATACTGTTCCTACCTATATAGAAAATGCAGTTTGATGTTCATATAGCTTACTTACTGGCTCGGATCTACATTGAACACAACATGCAACCGATATATATGCACGTTTTAATATACATTTGATTTAAATATGTCAAGAACTATTCCACTATAAATCCAGTCTAAATTTCGTTGTATATTGACCGTCAATGTATCAAATCAACATATTCATATTCAAACCTTTTTTCAACAGTCTTGCAATTATACAAAGTTAATATTGTATATGTCTAGTGGCTTACCAAAAAATCAGTATTGGCCAAATATGAAGTAATTCTGAATTAGTATAAAGCTGTTCAGTGCTTTTTATATAACCCTTTTCGAAAATTGTAAAATGCCTTACCTGATACAGAGAAATGTATAATCCATACTTGAAACTTTATCAATGTATGCTACAACGTTTTCCATCCTGCACTGACCACAGTGTTAATCTGACAGCTTGGCGTGAGAAGGAGAGATTGACATTGAGTCATTCATGACAACTAGTCATGAATGGGCACCGATTATCCCACTGTGACTGGTGTGTGGCTAAAACAACATACATAGATCTCGGAATGGTCCAAGTTGATTTTACAGATTGAGGCCGTTTTGATTTGATCAAGTACATTTGTTAAAAGAAAAAAATCTTAGCCAAAGTTTAAAATATTATTATGCATGAGATATGTGTATGTTTCTGTCCCATATTTCCTTATAATAATAATTCCCTTATAGACCAGCTTAAGCCTTAATATACAAATTACTAATGCTATATAATAAATAACTAACATTTTGAAACTAAGTAAATGTGATGTTCCTAACTCAAATCTTATATTTTCAGTAATGGTTCTGCATCACAAAGGCTTCTACGGAGGTCGTGTTTTGAAATTTCGATCAGTTTTGACTCATTCAATCTATGGATAAACGTCTTTAAACTGAAATACGAAAATCCAACTCTACAATTGTTCTATTTATCAAATGTACATACGTTTTGTCAAAGGAAGATCACAACTGATAAATGTTCGTCCCTAATTGGTATTTCCATTAATTTTTTCTCAAAGATATATCAATTATAGTTTTGAAACTGATATATAATAATTAAAGGTATAATAACCTGCACTTTGAGTGAGTGAAATGTTGACAGACACAGACTCACGAATTTGCTTGTGATACATGCGCAGAGGCCATGATAATCTTCTCTGTATTGTTCCAATTTAAGAACATTTACATCGTTAATGTGATCCCAAATCAAGATTCAACTCTTGTTGTTGTATATTTTGTATTGAACGAGATTTGAGAATGGGGGATGGGCATAATAGGGTGTTTGTTGAAGGAGTGACAGATTAAGACACCTGGCTAATGCCATATTTTACAACCACTTTCATTACATAATTACTCTTAGATCCTTATGGTCTCAAGACTAATTAGATGAAAGGCTAATTAGTTGGCTCCAGTCAGTCTACTGGGTCCTAAACTTTACCTCCAATTAAATTTCAAACCCAAACTAAATTTCTAGGGCTAATCTTTGACCAACATCTCTCATGGGATGCACATGTCAAAGAACTTAAAACTAGATGCTTAAAGGATCTTAATGTCCTGAGAGCAATCTCCGGTACAAACTGGGGAGCAAATAGGCAAACTTTACTCCAACTTCATACCTCACTAATTAGGTCCAAATTGGACTATGGCGCTCCAATATACAACACACTTAAACCCAAATTAATTAAAACCCGAAACAGCGTACAATACCAAGCACTCAAAACAGCAACACGCACACAAAACAACACATCCCTCGAAGCTCTGCTGGCACTAACTGGTGAAATTCCCCTCCCAATCAGAAGGGACCAACTCACCCTAAACTTCTGGGCCGCATCTTCAAAGGAACCACTCATACAACAACTCATAAAAACCAAAACAAAACACGTTACATCTAAAAAATATCACTATACCAACCAATCGCAACACACATACAGACACTCATACTCAACAAGCAGACATGCACCACATCAACCTACCCACCCAAAACACAATACACCATCCCATTCCATCCCCTACCTACACCTAAAATCAACATGCATCTCACCAAAATCACCAACAAGCAAAACCCACAGCAAGCACAATCCACCACTCAGCAAGTAGATGTAAAAGGGGGTTTCTGGACCACGAGAAATTTTTAACGTATTGCTAACGTATGAAATACATTAAAAAAAACTTTTTAGACACACATATTTTTTAATGTATTTCATACATTTAAAAATACTGTAAAATTGGGTTTCTGGACCACGAGAAATTTTTAACGTATTGCTAATGTATGAAATACGTTAAAAAAGTGTTTTTTAGACACACATATTTTTTAATGTACATACTGAGCTGATTCGAACCCACACTGTTAGTAACAATCTAGGCCAACCAGCTGTTACCCGCCTGTATTGATTATCAAACTAGAACCGGCTTTTTCATTTATACATCATCTATTTCTATCTGACTACCAAAAATTTTAATATATAGATTCAATAAAAAATATTTCCCTAATACATTTGAGCCAGAAACATTTGATTATATCAATAAAGATTTTAATATACAGATTCAATAAAAATATTTCCCTAATACATTTGAGCCAGAAATATTTGATTATATCAATAAAGCAGTCGTATAATATCACAAAATGGTGGATGACTGGTTCCCCGGTATAGTTGCGATAAATCAGTGAGGAATATTACACAACCAATCAATAAAACAGTATAGAATATTTTACATTTCACATATTATAAGCATTTTTACATCAAAATTACGGTTGTTTTTAGTTTGTATAGTATTATATCGTGGGTTTAGAACAAGAAGGTACCAAGTGCACTTTTCATAGTTTTGAGAAAAACGCGTTTAAAGGTTTCATGTGATCATTGCAATTATTTTGCTGTTATTTATCGGTCTGACATGTACCTCTAGTGACTTTACTTCAATTATGAATAAAGTCAATCTTTTATCTTTTACCATTTTCTGATTAGGCTAATTATCGCAGTTGGTACTTTTGAAAATCATGGAAAACACAAATATGTTTGGAGCAAAAAGGTACCAAGTGCCACTTAGTACCTTATGACTGAACATTTTGGAAAGAGATTCAGAGCAAAAAAGGTCCCAAGTGACACTTGGTACCTTTTTGTACTCAACACTTTTCATGTTTACAGTCAAGATTATAGGTACCAAGTGGCATTTGGTACCTTGTTGTAAAAAATTTTGGTTGAGTTAAGGCAAACATTTGTAATATTTGGGTTTTTTTTGGCAGTTACTTTGCTAAGATTAGTTGTTAACCACACATTGGTCTTTGTGAGTGTATGTGGTGCTTTTAACGATGATACAACATCATTTAAAAATTGAATAAATAGACATTTCAAGATCTATAATGATCAAATTTATTAAATATTTTTGTAAATGTGTGTTATCTTAAAGGGCAGGAGCACATATTTTTTTAAAAAATTGTATTTTGTTAATATTTTCTCCAATAAATTGTAGTTTATGCCACATATATTATAGGGTCAAACATCTCATGATTACCTAATTTATAATCTGTAGTCATAGAAGGAATTTTTGGGTTTGCCTAGCTTTACCAAATTGTGTACGTTCGTCTATAGACTCCTTTAAATTGGTAACATTTGCTTTATTTTTTCGAGCAGAGCCGACTCTGTATTGCAAGTGATTGTGCAAATACTATTACATTGTTGGAAATTAATTAAATCAAATGAATAATTCAGAATAAGGTTATTATTCATTTAGAATTTTAAAGTAAGTTTTTGATATATTTCCTTTTTGAAAATATACATTAAAATAACATAACTTCCTTTTCTTGAAAATCAATCACTTCTATTGGTGAAGGGTGTATTAGCTCATGAATACATTGTTTGAGTGTTTGTTGTATCAAAAGTTACGATCAGAACATCAGAAATATCATATACTATTTCTGTATCTGTGTACTTTGATGCAATCTCCGATATCATTGAATGTGATGTTATTGATTTTGATAAAAATAGCAATGGCATTCAACACTGACTGCCATACACAAGTCTGATGTAACAAAGATGTGTTTCTAACAATTCAAGCAAATGATATAATTACACCCTGCACATATTCAATACATTTCTAATCAATGTGATACAACTTTACTTTCATACTTTGTAATAAAAACACTACAAACTTTTATAGCAAATAGATGATAGAAGATGATAACTTTGTTGTGTGTAAGAAAACCCAACGAGTGTTTTCGTTGGTCAACATCCCATAATGATTTATCTTTAGAGTAAATTTCACTTGGGTCAATGAATAATGTTTAGTTTGGTAACCTATCATTTACAATATCCCAAAATCAAATAATTGTGGTGGAAAAATGGAAGTTGAAACAACGCTTCCTCTTCTTATAAAGTTGCTTTCAAGGGTTATTACTGTTAATAAGTTTAATGAAATAATCAGATTATGCTTTTCTTCCAGCTAAATTTACTTTCATACATTTGTTCTCAATTTCATCCAGCCATTATCCTTTTTCAACCATTGATTCTTTAAAAACTGGCAATTCATTTGCCTCATTAGTCTAAAGGCCAACTTATCCATTCATGACAATCATTTTACCCAATTATTTGGATGAAAAGTATTACACAGAGAAACAAGGGGTGTCACCAAGCACAGATTATCTAAAAAAGATTGCAAAATTAGATTTAAATAGACTTTAATAGTCAATTTACATAAGACAATCCGGCACTTGGTACCTTTTTGCTCACAACAGTTTGTCTGTTCAGTGGTACATTTTTGCACTTGGTACCTTTTTACACGCAACGTATAGCACTTGGTACCTTTTTGCTCCAAACTTTTCTGAGTTATGCACTTGGTACCTTTTGATTCTCTCATTATCTCATTAATTAATTTAGATATTAATTCCAAACTTTGCTGAGATGTGCCATGGATCGTACAGATTCCATTTCTGTCAAAAAGTGAAAAAGTGCCAAAAGTGCACTTGGTACCTTTTTGTTCTAAACCCACGATATTATCAATTGAGACCAAAAATTTTCATTTCTACAATAGGAAATATAAATAAATGAATTTGTGCTGTTATATCTGTCAGGTCCCTGATAGCTGTTTGGTACAGCATGCAAACATTCCGTCTGGCCAGCGGTTTGTTGCAATATTGTGGGTTCAAACCCCACATCACCTCGGTGGTCTCTCACATTTTGAAAAACCTTCGGTGAGAGCCACAGTGGAGGGGGGTGATTGGCAATGATAAGGGACCTGACACCCCTACCCGTCCTCGCAACAACAATAAAAGAGGCGGGAAAAACACCTCGCAACACAAAAAAAAGAGGTGGAAAAAAAAAACCTCCCTGGGGAGAAAAATAGAAGAAAGAAAGGAATAATGAGTGACCCCAGGGAGGTCTGGCAAGTAGAGCCAGAAAAGGGGATTTTGCAAAATTTTTCTATAATTTTCTATAATTTTATTACATAATCATATTCAACTTTGAAAATGATTATTTTATACATGGTTTAGTCTTTCTTGAACATTTTTATAATATTTGTTTTCTCGATCTTTTGAGATTTAATTTGTCTTATCATTTCGTAAAACTTTGAATGTTCAGCCGTAATAAAATTAAATTCCTCATTAGAGATACAGTCATCGTCTAAAGCTTTAGAAATATGGCTAGAAATGGTATTTAATTTAGAATTCGCGATAATACATATATCTTCATGTTTTTTAAGTTTAGAACGTAACCTCTTGGACGCAACCTTCATCGATGTTCCAAGGAGACCAGCGATAGTCGCAGCAGTAGTAATTCCGATACTAACTGGCGCCATAATAACAGTTGCTAAAACACCCACACCACTAGCTCCTAATGCGATACTACAAGTAATTAGTGTTGTATCCAGTGATTCCGTTACATTTAAAGCTTTTTTAATGGATTTACTTTTAGCCATGTGAAAGTCGTACTCTTTAATAATCTCATCTTTTATCTTGCTTATTCTATTCAAACGAAATTTGTCGACGTCGTTTGTTAATATGGAGCACATTTTATTATATTAGGAACTAATCCTTAAATGTCCGTAAATAGTCTTTTGAAATTGGTTGAGAAGTAGACATTAATCTTTTAAAAACTGCATTATTATGCATAGGTATCTTACTAATTTTGATCCTACTCCCACTAGGGCGTTCTATCGTAATCTCGCCTTCTAAATTATGACTTATCTCATTGGGTGTTATAAGCATATACAGAGACTTATTTGGAACAGTCCATTTAATGTTCAGTCCGGGTAATACCGTTACAAAATCATCGGGTACAGTCCCCAAAAGCATCGCTATATAAATATATTCACCGTAATTCTTTTCAGTAAATTCTTCAAAAATTAATAGAAAAACCGGAACATTAGGTTTGAATGCATCATGTCTAGCTAAACCAAACTCCCCATTATCATTAACAACTTTGACGCTATTATTTCTGTTCGGTGAATAAGATACTAATGCACTTCCACTGTTTATGATTTTATTGAGGAAGTGCCGTCTTCCAGTTATTGTATTCCCAGGGTTTAAATAAATATCTAATTCCCATTTCGGTTCTACGATATATATAAGTTTTTTTGGATTATTGGTGTAATACAATATTGCCTTCTTTGGTTCAGTCAACGCCTCGAGAGCTGTAATATCAACATCGTTTAATTCCTTCTTATTATAATTACCATTTTTGAATAAAAAGCCATAAGTTTTATCCTCGACACCATCACCATTAAAAATATCTAAAGAGCCTCCTACTGGATCAACTTTTTCGTTTGTAAACTCCAAAATTAGTTAATTGAAGGGCATATACTTTACCTACTTTTCCTGGTATATCAAATTCTTCAACATCGGATAGATTTGCTATACCTGTATTCAAACATCTGTCAATTGTTTGATGCAGTCCGCTTGAATCTGTCATCTTTATTAATTATTATTTATTCTTTTAATATCTTTTGTCGTTAATAGCTAAATATGGATCAAAAGCATCAAAAGCAGACGTTAACCCTATGAATGATACATTATTATGTAAGTAAATTTTATCAAACTTAATCGAATTTCCAACGATTTCGTATTCCCAGTTAAGGCCATGCACCGGGTCGGCACCACAAAAGCGAACCCGCCATTTGTGGGGCGAGCTATGCATATCATAGACCATATAAATCCAACAATATCCTGAGCTTTTCCATTTAATGATCAGTCCGGGTAATATTGTAACAAAATCATCGAAATGCATGATTAGCTACAACACTTCTCAAAGATGGGGGTCTATACGATACCATCGCTTTGCCCTCATTTGTAATCTTCTTTAGAAAATGTTGCTTTGTACCCAGTTGTATATTCCTCGGAGTAACGCTAATATTTAAAATCCACTTAGGTAAGTAGCTAATCCTGTATACCCGGTCGTATGGGTTTCTATAAATTGTATATACCCCCTCACCAATCTTAGGAGTCAGTTGTTTATCCCTAATTGTAACATCCTCTAATCCTATATTTTTTTTAATCAGTTTATATTCTCCATCTTTATATTGAATAATGTATTTACTATTTTCTTTCCCAGCATCATTAAAAAGATTTGTGCTGACTTTCGTACAACTTTCATGTCTAGGTCCGCCAGAATCCGTCATTTTTATTATTAATTATTTATTCTCTTAAGTTCATTTATTCAACCCAAGAAATGCAATGTTAGAGTCGTGTAACCCATATTTATTAGTTGGTTTTCTGTGTCTAATATTGAGATTGTCAAGTTAGGTATTTGCCCGAGCTTAAGTCTTTTATACTGAAGATTAGTAAATGAAACGTATTTTCCGCTGTTTAAAATTTCATTTCCCACCGGAATAATTCTCAATATGGACGAAGGTTTTTCTCCGAAAATATTATCGCTAGTGCTAATACAGTCTAAATGAACGCAAAGTTCTTTGTATGTTACCAATTTAGGTAAAGAGTTTGCACGATGAATGTCAGTAATATCTATCGAAGAATCAAACCCCAAAGTTTTAGCTAATTGAGTTGATAAGGTAATTCCCACATCTCCAAACTTTTCGTGTGTTAGTTTTCCATTAGCCGTTTCAATCGACACTTTACAACCGTGCTCTTTAAAGTAATCGTATAGCATACAAACATTATAATAACCATCCGGAATAGTTATAGTTGTTTCTCCCTTTGTAAACTCATTATTCCCCTCACTTATGTTATACCAATTCGGATAGTATAAAATTTCGCATAATCCTACTCGCATCTCTCCATTAGTATTGTCTAGAGCTCGTGTAAGTTCGAACGTTTGCCCATTCTCAAAATTGGAGATAGTTAAATACATTTCTGGCCTCGACATTTTATTATTTAAGCGTTTATTCCTTAAATAATAAAAATGACAGCCTACGAGTATAACGATAAGGCAAGTTATAAAGCCGGCGGCATATACGATTCTTATAGTCCAGGTGGTAAAATAATTCAACGTAGTTATGACTACCTTTCACATCATCCTCATTATAAACCCGAATTTACCAAAACTGAAAAAGAAATAAACCTTATAACTCAATCGATATGGGTAGATGCTAAGGGTTCTAATTTCACAGTGAAATTTCCCAATATATTCGAAAATTATGAGGTTACTATTTCTAATGAAGGCGAAATTGAAAAATGGAATCATAAACCCATGCAATTTTGGCAAAATCAACTTCATTTTGCTGTGTGGTGTGCTACTACGGGGTGTGGGGTATCTTATAAAGATCATCTATCTTCGAAAAGAGGGTTAACGAAGGCAATATTTTTATTTCACGTATATTACCAAGTTAGGCGTATTTTAAGCATGATGGAGGTACCCTTACCTCAAGATAAAGCATGGGTATCCAATAATAATCCGTACAATGTCAGAGTCTACGAACGTATCTGTAGTGAATTTAACGTCTCAACGAATACCGATTGGCGTACGCGAGGAAAGAATAATGGAATGGGATACATATTTGTACACAGCGAAGGTTTTGATAATAATCCTAATCATACCTCGTACGTAAAAGATGATTACTCACCTTCTAAATGGTCCTTTTCACCGCAACCAAAACCTAAATTAAAATTTAATATAAGGGATGCATATACCATTGAGGACGGAGGATTAAGTAAGCATATTAAACACGAATACGTGTATCCCGATAAACGCCAAGTAGTAAAATTTCACCAAATTTACGAGCATTGGCAATCCTTTGTTTTGGATACATCGGGTGTTCAAAGATTGAACGATTCTATTAGAACATATGTCTGGGCTTTACTAGGTGCTCAAGCGCAAACTAGAACTAATATCAAGGCTACTGGAACCTCATTCGATGCCGAGAAACAGTTCATTGCCAATGTAGAAGATGCCATTTCTAGACCAGTAGATATCCCCAATTCTATAAAAAGATATCAAGACGTGTTACAATATGCCAGTTCGAAGGTAGATTATGTTTTCGCGATAGGCTTATACATGGCCCCCAGTGATATGAAACTTAAGGTAGGCCAAGCAAAAGGTTATAATAATAGAATTATGATCGCGAGTGCTGGTAGAAGTTTGGGTACAAATGTTGAAATCAATCAGCCACCCATTATAGACCTTAATCACCAGCGTTCCAGTAACTCAGACCTTCATCAACAGCGTGCCAGTAACTCAGACCTTCATCAACAGCATGTTTATACTAAAACTTTAATTATAATCATTGGGGTAGCAGTTGGGTTAGTCATTATTTGGCGATTCTAGTTTTTATGAAAACAATTATTATACCTCCGATACCTACCATTATTGCCCATATATTTTGACTTAACCAAGTTGCTGATTTAGACAAGAAGGTTAAAAGCCAAGATAAAATACTTCCTATTATTCCTGGTAAAGCCGCTGCAGCCTTCCCCGCTAATTTAGATAATGCTTTACCTATATATTGTAACCACTCCTTAATTTTGTTGGGTTTCTTATTATTATTAGGGGGCACTGGTCCACCTCCTCCTGTTACGGAGAGAACCGATGTTGAAATTATAAACCCTATCGCTGTTATGATATAGGCTATTCTTATGCCCTGTTCTCGGAATAATGTCTTAAGACGCTCGTCTAACGATTCATCTTCGTCTAAGAGTTGTCTAATAGTCTGTTTTATACGTTGAATTTGTGAACGTAGGGCTCGTTTATTTATTGATGCAGCTTCTAACCTAGCTGACCTTTCAAGTTCCTGATCCCATATTCTTCCTTCAACGAGTTTGGTTTGTCTTTGGCCTTCCGCTTGAGTTAATTTAATTTTTTCGTGTTCTAGTTTTCTATCCAGGTGTGTTAGTCTAGATAAGTTATTAATTAGTTCTCCTCTTTGAGTTTTCATAGCTCGATCGAGTCTCCTCAATTCTCTTATACTAAGTTCTAATCCCTCAGTATTTAAAGGCGGGTCATGTATAGTTTGCATGGCTTTGTCTATTCCATTAATAGCTTCATTAGTGGCTTGTATTGGTTGTTCGCTGAAAGAAGTTTCTGCTTCACCTACCTGTGCCACTTGGCTATTAAGTTCTATTCGAGTCCTTTTGGGAAGTTTGTGTCCACTCTTAAAATCCACTGACCCCAATTCTTCACGAATACCCCTTACCCCTAGTTTTTGGCGTAAACTTTCTAAAGGCTTTACCTTACCTTTATTCTCACCTATTTGGTAATATAAGTCCACTTCGTTCTTTGATCTCCTAGTTCATCTCGTAAACTAGTCACATTAGGCGATAATCCCTGTCTTGGGATTGAACTTTCAGAAGAAATGCTTTCATCCATTTCATAAGATTCATCTCTGTCATCTCTGACATCTCTGTCATCAAAATGACTGAAGTTGTCCATTTTATAAATATATGTTTTTCCTTTAACTCATTAACGCCGAGAGCCGCGTATATGCGTCAAAATAATGAGATCCTCACAGCGAGAGCCGCATATAAGCGTCTGCTAATTAGCAGTTTCTCACAGCGAGAGACGCTTATGTGCGTAATAGAAAGAACCTCTTATTCAGCAAGAGCCGCGTATGTGCGTCCGTCGTATAGTATAACAATGAACTTATTTTAAAATCAGTTTAGCATCCATTAGTGTAGATAACAGTTTCGTAAATAAGATGCTATCTTCAGGAAAGCAATAAGAAATGAACATCATTGCTCTTTGTGCAAAAATATGCAAACTTCGGTAAATGAAAACATTCTGCATATGTTGGTCTTGGAAGGGAAAAATAAACACTTTAAAAAGAAGGTTTATTAAATCAGATGAAACGATTGTAGTCTTTGTGAAGTTACCAATTTTGAAACATTGTTAGATACATTGTATTTGTTAAACGCATTGAATTCATATATCTAAGACGAAACGAGAGGAAGCGTTATTATATACATTTATGTACATGTTTTCATAAATCATTTGTTGAGAATTTGAGGCACTTTTTTGTTACACTTTGATTTTAACTTTACTTCTTGAATGCATCACTTTGGGAATGTCACGTCATGAATTATCAATTTGATAATTGCATGTAATTAATATTTTGAACGCCAGTGTTGTTGTACTTTGACACTATTATTAATATGACAGTTTGTTCGAATTTTACTTTACTGAACTAGCTGAGCGCATCCTGTATCAAGCACGGTCAGTAGCTGTCCTGTAACAATAATAGTTTTAGCATGTACATGTTTTTTTTTAAAACTTCTACAATATCCTTCATAGATCCACGACCCTGTCTACCATTGAATGGATACATGCACATGTTAAATTATAATTAGAGTTGACAACGGAATAGATCACTTGGTCAATATTAATAATAAATACATTCGTTGATGTTACGTGCTATCTCTTAAATCGGGATATCATTTCCATAAATTCTTAATTATTATTTAGATGGTTGAGATACCGACACACTGTATCTACTCAACACGGTGTGTAGATATGCAGTATTTGTATTTACAAATAAAACATGCATGTAAATCAACATATGTGAAAATATTAGGTACGTTACGTGATTATGTGTTAGTACTTGCAAAGGTGTGTACAATATGCCGCCATCACTGTAGTGGTAGACTGAGAAAGACAATCTAACATGCAGATTGACAAATGCTTATAAGAGATATTTGGTTATGTATATACTAAATATATATTATAATATGTAAGTGTGTGTCTGTGTATTTTATTTGCGGTTAAGCTTGCTGTTTAAGTACTGTTTTTTAGGTACAAGTAAGAGAAATTGTCTCTCATAACATTTTAACCAATATCAAAGGTGCGATATCTAATGCACTTTACATGTCAATTTTATTTGGTGAGACAATGAAAACAATTTCACTAACTCTCTCTCTCTCTTTGAGTATGTTGATGAATTGAAATCGGACAAACTGCAAAGCATAAACTCAATGGTGAAATATCACATGTTATATTCCTGTAAAGTATCAATATACAGCACCTGCATCTATCTTCATGAAACTATAAAACAATCAAGACTTTATGGCACAAGGCTAGACAGTTTCCGTTCAAAAGCTGTCGCGAAAAGAGCGGTGCTTGAGCTAATTAGTCTCGCTACAGCCAGCAGCGTCTGTGGTCAGTGGCCCAGGCGTTGAGCCGTGAAGCTGCCTCGGCGTTAATGAGTTAAACATAAAAATATGTATAAATAAAATGTCTAACTACGGTCAGAAACTAAATCCATCCCGTAATTTTAGAGAGCCTTTTGGTATAAAAGGAGAAAGGTCCAGTGTTTGGGTAAGTAATAATCCGAGTACTATTGATCAGAACGAACAACTATTAGTTCGCTTTCCTAATCTTGGAAGTCACGATGTCATAGTCCCGGGTACGGTCAGATTGGCTTTTGATTTAGTCCTAACATCGGATGGTGATAAAGATGCTAACAGTAGCATTGTACAGAATATTGGGCATTCCATTGTGAAGAAAACAACCGTTAAGATAAGTAGTAATGAAGTATTGTCTATCGATGATAGCGATATATATTACACTTACGTAGATCTTTGGAGAACTACACGAGAAAGAGGCAGTTTACATTACCAAGGTACTGACACATCCGTAAACCAAAATGTTACCAGGTTAAGAATGGGGTCGGGTCTTGGTGATGCTTCCATTGTAGAAGACAAAGCCATAGCCGATAACCTAGGAAATCGTTTTTATATTCCTCTAGATTTTGAATTGTTAGAGACTCACATGCCTTTCTATCAAGCTGCATTGGGAGATAGATTAGAATATGAGCTGACATTTAATGAGTATAAGAATGTAATTATAGGAGAGGCCAACACGAAGTATGAAATCAAGAATATTGCTTTGGAATTTGATAAAGTCAAGGAGTCAGAATTAGCCAGCGAAATCCATTCGATGTATAATAGTTCCATACCAATACACTATGATCGTATTCTTCGACACCGTACGATACCTTTGAATAAAAGTGATACGGTGTGGAATATTAATATCGGCCAAGTCTATGAAAGGAGTTTTGATGTTATTTAAAGAGCCAACCTCAGGGTTTGATAGAATAACTGAATCCTTTTACAATCCTAAAATTAATAACGTGCAAATGACCATTGAAGGAGTACCAAACCAGTTGTACAGTCAAGATATGCGTAAATATAACTTATGGGATGAAATTAAGAAGCTTCCCAGCATAAAACGTAATCCATTAACGAATATGGTGATGTGTCTTACGGATATGACTATTGGTAAGTTCTTAACCGACAAGCATGCTCTATGGCTCGATCTTAGGACAACCGATGACGACGAATTACACAGTTCTGGTAGGCGAATTGAGAATGGTAGTGAAGGAATGACGATAGCAATAACTAAAAAAGCAGAAACAGCTGGGCCAATAAATGCTTACGTGTACGTCATTATGGATGCTAAATTGATTATCAATAATGGTAGATTTGAATCAGCTATTTATTAGTTAAAATAGTTTTAACCGATTTCAAACGCAATTGTGTTTGAAATTTTTTAGCAAAAATTAGCAAAAATTAGCAAAAATCTAGCAAAAATCAAGCAAAATCAAGCAAAATCGAGCTAATCTAGCACTTTATACCATGGTGGTGTGTCAGTGCACAGGATCAGTTTGGAGTATTTCTCGTTCAGCCGTTTTCTAACCTTTTCTATTTCGGATTTACTTTCAATAACATAGTTCTCTCGTAAACAATCATCAAAATTATCTTTATCCTTACACTTAAATAAGCAAATCCAGCGAATTTGCTCTCTGAAATCTGTGAGTATAGAATTATATTTCTGGGAAAGAATCCAAACGCTATGTTTAGTATGCCATCCTGAGAATGCTAGCTTAGATAATTCGGCTTATTTCGAGTTAAGTCCCTTTCAGCACTGCAGTCATCGATTATGAACAAGGTAGGTTCATTCTTGAATTTCTCGTGAAAATATTTCAAACAATCGTTAAGTCGTTCCCCTGGAAGAATTTTATGTACATTTGGGTCATTATTAACCCACAATTTAGATAAGTTTCGTTATCATTAATGGTTGGACAAATAATAATAATGTGTTCAAAATTTTCGTAATGATACGTTTCTATAAGGTCTAACACGAATTTAGTTTTTCCGCATCCAGTCTTTCCGCAAATGATAGCGCAATGCGGATCTTTAGGTAGTATCTCTGGCATTTCTTTTATAATTAAAACATTAATTCTTAAAGATAAATGTTGGCACTTGTATTATTACTGATATTTTTAGGTTTTGCGGGCATAATATTATTGTTAAATGTTTTGCAGGCATACTAATATGTTTAGGTTTTGTAGGCATTATTGCTTTAAGCATTTGTCGCATAATATTAAAAATGGAATTAAGCAAAATCATGGGGGAGATGTCCTCTATATATCCCCAAGAAATGATTGAGGATAAGAGAAACAAACTAACAAATGCTGTCTTGGGTGGTGGGAAATTTGTGGATAAAAAAATTTCTACGGATATAATAAGCGATATGACCGATGAAGAAATAATAGCAGAATATGAGAAATATGAACGTAGGCTGTGCGCGACTATGGTAAGAACACTAGGGAAATCTTTCCTACATTTATATTCCAACGTTATGAGCCACTTCTTCAATATCACTCCTGATAGTAAAACACAGCTATTCGAAGAGCTTAATGAGGACCCATTCATCGATATTGCTACAAATGCAATTTTAAAACTTAAAATGTTTTTATACGAAAACCACTTAGACGGGGCCCGAGTCGCGCAGCGAAGCGTGCCTAGGGAACCGGTCCTTTATTCCCGCAAAATATTTGGGCTTTAACGGACATGACGTAATTTAATGACGTCATCTCAATCTGCTGTAAACGCGGAGATATTATTTCCTCACTTCTATTTTGGCACTCGACCGAGTAGGTCTTTGAAATTGGATTTAAAAAGGAAGTCGTTTACGAGTAAGTAGACCGATTCAATACTTCATTTTTGAAGCTGTGGCGTTGTTTGCAAATATACGAGTTAATATTTGTATGCAGCTTTATTGTAAATTTGCTTATATTGATCATTGTTAATTGTTATTTACACAAGTGCACAAAATTTTTGAATTACACTTGAATAGTGAAAATTTCATATAGTTCTTTTCACGCTAGATCTGGTTGGTATAATTTCCATAGTTTTAAGCTGTTACATTATGGATGATCCAATTCCCTTACATAGATTGCCATGGAAAGAGAATGTAATTGTTTTAGGACATTCATTCATCAAACGTTTGGATAAGAATATTGGTTTCGGCCATGGTAGGTACATGTATGAATTTGGATTGAAACACAGGGGGGTTGCACTTTTGGGTTATGGTGGGCTGACTTTGGACCGCCTCAAGAGTGTGAATAGTTTCTGGTACATGTTAAAACACCGGAATCCCGAGATCATGATTGTTCAGCTTGGGGGGAATGATTTGTGCCGCTCTGGTGTTGATGCAGTAAAACTTGCAGGGGAGTTTGTTGATTTCTTTGCTAAAATGCGGGATGATTTCAATATTTTGAAGTTATATATTTGTGAAGAATTCCCTAGGTTGTCTGATAGTGCTGTAGCGGTCGACTATGAGACAAAACGGGTTCAATTTAATCAATACCTGAAGGTAATGCTCCCGGAGACAGGTTTGTACTTTTGGCAACATAAATAAATTTGTTGTGACCTTTATTCTAAGTGGGGAATGTATCTGGTTCCCATTACAATGATGATTACAACTGCTAAGCATGTTGATTTTAAGAATATAAGTTTAAATAATAAAGATGTCGAAGCCAGAAATGTCGAATCTAGAAATGTCCTCTCCGAAGCCAGAAATGTTGAATCCAGAGATATTGGAGATAATACAACCCAATGAGGATGTTCAACTTAGCGATGAACAAGTCACTAAAAAGGTAGATAAGAAGGGGGTTAAAAAATTAAAACGTGGCACAAACCCTAATGAGGATGTTCAACTTAGTGATGAACCTCAACAAAAACTCACAGTCACTAAAAATCCTAAAAAGGTAGAAGCTGGTAAGAAGGGTGCCATGGTTAAAAAATTAAAGCATGAGACAAAAGAGACTCTTGTTATAAATCATGGTAATCTAGCACTTCCCATCCTAATAGGAATTTTAAGCATAGGTATAGCGATTGTCTACACTAAATTAAATAAGCCATCTACTGATAACAGTACTGATAAAAACACCTTTAAGAAAATAATATATGATATATAAAATATGAGTGAACAAAAGACTATCGTAAATACCCTTTACCATGCCGCAATAGTAACTGGACTAGCTGCAGGTTTGGTAAAATTAAGCAAAATGGCATTAAAAACGAGTACACCAAAATTAGATTTTCTTCCCCAAGATATTGGAATGATGACGATTTATATCGGGGGAGCAATGATAATTAAAGATTATCTAGTCAAAAATAAATATATTCCCGCTGATATAACTCCCTGAGGCTCTTTAGAGGCTATCACTCCTTGAGTTAATGCCTCTTTAGAGGTTATCACTCCTTAAGGATATAATACATTATTTATAAAAATGGCTAGTATTGCAGTAAAGGTGGGTGGTGCAATAGTTAACGCTTTGGCCTTCTCTGGAAGTAACTATCTATTTTCAAAAATGGATAAGGGTGAGAGAGAAAGACATGATAAAGCTTTAGAGAAATTATCAACTGCTAAAGTTCAATGGGAGAAACGTAGAACTGAGAGACTCGATTTCGTAAATGAGCAACTAAAAAGACAATATCATTCTATTAAATTTTTAAAGATGTGGATGAGGCGATGCATGAATATTATATTAGATTTGGTAAGCCCTTACAACCATTAGAACCTCAACCAACTCTGACAGATTTTTATACTCCTTCGAGTAGCCAAATGAAGGGAGAAATAATATTCATTATTTCAGGTATGACTGGACTTATCGTATTCGTTTATAAAAGCCTTTAAGGAATTCGTAATATATTATAAATGTGCTCCCATAAAGAAATAATAATGTTTCAGGCGAGAGAATTTTGTGAGAATTGCTGCCAGTTTATCGATATTGACCCCAAAAATTGCATTCACAGGAATATAATCGATGGCTATAGATGTGTAGACTGCGGGTTTGAATATGAAATACTTAATTTTCATACTTCCTACTCTAATAATAAGATAAATACCCCTAGTCATAAACAAAAGGATGTCCATAAGACATTGCAACGATATAATTTGAGCCTATGCTTACAATTATTAACCGCAAAAAATTATACTAGCATATGTGAGAAGTTAAAGTTAATTAAAAGAGGCAAGAATAGACTGGGATTGATAGGTGTTTGCTTAGTTCATGCTTATAAAGAACTTAATGTTGACAAAAGTTACAAGGAAATTGCTAAAATGTTAGGTATAAAAATTCATCATATCAGTAAAGGTTTATCCTATTATGAGTTATATAAACGCAGTGAGAGGAAATAACAATATTTTATGTGTGCTTCAATATTGCTACTACACTTGACACCTATCTAATGGGAAATCTCATTAGATTTACTGTCAAAATATAGCGTGTTAAATGTCCTTTAAAGATTTTAGAACTATAATAAAATGGCATCGAGTCGCCGAATTATTGGATATATGTCACGGTTTTTGGTGTTGGCAAAGTCTTTTATAAAGAGAGCATCTGTTTCCACCATTAATCGTATGAAAAATATTACGAATAAATTGAAAAATTATATTGAAAGTCAAACTGAACCTATAACTGAAACTGAAACTGAAACTGAAACTGAAACTGAACTTGATATCAAATCTAATATCAAACCTGATGTGTTTCGTTTATCAAAAACTTTTGGGAAGTATTTACGTAGTTGGGTAATGGATCTTGATTACAAGGATCTATTAATACTATTCAAAAATACGGAAAAGCTTGTGGTAGAAAAATTAACCGAAGAATTAGAAAATTTGACCAATATTAAATATCAGTTAGCGATTAAAGTTCAGCTCAGTAAGGATGATGGGAAAACTGTTATGCATGCTTATCTTAGAAATGAACAGATGGTATTAACCGACTCGAGTGATATTCCTACATCTTTATCCGAGTGTCAAGAAGTGATACAAGAAAGACTGGAAAAATTTACGCATCAAGGGTCGGGGTGGATTGTAAATCGCATCGAAACAATGTGGATAGACATAGCGAAATATAATCCGTTGAAAGGTGGGTCCTACATAGATTTACCCAAATATTATAAGGATAAGAAGGCCATCATTAATGTAAAGAATAAGGATGATAACTTTTTAAGATGGGCTTTGAGATCTGCCTTATTTCCAGCAGATTCACACTCCGATAGGGCATCATCATATCCTATTAATGATGGCCTTAATTTTGATGGTATAGACACTCCTACTCCAATTTCACAAATTACAAAGGTAGAAAAAATGAACAATTTGGCTATTAATATATTCGGGAATAATGAAAAAAATGATGGTTTCATTATTCATAGGATTAGTTCCGCTAATGAAAATATTCCTAGAATTAATGTGTTTCTATTAGAAGAAGAAGTTCAAATTGATAAGGTTAGAAAACATCTGAACAGGGGAAAAGATAAGAAAAAATACGAAATCGATAAGGAAGACATTAAATATCATTATATGTGGATAAAGAATTTAAACAGACTTCTATTCGATCAATCCAAACATAAGGAGAAAAAATATTTTTGTGAAAGATGTCTTCACGGGTATTCTAGAGAGGACCTACTGCAACAACATAAAGCTGACTGCAGGAGTGTCAGTAAGTCTGCTGTTAAAATTGACATGCCTGAGGAGAAGAATAAAATACTCCCTTTTAAAAATTATCAAAACCAGATGCCTGCTCCTTGGGTTATTTACGCCGATTTTGAGAGTATAAATAAAAAAGTTCGTAATGTACAGCCCAGTAATAATAATAATCAAAGTTTTACTCATAAAATAGAGCAACAAGACGCGTGTGGCTTTGGATTTATTGCGGTAAGGTGCGAAGGAAAAACGATGGAACCAATAATTTATAGGGGGCCAAATGCAGCGGAGACATTCTTAATACGCCTTCAGGAAGTTGAAGGCAATATTAGGGAACAATTAAAAGATATAAAACCTATGACTATGACTGAGGATGAATCGAGTAAATTTAATAAAGCTAGAAATTGTTGGATTTGTGGTGGGTGGTTTAATAATAATAAAGATTGGAGAAAAGTACGCGATCACTGTCATATTACAGGAAACTATCGTGGTGTGGCTCATAGCAAATGCAACTTACAACTTAAAATAAAACCTGAACAGATTGTAATTCCCGTAGTAATTCACAATCTGAAATTTTATGATGCGAACCTTATTATGCAGGCTATTTCTAAGGTTGATGGCAAAATAAAATGTATACCTAATAATATGGAAAGATATATATCATTTTCTTTAGGTGGCCTTCGTTTTATAGATAGTTGTCAGTTTCTTCTAATGTCGTTAGATTCTTTGGTAAAGGCTAATTGTAACTTCCCTATAACTGAACAATATACTCGAGAACTCACGCGGCATTTATTATTGAAAAAAGGAGTATATCAATACTGGTATATGGACAATTGGGATAGGTTTGAAGAAACCGAACTACCACCTATTGAATGTTTTTATAACAATTTAGCCGAAAGTCATATAAGCGATGATGATTATAATCACGCTAAAAATGTGTGGAATTCATTCGGTTGTAAAAATTTAGGCTATTATCACGATCTGTATCTAAAAACCAAAGTATTATTACTAGCCGATGTATTCGAAACTTTCAGAAAGACTTGTTTGAAACAATATGGGTTAGATCCCGCACATTATTTCATGAGTCCAGGGCTATCCTGGGACGCTTTACTTAAGAAAACTGGAGTAAAACTAGAGCTACTAACCGACTATGATATGCACTTGTTTATCGAGAAAGCGCTTAGAGGTGGAATATCCATGGTGTCCAAGAGACACGCCAAGGCTAACAATAAATATGTAGAGGGATATGATTCGAGTAATTCGAATATACCTAAAGATTCGGAGAAGGGTTTAATTCTCGAAGTAGACTTAGTATACCCGAAAGAGACCCATATTAATCATAATACATATCCATTAGCCCCTGAAAGACTTAGGGTGAAACAAGAATGGTTCTCCGATTATCAAAATAATTTATTAATCGGAGAAAAAATACCCGATGTAGAGAAATTAGTGCCCAACTTAATGAATAAAAGTAAATACGTAATTCATTACAGAAATCTCCAATTATATCTTTCATTGGGTATGAAGTTAACTAAAATACACAGAATTCTAGAATTCGATCAGAGCCCTTGGATGGAGCCGTATATTAGAATGAATACAGATTTGAGGACGAAAGCTACTAGTGATTTTGAGAAAAACCTTTACAAATTAATGAATAATTCTGTATACGGTAAAACTATGGAAAATGTGAGGAATAGAATAAACGTAAGATTATTCAGGACAAATGATAAAGAAGAGGAACCATTAAGAAAGGCTATTGCTAATCCTGCTTTTAACGAATTTAGAATCTTTGACCACGATTTAGCTGCTGTTCATATGAATAAAACAAAAGTAAAATTGAACAAACCAATATACGTTGGTATGAGTATATTAGACTTATCGAAACACTTAATGTTTGACTTTTATTATAGTGAGATGAAGAAACAATATGGAAATAAATGTGAAGTTTTATATACCGATACGGATTCTTTGTTATTAGAGATACAAACCGATGATGTTTACGAAGACATGAAAGAAAACATTGATTTGTACGATACTAGTGATTTTGATAAAGCCCACCCATTGCACAGCTTAAAAAATAAGAAGGTTTTAGGTAAATTTAAGGATGAATGTTCGGGTGTTCCTATTTCTGAATACGTCGGATTAAGACCGAAGATGTATTGTATTAAAAAATCTGAAACAGAAATAAAGAAAGCTAAAGGAATTAAAAGGTATGTAGTAAAGAATCATACCAACCTTGAGCAGTATAAAGAGGCATTATTCGATAAGAAGACTTTTAAACATGAAATGAATACTTTGAGAAGTGAAGGACATAACATGTACGCAATGCGACTTAAAAAGACATCATTATCTCCATTAGATACGAAAAGATGGATTGCCAATGATGGAGTAAATACATACGCATATGGGTATTTAAAAACATAATCCTTCTTATATAAGAGATGTCTTCTTCGAAGAAGATGGAAAAGATTTATTATAGTCCCCAGGGGTATTGGAAAGGCCTAGCAGCTGTAGATAAACTCGCCAAGGCTGCAAAGGTCACTAAGGCAGAAGCGAAGAATTGGTTAATGAAACAAGCCATTTGGCAAATATATTTACCTCCACCTAAATACGTACCAAGGCAAAAATTTGATATATCCGTACCAAATGAAGCTCATCAAGCGGACCTACTATTTCTACCTCACGACCGAGTAAAAAGAAAGACTTATAAGTATGCGTTAACTGTGGTAGACGTTGCCAGTCGATATAAGGAAGCAGAGGCATTAACTACTAAGAACTCCACAGAAGTAGCTAAAGCTTTAGAGAAAATATATAGAAGAAGTCCTTTGAAATGGCCGGGTATATTTCAAATAGATCCTGGACGTGAGTTTATGGGAGATGTAACACAACTTTTATCAAAACATAACGTTAGAATTAGAAGAGGCGAAAAAGAAGCGCACAGAAGTCAAGCCCTCGTAGAGAGATTTAATAAGACACTATCTGAACGCTTATTCGGTTATCAATATGCTCAGGAATTAAAGAATCCAAAGACAAGAGTGGGTAAGTAGATTGCCCGAGGTTATATCAGCAATAAATAATGAAGAAACTCGACTTATAAATAAGAAACCTATAAAAGCTATTAAATTGAAATCAGTTGTGGCTGAATCGTCTGCACCTTTATTAAGAGATGAAAAAATAATACCCGATAGAGTTAACGTAAGATATTTATTTCAACCGGGTGAACTCGAGGGTGATCAAAGATTTAGAGCAACGGATCCCATATGGTCTCTTAAAATATATAAAATTAGCCGATATGTTTCTAAAAAAGGTGAACCGACACTTTATTACTTACAAGATGGACCAGGAAGAGGCTTTGTTAAAGAAGAATTATCAATCGTGCCATCGGATACTGTCCACAATAATTTGGTCCCCGGTGAGAGATGAGATGTACATTAAAAATACGTTTGGTCTATAACCCCCGCTTTTTACAGTATTTTTTAATGTATTTCATACATTAAAAAATATGTGTGTCTAAAAAACACTTTTTTAACGTATTTCATACATTAGCGATACGTTAAAAATTTCTCGTGGTCCAGAAACCCAATTTTACAGTATTTTTTAATGTATGAAATACATTAAAAAATACGTGTGTCTAAAAAGGTTTTTTTAATGTATTTCATACGTTAGCAATACGTTAAAAATTTCTCGTGGTCCAGAAGCCCGAGCAACACATCTACTTCCACCGGCTACCAGATGACCAATCTGTCTTCACGGCAGAGCTCATGGCCATCTTGCTAGCCCTACAACAAAACTTCACTAAACACCACAGCAAAATACTTATACTCACAGACTCACTCAGTGGGCTGCAAGCACTACAAAGTAAATCCACCAAAAACCGTGCAGGTATCATCTCCAAAATACTACATACCATACATGCACTCAACACACAGGGCAATGCCGTTAAACTCCTTTGGATACCCGCCCACGTCGGAATAATCGGAAACGAGAAAGCCGACAAAGCGGCAAAGGAGGGCCTTAGCCTACCAACACCTATACTACCACTATACCACTCTAAACAAGAGGCAAAAAGCCTCACTAAACTACACGCTAAAAGCAAGTGGCAACAACAATACCAACAATCCACTATCGCCACTCACACCAAAACGCTACTTCCCAAACCACTCCGCAAGCAAATAATATACTCCAAAAACACCAACATAGACAGGGCTATCATCAAACTACAAACGGGGAACACACGCCTCAACACACATAAACATAAACAGAAACATATTGCATCCCCCAACTGCCCACACTGCCCACACACAGAAACAATACAACACATACTCACGCAATGCACACACTACTCAACACAACGCGCTACACTCAATACAACACTAGCAACAAGTGGCCTAAACCCTACCAACATACACCAAATTCTAAACCCTCTCAACAAAACACACATACACCACGCCTTAGGCACATACCTAAAAGACACGGGCCTCCTGGCCCGTATCTAAAACTCAAACAACCTAAAACTCACAACACAATATACCACACCTCCACCCTCCTCTCCCTCCCTTCCCAACTCCCTTAACCTAGGCATACCTAACATTCCAAATTTCTAAAATTTCAAAAAGTATTCCCCCCCCCAGCTTTTAAGACCAGGCTTCCAAAAATACCCCCCACTTTTCTATCAAAACTTTAGGCTCTTTTATAAAGGCTGCGGCCCGAGCGTGACATCAGCTATCGCTGGAGAGCGCTCGTTAAACTCTCAACTTAAGATAAAATGTTATCCATAATTTTGTAAAATAAATGACATGATATAACATGCTAGTTTGGTAATACAATTAGCGCCCATTTAGCAAGTGTGTTGCATATAAATAATAATATGTACACTTTAGGTATTGTGAGACATTGAATGAATTACATGTCTATGTCATATTTAAAAGGGAAACATTAGAAGTGAGCCTTCTATTAGGTTACACTTTGGGCAAAATTAAATTTCAAGGTACGAACAGTTAAATAAACATAAATAATAAAATTAACTCAAATTACATCTATACAATCTTACATTTTGGTTAAAATGAATCAACTTAACTATATTTAGGACCGCGACTATATTTACAACATAAAATATAACATAAAACAAATTTCATTCTAAATACGGTCTGTACAATCACGTCATGTCATGTCTGGTTTAAATCTATAACAAGTTGGCACCAATTTTTATTACTTTTAGAAAAAGATATTGTGACATAAATACACTTATTCCTTGCTATTGTTTGCTTCCGGGTCAAAAAGCACCAAAAGAAACCATACCATAACGACCCGAGTCGAAACGCGCCAATTGCTTTAAGAATAAATTATGAAGGTTTGTATCTATACACGAATTATGTGTTCTGTTAAGGATAACATACAAGTAACCGTACATTCGTGAAAAAGAATGTACGAGCCGCGAAGCGGCGAGGACATTGTTTTCACGAATGTACGGTTACGAGTATGTTATCTGACTTAAAATACAGCCTAGTTTAAAGTGTTTTTTGTATGACCTGCTTTGGTTTATGATAATAACATTCGTATTTCATTGCATAATTATAACACAAAAAACGTTTTTCAATAAAACAAAATCCTTTAACAAAATTTGAGATGGTCCCAACTCGTTCACCGGTCATTCTTAATGCACGTGCAACGTAACCATCTTGCCGGTACATTCTTAATGCACGTGCAACGTTACCATTTCGCCAGTACATTCTTAATGCACGTGCAATGTATCCATCTAGCTAGTACATTCTTAATGCACGTGCAACGTTACCAGCTTAATTCACGTGCAAGACGTTTGAAACCGCAATCAGCTTGGGATTTGGTATAAAAGGAAGGTGGTCTTAATTCAACTTAGACATTATGTATGGCAATTTTGTTGTTGAGTGGGAAGACATGGCCGAGTATCCACACTTCGAAGACATTTCTTCAGAGGATGATGTTGTGTTATCAAATAATGAAACCAATTCCCTTCCGGGGACCATCTCAAAATTATTATTGCTCAATTGTCCACATAGAAGCAGTAGATTCTTGTAGGATAATGTATGATTGAAACAATACAATGACGTCACTGCTGTATTTTAATTATGTGTAATTAACAAGGTTAAAAGAAATGGTTGATGTTATATATGTTGTTTATTCCACGCTACTTAGATCTTGGTCATATGTAAAAAACAAGAAGTAATGTTTTCTCTAACAAAGCTACTGAAATCTTTGACTAATGTAAACATTAAGAAGTTGTGTTGAATCAACAAAGCTTTTGCGATCTTGAACTCAATTGATCTGCCGTCATCAATTACCACTGTATTTATGAGTTGACACTTTTAACTCAAAGATTATTGCGATGTTGTCACCCAGATAGAGCTATAAAATGTTTTTATAAACAATTGAAAATCAAGTAATAATTTGTATAATTGATAATTGGAAATCACATTATCACCTGGGGCGTTGTGGTATACCCTTTGGAGTGTTATGGAATAGTTTTGGTTTTGACCCGTTTCCTGTTTTTTTATAGTTTCAATTTGCAAAGTCTTCAAGTTTCAAATACATCTCATCTGATTAAAGGGATTAACATAAATGTTTATTAAAATTATATTCAGCTTTACGTACGAAGTAAAATATCATCAGTATGGCTAACTACCGGGAAATAGACATTTGTAATGTTTATGACAACAAGTAAGGGCGGCACATAGGGATTTTCTAGTCGACTGCACTTTAGGAACAATGGGCATAATCTGTGATTATAAGCATGCATGTCACACCAAATATTTTTATCGTTTTATTTATCTAATAAATAAAAGTAGCTCCTCGTTATTTTTGTAAATAAATAAGACACTTTGGTAGGATGGACACACTTGAAGGTGAAAACTTTTCATCAGTTAAAAGTTCATTGAAGTTTCAAATTGATGTTTATGCCATTGTAGATACCTTCGTGGTTATGAATGAGTGAACTTATCATAAATGAGAGTGAGTTGGTGTTAACCAACTTATCAAATAATGTTGAAGGAAACTGTGTTGGTGTTCACCAACAAATCAACTAATTTAAAGAAACACAGAATATTTTCTTGAATTTTGTTTATGGCTTAAACAGAGCCCAAATATATGAACTGGGTTAAGTTCCAATCACCTATCTACAGTTGCATTTGAAACGCTTAAATTCCCAAATTATGAAGTTTTCTTGATTTCTTTTGTAAATTACAAACGGTCCTTTAAATGTCGAAATTCAGCTCCAATTTAAAGGTATATTAGTTATATGACCTATTAAGCTATACCAACCTATATTTCTCGTTGTGTCTGCTGTATATTAGTTTTCAAAAATACGATTGAGTCACGAATCTCGACCTTTTACCTCTTTATTGTCACTATGCTGACTAGTAAGCTCACAATCACTATTTGTCTGTGAAATGACACCATTTATGGAGTTTGCCATATTTGACCACAACAACATACTCTGTGCCCCTTTTATTATTCAAACGTCAATTAATTGTTTTATTCAATTTAATCATGTTCACCAACTTATTAACTCTAATGTTAAACGAGAGTTGGTCTTAGCTCCCGTTTCCATATGTAGTTCAGAATTTAATATAACCAAGAAAGTTAATCCTTTAAAACAACACAAGTCGACATCGCTCTAACTTCAAAGAGCTTTTACTGTAAAAACAAATGTTTACTTCCACGTACGACACCATAAGTGTTATGTCATTTTACCATATAAATATTTTAAATTCTTTTTTGTGAGGAATACAAATTGTCTGTTAATTTAAGTAAAACAAAGGTTGTTGTTTTTAAAAATGGCGGAATATTGTCTCATAATGAAAAGTGGTATTTTAATGGTATCAAATTGGAATGTGAAAGTTCGTATAAATATCTTGGCTTGTTGTTTACATGGTCACTTTCATGGCGGAAACATGTACATAATGCAGCCCTTCAAGCAAAGAAAGTTTTAAATGGTATTTTGGCCTCTTTACATGAATTAAGGCCTCTCTCATTTAAGCTTTTCTTTAAAATATTTGATTGTCAGGTAACTCCTTTATTGTTGTATGGATCGGAAATTTGGGGATTGAATAAATTTATCTGTTCGGAAATAGAAGACATACATATGCAAGCTTGTAAACGGTTCTTTGGTGTTAAGTCTTCAACGTCTAACCATATTGTTAGAGGTGAATGTGGTCGCTATATATACATATATATATATATATATATATATATATATATATATATATATATATATATATATATATATATATTGTAAATGAATTCGCTTTATGTAATATATTATAGATCACATGTAGTTTATGCAAAACTTTATCACACAAAATTAAATGAAAAATAAATCTATTCAATGATTTCAAACATTTCTTTACAAACGCACACAGACATACATATATAAACAATCATATATACATATATACAAATCTGTATGCACCTGAGGGTAGTGTTCGTAGATATTTCATGTGTGATTTTATATAAACATATATATACAAAGTCAAGTATACACCTGCACAAAGGTAATTGCAAAATTGTCAGATTTCAAAAAATTCATGAAACCCATTCTGTGAGTGAAATCATATAATTTCTTTAACTCATTAACGCAGAGACAGCTTCACGGCTCAACGCCTGGGCTGCTGACGCAAGACGCAGAGAGAGAGAGAGAGAGAGAGAGAGAGAGAGAGAGAGAGAGAGAGTGAAATTGTTTTCATTGTCTCACCAAACACAATTGACAAGTAAACTGCATAAGATATCGCACCTTTTATATTGGTCAAAAGGTTCTGAGAGACAATTTCTCTTACTTATACCTAAACAACAGTACTTAAAGAACAACAAAAAATAAACACAGACACACACACACAAAATATCACTTATAAGCGTTTGTCAATCTTCATGTTAGAATGTCTCTGCCAGTCTTTCACTACAGTGATTTGATGACGGCATATTGTTTACACGTAACATACCTCATATTTTCACATATGTTGATTTACATGCATTTTTATTTGTAAATACAAACACTGCATGTCAACACGCCGTGTTAAGTATATATAGTGTGTCAATATTTCAACTATATTTATCATAATTAAGAATTATGGAAACGATTTAAGGGATAGAACGTAAGTGACATTAACGAATGTAAAAGTAGTCGAATTATTAGATAGAAATATATTCATATGAAAAATTGACTTGTTGTTGACATACCTATTAAAAGAGCATGTTACATCACTTCACAGGTTAGCTATATTTTCAAGTGTTTTATTCTGTTGAGACGACATCGACTCCAAGTATTATTTAACATGTGCAAAATATATGTACCGCGAATTAAATCAAATAATTGAACTCAAAAGAATACAAATAGGATTGAATTGTCATCTTTACAAAGTAACTATTTTTCATATGGAAGATTTCATCAAAACTCGAATGCATTAATTACAGGTGATAATTGTGAATATGTATAGAATGATGGGCGTAGCTCCATGAAGAAAATGTCCAATGATGTAACCTAAACTTTATTCTACAATTGTTACGTGACAAAGAATAGCGGCGCGTATACAGGTGTATTCCTACATGATTCTTCCTGTATCGGTTTTTCGTCAAAAGAGGCTGACTTTATTGCATCAAATAAACAGGTTATTGCCGTTTAGTGACTTGAATAACCCAGCGCTCTGATAAATAAATAATGCAAGCTCAGTGCAGGTGTGTATGTATCCATTCAATGGCAGACAGGGGCGTGGATCTATTAAGCATATTGTGGAATAAAAAAACATGTATATGCTGAATCTATTATTGTTACAGGACCGTTATTGTTATTGACCGTGCTTGATATACGATGCGCTCAGCATGTTCAGTAAATCATTACTCGAATAAACTAATATATTAATAATAGTATTCAAAGTAGAATAACACTTGCGATCAAAATATCAATTACATGCAATTATCAAATTGATAGGTCATGACATAAGACTAAAGTGATGCATTCAAGAAGTAAAGTTAAAATCAAAGTGTAACTTTCAATAGCCTCGAATTCTTCACAAATGATTTATGAATACATGTACATAATGGTTCTTAATAATTGTTATGAAAAAAGTCCTGGCAACTAGATTTCTAGGCTTCTTTAATTTTTTCCTTTGTTTTCTGGATGACAGGTTTTTTTAAAAGGTAGTTTGTATGCATATCCACAACATCATTTTGAAAATGGTAGGTCTACAAAGCTTTATTATAGATTTTGTCATTGATCTGCATTTTTATTTTAAAGAAAGAACCTATCATAAACAGTAACTTTCACGTGTATGGGCTACATTTACTACTAATACAATATTAATTGATGAATGGAAATGTTACATTCATTTGGATATAAACGAAATTAGTTAACCCCACTCCCCCACCCGGTCTCTCTTGTCACGGATCGTTGAGCTCCGCTCTATTTGAAGGAAAGAGGCCTGTATAAGGCATCTACCTGTCTCCTGTCTGATTGCTTGTGATTGTATACAGGTGTTTTATGACCCCAAAATGCTTATTGGCGGGTAACTAACAAAAGGAATATAATTGCGCGGGACTAATTGAAGTCATCGGATTAAATTGACGACACATACACACGTAAAATATTTACTGGTAAGGTATTCCTTATATACATGGCAATCTGTATTGACTAACCACCGGAGGTATCTAACCCTTTGGTGGGGTTGGAATACACATCCGCAAAAATACACCATAATGATTTGGGCGAAGAATAAGATTTGTCTTACACTGTAAAACATTACATTAATTTAAGAACTTTATTATTTGAAAATCTTTCTATATCGCAATTGTAACTAAAACAAGTTGAACACATATTAAATATATATCATTTATATTCATTCCTGCAATCAAAACTTTTTTTTTGATCACTGAACTAATTTACTACAGATTTCAGATTTTGAGACAATCTCAATGTGAAGTACACTGGCTAAATTTTTATTATTTATCTGATTTTTTCCCAGACTATATAAATTGCTTTATTAGATAGAATGAGTTTAATTTGTTGTTGTTCCCTTCAATTGAAAAAAAATTGCTCATTAAGGTTACAACACCCAGTACTTTTTAGATGATAGCAACAATGAAAACGTGGGGGGGGGGGGGGGGGGGGGGGGTGTCTTGAATGTAAATTCGCCAACCAAAAAAAGGACTAAGGTACAAGAGGGTTTAGTACAAGTAGGACCCTACATATTAATTTTATGTCTTGCGCAAAAGGTGGAATAATCCTTGAAATTCCTTATTCTACATGAAGGCGATAAGTTTCATTGTACTTATGGTGAAGGAAACTAAATTTGACAAATTGCACGAACAAGCTTTTCAGTCAAAAGCAGCACTATCTTTGCATGTGTAGTTTAACTATGCGAATCCATTACCTTCCCTGAAAGATTAGAACGTGTTAAAGGAAAAATTGCTGCTAGTGGTTTTTGCTTGATTCTTGATAATTTCTTCGACTAGACTACTACAGAGGATCGGGTTGAGTAACGAGATGTTTGACCTCTGAAGATAGTACATTTGGCATAAGTAAATGATTATTTGTGAAATTTTGGATAATAATTACATTAAAATAATTGCTTCTGCCCCGTTGAAAACGGCTTCAGTATACAAGTATTTGGCCATTCTGCCTATAAATTGTTGCTTATTCTGTATATATCGCATCCCCTTTTAGTCAGTTCCTAAACTTTTGTTCACCTTTTCTGTTTCTTAATCCTGTATATAATTAATGGAAAAGACTCGAAAATAGTTAGAAACCGTCAAGATTTATATCAGTTTTATAATTTTCAAAAACATTAATCGGAATAACGGGAACAATTATATTTACGCCATTATCGTCAAAACAAAGTGCTTTATTTGGTTTCAGGTGAAAATGATTGTTTTATTTAGTTTAAGTCAACTTTACATACCATATTGAAAATAAAATATAAATGCATATTATCATACTTCAATCGTTAACAATCGATTTAAAATTTTCAATTTCCTGCCGTATCAAAAGGGTAACTTTGATAATTCAGAAACTGTTTGGTAACATAACATATTTCAAGTTTTCATATTTTTGTCCTATTATTTTATATTCAAACACTTGTAACCATTCTGAAACTGTGGTATAAGAAAAAAAAATAGAAGTATTAAACAGCTTTAACTTTATACTTACTACCCTTACTTGTAGAGATATAAGATGCATGTTTTTTCTAATGTGCATGTTAAGTTACAGTTCTAAATCCTGTTATTGCCGCTTGCCACTTTATTTAAGTTTCTCTATTTTGTTTTGAAAAATCAGTGAAAGAAAGTTACTGAACGGTAATTGAAAACATGCTTCGAATACATATATATTCTTCTTTCATCTGTTGCAGCAATAAGACACAAATGAGTCTAGGTGAAATGTGAAATGTTACCCTAATAATATTGAACCTTACTTCGATAAAATTAACACAGCCTGTTTAGAAAATTCCCTTCTGATTCTAGTCAAACAAATATTTTAAAAGCTACAGGTTAAAACAAACACTTGATATTAATATATATAATAATGTTAATAGTAAAGTGGCAATGTCATTTCAGGAATATGATAGTAGAAGGTATAAAAGATACTAGTATGATGTATTACTTTTTTAGTAAAATCTTCATACTTGTCTATTCATGAAGGTTCTGAGAAGATTCACCATAAGATGCATTCTTCCATTCTTGCCTACTCTTGCCACCAGGAGAGGATCCGGTATGGTACCCGTCTCCGGATCCTAGTATTCTTATCTACTGGGGATCCAGCAAGGGATCCGGCGGTGTCCGTCCGGATCCCGGATCTCAGTATACAATTTTTGCGAGGATCCGGAGGATCCGGCAAGGGATCCGGCAAACGGATTCAGGGTATATCCACCCTGTGGTTGTTAATGAAGCCTTGTGATTTGGATTAATACACGTGCCAGTCGGTAATTAGTGGAGTAATTGGAGATCAAAGAAAACTAGTTACACAATAGCCTGCTCAGAACGACCCTGTGCAACAAAGCGTCATATTAATTGAATTTGATGATGATTTTATTATGAATTGGTAACTGTAAGTTATGTATCACATGGAGGATATGGCCAAGTATTATCCGAGAATAATAAGAGCCATCATCATATGCATTTAGACATCACACATTAGATATTTTCAGATATTCATAGTTTATACCAACGCATTTAACATTTTTCTTCTAAGAAAGTATTTGTTTTTATGATTCATTTTTACAAACAAACCTTTCCAGTAACTAGGGACTAATGTTATATTCATATCTTAATCTTAACTAAAATGAGAGTCATACTGTAAGATAGTTCATGCTTATCTCTCTAATTTCATTTTAGAAGAACCTAAAAGACATTAAAGGCAATTAGACTGTGATCAGGCGGCAGATGGTTTTAATAAGCTGTATCTGTTTACTTATTCATTATTTACTTTTATCAATTTACATACCTGAATTTTATGTAGAATATCTATTTCAAGAGTCTCATAATCCAAAAACTTGGCTTGTTGTGTTTTTCTTTGAAACATGACAGTTAATATATTTAAATCTGACCACATAATTACGAAAAAAGTACAGTGTCTAAAAACACTATGTTGGGAGAATCCATGAAGACATCATATCTACAATCAATACACAACTTTACATACTCAATATATGGTACATTCGTAATGACAAGAATGAGATCTTATCAATAAGATAAGACAGATTCTTCGCAACAGGGAACACATACATTGGACAACATTAGAGAAGCTGAGGTCAAGTGCTTTAGACAGTTAAAATACACTAAACCATACTACTGTGGGCGACATATCAATAACATGGCCGCCAACTTGTAACTTTGAGAAGGCAGGACTGCTATATTAAGCGCTAAGTTAACTATGTGCCTATGATCAATACTGTGTAAAAGTATTACCTGTAAATATTTAATAATAATAATAATAATAATAGGTGCATGTCAATACCAGCTATACCATATATAGTTTTATATTTTTTAATCATTTATTCTATTATTTTTATTAGTTTGTTTAGTCAAACAATTTTTAAACATTGTCTTTAGTGTGTAATTCAGCTTTTGATTCTATTGAAATTAATCGTGAAATTAAATGATTATTCAGTATCATTATTTGGCATTTCTTATCAAAAGTTTTCCATGAATGATAGCTGATGTGATGAAAGATCAACTGAAAGAACAATTTCAATTATCCATCCCTACTGGGCAAGTGTAAATGAAAAAAATCACATATGAGTCATATAATTTGTTTGTAGTTCATTTAACCTTACACCACGCTGACATAATAGTTAAATCCCACAAAATATATAATGTCCAAAGTATCTTATACATTATGAAGAAAAACATGTCAAACAATGACATGTTCCTTTACAAAATACAGCTTAAAGTTGATATCAAGAATAATGAATACAGATTAAAGATGATATTTACAAAGATTTATTTCAGATTAAAGATCAAATTTACAAAGATTTAATTCAGATTAAAGATCAAATTTACAATATTCAATACAGACTAAAGATGATATTTACAATATTTACAACAAATTAAATATGATATTTTACAAAGATTAAATATCTATTAAAGATGATATTTAATCTTTTGTAAATGTTAGTAAATTTATTAAATATCTTCATTTCATCCAGTGTTACAGATTATTGACTTTCAAATACATAAACGTCAGTATTAAAGCAATGTATTTTATCGTCATTACTTTACATCAATCACATGTATAATAATAACAGCAGTTTTTAGATATGGACATACTTGGGTGACATTAATTGAGATACTTGAGGGATACGTGAGGTATATATGTATCATCCCAACTGCGGATCCGCCCCATCTTAAGATGGGACGCGTCCCAACTTGGGATTCCAAGTTGGGACGTCCCATCTTGAGATGGGACGGGGGATACTAAAACATGTTAATAATATTCATAGTTTATAATGATTTGTGTCAGTAAAACATGTTTTTAGATAGTTTTATTATATTCTTTTCACACTTACGAAGAAAATTTGATTTGATGTTCATTTACTTCACTTTTCACTCGATTTCATATGTTATCGAATACGAACGATTCAACACTACTCAAACATTTATTTAAAGTCACATTTGATTACTGATTGAATCACATTTGTTAAGCGACATAACAAAATCAGATCAATGTATAGATTTACATTTAGATAATAGTTTTTAGCATTTTTCAAACGACCAATACATGCGTAGATCGAACAGCTGACATCACAGAGACATCTTTGTATCTTAGTTTCTTTACAAAAAGGTGGTATAAACTATTAACAATCAAAATATAAAGTTATTCTAATACAGATCCAAGTTTTACAATACTAGTGATACATTGCTTTTTCAAAAATATATATATTTAAAAAACGTACCTGATACAGAGAAGTGAATAATCCATGCAAAAACCTCCTATACACAGAATTTAAGGTACTCTCCATCGTTACAATGCAGCACTCAATAGACTGAATATGTTAATGTGTCAGCTTGGCGTGACAGAGAACGGATGACTGGACACCAATTTGCCCACCGAAGTTAACTGTCAGGCTAAAACAACATATGGAGACACCAAAACCCCATGTTGTTTTAACAAAGTATTATCTTGTTTATCTACTTGGCGACTTGGTTGATTGTATCAAATGTAAAAGAAATTAAAAGTTCCTATTATCGAAGTCTGGTTCCCCAACATTTTAGATATTTTCAAATAGTGCCAACCTTAGGGTTTGAATATTCCCTCGTAACTCATATCAATATACTAAAATCTATCTTAACGGCGACAAATCTTTGTCAAAGAGTGTTAACGAATTCCTAATAATATATATTTATCATTTCATAAACGATACCAATCGATTTTTAAAAGCTCTTTCCTAAAATTTGTACAAACAATTTAAGGTAGACAAAGGTTAATATAAATTTGAGTTTAGTAACAATAATTGCAAAATGTATATTTCCACCAATGTACTTGGTATCTAAATCGTTTTGTGTTTGTTTCAGGAAAAGAATTTATATAAGCATTTGCTGCCTGTTTGCTAATCCTTTTTTCTTTTTGTAAATATATTTTGAAGTTTGTGTAACACATGTTTTATTGAAATAAAATACCGTTTAAATCATAGAAATATACTTACTAACCATTATATGATTACACAGATTGCATATTTTCATACAATGAAATATCGATTATTTTATAATAAGCAATGACAGTTTCAATATCAAATTTGTATAAGAAATGACAGTTTTTATATCAAATTTGTATAAGAAATGACAGTTTCTATATCAAATTTGTATAAGCAATAACAATATGAATCATTTAGTCCTCTGAGGGATATTACATTAGTATATGTATGTCAGCCCAAAATAACTCGATAGGTCTTAGTATATCAATAAAACTTCATTGATGTGTATTTACAAACCTAATGCCTTTTTTCGGGGGGGCATGTGAAGTAGAATATTTAAAGATAACACAACGATTAGTTATGTAAACTTTCAGCTGTAAAATAACAATATTACACTGCAATGTAATTCTTCCCTCTCACCTACTCATCTTATTTGACTTATGTACGGATCAGTTGACTAACGTATTAGTAGTAAGAACACACAACAATTCTCTCAATTCAACGCTTCTAACAAGCCTAGATAGACGCTTGTACATATAAAAAAACAACCTTTTAATACTGATCAAATTCATATGTTACCTCGGGCTTTGTAGAAAAATAGTAGAATGAATTTTTCTCAACTCTGTAACCTGGTTTGTGTCAAAACATCTAGTGAAGGTAAACAAAGTTTTTTTAGTGAACTCAAAGTCAACAAACTCCGTTTATAATCTTCTTGTAGTATTGATAAGAAATGAGTTGAAATATTGCATTTCTAAATTAGCATGAAAAAATTTCCTTTTCAATATTGAATATCTTAACGTATTGTGCTGCAACTGTACATCGTATTTGTTTGACTTTGTGTTGTATGTTGGATGGTTTCAAAATATAACTTTTTTTGGAGTGGCATTAATATAAGCTTCCAGCTTGCCTCAAAATCTAATTTCTTTTTATACAAATGAAAAAAAAAGGTTTAAACCATAATCTTCTTTTGCAAATCTTGGAAACAAAGTTCTCAATTTTTAAAAAATCTATTGAAAAGCCTGCTTTCCCCCCATAATTAATCAATGGATGATGTTAGATTTCATTTTGGTTACTTGACATATAATCGTTCTGTTAATGAAAAAAATATTTTGAATATATTTAGTGTGGCAAAACAACTTTAATCGAATAAAAATACAATAACAATAAACATAAACATTTGTTATTGTTTTTGGTTAGGGTTTGATCACGTCTGCTTCCACCTATCAGAGATATTGCCGGTAGGGGCAAATGCCTTGATAAATATGAATCATGATCATTGACTAAAACAACAAACGCTCGGCGTGTACCTTTGTAGTGTTACAAGCATGCTCATGTACAATTGGTACCCATTCTTGTCACTAATTGGAAGGTGACACACAGGTATTAGTGTCATAACCGAACCGGATGTTTACCAAAATCCCTTCTTTCGGACATACCCCCCCCCCCCTTTCCACCCACCCCACACCCATCTCTGAACTACCAAGCAGGTACGTTTGCCATTTGCACCACGACACTGATCAGATCAGGTTCGATCGGAAATATTAGGAGGCATAACTGGATTTATTTACTGGACATCATATAAGCATTGACGGAACGCCACTTATAGGTTAGTGTTTGTGAATTATGTTTAAGAAACATACACTTTTAGATTCGACTATCAAACACAATATGTACATTGGAATCTTGCTTAACGGAACGGTTTATGTGTGAGAAATTGAACTGATTACAAAGCATTAGATTAACATTCTTGGTATTCACTAAGAGTAGGTTTTGAGTGAATAATTTAATATAATTTTTGCTGTCATAATTAAAAATATTTAAGAATATAATGAAATGATTTATAAGATTTTGTATAAGAATTACTTTTGAAATCGTATTGGGCTATGATGAAAGACTCGTATGCGATGAGAGATATATATAGCCAATAAGTCATGAAAATCAACATTAAATCAAAATATCTTTCGATGTCCTTAAAGCGCTTATCTAAATGATACATGTTATCATGTTATTACTAAATTCAACATTAGAATAAGGATATTATGAACATGTATAAGTATCTGCCGTCCCATCTTAAGATGGGACGCAATCCCAAGTTGGGATGATACATATATATATATACTTTTAAAATAACAAACTGAAGATTGGTCATGTTATATATAGATGTAAAAGTTAAATGTTCATGGTTTATGTATTAAATATTCTTTAAAATAACAAACTGAAGATTGGTCTTCATATAAGTTCATTACCAACCAGGGGCGTAGCATCCATAGTAAAAAAAAGCCCGGGCTTACACATGATTTTTTGGTCAAAAAGTTTGTTCTGTTATTTTTAGTCAAATGACAGACGAGAGACAAGAGGGCCAACGCCAAGTTCGTGACAGTTTGTCTCTGTTATGGTAATACCACACTTGGATGTATGGACAAGTCTTATGCTTCTTAACAGATGTCATGACCTAAACTTTAGATGGAATGTGGAAGACTGCCCAGTCTCGGAAAGTTTTCAGAAAACTTCTTATCAATGATCATGACCAAAGACTTTCTTTCACAGCTCTCTCGTTCTGTATCAACACTGATATTATCAGTGTAAAACAGAACAAGAGATGTGGAAATCATAATTATGTTACTTTTTAAAACAACACTTGGTTTACTACACTATTATCAAAATTCATTCATATATGAAGAGCTATATAAATATCATTTATGTATTGTAGACCTAACGCAACACTAATCATGTAATAGTTACGTTATGATACATTTATTTTTAAAAAATGGTTACCAAATGATACGAGTGGATTATTAATAGTTTTTAATATGGTTGCATTAAAAGTGAATGCGTCATATGAAACTAACTCGTCAGGATTAAATAAAACCTCAAAGCAAGGCATCTTTGTTGATCTTTAACAAAACTACATGTCTTTAGATCCAGGGGTGGTTTATCTTGTAAAATATTGATATAGATCGGTGCTTATGGACAACATTCAAAGAGCCTTGTCTTTACTGTAGAGTGGAAAACGTTTATTAGGATCGGCCAATAAGTGAACGCATTTATATTACAATCTCCATAAAATGATTTCTAATCGTGTCATTATTATCAACCATGCATATCAACAAAAACGCATGCTGATGTTATACAAAATATAAGAAAATATTTCACTTTATAGAATACTTTATACCAGATCAGTCAATAAAATTTAAATAGCCACTCTGTGAGTTGTTGGAGTCATGTATGCCAAACTTAATCAGTGGTGTCATTTGATCGCGAAGTATCGACTGTTACCAAAAAGACACATTTTAAAGCTTATTGTTTTTTTTACAGTGACAATATGAAGGTAGAACGTCGCAATTATGATCGAAAACCGGACAGTGGCGCACGTCAAATAGTCAAACGTAATTTTGGAGACTTATCTAAAACAGAGCAGTTAGGAGTTGATAGTGTTGGTTAGGTTATATAACTAGTATCCATGTATATTGGACGTGACATCTACACCTCTGTGTATTTATAAGGCTGTTTTTAGAAGGTAAATAATATGTAATGAAAATCAAGGAGTGGCTCTTTAAGTTTTGAAAAAGTGAGCAAACTCCCTGGAAAACGCAGAAAATTGAGATTTTATGCATGGATTATTTAAATTTTCTTGGGGGGGCAAGCCCCTAAACCCCCCTAGGCAGTTCGGGCGCTTTGCGCCCTCACATTGTTGGCCACGACCAGCGGGCTTACACGTGATTTTAACCTTGCTACGCGCCTGCCAACCGGATTCACAACATAGTGATCATCAGGGTAACTTATACATTGTGTTGCTAATGGTATAGCGTTTACAATGGCAAGGGACGTAATTCATGACGTCATATGCATACCACTAAAAATATGTATAGTAAATGCGATGTCAACATGATTTAATATTAGTTCAATTTCGGGGTATATCCATCAATAAAGCGCACATATAGATGAATGCGCAAAGAACTGCAATCCCCAGTTCACAATCTTTCCTATTTACAAAATGCGCACAGATAATAAAGAGCTGAGGAAAATAAAAGAACGATCCTTTATTGATGGATATACCCCGAAATTGAACTGTAACTAATATTAAATCATGTTGACGTCGCGAGAGAGAGAGAGAGAGAGAGAGAGAGAGAGAGAGAGAGAGAGGGAGAGGGAGAGAAAGAGAGAGAGAGAGAGAGAGAGAGAGAGAGAGAGAGAGAGAGAGAGAGGGAGAGGGAGAGAAAGAGAGGGAGGGGGAGAGAGAGAGAGAGGGAGAGAAAGAGAGAGAGAGAGGGAGAGAAAGAGAGGGAGGGGGAGAGAGAGAGAGAGAAAGAGAGAGAGAGAGAGAGAGAGAGAGAGAGAGAGAGAGAGAGAGAGAGAGAGAGAGAGAGAGAGAGAGAGAGAGAGAGAGAGAGAGAGAGTTTCTATATTTCCTCCAGTTCGAACCGAATATCAAATACATATATACACATGTACAAATACATCAATTTATACTAATACAATGTTGCATTTATTTATACAAATACATTACATAAAAAGATTGACTATACATGTTACCACATTAAAGAGCCACTCCGTGAGTCGTTGGGAGTCATATATGCCAAACTTAATCAATTGTGTCATTTGATCGCGAAGTATCGACTGTTACCAAAAAGACACATTTAAATGCTTATTGTCTTTTTACAGTGACAATATGAAGGTAGAACGTCGCAATTATGATGGAAAACCGGACAGTGACGTGCGTCAAACAGTCAAACGTACTTTTGGAGACTTATCTAAAACAGCCAGGAGGGCAGTTAGGAGTTGATAGTGTTTGTTAGGTTATATAACTAGTATCCATGTATATTAGACGTGATATCTACACCGCTGTGCATTTAAAAGGCTGTATTTGTCCTTTGGACATGAAAAGTTAAGATCTTTTGATTTTGTATCACAAGATATATCATTTAGATTCGTATCAAAGGTAAATAATATATCATGAAAATCAAAGAGTGGCTCTTAAAGTTAATATAGGGATTTCTATTAACTAAATGGACATATCTACAGTATCAGTTACAGTGAAGTTATCTATTAATGTATTATGCACATGCAGTTGATTATATCGGGTAAAATTGTAATAGACGACGTTTTAAGGCGTATACATATAGTGGAAATTGTAAAATAATGATTTCCTAGGTGCTGTGTTCAATATATTTATTGAAGTCAATATCTCCTCCAAATAAAAAGGCTAGTTCAAAGGCCACATAAGCGTCAACTTCTAGAAGATCTATCATAGAGACACAGAATGCATTTCAGTCAGGATTTAAGTGTTCACAATGTAGCAGTATATAAAAATCATAGTCGTTAGTATAATTATTACATAAATTGCATTCTTTAGATATTTTTTTAATAATATCATTATATGTATTAACAAGGTCTCCCTGATGTTCGTTACCATGGGAACAACTATGATATTGTATGTATTGTTCAACTGAATATAGATAGCAGCCATGGGCTCTGTCCCATTTAGGTACACCATAGCAGTCTCCACTACTATACTGTTTAATAGGGGCTAAGTCCAACGAAATCAAAGATGGTAAGTGGTCTGGAACATTGTAAGGACTATTAGTATCAATTATTCGGACATCGCTGATATGACAGCTTATACTTGAAGAAACTAGTATATAGTCAATCATGCTTTGAAAACAGTTGTCCTTTGATTTATATATATAACCTGGTAAGTTAAAATATGAGTTGCTTAGAGCATTTATGAGATTTCTTTCTGATAATACATTTTTGAGGACCTTATTTCTTTGTGATAAAAGCGATTTACATATATCAGAGTTGAGATCACCAAGAGTAATTGTTGTACTTATTTCAGACAAGTCATCACACAAGTCAAGAAATTCATTTAAAGCATTGTGGAAGGTTGCATGTAATACATTGGTTGAAGGTAAGCGGCAATTAATTACATACACATCACAATATCCGTTTCTGATAACTTTAACTGCTACTGTATATTCAGAGTTAACTATGAGAGGCTCTGCCCGCCAAGGGGAGTGGGTGTTTATTTAAAAAGCAAGTCCATGCGAGCCACGAGAGCACGTGGGATTAGCACTCATACAGTTATAAGTTACAAGATTGTGATCAGGAAGAGAGTTAAGTTGATAAAGCATGTCTGGAGAAAGCCAGTGTTCTTGTAAAGCCACTATATCTATATTTTTGGATACAGTCTGCTTAATGTAATCAGTACCATGCAGAAGACCACGCACATTCAATGTTAACAACGAGGCAGCCATAGTAACAAATGTTATATACATGAACTGTTCATTTCTACTTTGGGAAAGCATACGAGAATTGATAGATGTGGTGGTTGTCAACATTGTCACTGTACGTTTTATTCCTATCTATATAGTCTCTGACACGTGTTCCTGGGGGCCAGAAGTCTCTGACACTGGACACATAATCCTCATAGTCGTCAAAATATCAACTTGCACTGTATAGGTATCTGACACTGGACACATAATCCCCATAGTCGTCAAAATATCAACCTGCACTGTATATGTATCTGACACTGGACACATAATCCTCATAGTCGTCAAAATATCAACTTGCACTGTGTAGGTATCAGAATAGTAATTACGAACGGTTTTCTTCATCAGTCTCACTTACGTTACTCGAACACTCTGGTCATGTTGCCATGAAAGGATTAATCCTTCGATGAGCGAGATTGTGTATACGCATCTCTTTGACAACACAACTGATATCAACCTGTCATGATCTGTAATTTTATTTACTTTCCAAACTTATTTACATCACTTGTCAGATATTGTTATTTACATCTATATGTGAGGAATAAATGTGCTTTTTGAATATATTTATTTACTCATTGTGTATTCTGTACGGAGCACTCGACGAGGTGCTCACGTGATGTTCTCTTGCTTGAAAAATCAAGGTTGATTTTTTTTTAAATATCATGCCATGTGACATGAATTTTAATCCAAGATGAAAAGATGAATTTTTCAAAAGCTGGCACATTTTCATAGACATTGTATTTAAATATAAATACATATCAAAATCATTCACATATCACTATCCGTTCCTCATGAATTATCGTTTCTACAACTGTAGTTTATAATATAGCCTGTCTATATCTCTGTTCACTCTCTTCCTGTCCATAGAACTATCTGCCATATAGCACTTTACATGGTATTTTACTTGTTAGCCTCTTTCAAGCCTGTAGTAGCCTGTTCTGATGAACTACAGATAGTTTCTTCCAGCTTACTTACTCGTGTGGTGGTTTTCTGAAGACCAGTTTCCAGTGTAGAGAGTTTATATGAGATAACCTTTAGTTTTTTGTCGATATACGAGTCCATTGTTTGCAAATGTTGCTTGACGTTGTGAACCATATGGTAATCATGTGCTTCATCTAGTCAAAAAGAGTATGTAGATGATGGAGCTGAGTTGAGTTGAACAGTAGGTATCCTTTCCCATTTTGCAGCGAAGGTCTTGCACAAGTCTGTCAATTTTGAGGGGAAAATCGTTGGAAATCCATTGCCCGTTGTTGTTGTTAATATCTCTTTGGATTTTCCATGGTTTCTTCTTAAAATCTTGTATTATGCAAAGTAAGCGGAGCTCCTAGAAAACACGTCTGCCCTCGCCGAAATTCAAGTTACAGTACCGTAAATGTGTAATGACGGACATACCGGATCGTAACTATTTTTAAGCAAATTTATGTTTGTTCACATCCCCGACTTTTCCTACATTTATATCGGTAAAATGTAGCCTTTACTTTGATCTTCCGTTATTTTAAAACAGAAATCTATAATTCCGACGCCCAACAAAAGGTATCACGCTAGAAGTATAAAAAATGGATATGAATGAAATCTTATAAAAAAACTTAACTCTAAAATTATGATAATTTACAATTTGATAACTTTCCTTTGATGATGTTATGTATTTACCAAACTTTTTATGGACTCGTAACATAAATGAATTGTATGGACAAGATATGTAGCAGAGGATGTACGTTTTATCTATTATACAAGTTTTTTAGATTTTATTTCAAATTAAGAAAAATCTTATCAAGAATATGAGTGTTTCTGCGTCAATTAACAGAAAATCAACAAACAACGTGTATTGTTTAGGTTAAACAAAAGAAAATTATTTTAGAATTTATTACATAAAATATCATTTTATTATAAAATAAGAATAAAAATACTAACGTTAGTTTTCTTCTTGGGATTCTTCGTCAATTAACAGAAAATCAACAAACAACGTGTATTGTTTAGGTTAAACAAAAGAAAATTATTTTAGAATTAATTACATAAAATATCATTTTATTATAAAATAAGAATAAAAATACTAACGTTAGTTTTCTTCTTGGGAAATATCAGTAAACTCTGTACATCAAATTGTAAACACATCAGTGGATCTTAGGGAAATCATTTGTTCCATTCTTTAACAAGAAACATTTACCTTTAACAATGCAAAACCGAGAAAATATTGTTAATAAAGAATGCCAACTGATATTCTTAATAACACTGTTATTGGTAATTTCAAAGTATAATTGGTCAGTATTACTAGAAACATTCCTTTCAAAAAAAGTATTACTTAAAACCTGTGATTAAACATAAAGGGTAAGATATTTTCTTGAAATAAAAAAATAGTCAGTCTTGCAATATTGACATCTACGTTTAAAAAAATATCATTTCAAAATCTGTTTCATATATTCAACAATTTCGAAATATTGAGATGAACATAAGCATAGTTATGTTTAATAACCATTTTAGATGATCTATCTATCTATCTCGTTACATTAAAAAATGTTTTATTCCAGCTTTTATTCAACATAATTTATGTCTTATAATATCCGAGTTGCCTCTTTAAGCAGAAACAGGCGGTGGGTATATCAATTTAAAATTTCTAATTTTGTGATGAAGCACACACATAATAAAAGTTTGAAAACAATGCTTGTGAATGATATCATAAAAATGATGGATATAATCGTATGTCTGTTTTTATTCCAACTAGATCGGTTTGAAATGGAATTAAGGGGTAAAAACTGCCCCACATACAACCCCAAATAAAAAAACAGAACGGATTTATGTACTATATAAAGGTATAGTTTTTTTCATGACATAAAACATTGAAGACTTTAACCTCTCTTCCTCGCTGCTCCCTCCTGACCACACGTCCATGGTAACCTTTAATCTCGGTTATATCGGTCATTATGGCGCATCGTATCGATAGATATCATATTGGCTATTTGCGAATGGTGATAATGTTTCCATCAACTGACAGTTGTGTCGATTAGTCGAGTTATAAGCTTTGTATGCGCAGTGTGGCCCGCCCTGCATGATCGCATGACACACAGGTGTTAAAGTAAAGCCTTCCTTTTGGTTTGTTAGAGTTTTTTAAGTTCCAAATTGAATAAATGACAAAGTTACAGTGCAAAACTGTCGTTTTAACCTAGGGGTTGGGTTCTACACTTGGAATAGCCAGCAGTTAGCCCTGGTTGTCGATTATCAATTAGTGCGATGTAAACACTTTATTTTATTTGGAGATGATTAAATGAGGATGGTTCCCATACAGATCATTTGAGCATCTTTGAAAATAAAAGTTCGCTCTACCCCAATGGACTACCGTTCTCGTGCTTTAACTATAATAGTTTAGGGGAAAGCTCTATTCTATTCAAAAAAGACACATTGTACAAGAGATTTACAGGAATCTGTACAAAAGAAATTAATGGAAGCGTTTAGTTTGAGCGATATACATATGTCCTAATGTGAAAACATTCTGATTATCAGAAATAGTGAGACCTGCATTGCAATGTATACAATAAGATTTATATCATTAGAAACTCTGTTTCAAACAATATTTTCTAATGATGTGAACATTGTTTTCTCTTTGTACAATGGGCAAGGGGCATTCAAGAAAGCAATGACAAACGTTTTTTTACAAATATAACCAACATGCATCATTCCTCACATTTATTTTAAATATCATGAATGGACTCCTCGTGTACCTTAATCGAGTGTGTAAAACATAAAGTTTCCGAAGTCCACATGCATAGTATACTAGTGAACATTTTCATCCAAGGGTTATTTTTATTTAAATGAAGCAATAGAATGGCAATTTCTGATTCCATAATTTGATTGAAGATGGAATAAAATATAATGCTGAGTACTTCAGTTGTGTAAGGTTGGCCAAAGTCATTCGAGTTTCTTAATTCGTTACTTTTGAATTTTACAAAATATAGTTAATTAATTTTCCTTCTCCTCTCATAAAGTAGCAAAAGGCATATCTTGGTAAATAAGTAAAAAACTTAGGTAGGTAAGTAGTTGAGCAAGTACGTACTACGTAAGGTTAGTAAGATTAAAGAGCAGGTAAGTAAAGTAAGTTATGAAAGAGAATAGCACCTCCTGAAACAAATGTCGTAAAACCTTAAGAACAAACCTTAAGAACAAACGATCAAAATCATAATTCATTTTTAAAAGCCCCAAGAATTTCCTGATTTGTCATGACACAGAATAAGATAGATGCATAAATTGAGGAACACACCTTGTCCTCAAACACATTTTACTAACAAAAAGTTCAAATGTTATTAATCGGACAGTGACAGAAATATTACAACTCTTTATAAGGATAATATAAAAATATACAAACGGGTTCTGGTAGCACAAGAACAGTCGTTTGATGCCTCAAAATGTATTCTCTAGATAAATAGTCAAATATATTATCATTAGAATACACATAATTACACATGTCTGCATTACAATATATTTGAAGTAGTGAACGTTAGTCATTTGCGACCAGGCAGTCTTATGTCGTGACACGTCAAGTATCAAATACCTATCACTTACCAATCAGCATGGGCAGGGCTAACTATTTCCGAAAATACATCCTGACATGCATTTTAAAGGTTTTATTTGTGTCAACCTTCAAAATAGATATATTTTCTAATAAAGGAAAAGGGGATCGATTTCATGCATGTCAATAAATTGGCTGAAGGATCTGGTAGCATAAGAATTGGGATTGATGAAGTTGGAAGTCGGTTATCTGTCTGCAATGTCAGTCATTTACTGTCACAATGTTGGATATATTATCTAAGGTCATTTGCAAACGAAGCTAGTATTTTCATTGATGCACGATTTGCAGTATACGTTGCAACACCAGATGACACGACAATGACAATTTCTATTTACTTTAATCGTTTTCACATTATATCCACGACCACAACACATCACTTCACAATCATTACAATTTCGCCCTGAGGTTCCTGGCGAATATTTCCCTGGATTGCAAAAACTTGGCGAGTCATCAATGAATAACAGGCATTTTCGCTTACGTGATATTTTCCTTGAAAACGTAGCATTGCTTTTATCTAGCAAAATATTGCCTTTACCAGCTGCTTCGTTCGTGAATTCAGTGATCTTTTTCGACAGTTGATATTTAGATTTTAAAACGCTTCCAATAAAACGGAAGTGGGACAGCTGCCGCCAGCACGACTTCATTGTGCATGATCCGGATACTCCGTGACACTTACACACGGTCTTCACGCTCTCCATCACTGCCTGCAACACAGAAACCGTACACGTGTCAAAAACAAAATGTAAAAGTTACTCCCACATCTTCTGAGTTATAAGGGGAAATATTAGGACGACCTCATATTAGGACGTCCTGCTTACTGGCATATACAAGAATACTTGAAAATACTTACATTAAATGTATGAACCCCCAAGCTACCACTCCCTCCCCTTGGTTTTTGAGTCCGCCACGGTTGTAATTTACTAATACCACGAAGAAACCATGGTTCTAACTAACATCGAACTTGGTTAAATTAAAAATTAGTAAAAGGCTGTTAAAATGTGTAGATTTACAACACCATGCTATGGCACCTTCACTGATGAATCAATGACGATTGTAGCAGCCACAGCAGTTTTACTACTCAACGAATAACATCTAAGAAAACAGTCGCGAGCGTCAATAGGAGGATATATATCCTATACATGAGTCCATGTACCCATGTATGGAAACTTGAGCACGGTTTAGGATGAAAACTACCTCTATCTACGTGGATGGTGCATGGTTGTACCTTTTAGAATTTGATTTTCCCACACAAAAATGGTAAATTTCAGGTGAAATTGAATAGTGTAATATTGTCAAATTGTGATGGTGATAAAAAAAAAAAACATTTAGATTTTCAGGTTACTTTGACATCAAATTACGTCAGATATCCAAAAAAAAATTGAAAAATATTTTTGGGGCATTTCATTCATTCAGATCACATGAGTTTTGAGAGGAAAAGTTAAATGGCATTTGTAGAAATGTAAGTATACAGGAAAGTTAGTGACTAACCAAAACAACTCATCCGTATGTTACAATGCAAAAGTCGAGGCAGGAAACAAATCTGTTGATCTAATTCTATGAACTCAGTGCCATGAATGGTTAATCGTTGTGTAGGGTTTATTGTACCACAATTAACATGATTTGCACATATTTCGATTCGTCACCACTACATTGAAATTGACTGGCAAAACCAGTGAGAGATGACTGAATTATGGATTAAGCGTTTTAAATTGAAAGAGCCGATAATTACCTTTATCAATATGTATGCATGTGTTTAAATATTGCGTAGTAAAGGCTTATAAGATTTGAATATTTTAGCTTTTCAAAAGTTCTTACACAACCAATACTGCAAGTTATGCATGTGTTTAAATATTGCGTAGTAAAGGCTAAAAGATTTGAATATTTTAGCTTTTCAAAAGTTCTTACACAACCAATACTGCAAGCCTCAAGAAAAGTTTTTCGATAACTTTTTAACTGCTTTCTTCTACCCCAGTTAACAAGATGACAATATTATATAATGTTACTGCCCAATTCAAAATTTCAATGGCATTTGGCAAGTTGACCAGCGTATTTGTGGAGACCTGCAGGCAGCAAAGCCGCTATGCACACAGCCACGCTTTCTTTCTACATGAATAATTACGATTTAATTGGTTTTTAAAGTGAACTGAAGATAAATTTTTCAAGTAACTGTTTTGGTTGGTGTTATCGATAAGTTACGCATCATGATTTTGGTCAATATTAAAAAATAATTTTGTTGGTTCTTTTTAAATTGGTGCTTCTTATATAGGGTAAACGTATATTTCATTGATTTTCATTTCACACGCTTTATAACTCGTGCCATATTCATATCACGTGATACGTGTTGAGTAAGGCTTGACGCATAATGTCATTTTCCATGTGTGCGTGAGAATTGAGTGCTAAATGAAATGATGATTCATATTTCTACCTTATATGAATAACCATGTGATCTGCTGATTAAAAGACCTCGACAATCCCCGCTTTTGGTTTCTGTATAAATGCGTTTTGCATATTCGGAAACCCGGGGCGTTCCAGGGATCAGGGATCACATACTTCGTGTTTCACATAACGCTTTACGCATTCCGCGTTTATCAAGTCAACTGTTACTATTTTAGATACGCATTACGTACTAAACAATACGCCCTACGCTGTTCGTACACATGGGATCATGGCCATTGTACAATATAGAACCCACGGTAGAATTAGTTGCTTTCAATATCAATATGCAACATCCTATTTACAGGTAACAATTGAGTTGATCAATATTTAATTATAAAAGCATATCTGCCCCTGGAATTGATTACAAAATCATGTATAAAACATTTGCATTAAAGGTGAATTTTGAGTTTTATCAATGACCAATTTCGTATAATCATCAATGTTAACATTTCAAAATGGGCCGATCCATTTTAAGAATACCCAGCAACAGTAAGCTAAAATTGATCATTTACCGAAAACGAACTTGTAATGAAAATGTTACAGGCAATGCAATAAGTTAGAAACATAAAGATATCATTCTTTGTTCTTATTTCTAACAAATATTCAAATGTTCAAAAGGATAAGTTACTACCCTTAGTCTAATTCTAAAGAACATAATTCTTATTGACATGTAAACATTGAGCAGAAGAAATAGTATTTCTATGAAATTTGCTTAAGGATGAATACAATGACCGATTTAACTTGCAACTCGCCTTCACTAAGGTAAAAAAGTACCGTAATTGTTCTTAAATTTGACTCGGGTAAGAAAAGAATAATCAACTAGAAGCACGGAATTACGGATTATCTATCCCTCGTGAATTATTGTAATAAATTGCTCGCTAAAGCTCAGAATTTATCACCATAACCCACTCAGGACAGATAAACTGTAATTCCTCGCATCTTGTTGTTTATTCTTAAAAAAGAGCACTGGATATAAATGATATAATGTAATTGAAAATGGCATTTCTTTTCCGCCTATCTGATTTTTGTGGACGGTGTGCAATAATTTCCTACTACATTGCTATGCATGTGAGAAGAATTAACTCTATCTATATTCAAATTTAAATCACCTTAAGATCGATTTCTTGATTTATTTGGGTTTAAAACATTACAAATATTGTGTGTATATCTTTCAACAAGATAGAATTTTGGCAATATTCTTTGATTTGCTTCAAAATACTCTGTGGTTATAAAAACGAGAACCAGTGATTCCGAAGGAGTAACTGTTATGTGGAAGAGGAGTTTGGTAATATCGTTGAAGTGAAATTATCTTCATGTTAATCAAATTATTAATAACGTCTTTAGATATTTCATTTGGATATTTTGGGAGGATTGTTTATTGACTTTGTATAACCATGATTTTATTGTCAATCAATGAATCTTTATTCTATCATTGAAGAGGCCTAGAGTATATTTCATATATACAATTTTCTTAACAGCATTGCTTAGTGATTAAAAACTGCAACATTTTAAAGTACATTTTCATTGAAACAAATCAGGAAGGAAGAACATTTATCACTTGAAGGGTGGACAAAATAAAAATATTAATTGTACTTTTTATGTAAGGTATCATATGCTGTAGGTACAGTAGGATTTATAACGTTAGTATTATTATTTTGAGTTTTTAGAATTGAGTAATGATTGCATTTTGAAGATGTCACCAGAACCGTTTTTGTTGGTAGATATATTTTAATCTTCGATTGAAGGTATAAAGAAGTAATGACGGTAATTCTACCTTTGATTCAGTTGAAAAAAAGTAAGTTCTTAACATTTACAATTATTAACTATTATGCACAGGGGAAAAAATAAAAGTTGTAAGCGGTGCTAGGAACATCCCGTACGTATAGTAAAGCTCACAGCAAGTTTTGTTTATAGCACTATCAAGAAAAGGCTCATCATTAAGATCATCCATTAGCTGGCTTTTATTTTCGGGAGGGATGTCTAAGAAGTAGCTTACAGTAGTAGAATATAAATGCAGCAAAGACTTTCCTAACGTCTTAGCCATAACAGCACATACATAACCTACGTTCATATTTCTCGTATTCTATCATTACTTCATCTGTCATTCTATTAATTCTCTCTGTAGTAATTTTCTTCTCAACATATTTCCCTCTACCTAAAACAGCTATCATAAGCTTTTCTCTCTTACTTTCAACTAGCTCAAGATGTAATATTTGGAAATTTCACCTAAAACTTCATTGATATCCATTTTAGAAATGGAACTCTAATGTTTAAAGCAAGAAATAGCAAGGACATAAAGACACTGAGAAGTACAAAGCGGAAACCTAAAATCGTTAAGATTATACTCATCAATAAAATATCCAACATTTTATATATAAAGGTTTAATCTTAAAAATAAAGGATGATGTTACCTAAAGATCCACATTGTGCTATAAATTGTAGCCAGACTGGGTGTGGTAAGACAAGATTTGTTCTAGATTTAATCGAGAGCTATTACTATGAAAATTTCGAACACATAGTAATATTATGTCCTACCATAAAAGATAATGAAATATATAAATCTAGATTGTGGATAAACACAGATCCAGAAGTATATACAATTCTTCCTAGGGATCGTCGGAATGAAGGGTTGAACCATTTGCATGAAATATTTAAAAATGAAACCACCTTATTCATACTTGATGATTGTAGTGCAGAGAAAGATCTCACAAAAAAGAAGAATGAGTTATCGTATGGATTTTGTCTAAAAAATTTAACTCAATACTGACTGATTTTAGAGAGCAGACAAGATGGATTTGTTTATTTAAGTGTAAGGATAAAGACAATTTTGATGACTGTTTAAAGGAAAACTGTATCATCAAAACCAAAGGTGAGAAAGAAAAAGTTTAAAAACAGCTGGACCAAAATAAATACGCGAAATTGGTACTGTGTACAGACCATCCAACATCATATACAGTTGCAAAATGAGAAAATATCACAGGGTGAATATACCCTGAATCCGTTAGCCGGATCCTCGCAAGAATGGTATACTGGGATCCGGGATCCGGCCATACACCGCCGGATCCCTTGCCGGATCCCCCAGTAGCGAAGAATACGGGGATCCGGAGCCGGATCCCTCACCGGATACTAGATCCGGTCGGACACCACCGGATTCTCTACCGGATCCAAAGTAGATAAGAATAATAGGATCCGGAGACTGATACCATACCGCATCCCCTCCTGGTGGCAAGAGTAGGCAAGAATGGATGAATATGAAAGTATGAAGATTTTCATAAAAAAAAGTAATACATCATACTAGTATATTTGTTACCTTCTACTATCATATTCCTGAAATAACATTGTCACTTTACTATTAACATATTAATATCAAGTGTTTGTTTTAACCTGTAGATTTTAAAATATTTGTTTTAATTAGAATCAGAAGGGAATTTTCTAAACAGGCTGTTTTAATTTTATAGAAGTAAGGCTCAATGTTATACACTGTAACGCTTGAACGCACACACTTGATCATTACACCTGTTAGCGTATTCACATTTCACCTAGACTCATTTGTGTCTTATTGCTGCAACAGATGAAATAAGAATATACATGTATTTGAAGCATGTGTTCAATTACCGTTCAGTAACTTTCTTTCACTGATTTTTCAAAACAAAATAGAGAAACTTAAATAAAGTGGCAAGCGGCAATAGAAGGATTTAGAACTGTAACATAACATGCACATTAGAAAAAACATGCATCTTATATCTCTACATGTAAGGGCAGTAAGTATAAAGTTAACGCTGTTTAATACTTCTATTTTTTCTTATAATACAGTTTCAAAATGGTTACTAGTGTTTGAATATAAATTAGTAGGACAATAATAATGAATGACATAAAACTTGAAATATGTTATGTTACCAAACAGTTTCTGAATTATCAAAGTTACCCTTTTGATACGGCAGGAAATTGAAAATTTTAATTCGATTGTTAACGATTAAAGTAGGATCATATGCATTTATATTTTATTTTCAATATGGTATGTAAAGTCGACTTAAACTAAATAAAACAATCATTTTCACCTGAAGCCAAATAAAGCACTTTGTTTTGACGATAACAGGAATATATATACAGGATTAAGGAACAGAAAAGGTGTACAAAAGTTTAGGAACTGACTAAAAGGGGATACGATATATACAGAATAAGTAACAATTTATAGGCAGAATGGCCAAACACTTTTATACCGAAGCCGTCTTCAACGGGGCAGAAGCAAATTATTTTAATGTCATTATTAACCAAAATTTCACAAATAAACATTTACTTATGCCAAATGTACTATCTTAAGAGGTCAAACATCTCGTTACTCAAACCGATCCTCTGTATTAGTCTAGTCGAAGAAATTATCAAGAATCAAGCAAAAACCACTAACATCAATTTGTTTTTTAACACGTTCTAATCTTTCAGAGAAGGTAATGGATTCGCATAGTTAAACTACACATGCAAAGATAGTGCTGCTTTTGACTGAAAAGCTTGTTCGTGCAATTTGTCAAATTTAGTTTCCTTCACCATGAGTACAATGAAACTTATCGCCTTCATGTAGAATAAGGAATTTCAAGGATTATTCCACCTTTTGCGCAAGACATAAAATTAATATGTAGGGTCCTACTTGTACTAAACCCTCTTGTACCTTAGTCCTTTTTTTGGTTGGCGAATTTACATTCAAGACCCCCCCCCCCACCCCCCCCCACCCCCCCCCCCCCCCCACGTTTTCATTGTTGCTATCATCTAAAAAGTACTGGGTGTTGTAACATTAATGAGCAAATTTTTTTCAATTGAAGGGAACAACAACAAATTAAACTCATTCTATCTAATAAAGCAATTTATATAGTCTATATAAGAAGCTTGTTTGTGCAATTTGTCAAATTTATTCCTTCACCATAAGTACAATGAACCTTATCGCCTTAAAATAGAATAAGGAATTTCAAGGATTATTACACCTTTTGCGCAAGAGATAAATTTAATATGTAGGGTCCTACTTGTACTAAACCTTCTCGTACCTTAATTAGTCCTCTCCCCCTTGGATAACCGCCTAATGAGGCGAATGCTTAGACAAAATCACCGAAGCATGACTCGAAGCCACGCCCAGTGTGTGACGTGCTAGTTGTCAGCTGAAAGTCCAGCCCTTTGATTTTCTCTGTATTTTTAAGCTAATTCAACAGCAAAATAGAGGCAATAGCATGACCGAAAGAATTCCAAAATACAATATGTAACTGCTTCATGATATCAACTTTACCTCTTAGTCGTCAAATCCATTTTGATTGGACTGTGACAATCCTTGGACGCGGTTTTCGTGGGTGGGTTTATATAAAAAAGGTTAAGAACTTGGTCGGTGAGAGATCCATTACTATGGGATATCACGTAGTGTTACAACATTTATTATCGATATGAAGCTCTAAATTGTCTCGAAAAAAAGGAAGGTTTTTGTAATAAACGGGAGAGAATGTAAAAACCTGTTTAATGTTTACTGTAGAAAAAATCATTTTGTTTCACTTCACTTTATGACAACTTAGTACTAAGTGGATGATTCGTTTGTATTTAACTAACGTATATTATATTGTTAGCTAGTATAACATCTCACACCGTGTTGCAATATCTCTGTCTTCGAATTTAACAATCAATGACATGAAAACATACCTGGCGCAAGCGTTAGAAACATCCTATGTAATCCTAAAGAATGTTGGTACCCGTTATTCACGATGTACTTGTTAAAATGTGTGTCATCGTCCTTAGAAGTACATGAGCCAAATCTCCTTCTCTTAATTTATTGGTTGAATATATATTCTACAAGTTCATTGGTTCAAAATGACTGGACGCCGTGACAATAAACTGAGTAGCAGTCGAATGCCAAGATTACGCCATTATGACAGGACATATATTCCGCTTGGTGGATCCAAGGCGTTAAAATTCAAAAGGTATAATTAGAGACAATTAAATCAAGAACTGAAATTGAATGCGATAGGATTATATAACGGCCACCTGTGTGTCATAAAAAATAAGACCATTTGAATCAGTCTGATTGTTGTGACAATATACCAGTAAATATTTTACGTGTGTATGTGTCGTCAATTTAATCCGATGACTTCAAGTAGTCCCGCGCAATTATACTCCTTTTGTTAGTTCCCCGTCAATTAGCATTTTTGGGTCATAAAACACCTTTATGCAATCACAAGCAATCAGACAGGAGCAAGCCTCTTTTCTTCAAATAGAGCAGAGCTCAACGATCCGTGACAAGATAGACCGGGTTGGGGTGGGGGAGGGGGGTTAACTAATTTCGTTTAATATCCAAAAAAATGTAACATTTCCATTCATCAATTCATATTGTAATAGTAGTATATGTAGACCATACACGTGAAAGATACTGCTACTGTTCTTTCTTTGAAATGATAATGCAGATCAATGACAAAATCTATAATAAAGTTTTGTAGACCTACCAATTTCAAAATTATGCTGTGGATATGCATACAAACTACCTTTAAAAACCTGTCATCAAGAAATCAAAGGAAAAAATTAAAGAAGCCTTCTTTATTCTAGAAAATGTTGTCAAATCTAGTTGCCATAACAATTATTAAGAACCATAATCATAGTCATCTCATAAATCTTTTTCTCAGGGTGAAGGCATATAGATTTCAATACAGTAAATGAGGAAAACGAGTTTCTTACGTATGATGCTATCCTCAGGAAAGCAAGAAGAATTGAAAATCGTTTCTCATTGTGCAAAATTATAATACGTTTGGTAAATGAAAACATTCGGCATATGTGGGTCTTGAAAGGGAAAAATAAATACTTAAAAAAGAAGGTTTATTAAATCAGATGAAACGATTGGAGTCTTTGTGAATTTTGAAACAGTGTTAGATACATTTGATCTGTAAAACGCATTGAATTCATATATCTAAGACGAAACGAAAGGAAGCGTTATTATATACATTTATGTACATCTATTCATAAATCATTTGTGAAGAATTTGAGGCTATTTAAAGTTACACTTTGATTTTAATTTACTTCTTTAATGCATCACTTTAGTCTTATGTCATGATTTATCAATTTGATTATTGCATGTAATTGATACTTTGATCACAAGTGTTATTCTACTTTGAATACTAGTAATAATATAAGAGTTTATTCGAGTAATGCTTTACTGAACATGCTGAGCGCATCGTCTATCAAGCACGGTCAATAACGGTCCTGTAACATTCATTAATTTATCATATACATGTTTTTTTATTCGACAATATGCTTAATAGATCCACGCCCCTGTCTGCCATTGAATGGATACAGAAGAAGAAGAAGAAAAAGAAAATTATTTTATTTAAGTGTCACATGTTACAATACCAAATGAATACAGATATAAAACATGTTTAAAAGTAACATCCGGCCAATAGGCCTACGAGACACTACATATTCATTTAAAACAATATATGATAAAATATATTATATAAATATTAAACTTATCAAACATTCATTAAAAGACATGTATAATCGTATTTGTAAAATAACACTCATAATAGAACATTCGCAACGCCGATTCACGCGCAAATATCATTACTTTCACACGAAATTCAACTTATCTCCGCACTTAAGTACACGCACACTCTGACATGCGCGTCAACACACACACACATTACATCTATAAATAGCACTTACTACCATAGCATACACTTACTACCATACCATATCATACTATACCAACCAATCATAACTTTCCATACTTTGATACCAGAATTAAATCTTACCATCATACATACATCAACACATATATACATACATACCTACATACATATTTACATACATGTCAATATATATACATAATACATACTACATACATACAAACATACATACTGCATACAAACTCACACACCCCTACGTACTGCCATGTACATGTATACATACATACATACATGCATGCACACAAACATTCACAAATAAGGTCATTCTTACACGCATGCATAAGACATATCATCAATAAAATACATTACAATGGTAACAACAAAATAATATCAATATATAGCATTAAAACCCTAATTATGAGCATGAAGCACTCTACGCTTATACAATTTATTCACAAGAGCGGCTAAAGATTTACACAATGTAGGATTATTCATAAGAAAACAGAACTGGCTGACAGGTGACTGATGAATGAAGGACGGTAGGAGGGATTCAGCATAGGTCCATAAGTTATATCTTAAGTCACTATATAAACTGCAGCTAGTCAAGAAATGTATTTCATCTTCTACGACGTCCTCGTCGCAGAGAGTGCAAGTCCTGTTTGATAAGGGTATCACTGGGCGGGCATATCTCCCAGTTTCAATCGCTAAAGGAAGAGTTCCACATCTGAGTTTGGCGTAAGCACTCCGATTTACTGCTGTTCTAACATAATCTTCTGTACATAGTGTGTCTTTATATAACCGATATGTACGAAGTTTATTACCATTTATGAGTCCTTTGTCATCCCACATTTGATTTAACCAATCATGTTGGTCTAATAAAAACAACCAGTTCTTAACACACTCCATTTCAGAAACGGTGATGTTCATGATATCAGATACAGGCAGTTGCCATGATAAGATTGTGGAGTTGACCCTGTTAGTCCACGATCTGCGATACTTTTGAGACCATGTATTGATTTTATGGACGATTCTATCATTATCACTTTTCCTTATAACACGCCACAAACGTAGGATTTCTAATTTTTGTTTAGTGAAGGTGGAAGTCCAACCCATATCTCCGCGCACAGCTAGATTAGGAGATTTTCTTCCTACTCCAAGAAAGAAACGACACGCTTTGTTCTGCACAACATTAATGCAATTAAATTGCCTTGTTCCCCATATGCCGGCACCATAAGATAAGATCGGCTGAACTAGATTATTATACAGAGTGTTAAAAACATCATATTTCATTCCACCAGTAGCTTTATATTTACAAATGATAACTCCAAGGGCACGGTTAGCAGATTTGGCTATTTCGGCTGCTGTAAAATTTAAATCAAGATGCTCATGAAACCATATTCCTAGATACTTGTATGCATGAGAGTAACTAACATTATCTTCTCCAATAGAAAATTCAAACGTTGACCTGGCATGACCACTTGGACGGAAATGAACCACTTGGGTTTTCTTCAAGCTCACAGAGAGTCGCCATCTTGAACACCAGCTCTCTACACAATACATACACACCTGCACATAGCTTGCATTATTTATTTATCAGAGCGCTGGGTTATTCAGGTCACTAAACGACAATAACCTGTTTATTCGATGCAATAAAGTCAGTCTCTTTTGACGAAAAACCGATACAGGAAGAATCATGTACGGATACACCTGTATACGCGCCGCTAATCTTTGTCACGTAAAAATTGTAGAATAAAGTTTAGGTTACATCATTGGACAATTTTCTTCATGGAGCTACGCCCATCATTCTATACATATTCACAATTATCACCTGTAATTAGGCATTCGAGTTTTGATGAAATCTTCCATATGAAAAATAGTTACTTTGTAAAGATGACAATTCAATCCTTTTTGTATTCTTTTGAGTTCAAATAATTGATTTTATTCGCGTTACATATATTTTGCACATGTTAAATTATACTTCGTCCCAACAGAATGAAACACTTAAAAATATAGCTAACCTGTGAAGTGATGTAATATGCACTTTTAATAGGTATGTCAACAACAAGTCAATTCTTCATGCATATGAATATATTTCTATCTAATAATTCGACTACTTTTACATTCGTTAATGTTACTTCTGTTCTATCCCTTAAATCGTGATATCATTTCCATTATTCTTAATTATGATTCATATAGTTGAACTATTGACACACTGTATATACTTAACATGGTGTGTAGACATGCAGTATTTGTATTTACAAATAAAAATGCATGTGAATCAACATATGTGAAAATATGAGGAACGTTACGCGTAAACAATATGCCGCCTTCAAATCACTGTAGTGGTAGATTGAGAAAGACATTCTAACATGAAGATTGACAAACGCTTATAAGTGATATTTGGTTATGTATATACTATATATATCATAATATGTTAGTGTGTGTATGTGTGTGTCTGTGTTTATTTTTTGTTGTTCTTTAAGTACTGTTGTTTAGGTATAAGTAAGAGAAATTGTCTCTCAGAACCTTTTGACCAATGTAGAAGGTGCGATATCTTACGCAGTTTACTTGTCAATTGCATTTGGTGAGACAATGAAAACAATTTCACTCTCTCCCATTCTTATGATCATCTTTGAATATGTTTATGAAATGAAATCGAACCGCAAGATAAAAACTCAATGGTGAAATATCACCTGTTATATGAATCGTGTGTATAAATGTAAATGTATCTTAGCTATGTACAGAAGTGAGACGTTAATAAACTATTGTCTGTCTGTCTGTCTATCTGTCTGTTATATTCCTGTAAAGTATCCACATTCAGCACCTGCATTTGATCTTCATGAAACAATAAAACAATCAAGACTTTATGGTACAAGGCTAGAAAGTTTCCGTTCAACACTCGCCGATTTGCTTTGACCTAATTGGTTTCGCTACAGCGAGCAGTGTCTGTGGTCAGCAGCCCAGGCGTTGAACCGTGAAGCTGTCTCGGCGTTAATGAGTTAAAGAAAGTACATGATTCAATCACAGAATGGGTTTCATGTATTTTCTGAAATCTGACAATTTTGCATTTACCTTTGTGCAGGTGTATACTTGACTTTGTATATATATGTTTATATAAAATCAAACATGAAATATCTACGAACACTACCCTCAGGTGCATACTGATTTGTATATATGTATATATGATTGTTTATATATTTATGTGTGAGTGCGTTTGTAAATAAATGTTTGAAGTAATTGAATACATTTATTTTTCATTTAATTTTGTGTGATAAAGTTTTGCTTAAACTATTTGTGATCTATGATATATTACCTAAAGCGAATTCATTTACAATATATACACTAATGTAATACCGTAATTAGGCAACTTGATATGTGGACTGACCAACAGGTGTGATGAGTGTGCATTCAAGTGTGACAATTGGTGCTGAATAGTGTATCTTACATTGGTTAATTCAGAAAATATTTTGAATAAATTTTAATACGAAATGACCCCTTAAATTCTGATTCCGATTAAAACTGTTTTTCTAAAAATTGTATGTTAATTTAAATTTCATCATCAAAACATCTATCATTTAAGCCTGACTTTGTCACCTTTGGCTAACAAACTTTCACAAAGACATGTTTTAAGAGTGTAGAACTCAACAGTTCTTTTTCTTTATAAATTCAAATGGCCTTTATATGACAATATCATGTAAACAATATGTTAAAGTTGTCAAAGATGCATTGTGTATTGGTTGCTTCAGACAACGTTTTGACAAAAGCTTACTTAACTTACAAAAACTTCATATTTCTTAACTACATTCCTACATCGCTATAAGAAGAGGATCCGGTATAGTATCCGTCTCCGGATCCTATTATTCTTATCTACTTAGGATCCGGTAGAGAATCCGGTGGTGTCCGTCCGGATCTAGGATCTGGTGAGGGATCCGGCTCCGGATCCCCGTATTCTTATCTACTTGGGATCCGGTGGTGTACGGCCGGATCCCGGATCCGGTGAGGGATCCGGCTCCGGATCCCAGTATACCATTTTTGCGAGGATCCGGAGGATCCGGCAAGGGATCCGGCTAACGGATTCAGGGTATATTCACCCTGTGTATGGATTAGCAGCGGTTAGATTTGCTGCTAATTAGCTTGATTTTGCTTAATTTTGCTTCAAGTTGCTTAAGCAAAAACAGCTATTTTCCTAAAATTTTATCAAATCATAGAAATTATAGCATGTTATTCAGTGATTCAAGAAAAGTTGTGTTTAATAATATTACATATAAGATGATTGATATCTCCAATAATGACGGGAGAAAGGAGATTTAATTGGAGGATTTTCCATACCATTACATTTGTCAGAAGAATTGGGTAATACTTAATCAAAATTATAGAACAATGTGAAACCCACATGATTAGCAACACCAAAATGGAAATAGATGAATTGAATAATAAATTAAAAGAAACAAATGAATTAACTAAAAAAAAGTGAGACGTGAATTGAATAATCTGTTAGAAATGAGTGAAGATTACAATGAATTGAGGAATAATGTCTTGGAAGATTTGTGTAAATGTTTTAAACCCGACTCTAATGTCCAGTTCGCAAAGTTATGTCATTCCAAATTTTTTACTGTGGGGATAATATAGAATTCATTGATGGAATTGATATCAATTATCCTCGTGTTTTAATCAGTGCTGCAATAAAAATTGATTCAATTTGCATAGGGCCTACTAGTGTGAAATTACGTGTTAATATTTGTTAGGGATATTTCAAAGATCTTTCCCAACCAGATTTGAAACATCAGCTGTTATAGATTTGATACAAAATGCAAGTACAATTGCACTTGAATTGGGTAAAGTATTCAATCTCTTTTAAAGATTTTACCACTTTAATATTTTCCTTCATTTCTTGAAAATTTGAAAGCTTAAGAGATATCAAAGCTTATTCTGTGTCTGATATAGAGTTATCGTCTAACGCCTTAGAAATAAGGTCAGATATGGTGTTAAGTTTAGAATCAGCAATAATATGAATTTGTTCATGTTTCTTTAATTTTGAATGTAATTTACATGAAAGACAATTTAAAGAAACCCCGAGGACACCAGATAAAGTTGCGGCTGCTTCAAATCCAATTGCTACTGGGGTCAAAATTAATGTTAATAGTACTCCTACCCCAGCTGTACCCAATGCTACACTTAATGTGATAAATGTTGTTAAACTCTTCAAAAAAAGAAACTTGACACTGACTTTCAAAGTTCAATATAAAGACCACAGATGCAAGTTAAACATTGAAATGAAAACTAAAACGCTGTTTGAAGATCTCTGTTCAGTAAATTTTATTCAGAATAAGCATGATCTTGAAATGCACAGGTGCACAAGTGTTTCAACATCACAGGGGTGCACAAATATCAGTATCGGGTATGGCCACCATTGGCATTGATTATTGCTTGGCACCGACGACCCATGGATGCAATCAAGTTGTCAATCACAGCCTGTGGAATGTTCTGCCATTCGTGCTGAAGTGCTGCAAGAAGTCGTGGAAATGTTTTTGGTGGTGGATTCCTACTGCGCACCCGTCGATCTAGTTTGTCCAAGAGATGCTCAATTGGTGACAAATCTGGTGACCTGGCTGGCCATGGCAATGTCTGGACATTGTTACGCTGTAAAAAGGTCTTGACAAACACGTGCAACATGTGGTCGAGCATTGTCCTGCTGAAAGAGACCACCATGGGCGTTGACGTGAGGAATAACGTAAGGCTGTAGGATCTAGTCCCTGTACTGTACTCCTGTGAGGTTACCCACAACATGCACAAGGGGTGTCCTATCACCGTGACGAATCCCGGCCCACACCATGACACTCCCACCTCCAAATGAGACAACCTCCTGAACACAGTTGGCAGCATAACGTTCTCCACGACGTCGGTGTACACGTGCTCGTCCATCACTTCGTCGAAGCAGAAAACGGGACTCATCAGTGAAGAGAACGGTTCTCCACCTTGCACATGCCAATCTCATCCTCTGTTGACACCACTGGAAACGTTCCGCCAGATGACGTTGCGTTAAGTCGAACCAGTCGTCGTGGAAAAGGCTAGCCTCTCTCAGCTTCTTGCGTACCGTTTGGTCGGAAATTCGACGCAGGCCTGGTATCTGCGTTGTTGTTGACGTTGCTGTCCTGGTGCGTTCCCGAAGATGGAGCAGTCGGATGTACCAATCTTGGGCCCGAGTAGTCACCCTTGGTCTGCCTGACCTTGGCCTATCATCAACGCTGTTTCGGGTGTTGAAACGGGTCCACAATGAAGAGATGGTCTGTCTGGAACACGCCAAAGTGTGTTGCAACATCTCGCTGTGTCGCTCCTGCTTGCAGTCTGCCAATAGCGTTGTTGCGTTGCGCTCTGTTCAGTCTTGGCATTCTTCAGTTGGCTGTACCGATGTTGTGTAGTCTGAATGAACAGCGGCTGATATGGCTTTTTATACCCCTAAAGCAGACGTGTCTGCATGTAAACCTTCATGATCCCATGCTGCACGTGCTTTGGCAGAAAATGCATTTGGACGAATCGCTCGTTTTCGTCCCTGAACACAACGTAAACTTTTTGGGCCATTGTTTTTGGTAAATTTACACTTTTGAGCAAGCCTTTCTTTAAATTACAGGTATATATCATGAAAAAAATTGACCCGTTTCGAAAAAATCAATTTCGCATGAATGTCAAGTTTCTTTTTTTGAAGAGTTTATATTTTTCTTGTTGTCGTTTATGGGAATATCGTTCGTTAATAATCTCATTTTTTATTTCACTAATTCTGGCTAATCAGAATGCCTCAAAATCGTTTGATAACTCAGAACGCATTTTTTATATTAAATATTTTAACCTATAAATAGCAAGTCCCCTAATACTCTAAATAGCAAAAACGGTTGTTCAGAAGTGCAATTTTTTTTTGAAAAACACTGTTATCCATAGCTATCTTGTCAACTTTAGTCCTACTTCCTGCAGGGCTTTGGATTTCTATGTCACCTTCCAAACTATTAACCATTGCATCAGGTGTTATGAAAATATAAATGGGTCTATTACAAGTTTTCCTTTTTATATTCAATCCGGGAAGTATGGTCACGAAATCAGTTGGGACAGCTCCAAAAACAATAGCTATAGATATTCTCCATAATTCTTCTTATCAAAAATTTCTATTATTTCTAGGAATACAGGTATTTCAGCCTTTACTTCCTTATTTCGGGTAAGTCTTAATCCAGCGCCATTGGATACTTTGATGCCCTTCTTTTTATTTGGAAAATAAGAGACCAAGGCGGATCCATTATTTATTATTTTTCTAAGAAAATTTTGTTTCCCAACCATTATGTTCCTGGGGGTTACACTAATATCTAGCTCACATGTAGGCTCTTTAATGATTGTTTTTTGTACATAATTGTTATCTTGAATTGAAATCCATACATAGTGTTCTCTTCCCCTTCATCAATGAACATTTCTTTGTTACTAAGTTGTACTCTGTTATTAACACTGAACTCAGTGAACTGCAATCCATATACTTGTTCTTCTCAGCTGGTCTATCGAATCCTTCTAAATCACCTAAATCTACTATTCCTAAGTAACACACCTTTCATGTCTAGGTCTAGGTCCACTTGAATCTGTGAGCTAAAGTGGTGTAACCTCTATCAAAAGCATAAAATTAACTCATACGTTGCTAAATATTATTTTGACCAATCCTGAATTTTCAAGCACTCACCTCGCTACCGTAAAAGCGTAACTAGCACCCGTTGCTGAATATTCCAGTGCTGCGAGATGCAACCGTTTTAACAACATATGGTGTATTCACATGGCAAAATACGGACGTTATCATCATTGTTTACAAAACTAGTCAGCCAATCCCGTGTCATAAATGGTTGATACTTACCGGGCACTTTGAACGAAATTTCTATCACCCCTAGAATGGTTTCTATAACCAAAGTAAACTTGTTTTTAATTTGGGCGCCATAACTCAATAAATTCTAAGAGCGCACGGGCGAAATCAATACAAAACTCAATAAGAATAAATCCTCTTGACATCGATATAAAAAAAATTATAAAAATATGTGTAGAAGGAACTTTACAATTATTTAAAAATTGTCTTCATTTCAAACTTTATAAATCAGTTAATCACTGATTGCACATATACAAATTATATACGGAAATGAAGCTAATTTCTTGCTGTATATTTCACAATAAACTTCATTAAAATACGCCATCCTAAACGAAAGATACAAATTACGAAAGCAGGGTAGTGATAAAACCCGATAACGTTCTGATCTCCACAGTAATATTACTAAGGTAATAGCCCCGGGTAAACACACGAGCTCAGCGCGTGCAGGCGGCACAGGGATATCACAGCTGAAAATTTCATTCGCACATAATAGAAATTGTCTTTATTTCCAACTTTATAAATCAAGTAATTCGCTTTGTATACATGCAAATTATATATGGAATCGAAGGCAATTTATTCTTCTTTACGAAGATATAAAACATAATAATCTATTGCACTGTGATTAGAAGTTATTACCAACGAAATGTGGGTATAGCTAGTGAAAACAGACTTTTATAATCGCCCTACCACAACATTTGTCACATAATTTCCACACGTTTTATTTTGATGCACATATGTGCAAATTATATATGAAAATGGAGATATTTATTTCTTCTTTACGATGATATAAACATAATAAATATGTACCACTTGGAACATATATAGTGTGCAAATATGGTACTCTCAGGTATTTGAGAACACATTTTGATGATTGCGACGACACTTAACGCTTTCCTTTTCTCTATATTGTAATATAAGAATTTTGATAATGCGCTCTGCCGTTAAATGGATAGGAAGTGTAAATAGCAGGTGAAAAATACCTTTTTAGTTAAAAAGATATGAATAGAGAAATTGCCTGTTCTATGATGCTAGCTGGGTCTTTACTGATTTTCGTGTACATACAAATTCTATATGATAATGAAGATCGTCCTTTTTTCTATATTTTGATATCTAGAATTTCAAAATATGCCAAGAAGTTTATGTGATATAAAGTGCTAAAAAATGGTTAAAAACTAAAGAATAAACAAAAGTTACCTTTTTGCAGCACTTGCTGTATCTTTATTTCATTTAGCGCATATACAAATTTTATATCATATCGAAGACAATTATTCCCTCTTTATCACGAGGTTAACAATTTCAATATGCGCCGAGCTGTTGAGAAGATATGAGCGAAAGAAGGGCACATGTCAAAATCGCCGTTCAGTTCACTTGATTTGAATAAAGGAATTAGCTTTTTTTGCGGCGCTTGCTGTGTCTTTATTTATTTTTGCGCATTTTACATGGAATGAAAGACAATCTTTTTCTCTATCTTGTGATATAAAAATTGTCAAAATACGTTGAGCACATCATGAGAAAATTGGTGTGACAAAATGGTGTAAAACTAAAAATATGTGAAAATCACCATTTTGCGGCAGAAGCTGTATCTTTATATCACGTAGCACAGATATGTATTTTACATCTAGGTAGAAATACAGTCCTGAAATCCTTAATTTTGCCTTAATTAAACCACCTCTTCTCGCCTCTACCAAATCCATCAGAATCGCTAACAGATAAATTTCAAACAAATTGTTTTAAATTCCTTTAGGGCAACAAACCAGATAAAGTAAAGAGATCGCAGATAGCTCTTGATAAAAAAGATGGGGGAATAAAATACCTTAAAATAAAGGAGATCATAGAGTTGCAAAAGCTCTCGGTTATTAGAAGAGCATATAAATCAGACTACAAATGGTGTCAATTATTTAATATAAATACACAATCTATATATTCATTGAATATATTTAATATTAATAGCCAACGAATTATATTTAACTTGGTTTCATCTTTTAGAAACAGATTTTACATTGATCTCATTCATGCTTGGATGAAATTTGTCAAATCTACCAAAACACATCAATCATCGTCTCACGCTATTGCTGCACAAATACTTTGGCTAAAGGAAAATTTTCTAATTGATGACAACTGTGTTTTCTACCAACATTGGTTTGACAAAGGTATTATATTTGTCAATGATCTACTTGATGAAGACGATACTCTCTTATTACATGAAAAGTTTATTAGCCACTATAACATTAAACTTAACTATCTTGTCTATATGGCATCACTAAAGCCATAAGATACTACTGCAAATTGTGCAACATCAATAAGATAATTAAGATTCAAACCCCAATTATTCCACCCAGTATGTTTCACCTACTTTAAAGCATTGAAAGAAACACAGTATAACTACACGAATCTTATTAAAGTGAATTCAGTACTCAAATACTCCAAAGACTATTTTTGGAAGTGGGAAGAATTACTATTAGTTAATATTACTGATAGAGATCAGTGCCTGTACAACACAAATCCATTAAAATGTGTTGCCCTCTGTAATCTTCAGTGGTTTCAATACCAAGTATTGCATTTTATATAGCCAGTGGACTATGTTCTGTGTAAGATGGGATATATAGATACTGACCTGCGTAGTTACTGTAAAAAAATGCAGAGAAACCATATTTCATCTATTTTGTGAAGTTATGTTCACAACTGAAAACATAAATTTTCGATTTGCATAAATTTAGTAGTTCTTACAAAAAGGTAATTGCGCCTTTGTAACAAACATTTTTTTGGTGACACTTTAGTCTAAATCGTTGGAGTGTCATATAAACATTAATACCCTCACAACAGGTTTAATTTCCATTACAAGGATAATTACAAACGAGCAGCCATCGAAGTCTTGAACCGAGGCATGTGATACTGCTGAAGTTGAAAGCATAGCCTTACAGATGATGCATTGCTTCAAATATAATAACAAAACAAAGCTTACACAACCTGACTGATCAACAAGCTTTGACGTCGAAATGACGTTTTTTCAACGTCAATACAACGTCTTGGCTTCAACGTTGAACCGACGTCGAAATAACGTCGGATTTCAACGTCGCCGCAATTTTCAAATCCATTCAAATTTCAACGTTATTTCAACGTTGGTAAACGACGTCGTTTCAACGTTTATACAACGTCATATTGCCTGCTGGGATAACTTAGCTAAATATAATGCCATTGTTAATGACAATCTTTCTACTTTTTGTTAACATTGGTCAATGTGTAACAAGTTGTTCATGTAAACCCATGTACTGTATGTATTACATCTACCATGCACCCAAAATGCAACAAAATAAAAAGTTATAAATAAATAAATAAATAAATAACACATATAATGTCAGAGGATATGAAAACATTTGTACTGAATTTGGTATTTCTCCGAAAATTAATTGGGGTCAATATAATAGAATGGGGGAGGTATTCGTTCATGATGCTAAGTTACATGACCCTAACAATTCTAGACCTTATGGTGAGTATGATCCCTCTAAATTTTCTTTCGCATCAAAACCAAAACCTAAGCTTAATTGATATGAAAGATGTACTTAGAGATGCAATGGCTATGAAATATAGACACCCCTACAATAGAAAACCACACACACTGAAATATACAACCCCTACAAAAAAATTGTATTTACAAAGCAGATTGAAGAACATTGTGATACTTTTATACTCGATAATTCTAAAGGATTTACTCAACCGGGAATTCAAAGATTAAATGATTCTATTAGAACATATGTGTGGGCATTACTAGGTGCTCAAGCTCAAACTAGAACAAATATCAAATCCGTAGGGACATCATTCGATTCCCAGAAGCAGTTTATTGCAAATGTTGAGGATGCCATTTCCTGTCCAGTTAATCTCCCGTCTTCTATTAAAAGATGTCAAGATGTATTACGAGATGCTAGTTCAAAGGTAGATTATGTTTTTGGGATAGGTTTGTATATGGCGCCTAGTGATATGAAACTAAAAATTGGTAAAGTTAAAGGCTATAATAATGAAATCGTTATTGCAGAAGGTAATAAAAAATTGGGTAGAAATACAGAAACTAATACAGGGGTTACACAGTTAGTAAAGGATAAAAACCCAAAAGAAACTAAAAAATCATGTGTTAGACCCAAGCCCCAGCATGTAACTAAAAGTTAACAAATAGTCGATCAACACCATGAAAATAGAAAACAATATATCATAATTGGAGGGGTAGTTGTTGGTTTAATTATCATTTGGTTATTCTAGCTTTGATTAAAATAATCATCAACTCACCCATAGCCGCCATTATTGCCCAGAGAATTGTACTAAACCAAGATGCTGTTTAAGATAAAAAGTTAAAAAAGCCACGATAGTATACTTCCTATTATACCTGGTAATGCAGCTGCAGCTTTTCCTGCTAAATTCGCTAATAATTTGTATATTGTAGCCATTCCTTGAGTTTATTAGGTTTCTGGTTTGGTGTAGGAGGAGCAGGTGGTCCTGATGGGCCTCCAGTTATAGATAGTCAGAGTTGATACTAGAAGTCCTATCGCTGTTAGAATACTGGCAATAGTTATTCCCTGTTCCGGAAACAAAGTTCAAAGACGCTCACCATGGGATGTATCTTCCCCTAATATCCTATCAATAGTCTGGTGGATACGCTGAATATATATTTGTAATACTTCTTTATTTGTTGAAGCAGCTTCCAAACATACCAACCTTTCATCTTCCAAATCCCTTATTCTCTTAATAACCCGTTCCTTTTGTTCTGGGTTATCGGCTTGGCTAATTTATCTTTTTCATATTCTACGAGATGTTCATCCAATTTTGTTATTTTGGATAGGTTATTTATTACTTCACCTCTTTGAGTCCGCATTGCCTCGTCAAGCCCTCGCAATTCTCTTATACTTTGAACTTTTAAGTGGTCTCTCAAGCTTCTCTGGAAGTTATGGTTTTGGTGTACAAGTATAATCTACAAACCCTTATTCTTCACGAATAGTCCATACCCCTAATTTACCCTTTAAAATTATAAAAGGAAATGCCTTGCCCTTTTTGTCACCTCTTTGAGAAACTAAATCAACACATGGGTGACTTTTTAGTCTAGGTCTACCTGTTGTTATATCAATACTAAATTTGGACCTATCAAATCAAGGATTGCTTCCTTCTTTACTCCATTCTTCATAAAGAGGAAAAGCACCCCACCCTTTTGTGTTTCAGCTCGATTTTCTTGTTGTAAATTAACTCATTCATTATCTCCTGGAAATACTAGAAGTAGCTGGGCTATTAATAGTCATTCAAATCGTCCATTTCAAACTCTTCATCCGGAGCACCTCCAACAGCTCCTGCATCATCATCAAAATTTATAGGTTCATACATTTAATTAAAGAAGATTTTCTGTTTAAATAGAAAAAAAAAATAAATAAAATGTCGCATCATGGTCAGAAACTCAATCCATTGCAACAGCTTAGGGAGAATCTTGCTATCAAAGGAATCCGGTCTTCTGTAAGTGTTACAGATAACCCTAGTACTATCAGCCAAAATGAACAATAGTTGGTTTGTTTTCCTAATCTTGGAAGTCTGGATGTAATCGTTCCAGGAACAGCCCGCTTGGCTTTTGATATATTCTTAACATCAGATTGTACCAAAGATGAAGATAGTACTATTGTACAAAACATTGGCCGAGCTATAATAGAGAAAAACCACTGTTAAAATTAATAATAATGAAGTATTGTCTATAGATGACAATGATGTATATCACACTTATATGGATCTTTGGAGATCTACACAGGAAAGAAAGAATTTACACTATCAGGATTGTGATACAACTATAAATCGAAATGTAACCCGTTTGCAGGTGGGATCTGCTCACGGAGATGATTCAGTTGTGGAACACAAAGCATAAGCAACTAATCTAGGAAACAGATTTTTATGCCTGAGTTACACCAAGGTGATTCTCACTACGTACTACTCTGTCCAAACTTAAAAGCAAAACGGCCTCGGACGGGATGGAAACAGTAACGATTGTTTATATTTTATCCATATATGACGCCAGTTTGTTCATACACAGTTCTCAGCACATTCATCTACTAGTCTTAACCCCGTCCTCAGGCAGTTTCTAACACGCTTTGATTGGAGAGTATTGCCAGTTCGCCTCGTTTTCAGGACGTCTTCAACCAGTTCAATTCCGTTCTTAGACAGTTCATATCCGTTCTATACTAGACCAATCTAGAGCCAATTCAAAAAGTTTGTTAACAGTTGCCACTACGTCCATTTCGTCCTCAGACAGTTCTGAGAAAAGTTCGACAGCTTGTTGTAAAGGGGGTATTATATTCCTCTTGATTTTGAATTGTTAGAGAGCTGCTTTGGGAGATAGATTAGAATTTGAACTAACATTTAATGAATATAAACATGTTATAATCGGGAATAATGAAATGAAATATGAAATTAAGAATATAGCATTATAATTTGACAACGTTTATGAACCAGATTTGGCACGTGAAATCTATTCTTTATATAATAGTCCCTTGTCTATATACTATGACCGCATACTTTGTCATCATATGATAGCAGCTTATAAAATGATTCAGTGTGTAATATTAATATAAATGTGCCTGCTAAATTGATTAAAGGTGTTTTGATGCTATTCAAAACCCCTACTGCTGGGTTTGACAGAATAACTGAATCATTTTATAATCCTAAAATCAAAACTATACAAATGACTATTGAAGGAGTACCAAATCAACTTTACAGTCAACATATGCCTAAGCATAATTTGTGGGATGAGATTAAGAAACTTTCAAGAATAAAACGCCATCCAATAAGAAATATGGTGATGAAAAATGTTTTTCTGACTGATATAAGTATAGGTAAATTTTTAACTGACAAGTACGCTTTGTGGCTCGATCTAAGAACAACTGATGATGACTAACTTCATGGCTCTGGAAGAGGAATTGAAAATGATAGTGAAGGAATGACAATTGCAATCACCAAAGAAGCAGAAACAGCTGGGCCAGTACATATTTACTTATATGTTATCATGGATGCCCAATTGAATATTGATAGCGGGAGGTTTGAATCTCTTATCTATAATTATAATTGTAAATATAGTCGCAAGCGACGATGAAAGGATTCAGCGCATAAAAAGCACATTCAGTACAAAGATAGTGATGTTAGCTAGCTTCACTGAAAATTTCATGAAGATTGGTGCATGCATTAAGCTTCAGCGGCATGTTTTATCTGAAAATCGCGATTATTGCAAAGAAGTTGATAATGTGCAAAAAGTATGCTACTAAGGGATTCGCCGTGATTGCTTTTTTCCTCGTGATGTAATTGTCTATAGTTTGAATCAAGTTACAGGTCTCTAAGTGCATTTTGAAAAAAAATTCCCATGTTAATTTTTCGAACTTTCGATCGTACTGTGCCTTTAACGCTTAAACCGATTATACCCAAAAGCTTATTGTGGCTTTGTCTCATGAAGTTCTATCAAACTGGTGAGTTTGGCTGTAATAGCTTTAGCGGTTTTGGCTAAATCGCGGCGACAAAATTGGTGGAATAATGGAAAGCAATTTCTGGAACAAATAAGTTGATATTTAGCAAAAACTATAATACTTATGAAATGGTCATGATTGACTTTTTTGTTCATACTGTTAGTACGCTTCTTTCAAAACAAGTTCTAGGTCTCTAAGTGCATTTTGTAAAAATAGCCCATGTTAATTATTTTTAAACATATTTTTGCGATTTTTGATCGTTTATTGTGAACGAATTTGACTGTTCGCGATCAATGTTTTTATTGATTTGTAAAGTGTACAAAGTGATCTTACACTCCAGTGAATATGGTGCAATTGTGAGTCCAACTTTTTGAGAAATTGCCCCTTGAACATGGTCAAAGGAGCAAAATCGACTGACTTTGAAGGGTTGCAGAAAAAAAAGTATTCAGAAAAATGCAAATTTTCCAAGATGAATTTTCTCCCCATTCCTTCAGCTATGATATACGTGAGTTTCAGCTCTCAATTGCATGTATCTTCAGAGGAGAAGATTTTCAAACATGCATGGGGTCCGGAAATTTCTAAAAGTTAATTAAAGCAATATGGCGGCCAAACTACTGATGCTACGAATTTGCCGCGATTTACTTTTTTGCTTGAATTGTTACTGTGCATCGTTTGCAAAAAGTTGCAAGTCTCTAAGTGCATTTTGAAAAAATTTCCCATGTTAATTTTTCGAACTTTGAATCGTACTGTGCCTTTAACGCTTAAGCCGATTAAGCCCAAAAGCTTATTGCGGCTTCGTCTCATAAAGGTCTATCAGTCTGTCGAGTTTGGCTGTAATAGCTTCAGCGGTATTGGCTGAATCGCGGCGACAAAATCGGTGGAAGAAAAATAATAATAAATATAGTCGCAAGCGACGACAAAAGGATTCAGCGCATAAAAAGCACATTCAGTACAAAGATAGTGATGTTAGCTACCTTCTCTGAAAATTTCATGAAGATTGGTGCATGCATTAAGCTTCAGCGGCATGTTTTATCTGAAAATTGCGATTATTGCAAAGAAGTTGATAATGTGGAAAAAGTATGCTACTTAGGAATTCGCCGTGATTTGCTTTTTTGCTCGTGATGTAATTGCCTATCGTTTAAAACAACTTACAGGTCTCCAAATGCATTTTGAAAAAAAATCCCATGTTAATTTTTCGAAATTTGGATCGTACTGTGCCTTTAACGCTTAAGCCGATTAAGCCCAAAAGGTTATTGTGGCTTTATCTCATGCAGTTCTATCAGACTGGTAACTTTGGCTGTAATAGCTTGAGCGGTTTTGGCTGAATCGTGTTAACAAGAATCGTCGAATCATGACAAGCAATTTCTGGAACAAATAAGTTGATATTGTGCAAAAACTATAATAGTTAGGAAATCGTCATGATTGACTTTTTTGTTCATACTGTTATTACGCTTCATTCAAAACAAGTTTCAGGTCTCTAAGTGCATTTTGAAAAAATTGCCCATGTTATTTTTTTGTAACCATATTTTTGCTGTTTTTGATCGTTTATTGTGAACGAAATTGACTGTTCGCGATCAATGTTTTAACAGTTTCTGTAAGTGAACATACTGGTCTTACATTCCTGAAAAAATATTGCAATTGTGAGTCTAACTTTTTGAGTTATCGCCCCTTGAACATGCTTATATGAGCTATGTCGCCCGACTTTGCAGGGTTGCTGAGAAAAAAGTTTTAATGTTAGGACCTTGAAAAATATAAATTCAAAATTACAATGCTTCAGCTACATTGAGTATGAATTTCAGCTCTTAGATGCAAGTATCTTCAGAGAAGAAGATTCTCAAAGATGCATGGGGTCCGTAAATTTCAAAAAGTTAATTAAAGCAATATGGCGGCCAAACTGCTGATGCTACGAATTTGCCATGATTGATTTTTTTGCTTACAATGTTACTGTGCATCGTTTAAAAAAAGTTGCAAGTCTCTAAGTGCATTTTAAAAATTTTTCCCATGTTAATTTTTCGAACTTTGGATGGTACTGTGCCTTTAACGCTTAAGCCAATTAAGCCCAAAAGCTTATTGCGGCTTTGTCTCATGAAGCTCTACAAGACTGGTAAGTTTGGCTTTAATAGCTTTAGCGGTTTTGGCTTAATCGCGGCGACAAAATCGGTGGAATAAAAAAAAAAATAATAATAAAACACGCCAATAACAATAAGGATTCAGCAAAATTGCTGAATCCTTAAATATAGTCGCAAGCGACGACAATGACAGGATTCAGCAAAATATGAGCATCCGTGGCTCTTGGGGGCAAACTAAGTGCTTTTCCAAGTTTAGATAGCGTTTTGAAGACAATTTTAGTGCACTGCAGTTGATTTAGCCGTATTCTGAAGCAAAATGACGTTTTGTATACGTTTTCAGTACGTAGCGAGACATAGGAGCGGAAGTGAGGTTTACTCGATGTACACGGCCTGCTGGCAGTTGAGGCAAGAAAGCAAGAACATCATAATGTAAGGGGTATGTGGAGGGGAGGCAGTAGAGGTTTGAAAGTTGAAAAAGGGTTAGTGTTTTCCTTCAGCGTGATCAGGTGCTTTGCCGACACTGGAATATAGTTCCCGAATGCTGGTACATAGGTTGAGGATCTTTACATATATAAATAATCAAGACTATGTCAGTCAGTCAGCTCAGCTCAGTCAGGCAGGCTTTTTTGCTCGCTTCTCTGCCTGTCTGATCAGATTTTGACAGTACTTGACGCACTTGTGTGCATTTGGTCATCTCGCGCACGCTGTCCATACGTCCAGTCGTACGGACTTCTGCTGCATAAAGCCATTTCGGCCTTCTCTAGACTGTAAATTACGTGATAATTCATAAGACATCGAAGAGTATTTCTTCGAACTTCTGCCCCATGTCGCATGTCTTGACAGGAAGGGTGTTTTCCTTCAACTTTTCAAATTAACCCTTGCTAACGCACTCAGCGAATCTTGCTACAAGAGCAATGTAGAGTATTTCTGTCAACTTCTGCCCTTTCACACATGCAAGAGCGCATGTACCTGCATTTGGACATGTCACACGTCTTGACCGTTCTTCAATATTGATGTTTTCCTTCAATTGTTTGCAATTTAACCCTTGCTAACGCACTTAATTGACATATAGTATGATGCAAACTTTGACTCCCTCGTGTGAACTGAAATGACTGTTCGCGATCCATTTTATTCTTGATTCTTAATGACCTCGATCATGTTTACCTCTCATGCAAAATTCATTAAATTCGACGGGTAGGTTTTTGAGTTATCTGCCCTTGAATATGCTAAAACGAGCAAAGTCGCCCAACTTTGAAGGGTTGCAGAAGAAAAAGTATTCAGAAAAATGAAAATTTTCCAAAATGAATTTTCTCCCCATTCCTTTAGCTATGATATATGTGAGTTTCAGCTCTTAATTGCATGTATCTTCAGAGGAGAAGATTCTCAAAGATGCATGGGGTCCGGAAATTTCAAAAAGTTAATTAAAGCAATATGGCGGCCAAAGTACTCATGCTACGAATTTGCCATGATTGACTTTTTTGCTTGCATTGTTACTGTGCATCGTTTAAAAAAAGTTGCAAGTCTCTAAGTGCATTTTGAAAATTTTTCCCATGTTAATTTTTCGAACTTTGGATCGTACTGTGCCTTTAACGCTTAAGCCGATTGAGCCCAAAAGCTTATTGCGGCTTCGTCTCATGAAGGTCTATCAGTCTGTCGAGTTTGGCTGTCATCGCTTCAGCGGTATTGGCTGAATCGCGGCGACAAAATCGGTGGAAGAAAAATAATAATAATAATAATAAATATAGTCGCAAGCGACGACAATGACAGGATTCAGCAAAATATGAGCAACCGTGGCTCTTGGGGGCAAACTAAGTGCTTTTCCAAGTTTAGATAGCGTTTTGAAGACAATTTTAGTGCACTGCAGTTGATTTAGCCGTATTCTGAAGCAAAATGACGTTTTGTATACGTTTTCAGTACGTAGCGAGACATAGGAGCGGAAGTGAGGTTTACTCGATGTACACGGCCTGCTGGCAGTTGAGGCAAGAAAGCAAGAACATCATAATGTAAGGGGTATGTGGAGGGGAGGCAGTAGAGGTTTGAAAGTTGAAAAAGGGCTAGTGTTTTCCTTTGGCGTGATCAAGTGGTTTGCCGACACTGGAATATAGTTCCCGAATGCTGGTACATAGGTTGAGGGTCTTACTATATATAAATAATCAAGACTATGTCAGTCAGTCAGGTCAGGTCAGTCAGGCAGGCTTTTTTGCTTGCTTCTCTGTCTGCCTGATCAGAATTTGACAGTACTTGACGCACTTGTGTGCATTTGGTCATCTCGCGCACGCTGTCCATACGTCCAGTCGTACGGACTTCTGCTTCAAAGAGCGATTTTGTCCTTCTGCAGACTGTCAATTACGTGCTTGTTTATGAGACATGGGAGAGTATTTCTCTCAAAGTTTGCCCCATGTCGCACATCTTGACAGTTTTCCTTCAACTTTGCAAATTAACCCTTGCTAACGCACGTAACGAATCTTGATACAAGAGCAATGTAGAGTATTTCTGTCAACTTTTGCCCTTTCACACACGCAAGAGCGCATGTACCTGCATTTGGACATGTCACACGTCTTGACCGTTCTTCAATATTGATGTTTTCCTTCAACTGTTTGCAATTTAACCCTTGCTAACGCACTTAATTGACATATAGTATGATGCAAACTTTGACTCTCTCTTGTGAACTGAAATGACTGTTCGCGATCGATGTTATGCTTGATTCTTAAAGACCTTGTTCACGTCTAACTCTCATGCAAAATTCATGAAGTTCGACGGGTAGGTTTTTGAGTTATCTGCCCTTGAATATGCTAAAACGAGCAAAGTCGCCGAACTTTGAAGGGTTGCTGAAGAAAAAGTATTCAGAAAAATGAAAATTTTCCAAAATGAATTTTCTCCCCATTCCTTTAGCTATGATATATGTGAGTTTCAGCTCTTAATTGCATGTATCTTCAGAGGAGAAGATTCTCAAAGATGCATGGGGTCCGGAAATTTCAAAAAGTTAATTAAAGCAATATGGCGGCCAAAGTACTCATGCTACGAATTTGCCATGATTGACTTTTTTGCTTGCATTGTTACTGTGCATCGTTTAAAAAAAGTTGCAAGTCTCTAAGTGCATTTTGAAAATTTTTCCCATGTTAATTTTTCGCACTTTGGATGCTACTGTGCCTTTAACGCTTAAGCCGATTAAGCCCAAAAGCTTATTGTGGCTTTGTCTCATGAAGCTCTACAAGACTGGCAAGTTTGGCTGTAATCGCTTCAGCGGTATTGGCTGAATCGTGCGCACAAAATCGGTGGAATAAAAAAAATAATAATAATAATAATAATAATAATAAAACACGCCAATAACAATAAGGATTCAGCATTTCTGCTGAATCCTTAATAATAATAAAACACGCCAATAACAATAAGGATTCAGCATTTCTGCTGAATCCTTAAATATAGTCGCAAGCGACGATGAAAGGATTCAGCGCATAAAAAGCACATTCAGTACAAAGATACTGATGTTAGCTAGCTTCACTGAAAATTTCATGAAGATTGGTGCATGCATTAAGCTTCAGCGGCATGTTTTATCTGAAAATTGCGATTATTGCAAAGAAGTTGATAATGTGCAAAAAGTATGCTACTTAGGCATTCGCCGTGATTTGCTTTTTTCCTCGTGATGTAATTGTCTATAGTTTGAATCAAGTTGCAGGTCTCTAAGTGCATTTTGAAAAAAATTCCCATGTTAATTTTTTGAACTTTCGATCGTACTGTGCCTTTAACGCTTAAATCGATTATGCCCAAAAGCTTATTGTGGCTTTGTCTCATGAAGTTCTATCAAACTGGTGAGTTTGGCTGTAATAGCTTTAGCAGTTTTGGCTAAATCGCGGCGACAAAATCGGTGGAATAATGGAAAGCAATTTCTGGAACAAATAAGTTGATATTTAGCAAAAACTATAATACTTATGAAATGGTCATGATTGACTTTTTTGTTCATACTGTTAGTACGCTTCTTTCAAAACAAGTTCTAGGTCTCTAAGTGCATTTTGTAAAAATAGCCCATGTTAAATTTTTTTAAACATATTTTTGCGATTTTTGATCGTTTATTGTGAACGAATTTGACTGTTCGCGATCAATGTTTTTATTGATTTGTAAAGTGTACAAAGTGAGCTTACACTCCGGTGAATATGGTGCAATTGTGAGTCTAACTTTTTGAGTAATTGCCCCTTGAACATGGTCAAACGAGCAAAATCGACTGACTTTGAAGGGTTGCAGAAAAAAAAGTATTAACAAAAATGCAAATTTTCCAAGATGAATTTTCTCCCCATTCCTTCAGCTATGATATACGTGAGTTTCAGCTCTCAATTGCATGTATCTTCAGAGGAGAAGATTTTCAAAGATGCATGGGGTACGGAAATTTCTAAAAGTTAATGAAAGCAATATGGCGGCCAAAGTACTCATGCTTCGAATTTGCCATGATTGACTTTTTTGCTTGAATTGTTACTGTGCATCGTTTAAAAAAAGTTGCAAGTCTCTAAGTGCATTTTGAAAATTTTTCCCATGTTAATTTTTCGCACTTTGGATGGTACTGTGCCTTTAACGCTTAAGCCGATTAAGTCCAAAAGCTTATTGCGGCTTCGTCTCATAAAGGTCTATCAGTCTGTCGAGTTTGGCTGTAATAGCTTCAGCGGTATTGGCTGAATCGCGGCGACAAAATCGGTGGAAGAAAAATAATAATAATAATAATAAATATAGTCGCAAGCGACGACAAAAGGATTCAGCGCATAAAATGCACATTCAGTACAAAGATAGTGATGTTAGCTACCTTCTCTGAAAATTTCATGAAGATTGGTGCATGCATTAAGCTTCAGCGGCATGTTTTATCTGAAAATTGCGATTATTGCAAAGAAGTTGATAATGTGGAAAAAGTATGCTACTTAGGAATTTGCCGTCATTTGCTTTTTTGCTCGTGATGTAATTGCCTATCGTTTAAAACAACTTACAGGTCTCCAAGTGCATTTTTAAAAAAAATCCCATGTTAATTTTTCGAAATTTGGATCGTACTGTGCCTTTAACGCTTAAGCCGATTAAGCCCAAAAGCTTATTGTGGCTTTGTCTCATGCAGTTCTATCAGACTGGTAACTTTGGCTGTAATAGCTTGAGCGGTTTTGGCTGAATCGTGTTAACAAGAATCGTCGAATCATGACAAGCAATTTCTGGAACAAATAAGTTGATATTGTGCAAAAACTATAATAGTTATGAAATCGTCATGATTGACTTTTTTGTTGATACTGTTATTACGCTTCATTCAAAACAAGTTTCAGGTCTCTAAGTGCATTTTGAAAAAATTGCCCATGTTATTTTTTTGTAACCATATTTTTGCTGTTTTTGATCGTTTATTGTGAACGAAATTGACTGTTCGCGATCAATGTTTTAACAGTTTCTGTAAGTGAACATAATGGTCTTACATTCCTAAAAAACTATTGCAATTGTGAGTCTAACTTTTAGAGTTATCTTCCTTTGAACATGCTTAAATGAGCTATGTCGCCCGACTTTGAAGGGTTGCTGAGAAAAAAGTTTTAATGTTACGACCTTGAAAAATATAAATTCAAAATTACAATGCTTCAGCTACATTGAGTATGAATTTCAGCTCTTAGATGCAAGTATCTTCAGAGAAGAAGATTCTCAAAGATGCATGGGGTCCGTAAATTTCAAAAAGTTAATTAAAGCAATATGGCGGCCAAACGGCTGATGCTACGAATTTGCCATGGTTGACTTTTTTGCTTACAATGTTACTGTGCATCGTTTAAAAAAAGTTGCAAGTCTCTAAGTGCATTTTGAAAATTTTTCCCATGTTAATTTTTCGAACTTTGGATGGTACTGTGCCTTTAACGCTTAAGCCGATTAAGCCCAAAAGCTTATTGCGGCTTTGTCTCATGAAGCTCTACAAGACTGGTAAGTTTGGCTTTAATAGCTTGAGCGGTTTTGGCTAAATCGCGGCGACAAAATCGGTGGAATAAAAAAAAAAATAATAATAAAACACGCCAATAACAATAAGGATTCAGCAAAATTGCTGAATCCTTAATAATAATAATAATAATAATAAAACACGCCAATAACAATAAGGATTCAGCAAAATTTGCTGAATCCTTAATAATAAATATAGTCGCAAGCGACGACAAAAGGATTCAGCGCATAAAAAGCACATTCAGTACAAAGATAGTGATGTAAGCTAGCTTCACTGAAAATTTCATCAAGATTGGTGCATGCATTAAGCTTCAGCGGCATGTTTTATCTGAAAATTGCGATTATTGCAAAGAAGTTGATAATGTGCAAAAAGTATGCTACTTAGGCATTCGCCGTGATTTGCTTTTTTCCTCGTGATGTAATTGTCTATAGTTTGAATAAAGTTACAGGTCTCTAAGTGCATTTTGAAAAAAATTCCCATGTTAATTTTTCGAACTTTCGATCGTACTGTGCCTTTAACACTTAAACCGATTATGCCCAAAAGCTTATTGTGGCTTTGTCTCATGAAGTTCTATCAACCTGGTGAGTTTGGCTGTAATAGCTTTAGCGGTTTTGGCTAAATCGCGGCGACAAAATCGGTGGAATAATGGAAAGCAATTTCTGGAACAAATAAGTTGATATTTAGGAAAAACTATAATACTTATGAAATGGTCATGATTGACTTTTTTGTTCATACTGTTAGTACGCTTCTGTCAAAACAAGTTCTAGGTCTCTAAGTGCATTTTGTAAAAATAGCCCATGTTAATTATTTTTAAACATATTTTTGCGATTTTTGATAGTTTATTGTGAACGAATTTGACTGTTCGCGATCAATGTTTTTATTGATGTGTAAAGTGTTCAAAGTGATCTTACACTCCAGTGAATATGGTGCAATTGTGAGTCCAACTTTTTGAGTAATTGCCCCTTGAACATGGTCAAACGAGCAAAATCGACTGACTTTGAAGGGTTGCAGAAAAAAAAGTATTCAGAAAAATGCAAATTTTCCAAGATGAATTTTCTCCCCATTCCTTCAGCTATGATATACGTGAGTTTCAGCTCTCAATTGCATGTATCTTCAGAGGAGAAGATTTTCAAACATGCATGGGGTCCGGAAATTTCTAAAAGTTAATTAAAGCAATATGGCGGCCAAACTACTGATGCTACGAATTTGCCGCGATTTACTTTTTTGCTTGAATTGTTACTGTGCATCGTTTGCAAAAAGTTGCAATTCTCTAAGTGCATTTTGAAAAATTTTCCCATGTTAATTTTTCGCACTTTGGATCGTACTGTGCCTTTAACGCTTAAGCCGATTAAGCCCAAAAGCTTATTGCGGCTTCGTCTCATAAAGGTCTATCAGTCTGTCGAGTTTGGCTGTAATAGCTTCAGCGGTATTGGCTGAATCGCGGCGACAAAATCGGTGGAAGAAAAATAATAATAATAATAATAATAAAACACGCCAATAACAATAAGGATTCAGCAAAATTGCTGAATCCTTAATAATAAAACACGCCAATAACAATAAGGATTCAGCAAAATTTGCTGAATCCTTAATTAATAATACTTTTTTGTAGTAGGTTTAAATGGGGGTTTTGGATTAGCGGTGAGTAAAGCATGTTGTCTCAATAACTATTACAGGTAAGTAGTTTTGATGTGAGGTTAATGAGAAAATGTATTTCGACTTACGTTGGTCCAGAAGCGCTGTTTATACCTACTACCTTGATAGAGAGATAACATTTTAGATTCACACAGTTTAGAAAAACAATCTTGCTGGTGACAATTTTTAACTCTCTTAACAAACTGATTAATGAATAAGTGACCGATGATTTATCACAGGGGTGGGCCGGTCGGGTTTTTTCTCTTAGGATTGAATATGCAAATGTGGCTTTCCCAAACTCTTCGTAATTTCTTCATGAAGCATTTTATTTTTCATTAACCTTCCCAAAATGTATCCACAAAACGTCTCGAAACTGGTCTTTTTAAGATTTATGTTCATTTCTACATTAAAAATGTTTTCTAATTTAAACATAACACTAAATAAATGTTGAAAAGAAACAAATTTACACTTCCATTGATGAGTTTAAAGTGATTTCAGTTTCATTAGAAATTTTTACAGCCAGCATCTGAAAACATCAACTGTATATCAAAATAGGTTTTGAATACCATTGCTATTTCTATCTTTCAAAGTTGAATGTATTCTAACTTTACTTTGAAGGCTTATTCTTTACTAATTTTTAAAATTCAAATCACAATGTCTTTTTATCTATGAATAACAAAACATGTGAGCACTGCTCACTCATATATCCCTACTTCCAACAGTGATCAAAAGAGGTTAAAGAGATGTGTACCAATAAACAAAATACATGGAAAAAAATATTGTTAATTTGCATGGTGAAAGATGAATATGTATTCTTTGATATTCAAAAATAGGAAATTCATGTCAAAGACCATCTTTTTCAGAGATGCGCAAGGGTAAATCAAATATGAGCGTTAAAAATGAAATCAATGAGTGACAGATACGCACAACTTTCCCAGAATATGAGTCAGATATTTGTTTACAGGAGTGATTGTGATTTGTAAAAATAAAGTTTCAGTTCTACATGTCTGATCTTTTACATCTTGAATAGTAGCCAACTTGATGCCAACCCGATTACCGAGTTTATATTTGATCAAAGAGAAATCACTCGTTTATTTACAGATTAAACGTGTGAAAAAATATAATCAACGACTAAAAAAAAGATTCAAACTTGGAATGATGATCTGAAAAAGACAAACCTTGAAATACTCCTAGTTTTTTTTCATGTGGTTATTTTACTCCTCAATTTTATTTTGAGGAGTGAAATACCCCTGAGTCAAAATAATTATCTGAAGCCCCAGGTCGCTCAACTCTATATAATCTTGCTCCCTTTACACAAACACTACACCTTAGCAATCTTCCTGGATTTGTCCAAAGCTTTCGATATGGTACAGCATAACGGCCTTATTCATTAACTTTTGAATAAAGGCTTAAGCGGCAGGATTTTATTCACAATAGGCAAATAACTGGTGGGGTCGACAACCAACTTCCGGAAAATTTCCCGCTGGAAAATTGCACCCCACAAGGCAGCTTACATAGCCCTACACTATTTATCATTATGGTAGACGACCTCTTTGAGGGACTCTGCAATAAAGTAAATACTTCCAATTTTGAAGACGACGGTGCTCAAAATCAAAAACCAAAATCACAAGCAAACACAACCCAGCACTCGCTAAAACAACTACACTCCAATTCATACAAGACAATTGGCATGACGGATTCAAGGATCCAGAGACACACACTACAGGCTTCGGCTGTCACATATAAAACACACACCACTCCTCATCACTCAAGCTGCCAAATGACCAATCTGTCTTCCCTGCAGAACTCATAGCTATTTTGGCAGCACATCAAAATCCAATAGTTTTCAAACCATATCGATACATCCGTACACTGGTTAAAATGATTCCACACAAATAACTATATGGAGGACAGGATTATGTTTAAAACATTTTAATAAAACATAAAATTCTTCTCAATAAGCTCTTTACAATCACGTCATGGCATGTCTGGTTTAAATCTATAACAATTTGGCACCAATTTTTATTAGTTTTAGGAAAAGCTATTGTGACATAAATGCACTTATTCCCTGCTATGGTTTGCTTCCAGCTCAAAACGCACCAATACCAAAACGAACCAAACCATAACGCCGCGGGTCAAAACGCGCTAGTTACTATAGCTATACATGAATCTCTGTGTTCTTTATGTGTAACTATTCATTCCATAAAAAGCATTTAATCAATTGATCGTGTTGGAAAAAATACATGGTTAAAGTTATATGTGTTGTTTAAGACACGCCATTTAGATCTTTGACATATGTAATCAACAAGAAGTAATGTTTTTTTAACAAAGCTACTGAAATCTTTTACTTATGTCAACAGTAAGAAGTTGTGTTGTTTCAACAAAGGTTTTGAGATCAACTGATCTGCTGTCATCCCTTACCCACATATTATTAAGTTGACACTTCTAACTCTAAGAGTATTAAGATGTCGTCATTCAGATCGAGCGATGAAAAATATGTATAAAAATGGAAAATCAAATATTAATTTGCATACTTGATAATCCGAAATCACAAATTGCGACTTCACTTAACTGATAAAGATAAGGGTGTTGATTGTTTAAAAAACTACAAAAAGCACTCCTTATTGATGAAATCAATCATACATAAAGTTTGTCATATTTGACTCCAACAACAAACCTTGTGCCTCTTTAAGCAATTACGAGTATACATCTATGATAAATGCAAAATCTCGCAATCATACACAAAAGTACACAAAACGCGAGATTAATTGCCTTGCAAGGAGCGTTGAGACAGAGCAAAATGGCGCCTTTGAAGATGTATTTCTTTTATCAATTGATACATGATATTACTTTGTCCACATAATATATTTAAGCTTTGCCTGTCTGATTTATCACTTCTTAATACCTGGAGGGTTTTGGAATACCTTTTGGAACGTTATGGAATAATTCGTTTTGGTTTTGGCGTGTTTTGACCCGTTTTCTATGGTTTATAAAGCGTCAATATTTTCAAAACATCCATCAAATCACTACTTTTCCACGGCCGAGAATACTAAGTAACCTAGCTTTTTAAGTGGTTTGTGGATATATCCTTAAACAATCAGGGTCTCGTTATTAATCGAGAGTAAGGAGTTGAAGTATTGTCAGCTTCACACACTTTATAATGATGTATACCAAATATATCATAGATGGCAATGTTATATTAACGTAAATTGCTTGACAAACAATTCCTTTCTACCCAACGAATTAGCAATAATTTGATATGAATTATTATTTCACAGAACAAGCCTAAAGTTGACGAACCTGATATCGGTCTACCTCCACGCACTTGCTGTGAAATCAAATTAGATTACTGACATTTAACTGAAAGTGAAGTTTGTGATATCTTGGTTTCTTTAAATACTAAAAAAAGCCAAGGGTCCAGATAACATTAGCAAAAAAATAACTGAAAGTATTAGCTCGGTCTATTTGTAAGCCCAATACAAAGCTTTTTAACTTATCCTTGACATTGTTTCAATACCCTGTTATTTGGAAATATTCAACAGTTCTGGATCTTCACAAGAAAGGAAGCATTCATGACTTTATTAAATTACAGACCAGTCGCGTTAACTTCCTGTTTAGCCAAATTATTCGAAAAATGCATATTCCATCAAGAATACAATTTCCTTAATATCAAATCACCAGTCTGGTTTAAACCAGGAAACTCGACAGTTTATCAATAACTGAACTTTCACATGTGATATCAAAAGTCATGGAGGATGGTAAAAAAGTCCGAGCTAATTTTGTTATGTTAGTAAAGCTTTCGATCTAATTGACATGCAGGATTATTAGTAAAAACTCGAATCAATTGAAATCACTGGAAATCTATTACACTGGTTTAAGAGTTATCTTAGCGACAGAAAACACTCGTTTGTGATAAATGATATCATATTGAAAATATACTACTCAAAGCAAGTCCACTTATAAATTGTCTGAGAAGATATGAATTTGAGTTGAGTAAGAATAATTGCAAATATATATTTCCACCAATGTACTTGATATCTCAATCGTTTTACGTTTGTTTCCGGAGAAGCCTTTATATAGGCATTTGCTGCCTGTTTGCTAATCCTTTTTCCTTTTTGTATATATATATATATATATATATATATATTCTGAATGATTTGTATTACATGTTCTATGGAAATAAAATACTGTTTAAATCGTATGTATGTCCCGTATCAACCTACTTGGTCTTCCTATTTCACAGAATAAGTTGAGGAAGTACGTTTAAAGATAATAATAATATAGAAAATATAATAAAGATAAATATAATAATGTATTTATAAAGCATCTTATATCCAACTCAACGCTGAGTAGTACAAATAAAAATCTAAAAGTGCTGTGAGAAAAGATGTGTTTTCAAGTATTAGCGTAAGCTGTCAATAGAGGTTGCGGTTCTAACTTCAAGAGGGATACCGTTCCATAGTACTGGAGCTGTCACAGAGAATGCATGTCTAGCAAGCTGAGTTCTTGTGAATGGAAAAGTCAGTTGTAGCTGGTCTGAGGACCAGAGATTCCATGAGGGAGCATACGGGGTGAGAAGTTCCTTCAAGTAGATTGCTGCTGTCTCAGAGTAAAGAGCTGAGTAGGTGAGGATCAGAATCTTGAAGGAAATGGATTGGAAGCCAATGATATGATCTTGTTTTCTTGTACGTGTAATGACTCTGGCTGCTTTATTCTGGACTCATTGAAGATGGGAAATGGCTCAAGATCCTAACAAGAGAGAACTACAGTAATTCAGATGAGAGGTTACATAAGCATGTACGAGAGTTCTGGTGGTATCAACATCTAGATATTGTCGGATTTTTCCAATACTGCGAAGTTTGTTTGCCGTTCTTACGGTTTTCAGAGCATGGGCTTTACTGGACATACACTTGTCCATTTGTACACCAAGGCTCCTGACAGATGTAGAAGGCACAATGGAAGATGACCCAACTGAAAGAATCGGAGTTCCAATCTTGCTGAGTTGGTGGGGGTCCCTATCAACATGAATTCTGTTTTAACACTGTTTAGTTTTTTAAGAACACTTGATGACATCCATTTTCCAATTCTGCAGATACATTTTTCTAATACTGAAATTCCGTCTTTTAGTCTAGGAGTTTTGATACCAATGTACAGTTGTTGATCATCTGCATAGCTATGGAATTGGAGAGAGAAATGGCGAATAATGTCACCTAGTGGTTTGGTATAGACTGGGAACAGAACTGGTCTCAGAAGAGAACCCTGTGGAACACCACATTTCAACTCCTTGCAGTCTGATGCAACACCGTCAACTTGGACAGACATTGACCTCTCATGAAGATAGGACTCAAGCCATACTAGAGCCATACTAGAGCTATTCCCGTAATGCGAATACTGAAAACGTGATATCAGAATACTCTGGTCTATTGAGTCAAACACTGCCGATAGATCGAGAAGCACAAGAAGAACAACCTCTTGACGGTCCATAGAAAGAAGTATATCATTGTGCACTCGAAGCAATGCCGTCTCTGTTGTGTGTGATTTCCTTTATGACGAAGTTTTGATGAAGAAGTCTATAGTTTTATTGATAACCACACGTGTGACTCATGCGAAAATCTTGATAATGAGCTTACCCATGATATATTAAACAGCACTATCACGGAAAGAGGAATAATTGAAAGTATTACAGATTTAAAACCTGGCAAATCACCTGGATATGATGGCATTCCACTTGAATTTGTAAAGTTGACTAGTTCATTTTTCTTGCCCTACCTTCTCATTATTTAACAATATTCTGGACAGTAGTGTCTTTCCGGATAATTGGAATATTAGTATGATAATCCCATTAATTAAAGCAGGGTCACGACAAAACCCTAACAATTATAGAGGCATTTCGCTCCTAAGTTGTTGTGGTAAGATATTCACAGCCATTATAGAAAAACGAATAAGAATTTGGTTTGATATAAATGAATAAATAGCTGAATCACAAGCTGGTTTTCGCCCAGAATACTCCACTGTCGACCAAATATTCTCTATACAAGCCTTATGTACAAAATACCTAAGCAGACCGTAAAGGCAGATTCTATTGTGGTTTTATAGATTTTAAAAAGGCATGCGACCTTGTTGACATAAGAAAATTGCTATATCTACTTGTTAAAAATGGATGTCATGATACATAATGTATTAAAAAATATGAATTCATCTGTAAAAGTGACTGTTAAAATTGGTAACTGTATGACATCTTCTTTTAAAACATCTACTGGAGTTAAACAAGGGTGCATTTTAAGCCCTGTACTGTTTATATTTTTCATCAATGAACTTGTACAATGTATAAATCCTGCAGCTATGGAATATTTGTTGATCAAAGTATCGACGATTTGATGCTCTTATTATTTGCAGATGATGTTGTACTATTTTCATTTTCCACTATCGGCCTACAGCGCCAATTAGATGTCTTAAATAAATATTGTTTGAAATGGGGATTACATGTTAACTTAGAGAAATCAAAAATAACTGTTTTCAGAAATGGAGGTATTTTATCCAAACATGAAAAATGGACTTATAATAATATAATTCTTCAAACTGTCACATACTACAAATATTTCGGTATTGTATTTTCATCAAGATTGATATGGACAAAGTCGTGTGAAACTCTAGCTTTGCAGGCACGAAAAGCACTGGAATCAGTTCACATATTGTTGCATAAAAATAGACATATTGATTTCCAAACTGCTTGTAAAAATTTTTATTCCAAAATATCTCCTATTTTGACTTATGGTTCGGAAATTTGGGGAGTGAAGTATCAAGATACAATAGAAAAAGTACAAACAAGCTTTTTAAAAAGATTTCTTGGGGTTGGCAAATACGCTTCAAATAAGGCTATATTGGGAGAAACTGGACGATACTGTTTGTTTATAAAAACACAGGTTAAAGCTATAAAGTATTGGATAAGGCTTTTAAGGATGAGTTATTCCCGTATCCCACTACATTTATATGAAATGCTTAAATAACAAGACGAAAATGGTAAGGTTAACTGGGTTTCTCATGTTCGTGAGATGTTATTTACTAGTGGTTTTACATGTGGATCATGCAAGATGTTGGTGATGCTACTATGTTTATATCTGCCTTTAGAAGGCGTTTAGTTGATATCTATATCCAAACCTGGAGAGAGAATATTGAAACCTCATCATATCTGTCACATTATTCCAATATAAAAAATCTATTCCAGTGTGAAACATATATCTATAAACTTAATAATAGAAACCTGGTCAGATCAATGTGTAAATTTCGTATATCTCTCCATGATTTTAGAGTTAATCATAAACGTAAGAAGAACATTAACGTGATCCCTGATACAGATTCTTTCTGATTATATTGTGACAAAAATGTTGTTGAAAATGAATTTCATGTTTTCTTTGAGTGTAGTAGATATGCTTCACTCCGTATTGAATATCTCCTGTCCATTAAACACAATTTTAAAGGCAGATTGACATTGTACAAAATATTTAACACAGAGAATGTGAATATAATACGATTAACCTCCATATACATGTGTAAACTGTTCAAACTAAGAGCATTGTAATACCGGTCATGTGACAACAATTATACTTTTACCATGGGCCATGTGGCCTGAACTACTGCAAATAAAGATGATGATGATTTCCTTTATGTAGACTGGACAGGCTCTGCCAAACCATGCTCAAATATGTGTCTTCTTAGTTTATCAAGTACTACTTTCTCCATTAATATTGAGAGAAATGGAAGGTTAGAGACCGGTCTGTAATTTGTATAGTTCAGTGGATCCAAAAATGATTTTTTAAGTGATGGGGTGACGAGAGCTTGCTTGAAGCAATGTGGCACTATTCCAGAGTCTAAGGAGGAGTTGATGACTGTACACACCGCTTCTGCTACAGACGGTATGCAATGACGTAATAGCCACGTTGGTACTGGGTCTAGAGGGCATGATTTACTAGGTGCTGCTTTAATTATATTTGTGACGTCCAGTTCACTCCAGTTGCCTGCAGTCTGGAATCTGACTGGCATCTTCCAGAACTCACTTCCTTGATATCTTTTAATTTCCTCAGACTTGAGAAAAGTTGTTTGGAGTTTTCTTTGTTGGCATTGAAGCTATCCTTAATATGTGATAATTTTGATTTCTCGATAAGTATATTGACTATGTTTCTGGTCTGCTGAAAGATTTGCCTTCGAACGACAAGTTTGGTACTGCGCCAAGTTTTCTCACCACGGCGTCGTTCATGCTTCGCCATCAATATGTCTTTGTTAATCCAGACTGAACTCGGGCGCAATACAATATTAGCAGTTTTTTAATGGAGCGTGCAAGTCCAGAACTTCGGTCAGTGCTTCATTGTATGCTGCTGCTATCATATCAACACTATTTTCAACCTTTAGTGGAGAGTAGAGGATAGATTTACTTTCCAGATTCCTTCTGACATCACTCTTGAACTTGTCAACATGAAGGTCACGCGTCTTTCTGTAGGTGACCAATTTCCGCAGATGTGCTTGTTTGCTCACATTTAGAGTGCTGAACACACTGGAATGATCAGAGATGCCATGATCGATGACATCAACTGATGACACTAAGACATCACCCACCTTAGTGATGATTAAGTCTAGAGTATGACCACATTTGTGTTTAGGGGAGGTAACATGTTGAATGACTCAAGCTGCATAGAGAATGTCAAGAAACTTTCCAGCCAAAGGGCATGGGCTGTCATCAACATGTAAGTTGAAATCTCCAACTATTAGGAGATGACTTATACTTGAAACAAGCTCCACTAAGTCTTCCCTTTATTCTGTTAATCAAAGTCGCCATGAATACCTATTGAACTTTTGATTAAGTTAACCTGTAGTTATTTTTACATTTAACATTTTGAAAGCATTTATCCTGTTTGAAACATTGATTTTTTAAGACATGAAATTTTATTTGACCTTTGAAAAGAATTAATTTTTTAACAAATGTAGACTTTGATTTCAAAATGATAAATCAAATCCTGCATAATTGTTTTATTGCAGAAATTGTATAAATCATTTTGCTATTGAAGGATTGAATTAATCACGAAATATATAAATGATATAGAATTTGGAAATTGCTTCATTTTGAATAAAAAGAGATTTAGAAAATTGGATGCATTTTCATAATGAAAAACGTTTGCAGTGATTATTAAGTTTGTTTAATTTCAAAGGTAAATAGCTACCTTTAGTGAAAGGGAAGTTTGAAAGATTATCAATGACAAAGTACATAACCATTTCAAGCGTCAGAAAAAGTAATCCAAGAATTATTTGCAATTCGATCGACTTCCTGAATAATCCTATCGAATTTGGGTACCTTTGCAAATGATATACTTTTCTAAAGTGATTGTAAGCATCGATAGCATAGCAGAAAATTTTCTTCTTATTGGTTGAATGTATATTCTACAAGTTCATTGGTTTATAATGTTTGTCTTTGTAAATATGTACTAATTAGCTGTGTAATGCCAAGAGTTATGTCATTATGAAAGGACGTTGACATTAGCCGCCATTTACTAAAGGGTTCAAAGCCCAGGCATCGATATTAAATAAGTGCTCTTAGAGACAATTAAATTAACAATGTAATTTGACAGGAAATAGATTACATAATAGACACCTGTTAATTATGACAACATTAGGACCCGGCTGTGGACAGTAGGCATTGAATCTTATCAGTGTCTTGTGATGTGCAATTAAGTCGCCACATTCTTATTTCAGCATGCAGTGCATAATTTGACGAAATCTGTTTCATATATAAATATCAAATGTGTGTAATTTCATTTTTTGATTTGGTCTAAATCTTTTAAAATTCAAGGGTTCAAAAATCAATTTGACACGGTTAAAAACTATTTTGCATATAACAATGTACGAATAAGAGTTTTTAAAAGAAATATAGAATGTTACTGCAATAAGAGCATTGTGAAGATAACAATATCACTTGTCAGTCGTTAAGTATTAAATAAAATAAGTAAATAGAGGGTCATATAACGAATGTTTGTACTTTAATTTATGACTACATTCATGCATGTTTATGATTGTTCGATATGTATTTTGAAAAGATATATATATCTCATAAATTATCATTTCAGGAAAGCATTATTTCAAGGCAACAGCTAGTTCGCTGATCCGTTCACTGTCCAATTATGGAAACATTAAGATTGCAACTTACAATGTCATAAATAATTATGGCAAAACTTATGATATCAACAACAAAGGGTTGATCTAATATTCATTGTTCATGAGCTTAACATAATAAAGAACATTTTAGAAATAGAATTTAGAAACATACAATCTAATGTTATCGTTTGATAATAACAAGCAAAACAGAAAAATCTTTTAAAAGAGATCCACAAAAATATATTATTGAATCTTACATATCCCCTTTTTCAAATAATGCACCTTAGGTTTTCTGTGAGAAGAATCGCTCATAATAAAAAATAAACATCTTGTTAATTTGTCTAGCTGACAATCAAAGTTGCTTCTTTGATCTCAATTTGGTAATTAACTGGACGCGTTTGGTGTAGAGGCTGGACCAGAAGGGGGAGGGGGCGTGAGGGGTGGGGCGTCTGGAAGTGACACTCGCTTGGAAGGAACGTCTGACAGGATTGCTTTCATTGCTATTTGGTGGTCTATGCTATAGTATTCCCGCTATGCCATTGCCGAGACCTGGACTAAGGGATTATGAATTAAGTTTCACTGTGAAGTGAAATGTGAACTGTGAATATCATATCTTAAATATAGATTTAGCCAATGATCGAGTTTACAATTTATGATGAAAATATTAGTCTTTTCATTATTACATTAACAGAGTTTATGTCGGAGGTCACGTTTTAATATATCAAACCCAGGAACCACATACTTGAACCAAAACTCAAATGTCCACAAAAGAATTTTATAGAAAGCTCAATCGGCTCATACATATACCTACAAATTCAGCGATCATGTTACGAGAATTAGTTCAGTGTTTATAGGCATGATATTGACCTGAGAACTGATTCCTAAACATAATAATTATATGAATGCATTAAACATCTTATCATCACTCAAAATATTTCCTAAGGGGTCGTCTTAATAAATATATAATAAATAAAGATCCACCTGATCAACGGTTTACAATATGCACTGAATTATCACCATAAATGCAATCAAGGTTTCATAATTCTAGCAATTTCTTTAATTGAAGCAGTAAGAATTGACTTCTTCAAGTGATTACTATTAGTTGACATTCACCCCCACAAATTTAAGTTAGTCTTACTCTGAAATCTCGCTCAAATGCGGTAAGTTATTGAAGACAACTGTAGACTGCATGGAAGGTAAGAACATTTAAGAAAACTGTAATCAAATATTATTGTTAACGGTAGGACAATAGAATTTACATATCTTATTCTCCATGCAAGAAAAATACTATTTATTATTTATATATTATTTTTAATTAATGGTTTCTGACCAGAAGATAAAAGAAGACTGACCTTCTGCCACGCTCAGATTTGATGGGAGTCAGGACCAAATCTAAAACGTTGAGGGTGAGTGGGGGATAGGTTGAGTCATAAAGTTATAAACTTTGCAAGGTACCTCCACACAACAATTCAGTGTTGATGTTGCAGCAGTTCTGGAGGGGAACGCCATCATGTGAAAAGAACAGTTGGCGAAAGATGACGGTCAATCCCATCCCATAAGCCCATCTGGCCTTTCAGACCTGCTGAGCCATTATCAAACTTCACAACTCACCCGGATACCAACGTTGGTGTTGTGTCTATCCACCTTAGCCCGTATATCTTTCCCAGATGCATGTCCTCGAAATAGAAAGTTTCTTGAATACTTGATCCCAAAACGTAGATTATGTCCACATCCACCCCACATCCAGGTTTGAGTATTTTCCAAGTGTTTTGAAACATCACAAGTGCATCTATCAATTAATCCAGAGCTGCAAGCACTTGATAAAACATGAACTAAGGCCGCCGATGATATTGCGTATAAGAAAGACGTTTCTTTAAATCCTGCAACAACAACAAAAACAAAGCAATTAAGTCATACTTCCAGTATCCAAATAAAATGATGAATTTGGTTTTTGAAATTGTTATGAGTGTAGGTTTATCATAGATATATTCTACTGTGCACATTTACGTACACAATGTATACGATCAAATTGTTCATAATAGTGTACGTTCATATGTTTCATCTTCTAGGTCACAAGATTGATTCTCTGATGAAATTATTTTTAAAAAGAATTTATTCTATTTTGTTGTTGTAATGAGGACTAATACTAGAAGATAAAACGAATACTTTAAAAACAGAAAATTAGCGATAACAATGAATAACGTGTTTTTCAAGATTATCATTTAGAAATCAAAACATACTGACGACTTAAACAATCTTCAAAACACCCTCGTGTTGCTTTGAAGCACTGTTGTCAAACATAGTGGAAGAGCGTCAATTTGTTTGTTTCGGATATCACATTTGAATTTACGTAACCGATTATGCTTAGGCCAGGTAGTTGATGCACAAAGACAACTAATAAGACTGAATATTGCCGCCATAATTTTAGCAACATTTACACCGTGAAAATAGATAACTCGGTATGGTTAGGGTTTAAAGTGGAAACCAACGTGACAATGTTTTATCACACTGTTTGTTAGATTTAGTCTCAAACAAATCAAATTTTTGCTATCTGTTTGCTACTGCTATGGATATAATGTTTTGTTCGACACGGACGAATATGAATATAAACAAATCAAGCCAGGGGCGTAGCTAAAATTAGAGCTGAAATGCAATTTCCTGGGTTTAGAGGTTCAAGTGTTATAAGTACCCTCGTGTTACCTATTTCCGTGGTAATAAGAAATGATCTTCTGTAAGTGTTACTGCCGATAATGTCAAACATCCTGAACATCATAAAGTGATAGAGTACATATTTTTCAACTAGGTAATGTTAAACAAACAGTTGTTTTACTCTTTTGTTAAATCTCGTTCACATTTTAAAAACAGATGCAAATTGTTATTAATTTATTTGGTGTCACCTGTTTTCATGGTATTTCTATGATGTCAAATTATGAGAATGCAACACATGCAATGACTTCAATTTTTCCTTTTTTTAAAACACAAATTGATAGTGTACAATAGCATTTTAATTGATGTTGACATGTGTTTAAAATAGTTATAGGGTCATTGAATTATTTCACTTTATAAATATTTATCACAAAATATCTTATTTCTGGTAAAGTTAGGAAATCATGAGGCTGCTTAGAGCATATTTAGTATAAGAAAATCTTCTAGTCACCAAATACCTTGCATATCACGTAGTTAAAGATTTAATATTAGCAAGCAAAGCAAAGTTTACTTGTACAAGCAATAACATGCTTTCACTGCACCTGAAAATCATACAAAATAGCCAAAATTATATAAGAATCAACCTTTCTATGATTCCATTTATTTATTAGTAGAACAGATATTATACTAAAAATACAGGTGTTTCAGGATTAAAATAACATGGGTTTACTGGAAAGCATTGTTTGAAAAATTATACATGGACTGTATTTTTAAAGATCAACCATTAAAATGTTGTCCACAAAAGGTGTTATGTGAAAAGCATGAAATTTCATTTGATTTTCTTCACTGAAATGAATCAATGAATAGATTGATAAAATAGTGATCATTTCCTTCTTGGATCAATGCAGAGCAACTGGTGAATAAAATAAGTGCTAACATGTCTCTATGCAGTAAGGGGTTAGAGGGGATAGACATCTTTTGTAAATACCACGAAAACAGGTGACCCATGAAAACAGGTTACTCCAGGGTATATTGCTCATAAACTTGATCGTTTGTGATCATTTAAGAAGTTGCTTTGTAATTTTTATGACTTTTTGGAGCGCAATGGTGGAGTGTAAGTTTACAAATTGTCCACTCCAGAAAAGGCGCACAGACAATGAAGAGCTGAGGAAAATCAAAGAACGAACGTGTATTAAATGATATAACCCTAAACTGAACTGTACATAATATTTAATCATGTTGACGTCGCACTCACTGAATGTCAAGAATTACGTCCCTTGCCATTTTTAACGCTATATGCGTTGCAAGAACATGTGTAATACACTGATGGTCAAATTTCTGTGAAAGCGGTTGGTAATGAACTATAATGCAAGGATTCATCTTCAGTTTTATATTGTTAAGAATATTATACACATACACAAAATTAATTTTACATTTATATAAACATATATACATAAATACTGTACTATGGATTACTACCTTTTCTGAGGATTCGTTTTCGATATCTAGCAAGAGTACAATTCCACCGTTCAGGGGCGAACTGACGACCACATTCATCAAAAGACAGTCGGATTGCTTGGAGAAGAGACGTGGCAAGACCTCTGCCTCTGCCACACATCTTCCGCTGCTGACGCTTCAAGTGTAATATATCACAAATCTTCTTTTCTTCTTTGATATCAATCTTGTTTCGATCAAAGCCATCGCGGTTGAGTAAATACTTAAAATTCAAAGGTTCTTCCGTTGTTAACCTGAAAACAATGAACAATTTTTTAAAATTAACCAATCAAATCGACGCCATTTAGTTTGAATAACATATAAAACCGCAAAAATGTATTTAGTTTGTACAATCAAGTACTAATAAACTGTTCAAAGTAATCTGCACTACAGTGATACTCTCCTACTAATAACATATGCTTGGCTGCCGAGTCAGTCGAGGTCGGCAACATTACTAAAACATCATAAAGTTTATTCTATCCAATTTAGAGGGAATGCAAGATTTTAAGTCGATGAGGGTGATAGATTCTTTGAAAATGATTTGAAGTAGAAGGACCAAACCCGTATCATGTATATCGCCCTCGGCTCCTACCCGACGACTTCTTATCTGTTATGGGTGAGATTGAGTCAGGCCAGAACCCTTCGATGCATCAGACTCGGCCATGTTTACAGACGGGCACAGACCTGCGTTTTGCCGTGTCACTTCTCAATACCATGTCTTCAATATGAAGGCCACCACCTGGTACAATATCTTATCGGGGTGTGGTGGTTTTGCGTGCTTCAGAGACCCCGAGAGCTATGCCAACCGGAGCGTACATGCTCCTGGTAGGGACACCCAGGCTGGACAGGTCGATGGGTAGAAGCCCGACAAAATTTGAGTCATTCTAAAACCTGCTTTCTATCTCTCAATGTGCCTTTCTTTCCGTCGATTCCCTCAGCCTATCGATCCCTTTTCCCCTGTTTACTCCTTTTTGGATGCTTGTCATCCACGTGTTTAATAACTGAAACATTGTTCAAAGCACGTTAAACCCCAACTCACTCACTCACTCACTCAATATGAAGGAATGTTGCTGCCAAGGGCAAATGCGCCCGTCGTATATATGTTTTAAAAGGAAGCATTTCATCCCATTAGAGTGTGTTTTCCTTCGATTTTGTGCAATTTATTCCTTAGTAACGCACTCTGAGTAATAGATACATGATGACACAAGGGGTGTATACGAAATATCAGCGAGCTATCATCTCACGAGGGGGCGGAGCCCCCGAGTGAGTGATAGCAAGCTGATATTTCGTATACACCCACTTGTGTCAATCATGTATCTGTTTTATCCAATGGGTAACCCTTTGCTCTATGCGACCTTTAACCTGACATAATTTCTCTAAGTGATTCTCGACTAAATCAGTCGGAAGAAGTAGCCCAAAGAGTACTGACCCTTAATTAATGTTCCTCCTGGCGCCAAATTTGATCTGATAAATAACTGCAAGGTAAGGATAACCTGATCGACTTATATTAATATATTACTAACCTGTCTTTAGCCGTTTTGTTTTTCATTGAGTGAGAGAGGTGTTATAATTAACGCGCCTGAGCAGTCCGCCATTCGCTGCGTATTTCATAAAGATATCTTAATATATAACCAGTGTCATTGTTTACATTAAGTGAAATTTTGTTTACAGTTTTGTCATCAGTGATCTTTTCCTCTTTTATGTATCAAATGGTAAATCTATAGATGGACGAAGAGTGTGAATTACTTGAGTACTCATGCAGATTTCTTTCACAAATCAATTGGTATTTTTCTTTGGCGCAAGTAAATTCCTATTATCAGTGATGACTTACAACCTGTTTGTTGCGTTTCACGATTAGCTTGATATTTGTTGTTTTAAATAATTGAGAAAGAGTGAAGTGTCGGGTAATGTTTTTGTTTTGATGCCTGTCGTCACCGAGCGACTTCCTTTCCTTTGATCTCTGGCTACATTCCTCAATGTGCAACAATGTTGAAATGGCTCAAGGTCGTCGGCAAGATGTGCCTAGCTCCGCCCCATAACTGCCCCTTTCCTTCACGATTGCCGAATCAGAAGGTCGGAAATAAGTGTTGGGGATAAATTCGTGACGTATTAATTATAGGTTGAGTTTTATTGATGCATGATTTATCATTGCGTAAAGATCAAAAGGAAATAAGCCGCCCATTGGATAAGGATCTAACTCTTTTGAAAGATAGATGATATCGTGAGAGGATAGTTTCTAGTTTTTGTGTTTTCTCCCTTGTGACCGCAAATGACTTGTCGGGCGCGATTTATTCTTGATCCTTAAAGATCGTATTATAGTCTTAGGCAAAAATCATTAAATTCCACAAGTAGGTTTTTTAGTTATATGCCCTTGAAGTAGTCGTTTTTTGAAAACGTACAAATTTGAATGGTCGCTGTAAAAAAAGTTATCAATAGATTCTGAGACACATGTCATAGGGTAATGCTTCAGCTACGTACGAGGGGAAGTCAATAAGTTCATAGAAGTGAGTATTATACACTCTTGAAGACATCATCGTTAAAGTCATTATTGCGATAGGCCATCTGACAACAGTTTACAGACAAAAACAAACCTTCCCGATCATTACTTGAGATTTACAGTCTTCTAAAAACGGGTTCCTGTAATCAAGAAAGTTCTAAAACTGTGCATCGTGCGGTTATAAAGATTCTCAAGAAGGGTTGAATGCGACAAAAATACATAATGGTATGAACAATGTGTATGGGAAAGAAGCCCCTCAGTATTCTACTGCTAAATGCTAAAGATCGACACCAGAGACTTGAATCCAATCGTGAGCTCTTTGACATCTACAATGCTGATTTCGATAGCTTTCATGCTCGTCTGGTTTCAGTGGATGAAACGTGGATTTATCACTCGGATCTTGACACCAAGCAAGCATCATGCCATAGACCTTTTTCTACCTCACTCCAAATTATGCTGATAAAATGTTTTGAATCGTGTGTACACATTTATATAAATAAAATCAATACCTTAATATATGCACTTAACCATGTATTCATGACTGATTTATTTAGCTAAAAGCAGCTGGTTACCGTTACGTTACTGATTAGGATTAAAGATATTTGGAACTTTGTGAATGTGTCGTATAAATATTCTATATCGATCCTGATTAGTAGATCATAATTATTTTTAAAAAATTACCAGCCTAACCTTCTATTTTGCCTAACGATTACATCTTCTTCCCACATAACCCCTCTTCTTAGGTCGATTCCTAGCTTCTTTTAGGGAAACCAAAGGGTTGCGTTTAGGATTGTACATAATCCTTTATTCCTCATTTTTTGCTCAGGAGATGCATACATATCAACTTAAATAATACATCTTAAGATAAAAAAAAGTTAAGAATGAATTTAACAAGCCAATTGTACGATACACAAAGTAATCGAAATTATTTGTTTGGTTTTTTTGCATTAAGGCCTACCTTATACATGCATGAGTCCTATTATTTCAAAAAATATTTTATCATCATTATTGATTATTGTTACTGAATAACTCAAATGAATCACGTCAAATCTAACCAATCATAATATTTTATCAAGGAGCTGATAAATTAAAGGTAAAGTCTTTTCATTTGTTACTTTACAAGAAAAAAACACATTTCGTGACATGACAAACCATGCCGCCGATTTAAAAAAAAATCATATCCCTTTGAGGGAACTTTGAAATAAAGGATTAATATCAAACTCCGAATTTATTAAACAGCATGGGATTTATTTAAGCGGCCTGAAAAAGATAACTGTGTTTATTTCCGAGGCAACATAATTGAAGAACATCTAATTATAAAGTTTTACGTTTTACTCCATTAGGCATCCATAACAGGTATGTAAAATTATGCAGATGTTTAATTCTATAAACATCGTTATAGTGAAAACAACTTGAATGAATTAAGCAGAGACTTATACCAAACGGTTTTACAATTTGGTAAACAATCTGTCTGTGATTATGAAAATGATTTTCCAATTTACGCCGATGAAAAACTATATCGGTCAAACCTATCGGGCTTGTTCAAACATTCGTTCAATTAGACTTCAGCCACTAAAAGTCTTGGGATGACTGCAATGGTTTGCTCCAAAATGTTCCTTTTTAGCTCATCAGGTCTCATCCGTCCATCCGTCCGTCCATCCGTCCGTAAACTTTTCACTTTTTCGACTTCTTCTCCAGAACCAATGACTCTAGAGAGCTGAAATTTTATGTGCATACTCCTTGGGCACTGGAGATTCTAAATTGTAGGTTTGGTGACCCCATGACCCCAAATGGTGTCACAGGGGTCAAAACCTGAAAAACCTATTTCCATCTTCTTCTCCAGTTCCAAAAGGTCTAGAGAGCTGAAAAGATGTGTGTAGACTCCTTGGGCAACGGGGATTCTAAATTGTAGGTTTCGTGACCCCATGACCCCAAATGGGGTCACAGGGGTCAAAACATGAAAAACCTATTTTCATCTTCTTCTCCAGTTCCAAAAGGTCCAGAGAGCTGAATAGTTGTATGTAGACTCCTTGGGCACTGGAGATTCTAAATTGTAGGTTTGGTGACCCCATGACCCCAAATGGGGTCACAGGGGTCAAAACCTGAAAAACCTATTTTCATCTTCTTCTCCAGTTCCAAAAGGTCTTTTACACCTTCCAATCAATAACAAAAAAACAATGTGTAAAACTGGTGAAACTTTATTGAGCTGGATGCTAAGTCCCTGCTGATCAACATGCGGTGATCTTACAAACAGTAAATTTAAAAATAAACTCCCATAACAATGTATCATAATGTTTACATATCAAGTTAAACATAGATAATAAGATGAAAACTGCTGCATAGTATTGTTATACACCTCATGCCAATAATACTACTGGGTGGGTGGGAGTGGTATGCTGAAGAACATGCGTGTTCATCTGCCGTCTGCTGCCAACTGCCAAGTGCCGACGCTAACGTTAAAGGGGGGTAACTCTGTTAAAGCTTATACCCAAAGAAATGTGGTGAAAGGGAAGCTACTCTGTACTTACTATTTACAGGTACAAAAACAATTTTACAAATAAAATAATACTTTACACCTTCCAATCAATAACAAAAAAACAATGTGTAAAACTGGTGAAACTTTATTGAGCTGGATGCTAAGTCCCTGCTGATCAACATGCGGTGATCTTACAAACAGTAAATTTAAAAATAAACTCCCAGCCCAAGTATGAAAGAATTTGGATTGAAATACTAAAATGTGAAGAAAATGACCCCCCCCCCCCCCCCCCCCCCCCCCCCTCTGAAAATTACTTGCAGGGGAAAAAGGAGAAAAATATTACTGATGGATGGAGCAACTCAATTGAATATACTAGCTGCACGGAAGGGACAGTCCAAAATGCTTCAGCGCTTTCATAGTGCGGTTATTGCTTATTTCAAGGTAACGCAAATACGCGTTACTTTTCCAGAAACCTATGTCCTGTATTACTTCCCCTGGTAAACCTACTTCAAAGGCCCAAGATGCGCCACCTCTTCTAAAGGAATGCCCTGTAATTTTTTCTCTAAAACCTTCAAGGGTTAAAACATGTTGCACAACATCAATGAACAACTTGTAAGACAATGCATTAAAACTATTATCACACAACAATGTGTTCTCTTGTCTGCTATGAAATCGCAACAATGTAAACAAAGCCGCTGCAGGGTCCAGTGCGTGACCCTCTAGAGATGGGAGATAAACTTTCAGGACTCTCTCCCGAAACTGTAATGTTTTGGTCCACCTTAAAGATACACAATATCCAATGTCACAATGGCTAACATCACACACTTTTATACATTTTGAGTCATTAAACTCTTTCATGCACAGAAAGTTACCAGGTCGCAACATGCAAAAAAAACCTAGCAAACATGCCGCCCAGATGGATGCTCCTAACGGGCACTCGGTATTAACATGTCTCCTAATTGCTAATAAATGTTGTGGAGTAATAGGTGATGTTGCGGCTTGAGCGTCACCAAGTTCCCTTTTTACACCTTTTAACAAGTGTGATATCTGCCAACTGTCTTTTACCGGGTCTGAGAACTTGTTAGCTTTATGAATGTTTGAAACCACACACAAGTATTGCCTCACTGTTTGGTACTTAAAGTTCTTAACATCTACCATATAGGCAATGAACAAAGCGACGTGATCACAACTCAAAGGCATCGGATCAATACCAATACTGTCACAGAAATTCAGCAGGCACTTGAGTTGACACTTGTAAGTTGCTGATGTTGACTCTGCCCAGCCTTGAGACTCCAGTCGCTTGACGGTGTGAGACAGGCGCTGCTGTAGACTTGTTCCACCTAAACGAGATGAAGTCATAGGACATATGATGCGATAATGTATGCACAGAAAAGGGGGCTAATTGCATACTAGGTATCAAGTTGAAAAGTTCTGTCAGTCTATCTTTCTCGTGTAGTCTAGATATACAGTCTGCTAACCTGTTGTTTTCACCCTCCACATACTGGGCCTCTAATGAGAAATTATAAACAGCTTTCAACCAAAATAAATATCTCATAAAGTACATGATATAAGGGATTTTGCAGGAACCCTTGTTGATTATAGATTTGGCAGTTATATTATCTGTTTTAACAATAACTCGTTTGTTCTTCCAGAACCGACACCACCGCAACACTGCTAACACAATGGCCATAGTTTCTTTTATGTTAATATGCATATCAAATACCGGGTTCATATCTATGGCCCAGTTGACATAGAACAGGTCACCATCAAAGTAACCACCTGCCCCTTGATTGCAGGCGTCAGTCTGTACTGTGCACACAGGTTTTGCATCTAGAAAACTCTTTACACCGTTGAAACCCTTCATAAAACTTAGCCACCATGAAATGTCATCCATAAAAGATGCGTCGAGGATAACCCTGTCACTGGAACACTTCAGCTTGTTTTTAATGTCAATAACACGACGCATGAAGGTTCTACCTCCTTGAATAACATTGCACGCCCAGTTTAAGCTACCAATAAGACTCTCCAATTGTCTTTTATTAGCTCTCTTTTTCGAAGAAAATTCTGATAAAACAGTCTGTATGTCTAGCAGTTTCTTGTCAGGTAAAGCAAGGGTACAGTCAGTTGTATTTACAACTATGCCTAGGAAAGTGATTATTTGAGATGGTCCATCTACCTTATTCCAATTGATACTAAAACCGAGGAAGCGTAAAACGCGTATTAACTGAGATAGGGCCCTAGCACACTCCTCTGCTGAATTAGATACAATGAGAAAATCGTCGATATATGCTACCACAGTCACGCCATAGCGCTGCTTCATGATTCGACAAACGCTTGCACTCAGCGTTTGAAAGATTTTAGGGCTCTTCGATGCCCCAAATGGTAATTTCCTGTCAAACATATAAGTACATTCTGATTGGCCCTCAAACCACCAGCACAGTCCCGTCAATGCATAATTTGAAGGATGTATGTTTACCGATCTGTACGCACTTTTGAGGTCGACCTTTGCCAAATAACTCCCTGAATGTATATGTTTGATTGCATGTCTAAGATCCATGTACGTGCACTCACAATCTTTCATGGCACTGTTCATACCCTTACCTAGGGGCAAGCTTCCATCATGTATAAGTCGTACAGATGAATCATCTTTAGGAATTGCCCCAATAGCACTTACAATCACAGGCACCTTTTCACTCACAACATAATTCCCTAAACTTATCTCTTTCCTAATTTGATTCTCAGTAACAGACTTTTGCAAATAAGCAGAACGATGATTTGTGACACAGACACTGTCGATTTTACGAATATCTTCAACTTCAGCTAGCTTGAAGCCTTCACGCACTCCTTCCAATATGAAATCCCTGTCAGGGTCATCATGACCTAACAAAGTTTCCCAAGCAGCTATGTTTAATGTTGCTGTAGAGTACTCCCTGATCCCCAGTTTTTTGCGTCGATGCCCTGCTGTATTTGGTTGCTATCAGGCTGGTGGCTGATGTGTTGTTTCTTGGTATGCCCTGGTCTGTAACACTGTGAACAAACGTGGGCCATTTTACAACCATTAAAGTCACAGTTACCAAAGTTAAATCGGCGGCAAATTTCAAAGCCATCGGGCGTGAAAGGCCCCCTCTGTGACTGGGGAGGTTGGCGCTGACTGTACCCCTGGGTTCTTTTGTTCACCGTGCTTTCCATTTGCCGCAACACTCTGGCCGTCTCTGTGTGTGGTTTGGGGATAAGCTGAAAATCTCGTATCTCCTGTATTGGGGTACCCCAACGGAAACCTTCCTTTAACTGACGCTCTCGGTATTCTGCATCATAGAGGAGTACACTCTGCCAAATGTACTTCGCTGATAGGCGATTAATGTCTTGCACATACTTCAGGAAATCCTGAATACCCTGTACTGTGAGCTCATTATTTTCTATCATGTCCTTTAGCATCCCTACACATGCAAAATTCCACATTTCGAGGCTCAATTTCAACGGTGATCTTCCACGCTGCTTGTTAAATTCTATAGTAATCCCCGAACCCAATTCAACAAACTCATGGCCAACATCTAAAGAATCTTTCCAAATAAAGTCTTTAAGGTTGCGTCTCTTGTTACCTCGTGTTTCTTGAACATGGGGGCCGCCATCTTGAATGGAGGTGCTTGGCAGGCTGTTGACGGTTGGATCTGCACATTCTTCCTCGCGTCGTAGATCTGCAATTTCGGCCTGCAATTGTCTTTTCCGAGCGTTGAGTTTAAGTCGCTGCACCTCCGCCTCTAGGACCTCAACTTCTGTTTTAGTCTGTCCAATGTCGATGAGTGATGTCCGCCGGCCGCCACTAGCAGTGTGGCGGGAGCTCGGACTTGCCTTCGCTTCACCTTCGAATATTTCACCGAGGCTCGCTTGTGCCTGTCCCCGGAGTGCCTCAATGATCTCGGGCATCTTTTTTCCAGCCGATTGCCTTTTAGGCCTAACATCCTTCGGACCTTCAATAATTTCCGTCATAGCTCATATAGTACCGTATGCTGAAGAACATGCGTGTTCATCTGCCGTCTGCTGCCAACTGCCAAGTGCCGACGCTAACGTTAAAGGGGGGTAACTCTGTTAAAGCTTATACCCAAAGAAATGTGGTGAAAGGGAAGCTACTCTGTACTTACTATTTACAGGTACAAAAACAATTTTACAAATAAAATAATACAGAGAGCTGAAAAGGTGTGTGTAGACTCCTTGGCCAACGGGGATTCTAAATTGTAGGTTTGGTGACCCCATGACCCCAAATGGGGTCACAGGGGTCAAAACCTTAAAATCCTACTTTCATCTTCTTCTCCAGTTCCAAAAGGTCTTGATAGCTTAATAGTTGTGTGTAGACTCCTTGGACAATGGGGATTCTGAATTGTAGGTTTGGTGACCCCTTGACCCCAAATGGGCAATGGGCATTTTTAATTTGATTGTGAATAACTCGGACGTTGGGACAGGCTATCTTTCCTACACTGCCCATGACCCCATGGTCTAAACCCAAACACCTATTTCTATCAAAAGTCTGATGAGCTACAGAGCCCATGGCTCTATTTTTAATTATTCATATAGGTTATATGATTTTATTTTAAGGCAATTTAGGGATAAGGATGTAAATTTGAAAAAAACTTGTCGGGGAGGTAGATTTAACGGTTCAAAGAAAGCGCCAAAATATCTCAGACATCTCCTATTTTAAATTCTTATAAATATTTGCACTTTCATGGTATGATAAAAATGATTTAAATGTTTCTCGGGCATCGGCGCATCACTTTAATATATATGTATGTAATACATTTTTTGTATCGCACATGTAGAAAACAAAATACTGCATCGTTACTGCTAATCTAGATAGGTTTTTTTCTTAACCAAAAGATATAGTTAAGAACGACGATTATGATGTCTTGTATGCTGACTTACAACTGTATATCTGATGAGAGAATAAAGTTTTTAAAAGTCTTCAATTGAAATACCACGATTTCAGAGGTATTGTAAAATATAACGAACTTCTCCCGCGTGATTATTTTTTCAAAAGGAAATTTTAATAAAGTATCACGGCCTCGCACTTTCCGAGATGTATCTCATTATTTGTAATGTACTTCAATCGTGGATATTCAAACAATTTTGATAATGTAGATCGAAATCGAATAACTTAAATTTGACAGTTTAGTTTGGTGATAATTATTGATTTTATATTTAGAAATAGGCCTATATATTTTATATTAAAATTCACTTACCCAAGACCGCAATATAGTATTTATCTATTTTCTTTATGCATTGAAATAAGATTAAAGACTTGAAATAATTTGATTTTATTATCCACTGCTTATTTTGCTTAACTTTGGGAACTTAAATTGTGACTTGTCCATGTGTAATCACAGGGGAATCGTTATTGCACTGAGGCAGTGATGAAGACAATAACGTTGGGCCGCCATGTCGATAGCTTTGTTTGCGTTCCTAGCCTCGTTCTCGTTACCAAAATGGCGTCGAGTGATGAAGGTCTATAGAAGATTTAAGCAATCTCCTGCACCCAAGAAGTTCAGAACTCCGTCATCTGCTAGCAAGATCATGGTGACCGTTTTCTTGGATTCAAGGGGCCTGATACTTATAAACCATAAAAAACTACAATAACAGAAGCCTTCTATGCTGACTTGGGGCATGCTGCTGTAGTTATGCTTCTTCTTGACCAAGCTCCAGTGCAAAGGAGTCCTATTGCACAGGCTGCATTTCAATGAAGTGGTTTTGAACAACTTAACCACCCCCTTACATTCCAGATGGCCCCAAGCGAGTTCTTTGTGTTTTTCAATTTAAAATCATACTTGCGTGGTAGAAGATTTGGCGATGATAATGATCTCAAGGCAGCTACTAAGGCGGAATACTTCTACCAAAGAAGTCTCAAAGACAAATGGGCAAAGTTCAGCGAGGTCCAGCGAGATTATATTGAACAAATGATCAACCATTGGCTTCTGTTTTACATCCACTTCTATGACCGTATTGACTTCCCCATGTACATGCAAGTATGAGCTCTCAATTGCTTTAATAAGACACGAAACGATTTCGTAGAGGTGCATGGTTTCATATATTTCTAAAAAGTGCAAAAAATCAAGATGGCGCCAAACCACGTGACCTCTGACTTCGCCATGATTTACTTTTTTGCTTGAAAATTTCATTAAGCATCTTCTAAAACAAGTTTCGTCCATAATTGTATTTTTTAAAAACATTATTTACTTCGCAAACTTTGGGTTGTTCTGTACCTTTTATTTTTCATCCAGTTGGGCCCACTGTCAATAAGATATAAGAGAAGTTTGGCTGGAATAGCTTCAGCGGGTTTGGTTGAATCTTGTTGACAAGATTCGTAATATAATATTTAAAAAACCACGCCAACATTAAGGCTTCAGGCTATCCTTGATAATAAACTTTACATGTACATTCACATCAGCCTCAAGAATTAAGGAAGCAGGTAAGCAGAAAGAACAGAATAAATAATTCAATTGATAATTTGTTTTAGAAAAATACTTTATTTTCCCTCCGTAATGAAGCCGTCGGTAACTTCAGATTATGCTCAAGCAATATTTGAAACCCTCTACCTAAAGTAACTGAAACAGGTAAAATAGGAATTTCTTCAACTTTCACTGTTTGCAATATTGTCATAGTTGTCAAGATGTGAAAAAGAGAACAGAGTATAGGAGTATATAACAATTTATTTTATTCACATAAGAATTAAATTTAATGTATAAAATTCAAAATAAAATGTCACCACAATACCTTGCAGAACTTCTTCCTCAAAATATCAGTTCAAAAAGTAATTACAATCAACGCAAAAGATATTTCCACTCCATATTCAAGGCTTAAACATTCAGAGGAATCGTTCTATCCATCAGCAATACGTTCATGGAACAATTTACCAGAGAATGTCCGTAAGTCAGAAAGCATTTCAATTTTTGAAACATTTGTTACCAATAAGTATGTGTTTGCCCCAAAATATTTTTCATGCGGTAAAATAAAATTAAATATTTTGCATACAAAATTGCGTTATGCTGTCAGTTCATTGAATTGTGATTTATACAAATTTGGAATGAAGCCTGATACCAATTGTACTTGTAGATATTATGTTGAGAACTCTTATCATTTTTTCTTTGAATGTTCTCTGTACAAAAATGAGAGAGAAAACCTTATGTCGTCAGTAAAGCGCATACTTCATACATCATGTATTTCAGTTACTCTTCAGCTTTTGTTAGAGGGAAGTGCAAACCTGTCATTTTGTCAAAATGTTAATATATTTGAGTTTGTTCAATTGTATATTCATGCTACCAAACGATTTGTTTAACAAACTAGTGTTTCATTTATCCTTTCTTCTTTGCTATTCTTCTTCCTACAACTTTTTCTTGTTTAGTATCTGTCATCATTTTATGATGGAAATTTATTGTAAATACCAAGGAGAGGGTATCCTAAGTTGGAGAACTTGTTCCCAATCCGTTTCTTCATGAATAAAATATGTTTAAATCAAATCATATAAGAATAATTTACAAGCAGTTTCAAGCATGTTTTTTAAATCACTATAGTTTCAGTGAAACCTTACAGAATGACCTATGTCTTTCAGAAACTCTGGCAATGGCATTTATCCATCACAAAATGCAAGGCAGAGATTTCTTGAGCTTTTCTTGGTTGTTGTCACGGTTACAACGTTTTGCTTGTCGAAAGCCTATTGAATACTGCAGCAACTGGGTCTGTAACTACTTGAAAACGGAATAAGAAGCTAAACGGAAACGTCGCCATCAGTATAATAAAGAACTTGATAATCCATAAAATTCCTTGTCTTCCTTATACTGACAACTTCAAGAATGCCATTCAAACAGCATAAAGACAAGGTTAATTCATTTCTCGAAACAACAATTTCTCAAACTTACTTAAAATAAATTATTACTATTGATCAAAGCCAACTTGGATTTATTTTTATCAAAACAACGCTCTATTAAATAAAGATTATAAAGAAAACAAAGCCTAATTAATTTTGTCCACTTTGTTGATTTTGGGATGGGGATTCTGTCCGCTGGGGATTTTGTCAGTTCACCATTCCAACAACACAAACACACTACACCCATCATCCCTAAACAACCCACAAACAACCAACCCATCAACCAACCATTCACCATGGAAGAGCTTAAACATGTACTAAATAATAGAAAATTACCAAATAATTAAGAAGCTACGCCTTTCTGCCATACTCACACTTCTAAAACTTTATAACACCATTTGGCAATCAGGCAAACTTCCCTCAAACTGGAAGGAAGCATTAGTTATCCCTATCCCAAACCAAATAAGCCCTTAGTAAAAAACAGTATTGGCCGACGTATGTGAGGTGTGACGGACCATTGTCAACCTGGAGGCTTATCCCTACCTTCATGACCTGATGACATAAGAGTGACGTCTTCCTGACCTGCGAACTTTCAACCCTGTACTACAGTCGGTACGACTGAGGGCATTTAGGAGCAATCGAAAGTCGGCGGCTACTGTTTTCGTCATAGCACGTTCGTGTGTAATTCAAAAGATTAGCCTAAATTTTAAGGTAGGTGAAAAGATAAAAGTGACAGTTTGTAAAAGTAAAACTTTCGCTTTTTCTGAATAGATATTTTAAGCAGGTAAGGAATCATTTTACTAACAAAAACAGAAAGTGAGACCGGGAACGCCATTTTGTTGTGTCTTTCTGATGTAATGTAAATCATAGCAACTTTCGATATCTAATTTTTTTATGAGTGTGTATGCAAAATGTTTTGCGATTGTAGTATACTGGGTATATGTAGTGTCCTTTTAGAATTTCCTAGTAGGATGTTTGTAGAGTTACCGGTTTATGTAAATATCTGCCATAAGAATTGAGGTGACTAACTTTTGTTTTATGTTTTAGGCCTATAGCCCATCGGTTTACACATTAACATGTCCAAGTTAATATCTGCAATAAGACTAACATTTTTATGTTATTATTGCCCATCGGTTGTTATATTTACATGTACTAGTATATGAAAGATATATTGCATATTGTATATTGATCTTGTAAAACATATTTCCACATGTTACAATGCTACAGGTGTAATTGTATCCAATTCCATGCAAGGTTTTGTCTTTATTGCCTTACTACAATGTTTACAAATAGATTATTGATGAGACAAAACTTGCTGCTAATGGCTGAAATATTGCCCAAGCGGCATTAAACAATAACTCACTCACCCATGAGACAAAAACTCTATGAACAAAGTGTGGAGATATGACCAATAGGTAAAGAACAGGCTTGGTATTGGCTGTGACGCCATTAAACATACAATCTTGGTGGTATTTTAATATTTCATTTTTTGTACATACAAAGTTAGTTTTATTACCCCTTCTATGCTCATGGTAAAGATATGTTGCTTCACTATTAAGTAGATTGTTTCAGGTGGATTGTTATTCCTTCTTTCAAATCCAAGATTATATTTTCAGTTGTTAAGTCAATATTTCCTTCTGCCAACTTTTCAAGCTGTCAAGCTTTTGAGAATGGACACAATCACAAAGTAAAGAGACAAAACTCTCACAACTTTTGTTACAAAAAGAACACCAGGAGAATCAATATATCCTATTTTATGTAAATAATTATATGTTTTCAAGATGTTATGAATTATTTGATACTAAAACCATTTCAAATAAACACCTTTAGAACATCTACTTTCCATCAAATGCAAATTTTCCCATTCATTCTGTTGAAGCACTCTGTTAAATATTTATTTCCACCTTAATTGGCCACAGGATTTAATAAAACTCAATTGAAATAGTGTTTTATGAATTATCTACTTTTTTTAATTTTAAGACTGTTGTATGTCAAATGGGATATGCATGAGTTACTCACAAATTTGAATTTATTTTCTCTTCTATTTGGCATTTTTTGAATCATTTTGAGCTCTGTTTGCAGACTTTTCAACTTCTCTAGCTGTGAAGTTAAGGTCAAGGTGTTCTTCAAACCATAACCTGAAATATTTGTAAGTATGCGCGTTCTCCAGAGACTCACTACCAATCTTAAATGTTCAAGAAGATTTAGCTGTTGAAGCTGTTCTGAAGTGGATAATCTTGGTCTTTTGTAATATAAATTCCGCGTTCACTTAAGCCCCAGCGTAAGTTTAAGACCAGATATACAAAACCTTAAGTCTACATAGGGCTTAAGTTAGCATTTTATCACCATTTTCAATTTTTTTACAAACCCCCTTTTTTTTCATTCCAAAACTTTTCCCCAACACATGTATTGTATTTCATGGTGTCTCGACTCATTTTGAAGACTCCACACCCTTTTAATTCCAATTCCAACCCTCTAAGGGATGTATCCAAGACTTATGCATTCTGTGTTGACTTAAGCCCCAGTGTAGATTTAAGGTCAGGTGTACAAAACCTTAAGTCTACACAGGGCTTAAGTTAGCATTTTATCACCATTTTCAAAATTTTTCCAAAATATTTTTTTTTTCATTCCAAAACGTTTTCCAAACACAATACACTGTACTTCATGGTGTCTCGACTCATTTTGAAGACTCCACACCCTTTCAATTCCAATTCCAACCCTCTAAGGGATGTAGCCAAGACTTATACATTCTGTGTTGACTTAAGCCCCAGTGTAGATTTAAGGTCAGGTGTACAAAACCTTAAGTCTACACAGGGCTTAAGTTAGCATTTTATCATCATTTTATAAAAAGTGTCCAACAAACCTTTTTTTTATTCTAAAACTTTTTCCAACTGAATGCATTGTATTCCATAGTGTCTTGACTCATTTTGAAGACTCCACACCCTTTTCATTCCAGTTCCTTCCCTCTTAGGGGTGTATCAAAGACTTTTACATTCTGTGTTGACTTAAGCCCCAGTGTAGGTTTAAGGTCAGGTGTACAAAACCTTAAGTGTACACAGGGCTTAAGTTAGCATTTTATCACCATTTTCAATTTTTTTCCAAAAAATCTTTTTTTTCATTCCAAAACGTTTTCCCAACACAATACATTGTATTTCATGGTGTCTCGACTCATTTTGAAGACTCCATACCCTTTTAATTCCAATTCCTTCCCTCTTAGGGGTGTATCAAAGACTTTTACATTCTGTGTTGACTTAAGCCCCAGTGTAGATTTAAGGTCAGGTGTACAAAACCTTTAGTCTACACAGGGCTTAAGTTAGCATTTTATCACCATTTTCAAATTTTTTACAAACCCCCTTTTTTTCATTCCAAAACTTTTTCCCAACTGTATACATTGTATTTCATGGTGTCTCGACTCATTTTGAAGACTCCACACCCTTTTAATTCCAATTCCAACCCTCTAAGGGATGTATCCAAGACTTATACATTCTGTGTTGACTTAAGCCCCAGTGTAGATTTAAGGTCAGGTGTACAAAACCTTAAGTCAACACAGGGCTCAAGTTAGCATTTTATCACCATTTTATAAAAAGTGTCCAACAAACCTTTTTTTCATTCCAAAACTTTTTCCAACTGAATGCATTGTATTCCATAGTGTCTTGACTCATTTTGAAGACTCCACACCCTTATCATTCCAATTCCTTCCCTCTTAGGGGTGTATCAAAGACTTTTACATTCTGTGTTGACTTAAGCCCCAGTGTAGGTTTAAGGTCAGGTGTACAAAACCTTAAGTGTACACAGGGCTTAAGTTAGCATTTTATCACCATTTTCAATTTTTTTACAAACCCCCTTTTTTTTCATTCCAAAACTTTTCCCCAACACAATACATTGTATTTCATGGTGTCTCGACTCATTTTGAAGACTCCACACTCCTTTAATTCCAATTCCAACCCTCTAAGGGATGTATCCAAGACTTATACATTCTGTGTTGACTTAAGCCCCAGTGTAGATTTAAGGTCAGGTGTACAAAACCTTAAGTCTACACAGGGCTTAAGTTAGCATTTTATCACCATTTTCAAATTTTTTACAAACCCCCTTTTTTTTCATTCCAAAACGTTTTCCCAACACAATACATTGTATTTCATGGTGTCTCGACTCATTTTGAAGACTCCACACCCTTTTAATTCCAATTCCAACCGTCTAAGGGATGTATCCAAGACTTATACATTCTGTGTTGACTTAAGCCCCAGTGTAGATTTAAGGTCAGGTGTACAAAACCTTAAGTCTACACAGGGCTTAAGTTAGCATTTTATCACCATTTTCAAATTTTTTACAAACCCCCTTTTTTTTCATTCCAAAACGTTTTCCAAACACAATACATTGTATTTCATGGTGTCTCGACTCATTTTGAAGACTCAACACCCTTTTAATTCCAATTCCAACCCGCTAAGGGATGTATCCAAGACTTATACATTCTGTGTTGACTTAAGCCCCAGTGTAGATTTAAGGTCAGGTGTACAAAACCTTAAGTCAACACAGGGCTTAAGTTAGCATTTTATCACCATTTCAAATTTTTTTCCAAAAACACTTTTTGGCTTACCAAATCCACTTCTCTAATAGTAACATTATATTTTGGCATGTTTTTCCAGTTGTGTATTCGACAACATTTTACTTATAGGCCCAAGCCCCAAGGGAAGCATCCAGTGTTGAACTTTTCACATTTTTAGTTCAATGACATTAACTTTTTTATATATTTCAGTTCATTTTATTTAATTCAACTTGATTTCTTATTTTATTTCATTCAAAGGTATTTTAAGTTTTAAGTCATTTTATATGCTTTCAGTTGCGGAATATTGTCTTTTAGGTCATTTAAGGTAGGTCGACATGCATGTTTCATAAAGCAAATATTTCATTACCCAATGTTTAATGTTATGTAACATTTTTTAAACTAGGTATTTCCTCTATCTTCTTTTCTTCATTTTACAGGTAACGATGTCCTCAGCTTTCAGATCTTACGAACTCTCGAATGCTGTCCGAAATTGTTGTTGCTGAAAGAGTTGGTTTCTCCAAACTATATGAGAAGTTTCAACTGCTCAAACACTCTTTCTCTCGTGGCTATGCCAGGTTGGTATTTTGTATGATATCCATTTTATTAAAGGAGAATATTTGAAATCTGTGTTATTTTGAAGTCTCAGAGCAGAAACAAACAAGGAGTTTTGAAACATGAATTGAGAGCAACCAAGTATTAGAACTGTTAAGAAAGTTAATTTCAAAAACTTACCAAATCTAAAATAAGAATTATTGCCTCTGTGGTGTGTATAGAGACCTCTCGATATGCATGGTAGAAAACTTGTCAGAAGATTCAACATGTTCATGGCAAATTGACTGACTTGTTAGGGGGGGGATGTGTCTTTTTAATTTGGGTTTGATGGTTAAGCTCCTCTCCGGTTAAAAAAAACTGACTACTCCTGCATATATAAAATATGCTTGATCCCCAAGCTTCCATTAAACGATTTAAGCATTTTGACATTTTCAAACCTTAATTCTCGATGTATGAGTACCAATGGTAGAAATACAAGGCATAATTCATATCTACATGTTAAGAAAAAGTTTATTATATTTGATGATATGAGAGATTAACAACACATATTCAAAACTTGTTTAGTTTATCTAATAACTTTCTAAGCTAAATATAGTTAGCCTTATAAATATGTTTTTACAGGTCTTTAAGTTAATTCATTTCTATAAAATTTAAAATACTTTATAACATCCAAAAAATATTATCACAATTGTGGTAAATATTATCTAATTTTGTAAACACATTTTTCAGTACATAAATCTCATATTCGTTACCAGACTCCTTTCTTAACATTTGTCAAAACATTTTCCCTTTGAAATGAGACAGTTATTTCAAAAGTTTTTATTTCATTATAAGTTTCAGGTGAAAGGGAATGCTGAATTGGGAAATCAACACATGATGGAAGAAAACGTAGAAAAGAAAGAAGTAAGTGCCATCACAAATGTAAATGTCTAGTAACCACTGCAAGATATGCTTATAACTTTGCCTGATGTCTGTCCGTCAGCTTTTCACATTTTGTTCCCATGAACTGCTTTGCTTTCATCTTTTTTTTAAAACTATTTTGATCCTGGATGATGAGTTTATGAATTTGGTCCTCCCTTTCCCTGCAGATTTTGGCAAGCAATAACCCTAAAAACTTGTAAATGACTATTCCTGCAAAACCATCAAACATTGAAAACTCAAGCCAAGGGGGGTCACATCTTCTTTTGACCTCCCTTTAGAAATTGTAAAGATAGGAAGTTGTGATTAGTCTGTAACAAATTAGGTTATCTGAACATTTTTGGAAAGGCACCTTGGGTAACTGAATTTGTAAATTTGGGCTCAATGGCCACCTCCCCCTACTTTTGAATGAGAAAGTTGCAATTTTCATTAAAATGACTTCTCCACAGAAAAAAAATGGCATAAGAATCCCAAATTTTCAGAGTAATCCTTTTTTACAGAAATACTCAAATTTGTAAATTTGTTCCTGACAGACTTGTCAAGATTAGGGCATTGCAAGGTGTCCAACCTTGTGTATTTTATTGACTCTGTTTTGATTTTCAGAAAGTGATTGGAATCTAAAGATGATGCTCATCACCAGCAAAGGCCTGATGAGCTTTTGGCAAGCTTGTAGCCACCCAAAACTTAGACAGAAAGATTTTAGACGCCATATAACAACATTTATTGTTCTCAGCTAATCCTAAAGCTGATACCTATTTTTGAATATGGAATAGTCCACAGGAGACAAGAAAAATCCCAGATAATTCAGACAGTCAATTCATAACAACAAATTTATAGATTTTTGCATCTACTTTTTGGTATTAACATGTTTTTCATTAAATTCAATCAATAAAGATAATTTTTCACATCAGTCATCTCGCCGTCAGTCAACAACAGAGAGTTCAATAAATAATTGACAAAGAAATGTCACAAATGTCATCATGAATGCTATTGTCACTACTTTGTCACTTCACTATCCATGATGGATCAAACATCCGACTGGATCGACGTTCAAATATGAGCAAAAAGATGTTATGTATTCAAATTTGAAAATAGAACAGATTTCCTAAACTCAGTGTAAATTTGATAATGATTGATAAGTTGTTCGTTGAATTATCACCACTGTTCAGTGAGAAATATCTATTGATGAGAATGACGTAAACTTTTCCCCCATGCTTATAACTTAATCCCAATTTGGTCATTGTAAGATGGGCCTAATTAGGATAGGTCTATTTCAGCTATGGTTGTTGTGTTAATTAATTCACTTCTCTAGTGTCTGAAATATGTCTGAGTTTTTGGGTATAATGGGCAAGCTAGGATTTTGATGTCTGTCAATCCATCTGGGTGCCTGTCTGTTACCTTTTCACATTTTCAACAACTTCTCCAGAACTTTTAGCTCTAGAGAACTATATTTGGATATTAATATCTTATGGATGGAGTGTCCAAAAAATGTAAGATCATGTTTTTCCTATGAATGAGATCCTTTGTCATTAATATGGTTAACATCACATTAGTATAAGTATGTTAGTGTTGTAATTTTTAGATTTGGTGATCCCTCCAAGGGATAAGGATCACAGATTCACAACCAAAAAGTGTACATCCTCTTCTCAGGAGAAGAAGGACTATGCACTTGAAATGGTATACATGGAAACTTTGGCTTAGGGGATTTTGACTAAAGATTTGGTAACCCTGTTGCCTCTTATCTAGAGGGCCACACTGTAAAAACTTATTTCATCTTCTCCTTCAGGGATAGGCCTTGAAAGCTTAATTTTTGTAAAAACTTCTTACTCACAAGAGAAGATGATTTATAGTTTTGTTTGTCTTGGCGCGCCTCATTAAGGCCACTCAACTATTCTCATCTTATTCTGAAGTTCAGAATAATTAAAAGTTTACATACTTAGCCAATGATAATTATAAATCTTAAAATTTGGTAATAGGTTGTACATTATTTAAATAGGTTATACTCATTTTTAACAAAAGCTTTGATGACAATATAAAATTCATGTGCAAATCAACATTTATGTGAACTTTCTTTGAATTCAGGAAAACATGTTCTTGAAAAGTGAGGTGATTCAGGTTTAAGGTAGAGAAGAAATTGGAAGACCTCACCACCTCCTCCTTAAGGTATATTGATATATATGTTATTAGAATAACTGCTTCAGCATGAATGGTTGTGTTCAAGAGATTTGATCATTTTCAGTTGTGTTAGCTGCAAGAGATATTTTTAAATGGATATTTATCTTGATTTAATGTACATAAAGAAGGTCAAAGACAATATACGAGGGGAAGTCAATAAGTTCATAAAAGTAGACATATAACAGATGCCGATAGTTGTTGTATAGATTTTATTTTTCAAAATAATCTCCCTGGACCTTGATGCACTTTACCCATTCATCTTTAAGACTGTCTATGCCCCTGGGTGAAGTCTTGTGACTGGCCTCTCAGCCATGCCTTAATAGCTGCCTTGAGTTTATAGTCTTCGCCAAGGGTTGTTTATGTCTGTAAACAGTTGTCAAATGGCCTATCTCAATAATGACATCAACAATGATGTCTTCAGGGGTGTTTCATTACTCATTATGAACTTGAATTCCCCTCATATATGCCTACCTCTTTTATTCAATTGAAATGGGTAACTGGGTAAATTGTAAAAAAAGTCAGCCATTTGACATTGTCTGCATGAATGTAAAGTACAAAAAAATATGTATAAAACTAATTTTTTCCATTTCTATTTTCAGCACATCTTCAGCCCTTAAAGAGTATGTACTGGTAAAAGAAGAGATCTTATTATGATCTTCCAATTCCATCCTCATTTGGATTATGACTTTATATTATTATTGTACAGAGAAAATTCAACCAAAAGCATGGATTCTTTCACGAGGGTGACACAGAATTAGTGTAGCCCTACTAGGAGACACACCAAAGCATTATATATTATTAATTGATAAATATATGTTAACCATTAACTGTTTTAAGATGAACAAGAAATTATTAATGAGTCACAGTCACATGCAGGTTTTCAAACAGGGTACTCTACAAATGACAATATTTTCTTTCTCTAGGCTATAGCTCAGAAATATTAATGTAAACTCCTTTTTTTGATACTAGACATGATGTTCTCTGGGTCCTTAAGGGATTATGAAATGAGGTAGTTTAATGGTAATGTTATTGAAATTGTATCATCTCATAAATATCCGGGACTTGTATTTACACCTAAACTTGTATGGAGTAAAGCTCAAAGCTGTCTAGCCTCTCAAGCAAGGAAGGCAAAAAAAATTCAGAGAACGATTGGAAGGGTAAATTGTAAAGATTTGTTCAAAATTTTTGATAGCATGGTCACACCTTTTTTGTGTTATGGGTCAGAGGTTTGGGGTGCTAATTATTGTAATATCAGGTTAGATTTTGTAAATGATTTTTGAAAGTGGGTCAATCCACTTGTAATCAAATGGTTCATGGTGAGTTTGGAAGATTACCTCTCCAAATTGTGTATATGACTTAAGTAATAAAACTTTGGAGTCATTTATTGAATATGCCTCAGAATAGACTGCCAAAATATTTATATGGTATCATTAAGTCTCTAGATGATTCAGGCAGCTTCACTTTGGCAACATGTGTAATAAAATATTATGAATTACTTACAGTTTAGGATATGCATGGATAAGCCAGGATGTTGACAGTACTGCTTATTTTTTTAATTTCAATTCAATCAGAGGCTTCTGATAATCTTAAACAGTGTTTGTATTCTTCTATAAAAAATATTTTCGTAATTTAATTTACTACTGTTAATTTAAGACACTATTAAATGAAAGATATTTGAATTGTGACATTTCTTTTACTGAATAAACTTGTCTATCTGTTTGTTTTAAGATGTAACATTAGCTTAATACCTTAAATATGATGATCCTTACTAATTTATATGATTGTCTTCACAAGCTTTTCAAATCATGTATGTTATGCAAACTCTGACAATGACTAGACTTACCCAATGTGCCTTTTGAAAACTTAGCCATACTTTCTATAACAATATATTGCAATTATTTACTTATAACCACATTCATAAAGGCCTGTTGTGCATATGGCATGGCGTCAATCCGTTAGTTTTCTAGTCTTCTTCTCCACATCCATTACCTCAGGAAATATGAAACCATGTGTACAGTCACACTTGAATAATGAGGTTTCTTATTCATAAGGGTGAACTCCTCTCCAGAAGCAAGAGACCTGTGAAGCTGAAACTTTATTTACAGACTCCTTAACTGATGGAGATTCTTATTGATTGAATTGTTGACCCTGTGACCCATAATAAGGGCTGCAGGGACCGAGCCCTTAAAACCTATTTTCATCTTCTTCTCTAGAAACAAAAGGTATAGAAATCTGAAACCTTATGTACAGATTCCTTAGCTGATGAAGATGTTAATTAATAGATTTGAGGATCCTATGACACCTGATAAGGGGTCAAAGGAACCAGGTAAATGAAAAGCATTTTTGATCTTCTTTCCCTGGAACAAGAGTTCTTGTAAACTGAAACCTTGTGTACTGACTTCTTAGAAAATTCATAGATTTGGTTACCTGTAACCCCCAATAAGGGTCACAGCAGTCATGTCCTTAATACCTATATTATTCTTCTTCAGAAGCAAAAGGCCTATAAAGCTTATACTTTTTGTACAGACTTTTAGGCTCAAAGAGTTTCTAGCCTTGTTTATATGCACTCTTTTGACCTGGGGTCAAAAATGCCCCCAGGGTTAATTTTGCTCCCCAGGGTCAAATCATTAACAATACAGATCGTTTATATGCACATGATATTTGAGGATTTATGCAGTTGTGATTTAACTATGGACAGCTACAAACCTCTGTAAAGGAAACGAGAGCGACAGTGCTTTTCTCAATGCACCGTATTTGCTTTGACTGGATCAGTCTTAAGAGACAGGAGACTCTGGATGAAGGAAAGAAGCAGGCACTGGTCGAGTCATCTTGCTTTGCAATGCTTTGATAACACTCAGTGGAGGAAAACTTCAGGATCTCAAAAACACATGTTTGACTCTGTGTGCACTTGGCTGCGACCCTACCTCACAAGTGACTCATGTGTTAGAGAGAGTTTGACTGTAGAACATATGGTTGCTGTTACACTGTATTTTTTGGTTACTAATGTAGAATATCGCATTGTGGGCAATCTTTTTGGTATACATACATCTACTGTGTGTGGTATCATTCACGAATTCTGTGAAGCAATCAACACGCACATCTTCCCACTGGTGGCAAGATTTCCAAAAGATGCTGAGCTCAAAGATGATGTGTCAGGCTTTGCTTTGAAAAGGGATTCCCTAACTGCGCTCGAGCAATCGATGCAACACACATACCAATCATAGGGCCGAAGGTGTGTCATTCAGACTATGTGAACAGAAAAGGGTGGTACAGATTCACAGATATACGATGGGATATCAAAATGTTTCAGTTATGACAAATAATGTACTGGTGAATACGGAACGAATGGTCACTGTAGCATAAGTGATCCTTGTCCAGTTCCTGGGTCATCAATTGCGCGACAGCAAGTTTATCGTCTGTTGACCAAATAGCACAATACCCCCTTTTATTGAGGCGCACAGTGTAATTAAGTTTTTACATTTGAAGGGCTTTACTGCACGTCAAATTCTTGATGAGATGAATTATGTTTTTGACAATGACAGCCTATGACACTGTTGTAAGATGTAAAAGGAATTTCCAAACAGGCCACATATCCCTCGCAGATGAGCCAAGGAGTGGACGCCCCTATTAATGATAATATGGATGTCATCAAGAAGGTTGAGACGCTGGTTCAAGAAGATCACTGCGTAACTCTAAAAATGATAATGCATAAAACAGGTCTGAGTTATTTCAGTACAGGGAACATACTCCATAACCAGTTGCATATGTCCAAAGAGTCAGTACGCTGGGTTCCTCGCTTACTGACTCAATTGCAAAAACAGGATCGAAGTGACACGTCACGGCAGGCATTGGAGCTTCTGGAACAAGACGACGAGGATTTCTTCAAACGTCTTGTTACCATGGATGAATGCTGGGTCTATCAATATGATCCTGAGACAAAAGAGATGAGCAAAGAGTGGAAGCATGCTACGTCACCACCTCCCAAAAAGGCCAAGGTGCAAAAGTCTGCAGGAAAGGTCATGGTGTCTGTTTTTAGGGATTGTCGTGGAGTCATCTTGACGGATTATCTAGCTAAGGGTCAGACCATTACTAGAGCTTATTACTGCAACCTGCTGAGCAAGTTACGAGATGCCATTAAACAGAAACGTCGCGGTATGATCACCAAAGGTGTACGCCTGTTATCTGGCAATGCAAAGGCTCACACTTGTCAAGCAGCTGCTGTGAAGGCACGGCGATGTGGCTTTGAAATCTTACCGCATCCCCCCTATTCACCCGATCTTGCACGCAGTGACTTCTTCTTGTTCCCCCGTGGACACCGATGACATCATTCGAGAGGTGGAGGCTTGGTTTTCCATGAAATCAGGGGTCTTTTTGATTTTTCAAAACCCTTCTCCTTCATTTCCTTGCTAAATCTATTATACACCGCACTGTCAGCTTTAGTGGGGCTGTCTAACTGTGCCTGTATGTGCAATTCTTCCCAGATACTCAAAAGACATTCAGTCTCATCATCAACCTCTGAATTACCCCTCGCTCGCGTTTTAGGTGGCATGTTGTATCGGTTTGCTTTCAAAAGTGAGGTGAAAGAGGCGGGAAACTATTGCTTGTGATCTATTTATAGATGGGAGGTGTCCTCTACTGAAAGAGGGTGTTCATGTATTCATTTTAGCATAGGATAAAAAGTCTATAAACCGTTTATATGCAGCATTTGCCCCCGGGGGCAAATTTTACCCAGGGGTAATTTGAATTTGGTCCACCTCATGAGATGGGTCAAATTTAACCCTGGGGAAAATTTTGCCCCCGGGGTCAAATGGTGTTTATATGAGAAAATTTGCCCCCGAGAGTTAAATTTTACCCCAGGGGCAATTTTGACCTAGGGTCAAACGCTTGCATGTAAACTAGGCAACTTATAGATTGGTGGATTTTGACCCCTAACACCTGAATTTTCATCCTTTCTTTTTTTAAAGAAAAGACCTTGAAAACTGAGAACTTGTGTACAGACTTCTTAGCTCATGAGAAAAAGGTTACATTTAGTGTGAAATATTCATTATCTGTCCTAGCCAGTTGTTTCTTTTTTATATCAAAACTTCACAGTCCTTAATTATATGTACCATTCATTTGAGTCCATTCATGTTTTGATTGTCAATTGCATAGTCAACAACACACTGCAACTCTGTAGACATTGTTGCTAGCTGTCACATTTTTTTGTCATTGCTGATTATTATATAACTGATAACATTTTTTTTGTCATATATGCATGTCTGCGTCATTTTTACCTGAAAAATGGTACTTTGTAATTCATTTACATAATGCAATTGTGGGTCCTAAGTAAAGAAATCTTAGATATATCAGAGTAATAAAAAAACTATTAGGAATAACCATTTTATTTACATTCCTTTAATACTAGAGGTGAATTTAGCATTGTGGTGACTCTCTGGGTTTATTATTCTTGATTTGGCACACAAACAGATTTTTATATTTAGGACATGACTGTATAATTTTTCTGTCTTTGGTTATACTGGTAGAAAGTTTTTCCTTTCACTATATTTATTGTTCATTGTACATGCTATGCTAAGATTATCTGATGATATTTTACCGATGATTTTAATAGCATATATGTATATATATTGTTGGATTACAGCGGCACTCTTTTCAATTTATACAGTGGCGGATCCAGGTGGGTTCAAGGGGTGACCCAAAAGTGTAACCCAATCACCAGTTTAGAAATTGACACCCTTTAGAACCCCTCTGCAAAATTCCTTGATCAACCACTGATATACAGCGGGTCCAATTTATCCGTTATCATTGCACTTATTATCAAGCAGATAATTTTAGTGCTTTCTTGCTTATGACGGTTTACAAATAAACAAAATAATGCAATTTCATTTCTTTTCTTTCAACTTGATTCTAATTGTATTGCATCTACTGCCTTGCTGTCCACTGTCCATTCTCCATTCTGCATTCTTTGACAACATCTTTGAAGATGAATCTTTTTTTGTTTTAACGAATTTCTTTGATGGTTGGATGGAGTATTTGAATTTAAATGGAGAAAGTTTTTGTGTAAGATTTTTCATTTCATTTATACTTTTATTTCAGACCACTATTTATTACAAAAGTTTTTATGTTAATTGAGTTAGTGAGCTATTGTTAAACGTCGCTTGGGCAATATTTCAGCCATTAGCGGCGACATGTTAATTGAAAATTAACCTGGAAGTAATTGCCCTGTAATGAGTCATGTGTACTTCTCCTTGTCTGTGAATAAACATGTGAAGTGTACAAGCTTGTTTGTGATGTTCTGATGAGAAATAATTTTTCATTCAATAAAGTAAATGTGTTAAACCAACCAGTGTGCATGTTATAGTGACTAAAAAGGGGAAAAAGTTAATTTAGATATTGGAAACATTACTTCTACCTTAGTCTTCAATCAATATCCAAATGTTAGGCATTTGTCCAGCAAGCAGATTCATTTTTATGAGATGAAAACATCAGAGGAATAACATGAAATACAGACAATCATGAATTTATACTGGTAATGGTTGAGCTCCAATAGAAACTCTGATGGTTGAAATCAAAACAGACACAATAACTCACTTTGATAAATCTTTGATACACCCCTAAGAGGGAAGGAATTGGAATGAAAAGGGTATGGAGTCTTCAAAATGAGTCAATACATCATGCATGAAATACAATTTATTTAGTTGGGAAAAGTTTTGGAATGAAAAAAAAGGGGTTTTGGAAAAATTTATAAATGGTGATAAAATGCTAACTTAAGCACTGTGTAGACTTAAGGTTTTGTATACCTGACCTTAAACCTACACTGGGGCTTAAGTCAACAGAGAATGTAAAAGTCTTTGAAACACACCTTAGAGGTTTGGAATTGGAATGATAAGGGTGTGGAGTCTTCAAAATGAGTCAAGACACTATGGAATACAATGTATTCAGTTGGGAAAAGGTTTTGGAATGAAAAAAAGGGGTTTTGGAAAAAAATTGAAAATGGTGATAAAATGCTAACTTAAGCTCTGTGTTGACTGAGGGTTTTGTAGACCTGACCTTAAACCTACACTGGGGCTTAAGTCAACACAGAATGTAAAAGTCTTTGATACACCCCTAAGAGGGAAGGAACTGGAATGAAAAGGGTATGGAGTCTTCAAAATGAATCAAGACACTATGGAATACAATGTATTCAGTTGGGAAAAGGTTTTGGAATGAAAAAAAGGGGTTTTGGAAAAAAATTGAAAATGGTGATAAAATGCTAACTTAAGCTCTGTGTTGACTTAGGGTTTTGTAGACCTGACCTTAAACCTACAATGGGGCTTAAGTCAACACAAAATGTAAAAGTCTTTGATACACCCCTAAGAGGGAAGGAACTGGAATGAAAAGGGTATGGAGTCTTCAAAATGAGTCAAGACACTATGGAATACAATGTATTCAGTTGGGAAAAGGTTTTGGAATGAAAAAAAGGGGTTTTGGAAAAAAATTGAAAATGGTGATAAAATGCTAACTTAAGCTCTGTGTTGACTTAGGGTTTTGTAGACCTGACCTTAAACCTACACTGGGGCTTAAGTCAACACAGAATGTAAAAGTCTTTAATACACCCCTAAGAGGGAAGGAACTGGAATGAAAAGGGTATGGAGTCTTCAAAATGAGTCAAGACACTATGGAATACAATGTATTCAGTTGGGAAAAGGTTTTGGAATGAAAAAAAGGGGTTTTGGAAAAAAATTGAAAATGGTGATAAAATGCTAACTTAAGCTCTGTGTTGACTTAGGGTTTTGTAGACCTGACCTTAAACCTACACTGGGGCTTAAGTCAACACAGAATGTAAAAGTCTTTGATACACCCCTAAGAGGGAAGGAACTGGAATGAAAAGGGTATGGAGTCTTCAAAATGAGTCCAGACACCATGAAATACAATTTATTTAGTTGGAAAAAGTTTTGGAATGATAAAAAAGATTTTTTGGAAAAAAATTAAAAATGGTGATAAAAAGCTAACTTAAGCCCTGTGTAGACTTAAGGTTTTGTACACCTGACCTTAAATCTACATTGAGGCTTAAGTCAACACAGAATGTAAAAGTCTTTGATACACCCCTAAGAGGGAAGGAATTGGAATGAAAAGGGTATGGAGTCTTCAAAATGAGTCAATACATTATGGAATACAATGCATTGAGTTGGGGAAAAGTTTTGGAATGAAAAAAAAGGGGTTTTGGAAAAAAATTGAAAATGGGGTTGAAATGCTAACTTAAGCCCTGTGTAGACTTAAGGTTTTGTATACCTGACCTTAAACCTACACTGGGGCTTAAGTCAACAGAGAATGTAAAAGTCTTTGAAACACACCTTAGAGGTTTGGAATTGGAATGATAAGGGTGTGGAGTCTTCAAAATGAGTCAAGACACTATGGAATACAATGTATTCAGTTGGGAAAAGGTTTTGGAATGAAAAAAAGGGGTTTTGGAAAAAAATTGAAAATGGTGATAAAATGCTAACTTAAGCCCTGTGTAGACTTAAAGTTTTGTACACCTGACCTTAAATCTACACTGGGGCTTAAGTCAACACAGAATGTAAAAGTCTTTGATACACCCCTAAGAGGGAAGGAATTGGAATGAAAAGGGTATGGAGTCTTCAAAATGAGTCAATACATCATGCATGAAATACAATTTATTTAGTTGGAAAAAGTTTTGGAATGAAAAAAAAGGAGGTTTGTAAAAAAATTGAAAATGGTGATAAAATGCTAACTTAAGCCCTGTGTAGACTTAAGGTTTTGTACACCTGACCTTAAATCTACACTGGGGCTTAAGTCAACACAGAATGTAAAAGTCTTTGATACACCCCTAAGAGGGAAGGAATTGGAATGATGAGGGTGTGGAGTCTTCAAAATGAGTCAAGACACTATGGAATACAATGCATTCAGTTGGGAAAAAGTTTTGGAATGAAAAAAAAGGGGTTTTGGAAAAAATTTGAAAATGGTGATAAAATGCTAACTTAAGCCCTGTGTTGACTTAAGGTTTTGTAGACCTGACCTTAAACCTACACTATGGCTTAAGTCAACACAGAATGTAAAAGTCTTTGATACACCCCTAAGAGGGAAGGAATTGGAATGAAAAGGGTACGGAGTCTTCAAAATGAGTCAATACATCATGCATGAAATACAATTTATTTAGTTGGAAAAAGTTTTGGAATGAAAAAAAAAAGGGTTTTGGAAAAATTTATAAATGGTGATAAAATGTTAACTTAAGCACTGTGTTGACTTTAGGTTTTGTATACCTGACCTTAAACCTACACTGGGGCTTAAGTCAACAGAGAATGTAAAAGTCTTTGATATTGGAATTGGAATGGAAAGGGTATGGAGTCTTCAAAATGAGTCAACACATCATGAAATACAATTTATTTAGTTGGAAAAAGTTTTGGAATGATAAAAAAGATTTTTGGACACTTCAAAATGATTCAAGAAAAGTTTGAATACAGAAAAATGCTAAGACTTTGAAACAAAGGGTTGTAGAGTCTACATGAGGGTCTGCATGCAGAATTTAAATGCAGAAGGTCAGAAATGAAACAAGTACTAATAACTATTATTAGAAAAATGTTGTTTATGTGCTTAATTTTTAATTTTACAGATGACATATTGCATGATGTCAAATGTTAAGAATGTTATAAGAAGCGTCTAGAAGAAAACAAATATTTATGAAATTTGTCTTTATAGACACATTCACAGATGAAGTTATAATGATGCAAGTTCATAATAAGCGTAACGACTGCATAACAAATGAATAAATAGACCTATAGGCATAATTTTGTTTTTAGGGTTACTCCCAGCCACTAAAACAACTAATTGTGATCAATGAAACACATTTATTTTAGTATGGATAATCATGATTTTAGATAAAAGCCAGTAATCTTTAACATATACTTAGAATATTAATGAGGGGAGTTATTTTCTAGAGGGGTTCACCAATCTAAACTCGATAACATGTAGAAGCAACATTTATATACATAAATTTAGATTCACTTATAAAACTCACTCAAAGTATTGGTGACCTAATTGCAAGTTATATTCATTGACAATTTGTCACTTTTAGCAAGGAGTACTTCCGATGACTTTTTAAATTTAGAAATCAATGATTATTAACAAGATTTTGGCGATTTTTATCTGTGTTCAAATGGTCACTTTTTATGCATACCGAGGGCAGTGAGAAAGCTTTGACATCAATCATACGTCTCTGGAACGATTAAGATAATTATAAAACAATATGATGTATGATTATTATGATTTAGGCAATTTAAACAGTTGAGTTTAACCGAAATATCCCACAAGAAATTATTCATGTTTTGCAAGCAATGCGAGTTAGAAACATACACGCTTCCGGTTTAGCGCACTCTGACTGGTGATAGTAAAAGTTTTGGTTCCAACATTATAGCAACTTCATAATAGGTGCTTCGGCGTCTTCGCCTTACAGTTATGTCTCAAACGTCGTCGCCTTTTGTAAAATCATCAACTCCGGCTGCATACCAGTTACAATTCCATCAAACACGATAGGTCGTATAGCAGGTAGCACAGGGTTGAAAGTTCGCAGGTCAGGGAGACGTCACTCTTATGTCATCAGGTCATGAATGTAGAGATAAGCCCCAATGTCGAGAATGGTCCATCACAGGCGTGAGATTTAATGAAATGAAATTGATTGCAAAAGCAAAAACATGATACAGCATGAAGGCTGTAAAAACATCAACAAAATATCACAGAGTTGGTTAAAAGCTGATATACTATGTATAAATTTTTTACAACTTATCAAAATGATTGATTTCCTTTAGATAGGATAAAATACGGTGTTCACCGATTTGATTAAAAAGTTGTGAAATTGAAACATTTGTGTAAAATGTTTCCCTTACTTGTGCAGTGTCCCAGCATTCGCACAGGATGTGCTTAAACGAAACTACTCGAGACCGCACTAAATAAAGTCAGCTTATGGGCTGAAAAATGGGACTTCAAACTTAATGCGGATAAAACCACTGGAGTAGTATTTAAACGCAACACCATGCGCCCAACCTCTCCTAAACTTTACCTACAAAATAATCCAGTTAAATTCCTAACCCAAACTAAATTTCTAGGGCTAATCTTTGACCAACATCTCTCATGGGATGCACACGTCAAAGAACTTAAAACTAGGTGCTCAAAGGACCTTAATGTCCTGAGAGCAATCTCCGGTACAAACTGGGGAGCAAATAGGCAAACTCTACTTCAACACTATACCTCTATACCTCACTAATTAGGTCCAAGTTGGACTATGACGCACCAATATACAACAATCTAAAACCTAAATTAATCAAAACTCATACAATACCAAGCATTCAAAACAGCTACACGCGCACAAAGCAACACACCCCTCGAAGCACTGCTGGCACTAACTGGTGAAATTCCCCTCCCAATCAGAAGGGACAAACTCTACTTAAACTTTCTGGGCCGCATCTTCGGAGGATCCCCCCCATACAACAACTCGTAAAAACTAAAACAAGTTAAGTAACATCTAAAAAATACCAACTCTATCAACCCATCGCAACACGCATACAAACACTCATACAACAGGCAGACATGCACCACAACAACCTACCCACACAAAACACCATACACCATCCCATACCCCTCCCCACACCAAAAATCAACACGCATCTCACCAAAATCACAAACAAACAAAACCCACAACAGGCACAAACCATCGCACTACAATATATACAGGACAACTGGCCCGACTGGTGCCACATATACACCGACGAGTCCACAGGACTCGGATTGCACATGCCACAACCCGAGCAACAAACATACTACCACAGGCTTCCAAATGACCAATCTGTCTTTACGGCAGGACTAATGGCTATCTTGATAGCCCTACAGCAAAAACTCACTAAAAACCACAACAAAATACTCATACTCACAGACTCACTCAGTGGACTGCAGGCACTCCAAAACAAATCCACCAAAAACCGTGCAGGCATCATCTCAAAAATACTACACAGAATACAAACACTCAACACACAGGGCAAGGCCGTTAAACTCCTTTGGATACCCGCCCACGTCGGGCTATTCGGAAACGAAAAAAGCTGACAAAGCGGCAAAGGAGGGCCTTAAACTACCAACACCTACACTTCCACTCTACCACTCTAGTGAAGAGGCCAAAAGCCTTTCCAAACTACACGCTAACAACACTACAAACAATCCACCATAGCCACTCACACCAAAACACTACTACCCAAACATAGATAGGGCAATCATCAAATTACAAACAGGACACACAAGCCTCAACACACACAAACAGAAACATATTGCATCCCCAAACTGCCCACACTGCCCACACACAGAAACTATATACCATATACTTACTCAATGCACACACTACACAACACAACGTAACACACTCAATACCACACTCGCAACAAGTGGCTTAAACCCCACAAACATTCACATACTTAAAAGACACGGGCCTTCTAGACACGGGCCAGGAGGCCCGTATCTAAACAACCAAAATTCTATTTTAAAAAACCACAACACAACACACCTCCCTCCCCTCTCCTTCCCTTCCCTCCCCTCTCCTTCCCTTCCCATCTCCCCAACCTTAGGCATATTTACTATTCCAAATTTCCAAAATTATCCCCCCCCCCTCCTTTTAGACCAGGCTTCAAAATTTATCTCCCCACTTTTCGGAAACTTCCGGCCTCTTTTTAAGGCTGCGGCCCGACCGTGACATAAGCTTTCGTTTGAAAGCGCTCGTAAAACTCTCAACCTAAGTAAGTAAGACTTGTTTGTCATAACTCAGTATACAACCAAATAAACAACTCTGTTCTGAAAAAGAGCCACTGTCCATATGTGAATTACGACTCTTTCTATCGTGTTGGACAAGATTTAAGTATCCCTCCAGTGATCAATGACTTTATATCTTTTGGGTTTTTCCTTTATCATTGTTACAAAGTAGGTGATATCCACTAGTGGAATGAAATTTATTGATTTCCTTTTTAGTACGTATTTACTAAAGTTATTAATGTGGATCTGACATTCATTCATTATTATACCAGGATAAAATGTTATCCATTATTTTGTAAAAACAAATATGATATAACATTCTAACTATTTAGTTTGGTAATACAATTAACGTTCATGTAGCAAGCGTGTTGCATTATAAATATTGATATGTAAACTTTATGTATTGTGAAACTTTAAATAAATTACATGTTTCAAGGTACGAACAGATAAGGCCCCGGAATAAACAGGGCAAAAGATTGATAACCTCAAATCATACCTATACATCCCTACATTGTTTAATATGATTCCACATCAATAACTATATGGAGGACCGCGACTATATTTACAACAGTTTGTTTTCTTGTTTCTTGTACTTTTGATATGTTAATATCCATTCCACAGTGTGCCGACAGACAGTGTTGATATTTAAAGTGGTGACAACAAGCACTTAAACAGCTGACTGATATTCGCCAACAGCTGACCTGTTCGATTCCGTGTTTGTCTTTAAGTATATTATTGCACTGGACGTACGGAAGTTGAATTGTAGACCGGATTGTTATTTAATATTATTCTTTCAACAGGAATAGATTTCCGAAATATATGTCAACATAATGAAAGATTACTTCTCTTGAGATATCGTTTTGTACAGAGTTCTTGATGATAACTGATTATATAAGAAAACGTACGATCCGTGCAGCGCACGTGTAGGTGGCTCCTGTTTTGATCAAGGTCAGCGTGACTTTTTTTCTCATTTAAGGTCAAATTGTTTATTGTTTATTTGTAGCGGGTACGGGTTGTGAACCAAACTATCCAAGTTTGCATTTTATATTTTCTTTCCTTTTTTATTTTACTTGGATAACAAAATCCAATGTCATTTTACATCAGAAAGCAAAATACAAATTCGGGAAGTTTTACAAAAATGTCAGCATTTTATCAAGTGTGCCATCCAACCATTAGAATAGAATAATTTATAATGGGATCATTACTTCCGGTGACGTCACCATGGCAAGACGTGGTCTGACGAGCTCCGCTGAGTCCGAGTGAATTTTATATGCTATGGTGGAAACCAACATATTTCTACAACTGACAACAATATCAATGTACATGTAAGCTTTAATGTGTTTCTTGAGGAAGTGATTGAAATTTGTGAACAGATGGCTGTTACTTTTTCTGATAAATGACGATATAGAACATTCTGTAGCGATATTGCTAACGCACGCCTCTTACACTCTACTTTTCCCAGAGTTCAGTGCTTTACCACGTTGTGCAAACTTGTATCAGGTAAATAAATAAATACTTCGAAATACTACGTTTTCTTACGGAAAATACGCCCACAGTTAAATGTAACCATCAAGTTGTTTCGTCCCCCGAATCAGACTTAGAGACTGATTCCAAGAGAACAACATGGCTTCAAATAATGAAAACTCAGTAACAGAAGAAACGATTGAACAGGCTGACACAGGTCTTAACACTGACGTACGGATGTGTTTCTCGATAAATTACTCTTGTTATTTCAAAACAAACAAGTTCTTACAGTGCTCTGTTCCACGGTTTCTAAACAAATTAGGCCAATGTTAAGGGAGGAGATGTCTAAACTAAAGGAACAAAATAAACAACTTGAACTTTCAGTATCGAATCTTACAGACAAAATTAACGAAAAGGATGAAGAAATCAGAAAACTAACTTACAGACTGGACAGAACGGAACAGTACTCTCGACGTAATAGCGTCAGAATATCTGGAATTTAAGAACAAGATGGCGAGTATACCAACGCTAAAGTGGTGGATCTAATTAATCGGGATTAACATCAGTCAGGCTGATATTGACATCAGCCACAGGATGCCGAAACGCCCAACTACGCATCAGAAGCCTCCTCGTACTATCATTGTCCGCTTCGTCAGTAACGCCACGAAACGTCTGTTTGTGAAACTAAGATCTAAACTGAAAGACCTACGTCGTCCGAACGCGACAAGGATCTACGTCAACGAGGATCTGACCAGGACAGGGGTAGTGCCCGCTAGTAAAGACCGAGCTCTGGTGTCCGCGAAGAAGGCTGAATCTTCATGGGTCACTCAGGGGTCGATACTTATCAAGCTAAAGGATGGATCAGTCACCAAAGTTGCTAATCATACCCATTTGGAAGAAGTGGTCGAGATCACTAGACTTAAAATGAAAATAAACTTGTCCGTGGGTGCCCAGACACCTTCACAAAACTAATCACTTGTGTGAGATGTTACAGGGAATGAACACTGTCATAGACTTGATGAATGGCTTATATATCAACAAAATTGTATTTTCAATTATCGGATATTCTGCTGTTAAATACTCGTTAAATAAATATCAATGCTGACAGCTTTACGTATAAATAGTCATTAATGAAATAGAAACGGTGAGTAAGTTTCAATCGTTGTCGTGAACACTAAACAACTTACATTTGAATGGTAAATAAATATTTTAATATATCTTGTAAACTTTGATTCAGACTTTGTATAGTATCCATTATCCTTATCATTTGATTTAAATATTAGCAGTAGAACTCGTACTGTGACGATTTATGGTTGTTCATAACAGAAACATAACAATGGTTGTATATGACGTTTGTGTTCTGCAAGTGCACACATGACAAGTATATTTGATGATATGATGTTTATAGAATATCAAAAAAAACTGCTTGTTTTGAATAGTTAATAGTTTTGATTTAAGAAGGTTTTTTGTTTTTTTTGCTTTCTAAATTGTTATGAAAGTTTTTCGAAGTTTCTGAAAATACTTTTAAATTTTGTTTTCTAAAGTATGATTACTTTTCTCCCCTTCTATGCTGCGTTGTCATTAAGCGGAATAAGTGACAGTATATGTTCAATTAATTTCTTGCTACTGTATACTGCCAACGAACAGGTCAATCAGCAGATTTACTAAGTACATTTAAAGTCAATATAAGTCAAGAATATAACTCATCTGACGATTTCTTCTGTGGTCATATATCATTGTAGGCGACTTTAGTCGTTTGGGTTTTGTTTTTATCCATTTTTTGTTATATTTGTATATAGTATAAACTGGTATCCACGAGACATGAGGCTTTGATCACGTTGCCCAATTTACTGTGCTGAACGCACTGGTCATGTAACGCTCTAAGCATGTAGCTAGTGAGTAGTGTGTGCTGTTTACACTTCGAGTCTACTTGTCTTCTCTCTTCACACTTATCTTTTTTATCTTTTACATTTTAAGTGTACAGTTACGGCTGCTACTACACAAAAATACATTTTTAAAACTTATTCATTTTTCTTTCAACTTTTTGGCTGTCTTTTTTGTTTTGTTTTGTTTGTTTCTTTACACTATTTCTTTTTTCATAACCGCACTCAAAAAACTAAATTTTTCTACATAATGTTGGACTTCCACCATAGCTTTTTTCCACCATCTCATCGAAATGATGTCATGGATTTCTCTAGTTTTCTTTTCTATTTATTTTTTCTCTTTTCTTCAAGTTTGTAAATACAGTTTCCCACGGGTACGTTCTAATTTCGATCATTTACACTGTGAGTTTATTTTGTGAGATAATTGAGTTGTCATTTTCCAGGCAATTACCGTAGCAATGCAAGCAGAGGCGTTGTTATTTGAATGAAGCCTTAGTGATTTTGATTAATACATATGCCAAACGGTAATTAGTGGAGTAATTAAGTATAAAAGAAAACTAGTTACACCATATCCTGCTCAGAACCACCCTGTGCAACAAAGCATAACTATTATTTTAATTGAATTTGACGATATATTTATTATGAATTGGTACAGTTAAGTAACCAAAGGTTATGGACCACATGGAGCACATGGCTATGTATTATTCGACATAGAGTTAGCAGACATCAAACATTAGATATTTTCAGATATTTATAGGTTATACCAACGCACATAACAATTTTGGTGTATTTTTTTATGATTCAAACAAACCTTTCCAGTAACTAGCGACTACTTTACTCATATTCATATCTTAATCTTACCTAAAATGAGAGATAATAAGATAGTTTATGCTTATCTCTCTAATTTCATTTTTCAATAACGGCAATAAAGGCAAATTGCCTGTAATCAGGCGGCAGATGGTTTTAATAAGCTTTATTACTCGCCCGTGTAAGATACCGCAGTGTAATATTTATACGGCGATATTAAACTAGTGTAATACCGCTGCACGTATGACGTCATAATATTGTGTGGTTGTGACGTCACAATCTTGGCACCGACGTCTCAATGGCGGCTTAGTCGCGGAAATGCTTCGTTCAGTACACTTTCGGTAATAATGCTTGATTACTGAGGTCAAGTAATAAACAGAATACTAAACTTCCTTCCATTTAATACTATTTTTATTAAACTCGTTAATGATTTGGTATCAAACTCGCTTTCGCTCGTTTTATACTCAATCATTAACTCGTTTATTCATGATTTACTGTTATCAATTTACAGACTTTTATGTAGACTATCTATGTCAAGAGTCTTATAATCCAAAAACTTGGCTTGTGTTTTTCTATGAAACATGACAGTTAATTTACTAAAAACTTACCACATAATTTCTTAAAAAATACAGCGTCTAAAAAACTGTTCACTACAGTTGGAGAATCTATGAAAACATTTTATTTAGAATCAATACACAATACACAACTTTATATACTCAATATACGGTACATTCGTAATGATAACAACAATGAGACTAATAAAATCACTAAGCTGGTTTTGGCAGATACAAAAATGATATGGCTTGACAATATAAAAAACACACCTATTTTACACATCAGAAATAGCATCATAATTGTTATATATCATTTGTTTTTAGAGATTCTTCGTTACATGGAACACATGACAATTTCAATTATTTTTGCTGTCTTTTGTTACTACTGATACAAAAATTGTATCAAGATAAGTTGAGCTTATAAATCATAGTCCTGATACAATAACGCTTTGTTGTTTGAAGCCTATTTGTGGAATACAGAAGAATCGTCCCTTCACACTCCAAACAGGACTTGGTAGTGATCAAATAGCATAAAGACAAAATAGGGCATATCATATTCAAACCTAAGGTGTATAATTCCCTGTCGTTAATGAAATACCTAATAAACTAGTTATATGAACTTCTGTGTCAACAGTATTATCCCTGAAAAGGTAATTAAGATTTTCCCGAACAACAAGCCTTGGGTAACAAAAGAACTTAAACTACTCCTCAATGAAAAGAAACGATTGTTCTGTGCTAACGAGATATTACAGCTTAAAGAAAAATAGAAAGAAATTACTCTTCAGATAAAGAAATGTAAAAACAATTATAAAGAGAAAGTTGGAGCCCAATTCACGGTCAACAACAGCAGACAAGCATGGCAAGGTGTAAAGAACATGATCGGCTGTTCAAAGATCCGATCTCCTATCAACACAACCGACGATCAGAAACATGCCGAAGAATTGAACAACTTCTATGCAAGATTTCATACTGGTAACTTAAGCAGTGAAGGGCAAGCTGTGCTTAATAATCTTAACATTAAAGATGCAGAAAACATTCTTGGAACATCAGACACAGTTAAATTGCAGTTTTCTAAACTCAATATCAGGAAAGCGTAGACAAATTCTACACAAAAGAACGATTTTAGACCAGTCCCTCTAACTTCCATTGCTATGAAATGTTTTGAGCGCATCATTTTAAACTTCCTTTTGTGCGATGTTAGGCACGTGCTTGATCCGTACCAGTTTGCTTACAGAGCTAGAAGGGGAGTAGAAGATGCTAAACTCTGTATTCTTAGTAGCGTGTGTAAGCGTTAAGAGCTTCCATAATCATATGCGAGAATTCTATTTGCAGACTTCTGTTCCGCATTCAATACCATCCCAGATGCACATATTGTTAGAGAAACTATTGAATATCGGTGTGAAATGCAATATAATATTATGAATTGAGAAATTTTTAACTTTTAGACCTCAGCTCGTAAAGGTTAACTCCCCAAGGTCTTCCACTTGTATACAAATACTGGAGCTCCTCAAGGTTGCGTCCTTTCACCTGTTTTATTCACTTTCTACACCAATTACTGTGTTAGTTGTAACCCAACAAATGTAACAGTAAAATTTGCTGACGATACTGCGTTAGTTGGGCTCATTCAAGAAAATGAACTTTCGTATAGAGAAAATGTTAATCATTTTGTAACCTGGTGTGAGAACAATTTCCTTATGTTGAATGTCAAAGAAACTAAATAAATCATCATAAATTTCAGGAACAACCCACAAAAAAGCCCTGTCTGTATAAATAGTTCCAACGTTGAGATTGTAAATGAATACAAGTACCTTGGCACAATAATAGATAGTAAATTTAATTGGAATGCTAATACTGATGCAGTTTTCAAAAAGTGTCAACAAAGATAACATTTCATGCGCAAGCTACGATCTTTTAATATAAATGAACGTGTACTTTCTCTCTTTTATCGTTGTTTCGTTGAGAGCATAACTTAACTTTTTCTTTCCAATGTATGGCTCCTTATCTATTGTTAACAAGTCTCGCTTGGAAAAAGTTGTTCAAATTGCTGGGAAAATTGTCGGAGTTACTTTTAGAATTTTATCATATCTTTATGAAAGAAGAATTTCTATACGGATTTTTTTTAAGCTGCCTTCTGACAGAAGATATTTATTACCCTATTATAAAACCAACAGAGGTAAACATACATTCATTCCTTTCAGCATTCGTCTGTTAATTGATCTTTGATTTAATGTAATGTCTTTGTTTATGTTTCGCATGTATGTTCCTGTATGTTCAAGCTCTGAATACAAACTGAATTCCCTTCGGGGTAATCAAGTATTATTATTATTATTATTATTATTATTATTATTATTATTATTATTATTGTTATTATTTTTATAAACTAATTTGTCTATAGTTCATTTAACCTTACACCATACTGATATAATTCTTATTTAAAATCCCACAAATTATATAATCTTCAATGTATTTTATACATTATGAAGGAAAACGTGACAAACGATGACATGTTCTTTTACATAATACAGCTAAAATTTGATATCAAGAATAAAGATTAAAATAATTAATCTTAAAAAAGATTTAATACAGATTAAAAATGATATTTAAAAATATTTAGACAGATTAAAGATTATAATTACAATACTTAATACAGATTAAAGATGATAATTTCAATATTTAATACAGATTAAAGATGATATTTACAAACATTTAAAAGTATTTACAACGGATTTAATATGATATTTACAAAGATTAAATAACCATTAAAGATGACATTTAATCTTATGTAAATGTTTGTAAATTTATTAAATATCTTCATTTCATCCAGTGATTTTCAGTAATGGCGCTTTTTTTAGTTTGCATATTATGCGGATTGCCCAATGATGACAAGAGTGGCATTATTTAGATTTTTACAGAGTAATCTCAAAGCTCATACAACCAATCATACAATGTTTTCTTTACATCGTTGACAATAGCGCATGTACAATAACCTTCGGATTTCTTTGATATGGAAAAAAAATGTGTTGCCATTAGATTGACATAGCACCCTAATTCCTATTGACATGGTTATAAGGATCTCAAAATTGTTGATTTTCAATTTCTTACATAGAATAGTATAAAACTGCATGCCAAAAGTTTGTTCACATACCTAAATATACTAGTGCAAATATCATGTAATTTGGCATGTCTTTGAGGCATCGTAGCGTTGCGAAAAAGAAACGTATGATATTGAATTTTCGATACACATTTGCAAAACTGGCAACCTGACAAGAGTCAAAGTAAAGGTGAATGGCGTCACGTCTAATAACTCTCGCTACGCTGAGAAATGGCATCTGCGCATGTTTAGTTAAAAAAAATTGTATCGAATACCTAGAGAAGAAAAATGGTATTCCCGTGAAGCAAAAATGTGAGCAGTTCTAAAGTGTTATACACAATTTTCACTCATTTTGGAAAGAAACGTAAGACTAGAATAACGTGACACAAATAACTACAGTCATAACCGTTATGGCGTGAGTCATCTTTGAATATTGTCAAAAACTGCCAACGGATTTCGGCTTCAGAAGAATCGCAATAGTTGACTTTCTACTGACCTTGTCTTGCACAATACAGACATGATTTCTTGATATTGGACAAGCCCCAAACAACAAAGACAGCTCAATTGATTCAACTGGTGACGTTATAAAACGATCCTAATTATCGCCAAGGTTGCGTGTATTTCTTACGCTTATATTACGTCTTATATAAGGTACAATATCAAAGATTTTCTAGGTTTTTTTCGTGTTTACATCGTGGTAAGTGTAATGAACTTGAGGATTTGCATGACTGAGTGTTCCCAGTTATGTCATGGCCGTACATTTTTGTACACCTATGCATTCAACTTGCCTTTGTTGACCTTTATGTCTAACTTCTCGTCGTGACAAAAGGCTACCCACACAAGGACTGATTCACAACCACTATGGAGAAGACGCCAAACAAGTAAGCTGCCGTTAGCAAAAATAATATGTTACCTTTTGTCATCCACAGATCTCTTGTAAAAGGATATTTTATGCGGATTTATAAAGGAATACTGACTGTTACTGAATATATTAAAGGGTTGTGATTTTTAAAAAATTAATGTTTCACCCTACATGATAGTATATATAGACTTGAAAAACCAATGCCTCTATTGCTTTTAATATGTCAAATTTTGCCATGTAAATATTGACTCCCCAACCTAAAAAGCAACCCCGCCCCAACACACCTTAGTTGGGGATCTGATATATATGGCAATTTGGAATAAATATTAAAGTCAAATTGTAATATAATATATTATTTCGGAATGTACAAAATCATAAGATCATAAGACAATACAAAGACATAATGAAAAAGATGCTAATCAATTTTCATAAGATTGATAGGCAACTTACCCAAAATATGCATACGGTGTTGACACAATAACACTGATCAAGATGAACAAAGTTCCGCGTTTCAAACAGAACATATTTCCGAAACGTCTTCATATACTGAGCATGAAAGGTGCTGATAACGTATTAGATAATCCGTCAGATCAGGCATTAAGTAATTTCGTATTTTCGAATCATCGAGCTGAACATAGAAGTAATCATCTGTGATCATATCATTATGATCTGTGTACCTTTTGTCGTTAAATGCATTTTCTTCAGTGAGAGTTTTAGCCTGATCTGTAGACATGCGCCTTCATAAACTTTCAATGGTCTTTTGAGTCCGTACAAAATGTGGGACAAATACCATTGGGTAGCAGGGTCCTAAATTGTGTGAAGCAATGCACTAACAGTCGCATTCACAATCAATCAAATTTATCTGTAGGACGTGACGCTTTAATGTATTGCCTCTGTTAAATTGTACGTGAATGATAAGTAGATATTAAAGGGGTGATCCGGGTGAGTTCTACGGATATAACTTCTGTAGATAGTGGAAAGGACATAGCTTCTCGTTAGATGCCTCCGTTTATGTGAATACAGTTTAGTGTACATATAGTTCAACTAAACAAGTGAATTACTTCATTGTTTGAATGGTCAAAGGCCCAACGATGCAGAAAGAGACGACTTTATTCAACGGTGGCGGTTCTGTGTTTACCCTCTGAACAACAACAAAGGTATATATTTCATATCTAACAGAAATGCATTATGTTCTAAATAGATCTCACAAAAAGGGCAATTCTCTTCTAATCGTATGCTTTTACATTTTGCACAATATACCCCGGCAAGCCACAAAACGATCAGATAATCGACCGTTCATGACATTCCCGTGACCATTACACCATTATATCCTTCCTCCAAGATAGACTGACTACACTCTAGGAGGACAAGGCAGTAGGAGATGAAGTGCATTTCAATATCAGATACCTGACGCAGTGTAGCATCCCCTCATAGCAAGAAACTTTTCAAAAAAAATGTAATAAACTTAATTTTAGATTAAAGATACAAGATTTTCAATACCTTTAGTTTGGCTGTGATCTGAACCTAGATACTATTTATAATGAAAGGAAGTTGATACACCTCACAGATTCATCCTAAATGACAAATATATGCTTATTATTATCATTCATTTTAAAAATTCAAATCACGATGTCTTTTTATCTATAAATAACAAGATAGATGAGCACTGCTCACTCATATATCCCCACTTTGAACATTGATCAAAAGAGCTCAAGTTATTACACTTAAAAACTTTAAAAAGAAATATAACTCTACAAATACTTTGAGAGTAAAGGACTGACCAACGTGAAAAAGGCAAATCTTCACATCATAGGGATTATCAAATTTCATAACATCTTAACTGTAAGTGTCTGAGTTTGATTTAAACAAATTTGAACATCTTCACCAAGTTTGTAGCATAAGAAATATATTGATTTTTTAAAGGCACATCTAGATATCATAGAAATTACATATGTTACATTTGTTAACTGTTACATAATATTTAAATAATTAATGTTCGAGCTATTAGAGGAATATAAAACATGAAGTATGGAAGCTGAATTATGAATTTGGATATGTTCCCAATTTTTAAAAAATCAACATTAGAATTAATAATCTAAATAGATATTTAGATTTAGATTTTTTTCATTTAATAAGGCTCTATGATGTTTCAGCACCTCTTTCCTAAAATTCCTAAAGGAAGAGGGTTTTATAACCGTCTATAGTAAAATTACCCTCTCCAACCTTCCGTATTTTTCGTGTATGTTTTTAATGTATACAGAGAACAGAGTACTGTTAATACAAAGTTATAAATCATCGAAATATAGTACTTCCTATTTCGATGCCCTATACGTGTTGGTATTCTAAGTACCAGACATGTGTGTTGCAGCACTTTTGAAGATAATATGCCTTTAAAGAATAGAGTACAATATAAGAAATAGATAGCGACAATGTCTGAACCTAAAAATGCTACAAATATTCTTTATCATGCAGCAATAATGACTGGAATAGCTGTTGGAACAGCAAAAATCAATAAAATAGCATTCAAAACTATTACACCAAAATTGGACTCAATGCTAATGATATTGGGAAGGTTACGCCTAATATTGGGAAGTAATACTTATAAAAGACTATGTTGTTAAAAAATAACCTTTTTCCCAATAATGTCATTCATTTAAAACAACAATTGCTATGATGGTTGGCGGCGCTAAAACAACAATTGCTATAATGGTTGAAAACATTAAGATGTTAATGAAGCAATGCATTGGTGTTAAGATTCAGTAGGCCAATTAGACCCTGAATTAGACCCTGAGCCAACTCTGTCAGAATTTATACTCTTTCAGAAAATCAAAAAAGGGTGATATAATATTTGTTGTTCTGGGTATGTTTGCAGTAAGTATAGCTGCGAATTGGATATTGGATTATGTGAAGTTGAAACGATTCAACACTGCTACAAAGTGCAGTTACTTTTCGAAAACTGTTAGATATGGTTTGAAAATGAAAACAGTCATAATCGTAAACATTGACTTAAATACGCATGCTTCGAAAGATTATGAACATACTTTTGGTAGGGTGTGTTGTAACTTGTTAAGTAGAGTTACAGTAATGGGAATTCTACTATCTTGAGAGGGGTTGTTAACGTTCTTGCCTTTGATGATTTTTCTGATTATTAACTTATCTGTCGGATCCGGCATTATCTTTAACCTATGTTCTCGACCCAATGCTGACAAATATTGTGGGATGGTGATGAAAATTCTTTGACTGAAAGATAACCTTAATATCTTGATAGGTGCTGTAGGGGAATTGGCCCTATAGATCGTCCAAACCTGTACCCATGCAGAATGTTTTATAGGAGTTCTACGAAGACTTGTAAGCCCTTCTTGTATTCTCTGCCACAGAGCACCTCAGTAACCTTTGAGCTTCTGCATCCATAGACTCATGAGTGAAGACGGTGTTTCTGCCGGGTGGTGTTCGGCTGTCGGGGCAACTTTCCGGAACATCTGGAAATGAAACTTTGACAATGAATCAGCAATCAAATTCATTCTTCCCGGTATGTATTTGGCTTTAAGGGAGAGATTAAGCCCAAGGCACCTGAGAACAATTGCCCCGACTAGTACCATAACCCATTTGGATTTAGTGGTCATACTGATAAAGATTGTGACAACTGCTTGGTTATATATATTATTGTATTCAGAAATGGAGGTGTGTTAAAAAAGGATGAAATATGGTATTATGGAAATACAAGACTTAAAATTGTTACATATTATAAATATTTGGGTTTAATATTCTCCTCCAGACTTAATTGGTCAGTAGCTTGTAAAAGCTTAGCTTCTCAAGCCCCTAAGGCTGCAAAATCTGTTTATAAATTATTTAAAAAGAATCCTTTTATTTCCTTCAAAACAGCATGTACCATTTTCGACTGTAAGATACTACCAATTCTTTTATATGGCTCAGAAATTTGGGGTATTAAATATTTTCATTGCATAGAAAAAAAACATGCAACATATTTTTAATATTTTCTTAATTTGGGAAAATATGTATCAAACAAGGCTGTATTAGGGGAAATTGGTCGTTGTAATTTATTTGTTCAAAGTAGATTAAGAGTTTTTAAGTATTGGTTGAAATTATTAAAAATGGATTCATATAGATACCCTAGGCAAAGTTATCTCTTTTCAAAGTTGCAAGATGATATTGGGAGGAAAAATTGGGCATCAGAAGTTAGACAACTGCTTTTTTCGACTGGATTTTCTTTTGTATGGATCTTGCAAGAGGTTGGCAATGAAAATGAGTTTTTATTTGTCTTTAAGCAACGCCTTCAAGATATTTGTTACCAGGAATGGTCCATGTCAATTAATAATTCAAGGTATCTAGAACACTACTCGTCATAAATCTTTGTTAGAACCCGAGTTTTATATTATGAATTTAGAAGATAAATCTTTAAGACGGGCACTATGTAAATTTAGAATTAGTTTACATGATTTTAGAATCAATTCCCTACGACAAACAAATGGTGTATTAATAGATGATAAGTTAAGTTTTTGCAGAAATTGTAACTCGGGCAATATTGAAGATGAATTTCATGTATTGTTTGTATGTTCAATGTATTCCCATTTAAGAAACAGATATTTATCTTTTGTATTACTACCAGTTAGAGATAAACAAATTTTGTCACATCTGTTAAATTCTAAAAATACTGATGTTATTAAATCTCTTGAAATCTACTTAAAACATGTATTCCTTGTAAGAAATGTCACCGCCACATGTACCACTTAATACTTCAACTGTACTTGTACTATAGGCCTTTAGGCCTGAAATACTGAATAAACAAATCTGAAATCTGAAATTAGAGTGAAGACGGTGTTTCTGCCGGGTGGTGTTCGGCTGTCGGGTCAACTTTCCGGAACATCTGGAAATGAAACTTTGACAATGAATCAGCAATCAAATTCATTCTTCCCGGTATGTATTTGGCTTTAAGGGAGAGATTAAGCCCAAGGCACCTGAGAACAATTGCCCCGACTAGTACCATAACCCACTTGGATTTAGTGGTCATACTGATAAAGATTGTGACAACTGCTTGGTTATCAGAGTTAAAAAAAACTTTCTTATTCCGAAGACGTCCAGCCCACAACTGAAGGGCAATTGTGATTGGAGAAAGCTCAGGAAATGTAATAGCCGTCATAAAGCCACTGGCAATCCACACTTTTCACAAGTCCACATGTTATCAAAGAAAATGCCAAAACCTGTGTTGGCGCCGCCTGGACTGTCTGTGAAGAAATGAATGTTGTCACTGTCCCGCTAAAGCCTGTCATAGAAAACAGTAATGCCATTGTGATTCTCTAAAAATGTTCGCTTGTCTTCCCTTATTATCTTTGTTACTCTAATTCTGTGGGGGCTTCTTTTAATTCCGCATATTGAATCTATGAAGCGCGGACTAAATGCCCGAGCCATTGGAATGGCCTTACAGAGGAAATTAAATGTTCCTTTTAAAGACTGCATTTCATTTAATGTGACCTTATTTCTCATGAGTAAGAATGCCAATAGTTGAGAGGAGTTTTCCAACTTTTCTTTAGGAATTCTGACCAACATTTGTTGTGTATCTATTTCTAAGCCAAGATATGTAATCTTTGTACATAGGACTGTCTTATCCTCTGCCACTTGGATACCTAGATTGTCACTTATATCCAGAAACATAGTTAATGCTTTGTGAGTGAGTGAGTTATTGTTTAACGCCCCTTGGGCAATATTTCAGCCATTAGCGGCGTGAGATTTAATTAAATGAAATTGATTGCAAAAGCAAAGACATGATACAGCACGAAGGCTGTAAAAACATCAGCAAAGTATCACAGAGTTGATTAAAAACTGATATACTATGTATAAAATTCTACAACTTATCAAATTGATTGATTTCCTTTAGATAGGATAAAATGCGGTGTTCACCGATTTGATTAAAAAGTAATGAAATTGAAACATTTGTGTAAAATGTTTCCCTTACTTGTGCAGTGTCCCAGCATTCGCACAGGATGTGCTTAACTGTGAGTGGACACTGACAGGGAATACACACAGGAGGGTCTTCCCCCTTTAAAAGATATGAATGAGTGAGATGGCTGTGTCCAATGCGACATGGTCGCAAAACACATGCTTCCTGACGGGTGAAAGAAGATAGAGATTTATAACCTAAATGAGGTTGTATTGTATGAAGTTTATTGTATTGTTGTTGGTCCCATTGGGACCGCCAACGCTGTTTGATGTAGGATTTGATAGCAGGTTTGGAATCTGTATATGGAACTTTAGTTTGTGAGACATGTTTAAAGTTAAGAGCTGATTTAGCTGCTGAATCAGCTTTATTGTTGCCCCTTATACCCATATGGCTAGGAAGCCAGCAAAAAACGATGTCGCATTCGAGAAATGTATTATGAACAGTTAAAATATCCCTAATAATGGGGTGATCACATTTACAATTTTTGATTGCTTGTAAGCAAGAGAGAGAATCGGAAAATATTATGTAGTTGTTAGGAGATGAGTTTTTGATATGCTGAATGGCCTTGAGGATGGCCTTTGCTTCTGCAGTGAAGATGCTGCTTCCATCATGTAGCCTTGAAGCATAAGTTGTTGAAGGGGTAACAGTTGCTGCTGCAACTGTCATGCCATCCTTAGAACCATCAGTATAAACTGGTTTGTATTCAGAATAAAAATCTCTGAGTTCGTTGAAAGCCTGCTGGAATATAAGCTGATTAGTATCTGATATTTTATGAGTGGTTAAGCTGAGATCAACATGGGGCTTTACCAACTGCCACGGTGGAGTGACTAGCCAACCGTGTTCTGCAATAGTTGAGAGGTCGATATCCGACTCTTCAACATGTTGTTGAATACGGATACCGAGAGGTGGAATTGCTTTTGGTTTTGAAGAATACAACTGCTGATACTCTTAATACTCTGATACTTGTAAGCTGGATTTGAAGGATTGGATTTGAGCTTAGTTACATATTGAAGTGATAACTTAATGCGCCGATCTGCAAGAGATGGCTCATCAGCCTCAACGTAAAGGCTTTCAACGGGAGATGTCCTGAAGGCCCCAAGACAAAGTCTTAGACCCTGGTGGTGAATTGTATCTAACATTTTGATATATGAGGGGCGGGCAGATCCATAGATTATTGATCCATAGTCCAGTTTTGAGCGGATGAGTGATCGATAGAGATGTAGAAGGGTTTCTTCATCTCCACCCCATTTAGCATTTGACACGACCTTTAAAAGGTCTAATGCTTTTAAACATTTAGCTTTAAGTGCTTTTATATGTGGGATAAAAGAGAGTTTATTGTCAAAGAGGATGCCAAGAAATTTGGCCTCTGGAACGACTTTAACTGGAGTTTTATCTAGAAAAAGTTCTGGATCTTTGTGCAATTTTCGCATATTGCAGAAATGCACACAAGATGTTTTAGCTTTAGAAAATTTAAAGCCATTTTCCAAAGACCATTTATGAATTTTATTGAGACAAAGTTGTAATTGTCGTTCGATTGATGGCATATTCTTGCCTCGGCAAGAAACTCCAAAGTCATCCACAAAAAGTGAACCATCAGTATGCTATTTATTTTAATGCTAATCAGAGTGACTGATAAAATGCTTCCTTGTGTCACCCATTTCATGGTCAAAGAAATCAGATAGGGTAGACCCCACACGGACCTTAAATTGACGATCATATAAAAAGTTGGATATAAATTCGGGCATACGACCTCGCATGCCAAATTCATGTAAATCTTTCAGGATGCCATGCTTCCATGTTGTATCATATGCTTTTTCCAAATCGAAAAATATAGATACTGCATGTTGTTTGTTTATAAATGCATCCCGAATAAAAGTTTCTAAACGTACTAGATGATCAACGGTACTGGTACTTCGTTGTTTTCGGAAACCACATTGGATGTCAGTGAGTAATTTGTTGGTTTCCAAGTACCAAACGAGACGATCGTTGATCATCCGTTCCATAGTTTTGCATACACAACTTGTTAAGGCTATGGGACGACAATTAGAAGGGTCTGTATGATCCTTTCCTGGTTTTGGAATAGGCACAATAGTAGCATTATGCCAAGAAGATGGAAAATTACCCGTTTCCCAAATATTATTAAATAAAGCTAGTAAAACTTCAAGGCAAGGTTCTGGAAGATGTTTTAATAGCTGATAATGGATATCATCAGAACCAGTTGCTGTATCATGTGCTTTCGCAAGTGCTGTTTTAAGTTCTGTAATGGAGAAATGTTCATTATAGTCTTCTCCATTATCAGATTTGAAATTTATTGGTTGTTTTTCCTGTACCTTTTGATATTTTTGAAATGCTGGTACATAATTTGCAGATGAGGAATTTTTAGAAATGGTTTCAGCCAACTTATTGGCAATATCGGTTTCAGATGTAAGAAGGTCACCATTGACCTTAAGGTGTTTAATGGTAGTTTTAGAACCTTTGCCTTTAATTCTACTAATCATATTCCAGACTTTGCTAATAGGTGTTCTGGAATTGATTTTGGAGACATAGCCTCTCTAAGATTTGCGCTTTTGTTGATTTACAGTACGGCGAGCTTTTGCTCTTGCCTTTCGGCAATTGTCAAGGTTTTGTTTGGTAGGTCGTTTATAAAGCTTGCGCTCAGCCTTTTTACGGGCCTTAATGGCTTCATCACAAGTATCATTAAACCATGGCTTGTGAATGCGTGGATTTGTCGAGGTTTTAGGAATAGTTTCATTTGCAATATTGATGAGACCTTTGGAAAAGGCCTCGACCGGATCAGCTGAATTTATAAATCTATCATGATAGATGTTCGCGGCAAAGGGCTGAAAATCTGCCCCAGTCAGCTTTAGTAAATTTCCAACGAGGGTTGTGAACCTCAGGGGCGGGTAAAGAGCGTTCTAATACGATGGGGAAGTGATCACTTCCACATGTGTCCTCATGGACAGACCATGAGAAGTCATCCAAGAGCGATGGATCAGTAACTGTTAAATCTATTGCTGAGTATGAACCTGTAGCAGGGTGCAAATAGGTATTAGAACCATCATTAAAAACACATAAATCATTTTGCACAAGAAAACTTTCAAGTCTCTTCCCTCTGAAATCAAGGGAGTTCCCACCCCAGATTATGACTATTAAAGTCACCAAGAATGATAAAGGGCTTAGGTAGTTGACTTATTAGTTGGTCAAGATCTTTGATATTAAGATCTTGAGATGGTGGAATGTATAAAGAACAGAGGGTTACAGTTTTGAATAATGATAAAGTGACAGCAACTGCTTGTAAGGGATTTGTAATGGAAATTTCTCTGTGAATAATTCCATCACGCACCAAAATTGATGCACCTCCTTTTGCCCTATCAGCAGGGGGAGGGATGGAATTATAGATGGTGAATGGTCTCATCGAGACCGTATCTGTGTCTTTTAGATGAGTTTCTTGAAGACAAATTGCTTGAGGATTGTACATTTGTGCTAATAAGCCCAATTCATTATAATTGACTTTAAAACCTCGATAATTCCACTGAAGGATTGCCATTGTTGTAAGTAATAGGTGGTAAATTGTGATGAGCCTCATGGTGGTGGTTTAACTGGAGAAAGTCGATGATCCATGGACCGCGACCTCTGGCCCTTATTGGGCGAATGGGCAGATTGCCCCAAGTCTGATGTGTCCATGAGGACATCGTCAGATTCGAGGTCCAAACTTGGGAACGCGGTCAGATGTTTTAGTTTTTTGTTGAAGAGGGAATGTTTTGGTACCTATTGGTGATGATGTGGAGCTGCGTAATATGACCTCTGTAGGTTGTTCTGACAGCCATTGAATGTCTGTCTGAGTTGAGTGTGTGAGTGATTCTGTTTCTGTTTGGGTGGATACTGTAGATTTAGAAGAAACTATGGAGGAATATGAAGGCTTTGCTGGTGTCCCAAGGACAAGGCGTTTTGCTTCTGGGAAGGAGATGTTGTTGGTAAACTTGAGTTTTATGATTTGGGATTCCTGCTGCCACTTAGGACAATCCTTGGAGGAAGCCATGTGTCCACCAGAACAGTTAGCACACTTCGGCGACTCCTTGCAGTCTTCAGGGTGGTCGTCATCCTCGGGCTTTGCACACCGAGGACAGACACGCTCGTCAGCTCTGCAGGAGTTGCTTCCATGGCCAAACTTCTGGCAATAGTAGCAACGGAGAGGCTTTGGGATGTATGGTTCAGTCTTCAGTTTGTAATAATCTGCATTTATAACTTTAGGAGCCTGTGGTAGAGAGAAAGTTGAGGTGGTACAGGAGCTCTTCTTCTGAAGAGTCTTCTAGACAACGCTCCCTGTCTCGGATGATTGCTTTGCTGCTGTTGAGAGAGTTATGAGGAGAAACTTTAACAGGTGTATTTACTATGGTTTTAAGGGTAAGTAAGGACGATGATTGTTGTTTAGAGCCACATTCAACAAGAAGGAACCCATTCCGGATCTTCTTGACGTTCTTCACATCACCAGCAAGACCCTGGATGGTCTTGGCGGTTGCAAAAGGGTTCAACCGAAGTGGTTCGCCATCTATTGATGAGATTACCAAGAACCTTGGTCATCTGCTTGAAGTTAAAGATGTTGATTGAAGTGCTGATTTTGTTTTTGAAGTTGATGATGTTTGTTTTGACTTTGAAAATAAATTTGATGGAGTTATCTCTTCCTCGGAAGAGGGACTCTCATCTGTTGAAATCGTTCGCTTTTTTTTATCCTTTCGACCCATTTTGGGGGGATAATAGATTCATCACCCTGGGTCCCCACCCACCACGGAGCTCCAACAAGGGCGGTGCTACATGCCAGCGGGACTCCAGCTAGCAGCACCGGGGATACCAGGGTGATATACTCCCACTAAGAGTTGCCAATTCTTAACAGGATTGACCCATTAGCCACCGCTATCTTGGAAGCAAAGTGGAAATGTCTGTAAGGGAGCAGACACAAGAGCAAGAAAAGAAGATGAATACAAAGAGATGGATAGGAAAGGAAAGATGTGAGAAATGGAGAAGAGAGATGTAGAAAATGGATGGAAAAGAGTTGAGCTGAGCAAAGATGATATGAAAAAGCAGAGGGATAGAGAAGAACTAAGCAACCAAGTGCTTGGCATGACCTGCCGATTGACCAAACCGGGCCCATCTGGTCTCCTGTCTAGATGAAGTCGGGGCCGAAGTGATGTATTGGTCAGTGTAAGCTATTCAGCTACTCCTCCCTCAACCACCAGGCATCCTTCCTCCAACGACATAGGTCGCAGTCCACGGCAAACAGACCGCCCCATTTTAGTCGCCTCTTACGACAGGCATGGAGATGCCGAGGCCCTATTCTAACCCGGGAGCCCCACGGGGGTTAATGCTTTGTAACAGTCGTCCTTCCCTGATTCACCCCCACATAGGAAATCGTCTAAATAGTGGAGAAGTTGCCCAGATGTGATATTTTGTTTGACAGGCCATTGTAAAAATGTAAAAATGCAAATTTTTCAAACAAACCACAACTAATCTTACAGCCAAATGGTAAGCACATATCCACATAGTATTCATCCTTGAATTTGCTCCCTACCAGATTAAAGACAGAGAATTTGATAGGAATTAGCCTAAATGCACTTTTTATATCTGCTTTAACTAATAAAGAGTTTTGTCCTAAATCTTGGACCATTTCAACAACGGGGTCAAAACTTGTATACTTGACTGAAACAACTTTATCATCAATAAAGCTATTAAAGTGACACAGAATAAAGTTTATGATGTGGCTTCCATAATATTCAAAGGACCATATATTCAGAGTCAAGTTCCAATATCCTCCCTCAACTTTCGTCTTAATCTCTAAATTGCCAAAATTATGATACTTTCCGATTTTTGATGATAGTACAAAAACAGTCATATAGATGTAAATAAGTCTAAATTCTGCGTCTGCTATGCTTGAATATCATTTAAAGGCCTATTAAACACTACCAATAAATATTTGTCTTTGTGTCTGCTGTAGTTGACTTTCAAAAAATACGTTTGAGTCATTGGCGCGCGCCACTGTCACAACTTAAACCTGTTTATTGTCTCTTAACTGAACTTGTAAGCTCTAAGATTGTGATTTTCAGAAACTACTAATGCTTCTCGATAAATGAACATCATTTATAAAGTTTGACAAATTTGACTCCAATAACATACTCTGTGTCTCCATCCTGATAGGAAAGGTGATGTATCATTCTAAAATCACAAGGTTCCAAGTCCAATCGGTGACACTCTTAAATCTTGGATTGGCGGTGAAGTAAAAGGGCCTGCCATTCTACCGGTAATTATTTCTTTATTTAGTTTTTCTTTTACGTTTCCTTGGATTGATCTGCTGACTTCAGATTTGGAAACTCCTGGGCAACTCTTGGTCCTTGGTAGTTTAGGGAAAACCCTCGTTCAAATCCTGTTATCAATTCATTAGCTTTATCTGGGCTAGGATAACCTGACAGGCACGATTGTAAAGCAGTTAATATGACATGTGAATAACCTTTATTGGGAAGATGGCCAAAAACTATTGCGTTGGTTTGGTTTTGAAGTACGAATTTGCAAGACTTGAGTGGATGAGGGTTGCTACATTGAATGCAAACTTGCAGGGGTGTTTCGAACAATTAAGGTATTTTTAGTTCCAACATGGTATTCGTCCCTGTCGTGTTACATTTGCTTTAGCCGATTGCTGATGTGGACCAAGGGTTTGTGTATTCATAAACATTAGCCAATAATCTTGGTAAATTCTAGACCATGATTTTGGGGGATTTCGAGCCTGCCTTATCCTGAAGTGTTGATCATATGCCCTCCTTCCAAAACCTCCATACTTTTTAGCTGCCCACCTGAATGTATGTATGTACTAAATCATATCTTGATGTTTTCCAGGGAATCTTTCAAGGTAAACACTCATATTCACGAGGTAACAAAACGTCCAATCTTTAATATTGTTAATGTGAACAGTTTTACGGACGTTTTACTATTCATTGCCGTAAACCCCATTATTGTGATTATTTTCAGTAAATTCGGATTGGGTTGATTTAAGTAATATGGCAAATTCTTTCACTGATTGTGCCATGTTGTCACTTACTTTGTCATCAATGGACCACAAGCCAAGGGTAGGGTTTACGTATTAGTTACCGACTGAGACCGAGGGCGCGTTCATTTTGTCCGTCTGTCCGACTGTCCGTCCGTCAGAAAACTTTGTCCGGAGCATATCTCCTAAACTATACATGCTAGCTTCACCATGACCCCTTAATGTGCCTTTCGAGGGTTAGAGCAACAAATGATTTTTATGTTTTGCCGTCTCCATGGAAACATGACTAAAACAGTAACTCTGTGACCCATTCCTTTGTCCGGACTACAGGGTCCCCCGGACAGGAGCCTACACCAGACCAAGGCTGACCATAGCTTGCTCAAGAAAGTCGGGAGGCATTTGTATTGCTTTCAAAACTCACTACTCACTAAATATTGATCAAGATATGAATATGGGCATCGGTTATTTACCCCCCAAAGGATCCAAATACGTTAACAACGATGCCTTCGTCAAATTAGAAAATTCTATCTTGCATTACTTATCATTATGCTAAATTTGTTGGAGACTTTAACTCGAGAACAAGGCACTTAAGTGATTATGTAGTCATTTATGAACATATCATTGAGGAGTTTGATCTAGACGTAAACAATATGCCCAGCGAAGTGAACTCAGAGATTGTTTTAGACTCACTAAATATACCCCGTACTAGAACATCACAAGATAAAAACAGCACAAATAATTACGGATTTAGATTGTTGGAAATATGTAAGAACTTGAATATATTCATATGTAATGGAAGATTGGGAAAAGATCAATATGAGGGCAAAACAAGTTGTAAAAATAAGTCTGTTGTCGACTATGTAATATCATCTCTGATATGTTTATTGCTATTTGGTAACTTTGAAATACTCGACTTCTCACCTTTATACTCTGATGTTCATTGTCCGCTCCATTTCACGCTGTTGTCTGCATATTAGTAATCCCGTAATGAATGAACACATCCAAAATGCTTCAGCACATCCACAAAAAGAAACAATGTCTTTAAGACCAAAGCGTTATGATTCTAACAAATCGGATGCTTTTTGTAATAACTTAGACGTTAACAAACTTATACATCTCAGGTTCAATCTGATCATGCTGGCTCTGATAAAATCAACAACCTTGCTTCAGGTATCGCACAAGCACTGCTCGTGATACATTCGGAGTATGGATTCAGGAAGGGTTATTCGGTATCAGATAACCTATTTGTAATACATATACTTTCAGAGATGTTAAAGTTTAACAAAAAGAAATCATATTGCGTCTTCATTGACTTTACGAAAGCGTTCGATACAGTTTGGCGTATCGGCCTGTGGCACAAAATTGTTATAATCGGAATTAACGGAACATTTCTTAATCTAATAAAGAATATGTATCATGACATCAAATCCGCAGTCAATGATTGATAACACTATATCAAGTTCCTTCCAATGTTATTCTGGTGTTAGACAAGGAGAAAATTTATCCCCACTACTGTTTTCTATTTTCATAAATGACGTCGAAAGCTTTCTACGTTAAAACAATTGTAAAGCTGTTATCCTCAAATGTTATGAAGACATGGATACAATGACTTTGGTAAAACTGATCATACTATTGAATGCTGATGACGCCGTCCTTTTTAGTGAAAACCCAATTGAATCTCAGGATATTTCATCAACCATTTACTGAGAGCCTCCGCGGCTACTCGTCTCTACAACGCAGGCCCAGACGAACAGGTTACAAAAGAGCAAACGGGGCACATGAGTCTGGCGTTAGAACCTTATAAGAGAGCGTCTGACAAAACAAAACGTCAGGTCTAAAACATCCTCTGTGGATTTTCCCAGTGAAGCAAAGCGTCCGAAAATTGGACATTGTCCACCTGCAACTTCAGGCAGTGATGGCGTTGTAGCTTCAGCTGTAGATGTTCACGATCGGGAGGAGCCTGAAGGGGTTTCTTTCAAAACAGGTGCCAATGTTAAAATTAACAGGTACTATAATATGTAAAACGTACCAGTTGAGTTCACCTTTGTTGTACTGAATATATACTGAATATTATATCATAAATAAAATCAGTTCACGTTTTAAATCTTTTTTTCTTGTAGGGTGTTCATATGTTCATGGTAAGGTGTTCATGAGATGAACCATTTCTAAGGAACTAAAGGAGATACGAGAAATAAAATACTCTGTGATTTCCCGGAGGCCAGTGTGTAAATTTTGTTCATCTAATGTTCCAAAATTAGTACGGAGAGAGGGCGGAACATCTAAACGTGCATTACCACATGTAGTGTGATGCGTGCTTAGATTTTGGTACCCTACGGGCTGACTCTGAATAGAAATGTCAAAAGACTCGGATTAATTTAGGTGTGGTAAGACTAACACCTAAACCTATATGGTTGGAGGAAAAAAATTGACAGATGGAAAAGAAGAACTGTTTTCACTTGATCGTGTCGGTGATCACTTGGTCCCCTTCAACCTGGTGGGCCAAAGATTCGGTTAATTCGCTTGGTCGTTTTGAAGTCGACCGACTGCCTTTGGCTAACTTCTTTGTTCTCGGCATCTTTCAGTATTTAAAAATTTTTGAAACAGGAATGAAATTGACTGAAAGATGTTACATTGTCGAGAGACGAATTGAAAAGGAAGTGCACAAACGCGCGTTATGACTATTATAGTTAAAAAGTTTTATAACTCCAAGGGTATAGAGGCGCTTACTGCTAATAAAACAATGATTATGGTAATAACTGGGTGATAAATTGAATTATATTAAAAAAAATAATGAGCAATGTAAAACTCTTTGAAGATGACACTTTTTTATTCCTAGTCATCGAAGATCCGTTTCAGACTCGGACACTACTAAACAGTGATTTAAAACGTATTTCAGACTGGGTTAATGTGATGCAAGTTAACACTTGATATTACTATAATTGCGGAAGTTAGTGAACACAAACACCTGGAACTATTTCTACTCGAAAAATGGCAGAAGAATATTGATTATATATTACGCAAAGCAAGTCCTCTTATAAATTGTTTGAGAAGCTAAATTATAGACTTAATAAGTTTCTGATGAAACCTATTTTAAGATCTTTTATCATGCCTATTTTAACTTATGTGACACCATCTGGGACAATTGTACCAACGAGAAGGTATATATAATAGAAAAACTACATTACGATACAGGTCATGAACATTCTGTGATAGGTTATTCCTCGTTAGTTTGAAGGCAGCGCTTTCACAAATTATGTATGTTCTATAAAATGGTACATGCTATAACACCACAATATTTCTCAATATAGGTACCACCAATGTTTCAAATCTAAGCAACTATAATTTAAGAAATTCCGAGAATATACGACTCATTGCCAGGCGATTTTTTATTTTCTTAACTCGCTGGATGTAAGTATCAGAAATACAGAGTCACTTGCACAATTTATTAATTTGATTTCATGCGATAAAACTCTATCAGCAAAATTTAAAAAGTATACAGAAAGTATACAATTCCAAGAGATAACAGACATGAAATATTATAAAAAGTAACATTCCTCCAAACGGTATATGAAAAATGAATTAGATAACGTTAAATCTATCACACATTCATTCAATGAATTAATACAATACAAAGCCAGCACCAAAAGATAAGATTGTATGAAAATATTGTGCATTCAAAGGATTAAAAACATCTTATTCTATTCCAACAGTAGCTTTATATTTACAATTGATAACTCCAAGGGCTCGTATAGTAGATTTGGCCGTTTCAGCTGTTATAAAATTCTTGTAGGCGTAAATGTAACTGATGCTATCTTCTCCAATGGTGAAATTCAGTTCCGACCTGCCATGTCCATGTTGACGGGAATGGACTACACGAGATTTTTTCAGGTTAAGCGAAAGTCTCCATTGAGAACAACAGTTATTTACAAATCTAGAATTCTTTGTAAACAATTTTAATTTGGGGCATTCAGTGCAATGCACTGGAGTAACGCGCGTTCATTCCATAACTTTCCACATTTGGCAAGACGTTTTTGCCAAAACCTGAAAGGCGTCCTTTCCACAGTAAGGAAAGGTAGCCTTTCCGTTGCCTATCTTTCCAAATCGATTAAGTCAATGAAGCGCGAAACATGAATTTGATTTCATTGAATTTCGAGATCATGAAACTCTGTTAATCCTGGACGGGGAAAGATAATTCTCAATAATTATTATTTAAAATTCATAACTAGGAGAAAACCTGTTAAGAAGTCATTGTGTATTAAGTTGGTAATTCAACATGTATTAAATCGAGTGGTTGAGTGGCATATATAAAGAAACAGTATCATACTTAATTGGATAACATAGTTCACATGTCTATAAAGGTCATTTAAGTGATTTACTATATAGTATATATTTAACGTAATTTGTTAAATAATTTTATGGATAGTTATATGGCACTTCTCCACGCAGTTCTTCATACACTCCGCAGGTAACAAGTCACGCACTTTACACGTGAGACTGTTCCCTCGACTTCATTGAGTGTGAGGGTGAATCTAGGTCAGTAGTATCAAATCTTACCTCTGACGTAACGCTCTGTTTGTTGTCTTCAATTATGACCCAGTCAAGGTGACCTGCGTTGAACCATATGGCGATACAGCGTCGACCAAAAGTGAAGAATAATCTTGTTCCCAGCACTTCAGCAAAGCAGAGCGGTCAGTGATTATTGCACCATCTTGTTCAACCTCCCATAATATATATATTCAATTTACGGTCTTGAGATTTACTTATTTTGCCAATGTATTTCCAAAATGATCTAGAGTATGTACAACCTACTTCCCGGGCCTCGTTCCGCTTGCGCTACAGTGGGGCCAAGGCACTGGCTGTGTAGGGGAGACCGGGGCAGTTTGTGACATAAGGTAGATTGGGACACCATACATATCTAGTGATTCAAAAGAAGGAGAAAGAAACTGAACACATTAAGTGACATCATACACAACATGGAAATGAAGCTGATGGCTGAAAATATGGTGTTGTTCACTCACTGGAAAGTACTATTCAAATTTCTATAGTAAAATTTAGCATCTTAGTAATTATGATCTGATATAACAATGATTAACGGAACCTAGTTGATACCTATTGTTCTGGAGAGTTCTGTCATTATGCTTAGTTCTAACAAGTAATTACCTGACATGCTATTTCAATTTGCCAATATGGAGACATGTGAACCTTTTTATTAGTCATTGGGGAAGTTTGGGACAGGGTCTCAATGTGCACCGGTGCATTTTTACATCGTCCCGATGGCCGAATCAAAATAAATCTCTTTGTTTTGTCTATGTGAAATACTAAAAATCATAATTAATTATAAATGACAATAATGAATTAGAAGTAGTAATATCTGCAAAGTGCATTTCAAGGATCTACTGCAAACTTGGGGCTCCTGCCGGTTCCAGAGGAACTGACCACGTTACTGGATAAATGACCACAACAGTTTTCAGTGGGGGGGGGGGGGGGGGGGGGGGGGGGGGGGGGGGGTCTTGAGCACTCTATTGACCACTCAAATTTTAGTGTTGACAATGAGGTGCTGTTTCTTCTTACCAACCAGAGCCATATATCCCATTGCAGCCAAAACTAAAGCCTCTTGACAGAATGTGTACAGTCTCTTGAGTAAATTCTACAATCAGGACGAAGATGGCTTGCAATTAACCCATGCAGGGGTCACATTGACAACCTTTTTTATGTCGCAGAATTACTGGGAATATCATATCCCAGGGTATTTACGAGCCAGGTCATTTCTTCAAATATAATGATATACCCACTGGACCGAAATGTGTTCAGTGGAGAGGAACTTCTGCTTTTTTTTTCTTACAAAAGGACCAGAAAAAACTGCAGCGATCCAAGATGGCGGAAAAGGCAATTTTATGCTTAGCTTCTTATACTTCATTCTCGCTCTATAGCCACGACATATTGAAGTCAAACATCTTCTGTTCAGTATACAGTATATGAGACAACCTGTCACCACACCAAATAAAGAACAATTGCTTCAATTTTCAACTGGACATAGTTAAAATCAGTGCACAAAGCCATCCGCTGTTTTGTTAAGATTTCTCGTTGCATCGATCCGCTGCAAAAAATATTATGTTCCGCAAAACCCCTTTACTACAAAAAATATATATGACTATATATCGATTACAAGTTTTATTTGGATTCTAGGAAGATGCTTGACTTCAATATGTCGTTGCTGTAAAGCGATTATAAAGTATATTTGCGACCGCATAAAATTGCCTTGGTCGTCATCTTGGATCGGTGCCATTCACAGTGCCATTACACAGCCAGTGACATGGCCTCGCTGTAGCGGAAGCGGAACAAGTCTGTAGAATGATTTAGACTTTTTGTTGACAGAATGTTTTCTAGTTGGCATTTTTTAGACTTTATCTACCTCCATTTTTATAAAATTCAGGAATTCATCATAGGCTGAATTGTTTTCCTGTTTACTGTTCAATTCGGTCTGTAGTAGCTTGTATGGTCGGAACAACGTTATCACACCCCGAGGTATAGACTGGTCTGGTAAGGACTCTGGCATGTTATATCCAACAGTAAGATTAGAAATTCTAGTTACCTCGAAATTACTAAATGCATTTAAATTCTCAAAGGCGTCACAACATGATTAACAACATGAGATCCATTTATAAAGTCTTGTTTTCCAATGTCGTCTATTAATCATACCCATATTTCTTGTGACAAAAAAATCCTTAATAAGGTTTTTAAAACCATTTCGTTTTCATCCATAACTTCTCTTTCTGGAATCTGATCTACTCCTTGTATGAAATCATTACAGATTCCAACTCTTGAATTAAAATGTCCACATAAACAAACCAGTTCCTCGTTTTGATAACAAAACAACTTTTGTAGTAAGTTTTCAAAAAACAGTTCAGCATCATTTGGCCTTGAGAACAAGATGGAGTTAAGAAGCATACACAAACAAGTATATTAAACTGCTGTCTTTGATTGAAGTTCATTTAAACCACATTTTGTCCTCATCCTCCCTATGCAAATTATCCAACAGAACTGTAGAGATATTTTGGATGAAAACATCGACTCTTCCTGATCCACGTTTAGTTCGTTTGTGTTTCACTTTCCTATTGTTCCATGTATATGTGTCCAGTTGCAAGATAAAATCCTTTGACAGAAAGGTCTCACGTAATCGGAACACATCACTATCGATTTTACAATAGTTTCCCTAAATTGCCTATTCGCTGTATCCTTCTGTGCCCATCCTCCGACATTCCAGAATCCTAACCACAGTACCTCCTTTTCCTTATTTATAGGTGAAAACAGACGTTTTCTATGAAAGCTAAACACATTACTTTAGCCTACCTCCTTCATCGGTGTTTGTATATATGATCTGGCGATGTGTTCATCCACTGAGTCCCCGAACTGCAACCATCAATTGTGTATTTTCAAATTTTCTTAGGTTTCCACTTCACTTTTCCTCTATTGTCTGAATCTTTATCAGCCGAGATTTCAACTTGAGCATTAAAATCTCTTCTGATCTGATCCGTCTCAGCTTTAAAGTATCCGATAATTTCTGTATAATTCAGAAATAATGTACAAGCTGTTGCGAGAGAGTCCAATGCATATTTTTTATTGCAATCAGTATCTTCTCATTCAACGTATGCTGAAACGTATTGATGTGACACAATGTCGTTTTCAGTTTTTCTTGCTTTTTTAGCAGCACTCAGTTCACAATTATCACCTGCACTGCCTCGTATACTTTGTGAAGACCTTACGGCTTCATCGTAGCCTGTTGAATCCATGAGAGATACACACATTTTCAGTGTCGAAATGTTTTGAACAAAAGTCTCAGAATTTTTTTTTTTTATCTTAAAGATCGACTAAAATGCCCAATGGCAACTTTCGAGATTCATTGAAATATATTCGAATTTGACTTAAGTGACTTGATGTGACTTAAATTTATATTTTCGAAATTCGCCGATAAACAACTTACATACGGCATGTTGTAAACACCAGTTCATTAGCACCAGTTACAACTGGAAGGGCCCTTGGTCACTGAAGCGCGAGTCCTGCCGCGACCTGATAGGAGTCGCTCCTTTAACCTCCTTATTGAAAAAAGAAAAATAAATCTCGCCGTATTAACAACCGTTTTAACATATTAAAAGTCATCAAAACAACTCCAACCTTCGTTAAATTGATATTCAATATTATATGTATTGTTCAAATTTTACAAGCGCTTCCAGCGTAGCTAATTTCGCACCTGGGTCTGTCAAGACCATTAATATAGTTCCGAAAAGGTACGAAAGGGTTATTTTGGTGCCATAAACCTACATTTTAATTTTGAAATTTTGCTCTTTGGAATGGAGAGTGAAGTTTGAGGAGAAGGAGCGGGGATTTCATTTATGGTATGTGGATTTAGGTACGGACCAGAAGGCCTGTATCTTTGATGTATGTGCCTAAAGCGTGGAATATTTGTGGTTTGTTGTGTTTTGAGGATGTGTTTGATGTTGTGTGGGTTGATGTTGTGTTGTATTAGTGTGGTGTTTAGGGTTTTCCGTTGTGTTTTGTGGTGTGTGCACTGTGTGAGTAAGTGTGTAATTGTTACTGTTTGTTTGCAGTGTGGGCATGTGGGGTGTTTGTGTCTTGTTTGTTGTGTTTTATAATTTAGTGTAATGTGTGCTGCCTGGAGTTTTGTGATTGTCCTATCTATGTTTTTGTTGGAGTGTTTTGGTGTGTTTAGCTAGAGTTGAGTTTGTAGATTGTTATTGTCATGTGGCGCTTATGTGTAATTTAGCGAGTTTTTTTAAACTCTTGTATAGAGTGTCGTAAGGGGTGAGTGATTATATTTAATTTTGGGCCCTCTTTTGCAGCACCGTCCGTCGATTCGTTTCCGAGTAAACCGACAAGAGCAGTCACCCAGAGGAGTTTGATGGTTTTGCCCTGATGGTTTATTTGTTGTATAGGATTTGTGAGATTATCCCTGCAGGATTTTTAGTTGATGTATGTTTTAGTTCTTCCAGCCAACTAAGTGAGCCTGAAAGGATTAGGATTTTAGAGTGGTTTAAAATTAGAGGATTTTTTAAGTGCTGCAAAGATGGCCATAAGTTATGCCGTGAAGATAGATTGGTCATTTGGCAGCTTTTATGATGTGGGCGAGTATTGTGAGTTTTGTATGTGATTGCCGAATCCTGTAGTGCGTGCATCTGGATACTTACATCCGTCTGTGTATATATGGCACCAGTCGTGCCAGTTATCTTGAATGTATTGGAGTGTAGATGTTTTAGCGAGTGCTTGGTTGTGTTGCTTGTAATCTTGGTGAGATGCAGGTTTATGCGGGGTGCCTGGAGTTGTGATCTGAAGTATTGTATGATGTTGTTTTGTAAAAAGACAGTGCTTTAATAAGATGCTACGCGCATTATCCCATAGCATGTGTACATCAATTACGACGTCTGACCAATGCTGTCACAACAATCTGACTGGGTTAACAAGGTCCCAGTTTTATGACAAACATGTGCCAGTTATGTAATACCATCGGGTTAAAATTCAATTCCTAATTTGGTCTAGGCTCACGAGACCGACAATTTGTTATTATAGACAGAAACTGACGAATTTTCTTGTCGTCTTAAGATAAGATAAGATAATCTTTATTGTCCCAAAAGGGAAATTTGTTTTGTATAATTACAATTGTCCAGAATGAAGACAAATAATAACACAATTAAAAAAATTCATGTCAAAACAGTTAAGATAGACAGATAATTTACTTAATTTACATGAAAAATGTGATGCAACATTAGACAGAATTTATTTCTCTAATGCTGCAGGGAATGAATGATTGGCGGAACCTGTTTGTTCGAAAAGTCGGTATACGCAGCCTAGGTCCAGAAGGTGATGCCCAATATGCCAAGAAAAGTGGATGGGAAGAATCACCCAAAATTTGGTTTCCTTTTTTCGATAACTGCTGCTCATAAAAACTGCCGATCGTTTCAATAGGAAGCCCAATAATCTTAGATGCAGTATTCACGATTTTTATCAATTTGTTTCTATTTTGAACAGACAGGTTCCCAAACCAACTTAAAAAGTTAAATGTAAGGACACTATGAATGAAGGTTCTGTAAAACAACACCATGATGGTTTGAACGAATCAGCATTTGAGACACAATCATTTGTGTACAAAATGAACAAAATTGGCGAAACAACACCACCCTGTTGAGCACCAGTAGATGTGCATACAGTTGAAGATTTAACATTATTGACTTGTACAAATTGTTGTCTGTTAACAAGGAAAGAATGTATCCATCTAATGATATTTGAGTTAACATTCATATGATAAAGTTTATCAAGTAACAGATGTGGCTGAATCGTATTAAAAGCAGAGGAGAAGTCAACAAACATTATTCGGACATAAGAACTATAATTTTCCAAGTATTTATAGATGCCGTGCCGTGTTCTATATGCAAATTGATAGGGGTCTAAAACGTCAATCACTTCCTTTAACAATAAATTCTTCACAATTCGTTCTAGACATTTCATAGCAACAGAGGTGAGAGCTACTGGTCTGTAATCATTTTTAACAGAGGGGTTTTTCTTTTTTGGCAATGGGATATTTTTTTATGTTTTCCAAAGAACATGGGAACATGATGGAAATTTAATGATAATTGAAAAATCTTTTGGAAAATAAAAAGCATAGGAGAAGTCAACAAACATTATTCGGACATAAGAACTATAATTTTCCAAGTATTTATAGGTGCCGTGCCGTGCTCTATATGCAAATTGATAGGGGTCTAAAACGTCAATCACTTCCTTTAACAATAAATTCTTCACAATTCGTTCTAGACATTTCATAGCAACAGAGGTGAGAGCTACTGGTCTGTAATCATTTTTAACAGAGGGGTTTTTCTTTTTTGGCAATGGGATATTTTTTTATGTTTTCCAAAGAACATGGGAACATGATGGAAATTTAATGATAATTGAAAAATCTTTTGGAAAATACCAGCCAGTTGCACTCTGCACTCTTTTAGAACTACACCTAGCAAATTGTCAGGTCCACAGGCTTTATGTGAATTTATCTTACCAAAAGACGTTATCACATCATCTTTAGAAACATCTAACACCTCACATGGGGGGAGTGATTCAAGTACTTTGTTTCTTTCTTCTGAAAAATTACAACTATCAAATCTAGAGTAAAACGAGTTCAACTCATTTGCAAATACTAAGTAATTATTTGATTGTAACTTGTTAGGTCTGCTGTTTGATCCAATGATAGTCTTGATGCCATTCCAAGCATTCCTCAAATTGTTAACAGAAAATTGTCTTTCAATCTTTGTTTTATATTCATCTTTACATTTTCTTGTTAAAGCAACTATTTCTTTCTGAATCTCTTTAACCTTAACTTTATCTCCAACACAAAAGGCCCTTCTCTTTTCATTCAACACTGATTTAAACTCTTTAGTAACCCATGGCTTGTTGTTTGCAAATAATTTAACACATTTGAGAGGTACAATATTGTCTACACAAAAATTTATATAATAAGTTACAGAACTTGTGAGCTCATCTAAATTGATACGATCATTTTCAAATACATCCCAAGTTATACAATCAAAACATCCTTTTAATTGATCAATACACTCTTTTGTCCAAGATTTTACATATTTTACAACAGATTTTTCTGACTTTAGTTTCCTACGATATAATGGCACTAAGTAGACTGTATTATGATCAGATGTCCCTTAGCAATAGATTTGTAAGCGTCCTTCACACTTCCATAGCATAAGTCAATGGTATTCCTTGATCTTGTTGGGCACTTTACAAACTGGTGAAAAGTTGGCAGAACGTGCTTTAAATCACAAGAGTTAAAGTCGCCGAGTATGAATTTTGGTGCCTCTGGTGAAATCCCATTGAGTTTTTCCATGGTAGCGTGAATACAGTCCGAAGCTTGCTTGACATTAGCATCCGGAGGAATATATACTGTTGTAACAAATATTTGTCCGAATTCTCGGAGAGCTCAATGTCCTTATTACAAACGGTGTCTCTTACCACATGATGTTTACACCAGCGTTCGTTGATATACATACACACACCACCAGCAATACTCTTTCCTGTTTTTGTCACATCCCTGTCGAGTCGAACCGGAGTTCCAAAACCACTAAGCTCCAAACCGTGTCGTCAACCGTGTCATTTAGCCATGTCTCAGTTAGAAGATAAATAGTTGCGTTTGTAAAATTTCTGGGATTCATTGTTATTCAACACCCGCAAACTTAATTTAAAACCGACGGCGTTAAACGCTTAAATTTGCGGGCGTTGAATAACAACGAATCCCGGCAATTTTACAAACGCAACTATTTATCGATATTGTAACATGACCGTTAGTTATTAGAAGTTTAAGAGCGAACTCTGTTTTTGCGTACTTATTTTTGTGTGGAAAGGACTTTGCGACTGTTCTCTTTCTGTAAGAGGTGAGATAAGGTCTAACTAATGTGAATTCACGGCATTATTTACATTACAAACATCGTTGTGAAATTAGCAAATAGTGGCATTCGTAACAGCGAGACCTTACAAAATACTTGTTTAATTCGAGACCGAAATCGGCAATTAAAAACCTCGTAGAAAAATATCGTAATACCCCGAGTACAAAAGTCTTGAACTAGCCCAATACCATTGTGACAGTGACGCAAACATTGTGACGTCAAAACGGTTGACCTTTGTGACGTCATACCATGGGAACGGCATTCGAAAGAAGGCGGCCGCATGAAACTTTGCGGCAAACTTGGACTAAGTAAGCCAGTTGAAAATATTTTCGTTCTTCAAAAATAAATCATATTAAACTGTATTTGTTATATCTACCGGTAGACACAATATAAAAAAGGACAAAGACAACTGTCAAATCGGAGTACGGCACGAATTTTCAAAGAAACTGGAAAATTAAAACTTGAGTCGGGCCGGCACTAGAGAACATGTTGTATCAATTCGCGGTGATTCGCCTTAGCTAATTCTCGGGTATTCATTGTCATTCAACATAGGGTAATTTTTTCGAACCGACCAATCAGAATCGAGGATACAACGAAGTCATGTTACAATAAAACTTTATACCTGGTTCTTTATCTTTGCCAGTGTTGTTGCGGGTACATTCCGGGGGCAAATCAAGTCTTAAACCACTCACATCAGTGACTCCTTGAAACTGAAGAAGCTGATCCCTTCCATAGCTGATCGCGTTGTAACTGCCGTAACGGCAATATTTGTTGCCATAGACGCCATTCGTCGTTACGAAAGTAAGTTGCTGCATAAAACAAGTTATTGCTAGAGCGGCGCATAACCATTTGCGCTAAATCGTTTTCTCCATGCCTTTATCTTCAAATCGGTAACAATTTATAGCATAAAAATCATCTCGAACTGTAATAACTTAAAAACTTTTTTTAAATTCCGGAGAGCTGTAATGATTCCTGTCGCTACCGAGCAGCGCCACCTCGTCTTCGTGCGAGTTTTGGGGAAAAGTGCTAATTACCATGAATGGGGCCAATTATTCTAATTTTGATTTAATCCTCTTTCCAGAATCAGTTGAATCCCCCTGAATGCTAAAACATCTTTCTTCTGCCACTTCCACTGCAATTGCTAACTCACATGCTTTCTAAAATGTTACGTTTTTCTCTTATAACAATTCCTTTGCAAAGCCACCCCTCTGACTCAATCCACAAAGCTGTCTCGTAAACGGTCTTGTAATGTATTTCCTTATTCACAATGTTTACGAAGGCGTTTGAGTTCAATAATGTAATCAAGTACAGATTCTCCAGCATTTTGCATTCGGTCTGTAAACAGTTGCCGTTCCAATAATACGTTTCTTACAGGTTTGTAATACTTCGAACCGTCCCCTGTCAAAACCTTGTATGACACAACACAAATGTAATCAAGAGCTACCAAAGAAATAAACAGTGTGAAAACAACTTGTGCTATGGAAGCAACGAAAATCGTAGCTGTACCTTCTCTCTAAACTTTGTTTGCTTTCATCCAAATTTATAACCTCTTTTGATATCTGGACCAATATTAGTTACCTAGCAAGTATTCACTTATCGTTCCCACCATGCGCCCAGCTATATTTGTTGAGTCATGTACTTTAAAATTCCGATTCCAAAGTTCAAGACTCACTACGCAAATACTAATCACTGCCTGTTTTGAATGATCTATAAAGTTCACATTTCGCTTTACTGTACACTTTCGATAAGATATTTTCGTCTTATTTCCCAAAACGTATCACAAAGCATCTATCATTTATATAGAAGCAAAATCCCACTTATGACTGATAAGATGGTTATGTCCGTTTCTACAATTTATGATACAATATCTTCAGTCCAAATAATTCTCACGCTTTGTGATCCCATTCTCGTCACCATAATTGTCATGTATTTGATCTGTGATAGTCAGATAAAAGGTATAAATAGGGCTTCTGGACCAACGGAGGCCAAAACGTATTTTCTCATTACCAATACGAAATGACTACTCCCCTGAGTTTCTCTCTAATGGTTAACGAGGAAATACCCTTTACTCACCGCTAATCCAGAACCCCTATTTATAGCCTATCTATTTAAAAAAATATTATTAATAGATAACAGATTCAAACCTCCCATTATCAATATTCAATTGAGCATTCATAATAACATATAAGAATATTTACTGGGGCAGCATTTTCTGCTTCTTTGGCCACAAAGCGTATTTGTCAGTTAAAAACTTACCTATACCCATAACAGTTCGACATTTATAAATCCTACATCACCATATTTGTTATTGTAACATGACTTCGTTGTATCCTCGATTCTGATTTGTCGGTTCGAAAAAATTACCCTATGTTGAATGACAATGAATACCCGCAAATTAGCAAAGGCGAATGGCATTCGTAACAGTGAGACCTTACAACATACCTGTTTAATTTGAGACCGAAATCAACAATTATAAAGCTCGAAGAAAAATATCGTAAAACCCCGAGTACAAAAGTCTTGAACTAGCCCAATACCATTGTGACAGCGACGCAAACATGACGGTCGGCCTTTGTGACGTCATACCATGGGAACGGCATTCGAGAGAAGACGGCCGCATGAAACTTTGCGGCAAACTTGGACTTAGTAAGCCAGTTGAAAACATTTTCGTTCTTTAAAAATAAATCATATTAAAGTACATTTGTTATATCTACCGGTAGACACAAAATGAAAAAGGACAAAGACAATTGTCAAATCTGAGTACGACACGAATTTTCAAAGAAACTGGAAAATTAAAACTTGAGTCGGGCCGGCACTAGTGAACATGTATCAATTCGCGGTGATTTTTTTTTTGACTGACAATCCTCATATGAATGGCTACCACTACAGCGGGGACAAATTTGAGAGGAGCTGTTACAATTGTTTGCTGTGTGCCCAAAACGTTGACATTTGTAACATCTTAGAGCAGGAGGAACATATAACCTAACCCTGAATGATTGATACAGCATTGTCACTCTCTCAGGGAGAGTTTGAGATGAAAAGGTAAGAAGAACAGATGTTGTGATATCTTTTTCTTTGCCTCTAAGCAGATGTTTGGCCTCAGTGACCTTGAACCCTTTAAAATGCCACTCCGTGAGTTGTTGGAGTCATATATGCCAAACTTAATCAATGGTGTCACTTGATCGCGAAGTATCGACTGTTACCAAAAAGACACATTTTAAAGCTTATTGTTTTTTTACAGTGATAATATGAAGGTAGAACGTCGCAACTATGATCGAAAACCGGACAGTGGCGCGCGTCATATAGTCAAACGTAATTTTGGAGTCTTATCTAAAACAGCCAGGAGGGCAGTTAGGAGTTGATAGTGTTTGTTAGGTTATATAACTAGTATCCATGAACATCGGGCGTGATATCTACACCTCTGTGCATTTATAAGGCTGTTTTTCGATTTTCATGGAAAACCAGCATGTCTTATATATGTCTTTTGGATATGAAAAGTTAAGATGTTTTGATTTTATATCACCACATATGACATTTAGGTTCGTATCAAAGGTAAATGATATGTAATGAAAATCACGGAGTGGCTCTTTAAGTTCGGAAACTATATCTTTCTCAGTAAGTTCCTTATCAACGTTGTATATTACACCTTTGCTTTCTCTGAGACTTTTGGGAACATGAGTTTTGATGTTTTTACCACAAAGTCTAGTTAAACTCAATGCCCTTTGTAGTTGTTGTCTAGATTTGCACCGAAGTACAATATCACCCCTTTCAAGTCTCTTTAGGCTCTCAATATCCCCAACGTTTTTCTGTATATCTTTAGCAAGTGCTATGGCAGAGATAGACTTTAGTGTGGTACGGGGATCAACAGGGGAGAGAACAGCAATGAACTTTACTTCTGGTTCTGAAATATCAGATTGGTTATCATCCTCTAACTTTCGTTTCTGCCGTTTTGAAAGCATGGTTTGAAAGTTGCTGGAATATTCAGACTCTGTTGAATATTCTATTAGGTCTTGAGACCTCGTAAAGTCCCTATCAATGTCATCATCAGTATCGGAATGCATTCCTGATCACTCAACAATGTAATTGAATTACAAAACAGATCTCCGCGAAGCAGAGTTTTCGTAATATCAATCAGTTAAGCTATCCGCGGAGCAGATGTTATGTAAGCTGGTACAAAGGCCACTCAGCCCTTCAATCAACGAAGAATAATTGACCCAAGCGCACCCAAGCGCACCCAAGCGCGACTAGCTTACTCGCTAGCAAGGTCAAGTGTACGAACCTCCACAAACTGATAAATATTTACATTATTTTTATTTTTCAAAATAATGTAAATAGATATATGAAACGCAAATACAACAACTTAGTTGTATTAGCAATATTCAATCGAAATTGAACAGAGTAATTGCGATGCCAAACCAATGTAAAGCAAATACGAAATGAATTTAGCACAGACTGAGAGCGACAGAGACACGTCTTTACTCGTCAGCGTACCTAGCTAAACTCGACTTCATCGAAGATGATAGCATCGATTATCTCCCCCTGGATGGTACAGTCTATCATTCAACGACGTGTATACCGCCGCCACGACGAAATAGAGACTGTCTAGTAAATACTTATGGTAAACAACTATTAGATGTGTGCAAAATATTTGATTTGAATATTGTTAATGGTAGATGGCCAGGACCCTCTGACGATTTCACTTATATTGGTCAAAATGGTTTTAGTACACCAGACTATTTTTGTGTTTCATCCAGCATTTTTTTTATCTTCTTTCAAACTTCATTATTAACTCGAGAACTGAATCTGACCATCTCCCTATGTCACTATCACTAAATACAGAGACGTATATGAATCAAACACCTAGCATGAATGGTTCCGTACAATGTTCTGATAGGGTTAGGTGTAGATGGAAACATGGAAAACAGGATGAATTTGTAAACGGGTGTAAATCAATAATAACCCAAACAGGTCTAAATGATTTTCTAGAATTAGTTCATATTGACACTGAATCTGCAGTAAGTTTCCTCGTAACAACATTATCTGACTGTGGCAAGAATATGCGTGTCTCTAGCGTGTCTCTATTAAACAATTTATTCCAGTTCAGCCAGAATGGTTTGATTCTATATGTTAAGAGTATATCCATCAAAAGATAATTTTGATAACTTTAAACATTCGAGAAATGCATTTAAGAAGCTCTGTCACCATAAGAAAACAGAATTCAATAAAAATATTGGAATACGAATAAGCGAAAGCTCAGATACTAATGATTTTAAATCATTTTGGAAAATTTTGATAATTGTGAAGATTATACTAGTAATGATTTGTCGCATGACATTACTATTGAAGAGGTGATGAGTTCCATAGATAACCTTAACTACGACAAAACACCCGGTAATGACAAAACACCCGGTAATAACGGTATTCCTAGCTCCTCTCTTCTCAGAAATTTTGAAGACTGGTCAGTTTCCCCATTCTTGGACTGAAGCGATTATTGTACCTATATATAAGAAAGGCAGCCGCAATGATCCTAACAACTATAGAGGTATTTCTCTATTGAATACCATGGGAAAACTATTTACATTTACTCTAAACAAAAGACTTACGAATTATGTCGAAACTCTTGAAATCGTTGGTGAATACCAAGGAGGCTTTTGTTAGAATCATTCAACAATTGATAACATATTCATTTTACAATCCTTGATTCAGAAATTGTTACCCGTAAAGGTAGACGATTTTACTGTGCCTTCGTAGATTTTAAGAAGGCCTTTGATTTTGTGAACAGAAAAAAGCTATTTTATGTACAACTTAATAATGGAATCCATGGACAATTTTATAAAGTTCTAGAAAGTTTATATCATAATGTTAAATCAGCAGTTGTTATTAATGTTGGTCAGAAACTCTCTATTTCAATTGTACTGTCGGTGTGCAACAAGGTTGCACTTTAAGTCCTTTTCTGTTCTCTTTATTTATAAAAGAACTAGTAGAAGGTTTACAACTTGAATTTGATAATGGTGTGTTTGTGTCAGTAACTATGTACAACATTTTAGCTTTATCATTTGCTGATGGTCCAGTATTAGTCAATGATTCCCCATTGAAACTACAGAAGCAACTTGATTTTCTCCATCGATATTGCGTTAAATGGGGAATGGAAGTTAATTTAGAAAAGACCAATATAATAGTCTTTAGAAATGGAGGCCCCTTATCAAGGCATGAAAGATGGTATTATAATGTTGTTGAGATGAAGATAGCAAATGCATATAAATATCTGGGTGTTATGTTCACACCAAAACTTGTTTGGTCTCGAGCATATTCAGTTCTTTGTCAACAAGCAAACAAAGCTCTACTCCCTATTAAATCTTTAATCAGGAAATATGATATTTGTCCAAAGAATGCTTTTGAAATATTTGACCGCATGATTGTACCTGAAATATGGGGTTTTAAAAACATAGAACAAATTGAAATTGTACATTGAAAATTTTGTAAATTTGTTTTAAACGTAAGTTATAGTTTTCCAAATGCAATTGCATATGGCGAATGTGGGAGGAATCCATTATATGTTAAATATTTCTGCAACTGTGTGATATATTGGATAAGGATCCTTAATATGCATTCGAATAGATATCCCTATCAAAGTTATTTAATGTTGAGAGATACATCAGAACGAAAATATCCTAATTGGGCAACATTTGTTAAAAATCTTTTGTTTAGATATGGATTTAAACATGTATGGATAGCACAAGGTGTAGGCAATGAAAAGTTGTTTGTTAAAATATTTCGCCAAAGAGTAATGGACTGTGCTATCCAAGATTGGCACTCTGTATTAGAAACTAAATCTTCATTAAGTTTTTATTTATCTCTAAAATGTGATTTTTCTATGGAATCCTATCTTTGTAGTGGCTATCATTCAAAATACAAAAAAGCATTGCTAATGTTAAGAAGTGGTTTTAATAAGTTTGGTGTCCAGCTATTAAGAAAAGACTTTGTAAATGACGATTCACAAACTAAGTGCTCACTCTGTAAAGTCATTGAAGATGAAGTTCATATTATATTTTTCTGTCCAATTTTAAAAGAACTACGTCAATACTGTCAACCTATCATCCAATCCAAGTTAAAGAATCTAACCAGTGTTAAAATGCTCCTTAATGATAAAAACTATGTCACTCAAATGTCAGTTGCCAAATATATTTACAATGTTTTTAAGATCCGTGGAGAAGAACTGTAATCACGATCTCTGTATCCGCATGCACATTATGTACGACTATGTACTTTGGGCCAGATGGCCTTGAATTCACGAATAAAGCTATTCTATTCTATTCAAACAGGACTAGGATGTACAACGGCATCGTTTAACTTATTGGAATCAAACCTAGAACTAGGAAGCAGTGTCTACGTTGATTCATTGATAACAAACAGTCATTCGACACAGTATGGCATAGTAGACTATTTCTCAAATTAGCAAACCTAGGAATCACTAGACAGACATAGAGACTGTTTGTGCACTGTTACTCTGACCTTAAAAGTATTGTTGCAGTAAAAGGATGCCAGTCAAAACAGTTCTCCGTCAAGCAAGGGGTTGGACAGTGAGGGGTTCTCTCAACCTTTATGTACCTGGTATCCATCGATGACCTGTTTGACCAATTACAAACCTCTGGACATGGTATTATGGTTGGTGACCTCAGTCTCGGGAATCCAACACTGGCAGATGACCTCACAGTTCTCTCCCTTGATCCCTCAGGACTTCAATCTCTCCTAAATATAATCACCACCTATGCATCCAACTGGAGATATGAAGTTAATCCTACCAAGTGTCAAGTTGGTGTGCACTCAAGCAGTACATCATGACTTCTTTCTTGCTGGCAACTAGCTTCCTGGCAGTAACTGCGTTTCCCATATTGGAAATAAAGTCTCCAACAAACTGACACACAAACAGTCAATAAAAGAAACTTGTCGAAAAGCAAGATGATCTTACTATCTCTGATATTGGTATCAGACCGCATGGACTTGATGCTCTCACTGCCGCATCCACAGTGCATAAAGTCGTCCTACCATTTCTCATCTACCGATACGTACTCTGATACCTTACTTCCTACAGCTCTATCCCGAAGCCTGTTCACAGCAAGAATCTCCTCTACCTCCAAAAATCAGACTCAACGACACAACCTGTGCCCTGTGCTAACTTAACTACTCAGATTTGCTCAAATCTGCTCCAAATCGTCTCCAGTGGATGCCCAACGCTATTTGAAACAGATTCTGGAACAATACACTGGAGTATCTGCCCCTGAAGCTGCACATTCTTCTCTACAACTATGATGAGAAGATCTTCCTGCAGCTGTTAATGGGTCGTCCTCAGAGTGTGTGTACTGATGCAGAAGTGCTGCTCCACTTTCACAATCTTTCAGCTGTCTTCCTCATGTCTGCATATCAGCGCCTCATCAACACACACAGCATGACATGAAACTGACTTAAGAGTCACTCAAAATAGACATTATTGTTCTCGACTTACTCCTTTTATGTAGTCAACATCTAATCTCCAACAAATATGATGATGATGATGAACCTTATATAGCCTGAATACACAACTCTTCCTGTTGTATAATCCTACGGCGTTGGACGGGTTACACTTAAGTGATAATGTGCCCGCCACCTACAGTGTGGTTAGGTTTCATGAGCGTTTATGTAATTTGATAATTAAGGGTTGATTTACATTTTTCTCCTCTATCAATGTATAACAGCAACAAATTATATAAAATTGCGTAGCGTAAAATAGCAATTCTATACAAAATTTATACTGTTATCCATCGATTGAAGCAACCAAATGTAAAACAATGCTTATAATTACAAACTCAACTTTATTTCCAAAGAATTTTTGAATTATCTAAACAAATCTTGAATAATTGTCGTGAACTTTACCTCAGGTTGCAGCTTGTTACACACAAAAATATATGGTTGAATCAAAACTAAGAAACCTATTAACTAAAATGGCAGAAAATTAAATTTCATTTTTGATTATATTGACACTCATGCAATCAAAGTTTGTCTTAACTCGAGTCCGCATTTTAGGGACAACCCTCATTCGCCTACTCCGCTACATTAAAAATGGCTACTGTTGGCAAAATGCATTGAGCTATCAACTTCAGGACTTATAGTTTTTAAAATCAATAGTTCTTGGTGAAGGTTATATTGATGATGATCCTGGAAAATGTACGTTCAGGAAATGTCCTTGTTTTCTGATAAAAACATTTCATTAAACTCTAAGGATTTCCTGACGTATGATGGGTCAGGAAATACTATGATTTCTCATGTGGCTAAAAGTGAGTGGATTTAACAAAACAACAAAATGAGTATCATATGTGTTCTCATCATTTATTCTCAGTCGACAAGTCTTGTGACATCATATCAATTGAAAATGTCAGTAGAGCCTATTAGTTACACAAAACATGACAGGTCATCTTAAACTTCCTGCTTTGGTATACAAAAGATCAAAGGGACAAAATCTCTATTGGTCACAAAAAGATTGATTGTATGAACCTGATGGTGAATTGTCTATCTAAATTTATTTTGATTGAAAGAAAACAAATAAATTTTTATAAAATCATATGGGTGAAATAATTCATGAAGTCATTTAACCAGAATTTAATAGGTCATTTATCCAATTATCATCCTCTCTTGATAGAGATCATATAGCATTATATGGTGCTAGTGCTCGATATATGCATAAAGATCTTAGTTAATCTTGACGAGTGATTATTTGCTTTGAGTGATTATGTGATGGTGATGCTGACAAATCAAATTTTGAAAAATTATGCAAACTAGACAATGGTTCCAAATGATATGAAATCTGAAGCCCATCATCTAGAGTGCTAAAACCTCTGTCTCAAAACCAAATTTTAGATAAAAGATGAAATATACTGCATATGGCCAGAGAAAGTGACCAATTCTGTTTGGTCCCAAAGGACATGATGTTGTCGTTGATGCTCAAATGACCAGAGGAAGCTAATTAGGGTCAAAAGGAAATTTCTTTTCAGAAAACTAAAGTTGTCTTGCCACCCTGGTACTACTGTAGGAAAATCAACCATTATGTCACTAATAAATAAAATTTAGTCTGTATTTGAGAAAATATCTTTCAACTTAATCTGAAGATGCCTTAAGGACGTAAGACAACAACCTTATATATCTCAACCTTCCAAATGTTTCTCATTTTGACAGACATTAAGTAACAACTTTCTTTGTTGCCATTTACAGATCACTTTCCTTCAACCTGAGAAAAATTCATAAGCATTACTAAGGATAACTAAGCAATCACCAAATACTATGGCAGGATTTGAAACCAGTGAGTTTCTTCAATAAAAGTTTTAATATTTGAATATTTTCTATCTTGATATAAATAGTATTTTGGTAGGCATCAATTTAAAAACAGATTCTTTGTGTATAAAAGCTTTTTACTTAAGGGTTAGTACATAAGTAAAAGAAAAAGAATTCAAGCACTTCTTCTGAAAATTGACATTTTCTGAACATAAACTTATGTCATTGTTCCAAACACAGGATTGTGACGGCAGATGCTTGGTCCATGTTCATCATAATCAGCCTTGGTGTGACACACTTGATAGAACTCAGGCTGAAATATGAAAAACCATACTATTATTCACAACTAGATTAAAGGCACTAGTGCACGCTTTTACAGCCAATTTAAAGGTTTACGAGGACTTAATCATTCACTTAAACTTTCTATCGATGCAATGAAATACTCAACATTCTTTGCAATTTACCTGCAATCAACAATGAAAACGTTAAGACAGCCGCTGTCAGCTTGGACATATAAAAATCTATGGTTAGCTGTGCACAAAACGTAAAAAAAGTTATTGACACTTGGAAATGGCTGAACTAGTACTGTGTGCAGCTAATGAATTTACCTAAACTCTGAACTGAGAACAAATCATGAAGAATGTTTTATGAAAGCAATGTTGTAAATTAACCGATTTAATAACACAGTATTAGCATTGTTATTAGATTGACCATAGCGGCTTCCGTTTCCGCTTTTCTGGTTATGAGCAAAATTTTAATATTTCCGACATCGTAGTTCATGCGGATTTAATGTAACGTAACATTAAATACTTCCGGCCTTTAAAAATCCAATTTACTACCTGAATATGTAAATATTTGTTAAATAACTTACGAGGTAGGTTACTTGAGTGAGGATAGTGAGTAATATCGATAGATATGCAGTATCTGTGCATTCATTGTGTTTACGAAATATTGGCGTGCACTTAATAATACTACAGCGCGTTAAATGTCAAGTACCAAGATGGCAAATACTTCAAATACAAATAAATCCTTCAGACTACAAAAACACAAAATTTATAAACTACATTTTAAATAGTCATGGGCTCTGTAGCTCATCAGCTTTTGTATTGTTGATGTTCATGACTATGGTACATATCTGTTAGTTGTCCAAGTGACATCACAAAAGTTTTTCAGTGACAGTACATTAGACAAGATGTCTTAAAGATGATGGATAATGCATAATTTTGATTATTGTAAATTATTCTCTGTATTTGTATCACTTATAAGAATAAAAAAAAATATATAAGAAAATGTACACTTTAATTCGACTATTAAGACACCTTAAATATCTCAGATTTAGATAAGCGCTAATCAGATTGGGGAAAGCTTTGACAAAATCATCGGAGCCTATGTGTGATGTATAATGAGACCACTGAAACTTAAGATCTCTGTTTTTGTTTGTATTTGTAAGTTAATTTATCATCCAAAACTGTGTTCCACAGGAGATATTGCTTGTGGAAGATCAAGTGATATCTCCTAGGAGATATCGTTTTGACAGTAGATTTTGAACAATCCCCTATTACAGTCAAGTTCATGACATAATTGTTTTACATCACGTTATGACATCACAATGCTAAGGCGTCATAAACATGATGACATCACAATGCTATGACATCACTGCACTGAGAGGCTTAGAGTAGTGCAGTGTTCAGAAATATTCATTTTTCACGGAATTGAAATGAAAAATGATTTTGGATGATAAATAGAATCTCACCCACGTGTCATCTGATATCAAATATATCAACACTCGTTGATAAAAGTAAAAATATCCTCGGCAAGCCTTGAATATTTGTAACTTTTATCAACTCGTATTGATACATTTGATATCAGAAGACACTTGGGTGAGATTCTCTATACAACAATAGGATTTGTTCTCACTTTGCCACCAGGCCACCAAGGATTAACCGGGATTAAGATTAACAATGTTTATACAAGCACGGGGGTCGTATCAAATGCTGAACTGAGCTCACCCCCTTAATAATATCCATCGTAGTCATTGAATACTGAAATGTGTTCACCACCTAGATAGATGTGAAACATGTTCACTCATACAATTGGTGAGCGATTTTCCGTATTTATTGATTAACTAATTACTACTGATAAGTGATCACTGTAGATACTGATATATAAGAAAGTTCAGATTAAGTCATTCATTGCAAAATGGCAAATGCACAGGTAGACACTCAGTTCATTCCCAACAACCGTGGTGGTAGAAGCCTTGTACATCAAGGTTATAAGTATCGTGTGAAGAGAACCAGTGGTACCAACATCCACTGGAAATGTTGCTTATCAACATGTCCAGCTACTATCAACACATCCAACGACTACATCACGACAGTTAACAACATCCACAACCATGGTCCAAATCAAAGCAAGATCGCGTTTGACAAGTTTTATTCATCAGTGAAGGACATGGTTAAGGAGGACAGCAGATCGATTCATTCAATTTATCTTTCCTGGTTACATGGTATGTATGAGTAGAAGTTTTGGCTGTTTTTACTTCTGATTTAACTTCATTTATATATGTTTATACATTGTATATTACTGTTATACATAATTGGCCCTCTGCCTTGAAACAAAATATATTAACAGTAGAATTATCTTATATTATCATACTGTCCAGACTATTTAATTTAATTTTTATTCTGTTTTCAGAAATGCGGAGAGATGAAGCCGAAGTTGTTGCAGAAGCACCAACGTTCTACAGCGTCCACTCCAATCTCTACCGTGCCAGAGCCAAGGCACTTCCACCTCTACCTAGTCAACGCTCAGAGATCGACCTCCCAGACATCTACACGAAGACCTCGAATGGTGACAACTTCCTGCTCCATTCCCACGACGACATGCTCGTCTTCTCTACTAGATCCAACTTGGAGCACCTTGCAGCAGCTGATACCATATATGCTGACGGGACATTTAATATTTGTCCAAAACTCTTTTACCAATTGTATACCTTTCATGCTTTTGCTTTTGTTGGTCAGAAAATGTATCCCCTTGTCTATGCTCTCATATCTGATAAGAAACAGTGTACATATGTTAAATTGTTCAATATTGTAAAGCAGAAATGTGTTGATCTCCATCTCCAGCTGCATCCCAGTTACATGATGACAGACTTTGAAACTGCTGCCCAAAATGCTGCCGTGAATGTGTTTAATTGCGAACCCAAAGGTTGCCTTTTCCATTTTAGACAATCCATCTGGAGAAGTGTTCAACGGTTTGGCCTACAAGGCAAATTCTCCTCTGATCCTGTGGTGAATCTTTTTGTTCGCCGTGCCTCTGCTCTGCCTCTCCTGCGACTGTGTGACATCGACGACGTTTGGCTTCACGCTTTGGAAGAAGTCGACATGACCGACCCTGCCATCCTCCAGTTCGCAGACTACATGACGGAGACGTGGGTTGAGGCTCCTGGCTGAGCCATGTGGAACCACTTCAACAACGACGGTGCCAGAACAACCAACCACGTTGAGGGATGGCATTCCAAATTGAACAAATCTGGACCCTGCCATCCAAACCTCTTTAAGTTCATAAGCTTAATTCAGAAGGAACAATCATGCAATGAGATTGTTATGTGTCAACTTGCTGCAGGTGGACGTCAGCCACCACGGAAGAAGTATAGGGAGTTGGACCAGCGCCTGCGAAGGGAGGAGGACTCTCTCCTAGCTGGCACCAAAACTCCAACTGAATATGCAGATTCAGTATCTCACCTTGTTGGACTTTGAAGTTTATCTACATGTGTCTGAATCTCGTGCAATAATGAAATTGAATTCAATGTATAATGAATTTATATATCATGAATGTGAAATGATGTCTCAAATATATTGAGATGAAATGTATCTCTATATGAATGTCCAAGTATGTCTCAATTATATTGTGAATGTGAAAGGAGAATGTTAGAATTTAGAATAAAATTTATTGAGACGACCCCCTGCCACCTCTATTGTTTTACCAATTAGCATGCATGACCAACTTTGCCACCGAGAACAATAGGTGGTGGCAAAGTGAGAAGACGCCAACAATAGCATGACCGAAAGAAACCATAAACACGATATACAACTGTCTCATGTTATCACCTTTCTTTCTCAGTCGTCATGTCCACTTTGATTGGAGTGTAACAATCTCTGTATATATTAATATCCTGAACAGTTGATCATAATGACTAAAAAATCACCAACCTCGCTTACTATTTGTCTAATAATAACATCTGTTTGCCCAAATTACCCTCCTTTCTATTGATTTCTGTAGCTTCTTACCACACACTTCTTCAAAGCTTCTTTTTAGGCATCTTGATCGTGAATTATCATATTATCATTATAATATAATAATCTTCCGTATTATTGAATGTCAATGATACATCTGATAAAATCTAGACCAAAGAAAGAGGGGTACCCTCAGACATTTGTGAATTTATTTCTATCATTGCGACAATTGTCGCATCACTCGCTGCTTCTTTATTATTTCATGCGCACATGCACATGCACATGCAAATGTCATATTGAAGCAAAGCCAGTTCTTTTCTCTTTATGATGATATAAAAATCATGAAGTTCAGCCATCTTATATCGATTAAGAAGATATGAATTGCAAAAGATCGGGGGAGGTTTGTGATGTGGCTCATATTGAACGTCCAGTGACAGCACACATTGACTTTCTCTGTTTCTTTTACGCAATAAAAAAAAAAAGGATTATTATTCATTTAAAATGAGGTTTTTACAATCAAGTATTTTCTATTAACACTTCTTCATCTTTTTGATGTGAAAACCAACTGGAAGGAGAGTAACACTAATCCACACTTCTGCTTCTTTCTTCTTGATTATTCCCCTCATTATCATTCTCTGACATCAAACTGATATAAGCTTTAGTGCAATCTTGTGACGTGTGATAAATTCTGAAACACGGGGTTGCACATAGAGTCACATTACACTCGCTACATTCGTAAGAAGATTCTCTGCCTACCCTTTTCTTCTTTCGAACTGGCTGATTGGTTTCTTCCACTTCCCTTCCAAGTAGTTCTCTTCTTGCTTGGGAGCAAACAACACACGTGCATGAGAGATTCTTCTTTTTTCCAACAGACTGAATCTTTGTGGGAAAGTGACAACCATGAAGACGTAACACACTATCGTCGCTCGTTCTTGGCCGACCATGAGGACGTCTGCGCAGGGATGGAACTTTTTCTGTGTCGGTGAAGGTTATCATGTGCTGTATCAAGTCTTTTCTGAATTGACGGCTTGTTTTCAAGGTTTTATCCTTAGAGAATTCTTTATAAAGAATGTAGGCTTTCAACATGGCAATGTTCATCATGTGAAAGCAAACACGATTCGAACATTTGAGAGTTTTTATTTTGAACGGGGTGTACGACAGCATCTGGTCGGCCCCATCCACACCGCCCATGTACTTGTCATATTCATGCACAATACGTGGTTTTGCAATGGCTTCTTCTTGCCTGTCTCTACAATTTCATTGCAACAGAGCAACACTGACTTTCTGTCTTCATACTGCAAAACGAGTAGGTCTTGGTTGTGATAGACTATCATATCACCTTTCTCGTTTCTTCTGTGCCTTCTTTACCTTGTCTGGAATGCCTTTGTGATTTCCTCTCGATGTTCCTGTTGCACCAGTGCCCATTTCCGACAAGTTTATATACAATGCCACAGAGGAATAGATATTATCCATGAACACATGATAACCTTTCCCAGCATAATCTTTCACCAAATCAATCACCAGATCGAATGTTTTTCCACCAGCAGAAACAGTTTCATTAGTTTTTCCAGTGTAGAGTTGGAACTTGCAAACATAACCATTGGTTGAGTTGCCTTTATCCCTTACTTCTTTGGCTTGTCGGGATTGTATACTTTGAAACTGAGATTGCCTTTCCAAGGAACCAACCCTTCATCAACGCAAATGTTTTGATGCGGCTAGTAAACTCTAGAAAAATGATGTACGATTCTCTGGTACAAATAGCCAAGTTTATTGATAGGTGAAAAATGTGGTGAGTTTTGTTCCGGCATTTGGTTGTTATCATTCAAATGTAGGTACGTTAGTAATAACCAATACCTGTCGCGAGGCATGCATTTGGCAAAGAAAGGCGTCGACGTTGCATCACTTGATGACCATACTCAGAAAAATTTCTCTATACAACTTGAGTCATCGCTATAGTCCTTGCATTGAATAAATTCGTTTCTTCAGCATTCTTATCATACCACTGCCTCAACCTTGAACATGGTTTCAGACAATTATCATCGACTTGCTGGTGGAAGTACCTGTTGGTTTCTGCTGCCAACGATCCATAATCATCTTCATGCAGGAATAACCCCAAAAAATCAATAGGATGCGGATTATGAGGCAATTCCATAAACTGTCCTAATCCCGTTGCGCCAGTATAATGTAGATCAACACGTCCACGTAGCCTCAGCACCTCTGTCCAGCATTCCATAAAGTTCTCACGGGCATCAAAATGTGTATCCATTTCATTATATTGCTCATCAAAGCCACTGAACTCTTCCTCTGTTGATGTACCAGTCCCACCAGTAGCAGCTAATATGTCTTTGCAATGTTTCTTATTTCCTCTATCTGTGTCACTGTCACTCTCATCAGTGACGCTGACGTCCCTTCCAAACTCCTAGTCCTCGGCCGCCTGCATGGCCTTAGCGACTTTCACAACAATCTGTAATTGATTGAAAAGAATCTAGAAATGTGCAAGATATTCTATCAAATCCTGATAACCTATACAGAAAAATTCAATGTGAGATTCATGGACATTCAATTGGCCCATTTCGTGAGTTTTGTAAACAAATTAACCGTTGTGCGCCATCAATAAAGGCGTCAATCCGGACATTTTCTAACTGTCCTTGTGAATGCCGGACATTTTGTTCATTTTGTTGCAAAAGTCAAAAATCAGGACAAATTGTAACTTTGCTGGACAATTTCTAACTGTCGGACAACTTTTCACAGACCTGAACAAGTTCTAATGTTGCTGGACACTTTCTAACTTTCGGACGACTTTTCACAATCTTGCTGAAGGTCTCAACGGCCGCAGATGGTGTGTCAACATTATCAACCTAGATGCCGCCTTTTGACTTCCTAAGCAACGAGCCAGCGAGTGGCGAACAACTGCCTGCTACGTCAGGGAAGTTCTGATTGTCAGTTGTGGATTACAAGAGTTTTTCAACTCTTGACTTCTCTTCTGAGAATGATAGGTTCCACAGGCCTATCCGTCGGGACGTCCGTATTAGACGAGCAGCCGGCCCCTTGTCTTTTGTTCACTCAACGGAACTCATGCTCTCCCGACATATATAGCAAAATGTTTAAAACCCCGGAATGACACCAAACTTTATTTTCAAAAATGAGTTATAATTGAACACTAAAGAAACAGCATTTCCTTCATGATTTGTTTACTTACTACATCTTACTTATAACATTTTTGCAGCACCTGTTGTATCTGTATTTCTGTGAGTGTATATACAAAATTGAAGAGAATTTTCTGCTCTTTACATTGTGCCTTAATTTTTGTGTGCACATGTATGATCAATATATGGAATTGAAGAGAATTGTTTCTTCTTTATTTAGATGTAAAATTTATCAAAATCCGCCAAGTGGTATAGAAGATATTGCACGCGAATGAAAGGTACATGAAAATCATGCTTCAGATCACATGATAAGAAATGCGAAAGGTACCCTTTGTGCTGCGTTTGTTGTATCGCCATAGTTATAGCGCATATACATTTAACATCAAATTGACAATGATATAAATGTTTTTGGAATGTGTCCTTTGGTTATATAGGTATAAAGTGCCAAAGTTGCTTTATTTGCGGCACTTACAGTGTCAATATTTTGTTATGTGAATGAATACATTTTATATGGAATTGAAGACAATCCTTTTCTTCTTTATTGTGATATTTATATAATTAGTTATCAAAATCCGCCACATGGCTCAAAAGATATGAAGTACCACAGGAAAGTAGATGACAAAATCGCTACTCTACTCACAAGTATAGAAAAGCAAAATTAGCTTTTAGTGCGGCACTTACTGTGTCTTTATAAATTCAAGCATCAATACAAATTTTACGTGGAATCAAAGACAATCCTTTTCTTTTTCTTGTGATATAAAAATTATCAAAATACGTTGAGCACATGATGAGAAATAAGGTGTGATAAATGGTATAAAACTAAAAATTTTGCTGTATATTCAGTTCAGGTAGCGCTTATTTGTAATCTATATTGAATTGAAGAAAATTTTCTTCTTTTTCAAATGATCCCACCTGTATTGAAAACCGCCCAAGGGTTAAAATCATAGTGCGAAAGGTGTGCTTTTGTTGTGAGTGCGCATGCCTGAGCAAACAATAATGTGCGTGGCTCGATAAGCTTGTGCGCGAGGGGAGCACTAATTCCGAGGGGTAGTGGGGGAAAATCGGGCGTTTGTTAAGCATATTTTCGGTATGAAAAACATGATTAATATCTATAAAACTTTTGGACTATATGCCCCATTCTTTAGAACAACAACGGAAAAAATTCGGCAGCTTAGCGAAAGCCAGATAAAAAATACAAGTGTTCAACTGACACGACTGCCGTGCAATTGTTTTCTGGGATTGACTGTACAATTGTGTTAATTAGTAAATGCGTAAGATTATAAGTCCGGCCTCCAGACTGCTGCATAGCTTAATTTCATCCCGGACCATTCCGTAAACAGCGGCTTGAGGGTTAACTTTTGGTAAATCATGAAGGAGTAATATCAATTCAGATTTTATTAACAGTTTAGGATTAAAAGCGATCTAAAAATAATACTGTCATGTATTCGAGGGCACATAATTAAAGAGCATCAGCTTAAATTATTTAAGTTTTACAGGGCCACCAAGATGGGTATTTAAAATTATGCAGATGTTTCAACAATCCTCGTAATACAGAACACAAAATTGGTTGAATCAAACTATATTATAATATGCAATACTTATTTTTTGTAAGACATATTTGTTTACTAGATTATGTATGGAACGTTTTAATTTACGGGAAAATGTAATCAAATATCACTGAAAATTTTAATGTATGTATCTATATTTATTATATACTGTAAAATACTGTACATGGGCCTGAGGTTTGTAGTGTAATAAACACTTGAGCTCTAAACATATTATCAAACAGATTTACAACTTTGATTACAATATGACCAAAAGTGTGATTATGAAAATTATTTTATTAACCTACGATAAAAACAATATCGGTCAAAGTAAGCAAGCTCGTTCAAACAGTTTGACATTTTCAATCGTTTTTTCGACACAGATTAGGCCTACATTTTCCTTCTAATAAACTCAAATATTTTAGACTGTCTCATAAGCTCAGAAAACAATGGAATAGAATTTGGCCATCACAGAGCATGTTTTATTTTGGTGCTATTATTAGACATGAGCGAATGAAATGCATCGGTAACTTCACGCTGTAAAAAATAATTTCACTTTTGAAAATAATTATAGGCGGTCACAACTTTTTTTAAAGTAATACCAAGTATATGTTTAACTAATAATTATTATCTTTCAAAAAAAATCTTTATTTCTTTAAATTTAGAAAGATTAGGAGAAATATATAGTTTTTATATTCTTGTATGTAGTGCATTTTTCCCCTGAAAACCTGAAAACCGAGCTTTACATTAAAACATTGGAAGTTTTGCTTGGTCGTTTTGATGAGAGACTTCTATTTCACATATTGTGTCTGTTAGAGTATTAATCTCTAGTTTTATTACAAATAGTACATCATTTGTTGACATATGTTAGGACTACAGATAAGGGGTTTAATGCACACCTAAAAATCATGCAAGCATAACGAAAATGTAACATTCATGCACGTGCGCACGTCATATACACACGTAAATACCTGTGTTTTTCTAACCTTTTATTTCCGTGCTAATTCTATTCATGAAACAAGATTAAGGATGACATGCCATGAGCTTTGTTCACCAGCCTTTGGAATCCCCCTGCACAGCTATGCAACTACTTTTGTAACTATCTATTGAAGGCTTCAAACAACTGCAAGGCTACTGAACATTTCTAAATTTCAATTTTGCAACAAATTGTTTCACATTTGATGATAAATCTCACCTTTTTAATTAGATGTTTTGGTACAATGTGTAAGCATATTATATATTGTGACTACAGATAGTTAGAATGCACTACGCTTGATAAAACAGCCATATGATAAAAAAGAAAGGGCTAATAGTTTCAACCAGTATATATACTAGGATGAAACATCATTTAATTAAGAAGTAAAGTTGGCTCTACCCCAGTGTGTTTTGTAATAAAGTATAGTTTTGCCCTGAACTATTATAGTTAAAGCATGAGGACGGTACTCCGAGTGCTTTAACATTATAATAGTTCAGGGAAAAACTATACTTTATTACAAAACACATTGGGGTAGAGCCAACTTTATTTCTTTTCTAAGATGTTAAAATGATCTATACGAGGACCACTCTGATTTTAATTACCTTGAAATCAAATATAGCGTTTACATTGCTCACATTAATAATCCATGAACAGGGCTAACTGTTCGCTATTCCAAGTATGGAACCCAACCTCTAGTTTAGTTGGTTAAAGCTTTGATTACTGCAGTTTTGCACTTAAACTTTTTCATTTATTCAATTTTGAATTATATTTTCTTCTTATTTTTTTCTTTAAAAACTTAAACAAATTAACACCTCTTGTTTTTAAAAAAAAATTTACTTTTACAAACTCGTGTCGTGCGATTATGCAGTGCGGACAACATTGCCCATATAAGGCTTATCACGTGGTTAACATTCCACAAAGAATTATGGCTATTGTTTGTTTTGGAAGCGTGATGGCGGACTGAATCCGGACATCTATTTTTTTGTTGCTGTCATAAACGTTGAAGGTGATGCTTTAGTCTCTTACATAAGCAGACTGTTGGGGCTGTACACCTTTAATTACTTAATTATTAGGTAGACCTTATCACATTGAACCTGGTAGAGACGGTTGACGTGAACCAACGTCACAGTCCCACGGAGTGCCGTGACCTGACGTGAAACAACGCGGTCACTCGACGGTAGACAAGCATTATCTGTCCATTCTTCTTTACGGTAAATAGAAATAGATGATTCAAAACTTGTCTCTATTAATAGAAACATTAAAACGATTATGTCGTTAGACATTGATAGGGGGATATGCCATGTTGTTCGAAGAATCGAGATGAAAGGTTACCATGGACGCGTGATCACGAGGGGGCAGCGGGGAAGAGCGGATATAACGTCATTCAGTTGTTACGTCATGAAAAAACTATACCTTTATTGTCTCATAAAGTAAAATTTTTTTTATTGTTCTAAACGCTAGGCATCTTAGAATTCTATATAAGCACTCAAAAAAGCGAGTCAGAAAAAGATAGGTTTCTTAAGAACAAAAAAACAATTCCAAATCAGGACAGAATGCATTTTTGTAACATAAATTATTTGACTAACAGTTATAATTATAACAAAGTTGCTCGTCTTAGGATCACACTAATACTAAAAGCTTTGAGTTTATGTCAGTAGAAGTACTATGTTAAACCTCAAGTTGCTGTATATCATAATGACCAATTATACCTATATTTCTAACTTTATAAAACTGAGTGCGCAGTATTTAACACGGACATGAAACTAATTTTCCCTTTTTAGTTCAAAGTTTCATTAGGATACGCCATTCTCAAAAAAAGATATTAATTACAGAAGCAGGGTGATGACTAACCCCGATAACATTCTGACCCCAACAGTTTTATCACTGAGTCAGTCTCTAGGACAAACGCTTGTGCTCAGCGCATGCAGATGTCACAGTGATATCCTTGCTGAAAGATTCACTCACACATAAGGAAAATGATCTATTACCAACTTTATAAGTCTTGTAATTCTCGTAATATATATGTAACTCATATATGGAATTGAGGGCAATTTTTCTTCTTTACAAAGAAATAAAATATAACAATCAATTGACCTGGGTTTAGAAGGTGGGTATCCATAGTTTTCGCGACATTTGTCGCATCATTGCCATGCTACGAATATGCAAATTCTACATGAAAAGGAAAATATTTCTTTTGTCTTTATGATAACAAAATAATTTAAAAATATAGTTGATAGCGACGACAAAAGGTTTCGTCCGCATTCAAAACATATTCATTACATGTATAGAGATGTTAACAGTCCTTCCTGAAAGTTTGATTAAAATTGGCTTATGCATTCAGCTCGAACAGCATGTTTCATATGACAAATTTCATAAGCAATCTCTATATTGCAAAGAACTTGAAAATGTATTGAAGCAATGATACTTTTGGATTCATCATTATTTACTTTTTTGTTTCTATTGATATTACGCATCTTTTATTACAAGTTGCAAGTATCTAGGTGCATTTTGAAAAATTAGCCCATGTTAAAAACATATTAAATTATTTCTGCAAACTTTGATTGTCTATTGTGAATGAAAATGACTGTTCATGATGGATGATAGATTTGTCTTTAAACCTGAAATTATTGTGCCATGTTGAGTCCAACATTTTTAGTTATCACCCCTTAAAAATGGTTGAGAATAATGCATTGGAGTTTCATGCACGAAAAGAGTAAAATGGTATCTCAAATGCCTCAGCTACATAATTTGTGAGTTTAAGCTCTGAGCTGCAAGTCACTTCAGAGGAGATGTTTGTCAAAGGTGCATTGGGTCTGAATTTTTCAAAATGTCAATTAAGCAAAATGGCAGCAAAACTATACATACTACAAATTCGCCATTATTTATTTTTTTGCTTGTAATGTAATTGCCCATCTTTTCCTTATTCCAGCTCCTCTTAGAGGTCTACCAGTCTGGAAAGTTTTGCTGTAACTGCCTTAGCTGTTTTTGCTCAATCCAGCTAAAAAAATCAGTGAAATAAAAAAATAAAAACTAACTAACTAACTAACTAAATTAATAAATAAAACAAGCCAATAACAATAAAAGGCCTGAATTCTTCATTATAATAAATATAGTCGCCAGCGACATTAAAAGGAATCAGCGAAATATGAGCACCCCTTTTTGGCAAATTTAGTGCTGTTGCAAGTCAAAATTACATTTAGGATACATTTCAGTACACTGCACTCACTTTAGGCTTATTCTGAGTCACACTTACATTTCAGGTACATCTTCAGTACGTAGCAGACATATGAAAAGAGTGAGGTAAAGCAAACAAACCAAATCTAGGACCTTATCTACAGGGGAGGGAGTCAATGTTTGAAAGTTAAAAAGGGAGACTACTTTTTTTTAATGAGTTCAAGTAGTTCTATCACACTGGAATATTGCAATTGACATGCTGGTAAATAGTTGGCATGAGTTATTTTTTATAATACATCATAATACATCAGTCAGAGCTTTTTTTCTTGTTTCAATGCCCATGCGAGCAGGCCTTGGCACCTTTTCACGCACATATGTGCATTTGATAATGTCACACACACTGACCATATATTCATTTGGAAGGATTTTACTACAAAGAGCAATTTTATACTTCTGGATCTTTTGATTATGTGATGTTAAGGGAGGGGAGAGATTTTAGGACACTGGAGAGTATTTATTTTCACTTTTGTGAAAATCATTGCTTCAAAATAAATTTTTTAATCATCTATTCTGAACAGAAATGACTGTCGCGGTCAATGTTTTGAAACATTCATCAAGTCCATATACTTCCATTCCTGCAAAAATGGTGCATTTGTGATTCTAACTTTTTTAGTTGTCTGTCTTTGAACATGGTTACATGAGCAAAGTCATCCAACTTTGAAGGTTTGCTGGGAAAAAAGTATTAATGAATTTGAAAATATTGAAAAGGGCTGAATCCTTAATAATAATAATAAAACACCCAAACAACAATAACTATACTATAACTCTATTCAAATCATGTGAACTGAACAGCAATTTTGACATGTGCCTTTCTTTTGTTCATATCTTCTCAACAGCTAGGCACATATTGAAATTGATTACCTCGTGATAAAGAGGTAATAACTGTCTTCGATTTGATATAAAATCCATATAAGACCTTTTGTTTATTCTTAGTTTTTTATCATTTTTTTCGCCATTTATATCACATAAACTTCTTGGCACATTTTGAATTTTTTATATCAAAATATAGAATAAAGGACGATCTTCATTTCCATATAAAATTGGTTTGTCTACGAAAATCAGTAAAGACCCAGCGAGTATCGCACAAAGAGGCAATTCCTCTTGTTAACTGAATAGCGATTTTTTTCACCTGCCTTTTACACTTCCTACCCTAACGCATTATCAACATTTTTATATTACAATAAGAGGAAAGGATCGTCTTCATTTCAAATGGTACATAATCATTATTTTTATATCATCGTTTAGAAGAAAAAAATATCTTCATCTTCATGTATAATTTTCAAATATTTGCATCAAAATAAAATGTGTGAAATGATAAGCGATTATCAAAGTCTGTTGTCACTAGGTATACCTACGTTTAATAATTGTTATGTTTTATATGTTTGTAAAGAAGAATAAATCACTTTCAATTCCATGTGTAATTTGCATGTATACAAAGCAAATAACTTGATTCATAAAGTTGGGAAAAAAGACAATTTCTGTTATGTCACTTTAGGGGTGATAAAAATTTCATTCGAAGTGCCAGGTAAGTATAATCCGCAATTCTTCATGTACACACATCATATTTGTTATAATGGTTGCATCTCGCAGAGCTGGAATATTCAGCCACTGGTGCTAGTTACGCTTTTACGGTATCAAGGTGTGTGCTGGAAAATTCAGCTATTGGGGTAAAACTGGTCAAAATAATATTCAGCAACATAATAGATGACACATCGAATTCGACATCCCTTTACAAGCATAATAAAAGTGTAAAAAACTTCCAATCCATATTTTTCCTGGTTTATACTGTAACAGCATTCATTGGCATGCATGATTGTTTTCAATGAAGTTTCAGCTGTTTATTGTAATTATATTCAGCTCAGTACCATGCTTGTTTTAACAAATTTTGCTATTTTGCAAGTGAAAACCTTGAGGTGTAAATAATCTCGCTAAACTTGCATCTTCATCCCAAAAATGCCAAAAGATATTCCATTTCAATGATAATCGAAAACAGTTATATGAATTGAAGAAGTTGATATTCTGAATCCCATTTCCAAGAAGACTAGTTATATGACCTGATTAACATTACCCATTCATACTTTTCTTTGTGTATGCTGTTAATAGGTTTCAATTTTGAGTCATTATCCTGTTCCTATGTCCTGTTTTTGGTAAGAAATAACAACTTTAGGCAGTTTTTGCACTATAGTGAACTTATCAGCATAAAAACAACCAGTACTTCTTGATTACTTCTTGATAAATAACACCATTGCTAAAGTTTGACATCTTTGATTTCAACAATGTGATACATGGCATCTTACCAATTTCTGTGGGTTTCAGGTCAAGAATTATTACCAATTTCAAAGGTTTGAATGACGAAAATTTCAAACATTCATTTTTTTAAGTCGAAATTAAACAAATCTTTTTCGAAAATATGATCGCAAAAGCACTTTGTTATTGTACAAGAGTGATTTTAGAATTATTAACCGAGTAGTTTTTATTCCTATTGGATAGCTGAAGCTCAATAATTTAGTTTAGGTGAGTGATGAAATAAAACAATCTCAATATGATAGACCATAAAGATCGATAGCATACCTCTCATAATTCAAAAGATTTAATAATCGCAAAAGGTTACCGAAGAATGACCGATGATGTCCTTTACATTATCTTACAGAAAAGGAAAAAAAGGAACCACCTTTCGGAATATCAATGCATTTTCTTAACGACAAATAACATTGAAAACATGATTATGTGTCCATCAAAATATTTTAGACTGTCTTTCTTCAAGTTATAAATGAATAAATGTCCGATTTACTGTATGTTTTTTTATCTAAATAAGATAGGAGTAACTGTTACACACATTATGTTTTATTCAAACATTTAATGTTGTATTGCTAATATGTTGTCATGAAATTATCATGACCACGTATCTTGACCAACTTGTAAAATTTACTCAAGCAATTTGGGGTTGTGTTTTCGTACATAGTTTTAGATACACGATCTATCTTATGTTTTAGGAAGAATATTTCCATGGTCCATCCGGTAAATTTACTTAAATGAAACTTGCTCTTTCAGAGATTGTCAATATAAACGGCTGTTCATCAACATTTCTATTTTTGCATGTAGTGCATTTGTAAACAACGTCCTCTCATCGATTCGTAAATAATTACAAATACATTATTAGATTTCTATGTGACGATCACAGACGTGGGATTTTCAAAATGAAGTTTTTCTAAATAAATATATTCAATTAACTGTTATTTTGAAGTCAGATTAGTCATGACACCAATTTACGTTATATTAAATTCAATCTTATTTCATTAAGATGGGGATATCAACAAATAATTTTGCATGACAAACACAAACTTCTATGTGAATTATTGATATCCAGAATAAAACACTTATATAATGAAATATGTTGGAAATAACTCTTTGATTAAGATAGTATTATACGTCACAACATGAAGTTATTTTTCAAACAAAACATATAGTAATTATGGTAGAATAAGCTAGTACCGGTACTTCATTTCCTGCATTGAGATTTAAATTTTTTTGTAAAAATACTAAAGTTTTTCAAACAAATCTATAGTTTGAAAAATCTATAGTTTGACAAACAACTTAAAAAATATATATTTGTAATAAAATAACAATGTTAAGTAAGTACAGCTTGTATTATAATTTGTCTTACAGTTTTAATGTTTCAGATAAAATTATTGAATTAATATTTTATTCAAATTTAACTCAAAAGCAATGTATATGTTTAACAATTAAGCATATGGTTGTTATTACTTGATGTGACTCAAAAAAAACCTCTTTGGGAAGGAAATACTCCCTTTTCAGACGCTAAAAACACCCATTGCCATTTTCGGTTGTTTACATGTATGCAATGTACTCTAATATTTCATTCTTGGGTTAAAAGATCAAGGGTTACCTTCCTTTACTTTATCAATTCAAAACTAAAATAGAACTCACAATTCAAAAGGCAGGGATTGGGAAAGGTAGGGGTCATCGGCTATTTTGCACATTGGATGATAAATGAGGAAAATTACTATCGCTACAAAGGCAAATGACCTATCAAAAATTCTGAAAATGAGTAAAAGCCTTTAAAAATGCCTATGTTCAAAAGTGTCTTTTCAAATCACTGAAAAGGTCCATATTTCCTTGTAACTGGACGTGACTTAATTAATTATTATATTCGAAGGTTCCATATTAATTTTTCAAAAAGTGTCAACAAAGTTTACATTTCATGCACAAGCTACGATCTTTTAATGTAAATGAACGTGTACTTTCCCTCTTTCATCGTTTTTTCGTTGAGAGCATATTAATTTTTTCTTTCCAATGTTGGTATGGCTCCTTATCTATTGTTAACAAGTTTCACTTGGAAAAAGTTGTTCAAATTCTTTCAAATGAGGTTTTAAGCAATGCTGATTGGGCTGTTATCACCGATTTTTCAAACACAGTTAGAAAATCCTATTTTTCAAACTTTGGCCCAGCCGTGACTGAAGATGACTGTTTGCAAGCCATTTTTTCTGGATTCACAATTTACTCTCATGCAATATTCATGAAATGCGACCATTACAATTTTGTTTGTGTTTTTGTTTGTTTTGCCATATCTTACTTGTAGACTTACATTCTTTTCTTGTGAAATATCTAACGCATTGCACACATGCACTCATATTATATTAAGGGAGCTGTTATATTTCCATTGAAAACTAATCATTGTCATTTATGTGGCATATTCATATTAATAAGTTAGATGTTTTCAATGAATATGATCTTAACCTGTGCTTTGACACATTCAAAACAAATGTTGGTTTGGTTGTCAAAGAGAGGTTGAAAAGGCAAAAGTTTATGGACAGATCGACGAACAGACACCACCACATAAACATATAAGCCAGATGGGCTAGAAAGGAGAACAAGCAGAATTGTTTGACATACCGTTGAAGCTAGCATACTCCCGCCAAACCAAACAGCATATCTTTGCATGTGATGCGTGATGACTGAACAGTCTATAGGCTTTGGCTGAAAAAGAATTTGAAATTCTTCTATTTCCAGAAGTTACGACAAAGCAAGGGTCGATTTCATTTTTGCAATAAACAGCACCTTGTGCAACCTGAATATTAAGCTTGGATGCACAGAACATAAATTGGCTGCACCATAGTTTTACGTTTCCAGTGGCCACACACTAAAAACTTTCTTGTGTAATAAGGGCCACAGGGGCAAGCCCTAAACCTTTTCTCTTTTTATTTACCAGAAGCAACAAGTTTTATCGAAGCATTCAAAGGTTGAGATTTACTAATATGTTTGTAATGGCCATCAAACGCTAACAATTTTCATAAAATTTTCATAACTGATCAAAGACATTCACACTGAAGGTGGTTGAAAGATAAATATTAAAGACAAATTTCCATTCACACACACTGATTTGCTGACCCTACATTACTGGAAGATTGGGAACTTAACTCATTAACGCCTGGACACTCTTCACGGCGCAACACCTGGGCCTGTCACCACTGAAGCTGTTCGCTCTAGCGAAACTGATTAACTCAAAGCACCGCTCATTTAGCAAGAGGTTTAGGGGGCTGATAGGAACAGAATCTGTCTAGCTACTAACGCCTTGATTGTTTTATTGTTTTATGAAGATTTAACAGGAAATAGAGGTACTGAATACAGATAACTTACAGAAACATCACGTTATTTTTCTTCAATGATTTTTTCTTTATGCCATTAAGGGTTTGTCCGTCTCCAATTTAAAACATATGCGTGGATGTTCATAAGTAACAAAATAACATATCAACTTGCGATAATCTTCATATTAGGAAATGTCTTCATCAATCTACCATGCGAGTGATTTGATGACGGCATATTGTTTACTCTTTTGCAAGTACCAACTATATTTTCTTTCATTATGATTTGACACACATTTTCATTTGAAAATAGAATTGCGATATGTCTAAATACTATGTGTAGCATATACAACGTTTAGTATTCCAGCAATGTTAATGATAATTTAGCCATGTAAACAGTACAATGATTTCAGAGATTGAACGCAAGTAAGAGTAATGAACATATATAGATAATCGAAATGTCTTCACATGAGGAAGTGACCTTTGTTGGGGGAGGCCAGATTATCATTATTGACCAATCGATACAATTTGTTGGTGCGGTATCAACTCTAAGATATCACCAAAAATTATGATTATATTTCATGGTCATTGGAGTTGCCTGAATATAGCGTTACGATGATCAGATTGAATGATTATTCAAATGATTATCAACACCGTAGGTAATTCTTCTTGTACTGTGTATTCATCAAAAGAGACTCACTTTATTGAATCGAATATGCAAGATCTTGCAGTTCAGTGAGTTGAATGACCTGGTGCTTTGATAAATAAAAATGCAAGAGATCTTTGATTCTTGCTCTGTATTGCATGTATCTTCAGAGAAGAAGATTTTCAAAGGCAGGTGGGGTCTAAACGGTAAATTGCAATAAAAAGCAAGATGGCGCCCAAACTATGTGACCTACGAATTTGTAATGATTTACGTTTTTTAAAGTTTCAGGTCTCTACGTGCATTTAGAAAAAAACGCCCATGTTAATTTTACCAACTTTGGGTTTAGCTGAACCATTTATGGCTGGGCCAAATTGGCCCAAAAACTTTGCATGCCTATTCCTCAGTAAGGACTATTAGCATAATCAAATTTGGTCAAATTTTAAGTAGCCATTTGGCTGCATCTCGTTCACACAAAAAAAAAACAAATAATAATAATAATAAGAAGAAGAACTTGAAGAAATCGGTTTGGTTGTAGTCTTGAAGTATAAGTCAATATGTAAGCGTTTACAGATATGAGACATTTGGGGCAGAATGTTAAATGCCAGATGTGGCAATGTGGTATTATTACCATCTGGCTCTGTGAGCCTTACAAGCTAATAACAGTTCAATTTCAAAGTGTTTGCTTTGCAGAGCATGAGTACCTCAGAACTCTGGTTGGCTGCACTTGCTTGTGTGTGATTCTCTGTCAAGATAAGTCAAATGGTTAAAAGTTTGCAATGGGACATGCAACCATGGTCTCTCAACAGGTGTTATAGGCCTGGTCAGTTTTTAATTGATGATTGCAATTTTTCCTTCTTGTAGATAGGTATGTCTTACCTTTATCCTGCCGCCACTTAGCTCTTCACTGACTTTTAAACGAGCATCCACAAGTCTCTTGATATCCCTCTGCAGTTTCCTCCCAAAGTCTCTAAACATTGTGGATCCTCCAGACAATACTACATTCTGTAAACAAATATGTTCAGATCATTACCAGTCCAGTTATCACATATTGAACTACAATATGGCTATTGTTAATATATATAACTACTGGAGAAATGCAGCGCCAAATGGATCTGTGAATAAATTTATTGAAAGCAATAAAAGAAACATTTCACAAATAAGCACAGTTTTATTAGTAACCAATGCATTTAAGACACTTGATGCTGAATATTTGATACAACTTACCTAACTCTACAACGTTATCTTCAATCCTTACCTTTCGAAAATCTACACTAAACCAAGGGAGTATAAAATGTTCACTTCCCAGGATTTTCATATGAATAGTTGAGTCACAGGTGGACGTCAGGCCACAAACCATATCAATCAAGGAGAGTAACAGCCTGCTGCTGCAGGTAAGGTTCTGAATCCCTTGTCAGAAGCCAAAGAAAGCAAAGCCGTAGAGAAAAAGTGAGAGGGCAAGCCCCTTGGCGACTGCTCTCCAGTTTGTCTTGTCCTGTTTCATAACCACCCAAACTACCTAAGAAGGCGAAGTATTAATTGCACCTATATGTTGATCTGGCTGATTAATGCATGACAATGGCAGTCTTTAAACATCAGCCTAAAAATATGACTCTGTTAGAATGTCCAGTTTGTCAGAAGGTCCCCAATCTTCTGTCTATGGATGATAAATTCAATGAGACTAAGCCCCCAATATTGACTTAGGTGAACAGGTTCCTGATTTCCTCCCAAGGAGTGGGGATGACCGCCACATTGAAAGTGGCAATATTACTAGGTGTTCAAGGGGTTTCTGCTGTCAGCCTGTCAAACCTATATTGACCAATGTTAAAGACATCTCACAAAACTCAAACGAAATATTTTCAAATCATGTTTCTTAATAATAATGAATAATAATACTTTATTACCCCGAAAGGAATTCAGTTTGTAGCATTACAGAGCTTGAACATACAGGAACATACATAAACAAACACATTATATTAATTCAAAGATCATTTAACAGACGAACGCTGAAAGGAATGAATGTATTTTTTAGCTCTATTGGTTTTATAACAGGGTAATAAATATCTTCTGCCAGAAGGCAGCTTAAAAAAATTCCCCATATAAGACATGATCCGGATCTGACGCAATCTTTAGGGATAATTTCAAAATTCTTCTTTCATAAACATATGATAAAATTCTAAATGAAAGTCCGACAATTTTCCCAGCAATTTGAACAACTTTTTCCAAGCGAGACTTGTTAACAATAGATAAGGAGCCATACCAACATTGGAAAAAAAAAGTAAATATTCTCTCAACGAAACAATGATCAAAAGCGGGATAGTCCACGTTCATTTACATTAAAGGGGGTCTGCAACTCTTATTTTTAACTTCCAGAGTTTAATTAGCGAGGCCCCGCGAGAGTCGTAAATCTCAATCAGCGCGCCCTCTACTCAGCGGTATTTTTACTGCGCAGCACTCTACTCGCGCGCGGTGTCCCTACTCGCACGAATTACCCAACCGGATACGTGTGTGAGAATGTTGTTGTGAACAAATCCTTCTACAACTGAACTGCCATATGAGATTTGAGATAAAAATTATAAATCTTTGTAAAGTGAAATCTTTTTAGTTTTTTTTTTAGATTTCCCTTACCTTTTACAAAATTAGATAAAAAATTCTGGTACTTTGGTATTAGTTTACATTTTACTTGTAAACTTGGACACTACAAACTTCACAATATTTCTTTTGATATTTTTTAAAGTTAAGTTCTGACTTGTGTGGATATTTTTTGGATTTTTGTCACTATTACTCAATTCCTATGATAAAAGAAATTTCATTAACTATTTGAAATTTCTTATCTATGGCAGATAGGGGTTTGAGGTTTGTTTTCATATTTGGCAGTAAATTGAACCTTGATTAAACAAATGTAAAATCAATGCACTTTTAATATTGAGACAATTCTCATAATATTATCCAACTATTTACAACCATAATTGAACACCAAGTTGACATTTAACAAAGACACAATCATTTTTCAGAAATTTAACCCTTAAGATGCTAAGCCCGGGCCTGTCCGGGATGAAATTAGCTTTGACCGCATGTCCTCCAGGCGAGATGCGACAACCACACTCTATTTTTCTCACGCTAGCTCATTATCGCTGTAGTGCCCAGTAGCGAAGGACGTGACAATTGCCCGGCAGTAGTGTCAGTTTAACCCTAGTACTTTCCGTCTGTCTCTCGCTAAGCTACCGAATTTTGTTTTGTTGGTGTTCTAAATAATGCGCGTACATGTTCCGAAAATTATGCAAACATTGATAACGTTTATCGTACCGATAATAAGCTTTAAAATCACTCAATTTTTCCCCACTCCCCGCCGCACGTGCTAATAGCCTGTGGGCACTTTCTACCCTCTCGCACAAGCTTACCGCCCCGCGCGTGCTATCGTTTACTGCGACGCGTGCATTTTGACCATATGCACACCTTCCTATCACACACCCTAAGTTTTGCACCCTTGGGCGGATTTCAATATGGGTGGAATCATTTGAAAGAGAAAAAGATTGTCTTTAATTCGATGTAAAAAACATATGTGCGCTTCGTGAAAATAAGATACAGCATGTGCCGCAAAAAAGGTGAATTTTACATATTTTTAGTTTTACACCATTTTGTCACACCAATTTTCTCATTATGTGCTCAACGTATTTTGACATATTTTATGTCACAAGATAGAGAAAGAAATTGTATAAAAGTTGATATATAATTTGTTTATGCGCTAACAAAAATAGCGATACAGCAAGCACCGCACAAATGGCACTTTTGTCGCTATTCTTTTTATGTTATCTGAAGGGCGATTTTCATGTACCTTTCTTTCGCAATAAATTTCTTCTAGACCGTAAAGCGAATTTTGTCAAATTTTTCATCAAAATAAAGACAAATGAATTGTCTTTAATTCCATATATCAATGATTTATGCGCGCAAATAAATAAAGACTCAACCAGTGCCGTAAAAAACACAACTTTTGCACTTAGCATCTCCGTTAGTGACGCAAATAGGGAAACTTAGGCACTTTATATCTCCGTAACCAAATGTCGCATTCCAAAACCATTTTTTTCATTATCAAGAAGAATAAATTGTCTACAAAATGGTATATAATATGTACATGCGCTAAAAGAAATTGCGATGCAACAAGCGCCGCGCAAAGGGTGCTTTTGTCGCTTTTCTTATTATGTGATCTGAAGCTCGATTTTTATGTACCTTTCTTTCGCACTCGATATCTTCTATACCACTTGGCGGATTTTGATAAATTTACATCTAAATAAAGACGAAACAATGTTCTTCATTTCCATATATTGATCATGCATGCGCACACAAAAATAAAGCCACAAGAAGTGCCGCAAATTGGGCAAGTTTCGCATTTCGTATTTATGTAACCAAGTGGCGCGCTAAACAACGTTTGGTATCAGCGTAAAGAGCAGAAAATTCTCTTCAATTTGATATACAATTTGTATATGCGCTCACAGAAATAAAGATTCAACAAGCGCCCCTAAAATGTTATAAATAAAATGTAATAAGTAAAAAAATGATGACAGAAACCCTGTTTCTTTAGTGTTTAATTATAGAGTTTTATAAACCATGAAAGTTAAAGGAAAAAAAACTTTTGGACTTACATTCATAGAGTTATTCATGTCTTTTTTGAGTTAGGGTATTTTTGCGTCCAATTGTCCAACGAAAATGATCGTTACTGAATCACTGTATGTCGGGGATCTTCTGTCGGGAACCGCCATCAGGTCATGGAAAAATTGTCCAACGAAAATGTTGTGGTTGAGACACAGTATGTCGGGGATGCCGTCGGGAACCGCCATCAGGTCAAGGCAAAATTGTCCAACATAAATGTTAGTGGTTGAGAAAAAAAACATTTCATCGGACGTCGTCGGGCACTGCCAACAGGTATGTCTTTTTTTCTGCCAAATCTTTGTTGAGGACGACAATGATATATGGATATACAACTTTTTTATTACACAGTGGCGAGGTTTCTTTGTTGGTTGTTACATACAGTGACTCAAGCACGATCATCATTGTTGGTCGAGAAAACTGATTTTTGAAAAAAAAGTTTGGTAGAATTCCGAGGTCCTAAATAGTTTGCTTTATATGTCGGGATGGCATGAGACAACTAAAGACAAGGGGCCGGGTGCTCGTTGACTACGGCCGTCCTGATGGATAGGCCCGTGGAACCTATCATTCTCGGAAGAGAAGTCAAGAGTTGAAAAACTTTTGTAATCCACAACTGACAATCAGAAGTTTCCTGACGTAGAAGGCAGTTGTTCGCGACTCGCCGGCTAGTTGCATAGGAAGTCAGAAGGCGGCATCAGGGTTGATAATGTTGATACAACGTCGGCGGCCGTCGGTGCCATCGGCGGGATTGTGAAAAGTCGTCCGAAAGTTAGAAAGTGTCCGGCGACATTAAAACTTGTTCGGCAGGATTGTGAAAAGTTGTCCGAAAGTTAGAATTTGTCCAGCAATGTTAGAATTTGTCCTGATTTGTTATTTTTGCAAATCGTGAAACAAAATGTCCGGCTTTAGCCAGGACAATTAGAAAAGGTCCGGATTATTGATGGCCGCTGGCGCCAAAGGCGCGCAACGGCAAATTTGTTTCAAACACTTACAAAATGTGGCAATTGAATGTCCATGAAGCTCACATTGAATTTCTCTGTACAACAGGTCATGTGTTGATGTTATTGTATCTTGCGTGTGCCTAAATTATTTTCAATCATTTACAGATTGATGTGAAAGATGCCTAAGGCCAGGAGGCCGCGACCCAGGAGTTGGGAAGGTCCGTCAACGTCTAGCGACGACGACTTAATCAACAAGGTCCATGCCGATGAAGCTTCTGATATGGAATCAACTGATGAGAGTGATAGTGACAGTGACAGTGATGGTGAAAGTGACATTGATAGTGATGTAGAAATAAGAAACATTGCAAGACACATATTAGCAACTACGGGTGAAACTGCTATGACTGGTACTTCCACAGAAGAAGAGTTCAGTGGCTTTGATGAGCAATATAATGAAATGGACACACATTTTGATGACCGTGACAACTTTATGGAACGCTGGACAGAGGGTCCGAGGCCACGTGGACGTGTTGATCTCCAATTTACTGGCAACACGGGATTAGGACGCTTCATAGAATTGCCTGATAATCCGCATCCTGTAGACTATTTCGGGTTGTTTTTTCATGAAGATGATTATGGATCAATGGCAGCAGAAACCAACAGATACTTCCACCAACAGGTTGACGATAAGGTTCTAAAGCCCTGTTCTAGGTTGAGGCAATGGTATGATACAAATGCTGAAGAAATGAAAGTATTCGTAGCAATGACTATAGCAATGTCTCTGGTTGTACAGAGAAACTTTTCTGTGTATTGGTCATCGAGTGATGTGACGTCGACGCCTTCCTTTGCCAAATGTATGCCTCGTGATAGGTTCTGGTTATTACTAACGTACCTACATTTGAATGATAATAAGCAAATGCCGGGACGAAACACACCCCAGTTTTCACTTATCAATAAACTTGGCTATTTGTACAAGGGCATCGTGCATAGTTTTTCCAGAGTTTACAAGCCGCATCAGACTATTTGTGTTGACGAAGGGTTGGTGCCTTGGAAAGGCAATCTGAGTTTCAAAGTATACAATCCCGACAAGCCGAAGAAGTATGGGATAAAGGCCTACATGCTGTGTGACTCAACCAATGGTTATGTTTGCAAGTTTCAACTCTACACTGGAAAAACAAATGAAACTGTTTCTGTCGGTGGGAAAACGTATGATCTCGTCATGGACTTGGTGAAGGATTATGCTGGGAAAGGGTATCATGTGTTCATGGACAATTTCTATTCCTCTGTGGCATTGTATATAAACTTGTGGGAAACGGGAACTGGTGCGACGGGGACGTTGAGAGGCAATCGCGAAGGCATTCCTGAGAAGGTAAAGAAGGCACAGAAAAAACAGAAGAAAGGGGATATGATGATCTATCACAATCAAGACCTACTCGTTGTGAGGTATGAGGACAGGAAGTCAGTGCTGCTCATGTCAACCGTAGAAGACACTGAAATTGTAGAGACAGGGAAGAAGAACCGAGTGACTGGGGAAGCAAATACTAGACCACGTATTGTGCACGAGTACAACAAATATATGGGAGGTGTGCATCGGGCCGACCAGATGCTGTCGTACACCCCGTTCAAAATGAAAACTCTTAAATGGTGGAAGCGAGTGTGGTTTCATGTGTTAAACGTTGCCATGTTGAACTCTTACATTCTCTATAAAGAATTCTCAAAAGACAAAATCTTGAAAACAAGCCGTCAATTCAGAAAAGATTTAGTGCAGCATATGATCACCTTCGCCGACACGGAAAAAGTACCTTCCCTGCGTAGACGTCCTCGTGGCAGGTCAAGCACAAGCGACGAAAGTGTGTTACGTCCGCATGAACGACACTTTCCATCAAAGATTCAGCCTGTTGGAAAGAAGAAGAGGCTTTCCCGTATGTGTGTTGTTTGCTCCAAAGCGAAAAGAGAACTCTTTCGAAGGGCAGTGGAAGAAAGCAATGAGCCAGTTCGAGAAAGAAAAGGGTAGGCAAAGAATCTTCTTACGAATGTAGCGAGTGTAATGTGGCTCTATGTGCAGCACCATGTTTCAGAATTTATCACACGTCACAAGATTGCACTAAAGCTTATATCAGTTTGATGTCAGAGAAGGAAAATGAGGGGGATAATCAAGAAGATTGAAGAAAGAAGAAAGAAGCAGAAGTGTGGATGAGCGTTACTCTCCTTATAAAGTTTATTCTTCACATCAATAAGGTGAATAAGTGTAATATAAAATACTGATTGTCAATAAAATAATCTTTTTTTTAAGTCGTAAAAGAGACAGAGAAAGTCAATGTTAGCTGTCACTGGACGTTCGATACGAGCCGCATCAAGAACATACCCCCGATCTTTCGCAATTTGTATTCTTAGAATCGGGTGGCGAAACTTCATACTTTTTACATCATCGTAAAGGAAAAAGAACTGGCTTTGATTCAATATAATAAGGAAGCAGCAAATATTGCGAAAAATGTCGCAATTATCAATTTTTTTCCCCAAATGTCTGAGGGTCCCCCTCTTTAACGGTTCATATCTCCCGAACTATTTGGCACTTTTAAAAAAAAATTTCACCTTTCTCAAGCGGAAAGATTGATCTTTAATTCCATGTATAATATGCATGTGCGCAGATAATAAAAATGGTGCGGCAAGTGAAGCGACAAATGTCGCAAATAAAACGATTGTCAAAATCTGTTTTCAAGTAGTTGAGGGTGTTGCTCTTTCGCGGTTCATATCCCGAACTATTATATACTTTTTTATATTTTTTTCACTAATTTCAAGGGAATAGAATTGTCTTTAATTCCATGTATAATATGCATATGCGCAGTCAATAATAACGATGCGGTGAATGATGCGACTGGTGTCGCAAATAGAACGCTTATCAAAATTTGTTTTCAAGTAGTTGAGGGTATCCCTCTTTCGCTTTTCATATCTTTTGAATCAGTTGGCACCTTTTCATTATTTTTTCAGTCGTAAGCACGAAAGATTTATCTTTAATTCCATGCATAATTTGTACATGCGCAGCAGGAGATAACGATGCGGCGTGCGTATAGAATGATTGGTTTTATTATCTCGGAATGTTCGGCCGCGAGTGACTGCACGCGCCGAGAGGATCGGTATGCCAGGAACCAACGCTGGTGCCTAGAACACTGGCAATCGCATGCTGGTGCCCCGGGACTGCCCCAGGGGTATAACGGCACTAATTAGCGTACCGGTGCCAGACTGCCCTAGGGAGAATTAGTTCTGGCTAAAAATCCCGTTATGTCGGAACATCCTCGGGGTACCCCCAACCATCTTTTGCGGCGTATATCTTTTGAACTGGGTGACATATTCTAACAATTTTTTATCATCATAAAGAAGAATAAATTGTCTACAATTCCATATATAATACATGTATGCGCGCTCAGTATTAGGGATTTTATTCAGCCGGAAATAAAGACAATCTTTAGATAATTGGAGAAATCTAACTAGAGGTCGCATTGTAAAAAGATATATATCATCGTAAAGAGGAATAATGTATCTTCAATTCAATATAAAAAAATTAATTGTGCGATTATATTTAAGGATTTTCCATAACTCTAAATAAAGACAATCTTCATATTGTAATTGTTCTAGGTAAGATAAAAATTTCATTCAAATTGTCGGATAAAGATCGTTCATTTGTGTACGGGATGGGCGGGCTACTTTTGTATGGAACGGCCATTTCCACCCGCAATTCGCCATGTGAATACACCATATATTGTAAAAACGGTCGCGTCTCGCGGTGCTAAATAATTCAGCCATAGGGGCTAATTGCGCTTAAACGGTAGCGAGGCGAGTGCTGGAAAATTCAGCCACGGGGGCAAAACTGGTCAAAATAATATTCAGCAACGTAAGAGTTAAGACACGTTTGCCATCATTTGAAAATATCACTGATGATTATAAAAAAATAAATATATGAAGGATATACTGGTCACTAGTTATAAAGTTTAACTAAAAGGGTTACCTTGATGACAGGGTGTTTTAAACTGTTATGTAGTGTCCACTTTAGTATGTCTTACAACACTGTGTAAAAAATCGCATTTTGGTTGACTATTCATCAGTAAGATTTTAAGGTATAATCCCATGATGATACAATCGAAAATTGATTTAATATTTTCATTATTTCATAGTCATCGACAAGGGGTTCACCTCGTATGTCATGCGTCCCGATAGTTACGATATGGGATTTCTGATTACAATTGGATAAGAATAAGAATGACTTGAAAAATGATGTATACAAACCTGGCAGTGATTGTTTAAGTACATGCATGTACCAGTCTTACAGAGAAAAGGGCACCAACAATCTGAGCCAGATTTAATGATAGATTCACTTTAGTAAATGACAATAAAAAATATCTCGTCCTAATCCCAGATTGAGAAATAGTTACTTTGTTTTTAATTTTTTTCGCCAATTCACAGTAAATGAACACATGCTTTTGACATTTAAAAAATAGTGAAAAATATAATATATAGTTGGATACATCTTGAACATAATCAAAACCGCATAATTTAAATTTTGTTATAGATATATCTTATTCCACGTAGTTCCCAGACATTATACAATGCATGAATGGTAAAGCTTAAATCAACAATGAAGTTATCTAATTAATCAACCAGCCAGCCAGGCATAGAGCAATAAAGCACAGCTGTCCTCGAACAGGAAATGATAATACGGATATTATGTAAGAGATCGATCACATCCGTTGTTTATAACACTTCAAGGAATTTATATAGTGCTTGGAAAGTCTGGTCTAAACAGTCACTTGAAACTCGCTCTACTCCCATGTTTTCAGTTGACGAGCTGGAATTAAAACATTGTCAATTTTCTTCCTCTCTAATTCTGTTTTATTTGTATATGATTGTATGTGGGCGTAAGGCACCTTACTGAAATAAAAGAATTGAAATATTTATTCATAACTAGTGAGACAATTTTAAAGATTATTAACCCTCACGATGCAGGACCCGGAATATTCCAGTAGAAAATTAGCTTTGCCCGCATGACCTCTTAGCAAGATGCGAGTAGCACACTTACTTTTTCTCACGCTAACTCATTATCACTGTGGTTCTCAGTACCGAAGACCGGAAATTTATTGCATAGAAGTAGTCTAGTTCAACACTTGTATTTTCTTTCCGGCTATCGCTAAGCTACCGAGTATTGTTTCGTTGGAGTTCTAGATAATGCCCGTACATGTTCTGAAAGTTATGCAAACATTGATAATGTTAATCGTACCGAAAGTTAGCATAACAATCACTCAATTTTCCCCCACGTGCCAATAGCCTGTGGGCATCTTCTACCCTCTTGCACAAACTTACCGAGCTAACCGACCCCCGCGCGTGACACTTAGAAGCGTGTATTGCGACTATAAGCACTACCTCCTATCGCACACTCTATGTTCTGAACCCTTGGAATGATTTCAATATGGGTGGGAACATTTGAAAAAGAAAGAAATTGTTTTCAATTCGATGTAAAATACATATATGCCCTACGTGAAATAAAGATATAGCTTGTGCCGCAAAAAGGTGATTTTTACATATTTTTAGTTTTACGCCATTTTGTTACATCAATTTTCTTATGATGTGCTCAACGTATTTTGACAATTTTAATATCACAAGATAGAGAAAAAGATTGTCTTTCATTCCATGTAAAATTTGTACATGCGCAAAAATAAATAAAGCCACAGCTAGTGCCGCACAAAAAGCTAATTTTTATATTCAAATCATGTGAACTGATTGGCGACATGTGCCTTTCTTTCGCTCATATCTTCTGATTTGCTAGGCGTATATTGAAATTGATTGCCTCGTGATAAAGAGGGAATAATTGTCTTCGATTTGATATAAAAATTGTATATAAGCTATATGAAATAAAGTTACAGCAAGTGCGGCAAAATTGTGACTTTTGTTAATCATTTAGGTTTTTACCATTAAATCACATAAACTTCTTGGCATATTTTGAAATTATATCTATCAAAATATAGAGAAAAGGATGATCTTTATTTCCATACAAAATTGGTATGTAAACAAAAATCAGTAAACCTGGCAAGCATCACACAAACAGGCAATTTCTCTATTCATATCTTGTTCACCGAGAAGCGATTTTTTTCAACTGCTTTTTACACTTCCTATCCATTTCACGGCAGAGCGCATTATCAACATTTTTATATCACAATAAAGAGGAAAGGATCGTCTTCAATTCTATATAAAACTTGCAAATTACAATGAGACAATAAAGGTGTGTTAAGTGATGTCGCAATGATCAAAATCTGTTTTCAAATACCTGAGGGTGCCATCTTTGCAAACTATATATATTCCAAACCAAGTGGTACATATCTAATATTTTTATTTCATCGTCATTTATTACAATGCAAAAGATTGTTATGTTTTATTTCTTCATAAAGAAGAAGAAATTGCCTTCAATTCCATATATAATTTGCATACAAATTGCATATGTATACAAAGTGAATAACTTGATTTATAAAGTTGGAAATAAAGACAATTTTTTTTTATGTGTGAGTGTATTTTTCACCAGGGATACCCCGCCTGCACGCACTGAGCGCGTGTGTTTGCCCAGGGCTACTAGCTTAGTAATATATATTAGTAAATCTTGCGTAGAAGTTGTTCAATTCCTCAACATGTTTCTGATCGTCTCTTGAGTTGATTGGAGAACGGATCTTTGAACAGCCGATCATGTTCTTCACACCTAGCCATGCTTGTCAGCTGTTGTTCACCGTGAATTGGGCTTAACTTTCTCTTTATAATTGTTTTTACATTGCTTAATCTGAATATTAATTTTTTTCCGTTTTTTTCTTTAAGCTGTAATATCCCTTTAACACAGAATAATCGTTTCTTTTCAATGAGGAGTAGTTTAAGTTCATTTGTTACCCAAGGCTGGCTGTTTGGAAAAATCTTAATTACCTTTTCCGGGATAATACTGTTCACACAGAAGTTAATATAACTAGTGATGGTGTCAGTGATCACGCATGGGTCGTCGCTGTGGCTAAAAAACATGTCCCAGTCTGTACAATCAAAGCAACCTTATAGCCACTGTTCTATATCTGGTGCACACAGCCTGTCTCTGATAACGTAGTTCTTGCACCACCGCTCATTTACTTAATGCATACACCACCCCCAATGGTCTTGCCTCTACCCTTCTGGCTAATCTTATGGGGACGCCAAATCCGGGAAGTGCAAGGGTGCTATCATCAATAGTGTTATTTAGCCAGGATTCTGTAAAACACAAAAGACAACTGACAGTTTGTTCCTAAGTGATCGAACATTTGATAAGACAAAGGTAGGTAAGATTGGCAACTGTGATTGGAAGGGTGTCAGCGCAAATGGCAGCTGTGGTGGGAAGGGAGTCAGCGCGAATGGCAGCTGTGATAGGAAGGGAGTCAGCGCGAATGGCAGCTGTGGTGGGGTGATAGGGGTGACAGTGCGAATGGCAGCTGTGGTGGAGTGATGAAAGAATATGCCTTGGGGGTACACAAAGCTATTTTCCTGGGTAATAGCTGAAGGCCCAAAATGAGATTTGTCACTGAGAGCCCCCAAGGAATATGCTTAAGTATTGAAATGAATTGAAATGAATTTGTAGAAATTGTACTAAAATAAATAAATTGAGTGTTGCAGGAAGAAAATATCAAGGGATACAAGGGGAGACATATGTGGTCTTACAAAAAAAGAAGACTTAGTAAATAAAACAAAAAATAAAAATTACATGTAGGAAAAGGTGTTTCCAGGAAAATATCAAATAGTATCCAAGCAGGTCAATCAGATAAAAGATATAGGGGTTACAGAGTTAGCATGAGTTAAAATGCACATAGAAGACATCAGCAAAGATACATGCGATTATTGACGTGCACAACACTACTACACACTGGCGAGAACTAACAAGTGTTGCATAGAGAAAGTTGGGCTGCTCTGAGGACTGTTTCTGGAGTTCCAACGTAGCGGGTAAAGCAATCCGATGCCAACGTGCAAGTGTTTTGATTAGATGGTCCTCCATTCTCACTTTCGCTGCAGTAGTGGCCATTCCAATTCGAAAGGAATGGCCTGAATATAGAGATTGATTGAGTCCAAGGTGTTTTAACAACAAAGATAAATTATTTAGAAATGTCTTCCTGTTGATCACAGTGTTTTTGGGATCGACAAACCAGGGATCCCTAGGTTGTCCTCCACAGATAATACGGCATTTTACTAATTTACACAACACCATTACTGGGCACACTTCCTTCTTAGTGGCAAACAAGGAGATGGTGACGCCTTGTCGGAAAGGGTCAGTTTTAGTGGCGTTCAGTCTCTCATAACCCTATAACAAGGCCTGTAGGCGATTTGATTATTCAAAGTTGGTGTTATCAAATAGCGTTCTTACACCAGCCTCCAAGTACGTGAATCTGATTACTGCCAAGTAAGTTTTTACCGTATCGTGTTTCAATCGAAGCACTCCAAAACAATAGGCAATGAAATATTCCAAGTGCACTCCACTCACAGGAGGTAATCAATGAGGTCTGCCAAATGTAGTGTACATGTTGAACATTAACAGGAATTGAAGAAAGCATTGAAATCCAGTGGCATAAGTATCTCTAGTGTTGTAGCTGATTGCTGCTTACCATAAGCGCTGCGGGTGACTGTTCAAGTCCACATTACGTCGTAGCTGTGTGGGCAATTGGTTGGTCTCAGGGCGGACCAGTGAGCCAGCTGTCTTAAGTGATCCATCTGCAACCGTGCGAGTGCATCAGCAATGTTGCTGTCTTTCCCTGGACAATGTCTTGCTCTAATGACAAAATTACCCTTAGCTGCATGCCATGTTAGTGTACGTACTAAGGACATTGTAAGGAGACATTTGGAAGGACCTTTGTTTATGATCTCAACAGTGGTTTGATTGTCACATAAAAAAGTCACCCGTTTCCTTTCCCACTGATTGCCCCAAAGTATGGTAGCTATAACAGTAGGATACAGTTCCAACCAAGCATTAGATGGTTTAGATTTCATAACATTTGACAACTCAGACCATCTTTGATAAAATCATGCATTTTGATAAAATTCACCATGACCAACAGTTGTAGCTGTGTCAGTAAAGAGTTGTATTTCGGGTGCCAAGGTGACATTGTCATCATGAAAGAATGATACACCACTCCATTTAGCTAAGAACTTTTGCCACATACTTCGATCAGTTCTGCAGGCACTAGATATAGGCACATGATGATGGAGTTCTGACACTTTAGTAGACAAGTTATCAGACAGGTAGGATTACTCTGCATGCAAAGTTCATATGGCCCAACAGAGACAGCAACTCTTTCTTTGTACATTTTCTCCTTTGTCCAAAAGATTGGATGAACTCTCTTAAACGAACCATCGCGTCCTCTGGAAGTCTTGCTGTCGTAGTATGGGAGTTTAAAATTTTACCCAAGTATTCAATCTCGGTCGCTGGACTTGCGGGATGATAGTGGAATGTTGAGGACATTGAAGAGCTCAAACAGGGTCGTCTTGGTGAGCTTGCACTACTGGTGCATCAATTGGCAGGAAATCATCCAACAGGTGTAACACAAAGTCTACATGATATTTATTCTCCAGAATCCAACATAGAGCTTGTGAAAGAGTGTCAAAAATGACTGGACTGGATATGCACCCAAAAGCAAATCTAGTGTAGAAATAATAGTTCTTGTCCGATTTAAAAACAAAAAAAGGCCAGGTATTTTCACAGAGTGGTATTGTTTGAAAGCATCAGTGATGTGGAACATATTAATTTGGGAAATAGCCTGATCAATAGTGTTGTAAGTTAGGGAACAACAGTTCTTTTCAATGAGCTCATTTATTCTTGGTATGGCTAGTGATCCGTGTGGGGCAAACAGGTCCAAAATAAGTCTTTCTTCAAACTATATTTTCCAATAGCGAGACCAAGTGGGCTTATTCTTTATTCTGGAAATTGAGGAGATCCAAATGGTCCAATCACATAGTTATTAAGAACCTCTCTGTGAACTAATTCTGTAACACTTACAGGACCTTTTTTTCGCACTCAAATTGTTTTTACACTCATGTGAGGAATCTGGTAACAGCTGTACTTTAGGATCAAAACCATGAGTGAGTCCTGACAAAAGGTAACTCACAAACTCAGGGTCGGGATGATCTTACAAAAGATCTTACAGTAGTGAATAGTTCACTGGGGAGGGCTGCTTGGAATCGTACAGTGTGAACTGACTCCTACCAAATTGTTGATGGACAGGCTGCGGACACATCTCGGAGTTGTGTGTCACGCTGTCGCAAATATCGCAAGTTCTCACACATTTGCCAGATGTCACTAAAGTCCAAAAGTTAATATCTCGTAACCCCCAGTTAACTGGAACACCTTGTTCAGCATAAGCTGCTACACGAGAACTTATGATAGTCATAGTGGGTAGAGCCCCCATAGTATCTGGCCAATATGATGCAGGTTTGTTGATGCATATCCATTTGTCTGCGCTTCATAGCATCAGAACCGCACAATAGTCTTTCATAAATGTCAAATGGCTCTAAAAACTCTGGCAACGTCAGGGATCTATTAGTTCTTGAGTCGTCTCTCACAATGAGTGTGTTTCCATTTAGATCAATGGAACGGGATTCCCCGGGCTCCTGGTTTGGTAAAAGCAACACGGCCAAATTGACATATTTACCTTCTTTGATTTTCCAGGCGACTGGAGACGCTGTGTCAATGTGGGGTAAGCTGTCAGAAGCAATTCCTTGCACTAAGAAAGGTGACACGTTAACCAATACCTCTGTCAAACTATCAGACGCAGAAGTCGAAGTTACTTCTCAGTTCGGTGATTTCCTTCCGTAGTTCTGCGATCGTACTCCCGGACATAGCACCGACACGCATGCACACATCACTACTATCAGGCACTGATGTCTCACTGTCAAAAAACTGTCCCAAGTTGCGTGACATTGTTCATTCTCGCTGCAAAGTTGTCAGCTGAAACTCGTTCCTGTTTCTGTCGACCCTTTTCTTGTTCTTTCCTGCTGATGGCTGTTTGTCATGGCGATAAAAGACGATGTAAAGGCAAGAACAAAGGCAGCAATAAAACAATGGATGGCAAACAATGCATGAAAACAATAGAAAGAGGCAGAGGTCACGTGACAATGGCATAAATACAAAATCAGTGTGACGCATTTCCGGTTGATTAAAAATAAGAACTGCAATTAGTTGAATAATAAAAACAAGTGATTATGCAATATAAAAAAAAACAAAACGTGAAGTCAAAACATGAAAATAGCAGAATCCTTTATACATAGAAATAGCTAGAAAATGATAAACTGTTGTTGCACGAACTACAATTTCCAAATTTTCATTGATTTTTGGCCCAAAAAAATTTATATCTTAAATTATCTATCTTTTAAAATCTTTCTTCATGTATTGCTGGATCTCTGTGATGAATTGACTTTTAATAAGCAAGAGAAATGTTTTTTTATCCAGACATGACAATTTTCTTCCACAATAACCCCTTTGTCTAAAAATTATTTTCGAAGTGTTTACTTATGACACATTTCATACATATCAAAAGTCTTCAGACAAATTTTGACCAAAAATCAGATGATCAGTTAAGAAGTTATGAATTGGACAGAACTTGTAAAATTTCTGTAACAGTTACCACATCTTAATGAAAATAACAAAATTTTACAAAAGTAATGTCAATCAGGACTTACCTTTATGACATAAGAAGTTGTGAGCCTGATAGTACTTGAAACAGTTTTCTAACAGTCGGCAACTTTTTTGCCAAAAAAGGGAACATTTAACAAAAACTTTTCCAAAATTAATGATCAGGACATACTTTCATGTAATTATTTATCTAAATTCCATGATTAGTTCAGAAATGATAAGCTGGACAGGACTTGTTAACATTTTTCTAACAATTTCATCACTTTTCTCAAAACATTCCTAAATTTAAAAAATATATTCTCAAAACATTTGATTACGACACATCATTAATAATTTTGAATCTTCATGACAATTTTGAATTGATATGGTTTAGCTGAAGATGCTAAACTCTCTTTTCTAAACAGTATTTATAAGCATTTACAGCTTCCAAAATCATATGTTAGAGTTTTAATTGCAGACTTCTCGTCTGCATTCAATAACATCAAGCCATCCAACTTGTTAGCAAAACTAATTAGTATGACATGAATAATGTGTAAATTGCAAAAGATATTATGTATTGAGAAATTTTTAACTTTTAGACCTCAGTTTGTAAAGCTTATTTTTGCAAGGTCTTCTATCTTGTATACAAATACCAAATAGATAATGTGAATGTAGAAGAACAATTTCCTTGGTTGTGTCCTTTCACCTGTTTTATTCACTCTCTACACCAATGATTGTGTTAGTTGTAACCCCACGATCTAAATGTAAAATTTTCTGACGATGCTGCGTTAGTTGGACTTATTCCAGAAAATAAACTTTCTTATTGAGAAAATGTTAATCATTTTGTAACCTGGTGTGAGAACAATTTCCTTATGTTGAATGTAAAAAAAGCTAAAGAACTCATCATACATTTCAGGAACAAACAACACATAAATAGCCCTGTCTGTATAAATAGCTCCAACTTTGAGATTGTAGATGAATACAAGTACTTTGGCACAATAATAGATACCTAGTAAATTAAATTGGAATGCTAATACTGATGCAGTCTTTAAAAATGTCCAAAGATTACATTTCATGCACAAGCTATCTTTTAATGTAATTGAACGTGTATTATCCCTCTTTTATGATTTTTTTCATTGAGAGCATTTAACTTTATCTTTCCATTGTTGGAATGGTTTCATATCTATTGTTAACAACCTCACTAAGAAAAAGTTGTTCAAATTGCTGGGAAAATTGCCGGAGTTTCTTTTTCAAATTTATCATATCTTTATGAGTAAAGAGTTTTGAAATTCTCCCTGAAGAATATGACTGATCCTGATCATGTATTGTATGGTGAATTTGTTCTGCTAAATATTATTAATCCACTTTAAAACCAATGGAGGTAAAAATACATCCATTCCTTTCAGCTTTCGTCTATTAAACGATCCTTAAATTAATAGAATGTTTTGGTTTATGTATCACATGTAACCTGTGTTGAAATGAATTCCTTTAAGGGTAATAAAACATTAAGATTATTATTAATATCGCATTATTTAATATTCAGTATTTCATTTTTTCAGAAAGATCTTTAAAGCAATTTTTCATTTTCGCTCTGGAAACTATCCATGTCCAAATGGGACATATGTTCATGCAAATAGATAATTGTTTGTTGAATTTGATTAATTTAGATGTTAACAGAGCAATTTACATGCTTAAAATCAACTCTTTCATAAAAAGATTTTGAGAGAACTCATATGTTTTTCCTTTTGAATTACCATGAGGGGCCAATTTGAAGATAATCATTTACACACAATATTTCATGAGAGAAAAACTTGTGCTTGAGCATTTCTCAATTGCAAAATTATCAGAAAGCATTATAAATACCTTAATGTTTTTAAGATGTTCTTTTCTAATAATTTTTTATATTTCCACATTGGTAACATTCTAAAACCATAAAAGGGCCTCCCTTAACAAATTCATAGCTCCAAACAGGAAGTCATGTAAATTACATTTTCTTACAATATATCCGTGTCCATTCAAGATGAGATGAGTCATAATAAAACTCTCCAGTGTTTTTTGATTCTGGAAAATAAGATAATAGGTTACACGGCATGGCCCCTGTGACCTTTAATTGGGGTCACATGGACACCAAATCTATAAAATAGAATCCCAAAGAGCTAAGGAGTCTATACACAAGGTTTCAGTTTTCTAGGACTTTTGCTTTTGGAGAAGATGACAATAAGTTTTTAAGGTTGTGGCTGTTAGTCAAGGAGTCTGTACACAAGATTTCATATTTCTTGAGTCCATGATTATAGAGAAGAAATTGAAACAGAGAAAAGTTTACCACCGGTCAGATGGACAGATGGATGGTTGCTGGACACCATGCTATGTCAGAAGCCTACATAGGGCCTTTCAGACCAGATGTGCTAAAAAAAATTTCAGTAATCAGAAAATATCAAAAAGTACCACTTAAGTAGGTTGGTAAAGCAATGCAAATGACTGTTCACAATGCCACAAGCCCATCAGGGGGCCTTTCAGGCTTGAAAGGGCTGCAGGTAAAAACAATTCTCATCAATTAAATTTCTTATAAGAACCAAAAATAGTTATTCATGGAACACATTGATATATTGATTGCTTCTTTGTTAAGGGGGAATTACAAAAGGTTACCTTGTAAAGGCCTCGTCGGACATCAATAGGACAATTCTGGATGACATCATCGACCACTTCAGATATTGGAGTAGTGAAATCTGGGTTTGAAAACTGTAGGAAACAAAAATATAAGAAATGAAATAAAATGGAAAATAGTTTCTATAAAATGTTAAAATGAAAATATGTTGATTCTGCATTTGCGATTCTCTGATTCAAAAATAGAGCCATTGGCTCTGTAACTCATCAGCCTATCCATAATTTATTTAATAAATAGTCGCGACATCACTATGCTACAAGATAACCAAATCCATTTATCATAATCCTCATCAGCTGAGGACTCCTTACACAAGATTTTAGATTTTAAGGCTTTTGACTTCTCGAGGAGATAAAAATAGGTTTTAGGGTGTGGCTCCTGTGACTCTTATTAGGTGTCAAAGGGTCACTACATCAATAAATTAGAATTTCCCTCAGCAAAGTAGTCTCTACACAAGATTTCAGCTTTCTAAAGTTCTTTCTTCTGAAGAAGAAGATGAAAAGGAGACCAAACATGTTTGTTAGGGTGTGGCCTCTGTGGTCTAAATGTTATTAGGGGTTAAAAGGTTAAGAAAACTACGAATAAAAATAAAGCCATTGGCTCTGTAGGTCTCCAGATTTTGAATTGTTGATGTCTAAGCAGACAGTAAGTTCATAGCAGTGAGTATTGAGACACCCCTGAAGATACCATCAATGATGTCATTATTGAGACGACAGTTTACAGACTTAACAAACCCTTCCCGATCGTTTACTTAAGATTTACAGCCCGTTTAACACAAGTAACCTCCTGTAATCTTGGAAAGTTCTATAATTGAGAATCCTGCTGAGCATCAATTATGAAAGAAGGGATGAATGTGACAAAAATACCAAACATTTTGCCCAATGTGTATGGGAAAGAAACCCCTTAATATTCTACTGTTGCAAAAGGGTTAGCTGAGGTTAAGATGGGTTGCAGCTCCTTGGAATATGTACCCATGGATGGCCTGTTTAAGCTCAAGAAGTTTAGACCTCGGCCTTCTGCTGGCAAGATCATGGCGACCATTTTTCTAGGATTCAAGGGGCATGATACTTATACCACCTAAAACTACAATAACAGGAGCCTACCATGCTGACTTTTTGAAGCAATTGAGAAGAAGCCATCAAGAAGAAGAGGCTTGGCATGTTGACAGCTGGAATAATGCTTCAGTTAGGTTCACTTCAACAATGTGACTTTGAACAAGTTAACCATCCCCCTATAGTCCAGATCTGTCCCCAAGCTACTTCTATCTGTTTCACAATTTGAAATCACACTTGCTTGGTTCAAGAATTGGCAATGATGATGAACTCAAGGCAGCTACTTAGGCATGGCTGAGGGGTCAGCCAGAAAACTTCTACCGCAAGGGCATGGACAATCTCAAAGACAAATGGGCAAAGTGCATCGAGGTCCAGGGAGACTTTATAGAAAAATAAAATCAATATCACAACCATTGGCTACTGTTTTATATCCACATCTATGAACTTATTGACTTCCCCTCTCCGTGTGAAATACATCACCAAAATTGTCAAGTGTCAGTGCATAAGATTGAACACAAAATTGGAACAAAGTCAATAAAGTCATATTTTATTTTATAAACCATACGACGGTAACGTACCACCGTCACAGGTAACAGGTAACGATGACTAACGTCGATTAACTGTTTTAAAAGAGCAGAGCAGCCTACAGTCAGATTAAACTCATATATTAAAGTCAATAAAATCATATATTGTTTAAATCATCATACAAGATAGAAAACAGATTCTTTCAAAAAAATCAAAAGTAAGGAATAACTGTATTTTGATTCATTTAAGCACTATTACATCTTGTGGACATACTCTCTGTAAGTACTGAAAGCGTTTCTCACCCACAATGTCCTATCACGATTTTCTGACTTTCCCCCATATATTCCTCCCATCCCAAATTAACATCAACCAAACCCCAGCCAATACCCAGAGAAATCCCAAGAAGACACACCAATATTTGAAAGAGGTCATCACCATAGCTTTTGGAAAAGTAAAAAATGTATGCCAGAGGACGAACAATTGATGCCGTACAACAGGCCAAGCCAAAGGCCCATATGACCATTTAGATCTGATAACCTAAAAGCTCAATTACTTTACCTCAGGATGAAAAAAGATTTCTGGTCCAAGAAATCTTTCATATCCAACATCAACTGAGAATGACTGTTTTGTCACTGCATTTGTACTTTCATACTTTTTCAACCATTTGCTTGGATCTTGGTCATATTTTGCAAATTCTTTTGCAATGTCTGGACAGACATAACTGTACTTCTCCTGTAAAAGAACAACAAAATGGTAAAAAATGTTCAACCTAACATTTTGTACTTATGTCAATGCAAATAAGCATCAAAGAATCCAATCTAAATAAACGCAGATCAACACTTTTATTATAGGTTGTACTGTTGATAAGATGGGCCAATTCATCAGCTGCCCGGTTCAACTCAGCCTCATCTCGCTGTCCAGAGAGATCGAGAAACAATTTAGACTATTGGACAGTGCATGGAATATACCTGAGCTGGGAAAGTGCCAAACATTGACAGAATTCAGATACAGCAAGTGCCGCAACAAAGGTGATTTTTATATATTTTTTACTATTATATCATTTTATCACACCACTTTTCTCGTGATGTGCTCAATGTATTTTGACAATTGTTGTATCACACAAAAGAAAAAAAGATTGTCTTTAATTCCATTTAAAATTTGCAAATGTACAAAAATAAATAAAGACACAGTGAGCGCCGCACAAAAAGCTTATCCCTCTAGTCAAATCATTTGAACTGAACAATGATTTTGACATGTACCTTTCTTTCGCTCATTTCTTCTCAACAGCTGGGCGCATTTTGAAATTGATCACATCGTGATAAAGAGGGAATCAAAAAAGGATGATCTTCATTTCCATACAAAATTGGTTTGTATACAAAAATCTGTAAAGACCCAGCAAACAATGTACAAACAGGCAATTTCTCTATTTATATCTTGTAAACTGAGAAGCCATTTTATCACTTGCTTTTCTTTTACACTTCCTATCTATTTTACAGCAGAGTGCTATGTCAACATTTTTGTATTACAATAAAAAGTAAAGGATAATCTTAAATTCTATATGAAATTTGCAATTTACAATGAGACAATAAAGGAACGTTAAGTGATGTCGCAATTATCAAAATGTGTTCTGGATATACCATCTTTGCACACCAAATATATTCAAAACCAAGTGGTACATATCAATTATATTTATATAATTATAAAGAAGAAATAAATAAATTTTCATGCATAATTTGCACACATGATAATATATATATATGCATCAAAATAAAACGTGTGGAAAAGATGCGGAAAAATGTCGCCGTAAGGCAATTATCAAAGTCTGTTTTCACAAGCTATAGCCACTCACCTTTCGTTGGCAATAACTTCTGACCACAGTGCAATAGATTATCATGTTTTATATCTTTGTAAAGAAGAACATATTGCCTTCAATTCCATACATAATTTGCATGTATACACAGCAAATTACTTGATTAATAAAGTTTGAAATAAATACAATTTCTCTTATGTGTGAGTGAATTTTTCAGGAGGGATATCACTGCGCAGCCTGCACTATCTTAAGAATGCCTGTGCAGCACACATGCCTATAACATTGTTAAACACGTTATCTTCTATGTTCACTAACAGTCAGTTTCAACACTTGCTTGATAACGGTGTTAGTGTCTACACCGAAACGTCGCAATCCATGCAATAAAGAAGTTGACTATCCATAAGAACTCGTTCTTCCTCTCCTGGAAATATTGCAGCAGAACTAAAATCTTCTCCCACTATAAAGGGACCCCCAACATAAGGATTAAAAGATATACAGCAATGGGCTCTGTTGCCCATGAGGTGACTACATCTAATGCAGAGGTTTAACACTTGCATGTAAAACCATAGAACATTGCCAATGTGGTATCTATCACAGTTCAGACAGCCACAAATTTTACAACTTGTAATTTGCATTGGTGAAGGCATGTTTACACAAAATTTAGCAACTTTGACTTTGGATTTCTGAGGAAGAAGTATCAAATTAGTAATAAGGTATGACCTCTTTTGCCTCTATAACAGAAAAGTACAATTTTACTCATAGACACACATGTCACAATTGATGTCAAACAGTCACAAGGCAAAAGTGATAAGTGCATGTATGTGTATCATCCCAACTGCGGATCCGCCCCATCTTAAAGATCGACTGAAATGACCCATCAACTTTCGTGATTCATAAAATACGTATTCTAATTTGCCAGTGACATGAGTTTAAATTTTCGAAATCGGCCTATAAACAACTTTAATACGGCTTTTTCCAATCACCAGTGAACAGAACTGAACTGGCCCGTGGTCACTGAGGCGTGTCCAGCCGCGTGTCCTGCCGCGTGACGTGCTAGTCGGCGGAAGTATAACCTCCTTAATGAAAAAACAACAGGAAATCTCACATTCTAAACAACTGTTTAAACATATCTAAAGTCATCCAAGCAACTCAAACCTCCGGTGAATTGATGTTAAATATATCTTTAATTATTTGTATCGTTCCAAGCGAAAGACAGTGTTTAAATGTGATGCTATGCGCACTATCCCATAGCATGTAACATCAATTACGACATCTGCCAAATGTTGTCACAATAATCATATTAGTTTATATAGTCTTATTTTTGTATGACACACAGGTGGCCGTTATATAATCCTATCGCATTCAATTTCAATTCTTGATTTAATGGTCTCTAATTATACCTTTTGAATTTTAACGCCTTGGACCAACCAAGCGGAATATATGTCCTGTCATAATGGCGTAATCTTGGCATTCGACTGCTACTTAGTTTATTGTCACGGCGTCCAGTCATTTTGAACCAATGAACTTGTAGAATATATATTCAACCAATAAATTAAGAGAAGGAGATTTGGCTCATGCACTTCTACGGACGATGACACACATTTAAAAAAGTACATCGTGAATAACGGGTACCAACATTAATTAGGATTACATAGGATGTTTCTAACGCTTGCGACAGGTATGTTTTTATGTCATTGATTGTTAAATTCAAAGACAGAGATATTGCAACACGGTGTGAGATGTTATACTAGCTAACAATATAATATACGTTAGTTAAATACAAACGAATCATCCATTAAATACTAAGTTGTCATAAAGTGAAGTGAAACAAAATTATTTTTTCTACAGTAAACATTTAAAAAATTTTTACATTCTCTCCCGTTTATTACAAAAACCTTCATTTTTTTCGAGACAATTTAGAACTTCATATCGATAATAAATGTTGTAACACTACGTGATATCCCATAGTAATGGATCTCTCACCGACCAAGTTCTTAACCTTTTTGATATAAACCCACCCAAGAAAACCGCGTCCAAGGATTGTCAGAGTCCAATCAAAATGGATTTGACGACTAAGAGGGAAAGTTGATATCATGAAGCAGTTACATATCGTATTTTGGAACTCTTTCGGTCATGCTATTGCCTCTATTTTGCTTTTGAATTAGCTTAAAAATACAGAGAAAATCAAAGGGCTGGACTTTCAGCTGACAACTAGCACGTCACACACTGGGCGTGGCTTCGAGTCATGCTTCGGTGATTTTGTCTAAGCGTTCGCCAGGCTCATTAGGCGGTCATCCAAAACAGGGGTATAAAAGGTCTCCTAGTGGTCGAATTAAAGCGTATATTTTCTCATTTTTTGGCTCTATTGATTCTTAAAGGTGAAGCTACTACAGATAATAATTTGTAATAATCACAATTATGCGTTACTTTCCTCTTTAAGATGGGACGCGTCCCAACTTGGGATTCCAAGTTGGGACGTCCCATCTTGAGATGGGACGGGGGGTACTAAAACATGTTAATAATATTCATATTTTATAATGAATTTGTTTCAGTAAAACATCTTTTAGATAATTTTGTTATATTCTTTTCACACCTATGAAGAAAATTTGATTTGATGTTCATTTACTTCACTTTCTGACTCGGTTTCATCTGTTATCGAGTACGAACGATTCAACACTACTCAAACAATTATTTTAAGTCACATTTGATTACTGATTGAATCACATTTGTTAAGCGACATAACAAAATCAGATCAATATATAGATTTATATTTAGATAATAGTTTTTCGCATATTTTCAAACAACCAATACATGCGTAGAAACCAAACGGCTTCACATTTCACAGAGACATCTTTGTATCTTAGTTTCTTTACAAAAAGGTGGTATAAACTATTAACAATCAAAGATATGAAGTTATTCTAATACAGATCCAAGTTTTACAATACTAGTGATAAATTGCTTTTTTAAAAATATATATTTAAAAACGTACCTGATACAGAGAAATGAATAATCCATGCAAAAACCTTCTATAAGCAGAAATTAAGGTACTCTCCATCGTTACAATCCAGCACTGAATAGACTGAATATGTTAATGAGACAGCTTGGCATGACAGAGGACGAATGTTTGGGCACCAATTTGCCCACCGTAGGTAGTGTTAGGCTAAAACAACATATGGAGACACCATAAGCCCATGTTGTTTTAACAAATTTTATCTCGTTTATCTACTTGGCGACTTGGCTGATTGTATCAATTGTAAAAAAAATTAAAAGTTCCTATCATCAAAGTCTGGTTCCCCAACATTTTAGATATTTTCCAGTAATGCCAACTAAGGGCTTGAAAACTCCCTAGTAACTCATATCAATATACTAAAATCTATCTTAACGGCGACAAATCATTGTCACAGAGTGTTAACGAATTCCTAATAATATCTGTTTATCATTTCATAAATGATACCAACCGATTTTTAAAGCTCTTTCCTAAAATTTTTACCAAATGTAAGGTAATAAATTTTAGTTCAGTAAGAATAATTGCAAATGTATACTTCCACCAATGCACTTGATATCTAAATCGTTTTATTTTTGTTTCAGGAAAAGAATTTATATAGGCGTTTGCTGCCTGTTTGCTAATCCTTTTTCCATTTTGTATATATATTCTGAATTTTGTGTAACACTTATTTTATGGAAATAAAATACTGTTTAAATCATAGTATTATACTTACTAACCATGATTACACATATTGCATATTCTCATACAATGAAAAATGATAACATTTTACAATAAGCAACGACAGTTTCAATATCAAATTTGTATAAGAAATGACAGTTTCTATATAAAATTTGTATAAGCAATAACAATATGAGTCACTTAGTCCTCTGAAGATATTACACTAGTATATGTATGTCAGCGCAAAATAACTCGATAATTGTTAGTATATCAATAAAACTTCGTTGATGTGTATTTGCAACCCTAATGCCTTTTTTCGGGGGGACATGTCAAGTAGCATATTTAAGATAACAAAACGATTAGTTAAGTAAACTTTCAGCTGTAAAACAACAATATTACACTGAAATGTAATTCTTCCCTCTCACCTACTCATCTTATTTGACTCAGTTGATCAGTTGATTAACTTATTAGCAGTAACAACACACAACAATTCTTTCAATTCAACGCTTCTAACAAGCCTAAATAGACGCTTGTATATATATATTAACAACCTTTTCATACTGATCGAAATCATAATATTATGTTACCTCTGGTTAAGTAGAGACAAATAATTTTTCTCAACTCTGTACCCTGGTTTGTGAAGGTAAACAAAGTTTATTAACCCTTAAGATGCGGGTCCCGGGCCTGTCCGGGTTGAAATTTGCTTTGACCGCATGTCCTCTGGGCGAGATGCGACATCCAAACTCTATTTTTCTCACGCTAGCTCATTAACGCCGAGGTTCACAGTAGCAAAGGACGGGCAATTGTTAGACGGCAGTAGTGTCAGTTCAACGCTAGTACTTTCCGTCGGTCTGTCGCTAAGCTACCGAATTTTGTTTCGTTGGTGTTCTATTCATTTGAAAGAGCAGAAAATTGTCTTCAATTCAATATAAAATACGTAACTACGCTACCTGAATTGAAGATACAGCATGTGCCGCAAAAAAGGTGATTTTTACATATTTTTAGTTTTACACCATTTTGTCACACCAATTTTTACATGATGTGCTCAACCTATTTTGACAATTTTTATATCATAAGACAGAGAGAAAGATTGTCTTTCTTTCCATGTAAAATGTATACATGCGCGATAATAAATAAAGACACAGCAAGCGCCGCACAAAAAGCTAATTTCTCGATTCAAATCATGTAAACTGAACGGCGATTTTGACATGTGCCTTTCTTTCGCTCATATCTTCTCAACAGCTAGGCGTATTTTGAAATTGATTACATCGTGATAAAGAAGGAATAATTGTCTTCGATTTGATATAAAAAAAATTATATACACCATATAGAATAAAGATACAGCAAGTTCCGCAAAATTGTGACTTTTGTTTATTCTTTACGTTTTTACCATTTTCTCGCACTTTATATCACATAAACTTCTCGGTAAATTTTGCAATTTCATATATCAAAATATAGAGAAAAGGATAATCTTTATTGCCATGTAAAATTGGTATGTACAAGAAAATCAGAAAGGACCCGGCGCGCATCGCACAAACAGGCAATTTCTCTATTCATATTTTGTTTACCGAGAAGCGATTTATTTTCAACTGCTTTTTACACTTCCTATCCATTTAACGGCAGAGCGCATTATCGACATTTTTATATCACAATAAAGAGGAAAGGATCGTCTTCAATTCTATATAAAATTTGCAAATTACAATTAGACAATAAAGGAGCGGTTAGTGATGTCGCAATTATCAAAATCTGTTCTAAAATACCCGAGGGTACCATCTTTGCAAACTTTATATATTCCAAACCAAGTGGTACATATTTATTATTTTCATATCATCGTAAAGCAGAAAGAAATACCTTCATTTTCATGTGTAAGTTGACCATATTTGCATCAAAATAAAACGTGTGGAAACGATGCGACATATGTTGCGGTAAGGCGATTATCAAAGACTTTATTACTAGCTATACCCACGTTTCGTTGGTAATAACTTCTAATTACAGTGCAAAAGATTGTTATGATTTATTTCTTCGTAAAGAAGAATAAATTGCCTTCAATTCCATATATAATTTGCATGTATACAAAGCGAATAACATGATTTATAAAGTTGGAAATAAAGACAATTTATATTGTGTGTGAGTGTATGTTTCAACGGGGATACCCCGCCTGCACGCGCTGAGCGCGTGCGTTTGCCCGGGGCTATTAGCTTAGTAATATTACTGTGGGGGTCAGAACGTTATCGGGATTTATCACTACCCTGTTTTCGTAATTCATATCTTTCGTTTAGGATGGCGTATCGTAATAAAATTTATCGTGAAATATAGAGCAAAAAATTAGCTTCAATTCCATATATAATTTGCATGTGTGCACTCAGTGATTAAATGCTTTTATAATGTTTGAAATGAAGACAATTTTTAAAATTTTGTAAAATTCGTTCTAAACATATTATAAAAATAATTTTTATATTGATGTGAAGAGGAACTATTCATCTTTAGTTTCGTTTTGATTTCGCGCATGCGCTCTTGGAATTTATTGAGTTACGGCGCCCGAATTGAAAACAAGTTTACTTCAGTTGTAGAAACCGTTCCAGGGGTGATAGAAATTTCATTCAAAGTGTCAAGTAAGTATCATCCATTTGTAACACGGGATTCGCCGACTAGCTTTGTATAAAACGACGATAATGTCCGTAATTCGCCATGTAAACACGCCATATGTTGTTAAAACGGTCGCCTTCAAGCACTTATCTAAATGATACATGTTATCATGTTATTACTAAATTCAACATTAGAATAAGAATATTATGAACATGTTAAATTATCCGCCATCCCATCTGAAGATGGGACGCGATCCCAAGTTGGGATGATACATATGCACCATGTGGATAATAAAGGCCAATAGACACCTTTGAGAATCATGCCCGGAGGGGGTATCAGGTTTTGCTACAAACTGAAGTTAACAAGTTTTTCATACTTTGATGGCCTTCGCAGTTTCAAGAGACTGCTCTGGAGGGATTCCAGCTTCACGTTCCCTCAATAACTGCTGAATAAAAAATGTGATGTCTCGTCCAGCAATTGGAATGTGTTTGATGCAGCTTCCAATCACATACCCTTCAGCCTGAAACATGAAAACAATCAAAACACTTATTGTGTTAACACATCTCAAATGAAACAACCGGTAGAATATCAATTGTATTCTCATCATCTAAAGTTTATGTGAATTAAGGATTTTGAAAAAAAATACAGCCATCAAGTTTGCAATAGTTATTACAGCTAAGTTTTTAGACTCACATGTCAAATAATAAGACAATTCATATCTATCTCGATCAAACTTACAAATCTGTATTTTTTGCCATATGACAGGTTGTGACTAAAAAAATATACAAAAAAACACTCAAAACGTGTTTTTGTACATTTCACCACCCTAACAGAGCCCCAAATCTTGGCAGTTACCATACCGTCAAGAGCAGGTAACTCTATTAGAACCACTTATCAATCTAGCATAGCCGGACAGAATAAGGGGAAGTGGGTGACCATAACCAAAGGAGAACTCTTCAAAGAATCTGAAACCTCTACAGGTTTGGTCGATTCTTTTTTAGAAGGGATCCTACTTGGGGTACTAATGAATAAACAGACTCCTAAAGAAGACTCCTTTGGGAGTGGAATTCTGTGTAAACTAAGAACACTAACTAAGCTATATACTTATGTACTTACCAGAAACGTGTTTGCCAGACCAACAGGACAGGCACATCGACTACCCTCCGGTATACAGCTCAAGGTACAAAGACCGTCATGTGTTTCAAGCCAAACCAACCCCCCACCCCCCCTTTCCTTTTTTTTTTGCGAAGATTAAATAGGGAGAACTGATGCAGAAAATAAAATTATCCCAATGTGGAGAGGTCATCCCTTAAGGGGAATTTTGCTAGGGTCTAAACATAACAGTGGATTAGTGGGTTAGTAAGTTATTCCCCTGAATTCATTGCAGAAAATAAGTGATATTTCGAAAGCTCAATCAGCTCTGTCCACTGGAGAGAACCTACTGACCAAACCGAGCGCGCTTGCAAGGGGTAGACCCCTGGTCAGATTGATCTCGGACAGCCACCATTCTAGATGAGTGGGAAGCCACTCCGGAATGGTCACCATCTTTTCCAGGCTCTCGACATATAGCCCTGCTAGCGCCTGATGTATCGGACACATCCCCAAACAAGCCCTCCACACCACGTTGACTCTGGCTGCCATATGCCCCAGCAGCCTCAGGCTGGGTGCGTTGGGGCCTTGTGAAAAAGATTTGTGGTCTGGGACACCTTGCCTACACGGTCCAGCCCAAGGGAAACAGTCCCCGCCTCTGTGTTGAACCTGGCTCCCAAGAAAACTAGATCCTGCACAGCTGTGAACACCCTTGGCGCTGTAGTGATGCCGAAGGGGAGCACCAGAAACTAGTAACAAACCTCGTCCAAGGTATAGCTTGAACTGGGGATGCATTGGAACATAGAGGTACACATCTTTGAGGTCTATTGACGACAGCCAATCCCCGAATGGAAGTCTCCAGACAGGTGACTACCCACCTCTGCCAATTGCCACTGAAGCACAGCCAGAAGAATACGCTCCTTCCCTTCATCGAGCGACTTGGAATAAGGCCAGGTAAGTGGCATGAACCTCCATGCGCAACTGGCGGCAGCCGTTCCTATAGCTCTCCTCAAAAGAGCGGAACAACTGCTTAAGTGCGCCTCATGATGTTTGAACAGCGGCACGCGCCTGCCCCAGGCTCCCAAGGAGTCCGGGTTGACAGAGGCCAACAAATCCGGATCTGGCAAAGACACTTAAAACAAGCCTACCTCCCCCAACGGTTACCATTTGTTAAGCCCCGGCAGGTCAAAGCATGCACGGGTACCCGAAAGGAGAGGAGCAATGAAATCAGTAGCCACTGTGTCCGCGATGTGGAGACGCACCCAAGGGACTTCCACTGAGCGGATGTTCCCCCTGGTAACCGAAACCCAACAGCATCTACCTCCTTCCCAGGAACGACTATCTGAGGAAAGGCCTCTGCAAATTCCCTTTTAGAGCAGTGGAAAACTGCAGATTGGACAGGTCAGAATTCCCATCCCTGTCAGCATTCCCATCCCTGTCGACCTCCACCTCCCCCGACACCTCGGAACTCTCCATCGAGGACAAGGTGTCAGAAGGAAGCACAGGAATATAACACCGCCCATCATCACCACATCGTTCCTGAGAAGGAAGCGATCATAGGGCCAAGGTGCTTGTCTCTCTGGGGCACCAGGTCCCACCCAATGATCTGTATGGGGTTGCCAGCCAACGGCCGAGGTACGGAGAAATTCCACTTGAGTCTGACGGAACCCTGGGAGACACCAGTGCTTTACCCTTTACCATACTCTTTTGTGGGGCGCAGTCCCTGATATTGCCCCCAGACTCCATGACCCTATGAAGAAAGGGCGCATCGCGAGAGCGTTGGCGCTTGGTTCTGTTCGAGAAAGCATCTAATAAGCAAGCCCACAAAACATTCCTGCAAGAAAAAGAGCATGAAAAGACATGGCTTGGCCAAGTTGAAAAACAAGACACAAACAATCGCCAAAACGTAACAAAGATGCATTATTAAAATTAATAACATCAAGATCAATATACAAATTCTATACGGAAGATTGAACATCTCCTTCTTGTCAGGAAAAAATCTTCCGAGAATTCGCCATGTTTTTCTATTTTCCATCCCATACCGCAAGCACATGGCCACAACTGGTTTGAAAAACCGTAAGTCACAACGCGAGAATGCAATATGCAAAGCTATTCTACTTCACAAATAGAATAAAAGTGACCACACATACAGTCTCTTTGTCCATTATAGGTTTTTTTAGCAAACTTTGTTGATTAAAAAAGTTCACGTCTTCACTAACGATGACAGATTGATAAGTGGTTCTAATAGAGTTACCTGCCCTTTACAGTATGGTGACCGCCAGGGTTTGAGGCCCTGTTAAGGTGCTGAAATGTACAAAACATGTTTTGAGTGCTTTATTGTATATATCTAAATATTTAAAAAGACAGATTTTTATGCATAAGTACCCCACGGAGGGGTCCCTTCTGAAAAAGAATTTAAGTTAGTGACCTCATGTGCCTCTATTACAGACTCAAAAAAGCATATGTACTCTAAATAACATTAATCCCTACCTGATAATATGCTACCTCAATAGAATAACCCCTTTGCCCATCTCCTCTCAAGAACAAACCTAAAAACCTTTTATTCTCTGTGTAACAAAATTCTTCCTGTAATTAATATTGCTTAGCATTCACATGACATTTAATTGAGAGGGAGTAATTTTCTATCATTCTTTAAAATAAAATCAATAAAGCTTAAATTTGAACTTAACATCTACAAATTTCAGAACATATATATATCATGTATACAGCTTATAAAGTTTTGCAAAAAATATAATGTTAAGATTTTATATCCCATATTATGAGCAAGGTAGCTAATTCAGATATAGTAAAACATACAAATGTGCTTAGTGAAAGTGTTTAAATACATTTGAGTCATAAGCACTTTGATCAAATGCAGGTATAGATGCATTTACAACACACATGAAATAAGTTTCCATACATTTCACAGAAACCTATACAAAAACTAGACGAGTGTTTGTGGGACACCTCAAAAGCAGAGTAACCCTGAAACCCCTGTTAGCCTTCTTTACAGTCACAATAAAGGAAATTGAGCAGTAAAGTCAAGAAATACCACTTATAACTAGTTGCATTTGGATGTCATGGCTTGAGTTGGGTGATTTCAAACAAATTTGATCATCATTTTTTAGTGATTTCAAAACTTCTGACTTTTTAAACTTTGACCATGAATATGTCGAAGGAATTATCAGCAGCTCATCAGGCCATCTATAATTTTTAAAAATTATAATTCCAATTAGCTAAGGAGTTTGTACACAAGGTTTTAGCTTACAATTCATTTTGCTTGGGGAGGAAAAGATGAAAATACGTTTTTAGGACATGGCCCCTGTGGCCCTTATATACAAATTACAATCTTAATCAGCCAACAAATGTGTACACAAGGTTTCAGCTTTCTGGGTCTCTTGCATTTAGAAGAAGATGAAAATTGGGGTCACAGGTCCACCAAATCTGTCAATTAGAATCCCTATCCAGCTAAGGAGTAAACAAGATTTCAGTTCATATATTTAAAGAAAACATTTTTGTAAAACCATTCTCACGTCATGATTTATTTTTAAGTTGGAATATTATTTGTGCTACTGTGGGTTGTCTGAATCCTTATTACCACAACAATTTGATCAATTTGAACTGGTTTTCAAAGACTTGGTCATTTTTGTATGCACCAATACCTTGCTATTTGCACTCCAGAGATGCACTAAGTTCAAATTGATTCCATGGAAACCCAAAAAAAATAATCAGAATAACCAAAATAGCAAGTTTCGTAAAAGAATATTGAATGGTTTTTGAGATATGGCCCGGAAACAGACCCTACCCCCCATTTGCGCTAAGTTCAAATTGTTTCCATGGAAACCAGAAAAAATAATAAATTCAGAATAACCAAAATAGCAAAAGGCACCACGCAACCACTAGACCTAAGTTCATATCAAGTTTATTTAAAAAATATTGAACAGTTTTTGAGATATATGGTCCCGAAAGGAAAGCATTTCGGAATAACGGAATTACGGAACCACGGACGGAACTGAAAACATTATGTCTCTCGCAAAGCTTTGCGGGGACATAATTACTAAGCTAGTAGCCATTTCCACACGTTTTTATTGATGCATATAAGTGCAAATTATACATATAATAAATATGTACCACTCGGTTTGGAATATATGTGGTATGCAGAGATGGTATTTCAGAACACATTTTGATAATTGCGACATCATTTAACGCTCCTTTATTGTCTCATTGTAATTTGCAAATTTTATATAGAATTGAAGACTATCCTTTCCTCTTTATTGCCATATAAAAATGTTGATAATGCGCTCTGCGATTTAATAAAAAGAAAGCTACGAAGCTAGTAGCCATTGCCAACGAAAATGTTTGTGTTTGAGACACAGAATGTCGGGGGTCTTCCGTCAGGCACCCCTATCAAGAATGGGAGTTTTTCAAACAAATTTTTTTTGGTCAAGGAAACTCATTTTTCAAATAAAGTTTGGTGTCATTCCGAGGTTTTAAACATTTTGCTGTATATGTCGGAGAGCATGCGTTCCATTGAGTAAACAAGAGACAAGGGGCCGGGTGCTAGTTTACTACGGACGTCCCGACGGAGAGACCCGTCTAACTTATCATTCTCGGAAGAGAAGTCAAGAGTTGACAAACTCTTGTAATCCACATCTGACAATCAGAACTTCCTGATGTAGAAGGCAGTTGTTCGTTACTCGCCAGCTTGTTGCTTTCGAAGTCAGAAGGCGGCATCTAGGTTCATAATGTTGACACAACATTGGCAGCCGTCAACATTAGAACTTGTTCAGCAGGTCTGTGAAAAGTTGTCCAACTGTTAGAATTTGTCCTGATTTTGACTTTTGCAACAAAATGAAACAAAATGTCCGGCATTCGCCAGGACAGTTAGAAAATGTCCGGAATGGCGCCATCGGAGTGCAATGGTAAATTTGTTTACAAAACAAAACAAAATGGGGAAATTGAATGTCCATGAAGCTCACATTGAAGTTTCTGTATAGGTTATCAGGATTTGATAGATTATCTTGCACATTTCTATATTCTTTTCAATCAATTACAGATTGATGTGAAAGATGCCCAAGGCAAGGCGGCCGAGGACTAGTAGTTGGGAAGGGCCGTCAACGTCAAGCGACAACGACTTCATCAACAAGGTCCATGCTGATGAAGCTTCTGACATGGAGTCTACTGATGAGAGTGATAGTGACAGTGATAGTGATATGGAAATAAGAAACATTGCAAAAGACATATTAGCTGCTACTGGTGGGGCTGGTACATCCTCAGAGGAAGAGTTCAGTGGCTTTGATGAGCAATATAATGAAAAGGACACTAACTTTGATGACCGTAAGAACTTTATGGAAAGCTGGACAGAGGGGCCGAGGCCACGTGGACGTGTTGATCTGCATTTTACTGGCGCAACAGGATAAGGACAGCAAGTCGATGATAAGGTTCTGAAACCATGTTCAAGGTTGAGGCAGTGGCATGATGCGAATGCTGAAGAAATGAAAGTATTCGTTGCAATGACTCTAGTTGTACAGAGAAATTTTTCTGAGTATTGGTCAACAAGTGATGTGACGTCGACACCTTTCTTTGCCAAATGCATGCCTCGTGACAGGTATTGGTTATTACTAACGTACCTACATTTGAATGATAACAACCAAATGCCGGGACAAAACACACCACATTTTTCACCTATCAATAAACTTGGCTATTTGTACCTGAGAATCGTACATCGTTTTTAAGTCACATCAATACATTTGCGTTGATGAAGGGTTGGTGCCTCGGAAAGGCAATCTCAGTTTCAAAGTATGCAATCCCGCCAAGCCGAAGAGGTATGGGATAAAGGCCTATATGTTGTGTGACTCAACCAATGGTTATGTTTGCAAGTTCCAACTCTACACTGGAAAAACTAATGAAGCTGTTTCTGCTGGTGGAAAAACATTCGATCTGGTGATTGATTTGGTGAAGGATTATGTTGGGAAAGGATATCATGTGTTCATGGATAATTTCTATTCCTCTGTGGCATTGTATATAAACTTGTGGGAAATGGGCACTGGTGCGACAGGAACGCTGAGAGGAAATTGCAAAGGCATTCCAGACAAGGTAAAGAAGACACAGAAGAAACAGAAGAAAGGGGATATGATAGTCTATCACAACCAAGACCTACTCGCTTTGCGGTATGAAGACGGGAAATCAGTGTTGCTCATGTTAGCCGTAGAAGACAATGAAATTGTACAGACAGGCAAGAAGAACCGAATGACTGGTGAAGCCATTGCAAAACCACGTATTGTGCATGAATATAACATGTACATGGGCGGTGTGGATGGGGCCGACCAGATGCTGTTGTACACCCCGTTCAAAATAAAAACTCTCAAATGGTAGAAGCGTGTGTGGATTCAAGTGTTGAACGTTGCCATGTTGAACGCCTACATTCTTTATAAAGAATTCTCTAAAGATAAAACCTTGAAAACAAGCCAACTTCAGAAAAGACTTGGTACAGCACATGATAACCTTCGCCGACAAAGAAAAAGTGCCAACCCTGTGCAGACGTCCATGCGGTCGACCGAGCACGAGCGACCATAGTGTGTTTGCTTTCACATGTTGAACATTGCCATGTTGAAAGCCTACATTCTTTATGAAGAATTCTCTAAGGATAAAACCTTGAAAACAAGCCGTCAATTCAGAAAAGACTTGATTCAGCACATGATAACCTTCACCGACACAGAAAAAGTTCCATCCCTGAGCAGACGTCCTCATGGTCGGCCAAGAACGAGCGACGATAGTGTGTTACGTCTTCATGGTTGTCACTTTCCCACAAAGATTCAGCCTGTTGGAAAAAAGAAGAATCTCTCATGCACGTGTGTTGTTTACTCCATAGCAAGAAGAGAACCACTTGGAAGGGAAGTGGAAGAAACCAATCAGCCAGTTCGAAAGAAGAAAAGGGTAGGCAGAGAATCTTCTTACGAATGTAGCGAGTGTAATGTGGCTCTATGTGCAACCCCATGTTTCAGAATTTATCACACGTCACAAGATTGCACTAAACCTTATATCAGTTTGATGTCAGAGAAGGATAATGAGGGGGATAATCAAGAAGAAAGAAGCAGAAGTTTGGATGAGTGTTACTCTCCTGATCCAGTTGGTTTTCACATCAAAAAGGTGAAGAAGTGTTAATAGAAAATACTTGATTGTAAAAACCTCATATTAAATAAAAAATAATCTTTTTTTTATTGCGTAAAAGAGACAGAGAAAGTCAATGTGAGCTGTCACTGGACATTCAATATGAGCAGCATCACAAACCTCCCCCGATTTTTCGCAATTTATATCTTCTGAATCGGGTGGCCGAACTTCATAATTTTTATATCATCATAAAGAGGAAAGAACTGGCTTTGATTCAATATGACATTTGCATGTGCGTATGAAATAATAAAGAAGCGGCGTGTGATATTCACAAATGCCTGAGGGTACCCCTCTTTCTCTTTTCATATCTCCCGAACTACTTGGTATTTTTTTAAAAAATTTCCAGCTTTATCAAGACAAAAGAATTATCTTTAATTCCATGTATAATTTGCATATGCGCAGTAAATAATGAAGATGCTGCAAGTGTTGCGACAAATGCTGCAAATAGGACGATTATCAAAATCGGTTTTCAAATAGATGAGAGTACCCTCCTTTCGCGGTGCATATCTCCCAAACTGTTTGGTTTATTTTCATAATTTTTTTCAGCTTTATCAAGACAAAAAGATTATCTTTAATTCCATGTATAATTTGCATATGCGCAGTATATAATAAAGATGCGGCGAGTGATGTGACAAATGTTGCAAATAGGACGATTATCAAAATCGGATTTCAAATAGTTACGAGTACCCTTCTTTCTCTAAAAACCAATTGGCGCTTTTTCATTATTTGTACACTATCGGAAAGAGGAATGATTTATCTTCAATTACATGTATAATTCTATATGTGCGCAGGAAAAAATAACAATGAGGTGCACGGAAAGAATTCCTGTTTTATAATGCTGGAATGTTTGTGCGAACGCTCGTCCGCGTGTGACTTCACCTGCTGAGAGAATCTGTAAGGCGGGAGCCAAGGCTGTTGCATAGTAGTCTGTGGCACTCGCATGCTGGTGTCCCAGGGCATAAAGGTACTAATAAGCGCGCCGGTGCCAGAGGGCCCCGGGGGATTGAGTGCATGCGCGCTCAGTATTATGGATTTTATTTAACTTGAAATAAAGACAATCTTTAAAAACCTGTAGAAATCTAACTAGAGATCGTATCGTAATTATTTTTATATCATCGTAAAGAGGAATAATGTATCTTCAATTCCATATAAGAATTTTAGTTACAATATTTCAGGATTTTATTCAACTTGAAATGAAGACAATCTTTAGACTGTAATAGAAATCATTCTAGGAAGTATTTAAATTCATTCAAAGTGAGAAGGAGTGTTCATTTTTTTTCACGGGATTTGCCAACTGACTTTGTATCAAACGATTAATTACGTCCATACTTCGCCATATAAAAAGACTATATACTGTAAAAACAGTCGCGCCTCGCGGCGATGGAAAAATCAGCTACAAGGGCTAATTAGGCATTATCGGTAGCGATGTGAGTGCTGGAAAATTCAGCCACAGGGGCAAAATTGGTCAAAATAATATTCAGCAACTTGAGGGTTAAGTTGCATTTCCATGGAAATGGCCAAAAATAAATGTAGGAAGAAAATGAAAACCCCCAAATGCACGACTTCACATTGTGATTGTTCCATATAACAAGTTTAAACAAGCTAGGCCCTCTGTTTTTTTTGTTCTGATCTGGAAAACAAAATTCTAAGTTGCCTTTCAATGTAAATTGCCAAAAATAAATATTGGAAGAAATTGAAAACCCCAAAGGCACCACTTCACATGATGATTGTTCCATATTCCAAGTTTCATTGAGCTTTGCCTTATATTTAAAGGAGCAGTGTGGCATATTTTTGATATTTTTTACCAGTGACTGTTTGAAACCCTTAAAAATATATCTTACCAATTGGTTTCAAGTCATAAGAACCAAAATTACGAAGTTTTAAGTTATTTTTGAAAAAAGTTTTTTTCTCGTCATTTAGTGGTCCGCATACTAATAATTCTAGAACGTGACGTCACACGACTTCCGCTACTCGCGTGTAACATGACACCGTCATTTCTTATAACAAGATGCCGTCATGTCACGGGAATTTTATCTGGCGAGGTTGATCTGGTAAGTAGATGATTTGTTTCGTGATTAGTTTGGTTAGTGAAATAAATATTATTAGAATAATAAATATTTTTGGATATATATTATGCATGGAATATTCATGTCGGTAGCATATAGAAATAATTATTATCTTGCAATATATTCACTAATTTAGTGCTTGGCTTTCGTTTAGAACCTAAGCCATATCTAGGCCTATACGTTTTTTTATTATCCTTTAAATTTAGGAAAAAAGATAAAGCCAAGTCAATGCCTTATTTTTGGAGAAATATTATAAATACATATGAAATGGAATTAGGCCGTGGAAAAAAAACCAAGTTAATAACAATTCTCAATATGTGAACAATGTAATTCCGAAAAACAACAGGAAATGTGCTACGTAGATAACATAATTTGATTCCCTTAATTCCAATTAATCTTTAGCCAAAATCATAGGTAGAAGGCTCTAGAAGGTTGTTCTTTTTTCAAAGTTGTTTCTGCTCGAGTTATAAGATTCTTGATAAAATCAGCTGTGTTTTGTTTTTGTAAACAATGAAATAGCTAGTTTGTACATTGTAGACTTTGTGCTAAATTGTAGTACTGTAGTGCAGGCCAGATATTCCATTGTTGATAATCGCTAATAATCATACATTTCGTTTGGAAAATTATCTCCCCATTACTTTATTGACTAATCTGATTCAAGTACATAATTAAATAACCATGATGATGATATCATTACAACTTAAAAGTTTCAAGGTATGAATGATTGTGTAAAATGTCTTCTCTTATCACTTTATCAATTAAATCATATGTGTAATAATTTTTTTAATTGTATCATATTATGTTTTTTTACATTTGTATTTTTTTAAAGGGTTTTCCAGAGGCAAGAGAAGAAATTCAGGAAAGAGTAAGCAAGGGAGGCTGCATGGCTCTCATAGCACAGCATTTCTCAAGGCAAAGGAGGGCAAGTGGAAGAAATCCGGCCATTTTCTCAACATAGTGTAATATATGATAGGTATTTTGCATTTGATCAATAATAAACAAGATAAATATGTTTGAAGACTTGAATTTGTTGTTAATAAATTGATAAAATTAGGGTGTTCAAGTTTCTAGGTTAAATAAAAATTTCTGTTTCTCTGTTCTTAAAACAAGAATTGTGATTGATACCAGCAGGGAAAATGTCATTTCTCCTTTTCTAATTAATCGCCACAATTTAGAAACCCTATAATATTATGATCACCAAACATTGTGAGAGACAATCATGAAAAACAGGAATTTTTCAACACAAATTAAATGCCAGAAAGAAATATGGAAATTTGTGTGGTAATATATTGAAAAAACCTTGTTGTTGCACAGCGGATAAGCATATGAGGGTTGTTGATACATGACAAAATGTTACTTTATTGTCAAACTTGAAGTTTTTCTGTTTTTGGTGAAAATTTCAGAACAATGTTGAACCCATGAGTTTTAACCACTGAAAGGCACATCAACACCCCATTTGTAACATATATATACATGTTAGGTTTTAAGGTAATTTAGGTTTCGAGTAATGATCAGTTAATGCTTTTGGACAGACGCACGGACGGACGAACACTCAGGCTGCCATATATCCCAGACTACTACGCAGCATGGGTATAAAGAACTATGATACATAAAAGAGATAACAAAGGGGACTGTATTGATGTATTTTTATTTTTGATTTTCATGAAATAATATAATTATTTAAATCTAAATATTTTAAAGTTTAATATTTAAAAATACTTACCCCACTTCTTATATTGCATATTACCTATACTTCCGATAAAGCGATTGGAAAACATGTTGGTAGTAGTCATCCTGTCTTCGTACTCGAAGTCGGGGAATATGACAATGACAACACATTTTAATAAATTTCTAATACTTACCCCACTTCTTATATTGCATGTTAATCCGACAGAGACAGATGGCGAGCAGGCCGACGAACGGACCACCCGTCAGGGAAAAACACACATGGACGAATGTCAGAACCCCCTGTGAAGGACAGGAGAAAGACCGTCTTCCGAGTCAAACCTCAAAGGAAGCTTCCGCTAAGGGCTCGTATGGCGGACCCCTCAAGTGCCGCAGTACTAAGTTGAGGTCCCAAGCCGGAGGTCAAAACTTTAGCTTCTGATCCTCAAGCTTAACGACTTCAGCATGGCTATAATCTCCGGCGTCTTCGAAAACCTTACATCCTGCTTGACGGCCAGAACGGAGTTCAGCTCTGAAAGATAAGTTGAAATGGTGCCTCCTTTAAGATGCAGCAAAACTCCGCTACAAACTGTGGAGAAGCTCTAACCGGATCTTGAGATTTCTCCTCACAAAAACGCACAAAGGAGAGCCATTATCATCGTAAAGGGATCTAATGGAACTCTATGACAGAGCGTCTACTGCCCACGCCGCTGGAACTGGTAACGGGGACACGTATACCGGTAGTTGGGCGTTGAGCTTCGTTGCAAACAGGTCTATCATCGGGCGATGATAACTCTGGCACAGGAGGTTGAAGGCTTCGACATGAAGCATCCACCCTGTTGGGGATGGCTTGTCTGGTCTAGACAGGGCGTTGGCCAGCACCTTACTCGAACTCGATCCCTCGGAGCCGTGATGCGTGTGAATAGCCACGGGCCGTAGAAATGCCAACCAGGAGTACCTTTGCCACGGAGGGCTCCGCGCACAGTCTTCCAGCAGCCGGAGTAAGAACGGGCCGAAGAAGAAGCTGCTGGAAGGTTGGCAACGACCATTTCTGTGACTTGGAAGGTGAAGTCGGCTTGCGAAACCGCCGACTGTTCTCAGTGCACCTCCGGGATCCTGTTGGCGAACAAGACGCTGACATAAGAGGAGCCCGGATAAGTGACCTCTTAAACTCATCCCTCCACGGGCAAGGCCTCAACAGACCGTTCCTTCGGAGCAATGTTGTATGGGCCAGTGCTGCCCTCACGTGATCCACTCCCGATTGCTTGCCACCTGAACATCGTGGCCAAGTGGTCAATCTGTGGAGGACGCCAACGCTGACAAAGGCTTGATGGTCCCACGGAGCTCCGTATCAATGTTCAGTAACTTGTGTCCTAAACGTTGCAAAGCGCAGGAGACGCATCCGAGAGACACTGCACAGAGTCACCCTGTAACGCTCCCGAATCAAAGCCATCCAAAGAGTGCACCTTGAAGACCCCGGTGGTGTTCCTTGCCAGTCTGAAGGATGGGCTGAGGGAGAGTCCTGCGAAATCCTCCTGGTTTCGATCCACGGACCTCTGGGTTATGGGTCCAGCACGCTTACACTGCGCCACTCTGCTCCACTCATCCAGAATATCCAGAGCGTCCTTAACAATTGGATGGGCCGGGATTAATAGCTCCGACTCAACCATATTGAACACCTCTTGTCCACACTGAGGCCAAGCGTACACACCGGACATCTCTAGATGTGTCTCCTCTTCCTCGAAGACGTCTTCCAAGCACTCTCTGTAATCCGGCACAAACTCATGCTCCTTCCGGAACGTGGGCAAGCCAGACCGCCCCGGGGAGAAGGTAGCCGTAGAGGGCAAAGGTCTAAGGGGATACCTGAACGTGGGGGTGAACGTCTAGGTAAGCATCGAGGTGAGCGCTGAGATGAGCGCTGAGATGAGCGCTGAGATGAGCGCCAAGGGGTGCGCCGAGATGAGCGCTGAGGGGTGTGTCTAGATGACAGCGGCGTCCACCTAGGCGAGAGGCGTCCAGGCGAAGGAAACAGAGTCCTACGAGGCGAAGGGCGCCTAGGTGAGCGCTGCGGAGACCGTCGAGGAGACAAGAGGCGCCTAAAAGGAGAGCTCCAGAACGGAGTCCAACGAAGGGGCGAGCGTCGTGGAGACGTCAGACGGGTAGGTGAACGTCAGGGCCACTTGTTAAAGTCCACCTCTGGTGACCTTCTATGCTCCGACCGTGGGCCAATGACCGCGCTCGCCGGCGACAGGTAGTTAAGAGCGTCGGTGGGAGGCGGTGGCGTCCGGACCAAGGGGGGTCCAACAGCGCTGGTGACGATCCCCCTCGGATCCGGTGTTGGTGACTGTCGCTGACTTGTCACTACGGGGCCGCTCCTTATGCACCACATCCTTAAGAAACTGTGCCGCAAGCTCCCGCTCCCAGGCCAGCTCCTGAGCCCGCATCATCCTCGAAACCATGGACTCAACCAGCTTAATATCCGGAGCCCCCGGATTCACAGCTTGTTCGAAGTCCTCCCTGGATAAGCCTGGCTGCTTGGGAGGAGGTGAATGTTGAAAAGTCGTCTCCTTGGCTGGCGGCCCCTGTTCCTGCTCCGTAGGACAGGTAGTCTCATCCGCATCCTTGGGAGGGGAAGGCACAGACTCCTACGATTCCATGGAGGAGTTGAGGGTCCGACGGGCTCTCTGGGTGAATCGCTTCCTCCTGGCCGCTAGGATAGCCTTGAAGTCTGGAGACGATAGCGGCCGGCAGTACACGCAGCGGGAGTCCCACTCACAGACCGTGGCCACACAGTCAGGGCACAAGGGGTGAGGGTACTTGAGGGACTAGAGTGATCTGCAAGCGCTGCAAAAGACTCGAGTCATTCACCTGTAGGTCAAAGAAGAACCACATAATAAGCATACAAGTCCCAAGGCAAAAGCCAGGAAAAACACATGCTAATTATGAAATATAAAACGTAGTTATGTGAAGGAAAAAGTATACACATAAAAACTTGCGCAAAATGTATATTTAACATGCATAAAGCATGAAAAAAGCAACAGCACAATAATCACGGGAAGTAAATAATATTCTGAAAAATTTACTGACACATTCACCTGTAGGTTAAAGAAACCACATTAATAAGCATACAAGTCCCAAGGCAAATGCCGGGAAAAACACATGCTTATTATGAAATATAAAACATAGTTATGTGAAGGAAAAAAATATACACATAAAAAACTTGCGCAAAATGTATATCTAACATGCACAAAGCATGAAAAAGCAACAGAGCAATAATCATGGGAAGTAAATAATATAATGAAAAATTTACTTACTTTGTTGAGAAATTATCCTCAGAAGGAAAGTAATAAAACACATTACAAATTGTCGCAAAGACAACAAATATATGCGAAAATTAAAAACACATAATGCATACACAAAAGGCCCATACAGGCCACCGTAATGTGAATATAGCAAATAGCACAAAACAAGCCTCAGTCAAGTCTACCTGGTAATAATCTGTGGTGAACGAACACCAAAATGAGTGCCTGACGGACAAGGTAGCTATAGCCACATAATAACCCTAAAAACACATGCAAAGGTTGAATTAACTTTGCGCAGTGGTAAGCAAGGGTGATATTTGCAAAAGAAATAAAATTTGAAACACAAATTGAAAAACTGTGAAAAACCATGTGCGAAGGCGTAGAAATACAGACGCCATTCGAAACGTGGGTGGGAGAAACGAAGACATTTTGTGGTGTAAGATTTAGTGAAATTCTATGGATAAAACTGGTGCATGAACGTTTCAAATGCCACCAGAAACCAGGAAAGAGAATAACGCATGTAGGCCATGACAAACAAGGCCTCACAGACGAAGAATTCCACCCGAAGGGACGCAAGGTAGGTTGAAATATTCACACCACAATAGGATAACAAAAGAGAACATACCGTCTGCAAGGTTAGTCAAAAAAACACAAACTCAAAACACAAATTAGTTCTCAAAATAACACGTCCACTCGCGATAGCGATAAATATGGAATGTGATTTTGTCAACGTGGACATGTGACGGATTGGATAGTCACTTCCGGTTACGAGGCCGTGTTGTCATTGTCATATTCCCCGACTTCGAGTACGAAGACAGGATGACTACTACCAACACGTTTTCCAATCGCTTTATCGGAAGTATAGGTAATATGCAATATAAGAAGTGGGGTAAGTATTAAAAATTTACATTATTGTATAAATAAAAAACTTCATCTGATAAAGTAGGGAGATGAATCTGTTTTAAATCCCTTAACACAAAAAAAACAAATGTTGATCCTCACCTCAAAATAACTTCATCATGGGAATAAATAAACCTTACTACTGAGAACTTGTGACATACAGAAACATTTTCTATAAAAATCATTTGAAAATATTCAAAATAAATCTGAGATTTGCCCAAATATGTTGCTGACAATGAATTTTAAGTATGTATGAAGAGGAGAAAAGAGGTTCTAAATTGCCCAGTGCAGGTTTAATTTATCAAACATTGACATCTTTGGTAAAAAATGAACACAGAAAATGTTTTCTAGGAATCAACAGATGAATTTAAGCAATTATTTTCAAATTCAACACCTTTTCAAATTAACTCCCTTGGGTGTAAAGCCAGACTATTGAACTATGCTATGCACTCTGCAGATACCCAAAATAAGATAAAGAGCAATTTCCTTCAGCTTTTTATTATACATCACATTAATTTGACCTATATAAAAATATTTAGAAATAATCTGTTGAACTACAGAGCACATGGCTATAATTTTAAAGTTTTTAATTGAAACAATCATACTGTACTGCTCAAACATATATGTTCAGTCTTTATTGGGTTGATACTTGTGTTGGCTCAAGTTGACGATTCTTCAGAGATGGTTCATCAAGCGCCTAGCTGCATGTAGGATAGTAGGATAGTAGGTTGTCAAAAGTCAAACAATGACCACAAACTGACAACCTTGGATTTGATTAAACTCTGATGGCTTCCTGAAAAGAAAGTTTTGAATAATTATATTGACCGCTTAACATGAATAAGTATCAGTTAAAACAAATAAACAGAATAAAGATTAAAACAGAAATTTTGAATCATCTTTTAAATAGGTGACAAGTCGTCGAATAAAATTTAATAATAATCAAAGAAAATCAAATGATCAAATTTTATAGCAAGAGCATATTACCTCATCAGACCTAAAAATTCCAGAGGGCTTTTGACATGATATTCTACCTGGCTTTTTTAACTTTGTTTACCAATAACTCTAAGAATCTGATAGTTTGTGTACAAACACACTGACGAGTGAGGATTTGGTCACAGTGGCCACATCCTGAAAATCTTCTTTTTTTTTAAATTTTAACAGAATTAAATATCTAAAAGGCTTCACTCTTGTATACAGTCTCTTTTACTAGTGAGGATTATAATTAACAGATTGAGTGACCGTGTGGTCCTTGATAAAGATCACCAAGGCCATAACCATTAACATATTTTCATTATTTTCTCAAAAGCATGGGATCTAGACCGCTGAATTGTGTTTATAGTCTCCTGCCAGAGAAGGAAAAGAAAACTAAAATTAGTATATATTACCACACAGCAAAGTGGGATTATAATACTACTGACCCAGTCCAACTATGATAACAAATTTTACAGCCTGATAAGCTAATAAGATATATGCACTAATATTTAGGAATATGTTATTGATCAAGATTCTAGATAAAAATTTGGAATTTTAAATACCTTGATTAATCTTATATTACTAATTTATCTTATATTACACACATTTAATTATCCTCTCATTGGCCAAGAGCTATGAAATTTGAGAGGAAGTTTGTAACGAGAAGGTAAAGCTTACCTTTGTCTTCAGTCACATTTTGATCTTGTGGCCAATTTTCTCCTTCACCATTCATGTTCTGCAACAAATTCACAATTACCTAGTACAATGTCATGTTTTGGCACATATATGACCTTTCAAAGTCATTACAAGTATTCTAAAAAAGTATTTAAGATTTTCTTTCTTGCAAAACACAAACACACAAAACCTTGTTTACTTTGGCTGCTAAATTATTTAATTATAAAATTATGAGTAATTGTCACGCAGAGTAGATGAAATGTTCAAACTGAAAAAAAATATTTCTAATCCTCTTACATTTTCCTAATTCACTGACCAAATAAAAAAGCAATTAATATCGTTCTCTCGTCATGCAGTTAAATAACTGAATTGTGTTTTTGTCATCAGATAACAGAAAAACTCAATGTCACACACAAGGATTAATTTGGAATCATGATTTTGTTATCAGAATAATTTAAAATATTATTTTAAAGTATTTTTAAGGCTGAGCTTTGGAAGAACTGTTCAAATTTTCAAATAAAAGATGGTTAAATCCTTGTAAAGATTGAAAATTGACAGATTTTTTAAAAATCACTATGTAAACAGGGTTTTTTCCCCACATAAATGTGCAGTATCCATTCCTCATTTCTTTTGATAATTGAAAGATAGTCCAAACAATGACAGAAAAGCTAATGATGATAATAATATCTGTATGAAAATACTTGTGACTTCAACAAATATTTCTTAATTTATATTTGAAAAATTCTTGACATTGAAAATGTATTCATACTGCTAATAATCGTCTTCCACTACAAATAATATGACACAAAAAATGAAAATTGTTTACAAACTGTATAGAATCTACATAACCTCACATTATTTTAATTCATAAATTAAAACCAAAAAAATTATGTAAGCAATGAATAATACCTTTTAAATATTTATATAATTTCATAATAAGATATCTAACTTCTAAAGCTGAAAATTCCTTGAGACCAACATCGCAAATTCAAGTTAGTGATTTGTAAAGGCCCAAGATCAGTCGAAAATAGGAAACATCACGATTGAGCGAGGCTTATCTATTTTGTTAAGTTTGAACAAATCAAATCCTGAGCGTATCCAACCTAGCTTGACTTAAACAATGAAAGGTTAAAGCATTATTTTTGCTAATCATGCTTTGGGTTTGAAAGAACCGTGAAACCTCACCCCTCAGATCGACTGTCATCAAGGAAGCGGCCGGGTTGTCCGCTGTTTTGTTTGTAGGGACCGTGCGCTCCATCTGAAGTGAACTAGATTTCTAGTATGTTACAGGTGAATGTACTTCTGTCATCATCGACGATCTCTGTTTCTCAATCTTTCAGATGTATGCCGCTCAGTTGTAACACGTTTATTTACTGAGTCATGTACACGCGAGTCACGCATTTCCGGTTTAGCCGCCATATTTATGGAAACGTTTCCATAATTAGGACGACGATTTTTGGAGGTGATTTTCTCGAAAATTAATGAATGGTTTTGTTTCTAATTTGGTGTAATTGCCCAAAACCCATAAATGAATAAACCCATGATTTTCATTTTGACAACAAACGCCTAGTTAAAAAGCTCAAAATATGCTGGACTGCTCCTTTAATGACCTTTGGTCGGTTGATTCAATTCTTAGTTGCATGGAAATCGTAAAAGATAGAGGTAGGAAGATGTTGAAAAATTTCTGTCTGGTTTTAAATGATATTGAACTATCTTGACATGAACAAGTTTGTCATAGGCGAAGCAAATGCACGTATGGCCAGCTGAACAAAGAAAAGTGAAAAGATTGTTTTAAATTTGGTTTTGATAACAATTGATTCAGGCATTTTTGGTAAAAATATCAACATGTAAGTAATTGCATTGTTTAGTAAAATTAAATGACTGTTTTAAATAATGCAGAAATTCTATTACTTCAGTTACCATTGTTTATGACAAACTCTTGTTTGTTGAGAAAATCCCATTTGGCACCTAGATCTGTTTTTAGTACAGAAACCAATTCAAAACAATCAGATTTTGCAAATGCAGTAAACAATAATGATATAGGCGTATTTTTTTAGAATAATTAACCCTCAAGCCACGGTTTGCAGAATGGTCCAGGATGAAATTTAACTACGCTACAGTTAGCCTTAGCGAACCCCAGAAGCCCGACTAAGAATCTGACGTATTTACTAATAAACGCTGTTGTATGGTGTAACGAATCCCGGAACGCTTGTATTAATGATCCGGCTTTTCTCAAAATGTGTTCTCAAATACCTGTGGGTACCATCTTTGTACACTATATATATTTCAAAGCAAGTGGTGTATTTATATCATTTTTACATCATCGTAAAGGCGAAATAAATATCTTAATGTATAATTTGCACATATTCACATCAAAACAAAATGTGTTGAAATGATGTGACAAATGTCGCGGTAAGGCGATAATCAAAGTTTGTTTTCATTAGCTATAGCCACCAACCTTTCTTATACCTTTTGTTACACCTCTCTATCCTAGGTCAGAGAGATTTTTATGTTTTATATTTTCGAAAAGAAGAATAAATTGCTTTGAATTTTATATATGAATTGCATATATACTAAGCAAATTACGTGATTTATAAAGTTGGAAATAAAGACAATTTCTATTATGTGTGAGTGAATTTTTCAATGGGAATGTCGCCGTAAGGCCAGCACAAGCTGAACGCATGCGCTTGCTCAGGGCTACTAGCTTAGTAATATGACTGTTGGGGTCGGAACGTTATCAGGGTTTAACTGTAAAATTTGTTCTTGACATATTTTTGGAAAATTTTTTATATCGATGTCTAAATGAATTTATTGCCTTCAGTTTCGTATTGATTTGCATGCGCTTTTAGAATTTAAGGAGTTACAGCGCTCGAATTAAAAACAGTTTACTTTGGTAATAAAAACCATTCTAGGGGTTATAAAAAATATCATTCAAAGTGCCATGTAAGTATCATCCATTTGTCATACTGTATTTGCCTATTAGTTTTGTATACAACAAAATTAACGTCCGTAATTTGCCATGTAAACAAACCATATATTGGTAAAACGGTCGCGACTTGCGGCACTGGATAATTCAGCCACTGGTGCTAATTACGCATTAACAGTAGCGAGGAAACTTCAGTTCTGGAAACTGCACCCATGGGGGCAAAACTAGTCAAAATAATATTCAGCAACTTGAGGGTTAAGAAAAAAATCTTAACAATGATAAGGAAGACAAATATGTAAATGAGAAAAATTATTTTGAGTTTTAAAAAGCTTTACACAAGGAATACCCATGTGACAAAATTTTTACAGTTTTGAAGCTCTTTGAAGAAGACTGAAAACAATCCGTCGGTTGTCTTGTAATTGCAATCAAAACATCAGGACACGCATATTGGCGGATGTGGTGAAATCCTTCAGAAATATGAGTAGGTTGAGAAGTTTATTACAAGACTGGTATAAAATGGTTGCATGTACATTTAACCTCATGCTGTATGCACCCAGACAGGCCTTTCACTCATCGTGGTGGTGACTGGACCAGGGAAGAGCGTGGATCAAAGCAAGTGACGATTTCGAGAATTGGTCACATAAGACAAATTACAGCCCTCTTAGCCATGACGAAATCTTGACAGTTGCTACCTCCCCAGCTGATTTACGCAGGAAAACAGATCGTTGCCACCCTACAGTAAACTTTCCTGACGACTGAGACATTACATTACAAGCTTCAACAATTGTATTTTTTGCTGTTAACAAGAATTTAAAGATGAGCTGAAACATGCATTCCATGTGTGGTACTCAAACAAGATGGTCAGACAACTTGAACAACATGAATGTGTCAACCAATTTATTTGTCTGTTATTATTTTTCTTCACATTCAAAACCATAATATTTCGCGATGTTTTATTATTCGCGCATTATGGCTTTGCGCGAAAATTAAACCCCTGCAAAACATAATGATTTTACAGTATGCAAATAGAACTCACCCTGATTAAATTTTTATTTTTATGTTTTATTGTTTATTTTATCTCATTTATATATCCATATGTATCACTATTGAAATGTTTTCAATGATACAATATCCTTATGTATCATTAAATTTACAAATCCAAAAAATATGTAAACATAATACATAACACAGATAACACATTAAAGATAATTTTTTTTAAACTTGATTTTAATGAGGTGGTATTAATTGAATGGATATGCTTACCACAGGTATGACATGTGTTACTCCATCTCCTGAATCAATCACTGTCCCGGTAAGCGTTCGATCTCCTACCTGACGTGAAGTCCATGATGCGGCCAAAGCCAGGACAGCCTAAAAATCACAGAAAGCAAACACACATTAATTGTGATCGACCTTATGTATAACAAGCAGCTAACAACTGGCACAATGGACTGGCCACTGAGAATGTCAGCGCTAATGAGTTAGTGTGTGAAAACACAAGTGTGCTGCTTGCTTCTCACCAGGAGAAAATGCAGCCGAAACTAAATTCATCTCTGAATGTTCCTGGGCCCACAACTTAAAGGTAAATAATAATCGACATTCGGAGGAGGCAAGGACAAAAGATACACAACTCAACAAAGGCTATCTGGGTTCTCTATTAATTAACCAGCAACTGGATGATCAACAGGCAGCCATTAATTAACCAGCAACTGGATGATCAACAGGCAGCCATTTCAAACTATGGCTCAGTGTGGTGTTGGAAACTTTAGGCACCAATAAGACTACAAAAAAGTTCAGTCATAGGAAAGAACTTGCAGAACATCTATATAGCACTTTTAGGGTTGACATCATAGCATGTTATAGATTGCTTAGTAGGCAAATTTTGAGGACCAGCTTTTACTTCTAACTGAATGGTACAGTAATAGCCAATTTCAATTACCAAAGCTGTTTTTCAAGGCTTGTTCCCGGCAAGTTATTTGAAAGAAACTCATTTATTATGTAAGAAAACAAAGGTTACAAAGCTGGTTTCTTGAATAATTGAAAAGCTTAACCAAGTCATTTATCTCATTCACCAACTTCATAAAAGATGATGCAGGGCTACAGATAAGAGTCGTACACGCGTAATGTACGCCTATAAAATTACTAAGTATGGCCCTAAAATAAATTCCATGCGTATCATGTACGCAGATACATGCCTGTTTATGCTTGGACATTCATTTTCATGCGTATCGTATTTCTAAATTTATCAAGGATGTTCTGATTCATGAATATAATAATTTCATGTTCAGGTTCATTGGACAAACAATTATCGTTGTTGATACCTTGTAAAATGTTCTTCTAAAATTATGTACAGCTTCGCTAGTTTCCGTCGATAATACATTGGCGATTGCATTGGTTGATTACAACACTTTACACCTTCGGGTAGCTCCGCAATATGTAAATCACATTCGAGCCTCTAAGCGAAGCAACAAACACTCATTACCATACAAAAAATTAATCGATAAATTGTGCTGATTGCGTTTTACTTTTATCTCGGAGAAACGTATTTCACGGTATTTGTTTTGAAACGCTAACTAACTAAAATCAGAGTACTGGAATAATTTGGCATGAGGCAAGTAAATGTTTTGACAATCAGTCACAAGGACCGGCTGTATATATACTTGTATATCATGATAGGACTCTGTTTATAGTCATTGTGTGACTGTTTAAAACCACGCTTGACAGTTATTAATTCAGATATTCACTTTCATAATACATCTAACTACATTGTCTGTAACTCTTCATAATATTCTTTGAGGAACACATGGAACAACATGGAACAACAAAATTGAGTCTGTTTAATTCTTTGTAAATGTATAGTCATAAACAAAATATAAACGTGCTCACACTTTGCAAATACTAAAGTGAGTACACCCCCAAAAGTTTCAGTACACCTCCACTTTATATTCAAGGTGTATGTATACTCACACCTAAAAAGTTATCTGTAGCCCTGATGATGAGAAGGTAGTGGCATCTTTAACACACCAGTGATGCATGGCAAAATATTTCATTTCGTTAAATCATGTCATAACTCACCTGGACTGCAATGTATAGGCCAGGAACATTGAAAGATTCAAACATGATTTCCGCCGTATACTCTCTATTTTCAGGGGTATTCAGGGGTGGTTCAGTCTGAAATTAAACCAATCAGGTGAACAAAAACAAGAGCCCTGGACTCTGTAGCTGATCAGGATATCCATGATTTTATATTAGGTTGAAGATCGAAAGGAAATGTTTTCTCAAATAATACATTGTTACCGGTAAGATAATTGTCAAAATGCCTCAACTGGCTTTGAAAATAGTTAAGAATATGTCTCATATCAGCTAGAAATAGAAACCCCATATTCACCCACTCCCCTTCAACCCTTTACAAACAACACAGAGAGACAGATATAATTCAACTTGTTGTGCAACTGATCCAGATTGTCCATTTCTTGCAACGGTTACAATAGAAAATCTTAAGGGAGCAAGGTCTTTTGGAAGAGAATGCCTAACATAGGAAAAGTAACTAAATTACTTGCTATCACATTCATTTCTATCTGTTTTTCCTCATTTATTCTGAGTCCTGCAACTGTTAGCAAAGTGCAGTCTTTAACAAGCTCAATCATACACTATAACTACATTGCTGACCACTTTATTTTAATTTTTTGCTTATCAACCCCTACATTGCTGAATATCACTAAGACCGATTTAGCCCCCGTGGCTGAAATTTCAAGCAAACGCCCTGCTACCGTTACTGCATAATTACAATCAGTAGCTGAATTTCTAGCGCTGTGAGTCATGACCGTTTGAACAATTTTTCTTGAATTTAAATGGACGTAAATTATGGTTGCACACAAAACAAGTTGGCTGAACCAATACTAAAATATTTTTATCGCCTCTAACATGGTTTCTATAGCTAGAGCATACTTGTTTGGCTATGCATTGGGATGAACCCGTGACAATCAGCTGGAACTAGCAAACCATGCATGGTACTGTGCTAAAATTCAGTGTAGCATTGCACCCAAACCTTACTATGTATGCATGTAGAATAGTTCTCTTCTGCGGACAAAGTTGCCAAGCCCCTGCTGGAATCTGAACAACCTCTTGATCCAAAGCCGAACGTGTTAACCACTGCACTAACCCACACCTGCCACAGTCAGATCTAAGATACAAGTGTTGAATTGACACTACACTGCCAATACAATAATCATCCAGGGTTCTCCACTGGGAATGAGAGCCCTAATTTGTTTGTGCATGAAAACCTAAGTGAGCCATTGGCATCTCCCATGGAGAAATGCAGAGGAAATTAAAGTTATTCTACACTATTCTGGGACCGGCAAGTTATGGCTTTATTGTGCTGCAAACATGAACTTGGGCTTGTTTGAATCCTCAATATCACATCAACATGATTAAATTGATCATTTCATAAAGCTTTAAAAATTATAAGCCTTTATATTTGAAACACTGCCACACTATATGAATCCCTGCAACACCCTTATTTTGGTAGTTTGACAATGAAATTTACACATCTTTACCTCAAACCTACAAAAATAATGTTCTCAATATTTGAGATCATTGGTCTCTGATAAAAAGCAACAGATTATTTGAAGGGCAGTCAAGACCAAATCTACAATCTCTAATCTTCATGAGATGTTACTCTGAAATTTGGGCTTCCTATGGAAACAAGTTTTGGTTTTTATAAATAACCATAAACATACACACCTACCACGCCAATGCCATTGGGGGTAGGACCACGAACTACATCGTAGTCTCGATCTTACAAAAACGATAATTTCTAACTGAAAAATGACTGCCACGCTTAAATTTGAGGGAGGGTCAGTCCCAAATGTACAAATGAGGATGCAAGGTAAAACCCCACAAAATTTGAGCTTCAAGGGTGCAGCAAATGTGAAAAGCAAGGGGCAATGACATCTGACCTTTAAGCTCTGATGAGCTGAAAATGTCGTGAACTTTGACTGTTCTTTGGCCAAAATTTGAAATATTTTTTTATCCTTATCTTTTAACCCTCAAAAGGTACAGAAACATCACATAGTTAACAGTCATAACAAAGTTTAAGTTTCTAAGCTAATTTATTTACCACTTATGCACCGGAAACAATTTTGAATGCACCGCCACATGCATGAATGGGGTAAAACAAAATGTAAGGAAAATATTATTGATGAATACTCAGCATTATAAATCTCATTGTGCTTCAAAAATTTTAAAAATTGTCAAAAGTAATGTTATTTCTATTTGTTCGAAAAATTTATGAGATAAAATTGAAAGGTTTCATATGGGATACAAATGCCACTCAGAAATTTGTAGGGAGGGTCTAGACCAATTACAGAAACTTTAGTTTTCATGTAACAAAAATGTTATAAAGAAAATTACAAACCAAGAGGAAGTAATGATCTTCTGGTTCTGAACGTAGATATTTGAAGATTGCTTGTTCGAGAAACCGCTCCATTAAGTCCCAATCTTCAACTATTCCATGACGAATTGGCCACTGAAATAAAAAAAACAATCTGTTTTTGAATTTTTCTTTATCCATTATTAACACTTTACATACTGTAAGCATATTTAAGTGCAAGGAAAAAATTAACAAGAAATCCTCATAGCATATATGACGTATTGACAGCGTTTCAACAAAATGCTCTGATCAGCAGCGAAATTTATTTCCGTTGCATTTACATGTTGCATTGGCAGTAACCGTATCAACCGTTTTTCAACACAGAAGATTTTGAGAGCAAGTTGAAAAATTACAATCATTTTTTTATTGTTTTAGCAATAATAAAATGCATCATTGGGGGTTTTTTCAGGAAAAAAATGTGAATTTGAAAGACTCTAGCTCACTCATGCTAATTTCATGATTTCAACACAGTGAAGCAAACTAATTTAATTTTCCTTATAAAAACAATCAAATCATTTGTCATCTATTTAAGACTGAATTATACAAATAACTGTCTACAGATATATTCCCTGAGAAAAATGAGAACAAAAATTATAAGATAATATTCAAATTTATTTTCATTATTGCAACAATTACAACTGACATGATTTTCTAAAAGGATTTTTTTTCAAATATATCTAACTAATATAAAACATATCTTTCTGAACATGGAAGGCTAAAAATATCTAATGACTCACCTGTTTCTCAGATTTTTGTCACCACATATATCATCTTGTCACATCTTGTCAATTATTTTCAGAGAAGTACTAAATTTTGTATTTTTCATTAGTATTGAGGCCACGTAATGAAAAATAATTCATACAAACCCTACCATTTCTAAAGCTAACATCTATCTTGGGGACATAAATGTCTTCCGAATGCTTTGATTTACTCATTTTGAAGAGGTTAACTATTCGAAATGAAAAGATTTGTTGTTATCTTTTTGGATGTTCCTCTTAATTTCAACATTAAAACAGGGAGCCTGCCCTTTTTTTCTCTTTATTTATTTTCCCCCAATGGTTTTTTATTTTCTAATTTTAGCTTTTCTCCTTACCTTAAATCCCTGTTCCCATCTGGTTAATATTTATCTGCCTATGATCTTCAACATCGATTGAATTTGTATGACTATTCTATTCTAACAGTTCTATTTGACAATTACATACACTGAAAGCCAATTGCATCCAATAAGGTTTCTACATTTCTAGACCGAGAAACCTTCGTATTAAGACAGAGGTTGTATAGGAATTAATGACGGGGCTACCTCTGTTTGGAGAGAATGGTTCATTGCTTGTATTTAAGTTACGCATCTTGCAATGTTGACGATTTTTCTATGGTTGTTGTTCAAAATGGTTAGGCAAAATCGTTGCGAAGTAGCATAGAAAAAGAGTATGACAAAAATTCAATTTCCTCGGACATTGCATCGACTTTAAGTCGTCTAGGTCATTTTTCTCTATTGATATTTTGTGAACTGAGAAAATTTACAAACTTTTCGCACATCATATATTTTGAACCGCTAGCCGCAATTTGACAGTTTTTACATAACAATAAATAGAAAAACATTGTTTTTAATTCGATGGATCATTCACACATGCGCATAAAAAAAAAGGTACAGCAAGTGCCGCAAGAAGGGTGACCTAACCCTGTGTTCCGTTCACCCTATAGTTCTTACTACATGCTAAGTGCATTTCAACAAGTTTTATATCAAAAGAAAGAGAGTAATTGTCTTCAATTCAATATAAAATTTGTAAATGAGGTTATAAAGACACAGCGAGCGTTGACAAAAACGCCATTTTGTTTACTAAGAGCATCTACCAACTTATCACACTTCATATTTTTTTAACCGTGTGGTGCATTTTGATAATTTTTACATCACAATAAATAGAAAAACATTGTGTTTAATTCAATATATCATTCACACATGCCCAAACAAAAACGAAGGCACAGCAAGTGCTGCAAGAAATGTGACTTTTTCACTTTGCATCTCAATAACCATGTGTCGCGTTCAAAATCATATCATATCATTGTAGAGACAAGGAAAGTTTCTTCAATTTGATATATAGAATGTATATGTGTTTTCAGGAATAAAGATGCAAAAAGGGCGGCACACATTGCATAACTGAAATGTAATTTGTAATAAACAATAATTGTAGGAAACATTGCTTCTATAAGGTGTAAGGTTAGAGTTTCAAAAACGATGAAAAACTGCCAACTGTTTCCAGTTTGTTTTAAAATGTTGTGAGACTGAAATCGTAAAATATTTTAGTACGAGTCTCATCCGTCAAGTAAACCAAATTTTTGGGGGAAACATACCCATGACCATAGTGTCATTCTCGATGATTTTGAATGTTTGTGAACATTTTTGTTTATGAAGCCATTCGAGAAAGTGTATATTGATAAGATTGAAATGCAATTTTCCTACCTGCCTGATAATCCACAACCTAAAGATTATTTTGACTTGTTTATTCATGACGCTGGTTATGAAATAATGGCCACAGAAACCAACTGATCCTTTCACCAAGGGGTTGATGGAAAGGTTCTGAAACCCTTTTTGAGGTTGAGGCTCTGGTACGATACAAATTCTGAGGAAATGAAAGTATTTGTTGCAATGACTATAGCGATTTCTCTAGTTGTACAGAGCAACTTGGTGAATATTGGTCAAAAAGTAATGTGACGTCAACACCTTTCTTTGCTTAATGTATGCCACTAGACATGTTTTGGTTATCGCTCACATATCTACATTTGTCTGATAATTGTGCAATGCCGGGAAGAAACACACAATATTTTTCACCCCTCTACAAACTTGGCTACAATTACAAGCGAATCATTCATTGTTTTTCCAGAGTTTACAAGCCACATCAGCAAGTATGTGTTGGCGAAGGGTTTGTTCTTTGGAAACTGGAAAGGTAACATTAGTTTCAAAGTTTACAATTCTGACAAACCCAAGAAGTATGGGAGAAAGGCTTGAATGTAATACTCGCAAAATGGCTATGTTTGCAAATTCATACTCTACACTGAAACTGTGTCTGAGGCTGGGAAAACTTGTTATTTGATGATGTGTTCATGGATAATTTCTACTAGGGGTGTCACGATTCGGTTGGCTGCATCAAAAATCGAATCAGTACATGTGCCATTCAATTTCGATTCTGTACGCATTAAGGATGCGCGGTATTATCGGTATATCGGTATATTGCAATACAGAAACCTCATGATACGTACCGGTACAGTCTTCTGAAAATATCCGATATATCGGAAGTTTTAGAAGTAACTTTTTTCGTGTAAAATTGCAGAAAAAAGTTTTGAAAAAACCCATATGATTTTACTGAAAGTTTTAAACAAAGGTGAACGTGCAAAGTAGAAATAGCACAGACATGTTGAAATACGCAACCTGTCACTTAATTATCTCTCTTTGCAAAATGACGTCCAGTTGAGCATTGATCACTGTAATAATTGCTGTTATTTAGTCAAGAGAACATGGAAAAACTAAAATATGAAAAGTACCAATATATTGCAATACGTATTGCAATATGCTTTTCTGTATCGCAATATATTGCGATATGGCAATGAGGACCGATATCCATCCTTGGTATGCATTCATTTCAATTTGATTATTCAAGTACTTACTTGAGTAAATGAGGTTATTATATATCTATAGCACATAGATGCACATTCACTGTCGTTTCCTTCATAGATTGACGTGGATACATGAAAGTAAACACACGTCCCTACACTAGCAAATCTGATTCGTGTTTTACCATCAAATTTGCTGACGACGCTGCAGTTGTAGGCCTAATTAGAGAGTCAGAACTTGCCTATAGATCCGAGCTATCAAGATTTGTGGATTGGTGTAAATCTAATTTTTTATATTTGAACGTTCAAAAAACTAAAGAAATGATAATTGATTTTAGGAGAACTAAGTCAACATTAGAATCTGTGTGTATTGATGGCAATGAAATAGAAAGAGTAAATGAATATAAATACTTAGGTACTATCATTGATTCTAAACTCTCTTGGAATGAGAATACTGAGAAAATATATAAGAAAGGACAATAACGTTTACATTTCTTGTGGAAACTTAAATACTTTAAAATAGATCAAACCATCTTGATGTTGTTTTACAGAACCTTCATTCAAAGTGTCCTTACATTTAACTTTTTAAGTTGGTTTGGGAACCTGTCTGTTCAAAAAAGAAACAAATTGATAAAAATCGTGAATACCTCATCTAAGATTATTGGGCTTCCTATTGAAACGATCGGCAGTTTTTATGAGCAGCAGTTATCGAAAAAAGGAAACAAAATTTTGGGAGATTCTTCCCATCCACTTTTCTTGGAATATTCGACATTACCTTCTGGACGTAGGCTGCGTATGCCGACTTTTCGAACAAACAGGTTCCGCCAATCATTCATTCCCTGCAGCATTAGAGAAATAAATTCTGTCTAATGTTGCATCACGTTTTTCATGTAAATTAAGTAAATTATCTGTCTATCTTAACTGTTTTGACATGAATTGTTTTATAATATTATGTTATTATTTGTCTTCATTCTGGAGAATTGTAATTATACAAAACAAATTTCCCTTTTGGGACAATAAAGATTATCTTATCTTATCTTATCTTATATAACCAACGACTGTGGATGAGTTCTTATCCAAAACAATCTCATCTGGATAATTTTTACACAAACATGTTCATAAAGTTGTAACCACATTTCAGGATTAAACTGTCACATCTTAAATTATGCATGAAATATATTTATTCATTGTAAACCGACAACGTAAAACTAATTTTACTTGTATTTCTTCATTTCATTGCATTTTCAAAATGTGTATACAACTCTTGTTATGTACACATAGGACTTTTAGTTAACATTTTCCTTTTTTTCTATTTATTAATTGGTTTGTCCTTAATTAATAAATTCTATTTGATCTCACACTTACAAAAAATATGAAATACAATTTCAATATTACCGTCTAAATGATTGGGTACAAGTTTGGTTTTGGTGACAGAGTCAAGGCGCAAGATCATAGTCGTCTGCCATTTGATTAGACGTTGCACCTCTATCTTAACCAATAACTTAATGTTACGATTGAATCTTCGTGGTCTTTTTTAACAAAATGGTGGATCAAAAATCGCTTTACAAAACACTAGAAAAATTTAAAATCCATAGTCTGGGTAAAAATTTTCTTAAGGGAGAACATATTTTGGCCATGTATATAGATATAGAGTATAAAACAGGTACTACATAAATTCTTTTCACTCTCTTAATACGATCTCTACCTCATTAGCAATGACTGTGTTCGTTATCTTGATGTTTTCGAAATTAAGCTGGTTTTTTTCCCACACAATTCCACTACGTTTTTAGTTTAAGAATTGAATCGAAAATAATCGAATCGAAGGCTTTGAATCTATAATCAAATCAAATCGAAGTGGAAGTGAATCATGACACCGCTAATTTCTACTCGTCAGAGACATTGTACATAAACTTGTGAGAACAGGGCTTTGGCGCTATGAGAACATTGGGAGGATATCACAAAGGTATTCCAGATGACCTAAAGAAAGCAAAGAAAAAACAGAAGAAAGGGGATATGATTGTCACTCACAACCAAGACCTACTCCTTTTGAAGTATGAGGACAAGAAGTCAGTGTTGCTCATGTTTACTGTTGAAGACACAGAATTTGTGGAGACAGGGAAGAAAAAATGAGTGACTTGGGAACCCAATACAAAACCATGTTTTGTGCATGAATACAAGAAGTATATGGGCGGTGTAGATCAGGCAGACCAGATGCTGTCAGACAGCCCCTTTATAGCGAAAACTCTAAATAGGAGGAAGCATGCTTGGTTTCATGTCATAGATGTTGCTCTTTTGAAAGCATACATTCCTTATAAAGAATTCACAGAAGACATAACTGTGAAAACAAGTCGTCATTTCAGGAAAGACCTAGTCCATCATATTGTAACCTTTGCAGATACTGAAAATGTTTCTTCCCTTCGCAGAGCCAAGCACGAGCAACAATAGTGTGACACCTCTCCATGGTTGTCACTCTTGCTCAAAGATTCAGCCTGTAGGAATGAAGATGAACCTTGCACAGGTTTGTGTTGTCTGTTCCAAAGCCAAGTATGAATTACTTAGAAAACAAGTGGAAAGTGCCAATAAGCCAGTTGGAAAGGAGAAAAGATTAGGCTAGGAATCTACATTTGAATGTCTCGAGTGTAAAGTTGCTCTGTGTGTAGCACCATGTTTCAGTGTTAGTGTTTTTAAAAAATAGAGCCATGGGCTCTGCAGCTCATCAGACTTTTGATAGAAATAGGTGTTTGGGTTTAGACCATGGGGTCATGGGCAGTGTAGGAAAGATAGCCTGTCCCAACGTCCGAGTTATTCACAATCAAATAAAAAAGGCCCATTGCCCATTTGGGGTCAAGGGGTCACCGAACCTACAATTCAGAATCCCCATTGTCCAAGGAGTCTACACACAACTATTAAGCTATCAAGACCTTTTGGAACTGGAGAAGAAGATGAAAGTAGGATTTTAAGGTTTCGACCCGTGACCCCATTTGGGGTCAAGTGGTCACCAAACCTACAATTTAGAATCCCCGTTGGCCAAGGAGTCTACACACACCTTTTCAGCTCTCTAGACCTTTTGGAACTAGGGAAAAAGATGAAATTAGGTTTTTTAGGTTTTGACCCCTGTGACCCCATTTGGGGTCATGGGGTCACCAAACCTACAATTTAGAATCCCCAGTGTCCAAGGAGTCTTCACACAATTTTTCAGCTCTCTAGACCTTTTGGAACTGGAGAAGAAGATGAAAATAGGTTTTTCAGGTTTTGACCCCTGTGACCCCATTTGGGGTCATGGGGTCACCAAACCCACAATTTAGAATCTCCAGTGCCCAAGGAGTCTACACACACCTTTTCAGCTCTCTAGACCTTTTGGAACTGGAGAAGAAGATGAAAATAGGTTTTTCAGGTTTTGACCCCTGTGACCCCATTTGGGGTCATGGGGTCACCAAACCTACAATTTAGAATATCCAGTGCCCAAGGAAAGGAATCTACACACAACTATTCAGCTCTCTGGACCTTTTGGAACTGGAGAAGAAGATGAAAATAGGTTTTTCATGTTTTGACCCCTCTGACCTCATTTGGGGTCATGGGGTCACAAAATCTACAATTTAGAATCCCCATTGGCCAAGAAGTCTACACACAACTTTTCAGCTCTCTGGACCTTTTGGAACTGGAGAAGAAGATTAAAATAAGATTTTTAAGGTTTTGACCCTTGTGACCCCATTTGGGGTCATGGGGTCACGAAATCTACAATTTAGAATCCCCATTTGCCAAGGAGTATGCACATAAAATTTCAGCTCTCTAGAGTCATTGGTTCTGGAGAAGAAGTCGAAAAAGTGAAAAGTTTACGGATGGACGGATGGACGGACGGATGGATGGACGGACGGATGGACGGACGCCATGTCATGCCATAAGCCCATCGGGTCTTTCAGACCTGATGAGCTAAAAATTCGAAATGTCAACCACTCATTACACATGTTCCAACTGAGCTCAACAACTTTATGAATGTCAATATTCAACTGTGGAAGAATTTTAATGAGTTTTTCAGTCGGGCATTCAGATATCCCTTTAACAACATAGTACCTACCAGTACACACTTCTGAAAATATTAAGTATATGTGTCCATTAACCAGTATTTACCAGTAAAATACCAGTAAATTTGAACATTGAATGGAAAAAATAATGTGCTGTGATGAAATATGAAAGATTTCATCCGGAACAAAATATACTAACATGGCAATATGCTTGATAATCAAGATCATTTTTTCATTCAGTATTATTATATGATATTAATATTTCTTTTATATAGTATCCTATTGCATTATCTTCACTTCAAAATTGCAATTCACACCGATATTCAATAGTTTCTCGAACAATATGTGTGGCTGGAATGGTATTGAATGCAGAACAGAAGTCTTCAAATAGAATTCTCACATATGATTATGGAAGATCTAAATGCTTACACACGCTATTAAGAATACAGAGTTTATCATCTTCTACTCCCCTTCTAGCTCTATAAGCAAAATGGTACAGTTCAAGCAAGTGCCTAACATCACACAAAAGGAAGTTCAAAATGATGCGCTCAACAACATTTCATAGCAATGGAAGTAAGAGTTGTAGTGGTAGTATACGTCTTCTTTCGTACTGGAACAATCTTCGATCTTTTCAACATTTCCAGGATAACATTACAGTAACAATCAATGGAGAGTTGGCATAGTTGGCAAAATACATGGCACTGTTCACGTTTTAGGACAATGCCGTATAGACTACAAGGTCCCGGCACTTTCCTTATATTGAGTTTTGAAAACTGCAATTTAACTGTGTCTGATGTAACGATAATGTTGTCTGCATCTTTAATGCACAGCTTCCTGTTCACTGCTAAAGTTATGCAAATCACATCTTGCGAAGAAGTTGTTCAATTCCTCAACATGTTTCTGATCGTCTGTTGTGTTGATTCGAGAAAGGATCCCTGATCTGCCGATCATGTTCTTCACACCTTGCCATGCTGGTGGGGTGTTGTTGACTGTGAATTGAGCTTTAAAATTCTCTTTATAATAGTTGTTACATTTCTTTATCTGAAGATTATTTTTTTCTGTTTTTCTTTAAGTTGTAATATCTTTAGCACTGAACAATCATTTCTTTTCATTGAAGAGTAGTTTAAGTTCTCTTGTTACCCAAAGTTTGTTGTTCGAGAAAATCTTTATTACCTTTTCCGGGATAATACTGTTGACCCAGAAGCTATTTTAGCTAGTGACGGTGTCCTTGATTACACATGGGTCGTCACTGTGGCTAAAAAAATCATATCCCAGTCTGTGCAATCAAAGCAACCTTGCAGCCGCTGTATAGACTCTGGATCCCACGACTTCACACTTACAGTTTTTTCCTTCTGAGTTCAGTATCTGCCTATAAGTTGGTATCAAATAGTTGTGATCAGAAACAGAAAAGTGGGGGTTTGCCTTTTTTATGTTCCCGTAACAAAGAGAGAACGTTTTTTTCTTTCTGATGATCGATGCGTGAGTTATGCACGATCTATTTTTAAACGAAAGGTGAGAATAGTCACGTCAACCAATCGTATTTCATTCCCTGGGTAACCAACCAATCATCGTCAAAAATTACTATAAAGTGCGGTTATCAAAAAAGTATTCACCTGTGTATCCTCGCCCTATTGGTGATACATTTCATAAATCAAGCTTACCAATAAATAATTTAGATATGGTAATATGCTTAAACACTGATCTGTCACCCCTATTTCTAAATAGATTAGGCCACTTAGCGGGACCTTGGCAATCTATGAATAGGAATGTATACTGCTAAGGAGGCAAAGTGTTTAATTGAAAGGTATTGAGGAATAATTATTGCATTATAAGGTCTTATTTGGACAAAAAATAAACAATTCATGTTTCCTCTTATAAATATCTAGATATCATTATGCTGAAATCAACTAACACAAACATTAAAAAATTATTACTACTGATGCTGAAAAAACGTCAATCTTTAATAGCTGCACATCAAGAAGATAACCACTGATTCACTGCAATCTGGCTTCTGTTTTTGCCTCCCAAAGCTATGTTACTGTGAGGAACACAGAATGAATAAAACAAAGTAATCAATACTGACATAGCTTAATGTTTTCAAAATTTACAGGACTGGCAAAATATTACAGGGACTGATACTTTATGATGTTGCTGGTCCAAGGTCCTTTCTTCTAAAAAAAAAGGAGGACAGCCGAGCTTTGATTGTTATTTTAAATGCTGCTATTTATTCAAGCTGGTAACTTTGAAAACTGTGAAACAAGGACATAATGTCTCAAATAAGTACAACCAGTGACAAAGGGCCCTCAGAATATTTCTTGAATTTTTTCTACCCGCCAATGATCCATAAACAGCCGGCATATCTGGCAAGACACTATTATTGTTGTCAACTGTTACTTGTCACTCGCCAAATTCCTTTTTCCAACTTGGAAATATTATTTATTATATTTCGAATGGTGAAATCTGCCATTTACCGGTGAAAATAAAACCCATATTTTCACTGAGTGAAATAAAAATGGTATTCTACTCAGTGAAATGATGCAACAATCATATGAAATCGTCTGTGACGTGATGAAACAATTGAATGACGTCATGCAATGGCCGCGCTAGCGAAGCGTTTTAGCTTCTCCATTCATATAGTTAGGGTCATTTACAGGGTTTTGGGAAACATAGTAAATAGAACATTTGACATTTCTCATCGAATACCATGAATATCTCATCTCGTGAAGTAGAAAATCAAATATTTACACTCGTGCTACGCCATTCGTGAAAATATAAATTTCTACTTCACTCGATGAGATATCAATGGTATTCAACGAGAAATGTCAAATATCCTCTATTTAGTTTTTCCATACAATTTTTGTTTTCTGTCGACTTATATTCACTTAATTGTTTCTTCTGGCAAACCAAGAAATTGACGCAACATGAAACATCTATATTCAAAGTTAAGTTCTTAACGGACCTTTGGCATCTGAGCGTTGTCATTTTACGCTGCCATAGAAAGTTGCAGGCTTTGCTAAGATTTGCTGATTTATTATTGTTAACCAATAGGCGTTCATCTTTTATGAATGCAATCATCTTGACACAAACTCAAAGAAATTGAATCAACTTGACACAAATAGCGACTGCTTATACTCTCTTAGAGTTTTTGGCGTCCAAAATATTTATTCTGAATTGCACTGCAGAAATTTATATTGACACAGATTTGATTTGATGATATTATATGAACCCGACCAATCGGACCAACAGAATAAACACGTCTAGGTAGTTTCCTACACTGACATATTGCCAAAAGCTTTTCTGTATCGCAATATGGAAATGTGGTGCAACATCCATCTTTGACAATACATGTTTAACAACAATTTCTTTTCTCTGTCCCACATCCCTTAAATGAACACATAATGACAAATTTTAGCAATGATTTTTTTTTTTTGAGTAGTAAATTATTCTAAATTCAAATAAATTCTAAAAAATTCATAATTTAAGTGTGTACTTAAATTAATCATAATACACATTAAGGTAGTAGCGTAAATGATCTGGAGAGATATCTCTCTTCATTGTATCTTGGAATATATTGTGGAACATATTGCAATAGATTACAGTGCAGCAATACATGTCGCAATACAAAAAATTAGGCAATACACAGTCCTAATATGATAACTAAAATCTTCTGTGAGGAAACTTGAATTAAGAATAACACTTTTACTGCAACATGATATGTATGAAATACGAAATAATTATAAGGTTAAACATATTTGCTGTAAATAAGTGTTATAAAGTTTGAGAAATATTTGTGGAAATAACCAATACTGAAAAAATAAAACAAGACTGCATTTACATCATGTTCTTATAGCCATGCTCATTATCATTTACTTAGTAATAGATGGTGTAATTTTTGAGGGTTGAAATAGATTTTAACAATCACATTCACTTCAATACTTGATCAAACTTGAAGCTCGGCAGTGTCCATCCCACGCCTAAAAACTTGCCTGAGCAGATTTGATAAAACTCTGATGTGATATAAACTGATGTTACTGCTTTGATTCTGAGTATTATTTTTAAGAAGTTGTGATAATTGGTTTGATTGAAACATATTCCATTCACAGAAGTGAAACGGATTGGGAACAAGTTTTGATAATTACTTGTGCAAGTATTGATTAGAAGCTCATATTTTCAGTTATCTATAAATATATATATCAGAGTAATACTTAATTGTGCCTTGGACAAATGTAGATAAGTAATTCCTATGTCTGCTTATTAGAATATAAAAATAAAATTAAATATGTCAATATGGTAATCTATTAACAACACAGGAAAAGTTGACCAATGAAATCGCTAGAAATTAATATTTCCGTAAATATCTGATGAACATACAAATATTTTTTGGCTTGATGCTGTCAGACGATATTCCAAGAAAATATTGAAAATATTAGAAGAGTGGAAATTAATTTTCCAAGCGAGCTTTAATAGTCGGATGCATGTCAATTTCTCGCGACTTGCACATGAAAGTACGAAGATTGTCAAAAGTTAGATGTGACATCACAGCCGTGGCCGAATCATTTTGTATAGGATCGAAGAGAGAGGTAGGTCGCTCAACACGAACTCCCTACGTAGTTGTTAGACGGGTCTAATGATTCTTCAGGAATCTTGTAAAATAATTGAATCATAAAGTTACCTTCACTGAATATGCAGGAGCATTAAGAGCCTCATCACCAATGTAGAAATCAAGATCTTCAACCCCCTTCCCAAGTCTTCTTATTGCTTGATCACCAACACTAGCAGCTTCTTTAATAGCAATGGCAGAAGGAATGATGAACTGTGGTTCTGTGTTTCCTGCATAACCCATCTTTGTATACCTATAACACAGGAATAAAAGCTCATAAGGCCATCTATAATTCATTTATAAATGGACACAAGGTCATCAAATGAGCCGCCACAGGATTACCAAATCCATAAATCATAATCCTTGTAAGCTTTGTACACAAGACTTGAGCTTTTTAAGCCTTTGTTTGAAAATCTATCAAAACCATAATTATGGAAATGTTATGTGTATTCAAACCCTGTCTGGTTTTCTATAGCCTACACATGACGACCTATGGGAAGAGGGGGGTAGTCATTTGGAAACTTTTGGTGTCACTGACAAAATATTTCAACATGTATATTTTACATTAATATTATCAATGAAGTTCTAAACTTTAACAATGATACTATTTTTACCCCATATTATATACTGTATTTTTCCCAAGTGAATGATTATATGTTTCTCTTAGGCGCATAGCTTTACCAGACAGGGCCCCGATTCACTAAACGTTCGTAAGCTTACGAATTTTGTAAAATCGATCTTAGCATTACAAATTTTATCGTAAGCGTTTCACTACAGATTCGTAGCATAAAATATTCATAAGTTACATAAAAAAATATGACAGCTAAGGAGGTGTTGCAACTTCATATTTCGTTCATAATGTAACAAAGATGGCGTCAGTCGAGTGACAGTGCTAATACTAAATATCGTTTCTCATCGATACAGCTTTAAATTTCCCTCGTTCAGACAATTCAAGCAACAGATCACCGAAGAGCCGAAGCGATGAGGCGGCCCTAATGTACGCAAATATGCAAGGTTTCCCGTAGATGATATAATTTAAAGACCATGCACTCACTTACATTATTCAAAAGACATAACCCATTTTGAGTAAAGTTAACAACTTTGACATTGTCAAATCAAGACGTACACGCCCTCAATGACACATTTAAGCCAATGGTTGTTTGTCAAAAGGCCAACTCGGGTTGGATGAAGAGCCACAAATAGGGAGAACTGTGGTTTTTTGGCCTGAGGCTGAACCTTTCATATTGTATATACAATCATCAGGTAATAAAAAAATTCAAAAAACTTGTTTGTGTTGCAAAGCTTATATTTTATGGATTACTCAATTTACATTTGTAAATAAATAAAAAAATATTCATATACTTAGCTATAGCTAATTTTGACTAGAAATAAATGCTTATTTATAAATAGGCCGAAGTGAAATCCAAATATCTTTTATTATCAAAAGTATGCTATAGTCAATGATTTATTATTACTTAAATGAAATATTGAAAAAATTGTCATATTTCGATTTAAGCACAGGAAATACAAAATAATAATTGTTAAATGATCACATATCTAGATTATTTTACCCCCTCCCCCACCTATCCCCATGCCAAAGAGGAGAGGATATTTAATCTATATTTTCATATGAAATGAGATATCCATTACTTTCCTGTGTTTTGAGGTTGTATTATATTTCATCTTTAATTGTTAAATTGGAAGACAGCAATGCAGAAGCTAGTTATAGATTTCACATAAAAAATGTTTTATTAATAGAAAATATAGCAGAATGAATAAAAAGTTGTTTCTTTATATCTAAAAATCTATTGTATTTGTCAAACTGTTTTTTTTTCTATGGTGAAATTTTTATACACATCAAAAGCTGTATATTATCACCCTGACATAGGAAATTATTGAAATTTCTAATTGTTGACTTGAAATCTATTTTATTTAATTATTTACAGCAAATTTAGGATGATTTTGAAATGTAGCAACTCATGACCTGTAAAAGTAATTACGATATAAAACAAACAGTATTGTGAAAACGTTTATTATGATGTAAACTAACATAAAACTCAGCCATTAGTACTACAGCCTCAACAAGGCAAAGTTCAGTTCCAATCACAATAACAACAAATCAATGTCCTTTTAACAGTCTTTTCATATTTCTAGCTTCACTAAAGTTCCCCAATGTGTCTTATTTCAACAGTCCAAATTCCCTTGAGCTGGACTGTGTGCACTGAAAACGCACAATAAAGCACATTATTTTAAGAATGGATTATTTCTGTCTTTCTGATTTGCCTACTTGGTCACATGACAGCAATGACATCAAGCGATGTCAACCTGTGTGGATCACGAGAGGTTGATATAACAATCCAAATACCTCCGGTGGATAAAAATAGATTTCGAAAATCTACCGGAAATAGCAAAAGAATGGTAATTTAAGACCTATTTCATGTAATAAAACACTTATAGACTTCAGACTCGGTTGATCCAATGATTTATCGACCTTGGACATGTGATATTCACCTAGGCTTCGCCACTTTTTGTTACGATTTTATCGTAACGTTGATTATTTTACGATCGGATTACGAACGTTTAGTGAAATGCTCTTTTCTTTTTATGACAAATTCGTAATATCGGTCGTAACTGCTTACGAACGTTCTTAGTTACGAACGTTTAGTGAAATGCTCTTTTCTTTTTATGACAAATTCGTAATATCGGTCGTAACTGCTTACGAACGTTCTTAGTTACGAACGTTTAGTGAAACGGCACCCAGCATTATATATCCTAGCCACAATACCCTACACCCCCAATGTAGCATAAGTAAATTCTTGTGACCTGCAAGCTGTAGATAAATTCAAGTCAAGGCAAAAAAAAAAAATTTAATGATACAAGCATTCTTAAAGAACACGGTTTATGCAAATGACTCATGTTACAATATTTATATCTGACATAGATATGAACTTATAACTGTCTTGCCACTACTTCCTGGTCAACTTTCAACATAAAGGCAAATAACCGCGGCACTCTTTATTTGTTCTAATCAAAATATATTCACAGTCTTTAAATGTAATTGGTTCTGACACGTAATGGTTGAAGATAGCTACATGGTGATCATTTGTGATCGAGAATGAATTTTAATCAAAAAGTAGACAAAACCACACCCCTTTACCATTTCATCAAGCCATGGCCTCGACTTCCGATAAAGTACGAAGACATATTAATACAAATAAATTTAATATGAGTGCTAAATAATACCCTTTACCGTCAATTTTACTCACCCAGTGCCATTGTCAATCACAACTGCTGGTAATCTTGACATGATTGAAACCGGAGGGAAAATACAAGGCTCGTATATAAGACAAGGAAGGTTTGCCACTCTCGTTTGCTTGACGAGATTTACTAACTTCCGGTGACCAACCCCCGTTTTAGTCGCTGCTAAAATCATCCATTGAGCGAGCATTCTTAAAATGGTCAGTTATCGACTTGTATGAACTTGCGGTCTTGCCTTGCCCTCCTTTTCAAAGCGCGTTTGTGATGCGCTGGAGATGATTCCTATGTGTAACTAAAATGCACACCAATTTAAATTATACGAATGTTATATATATACGCTTTGATACGAGATAATTAAAGGGACCATTCGAGCGGGGTATTTTTTGTGGAAACGAAATTCAGGAGGACTTTCCTGTTAACAAATATATATGATTTTTACATGATTCTTTTCACACTTAATTTCAAATATGTACACGAGGTAAACCTTTCAGTTGTTCAAGATTTAACAATTTGACAAAGAATCAAGTGTATCGATCAAAAAAGAAAAACTTCGTGAAATGAAGCCAATCATCGGAGCTACGAATGTGGAATGCATTACTACGACAAAACATTGTCGTAACTGACAAATTTTATTATGAATTATTTGTAAATATGCCGCTCTTCTATCAATCTATTTGTTATTTCTTAATTTTGTCAATGATTTAGCTTAATACAGCATTTTCTCGCAATGCAGATTTCTCGCAACACTAACATTTCAAGATGGCGGATGAAAGCCGCTCGAATGGTCCCTTTAATCTAAGTTTAATTTTACGACGTTTGTATGCCTCAATATGTATATTTATTTCAAATAGAATATATGTTTGGTTTTGCGATTATTTATATAATGGTATATATATAACACCTAGAGACTCTATGTAAAAATCTCATTTAATGGATATAGATATAGCAAGTCGCCAATTTATCTCATAAGTTATGTAACGAATGATCATCGAGGGTGGATTTCTTTAGGCCTACTAAAACGTGCCCGATAAATGGAAGTTTTTAAAGCAAGGATTTATAAAGGTTTATATATACGTCCTTGGTTAAAGTCATATAGTCTCATTTTTGCAAGGCAAATTGTAATGCATGCCGAACATAGGCCTATAGTTCACCACTCACGGAAATATTTCCCCTGACGTTTGCAACAATTTTCAGAACTCTGCACGCATTCTAGCCCTTAATAATTAAGTTCAAACTACCCTACCCTACCCTAATATTATGTCTTTGGCGAGCGTTAGTCCTTACCACGTCATTTCGCTAAGGCCGTGACGAAGAACACATAAAATTTCCCAGCTGAATATCCAATGAAAATTGCCAATAGCTTACCCTTTTTCAAATACAGAAATAACAAAAAGATGGTATATTCAATGAGGAATTTGAACTTAATTATTGAGGGCTAAAATGCCTGCAGAGTTCTGAAAATTGTACATATATTTTGTAAAAAAAAACGTTGATTTACCATTAATTTGATACTTAATGTGGCAGCTAGTGTTCAAATAGTGAAGAGATTAAAAATTAATCTAATTCTACCGTTATTTAAATTGGAGTTTCCCAACAAAATGTAAGTTCACCTGCACTTTCAACTCCCCTCTTTTATACAGTCTACCTGCGAATCATTAATATAGATGGTGCCATGATTATCAAACCTATATTTCTGTTAAGAGAATAGAATTAGCCTTTCATCAGATACTAGATATATGTCTAGCAACGACCTTTCATCAGATAGTAGATACACTATTATTTGAGATTGTATTACTAAGGAGCAGCGATGTATAAAATGCTCGCTGAACGGATATCCACTCGAAAATTGGCAATAGTGATAAGGAAATGGAAGTCGAGGGCGGGCCACTTTACTAGCGTGAAACAGTTTTATAGAAGATGCTACTATTTTCAAATCTATATACACGTTAAGAGGGTAGAATAACCTTTCATTAGATACTAGATATACTATTATTGGAGATTTAATTAATAAGGAGCAACGATGTAAACAAATGCTCGCTGAATGGATAGCCAGTCGCAGATTGGCCTTAGTGTTGTAGCATATGGACTCCAAGGTGGGGTTTTTTTATTAGCGCGTGCCATTTATATAGAAGATGCTACTATTATCAAACCTATATATAAGTTTAGAGGATAGAATCACCTTTAATTAGATACTAGATATACTATTATTTGTGATTTAATTACTAAGGAGCAGCGAAGTAAAAAATGCTCGCTGAATGGATAGCCAGTCGAAAATTGACCTCAGTGTTATAGCAAATGAACTCCAAGGTGGGTCACTTTATTAGCGCGAAACATTTATATAGCAGATGCTACTATTATCAAATTTATATATACGTTAAGAGGATAGAATAACCTTTCATTACATACTATATATACGTTTTGAGGATAGAATTGCCTTTCATTAGATACTAGATATACTATTACTTGAGATTTAATTACTAAGGAGCAGCGAAGTGAAAAAATGCTCGCTGAATGGATAGCCAGGCCTTAGTGTTGTAGCAAATGGACTTGGAGGGCGTGTCACTTTACTAGCACGTAACATTTATATAGAAGATGCTACTATTATCAAATCGTTATATACGTTTAGAGAATAGAATAACCTTTCATTACATACTAGAAATACTATTATTTGAGATTTATATACTAAGGAGCAGCGAAGTGAAAAAAATGCTCGCTGAATGGATGGCCAGTCGCAGATTGGCCTTAGTGTTGTAGCAAATTGACTTGGATGGCGGGTCACTTATATAGCGCGTAACATTTATATAGAATATGCTACTATTATCAAATCGTTATATAAGTTTAGAGGATAGAATATACCTTTATTACATACTAGAAATACTATTATATGAGATTTTATTAATACGATGTAAAAAAAATGCTCGCTGAATGGATAGCTGGACGCAGATTGACCTGAGTGTTGTAGCAAATGGACTCCAAGGTGGGTCTCTTTACTCGCGCGTATCATTAATATAGAAGATGATACAATATATATATGTTTAGGTTTAAACATGAAAAAGTTAATGCAAAGGCCTGTCCCTTTCTAGGACATTTAACTTCCCTTGACCTGTAAATAATGGTAAATGCACATCTCCTTCCCTAGACCAGGAAATCAGTGTAAATGCACAACTCCTTCCCTAGACCAATAAGTCATAGCAATTCACACCTCCTTCCCTAGACCAGGAAATCATGGCCAATGCACATCTCCTTCACTAGACCAGGAAATCATGGTAGATGCACATATCCTTTCATAGACCAGGAAATCATGGCCAATGCACATCTGCCCCCCTAGACAAGGAAATCATGGCCAATGCATATCTCATTCACTAGACCAGGAAATCATGGTAGATGCACATCTTCTTCACTAGACCAGGAAATCATGGTAGATGCACATCTCCTTTCATAGACCAGAAAATCATGGTAAATGCACATCTTCTTCACTAGGCCAGGAAATCATATCATGGTAATGCACATCTGCCTCCATAGACAAGGGAATCATGGTAAATGCACATCTCCTTCACTAGACCAGGAAATCATGGTAGATGCGCATCTCCTTCCCTAGACTAAGAAATCATGGACAATACACATCTGCCTCCATAGACCAGGAAATCATGGCCAATGCACGTCTCCTTCCCTAAACCAGGAAATTATGGTAAATACACATCTCCTTTCGTAGACCAGGAAATCATGGACAAGACACATTTCCTTCCTTAGACAAGGAAACAATGATAGATGCACATCTAATTCCATAGACCAGGAAATCATGATAATTCACATCTTCTCCCTACACCAGGAAATCATGGTAAATGCATATCTCCTTCCCTAGACCAGGGCCAGGAAATCATGGTAATTCACATCTCCTTCCTTAGACCAGGAAATCATGGTCAAAGCCAAGTATGAATAGCGACGTGGTCTTACTAGGAAGGAAGACGCGTCTGCACTCTTCCACTTAGTTGAAGGCCAAGGTGCACCGATGAGTCCTGGCGGGACGAAGCGTGAGATAATCGGGGATTAACAGGGTTTGATATGCAACATTTTCTGAATGTTAGTTGTAGTACTCACTCATATGTTAGGAACAGAACAGAAAAGAAGTTTATTCAATTTAGTGACTTGAGCTCACAGAGCCCCTCGTCAACATTACAAACACATTTGCAGTCAGAGTATGAGGCAGGACATTTCAAAATGATTTTAAATATAAACTTTGTTTTATGAACTTAGCTAAGTACAACTGAGTTATTTTATTCTGAGATTGTAACAACTGAAATAATTTATATTTAGATGGACATTCCCAATAAATTCTATCAATATATTTAACTCTATTTAAATGATACTTTTGACAAACACAAACGAAATGATATTCATCTTCAATGACATAAAGACAAAACTCACATAAACGTAATGCTCTATCCACATTTGAATATCTACCAACTTCTATTTTTAATTTATGACACGATATCCTTAAACGCGTGATGTAAAATGATAGACTTTGGGGAACAGTGTTTAGATATGTTTCGTATGAAAAACTTTGCTTTATATTAGAATATACCTCAAGTTTCGAAGCGTTATTAATATCACAATTCCACCTTTGCAAAAAAAATCATCAATTAAACGTTGTTTAAACACATTACAAAATTCTTGTGGACTTACAATTGAGGGATTCAACCACACAAAACCAAAACCATGTTTAAATAGTACATCTTTTACAAAGGAAGCCCAATTGTTTATACCTTTAGTACAATTTTCTACCATTATTATAAAAGCCAACTTCAAAACAGTATTATTTGTATTTGAAAGTTTGAGAAAGTAGCGCACGACCCGAACAAATCTATTTATGTAGAGAGAATATCTTCCTAATTCTCCATAGACTGCTGCATTATAAGCTCTAGAATGTACTTTTAAAATTCTCTTGCAGAACTTCAAGTGTACTCTCTCAATTTCGCTGGCGTAGGTTATTCCCCAGACTTCACATCCGTAGTTCATTGTACTTGAGACGAACGAATCAAAAAGCTGACATGATATTTTTGGTGTAAAAACACTTGTCCTCAGATTAGCACATAGAATGTTTAAGGCTTTCAGTCCTTTTCCGGCTAATGACTTTTGACATATACTGATTTGTCCATTAGCTGATATTATATTCTCAAGATAATTAAATGTCCGCATTTTTTCTAATTCTTTACCTCCAATTTAAGAGCCACTCCGTGATTTTCATAACATGTCATTTACCTTGAAAGGTCGTTGCTAGACATATATCTAGTATCTGATGAAAGGTAATTCTATTCTCTTAACAGAAATATAGGTTTGATAATCATGGCACCATCTATATTAAAGAGCCACTCCGTGATTTTCATAACATATCATTTACCTTTGATACGAACCTAAATGTCATATCTGGTGATATAAAATTAAAACATCTTAACTTTTCATGTCCAAAAGACATATATATGACAAATACTGGTTTTCCATGAAAACCTTAAAGCAACCTTATAAATGCACAGAGGTGTAGATATCACGTCCAATATACATTGATACTAGTTATATAACCTAACAAACACTAGCAACTCCTAACTGCCCTCCTGGCTGTTTTAGATAAGTCTCCAAAATTACGTTTGACTATTTGACGCGCGCAACTGTCCGGTTTTCCATCATAATTGCGACGTTCTACCTTCATATTGTCACTGTAAAAAACCAATTAGCTTTCAAATGTGTCTTTTTGGTAACAGTCGATACTTCGCTATCAAATGACACCATTGATTAAGTTTGGCATATATGACTCCAACAACTCACGGAGTGGCTCTTTAACCATTGATAGCGCATCAAAGATTTCTTTCCTTTCTCAAAAATCATGATTTTTGTTTTCTCAACATTGATAGTGAGTCCCCATGTTTTGCAATACTCGTGCAGGGAGTCTAACAAGTTCTGAAGTCCGCTCGGTGTTCGAGACAACAGTACCATATCGTCTGCAAAAAGAATAAGGAATATATTCATATAGTCAATGATGATTCCATCGTTGCTGCACGTATGCAATTCCTGTTCTAGATCTTCCATAAAAAGGGAAAATAGCAGCGGAGCCATGACTTCTCTTTGTTTTATTCCAGCTCCAATGCTGAAGAATTCTGTAAAGCTTGAGTTTACTTTCACACATGATTTAACCTCATAATACATGGATTTTATCGTATACCACATTCTGCCTTTAACTCCATGCTTGAATATTTTGCATAGTAAGCCGTTTGTCGAAAGCTTTAGACAAGTCTACAAATGAACAAAATAATTTTTCTTTCATGTTAATGAACCTTTGTATAATTGATTGTAAAACAAAAATGGCATCCACTGTTGAGTGACCTTTTCTGAATCCAAACTGAACATCAGATATTGCCTAATATTTGTCTGCCCAGGCTGTCAATCTCTCTGTCAGAATAGAAGTAAAAAGTTTGGAAAAGCAGCTGTTCAGTGTAACCCCCCTGTAGTTGTTGGTATGGCTTGTAGGTCCTTTATTATGTATGTGAATAATTACACCTTCTGTCCAACATTTTGGGAAGATACCGTTGATAAAAATGTGGTTAAAGAGTTTAGTTATTTGGCAAACAATCATATCGCTGCCACATTTGAACAGTTCATTCAGGATACCATTCAGACCTGCTGATTTATTTGACTTTATTCGAGTTTCTTTATGGCTTGTTCAACTTCTTCCTGACTTATTGCCTTATCTAATTCACACTGACTTTGTTCATTTTCCATCGAGATACGGGTTACTTCTTCTTCTACTGCAGAGTCTGTAAATTTCCCCAACTCGCTGTACACCTCTTTGAAATGTTGAAGAAAATCAGTTGCCTCAGAATTGTTTCCTGCAGATGTAGTATTCTTATTCTTTTTCTTGAAATATTTCCAGAATTCTTTTGGTTGTTTATTCCTTAGATTTTCTATCTCCTTGGATTTCTTCTCTTAGCATTTCCTTCTTTTTCTTTTCATTAAATTCTTGTATTTTCTTCTCTGTTAACTTAAGATCGTTCTGTTATATATATTCATTCATGTTTTTATTAAAATCTTCCAAAGCCTGTAAGTACTGATGTTTCTTTGCTCTACAGTCAGAGTCGAACCACGCCTTGCTGTCATCAATCACATTACCAAATCCTTTGTTAACATTCACACGGAACTCCTTCTCTGTGTATCTCCTTGATATTTGAAATAATATAGATGTCACCTTCTCAACAGTTTCATGAATATTGTCTTTGTCACAGGCTTCCACAGCTTCAGCAATGTCATCAAGTTGTTCCATTAAATCAGCTTTAAAGGATTCTGCACACTCCTCTTTCCACTTATACACTTTGACATAATCTCGTGGCTTGTCGGTAGTATGGAACTGCCCTTGATGTTTGAGATCTAGAGTTAGCAATAAAGGTGCATGGTCACTGAACATGTTGAAATCCATCACTTCAAAGCCCGAAATAATGCTATCGCTTCCATCTTCAAATAGCATGTAGTCAGTTATGGACATACCATTGGTATTTTGGGCAGTTAATTTATTTGTCGCGTTACAATTGATCCGCCCGTTCGCTTTCCGGAGTCAAGTTGCACAACACGGATAGCTGAATGCCGAAAGAGTTTCTTTCTTTATCTACTGTCTGTCTGTTTTGTTGCTGATCAACAGTATATGTTACATCATCTGTTTCCTTGTTGAAGAAATCCTTGTATACATTATCATGTCTTGTTCCAATTCGTGCGTTAAAATCACCTATAATATTCACGTCACCCTTTTATCTAAATTCTGAGTAAACCTCCTGTAATATATCATATTCGATCCTTCTGGCCATATATACACCATACATACATATAAATAATTTTCAAAAGCAAACATATTTTTGTCAAATTTTAACCAGATAAGTGTCTCAAAGTCATTTCTGACTAGTGATATCCCATGGAATAAATGTTCCTTTATGTAAACTATAACACCACCACTCTTTCTCTTAGCTTTCTTATGCTTATACTGCCTGTGAAAAGAAAGAAGAAGAAATCCCCTGAAGTCAATGTTACTGCTTTTATCTGTCCACGTTTCACTTAAGGCAACTACATCATTATTTTTTAATATATTACAAAAGTCCTCAGTTGAATTTTTCGTCTCAACGAGACCATTACAGTTCCACACTAATATTCTTAGTCCTTCCTCGGCGAATTCCTAAGTAGGGCCTGTGTACAACTGACCATCTATGTACAACTTTGTTGTACATTTCATCGATAGCTTTTTGTCTTCTTTTTAGTGTCGACAAATAATCGATGTTTTCATCACGTTGAAGTGATGTGGTGATGTGAGGGGAGTTATATGTGATGCATTTGGGGGGGAACTAGCGGTCACACGGTCGAGCACACTTAGCCTTCTGGAGATATTCCCAATAAGAACCTGGACACAGATGAGAGTCGAGATGTATATATTTGAAAGTACAGTGTTGAAGTAAAAAAGTTATACAATACAAATAATTACAATTTCAATTGATACATTACAATTAAATATATGGCATGTTCAGATAATACATAGTTATCATAACATCAAATAATATTGAGATATACATTGATAATTTGAAACTGTTGACATATTACAATTTACTAAATAGATTTATACAGTAAATACGGTAGTGCGCATTTACTAAGAATACGGTAATAAATGTTTGTATAGATTGTATACAGACTGGGCCGATTGCTGACGGACGTCTCATTTTTAGCTCATCAGGTCTGAAAGACCCGATGGGCTTATGGCTTGGCATGGCGTCCGGCGTCCGTCCGTAAACTTTTCACTTTTTCGACTTCTTCTCCAGAACCAATGACTCTAGAGAGCTGAAATTTTATGTGCATACTCCTTGGCAAATGGGGATTCTAAATTATAGATTTCGTGACCCCATGACCCCAAATGGGGTCACAAGGGTCAAAACCTTAAAAATCTATTTTAATCTTCTTCTCCAGTTCCAAAAGGTCCAGAGAGCTGAAAAGTTGTGCGTAGACTTCTTGGCCAATGGGGATTCTAAATTGTAGATTTTGTGACCCCATGACCCCAAATGAGGTCAGAGGGGTCAAAACATGAAAAACCTATTTTCATCTTCTTCTCCAGTTCCAAAAGGTCCAGAGAACTGAATAGTTGTGTGTAGACTCCTTGGGCACTGGAGATTCTAAATTGTAGGTTTGGTGACCCCATGACCCCAAATGATGTCACAGGGGTCAAAACCTGAAAAACCTATTTTCATCTTCTTCTCCAGTTCCAAAAGGTCTAGAGAGCTGAAAAGGTGTGTGTAGACTCCTTGGCCAACGGGGATTCTAAATTGTAGGATTGGTGACCCCATGACCCCAAATGGGGTCACAGGGGTCAAAACCTAAAAAACCCAATTTCATCTTTTTCCCTAGTTCCAAAAGGTCTAGAGAGCTGAAAAATTGTGTGAAGACTCCTTGGACACTGGGGATTCTAAATTGTAGGTTTGGTGACCACATGACCCCAAATGGGGTCGCAGGGGTCGAAACCTTAAAATCCTACTTTCATCTTCTTCTCCAGTTCCAAAAGGTCTTGATAGCTTAATAGTTGTGTGTAGAGTCCTTGGACAATGGGGATTCTGAATTGTAGGTTCGGTGACCCCTTGACCCCAAATGGGCAATGGGCCTTTTTTATTTGATTGTGAATAACTCGGACGTTGGGACAGGCTATCTTTCCTACACTGCCCATGACCCCATGGTCTAAACCCAAACACCTATTTCTATCAAAAGTCTGATGAGCTACAGAGCCCATGGCTCTATTTTTTAAAAACACTAACACTGAAACATGGTGCTACACACAGAGCAACTTTACACTCGAGACATTCAAATGTAGATTCCTAGCCTAATCTTTTCTCCTTTCCAACTGGCTTATTGGCACTTTCCACTTGTTTTCTAAGTAATTCATGCTTGGCTTTGGAACAGACAACACAAACCTGTGCAAGGTTCATCTTCATTCCTACAGGCTGAATCTTTGAGCAAGAGTGACAACCATGGAGAGGTGTCACACTATTGTTGCTCGTGCTTGGCTCTGCGAAGGGAAGAAACATTTTCAGTATCTGCAAAGGTTACAATATGATGGACTAGGTCTTTCCTGAAATGACGACTTGTTTTCACAGTTATGTCTTCTGTGAATTCTTTATAAGGAATGTATGCTTTCAAAAGAGCAACATCTATGACATGAAACCAAGCATGCTTCCTCCTATTTAGAGTTTTCGCTATAAAGGGGCTGTCTGACAGCATCTGGTCTGCCTGATCTACACCGCCCATATACTTCTTGTATTCATGCACAAAACATGGTTCCTATTTCTATCAAAAGTCTGATGAGCTACAGAGCCCATGGCTCTATTTTTATATTATATGATGAATCTAAATAACTAATGTTATAACTTGAAAGTTGATCTTAATGTAAACAGACATTTGTATATGATTCACTCAGGGTGTTTGATATAAATTGAATGCTCACAAAATATAATCAGATAACGCAAGTTTTGTACATAGTTATAACTAAGTGATAAACATGAAACAAGAGTGGTGATAAATAGATAATAACATTACAAGTCAAGTGAGGTATAATAATAACAATTCAACTAACAAACATTATTTTCAATTGCTAGTGCAGGTACAATATAAAAGTAAAGTAACAATGCTTACCTGGACACAGATGAGAGTCGAGATGTATATATTTGAAAGTACAGTGTTGAAGTACTGAGCTTGCAACATTGGCTGCTTATATACACCCGACTATGTTAATCAGATCTGTGTCCATGTAATTAATGCTGTAGAAATACGTAATACCGTAGCAGCTGATAGGCTTAATCGGCGCATTCATTGCTAGGTTTACAAAATCTTATACAATAATGATGATTAAACTCCGCGGCTTGGAGTGCACATTGCCTGAGGTAATGGCCGAACAGTGGGGTATAACCCGTTGCATCATGCGGTATTAATGGTTAAAGTTTAGAACAATATTGTGGCTTATTTTGTTCTATGACAATACCCCTCCGCTTGGGAACTTTTGACCACGAAAGCCAAAATACAAAAACATGTACATAATAATAATAATGATAAAATGGTTTACAATCATCTGGGTTAGAATCCAGGAGACTTAAACAAAGGTCACATTGTTGAAAATGGTCAATAAAAAACAAGATGAGGTACATGAGATAAATGCAGCAAAAGGTTGAACTTTCTTCGGTTTGATAAATAAGGACTGAGGCTCATATTTTGCAAATAAAGTCGTGGATAAATTTAGCTAGGATACTAAAGCTTCGTTTATGTTGATTAGGCATGAATTGAATGGTTCAGTACGGAATCTGAGAATCTGAGAAGAGAACAATCATTAGTATGTTAGTCAAAGACCGGATTATATGAAGATGTGATCAGCATCCCCGAGCACTTTTAGACACAGGTGAACCTGTATGTCTTTCAGTAACTCCAATGACAGTTGCTTCTCAAGTTTTAACTACAAATAACGGATTGGAATTTCAAAAGAAATATTTAGGTTTCTGTTTGCGTTTGCGCCGTTTGCCAGAATTTGTTTTGCTGATATGGAAATTGGCCTTTAGACCTTGACCTACATTTTGTTCTGGTTCCCAAGTTGGTGTAGGGAAGTGAAGCCATTTGAGCAGATAATGCCTTACTCCATTTATGATTTTGGACCTAAGTACCTTTTCTACTGGATAGGCTTCTTGAAATGGTGCTGGTTCATTAGGTGCCTGTGCAGAAGACGATGATGTGCTTGGTGCAGGTGGTGCAGGTTGTACAGGTGGAGTCGTTTGTACGCTCGTTGAAGGTTGTGCAGCAGTTGTGCTGGTTGAAGAGTGAGCGTTGGTTGAGCTCGTAGAAGAAGGGCGAGCAGAAGAGCTGCTCTTTGGCTTAGCAGAAGGTAAGCCTGATTGTTGATTGAAATCATCATTTTGAGATGAATCAACATCACCATCCGAGGCGCTGGCTCGAGGTGATGAATTACAGTCAGGGTGCTGACTGGTAGAAGTTGGAGCAGGCGCTGGTGCCGCTGTACCAGAGGTGTCTGGTTGTGGTTCTGGTGGCTGGTTGTCAGGACCACTAGTTTGAGGCGATTTGCATGCACAGGAGATTTGTGTTCAGCGTTGTCTGAACATCTGCAGATCTTGTATGTATAATTTGGTCCAATAGAAGTGATGTAGTATGGACCATTTCCATGGTTGTGCCAACTTAGGCGATAGGCCTATGCCTTTTTGCTGTGTCATGAAGGTAGACCTGTTGGCCAACCATGAAGGATGGTTCTTTGGATTTGACGTTCTTGTTCTCTTTGTCAATTTCTTGACTGACTTCCATATTGTCACGAGCAATGGCTTTGACAACCTTGAGATTTTCAATGAGAGCTTTCAGGTGCATCTCAGCGTCCTTACCTAAGGAAGGTTTAGGAAGTAACGTGGAATCAAATGGTAGATGTATTTCTTTTCCAAACAAGAGAAAGTAAGGCGAGAAACCGGTTGATTGGCAAGGGACATTTCTTATGGCCATTATAACACAGGGAAGAATATCAGCCCAGTTCTTCTGGTCAGGTTGACAATAGGACTTTAGAGCCTGAGCGATAGTTGCATTTCGCCTTTCAACCATTCCATTGCATTGTGCATGATAAGAGCTGGTATGTAGATGTTTGACTTCCAAGATTTCACAGATAGTATTGACCAACTTAGATGTAAACTGGCGACCTCTATCTGTGAGAATGGACCGTGGAGCACCATACCTAGAGAATATCTCCCTGAAGAGTACCGTAGCTACTTCTGTTGCTTCTTGAGTTTGCAAGGGAAATGCTTCAATCCAACGGGAGAAAGAGTCCACTGCTACCAGAATATATTTGTAGCCTTCGTTGGTCTTTGGAAGCGGCCCAAGTATGTCAATGTGAAGTCTGGAAAAGGTATCTTCAATAGGCAAGGGAACCAAAGGTGCCGGCTTGGAATGAGTGAGCTGCTTAGAGCGCTGACAAACATCACAGGATTTGACGTAATCTTCAATGTCCTGATACAGCCCTGGCCAATAATACTTTGCCATGATGGATTGTCTTGTTGAGTCACGGCCGAAGTGACATGATGTTTTGCTATCGTGATAAGCATACATCAAGTCCTTTCTGTCTTTTATAGGGACTGCCAACTGCGTTATCATTGGAACACGGTTTCCTTTATTGCCTCGGTGTTTTGGCTGAAAGAAGTGATAGAGAATATCACCCTTAAGGTCATACTCTTGGGAACGCCCTTGAAGACCTTTGACTTGTGCCGGAGTGTAGTCAGGAGGAATCTCGTTTTTCTCAATGAAGTCAATGATTGGTTTCAGGTCGGCAGACTTTCTTTGTCTCTCCGCTAGGTCATTGTCGTTGATATCTGTATCTACAGAATTGACGAAGGGACCAGAAGATGCGGTCTCATTGAGATAGACAAAGTCTACTTGAAGTGGTTCAGATGTAGCTGAAGAATCTGGTAGAAAATCAGTGGTGTCCTGATCTGATGATGAGGTGTCATCTGTTGGTTGATGTATAGTTCCAGCAGAAGTAACAGAAGCTATTACTGCTGCACGCTGCTCTGTTGTAGATGTGATAGAAGGAATGACAGAAGAAACAAGAGGAGATGGGAAGTTATCAGTATCTGGAGCAGAAGTTAGAGATGGGTAAGCTATTCTAGAGAGTGCATCAGCATTTGTGTTTGATTTGCCAGGTCGATGTCCAATATCAAAGTCATACTCTTGAAGCATCAAAGACCATCTTGCAAGACGACCTGTCTCAGCCTTGACGTTCTTAATCCATTTGAGTGCGCTGTGATCAGTGTAGACTTTGAACTTCCTGTTAGCAAGATAAACACGGAAGGTGCGGATTCCTTCAAGAACGGCTAAGCATTCTAGCTGAGTGATTCCCCATTTCTTTTCTGATGCATGAAGGGCACGACCTCCATAAGAGATGACATGTTCTTTACCTGAAGAATCCTTTTGACCAAGGATATAACCAATTGCTGATGAGGAAGCATCTGTGGTCAAGATGTAAGGTTTTTCAAAATCAGGATAAGCAAGGATAGGAGCTGAAGTTAATGCTTCTTTAAGCTTAACAAAAGATGATTGACATGATGGAGACCAAATAAAAGGAGTGTCCTTTTGAAGAAGATTGTATAGAGGGGAAGCAATTTTGGAAAAATTTGGAACAAATTTCCGGTAGTAGCAAGCTAGGCCTAAAAAGTGACGTGTGTCATGAACATTTCTAGGTGGTGGAATTTTGTTTACAGTGTCAATTTTTTATTGATCAACTTCAATGCCGTCTTTGCTAAAAATATGCCCAAGATAGGTTACTTTCTTTGCTGCAAATCTACACTTACTTGGCTTCAGGGTTAGGCCTGCTTCTTTAAGTTTTGCAAAGACACATTTGAGATGATGAACATGTTCAGTGAAATTTTTGGAATATACTATGATGTCATCTACATAGATCAAAATGAACTTCCAATTCATTTCTTGGAGAGCTCTTGAAATTGTTTGCTGAAATGCTGCTGGTGCATTTTTAAGTCCAAAAGGAAGACGATTGAATTCAAAGATGCCTTGCTGCGTAATGAACGCAGATTTATGTTTAGTTTCAGGATGAAGTGGTATCTGCCAAAATCCACTAGCACAATCTAAGACAGAAAATATTTTGCTATGTTTTTCGCCAATGGCATCAATGACATTATCAAAACGAGGAAGAGGGAAAAATAAAGGCTTTGTTACAGCATTGAGCCTTATATAATCTACAGCAAAACGATAAGTACCATCAGATTTCTTTACCATTACAGCTGGATATTGCCATTCTGATGAACTTGGTTCAATAATCCCTGCATCTAACATTTTATGAACTTGCGTAGCATATTCTTGCTTAACCTGTGGAGATTGACGATAGAAAGTTCGTCTGATAGGAGGAACATCTTCAGTTTCTATGCGATGTTCATGAAAGTGTGTCTTGGAAACAAGATCAATATTAGCTTGGTTAGTTTCCAGAAAATCCATGCCAAGTATGATTGTATGATGAAGTGAAGAAAATACATGGAATTTCTGAGAATAGTTGATTTTGTTAATCTTAATAACAAGTGTGACTGTGCCAAGGACTGTGTGACGTTCGCTACCGACACCAATTACTTCATTTAATTGAGATGTTTGGTAACTTTTCTCAAATACACCTATTTTGGAAAGAAATTTGGAATGAATACATGATATACTGGCTCCAGTGTCCACAAGACAGGTGGTTTTTACGTTCCTGGTTTTCACACTTATGGTGTTCTTAATGAGAGAGGTAGAGGCAGAAGCAATGTACACAGGTTCTTGTTGTTGAGAAGAAACATTTGAGATGGGAGGGTTAGGGGGGAAGATAGAAGAGGTAGCACTAGGTTGATGAGAGGAAGTAACAGAAGACACGTGCATTTGTGCATGTTCTGGCCTGTCCCCTGGTGTTGGAACCTGGGAAACAGGTGCGTGTCCCTATTGTGAGTGACCTCGCGCTAAAAAGGCATTTACACATAATGAATGAGGGTGACCAGTCTTGTGGCAGTAAGTGCACAGAGTGTTGCGATGTGGACAGTCTTTGCGTGCTGAGCAGTAGCCACCACACCCTGCACACCTACAAGCGGCTGAGACTGGGAACGATAGTTGTTAGGGTTAGGAGGAGGATGGAAGGTTGGATGGGGAGGGTAAGCAGGATAAGAGGAGGGTTGAGGAGGTGGAGGGAAAGATGGTTGATGTGGGTAGTAAGGATGACTGTGAGATGGATATTCTTGTTGAAAAGAATGTGCGTTAGGAGCATTGTGGTATGAGTGAGGGTAATAGGAATGAGGAAGTAGAGGTGATGAATAATGAGGGTTGGTCTGTGCACAGCTTTGGTTGGGTGGGGAGTTTTTGAGATGGTGGTTTTTCTGGGACCATTTTGATTTATGCTGAGGTTGGCGGTCAGAATGAGGGCTGGAATTGAGGGAAGCGACCTCAGCATTTGTACTAATTAATTTTTCCATTAATAATGTTAAGTTCTTAACATCCTCTGCTACATTTACCTGAGTATTTGATGATGGAGGTTTAGAGGATTCAGCTAATTTCGCATGCTGCTGAACCTCTCTAAGTGTCTTAGGTTGCTGTAGCTGAACCCACTGTTTGAGCTCAGGCAGCAGTCCGTTGATAGTGATGGCCACCAGTAGGTTCTCGGGGATGCCCTTGCTGAAGGAGCCTTCCTGGACCCTCGTGAAGTAGGCCGTCACTGTCTCTGCAGACTGCTGTATGATATTGAGGACAGACAGGTCTGTCTGCACGTTCTGCTCAAACTGTTCATGGAAGGCAAGTTTGACATCAGCCCACGTGGTCTTAGTTGCCTCAGGCAGATGTCTGTGCCACTGTTTAGCTGAGCCTTCCAAATAAAAAGGGAGGATCAAACATGCTCTGTCGTTTGCATGGTTGGTTAACTTAAGCCATGCCTCAAAGTCCGTCCACTAAGCTGGTCCGTCGTGTGAGCCATTAAACTTGGGGAGGTGAAGAGATGACATGGCGGGATGTGTAGGTGGAGGTTGATCAGGTCGTTGATGTCCTGATGTAGAGGGCCGCTCCACTACGTCCAGTTGAGGGCGGGGTTCAGGGGATGACGATGCTTGTGGCGATGATAATAGACTGCTGTTATCAGGGGTTGATGGGATGAGGGTACTCAGACCAAATGATAGATGTCGGTTGACAACATCTACTTCCTCTTGTGGGGCTTTGGCTCAGTACCGTAGTCTGTACTGGTAATTGGTTGGGTTTGCTCAAGTTCTAGGCATCAGTGCGTCTGGGTCGACGTTCTCCAGCCACTTTTCATCGATATGTTTTTGTCTTCTTTTTAGTGTCGACAAATAATCGATGTTTTCATCACGTTGAAGTGATGTGGTGATGTGAGGGGAGTTATATGTGATGCATTTGGGGGGGAACTAGCGGTCACACGGTCGAGCACACTTAGCCTTCTGGAGATATTCCCAATAAGAGCCTGGACACAGATGAGAGTCGAGATGTATATATTTGAATGTTCAGTGTTGAAGTAAAAAAGTTATACAATACAAATAATTACAATTTCAATTGATACATTACAATTAAATATATGGCATGTTCAGATAATACATAGTTATCATAACATCAAATTATATTGAGATATACATTGATAATTTGAAACTGTTGACATATTACAATTTACTAAATAGATTTATACAGTAAATACGGTAGTGCGCATTTACTAAGAATACGGTAATAAATGTTTGTATAGATTGTATACAGACTGGGCCGATCGCTGACGGACGTCTCATTTTTATATTATATGATGAATCTAAATAACTAATGTTATAACTTGAAAGTTGATCTTAATGTAAACAGACATTTGTATATGATTCACTTAGGGTGTTTGATATAAATTGAATGCTCACAAAATATAATCAGATAACGTAAGTTCTGTACATAGTTATAACTAAGTGATAAACATGAAACAAGAGTGGTGATAAATAGATAATAACATTACAAGTCAAGTGAGGTATAATAATAACAATTCAACTAACAAACATTATTTTCAATTGCTAGTGCAGGTACAATATAAAAGTAAAGTAACAATGCTTACCTGGACACAGATGAGAGTCGAGATGTATATATTTGAAAGTACAGTGTTGAAGTACTGAGCTTGCAACATTGGCTGCTTATATACACCCGACTATGTTAATCAGATCTGTGTCCATGTAATTAATGCTGTAGAAATACGTAATACCGTAGCAGCTGATAGGCTTAATCGGCGCATTCATTGCTAGGTTTACAAAATCTTATACAATAATGATGATTAAACTCCGTGGCTTGGAGTGCACATTGCCTGAGGTAATGGCCGAACAGTATAACCCGTTGCATCATGCGGTATTACTGGTTAAAGTTTAGAACAATATTGTGGCTTATTTTGGTCTATGACATACACAAGAGGACAACGCTTGCCCTCCGATCTCGCTTGTTTCATTACAGTAATAAGGTGCTTCCTTTGTCACGAAGATGTTAGTTCCCTTCAGTTCCTTAGAATTGTTTAACACTAACTCTCTGCCTTGTAGTTCTTGAAGTTCGCAACTATTGTCCTAGCCTGCTTATTCCTCCCTCCTCCAGTACGATGCACCCTACCGAATATCATCCTCTGTACATCCTCTTCCGCGATCTTCATCTTCTGTATGAGTATTCCCCTCAGCACCTCCTCTGTATCCTCCTCTGTTTTCAAAATAAATGATAGTAAATTTGGTTCAATATTAATTCATCAACATTCAGTTATTGATTTAATCATCACAGCATATTTGTTTATACATATCAGACCAAATAACTTGTGAACTGCTGCGGTTTAAGATCATTTTCTCGAATTCTAGATAGTCAATGACGTTAAAAAAAATTCTTTCAAAAATTGAAGAAACAACTTTTCTTCAATTTTATTATATACATTGTTTTGCTAGAGTGTATTTTACATGTACATAGGCTTATTTTGTTTATAAAACAAAAATCTTGACTTTGAGAGCAGTGGACCAAACTGAAATTGGAAAATGAAAAAATTACACCCAGGCTAGTGTACTTTGGGGTTTTTTCCTGAAACATGTAAACATGCTATCTTGAACCAATTATTGTTTTTTCCATTCGTAATGGACTCTGAACACATTCCAATTTTAAAAAATAAGATTTCTCTTTAAGAAAAATTTGGTCTGCGGTACCTACACTTGTCTCGGTAGCAGGTTGTCTACTCACATATGTATACGTGTCAATGTCGGTTGATTCTCGCCTACCCGCCGGGTTGTTGTCGGTGGATCTCTCTTCCAAAGGCTTATTTTTACCTTTTTTGTGTCTCTCATTGGCGATTAGCTGCAGAACTGTAGCTATATAACCTCTTCCCCCAGTATCATCGAGTTTATAAAGTTAAAAAGGCGACGTCAGGGTATCAAAGAGCCTATTTTGGCGAAGCAACTGTAGTTAATTGGCTATATGGCGTGGTGTTTGTATTTTATTTTATGTTTTTAAACTGTCACCTGTACCCGATTTACAAACATGTGACACAAAAATAAAATATTTTGTCTTGTCTGTCTGTCTATAAAATTCTTGGTCAAGTGAGTTGTTTGGTATTTAATAAGAGAACGATATATTAAATGGATAGCCTGTCGCTAATCGGCCTTAGTCTAATGAACTGCTAGCGTGGGTCTCTATACTACTGCGCATCTGAAATATTGAAGGTGTTATGGTTATCAAACGTATACCAGTGTATAAAAACAAGAAAAGCCTTTAAAAAGGCAAAGTTGGAGGCACCCTAATTAGGCTAGGACATACTGCGAAATAATAGGGTACAAATTGGATAGGATTTGCATGACGGCAAATGAGTTGATTAAAGAGCCACTCCGTGAGTTGTTGGAGTCATATATGCCAAACTTAATCGATGGTGTCATTTGATAGCGAAGTATCGACTGTAACCAAAAAGACACATTTAAAAGCTTATTGGTTTTTACAGTGACAATATGAAGGTAGAACGTCGCAATTATGATCGAAAACCGGACAGTGGCACTCGTCAAATAGTCAAACGTAATTTTGGAGACTTATCTAAAACAGCCAGGAGGGCAGTTAGGAGTTGATAGCGTTTGTTAGGTTATATAACTAGTATCCGTATATATTGGACGTGATATCTACACATCTGTTTTTAGATTTTCATGGAAAACCAGTATTTGTCAGATATATGTATTTTGGACATGAAAAGTTAAGATGATTTGATTTTATATCACCACATATGACATTTAGGTTCGTATAAAAGGTAAATAATATGTTATGAAAATCACGGAGTGGCTCTTTAAGGCCAACAAAAGAACAAAAGACCTAAATGCTATCCTCTATTTAGAAAAGGTTATATAACCATTTGTTCATTGCATCAAATAAAATAGAATAGTGAGGCAAATATGCTGTTATATATATACAGTTCCTTTTAAAACTACACTCAGCAGTCAGTCAGTCACCGATTTATCACTTGGAGAAAGGCGAAAGGGATCTATTTTTAGGAGATAGGTCACAATTGATAGCGTCCAGCACCGCTCAAGATGTTCGGTGGTTTTGCAAATTAATATGTCCACATGCATCACTTATAAATTAATTGTTTCTAAACTCTCAAGGATTGACAGGACAAGATATATTGAAATATTGTCTGAAGCGTATTTCACTACCTCTGTCTCTGTCACTTAGTGATATCACACTAGTTGACTCGCCTTTTCACATTCTCTACTTATCGACTTGTAGCTGCTTGTTTCTCGCGTGTGCCGTTGTAAAGGAAGGGTTTTTACTATTATGGAATAGATGTTTCTGACCTTTCATGAGAAATCTGTGTTCCTAATTTAGTTCACGTGCATTCATGGAGAATTGTACTGCCGTTCTGACTCTTAAACACCACTGATTGCCCTTAACGGTGAGATTGGCATAAACATTCGTTTTTCGTATTAAAGGTTGCCAATTATTTCGGAATACCCACATGGTCACGTGGTTCTAAATTTAATTACAGATGTGTTCATTGGTTTACGATATTGCCGAAATACAAAGAGGCTAAGTATGATTGGTTGAAAGTTCCTTTGAAAATTCCAAGTGTAATATAGAGAGACATATCAGCTGTTAAGATGGTTAGAGGCCTTTGGGCCTCCAACCAATAAGAGTACCTTTCATTGGATTCTAATTATGTGCTTTCCTCATTTTCGAAATGAATAATGGGGATGTTAAACATGCTCGCTCAACGGATATCCATCGGCGTTATAGGAAATGAACTTCCAGGGTGGGCTTTTTTACTATAGCGTAACTACTATATGAAAGGTGTTATACATATCAAACGTTATCTATATGAAGAAAAAAGAAATATCTTTTATTAGATTATGAATATTTGTTTTATTCCCGATTTTATAAATAACTAATGGGGATTTTTAAACGTGCTCGCTGAACGGATAGCCAGCCGCTAATCGGTCTCTGTGTAATAGGAAATGAACTTCAAGGGTGGGCTTTTTTACTAGCGCGTATCCACTATATAGAAGGTGATATAATCATTAAACGTTGTTTTGTTTTTTGTAAAGAGAATAGATTAACTTTTGATAAGATTCTTTAAGGATGGTTTTTTTATGATTTTCTAAATGAGTACTGGCAATGTAAAAATGCTTGCTGAAAAGATATCCAGTCGCTAACTGGTCTCATTCTCATCCCGTGACAGTGGGTACCTGTACCAGCGTCGAAGCGTCGATGAACATGTGTGTTGTTTTGAAGGAACATTACCAATTTTAATGTTTTGACACAAATGAAACAAAGAGGTTTACGATAAAATCACTGAGTTTCTCGTAGAATCCAAAAGTTATTTGAAAGTTTTGAAATGAAGAATTTCAGAGTCAGAGAATGTAGTTGATATTGTTAACCCCATACATCAGTTGTTTCTAGACTGACAGGGGAATTTATTAACGATTGTCTATAAGTAGAACATCTTTACAGGAGAACGCATTTCTGCCATATGCATCATTACATCCAGCAGGCATTCAAGTGCGATTTTGACCGCTTCTACCAAAAAGATTGAAAATGAAAAGTGCATAGACTGATAAATACTGGTTTTCTGAAATTATACGGTCATTGCTGAGTTTTTTCGATGATTTTTTTTGAAACAGTACGCTGATTGCAAAACGAACTTTGATTGCACCAAACCAGGCGTCACATTAGCATATAAGTCAGTGTAGTATGCTATCACCTGAGCTACCTTTGTTGGCCGACAATGGTTACTTTATCACAGAATTTGATTTTTGTCACCTGGTGGGGGATAGGTCCAGACGTCGCTATTGTCAATGAATGTTCTTTTTTCCGTATTTCGTGTTTCTACTTAAATCTTCAAAAATCTACACTCGATGTGAAAACAAACACTGTGTCAGGCACTTTTTATTTTTTCAAAATTATGCAAATCAACGTAAAATCTCTCCCGCAAAACAAGGTCACCGAAGGCATGATTCAATGCCTGTGTGAAGGAGCGCTTCAGCTGATAGTGTCCAACATCGGACAGATGCAACCCGTCTCTGCAAAACAACTTCTTGATGGGCACAATAGGTCTTTTATGCAGGAATCGTTTATCTGATCTGACATACTTACACCGTCTGATGAAAGAGCTATCTGTCGAATAGCACTGTTGGCTTTTTTTTACTGATAAACCTCTTTAAAAAAAAGTCTCTAGGTCTTGGCAATATACTGGTGATTAGAAGTTTCGATGACGGACTTCTATTTTCCTTTTTCGATTTTCTTAACAAGTTCATTGTAACTGGCTATCCGTTCAGCGAACATTTTTTACATCGCTGCCTCTTAGTAATAAAATCTCATATAATAGTGTAAATAGTATCTAATGAAAGGTTATTCTATTATTATCATCATCATCATCATCATCCAAATACTGGTATAGCGCCAATATCCATAATATGCTCAAACGCTTGAGCTCAAAGATGTTGCTGACAGGAAATGTTCAAAGGCTTCAGAGAAGAGACACGTTTTTAAATCAGATTTTAAGGTACTTAGATCTTGAATTGTTCTGATGTTATATGGAAGATTGTTCCAGAGATTAGGTCCAGCAGTTTCGATGGACCTATCACCATAGGTTTTAGTCTTAGTCACTGGAGTTACTAACAGACACTGGTCGCTAGATCGGAGGGAACGTGCAGGTGCATAGGACTAGAACAAATCACTGAGGTACTTTGAAGCTAAACCATGGTTGCTTTTGAAGACGAGGAGCAGAGTTTTATACTGTATCCGGTATTGTATAGGAAGCCAGTGGAGTAAAAATAGAGTGGGTGTGATGTGGTCAGATTTCCTGGACTGAGAGATCACTCTTGCTGCAGTATTCTGCACTTTCTGGAGCTTCTGTATCTGATTGTTCGGGACACCCATCAGAAGTGCATTGCAATAATCCAGACGAGATGTTACAAAAGCATGAATTAAAGATACCGTAGTCTTGGCATCCAGGTATCGTCGAATCATGCCGATGTTGCGAAGTATGCATTCCTGCAGATATTGTTGATCTGTGGCTCCATGGACAGTGATGTATCAAAGACAACTCCCAAGTTGCGAACCTCAGATTTTGGCTGAATCTGACATTGACCAATGCTGAAATTCGGAAGAGAAATGCTGGTGTTAAGACGCTTTGGATGGAAAACTATAAGTTCTGTTTTATCGTCATTCAGTTTCAGGTAATGTGATGACATCCTGTGCCTGATGCAGATAACACACTCTTCAAAAGCAAGAAATGAAGACTTGGCCGATGAAGACACCAGTGGTTTAAATGACAAGTACAACTGAGTGTCGTCAGCGTACAAATGTTGTCTAGTATTGAAAGACCTGTCAAAATCACCAAGAGGAGATATGTAAATGGTAAACAATAAAGGTCCAAGAACCGATCCTTGAGGTACCCCGTATGCAAGATCTTTGGGACTGGAGATATGGCCGTCGATGATCACGAATTGATGCCTACCAGATATATAGGACTTAAACCACCGTAAAGCAATTCCTGTGATAGCCATCCTGGTCTCAAGTGTGGACAGCAGATTGTCACGATCAATTGTATCGAAGGCACTACTCAGATCAAGTAGCACCAGTAGTGCAGCACCATCGTTGTCTACTGCTTTCAGTATGTCAATATGTACTTTCACAAGTGCAGTCTCCGTTGAATGAAAGTTCCGGTATGCCGATTGCATCACTTCGAAGCAACCATTTAGGGACATGTGTTCCTTGAGTCTGGCTGTAATCACACGCTCTATCAGTTTTGAGGTGAATGGTAAGTTTGTAGTAACAACTCCATCTTTCAGAGCCTCTGGCATCACGCCCTCCTGTAGAGATCTACTGACCATACACGTCAGTATAGGAGCAAAAGTATCCAAGGACTTCTTCATAAGCCATGTTGGTAGAGGGTCGAGAATACATGACTTTGTAGGTGACTTAGAAACAGTTTCCACAATTTCAGCTTCAGTTACTGGCTGAAAATGGGATAGACATGGAAAATTAGCAGCTAGTTGGAGATTTCCAGGAGGGATCTCATCATGTGACAGTGAATCTCTGATTTTGGAGATCTTTTCTATCCTCTTAACGTTTATATAAGTTTGTTAATAGTAGCATCTTCTATATAAATGTTACGCGCTAGTAAAGTGACTCGCCCTCGAAGTCCATTTCATATAATACTATAGCCAATCTGCGACTGGTTATCCATTCAGCGAGCATTTTTTATGTAAGACTTGCTGAAATTGCCTTTTAATTAGCCAAGTTTCTGTCTCACGATAAAGGGATGGGCAAGTGTGCTAGCACGAGTACTTCGATCAAAGATAACACAACACAGGAATGAAAGTGATAATGATGTATTCGGATGAGAGAAACTTAATGATGGTTGGTGCAGATCTTGTCTGTACATCCAAGGGGTACCTATGAACAATGGAGAGTATGGTACAGTGGATGTTAACCCTTGGGTGATCAGACAAAGAAGAGCAGCCTAAATGAATATATGACATATGAATCATTTAAAGTTGATTTAAGTGGTATGATAGATGTGATGAAAACTATTTAAAGGATAGATAGATAATGTAAAAGATAAATACATACATTTTGGCAAGCAGCATCAGCGCTCGCAACGACCCAATGAGTATTTTTATTTAATTACATTTATTACTATAAATCTCCCCAGAGTAATCATCACATCTTTCCACATAAGGAAATGTTGCCACCTGATGTAAGTTAACAGTCACACTATTATACAAAGGGCCCTAAGGAATACATATAAATGTACATAAGTAAACACTATATGTATGTAATCAAATCAATACCGGTAATGGGGAAATTATTAACCATGATAGGGCACCTGGCCTATACTTAAATGGCGAATAATAAAGATGGGGTATGACTATTTGTTGGTCGATCATACCAAACCATTAAGGCTGGCTCCAACAATATGTACATACACCCATTGGGTAGAATAACCAGAGAATACCCAACAAAGTGATACCTAACTTTAGCAAAATGAAATATATTAAAATGCAATAATAAGATATCACATAATTAAATTTCACTAAAGGTTGAAGGTAAAGGGAGAGGGCCATCTGAATAACACATACTGTATTAATAAGTATAACCTGGTGACTTTACATCAAGAGGGCAACATAATAGATAAAAACAATATTGATAGGAGCAACATCATTGTGAAAAAACCTCACATCCTTTGAAGGATATTGATAACAATAATGTGAATTGTGAGGAAAAACAATGATATGATTAACAATAACAATGTGGGAAAACATCACATAGATAGTTCAAATATGAGAAATGAATTTGAATACACATTTAATCTAGTAGTGATAAAAACAATCATTGTTAATGCTTAGCCAATAACTTATGTAAATGATGCATGAGCGCATTGATAAGCAAGATGTAAATTAATAGCTTAGCTTAGCAGTTGACGCAGCTTTGTTTACATCTAAAGCGGCCATCTTGGATCATGCTCATTACAGGGCAAGAGGCTTTAATTAATACCATGTGTGGAGACTGAGACAAAGGAATGGCTACACACTTGTTGGATTTGGAAATAGATATATCAACTATCTATGAGTGAATATAAATGCACCATGCATTTATTGAATAAAAGGATTGAATTAAGGAAAAGTGAAATTTGGAACTTTAATTAGCATGGAGCTAATTAAATGGAATTTGAAATTTCCAAAGTTATTGATAATGAATTTAGCAATTGATATTCAATGCTATCTGAAAATTATAAATCAAGCAAATAAAAGCATTGAATGTAATTATGCATTAGAATATCATAGGGTTCCATAACAGCATAAAAGGAAAAGTAAAAGTTCTCATTGGTGTAGTTACCTATGAACAATGGAGAGTATGGTACAGTGGGTGTTAACCCTTGGGTGATCAGACAAAGAAGAGGGCGATAAGAGGCTTTGATTGTCCCTCTTTAGAACTTGGGTCACATGATCTCTGACCATTGGTCAGTTTGGAAACACTTGTATGGAACTAGTTACCTAGCAACAGTTTGGCTAGGGGTTTGGCTGATTTCTAACCACAACAATTACCTCCCTTAGAGTATTCTAATTAGTAAAAGGACAGAGAAAACAGGCACCTCTAAGGAAAATATCCTGGCCGTTACATTTACATCGCTGCTTCTTAGTAATAAAATCTCATATATATATTACGCACTAGTAAAGGGACCCGCCCTCGAAGTCCGTTTTCTATAACACTAGTAGATATCCGTTCAGCGAGCATTATTATATATCGCTGCTAGTTATCAATCAAATCTCAAATAATAGTATATCTAGTATGTAATGAAAGGTATTTCTATCCTCTAAACGTATAATAGATATGATAATAGTAGCATCTTCTATATGAATGGTACGCACTAGTAAAGAGACCCACCATTTCCTATAACACTGAGGCCAATCTGTGACTGGCTATCCGTTCAGCGAGAATTTTTTACACTGCTGCTCCTTAGTATTTAAATTTCAAATAATAGTATATCTAGTATGTAATGAAAGGTATTTCTATCCTCTAGGCGTATATATAGATTTGATGATAGTAGTATCTTCTATTTAAATGGCTTGCGGTAGTAAAGAGACCCGCACTCAAAGTTCATTTTCTATAACACTGAGGCTAATCTTAGACTGGTTATCTGTTCAACGAACATTTTTTTTACATCGCTGCTCCTTAGTGATAACATCTCAAATAATGTAGTATCTTATGGAAGGTTTTCTTATCCTCTTAACGTGTATATAGATTTATATTTTTAGATAATAGTAGCACCACCAATATAAAAGGCACGCGCTAGTAAAGTGACCCTCCCTCCAAGTATATATGCTATAACACTAAGACCAAACTGCGACTGGCTATCCATTCAGCGAGCATTTTTACAACGTTGTTCTTTATTTTGAAAATTGCATTTGACAAAACCTCAAATATAGAAATACAGAAATAAAACATGTTCACATAGACACACATACTGTAACATAACAATGCATATAAGACCAATGACGTACGTATAACATATCTTTTTCTCTCAATGCATTTCATAAGACTGAAATATTATACACCATGTAGCTTTATAAATTACATCGTTTAACCTGAATACATATTAAATTATGATTATGTGATTATACGTAAAATCATGTGCCGGTACATGTCCGTGTAAATATGGCTTTATTAAACTCTTAAAACTTATCATATCATGAACATAAGACAGTAGAAAGCAGCTGGTCTGTATAAAAGAGAGGAGTTTAAAGTGAGATAGTTTGGGTGTCGAATGAGGTGCAGGTGAACTAAAAGTTTGTTCGGATATTATCTATAACAAAGGCTCTTTAATTACTGCTTTCAATTACGGTAGAGTTGAATTTTAATCTCTTCACTATTTCAACACTAGCTGCCTATTTAGGTCTCAAATTAAATGTAATCCTACGGTTTTTTTGTTTTTTTTACAAATATGTGATTCTTTAATACTAATAATATTGGAGGTACGATAAATAAAATCCACCCTCGAAATTTGTTTGCTAGAGAACTTATCAGATCATTGAATTGGCTATCCATTATATTAGCATTTCTACACGAGTTAATAAAATCGCAAATTAAACATATATTTGATGAGAAATAATTATACATGTGAATACATATACACGCCGTTTATTTTAACTTCATTCAATTTTGTCGTATAAACTTTCGCATCACAAACGCGCTTTAAAGTCATAGTCTCATTTTTGTAAGGCAACTAAACTGAACTAATCATTCTTCACGAACATAATCTGATCACTAACACAAATATTTCCTGTCGCGTTTGCAAAGAATTTCATTTTTATGCCCGTTTTACAGTTATGGATGAAGTAGCTTATTGGCGTATGCCGTTTCAGACCGAATCAAGTGCAATCCCATCGCGAGTGCGATACACCGGAAAACTAGTAATTGCAGCGCCGATACTAATGACAGACGCTTTCTTCATTGAGTTTACCACCATTCTGTTATTTCTGTATTTGAAAAAGGGTAAGCTATTAGCTATTTAAATTGGATATTCAGCTGGGAAATTTTATGTGTTCTTCGTCACGGCCTTCGCGAAATGACGTAGTAAGGACTAACGCTCGCAAAACACGTAATATTAGGGTAGGGTAGGTTAGTTTGAACTTAATTATTGAGGGCTAGAATGCCCGCAGAGTTCTGCAATTGTTGCAAAGTCAGGGGAAAGATTTCTGTGAGTGGTGAACTATTTGTCCGGCATGCATTACAATTTGCCTTGCAAAAATGAGACAATGACTTTAATATTATTAAGCACAGCTTGCCCTTCACTGCTAAAGTTACGAGTATCAAATCTTGCGTAGAAGTTGTTCAATTCCTCAACATGTTTCTGATCGTCTGTTGTGTTGATTGGAGAACGGATCTTTGAACAGCCGATCATGTTCTTCACACCCTGCCATGCTTGTCGCCTGTGGGCTTCAACTTTCTCTTTATAATATTTTACATTTTTTATCTGAAGATTTATTTTTTTCTGTTTTTCTTTAAGTTGTAACATCTCGCTATCAAAGAACAATCGTAAAAGATTTGATAAAGGCATTTGCAAAACTAGAACAAAAATTATTATGGTACAAAAGTGCCTTGTCTTAGTTTTACCGGGTGACAATTTTCAGCAAGTAAGCCTCGACACTTTGTTAACAAATTTGTATTTTTTTACAATAAATCTTTTGATAAGATTCAAGTGATGTTATTTCGAAATAAAGTGAAAATTGTATTCAACTACGCCTATTGTAATCGTGAACCTTTTGATATCCTCTTTTTATTTGGCGGAAAGGTCATTTTTTTTATTCGTTTTTTTGTAGGAAATGGAATGTTTCTTTCAACACACAAGAAAATTTTCATTGCATTTTCCATGTGCACATGTCTAATCATTGACTATCCATTTGTTCATAAACAAAAGTAGAAGCCAAACGAGCAATATTTTATGAAGAGAGAATAACTTTTCAAATTAGGCATAAAGAAGACTTCAAATCACTGACATGAAAGAAAATATAACTTGATATTACAATTGTTTTTACTCTTTTAGATACTTGTGCATTTGTTTTAGTTATTTATAACTTTTTTGAAAAATATAGAAACTTTTTGTCGAACTGGAGACGAAAATATTTTTGCTACGATAATAGGGATACCTTGATAATTGGGTCAATGGCCATACATGTGTTTTAGTTAAATGACATTTTAAGCACTATTAATTTCAAGCATTGTTTCGGTAAAGATCAAAGGCGTCGCCTATCCTTTAACACAGTCATGTTGTCAAAATTTAGTTTGCCGTGTGAAGGCCGCTTAAGGGGCACTGAGTATGTTAATGTTTCTAATACAACATTTTTTCAAAAACGCCTAAATATTATATCAGTTGGTAGATAATTGTTTAGCTACAACATGATAATTATGTGAGAAATAGTATATATACCACGAGGGTGTAATTATATTTTACCCGTACGAGTAGCGCGCGCTACTGAATTATGTCATTACGCGGATTTTCCTTTCCTGTGTACTATGTAAGCTCGGGTTTTATAACAACAAATAAACAAATACAATTTCTTTTCTTAGAATATTATAAACACTTGAAATTCTTGAAAAGAAATAACCATAATTCATTTAACATAAAAAGGTGAGCATAACTTGCAAAACAAAATAGCATGTTAGTGTTGTTAATTTATCATAAAACATATTAACAGTACATATGCAAATTGAAAAGATCCTTGTTCCGTCGAAGACTGAGAAATTATAACAGATTCAGTTGTCACAAGATGGGATTATGCTAATTATCTCGCCTTGCTCTATGGAAATCAAAAAGTTTATAAGAGTTACTTCGCAAGAATCTTGATCATGATGTCTTTAATTGAAAACAACGTACATACTTTGTGGCCCTTTAAGGATGTTCGCTCCTCACCGGGATGCGGTGATTTCTTAGACAAAACCATTTCGTAGACACGAAATCCGGTGACTTCGTAGACAAATCGAGCAGTGAATTCGTAGACAGGTTTTAAAATAGGATTAGAAGTAATAATAACAAACTTTTATTTATCAAACTCAAGGATTCGAACACTCGATTAGAAAAATGAAGTTAATAAAATCTATAAATAGTCAATTTTGTTGTGTTTTGAAACTATTAAAGTAATCCAATATTTATGTGTTGTTTTCAATTCTTTTAGTTCTTGTTTGATCTTTTAATAACATAAATTAAGGTAAGTATGATTATATCTATCAACAACTACACAATCAACACCAGCATAAAGACGAGAAGACATCCGGGAAGATGAAAGACGGCAAGTCACTGACAATAAAAACAAATAGCACGGCTAATCCGCCGACATCATAATTATATGTCTAATGCTTTGCCTTTCGTTAAACTGAACTAAAATGAAAAATATACCAATAATATTTTAATGATATCATATATTATTTATAAATGAATTACTTGTGTCTGTTATTATTACTGATGATACGTCATCTTCAATATCTGAAACAAATTTAATTATTACAAAGGTTCAAAATATGAAAATGATAACATCATACAGCAATTAAAGTTTCGTATTTATTATGTTTCGAATGGTGAAATATGCCATTTATCGGTGAAAATAAAACCCGTATTTTCACTGAGTGAACAAAAAATGGTATTCTACTCAGTGAAATGACGCAACAATCATATGACGTCGTCTGTGACGTCATGAAACAATTGAATTACGTCATGCAACGGCCGCGCTAGCGAAGCGTTTTAGCTTTTCCATTCATATAGTTAGGGTCATTACGTGGTTTTGGGAAACATAATAAATAGAACATTTGACATTTCTCGTCGAATACCATGAATATCTCATCTCGTGAAGTAGAAAATCATAAATTTACACTCGTTGCTACGCCATTCGTGAAAATATAAATTTCTACTTTACTCCATGAGATATCCATGGTATTAGACGAGAAATGTCAAATATCCTCTATCTGTTCTATGTAGAAACTCGTTATCTATTCTTCGTAAAGCTAAAAACATTCTACGTAAAGCTAGCAACATTCTCGTAATCAATATTCATGCAACAAGATATGAACTACTATAAAAGATAATAATAATTACAAATATTGGTCAATAGTGACTTAGAAATACAAATTTAATACTGTCTACGAAATCACTGTCTACGAAATTGTTTTGTCTACGAAATCTTCGTGTCTACGAAATGGTTTTGTCTACGAAATCACTGCAAGCCTCCTCACCTACTGCGCATGACCAAACTGTCAACTAACAAGTCAAATTGCAACACTCAAATAACCTTGAATCATAGTGTTTTTTATTGTTTTTAACCAAAATAAAGCCGTAATTACTAAATTTTGATGATTTCCGATTAAATGTTCATCAAAGTTATCAAAAGTAGAATTTTTACGGCCACCGTAATGAAGTTACGAAAACTGGTTTCTTTGGCCGATTGCGCATATCACAGTGGAAATAAACAAAGGGGGCCCAGTCGCATGTGTTTACATTCGCCCTCAAGTTAAGTTCCCGGTGTATTATAAGTGTTGAAATATAAGATATCAAGTCACCAAGTTGAGGTTATGAAGCTGCCTAAAGGTAGTAATGAATTTACAATGCAATGCAATGTTTCTTCTTGGCAAACATGGCTAGACATCAACACCGCCAAATCCCTAAACATGCATTGTTTGAATTTATTGTTGAAAATGATGGGGGAGATGATAAAGCTTCCCCTTTTAGCCTATATGCTGCCTCACAGCAAAATAAACAATTCTACTATGACCACTGCCACTGAAAACCAAGAGTCAGATTCAGATTCTTTATTACTTTTATCTTTACAGATAATCAGTACATAATAAGGAGGGGATTGGTACAGGTGGATAATGACTAAACAATGATAATGATAGGTTATGTTGGGGAGAATATACAAAAAATTAAGAAACTCTAACAATCAATTCATCCTTTAAGCGACTGGCTTTATACAAATATTTCCCTAGGTTACAGAGTTCTTTTACATTTTTAACACTTAATAATTGGATAAGCTTAAATACGGAAGGACGTTGATAATAATAAGGTTTATTATTTAAATACATATCTGTTGACTAGACCTACTATGCCTGCCTCCTCTAGGCATGCTTTATTTCAACCTTATTACCACAGACGAAACTTGAAACAGTGGAGTAAGGGATGCGTAAAATCCCCCTCCAAGGGCGGTAAGTCAGTGGTCTCGTGACGTCACTCCCAGAAGCCTTCACTCTCCTCTCAGTTGCAGAGCAAGACAGTTGTTTATGTTTTCGCTCTCGACTCTGGGCATTTTTTAGCGTTATTCTTCGCTGCTTTTGCTAACCTTACTTCGTATTCAATTAAAGGGTTTGTTGTTACGCCTTATCTACACGCTCGGCGTGATATTTGTTGTTTATTGTAGGTTTGTGTGAGTGAGGGACCTTGTTGACATGTGCTAGGCTGGGCGCTACCAAGCTTGAAGCTGTATGCTCTGCACGTGCAACTCGTGTCTCTTGCTTTCTCTCTCCTTCGTCGGGTGACTGCTTGGGTCGTACGGCCTCCACCCTCCGCCTTCTTCGGGTGACTGCTTGGTTCGTACGGTATCCGGCAGTTCTTTCGTCGTCTAGTGTCAGGTGGGTCTTCCGACAGCTCGTCGTCTGCTTCGGTTGGCTTTCACCTTCGTCTGACACTAGTCTTTCGTCTTCGGGGGTGCTTCAATTTTGGACCCTCCGGTAGTCTGACCCTACGATAGTCGGACCCTCCGGTGTCGGACCCTCCGGTATTCGGCCCTCCCGATAGTCTCCGTCGTCTAGACTTGCGTGTTTTCTCACTTAAGCGTCTCGTCGTTTCTACGTTTTATGAGTCTACACACTTGTTCTGTTTGGAGTGGTTAGCCATCGGAAGGGTTTGCTACTTAGTGTCAGGGGCTCCTCGTCTAGCTCACGTCAGTGGCTCGACTGTCACTCACCTCGTCTAGCGCACGTCAGTGACTCGACTGCCGCTCACCTCGGCTAGCGCACGTCAGTGACTCGACTGTCACTCACCTCGTCTAGCTCGCGTGAGTGACTGGACTGTCGCTCACCTCGTCTAGCGCACGTCAGTGACTCAACTGTCACTCATCTCGTCTAGCTCGCGTGAGTGACTCGACTGTCTCTCACCTTCGTCTAGCTCACGTCAGTTACTCGACTGTCACTCACCTCGTTTGCGCACGTCAGTGACTCGACTGTCACTCACCTGGTCCGGCTTTCATGCGTCGTTGACTCAGTGACTCAACTGTCACTCACCTCGTCTAGCTCGCGTGAGTGACTCGACTGTCACTCACCTCGGCTAGCTCACGTCAGTTACTCGACTGTCACTCACCTCGTCTCCGGTCTTCACTCGCTGGTTTCGCCTTGTTCGTCTTGTCGACTACCTCCGTATTAGCTTCGCCATGTACTTCGGTTTTGTACACAATGCGGAGGTCGGAAGTCTGCTAACAAGGACCCGCACTTGCTGTGAAGAAAGTGTAAGGACTTGTGTGAGGAGGGGTTTCGTTGCAACGAGTGTGCCCCTCTCTCGTCTTCAGACTTCAAGGCCTACGTTTCGGTCATTCGCAAGTCCGTTACGGGTACGGCTTTTGTGTTGAAGCGAACAGCTCCGACAGGTGAATCGGGTCGCGATCGAGAGTTTTCTCCTATTCGTGGGTGGATGTAGTAATCACCGAACGGACGGATGAGTTTGACCAGGAGTTTCCGGAAGAGCAGAATCCGGTAGGGGTTCGAGGAACTCCCTCTCACCTCGTGGTTCTTCCTGATCTCGCTCTGGAGCTCGTCGCTCTCTGTCCCCCTTTCGTGTCGGGAGGGTGAAAGTTGTACGTCTCCGCTGAGGCTTAAAGTCGTCGAACCCACTACTCCAAAGAGCAAGAAGAAGAAGAAGAAGACAGCTAAGTTTGACAAGTTCAAACCGGAGCTGCTTCTTTCGTCCGTCAAGGACATGGTATCTTCTCTGCTGGATGCTCGATTGGGTCCGGTGGGGTCACCAAGCCGTACCGCTCCCGCTACTACGATAGGTCGAGACTCAGAGGGGGACAGCGTGTCACATGACTCGCGTCACGCTCTCTTGAGGGACTCCAGTTTGGCTTCGTCTTCGCGTCCCTCGCACACCCCCATGCGTCGTATCACGGTGGTGTCACCGACTCGTGACTCCTCTTCGGACTCGGATGGCCGGGAGGCCCGCTTTGGGGACGTAACCGACCCTCCATTCATCAGTATAGTGGCGGATGCAGAGGTACGGGGTCATCGGATGACCCTCCGGCTGTGGACTTAGTCGCCATGTTGACTGAAGTGACTTCGTTCGCGGAGGAACCACTCAGTCAGGTCCGCGTCTCGGGACCTCGCTCGTCGGTGGCCTGGAGGGCTTCCTTTAGTGGTGATTGGGACACACCTCCACACCTCGCTCTTCCTCCTTACAGGCTCCTGCTGGACGCCGCGGAGGTTATGGAGCATGTCATCTCGATCAGGGTTCGTCTCGCTTGATTTCCCCCGACGCACCCCATCGCGTTACTGATGAGCAGCTCACGCATCTCGACAGAGAGGCTCGCACAGTGTTGGGGTTGGGGAATCACGTGACGTTCACCTGCCAAGCGGGCAGACATGGAGACATGGAGTCGGGTGACCCGGTGCTCCTCGCGCATATCATGCTATCGGCGTCGCGTATAGTGTCAGGGGGTATGAGTCTGCGTGGGGACAACCACTTGTATCGTTTTGCCCCGACCAGAGATCTTTCCTCCGGCAGGCCCCAGCCAACTCGGAATTTCTCTTTAGGGGTCGTATCCCCGAGGTACTTAGAGCGCGACGGCTAACTACCATCAGGGTCATGGGCAGGGTCAATCTACCCCTAAGGAAGCCAGAGCTGACTTTCGGCGGGGAGGTCGTGGCCGCGGATCCATAAGTCAGCAATCTCCCAAGTCCCCCCATCCTGGGGCCGGGGGCCGTACCCCTCAGAAGGAGGAAGTCACTCGTGGTCACACCTTCAGCTTCCTCCTCCGCTCGTTCCGTCGGTGGGGGGTCGGCTTCAGTGCTTTGTCAGCAACTGGGAGCAGTTACGTTTAGAACCGTTCGTTTGTCGAATACTGCGTCAGGGCTTCCACATTCCCGTCTCGTCTCCTCCTCCTCTTACTGGTGCTCCAAGGGAGCGTCCCTTGTCACGGGACCGGCTCCAACTAACCTTGGAACATTGGAACGATGGGCTCGCTCACAACCGTACTCCCGTCGTTCTCGAGGCACAGCTCAGGTTCACGATAGACCTGTTCCGTCGTATAGGATGGTAGGTGAACTTAGAGAAGTCGGACTTGATCCCGGCGTCTTTTCCTAGACACTAAGCTGTTCCGATGGTTCGTAACGAGGGAACGGATGGCTCGTTACAGTTGGTTAATGGATCGCACTCTCAATGCGTCACTCTCCCTACGTCAGTGGCAGAGGGTGTGTTGGGGTTGCTAACATCAGCTCAGGACCTGACCCGCAGGGGGAGGTTATTCCTCCGCCCGTTACAGGTGTTCCTGAGCCCCCACATCAGGGAGGCGCGGTGTCGTCACGCCATAGCTCTGACTCCAGATCTGCAACGCTTCCTAGCTTGGGGCGGGTGGACAAGAATGTTTTCTCCGGGGTTTTTTCTTTGGCCTCGTCCGCCCTCAGCTCACCTGTTCGTAGACGCCTTCACTCAAGGGTGGGGGCGCATCTGGGTCACGAGCAGGTGGCGGGAGTCTGGTCTCAATCAGAGAAGAACTCGCACATCAATGTCCTCGAGTTAGACGCAGTCCGCCTAGCCGTTCAACATTGGCTAGTCCCCCTGTGAAGCCCCTGTCTACTAGTCCACACGGACAGTTCAGCGGCTGCTTGGTTAATAAACTAGCAGGGGTCCATAAAGGCCCAGTCTCTGCTTCGCGTGTCGCTCCGGCCCTTCGAGGGGCCAAGAACATCTTGGCGGACGCGCTGTCGCGACCCGATGCCCCTCCCGCAACGGAGTGGCAACTGAATCGCGACGTGTCTCAATCATCAGCTACCGACTTATGTCTCCACAGTACCAGACCCTCGAGCGATGGCCTTAGACGGGCTCTCGTTAGGGTGGGAGGGGAGGGACGCCTAGGCTTTTCCGTGTGGCAGTGGTTACTCTAGGTGTGTCGCCAATGCCATAGCTACCTCTCATAGGACGACCACTAGGAAACTCTATGATTTCCAGTGGCAGGCCTTCGCCTCTTTCTGTGCTCAGCGGGGTTTCGTCCCAGCAGAGGCCTCCGTTCCTCAGGTAGGGGAGTACTTAAGGCATCTTAAGGCGTCACCAACCTGTCGGCTATCCTCTCTGTACTTAAGAAGAGGTCGCCGGGTTTAGATGTGTCGGTCCTCAAGTGGGACGGCAGGACTAAGCTTCGTCCACCCGAGTGGGACTTAGCTGTCGTGCTCAGCCACCTTCGCTCCGATAGGTATGAACCGCTCTCCAACGTTCCCCTCCTCCCTCTCACCATCAAGGTCATTTTTCTGGTGGCCATGGCCTCCGTAACTCGGGTTTCAGAAATCCATGCGTTACAGGCGGACCTTCTACGTTTTGAGGCCATGAAGGGGGGTCAGTCTTACTTGGTTTAGCTCCCGACTTCGTCTGCAAAAACCAAGCAGCTGATGAGGCGGGCCATACATACTCTATTCCGGCACTGGGGTCTGAATCGGGAGAGATAGATCTCTCTCTGTGTCCGGTTAGAGCGTTGAGTGTTTACGTGCAGCGTACACGCACGCTGAGGGATGGCAGGCGTCGTCTGTTCTTGCCTCTCTTGCCGAGGAGCACGAAAGAGCTGGACAAGTCTTGATTTTATTCAAGTCAATAAATCATTCCATATTTTCTTAGATTTTGGACACTCATAAAAAAAGATGGATTAAACTTTCAGTTTCAGTTTTACAGAATGAACATAACTGGCTCTCAATATAACCCATCTTAAACAAAAGTTGAGTATGAGTTATGAGTATTGGAACCATCTAAAATCTGTATTTGTATGGCTCGAAATATGGTCCTTTGGTATGTTTTCCAGTCTTTTTCATTTATATTTGTCTCAAACTCCATTTCCCAATTCTTCTTATAATAAGCATATGGTGTTTGCTTAGGAATTGGACTTAGTACATCGTAGTGTATCCTACAACATTTTGCATTCGTAAAGATATCTTGAAAGTAATAAGGAATAAATGGCATTTCAAACAATTTGCAATATTCTTTTACTGCTCTTAATAGACTTGCATATTCTAGAAAATTTGTTTTTAAATGGTCTTTATATTTCTCATAGAATTTGTTAAATGTATACATTGTACCATCGGTATCTAACAAATCGTTGACGAAAGTGATGCCTATTTTTGTGTAGTGTGGATATATAAATGGTTTTTTATCCAGAAGAATCTGTTCATTATACCATAAACATTGTGATAAGATATCACTGATTTGAATAACCTTTTTATTTTTAGATGATGTATATGCGCCCCATGCTAAAAGAACGTCTTTCCAAAAACAGTTTGTTTTTTTATTTATAACTCTTTCAATGAATGTCACTCCCCTTAAACTAAAATCATGAATACTTTGTGACACATTGAAGGAAAAGAGAGGAATTAACTTTGAGTCATTTAGAATAATTCTTTTGAACCAGGAAATTTTGTGGGCATTTATAGTTTGTTTTATATCGGGCATTCGTAAACCGCCATCTTCATACTCTTGTTTTATGATTTTACGTTTAATCTTATCTGGTTTATTGTACCATACAAATGAGAAACATTGTTTTTCTAGGTCATCAATAATGTCTTTTGATGGGTTAGGTAGGGCAGAAAATAGGTGGTTTACTGTCGGTAGTATTAAGGATTTTAATATTGCTATCCTACCTAAAGTTGTAAGGTTTCCAGCCATCCATATTTGCATTTTGATTTTTTTAAGTTTGTCTTTATAGTTTCTTTCAACCATTTCAGCTAGGTTATGGGTAAATACAATACCGAGAACAGTGAAAGTGGATCACCTTGTCTGCAGCCTCTAATTACATTGAAAAAATCAGAGCCAGATCCATTCACCAAAACAGATGAATTAATATTGCAATATAATATTTCAATCCATTGTATTAGGGATTCCCCAAAGTTAAAGAAATCAAAAACGTTTTTAATAAAGTTCCAGTCTACTGAGTCAAAAGCTTTTTCAAAATCTATAAGTAATAACATTCCAGGAATTTCCATAGTTTCTGTTTAGTCCATTATATCGTATATCATTCTTGTGCATCTATTTGCAAGAAATCCTTTCTGTTCTTTGTTAATAACTGATGGTAGTACTTTTTTTAGTTCTATTTGCTACTGCTGCCAAACCTATCTTGTATGACACATTAAGAAGAGATATTAGTCTCCAATTTGATAGGTATTGTTTTGGTTTACCTTTTTTTGGTATACAAGTAATGAGGCCTTGTTTTTGACTACTAGATAATTCGCCATTTTCATAGGCAAAAGTTAAAGATCGTAGTAGAAAAGGGTGTATACCATTCCAGAAAAATTTGTAAAACTCAGTTGTGAATCCAGATAGACCGGGACTTTTTCCATTTTTCATTTTTTTAAGCGAGTTCAATATTTCGTCATATGATAACTCTCCTTCTGAGCTTAGTTTTTGATTTTCATTAAGTTTTGGGATTTTTGTATCTTTAAATAACTGCTGGAGGTTAACCTTTTGGGTTTTTCTTTTTGTATACAGTGTTTTGTAGAATGTTTTTGGTTCTTTAATCAAACCTGTTTTACCTGTTACAATTTCGTTATTTTTGTTTTCCAATTTTGTAATTGCCTTATTTAGGAAATTTAGCTTTTCGAGATTAAGGAAATAATTACTCGGCCTCTCTCCGTGTTCTTACCAGTCAACTCTGGATCTCATTATTATACCTTCTGTTTTGTATTTATGTATTTCTTCTAATTCTGTTTTTGCTTTTTGTATACGTGGCAATAAATCATTTTTGGTTTCTTCATTTTCTGAACAGTCTAATTTGGTTTCCAATTCCTTTATGTTGTCAACAAGTTCTTTTTCTCTTTTGTTTCGCTTTTTTTTCATTTCAGAGGAGTATTTGATAGTGTAAGAATGTAAGAATGGTTTCAAATAACAATTGGTCATTAATTGTAAAGGACTGTTCTCCATTGTTAGTATTATCTCTATATTGCTTAGTTGCATCCTTTATTATTGCGTTTACTTTGTCCACATATGTCATTGGTCTTGTAACAAGGAATTATTAAATTTCCAAAAACCAGGACCTTTTTCTAAATCATTGAATTTTAAAGAAATCCAATGTATTGAGTGATCTGATCTATAGCTTGGAACTATATCCGTGTTTGTTATAGAATTTTCAAAGTTTCTTGATAAAAGGAAAAAGTCTAATCTTGCTTGCTTTAAAGGGTTTTGTTGACGCCATGTATAGGGCGTTTGCATAGGGTTATTATCTCTCCATGGATCAATAAGGTTCAATTCGTCAATATATTCTAACAGTACATCTCTTGCTTTTGTGTTATTTACATGTTTGTAATTAAAAAGATCTAGTTTAGTATCTTGTATGATGTTCCAGTCTCCGCATATGATAAAGTAGTTAGAATCGAAGTTTTTGACGATGTCAAATATGTCACGCGGTTCGAGCATGCGACCTTTTTTCCGCCTCTCCTCTTATGTACTTTTGTAAAATGTCGCCGATTATTGTATATATCGAAAGTACATATTATGTACTTTACATTCATGTATCTATTTTTATCATTCATGTCTTTATTCGCCGACTGTGGCTATTTTTATATGTTCAAATGTCATTTTCATGCTCCATTTATCAGCCTTTTTACATGTAGCATTAATATGCTATGTTATATATATTTATATCTACTTGTAGAGGAGTTTGCGCCCTTTACAATAAGCCATTGTAGGGCTCCATTACTTAAATATTTATGGAGCTAGGGATAATATAGTTTCGCAAAGAAACACAGCTTCGCGATATCCTTAAGATAAGCTACCATCTTCTCTTGGAGCACGGCCTGGTTTTCTCCGACGTCCGAACGGAGCCTATAAATAGCGGGCCAAGCTTTGGTATCAGTAGTCTTGACTTGATCCTTGCAGGGAGAGGTCATGGGTGGACCTGGGACGTTGGAAGTAAATTGGTGAGGTTGATATTCCTTTATTTTTCTCTGTACCTTTCTGGAGTATGTGATCACTTCCTTTAAGAACTTACAGTTTTAACCTTACCTTCCCTCCCATTTTTTTATAAGTTCTACTATACCTAAACTAGTGTTCTTATTCATTTACTCACTCAAGTAGTGATTAGGGATCATCTAAAGTACTGTGTGCTTGTTGTTTATTCATCCCTATTTTTAGTCCACCCGTGTCCCGTCACTCCCCTTGTATCTTGTCGTCAAGTGTTGATTTGTCTTATTGATGCTATCTCGTTAAGACGGCCTTTAGCTTATCTTGTTGTTACAACGTCTGGGGGTATGCTAGAGTGATTCCCTACGGTTTGTCTATTTGTTTATTCATGGGTTGTTGACTTCCTTAATTAGTTGTTAACTCCTGTTGAGTGGATTACGGGTAGCTTGCTGCTGTACCCAGTTATCGTCTTGTTCAGACTGCAAATAAATCAATTGATTCACTGATTTGCTTCTCTCTAGTTATTATTGGCTTGATTATTTTCTTTTCTTATCTTTCTGTCGGATAAACGGGTCTCGTCTATGTTTAGATATCGTTACACCGTGACAGTAGGTAATATAAATAAATTCGGGGCTCGGTCCGGGATTATTCTATTCTAGTTGATAGAATTGGTCTTATTGTTCTTTGACCGCCTGGGTTTTATTTTAGCCATTGTTTAGAGAGTTGTCCAGTTGTAGTGAGGTGATTAGTTTTGCATCATGGTTGATTCAGGTAAGCCATCTGTAGCGCAGATTAAGTGTATGTCGAAGGAGCAGTTGTTTGGTGTCAGATGAGTATGGGATATCTTTAGAAGAAGGTTTAGGAGTTCGACAGATTAGGGACAACATTATTGATGCGTTATGGTCAGACGAGGTGGAGATTTCTGTAATGGAGGATAATGCCGGTAGTGATAGCTCAGAGGTTGTTTCTTACTCAGAGAGGGTAGAGTTAAGGAAGCTAGAGTTAGAGGCTAAGAGGATGGAGATGCAGGAAAGGCAGGAGATTAGAAGGGTGGAGGCAGAACAAGAGGCTAAACGTTTAGAGTCTGAGGAAAGAAGGCAGGCTCAGGAGCACGAGTTCTGTCTCCGAGAGCTTGAGTTACGACAGGCTAGCGCTCCAGCTACTTCTTCGTTTAAGATTAACGAGTGTTACAGGTGGCTTCCAAATTTTGATGAGGTTGATGTAGAAGGTTTCTTTAAGCAGTTTGAAAGGATAGCTTTAGAGCTAGAATGGCCTAGAGAGTTTTGGCATATTTTAGTTCAGTCCAAGTTCCGAGGCAAGGCTACGGTAGCATTCAATGCCCTGAGTGACGAACAGGCTAAGGATTTTCAGCAGGTTAAAGCTTCTATTTTTCGTGCCTATGAAATAACCAGTGAGGCGTATCGTCAGCAGTTTAGTTCGGTTAAAAAACTAGAGTCTGAAACTTATGCTGAGTTTATCTCAAAGGGTTATTTTTGACAAGTGGTTAAGGTCCTAGTCTGTCATGGAGTTGTCTGAACTTAGAGAGTTGATGTTGTTAGAGGAGGTGAAGAATCTTATGTCTCCTGGTCTAAGATTATTGTTGTCAGAGCAGAGAGTTCGCAATTTGGCTACAGCAGGTGAGGTCGCAGACAACTATGTTCTGGCTCACAAGGATACTGCTCAGTTCAAGAGTTCTCATTCCAAGTCTAGTGTTCAGGCTGGTAGTCATGGTAACCCTAGTGGAAAGGTTAGTTCAAGTTCTAGCCAAGTTGGTCAGGGTAGGCCTAGGTGTAGTTATTGTTCCATGACGATCATACAGTTGAGACTTGCTTTCAGCACAAGAAGGATAGTGCTTCAGCTATAGGTCTTGTTAAGGTATCTCGGTCTTCCTCAGTTCCTGACAAGTATATACATTCTGGTTCAGTTTCTGTAAGCAAGCATGGCCAGTCTATTCCGGTGTCAGTTTATAGGGATACAGGTTCTTTCCAGACGCTTGCCGTGTCTTCGGTTCTGACTAATCCAATTAAGTCGGCAACTGGTGATTATGTAGTTGTTAGTTGGATAGGTGAGAAAGCTTTGTCTGTGCCCTTACATAAAATATCACTCCCTCCTGGATTCGGCGGAGGAATATTAAGAATTTTGCGGCAAATTTAAGTCGATTCTGCATGAGATTCTTTAAACACAAAAAAAGAAGCCTAAAATGATTAAATACTTCATTTTATACACATTTCTTACACTTTTTTTAGAGCTGGGTGATATTGAATTGCTTTCAAAGGATAAACTTGTGAATGTAACATCTTGAGTTGTGAAAAATATACTTTGCAACCAGTATTTTAGTTCTTTTTTGTGAAATAATACATAATTTTGTCCTTAAGCAAACTTTTTCATGTATTTGGGGTTTTAAAAAAATTTCAACTTACAAAATGAGTAAATTCTGCGACAGAAAATGATGAATTCTGCAGACATTCTGCATTAAAATAACTTTTCCGCGGACCATACCATTTTCTGCATTGGAAGTGTATTTCCGCGATTTTTTCTGCAACCGCGGAATTGCAGAATCCAGGAGGGACTGAAATATGGCTCAATAGTGAGTTTATCTCAGGTGAAGTTATTGTTGGTGTTGTTGATGAGTTGCCACTCACAGGAGTTGATGTGTTGCTTGGTAATGATTTGGCTTCTAGTTGTTGTCCTGTGGATTGTAGCTTAGGCAAAGATAAGCTCAGACAGGTAACTACTCCAGTGTCTCTCTCTCAGACGACGGCTAATGATCATTTTGAAGGGAGCGCACGGTTAGGACATTTCAAGGCAGGCAATCAGGTTCTGTTATACCTCCCTGTCCCCAAGTCCTCTCTTAAGGTCAAGTATGGCCCATATACGGTTAAGCGTAGGGTTAGTGAAGACAAATACGTGATCAATACTCCAGATTGAAAGAAAAAATCTAGGTTTTGTTTCGCCAGTCAACTGAAAGCGTTCCAGGCGAGACCTGTTGTTCCCCACGCCAACCCACACCCGCACGACGCCAACCAGATTCAGCTGCAGGACTTGCCAAATGGACCAGCGTCCATTCCCGCAGAGAGGAGCCAAGAGAGCTCCCGTCCCAGAACCAACACCAGTGTTCCGAGGCTTTCATGGAGACGACGGACACATCGTCGTCCTCCTTACAGCTGTCCTCATGTTCGAGATCAGCAACTTCCCGGACCTGGGAGGTTGGAGGTAATTTGGGGAGGTTGATATTCCTTTATTTTTCTCTGTACCTTTCTGGAGTATGTGATCACTTCCTTTAAGAACTTACAGTTTTAACCTTACCTTCCCTCCCATTATTTTATAAGTTCTACTATACCTATACTAGTGTTCTTATTCATTTACTCACTCAAGTAGTGATTAGGGATCATCTAAAGTACTGTGTGCTTGTTGTTTATTCAACCCTATTTTTAGTCCACCCGTGTCACTTCCCTTATATATTCATGCCAAGTGTTGATTTGTCTTATTGATGCTATCTCGTTAAGACGGCTTTTAGCTTATCTTGTTGTTACAACGTCTGGGGGTATGCTAGAGTGTTTCCCTACAGTTGTCTATTTGTTTATTCATGGGTTGTTGACTTCCTTAATTAGTTGTTAACTCCTGTTGAGTGGATTACGGGTAGCTTGTTGCTGTACCCGGTTATCGTCTTGTTTAGACTGCAAATAAATCAATTGATTCACTGATTTGCTTCTCTCTAGTTATTATTGGCTTGATTATTTTCTTTTCTTATCTTTCTGTCGGATAAACGGGTCTCCTCTGAGTTTAGATATCGTTACACCGTGACAAATATACTATGTATAAATTCTGGAGTATCACGATTGGGACCATAGACCGAAATCAATGTTATTGTTCTTTCTTCTATTTCTAATTTTAATGCTAAGTAGTTTCCTAATTCTTCATCTTTATGTTCATCAATGATTTTGATATCAAAATTCTTATTGAATAAAATGGCTACTCATCTGGAGTTACTTCTATAAGAGCTAAATTTACAATATTTCGATCCCCATTCTATTTTAATGTTGTCTTCCAATTTCGGTGTAAAGTGAGTATCTTGAAGACAATAGATATGAGAGTGTTTACTTTTTAAATATTCAAAAACATCTTTCCTCTTACTTGCATTGTTTAGTCAGTATACAGTTGTTACAGTATATTTTCAGATTGTCTATCATGTTGCACATTGGAGCCTGCTAGCATAATGGGTTGGATGTTTGCCAAATATCAGAATAATTAATAGGTGATGTTTAGTATCTGATTTTCTAAAGGAACAAAAGGAAAGAGTAAACTTATTATAACAACAAAACATTGGTAGCTTCCGCAAAAACAAAGGTAGACTCCAACCACCTATCGGTAATCATAAGTCATAAATTATACACACCTTTCGGCAACTAAGGCTTTATATTTTGTAATTAAAAAATAACATAGTGTATCTACTTCATACCAGAGTATTCATTTTGTATATAAAAAGCGTTACTTACGAATTATCTGCAGAGTATCCCAACATCCTTATAGGAAAACAACACAAATACCTGGGGAGCTCAATACATCCTTTGAGTAAATATCTCCAAGAATACGTTCAGATCCTTGTTTACACAATACTCATTACACATGTGCACATTCCTTGTCAGGTAGTCTATTTTGGAAACACACTATTAGTTTCATTTGTAAATGAAGTGTCCTTTCTTGGCATATTCGTGGTATCAAACAAAACCAAAGTAAATAACGGACATGTAATTCAAGAATATCCTTTTCTTGAAACTAAAATAATCCCTCTTGATACGGTAGCCAAACCACGTGTAACGCTATCCCATTCAGTCACGCCTTGCACGTTAAGCACGTGCGACAGTCCACTATTGATTAGACTAGCAACAAATATTTGCGAAACAAAAATTATGTATTGAGTGTTCTACATGTATAAATACATTTGAAGAATATGATTCGTATAGTAATTTTAGATAAAAAAGATTAGCATGTCTGATTTGTGAGAAATTACATCAAAATAAGAACAGGGTTGACATGTTAATTTGACATGAAAATTAAAGAGCATAATGATTTTGTTTCCTTTGTATTTGTAATGGTGTACTTTAACTTAGAACACTATATACGTGAAAAAAGTTTCTCAGACGATTATCATCGATGTATTGTTCTTGTGTGTCAGTGCATTATGTTCTTTTAAGTTGATATTTCATATATTTGAGTTCATTCATATTCCAACCATGGTGACTTGAGGACTTTTGTATCCCTTGTCTCGATACAGATGTCTGTTCCTAGGACTTTAACCCTGCTCCATAGCCCAGTTTTCTCCTGGATCTCTCGACTTTGGCGTCCAAGGATCGCTCTCCTCTTCTTCATTTGTGGAGGGAGGTCTGTCTGTAGACTACACTTGGTACCTTTTAGAAGTTTCCTCGCTCCAAAGACAGCTTCTCTGTCGGGCATGTACAAGAAGGTTGCGATAGTGCTTTTAGTTGGGGATTCTGTATGTTTCTTTTGATACTCTTGAGATTGGGAGACGATGTACAGCTTTGAAGTAAATGTCATTAACCCTCTGTTCACTGAAGTTGAACTTGTCTATCATGAAGGCTTCGAGAGCACGTTCGGTGTTTTCTTCTGGCGTTTCCTTAACTCCGTAGAATAACAAGTTACACTTCCTATCATGAATGTCTTTGAGCAGGAATTGCTTCTCTAAGAATTGTTTTTCGTTTTGAGATTTTGTAAGTTCATCTCTGAGTTGTTGAATTTTCCTGTCCTGATCATTGATACGCAGTTCGATGTTTTCAACGTCGGATTTCACGGACGATATTTCGGATTTTAAAGACTCAACCGATGATTGTATATCCATTTTCATATAGTCCATACGAGTTGCAAGCCTTTGTTCGACAGCGAGTACAATTTCCTCTAAGGAAGGACTTGATCTTGTAGATGGTTTTATCGCCATATTTCATAAATATTTCAGAGTCTAGAATTTCAATTTGAAAAGTCAAATTTCATTCAAAAACTTAGACTTGTTCATATCATTAGAAAGGTGACAAGTCACATAAATAAGCCCATTTATGTTGGATTCCATTTGATTTTACATCGGTGGCTGGAGCCCGCCAAAACACGTCTATTCTTCTCTCATGTGCAACCGGAAGTCTCTCATGCGCAACCGGAAGAATACAAGACTCCCTAAACACTTTGAAAGGAAATGAATGGTTCAGCCTGTTGGATCAGGGAAAAGCATATCATCAGGGTTATGTACGGGAACAGGATCGTCATTTGACTGCATTCATCACACCTTGGGGCTTGTACCAGTGGAATCGAATACCTTTTGGAATAGCTCAAGCGCCAGGATGTTTCCAACGTTTCATGGAAGAATGTCTCAATGGATTGCGAGATGAAATCTGTTTACCTTACCTAGATGATATTCTTGTATTCAACAGAAACTTTGACGATCATGTCGAACATCTCAGATTAGTGTTTAAGAGATTATCAACAAAGGGAATCAAATTTAAACTGCGCAGATGTGAGCTGTTCAAACAAGAAGTTATCTTAGACATCTGGTGTCCACAGACGGATACAGAATGGCTCCTGCAGACAAAGAAGCTGTTCTGAAGCTAAAGACCAAAGAACCACGTACTGTTGGAGATGTGAGACAGTTGGGTTTTTTGGGTTATTACCGGAAATATATTTCTGACTTTGCACTTCGTGCTAAACCTGTATATGACCTCCTCAAAGTTGATAAAGACCAGAGAAAGTCCAAATCAAAAACAAAAGGAAAACATGGACAAGCTCCAAGTAACCAACATATTTGTTGGGAGCCAGCTCACCAAGCAACCATTTGTGAACTTGTCGATTTCTTGGTTACAGAGAAGATAATGGCTTACCTTGACTACAACCAGCCATCTATCCTTCATGTGGATGCCTCGCAAGAAGGTTTAGGTGCCATACTATACCAACAGCAGGGACAGCGGAAGGGAAGGCAGTCATTGCTTATAGATCCAGGACATTGAGCCCAACAGAAAGAAATTATCACCTTCACTCTGGGAAGTTAGAGTTCCTTGCTTTAAAGTGTGCCATTACAGACCGGTTCCGAGACTACCTTTACTATGCGCCTTCTTTCAATGTTTTTGCAGACAATAATCCATTGACCTACGTTTTAACATCAGCAAGACTTGACTGCACCCGACATAGATGGGTCTCTGAATTGGCCGAATACAATTTCACCATTCACTATAAACCAGGACCAACAAATGGAGATGCAGATGGGTTATCTCAAATGCCTCTGGATATTAACCAAGTGATGAGTGACAGCACTGAAGAACTATCTCCTTACATTTTAGAAACTGTATGCAAGCCTATTGCAGCCTCATTAATTTTGTTGCTGACCATGAGTGGGCTTCAGCATTTGGTACTAGTGCATGGACTGTGGTAAAGGAGTTGAGGAAGCGAATGGCAGAAGTAAATCCAATCGACACCGAAGAGATGAGAAGTGCACAAGAGGAGGATGTAGGCATCAAGAGAGTGCGGCAATATGTTAAGAAAAACAGAAAACCAATGAGATTTGAGAGAAGAGATGAACCACCAGAGGCAAGAGATTTAGTACACGAGTGGAGCAAGTTGTACTTCAATGAAGATAACATTCTGTGCAGGAAGACCATCCATCCAGGTGGAAAGGCTGAGTCGCAGATAGTCATGCCTAAGAAGTATCAGAGGCTAGTACTGAAAAAACTTCACGACAACATGGGGCATTTGGGCACTGATCGTGTTGTGGCACTGGTAAGAGATTGGTTCTTTTGGCCACACATGTCACAGGACATTGAACATTATATCACAAAAGAATGCACTTGCCTGAAGGATAAGAAACCAGTGAAACAAGCGTCTGCGCCTCTCAAATCAATTATGACTACCTCACCCTTCAAACTAATCTCGATTGATTTCTTACATCTAGAGAAATCAGAAGGCGGGTACGGGTACATACTTGTGGTTATGGACCATTATACAAGATATACACAAGCATATGCAACTACAAATAAATCTGGGAAAACAGACGCAGATAAGTTATTCAATGATTTCTTCCTAAAATTTGGATTCCCTTCACGTTTTCATCATGACCAAGGTCGAGAGTTTGAGAATGAACTTTTTTATCAACTTCAGAAGTATGCTGATATTGCCAAGTCAAGAGCCACCCCCTACCATCCCCAAGGTAATGGACAAGTGGAACGATTTAACCGTACCTTGCTCTCCATGTTGTGAACGTTGCCAGACGAATACAAGCATGATTGGAAGAGTCATCTCAACAAAGTGACACATGCATATAACTCTACTCTGCATGACACAACCGGATACTCACCATTTTACTTACTCTTTGGCAGGCATCCCCAATTACCTATTGACTTGATGTTCAAGACTCAAAAATCTTCAACGGATGCTGACACGAAGAGCTATGTGCAAAGATGGAAGAAGTGCATGACTTAAGTCTACAGAGAAGTGTCTGAGAAGATGAAAGTGAAATCTGGCAAAGCAAAACAAATTCATGATAGTAAGGGTGTAAGTGCCATACTGGAGCCAGGCGACAGAGCCTTTGTAAGAAACGACATGGAGCGTGGCATTCCAGGAAAATTGAGGTCTTACTGGGAGGAAGATATCCTCCAAGTTGTCAAGCGGGTAGGTGAAGACCTTCCGGTATACGAGGTAAAGCCTGTACAAGGACCTGGAAAACTTACAACATTACATAGAAATATGTTGATGCCCTGCAACAGCCTACCAATTGAACTAGAACCAATTCGGCGGAGAAACAAAAGGCAAGTGAACCCAAGGCGAAACCGAGAAATCGAAGTTGAACATGAGACAGACTCTGACTGTGAGGAAGAAAGTTACTTTGAACTCCGACCACCCTGTGAGGACAGTGTCTAGAACAATCAAGAGTCGGTAGCAACACCCAAAGAAGTCAAAGGTTCGACTGGTGTTGACCATGTAGACTTTCTCTGTAACAGGGAAGACTCTGCGGGCCATACTGACCAACCAGGGGAAAATGACTGAGAGAACGAGGCTGAAAACAATCTCTTTGAGGATTCTTTTCATTCTGAGACATCCAGTGGTGAGGACCCTCAAGACGGTGTTAGGACAACCCTCTTACTCAGCCAAGGTAGTCAGAGTGTGGTGAACAGATTGGCGAAAATGATAATGACATTTGCTGACAATCTGTTGAAATCTTGAAGTGTAGTGGATGGATTACAGGCAAAAGAGCTGACCTTTCTGGTATACTTACCAATGGGATTTGATAATGAAACAAATGGAAGTGGATGATTCCGACTCTTGAGATATAGTGACTAACATTAGGCATAGGAAATTTGGTGAAAGGAAACCTTTTGAATAGTATTGTGTCATGAGTGAGAGACAGAAATAACTGTTACAGTAAAATGTTACAAGGCATTATTTACTACAATATGGTACGTTTTGACCTATGTAGATTGGTAATAAGGTGGACTGGCCATCCAACCTTATTTTACCGTATATTACCGTGTATAAGTATCGCGGGTGTTATTTTCGCGCTAAAAAACGACTGATTCGCAGGGTTTAATTTTTGAGCATATCGACAAAGCGATTGGTGAGAAAAACTGCATGAACCGTGCAGAAAAATTACAGTGATACTAATAGTAATTACCTATCGGTTCTCGTGTTACGTCCATGTTACGTTTTGTTGACAGTCATTGAACCGTATATCCATCGAACGTGCATATCGGCGAAATATAATGATTTTACAGTACGTCTTTTATTTAATTCATTGTCATAACTAAAAGTTATGATAGAAATAACGTTAGATCGGGGAAATAAGTCTTAGCTAATGTTCAACTTCGACAGTAATTTTCTTCGCCGAACATTAAAAATTCAAAATGGCGTCGATCGATAAGATTATTTACAAACGGATCAATTTCAAATCGATCAAACTGGATTCCCAATCGTAGTAATTTATTTATTTTTAGGATTTAAATGTAATAAAAAAACAGTAAAACATGTAATATTTATAAAAGTAATTTTATTTCAATATTTTGACAATGAGTTGACCACATGGTTTCCGGTTTGAATCTCGTCTGTTCGTCTCTTGACCTCAGAATTTTTAGGTCTCAAACATAGACCTCGTTTATAAGTCGACCCCCCTCCTTGACCCCTCAATTTCTGGTATAAAAAACTCAACTTATACACGGTAATATACGGTACTTCTCTAATGAGAGGATTGTATACCTCAACTTCTCTTCTGTTACATTCCCAAATAGTTTCATTGTTTACCATGTCCGTGAATGATTTTAGGTAAACATTGTTTTGATGTCAGTTTATGGAAGTTTTCATGTTGAGAATGTTTGAGATTTGATCATTTACTGTTGTAGTTTCAAGTTTGCAGTTGTATGATTGATTGAATGTCGGGATGACATTTGTTTTCCCGGGGAGAGTGTAACATATGGGAAATGACGCTAAAATCTTGATCTGTTCTTGTAAAAAGGGGTCCCATAAAATTACTCAAATTGCCGTCGGTAGCTTAATAATAATAATAATAATAATAATAAATATAGTCGCAAGCGACGACAAAAGGATTCAGCGCATAAAAAGCACATTCAGTACAAACATAGTGATGTTAGCCAGCTTCACTGAAATTTTCATGAAGATTGGAGCATGCATTAAGCTACTGCAGCAAGTTTCATGTGACCTTATCTCCAAAGCATACTCCGGTTATTGCAAAGAAGTGGTGAGCAAAAAATATTTGACTGACATCAAAATCTGAATCACCCTGAAATTCCCAATGTCTCAGCTACATTATTAGAGAGTTTCAGCTCTTAGATGCAAGTATCTTCAGAGAAGAAGATTTTTAAAGATGCATCTCAAAAATCACTAAAAGCAATATGGCGGCCAAACTATGCATGCTAGGAATTGGCCATGATTGACTTTTTTGCTCCACATGTAATTGCCTATCGTTTAAAACAAGTTGCAAGTCTCTAAGTGCATTTTGAAAAAATAACCTATGTTAATTTTTCGAACTTTGGATCGTACTGTGCCTTTAACGCCTAATCCGATGAAGCCCAAAAGCTTATTGTGGCGTCGTCTCATGAAGTTCTATCAGACTGGTAAGTTTGGTTGTCATAGCTTTAGCAGTTTGGGCTGAATCGTGTACACAAGAATTGGGGAATAGTGGAAAGCGATTTCTGGAACAAATCAGTTAATAATGCGAAAAAACTATAATACTTATGAATTCGTCATGATTGACTTTTTTGTTTGTATTGTTCTTACGCTTCTTTCAAATCAAGTTTCAAGTCTCTAAGTGCATTTTCAAAAAATAGCCCATGTTAATTTTTTGTCAACATTCTTTTGCTGTTTTTGATCGATTATTGTGAACGAAAATGACTGTTCGCGATCAATGTTTTAACAGTTTCGTCAAGTGCACTAACTAGTCTTACATCCCTGAGAAAATGGGGCAAATGTGAGTCTAACTTTTTGAGTTATCTCCCTTTGAACATGCTTACATGAGCTAAGTCGCCCGAATGTGAAGGGTTGCCGAGAAATAAATATTTGACTTTCATCAAAATCTGAATCACCCTGATATTCCCAATGTCTAAGCTACTTTATTGGAGAATTTCAGCTCTTAGATGTAAGTATCTTTAGAGAAGAAGATTTTCAAAGATGCACGGGGTCTGGAAATTTCAAGTAGTAAACATAAAGCAATATGGCGGCGAAACTATACATGCTATGAATTTGCCATGATTTACTTTTTTGCTCCAAATGTAACTGCCTATCGTTTAAAACAAGTTGTAAGTCTCTAAGTGCATTTTGAAAAATTTTCCCATGTTAATTTTTCGAACTTTGAGTGGTACTGAGCCTTTAACGCTTAATCCGATTAAGCCCAAAAGCTTATTGCAGGATCTCCTCATGAGACTCTATAAGGCTGCTAAGTTTGGCTGGAATTGCTTTAGCGGTTTGGGCTGAATCGTGTACACAAAAATCGTGGAATAAAAAAAAAAAAAAAAAAAAAAATAATAATAAAACACGCCAATAACAATAAGGATTCAGCAAAATTGCTGAATCCTTAATAATGAGTATTTATAAAGCGCTATATCCATACACAAGGTGCATGCTCAAAGCGCATAAACATGTTAGAATAAAAAGTAATGCTATGAAGTATTGGCATGAATAAAATCTAAGAGAAGAGTATGAATTATAGCATATGAATAAATAAGTCAGATAATTCAGTCAGTGGGAAAATATCATGAAGTAATGTCTATGAATAATAGCTTGAAAAAAGATAAGTTTTGAGTTTTGATTTAAAAACAGTCAATGAAGGTGATATCTTGATGACGTGAGGAAGTTGATTCCAAAGTCGAGGAGCAGCATTACTGAATGATTTCTGTCCACAACTGGTATGATTATAGTTTGGTATCTTGAGAAAATTCAAATTCTGTGATGTAAGAGTTTTTGCAGGGATATAGTCATTTAACATCCTTGAAAGGTATAATGGTGCGGAGTTATTTTGACATTTGTATGTCATACAGAGGACTTGAAACTTGATTCTTGCTTCAATTGGAAGCCAGTGCAGATCATTAAGTACAGGTGTTATGTGACATGATTTAGAAGTTCTAGTCACTATTCTTGCTGCAGTGTTCTGAACCTTCTGAAGTTTGTATAGTTGACGTTTACTGATTCCTATCAGCAAACTGTTACTATAACCAAGTCTAGAATGAACAAGCAATTGCACAAGTATTACATGGGTTTACACGTTTTTGACAATTAAAACATTATTTAATCGAAGACAGGTTTTATCGTCATTTATTGTTACAGGCTGCTGGATCAGCGTTAATGAACCCAGAGGTGGAACAGATAAAATAATACTTATACATGATGCAAGTGTGCCTGATGGACAATGCCTTAACTCATTAATGTCAGAATGTAAATGTCAATTATGGACATCAGAACTGCAAAGAAGTATATACACAGGGGCAATTATCTTGCCAAGATTGATTTGAAGAATGCTTATAGGTCTGTTTCCTTGCATCCATCAAACTTTCCTTACATGGGTGTTGCATGGAAGTTTACTGGCACCTCAGCTGAGATTTTTTTGGTAGATACAAGACTGCCCTTTGGAGCCTCCAAGAGCCCCAAGATATTCCAGACTTTATCTAAGGCAATATGTCCAATAATGTGGAGGCATTTCAGTATCAGAGTCATTGGTTACCTTGATGAATTTTTGATAATAAGCAAAGACAACTAAGCTAGTATTCTTGGGAGTGTCAATTGACACTGATCACATGACGCTGTCTCTACCGGACGACAAATTTAGGGAGTTTTTAGATTTACTCCAGATTTTTTGCTCTAAATCTCGTGCACGCAAACATAAGATAGAGCCACTAATAGGTAAATTGAGCCGGGCTGCACAGGTGGTTGAAGGTGGGAGAACTTTCATGAGGAGACTTTTCGATGTGAAAAAGTCTTTGAAAGGGAGGAACCACATGTTTAGGCTAGATGATGATTTTCAAGCTGATATCAGCTGGTGGTGTGAGGTTATGCTTGCCTTTAATGGTTTCAGGAGTTCTGAAAACTGTTTTTCGCACAAACATATGTTAACCAACGCATGTCTAACTGGCGCAGGGGCATATTGTGATGGTCATTATCGGCTTTTTTACTGATTAAGCCCAAAGTGGACCCTGAGAATATAAAGCATGCAAGTGTCTGACCGCTTTCTTTGGGCTCCCTAGGCCTGGTAATTTTCTGTGTGGCTCACACTTTGACCAAGAGAGGGATCTGCGCAGGGCAGATGTGCAGCCATCAGTGACTGGATATAGCTTGGATCTCCATGTAACAAAAACATTGTAGTTTAGGGAAAAAACTCTAAAGGTATTGTTACCTCGGTTGCCAGGTAACGATTTGTGTCCTGCTGCAGCTCATGACAATATGCTTACAGCTGAACAGAGCTGATCAGAACTCGCCTTTGTTCTGCCTGAGGAAAGGTGTGGCACTCACAAAGAACAAATTCTTAGCCTTCATTAGAGAAGCAGTAAACCATGTGTTGGACACATCTCAGGACATTCCTTTCGACGAGGTGGTGCAACCTGGGCTTTAGCTTCGGGTGTTCCAGGGGAAATTATCCAGAGCCTTGGGTTCTGGAATAGTGATGCCAATCTCAGAAATGTTGAACATACAGATGAAACAAAATGGCAGCTTTGAAAGCTCTAGCAGATGCATTACCACAATGATAATTTGTTATTGGTCATTGTTATTCTCTCTACATATATAATGCAAGTATTTCCTGTTTCTCATCCATATTTCCAAATTCAAGTTCCAGTTTCATGTCTATACCATGTTTCACTGGGGTAGGGGGTACAACTTTGTATTATCATATGCGGCATTTGGCATTGATTATTGTTAGCCATAGCATGTTGGCAAAAGAGGCAGGTTCACATGAACTTTGCAATGTTCACCTTTTTCATGCATATCTTATTTTATTAAGATTTGCCAAGTTTCACAACTTCTTCTCTTTTGATAATCACTTGAGTGAAGTCTCTTTGACACGGGTAGGCTTGACTCACAGAACGAATGAATAGAAATAGTTCTGACAGCCAATCAGATCTCGAGTTATTTTTAGAAAAACTGTAATTCCCATGACCATCATGAAAACTTCAATACCCGGCATATTTGTGCCCGCTTGGGTAAGAATTTGCGTCAATCTGATTCGCTGAATACAGTAATAGAAGTTCAGTTCATACCTCCATAAACTTAATTTCGTGACATCACATCATTTTAAGTCACGCCCATCGACTGAACTATTTGTAAACAAGTTACGTTTTTCTAAAAATAGCAACAGTTTGTTCAATGCCACTTCTTGAAAGTAGGTAAATTTTTTTTACATAATTCAATATAAAATAATCATTGTTGTCAAAGGTTCTAAAGGTTCATAATAAACAAGAGCTAGAGCTCTATCAGATATTACAACTGATCGTGTTCCACCCTACAGAAGGCAAATGTCGGTGTTCAATGCTCTCGCGGCTGTTGCTTTGAGATTGGCAAAGTAATGTCGTTAAGATCATTAACAGAGTCAAGCTTGAAACCTTGACAAGTTTAAGAACTGTGTGCTGTTTAATCAGATTCCATTAGATCGAGATCATAACACCACCAGGTCATACCATTTGATAAAATCGATCACTCTCATGTGGTTGTTGAACACTTTTGCCGGGTTCCGACGGGTGAGGGCAAACTCCAAGGTGGATGGCAATTCTAATATCGGTTACGAATTTCCGTAAATCATATATGTGTTATAACCGAGAGCTTCGTTCGCAGTGCCCCAATTATTGTTCTTTTAGTTGACTTGGATGTAATGTTTGTATTGTATAGAAGTACGTCATTTAATTGACATTCATGTAAAAACGTGAACGCAGGATTTCGACTTATTAACATGTATATGGCGTTTTTGTAGTATCACTGAAAATATCATGTTTCACAATTTAGAGATGAAGACACACGTTTAGGGACGATTAATTGAACTAAAATCATAAAACATAAACTTTGTCAGTTTAAAGCTTACAGAGACTGCTGTTTCTATACTATCCCAAAAAAGTTACGCATAGGTGATTTTTCATAACTGAAATCGAAATATTTTTATTTGTATTATTTGTATTGTCCAAAAAACTAATGATATTGATGATACTGACAAGTTGCTTTCGTTTTCTTTTCCAAAAATGGATCTTGCATGAAAATGTTGACTTTGGTGAACATTTTAAGGATAAATAAAAAACGTTTCGCCACAACGGAACACGTGCCATTACGCACGTGAAACTTTTGTGGAAAATGCACGCAGTTTGTGGCTATAAAAAGGGATACCCATTCGGATTTGCCACTTGTTTGGAGATTGATTATAAGACAAATCCATAGTGCCACGTCTTGACGCTGCAACAAGAAACACCACCATCGCAAGACTTCAAGCTGGAGAGTCCCAATATTCGGTGGCAAGACGTCTCATTCTTAGCAAGGGCACCATTTCAAGACTTTTCGCCAGGTTCGTCCTGACCAACACGACAAATGACCGTCCTCGTTCAGGCAGGCCACGTGTCACCACACCAGCTCAAGATTACTACATCCGGGGCATCCATTTGCGTTATCGCACAACTACTGCCAAGAGTACTGCAGGCAACAAACCAGGACTGAGAAGAATTTCAAGCCAGACTTTACGTAACAGGTTGAGGGAGCATGGATTGATAGCCAGGTGACCCTACGTTGGCAACGTTCTACGTCGTCAACACCGTGTCAATCGACTTCGTTGGTGTAACAAAATGGGTGTTTGGAATCTTCGCAACTAGCGCCGAGTTTGGTTCGGTGATGAATCCAGGTTCCTATTGCGGAGGCGAGATGGTAGAAACCGTGTTTACTGACGTCGAAACGAACGTTTTGCCCCTTTCTGTGTTCTTGAGGTGGACAGATTTGGTGGAAGCAGCGTTATGATGTGAGCGGCGATATCCTACACTGGTCGCACCAATATAACCCACGTTCAGGGAAATTTGACGGCCGTACGCTACAGAGACAACATCCTGCAGCCACACCTCCTGCCCGTTGCTGACGTCCAACGCGAACTATTCCAGGAGGACAACGCCAGGCTAGATACTGGACGAGTCACTAGGGATTTACTCGCCAGAAACAACATTAATCAGTTCCAATGGCCGTCTCGTTACCACGATTTGAACCCAATTGAGCATCTTTGGGATGAATTTGATAGACGTCTTCGTCAGCGTCAACAACAGCCACAAACTCTACAAGAACTGGCTCTATTTGTGCAGCAAGAGTGGCAGACGATTCCAAAACCAACCATATAGCGTCTAATCCAGTCGATGCCAAGGCGGGTGAGTACTGTCATCAACGCACAAAATGGCCACAACAGATACTGACTTTAAGCGGACGTCTGTGAAATATTGTGAAAGCCATATCTAATGTTATTACGTAATTTTGTTAATTGATATCACCTTAAATCTGATGTAAAAATTCACACTTTTAACTTCATTCCCTTTGAATTTATATGCGTTTGAAAATACGACAATTTCTCTTAACAAATCTGGCTATGCGTTTCTTTTTTTGGATAGTATATATTAGTTGCATTTATTGAACACAAAGTATGCCATGTCAAAGAGAACAGAACTGTAGATATGGCATTTAACATATTGAAAACAGTTTGCGAACAAACAAAGCCAATGTGTAATAATAATAGTACTTCATAATTACCCCGATAGGAATTCAATTTGTATCATAACAGATTTGGTACATACAGGATAGGCAACGCAGGTTACATTCTATTGATTCAAAGATCGTTTAACTCTCCCAACAGAGGTAGCTCCGTCATAAATTCGTATACAACCTCTGGCTAAGGTTTCCACTGCACGAAATGTGGAACGCCGATTGGATTCAATTAAAGTTTGTTGTGCAATCAAATATGCGCTTTGTCGTCTTTACAGAACACATTCGCCTCATATTGAAACTGCATCAATGCATAGGCTTTATGTGACAACAAATGTGCTATTCATGCATTCGGTGTTTTCATTGGCTGTAGTTGCAAAATTGTCCCGCTAGGGGAAACTGCCTAAAGCCCGAGAAACCGTCGTATTAAAAAAGAGGTTGTACAGGAATTAATGGCGGAGCTACCTCTGTTGGGAGAGAATGTTAGCAGACGAACGCTGAAAGGAATGAAGCAATTTTATCCTACTTTGTTCTTCCGTGATTTTCATATCATATTATTTCCCTATGATACGAACCTAAATGTAATGTGCAGTAAAATAAAATCAAAACACCTTATCTTTTCATGCCCAATGACAAATACTGGTTTTATAAATGCACAAAGTTGTAGATATAATCTAACAAACACAAACAACTCATAACTGCCATCCTGGCTTTTAATAGATAAGTCTCCAAAATTTGATTATTTGATTGTCCGGTCACTGTTAAAAAAACAACAATAACCTTTAAAATGTGTCTTTTTGGTAAAAAGTCGAAACTTTGATCTAGTTAGGAATGACTCCAACAACTAACGGAATGGCTTTTTAAACAGACACACCGTATAAGACATGATTTGGATCTGATACAATCTTCAGACTCCTTTTTTCATATATAATAAATTTGTCTTTACTGTCTCTTTTCCTGCTGTCTTGTCTATCTTAATGCATAATTTTGATTATTACAAATTAGTATCCGTATTCGCTTCACTTCAATAGAGCCAAAAAATGAGACAATATACCCTTTAATTCGACTACTAGGAGATCTTTTATATCCCTGTTTTGGATAACCGACTAATGAGATTGGCGAACGCTTAGACAAAATCACCGAAGCATGACTCCAAGCCACGCCCAGTGTGTGACGTGCTAGTCGTCAGCGGAAACTCGAACCCTTTGATTTACTCTATATTTATTCTCTAATTCAACAGCAAACTAGAGACAATAGCATGATCGAAAGAATTCCTAAATCCTTCTAAGTCGTCAAATCCATTTTGATTGGACTGTGACAATCCTTGGACACAGTTATCTTGGGTGGGTTTATATCAAAAAGGTTAACAACTTGGTCGGTGAGAGATCCACCACTATGGGATAATACGTACTAGTATGTTATATCATGTATTTATCGATATGAAGCTCTAAATTGTTTCGAAAAATGAAAGTTTTGTAATAAACGGGTGACAATGTAAAAAAATGTTGTTTTTTTTATATTTTTTATTTGTTCCCATAATTAATTACAGTCAGACATTAAATGCACATGAACACACAGGGTCCAATAACACATTGATATCAAGCTTTGGGTAAAGTACAATTTTGGCCACTAAGTTAACCATTGATAAGTACAGTTCAATCATTAAAGATTGGGAAAAGGGGTAACCATTTTTGGGAAAACCTCTCAAAATTATTGTTTCTTCTGGCTATGAATCTTTCCACAGTGAAAAAATCTTTCAATAATTTTTGAAAATTATGTAAATTTGGAATAAAATTGTTTAAAGTGCAAGTGTATATATATTTTTTTGCAGAGAGTAATATATGAAGTAACAATGGGTAATTACCTAATATCCCAAACCAAATCAGAATTTTTGTTATTTTCAATGTCTGTATATTTTTGGATATCCAATTTTCTAGGTCTCTCCAAAATGCCTGGGTAACCCCACATTCCCAAAATACATGGCATAAGGTTTCATTATCCACCTTACAAAAACTACATACTTCATTGTCAACAAGTTTCATTTTAAAAAGTTCTCTTTTTGTATAAACAATTCTGTGCAAAAATTTAAATTGAAAATCCAGAAGTTTAACATCTTTCAAATTCTTTCTGCAAGTATCAAAGATCATTTGCCAGTTCAAATATGAACCATGAAATACATTTTCCCACTTCTGGAATACAAAAGGCTTAACATTGTCAATTAAGAGTTTATCATAAAAAAACCTTGAACCTTTTCTTAAATCAAAAAATTCCTTGTGCAATAGATTTAAATCAACAACTGCAGAAAAAATTATTTTGTTTCACTTCTCTTAGTACTTAGTGGATGATTCGTTTGTATTTAACTAACATATAATCATATTGTTATCTAGTTTATTACCGATATGGTTATTCATAAGCGGTGTCATATTTTCAATATGAGCACATGTGCACATATCACTTTTGCCTAGCAACGATTGTCATTGCGCGAGTTACCATATTTCGTCTGTGACGTTATAAAATTATTGTTCGTGACGTCACTGTAGGATGCCGTTTTCTGAATATTTCCATGCCTTTGAAATGGAGTAGAATCGGTAATTAAAAAATTATCATCCTCGGAAGCGTGTCATATGACTTTTACGAAACTCGTGCTAATTAGTGTATTACCCTCGCTCTCGCTCGGGCAATAAAAAAATTCACACTCGTTTCGTAAAAGTCATATGACACATTTCCTTGGTTAAATAATCTCTATATAACATCTCACACCGTGTTGCAATATCTCTGTCTTTGAATTTAACAATCAATGACATGAAAACATAGCTGTCGCAAGCGTTAGAAACATCCCATGTAATCCTAAAGAATGTTGGTAACCGTTATTCACGATGTACTTTTGTGTGTCATCGTCGGTAGAAGAGCATGAGCCAAATCTCCTCTTAATTTATTGGTTGAATATATATTTTACAAGTTCATTGGTTCTTTTTATTGTGACAACATTTGGCAGACGTCGTAATTGATACTATCTGAAAAATTCGCATATCATCATATTAAAACAGTCTTTAGCTTGGAACAATACAAATAATTAAAGATATATTTAACATCAATTTATCGGAGTTTTGAGTTGTTTGGATGACTTAGATATTTTGAAACATTTTGCCATGGGTCATTTCAGTTGATCTTTAATAAAGGATTATGCATAAGACTATTGAATCACAATCACATTAAAAGGGCAAACCGACGAGTTCCTTATTCCAATCCGACGTCGTACTTTGTAGGGAAAACAGCTCCTCATGGCTGTACGGCAGGCAATGACATCAATCAATCAATGTCAACTTTTGCTGCCTGCAAGTGAGTTCAAATGCATGATAACTATAAACTGGAAATGTTTTTTTTTTTTAATCAATTTACGATATTAGATTGAAATAACTAAAAATTATCTAATTTATACAAAATATGGTTGAATAATGTTCGAACGTTACTAAATAGGAGTCTGTGTATATTTAATACTACACAATAAAAAAAAACTATAATTGAGTAATACACAAACAATTATGAAATTGCGAATCAAAAGTCATCATGATCAGATGCACAGTTCTGACAAATAAAGCTTCTGCCTCTGCAGTACAATAGTCATGAGCCCAGTATTTAGGACACAAACGGTATATTTTTCTTACCTGAACAGTTATTAGGATTCTGAATCCGATTCAGCTTTGGTTCTTTTTATCATTCATCAGTCAGAATCGAAACCTTACGCTTTGACCCCGTTTGACTTGTTTTGAAATACCTTTGGAAATGGTTTCAAAAGCTTTGGCGAGAAAAGAGCAGCTCTGTATATAGAGCTATATTGTCTAAGTTATGGCAGACTACAGGCTCTTCGGATGATCCAGGGCGGACTTCAGGCTTTTTTGATGTTCTGGGGCGGATATCAGGATTTGTTGACGTCCCAGTTCTGTTGTTGTCCACTCTCGGACACCAGGTTCTTTGGCTGTCTCCGGTCAAACATCAGGTTTTGTGGGTATCCAAGGTCAAACATCGGGCTCAGGCTCATATTATGTGACAAATTCTATCAAAAGAAATAATGCCGGTAAATTTGAAACCAGATGTAATTTTTGTGTGGAATCGCAGCCAAAGGCATAGCATCGCGGACACTTTGAGAGATGCGATATTTTACCAAAGTTTGACCAGTATTGTTTAACATCAAGAATTCACAGCCCCAATTGATTGCCTTATTCAAGAATAAGGAGGACTTGCTAGTCTTGGCGTGTGTTACAATCCTATCCAATCCTTCCATTCACATGTCATTCTGTGGTAAAAGAGGGATGTCAGGGGGTTATACTAACCGTGAATGCACAACAAACAAGCAATTCAGGACTAGCTTAATACCATCCCAGACCTTGAAACAATAGGACAGGGTCGTCTTGACAAGAATACTTCAATCAGAGCAGATCAAAAATGGCGTGAAATAACAGGGAGGGTGAAGACCGATAAGGACTAGATAAGTATTAAAAAAACACAGCATTTTAGATAATTTCTAATTACTACTTGTATACAACAAAAAGGGGATAAGAAGCTATTATTTGAAAACAAATTTACGTTTTCCAAGTTTTCCTTCGTTTGTAGTTGTCATCAAATTTGAACTTAAATGCAAGGCAGCAAAACTGGTGTATACAGAACTATTTCTGTGTTAGTGTTTCAAAGAGGGCGATGACATGGTTTCGGTCTCGATGTTGGAACGAAATAGTGCATAATTGTTCAGGCTCTTCTCCATATTTCTCCATTTTATTTAAACTTTTGATCTTTCGTCCAAGAAAGCCATATGGGTGTGGATTTTGTAGCCAATATTCTATAGTATCACAATTTACGTAATGATTCGATATTAATGTATTTGTTCCCAGCAGGTATCGGCTTGAAGCATATTTGCTTCTGTTGCTTCTGTCTCCTCTACTCTATTGAGCTAGACTCTTTATGCATTATCTCGAGAACCTAAAATATGATTAAGAAAATGACAGTGAAAGGAAGTCTAATTCAGTTCTGTATCAAATAAAATCAAAGACCGCTGAAGGTGTCCCTATTCAGTGCTCAGATAGAAGCAACTTGTAGTTGGGTCAAACTTGTCCTAGGACAACAACGGAAACGTTCATCTTGTAAAAAAAACCTATTAGTGGCCTCAGAATGCTGAAAAGAATGTTTATATTATCCTCTGATTATCCATTATCGATGATCTTCAGTGGTCTTCAATGCCGTCTCGACGTAACGGGCAAACCTGGTAATGCAGATGAACAGAGCCTTGTCACATGCGCTAACCCCGTCTCTTTTTAGTGTCTAATTTCCTGGATCCGCCACTGGTTGTATCTCAAGAGTGACAATTATGTTTTCAGTAAAAAGCTTATCATACAACGCAAAATGATAGATCTCAGTTGCAACAACAATGATGTTCATTTTTTATGCTATCTTTTGCAAAACATTTATCAGGGCGTCCCTTAATTGCAACTTCCCGCAATCTTTCGCGATCAAACAAATCCGATTTGTACGCGGACCCGTGATTGGTTAGAATAATTGGAGGTGAAAGGTCACGGTCAAGGCCGTCTGACACGGCTTTTATGGAGCCGTGGTCAGATCAAGAAACGCAGCGAGGTACGAGCGATTAGTTTCAGGCTGATTTCAATGAGATTGACATGAAATGCCGCACACCTGTGCATTATGGCAATTAAGCAATAAACTTAATGACCTCAGCACCTGGCACATTTCTAAAAGGTAATACACAAGACACTGATTAGTTATCTAACTTTATCCTCACGCATGATCAACAGCCTATATTGAAACTTGATGAAGGTAATTAGGTTTGTCAATACACGTGACACATGAAAATATATTAACAAATCTTTAAATAACTAAATATATTATTTCATACTGCAATGTTTATCAATATCAAATAGGTTGTTAATTATTAATTTTTTAAAATAATTATTTAGTTCAACTCGATTAATTTTTCAACCCTATAATACTATAATACTAAAATACTAAAAATGTAAACAATTGTTGGGGTTTGAATTAATAATTTCTGCGACTAATCCTACATACATTTATACTGCAGATAAAAACTCTGCAAAATCATCAACTAAAGTCAACTCCCCAAAAGTTTCATGATTATTCATCCCACCTCCCCCTGGATAGAATTTTGAATTAGCCTAACTTTCAAATTCCTTACCCTCTTTCGTTCCCTCTTCTCAAAGTATTCCGTCATTTTTCTCTTCCGATATGGTTGATTGTCATATGTCGCTGGACAGACGGGTAGCGGGCCTATTTTCATCTTTAACTGTTGGTACGGCATTTTTGACGAGTCTTTTCCTTTGTAGGAGGTCCAAAGTCCGTTTTGAAATTGTAGGAAAGATCATGACAGTCCTCTATGAAATGATCGGAGCAGATGACAGACCTGTCATTGGGACTCCACTTCGCTCTTTTCTGACTAACAAAATTCACGATTTGGAAAGGATCCTTCGGAAACTGATGCAGTTGAATGTCTCCTGATTTCTTATTAGTACAGTTGGCAGCAACGCATGAAGAAGGCATGTCGCATTCTCAATGAAAACGTAGACGAATGCGACCCATATCTGCATTGATATATACTTGTTTACAAACAAACGCGGAGCAAGTCCTGTCTATTACGTCACATCAGCCGAAGGAGAGCTCAGGCCACTCTAGGGACTTTTTTAATTGGGCTTTCGAGGTGGCCAATTTCTACGCACTTTGAACCGTTATATCTTTTTAATTAAAGGACGCATCGAAACTCTGTTTGGTGTTTTATTTACTTGAATGTATTGTCTTTATGAAAATGGGGATTGAAGTCGGATACAAAACTGGGATATAATATCTTTAAACCCACAATTTATTTGAGCTAACATTTGCCATATACAAAAAATTAAAAGGATTTTTTTTAGTCAAAGGAAAATATATATATTACTTCACCAGAAGTAAGTCATCACAAGAGGTAACCCAATTCATAGGTTTCACTAAACCATTCACTGCGAGACTGTCACCGGAAGTCAGCCATTTGTATGGACAAGCAAGCCACTCGGCTCAGTAATGATCGTGTGTAACTGACTCTCTAAACACAATAAAGGGTCGTATATTTGCTATTTCTTTCAGGTGGAGATGCAGAGGTGGAAAATAAAGTAACAGGGGGTCGGGTTTTTTAAATAATTCCCACTTCAGTTTATACTTTGACTCCATTTAATACGGACTGAATCGACCGAAGTTTTCGATGACAGTGAGCATACTACCGCACAATTCCTGAGAAAAAAGGATAAACCTACTTAATATTTTCTTTATACGAGATATCATATTTAGTTAAGAACGTTATGATTAGTAAGTAGAAGGTATATACATATGGTATTAGTTATTCTTAGACATTCGTCGTGGATGTGCAGACGCTGGACGCTTGATCGCTAAACCGATTTTTATGTAGAATCAATAAATATGAACATTTGGACCCTTTGAAAGAATTCTCAAACCTACGATAATCTTTCTTTCTCTTAGTAAAGATCACAAGTGTGATGTCTCCCGTGCTTGTGTAAGAGACTCGTTTCTAAAGACGTTCAACTGCCATCAAATCCTGCCATCAAAACAATGATTCATAGACGTAAATTCCTACATGGTAAATAATTGTTTTCAAAAGGAATCAATTGAACATTTAACTGTTTGAGTCTGACACATGCACTTTTTGTTATCATAATAACTAACTGAAAACTTTGCGTCAACGATACTCTCTAATATGAAAACAAATAGTTTCCTTTCATCGCATATCTCAATTAAGTTTTTAATTGACCTGTAAAACCTTTATCTATGTGTATCAGCTTAAATTTTCTACCTCTTGCCATTGATATGCCATAGTTGACACATTATCATATTGATCTTCTCACCTTCAATACCTAATGACGAAACAACACAAGAATAGTGAGAAAGAGAGAAAATTAACTTATTTATAAACGGATTAATTAAATGTAAAGAATAAAACAAATACCTAAACAAATACATACAATACAAGTGCATTGAAATTGTAAATAACGAATCGCACAATCATTTATGAGTGACGGTACATGGCATTTGTACTAGATACAAATAATAGTCTTATCACATATCAATAAGCGTACGTCAAGACATTTTTTCAATAGCTGGATCATGCTCACAAAGAGAACAAAAAATAAAGTTCATTGTGATCTGCACGTCGAATTTAATTTAAAATGTTGCTAATATTTTATGAATACGGAAAAAATTATGAAGAAGATTTTTGAATGACATTTAGAAAAACCGCATGTGTCTGACAAGTGGGATGTTTTTGGGTAGCCCAAAATCATAATCACGGGAAAGTGAAATTAATCATGCAATTTCAAAAGAAATGAAACCAAGATAATAATATTCCTCTCCTTTGTCAATAGTCTATTGCTGTTTGGGAGGGGATATTTTATCATCTACATTAAAATTCAATTTTCTGTGATTAGAATGAGAAAAATATTATACTATAATACTATAATATTTTAAACACCCGATGTAAAATATTTCAACAAAGAAAATAAAAAATAGCATGTCCACCGTAAATGGTGTTTAGTCTATAAGCCATCAAACAAAGCATGTAAGGGGTTGTATAGATATTATTCCTTTCATTTCAAGTTTTTTTTGAGAAAGTTCGAAGTCACATCGATGGCAGAAGCGAGTTCAAATTGTCTGAATTATTTCTCCGCTAGTACAAATATTCACATAGATACGACATGAACATGTCTTGCAATCATGTAAGTTTATAATGTGTGCAAGATTCGCATAGTTTGGAGCTAATTTGGCCATAAGATAGACCGTTAATTCTACGGAGAATATAGTGAGAATGCACTGGCCGCTGTGGCCTGCCTGCGCTGGTTGTCCACACAAATGGCTGACGGACCACGTGACTGAGGTTCGTGACGTCATGTGAAAACTATGAATAGACCTCTATGTTAATTAACTATTTTAAAAACTATTTGAATAAATTCAGACGGGGTTTTTTTTTTATCACGCAAGAGCTTGAAAACGATCTTGGCAACGATCTTGGCTACATTAACATAATTACCTTTCTTCTTTCCGTTGATTAATTTTCAATGACAGCTAATTAAGTTGAAATGATTTGCAATCTTCTGGACAAACCTAACATATGGTAAAGTCAATGAGAATTCCATGATTCAGTTACTGTATTTTACTGCTGTTTTATTAGACATAAGCAGTGTATGATTATAACAGGCCAATAGCTACGCATGAACATAAACGGTTCATATGTACGGTTTTGATTTTTTCTTAAATTAAGTAATTGCTCCACCAATCCTCAGACATGTAGTCTTGGAAATGGAGTTTTGTTTACTATATCATTCTACTTTTGAGATACAACAATAATCCCATTTATTTTTCATAATTCTTTAATATGTGTATCTTTTTGAAAATAAATGATTACTTGACCTCTTGTACCCGGGTGGCTAATTTCATAACCAGTTCTGCCTTCTCAAATTTCATTCAACTACTTAAAAGCAAGTAGTTACTATTAAAAGATCTATGACAACGAATAGCAGCAATAACATCTTTTCCAATTTCAGCGACATAACTATCTTGTAACTAAACTAAATTGTATTCATGGTGGGGTCTTATGTTTTTCAATTATCATACGTTTTCGTTAATCACAATGATTCTTTACTGAACTCATATGACAAGGGCTTATGTCACCTGTCATGTTATTTTTACAAGAATATGTGCACCTGAAGAAACAGACAGAAACATATATCCTTTACTTCGACTTTAGGACACCTTTGATACCCCCGGTTTTAGATAACCGCCCAATCAGACTGGGACAAGCTGAGACTCGAAGCCACGCCCAGTGTGCGACGATTTGGGAGGCCACTGGAACTTCAAGCTTATTTTGGGCTTATTCAGAAGCCGAATAGTAGGCCCGTAGAAATCATGAAAAACCCGGATATTTTCGATAACAGACAAATTTTGTTTTTAAATATCCCTTTAGCAGTGCTGGTGAACCATGAAAAACCCAACTAAAATTAACCATGGGAAACATGCATTTTTGGGGCAAAAACCTTTAAAAAATAAGGAAATTAGGAATTATTTATTAAAAAATAAATTGCAGGAACGTAAATCCTTGTGAACGTAAAATGTGAAATTCGCCAAGGCCTATCTCAGCAAGACATTGGGACTGGTGCAAATATAGGCAATGCGTGGGAGGATGATATAGGGTAAAACAAATTCAATTTCTTTCTGTATCACAGGCATTGACTGAGGTTTTGGCAGTATTCTTATAAGGAAGGAAGAAGTGGTGGTCCACATTTGTCGTCCACACTAACATTGATCATTTTACTACTTCCTCGCTGACTTAGGCTCAGCGTTCTCACACTCTACACTATATGACACATGCGAGGTAAGAAATACTAAAAATATTAGTAAGAAATATGTTTTCTTGAATTCACTGCCCCTGATTGATCTTCAAAATGTCTGACTTACAGATTATACGCCACTTTTCACAATCTCTAGGTACAGCCGTTTCGGGTACCTGAATTTATGACATAATCTATGTACTTTAGGCATTGTTATTGAATTATGATAGAGGTTGCCTTTTTTGCTCTTATGGCTGAAAGCAAATTTAAATATTTTTTATATCGTAGTTCACGTTGATTTAATGCTAGGTAGTTTATCCGAGTGCTGTTAGTAATAGAGATATATGCATTATCTGTGCATTCGTTGTTTATATCAAACTATCAAACTATCATACCTTACAAATTATTCGAGTGATACTTAGTCAACAATGCGTGCTTGAATTGTTTTTAGTTCATCTGTTATGATATATGTGAATGTAAGAGACCTTTGAGATGTTTCTGTAAAAAGCATGTGAGATTTGAAAACATTTCATATGGGAAAGTTTACTGACATAATGTATTTTTCATCTAAGTAATATTTTCAACATAGAATATTCTATGGTAAATTCTTAGTGTTAGATAGAAACTGATTGCATTTTTATTATATATCTGAAGTGATTTGTGTATTTATTAGTATATCCTTATTTACTTTTGAGATGAAGAGGGCCCTCTACCCATGAGTTTTCCAATTAGAAAAACATTTGTCATTTTAGGTTTTTAGGTCATTATAAGATACAAGGGAGATAAATTTACAGTTATATAAAAATCATTAAATTTCTGTTGATATAGTGATATAATTTTTTTTTGTAACTTTCCATGAATAACCCAAATTGGTATTTTACTTCGTGAACTGGAATAAGGTCTAAACTTGATAATCTCTAGCTTCGCACGAGATCTCAGCCTTTAAAAGAAATCTCGCGAGATGTGACAGGTCACATGATCATCCTCTTTTCTCTGGCTTTCATATGACGTTCAGACGTGTTCTGACAGCGATATTTATATCGAGTCTTCACATTTATTGTTTGATGCCATCAGTGCACAAGAACGTTTCAGTAGTTTGTTCCTGTGTTTGTACACACTGTGTGGACACGATTTACTCTTTTATGTCAACGCTTGTTGCGTTTTTTGACGTCAGTCATGGCCGAATCTGAGATAGACAGATCTACGTCGGACATTGAGTGTAGCCAAAAGGCTCAAAATCATGACGGCCGAAAAAGCCAAAAGGCAAAGAATAAACACGATAGAATGAAACCATCGACTAGCCAGGAGGCTCAAACAAGTGATCGTGAGAATAAAAAGGATTACCCTCAAGACAGTGATGACACGCTTGAAGAGCGAGGACGATCTCGTTACAGAATACCTCGTAAGAGGAAACGTTATAGATCAAGATCAAGTTCTAGATCCTCCACTTCTAGTTGCGATTCTGATTGCTCGAAGGATACCGACGACAGCAGCAGCGATTCTGAGACTTCTGACAGTGATGCACGTTACCACCAACGCAAGCGTGATCACGCTAAATCTCGTTCACTAACGCGAGACTCGAGCCAAGATGGCGACAACAACAATGGCGGCGCCCAGTATGAACGATTCGCTCCACGTGAAATTGACTTAAGACCCTCACTGAGTGATGGTATGAACTCTTACATTGACAAAAACTTTACTGAATATCTCAAGGAGAGTGTTATTGAAGATTCGATTCTGAAAAGTTGCCCAGTTCCCAATAATCGAGAGTGTGAAACAAAAACACTCGATGATGAATGGGCCGATATGCTTGAAGAGAAACAAAACGCTGGAACTAAAGCACAGGATAGTGCTTTTCGAAGAATTCATCAGCGTGTTTGTAAACATTTTGGGACCGTTGTCCAAGGTTTGGTCGACAGTTGAAAGTGCCCGCGAAAATGGCGATAAAGCTGATTTGGACATGTTCGAATTTCTTTCTGCGATTGAACAGACAGTCTGTCTTGTTGGACAAGCGGGTGTAGCAGTTAACTATCACCGAAGATTGAACATTCTGTCAAGATTTTTAAAAAATCAGAAGAAAGCTCAGAAATGTTTGACTAAACACAAACACCTACTGCTAAAAGGTAGAACGTTATTTGGCAGTAAATTTTACAGAAAACTATCTAAACAATCCAAAGACAAAAAGAAAAGGAAACTTTTACAAAGAGAACTGAGTGACAATAAAAAGTTCACAAGACCTCCCTTTCAGGGAGAGCCCACTCGTACAAGTGTGCTCGATCGAGTGGGCTTCCAATCAAGAAGCTATGGTGGATACCAAGGGAGCAGAAACACCCTCAGACTGCGTCATCGTGGCGGACGAGGTGGTTCACGAGGACGTGGCAGCCTCAACACAGAAGGCAGCACAAGAAAAAACAGGTATGTACATGATAAATAACCTAAACCTAGTTTGGGAAAACAGGATTCACCCAGAAATAGAAAAATTCAATTTTGTAAACATCCAAAACAAACTGGTAACAAACTTTATTGGTGGCAGACTAAAACTTTTTCTGGAAAATTGGAAAAAAATTACGAAAGATGCTCAGATTTTGAGTCTAGTAAGGGGTATGAAAATCGAATTCATCAAACCACCAAACCAAACAAAAGAACCAAAACCACTTGTACTAAATTCAGAAGAAAGCAAAATTCTAGATCAGGAAGTAAAGGATATGATACTAAAAAATGCAGTGAATCCTGTCCTCCCAGACAAAAATCAATTCATAAGCACAATGTTCATAAGACCAAAAAAAGTCAGGGGGTTTTCATCCAGTGTTCATTGCGAAAAAACTAAACAAAACCATTTCACACAAACACTTCAAGATGGAAACAATGTCAATGCTATCAGATCTAATTCAGAAGAAGGACTTCATGATAACAATAGACATGAAAGATGCATATTATTGTGTTCCCCTAGCAGAAAATCAGAAAAAATATGTACGGTTCATATGGAACAAAACACTGTACGAGTTCCAATGCATGCCTTTCGGCCTAGCCCCAGCTCCCAGATGTTTCACAAAGGTTTTAAAACCTGTTGTTGCAATTCTGAGACGGTTAGGGATCCGCCTACTCATCTATCTGGACGACATTATTTGTCTGAACCAGAGTCTATCTCAGTTACAAATAGACAGAAATTCTATCATCAAAACGCTAGAATGCCTAGGCTTTGTAATCAACTACAAGAAGTCCCAGTTGATCCCATGCCAACAGATAGAATATCTGGGGTTCGAAATCAACAGCATTCACATGACACTATCTTTACCTGGCAAGAAGGTGATAAACATAACGGAGAAATGCAAAACGTTGTTAAAAGCAGACACGATATCAGTGCGACAACTTGCACAAATAATTGGCAAACTTTCAGCATGCATCCCAGCAGTGCTACCAGCACCTCTTCATTACCGATACTTACAGATGAACAAAACCAAAGCCCTCCTAAGGAAATCAAACATACGAGGCACGTGTAATTCTGAGTACAGTCCAGAGAAGAACTCCAGTGGTGGGTAAGCAATTTGAACATATGGAATGGCAAAGCAATTCTTGCACCGTGTCCAGACCTAACAATTGTGACCGATGCTTCGAAAAAAGGGTGGGGGGCAGTGTGCGGGCAGACACGGACTGGGGGCAGATGGAGCACATCCGAGAGCACACAACACATAAATGTGCTGGAGATGACAGCTGCCCTATTTGCAATTCAGGCTTTTACCAGATCAAACCAAAACATGCACATTCATTTGAAAACAGACAATCGATCAACGGTAGCAACAATCAACAGAATGGGAAGTCCACGTTCAACAAACCTGTTGAAAGTGGGAAAACAATTGTGGGAATTTTGTCTTCAAAGGAAGATAACAGTGACTGCCGAGCACTTACCAGGGAAAGACAATGTGATAGCCGACTGGGAATCGAGAAACTTTCAAGACTCGAGCAGTTGGATGCTGAAGAGAGCTTTTTTCAAACAAATAGTGAAAGTAATGGGCAGCGTGAGCATAGATCTCTTTGCAGACAGACTGATAACTCAAACAACACAATTTGTCAGTTGGCACCCAGATCCAATGGCAGTGGCGACAGACGTATTTACGCTGAATTGGAAGGACCTTCATGCATATGCGTTTCCACCCTTTTGCCTAATAGGCAGGTGTTTGACCAAAGTGCGCAAAGAGAGCAGTACTATCATAATAGTGACACCAACTTGGCAAACGCAACCATGGTTTCCAACCATTCTGAGCATGACGATATCGAGTCCAATTCTCTTACCACCAGACCCACAACTTCTGATGTCGGTGACTGGGAAGGCCCACCCACTGAGTCCAAGAGCACAACCTGACATTAGCGGCATGGAAAATATCAGGGAACGACATGTTGCATCAGGAATTTCTGAAAAAGGTGCCGAATTGCTGTCAAGATCAAGACAACATGGTACAAGGAAAGCTTACAACAGCAGCTGGAGAAAATGGGTTTGCTGGTGTGAGTCAAGGAAAACTAATCCATTACAGGCCACTCTGGTCAATATAATCAACAAAATATATTTACAAAAGATTACTCGTACAACACCATCAATGTAATGAGATCAGCAATATCTGCAATCCACCCTCACATAGATGGTTTGGCAATTGGTCAGAACCCAAAAATAAAACAAACTATGATGGCGATTTTCAAAGAAAGACCACCATTGCCTAAATATGGAGACACCATGGGATGTAGACAAACTATTGAACTATATTGTGTCACTCGGTGAGAATGAAGGGTTAAGTGATCAAGCCCTAACACACAAACTAGCTACACTCATAGCACTAACCACAGCTTGTAGAGCATCAGAGATCCAAAAGCTTGACCCACAATATTGTAAAATTCAATCAGTTGAAGTAGTGTTTACCATTATCAAGATGACAAAGACCAGAAGAGTAGGTCATGCACCACAAACGGTAGTCATACAAAGCTATAACATTGCAGAACTTCACACAGTAAAAACACTAGCAGCATACAACAAAAGAATTGAACACTGGCGAATTTCAACTGAACAGAAACATCAACTGTTCTTAAGTTGTCCAAAACCTCATAAACCAGTACAGGTTTCGACCATCTCCGGATGGGTTAAGAAACTCATGAAAGAGGCTGGAATTGATACTGAGCAGTATCATGCTCATTCAGTCCGTGGTGCAAGTACCTCAAAAGCATTTAAAGCAGGGCTTTCGGTAGAAGAAATTCTTGATTTTGCTAATTGGACTAATGCAAGTACTTTCCAGTTCCCTTATAAAATTATATTTTCATTATCATGCGCTTCGCGCACTTATGAAATTTACAATTGTCTGATGCCAAATTGACTGATAGAAACATAATGAAGTTAAAATAAAACAAATTGATGTATGGTATAGGAAGGAAAACTATTTTTAGCATTGAAAAGATTAATAAATTCATTATCATATTTTTAATTGAGTTGATGTTAACTTCAAATGGTCGTACAAAAATACTGATCAACAGACGCTTTCTTTATAAGAAATAAGTTGGCGAGAAAGTACTATCAATAGGATTGCATGTTTCGCTCTTTAGAGGTGTGTGAACTTTTCCCCCGCAATTTATCTATACAATGTTTTAAATGAAATTGAATGTAATTCATCTCTTTTAATATTTTCCTTATCATAACATTAGTAGTTCACAATAATTTCTCATAGAAAAGGCTTTATTGAAGTAGAAGTTGTCAATATTCAGAAAGCTAAAACAGACATTTTCAAGTGGCCAAAACTATTTTTGCCCATGGTTGATTTTGGTTGGATTTTTTTCTGAGGGTAATGGACATGTCATCATTCATTTTTTCAAATCATTTGTCTGTTATCGAAAATGTCCGGGTTCACTTAAATTTGGGGAAATTTTTACTGGCCTATAGGGGCAATAGCTTAATAGCTTCAGGCAGATATTTCTGAAGGTGTAGCATCGTACGTCTCCACATTTAGAAACAGTTTATATTCCCTGATCTGACATGCAAATCTTGAACGTGTAAGACTCTGTCTCAATTTTGGTGGTTGTTTACGGCTGTCTATCAATTTTGTTTGCTTTAAAATGGCTCCAAAACCGGGTGATGGCTATTTATGATTTGGATAGGCTTGACGGGTTGAAATTTGTCACAGTGGAAATTTATTCATTATTAGTGTTAGAATCAACCGTTTCTTTGCTTTTTCTCAATTGTTCAAGATTTAATCTTCTGCTGTAATAGATAATATTTCAACTGGTCAAGTCATTTCTTGACTCTTCTTGCAAGGCAATAGGAATATTTCTTTTAGTGTGAAGGGTGATATCAATTGAAGTTAAATTATTGATGACTATCTGTAGGTTTGCTGTCAATCAAAATTAACTACCTTCTATCAAAATTTTAAAGGTTAGTTGCCAACATTTTCGGACTTTTGGTGTATCAGTATTAGAATAATGCCTTTTTAACAACATATCCCTCAAATGAAAATAATTACCTCTTATATCCTTATGTATGAAGATTGTCAAAGACTACTTTCTTCAACGTAAAATTTGATCCCCGAAAGCATTGAAAAAAAAGCTGTAAGCGACCATCTCCCTGAACTGAGAGTAACCACATATCAAGAAAAGTTATGAGTAAAAGGACATGTCTTTCATTAGTTAATTTCCGTTTCAACGAAACATTGTCAATTAATACCTATCCCAAAGAAAGCCGTAAGAGACTGTCAAGTATTCAGTCTAGATATGACCTACAAAAAGTTAGGAAATATTTAGTTGTGTTTATCCTTTGACAACAATGATTTAACCTCTTCAATTTAGTTAATAATCCAAATGATGGCGTGCTTTTGAAAATCATCCTTGTCAAAACAAAACTGCTACCTAAAAAAAACTTCAAATAACCAAGGTAGTTTGAGACGTTGAGGTTCAGATGTAACTAGGCAGGTTTGTCTGCTACTTTCTACATTTATACAAAATTTTGCCTACTGAATAAAGTTTTAAATAAATAAAAAACTTTACATTTTGTAATGAAAAGTTTTCCATTTTTAATAATCCATAACGAACAAACACTTTATAGATGGTTATAGTTTGCCATAAGCAATGTGATTGGTAATCAAAGACCACCTTTAAGATAGTTACTGTTAACAAGATGTTTTGTGCTACTTTTTCGCCTTAGTGATAACTTAGCTAGAATTCTGTTCTATAATCGACTTCGTTTTCACAGAAACTTTACGCAATGCGTAAAATAAAAAGTGTACCATTGTGAGCTTCTCGCGATATTAGCCTATAGCACACCTGTGTGTGACGGCGAACCTTATCAAAACACAAGTATAATATACTCTGTGTTAATGTCCTCTGGGTTGATCACAGTGATAACCTTGGAATGATATAACATTACATATACATTCAATTCTTCTATGATCCTTCCCACAAATCTTCTTGTATTAATGATGATAATTTTAATGAGAAATATAGTCTGGTTGAAATGGTAATAATCTCAAACAAAGTTTCCCAGGTCTGTAAAAATCTCATAGTATATTTACTTGTTTTTCTCTTTCTTATAATATTTAAATTTTCATTCGAGTAATCAACAAGCAAATTGTAGTTTTAAAAAACCCAAATAATTCAGTAATATAAGCCAAACAACCAAGATAAATTATTCTACTAAATTAGTATATTACAACCTATCTACTAAAAGAATGTTGTCTATAAAAGTCTTATAAAAAAAAAACTTTATTTACCAGTGATTTGTTATTAAACCTGTACATTCAACAATTTTAACACAAATAAAAACCTTGTCTTTTATCCATGAAATTGAGAGTTCTAAAATGTTATTCTTTAAAAGTCGTCAGAAAAACTCGCGAGTTAGTGAAAGACTAGATTTTAATTTTTATCTTACCTTTCGAAACTCGTAATTTCAATTTTGAACATCTGCATTTACGAATTCATAAAAACAAGGATTAAGTCGTAATATAGAGGATAATCTTTTGATAACGAGACAAAAGCTGTATTAAAGTGGGGCTCCCGGGTAAAATCACCTGATTTAACCAAGCCAAATTGTACACTTCTGTGCATGTTTTCATAATATACCCTTCTTGAATTGATTTTACGTCAGGTTTTAACAAGTTTAGATAACTTGATTATGTTAATAATTTCGATTGAAAAAAGGATAGTAAATTGCCTTCCCGATCGTGTTGTTCCGTGAAATCAACCGGATGTGACGTCATCTGTGGAAAACACACGTGACGTAGCCGCCATAACAAATGTAAACAACACCACATTTCATAATTAGGTGATCGTGTTCTCGTAGCTATTGAAAACTCAAAACGTTTTAGGGTGATATTTTTTAAATATAAGTGCTGTACGAAAATTAAGAAAAAAGGAAAAGGCTTTTGATGACTTTTATACGTCATTATGGAAACAATTCGTATGATAAATTCGCAGTCTCAAACCACTGCTTTGCACTGTGTCTACACGGGTAATGCACCCAATTAAAAACACCGGTGAGTGACTCCTTGTTATAATTTTCCTTAAAGAAAATTCTTCGTCAGTTTACTGTCGAATTTATCAATATCACTTCGTTTTTCAGCCTCAATGAAACAGTTGATTTGTCATCGTACGTCTCTCGAACGCAGCTCTCGTCATTCGCCGAGTTTTGTTTATATTTCGCTGCCGTGACTTTCGAAAGGCGGCCTCAATCTACATCAGTACAAGTGTATGAAATAAACATTTGAACAATCGGTGAAGTTTATTTTGTTGTACTGGGGATTTTGAGTAAATTACAAAATCATATCTATGATATGAACAAAGATAATTTGTTGTTGATATTAGAATTAGAATTAGAAGGGTGAAAAATTACCAGATGACACCATTTACATTTTAGTTTTTCAACTCTAAATTTCAAAATGATATATACTTTGATTATTTCAACATTTTTTGTAAATGAACTATAAATACAAAGCCAAATAGAGTGAATCAAATAAATTTTATTATTATTTAAACAGAAGAGATTTATAAAATTTAATTTATTCAATCAGATTCAATATCAAATATTGCTTAAATTATTCTCCCTAATCAGGAAATTAAATAAAAAATTTTGCAAAGCTTGGAAATTATGTAAGGCCCAATTATTCTGTGTGCCAAACTTGACTTTCAAAATTAAGTCAATCATCTCAATGCATTTCCTCCCCCCCCCCCCCCCCCCTTATTTCGAATAACATAACATTAAGACTGACATACAAAAAATATATGGTTTATTCTATTTTTGTAATATGAATCTTATCACATGCATTTATAATCTATATTTTATTAAATTGTCAAAATAGTATTCACTTGAGCAGTATTTTAATGCTGTGACAGAATGATGACGTTTTATGATATTTGGGGTGGAGTGTCTGGAAACAAAAAGGCTTTTTTGTACACAGAAGATGTTTTAAGATGACTGTACACACAAAAATTTTTTTTTATTGAATTAGTTAAATATCTTGGTTATAGACATCAATGCATGAATTTATTCAGCATCCATAGCAGTTTATTTTATTGTATAAGGCAATGCTTAGTTAAAGTTAATATTTAGAAGAAAAGCTAACAAGGGAATTTTGTGTGCTGTTTATATGCAAGTAAATAACATCACAAACAAAACACTGTGCTTGAGCATTCTTATTTATTATTTGTAAACTTTATATAATAATTTATCTATTTTTGTTGCAACACCAAAAAAGAAAGAAAATTTAATTGCACCAATTTTTGGAACATTATTTCACTGTAGTTCTGTTGTCAATACATTGTTTGTAATATCATATATTTCATTTTAATATTTATTAAATTTATATATTTTAATCTTTTTTTATCCTAATTCCTAGTGAATAGGTGAAGGACGATTAATCAGCTTATTTACAATTCCAACAAAGGTAATATGAAAAATGGACGAAAGAATGAATGAAGGTTCAGAATATTTGATAATTTTTGTGTTTGGTCAGAAAAAAATAGAAACTGGTCATGGATTTTAAAACATGGAAAGCTTACAATAAAATTCCATATCGAACATCGGCCATGCACAAATAAATCATTTAGTGAAATCAGCAAATAATTGAAAAAAATTGCCAGATTCAACCACCACAAGTTATTATGATGTTATCATAATTTTCAATTTTATGATAAATAAAAAGTATGCAGCTGATAATTTCATTTTGAATCTGTCCACGATACATTGAATTATTTCACACTCGTCTATTTTGCTGCCTTGTACGTAAGTGCAAGTTGACTTACGTTAACGAGCGGCATTTCGCTAAATCAAACGACAAAAATACAGTTACACAAAATATGTTTGTTTAAATCATCATTGTCCTTACATTGGCAAGGGCATTTGTAAAAACACGTACTTTACCCGATGTCTTTTCGACCGAAATTAGTACAGTTTTGACGTTCGAGTTCAACATATGAAGAGACTCACTTCCGGGTTATGTAATGGACATTTATTCAACTTTATCGTCATTTTTATTTTATTTCCTTTTTACTATTGCGTCAGAAGGTCATAAGGAGATATCTTGCCAATTTTTATATGAATTGGTCGACTGGTATGGCTGCTACAATCCGTGCTATTTCATCGTCTGACAGTGTAAAGATACGACAGAGGCCATCTGTTTTCCACAGGTGACGTCACAAATTCCATAGGACGAAATCGAGGTTTTCCCGGTGTTTATCGTAAAGTAAGATGGCCGACACGTCAAAACAGCGACGTAAACTGTGGAGTTTTCAACTTCTTTTACGATTTTCTAAAAACATCCTTCATCCGAATAGCTAAGGTATTTGTGATATTGATGACTTTTAACTAATAAATGTGTTTTTCACGTCTATTAGATGTACATGCGAAGCAAAGGGTATATAAACGGCACATTTTGGAGCCAAATCACCCGGGAGTTGAACTTTAAAGCGATAAATCTCGTAATATCCTGAAACATCTCACAGATGAATTGTTTTTGCATAAATGACAGCTGCTTCTATTTCAGGTGGATCCTGATATAATTGATATGTCCGACCAAAAGTTAGGGGCAGAGAACTTTCGAACAGTGATACTGATAATAGAATAACTCGATAAAAGAAAAGTTGTTGAAAATGACATAGATGTCGGCAAAATACGTGTATTGAGGAAACAGTTCGGCAAAAAGAATGCCGAGAACGCAACTCGCAAAATAAAGATTAAAAAGATAGAATGCTGCATATGGGAGTGAAAAAAAGGAGGTGAAAGTTGCTAAAAAAAACCCCAAACAGATCATAATAGACAGTCAAAAACTTTTCTTTCTGGACAAAACATGAAGTAAGGTTCTTCTTGATTGGATCATCCCAAAACCATTTAAGAGACGTTTCAAGAAATGAAACTCCAAATAGTTCATTTCAATCTTTTGACACTGCCCGAGGAAAACGCAAAATATGCAGATGATCCTCGTTATGCCGCGCAAAACGATTTCCCTGACACTCCGGAAGTATCTGTATCTGGAGATGTCCTGAGAGACGCCAGCGGGGATTCAAGAGGACTTCAAGGTATTTAAACTTCAAACATGATGGACACTGAGTTTATCCACGAGTTCAAGGCGATTGATCCAAATTGAAATGACAGACATTCAGCATGATCCAGCATGAAATTAAGACAGTTCCAAGACAGGACACTTTTGAGTACCTTAATCTATTTATTTCATTACAAGGTGAACGCACAATTATATTGTCAAATGGACGATGGGAGTCTGTTTTTTAGAGAAATATTGTTAATTTTCCCTTCAGATACGAATTAACCACTAAAATAATTTATTTTTTAATCATCTTTTTTCGTCCTTCACCGTTATTAACAAATATGATAACACCGGGCCCATGAGTGCAACACTATTTAACGCGGCTAAACTCTACGTCAAGGAAGCAGGATTACAACCTTTGTCTAAAATCCGTAGACTTTTTAACCTAGTCTAATAGTTGTTACATTATTGCGAAGATGTAATTTATGTACACATGCTGTGAGATAGTGAACATGGCACTGCACATTTGTACAATATGTCAATTCCCTAATTGATGATAGATTCCCAAACGATAAAACGGGGTGTGAAGGCCATGCGAGGACCGTTACTGGGCCATAACTGTCACTCTCCCCAAGAGTGTGTGTTTATCACTTTCTCTCTAATATAAACAAACTGTCATTACTCTAAAACACAACAGACTTATTGCTCAAGTTGATTTGTTTTATATGACACATTAACTTTTTACATCATACATTTTTAACTTTACACAATCCAAATGCACATGATACATTTATAAAACCTTTTTACCAACATCAATTGCATAATTCTTTTTACATAACATATACCTTCATATACCTCATGCATACAGTAGAAAAGGTATACAATAATTAACAATTATCAAGAACTAAATACATGATTTTACATATCTATAAGTATCTATACATTATCTATCAAGTTAGATACCTGAAGATTATATTATTATTGTAAATAAATTAATGATATTTACATAATTATGTATAAAATTCAAAGGACAATTTACAGCCTTTTGAAAAATGCTTCTTTCACTTTATCTACAAACAGAAAGCTCTTGGGCTTTAGATTTCTTATCAAAAGCTCCCTCCCTGATTAGTGGCTGAAATTTTCGTTGTAACAGAAGACACTGGCCTGTCTACATTCTTACTCGAATCAAGTATTGCCAAGCCGAGCTTAATACTGTACATTTGGGACTTGTAATGTACACGTTTTACAATGTATGCAAGAATGGTATTGTGAGTTTTCACAATACCATTCTTGCATACATTGTAATTTCAATTAACATTAATTAATTGTCATGCAATAAATGTACTTCTCAGGGTGTTTATATATATATAGTTTATGAATGGCAGTCTTGAGAAGGCGAACAGCTAACTCATCTGTTATGATCTTTCTTGTAGGGACATAGTTTGCTTCTGTCCGACACCTGGCTGTATGGTGACACCTGTCATGAATGTTTTGATAGTGGTAAATGATGTTATCCAAATACATCTGAAGGGTTTCTGGATTTCCTTGGCAATTCTTCATAGCCCAGTAGGTGGCAGTTTTCACTGCTGCTGCTTTGTCTGAAAGCTGTGGATGCCACAAAATGTTGCAACTCTTTCTTGGGCCACTCACAACTTTTGCAATCTCTTTTTTAACTTCTTTTGAAACATGCCAGGTGTCGTAGGCAGCTTTGACAGTCGACCTGTGGTCCTTTAGAAACCTATTTTTATCATGTGCATGGACATTTATTTTGATTTCTCTTTGGTCAAAATTAGTATACAGTTTCTCTGTTCCGTATGTCTCATGTTTTTGTGAAGATCTCTCATCTCTTTTAGTCACACTGGATATATCCAACAACCTTGTGTGTTTTACATCCGAGGGCAGTAACATCCGTGTGGAAACTGTTCTTTCTACAGGCATGACGAGCATCTGTCATGATATTGATGCGGTCATCATCATATTGTTCTCTTTCCTCTTGCATTTTCTTCCATTTGTGAGTGTTTTATTTCTTCTACTGCTTTCGCATATGGTTCTGTAATGGAATCGACTGTACGTCTGGAGGGTATTCTAAGTTTTGAAAACTGACAGAACCTTTGATATTGACAATACATCATTCGACTGCACAAGTATGAATGCAACAGTTGGTAATTCACATAGAAGTCCCTTCCATGAATCGGAGATGAATGTCAAAAAAACATTTTTTTCTCCCTAGTTGTTCTCAATACAAGTCTAGCTGCATGACCACACTTCTCGATTTCAACTGGTTCAAAAGGTCCATGAACCAACGAAAGTTCTGCAAATTCATACAACTTTTGTTTTGCACATACAAATAGATCATCATCAGTGTAAGGGTCATAGTTCTCATTAGACAAGCATTTGTGTTAATTCACTGGAGACATTTTGGCTGTTTGACTGTCTGTTTTCCATACATATCCAATTACCTTTCTAAAACATCCTTGTTGGAGGCAACGTTTATTGATGATTTGACTTTCGCAAACTTTAAGTCAAAGACTGTCCTTTCTTCTGCTTAAGAAAACACACATTCAATTGTCCTTCTTGGTTTCCTTTCACATTCATAAACTTTGATCTCACCAGAACTTAGGCGTTTAGTTGCCTTCCGATGTGGCGTGTTTGTGATGTCACCAAGATATTTAGAGCAATTCGGGCATAAACGCATTTTCTTATGGTCAGACATGTTGATTTCATTGTACAATTTACACTAACTTATTATGTTTCAAATTTTACCCTTTCTGCGCCAAAATATGTGACCAATCACTGAGCTGTAATTCTATCTTGGACAAGGAATGAGTCACCAATCACGACTTCCTGGCCTACATCACCTATTTTCAGTTGAGGTTTTTTAAATCTGGTTTTGAAAATGGCGGACAAACCATGCACAATGACCCTTAATTTAACAGAGGAACAAAAGGTGATGATGGAAGCAGTGTTACAGCAAATGGAAATGGGGGAATGTATTCCCCGTAAGTATGATTTTCTAGATTATGATTATAGGTTGAAAATTAGTTGTATTGATTTACCAAGTCATTGATATTAGACATGGTAATATTTTGACCTTAAACATTTAAAGCAAAATTCTGTTGGGAATTGTTATGTGATATGTTATGTGTCATGTCAATCTTTTATATTAAACATGATTTACAGATGTGTCAACATCAAATGCAGAAAAGAGAAGATATAATGCAGCCCAACAAGAGCCCGGTCACCAAGATGAGCCATGTCAATATTGTTTCCTTCGGCCATGTGTAGCGATTATGAACTTGAATTCTACCTGGCGTCGACCTGGGAGACAATCTCACGATGAAAATTCTTCAGTGAGTAAGGGACTTTGTAAAACGTTCTGGAAAGTTATTTCTAATCTTGGATTATGGAACACACAGAGATATTTAATTAAAAAGCAGGGATATGTAGACCATGTGCGTGAAATAATGCCTGAGTGTGTGCTCAAACTTGTAAGAGAAAAATATCCTAATAAAAAAGAAGTTCCCTATATGGACCATCTGTGGTACTGATATTAGTGTACAGTGCTGAAGGATGTTGTGAACCTAAATCAGTGATGTGTAGGATCTACATTAGAAAATAATGAAAATAGCTCTTTGTGTATTAAATTATTATTTTGAAAAAAAAAACCAACCATAAATATTTTTTGTAAAGTGAATGTAAAGTGTCAGTGAGTGTACAGAGATGTACAGAGAGGGAGAGAGAGAGAGAAAGTCATAGGTCAAGATCACTGATAAGGAGTTGACAGGCAAAAATTCTTTCTCCGAAACTGTTTATATCTTGGCTCTGTAATTGTCTGGCTGTCCCAGGGCAGCTGGAAATGGCTTTAAAAAGGAAAAATTTGTCGACATTTATGGATGACTTTATATGTTTAAACGATTGTTAAAACAGCGAAATTTGCTGTTATATTTTCACAGATTACAGGGACGTATTTAGAAATGATGTCCTACAAGATTTATGTAGGTTTTATAAACCCAACTATAATGTTTACGAAGTTATATCATTCCAAGATTTTCATTGTTGTAAACCCAGAGGACATAAACACGGGGTATATCTAGGTATTAACTTTTGAATTTATGATCAAAATAAAAATTGAATCAATCTCCAAAGGGCCTACTTATACAAAATTAAGAATCAATAATTGTGAGGGATATTTTTAAAATCCAACAGATACCTTAAATGTTGATCTTTTTTTAACAACTTTTGAAGGCTGAACAATATATCTTTAATATTCGTTTTTTTTCATCTCGTTGATCATCGCTAAATATAATGCCTCAATAACAGAACGCAATTTTCAAATTGTATATATCTAAATACTTAAAAATGAAGTGTCCTTCCCTTTTTGAAACAGCAATACCTTCCCCCCCCCCCCCCCCCAATTACTTACAATTTCTTACAAAACATTATTGTCCATAACTTTATCTTTTGAACTATTAACAAACCCCTATTAAGACATTAAATCAATTACGGACAATGAAAAAGATCAATTTACATATTTAACATAGTTATAAAATTCTTGGGGTTGAAATAATACTTAAGTTCAATATTGTCTCTAGACCAGAAATATTTAAGTTTTAAAAATAAATACTATACTAGTATATAAATAAACAAGTTGCTCACGTGGATTTAAAAAAATATTTGGAAAAAAATATTAAATTCTTTTCAAAATATTGAAAGAAATTCTCGTTTTATTTTTCAATATCATGATTTAGATATTTTGTCAACATACTCAACATGAAAATTACTTGAACTTTGGCACCTGCAATCATATTTCACAGAGTAAATTGTTAGTCTTCAGACTTGAAAGCAGAAATATTAGATCCTGTGCAAAAAATAAATCACAGAAATTAGATGATTATGTAAATGTAACAGTAGACATGTATAATGTATTTATATGGCAACAATAGCATCATTTAAATAATTGCCTAGAAATAATATAAATGTGGAGAAAAATATCAAATTAGCCTGTCTGATTGTGTAAACGACAAAATTTATTAATGATATTAGCTTTTAAACTTTTCACCTAATTGCCGTATTTAGAGAAAGTAACTGTAACTCCCATTATACAAAACGATCGCAGTTTCGACAACAATAACATATAATCCATTTCTCATTGAAAATAGAAATAGATATTTCGTTACAAACTTTTAGTTGGACATTTCGTCAAATAGATCTAGATTCGAAACAAGCATAGAAACAAAGGCGTAAAGTTATTAATTTGCTATGGTTGAATGTTATCAATTTGTATATATTTCAAAAGTACAAAAAATAAAAACTCAGAACTCGGTTACATGAAATGAAATGCTGCATCGAAAACGGCCATGCGGTTTTACTCGCACGTAGTCGATTAATGAAATAATGATTATAACAAAAATTATGTATTGAATTATAGTTCTCACTTGACGCCTCATTCACATGATCCGGCAGCCATTTGACAATCAGGCCGGCCACAGCGGCTAGTGCATTCTCACATGCGTAGAACTAGAATTAACGGTCTATCTTATGGCCGAAGCCGAATGAGCTTCAAATATTGTGAATCTTGCTTCAAATAATGTGAATCTTATCCCCAACAACTTGAAATGAAAGGGATAAAATCAATCCTATCCCTTACATGCTTTGTTTGATGGACTATCTACAGTGGACAAGCTGTTTTTTGGGGTTTTTTTTGTTCTAACATTTTACATCGAATTTAATAGAATTACATATTTCCCATTCTGACCACAGGGAATTAAATTTATTCATGATAATATCCCCTCAGCAATGCACTATTGATATTAGAGAGGAATATTGCTTTCTTTGTTTAAATTCTTTGGAAATTACATTATAATTTTCACTCTCCCGTGATTATGCTTTTTGGTTATTCCAAAACATCCCACTTGTGTCTACATGGTTTGCCTTAACCCCTGGCCTGCTACCCTTTTTGCCAGTTTTTACAAATTGTTTTAACCCTTAACCTTGTATCCTTTGGCCTGAGAAGCCCGAATGCCTATTTTCATTTCTATACCTCAAAAAGTGCTGTCACATCAAAATGAGTAAATGGAGAAACAGCCATGATGATTTGAACGGGATTTCGGACGCAGATACTCGTATCGAAGAACCACTATTTTCAGAATATAGTTGATCATACAGCGATGTTGTTTCGCGCAGTTCAAGTGATGACAAATCATACAGTGATAAAGAAATTGAAAGCAGTGCTGATGGTCATGAACGTATTTATGTTTAGAAATGATGCCAATAGTGAAGACGTCTAACGGGGTCCATTTCAACCGGTGGTTAATCCAGATCATGTCCTCTCTGAGAAAGCCCCGCAACACCATTGTGGCCATGCATTTCGGTGAAACCTGCAAGAATCGGCTGGAAGAACTGTTGTAGAACAGTAAGACCATGAGATGCCAGAAGCTTTGATGATACCAACACAGAGCAAGAAAATTACATCTACGATTCCTCGACGACTACACTGAAATATTGGCAGATCATCTACCATCTGCATCAAAATTAGAACCGGCTAAGAGGCGTCGTTGTTGTATTTGTCCCACCAAGAAGGACAGGAAGCCGAACAGACATGTTGTAAATGCACAAGAGGCATCTGCAGCCAAGTCACCATCTGTGATGAATGAAAAGATAGCTGAATGAAGACATCTATAAGTGTGCATATATATTATGTCATTTTCCAAGATGTTTCCAATTATATGACATACTGGTTGATTTTCAGTAATAATCTTGTAAGCCAGATGATTTAGTTATAACAACAGAGAAAACTGTTTTCATTTTGTATTGGAGAACATTATAACTTATTTATTTACAGGAACTTAAAATGAAGAAATGGGTTTGTATCTATTCAGCAAGGGTATGTTTAACTTCTTTATCTGGATTAAGGCTGCACACCCTAAATGAAATGTTTCAGTTGATTCAAGTAGTCTAGTAGTCTTTTTTTTACTTGCTACAAGTTGTGCATACATATATTTATTTAAATATAGAGGATTAATTTCTATGAAATTTGAAAACAAAATAACCAACCATTTAGGGTGGAGGATTCTTCTGAGCTTTTTCATGACTTATACTGGCTGGAATATTGGACCTTTAATTATTTTAAGAAACAAAAAATATTGTATCCGGGCCTAATAGTCCCATGTATGCAAGAATAGTTATATTGAGAAGCATACAAGATAAGGGTTAATGCCCTTGCATTGTACAAGCAAGACCTTCATGAAACTAATATTATTTACATTTAATTAATCCGTTGATGAATAAATTATATAACCCCTACGCCCTCTCTCTCTTCAACTATTCTTGTTGTTTCGTCATCAATAAGATGAACTTTACGAAATCTATTATCTAAAGGTTGGGATATTAATATGTACCCTTTTACATCAACACTAAACTGTAGTTTATTCTATAGTTCGCTTTGCGAAGATAATGTCATAACAATGGCAAGAGATAGAAAATTTAAGCTGATACACATAAAGGTTCTACAGGTCAATCAAAAACTTAATTGAGATATGTGATGAAAGGAAACCATTTGTTTTCATTTCTGTTCATTTTTGTTTCTTTTACATTCCCGTCTTCCTCATCATTTAATTTCCCTCATCCTGATTCAATTACGCTACCCCGGGCAGATATCTTTATATTACCCATATACCCAAGATGGACACAGGGTAATATATTTCCTGTAAGTCACACGGGAGTTACACATTTTCCTGGCATTTGATTGGTTGTTGTTAACCATTGAAAAAGAACGTAGTGCCGGGACTATTTCATTCATCTTTCAAACTTGTCCCGACTGGTAATTTGTTTACCCTTTGACTGAACTTTAACAATGTTTATTTATTCCATGTAGTTGCCAGTCGTCATTTCAAAGATGTGCCGCCACAAACAACGTGGAATAAGCCTGCCCCATTGCACAAAAGCATAGAAATTAGCGATTATTGAATTAGTTCTCAATCATGTTAAGCTAACAGTCGCGATGAAGCGCCTGGTTCCGTTCTATCGTAATGACGTCATAGACACGAGCGGCTATGACGTCACAGTGTCATCAGTTACATCAGAAATTCAGCCGTCTTGTAGTATTACTATAGGGCGTCGCTGACCTCTTCAAATGAACACAAAACTGTCAAGTGTAATTAGTTTGAATGACGGTTATGAAAACAGGATTAAACTTTCAACAACAACTACATTTAGCTATCATTTTGAAACTTTTTCACAAATTACGATTTAGCCGTGCGTAGGTAAGTGTCAAGCAAAACCACAGCACACGCGTATGAATTTGGAAATTCTCAACCTCCTTTATATAGGACGATTATTTCTATCATATTCGAATTTTAATATTTAAAAAAACATATAGGTAATATAAACAATAACCAACTCGTGACGGGAATGACAGATTATCTTTCCCTCGTTATATTAATTGTGTAATTCTCTCGCCAAGGCTCGAGATTAATTACGAAATTACGAAATTAATATAACTCGGGAAAGATAATCTGTCATTCCCCGTCACTCGTTAGTTATTGTCTATATAACGTCCCTCCAACCCGGGCAATTATCTTCAATTATTTTCCATTGATATTATTGATTATTTTTTGGGGTTAAAGTCAAAGTTTAGACTTGCTAATACTTTTGAAAAAAACCACACATCTTATTTTCCCATCTTTAAATGCCACTGTGACAGCGCTGAAGTTAGTTCCTTTTTAACAAAGATCTGAGTGGTTTGATATTTGATATTATTGTGCTCTCGCTCTCGCTCGGATAATAAAAAAATTCACAAGACATACAACATATGACATACTTCCGAGTGTCATATGACATACTTCCGAACAATGGTTTAATGACGTCACAGACGACGAAATGCGGCTACTCGCGCTGTAACAATCGTTGCTAGGCAACAGTGATATGTGCACATGTGCTCGTATTGAAAATATGTCACCACTTATGCTTAACCATATGGGTATTAATTGATATTAATATGTTTATTTCAAAGTAAAATATGGCTAAGAATATGTTTTCATCATTCTTAAAAATTATTTGTATCTTAGTCGATTTCAAAGTTAAAATCACGCGAGTCAGGGTATTGCATTTAAGTCCAGGCCGTACGTGCAATGCACACCATGGCTAACGCGGCTGCGTTCGCGCGATGCATTTCAAAACCGAAAACACATTGGATCGACTCTCAAGGACTTTTCATTGTCACTTATTATTTTAGTAGAAAAAATATTTCCCCGCTGTTCTCGTCGGTTTATAAGTTGGATAAAACATGACCTATTGGCATTACTAAAAAGTGTGCCCTACTCTTTTGGCCAATTCCCATACTTTTTAATAGTGGCTGCGGGTCATGTTTTATCCTACACATAGTGCCCTCTACTATATTGAGAGTCTATGATTGTTTAAAACAATTTTTAACAAAATGTTAACAAATACATTTCCTTCTTTCTTTAATTGAAGATCTCATTAAATTAGTGTTGGTCATCTAATTAAATATAAGAATTTTTTTTTGAATAGTTCAATGCGATTGAAATGGTAATAAAGAAATTATTATACTCGGAAGTGTGTCATATGACTTTTACGAAACTTGTGCAAATTTGTGTATAACCCTCGCTCTCGCTCGGGTAATACAAAAAATCACACTCGTTTCGTAAAAGTCATATGACACACTTCCTCGGGTAATAATCTCTATATATACTGATGATACTATCAGCTTATCACATAAAATCAAACTTCATGTTTTATAACTTATGGGTTTTTCCCTTATTATTATGCACTGAAACTGAATAGTCTACTACCAGCCACAAGTTGTAGTAAAGTTTTGTGACCTTTGACCATGCTGAGCTATCCCGGGCACCAAAAAAACCGTTTCTGCCCTGTCACTCAAGCACTGATTAGATCTTCTGTTTATGGAATCAACCAATCACAGTTAAGATGACAAAGATAAGAAACCCATGGGTTTTTTGGAGGTTTGGATCCTGGCCTTTAAAACCAATCAGTTCTTGAGGAGAAGTACAAAATATGAACAGTTTTAAGATGACACCCAAAATACGAATGCTGGATGTCATCAAATGCCAGTCTATCTTTCCTGTTCTGGCCCTCAGTTGACTGTTTGCATGATCCTTCCATAAATAAAGCAACAAATGTGCACACAATGAAATATTTTATCTTGTCAGAATACATGAATCTTCTACCTTGACACACACAAAAATTACCCAGACAAGCACATGTAAGTTTACAGGAAATAAAACTCCAATCATGACTAGTAGAGAAAATCAAAATTAACATGTAGCTGCAACCCATCTGCTTTCATGAATACATATTATGGCTTTCATGTTGCTAAAGTATGTGACCCTGTATAATAAAAACACTAAAACATATCATTAAAGATGAATTTACAGAATTTTAGAGCAGATAAGAACAATTATTGAAACAAAAGAAGTCACTCCATTGAGAATTGATTAAATCATACATGAGAGTCTCAGTTGTACAGAGAAACAGACTGCAACTCAATCTGATGCCTATGACTTGCGGTGAGGCCATTTGGGGATTATTGCTGCTTTCAAGAGTATTTTGCTCATATCATGACTGCTAGTATTATTATGTAATGGCAGCAGCAGCACAGTTGTTAAAAATACTTGAATCATTTAGAAGCACATTGATTGCTTTATATAAAAGATTATGTATAAGTGGCTCAATAAACAAGTCCAATCTGTGTCTTTATCTTCATAGATTCCTAAAGAAATAGTGTCATTGGCTCCTTAGCTCATCAGTTTTTGCATGATTTATCATCTGATATGAAAGACTTACATTACAAATAAATGGTTTAAAAATTTCAATAAATTGTCAGCAGACAATCAAACATAATCTGCTGGTAATCTGTTTACACAAAATTTAACCTTTCTACTTAATTGTTTATGTGTTGAAGTAAGAATAACATAAGTTGTCTTATTTGCATATTTACCCTCATATATTTAATACAGTCTAAATCTCAGTTTTTAAGTTTGTAGGTGATTGAAAAAACCTGTAAACATGCCTGAAATCACTAATCTCTCTTAAAGATTGTCCCCAGACATTCTGACACTCACATATTCTCTAATTCACGAAGAATGATAGGCTAGGCAATAATGTGCAGAGGTCAAACTAGGGTATGCTTCAAGATTTTGCTCATGCTTTTAGAAGAAAAATTGTTGTGATGTATCCTTTGCATTTTTGGTGCTACAGGCATGACTTTAGCTAGTTGAGTACATTCAGCATTAGATAATAGCAAAATAGGGTTAACAGCCCATAGAAGGGTAAAGTTGCATCCCAAGCAACGCCCTTATCTTCAGAGATAGGTTAATGAAATCAACACATCTTAATCTAAATCGAACAAAGGTGAAATTCTAAATATTCAAGATTTGTCGTATTAATGGTTTCTGGAGACTAAATAAATGAAGACTTAAGGATGAACATCCTGTCACTCCTACATTTGAGTTTTGGTGGGGAGAGGCAACACAAAATCTACAAAATTTAGTATCAACGTAAGAAAATTGAGTCTCAATGTCACATAGATGATAATCTTAAACCTAGAGAGTGTTTTTACTCATAAAAATAGATGTCATACCCTTCCCCCTATTCTCAAAGTAGTTTCAGAATGATCTATCCACAACATACCCTATTTTCAAAAGACAAAGTTTAAATTGTTGCCATGGAAAGTGATGAAAAATAAAAAGGAACTTCGAAATACAAAGGAAATTTGGTGATGATGGGTCTAGTTGTTTCAACTAAAGCATCAAAACAAAAAAAGTCAAAATTGTTGCCATGGAACCATAAAAATGAAATAGAAAAAGACGTCATGCCTCCTAAAGGCACATATACATGATATAGAGAGGCAGCATACAAAATGGATGATTAATCAAATAGTTATGCTATTGAAATGAATGCTACCTTGAAAAGAGTCATCAGAAGATGATATATCCCATAATTCATAACATCTTTGAAATCATTCAAAAATCTAATAAAAACATTGAGCAGAGATTCATCAATCAATCAAAATCCCAATCAGCTAAGTGGTGTTAACACAGGCCTCTTGCCTTTTGAAAAGAACATAGTTGGTTAATAGTGGGTGGTCCCTGTGGCCTGATAAGGGATCCAAAGATCATCAAATCTATAAGTTAAAATCCCCATCAGCCCCAGAGTCTGTACACAACCTTTCAGCTTTCTATGCCATTCACTTCTGGAAAAAAAGATGAAATTAGGTTTTTAGGGCGTGTTCCCTGTGGCCATCATTGGTCGAAGGGTCACCAAATCTTTAAATCGGAATCCAATGCAGCTAGAGTCTGTACATAAGGTTCAGTACATAACAGGTTTGTAGGGCCCCCTGTGGGTTACCAAATCTATAAATTACAATCCCAATCAGCTCAGGAGTCTGCACACAAGGTTTCAACTTTCTAGGTCTCTTGCTTCTGGAGAAGAAGATGCAAATATAGGTTGCAGAGAATTAGATAACAGCAAAACATTTATGGATGGATGGACTGATGAATGCCAGACGCAATGCCATGCCATAAGCCCATTGAGCAATTCAGGCCAGATGAGCTAAAATAGCTCAAATCCCCAGAGAGATATTATAACGAATATGGTGATGATGTGTTTAGTAGCTTCATGATCATGCTTCGTAAGCAAACACTATCCTAAAAGAAAACAAAGTCTGAATTGTTGCAATAGAAACGGAAAAAAATAAAACTGAAAAAGAAGTCAAACCCCAAGAAATCACATCTACTATATAAAGCGAGGCTGCTTACCAAATTTTTTGAGGATCGGTCAAATAGTTTTAGAGTTATGCTCCGTGGTTGGGTGGGCTGGGTGTTCATAATTTTGGCCTCCTATGCCAAGTGGTTTCAAAAAATGATTTGTAAGATATATAGAAGTAAATGCCCACCATGTCTGCAATGTGCAAAGATTACGACGTTGCCTGAAAGACGACAAAGGACAGATGCTGCACATCAAACAACGGGCCATGCCATAATCCCATCTGACCTTTCAGGTCTGACAAGCTGTGTGAAATAGCAATTTATGATGCATCTTCCCCCTAATGGCTTTAAATTGCATCAATCTCTTCCACTGGCTTATTTAAACCTTGCTGCAAACTCCTCAAAATTCATGTTTTGAGTGTAGTGCCCTCTTTGGTGAATTTCTCATTGGACTATTGCAATCCATCCCAGCTGCCTGAACGTAAAGCACAGAAAAGTTAGGGAAATCAGCAAGGTCTATCTTAAGCAAGTCATTGGGGCTGGCATGAGTATTCTTAATATTGTAACTAAAGTCAGGGTTTAGAATTTAGAATTTAAGTCAAAAGAAAAAAACCCCTTAAGTTTTAAATGTTTAATGCATACAACTAAGAAAAAACAAAAACTTAAAGGCACTAGTGCACACCCATAATTATTAGATAAAAATAATGCACGGACAATGTATATTTCGCCATATTTCTAAAGACATTTAGTCTGATAATCTACCATGTAACTTCTTAGGAAAATACGCACATATTCAGTTAAAGTTAATTCTGAAAGAAAGGAAGTAGTTAATGAATGTTGCAATAAATATGCATGAATCTCACATGCACCATGGAAAGCATAGGAGCTGCTAAAACAGGAATGCTTATACTATTTATATGAAAATGGTGAAGTTACAGATATATACGTCATCCTCTTTTCATGAGTGAAGAGAATAAGGTATATTTAAATGCTGAACATATTTCAATATTTCCAATTTTTGCACAACCACCACAAAGATTTTTTACACTCCTTTTCCACTTTGGTCACCTTAATGTTTTCATCATTGATTGCAGTTTCATTGTAAAGAATAATATGTATTTTATTGTATAAATGGAAAGCCAGAATGAGTGCAGTTGGCCTCATATTTCCTAAAATAGCTAATTTGAGCGCAAAAATACGTACAATAGTGCCTTTAAATCAGAACTAAAGTTTTTTAAATTGGAACTTAACTCATTTTTGAAACTCAAGTCCTTTTGAAAATACCGCCCCTGGTTTCTGAGAAGTTTTCAAAGGTTAAAGGGAGATAAAAAATGCCTACCACTCTCATATTGTAGAGAAAGTCAGGATCAAACGTACAATTTTGATCAACTAGGTGCAAAGTACATCCCTACCAAAAAACAGCTTGTGGTGCAGCAGTTCTTGCAAGAAGAAGTTGAAAATGTGAAATGTTTACAGATGACACCTGATTGATGGACGCAGGTATGACCATGCTCAAATCACAATCTGGCTTTAAAAGGCTGATGAACTTTAGATTGGAACAAGTTTGTATTAGAACAATATGGCATTACTTCTACTTGTAAGACAGTGGACATTTGATTTGACATAATATATATTCAAGATAACAGCTAAAGTGGTCTTCAGACTGTTCATCCATCATTCTGTCCGAAGGCGGATTTTCAAGCAGAATTATTCTGATTTCTGTCTTGCTTGCCAATAGCATCAGGGTCTGAGAGCGGATCGAGATCGGCAAATAGATTGAACCAAGAGGACATATCAGCTTTTTGAATCTGAAACAAAAAAGATTGTTCCTTTTGATACTTACATTTGTCAGATCAATAATAACTCATTTGGCATCATCGGCCATTTATTTTTCATTTGTTGGTTTACAAAACTTTGTGGTAAAAGTTTGTCAGTAGTCAAAAAAAAAATATATTCCTCAAAATTTAGCCGTAGGTGGTTGACAAAAACCAAAATAAAAAAATTCCCATGAACATAATGTAGGTCGAATACATTTTTTAAAAAAATGTGCTTTAGATACAGGTAATTGTTAAAAGTTAATTTAGATGAAAAGAAGAAAAACAGTGTCAATCGATTTTAAACTGTATACAAACTCTCCTTTTGAACCAACTTACACAGCATTTCTTGTCACAATCTGTTTTTCAAGATTGTGACAAGAAATGCAGCTTGGTCTCATGATGCTGCTCTCCTTCTTCCCATCCTGCACCTCCAGGGCACATTTGTGAAGTATGATGCTCAAAAAAGTCACTAAAAGCGTCAGTATGCATGCGAGCCGTGTTCTGCTTAGCATTTTCAGATTTGGGGGCAATGGCCCACTTCAGAAAAAAATTGGTGTCAAGTCAGTTTCAAGTACCTAACATTTCCTATCAAATCTAAAATCACACTAGATTTTTTTATTTGTTTGTATTTACAATATGTGCCTGGATTGTGTACAATATTTTTTTCAGAGTTTGACAAATGTTAAATATGAGGTTTAAAAATAAAGAATATGTAGAAAAAATAACCTTTTTGCAGCCCATGCTGTATCTTCATTTCAGGTAGCGCAGATATGCGTTTTATATCGAAATACAGCCGGATCGAAAATACACTGACACTACTCCTATACCATAAGTGTCCGGGATCAGCCAGTGAGTACTGCAGAGCTAATGAGTTAGTGTGTAAAAACCTAAGTGTACTCGTCGCATCTCGTCAGGAGATCATGCAGGCAAAGCTAACTTCATCCAGCGTGGTACCAGTACCTTAAGGTTAACATCATAATAATGTTGATATTGCTTTTCTTAAATGATCATACAGCTGGATCCCAAAGTTTCTTTACCTACCCGTGTTTCTTAGTGCAAAGATAATTTAATTTTGATTCTGTTTTGACGTCAATTGTTTTTCTTCATTTGCACTTGTAAAAAACTTTTGTATGTCCATGTGAAGCATGATTAGTCGGCAACTCATCATTGGATCGCTAAATTATTTTTTTTGGGTGCTAATAATTAATTATGGCAAGGTGAAATAGATTGGGTCAGATTTTGAAAATTCAGATTACCTAAAATTTGAAATACAATTGTCCTCGTTGACTCCCTCTCTATAGAGAAAGATCCTATTATCAAACTCCCATCTATTGTAAAAGCTGAACAGGTTGGGATAGGGGCCCCCATCCATCTTAGCTTTGCTAGTGGCCTTGTTTCCTTGTTTATTGAACTATTTAGAAATATCTTCCCAATCTTCATAAGATTGCTCATCAATAATCCTAAATAAAGCAAAAATCTTTAGAGATTAGAATGTACCCCTGCCACGCCCTTATTTTTGGGGGTAGAACAATGAATTTAAGACATCTCGGTCTCTCTCTTCTCAAGCATATTGCTGCATGATTTGACGACAGAAGATTTGAGAGTAGGTACCCTGCCAGATTTCTAACATATATGGTTTCTTGAAAACAGTTCAGGGATTGGGAAAGGCAGGGTCCATGGGCCATTTTGCACATTGGATGAAAAAATGGCCCATTCAAATTTGAAATTTTACCATTGCTACTAAGGGGAATGACCCATTCAAATTCTGAAAATGACTAAAATCTCTAAAAGTGGCCTATTGTCAAAGGTGTCTTTCCCAATCCCTGCAGTTTAAAGAATATTTGAGGTTGGATACTCTGTCACCCCAATATACAAAAGGGGGGGGGGGGTGTCAACAACAAAGTTAAAAATTTGAGTCATCATGTCAAAAATTTTTTATCTATAAATTTCGAACAAACCTGCAAAGGATTCAGATTCTTTGAAGTGAATCACCCTTTGGGTACTGTTGCATAAAATCTGTATATATTTGCTATATGACATGTTGTGGGTGTATATATCATCTCAAAACCCTAGTGTTTACAATAGTGCCAAGGGCAGGTAACCCTATTTTAATTACTTATCAATCTAGCAAACCAGACAGAATAAGGTTATAACTGTACCCCAAGGAGAATCCTTTTAAAAAAATATGAAAACTCTGTAGAATTTTTCGAATCTTTTTCAGAAGGGATCATCCTTGGGGTACTATTGCATAGAGTAGACTCGCAAAAATTGTGTCTGTGGGAGTGGAATTCTGTCTGCAAGAAAACAAGAAAGAGTGATATATATCAAGGAAGTGAACACTCACCCAGCGACCCTAAGGAATACCATCTCTGGCTTATCCACCTGTAGCAATGATAAATTAATTAACACCCTTCCCCCCACTTTTTTTAAAAGGAACTTCTATTTTTTTATTCAAAATATAGTCACAACCTGTCATATAGCAAAAATATACAGGTTATATGCAATAGTATCCTAAGGAGGATCCAACCTGAAAAAGAATTCAGTCCCTATGTTAATTAGATTTGGCAAAAAAGATTTTTTAAGACTCTAGGGGAAATGCCTGCCATGCCGATATTTGAGAGTACCATATGTACAAACTCAGATGACCCAAGAGCAAGGTACATCCACACAAAATTTCAGCTTAGAGTGTGCAGCAGTTCTGGAGTAGAAGTCGAAAATGTGAAAAGTTAAATGGTTAAAAGCCTTTTATTCTAAACCCTGACACACCATAAGAACCCTGGCCACACCCTTATTTTTAGTGTAGAAATTTACACATGTTCGTCTCAAACTTACAAAAAGATATTCTAATTTCTTTTTTAGATTCCAAGCATGATTTGTGTCTATAAAGGGATGACACAATATTTGAGGTTGGTACCCTGCGATATTTTTATTTTGTGGAATCACCATGATTATGCACCCCTGCCACGCCCATATAAGGGATAAGACTTTGAAATTAACAAGTCTTAGTTTCCATTCCACATAGAGGATAATTTCAAAATTTTAGATTCCTAGCAATGACATTTTTTTGAAAACTGACGGAAGCAAATTTGAGGGTGGTCACCCTGTCATGCGATAATTGAAGGGGGGTCAACACCAAAGTTATGTATTTAAGTCTTCATGTCAGAAAGATGTTACTCTTAAAATTTCAGCCTTATATGACAATTGGTTCTGGGGAAGAAGATTTTTTAAAGATTTCAGGGAAAATACCTGTCATGCCCATACTTCAGGAAGTGGGGTCAGTCTCAAATTTACAACATGAGATCACCTAGATGCTAGGTACATCCCCAAAAGGTTTCAGCTTTAAGGGTAAAGCATTTTGGAAGGAGAAAAGAGTATACAGAAGATTTGAGGGTAAACACTCATTCTTTTGCTAAGACAATTTTTTTTACACATTTCAGTCTCCATCTCTACCAAGTTGAAAAGTTTATGAAAACTTTAGATTTCTAACAATAACAGTTACTTGGGAAAAGTCAAAAGAGGATTTCAGGGTGGTCACCCTGCCATGCCTGTATTTCAAAAGGGGAAAAAAATGTAGGCCTCCTATGCTAACTGGTTTTGGAGAAGAAGATTTTAAAAGATTTTTGGGAAAACATGTCAATATTTGAGGTGAGGATGGGGATATGTCAGTTCCACATCTCCAAGGTTAGGGACCACAGATTCACTAAATCTACAATTGATAATTAATACCAATTGACTAAGGCACCTTTTCACAAAATTTGCGTTGCTTTGAAACAGTGGATCAGGAACAGAAGTCAAATGTGCAAAAAGTTTAGCGACAGACATTGGATGGTGGACACCATGGTCTACTGAACTAAAAACAGCAAGTGTTTGCCACTAACATGGCAATGTCCCCCGCCGTTATGAGATATTTGGCATAATGAATATTATCGCGTTAACAATGTATTACAGTGGTCAAAGTGTCATGGTGACCATGAAAATGAGGTCAAGGTCACCAAAGTCGACTGGCGTCTGAGTCTTCCTCCATTGAAAGCTGTCCCCAAATATGAACACTCTAGGTGCTAGGCTTCATGAGTTATCGCGTTAACAAGAATCCGGACGTACGTACGTACGTATGTACGGACAGACGCCGCTGAATTCATAGTCCCCCGTTCCGCGTTGCGGCGGGGGACAAAAATCTGAAGAAGTTGAAAACCCCAAGACACTAGACATGATCCTTATTCCACAAATTAACTTTCAAATAGCTTCAGCCATAAAAAGCATAAGTAACAAAATGAACATGACTTATGGGGAATTAAAAATTAAAAATACCTTGTATACAAAATAAGATCCTAAAATGTCAAAGTGATCATGAACTCACCTGTTTGTTAAGTGACTGTGATTTTGATTTAATCTCTTGATAAGCATGATCTGAGAGATGCTGACCAGATTCAACCCCATCTCCATCACTTGACATATTGAGCTGTGAAATTGGTTGGTTAAGTTGCTCTGTAATTCCACCTAGAAAACAAAATATCAAAAATAAAGTTTAACTTATATAACCTTTGGAGTGAATTTTAAATGAAAAATGAAAAATGAAATATCACAACATACATGTACGTTAACTTAAAGCTCTTGAATACTGGACACATAACAACAATGCATAAGAAAACAAGCTCAACTTCGGCAAAAAGGGTCAAGTTTAATTTTGAAATGACAACAAGTAGGCAACAATGGAGACCAAAGAGGGGCTTTTTTCATTATCAATAACAGAAATTCTTTCTTATTGATATTGCTAAAATATGCTTTACTCACAGTTGATCCAAAACCTTTATTCATACCTATTTTCTCTATTTATGCCTATTATTGTGACTAATATTTTGCAACTGTATAAGACGTTGGATAATCTGACAAAGTACCAATTTTGCGTATCTATTTTGGTCCAAATGTTTTCGCACTCTTTACTAGTTTTTCTTTAAACAGTCATCAAAATTATCCTTATCTTTACATTTAAACAATGCAACCCATCAAGTTTGTTCTCTAATATCAAGTATTGAGTTATATTTCTGAGAAAGATTCCACACACTGTCGGTATGCTGCCATGAGAAAGCCAGTCTAGGAAGCTCATCCTTCTTTTTTGTGAGATCCTTTTCTGCACTACAAATCATCAATAACTAGAAATATGTGCATGTGATGCCCTTCCAAACTTTTAATCCAACCTAATCATCTTATTGCCACCAAGATCAGAAACAATCCATATCAAACATATACTAAAAAGGTTAATATATTAGCATCAATGACATTGACATAATAATGACTCATGAAATATATAAGTTCAATGGTGCATAAGGAATTTTTTTAATATATTTGTCAACTTCTTTATTGTATGGAATGTGACATTTGATACTCACACAGTCATCAAATATTATAATTAGCATCTAAATGCACTAAGTTCAAATTGTTTCAATAGAAACCAAGTAAAATGAAAAAGTAAGGATAACCAAAGTAGCAAAAGGCACCACCTAAGCACTTGATTTAACCACATCCCAGGTTTATAAGAATAATAATCATTAGATTTTTTAGATATTGGCTGGAAAGTAACCCTACCCCAATATGCACAAAGTTCAAATTGTTTCCATGGAAACCAGAAAAATATTAAAAAATTGAGTAACCAAAGTAGCAAAAGGCACCACTCCATCACTAGATCTAACCACATACCAAGTTTCAAAAAAAAATATTGAAAAGTTCTTGAGATATGGTCCGGAAACGAAAGCACCCCCTATCCTTTATGCACTAAGTTAAAATTGTTTCCATGGAAACCTGAAAATGTTTTTCAGAATAACCAAAATAGTAAAAGTCACCACTCAACCACTAGACCTAACTACAAACCAAGTTTCGTAAAAAAATACTGAACAGTTTTTGAGATATGGCCTGGAAACAGACCCTACGCCTCATTTGCACTAAGTTCAAATTGTTCCCATGGAAACCAGAAAAAAAATAATTTCAGAATAACCAAAATAGCAAAAGGCACCACTCCACCACTAGACCTAAACACATAGCAAGTTCCATAATATTTCGTAAAAATATTGAACGGTTTTTGAGATATGGTCCGTAAAAAGAAAGCATTTTCCGGACCATATCTCAAAAAGTGTTTGTAATCATAAAGATTTTATGAATTCAGATTACATGCTTCGTACTACTACTAGCAGTGGTCATCTTTTTACTACTCATTGTATTTACTTTCCTTTCATTTGTTACTGTAAACATTAGAACTATACTATCAAAAATGGATATCAAGGAACTTTTAAGAGAGATGGGCACACCACCTGTTCATTCCGAACAATTTCACTCTGAACAATCACATTCTGAACAACCTCATTCTGAACAACCTCATTCTGAACAAACTAAACCTGAGCTATTCGAAGTTAGGAAGGAAAAGCTTAAAGGAGCTGTTTTAGGTAGGGGGAAATATGTTGATAAAAAGATCTCTAAAGAGAGAATCAACAGACTGACAAATGAAGAAGTAATAATAGAATATGATAAATATTAACCCTTAAGATGCGGGTCCCGGAATATTCCGGATGAAATTAGCTTTGCCCGCAAGTCCCCTTAGCGGGATGCGAGTAGCACACTCTATTTTTCTCACGCTAACTAATTATGACCGCGGGTCTCGGTAGCGGGGCCCGGAAATTTATTGCCTAGCAGTAGTCTCAGTTCAACGCTTGTATTTTCGTTCCGGCTCTCGCTAAGCAACCGTGTTTTGTTTCGTTGGTGTTCTAAATAATGCGCGAACATGCTCCGAAAGTTATGAGAGTATTGATAATGTTTATCGTACCGAAAATAAGCGTTATAATCACTCAATTTTCCCCCACTCCCCGCCGCACGTGCTAATAGCCTGTGGGCACTTTCTCCCCGCTCGCACGAGCTTACCGTCCCGCGCGTGCTATCGTTTGCTTACAAGCCTGCACTCACACCAAACGTACAACCTTATATCGCACGCCCTATGCTCTGAACATTTGGGCGGATTTCAATACCGGTTGGATCATTTGAAAGAGCAGAAAATTGTCTTCAATTCAATATAAAATACATAACTACACTACCTGAATTGAAGATACAGCATGTGCCGCAAAAAAGGTGATTTTTACATATTTTTAGTTTTACACCATTTTGTCACACCAATTTTTACATGATGTGCTCAACATATTTTGACAATTTTTATATCATAAGATAGTGAGAAAGATTGTCTTTCTTTCCATGTAAAATGTGTACATGCGCAAAAATAAATAAAGACGCAGCAAGCGCCGCACAAAAAGCTAATTTCTCGATTCAAATCATGTGAACTGAACGGCGATTTTGACATGTGCCTTTCTTTCGCTCATATCTTCTCAACAGCTAGGCGTATTTTGAAATTGATTACCTCGTGATAAAGAAGGAATAATTGTCTTCGATTTGATATAAAAAAATTATATACACCATATAGAATAAAGATACAGCAAGTTCCGCAAAATTGTGACTTTTGTTTATTCTTTACGTTTTTACCATTTTCTCGCACTTTATATCACATAAAGTTCTCGGTAAATTTTGCAATTTCATATATCAAAATATAGAGAAAAGGATGATCTTTATTGCAATATAAAATTGGTATGTACAAGAAAATCAGAAAGGACCCGGCGCGCATCGCACATACAGGCAATTTCTCTATTCATATTTTGTTGACCGAGAAGCGATTTATTTTCAACTGCTTTTTACACTTCCTATCCATTTAACGGCAGAGCGCATTATCAACATTTTTATATCACAATAAAGAGGAAAGTATCGTCTTCAATTCTATATAAAATTTGCAAATTACAATTAGACAATAAAGGAGCGGTTAGTGATGTCGCAATTATCAAAATCTGTTCTAAAATACCCGAGGGTACCATCTTTGCAAACTTTATATATTCCAAACCAAGTGGTACATATTTATTATTTTCATATCATCGTAAAGCAGAAATAAATACCTTCATTTTCATGTGTAAGTTGCCCATATTTGAATCAAAATAAAACGTGTGGAAACGATGCGACATATGTTGCGGTAAGGCGATTATCAAAGACTTTATTACTAGCTATACCCACGTTTCGTTGGTAATAACTTCTAATTACAGTGCAAAAGATTGTTATGATTTATTTCTTCGTAAAGAAGAATAAATTGCCTTCAATTCCATATATAATTTGCATGTATACAAAGCGAATAACATGATTTATAAAGTTGGAAATAAAGACAATTTATATTGAGTGTGAGTGTATGTTTCAACGGGGATATCCCGCCTGCACGCGCTGAGCGCGTGCGTTTGCCCGGGGCTATTAGCTTAGTAATATTACTGTGGGGGTCAGAACGTTATCGGGATTTATCATTACCCTGTTTTCGTAATTTATATCTTTCGTTTAGGATGGCGTATCGTAATAAAATTTATCGTGAAATATAGAGCAAGAAATTAGCTTCAATTCCGTATATAATTTGCATGTGTGCACTCAGTGATTAAATGATTTTATAATGTTTGAAATAAAGACAATTTTTAAAATTTAGTAAAATTCGTTCCAGACATATTATAAAAATAATTTTTATATCGATGTGAAGAGGAACAATTCATCTTTAGTTTCGTTTTGATTTCGCGCATGCGCTCTTGGAATTTATTGAGTTATGGCGCCCGAATTGAAAACAAGTTTACTTCAGTTGTAGAAACCGTTCCAGGCGTGATAGAAATTTCATTCAAAGTGTCAAGTAAGTATCATCCATTTGTAACACGGGATTCGCCGACTAGCTTTGTATAAAACGACGATAACGTCCGTATTCCGCCATGTAAACACGTCATATGTTGTTAAAACGGTCGCATCTGGCGGCGCTGGAAAATTCGGCCACAGGGGCTAATTGCGTTATTACCGTAGCGAGGCGAGTGCTGGAAAATTCAGCCACGGGGGCAAAACTGGTCAAAATAATATTCAGCAACGGAAGGGTTAAGGTGGTGCAGTGATGTCAAGACATTAGGAAAATCTACTACATTTATATTGTAATGCTGTCAGCTACTTCTTTTATATTCCTCCTGAAAATAACAATAAGCTAATTGATGATCTTAATGTAGAACCTTTATTGATCATGCTAAATATATAAATAAAACTTGCTGTGAACGTTATTAAGATAGCACCCCTTACAACTATCATAAAAACTACGAAGAAATTTGAAGAGCAGCCACAAGTGAGTGTCAATAAAGTTTTGATCGAATAGACGGGTGTAGGCCTATGGAAGTAATATTTAAAATTTAATCAAAAAGGAGTTAACAAAATCATATAACTTTATGGGTTGTTTCAATAAAAACATCTAGCTTGATAACAAAAAACATTAGAAAAGTAAAGTTCTTGAAAATTTCGTACTAAAAAGAGACGTTGAAGAGCGTGAAATTTTCTTGAAATTGTGCGTGTAGATTCGAATGGAATCATCGGTAAAATTAAGTTCAATTGTAAACAAGGCATGCTTATTATAGTCTGGCCAAACACTTTGGCATAACATAGCTTTGTTTTCATCATCCGTGCAAAGTCATGTCTTGACACAGTTTCACTGCATGCATGATCACATGGTTTTGTTGGCTGTTCCGTTTGGTCGAACTTTTTCCATCATATTTTCCTTACATAATATCAAACTAATTTGCCAAGAAATTTGGAAATGCTTATTTTAATATAGATCTATATGATAAAATCAGTTGTAATTGGGTATTCCTCAAATTCTTTTGGATTTAGGAATATATTTATTTCATACAGTGGCCATTCCTGCCTAAAAATCTCAGCAAAAGTTTATGAAATAATGGGCTTTTTCTTTCGCATATTTATCAAATTACTGGAAATATATTTCCCTTAATGTATAAATGCTAGTAATGCTACAGGTTAAGGTTTATGTAGTTTTAAATGGATATTTCACAAATTATTCTAGATTTCATGATTGAATCGGTCTTGTTTTGAAAGTTGGCAAATGGCGAAGGTTCAAAACATCAACGTTATTGCATCATTGCCCGTTGTCAAAAAAATAAGTAATAGTTACGGAATAAATTGTTGTAAACATTTAATCAATCATACTGTTTCTTTGATCTTATGAACTATATCATATGTATATGCAATAAAACAAAATAGCGATACAGCAAATGCTGCACAAAGGCTACCTTTCGCTTTTCTTATTATGTGATCTGAAGGGCGATTTTCATGTACTTTTCTTCCGCACCCAATATATTCTATACTGCTAAGAGGAAACAATGTTCTTCAATTCCATATATTGATCACATGCGCATAAAAAAATAAAGGCGCAACAAGTGCCGCAAATTGGGCAACTTTCGCACTTCATATTTTCGTAACCAAGTGGCGCGTTCTACAACTACTGATATCAAAGTATAAAAAAAACACATTTCGTTTATGCGCTCACAGTAATAAAGATACAACAAGCGCTGCAAACATTTTATAAATAAAATGTAATAAGTAAACAAAAGTAAAACAAAACACTGTTCCTTTAGTGTTCTGTTATAGAGTTTTATAAACCATGAAAATCTCCTGAGACAGAACTTCTGGGTTAATGTTTATTAAGTTATTGATGGTTTTTTTGAGTCAGGGGATTTTGGGTTGGGCTTCGCCATCAGGTCATGGGGAAAATTGTCCACATAAATATTACGTGGTTGAGGCATTGATGTCGGGGATCTCCCGTTGGCCAAGTTTCTTGGTCGACAGGTCAAATTTTTGAAGAATTTTGACTAAGTGTGGTGTTATTCTGAGGTGTAAAACACTTTGCTTTATATGTCGGGAGTGCATCTGTTCCATTGAGTGATCCAGTTGTGAGGGCCAGAGACCCTGTGAATCCGGCCCATCCCGATGAATAGGTCTCTGGAACCTATCATTCCCGGAAGAGAATTCAAGAGTTGCAAAACACTAATAATCCACAAATGACAATCAGAACTTACCTGACGTAGAAGGCAGTCCCACGCGACTCGCCGTCTCGTCGCCTAGGAAGTCAAAAGGCGGCATTAACATGTAAGCACAACGTGGGCGGTCGTTGATACTGTCGGTATAGTCGTGTAACCAGTTGACAGGGGATTGATAGGATAATTGTTAGAAAATGTCCACTTTTGACGCAAGTTTTCATGGCAGTTGGCGCCATCGGCGCGAAACAGCAAAAAAGTTTCAAACACTTACAAAGTGCGGCAATTGAATTTCCATGAAGCTCACATTGAATTTCTCTTTCAAAAGGTTATGTGCCTTTATTCTTTTAAATCAATTACAGATTGATGTGAAATATGCCTAAGGCCAGGAGGCCGAGGACTAGGAGTTGGGAAGGTCCGTCAACTTCTAGCGACGACGACTTCATCAACAAGGTCCATGCCGATGAAGCTTCTGATATGGAATCTACTGATGAGAGTGATAGTGATGGTGACAGTGATATTGATAGTGATCAAGAAATAAGAAACATGACAAGAGACATATTAGCTGGTACGGGTGAAACTGCTACGGCTGGTACTTCCACAAAGGAAGAGTTCAGTGGCTTTGATGAGATATATAATGAAATGGACACACATTTTGATGACCAAGATAATTCTATGGATTGCTGGGAAGAGGGGCCGAGGAAATGTGGACGTGTCAATTTGCATTTTACTGGCGACACGGGATTAGGACGGTTCATAGAATTGCCTGATAATCCTCCTCTTGTAGACTTTTTCGGATTGTTTTTTCATGAAGATGATTATGGATCATTGGCAGCAGAAACCAACAGATACTTCCACCAACAAGTCGATGATAAGGTTTTGAAACCCTGTTCACGACTGAGGCAATGGTATGATACGAATGCTAAAGAAATGAAAGTATTCGTAGCAATGACATAGCATTGTCTGAGTATTGGTAAAAAAGTGATGTGACGTCAACGCCCTTCTTTTCCAAATGCATGCCCCGCGACAGGTTCTGGCTACTGCTAACGTACCTACATTTGAATGATAACAACCTTTCCTTGGAAAGGCAATCTGAGTTTCAAAGTATATAATCCCGACAAGCCGAAGAAGTATGGAATAAAGGCCTACATGTTGTGCGAGTCAACCAATGGTTATGTTTGCAAGTTCAAACTCAACACTGGAAAAACAAATGAAGCTGTTTCTGTTGGTGGGAAAACGTATGATCTCGTCACGGACGTGGTAGAGGATTATGCTGGGAAAAGATATCATGTGTTCATGGATAATTTCTATTCCTCTGTGGCATAGTATATAAACTTGTGAGAAACGGGAACTGGTGGACGGAAACTTTAAGAGGAAATCGTGAAGGCATTCCTGAAAAATAGAGCCATGGGCTCTGTAGCTCATCAGACTTTTGAAGGAAATAGGTGTTGTGGTTTAGACCATGGGGTCATGGGCAGTGTAGGAAAGATAGCCTGTCCCAACGTCCGAGTTATTCACAATCAAATAAAAAAGGCCCATTGCCCATTTGGGGTCAAGGGGTCACCGAACCTACAATTCAGAATCCCCATTGTCCAAGGAGTCTACACACAACTATTAAGCTATCAAGACCTTTTGGAACTGGAGAAGAAGATGAAAATAGGATTTTAAGGTTTTGACCCCTGTGACCCCTGTGACCCCATTTGGGGTCAAGTGGTCACCAAACCTACAATTTAGAATCCCCAGTGTCCAAGGAGTCTTCACACAATTTTTCAGCTCTCTAGACCTTTTGGAACTAGGGAAAAAGATGAAATTAGTTTTTTTATGTTTTGACCCCTGTGACCCCATTTGGGGTCAAGTGGTCACCAAACCTACAATTTAGAATCCCCGTTGGCCAAGGAGTCTACACACACCTTTTCAGCTCTCTAGACCTTTTGGAACTAGGGAAAAAGATGAAATTAGTTTTTTTATGTTTTGACCCCTGTGACCCCATTTGGGGTCATGGGGTCACCAAACCTACAATTTAGAATTCCCGTTGGCCAAGGAGTCTACACACACCTTTTCAGCTCTCTGGACCTTTTGGAACTGGAGAAGAAGATGAAATTAGGTTTTTCAGGTTTTGACCCCTGTGACCCCATTTTCAGGTTTTGACCCCTGTGACCCCTGTGACTCGTTTTGCGGTATGAAGACAGGAAGTCAGTGTTGCTCATGTCAACAGTAGAAGACGCCAAAATTGTAGAGACAGGAAAGAAGAACTGAGTGACTGGGGAAGCAAATACAAGACCCTGTATTGTGCACGAATACTACAAATATATGGGAGGTGTGGAAAAAATTTCCGAAATGTCTGAGGGTACCCCTCTTTCGTGCTTCATATCTCTAAAACTATTTGGCACTTTTTCAACAAAATTTCACCTTTCTCAAGCGAAAAGAATTATCTTTGCATGAGCGCAGTAAAAATGAATTTGCGGCGAGTGATGTGACAAATGTCACGAATAAACGATTATCATAATCTGTGTTCAAGTGGTTGAGGTTATCAGCCTTCGCGGTTCATATCTCCCGAACTATTTGATACTTTTTAATTTTTTTTCCACCTATGTCAAGGGAAAAGAATTGTCTTTAATTCCATGTACATAATGCATATGCGCAGTCAATAATAAAGATGTGGTGAGTGATGCGACTGGTGTCGCAAATAAACTAGCCCAAAAAAGAAAGTGTGCATTATTGAAATTGATCGAACTCCTTAAACATAATTTCTTTCATAAGTGTACAAAATGTAAACCTGTTCCTGAATAAGTCATATTGAAAAAAAAAAGTGTTTTCCTCGTGAAACTTGCATTAATGGTAAATGATGTGCTGTACGTTTGTGAAAAAGCAGGTTTTACACGTGGAGAGTCTGAAAATTCATGCAGCAGTGTGATTCCTTGGGTATTTAAACACTAAAGGTAGGCCATCTTGTCACATTAAAACTTGCGTTGATGTTACAACGACTCCACACAAGCATGCCAAGATTGATCAATAATCAACGTCTCTTTGCCCTGGATATGATAAGAGCTGGCAGGACACACAGAGAGGTTGCCCAGCATTTCAACTTCCATCGTTACACTGTAGTCCAGAGACATGAACAACATGGTTCTTTTCGAGACCGACCGACCCTGGGTTACCACCCCTGCACAAGATCAGTATATACGTGTAGCCCATCTCTGAAACTGGCAACAGACTGCAACGACGAAACCCAGGAACATCCCTGACCTGAGACGGTTACACCCGCAAACAGATATCAAACGACTGAGAAAATACGGCTTACGTCCTCAAAGACCAGCAATCCGTCAAATTTTGACGTTACGTCATCGCCGTGCTTGTCTGCAGTTATGTAGACAACATCTCAGGCATCCCTTACACTGGTGGCGACGTGTTTTATTCACAGATGAATGTCGTTTCCATCTTTCATCATCAGGTGGCCGCCAGAGATTGTACAGACGTCGAAACGAACATTCCGCAGATCCGTGTATCATGGAGCGAAACCGGTATTGGGGAGGGTCTCTCATGGTGTGGGTTTGTATCACTGCCCATAACAGAACTGAGCTAGTCATGACTTATGGCAACCTCAATGCAGCCAGATATCGTGATGAAGTGCTTGCACCTGTTGTTGTCCCGTTTATGCAACGTCATGACCCCGGCGTCATTCTACAGCAGAACAATGCCCGACCCCACACAGCTCATGTTGTTCAACAGTATCTGCAGCAACAACATGTGGATGTTCTTCCCTGGCCCGCAAATTCGCCCGATATCTCACCCATTGAGCACATATTGGACGAAATGAAACGTCAGCTACGCCGGCTTCCCCATGCACTGTCAACGCTTGTGGAAGTCCAAAGACAGCTTATCAGAATATGGAACAACATCCCACAACACTTCCATGCTAACCTGTTTGCTTCCATGAGGCATAGATGCACAGCAGAAGTCGATGCAGACGGAGTTCATACCAGATATCGAGTGTGTGACTTTTGTGTTTGACCCCTAGTGTCTCTGACTCTCCATGGCACCAAGATTCCATGGTAGCGTAATGAAATTACTTGTGTGGATCACAAATTGATTGATCTGTGACTTATTGACATTGCCATGAAATAAAAGTAGATACATATAGTGTTAGTATTATTTTTTAGCATGCACACTTTCTGTTTTGGGGGAGTATAGAACGATTATCAAAATCCGTTTTCAAGTAGTTGAGGGTATCCCCCTTTCGCTTTTCATATCTTTTGAACCAGCTGGCACCTTTTCATTTTTTTTTCACAGTCGTAAAGATGAAAGATTTATTCCTCTTTATGATGACGACAATTTGTACATGCGCAGCAAGAAATGATGATGCAGCGTATGTAAAGAATTTCTGATTTTATAATCTCGGAATGTTCGCCTGCATGTGACTGCACGCTCCGAGAGGATAGGTACAGCAGGAAGCAATGCTGGTGCTTAGAACACTGGCACTGGTGCCTCGGGACTGCCCCGGGGGTATAATGGCACTAATGAGGGTACCGGTTCCAGACTGCCAAATGGAGAATTAGTTCTCGCTTATAATCCTGTTATGTTGGAGCAGTCTCTGGGTACCCCCAACCATATTTCGTGGCATATATCTTTTTAACTGTGTGACATATTCTAATAATTTTTTCGTCATCATAAAGAGGAATAAATTGTCTACAATTCCACATAAAATACATGTATGCACGCTCAGTATTAGGGATTTTATTGAGCTGGAATTAAAGACAATCTTTAGATAATCGTAGATATCTAACTAGAGGTCGTATTGTAAAAAAGAATTATATCATCGTAAAGAGGAATAATGTATCTTCAATTCCATATATAAATCATTTTCAATTCTGCGATCAGATCTAAGGATTTTCTTTAACTCGAAATGAAGACAATCTTTAGATTGTAACAGAAATCGTTTTAGGTAAGATAAAAATTTCATTTAAATTGTCGATAAGGATCGGTCATCTGTTTACAGGATTGGCAGACTACTTTTGTACTTTTTACATCCCGAATTCCCATATGGACACACCATATATTGTAAAAACAGTCCGTCTCGCGGGGATAAATAATTCAGCCACAGGGGTAAAAAAACATTCACCTAAATGCATACCAAGAAAAATGTTTCTAGACTCAATGACACCTATCAAGCGGACTTGTTATTCTTACCCCATGACAGATTCAAAAGAAAAAGTTTCAAATATTGTTTTGTCTTGGTTGACAATAGCGCTCGATTTAAAGCAGGAGAACCACTGACTTACAAAAAAACTTTACAGAGTTGGCTACAAAATTTGAAAGAATTGATATGGCCTAGTATATTTCAAGTCAATCCTGGCCGGGAGTTTATTGGAGCAGTATAAATTTTGTTAATGAAACACAATGTCAGAAAATGGAGGGGGTGATAAAGAGGCCCATAGAAGTCAAGCCATTGTGAAGAGGTTTAATTAGACTTTATCCAAGCGTTTATTCAGCTATCAGTATGCTGAGGAATTGCAAATGCACGGCAGAGGTAAAAGGCTTAGAGGAGAGGTCCACAGAATGGGTGGTTAGATCACCACAATTTAAGTTTAGCATTAAATAATGAATAAACTAGACTTATAAACAAGAAACCTGTTGATTCCATGACATCTAAGTTTGCAGCACCTCTATTGCGACCAGATAAAATCCTACCGGCTAGAGTAAGTGTTAGATATTTATATCAACGGTACTGGTACTAGTTATTTGTTGATATTGAGTTAGTTATAGCTAATGAATACTAATATTAGCTTCATTTTATTAAGTTACTACTTCAATTTGCTTTTATAACTAATGTTAGAATATTGATCTGGGGAGAAAATATTCATCGGGTTAGTTGAATTATATGTAGTTTTGGTCTAGAAAATCAAATCTTTTCCTAAAGTTTGCTTGTTAATGGCTCAGATTACCTTACTTTAAAAATATAAAGATTTTGATAAAAGTGAATGAAGATTATATCATTATTATTATTAATGTGATGAGTGTTGTCCAAAATATCTGTGACATTAACTTTAAAAAAAATATTTTTCATGTTGTTGTTTATGGGAATCTACAGAAGCATCCTAGTGCCACAGTCAAACATTTTTTTATCACCTAATTAGGATATACCATCACCTAATTAGGACTTAATCATCGCCTAATTAGGACATAACTATCACTTGATTAGGAGATATTAAGTCCTAATTAGGACATACTAACTCCTAATATCGCCTAATTAGGTGTTAACTAAGTCCTAGTTAGGGGTTACTTATTTCCTAATTAGGAGTTACTATCTCCTAATTAGGTGATAAACAAAATTTGACTGTGGCACTGTGGGTGCTTCCGTAGGAATCTCCTAGCCTAATAATCTTGTTTTTATCTCGCTGATCCTCACTAATCGGAATGCCTCAACATCGTTTGATAACTCAGAAACTTATGACAGTGCTAATAACTGTATATATATTCTTCATATTTTCCTACATTTTGCTATGCATATCTTTATCAATATTTTAAAGTTGTTGAGTAAATTCACAACAGAATCATGTCAATTCTCTTATACAAACACCTGGAGCAATCACCTACCCATATGAATCGTCTTTTGTATGCTTCAGTAATAAGCAATGGTTTATTGTCCATCACTTTAGGCAATTGAAATGAAACAATTGTAATATTTATACCTAAGCAAGTATCATCTCAGTCATGCTGTATGTGACATTTTATATGCTTGAGGGCTTAAAAGCTTTCAGCCATGTGAATCCCTTAAATAAGGCCCTCTCCAAAAGGAACAACAAAGGAACCTACAGCAGGAAATGAGAGAGGAGTTTAGAGTTGGCTGCTAAGTGAGGTATGGGCAAGGTGCAGTCAATTTGCAACCATTTGCCGTCAACTTCACAGCTACCCTTTTTCTTCACACTCATGATGTCATAATGAAATAAACCATCATCTCTATGACGTCATCTTCTTTTGTGTGTCTCCGTCCACTCCTGTCTGATCAGATGCTCTCCCCAGAACTCTGAGGTTGGATCCTACAGCATCAAGCTAATTCCTTGGGATTAAGTCTAGACTGGTGTCAACCTGTAAGATGGTAATGCCTATCGTCCTGCAGGTTGGCGCTTTCTATGACAAAGTATTAAATCTTAAACCTTTAAATAGCAAGTTCCTACTTCTCTTTATATAGTTCAAAATGGTTGTCGTATGTTAGCGCCGATGAACAATTTGAAACAGTGCGAGATGCAATCTGTAACTATGCACATCAACGAGGTGTCAACGTCACCCACTCCCAGCTTCTCAAGCACTGGAAGGGCGATAACCCTACCTATACGATCCGTATCAACACTTCCGAAAATGATGCCAAAAAGATAGTACAGGACAGCAAGTTTTGGCCGGATGGAGTTCTGTGCAGAGAGTGGGTACCCAGCAAAGAATGGTATGGAAACGATTTTAAGTCAACATGATTAATATAAATATGTCATCAATTATACAGCTGATATCATTTCTCATGACTTTCCAGTTAGTGACATGGAACGTGAGAGGAATTATGTACGGAACAAACTATCTTGCTGAGGAACTGAGCAGAAGTGATATTGTGTTTGTGTGTGAACATTGGCTTCAGCCTCACAATGAACATTTTCTTGATTCCATAAACAATGATTTTAATGTGTTCTCTAAAAGTTCTAAACAACATGGAGGCAATCAACGCGGATCTGGCGGAGTCTGCTTCTTTATACGTTCAACTGTGAGTAGATCTATGCGTCAAATCGACACACCGAGTGACAGGATAATAGCTGTTGAAATAAAACTCTCCTCACAAAGGCTATTCCTACTAGGCACTCACCTACCTTCGTCCAATGTTCCAGATAGTGTTTATATAGAAGCCCTTAACGATCTCATGGAACTGTATGATATTTATTCTCAGAGTGGTAACACTATAATAATGGGAGACTTTAATGCGGATTTACGACAAGGCTTTGCAATGAAGCGGCGCGCTAGACATCTGTGGCGAGCTGTAAACGAGAGGCGCCTCACTTCGGTTGTACCTCTACAAGACATCGCAACGTACTCCTATAGTAACAAAAGTGGAACTGTCAAATCTTTGATAGACTACATATTCATCAGAGAGGATACTACATGCAGTGTGTTAACCCACTGCATAGATACCAACGCTCCTTTCTCTGTGTCGGACCACCTACCCGTCATGATGACCTTTAGCCCTCTACCAGAACAACCTCAGTCCAGAGGATATAGACTGAACTGGCGTAAAGCAAGCTGTGATGAACTGACTCTCTACAAGTATGAAACAGAAAACTATTTTCGTGATCTGGACTTTACCCCTGAAAATTATTCTTGTGCTGGTGACTGTATTGAAGCACACAATGAGTATATTACCCAGTCTCTCCTAATGGTAGGTGCTACGTACATTCCAATAACGTCTTTTCGGCCTTATCTCAACCCCGGCTGGAAGAGAGACAATATCAAACCGCTTCATGCCGATATGCGAAACAAACGAAGGACTTGGGTAGAAAAGGGGAAACCACGTTCCAAAGATGATGTTTCATATGTTAGATATAAACAAGCATAAGTCTGTATTCAGGAGAATGTTTAGAAAATCTAAGCGAAATTCGGATAATGAAAGGCTAAGAGAAGTTTACAATGCTGCTGAATTGGACATAAATGACTTCTTTAGAACAACTAAAAGCTTAAAAAATAAAAAGGGACATATAAAAACCCTATGTTTTGGATCTGAAATAAGCAGCACTTCTCAAGAGATTTGTAATTCATTTGGCAAATATTTTGGCAATTTAGCTAAAGCTGCTGAATCAGACAATACTGATCATGGTTTTGAAACAAATGTTTGTGAGGAAATCGCTTCGATTGTTCATGAAAAACAAGATATTTTCCAAGAAATATTGGATGTTCCATTTACACATGATGACATTATTGTTTCTTTAAGACGCCTTAAAGACGTTCCGAACGTTTGTCAGTGCGCATCTTTTCGCGCATCCTAAAAAGTGCCGCTAACATTTTGAGAAACATTGTAGAAAAAATATCACTGACGCGTTATCGATGTTCGGAAAATAAGGACATTTTACTGTGGACTGCTTAGTTGTCTCTTATTTGATCCTCTGCATATTAGTCATAGATTTTAAGAATCATATGCATTGGTCATAATCGACAGAGATGTTTTGACACAAATGTTCACTGAACGTGAATTCGCAATCTGTTGTTTCATAAGTTATAAATAGATTGCGGTTTTCCAAAATGTACTCCAATTATTATTTTTGAAACAGAGAAAATGTTACTGATAACATTTGTGTGTTTACATTCTGCATAAAACCGATTGTTGATGAACTAAAACAAGTTATCCGTTGCAGTCACTTTGTTGAACATTGTTGCAGTGACGTCATTGACACACAATGTGCGGAAAATAGACTGTGCATGGAAAATCCTCGTCATTTTTCACAATATATGACTATTAACGGAACTTATATGCATTGAAATATATTTATCCATCTTGAAAATGATGTAACTTGTAGAATAATTAGAACGGAATATTAAGTTACCCGCATTAGGCCGTAAGCAGTAGCGGTTTCGGTAAGTGAAATCTCATTTCGAATAGCTCTTTTGCTGGAACATAAACAAATGTAAATAAACCGTTGCATTGTCATCTCAAACAAATAGAACTCATAAGCAATCCTTTTTTGAAAAATTCTAGATAGATGTTTAAATGAAAAGTCAAAACGGTCATTAGGACAAAATGAGTATTTAAAAAATCGGGAATGTATCGCGGAATTTTTACATTTCGGTTTGGCTGCATTCATTTTGCAAGTTAATTATATGAGCGGTAATTTTCAATCATGTACACACTTACAATTGTGGGAAAACATTTATAAACATATCATTCACTGTAACATTTACCAATCAAGTGAAATTAAGTACCTTGGTAAAAATATATTTGACCGAGGTCAAAATTCAAAAAGAAATTGAAAATATGTCCGTGGTCTGCTCGGTTCATGAAGTAAATCAAATTGATATGTTTTTACATTCATCCTGGAGATAACAAAGTTAAAGGTCTATTCCTCATAGTATTAGTTTCGCCAACTTGCGGAGCTTGGATGGGGTGTCCTTTATCGCGCAATAAATAGATCTTTGAGAGGAAGTTTTGAGGTTAAATCTTAATATTTTGTGATGGTTTTTTTACGTGCCTTTAATCCACCTAATTATCCCACTATCTGGAACATTCATCTAGCCCCAGCACGCAGTTTGAAAAACTCTAATCATTCACAAATAGAAAACATTTGTCATATATAAAAGGCATGTTTTAAAAAATTGCTTGTTTATATTAATACTTTGTTCACACGTGGATTTCACCATGAGGCCATAAATGTCTTTTGGCACTTCAAATATTTCATAACACTGATCTTAGAATTTCATAAAATACTTTGAAACGGGATAAACTGTGTACTTCAAACCATTATCATGAATTATCATTCAAGGGAAATAAAGAGTTACCTCCCCTTATGAATTTTTTCATAAGTAATTTTAACTTCAGCTTCAATTATCTCGGAAAATAGGCCCGTGACATATCTTTATTCTTTCAAATTATTTCTTTGCAATATATCTTCTTCTATTTAAAACATATTTGAACTATTTTTCATTTATTTTTATTACTGAACGCGTCTTTTGAAGCTATTTTTGTAGCGATCATCATTGAACTTGCATCTTAATATTTTCAGATAAGTTACAAAACTCAAAAAAGGAAATACAAGAAATAATTTTTTATTACATTATCATCTCATTTATTTGAAAAAAGTAAACTAAACTCTAAATGTTTTTATTTTTGTTTGTTTTTAAGATTAAATTAGCAAAATTGGTCTTTTCCAAATTTTTTAAAATAAACCCGTCAAAATCATCATTTGTCTGAAAAAGAAGGTCCGTGACATGCATTTTTTATTTTTGAATATCAAAGAATACATATTCAGCTTTCACCTTGCAAATTTACAGCAATTTTTCATTTATTTTGTTAATTGGTACGAACCTCTTTAAGAACGGTAAATCTCCTGGACCTGATACTTTGTGTAATGAGCATCTTAAGCTTGCTGGCAGGTCACTAACCACTCAATTGTGTCTCTTGTTTAACAACATCTTAAAGTATGAATATATTCCTGGGATATATAATATTGGGCATATCATTCCAATACATAAAGGGAAAGGGAAAATTAAATCAGACCCCTCCAATTATCGTGGGATAACCCTCACATCCGCCATAGGTAAACTCTTTGAACGTCTCATCTTATCTAGAATAGAGAACTGGATTTCACTTAAGCATATCAACTTTCCTCATCCCCTCCAGTTTGGTTTTCGTAAGCATCTTGGCGCTGAGACAGCTGCATTGACATTGACAGAGACGATATCGTATTTTAAGGAAAGGAAATCCCCAGTTTTTTGTGTGTTTCTTGATAATGAAAAAGCCTTTGATCGTGTCTGGCTTGATGGTATGTTTCTTAAACTCTATAAGCTTGGTATAACAGGCAAAATCTGGAGATTGCTACGAAATTCGTATTTAACAATGCAGTCATGTGTATCCTATGCTGGTTTTCTATCTGACAGTTTTACAATTAGTCAAGGTGTTGGGCAAGGGCGAGTGATTTCAGCCTGGCTATTCAGTCTATACATCAACGATCTGATACAGAGTTTAGATGATACTGGATTAGGTCTTCAGCTTCCATGGGGACACTGTCCGGGCATTCTACTTGCTGACGATACTACTCTAACTGCTAGCAATCCACGTAACTCTCAGGCTCTTGTTAAAGTCGTACACGATTTTGGTTTAAAGTGGAAGTTAAAGTTTAACGTCAGTAAAAGTGCTCTGCTTGTATTCAATGCAGACAAATCTCTCACAACTGTAAGTCTATATCTTGGTTCAATATCTATTCCACGGAAGGAATATGTTACATACGCTGGAGTTCTCATTGGTACAAGTAATAAGTCTTACGATAGAACAATGTCAGCTTGTGAAAAGGCGCGCAAACTTATTAATATGTACCATGACCTTGGTCTTTTTTATGGTTCACTTAATCCAGTGTGTGCCTGTCGTATATGGCGTAATGTCATCTTACCATGTGCATTATATGGCCGTTCTGTATGGAGTATGCTTACATCAAAAGAGTTGGATCTGTTGGAATCAACACAGAGATATTTCTGCAGAAAGGTACAAGGGCTCCCTAAACGCACTGCCTCTCCTGTGGTTTTAGATACTCTGGGTTTACTGCCAATTCAGGGATACATAGAAAAAACATGTTTACTTATGTTCGGCAGGCTATGTCGTCTTGACGACTCATATGTTGTAAAGCAATTATTCCTTCACCGCCTTGTTCAATCCAAATGTATCACAAATATCGGCAAACCCCCCTCACCCATTGCATATATGTTTTCACTCTTAAACAAATACAACCTGATTGATGTCGTAAATACATTTATAGCAAAAGGTGTAATATGCTCTAAGGCAAAATGGAAGGATGCTGTTTCATCCAAAATCTGTTATTCTTATGAAAAGTTGTTATGTCACCAAATAGCCGTTAGAGAGGATCTCTCCAGATATCATCTTGTTCGGGAGCCTTGCAAAGCAAGCAGATTATGGGAGCTGGCTTTAGTTAACAAGAACAAATTTTTCAATATATCTCACACTATTCATATAGCCTGTAAAAAGATTGAGTCCATGGAATGTATATGTGGAAGAGTAGCCTTTGATATTGTTAAACATGTTATTATGTCTTGTCCAGTTCTTAACGATCTGAGAAATGTAACCTTTGAAAGAATTTGTGATGTCATATCAGTACCTGATTTTGTTGATTTTTGGGGAAATGATGAAGATGAAATTATTGCCGATTTACTTGGAGGTTCTTGTACCTCATTGGGAAATCTAGATTTCATAGAATGGGAGAAAGTAATGTTATTGGTATCCGAGTTTATGACAGCATGTAATTCTCAACTCTCTTCACAATTAACTATGTTCTAATTCACTGTTTATACTTTTTGTGATATCCTGTGATTTGTAATAATCTTCATGTTTTGGAGGAAATAAAGATGATCTATCTATCTATCTATGAATATAAAATGGCTTATTTGTAACGGTCCATTTTATATTCATTCCAGATAATATAGTAACAAAATCATCTGGTAGAGCTCCCAAAAGTAATTCTATATACATATAACTACCCAAATCCTTAGTTGTAAATTCTTGTATAATTTGAAGATATAATGGGATATCGGCATTCACTTCCTTAACCCGAGTTAATCCTAGTCCAGCATAATAAAATATATCTATTCCTTTCTTCTTCTTTGGAAAATAAGAAACTAATGCAGATCCATTATTTATTATTTTCTTAAGAAAATGTTGTTTTCCAGGCATTGTTTTCTAAAATTTACACTAATCTCTAACTCAAACCTAGGTTCTTTCAATATTGCTTTTTGCACATAATTGTCTTTATATTGAAACCCTTGAAAAGTACCCTCTAACCCTTAATAATAAAAAATCTCTCTGTTACTTAACTCTGCCCACCTATAAACGACGGTGAACCCATAGGGCCATACCCAACATGCCTGGTGGAATGAATAAGATATTCTTCCATCATAAACTCTTCAAAAAAAGAAACTTGACATTCATGCGAAATTGATTTTTTCGAAATGGGTCCATTTTTTTTATGATACATACCTGTAATTTAAAGAAAGGCTTGCTCAAAAGTGTAAATTTACCAAAAACAATGGCCCAAAATGTTTACGTTGTGTTCAGGGACGAAAACGAGCGATTCGTCCAAATGCATTTTCTGCCAAAGCACGTGCAGCATGGGATCATGAAGGTTTACATGCAGACACGTCTGCTTTAGGGGTATAAAAAGCCATTTCAGCCGCGATTCACTCAGACTACACAACATCGGTACAGCGACCTGAAGAATGCCAGGACTGAACAGAGCGCAACAACGCTATTGGCAGACTGCAAGCAGAAGCGACGCAGCGAGATGTTGCAACACACTTTGGCGTGTCCAGACAGACCATCTCTTCATTGTGGACCCGTTTCAACACCCGAATGATAGGCCAAGGTGAGGCAGACAAAGGGTGACTACAACAACAACGCAGATACCAGGCCTGCGTCGAATTTTCGACCAAACGGTACACTACAGGCTGAGAGAGGCTGAACTTTTTCCACGACGACCGGTTCGACGTCCTGTTTTAACGCAACGTCATCTGGCGGAACGTCTCCAGGGGTGTCAACAAAGGATGAGATGGGCACGTGCAAGGTGGAGAACCGTTCTCTTCACTGATGCATCCCGTTTTCTGCTTTGACGAAGTGATGGACAAGCATGTGTATACCGACGTGGAGAACATTATGCTGCCAACTGTGTTCAGGAGGTTGTCCCAATTGGAGGTGGGAGTGTCATGGTGTGGGCCGAGATTGTCACGGTGTTAGGACACCCCTTGTGCATGTTGTGGGTAAACTCACAGGAGTACGGTATAGGGACTTGATCCTACAGCCTTACGATATTCCTCACGTCAAAGTCCATGGTGGTCTCTTTCAGCAGGACAATGCTCGACCACATGTTGCACGTGTTTGTCAAGACTTTTTACAGCGTAACAATGTCCAGACATTGCCATGGCCAGCCAGGTCACCAGATTTGTCACCAATTGGCATCCCTGGGACGAACTGGATCGACGCATGTGCAGTAGGAATCTATACCCCAAACACTTCCAGGACTTCTTGCAGCACTTCAGCACGAATGGCAGAACATTCCAAAGGCTGTGATTGACAACTTGATTGCATCCGTGGGTCGTCGGTGCCAAGCAATAATCAATGCCAATGGTGGCCATACCCGATACTGACATTTGTGCACCCCTCTGATGTTGAAACACTTGTGCACCTGTGCATTTCAAGATCATGCTTATTCTGAATATAATTTACTGAACAGAGATCTTCAAACAGCGTTTTAGTTTTCATTTCAATGTTTAACTTGCATCTGTGGTCTTTATATTGAACTTTGAAAGTCAGTGTCAAGTTTCTTTTCTTGAAGAGTTTAGATAAAAACGCTTCAATCTTATCAGCCCTCCTCAATGATCAAGGTCAGTAACAATTACACTTCTCTTGCGATTGGGTACATATTATACAAGTTGCCCACTTAAGTTTATAATCTTCTTTAGCAAATGTTGTTTCCCAGCCATTATCAATATATTCAATGGTGTAAACTTAATGTGCAATATCCACTAAGGTTCCTCAACAAAAAGGAGATTTCAATCATACCCATCATCCGGAATTTATACATTCTCTTCCCATCATACCTTGTTATACCTTGTATTCCTAAGCTCATTAAATGTTTGTAGATCATGTGGTATTAGTTAACAAACCCCATCCTAATATTTAACTTTGCAGTTGTGGTCTTCGCCCCCCTCAACTCCATTTGTGTATTGAAACCCATATCATATGTTTGGCATTTTTTGTACACGCTCAGTAAACCCTCCACATCTCCCAAATCTGCAATTCCAATATCACAAACAAGTTAGGTCAAGTGTTTGCATGGTGAATGTTGAAATAGTTTAATGAAGGCTTTTTAAAACCTTAAGTTGCAGCAAGTGGTGGTGTTAAGATAATTACATTTCCAGAGTTTTCAAGTTTCAGTATACATTTGGGGGAATTTATGGTTACTTTACAACCATGATCTTTAAAGATTTTATTTAACATATACTCATTTTATAACCATCTGGAATATTGATATCTTTTGTCCCTTTTATGAATTTATTATTTCCAAGTTCTTCACTGATTTTATACCATTTCACATAATGCTATACCCAGCTTTCCACTAGTGTTATCTATAATGCTAGGAAGTTTGAATGTTTCTCCCTTCAAATTAGGAATAGTAAGGTATGTTTTAGTGCTGAAGCCTTACATTTTCTGCATTTCATCATTATTTCATTTAGCGCATATACAAATTATATATAAACACCAAATTATTTTTTGTGTGTGGCACTTCCTGTCTTTATTCATTTTTGTGCATATGCAAATTTTACATGGAATTAAAGACAATCTTTTTCTCTTTCTTGTGATATAAAAATTGTCAAAATACGTTGTGAATATCTGAAAATAACCTTTTTGGCGCCACATGACATATCTTCATTTCAGGTTTCGCAGTTACGTACTTTATATTGAATTGAGGAGAATTTTCTTCTCTTTCAATAATCCAACCTATAATGAAATCTGCCCAAGGTTCAGATCATAGTGTGTGCAAAAGGAAGGTGTGCTTTTGGTGTGAGTACAAACGCCTGAGCAAACAATCAAACACTCTCTTTAAGCTCTTTCAAGAGGGAGCAATTATTTGGGAAGAACTGAGTGTATTTTGTTATGATCTTTTTCAGTACAATAGACATAATGAAATTATATAAAACTTTTGGAACATATGGCCACATTATTTAGAACAACCATGAAAATATAATCAGCGGCTAAGCGAGAGCCGGATCATAAATACAAGTGTTGAACTGACACTTCTCCCAAACAATCTTTCTCCGGGATTTGCTACATAGTATAATACCATTTATTACCTAAACCGTGAAATGCTAAGTAAGCCATCCGGACCCCACCTGGGATAATGGTAGCGCAATCTACACTCATCTCGCACTACTTCATATCCTACAGCCTTGGTGTTAGGAATATGATATCCTTGGATACACTAATTAGGGTGTCATAGAGCAACTACTAGTCACATAAATTCCTAAGGTATATCAGACCAAACATAGGAAAATGCTTTCAGTCAAAATTTGGAAAAGATAAGTAAATAAAGTAAATGAATTTCAAAAGCCTACCTTGACCAGTGTTTTTCCCTGACACTGGAGCAGCAATATCAAGGAGACTGGAAGGCATAAAAACCTTGCCTTGGTCTGTTTCTGTTGACAAGTGTGCCTGTGAAGCATGCATTGGACTGGAGCCGAACACAGCCTGCCACTCCTGTGTAAACTCATCCTCTCCGGTGGAAGGAGCATTTAGGATTTCATTCAGCAGGGTCATGTCATCTTTGTCAGGATCATTTTCTTCATAATTCTCTGACAACAGATCTAAATTACCTGCAAAAAATCATCAACAAAATTTGCTCTGTAGCTTATTAGTAGTATTTAAAATTCATTTCCTACATGGTCATAGGGTCACTATAAGAGCTGCCACAGGATCACCAAATCCATTTATCATTATCCTCATAAGCTTAGGAGGCTTCACAAAATTTTAGCTTTCTAGGCCGTTTCTTTCGAAGAACAGAGTGGAAAAAAGTTGCAGTCTCTGTGGCTCATATTGGGGGTCACAAGGTCACCAAACTATATATTAGAATCAACATCAGCAAAGGATTCAGCCATATTTCCCTGCATGGCTTAAAGAGCCACTCCGTGATTTTCATAACATATTATTGATCTTTGATACGAACCTAAATGTCATATGTGGTGATATAAAATCAAAACATCTTAACTTTTCATGTCCAAAAGACATATATATGACAAATACTGGTTTTCCATGAAAATCTAAAAACAACCATATAAATGCACAGAGGTGTAGATCTCACGTGCAATATACATGGATACTAGTTATATAACCTAACAAACACTATCAACTCCTAAATGCACACCTGGCTGTTTTAGATAAGATTCCAAAATTACGTTCGACTATTTGACGCGAGCCACTGTCTGGTTTTCGATCATAATTGCAATGTTCTTCCTTCATATTGTCACTGTAAAAAAACAATTAGCATTAAAATGTATCTTTTTGGTAACACTCGATACTTCGCGATCAAATGACACCATTGATTAAGTTTGGCATACATGACTCCAACAACTCACGGAGTGGCTCTTTAATTGCACCAGTAATAACTGGCTAATATATACCTTGCTGTCAACCGTTAAAATTTGTGTTTTGAATGCAGTGCCTTCTTCGGCAAAAAGATGCAATACTTATTATGATTTCTTATTGGACATTTGGATATTGGATTTCTCGAAAGGACAAGCACAGAAAAGTTGGGGAAATACAGGAAGGCCTATCTGAGCAAGTTATTGGAAGTAAAGTCCACGCCTGGGAAGAAGGGTTTCTAGAGAAAATGATAGGCCGTGGCCCCTTTGACCCTTATGTGGGTTTACAGGGTCACCAAATCTATACATTAGACTCCCCATCAGCTAAGGAGTACATAAAGTTTCATCTATCTAGGCCTCTTGCAACAACAATACATGATTACTCTAAATGTCGATTGGTGTGTCTTTACAAATAATTTGATTTAAGCTCTCAATTAATAACATCAAGACTATTTGATTCCCTCAGCCTACAACCACCATAATTGATTTTTCTTGACCCCAATCCTTCCTGTTCCCTAATAAATCCTTTATTCCGAATCCATCTCTTGACTTACTAACCACCCACTGAATCTCACACATCCTTTATTCCCCATCTATCTCTGGGTTGTAAACCAACCACTCAATCTCACACATCCTTTATTCCCCATCTATCTCTGCGTTGTAAACCAACCACTCAATCTCACACATCCTTTATTCCCCATCTATCTCTGCGTTGTAAACCAACCACTCAATCTCACACATCCTTTATTCCCCATCTATCTCTGCGTTGTAAACCAACCACTCAATCTATCACATCCTTTATTCCCCATCTATCTCTGCGTTGTAAACCAACCACTCAATCTCGCACATCCTTTATTCCCCATCTATCTCTGCATTGTAAACCAACCACTAAGTCTCACACACTCTTTATTCCCCATCTATCTCTGCATTATAAACCATCAACTTGATCTCACACATCCCTTTTTCCCAATCTGTCTCTGCCTTATTTGCCAACCACTCAATTTCATCAAAATTAAATGTCAATTTGTATTTGAACTAATTTGTACTTGGATTGATAAAGAGCGACGTAACATACATAGTTTCACTTATTCTATAAAAATTTATTTCACTGGACATTGAGAAGCTTTTGCTCAGTACTTCACCAATCACAACTGGCGATACATTATTCATGCGAGGAAGTAACTCTAATCACTCACAAATTGTGCATGAAACTTTAGTCTCTTTATGAAAAGATGTTGTTCTGAAAATGTTAGTCTCCCATGCCCACTGGTAAGCATTAACTACCCTAATGGTCAGCATTTTCTTTAATGACCTTAATCTTAGTCCGATAAAGGAGATGTTCTCAAATTTGGAGATATCTAAATTAACTTGGAAAAAATCAATAGAGGGTTAGAGAGTGTACATCCAGCCATGCCCATATTTGAATGAGTTTCAAGACCAAAGCTACAAACATGAGTCTTTCTGTACCAAAGACAATATTCTAATAATTTTGGCTTTCTATGGAAACCGGTTTCTGAGGATAAATCTGTTAAAAAATTTCGAAATAATTCTTGTCATGGGGAGGAGACAGGGGTTTTAATGTCGTCCAAAATCTTAACAAACTTAGGTACAAGGTACCTTCCTAAACATCTAAGTTTTTGAGGTGATTTAGAGTTGAAAATGAAATATTTTTACAGCTAATGACTGCTGGATGCTGTTAGTCATTTACAGTAAAATTTTAAGCTAATTGATTAGCTCATAAGCTAAAGAGTCTGACATTAAAACATCCTAGGGTCTTTAATTACGGAGAAAGCAAAATTAGGTGTAAGACTTGACCTCTGTGGCCTTTACTTTTGTCACTCACCAACTCTATGAATTAAATTCACACTTGCCCATGGAGCAAATATAAAAAATTTCACTATGCCTGGCTTCTGAAGGAGTAGCAAGAATGGGGTTTTTGGCCCTAATTATTGGCAAGCCTCGAAATCTATAAATTGTTATCTTCATTTCATTTTAGCTTTTAAGAATCAGTGGTAGTAGTCTAAAAAGTGAACAATTTACAGACGGATAGACAGATGTAAAATGCCATACAAAATATTATGCAGTTAGGCTGAGGAGCCGACAAGCAACATGTTTACAGACCGATTGATAGAGGAATGACTTAACCCTATTAGCTTAACCCTTAACCCTTCCGTTGCTGAATATTATTTTGACCAGTTTTGCCCCCGTGGCTGAATTTTCCAGCACTCGCCTCGCTACGGTAATAACGCAATTAGCCCCTGTGACCGAATTTTCCAGCGCCGCCAGATGCGACCGTTTTAACAACATATGGCGTGTTTACATAGCGAAATACGGACATTATCGTCGTTTTATACAACGCTAGTCGGCGAATCCCGTGTTACAAATGGATGATACTTACTTGACACTTTGAATGAAATTTCTATCACCCCTGGAACGGTTTCTACAACTGAAGTAAACTTGTTTTCAATTCGGGCGCCATAACTCGATAAATTTCAAGAGCGCATGCGCGAAATCAAAATATCGATATAAAAAATATTTTTATAATATGTCTAGAACGAATTTTACAAAATTTTAAAAATTGTCTTTATTTCAAACATTATAAAATCATTTATTCACTGAGTGCACACATGCAAATTATATACGGAATTGAAGCTAATTTCTTGCTCTATATTTCACGATAAATTTTATTACGATACGCCATCCTAAACGAAAGATATAAATTACGAAAACAGGGTAGTGATACATCCCGATAACGTTCTGACCCCCACAGTAATATTACTAAGCTAATAGCCCCGGGCAAACGCACGCGCTCAGCGCGTGCAGGCGGGGTATCCCCGTTGAAACATACACTCACACACAATATAAATTGTCTTTATTTCCAACTTTATAAATCATGTTATTCGCTTTGCATACATGCAAATTATATATGGAATTGAAGGCAATTTATTCTTCTTTACGAAGAAATAAATCATAACAATCTTTTGCACTGTAATTAGAAGTTATTACCAACGAAACGTGGGTATAGCTAGTAATAAAGTCTTTGATAATCGCCTTACCGCAACATAAGTCGCATCGTTTCCACACGTTTTATTTTGATGCAAATATGGTCAACTTACACATGAAAATGAAGGTATTTATTTCTGCTTTACGATGATATGAAAATAATAAATATGTACCACTTGGTTTGGAATATATAAAGTTTGCAAAGATGGTACCCTCGGGTATTTTAGAACAGATTTTGATAATTGCGACATCACTAACCGCTCCTTTATTGTCTAATTGTAATTTGCAAATTTTATATAGAATTGAAGACGATCCTTTCCTCTTTATTGTGATATAAAAATGTTGATAATGCGCTCTGCCGTTAAATGGATAGGAAGTGTAAAAAGCAGTTGAAAATAAATCGCTTCTCGGTAAACAAAATATGAATAGAGAAATTGCCTGTTTGTGCGATGCGCGCCGGGTCCTTTCTGATTTTCTTGTACATACCAATTTTATATTGCAATAAAGATCATCCTTTTCTCTATATTTTGATATATGAAATTGCAAAATTTACCGAGAACTTTATGTGATATAAAGTGCGAGAAAATGGAAAAAAACGTAAAGAATAAACAAAAGTCACAATTTTGCGGAACTTGCTGTATCTTTATTCTATATGGTGTATATAATTTTTTTATATCAAATCGAAAACAATTATTCCTTCTTTATCACGAGGTAATCAATTTCAAAATACACCTAGCTGTTGAGAAGATATGAGCGAAAGAAAGGCACATGTCAAAATCGCCGTTCAGTTTACATGATTTGAATCGAGAAATTAGCTTTTTGTGCGGCGCTTGCTCTGTCTTTATTTATTTTTGCGCATGTACACATTTTACATGGAAAGAAAGACAATCTTTCTCTCTGTCTTATGATATAAAAATTGTCAAAATACGTTGAGCACATCATGTAAAAATTGGTGTGACAAAATGGTGTAAAACTAAAAATATGTAAAAATCACCTTTTTTGCAGCACATGCTGTATCTTCAATTCAGGTAGTGTAGTTATGTATTTTATATTGAATTGAAGACAATTTTCTGCTCTTTCAAATGATCCAACTGGTATTGAAATCCGCCCAAATGTTCAGAGCATGGGGCGTGCGATATAAGGTTGTACTTTTGGTGTGAGTGCAGGCTTGTAAGCAAACGATAGCACGCGCGGGACGGTAAGCTCGTGCGAGCGGGGAGAAAGTGCCCACAGGCTATTAGCACGTGCGGCGGGGAGTGGGGGAAAATTGAGTGATTTTAACGCTTATTTTCGGTACGATAAACATTATCAATGTTCGCATAATTTTCGAAGCATGTTCGCGCATTATTTAGAACACCAACGAAACAAAACACGGTTGCTTAGCGAGAGCCGGAACGAAAATACAAGCGTTGAACTGAGACTACTGCTAGGCAATAAATTTCCGGGCTCCGCTACCGAGACCCGCGGTCATAATTAGTTAGCGTGAGAAAAATAGAGTGTGCTACTCGCATCCCGCTAAGGGGACTTGCGGGCAATGCTAATTTCATCCCGGAATATTCCGGGACCCGCATCTTAAGGGTTTAGATGCGGGGCCCTGAATATTCCGGGATGGAATTAGCTTTGCCCGCAAGACCCCTTAACGAGATGCGACTGGCACACTCTATTTTTCTCACGCTAACTCATTATCACTGTAGTTCTCAGTAGCGAAGGACGGAAATTTATTGCCTAGCAGTAGTCTCAGTTCAACGCTGTTTCCGTTCTGGCTGTCGCTAAACTACCGAGTTTTGTTTCGCTGGTGTTATAAATAATGCGCGCACATTTTCCGAAAGTTATGCAAACATTGATGATGTTTACCGTACCGAAAATTAGCATAACAATCACTCAATTTTCCCCGCCGCACGTGCTAATAGCTTGTGGGCACCTTCTGCCCTCTCGTACGAGCTTACCTAGCTTACAGATCCGAGCGCGTGCTATCGTTTACTTAGACGCTTGCATTGCGACCATATGCACACCCTCCTATCGCACGCCCTTTGTTCTGAACCCTTGGGTGGATTTCAATATGGGTGCACTGGGATCATTCGAAAGAGAAAAAAATTGTCTTCAATTCGATGTAAAATACATATGTGGGCCTCATGAAATAAAGATTCAGCATTTTTACATATTTTAGTTTAACACCATTTTGTCACACCAATTTCCTCATGATGTGCTCAACATTTTTTATATTACAAGATAGAGAAAAAGATTGTCTTCAATTCCATGTAAAATTTGTACATGCGCAGAAATTCATAAAGACACGGAATGCGCTGCACAAAAAGCCAATTTTGCAGAGATTCTCATCATATGATCTCAAGCCCGATTTTCATGTACTTTTCTTTCGCAATAAATTTCTTCTACACCGTGAAGCAGATTTTGTTAAAATTAACATCACAATAAAGAAAAAAAAATGTTTTCAGTTCCCTATATCGATGATTTATGCGCGCAAATAAATAAAGGCACAACAAATGCCGTAATTAGAACAACTTTTGCACTTCGCATTTTCATTAGTGCCGCAAATAGGGAAACTTTGGCACTTTATATCTCCATAACCAAATGATGCATTCCAAATACATTTTTATCATAGTCAAGAGAAAGAAATTATCTTCAATTTGATATATCATATATGCAATAAAACAAAATAGCGATACAGCAAATGCTGCACAAAGGGTACCTTTCGCTTTTCTTATTATGTGATCTGAAGCACGATGTACCTTTCTTTCTCACTCAATATCTTTTATACCGCTTGGCGCATTTTGATAAATTATACATCAAAATAAAAAGGAAACGATGTTCTTCAATTCCATATATTGATCACATGCGCATAAAAAATTAAAGGCACAACAAGCACAGCAAATTGGACAAGTTTTGCACTTCGTATTTTCGTAACCAAGTGGTGTGCTCTACAACTTCTGATATCAAAGTAAAGAGCAAAAAATTTTCTTCAATTTGATATTCATTTTGTATATGCGCTCACAGAAATAAACAAACAACAAGCGATAAAAACATTTTAGAAATAAAAAAAAAGTAAAACAAAACACTGTTTCTTTAGTGTTCTGTTATAGAGTTTAATAAACCGTGAAAATCTCCTGAGACAGAACTTCAGGGTTTATGTTTATTGAGTTATTGATGTTTTTTTTTTGAGTCAGGGGATTTTGCGTCGGGCTTCGCCATCAGGTCATGGGGAAAATTGTCTACAGAAATATTACGTGGTCTAGGCACTGATGTTAGGAGAGTTGCAAAACACTTGTAATCCACAAAGGACAATCAGAACTTTCCTGACGTAGAAGGCAGTCCTCCGCCACTCGCAGTCCCTTTGTCTAGGACTTTAGAAGGCGGCATCAAGGTGAACTGTCAGCACAATTCGGTGGTTGACGGTATTGTCGGCAAAGTTGTGTGACAAGGCGTCCGACAGTGAGAGAGTGTCCAGCAGTAAGAATTGGTCCTGGTTCTTCGACTTTTGTATAGTCGCCTAGGAAGTCAGAAGGCTGCATCAACAAGTCAGCACAACGTCGGCAGCCGTCAGAGTCGTCACATTGAATTTCTCTGTCAAAAGGTCATGAGTTGTTGTTTTACCTTGCGTGTGCATAAATTCTTTTCAATCAATTACAGGTTGATGTGAAAGATGCTTAAGGTCAGGAGGCCGAGGACTAGGAGTTGGGAAGGTCCATTAACGTCTAGCGACAACGACTTCATCAACGAGGTCCATGCCGATGAAACTTCTGATATGGAATCTACTGATGAGAGTGATAGTGACATTGATAGTGAAAGTGACATTGATAGTGATCAAGAAACAAGAAACATTGCAAGAGACATTAGCTGGTAAGGGTGAAACTACGGCTGGTACTTCCACAGAGGCATTGATGAGATATATAAGGAAATGGACACACATTTTGATGACCAAGATAACTTTATGGAGCGCTGGGAAGAAAGGCCGAGGCAACGTGGACGTGTCAATTAGCATTTTACTGGTGACACGGGATTAGGACACTTCATAGAATTGCCTGATAATCCTCCTCTTGTAGACTTTTTCGGATTGTTTTTTCATGAAGATGTTTATGGATCATTGGCAGCAGAAACCAACAAATACTTCCACCAACAGGTAGATGATAAGATTCTGAAACCCTGTTCACGGTTGAGGCAATGGTATGATACGAATGCTGAAGAAATGAAACCGTAGAAGATGCCGAAATTGTAGAGACTGGCGAAGCAAATACGAGACCACGTATTGTGCACGAATACAACAAATATATGGGAGGTGTGGATCGGGCCGACCAGATGCTGTAGTACACCCTGTTCAAAACGAAAACTCTTAAATGGTGGAAGCGCATGTGGTTCAGATGTTGAACGTTGCCATGTTGAACTCTTACATTCTCTATAAAGAATTCTCAAAAGACAAACCCTTGAAAACAAGATGTCAATTTAGAAAAGATTTGGTTTAGCATATGAACACCTTCCCCGAAACAGAAAAAGTGCCCTCCCTGCGCCGACGTTCTCGCGGCCGGCCGAGCATGAGCGTCACTTTCCATCAAAGATTCAGCCTGTTTGAAAGAAAAAGAACCTCTCACGCATGTGTGTTGTTTGCTCCAAAGCAAAAAGAGAACTTCGTCTAAGGAAAGTCAAAGAAACCAATCAGCCATTTCGAGAGAAGAAAAGGGGAGACAAAGAAACTTCTTTCGAATGTAAAGAGTGTAGTGTCACTCTGTGTGCAGTACCATGTTTCAGACTTTATCACATGTCACAAGATTACAAAGTGAATTCATTGTAACATATTGTAAAGAAATATTCTTTTTTTTACTTCGTAATAGGGACAGAGAAAGTCAATGTGAGCTGTCACTGGACGTTCGATACAAGCCGCATTACGAACCTACCCCCGATCTTCGCAATTTGCATCTTTAGAATCGGGTGGCAAAACTTCATGATTTTTACATCATCTTAAAGGGAAACGAACTGGCTTTGATTCAATATGAAATTTGCACATGCACAACACCAAAAAGAGAAGTGGCAAATGATGGGACATATTGTTGCAATTATCAAAAAAAAATCCGAAATGTCTGAGGGTAGGCCTCTTTTGCGCTTCGTATCTCCCGAACTATTTGGCATTTTTTCATAATGTTTTCACCTTTCTCAAGCAAAAAGAATTATCATTAATTCCATGTATACATAATATAGCGCAGTCAAAAATAAAGATGTGGCGAGTGATGCGACAAATGTCGCAAATAAGATGATTAACATAATTATGTTAATCTGTGTTCAATTAGTTGAGGGTGTCAGTCTTTCATGGTTCATATCTCCCGAACTATTTGATACTTTTTAATTTTTTTTTAACCTTTGCCAAGGGAAAATAATTGTCTTTAATTCCAAGTATAATATGCATATGCGCAGTCAATAATAAAGATGCGGCGAGTGATGCAAATGGTGTCGCAAACAGAACGATTTTTAAAATCTGTTTTCAAATAGTTGAGGGAATCTGTCTTTCGCTTTTCATATCTTTTGAACCAGTTGGCACCTTTTCATTATTTTTTCACAGTAATAAAGAGGAAAGATTTATCTTTAATTCCATGTATAATGTGTACATGTGCAACAAGAAACAAGTAAAGAAGTGAGCACAGCTCACATACCCCCGCTTCAAACTATAGTCTGGCTTTCTTTGTTGGTCTTACCCTCAAAAAGCTCACTTAGGGATCATGGTTGATAAGTGTATTAAGTTTGTTGAAGCTAGCATGTATAGTTTAGGAGATATGCTCAGACAAAAGCACTTTGTCAGATAGTCATTGTTTTAGTAACGTTTCCATGTAAAACGCAAAAAATAAAAATAATTTTTTAGTCTTACCCTCAAGTGATGCACCAATATGGATAAGTGTATGAAGTTTGGTGATGATAGCATGTACGGTTTAGAAGATATACTCCGGACAAAGGACTTAGTCATAAATTCACTGTTTTAGTCATGTTTCCATGGAAACCGCAAAAAAATTAAAAATCATTTGTTGGTCTAACCCTCAAAAGGCACATCAATGGATCATGGTTGATAAGTGTATGAAGTTTGGTAAAGATAGCATGTATAGTTATGAAGATATACTCTGTACAAAGGACTTTGTCACTGTTTAAGTCATGTTTCCATGGAAACCGCAAAAAATAAAAATCATTTGTTAGTCTAACCCTCAAAAGGCATGCAGCTGCACATCTAGGGATCATGGTTGATAAGTGTATGAAGTTTGGTGAAGCTAGCATGTATAGTTTAGGAGATATGCTCCGGACAAAGAACTTGGTCATAGAGTCACTGTTTTAGTCATGTTTCCATGGAAACCGCAAAAAATAAAAATCATTTGTTGGTCTAACCCTCAAAAGGCACATCTAGGGATCATGGTTGATAAGTGTATGAAGTTTGGTGAAGCTACCATGTATAGTTTAGGAGATATGCTCCGGACAAAGAACTTGGTCATAGAGTCACTGTTTTAGTCATGTTTCCATGGAAACCGCAAAAAATAAAAATCATTTGTTGGTCTAACCCTCAAAAGGCACATCTAGGGATCATGGTTGATAAGTGTATGAAGTTTGGTGAAGGTAGCATGTATAGTTTAGGAGATATGCTCCGGACAAAGGACTTGGTCATAGAGTCACTGTTTTAGTCATGTTTCCATGGAAACCGCAAAAAATAAAAATCATTTGTTGGTCTAACCCTCAAAAGGCACATCTAGGGATCATGGTTGATAAGTGTATGAAGTTTGGTGAAGCTAGCATGTATAGTTTAGGAGATATGCTCCGGACAAAGAACTTGGTCATAGAGTCACTGTTTTAGTCATGTTTCCATGGAAACCGCAAAAAATAAAAATCATTTGTTGGTCTAACCCTCAAAAGGCACATCTAGGGATCATGGTTGATAAGTGTATAAATTTTGATGAAGCTAGCATGTATAGTTTAGGAGATATGCTCCGGACAAAGGACTTGGTCATAGAGTCACTGTTTTAGTCATGTTTCCATGGAAACCGCAAAAAATAAAAATCATTTGTTGGTCTAACCCTCAAAAGGCACATCTAGGGATCATGGTTGATAAGTGTATGAAGTTTGGTGAAGCTAGCATGTATAGTTTAGGAGATATGCTCCGGACAAAGAACTTGGTCATAGAGTCACTGTTTTAGTCATGTTTCCATGGAAACCGCAAAAAATAAAAATCATTTGTTGGTCTAACCCTCAAAAGGCACATCTAGGGATCATGGTTGATAAGTGTATGAAGTTTGGTGAAGGTAGCATGTATAGTTTAGGAGATATGCTCCGGACAAAGATTTGTGACGGACGGACAGACGGACAGACAGACAGACGGACAGACAGACAGACGGACAGACGGACAGACGGACAGACGGACGGACAGAATGAACGCTATATACCCCCGCTTACGCTGTAAGGCGGGGGTATAATAATGATGCGGCGTATGTAAAGAATTTCCGATTTTATAATCTCGGAATGTTCGCCTGCATGTAACTGCACGCTCCGAGAGGATAGGTACAGCTGGAAGCAACGCTGGTGCTTAGAACACTGGCACTGGTGCTTCGGGACTGCCCCGGGGGTATAATGGCACTAATGAGGGTATCGGTTCCAGACTGCCAAATGGAGAAATAGTTTTCGCTAATAATTCAGTTATGGCGGAGGATTCTCGGGGTACCCCCAACCATCTTTCGCGGCGTATATCTTTTGAACTGTGTGACATATTCTAATAATTTTTTTGTCATCATAAAGAGGAATAAATTGTCTACAATTCCATATAAAATACATATATGCACGCTCATTATTAGGGATTTTATTGAGCTGGAATTAAAGACAATCTTTAGATAATCGTAGATATCTAACTAGAGGTCGTATTGTAAAAAAAAAAATCATCGTAAAGAGGAATAACGTATCTTCAATTCCATTTATAATTTTCAATTCTGCGATCAGATCTTAGGATTTTCTTTAACTCGAAATGAAGACAATCTTTAAATCGTAACAGAAATCGTTCTAGGTAAGATAAATTTTTTATTTAAAGTGTTGGATAAAGATTGTTCATTTGCAAACGTGATTGGCGGGCTACCTCTGTATGGAACGGCTATTTACATCCAGATTCGCCATGTCAACACACCATTCATTGTAAAAACGGTTGCATCTCGCTGTGCTAAATAATTCAGCCACAGGGGCTAATTGCGCTATAACGGTAGCGAGGCGAGTGCTGGAAAATTCAGACACGGGGGCAAAACTAGTTAAAATAATATTCAGCAACGTAAGATTTAAAATCAATGTAATGTGATTTTTTGGTGAGAGTTTGTCCCTAATTTATCATGCAGTTTACAAAGGCAGTGAAAATGTTAGTCGAGTTCTTAGTCACATAACTGTACAAATACAAATTATTTTCAAATTCATATACTCACCACCACAAAATGTATCATCATCTTTCTTCTTCCAGCCTCTCGAAGTATCCTGGATTCCTGTAGGCAATAATGAGGGATTCTCTTCTTGTTCAAATTCAATGAAGGGTTGAAAAACACTGTTCCTTTCTATATCATCAGTCTTGTAGACACTGTCCTCTACAAAATACAAGATGAAATGAAGCTTAACAATTTGCTTCATATTTTTAACATTGCAATTGTAATAGGTGCCCTCTGATAGGAAGCCCCTGTCAGGAGTTAAACTAACTGGCACTTTGATTTTAACCTGTTACATGTTTTTATATGGACTTTGCATTGTGTATTTTTATTGTGTGATAGTAATTTAGTGAAAAAAATGAAACAGTCTAAAATCTCTTCAGTTCAATAGCATTTGTCATTTCTTTTAACCAAAATAGAAGTCAAGGCAGAAAGGTAAATTATTAACAATTTATTCAGGAGAATGGAAAACAAGGAAAATGATGGAATTATAACAAAAACTCAACAAAACATCCCTCTCTCTTAGAAACCTTGTCCCTAACCTATCTAAACTTATCACCTACTTTTCCTTACACTAATTACTCCCCCGTCCGACTACTTACATAGTGATTAACAAACCAGAATTCCCATATGGCATGGTGACTTCTCTGAAACTACCTCAATTTCTATTAATTATTCCTTCACAAAATCCTACATCTTTACTAACTATTTTGCCCAACTGTCTACATATAAATACCTACATTTAACAACAATAGCCACTCAACAATTAGCGAACTATATTTTTCTGTGTTTTGTTTGACTGATTGATATTCTTACATCAGTTTCGCGATCAGCTGAGTGTTGTTTTGATGATTAATTTATCAAAAATGTTGATAAGTGGGGTTGAGAAATAGATAAAATACTAAACTCATGATAATGTGGTAACATTTTCATGCAACTCGTGAATGGAATTAGGTATCAGACGAATGAAAGTGAGTGATACCAAATTACATTCACTCGTTGCATAAATGTTGAAAAAGGCCTTGATAAGAATGCAAATCTGATCAATCATACTAAACCTGTTACAAATTTCTTTATGGACATGGCGTTGTGTATTTTTATTACATGATAGTTAATTGGGGAAAACAATGAAACAGTGTACAAACCCTTTAGTTCAATGCCATTTGTCAATTTTTTCAACCAAAAAGAAATGAAGGCAGATATCTATATAGTCAACAATCTATTTCCACAAAAGAGAAAACATGGAAAACGGCGGAATTGTAACAAAAACTAAACTTAGCTTGCTCTTTTTCAGAATCCTTGTCCCTTACCTAGATGAACCTAAACTCCTACATTTCTAACACTAATTTCTCCCAAGCTCATTTCCTACATGATAACTAACTGGCCAAAATACCTTATGTCAAAGTGACCTATCTGGATATTCTTCTATCTCTATCTGATTATGTTCTCCATAAAAGCCTACATATTTCCTCTCTTTACTTTTCCCCCACTTGTCTACAAAAAAATACCTAACTCTAAAACTTCTATAACAAAAACCTAAACCACCAGAAGGGAACTCCCTCGTTATGGAAGTGGACTTGGTAGATCAGAACATCACACAGTTCGACGATGCTGTCAGGCTTTTAAATACCCAATGTGGTAACCCTTGAAAGGTTATGTCGAGTGTTCCCATAAGCTAGAAACAGTAAACAACTCTACTGCAGTATTGCATATCTTCAGGTTCTGCACAAGAGCAAGACATGGCAGACACCGTAGCCATACACTAGATACCCAGGTCAATTACAAGACAAACAAAGGAAATTCCAAGGAGTCTCATGGCCAAACATGAGTAATAAGTAGAATTAATGATGACCAAGTATAACGTCAATAAATGACATACAAAGTAGTGAAATGTTACCAAAATACCAATTATTTGTTTACATTAGCAAATTGGTGTATTGAAAAGTAACACCAAAAACGTCATAAGACAATATAAACGACCCATGGTATAATGTTATTAATTTATTTCACTCACCACCCCTGGAATAAAGAATAAATTACCCATTTGCACAGATGCTTTATTAGGTCAATATACTTGATTGTTGCTCTAAATTTGAAAGTAATTAAAAAACTGTTGTTAAGCAGGTGTACTTGTCATGTAGTCTTGACAGTATATATATATATATATATATATATATATATATATATATATGAAGGTGGTTAAGAAAGTGAAGAGTCATGGGTCCTCCAGCTAAAGTTAATTGCGTTGGTTAGCTAGTATTGTCGTGTGCTAGTGATTTTTTGTTGTTGGCCTTTCTTAATATCTTGTGCAATTTCTTTTATACTATATTCACAATATTTTATAATATAGCATTATTTACAATTTAAAATGAAAATTCATCAAATGCACAATGGAAAATACATGAAGACTATAAAAATGATTGCTTGTTACCTTTTAAATAGTACATCTAGACATTAAACAAAGTGATCATTTTAAGTAAACAGTAGCACAGTAAAATCATAAATTTACCTTTGAAACTTTTGTTGACTTGATTCTTGAGATTCTCTTCTGTGTTAATTCTTCCATTTTCTTCGTCTTTGTATTCTTCACCCAAAGCTAGCAACCTTTGGAAAAAAATAAAAAACATAAGACCTCAAATAAGATTCTTTTTTTCTGTTGATAATGAGCAAAAAGGCCTTAAATCATTCACAATTTTCATAACTAGAGCTCAAAAGGTTGAAGAGTAACAATTTGAATATGGAGCCTTGGTCCTGTGTCTGTTTTATGCCCGGTATGCTTAACCCTCAAGTTGCTGAATATTATTTTGACCAGTTTTGCCCCTGTGGCTGAATTTTCAAGCATGCGCCTGGCTACAGTTAATGCGTAATTAGCACCAGTGGCTGAATTTTCCAGTGCTGCGAGTCGCGACCATTTCTGGGTCAACAATAGTCTTTTTCGCAACAGCCAGTTTTACGTCTGTTGAGGCGCGCAGTGTAATTAAGTTTTTACATTTGAAGGGCTATACTGCACGCCAAATTCATGAAGAGATGAAATCTGTTTATGACAATGACAGCCCTCCCTATGACAGCGTTGTGAGATTGAAAAGGAATTTCCAAACAGGCCACATGTCCCACAGATGAGCCAAGAAGTGGACGCCCCTCACTTACTGATGATATGGATGTCATCAAGAAGGTTGAGACACTGGTTCAAGAAGATCGCCACGTAACTCTACAAATGATAATGCATGAAACCAGTCTGAGTTATGGCAGTGCATGGAACATACTCTATAACCAGTTGCATATGTCCAAAGTGTCAGCAAGGTGGGTTCCTCACTTACTGACTCCATTGCAAAAACAGAATCGAAGGTACATGACACGGCAGGCATTGGAGCTTCTGGAACAAGACGAAGAGGATTTCTTCAAAAGTCTTGTTATCATGGATGAATGCTGGGTCTATCAATATGATCCTGAGACAAAAAAGATGAGCAAAGAGTGGAAGCATGCTACGTCGACATCTCCCAAAAAGGCCATGGTGCAAAAGTCTGCAGGAAAGGTCATGGTGTCTGTTTTTAGGGATTGTCGTGGAGTCATCTTGATAGATTATCTAGCTAAGTGACCATTACTGGAGCTTATTACTGCAACCTGCCGAGCAATGTACGAGATACCATTATACAGAAGCACTGCGGTATGACCACCATGGTATAAGCCTGTTAGCTGTCGATGACCCAGCTCACATTTGTCAAGCAGCTGCTGTGGAGGCAGGGCGATGTGGCTTTAAAATCTTACCGCATCCCCCCTATTTACCCGATCTTGCACCAAGTGACTTCTTCTTGCATCAACTTTTTGATATCCCCTCGTATATATGGAATTGAAGGCAATTTATACTTCTTGAGGAAGAAATAAAACATAACAATCTTTTGCACTGTATTTAGAAGTTATTCTTTGATAATCGCCTTACCGCGACCGACATTTGTCGCATCATTTCCACATGTTTTATTTTGTTGCAAATATGGGCAAATATAACATGAAAAGGAAGGTATTTATTTCTTCTTTACAATGATATAAAAATAATAAATATGTACCACTTGGTTTGGAATATATTTAGTCTTAAAATATGGTAACCTAAGGTTTTTGAGAACAGATTTTGATTATTGCGACATCACTTAACACTCCTTTATTGTCTCATTGTAATTTCTCCACCACATACCAAGTTTTCTAAAAAAATATTGAACTGTTTTTTAGATATGGCTTGGAAAAGGACCCTACCCCCTATTAGTACTAAGTTCGAATTGTTTCGATGGAAACCAGAAAAAAAAATTCAGAATAACCAAAATAGCAAAAGGCACCACTCCACCACTAGACCTAACCACAAACCAAGTTTCGTAAAAAAATATTGAAAGTTTTTTGAGACATGGCCCGGAAACGGACCCAACCCCCCATTTGTAGTAAGTTCAAATTGTTTCCATGGAAACCAGGAAAAAAAAAATTCAGAATAACTATAATAGCAAAAGGCACCACTCCACCACCAGACCTAACCACATAGCAAGTTTCGTAAAAAAAATATTGAACGCTTTTTGAGATATGGTCCGTAAACGAAAGCATTTCGGAATTACATAATTACGGAACCACAGACGGAACTGAAAACATTATGTCTCCCGCAAAGCTTTAGGCGGGGGACATAAAAATGATCTTCAATTCTATGTAAGATTTGCAAACGACAATGAGACAATAGAGGAGTGTTAAGTGATGTTCAATTCAATTCAATTCATTTCAATTCAATTCATTTCATTTCAATTCAATTCATTTCATTTCAATTCAATTCATTTTATTTCGGTTTTGTAGGCCATTGGTCCATGTACAATTGGAATGTAATTAACAAAAAAAGAGTAGCAAAAAAGAGTATAAAACAGTTAAGCAAGAGCTTGAATTGACCCTTTTCATATTTTGCACATTAAAACAATGAATTAACACATTTGCTGCTAATTAATTTAAGATAATCTTCTCTTGTGTTATCCTATCTACAAGATGTAAAATAATTTTCTCTAATTGAAGCATATGCGTCACATTCAAACAAAAAGTGAATTTCATTTTCAATCAGGCCACAGTCACACATTTTACAGATTCTAATCTCATTAAGCCCCTGAATATTACATCTCAGGGGTAGTGCATGTAATCTTTATAAACAAATAGTTCTTCAAGTTGCTATATGACTAATAGCAGATATATAATATTTAATATCTAACAACGATTTAACTTCTTTGGAATATCTAAGATGTAAAGACTCATGTATTTTGCCAAAAGTACCGTATATGACTGGCTATAAGCCGAGAATTTGATACCAGAAATTGGGGGGTCAAAGAGGGGGGTCGGCCTATACCCTAAGTCTATATTTCAGACCAAAAATTCCTTGAGGCCAGGTAATATCCAGCCCGGTTCATCAAGCCGAGCGAGTCCGGGAGACAATGTTTACATCGAAGGCAGTGCATAATCATCGATGTCATTTAAATAATAAAAGTTTGAAATAAATATACCTTTGTCTTATTGTTGTTTGATAATGAATATATTGAGAAAAATACGAATGGAAAGTTAAAATATATTCCTGAGGCCAGGTAATATCCAGCCCGGTTCATCAAGCCGAGCGAGTCCGGGATACAATGTTTACATCGAAGGCAGTGCATAATCAACGATGTCATTTAAATAATAAAAGTTTGAAATAAATATACCTTTGTCTTGCTTATTGTTGTTTGATAATGAATATATTGAGAAAAATACGAATGGAAAGTTAAAATATATTCCTGAGGCCAGGTAATATCCAGCCCGGTTCATCAAGCCGAGCGAGTCCGGGATACAATGTTTACATCGAAGGCAGTGCATAATCAACGATGTCATTTAAATAATAAAAGTTTGAAATAAATATACCTTTGTCTTGCTTATTGTTGTTTGATAATGAATATATTGAGAAAAATACGAATGGAAAGTTAAAATATATTCCTGAGGCCAGGTAATATCCAGCCCGGTTCATCAAGCCGAGCGAGTCCGGGAGACAATGTTTACATCGAAGGCAGTGCATAATCATCGATGTCATTTAAATAATAAAAGTTTGAAATAAATATACCTTTGTCTTATTGTTGTTTGATAATGAATATATTGAGAAAAATACGAATGGAAAGTTAAAATATATTCCTGAGGCCAGGTAATATCCAGCCCGGTTCATCAAGCCGAGCGAGTCCGGGATACAATGTTTACATCGAAGGCAGTGCATAATCAACGATGTCATTTAAATAATAAAAGTTTGAAATAAATATACCTTTGTCTTGCTTATTGTTGTTTGATAATGAATATATTGAGAAAAATACGAATGGAAAGTTAAAAATATACATATATAAATAATTTATGTACCGGTAATATTCAACACGCAACACATGTTAGCTGGCAAATATCGATCGATAATTTGACCTGAATGCGAGTGACTAGCATTTGTGACGTGGACCAATGAGAAGTTGAATAGAAACGGTGTTATATGAGATGGAACCTCGTGCAAAAGTTTACGATAATTCAATTAAACAAAATGAAAACAAGTTGTCGCATTGTTTCTGAGATGGCAAAGTATAATAGTATATATTTGATACTCATCTAACAGATGGCAAACTTCTTAGTTGAGAAAGTGAACAGTAATTCACAATAAATTTGTTATCGCATTGTCATATATTTTAAGCTCTACGAATGAGTCAGTGAATTTCTAAATAGGCAACTTAAAATAATAATGCAGCACAATCAAATGAGATTTACCGTAGGTATCGATAAACCATAAGCATTTAACGCATGATGGATGAACATGTTATTCAGCTTGTTAAGAGATCTGTTAGATGTTAATTAACTAGTAATGACATAATGTATTGGGTCAACGTCTTAGCTTTGATGATCAATTAACAGCAATTAAAGCTGTAATTAACGTGTAATCACCGAAGCAGACTTGTGAAACGTCTGATCTTGTTATTGTTTTGTTTGTACATAGGCTGAAACTGTGACAGTATAAATACATATTGTTTAAATATGAAACAATGTCTGTCTTTTTTTACTGGGTAACAATTTATCCTAACACCGTTTTCTTTACACACGATATCGAAAGTAGCATGGAAGCTAGAAATCTAGTTGTCTAAAAAGTTCGTGTAATGGGAATGAAGCATGATTTTATTCAAACAAAAAACAGACACCGTAAGTCAATATTTTATTTTGTAGTAATCTTTTATTTTTGATAAACGCCTGAAAAATAAAGAATTTTTTGATAAAGCCAGATCAAGTATCAACGTATCGATGGTAACATAAACCTGCCATTGAACTTGCCAGTCAGCCGGGAAGTGTAGAAAACGGGGTCGGTTTATACATGAGATACCGGGTTTTTACTGGGATTTGGGGGGTTGAGAAAGGGGGTCGGCTTATAGGCGAGGGGGGTTTATACCCGGTCATATACGGTATGTGGTTTATTACAGTCCATAATTCGATTATTGAAATTAGAAATAAAACATGTAATATCGCCAACATCCTGACTATACCATACAAATCCGAAATCAATGGAACATAACAGATATTTAACTGATGTTGCCCAAGTTATCCTGCCAACTGAATCTAGTTTCCTCATAAGAAGATAAGACTGTTTTGGATAACAATCTTCTATCATCCTTAACAATTTACACCAATAATTAATGCACCTAACGTAATAATCCACATAAATGCTTAATCTGCCACAATATGCTAAAATACCATTACTAGAGACCAGCTTTCCAACACCAAGTACACATTTACAAATATAGAGCCATGGGCTCTGTAGCTCATCAGACTTTTGATAGAAATAGGTGTTTGGGTTTAGACCATGGGGTCATGGGCAGTGTAGGAAAGATAGCCTGTCCCAACGTCCGAGTTATTCACAATCAAATAAAAAAGGCCCATTGCCCATTCAGAACCCCCATTGTCCAAGGAGTCTACACACAACTATTAAGCTATCAAGACCTTTTGGAACTGGAGAAGAAGATGAAAGTAGGATTTTAAGGTTTTGACCCCTGTGACCCCATTTTGGGTCAAGTGGTCACCAAACCTACAATTTAGGTTCCCCAGTGTCCAAGGAGTCTTCACACAATTTTTCAGCTCTCTAGACCTTTTGGAACTAGGGAATAAGATGAAATTAGGTTTTTTAGGTTTTGACCCCTGTGACCCCATTTGGGGTCATGGGGTCACCAAACCTACAATTTAGAATCCCCGTTGGCCAAGGAGTCTACACACACCTTTTCAGCTCTCTAGACCTTTTGGAACTAGGGAAAAATATGAAATTAGGTTTTTTTAGGTTTTGACCCCTGTGACCCCATTTGGAGTCATGGGGTCACCAAACCTACAATTTAGAATCCCCGTTGGCCAAGGAGTCTACACACACCTTTTCAGCTCTCTAGACCTTTTGGAACTGGAGAAGAAGATGAAATTAGGTTTTTCAGGTTTTGACCCCTGTGACCCCATTTGGGGTCATGGGGTCACCAAACCTACAATTTAGAATCTCCAGTGCCCAAGGATTCTACACATAACTATTCAGCTCTCTAGACCTTTTGGAACTGGAGAAGAAGATGAAAATAGGTTTTTCATGTTTTGACCCCTCTGACCTCATTTGGGGTCATGGGGTCACAAAATCTACAATTTAGAATCCCCATTGGCCAAGAAGTCTACACACAACTTTTCAGCTCTCTGGACCTTTTGGAACTGGAGAAGAAGATTAAAATAGATTTTTAAGGTTTTGACCCTTGTGACCCCATTTGGGGTCATGGGGTCACGAAATCTACAATTTAGAATCCCCATTTGCCAAGGAGTATGCACATAAAATTTCAGCTCTCTAGAGTCATTGGTTCTGGAGAAGAAGTCGAAAAAGAGAAAAGTTTACGGATGGACGGACGGACGGATGGACGGACGCCGGACGCCTTGCCATGCCATAAGCCCATCGGGTCTTTCAGACCTGATGAGCTAAAAATTAGTATGAAATATTTCAATAGATTTCCTTTCCTCAAATCCCCAAATTTCAGAACCATATAATAATACGAGTTTAACCTTTCTATCAAATAACTTGAACATCAAACCAACAGGCATATCAGGGTATTTAATAAATAACCTTTTCAAAGAAAAAAGTGCCTTACTCACCTTACTAACTAAATTTTGTACACACTTTGTCCAGTACAGCCGAGTGGAAAACAGTATGCCAAAATAGTTATGGTACGTTGAAGCCTTAATTTGAATGCCATTATACAAGCACTTTTCATTTGAACGTAGATAACCACCATTACGAAATACCAATACCTCAGTTTTATCCAAATTAACATCAGGACCCCATGAGCTACAAAATGTATGTAAAATATCTATATTTTTTTGTAAGCCTATCACTGTGTCATCAAATAAATTAAGATCATCAGCATACAATAATGAAGGTAAGTTAAAAAAATCTGACAAAAATACCCCTTACCCCTGAATTTTGCAACATGCCCTGAAACTCTGTTAAAACATTGAAAAAGAAACGCACTTATAATACAACCTTGTCGCACACCACTTATTGATTTAAAATATTCACCGATTGAAGAATGAAAATGCCGAACAGCAACTAATATTTTGGAATACATATCCCGCAAAATTAAAATTAACTTGCCTCCTATGCCATGTCTAAAAAGTGCATACCATAGTAATGTCCTATTGACGGAGTCAAAAGCCTTTTGAAAATCCACAAATAAACAATAAAAACTACCACTTCTTCAGAGATACTTTTGGATGAGATGTCACAATTATCAAAATGTGTCTTCTAATACCTAAGATACCATCTTTGCACACTATAAATATTCCAAAACAAGGGGTTCATTTTTATTGTTTATATCATCGTAAAAAAGAAATAACTCCATGTATTTTTGCACATATTTGCATCAAAATTAAACATTTGGAAATGATGCGACAAAGTTAAGGCGATTATCAAAGTTGGTCACCTTTTGTTTGTAATACCTTCTAATCCCAGTGCAATAAACTGTTATGTTTTATATCTTTGTAAAGAAGAATAAATTGCCTTTAATAAAATGTAAAATTGCATGTATACAAAGCGAATTACTGGATTCATAAAGTTGGAAATAAAGACAATTTCCATTATGCGTGAGTGAATTTTTCAGCAGGGATATCACTGAGTGTGCTGCCTGCACGCGCTGAGCATGTGTGTTTGCCTCGGGCTATACTAGCTTAGTAATTTGACTGTGGGGGTCAGAATGTAATCAGGGTTTATCTCCACCCTGCTTTCGTAATTTATTGCTCTTTATTATGAAATAAAGAGCAATAAATTAGCTTCATTTCCGTATATAATTTGTCTATGTGCACTCAGTGATTAAATGATCTCATAAATTTTGAAATACAGAATTTAAAAAAAAAAATTGTCTAAATTTGAACTAGTCATATTATTGCAATAATTTCTATGTTGATGTCAAGAGGAAATATTCCTCTTTAGTTTCGTATTGATTTTGCGCATGCGCACTCAGCATTCATTGAGTTACGGTGCCCAAATTGAAAAATGTTTACTTTGGTTAAATAAACCATTTTAGGGGTGATAGAAATTTCATGCAAAGTGCCAGGTACTATCTTCATTTGTACTACGGAATTGGCCGACTAGTTTAACATCTGTAATTCGCCAAGTAAACACACCATATATTGTAAAAACCGTCACGTCTTGCAGGGCTGGAAAATTCAGCCATTGGCGCTAATTACGCATTAACTGTAGCGGGGCAGGTCCTGGAAAATTCAGCCACGGGTGCAAAACTGGTCAAAATAATATTCAGCAACTTAAGAGTGAAAAACCTCATTAGTCAAGGAGTCTGTACTCAAGATTTTAGATTTTCCTGAGTCAATTGTTCTAGAGAAGATGAAATATTTAAATGGTTATGGACAGATGGATGCCAAAAACATAATGTGTGCGATTTAAGTTGAGATTTATCGATAGTGCCACACTGACAGTTTGAGCTTTAACTTTATTTACTTTCCTTAAAATTTCACGTGAGATCATCATATCTGCCTTATCAAACCATTGAAATTATATTGAATTTCTAAATTTTTAAGTTAATTTCGCCTTCCCCTGTTCCACAGCCATATCAAAATGGGCATCTATCTATCTATCTATCTATCTATATATATATATATATATTGAAAAATACGAAGTCAGAAGTAAAAACAATCCATTTTAATGGCTAGCGCTTTCAGCTCAACGAGCCTCTTCAGGCCATACATACAACGGATATGTCATCACATGCTCTGGGTGCAATGAAAAATACATTGGAAAAACTGAAATGAAGTTAAAATTACGCATGAATTTACACAGATCTCAGATTAATCATCCAAAAAAACATACAATTCCATTGAGTAAACATTTAGCTGAGTGTGGAAACGGGCATTTTTCAGTTTTCCCAATGTATAAATTAAATTTTGATAACAATAAACTTTTAGAAATAAAAGAAAGCAGATTTATCAAAATGTTTTCACCAAGGTTAAATTCTAGAATTTAATGTTTTGCTGTACATGTATATCCTATTGTAACCTATATTGTGACGTAATAATGTCATGACGTCATGTTGTACACGATGACGTTGCTTGGCAACGCATTATCCGTTGTATGTATGGCCTGAAGAGGCTCGTTGAGCTGAAAGCGCTAGCCATTAAAATGGATTGTTTTTACTTCTGACTTCGTATTTTTCAATATATAACGCCTGGGAGCTGAAGATCAATTTCAAATTGGTGAACTTTTTTCATATATATATATATATATATATATATATATATATATATATATGTATATATGTGAAAAAAGTTCACAATCTTGAGATTGATGTTCAGCTCCCAGGTATTAGATATAGAAAAATATGAAGTTAGAAGTAAAAACTATCCATATTAATGGCTAGCGCTTTCAGCTCAACGAGCCTCTTCAGGCCATACATACAACGGATAATGCGTTGCCAAGCAACGTCATCGTGTACAACATGACGTCATGACATTATTACGTCACAATATAGGTTACAATAGGATATACATGTACAGCAAAACATTAAATTCTAGAATTTAACCTTGGTGAAAACATTTTGATAAATCTGCTTTCTTTTATTTCTAAAAGTTTATTGTTATCAAAATTTAATTTATACATTGGGAAAACTGAAAAATGCCCGTTTCCACACTCAGCTAAATGTTTACTCAATGGAATTGTACGTTTTTTTGGATGATTAATCTGAGATCTGTGTAAATTCATGCGTAATTTTAACTTCATTTCAGTTTTTCCAATGTATTTTTCATTGCACCCAGAGCATGTGATGACATAAACAACATTTTTACTGTTACAATTAAGATTTTGTCTTACAGAAAACACTTTACTTTCATTCATATGTACAGAAGAGCCTATTATGATATTTTTACATGTAAGACAGCGTGAATCACCGCATTTAGACACAGTTGGTTCTAACTCACTTGAATCAAACTTGGATGAAGTTAATAACTTCCGAAGATTTTTAGGTTGTTTAAGACTGTTCACAATTTTTGATTTACACAAAACTTTTTCCATTTCTTTACTTTGATGTAAAATAGGTAAGTTTTTGTCAATTATTGCAGCAGCGCTCTGAGGGTTAAAGGTGGAAACCAACGGGACAATGTTTTTATCACACTGTTTATTAGATTTAGGATCTCTGAGACGACTTTGATCTAACACAGCGGCTTTCTGTACACTGTCTTGTACTAGACTTTCAGGATAGTTTTGTATCAACAAAAATTCCTTGAGTTCTTTTAAACGTTCCCTCTTTTGTGTGTCATCTGTTACAATAGCACAAATTCTTCTAGCGAGACAGTACGGGATGTTACGCTTAGTATGACTTGGATGACATGATTGAAAGTCCAGATATTGATGTGTATCTGTAGGTTTATAGTACAAATCCGTCTCTAACCGACCGTCCTCTTTTACAACCACGGTCACGTCCAAAAAATTCAAATTAGAGTCACTTGTTTCCATAGTGAATTTCAAAGATGGACTTAAAGAGTTCAGGATACAATGCAACTTACACAGTTCCTCTTATATATATATACAGTTTACAAGGACTTGTGTATGATTTTCATAAGTCGCGACCTTGACCTTTGACTGTCAATGTACGCATATAAAAACAAAATTGTGAAATACAATGTGTGACAGTGGAAACTGGACAAACACTGATGTGCTCATAATTGTTGTATTGAACAAAACACAAGTAAGAATATGTTGACAATTAGGAAAACGTACATCAATTTTTTTTCTCAGATAAAAGGATTTAACTTGACAGTGGTTACTAAGATTTTGATCCTGGTTGGAAAAAACACTGCAGCTTTTGAGAGTGACTCAAACATCAGATTCTGATTTCAAGTGAAACAATCTGATTTATTCACTCTCAAATCATTTCATACATTTATGAAAAATGCAAATGGACTTTTAATTGTGACAAAAAAAAAGCTAAAACATCATGAAATAAACAAACATTATTATTACACCTTATTCTTGCCACCTAACACCCAGGATTTTCTGACACCACCCTCTTTGAGGGAGCCTAAGTAAGTACTTACATTTCAGAGTCAAAGTTATCTGTATCCATGTGTGCCTCCTGTTTTTCTCCCTCCTTCCTGGGTTCTTTCCCAGGTTCAGCAAGTTCCTGTAGTTTAAAATTTAACATTATTCCACAGCAAAAGTGATACTACTAACAATTACATTGATCAGCTTAGTGCTTATGACATCATTTGAATGGTCTGATGAAGGATACACATAAGGCAATCACTGAGATATTACAAGAAACTTCCATCGGTCAATTTCTCAGAACATGACAACCGAGTTAAGGTCCTAAAAACAAAAGTTACAACTTCTTTAAAATGTTCTTATGACTAGGACACTGATGTTAAGTATCAATTCATCAAAGGCAAGAGACACACAGAGGCATCTCTTTATAGGAACATGACTTCCTTTCATTCTGGATTCTGATTTGTTAAAAAATTTTTTTCCCTATGTTGAATGACAATGAACTCCTGCAATTTGGCTAAAGCGACTCACAGCGAATTGATACATTGTCAGGGCTCTAAAATTACACTCGTCTGCTCCTATTGACAAGTGAATTTTGTTTGGGGCAAGTCATGAAGTGGAAAATATAATCTGCTCATTCTATAGGACAAATACATTTTCCCTAACTATTTATTTTACTGACATGCAGGTTTAATTTTTCAGTTTAAATATCCAAAAGATTCACTAAAATCCCTTTAGCAAACTCGAAGTCTTGATAAAGTGTTGATGGAAATTTTTATCTGATGATTACATGCTGCTATGTACACTTCAACAAGAAGCAAAATACCCCCTTTCTAGAAATTTCTAGAAAATATCTAGAACGTATCTTGAAACTTTCTAGAAATTTTGAGTTTGTTTTTTTTGGGAGATATTCACATAAATTTAGATTTTTCTGAAACTGTCGGTTAAGTTTTAAAAGATGAAGTGCTTATGTTAATTAGGAAAGCAGATATTTGATATTAACCCTTAAAATGCGGGTCCCGGAATATTCCGGGATGAAATAAGCTTTGCCCGCAAGTCCCCTTAGTTTTTCTCACGCTAACTAATTATCGCCACGGGTCTCAGTAGCGAAGGACGGAAATTTATTGCCTAGCATTAGTCTCAGTTCAATGCTTGTACTTTCCGTCCGGCTGTCGCTAAGCTACCGAATTTTGTTTCGTTGGTGTTCTAAATAATGCGCGTACATGTTCCGAAAATTATGCAAACATTGATAACATTTATCGTACCGAAAATAAGCGTTAAAATCATTCAATTTTCCCCCACTCCCCGCCGCACGTGCTAATTGCCTGTGGGTACTTTCTCCCCTTTCGCACGAGCTTACCGATTCGCGCGTGCTATCGTTTGCTTACAAGCGTGCACTCACACCAAACTTACAACCTTATATCGCACGCCCTATGCTCTGAACCCTTGGGCGTATGACAATACCGGTTAGATCATTTGAAAGAGCAGAAAATTCAATATGAAATACATTACTACGCCACCTGAAGTGAAGATACAGCATGTGCCGCAAAAAAGGTAATTTTTACATATTTTTAGTTTTACACCATTTTGTCACACCAATTTTCACATGATGTGCTCAACTTATTTAAAAAAATTTTATATTATAAGATAGAGAGAAAGATTGTCTTTCATTCCATGTAAAATTTGTACATGCGCAAAAATAAATAAAGACACAGCAAGCGCCGCACAAAAAGCTAATTTCTCTATTCAAATCATGTAAACTGAACGGCGATTTTGACATGTGCCTTTATTTCGTTCATATCTTCTCAACAGCTAGGCGTATTTTGAAATTGATTACCTCGTGATAAAGAAGAAATAATTGTCTTCGATTTGATGTAAAAAAGTTAGTATATAAAATAAAGATACAGCAAGTGCCGCAAAATTGCGACTTTTCTTTATTCTTTGTGTTTTTACCATTTTCTCGCACTTTATATCACATAAACTTCTCGGGACATTTTGAAATTTCATATATCAAAATATAGAGAAAAGGATGATCTTTATTGCAATATAAAATTTGTATGTAAACGAAAATCAGTACAGACCCGACGAGCATCGCACAAACAGGCAATTTCTCTATTCATATCTTGTTAACCGAGAAGCGATTTTTTCAACTGCTTTTTACACTTCCTATCCATTTAACGGCAGAGCGCATTATCAACATTTTTATATCACAATAAAGAGAAAAGGATCGTCTTCAATTCTATATAAAATTTCAAATTACAATGAAACAATAAAGGAGCGGTAAGTGATGTCGCAATTATCAAAATCTGTTCTCAAATACCTGAGGGTACAATCTTTGCAAACTATATATATTCCAAACCAAGCGGTACATATTTATCATTTTCATATCAACGTAAAGAAGAAATAAATACCTTCATTTTCATGTGTAATTTGCCCATATTTGCATCAAAATAAAACTTGTGGAAATTATGCGACAAATGTATCAAAGAGTTTATTCACTAGCTATACCCACGTTACGTTGGTAATAACTTCTAACTACAGTGCAAAAGATTGTTATGATTTATGTTTTCGTAAAGAAGAATAAATTGCCTTCAATTCCATATATAATTTGCATGTATACAAAGCGAATAACTTGATTTATAAAATTGGAAATAAAGACAATTTATATTGAGTGTGAGTGTATTTTTCAGCGAGGATACCCCGCCTGCACGCGCGTTTGCCCGGGGCTACTAGCTTAGTAATATTACTGTGGGGGTCAGAACGTTATCGGGGTTTATCACTACCCTGCTTTTGTTATTTATATCTTTCGTTTAAGATGGCGTATCGTAATGAAATTTATCGTAAAATATAGAGCAATAAATTAGCTTCATTTCCGTGTATAATTTGTCTATGTGCACTCAGTGATTAAATGATTTTATAGAGTTTGAAATATAGACAATTTTTTAATAATTGTAAAATTCGTGCTAGACAAATTTTTGTAATAATTTTTATATCGATGTCAAGAGGAACTATTCGTCTTTAGTTTCGTTTTCATTTCGCGCATGCGCTCTTAGAATTTATTGAGTTATGGCGCCCGAATTGAAAACAAGTTTACTTCGGTTGTAGAAACCGTTCTAGGGGTGATAGAAATTTCATTCAAAGTGTCAGGTAAGTATCGTCCATTTGTTACACGGGATTCGCCGACTAGCTTTGTATAAAACGATGATAACGTCCGTATTTCGCCATGTAAACACGCCATATGTTGTTAAAACGGTCGCATCTGGCGGTGCTGGAAAATTCGGCCACAGGGGCTAATTGCGCTATAACGGTAGCGAGGCGAGTGCTGGAAAATTCAGCCACGGGGGCAAAACTGATCAAAATAATATTCAGTAACGTAAGGGTTAAAGTTTTCCTCCTCTACAACGCATCCTCATTATAATGCCCCCTGCTAGCCAAATGCTCCACATGACTAACGCGTTTCTGGCTCCCACTAATGAGCTGCAACGTGTTTCATTTTGTGTAACATTTGGATTCATTGGCATATGCAATGCACTTGATAATTTGTATGGTTGTAATTGTTTGTTTATTGTTTATTGTATCTTATATCTTGACATTAAAGTTGGTGTATCTGAGATATTTTACCCCTGCTGTCAATATTGATCGATATACTAAACTTGTGTCGACAACTTTAGTTAGCGTACAGATTTGCCATCAAACTAAGAATAAGAAATGAAAAAGAAATATATTTGATATATTCAAATTAATGTTGTAATGTACATTGGTTTTGATTGGGTTGATCTGGCGACATATACAAAAACCTCTATCACCTTAAAAGAAAACGTACGTACTATCTATCTATGTCTTCTATGTTTTTTACATGTACTTCAAAAGCATTGATCTTTCATAGATGTGTCGACTGAACTAAAAGCTTTGTATCCTAAATCATGTTATTCATACACTGAGAACAAATTTGAGAAGATATTGTATAATGCACTCTGGTTATGTGAGCTACAGGCCCAAGTCCAGACTAGCATATGAATTAAAAAAAATTGAAAAAGAAAAGTTTAAAAGCTGGTTTCGGAAAGCTTCATTCTTGCATAAATGACATGTTTCAATAAGAATAATAAATATGTTTAGATTTCTACTTTGAATTGCATGTGAATGAATTATGATTTGTTATCCCGTGTACTAAGGGACCATTACAAAGCAAAACGATAAAGAACATTTATTTCTGTTAGCATAATTATTAGATATAAGTATATTGATATCATTATTGGTTTTAAAAAGCATTTTATCATGTTATCAATCTTCTTTCTATATGTGCTAACTGTTTAATGCGTTGCACTATAGGAGCCGGTGCCTACAAATCAAACAGTATTCTTCTAATCATAAATAGAAGGATGTTTATATACAAAATAGGCAATTTGTAATAGCTGTATTTGAATCACAACGCATATTCTATTTCTTATCCCTATTGTTCAGCAACTCGCTTTGATGGTCTTGTTTACTTATAAAATGCATAAATGAGATCAACTTGTTTCTTTAGTCCCGTCCTAAGCATTGTATGGCAATGACATTTTGTTTCTGCCTGTATCTGTAAATCACTTTTATGGAAATAGCTGAGCATATAAATAAAATTCCATGGGTGAATACAGGACTTCGTTTGAGAGGAGTGTGCCCTATGGGTGTCACAAATACATCTATTGGAATGATTACCTTGGATCAAGGAATATGTGACCATCTGAAAATTGTTTACGGAATATAAGATCCCTGCTGTACACTTTACATGTTTTATGTATGATAAAAAAACATGTATGGTTCTCAACATTTTCCACTTTTGGAGATCTTAATTGAGGGTTGCACGCATGGTATAGATATCGCGGTTAGTCGATGTAATTACGTTCTAAAGACACCCACTCATACGCTATTGAACTGTGATGTCATAAAATGGATTTTTCTTTCTTGTGTACTGTGTCAGCTTATAATATATGCAACAGGAATGAACAAATTACGTTCTTCTTTCAATTCTTAAATTCAATAAAATGTTTATTGCAAATAAAAAATATCCTTGTTTTTGCAAAGTCTTAGAGATTATAATTAAATTGGTTGTGAAGGGATTGACTAATGCAAATTATCACTACATGCTCTTTAGAAAATGGAAAGATTATAAGAGTTAGTTACCGTATATGATCGGTTATAAGCCCCCCTCGCGTATAAGCCGACCTCCTTTCTCAACCCCCCAAATCCCAGTAAAATCCCAGTATCTCATGTATAAACCGACCCCGTTTTCTACACTTCGCGGCTGACTGGCTGAAGTTCCATGGCAGGTGGATGTTACCATCGATACGTTGACACTTGATCTGGCTTTATCGAAACATTCTTTATTTTTCAGGCATTTATCAAAAATAAACTATTACTACAAAATAAAATATTGACTTACGGTGTCTGTTGTTTGTTTAATAAAATCTTACTTCATTCCCATTAACACAAACTTTTTAGACAAACTTCCATGCGTCTTTGTGTGTCGCTCATGATATTTGTTAAAAGTCTTTTCATTGGCACAGAAAAGGGAAGTTGGAAAACTCGACCAATCAGCAAGTCAAACACATTGTGCATTTTAACGCCACTTTCGATTCAAGATGGGGCCGTCTATTACCGGTACATGGGCACAGGAAACGTTAATTACAGCTTTAATTGCTGTTAATTGATCATTAAAGCTAAGATGTTGACCAAATACATTATGTCATTACTAGTTAATTAACATCTAACAGATCTCTTAACAACCTGAATAACATGTTCATCCATCATGCGTTAAATGCTTATTGTCTATCGATACCTACGGTAAATCTCATTTGATTGTACAGCATCATTATTTTAAGTTGCCTATTTAGAAATTCAATGACTCATTCATAGAGCTTAAAATATATGACAATGCGATCTTTGCCATCTCAGAAACAATGCGACAACTTTATTTAAGACATTACATTTCTTTTTGTTTAATTGACTTATCGTAAACTTTTGCACGAAGTTCCATCTCAAATAACACCGATTTCTATTCAACTTCTCATTGGTCCATGTCACAAAGGCTAGTCACTCGCATTCAGGTCAAATTATCGATCGATATTTGCCAGCTCACACGTGTTGCGTGTTGAATATTACCGGTACATAAATAATTTATATATATATTTTTTTAACTTTCCATTCGTATTTTTCTCAATATATTCATTATAAAACAACAATAAGACAAAGGTATATTTATTTCAAACTTTTATTATTTAAATGACATCGATGATTATGCACTGTCTTCGATGTAAACATTGTCTCCCTGGACTCGCTCGGCTTGACGAACCGGGCTGGATACTTACCTGGCCTCAGGAATTTTTGGTCTGAAACATAGACTTAGGGTATAGGCCGACCCCCCTCTTTGAACCCCCAATTTCTGGTATAAAATTCTCGGCTTATACCCGGTCATATACGGTATCTGTCTCTACATGAAAATATGAAGGCAACGTCTACATTTACATTATGATATGTCTGAATGTTGAGAAAAAATGGTTTTCTAGGTGTAAACAAGGAAGCTCTTTTGACATTTAATTTCATAATGAAAGTTTCGCCGTTTTAACTAGGCAATTGTCATCGTTTACATCAACTTGTCGCCGTTCTGATTGCCTTCGAACTTTTCTACGCTTTGCTTTTCCCTCGCCATCATTTTTGTTTATAGTATGATAGCTGACTACAAGTATGACTAAAATGCTTTAAGCGTGACAATAGTATACCTGATCTATATTCAGACTGTGGAAACATTTTTACTCATTTGTTCAATTTCTCGGCTTAATTGGGGTTGACCAAATTAGAAACAAATTATGTGTATGTCTTTCTAGGGAATAGTTCTTAGGAAATATGTTTTAATTAATGGAAGATGTAGGTACGCTAATATTTGTCATTCGCAACATGTTTTATTATTGACAACATGCTTCAAAGAGCCATGCCACACCTTTTTTCGTACATTAGTGTTATTATTGCATCCGGCTTGTATTCGATATAACCATTAACAGCAGAATCATGTATCTTCCTCACTATTGATACTCGTGCAAATATCTTTTAGTCAGACAATATGTTATAGCAACTTGATTGTTCATAAAATAACATCTATTTCGGAATGTATATATGTGCAAACCTCTGTTCTTTGTCGCATAACAACTATTTGATATAATTGAGCACATTACATCATTAGAAATATGCTTCTTTGAGCGTCTCTTGGCGTACGCACATCATGCAGCTCGGTTCAAATGGCTCTGAAATACAGTTCTTTTATACATATAATACATTTCAATATATGTTATGATTCTGCTTTTCTGCAAAACGAATGCTGTTTAATCACACATGCATCCCTACATGTACTTTCGATAAAAATTAGAATTACATGTGAAATAAATCATTGTGATCCATGTTTTAGATACGTCATTGTCTGTAATAATAATAATAATAATAATAATAATAATAATAATAATAATAATAATAATAATAATAATAATAATGCATTTATAATGCGCCTGCTTTCCAGCTTCCAGCTGTTCAACAGCGCTACAAAGATCTAGTGAAGATAGACTTCAGAGAAGAGGAAAGTTTTTAGAAGTGTTCGAAAGGATGAAACGTTCTCGATGCTTCGGAGATGGACAGGAATAGAGTTCTAGAGAACTGGGACTGTCACTGAGAAAGCACTGCTGCCAAGCTTGGTTTTGGTCACAGGAGCACACAGGAGACGACTGCTCTCAGACCTGAGAGACCTTGAGGGTTGGTACTCGCTGACGAGTTTTCTCATGTAGATTGGAAAGTCATCTTCATACAATGACCTGTCTGTGAGCACGAGAATCTTGAATCATATCCGTTGTTGAATCGGTAACCAGTGCAGCTGCTGTAGAACAGGGTTTATATGGTCTCTAGGTTTGGTACTGGTGATTACTCTGGCTGCACGGTTCAGGACAAGTTTGAGACTTTGGATGTTGCCAGATCCATGTATTAAAGAATTGCAGTAGTCAAATCTCGAGGATACATAAGAGTGGACTAGCAGTCTGGTTGAGTCTGTGTCTAAGAACCTTCGAATCTTGCCGATGTTACGCAAATGAATATTGGCAGCTCTGCAGGTATTCATGACTTGCTGGTCAGATGACATGGTGTTGGTGAACATCACTCCAAGATTCTTGACTTTGGCACTTGGATCTACAGAAGCATCTCCAACTGTAAGGGTGTGGCCAGGAACTTTGCTTAGTTGCTGTTGTACCTACGACCATGTACTCAGTTTTGTCATCGCTCAACTTTAGGGAGTTGCCAGACATCCACTTGCGATTGTCCTGAATGTATCCTGTCATCTTCTCCTGAGTTACTGCCACTGCGGCTGGTTTCACACTTATGTACAGCTGGTTGTCGTCAGCTTATCCATGGAATTGAAGGCCATGCTTCCTGATGATGGTTCCTAGTGGCGAGATGTACATTGAGAAAAGTACAGGCCCAAGCACTGATCCGTGGGGAACGCCAAATTGTAGAGGGTGTGTCTTTGAAAACGCCTCGTCAACTTTAACTTGCATGGCTCGACCTGACAGATATGATTTGAGCCACTTGAGAGGAGTTTCGCAGATACCATAGGAGTGTTGTAGTCTCAAGAGTAGAGTGTCATGGTCCACCGTGTCAAAAGCTGCTGATAAGTCAAGGAGGACCAACAAAACCACTTCCTGCTTGTCAATGCTGCAAAGAATGTCATTCTGCACTTGCACCAGTGCAGTCTCGGTGCTGTGTTTGGCCTTGTATGCTGACTGGAACAGTTCATGTAGATTGCAGTTTGACACATGTCCATTGAGTTGCTTCAGTACAACTGTAGGAAGTGAAGATTAGAAACGGGTCAAAAGTTCTTCAAAACTCATGGATTCAAAGTTGTTTTTTTTCATGATTGGAGTGATGACGACTTTCTTGAAACTTGTCATAACCTCTCCAGTACTGAGTGATGTTTGAATCAGCATGGTCATTATAGCAGACAGATTTTCAAGGCATCCCCTAGCAAGCCATGTTGGTAAAGGATCCAGGATACAACTCTTAGTGGGGGGTTTCTTGACGATCTAAGTTACTTCTCCAGCTTCAACTCGAGTAAACTTTACAAGTCTCTCCTAGAGATGACAGTACTGTGATCGGAGATACCGTGATCCACAACTTCCACAGAGGTTACAAGTTGGTCTGATTGCTTGGTGATGAAAAGATCAAGAATGTGGCCGTTTTTATGGGTTGCAGACGAGACGTGTTGTTTGAGGCTTAATCTGTACAGAATTTCAGCAAATTTAGATGACAGTGCACTGGAGTCATTGTCGACATGAATGTTGAAATCACCGACCATTATAGTTTGTTTGTTGGTGCACATTGTTGTGTCTATCAGTTTGCCAAGATCTTCGATGACATCAGATGTTATATCATTCTTGCAGGATTGTGGGGGTCGTTACACAACAATGAGTTTAGTTGTCAGGCCATTAATAACAATCTTTAAGTCCAAATACTGTAAACTTGAGAAAGTGTTCTGAGTCTGGACAGATGACTGTACATCAAGACACGAGTTGTATATAACCGCCACACCTCCTCCTTGTCAATGGACTCTGTGACAGGCTTGATTTTTTTGTTGTATTTAAGGAGCGGTGTTCAAATAAGCCTCAAGGCTTGTTCACCAATCCTTATTTCATTTAATGAAATAAAAATATGTTTAAACCACAGGCTTGAATGTTGTATCCGATAGGTACAAGGTCATTAATAACCACATTATCACTGTCTTTCAGCCAGGATTCAGTTATAGCTAAAATGTCTGTGTTATGGTCGAGGATGTAATCATGTAATTCTGATGATTTATTTCTCACTGAACGTGTGTTTAGTAGACACATTTTGATGTTGGAAGTACATACACGGTTATTCTCAGTCTTGTTTTTGTTCATTCCCAAAAGAGAGAGATAGATGAGATTATCAAAACCTATCCTTGACTTGTCCTGCTTCACTTACTTGTTTTCTCTGGGATTGACAACAACACAGATTTTCTTTTGTTTTCTTGATCCACCTCGTTTTCCCCCATACAGTCTTTTGTCCCCTTGATTGCTTGCTTTGTTTGCCAGGTGGGTAAGTCAATTCCTCAGGTGTGAAAACAATGATGAACTGTCATCATAGCTGTGACCAATCTCCAAAAGACACTCTCTGCTGTATTTGACCACCATAGCTCTGCTTGTCCAGTTAATTGGAGAACAATAGGACAGCCAAAGGCTATTGTTTCCCCAGGCTGACCCACCGGAAAACTTGTACAGAAGAAGGCCAATAATGTTAATATTATGAATGAAAATAATCCAAATTGCATCACAATCATATCATCCGATTGAGAATATCATGAGCAACAACTCTGCAAAGTCTTGTCATAGTCACAGAAGAATAACCACGTGAAATGACAGAAAAAGAGAGAGCTAAGAGAGAGCCCTGCTGCCTGCTAAGCGCTTGCCTTGTACATAAAATGGTTTAGACATATTTTTATGAGTGGTGTTAACAGGCCAGCAGCTTCTAGTACACCTGCTAGTGACCAGGCGTTGAGCCATGAAGAGAGTTCAGTGTTTAATGAGTTTTGAAAATTAGTTAAGTAAGTTAACTGTGACGCCTGTAGTCAGTCTGAAATGTTATTTTTATTAATAAAGTGCAACAGTATTATAACCATTTCCTAATTTGAATGAAATACTGAGGACGTATCTTCCAAGAAAATACGGAGTTGCTGCATTAAACCTAACACATATTTACACAATTACAATTTAATATTTCATAAATCAGTAGTGTTTTCAGGTATAACAGTATTTTATGTCCATGTGTTTAAAGATGAAAATGAATTTGTATCATGATTTAGTTAAAACTTAGTCAAAATGACATGCATGCAGTGATAGGTTATTCACATGTTTATATGCATTTCATCATTTAATATATCAATAGAGAGATAATCCATTTACTTTGGACGGTTACTGCATATTGATAGGAACAAAGCAGAAATAACAATCGTTTTCCCCTTACGATTTCATGTAGAAAAATGAATTCAGATGTATAACCGCTTTACTGGTAACGTCCGTGTATGTAATCTACATTAGAGTATAGCATGTTTTGTAAGTATGTTTTATGATTTTTCATATTGCTTAAATAATAGCGTCAGTACTTCCATGTAACTTGTGAGTTTAAGTTGAACGTTGTCCGAATGACAAACATAAAAATCAACAAATGCATAACGGGATTTATCAGGGCTTACTATCTCTTTCGTCCTATCCTTAACATTGCTTGTTTTCCAAATATATCTGTACCTCAGATGTGTTAAAAGAAGTGTAAAGTCGTCTGGAGGATAGATGTTTTAAGTCTAAAATTCTCAACTTATTTAGCAATCGCTTGCTCAAGTTCAGCCAGCGACGTTACGTTCGATTATTGGTCCAGATAAAAAATGTAGTCATAAATATTTCAAATACATATTTTTATAACAGTAAATATTCAAGGTAATCAGATATATAGCCTCACTTTTTCATTTTTGTCTAAATACGAAAACATTTTATAGGAGTGATGACGGTTAACTGCAATGATTGTGTCACATGCAGTTTATTTAGTGAACCGTATCTCCGAACAGGCAAGTGTACGGAGAAGCATAACTTTCAGAATAATATGTCAGAATGTCAAAAAATATAAATAAATATAAATTTTACAACTTGTCTTGAAATAAACATATACAATTAAACATTTTCTATTTTCATTTTTTTTGCAATGATAACTCAAAATTAATGAACACATGGTGTATTTGATTTTCTACAAAATTAAACCATACATAGTTGCTTGGAATTATTAATGAACATTTGTTGAATTTTCATAGCTGTCATGTCTATCTTCGATAAATGTAATATGGCTATTAATATATAACATAAAAATAGGTCAAATGAATACTTTTTGGAAACTCTTATAATTGTGTAGCTGTACGACCTACATGACTGCATTCAGTATATCTAGATCCAGCGTCAAATGGTATTGCTTCAATGAGTGTGGGAGATACAAGAGGATGTCTGCGTGAGTGGCAGGGGAGTTGATAGATTGTCCCTCAACAAAGTCATGAAAGACTACAGAATAGAAGTGTATATCCAAAAGCCGTTACCGATAGAGAAAATCATTAGTTTTGGTCATAAGCGGTGTTGCATCGATAAAACTAGAAACGTGGGGGTTATGCAAACCTTCTCGTTTAATGAGAGATCCTTTTAACTGTACCAACTGTGTGGAAGATGAGATGCTTGTTTTGATTTAAACATATTTATTTATGAAAATGTACCAATCATGAATGGATTGCTCAACAAGCTCCAAGGTGCTTATTTTAAGGCTGCTCCGAAACACTTACATATGAGAAAGTATATACAATTTTATGATAGTGACACATATCTGATTGCAATCATAGCTTCAATGATAGTGGTTATGCATGAATAATATTTCGTTTGTTTGGCAGTCATTATAAAATGTCAATTCGATCAGATTTAAATATGGAATGATAAGTAAAATTCAATAATCTATTGGAATCACTTAATGAGAGCGATGTACATCCCCGTAGATCTGTTTTAATACTTAATCCTTTCAGATAAAAAAATTATTTCTGTCTTAAATCTATGTACTTGTGGCATGTGAAGAAATAGTTGACAGCGTTTTTGACTTGGTGACCACATGAACAGAGGCCGGGCTTTCAATGATATAGCTGTTAACCTTATCAGCATTCAAGTCACTAAGCCTAAGCCGAGAGTGTATAGTCTGGTAAATTCTTGGACCATAGTTTAAATCGAAAGTAAAAGTTTTATCGCCAGGTCCTCGAATCAAATTTTTGAAACCGGATTATGTATCAATATGTCAGGCATTAAAAAATTCCATAGCTTTCTTGTATCGGGTTAAAACAAACTTGCATATAACGCTGTCCTACATGTTACTGTTCGCATGGATGAATTTTCTCTGATCGGTCGAACGGGCGAACAGGATACACTGGGAAAAGCTTAGTTCAATAAAGAGCAGTGTGCGGGTTGTGAGAAAATGTAATTTTCTTAACTGGGCACCTAAAAGCTCTCCTCTATTTTGCAGAACCTAATGATAAAACTTGAGTAAGGATATGAAAAATTATGAAATTTATATTTAGTGTCTCTTATTCATGTATAATTCACAGAAAAAACAATAACCCGTTAAGAGGAGAGTCCTATCAGGTAATTTTTTATGGACACAAAATTCATTGGGACATTCCAGTTTATACACATTATGTTATTAGTACAAGAATATAACACAACCCAATTGATGGCGGGCCAGACGACGATAGGACAGTTACTTTAATGCGAGACTGCGTCAATGATAGGAATGAGAGTCATCATTATCGTCCCGTTACCGGTCAGGAGCACGTGTATGCAAACTTTCCGGCTCTCAGCAGTGTAGATACAATAAGACGCGAATCTTAAAAATCCTCAGCGTAGTAGATGCAGCAAATCTTATCGACTATTGGGTTGTTTTTGAATACTTCAAGGTGTCAAATGCGGGTTAATTAATCATAAATGATTTGATCACCTCTCGTGGAAATCAAGCTGTTTTATTGCTAAAGCCTTTGAGCCATGAAAGGTGTCAAAATGTACAATATTGAAAACGTTTGCAAATTGCTTGAGAAATTGGCATTGACAGACTCTCATAAAAAGCAAAGTGTTCTGGAATCAAAGAGGAAAACTAAAATCTGGACATCTTTTTTTACAAATTATATCGGCAAAACTAATAATCAGCATTCCTTCTTTTTGCTCTTTTCCCCTGATAGCCCTTTCTTAAAGGGCACAGAATACTGTATGATGTTGGGGTCAAATATGTCAAACTTTACAAATGGTGTTATTAAATCAAGAACTACTGGTTGTATTTCAAAGTTACCATTTTAATGCTTATCAGTATCATTATAGTGAGAAAATAGCAGCTTAAAGTTGTGATTTGTGGTCGAAAACTGAACAGTGACACACATCAATGACTCAAATGTAATTTTTACAGCAAACACAACGTCAAATACGGTATGGTAGTGTTAAGCATACCACAGAAGTAGTATACAAGCAAATAGGATGTATAATTTCAACCTCGTAACATTTCAATTGCCTTTTGTCAATAATTATTGAAAATAAGTAAATATCATAATTTTAGCATTTAAGTGATGAAAATGCAATTATTTCGACATGACTTAAGTTTATGCAGGACATATGGTATATTTGTTACATACATAATACATACATAATTTTGAAACATACTCTGTGTCACTTTAAAATTGTCCCACTAGTTATGAATCAATATTTCATTTCTTTTACCAAGTGTCTCATCACTTGGTAATGAATATTTAATTCAAGACATAAGGGTTGAGGACAAGCAAATGTCGGATCACAGTGTAATTTCATTGTCACTTAACTTTCAAAGTTCTACTAGAGTGCCAATGACTAAAACTTGTTGAAACCTGAAAGCTATTGACAAAGAAAAGTTTAACGGTGACATTATGTCCTCTCCTCTAGCTCTAAAACCCAAAACTGACATCAATGATCTGACAGAGCAGTACAACCAAACACTAAAGGATGTTCTAGATAGACATGCTCCAGCCAAAAGCAGACGCTTTCTCCAGAGGAAAGAGTGCCCATGGTATACAGAAGATATTCATAAAGCTAAAAGTGAGAGATGTCGAGCAGAAAGAAAATGGCGCAAGTCTAAACTTGAGATACATCGGCAGATCTATAACTATCGCAGACACAAAGTCAATAAATTGATAAAAGACTCAAAACATCAATTCTGCAAAAGTGAAATTACTATATTTTCAAACAAGCCGCAGAAACTTCATCACTTTATGAACGGTCTCTTGGGAAACGGTAAAGAACATGTCCTTCCAGAATCAGAGAATCATTCCAAATTAGCTAACAACTTCAACCAATATTTCGAATTTAAGGTCAGGAACATCAAAGATCTCCTTGATAGAAACAGTGCAGGCAACGGACAAGACACACAGTTCAAATTCAGAGGAACATCTATGTCTGGGTTCAAACCATTCTGAGAGCAGGAAGTTCAACAACTCATCAGATCTTCTAATATAACAACATGTCTGAGTTATCCTATACCCAGCAAACTGATTGTGGATCATATAACATCTTTGCTGCCCATTATCACTAACATCATCAACAGAAGTTTATCTGAGGGTGTGTTTCCAGACAACATGAAGACTGCTATCATCAAGCCACACATCAAAAGCTTAAAAAAAAAATTGACAATCCTACTGCCCGGTCAAGTCAAGTCAAAGAGTTTATTGTATTTAAGGCCTCCGGCCCACATACAAAAGTATATATACAAATAGTGAAGACACAAATAATATACAATTCAACAAATGACAGTTGAAAAATCCCGTTTTAGTTACTAGTTTTTAACAGTTCATCTCTTAAGTCTTAAACTATGCTTGATAAATAATGATAAATGGAGAATAACATTTTCGTTTTGAGAGGACATTAAGGATGTAAAGGCAACATTAAGTGATTTTGATAAAAACTTTTCAGGAATGTACTTTCTTCTGAGGACGTAATAAGATGGGCAAACTAGCATAAAATGTATTTGATTTTCAACTGCTGATTTACATAAAGGACAAATTCTTCTATTCTTTTCGATACACATTTTAGTCTAACAACCCAAGTCTAAATCTGATGAAAAATAAAATTGACAAATATTTTTCTGGTTGGAGTAAACTTTTGAAAGTCCTGTATTAATCATACCGTGAGCTATCATTAAGGGTAGAATGCCAATCTTGATGAAACATATTAATAGCTTGGTTTCTAAAATCATATATAAAGAGATCAATATTTCCAATAAATTTCCATGCTAAAAGATGGAGTTTTTCTAGACAGTCATACTTTTGGTATCCCCAAATATCAGATCCATATAACAATATCGGTTGTATCTGGGAATCAAAGAGTTTAAAAAATACTTTAGGGGTAGTTATTCCGACCTTATATGTAACAGAAAGAATGTTCAAGAGGGCTTTCTTTGCTCTTGTAACTAGATCCTTTACACTTTTAGAGAAGTTCATTATATGGTTAAACAAAAGGCCAAGATATTTATGTTGACTACTAACCTGAAGTCGTACCCCATTTAATACCCATTTTTCATTTGCTGATAATGGCCTGCCCCTTCTGAAAATAACTATTTTTGTTTTGTCATAGTTAACAGATAATTTCCATTCTTTTGTGTACGTTCTAAAATATTAAGTTGATTTTGTAATCCTATAACAGTGTCTGACACTAAAATGACATCATCAGCAAAAAGCAACATTAATATTTGAATGCCATGTTTTCCATTGTTAGCAATCTCGTAATATAATTCATTGATAAAATATGAAAACAACATCGGGCTTAAAATACATCCCTGTCTTAGTCCAACTGGACAATCAAAATAGTCTGTAAGATCGCCATCACACCGAACACATGATTTTATGTTAGCATACATAGACTTTAAGATATAATACATTTTCCCACGAAATCCAGCCCTAAGTAAACAATACCATAACTTAGAACGATCAACAGAATCAAATGCTTTTCTAAAATTGACAAAAGCTACGAACAATTTGTGTTTTCGTCGTGAAAGACATTTCTGAATTATTGCAAATAATGTAAAGATGTGGCTGAAGTTGAATATCCTTTTTGAAAACCGGCCTGAGTTTCTGGTATTAAATCTCGCATATTTACCCAACTAGTTATTCTATTACTTAGTATGGTTGTAAACATTTTGCCCAAAGTACTCATTAGTGAAATGCCTCTATAGTTGTCCAGATCATCAAGCTTATCCTTCTTATGTAAAGGGATAATTATTGAAGTAGACCAAGTTTTTGGAAACAAGCCATTATCAAAAACCCGGTTGAAACATTTGAACATAGTAATGGCATAGTAATAGATACTGAACATTTTATCATTTCTATAACGGATATCATCGGGACTGGCGGCTTTTCCGTTTTTTTAGATGTGATATAGCATCTGATATTTCCTTTTCTGATATTGTTGATTCCAGAATCAACTTATCCATATCTGTGTAAAATTCTGATGGTGAACTATACATGTCATCTAACATATCGTTATCATGGTCGCTGTCAAAAACACATTCTTTGGAAAAGATTTTCTTAAAATGAATTAGCCATTCGGTTTTTGGAATGGGGTTTTGATTAGACCGTCTATTTTGTAAGGACCGTATTTCTTTCCAAAATTTAGAGAGATTTTTAATCGAACCATTGCTATTGTTTGCATAGATCGGATTTAAATTTTCGGCAGCAATTCTTATACTTGTTTCTCATTTTGCAATACTGTGTTTTATTATACTCTGTGCATTTACACCGAAACGCCCTCAGAGCCTTATGAGCATTACGCCTTGCTGATTTACATTCTGCATTTAGTTGAGGTTTTCTTGAAATGTTATTTTTCTTAGTAAGAAACGGTTTCTTCATGCATTCAGAAGAAGTTAAAATCATATTTACAAATTGATCGATTGCACCATCTAGATCAATATCAATCAATGAAAGTAACCGTTGACTACAAGATGATATTTTGTCAGATAAGGTATTTACAAAACATTTAGCCAGAATGTCATTCCAAACATTTTGTCTTTCCAACAACAATCACCATGTTGTTCAGTTTCAATGTCTACAAATAGGAATTTACAATTCAACTCTAGTGGGAAATGGTCTAAGTCAATTCTATTCCCAACGTTAAACATTTCAATAAACTGGAAAAGCCCCGGTGAGCAGATTACATGGTCATTCACGCTTGAACCCTGATGGCTTCAAAATGTATATTCACCAAGGATGTCACCAAAAACTCTACCGTTGATGATGAATAGTTGTAGTGCGTGACACATGTCTAATAAGGCATGACCAAAACGATTTACAATCTTGCCGTGAGATTTACGGTCATCAAGTAGGATATCCCCTTCTTCACTATATCTAAGGTAATCATCAAAAGCTTAAAAAAAGACTTGACAATCCTTAAAAACTACCACCCGGTCTCAAACTTGCCCTTCTTGTCAAAACTGATTGAACGAGCAGTCACAAAAAGACTGAGGGATCGTTTGTCAGAAAATGATATTCTGAGCAAATTTCAGTCCGCATACCGCCCGATTCACACAACCGAAACAGTTGATTCTGGTAATGCTGTATACTTAGTCTTGCTACATCTAAGTGCGGCATTTGACACTGTGGACCATGACATTTTGCTGTACGTTCTTGAACATCACGTTGGAATCCATGGCGTAGCCTTGACATGGTTTCAGTCCTATCTAACAGACAGGAGTCAACATGTTACAGTTGCAGATAACCTTTCCAACAAGTCATCTCTAACATGTGGTGTACCTCAGCGTTCAGTCCTGGGCCCCGTCCTCTTTTTGATCTACACCAACCAGCTTCAATCTGTCATCAATAGTTTTAAGACCTCAAACTACTCCTATGCAGATGACTCCCAACTCATAAATTCCTTTTCTCCAGCATCACAATCAGCAGCAATCAAGCAACTAGAACTCTGCACTGCCGGAATAAAATCATGGATGAATGGCCAAACATTAAAGTTGAATGACTAAAAGACAGAAGTTCTACCTGTTGGCAGGAGGCTTCATCTTGCCGATCTCAGAAAAGATGTAACAATTTGTAAAACTGAACTATCAACGTCTGGAACTGTGAAGGATCTTGGAGTCTGGATTGAATCAGACCTTTCGTTACAGGAACAAGTCAATAGAATCTGTAAGTCATGCTACTTTCATCTGCGATCAGTTGGCAACATCAGGAAGTACATTACTGCAGAATGTGCCCACACCCTTGTCAGATTCCTAGAACTATATAGACTAGACTACTGCAACGGACTGTTGATAGGCCGCTGCAAACAAAACATAAACAAACTACAAAAAGTACAAAACGTAGCTGCAAGAATAATTTCATTAAAAGCTAAACCTGATCATATCTCTCCGGTTCTCAAATCTTTATACTGGCTACCAATTCAACAAAGAATCAGTTTCAAACTTCTGTGCACAACCTTCAACTGCCTTCACCAACAAGCTCCGGAATACCTCAGAGAACTCTTAACAGATTACATCCCGTCAAGATCACTCAGGTCACAGAATCACTTCTTACTGCAAGTCCCAAGATATCAGCTGGCGTCTAATGGAAAAAGATCTTTCTCACATGCAGCACCAACTCTTTGGAACTCTTTGCCTCTTGAAATAAAACTCTGTGAATCTATTGGTTCATTCAAGTCAAAAGTCAAAACCTACCTGTTCCTTTGTGCATATGACTAACTAACTTTCTACCTTTTCTTTTAAGCCCATTGAGCATGCACGAGTATGTGGATATTTGCGCGCTACAAGTGACATTATTATTATTATAATTTTATTTCAGTAAGGGGCCTTATGCCCACATTCAATCATATACAAATAAAACAGAATTAGAGAGGAAATGAATTAACAATGTTTATTCCAGCTTGTCAACTGAGGACATGGAATTGTTCAGACAAGACTATCCAAGTACTATATAACTTCCTTGAAGTGTTATGAACAATGAATGTGCACAGTCTCTTACATAATATCTTTATTATCATTTCCTCTGCCGTTACTGCTGTGCTTTACTGCTGTGTGCCTCGCTGGCTGGTTGATTAATTAGATCAAATCATTGTTGATTTAAACTTAAAGGTTCGTTCATGCATTGTATAATGTCTGAAAAACAAGGTGGAATATGCTATCTTATCTAACAAAATGTAAATTATGCTGTTTTGATTATGTTCAAGATAAATCCAACTCCATATTCTATTTTCACTATCTTTATAATGTCAAAAGCATGTGTCCATCTACTCTGAATTGACGAGAAAAAACCAACAAAATAATGATAAGTCAATCCAGCATAAGGCGAGATAATTTATATAGTACTTTTACTGAAGCGAATCTATAATAAATGGCTCAGAATGTTGGTGCCCTTTTCTCTGTAAGAGTAGTAAATACGTTAAACGTCACTGGCAGGTATGTAAACATCATTTTTCAGTCAATTCTAATTATATTATCATTTGATGGTCAGAAACCAATTTCAGAATGCATGGCGAGCGAGTCAAATCCCCTGTTGATGGTTATGAAATAATGAAAATATTAAATGAATCTTCTATTGTATCATCATGAGATTGCACTTTGAAATTTCACTATTGAATAGTCAACTCAAATGCGATTTTATACATAGTGTTGTAAGTCACACTGAACCGGACCTTTCATAACAGGTGTCTAAAGATAACTTTGTATATATGTATGCTTTATGTTGTTAACATAACATAAACATCATTAATTTATCGTAATAGCTAACATAATTTACGTCAGTATGTTGATTTGGCCACTTGCAATACATTGTCTTGAGCGATGTTTTGATATGTTAACCAACTTGTTCACCAATCCCATGCCGTTTTCATAGGTAATAAAATGTATATCCATCAAGTGATAATGTTACATAGGGGAACGATTGTTCCTGCATTATATAATTAAATTCGAAGTTTGTAGGCACAATTGCATTTCATGCTTCTTTTACAAAACCTCGCATTTATAAGTTGGTTAGCGTAGGCATTTTCCTATAAGTATTGAATGATGAAAACATCATTATTTTAAATAAGTTTTCTCTAAGCTTTTTAAAGATTGCATAGAATTAATCACAACTTTGATTCTCTGTCATGACATAATTCATATTCCAATTCGACTTGGGTGTAGTGATCTTAATGGAGATACGTTTACTAGATCTATATCTAATAGCCCTGTATGTGTCTGTGGCTATCACTTAAAAGATGCGTTACATTTCTTCCTCACCTGTCCAAATTTTAATGGCATAAGACTAAAGGCATATTTCTTTCAAAAAGTGTTTAATCTGTTGTCAGTTCTATTTAGTCACCCTGGCTCATCGCAAGAGGCTAACCTGGAACTATTGAATCATGTTCATAATTTTATCACTTTAGCAAAGAGATTTTTGGAATTCAAATAACGTTTTCCAAAGTGCCTTACCTTGCTGAAACATTCAAACCACATGTAGTTTTTAACGGTATGAAATAAGTTTGTAAAATTTATTGATTTATTGAAAAGTGTCCAACATAATCATGCATCTATTGTGTTCTATTTACTGTATGTATATTCGTTCGTCCATATGTACGTCACTTTTTATGAAATTGTATATATTTGTCAAGGAGTGGCATTTATATAACGAAAAAAAAATTTTTAAACCATGATATAATTCAAGTAGTGACGGATTCATACATGTCCCGATGCCTCTTTCTTCATAAGACTGCATACATTATTTATTAAAAAGCAATATCAATGTATAAGTTATGTGAACTATAATTACTTCTTTTATTAATGATTTATTGCAAAGTTATATAACAACAACAAAAACAAACTACATGCGTCAGAGCATCTTGATGAAAAAAGATCTAATTAGCGCCGATCACTGAGGTGCTACTACTCTCTTACTATTGATGCAATCTTGCTCAAAATTTCACAATAGGGAAGGTAAACATGAGGATTTTAAATCAGGTTATAATTATTTGAATATTTTGAAAAGAGTAAAAACTTGAAATTCTAGAAATTTCTAGATACATTTTAGAAAGTTTCTAGTGCATATCTAGTGCATTTCTAGTGTGTTTCTGGATAAGGGGTATGTTTATTTATTGCTGTACTGTATGTATCATTCAATCCGGTCCATCCCCGAAAGATTGGCCAATCAGACTGCTTAAACAGCGATCAACAGATGATCAGGGAATTCCATGATATGCTGTATACAATAAACAATGTTTTCATTCTAAATGTGAGTTAACATTGATCTTTTTTTTTTTCTCTTTTTTTTTTTATTACAAGAGAATGGTACAAACAAATTGTATGATTTCAACATATGAAAGATAAATTGTTGTAACAAGAACAATAACAGACTGAGATAGAGATAGCGATAGAGATAGACAGAAGATAGTGGACAGTTACAGAGGGCAAGAGTGAAAGAAACTCACGGTGCAATGTTTAAAGAAGACATGACCATTTTTGTTTAAATTTGGGGTCTTCCTCCGAAAATATGTACTTTTCTAAGTGATAGTGATATTTTATGCAATGAATCAGATTGTTGAAGTTTAAAACACTGGAAGTAAATCTAGTTTTATTGATATATTCTTTTGTAATAATGTAAATGTGATTTATTAATACATTTGCCTTTGGGTCCCCGAGTAGAAATTTTGTAATATCAATATCAAGGCTGGTTCTGGTTCTTGAGAGGTACCATGATTCTAACTGTGAAATTAGGTTTTTAGTTTTCTCACATGAATAAAATAAATGCTCGAATGTTTCAATTTCTCTACCGCAAAAGGTACAGAGATTGTCCTGACATATACCGACTTAAAATAAAGAGGATCTTGTTGAGACTATTCCATGGATAAACTTAAACTGGAAATTCCTTGCTTTATTTTCGATTGTAGTAAGGTTTATTGCTGCAAAACAGTCTGGTAAATAGTTTTCAGGCAGAGTGATATTGAGCTTAAATTCCCACTTCATTTGAAGGTTATCCAAGGTAAGAGCTTTGTTGGCACACAGCTGGGAGTAGACAAATCTATCATCATTAGAAATGCATATTTGTTTAAATATAGTATAGTGCGTATTCACTCCTCCGTCAAAATGAGCTGTTGCCTTATTCAGATTAAAGTATTTTTTCGGTATGTATTTCAGAAATCTGAAATAATGCAGATATGTGTGTTGAAGATTAAATTCCTCTTTGAGTGTTACAAAAGTCTTTACATCACCATTTAAAGATATGATATCCCTAATCTGTCGCAATTCATCCCTATACCATGAGATAAATAAGGTCATATCAGTAAATGGAATAAAATTGAGTTTGTAATGTTTTTGGCATATAATTGCAGTCTTTCTCTTTGAAAATTAAACAAGTCAATGTTTCCATATTGTGACAATGATTCAAATGCTAGGTACCGCCATAGTCCATTTCCTTTGAATAGTCTCTTTATCCATTTTATCTTCATATAATTACATAAGGAAATTATATCGATCATTTTCAGCCCTCCTTTTGCATAATCGTTGATCAACATATTTCGTTTGATTTTATCACGTTTCCCTCCCCAAACAAACTTAAAGAGAATAGAGTTTAAACGTTTGAAAAAGTGTTTGGATGGGTTGGGAAGCGCTATGAAAAGATGTGTAAAGAGGGGGATAATCTGAGACTTAATAATTGTAATTCTTCCTCGAAGAGTTAAGGATCTATTCGACCAAGAGAATAATATTTTCCTGATTTTGGAGAATTGTTGCTCAAAGTTCAAAGAAATAATTTCGTTTAGGTCAGTAGAGAATGTTATTCCGAGAAATTTGAACGGTTCTTTGGACCAACAAAGTGGTATATGGGGACAAAGTTGCTCATTAGAATTTCTCTTGGAGCCAAACCATACAGCTATGGTTTTATCACAGTTAAGATTCAAACCAGAGACAGTAGCGAACTTTTTAATTACATAGATGAGTTCTGATAATCCCTTTTCTGATCAATCAAGAGTAAAATTGGTATCATCTGCGTATTGAAACATAAGATATTCCTTGCCTTTAATTGTGATGCCCTTAATGTTATTGGTTCACCTAATTGCAATAGCTAAAATTTCGACACATGCAACAAAAAGATATGGGGCCACTGGGTCCCCTTGTTGACAACCGCATCCTAGGTTAAAGAAATTAGAAAATGTACCCGAGAGCTACAGCTGTCTTTTTGAAATAGTTTAATCCAATTTCTGAGAACTGGGCCGAAGTTGAATGCTTCCAAAGTCTTATCTATAAAATCCCACTCGACTGTATCAAATGCTTTTTCAAAATCAATCGCAACCAAAAGACCAGGTATTTCATTGTGTTCACAATAATGCATTAATTCGTAAGGTATTCTAGTATTTTCCCCTATAAACCTATTTTTTAAGAATCCTGTTTGAGTTTCGCTTATTACATCAGGCAAAACCTCCTTCAGGCGGGAGGCAATTACGGCGGATGCGATTTTATAATCAACGTTTAAAAGACTGATAGGAAGCCAATTCTTTAAGTAGCGCCTGTCGCGAGTCTTTAGGTATGCAGGTAATTATACCTTGCCTTTGAAAATCCGACAAAGTTCCAGTTTGATATGAATATAGAATAGATCGCCAGAGAATAATACCAATGTCTTTCCAAAAGAATTTATAAAATTCTGCAGTAAAACCATCTGAGCCAGGGCTTTTTCGGTTTTTCATGTTCTTTAGAGCGTGTGCACATTCATCAAATGTAAGTTTTGTTTCACAAAAATCATTTGTGAGTTTAATATCTATATTCGTAAAAAAATCTAAATCGTTTTCCCAAGCAGTTGAATGTTTGCTAGTGTATAATTTATCATAAAACTCGGATGATTCTTTCAATACATCTTCTTTTTTGGTGAGGACAGCATTTTGTGTAATTAGTTCACTCATATTTTTATTAATATAATTTCTCTTTTCCAAATTCATAAAATATTCAGTATTCTTTTCTCCTTCTTCATACCATTTAGCCTTACTTCGAAATATTACTCCCTTTATTTTAGCAGTTCTTATTTGTTCAAGTTTTTCTTTTTTTAAGCACAAGTCATCATTTTCGTCGGGATCTAAGCTAGAAAACCTTGTTTCCATTTCAAGTATTTGCATTTCTAAAGTTTTTTCTTCCTTTTCTAATATTTTTTTTTCGCTTAATGGAGTAGCTGGTCGTTTTTGTTCTTATATTCATTTTAAGTATCTAAAAGAATAGTTGATCATTTACTGATAATTCAATATTTTCTAAATCATCTATATCACCGACGGTTTTATATTCATATACCGTATCGCTTATTGTTTGTTTGACGACATTAACTTAGTCCCTTTCATAGAGTAAGGACGAGTTGAACTTCCAATAGCCCGGTCCACGTTCTAGTGGACTTAATGTAAGCTCTAACGATATGATTGAATGGTCGGATCTGTAACTGATGTCGATCGAAGCACTCTTAACAAATGACATAACTTCTTCAGAAACGAGAAAATAGTCTAGTCTACTTTGTCTAATATGGTTTCTCTGTCGCCATGTATACTGTTGCTTAACAGGATTAAATATTCTCCATGGGTCGACAAGCCCTAGCTTATTTTTAATTTCATTAATTTTCTCGAAAGCCCCCGAATTATTCCTGTGTTTTATATTGTAAGTATCTAAATGATAGTCTTGAACTACATTCCAATCACCGCCCCAAATAATCGAGCCAGGCAATTGTTCTAATTCAAAAAAGAGATTTTGGAAGAAGTTTGGGGAGTCTCTATTTGGCCCATAAATATTAGTAATGGAAAATCTAATTTTTTCAATTGTGATATCTAGTATAACAAAGCGGCCACTGTCATCTGAAATGATTTCATGAACTTCATACTCAAAGTTATTTTTTATCAATATCAATGTTCCTGCACTGTTACTGGTTCCATGAGAGAAAAAACATCTATAACCCCATTCCGCTGCCCATGGTTATTCATGTTCTGGAGTACTATACGTTTCCTGGAGAAATATAATTGATGATTTTCTCTTTCTTAGAAAATTAAAAACATCTCTCTGCTTTACCGAATCTGACTGGAGGCCCCTGGCATTCATTGATAAAATACACAAATTACTCATGATTTAAGTTGATTGCTTGGGTAAACATGGGCGTGAGTGTGTAAAGAAAGGAGGAAGAAAGAAGGATAGAGTGTGCAGAGAGAGAGAGAGAGAGAGAGAGAGAGAGAGAGACAGACAGAGACAGAGAGACAGAGACAGAGACAGAGAGAGAGAGACAGAGACAGAGAGACAGACAGACAGACAGACAAACAGATACAGAGACAGACAGAGACAGAGACAGAGACAGAGAGAAAGATACTGAGAGAGAGAGACAGAGAGACAGAGGACAAAAGGTAAGAGAGAGAATAAAAATAAAAAAGGTAAGCGATTGCTATTTCCTTAAGTTTAACCCTTTCCTCAATTACAAAGAAAGTGGAGTGCCTCCTATGAGACAAACTATCAAATGAGCAGTTCAACCAGAACATTATGTCATTCAGTAAACAAAATCATAAAAGTGAAGATCACTTCGTTAAAGAAAATTGATACAAAATAAAATGAGCATCAGTACTTTCTTCTTATAGAATTATCTAAAAGGTAAGTAATCACATCACTGGCTGTCTTCGCCTCGTTAGTTAATCGTAGTAATCATATGGTCCTATCTAGTTAATTTATGTGAATCGGTGAATGTTTTTCTAAGATAGTCCATGAATAAACTCATTAAGGTATCCAATAGTATGAAGAGAGAAAAAAACCACACACACACAAAAACCAGCAGGATGCTCCAAAAAAAAAAACAAAAAAAATAACATAAATCATATGTCATGATAACTTGAACACAAGCTCGCCTGGATATCCACAGATACACACTGAATCTGAATCACTTTGAATCTGACTATTCAGACACCAGTAACTTCCTATCGTCGACTGATAACTGCACCGATATCATCACATGGTTGGAACTTGGAGTTAACCATCTCTGGTACTGCCGTAAACATGTCCGTTGAAGTACCATGCATTTTCAATGCGGTCATGACTTTTGAGTCTGTTTATGAGAGAAACATTGGTTTTCGTGACGTCATCAGCAAGTCTTGCGTCTGACTTCTCTCTAATTTGCTTTCTAAAGCGGATCACTTTTGATTTAGCTTCGGCTGAGGCAAATTTAATAAGGACTGGTTTAACTATCGACTTGTTAGCGTGGTCAATATGATGTATAGCTAAGATTTCTCTGAAATTGACTTCAAAATCAGCTTTCTTCATGAGATCTTTGAATTTTCTTTTCAAGTCTTCTCCATCACACTGAGGCACATTGAACAATTTGATGTTATTTTTTCTGGAAAATTTTTCATTTTGATTGCTCTGTTTAAACGCTTCATTAGCGCGTTTCTCAATTTCAGAAAATCTTTGTTCAAAATTGTCGATTTTAGCTTGTTTGGTTTCTAAGTCTTTACGCAGCATTTCATTTTCGTTGTGAAGTGTCAAAATGTCGCTTTTAACTTCGTCTATACCTGTCTTGGTAATAACCGCATGAACAATCTCTGCTTTTAGACTGTCCATCAATGATTGTATTGTAAACGTTGTGAAGTGTCAAAATGTCGCTTTTAACTTCGTCTATACCTACCTGTCTTGGTAATAACCGCATGAACAATCTCTGCTTTTAGACTGTCCATCAATGATTGTATTGATTCGTTCACTGCCGATATCACAAGTTCTTTCCTGTCTTCTTTTGTCGGCATTTCCAAAATCATATTTCGCAAATCCTGAATTTCTGCATTTAATTCTGATAAATCAGGTTTTTGTTTAGGCGGCATATTTGATTGTACAGGTAAAAAAAAATGTTATAATACACCTGTAGCCTAATTGATGCACGTTCCGCACGATTTAGACCTTTGACCCCAGGTGACTGACGATTTCACACGTGGTAAAAAGAATTATTTCAAAGTCACAATTTGGTTATTATATTTTCAATACTGATAACAAAAATAGAATGTCATACACATTGACTCACTTCTTAGACCATTTCAGCTTCAGTAGGCACACCAGAAGAGACTTTATTGGGCTTTTTTGTGAGAGCCTTTGCTACATGACTTCACGCTGTCAAACCAAGGGAGTAGGGTTGGGTATTGCCAGAAAAAACGTATTGCGATATATTGCAATATTTGATGCCGTATTGTGATACGTATTGCAATATATTGCCAAAAGTGCAATTGGGTTTTGGGACTGTTAATTACTACCAAAAATTACAAATGGTCACTTGAATCAATCAATAGTTATTCTGTTATCATATTCATGGCACAGATTTAAATGAAAAATATCTAACAAACCAAAACACAACAGATATGTTACATTTGCAGTGTTTCAGATTTTTTTCAGTCAGAGTGAGACAAATGTCTCATAACGTTAAAAAATGATGAGACATTTTCAAAAACAATGAGTCAAGCATTAAAACAAAACAAAAGTCAAATATTTTGTATTGATATTTGTGAGATAAACATTTCCATTTCCATAATTTAAATTTTAAAGCCGGTCATATAAGATATAGGCCTATATTGAAAAACAAATATGGGAAACATGCAGAGGTGTTGAAAATTTAATCTTAATTCAGTTACTCAAATAATTCTGATTCAGTAATTTTCTTATTGTTTTTTTCAACTATATGCTTAACCTTTCAATGTAAAATAAAAAAGTTTCAATAGTCATTCATTCAGTTAACCACTGCTGGGTAATTATAACAGCAAAGCAGACGATGTACAGATCAATTTATAAACATGTAACCGTGCTGTGGTAAAATACTGAAAACACATTACATTAAGTAAACTAAAATCACTCAAGTTCTTTTAAACATTATTAAGTAGAGTTATGATGTATACAAATTACTTGACACACACCACGTAATGTTTTTGACCCTGTTAAGAAAGCCGACAGTAACAATCACTTCAGATAAGATATAGGTCGCTGTTCCTTTGTGCATCCCTTGTAACGCAAGCTCCAAACATCGTGGGCTTGTTATATACCTTGCTCAGTCGATGCATGGAGTTTTGGAGTTATTGGAGGGAGGGTATAGTAACAGCATGTAAACAATAACTACTTGCGATTTCCCGACAGTTTATCATTGTATCCTCTATGAAGATAAGTTGACAGTTCTTTCAAAATTTATTTGTACAATAACAATTAAACTCGACAGTTAGGCGCATAAAGCTGAAAACACATGCGACATTTTTCAGAAATCATGCGAGAATGTCGCGTAAATCTGAAACACTGCATTTGTGTCAATTTTTTTATTGTTTTCTAAATCTCAGCTTATAGTTGTTTCAATAGTAGGTAATAGCACTGAATCCTTGTCAATTCAAAATATTAACAAATAGTCAATTACTCGTTTACAAATACGAAAGTTGGTGTCGTCGCATGTCGGTCGCAAAGTTTTTGTCCCTCTGTAATATATAACTTCTGCGTCACATCGATTACAAAATGCCACAGTGCAAACTATTTCCCCATTTCCCAGCCTTTTAAAGCTGAATTTTTTTCCAAATTGCTGATTTTGCCTTACTGTTTGTTATTTTCGTGAAAGTAGCGTGTGCTCTTTCAGCCGCCATTTTGTTTGTTTACGGGACAACAACTATCAACGAAACTTCATTATTTTCTTAGTATCGTTAATCATCAATCAAAAAGATTTATATCTTCGTTATATGACTAGTAAACATTCTCAAAATAATTAATATAAAATAATAACAAGGAAATTCAAAACGTTTCAATATTTTTTTATGTTATGGAAGTTACCGAAAATGCTCACTGAAAATTGCCGAACGTATCGCCTGTACTGGTTCTTGGACACTGAACCGCGATACGATATATTGAGTAGTTTGAATCGCAATATACCGGTATACCGGTTATATCGCACACCCCTACAAGGGAGACATTCAACTCCTGCCGTAAACAAGTCATTTTGACATGATAACATCTCATGGGGCACTTACATCATTAACCTCTTAGACAAATCTTGTGAGAAAATATTTGATACCCAAGCTGTTTCATATATACAAAAATAATGATACATTCATAGAATAAGTAAATGTCTTTCTAAAAAGTAGCATAAATGTCCTTCTTAAATGATCTTTACCAACAAGTAAAGAAGTGAGCACAGCTCACATACCCCCACTTCAAACTATAGTCTGGCTTTCTTTATTGGTCTAACCCTCAAAAGGCTCATCTAGGGATCATGGTTGATAAGTGTATTAAGTTTGTTGAAGCTGCCATGTATAGTTTAAGAGATATGCTCAGGAAAATGCACTTTGTCAAAGTCATTGTTTGAGTTATGTTTCCATGGTAACTGCAAAAAATAAAAATTAAGTTGTTGGTCTAATCTTTAAAAGGCCAATCTATGGATCATGGTTGATAAGTGTATGAAGTTTGGTGAAGATAGCATGTATAGTTTAGAAGATATACTCAGAACAAAGAACTTATTAAGTATTATAAAAAGGGTAAACATTTATTGAACTCTTTCCCCCTTGTTATCAACAACAATCAACTTTACGACGATAGCACTGACATTACAAATGTAATGAATGAATATTTCACAGATCAAACAAAAGTTGATTACCCAGATAGAAACATTCATGAGGTAGTGTCGTACACTGACTCATCCTTAGAGGATCTATATCTGTACCGTAATGAAGTTTATGAAATTCTTTCATCCCTAAACACTACAAAAGAAATAGGCCCAGACGGAATTAGCAATACTTTTCTAAAAATAAATGTTCGATTTCTGGCCTCCCCTCTAACAGATGTATTTAATCAATCCCTTTCTGAAAATACCTTCCCTAAAGTATGGAAAGAGGCCTCAGTACTTCCTATTCATAAAAAGGGATGTGCAGACAACTGTTCCAACTATAGACCAGTTGCACTGACAAGTTGTTTAGCAAAGGTTTTTGAAAAGTGCATCTTCAAACATGTCTTCAATTACTTCAAAGATAACGATTTGCTCTCTAATCTCCAATCCGGTTTTACACCAGGAGATTCAACTGTTAATCAACTGACGGATCTTTATGACTTCATTGCCGTAAAAGAAATAAGAGCAGTATTTTGTGACATTAGTAAGGCTTTCGACAGAGTATGGCACAAGGGTATTTTACATAAACGGCATGGTATAAATGGTAATCTTTTGAAGTGGTTTGAGAGTTATCTTCAAAATAGAGAACAATGTGTTGTAATCAATTGATTTAGATCTGATAACAGCCCTCCTTTTGCCGGTGTACCCCAAGGTTCAGTATTAGGACCACTATTATTCATTATTTACATAAATGATATAGTTGAAGGGATAGGTAGACATATGTTATACGCCTTTTTGCAGACGATACTTCTTTGTATGCAATCATTAATGATCCCGAGGATACAGCATTTAATATGAATGACGATCTAAAATGAATATCTGAATGGGCAGAAAAGTGGCAAGTTTCTTTCAGTCCGAAAAAGACGGAATCTATACATTTCACTCGAAAATCTCAACCAACTCCAATGCCTAATTTAACCATGAATGAAAATAATATTACCACCGTTCAAAACCACAAACATTTAGGTCTTAATATTACAGCACGATTGCTCATGGAATGAACATATAAACGACAGTGCTAAAAAAGTTGCCCCAATGGTGAATTGTCTAAGAAGCCTTAACTCTTACGTTGCTGAATATTATTTTGACCAGTTTTGCCCCAGTGGCTGAATTTTCCAGCACTCGCCTTGCTACCGTTATAGCCCAATTAGCCCCTGTGGCTGAATTATTTAGCACCGTGAGACGCGATTGTTTTTACAATATATGGTCGAATTGCGAATTGCGGGTGGAAATGTCCGTTCCATACAAAAGTATAGCCCGCCAATCCCGTACACAAATGAACGATCTTTATCCGACACTTTGAATGAAATTTTTATCTTACCTAGAACGATTACTATTGCAATATGAAGATTGTATTTATTTAAAGTTACGGAAAATCCTTAAAGAGCCACTCCGTGATTTTCATAACATATTATTTACCTTTGATAAGAACCTAAATGTCATATGTGGTGATATAAAATCAAAACATCTTAACTTTTCATGTCCAAAACGACATATACATGAAAAATACTGGTTTTCCATGAAAATCTAAAAACAGCCTTATAAATGCACAGAGGTGTAGATCTCACGTCCAATGAACATGGATACTAGTTATATAACCTAACAAACGCTATCAACTCCTAACTGCCCTCCTGGCTGTTTTAGATAAGTCTCCAAAATTACGTTTGACGATTTGACGCGTGCCACTGTCCGGTTTTCGATCATTATTGCGACGTTCTACCTTCATATTGTCACTGTAAAAAACAATAAGCTTTAAAATGTTTCTTTTTGGTAACAGTCGATAATTCGCGATCAAATGACACCATTGATTATGTTTGGCATATATGACTCCAACAACTCACGGAGTGGCTCTTTAAATATGATCGCACAATTAAATTTTTTATATGGAATTGAAGATACATTATTCCGTTATAGAGTAACACTCATCCACACTTCTGCTTCTTTCTTTTTTCTTCAATCTTCTTGATTATCCCCCTCATTTTCCCTCTCTGACATCAAACTGATATAAGCTTTAGTGTAATGTTGTGACGTGTGATAAATTCTGAAACATGGTGCTGCACATAGAGCCACATTACACTCGCTACATTCGTAAATAGATTCTTTGCCTACCCTTTTCTTCTTTCAAACTGGCTCATTGCTTTCTTCCACTGCCCTTCGAAGTAGTTCTCTTTTCGCTTTAGAGCAAACAACACACATACGGGAAAGCCTCTTCTTCTTTCCAACAGGCTGAATCTTTGATTTAAAGTGACGACCATGAAGACGTAACACACTTTCATCACTCGTGCTTGGCCTGCCAAGAGGACGTCTACGCAGGGAAGGCACTTTTTCCATGTCAGCGAAGGTGATCATATGCTGGACTAAATCATTTTTTAATTGACAGCTCATTTTCAAGGTTTTGTCTTTTGAGAATTCTTCAAAGAGAATGTAAGAGTTCAGCATGGCAACGTTCAACACATGAAACCACACTCGCTTCCACCATTTAAGAGTTTTCATTTTGAACGGGGTGGACGACAGCATCTGGTCGGCCCGATCCACACCTCCCATGTATTTGTTACATTCATGCACAATACTTGGTCTCGTCTTGGCAGGCTGAAGCTAGCAAGTTTTTAGTTATTAGTTATTCATTATTCAAATAACGAATAACTAACTGACAATTTTGAATAACGAATTACTAACTGGTTACTTATTCGATATTCAAATAATGAATAACTAACTGGCAGTTGTTGAATAATGAATAACTAACTGGTTACTTATTCGATATTCAAATAAGGAATAACTAACTAGCTAGTTATTTGTTTTTTGAATAAGGCACTGATGATTTATTTCATGGTTTATTTTACGTATCTTAAAGTTTAGCATTGGTAACTTTAGGGGGTAAGGGAGGGGTTAGACATGTATCACAACTTCTCACTTCCAAAAGGTATTACCAGTTACTTGTAGAGAAACATCTTTTCAATCCACCCGCTCCCATCGAAACCCACTACCCTGATCAACGTCCATCCCGGCCCAAAATGCAAATCCTTATATCCCATTTCATGTAATGTCTATAATTTGCATAGACATATATAGAAAGTACACGAAATGAATAATCAACTGGCAATTTTGAATAACGAATAACGAATAACTAACTGGTTAGTTATTCGATATTCAAATTATGAATAATTAACTGGCAGTTTTTGAATAATGAATAACTAACTGGTTAGTTATTCAATATTCAAATAATAAATAACTAACTGGCAGTTTTGAATAGCGAATAACTAACTGGTTAGTTATTCGATATTCAAATAACGAATAACTAACTGGCAGTTTTGAATAACGAATAACTAACTGGTTAGTTATTCGATATTTGAATAATGAATGACTCACTGACTGTCATCGTGGTAGATGGTGTCGATATGATGGACCTTGTGACCCCGAGATCGTTTCTGTTCTGGAGCCAGGATGTGAGGGCGATATCGAACATGTGGTTATGGCCATCTGAACTCAACAAGTGAATCTTCCCTTCTAACTTTTAATTCTCGTGTTTATATGTAAATAGAGTATGCTACTTTCGGATTTAGAATAGTCTGAACAACCTGATAGCTGCAGTGACCTGAGTTCGAAGTTAAAGTACTCTTTAACTGTCACGAGATAATTACTGAAATACGTGACTAAGATCCTTACAAGTTTGCAAGCTTATGATGACTGTGATGATACTGTGTATGCTTAGACTAAAGCTTTTGATATGGAAATGTTTATACCTTTATGTTACAGTCATTGGTAATATTGTTTATGTTTGGGAATACTATGCCCATTTAAAATAAAACAGGGAAATCTTCTCAAACGCTACTCAGCCGGAATAAAAAAGCTTAAATCCTTAGTCTCCCAATGTTATGGTCATAATAAAGAGCAGAATTCTAGCGCATATTTTTGTAAAGGCTTTTTCAAGATAAAACATTATGTTATCGTAACGAGTCAATGTCTTATTTCATGCAAGTCTACTTTTTAGCAATAACGTTTTGATATATTTTGGTTAGAATGATGAAGACGTAATTTTTTCGTTATAACGAAATGATATATCGTAAAAACAAAATTTTACCTGATAGCTTGAGAGACAGCCCTGTTGTGACTGGATATAAGTTTTGCTGTAGTGAAATAACATCAGCTCATACTTAATGTTTGCTGTAAGATAATTTATGTAAAAAAGAAGAATAAATGCATATCTGACTTTTTTCTGTGCTCAGATAGTTATACTGACTCTTCTACCTATTTTTACTTAAACAGTTATTATATCAAGAGAGAAGCCAAATATCACCTGCTTCTGTAAAAAACGAATGAATATTTTATTACTTTGTTCTTTGAGGGTATTTGTCAGTTAAGGATGATAAAGTTCACATAATACCATACGTATCTATCTATGTTGAAGTTAATGTGAACCTCAAGATACAATATGCCCTACCTTTGAGTGTTATTTCTAAGTATATATCTGATCTGACCAAAGTAAGTAAAGATATGATGTCAACACATTTTAAACATTTGTCGTTTTGATAACATGTAGTGACATCTATTGAAACTGAAACGGACTGATCTTTGTTGACCTAAGCAGCACCATACGAGGATATACGTACTCCATACATGCGATACAAATAAATGGTTTGAATGCAATTATATAATACAGTAATTATACAAATCTAAATATGAGTAAAGCATATTCTTTAAGAAGCTTTTAAAAAATTGTAGAGTTAAGATAAAACAAAGTTTATGGATAAGGATAATCATCTTTCTAGTGCAACGAAAGTGACGTTTCATCGTATAAACAAAGTAGTCATATTTTGATTTAACAAAAAAAGTATACAATGCTATAATTAGTGATAATGTTCAATAAATAAGTTCCAAGTACTCTTCCATCACTGAGTATCACCTTATTTTCCGTGATTTTTATTCTATTTCTCAAGCACATTTCTTTACTACTAACCCCTTGTCCATCCGCGTGATAATTTTCTCCAATAATATATTTTAATATCACACGTAAAATTCATTGAAATAGAGAAGTTGACTATCTGTAAATTTGAATTTCTTTCAAGAAAAGGGATGGTATAAGTAAATATGCAAATAAACCAAAGGAACATGATCTGTGATGATATGATCCGAGTAATATTTTAAAGACCTATTTAACATAACATTACATTCAAATGGTGTGTTGAGGTTCTAGAATAACATGTTTACCTACTATTTAACAACTGAAGGTGATGGTAAAGCATGAAGGGAGATGTGATTGGAACATTAAAGATAGTACTCTCTGCTCGCCCGCGTCAGTGTCAAGGATAGACTACAGTTGGTTCTTATAGCATCAGCATGCACTTTTAATCAGAATTAAGAACAATATGATTGGCGGAGCGGTTAAATGTTGGGAAAATTAATAATACTGCAAACAGAGGTTAGCTTTGGAAGATTAACTAAACGGATTAATGACCACTAGCTATAGGCAGTCTATATGCCTCAAGCACATGAGTGATTCAATTATTTTGCAGTTTACAGCAGTGCAGACATAATTCACAAAACTTTCAGGTACACAAATTAACGATGAAATGCGTCACCAGAACATGATTAAAAAAACGGAACACTCGCCCGTTTCTACATCATTATTAGAAGAACAAATAACTAACCAGCTAGTGATTTATTATTCAAAACTGGATGTTAGTTATTAATTACGTTAACTTTCTGTATGTGTTCATGTACAAAATAGAAATTGCATGAAATGGGATGAAAGGTTATATACTTTAGTCTAGGGTGGACGTTGGTCAAGCTAGCCTGTTTTGGATGGGGGTGGGGCGGAGGGTTGTTGAAAGTTAGTTTTTCATTATTCAAAAACTGCCAGTTAGTTATTCATTATTTGAATATCGAATAACTAACCAGTTAGTTATTGGTTATTCAAAATTGCCAGTTGAGTATTCATTACGTGTACTTTCTGTATATGTCTATGCAAATTATAGACATTACATGAAATGGGATAAAAGGAGTTGTATTTTGGGCCGGGATGGACGTTGATCAGGGAAGTGGGTTTCGATGGGAGCGGGTGGATTGAAAAGATGTTTCTCTACAAGTAACTGGTAATACCTTTTGGAAGTGAGAAGTTGTGATACATGTCTAACCCCTCCCTTACCCCCTAAAGTTACCAATGCTAAACTTTAAGATACGTAAAATAAACCATGAAATAAATCATCAGTGCCTTATTCAAAAAACGAATAAGTAGCCAGTTAATTGTTTATTATTTGAACATCGAATAACTAACCAGTTAGTAATTCATTATTCAAAAACTGCCAGTTAGTTATTCATTATTTGAAAATCGAATAACTAACCAGTTAGTTATTCATTATTCAAAAATTGCCAGTTAGTTATTCATTATTTGAAAATGAATAACTAACCAGTTAGTTATTCGTTATTCAAAATTGCCAGTTGAGTATTCATTACGTGTACTTTCTATATATGTCTATGCAAATTATAGACATTGTATGAAATGGGATAAAAGGATTTGTATTTTGGGCCGGGGTGGACGTTGATCAGGGTAGTGGGTTTCGATGGGAGCGAGTGGACTGAAAAGATGTTTCTCTACAAGTAACTGGTAATACCTTTTGGAAGTGAGAAAGCTGTTAAACATGTCCAACCCCTCCCTTACCCCCTAAAGTTACCAATGCTAAACTTTAAGATACGCAAATAGACTATGAAGTGAGTCACCAGTGCCTTATCAAAAAACGAATAGCTAGTTAGTTATTCCTTATTTGAATATCGAATAAGTAACCAGTTAGTTATTCATTATTCAACAACTGCCAGTTAGTTATTCGTTATTTGAATATCGAATAAGTAACCAGTTAGTTATTCGTTATTCAACAATTGTCATTTAGTTATTCGTTATTTTAATATCGAATAAGTAACCAGTTAGTTATTCATTATTCAACAACTGCCAGTTAGTTATTCGTTATTTGAATATCGAATAAGTAACCAGTTAGTTATTCGTTATTAAACAATGGTCAGATAGTTTTTCATTATTTGAATATCGAATAAGTAACCAGTTAGTTATTTGTTATTCAAAATTGTCAGTAAGTTATTCAATATTTGAATATTGAATAACTAACCAGTTAGTTATTCATTATCCAAAATGCCAGTTAGTTATTCATTATTTGAATAATGAATAAGAAATAACTTAAAACTTGCTAGCTTCAGCCTGCCTCTCGTATTTGCTTCCCCAGTCACTTGGTTCTTCTTCCCTGTCTCTACAATTTCAGTGTCTTCTACGGTTGACATGAGCAACACCGACTTCCTGTCCTCATACCTCACAACGAGTAGGTCTTGATTGTGATAGATCATCATATCCCCTTTCTTCTGTTTTTTCTGTGCATTCTTTACCTTCTCAGGAATGCCGTTTTCCCCGATTCCCACAAGTTTATATACAATGCCACAGAGGAATAGAAATTGTCCATGAACACATGATACCCTTTCCCACCAACAGAAACAGTTTCATTTGTTTTTCCAGTGTAGAGTTGAAACTTGCAAACATAACCATTGGTTGAGTCACACAGCATGTTGGCCTTTATCCCATACTTCTTCGACTTGTTGGAATTGTATACTTTGAAACTCAGATTGCCTTTCCAAGGCACCAACCCTTCGTCAACACAAATTGTTTGATGGGGCTTGTAATCTCTGGAAAAACGATGCACGATGCGCTGGTACAAATAGCCAAGGTTATTGATTGGTGAAAACTAGGGTGTGTTTCGTCCCGACATTTGGTTGTTATCATTCAAATGTAGGTACGTTGGTAATAACCAGAACCTATCGCGAGGCATACATTTTGTAAAGAAAGGCATCGACATCACATCACTCGTTGACCAATTCTCAGAAAAGTTTCTCTGTACAACCAGAGACATTAGTATAGTCATTGCTACGAATACTTTTATTTCTTCAGCATTTGTATCATACCATTGCCTCAACCTAGAACAGGGTTTTAGAGCCTTATCATCAACCTGTTGGTGGAAGTATCTGTTGGTTTCTGCTGCCATTGATCCATAATCATCTTCATGAAAAAATAACCCGAAATAGTCTACAGGATGTGGATTATCAGGCATTTCTATGAAGCGTCCTAATCCTGTGTTGCCAGTAATTGCAGATCAACACGTCCCCGTGGCCTCGGACCCTCTGTTCTATAAAGTTGTCACGGTCATCAAAATGTATGTCCATTTAATTATATTGCTCATCACAGCCACTGAACTCTTCTTCTGTGGAAGTAGCACTCGTAGCAGTTTCACCCGCACTTGCTAATATGTGTCTTGCAATGTTTCTTATTTCTTGATCACTATCAATGTCACTTTCCCCATCACTGTCACTATCACTCTCATCAGTTGATTCCATATCAGAAGCTTCATCAGCATGGTCCTCGTTGATGAAGTCGTCATCGCTAGACGTTAATGGACCTTCCCAACTCTTAGTCCTCGGCCTCCTGGCCTTGGGCATCTTTCACATCAATCTGTAATTGACTGAAAATAATTTAGGCACACGCAAGATATAACATCAACACATGACCTATTGTACAGAGAAATTCAATGTGAGCATCATGGACATTCAATTGCCACATTTTGTAAGTGTTTGAAACAAATTTGCCGTTGCGCGCCGATGGCGCCAGCGGCCATCAATAATGGTGGTGATCTGGACATTTTCTAATTGTCCTGGCGAATGCTGGACATTTTGTTTCATGTCTTTGCAAAAGTAAAATATAAGGACAAATTCTTACTTTACTGGACAATTTCTAACTTTCGGGCAATTTTTCCTCAGTTGTGGATTACAAAAGTTTTTCAACTCTTGACTTCTCTTCCGAGAATGATAGGTTCCACGGGCCTATCCGTCAGGACGTCCGTAGTCAAAAAGCACCCGGCCCCTTGTCTTGTGATCACTCGACGTAACCCATGCCATCCCGACATATATAGCAAAATGTTTAAAACCTTGGAATGCTACCAAACTTTATTTTCAGAATTTCCTCGACCAAAATAAATTTGGTAGGGAAACCTCCATACCTGGTGGCGGTGCCTGACGGAAGGCCCCTGAAATACTGTCTCAAACACAAACATTTTCGTTGGACACATTTTCCATGACCTGATGGCCGTGCCGGGCAAAAGATCCCTGACATACTGTGTCTCAACCACAAACATTTTAGTTGGACAATTTTGCCTTGACCTGATAGCGGTTCCCGACGGAAGATCCTCGACATACTGTGTCTCAACCACAAACATTTTCGTTGGACAATTTTGCCCTGACCTGATGGCGGTTCCCGACGGAAGATCCCTGACATACAGTGTCTCAACCACGATCATTTTCGTTGGACAATTTTCCCATGACCTGATGGCAGTGCCTGACGCAAAAATCCCCTAACTAAAAAAAAGACAAGTTTTTTCTCCTTTAACTTTCATGGTTTCTAAAACTCTATAATTGAACACTAAAGAAACAGTGTTTCCTTCATCATTTTATGACTTATTACATTTTATTTATAACATTTTTGCGGCGCTTGTCGAATCTTCATTTCTGTGAGCGCATATACAAATTGTATATCAAATTGAGGAGAATTTTCTGCTCTTTACGCTGATACCAAACATTGTTGAGAGCGAAACTTGCCCGATTTGTAGCACTTCTTGTGCCTTTATTTTTGTGTGCGCATTTATGATCAATATATGGAAATGAAGAACATCATTTCGTCTTTATTTAGATGTAAAATTTATCAAAATTCACCAAGTGGTATAGAAGATATCGAATGCGAAAGAAAGGTACATGAAAATCGAGCTTCGGATCACTTGATAAGAAAAGCGACAAAAACACCCTTAGTGCGGCGCTTGCTGCATCGCAATTTGTTTTAATTAGCGCATATACATATTATATTCCACTTTGTAGACAATTTATTCCTCTTGATAATGATGTAAATGGTTTTGGAATGCGTCATTTGGTTACGGAGATATAAAGTGCCAAAGTTTTCCTATTTGCGTCACTAACGGAGATGCGAAGTGCAAAAGTTGTGTTCTTTACGACACTGGTTGAGTCTTTATTTATTTGCATGCATAAATCATCGATACAGGGAAGTGAAGACAATTCATTTGTCTTTATTTCGATGTAAAATTTAACAAAATTTATTGCGAAAGAAAGGTCACTTGCGCTTCAGATCACATAAAAAGAATAGCGACAAAAGTGCCATTTGTGTGGCGCTTGCTGTATCGCTATTTTTGTTAGCGCATCAACATATATCAAAATTTAGACAATTTCTTTCTCTATCTTGTGATATAAAATATGTCAAAATAGGTTGAGCACATCATGAGAAAATTGGTGTGACAAAATGGTGTAAAACTAAAAATATGTAAAAATCACCTTTTTTGCGGCACATGCTGTATCTTTTCTTTATTTCACGAAGCGCACGTTTTTTTACATTGAATTGAAGATAATCGTTTTCTCTTTCAAATGATTCCACCCATATTGAAATCCACCCAAGGATGCAGAACATAGGGCGTGCGATAGGAAGGTGTGCATATGGTCAAAATGAACGCGTCGCAGTAAACGATAGCACGCGCGGGGCAGTAACCTCGTGCAAGAGGGTAGAGAGTGTCCACAGGCTTTTAGGCTTTGAGTGATTTTAAAGCTTATTTTGGGTACGATAAACATTATCAATGTTTGCATAATTTTCTGAACATGTACATGCATTATTTAGAACACCAACGAAACAATATTCAGTAGCTTAGCGACAGACGGACGGAATGTACTAGCATTGAACTGACACTACTGCCGTACAACAATTGCCCGTCTTTTGCTACTGGGCACCACAGCGATAATGAGCTGGCGTGAGAAAAACTGAGTGTGGTAGTCGCATCTCGCCTGGAGGACATGCGGTCAAAGCTAATTTCAACCCGGACAGGTCCATGCTTAGCAGCTTAAGGGTTAACAAACCATTTAAAATGGAAAACATTAGAAACAATGTAAAAACAATTCATCCTGCAAGTATTTGATTATTGCAGTCACATTTGGGACAACTGTACCAAACAGCAAGCAGATATGCTTGAAAAGATGCCCTACCAGTCATCGTAAGATTTATAAAGAAACTAACTGCCAACCACTCCGTCAAAGACGATACGTCCTGAAAATGACTATGTTTTACAAAATGGTAAATAGAATAACGCCAAGTAATCTCAGCAACCTTGTACGTGCTAAACTGTTAAAAGTTACTGACTATAATTTACGCTCTGATTCAAAACTTCAAACCATATACTGCAAAACTGTAAATTATGCAAAGTCTTTTCTTCCGGTAATCAGTGAAACTGTGGAATGCATTGCCAGTTGAACTGAGAGAAATACAGCCCCTGTCTAAACTCAAAAGTGCCCTTATAAACAATACAAATACATACAGTATATCTTATTTAAATAGCGGAAGCAGATTTTGTCAAATCATCCATACATGTCTGACTTGAATGTAGTGACCTCCATGCACACAAATATGAACGATTCATATCCCCAACCTCATCTTGCCCTTGTGGCCATTACTATGAAGACTCGATGCATTTTTTCTTTCTATGTCCTCTCTATAACCATATACATCAAACGATGTATTTTTATACGAAAGGATTTGATCTAAAATCAGTGTTGTTTGGAAATCAAAATTCTTCCTCTAAAGTAAACAACGAACTTCAAATTTCAGTCCACTCGTTTATAAATTTAACAGGCAGATTTGACTCAAAATAATGATACAATGAAACAATATGTGTAATAATGATTTGTGTTCTTTTCTTTCAGACATATCACTCTTACTGTAAATTCACCATGTTCTGTAATTATTCTGTTGTATCCCGGAGCAACATTCACATAAGCCTCGGCTGGTTTGCCTATCCGGTTCCATTCTTTGGACATAAATATGTTTAAATCAACAAAGAACTTTGTCACTGTTTTAGTCATGTTTCCATGGAAAACGCAACAAATAAAAATCCTTTGATGGTCTAACCCTCAAAAGGCACACCTTTTGGAGCGGCCTTAAAATAAGCTCTTTTGAGCTTGTTGGCCAATCCCTTCATTTACTATTTCATGAATAAAAATGTTTAAAGCAAAAGGCACATCATGGGTGAGAAGTGTATGAAGTTTGGTGAAGATAGCATGTATAATTTAGGAGATATGCTCCAAACATATGACATAGAATTTCCATGGAAACCGCAATTTTTTAAAAAACATTTGTCAGTTTTATCCTTAAAAGGCACATCTAGGGATCATTGTTGATAAGTGTATGAAGTTTGGTGAAAAATTTCATGTCGCGAGTTTGTTGTAAGGGCTATAAGTTCGTAAAGTTTGGTTGTCATCGTGTTGGTAGTTTTGGCTGAATTTTGTTCACGAAAATCGTGGAATAATAATAATAATAAAAATAATAAACACGCCAATAACAATAAGGATTCAGCAAAATTGCTGAATCCTTAACTAGAAATATGTGCATGTGATACACAATGATCCCCTTCCAAACTTTTAATCCAACCTAATTATCTTATTGCCACTTAGACCAGAAACAATCTATACCAAACATATGACAAGTTCAATGGTGCATAAGGAAGAGTTTTATATACTTGTCAACTTTTTTATTGTAGGGAATGTGACATTTGATAATCACACAGTCACCAAATATTATAATTAACATTTACAGACCCCAATATGCACTAAGTTCAAATTGTTTCCATGGAAACCAAGTAAAATTAAAAATTAAGAATAACAAAAGTAGCAAAAGGCACCACCCAAGCGCTAGATCTAACCACATACCAGGTTTAGTAAAATAATACTCATAAGATTTTTAGATATAGGTTGGAAAATTACCCTACCTCCATATGCACAAAGTTGAAATTGTTTCAATATAAACCAGAAAAAAACAACATTTGAGTAACTAAAGTAGCAAAAGGCACCACTCCATCAGTTGATCTAACCAAATACCAAGTTTCGAAAAAAAATATTGAACAGTTTTTGAGATATGGCCCGGAAACGAAAGCATTCCCCCTATATGCACTGAGTTCAAATTGTTTCCATGGAAACCAGAAAAATAAATAAATTCATAATAACCAAAAAAGCAACAGGCACCACGCCACCACTAGACCTAACCACATACCAAGTTTCGTAAAAAAATATTCAACAGTTTTTGAGATATGGTCTTGAAACAAAGCATTTCGGAATTACGGAATTGCGGAATTATGGAATAACATATACACCGCAAAAGATGGTTCTGGGTACACCGACAAAGTTCTAACCCCACTCCAATCTCAAATGTCCCTGGAGCAGTCTATTATACACCAGGGCACCAGCACCCAAGTGCCAATGTTCTAATCTTCCTGCAGTACAGATTCTCATAGCAGTGCAGTCATGTCCGGGCGAACATTCCAGCGTTCCATTCCAAGTATTGAAGTTAGCCCATTAAGATCAGAGAAATTCCAAAATATTCAAGTCTGGTACGAAATTCTCTTAAATACATTCAATGCTTCAATTTACTCTTTGTTTGTGACTTGCTTGATATGCACTAATGCACTAGTGGTATATAAATTTTTATATATATATATTTTTATACCAATGTTCCTCTTAATTTCTATGTTAAACAGGGTGCATGGCTCTTTTTTGTTTTTATTCATTTCCCAAATATTTACTTAATTTTTTTTCATCTTTAGCATTTTTCCTTACCTTAAATACCTGTTCCTATCTGGTTGAATATTAATCCGTGTATGATCTTCAACATAGATTGATTTTGTATGACTCTGTGATAACTTACCCATCAAACTAGGCCCTACCAGTCCTATTTGACAATACAGACATTGAAAGCCAATTACATCCAACCATACTATATCTTTATTTCAATAAAACACTTAAGAAACATTACCTTGCCATCCAAATTATCTTTTATCATTATGTATCCTTTTCACTTCTTATCGTTAAACAGTAAATGAGGACAGATATTATTAAAAAAATAAAACTGATTTCAGTAAATTGTAGAGGACTAGGAGATAGGATAAAAAAAGAAGGGACTACAGTCAACTCGTGATAGTCCGGCCACCGATAATCCGAATCTCGCAGTATTCGAATGGTAGCAAGCTGTAACCAAACTAATCTCTATATAAACTCATTAAATGTTGATTCATTAATCCGTTGATTCACTCTCCGAATCCGAATGCTGATTAGCTGTAACGGATTAGTTAATTACAGCTATTTCTGCTTCATCAATCCGACGATTCATCAAAGCGTTCGGTAATCCCCTAGACAAGCGAGCACCACATTGATTGAATCGGTAAACATCAATGACAGTGGATTGACACGGGAGTTGAGCCGTGTCAGCAGTTTGTGATTGTAATAAATTGAGATGTCTCACTTTGTGTATCAAAGGTTTGTGATTGTAATAAATTGAAATTTCTCATTTTGTGTGATAATCATAAATATATGTTGTCTGTATGTAGATTTGGTTCATTTCAGTAGTCCAAACATTTCACTCTCCGAACATTTTTGATGAAAAATGGAAGTATTCGGATTATCAAGGTCTGACTGTATTAAGTGATATCTTGTAAACAGAATAACTGAACTAAAGAAGATATGAATCTTATGAGAAACAATAGGGTTTACAAGCTATTATAGCACCTTATAGATCCAATGCTAGGGGTGTAGCAATATTATTTAATAACAATGTTTATGTAACTCACCTTAAGCATACTGAATTCATAATGCTGGTAACCTTTGAAACTCTCTGCCACTGCAGACATAGTGCGGGATGTCTTTTCCCAGAAGTGGAGTAGAGTCGACTGGTAGTTTGCAAGCACATGGGAGAACATGTTGCAGCGGCTTGCGGCCAGCAAGTCCACTTTCTGCATCACATCCAACTTGAGTTTGTCAAACCTTCCTTTAGTCTTCCGCACCTGGCCTTGAACCTGCATTACAATAACAAGAACTCTTCATTGTTACAAATTCTTAAAGTTTTCTGCATCTGATCCTCAACTGGCGTTATGAAAACAAGAATTGTTCATGTCCACACAAAATTCGAATAAACCTGTAGAGGTTTCAGATTCTTTGAAGAGGAACCGCCTTTGGGTACTATAAGTAAATCTGTATTTTTTGCTATTTGACAGGTTGTGACTATTTTCTAAATAAAATATTTACCAATAACCAAATAAAACATGTCTTTGTACACATCACCAGCCTAGCTAACATGGCCCCAAAATCCTAGCAGTTACCATAGCAGCAAGGGCAGGTAACTCTATCACCATTCATCAATCTAGCATAGCCAGACAGAATAAGGGGAGGTGGGTGGCCATACCTCAAGGAGGATCTTCTTCAAAGAATTTGAAACCATTACAGGTTGGTTCGGTTTTTTTCCAGAAGCGATCCTCTTACTTTGCATAAAAACAGACTCCCAGAGAAGAGTCCTTTGGAGTGGAATTCTGTCTGAAATTAAGAGCGTATATAAGTTAGGGAGTACTCACAAGATACATGTTCACCTCACCAAAGGTAACCCCTGGGAGATACTAGCCGAGGCCTGAAAAACCTTGCATTATTAAGCCAAACCCACCCCAGCCCCCCCCACAATTTAAGTTAGTTAATGAGGATAGGCCATCCCACTGTGTGATTTTCGCCAGGGGACTAACATAACAATGGATTATTGAGTTAGCATGTCCTGCTAAATTCATTTATAACTGAGATAATAAAAAGTGACCCCTTGAAAGCTCAATCAGCTAGAGGGTACATCACTCTGCTCACTGGAGAGAACTGACTTGCCAAACTAAGCAAGTGTGCTTGTTGAGTTGGAAATGCCTGATGAACATGCTCGGTCAGCTCCAAATAGCTGCTGAGCATATCTCATCAATGAGGAGGGTTGCATCATAAGCCTTATAGATTGCTACTGCCCCAACTGAATGAGTTTTGAAACCCTCTGTGGCTTGCTGTCCTTTGTTGACACACCCCAGACAAATAGCTGAAACAATCCAGCAAGATATGGTCTGTTTTGAAGCTGGTAGAACGTGCTTGGCTCCGCCCCTAACAGCAGAACAACTGCCTATCCTTACGCATATCTTTAATAGGCTTTATATACTCTTGAGGGTGTTACATATAAGGTGTTGTTGCATCAACACCTCTGCTGAAGTCGCCGGTGAGTCATTTGACCTTCGGACGGAATGAGTCAGGCAGTCTGATAAAAGACAGTCAGCTCGGGATCAGCAGACATAACATTGATGTTGCCTACTCGCCTGCCGGACATAAATGCCACTAAGAAGGTCGTCTTCCATGTAAGGAGCTGAAGTGACAGATTATTCATGCCCGGAAATGCGGGCCTGATAACCAGTCAAGCATGAAGGAAAGTTCCGAAGAAGGGCTGACCCGCTGCAAAGTCCTGAGTAAGAAGATCTGGCCTCCCCTACAATAGGCTGAACCAGAAACCTGAGCAGTGATTGAAACCAGATCTGTGCTGTCCACAGTGGGGCCAACAACACCAGGACTCTGGGCTGTTGGCTTCCCACCTGTGACGGAACCCTGGAGATCAGTAGTACAGTGGGAACGCCAGCAGCACCCTTTCCGTCAAGTCTATCATGATGGCATTGGAAGCCAGAGCTACTGGATCCAGAATCTTGGAGCAGTACAACAGTCTCTGTTTGTTCACTGAAGACACAAACAGGTCCACCTTGAATGACTGTGAGAATATCCCTCGGTGGAGTATCCATTTGTGCGGAGCAAGCACGGGACGTGTCAGCTCGGATGTTGTCCACGCCCGGGAGATTACTGGGATTAGCTGTATGATGTACTGACCGCACCAAGAGAGTCTGTGACACCCTTCGACCAGCTATGCTGAAGGGAGCACACAAAACTGGTAGGAAACCCTGTCGAATGTCAATCGGAGGTATTGCTTGAACTGGGGATGCATAGGAACATGGATGTACACTTCCTTGAGGTCGATTCACAAAAAGGCAATTTGCGCCTTTACCGAGGCGATAACAGACCCTCCATCTTGAACGGTGGTACCTCCAACATTTTGTTCAGGCACCTTAGGTGATGTTTCAACCTATGAGCACATGGCCACGACTGGTTTGAAAAACCTTAGGTCACAATGTGAGAATCCACAAAATGCGAACCTATTCTCCTTTAAAGGAGAAAGGTTACCGAACATAGTCTCTTTGTCCATTAGGTTTTCTTAGAAGCCAAGAAAAATTAGCAATATCTCCTAGAGAAAAAACCAATGTCTTAGCTATACAATGACAGATTGGTGATAATATAGTTACCTGCCATTGAAGCTATGATACTTCCAGGGTTAAGGGCCCTGTTAGGGTGGTGATATGTACTACAACACGTTATATGTATTTTTTGTATATTTTTCATTAAAAAATTAGTCACTCCTGTCACCTAGCAACCCAGGAAGGATCCCTTCTGAAAAAGAATCTTCATTGTCACACACTGGAGTAACGAGCGTTCATTCCAAAAGCTTAAAGGTGTACTTTCCAAGAGGAAAGAGGCACCATTCCAAACTTTCCATAGAAGGAAAGAGGCACCCTTCCACACCTTTCCAAAGGCTTAAAGAACGCCCTTTCCAAAGCCTCTTTGGAAAGAACGCACGGCAAGGTGACCTTTCCACAGCCTTTCAAACTAATTAGCACCTTACCTGTCTGACCAAGAGTTATGTCCCTTTATTCTGTTTGTCAAATTCGTCATGTTATTGAATATCTTTAGAAGTTTTTGATTAAGTTAACCTATAGTTATTTTTACATTTTGAAAACCTTTATTTTGTTTGAAAGATTAATTTTCTAAGACATGAAATTTAATTTACCTTTGAAAACAATTAAAAACGTTTTTCATCGCAATTTTTTCATCAACAAAAGAAGACTTTGTTTTTAAAATGATGAATCAAATCCTGCATATTATTTTATTGCAGAAATTAAATAAATCATTTTACTATTTAAGGATTGAATTAAACAAATGAAATGAATAAGAGATATAGAGTTTGAAAATTGCATCATTTAAAATTAAAAGATATTTAGAAAATTGTATGCATTTTAAATATGGAAAATGTTAAGAAACAATTTTTGGCAATGATTATCATTTGTTCGCAATAATTTGTTTGATTTCAAAGGTAAATGGCGACCTTTTTGAAAGTGAAGTTTGAAAGATTATCAATGACAAAGTACATACCCATTTCAATCGTCAGAAAAAGTAATCCATGAATTGTTTGCAACTTGATCGACTTCCTGAATAATCCTATTAAATTTGGGTACCTTTCCAAATGATCTACTTTTTTCAAGTGACTGTAAGCATCGATAGCATTGCAGAAGATTTTCTTCTCATTGGTTGAACGTATATTCTACAAGTTCATTGGTTTATAATGTTTGTCGTTGTTAAGATGTACTAATTAGCTGTGTAATGCCAAGAGTTATGTCAGTATGAACGGATGTTGACATAAGCCGTCCAAAGCACAGGCGTCGAAATTAAATAAGTGCTATTAGAGACAATTAATCTAACAATGAAATTTGACAGGAAATAGATTACATAATAGGCACCTGTTAATTATCACAACATTAGGACCCAGCTATGGACAGTATGCATTGAATCTTATCAGTGTCTTGTGATGTGCAATTGAGTCGCCACATTCTAAACTCAGCATGAAGTACATAATTTGACAAAACCAGTTTCATAAATAAATAAAAAAACTAAAAAAGTGTTTTTATTTGTTTTTTTTAAATTCCAAGCTTCATAGGTTTAAAAATTAATTTGATAAGGTAAAAACTATTATGCATACAACAATGTATGAATGAGTTTTTAAAAGGAATATAGAATGTTGATGTAATAAGAGCATTGTGAAGATGACAATATCCCTTGTCAATCATTAACTTTTATATAAAACAACTAAATACAGGATCATATAACGAATATTTGTACTTAAATGTATGACTACATTAATCATGCATGTTTATGATTGTTCGATATTTATTTCGAAAAGATATATATGATATTCATATATCATTTCAGGAAAGTAAATTCTAAGGCAACAGCTAGTTCGCCGATCCGTTCGCTGTCCAAATTAAGGAAACATTTAGATATGTGTATGTAAATTGCAACTTACAATATCATGTATAATTATGGTAAAACTTATGACATCAACAACAAAAGGTTGATCTAATATAAATTCATTTTTCATGAGCTTAACATAATAAAGAACATTTTAGAAATAGAATTTAGAAACATACAATGTAATGCTATCGTTTGATAATAACAAGCAAAACAGAAAAATCTTATAAAACAGATCCACAAAAATATTTATTGAATCTTACATATCCCCTATTTCAAATAATGCACCTTAGGCTTTCTGTGAGAAGAATTGCTCATTATAAACAATATACATCTTGTTAATTTGTCTAGCCGACAATCAAGGTTGCCTCTTTGATCTCAAAGTGGTAATTAACTGGATGCGTTTAGTGTAGAGCCTGGACCAGAAGGGGGAGGGGGCGTGAGGGGTGGGGCGTCTGGAAGTGACACTCGCTTGGAAAGAGCGTCTGACAGGATTGCTTTCATTGCTATTTGGCGGTCTATGCTATAGTATTCCCGCTATGCCATAGCCGAGACCTGGACTAACGGATTATGAATTGAGTTTCACTGTGAAGTGAAATGTGAACTGTGAATATCATATCTAAAGTATAGATTTAGCCAATGATCGAGTTTACAATTTATGATGAAAATATTAGGCTATTCATTATTACATTAACAGGGCTTATTTCGGAGGTCACGTTTTCACCCTTAAGATGCGGGTCCCGGGCCTGTCCGGGTTGAAATTTGCTTTGACCGCATGTCCTCTGGGCGAGATGCGACATCGAAACTCTATTTTTCTCACGCTAGCTCATTAACGCCGAGGGTCACAGTAGCGAAGGACGGGCAATTGTTGCACGGCAGTAGTGTCAGTTTAACGCTAGTACTTTCCGTCCGTGTGTCGCTAAGCTACCGAATTTTGTTTCGTTGGTGTTCTAAATAATGCGCGAACATGCTCCGAAAGTTATGAGAGTATTGATAATGTTTATCGTACCGAAAATAAACGTTAAAATCACTCAATTTTTCCCCAAGCGCCGCCGAACGTGCTAATAGCCTGTGAGCATTTTCTACCCTCTCGCACGAGCTTACCGACCCGCGCATGCTATCGTTTACTGAGACGCGTGCATTTTGACCCTATGCACGCCTTCCTATCGCACGCCCTATGTTCTGAACCCTTGGGCGGATTTCAATACCGGTTGGATCATTTGAAAGAGCAGAAAATTGTCTTCAATTCAATATAAAATACATAACTACGCTACCTGAATTGAAGATACAGCATGTGCCGCAAAAAAGGTGATTTTTACATATTTTTAGTTTTACACCATTTTGTCACATAAAATTTTACATCATGTGCTCAACGTATTTTGACAATTTTTATATCATAAGACAGAGGGAAAGATTGTCTTTCTTTCCATGTAAAATGTGTACATGCGCAAAAATAAATAAAGACACGGCAAGCGCCGCACAAAAAGCTAATTTCTCTGTCAAATCATGTTAACTGAACGGCGATTTTGACACGTGCCTTTCTTTCGCTCATATCTTCTCAACATCAAGGCGTATTTTTAAATTGATTACCTCATGATAAAGAAGGAATAATTGTCTTCGATTTGATATAAAAAAATTATATACACCATATAGAATAAAGATACAGCAAGTTCCGCAAAATTGTGACTTTTGTTTATTCTTTACGTTTTTACCATTTTCTCGCACTTTATATCACATAAACTTCTCGGTAAATTTTGCAATTTCATATATCAAAATATAGAGAAAAGGATGATCTTTATTGCCATATAAAATTGGTATGTACAAGAAAATCAGAAAGGACCGGGAGAGCATCGCACAAACAGACAATTTCTCTATTCATATTTTGTTTACCGAGAAGCGATTTTTTTTCAACTGCTTTTTACACTTCCTATCCATTTAACGGCAGAGCGCATTATCATCTTTTTTTTATCACAATAAAGAGGAAAGGATCGTCTTCAATTCTATATAAAATTTGCAAGTTACAATTAGACAATAAAGGAGCGGTTAGTGATGTCGCAATTATCAAAATCTGTTCTGAAATACCCGAGGGTACCATCTTTGCAAAATTTATATTTTCCAAACCAAGTGGTACATATTTGTTATTTACATATCATCGTAAAGCAGAAATAAATACCTTCATTTTCATGTGAAATTTGCCCATATTTGCATCAAAATAAAACGTGTGGAAACGATGCGACATATGTTGCGGTAAGGCGATTATCAAAAACTTTATTACTAGCTATACCCACGTTTCGTTGGTAATAACTTCTAATTACAGTGCAAAAGATTGTTATGATTTATTTCTTCGTAAAGAAGAATAAATTACCTTCAATTCCATATATAATTTGCATGTATACAAAGCGAATAACATGATTTATAAAGTTGGAAATAAAGACAATTTATATTGTGTGTGAGTGTATGTTTCAACGGGGATATCCCGCCTGCACGCGCTGAGCGCGTGCGTTTGCCCGGGGCTATTAGCTTAGTAATATTACTGTGGGGTCGGAAAGTTATCGGGATTTATCATTACCCTGTTGTCGTAATTTATATCTTTCGTTTAGGATGGCGTATCGTAATAAAATTTATCGTGAAATATAGAGCAAGAAATTAGCTTCAATTCCGTATATAATTTGCATGTGTGCACTCAGTGATTAAATGATTTTATAATGTTTGAAATGAAGACAATTTTAAAAATTTAGTAAAATTCGTTCCAGACGTATTATAAAAATAATTTTTATTTCGATGTGAAGAGGAACCATTCATCTTTAGTTTCGTTTTGATTTCGCGCATGCGCTCTTGGAATTTATTGAGTTATGGCGCCCGAATTGAAAACAAGTTAACTTCAGTTGTAGAAACCGTTCCAGGGGTGATAGAAATTTCATTCAAAGTGTCAAGTAAGTATCATCCATATGTAACACGGGATTCGCCGACTAGCTTTGTATAAAACGACGATAACGTCCGTATTCCGCCATGTAAACACGCCATATGTTGTTAAAACGGTCGCGGCTCGCGGTGCAAAATAATTCAGCCACAGGGGCTAATTGCGCTATAACGGTAGCGAGGCGAGTGCTAAATAATTCAGCCACGGGGGCAAAACTGGTCAAAATAATATTCAGCAACTTAAGGGTTAATATATCAAACCCAGGAACCACATACTTGAACCAAACCTCAAATGTCCACAAAAGAATTTTATAGAAAGCTCAATCGGCTCATACATAGCTTAAAATATAGTTTTATGAACAATTCATTTCTGTTGATAGGTTTGCTCATACATGAAACGGTATAAGATTGTTTTCTGACAATTCCTATGTTGTATCAATTCTTTTTAAATTTAATGAAATAAGGAAATAATTTACATTTCTGTGTCAAGATTACAAACACTGTGTAAAGTAACATTATCAAAATATCAATAATATCAAGTCTATTTTTGTAAAAGAACACTGAAACGGATGTATGAAAACAAATAATTAATGGATATTTATAATCATGTTATAAGATGTCTTACATTTCTTTTATTAACTCTCCATGCTCCAGATCTGGTTTAAACAATATTTATTCATGTACTCAGGTACAGAGGGAACGACAAACAGGGTTTCCCCTATGTAAATGTCTCTCCCCAAAACATACATTTTACTACGGGATGTTTACATCATAAGGATGCATTAATATATACAAAGTAGAAAACAAGATGAATTGTCTCCCCTGGGTAGTTTAGCTGTGTTATTTTCGCTCCTCGGAAAATTTGCTTTCAACATTAAGAAACAACGTACAGACATTTTAAACACGTACATACAGTCTGATGGGTATCTCTGTCGACTTGTGGAGAGCTAGAATCGGAACTTTTGTGCCTCCAAAGGGTTTGAAACAGATTGAGAAAGTCCAACCCTACACACCGACAAGTCAATGGACGCCAGGTATAGATATGGCCTACAGGTTGTTACTGTGTGGTACGCTGTTGGGTTTTGTTACGTGCACAGGATCATTCTTAGGAGCATGGATGATGGATTCTGGATTTGATTTGACTCCTCCGACCTCTTTGTGTCCACAAGGTGAGATATGTTATCGATCCGCTGAGGTGACGTCATTGTTTACATATCGAAAACAGGTATCACTAGAACTATGTACTTTGCCTTGTGTGATAACTATACCCTCTATGATCCACTTAGCTGGAGATGTGGAATTGAACCCAGGCCCATTTACTAGAGAACTAGAGGAAATGAAGGCAGAAATACTTCGACAAATTAAAAGTTCAGAAGAAAGATTGTCTACTGATATGAAATCCATTAAAGAGGACATAAAATCTATGAAATCGGATATAACAGAGTTAAAGAATGAACTACAAGTTAGCATTGAGGAACAGAGTGTTATGAGACAGGATATAGATGAACTGATCCATAGAACTGATAACATTGATACTTTTACTGGCAATCTCGAGGATCGTATTGAGGATCAGGAACGTAGAAGCAGACAGAATAACATGATATTGTATGGTATCCCAGAGAGTGAGAATGAAACCTACACAGAGAGAGAGGCTAAGGTACTGGATATTCTGAACGATGCCAGGAAGTCTAAAGACTTACGCCCTCTTGTTGCTAGGGACATCGAACGAGCACATCGCATATCCAGTAAAACTTCAAACAGAACAAGACCTGTAATAGTACGGATGAATCATTGGGAAGATAAATGGCATTCTGTGAAGTTGAGAAGCATACTTAAAGAAAAGAATATCGGGATTGCCAATGACATGACCAACAATCAAAGACAGGAGTTACAGAGAAGCGAGAAGTTACAGAAGCGAGAATCCCGACACTCGATTTTTCTATAAAGGGAACAAGCTGGTACGGGAACGTAGAGAAGAGACTTCTCAGAAGGATCGCGTGTCTCAGACTGAGTGGGAGACGAGGGACCATAAACAGGATGAGAGACCCAGACGAAATCTCAGATCCACCACCCATACCTCTGACAGGGGACACTCGCGGTAGAGGCGTGGCCAGGGCAATGTGACGTCACGTAGGGATTGTCAGCCGCTTCACATAAACAACTTTGATTCACGGGAACAGGGTGATAAGGACTGTGTCAGTTTTTTAAGCTATATATTTTGGAACATTTCCGGACTCTTTCAGAAGCTTACCGATATTGACTTTTGCAATTTTATACATTCCTTTGATATTGTTGGACTCACGGAAACGTGGTGTGTAAATCTAGAAGTAGAAAATATCTTTAAAGATTACCAAATAATTAGCAAAGATGCAGATAAGCTATCTACATGTGGCAGGCACTCTGGTGGGATTCTGGTACTAGTTAAAAAACACTTAAGCAATCATATTAAATGGCTTAAGATATCAGAAAATGCTGTTTTTATTTTATTTGACAAAACTTTATTCGGACATGATCATGACCTACTCTATGCATGTGCTTATATCCACCCAGAGGGCTCAACATGGTACGACAAGTTTAGTGCTCAATGTAGAAACGGTATTACTATTTTCCAAGAAAATCTTTTTGACATTTTAGCAGATATTGACAATGTTAATGTATTATGTGGAGGTGATTTTAATGCTAGAACAGGTACTAAATGTGATTTTGTAGAGGATGACATTATTGAATATACCGAGAAACACAGCAATTCTATGTGGGATTTTTTAGTAGACTTATTTAATCTAGAACGTTTTTCTTGTGACAAAATCATAAATAATTTCGGGAAATGTCTTTTAGATTTATGTTCAGTTTTAAACATTCATTTTATGAATGGGAGATGTAATAGGGATAAAAATATCGGAGACTTTACATTTTTAGGTGTGAATGGCGCTAGCGTAATTGACTATATCATAGCTTCGTCCCCATTGTTTGATAATGTCATTGATTTTGGTGTAGAGTCTCGCCCTGAGTCCTCACACCTACCTGTTACATTGAAATTACGAGCGCTTCAGAAACGGCCGTTGTCACCCGGTAAACCAGATCATAATCCAAAATCATTCAGATTCATTTGGGATAATAACGAATTGCAAACATTTAGAGATAATCTATTTTCTGATTCTAGTCAGGAACTATTTGATAAAGCTATTGATTCGGCAATGACTAATATTGATAAAAGTGTGAATTACTTAGCAGAAGCCTTATGTTTAGCTGCCTCGAGCATGAAGAAACAACTTGGAAAAAATAGAAACAAGATTAGTATGGGAAAATCAAGTAAATGGTTTGATTCGGAATGTGACCGCTTGAAAACAGATAGATGTAGATCTTTAAACCATTTTAGGAAAAATAAAACTACTGAGAATCTTCTTGAGTACCATAATGCTAGAAAAAAGTATAGTTCAACTTGTAAACGAAAGCAGCAGGCATATTTTAAAGATAGACAACGACGTTTAGAGATGAGTATCAATAATTCTAAACAATTCTGGTCTGAACTAAAGAGTTCAGGAAACCATCGTAATACAAATGATATCGATACAAAAGATTGGCATGATTACTTTAAAAATTTATTTTCAGCTTCTGATATAAATGATAATTTTTTTGAACAAGAATTTTTTGAAAGCATAGCTCCACCACAAATTGACCCAGAAACGCATTTGTTAAATGAGATGTTAGATTCACCTATTAGCAGAGAAGAAATCCTGAAAAGCATAAACGATCTTAAATGTAATAAAGCTCCGGGTATAGACGATACCCTCCCTGAATTCTTTAAAAATTCCACTGATATTTTGCTACCATATTTGGAATTATTATTCAATGTCATTTTAGACAATGGAAAGTTTCCTGAATCATGGTCCATCGGAATTATTGTTCCGATCCATAAACAAGGTAGTAGACAAGATATGAACAACTATAGAGGAATTACCCTTCTTAGCATCTTCGGCAAAATATTTACCTATATTATTAATAAAAGACTAGTTTTTTGGGCAGAATCTTTGGATAAAATAAACGAAGAACAAGCGGGATTCAGAGAAGGATATTCAACCATCGATAACATTTTCACTTTACAAACCTTGATTCAAAAGTATTTGAAAACAAAGGGGGGTAAATTTTATGTATTTTTTGTTGATTTTGCAAAAGCGTTTGACACTATTGAAAGACACAAACTATGGAAGCTATTGAGATCGCATAGTCTTAGTAAGAAAATGAACAAATTATTATGTAGTATTTACGAGAATCTCAAAGTATGTGTGCGGAATAATAATGATATGTCTGATACCTTTACTAGTCACTTGGGAGTTAGACAGGGGTGCATACTAAGCCTGTTTTTATTCACGATCTTCATTAACGAATTAGCCATTCAGATTAGGAAGAATTGTACCCATGGTATACAGCTTCATCCAGATATATTGGAATTATTTTTATTATTATTTGCAGATGATATTATCCTTTTTTCTCCAACCGTTATTGGTCTTCAAAGGCAAATATATGAACTAGAAAAGTATTCTGATGAATGGAAACTAACAGTGAATAGATCTAAATCAAAAGTTATGGTATTCAAAAATGGGGGGAAATTATCAAAAACGGAAAAATGGTATTTCAAAGAAGAGCGACTGGAGACAACTTCACTTTATAAATATTTGGGTGTATTATTCAGCAAAAACCTTACATGGAACAATCATTTCAACCAGGCAGCAACACAAGCTAAAAAGGTATTTATTGCTATCTGTAAACAAACCCATATCTTAGGCGATCTCTCGTACCAAACCTTTTTTAAAATCTTTGATAGTAAAATAAAACCAATATTATTGTATGGGTCGGAAATATGGGGTTTACAAAATATAGATATAATTGAAAAGGTTCATCTATTTGCATGTAAAAAATATCTAGGAGTAAAATTAAGTACACCTAGTGTTATGGTTTATGGAGAACTAGGAAGGTTTCCACTTTATATCTACGCCTCTATAAATGCAGTCAAATATTGGTTGAAACTTTTAGCTATGTCTCATAAAAGAATACCAAAAAAATGTTATAATATGATGTTATTGTATGACAAGAATGGACAAAGAAATTGGGTATCTCAGGTTAGAAACTTTTTATTTGCTATTGGCTTTGGAAATATATGGAATGATCAATATGTAGAATTTCAATCACTATTCATTAATTCCCTAACTGTTCGACTTAAAGACATTTATCTTCAAACATGGTGTGATAAAACTCATTTGTCAAGTAAATGTTTTTACTATTCACAATTTAAACACGACTTATTCAAAGAAACCTACTTGTCATGTATTGATATAAGAAAATTTAGGCGGTCTCTAGCACGCTTTCGATGCTCTTCACACGATTTATTAATCGAAACTGGTAGATATAAAAATGTTAAAAAGGAAGACCGAATATGTACACTTTGTACTTTAAATGAAATAGAAGACGAATACCATTTTCTTTTTATTTGTCCAGTATATAATGCATTACGATGTAAGTATATTAAACAGTACTACTATGTCCATCCAAGTATTATAAAATTCTGTAATCTTATGAACAGTAAAAATCAAATTACACTACAAAATCTGGCAATGTACATCTACAATGCAATGAAGTACAGAACATATGTTTTATCACTAAAGTGTTAACTACTTTTGTATATATGTACTATAGGCCTGAGGCCTCTTCAGTACCGAAATAAAGATTGATGAAAACAAACATATAATTGTAATACATTTTCAGGCGAAGCGTCTGCTTAACAATATAAATTTGTGAACAGATAATATTATTCTTGTATTGATATCATTTGACAGGGATTTATTACCAATTATTTATTATTGCCAATAAATCTATCGAATTTGTGTCCATTTAAGTTGCTGCATCCCAATCGAATACGGCAATGTAAAATTTGCTCGTTTCTCGGTCCGTAATTTTGAAATATTTCATGTACTATACATCTGTTATTATATAATTTGTTTTTGAACATAACGTACGATTCTGTATTCTCTAGAGTTAACTAAAGGTTATTCCATTCGACAATAGCAGAAGGCAAGAATGAATTTTTGTATATATCTGTTCGACAATTAGGGACCTGAATGGCTTCAGAGTTTCTTAATTTATAGAGTGATTGGCGGCATATCGTGGGTGGGATAAGCTCCGACAGATAATCAGGCGCAAAATTTGAATTCGTTTTGTAAAACAGGCACATTTTATGGTAATATCGTCTCGTCGACAGTGAAGTGAAGCCCATCTCGTCATATAATTTTTGATGATTTGTCCCCTTTACAACACCACAAATAGTTCGTAGTGCGTCAATGTGTAATTTTTCGAGAAGACACTCTTGTGATTTAGTACAGTTATTCCAAATTTGATCGCAATAGTCAAATATTGGAAGAATGAAGGCACTATACAAGGTCTTGAGGCTTTTTCGCGTTAACTGATATTTAAGACTACGTAAACAATTGATCATTGGACTAATTCGATTAACCATCTGATCTATGTGAGAATGCCACTGACCATCTTTTGGTAAGACCAAGGTGTTTATGGTTTTCAACGTCTGCAATGATTTGGCCATTCATTTTTAGATTTGGTAATACAGTTTCAATTCGTTTTCTTGTAAACATGATGGTTTCTGTTTTTGCAGGATTGAATTTAACTTTCCATTTATTTGCCCAAGCAGAAATTCTTTCAAGATCTTTACTTAGCATATTGTATGCTACGTTTGGATTGTCTATAATGACATAAAGCGAGGTGTCATCAGCAAATAATCTAATATTACATTCCATATCCATTGCTCCAGATCTTGCTTCATATGTATTTCTGTGAATGTTATCTTAGTCTTCAACAAACGGTTTCATACCATGTGATAATGTCGCATACATTTTAAATTCAAGCTCTTGATTTTGTCAAATAATCAAGTGCGCCTCAAGCTCGCTTGTAGTGAATGCAAAAAATATAATAGACGTATATCGGACACGTCCAGATGTTCTTGCGGAAACAGAAATTGACAAAGTATGTTACATTATCTCTTAATTTGTCGAAAATTTTAAGAGCAAATATATTTCTATATTCATGGATATGATGTAAAGACAGTTCTATACGGTAGTGGCAATTTGAGCTACTTAACGAATAGAAACATCCTTAATTCCACACGACTTTATACACTTACGTAAACGATTTTCGTGATTTCTTCAATTACCAAGATTATTATGAATTTAATTCACGTTTATAATCATGTGCTTCAGTTAAGCCAATGGTTAGGCATACCCAACAATTTTGAAAATTTTCGCTATGCTTTGTTATTTATAGCACAAATATGCTCTCACAAGTTTTTTACTTCTCTAATTCGTTGTTATGTTCTGTATCCATGTATTGTTAAATTTTGTATTGGAACGGCGTTAAAATAGGCCAAATGACTTGTTCGCCCGTCCAAATTTTGTACGAAATAAAAATATGGTTATTAAACAATCTCATACAATTAGATAATACGGCTTACCTTGCTAAGTAACTACACAGGTCTCTCTGTCAACTAAGAGAGAGGATGTTGCACAATTTTATTACATGGTAATTAACTGTTCGTTACCTAGTCTAACCGACAATCAAGGATGTCTCTCTGATCTTAACATGACAATAAACTTGTTGGGCGTGTGTGAGGGGCAGGCATATCCCCCCCAAGTATGCCAATGGTTTCATAAAAATATAATAATATATATTAGTCTTTACGTCATACATTCTTCAGAAACTGTTGTTAGAAAAAAAAAATAAAATCATAAAATTATTCTCGAATATTGAAAAGGTTGGTTATATCAATGAATGTCTTTATTCAACTAGAAAAATTCATGCTTTGGGTCATCCACATGACTACATGTATGTCATGTGAACATTATTTGGAAAAAAATCTGCCTGTTAAATTTATAAGCATGTGGACTGAATTTAACAATTAACTATTTTCAATTGAAGACAAGTTATGATTACCAATAATATTGCTTTAAATCAAATCCTTTAGTATAGAAAAACATGTTTTGGCGAAAATCACTAAACAATATGAAATAATGAAGAGAGTCTTCATAACTAACGCCACAAGAACAAGCTGATGTTGGAGATATAAAACGTTCATTTTATATTCATTTAGGTCGCTGCATTCAAGTCGAAGACAGCAATGTAGCAATATATTATTTGACAAATTCTGATTCATTTGCATGTCAAGGTGGCTGTAGATATATGTCTCGTTATTCATAATCTATATTAGAATATCAGTGATCTATATTTGGTAGGCATTGATCTAACCAACAGATGTACTTTATACAACAAAATAACCTTGATTTAGACATTATTTATGTCAATCACTTACCTCAGAATGAAGATGGTCTGGCGCATTCGGGCTAGTTCCCTTCAAACTTGCTATCCAACAAATTCATAAATACATTACATGGTTTAAACATATTTATATTTTCAAAAAGAAAATTTTGGATTGGCGAACAAGCCGTTGGCTTATATTAACGCCGCTCCAATACATCAAGAACAGACTGGATACTAAATAAAAAAAATCAGTAGTTATGACACATGAAACTTGAAGAAAAACGATATATCTATATGATGGGTATGGCTCAATTCGTCAGGTGTTGGGTATGCCTAGTGATGAATCCGCAGCTTAATATATGTAAACATAAGATTTGGAATATTTCCTTTAGTTTTGAAATCAGGAAAACCGGTTGCTTTTGTTAATAAATTCATGTAAGGAACTGAGAATATAACTGTTTATTGAATTACTAAGATTACCGTTGCCATATAGAACTGTCATTAAATCATAACCCTGGATATAAAAGTACATATTATTTCTTAAGTTTTGATAGTTCCGACAAATGAACAGATAATGGGTGACATCTTCGTTGTAGTGTCCACATGAGCACCTTGATGTTTCCGATATGTGTCGATAAAATTTGTCTCCATTTAAGTCACTACAGCCGAGTTTGAGGTGACAATGAATAATTTGACTGAATCTAGTTCCCGAGTTTAAGTTGAAATAATTATGCGTTTCTGTAGAGTTTAACATAGTCTTGAATTGATTCAGGGTAGGAGCATGAATGATTTCATCTGGTAGAAATTCCATAGCATAATTGTGCTGGGTAAGAACGATTGAGAGTATCTCTGTGTTTTACAATTAATTGATTGAATTAATTTTACACATTACATTGCTTCTGGAGCGGCAAAATGTACACGCCCCATTTAAGAATACATATTGTAATAGACTTCCCCATCTCTTTTTTTTTGGTTGTGGCCCGCGCTCGGTAGCAGCAGGTCATGCTTTTCTGTGCTCTCCATTCTATCTGTGTTTACTGGTCTTTCACAGTATATTGGACTACCATTTTTGGATATTATACTAATGTTTGGATTCCCTTTCTCACTGTTTAAGTTTTGAGCTGAGATTTTCTAAGTTTTGAGCTGAAATCTCAAGAAATGTGGATTTTATTGCTATTTAAATGTGAACTTCTCATAAACATTTTGTGTGAAACAGACATTTTTTCAATTAGGACCAAAGCTGGACCTACACTACACCCAGAAACAAAGTACCCCCTTTCTAGAAATTTCTAGAACGTATCTAGAACGTATCTAGAAACTTTCTAGAACGTATCTAGAAACTTTCTAGAACGGTTCTAGAAACTTTCTAGAACGGATCTAGAAAGTTTCTAGAAAGTTTCTAGAACGTATCTAGAAACTTTCTAGAAATTTCGAGTTTTTATTTTTTGAGAGATATTCAAATAATTTTGATTTTTTCTGAAACTGTATGTTAACTTTTGCACAATTGGAAACAATTAACTGCTTATGTTAATTAGGAAAGGAGATATTCAATGTTAAAGTTTCCCTCCTCTACAACGCATCCTCATTATAACGCCCCCTGCTAGCGGAATGCTACGCATTGCTTACGCGCTCCCGGCTCCCACTAATGAGCTGTAACGCGTCTTGTGTTGCATTTAGAATTGGATGCATTGGCATATGCAATGTGTTTGACAATTTCTATGGTTGTAATTGCTTGTATATTGCTTGTTGTTTATCTCATATCTTGATATTAAAGGTGGTGTATCTGAGATAGTAAACCCCTGCTGTTAATATTGATTGTTAGCTTATGTCAACAACTTAAGTCAGCGTACAGCTTTGCCTTTAAACATAGACTAAGAAATGAAAAAGGAATATAGTTGATATAATCAATTTAATGTTGTAATATAAACTTTTAAAAATGGTTTTGATTAGGTTTATAAGGCGACATGAACAAAGCCCTTTATCACCTCAAAAGAAAACGTACGTACTATCTATCCAAGTCTTCTATGTTCATTTCATGTACGTCAAAAGCATTGATCTTTCATAGATGCGTCGACTGAATAAAAGCTTTGTATCATAAATCTTGTAATTGATTCACTTAAAACGAAATTTGAGAGGATGTTTTATTATGCATTCTGGTTATGTGAGCTCCAAACCTGGGTCCAGACCAGCATTCAAATATTTTTTGGGAGAAAAAGTTTAAAAGCTGGATTGGTAAAGCTTCGTTCTTGCATACTTGACATGTTTCCATCAAAATGATAAATATGTTTCGGTTTTTACTTTGAATTTCATGTGAATGAATTATGATTTTTTATCTCGCGTACTAAGGGAACATTACAAAACAAAACGATAAAGAACGTTTCTCTCTGTTATTATTAGATTTTGGAATGATTACCCTGTATAAACAAATATGTGAGCATTTGAAAATTGTCTACGGAATAAGTTCCCTGCCTTATATTTTACATGTTTCATGTATGAAAATACGCGTACGACTCTCAACATTTCCCACCCTTGGAGATCTTAATTGAGGGGTGCACGCATGGTATAGAGATCACGGTTATGAAGAAAGAGGCATTATCTGTCACTATATGAATTATATTATGGTTTAAACATATTTAAACATATTTTATTTCATTACATAAATGTCGCTTCTTAACAAATTTACTATTACATAAAAGGTGACGTGCATATGGACGAATGAATACATACATACAGTAACCAGGACACTATAGATGCATGATTATGTTGGACACTTTTCAATGAAACAATAAAAATTTACAAACTTATTTCATACCGCTGATAACTACATGTTGTTTGATTGTTTCAGCAAGGCAGGGCACATATGAAAACGTTTGTTGAATTCCGAAAATCTCTTTGATAAAGAGATAAAATTATGAACAGATTTCAATAGTCCTCGATTAGCCTCATGTGATGAGCCCGGGTGACCAAATGGAATTGACGACAGATTAAACCCTTTTTGAAAGAAATATGCCTTTAGTCTTATGTCATCAACATTTGGACAGGTGACGAAGAAATGTAAGGTGTTTTCAAAGTGATAGCCACTGTCGCATATTAATCTAGTATAACCCATTAAGATCACTACACCCATGTCGAATATGAAAAGATTATATTATGATAGAGAATCCTAGCTGTGATTACTTCTATGCAATCCTTACTAAGTCCTAAAGCCTAAAGAAAAGTGCGTCACATATGATGTTTTTATCATTCAATACTAAAAGGAAAATGCCTACGCTAACCAACTTAAACATGCGATGTTTTGTAAAGAAGCATGAAATACAAGTGTGCCTACAGAATTCGTTTTTTTATATAATGCGCGAAGTAGAACAATTGTTCCGCAATATAACATTATCACTTGATGGATAAACTTTTTATTTCATATAAAAACGGCATAGGAATGGTGAATAAGCTTGTTAATATATCAAAACATCTCTCAAGACAATGTACTGCAAGTGGCCAAATTAAAATAGTGATTACGCTAAATTAATAATGTGTATGTTATGTTAACAACATAAAAGCATACATATGTACAAAGTTATCTTTAAAATGTTTTAAAGACAGCTGTTATGAAAGGTCTGGTTCAGTGTTTCTTACAACACTGTGTATAAAATCGCATTTGAGTTAACTATTTATCAGTGAAATTTTAAGGGCAATCTCATGTTGATACAATCGAAGTGAGATATCAAATAAAGAAGTTGTTATCCATAAGAATTTGTCTAGTATTATTACACCAACTTCTAAATGCCTTTGAAGAATTTAATCGAAGATTGATTCAAAATTTTCATTATTTCATTACTATCGTCAGGGGATTCACCTTGCGCGTCATGCGTTCCGATATGGGTTTCTGATCATCAATGGATAAGAATCAGAATGACTTGAAAATGATATTTACACGCCTGGCAGTGCCGGTTAACGTATTTACCACTCTTACAGAGAAAGAGGCACCAACGTTCTGTGCCATCATGAATGATCCATGATAGATTCACTTCAGTAAAAGTACAATAAACATCATCTCGTCTTAATGTTGGATTGACTTTTCCTTATCTATTGTTTTCGTCAATTCAAAGTAGATGGATACATGCTTTTGACATTCATAAGATAATGAAATTAAAATATATAGTTGGATTAAGATTGAACATAATGAAAACAACATAATTTACATTTTGTCATGGATACAGTATCATATTCCACCTAGTTTATCAGACGCTATACCCTGCATGAACGAACCGGTTAAGCTTCATTCAACAATGATGTTATCTAATTAATCAACCAGCCAGCGAGGCATACAGCAATAAAACACAGCTGTCTAGGAACAGGAAATGATAATAAAGATATTATGTAAGAGATCGCCGACATGCGTAGTTTATAGCACTTCAAGGAAGTTATATAGTGCTTGGACAGTCTGGTCAAAACAGTAACTGTAATCTCGCTCTTCTCCTGTGTCTTCAGTTGACGAGCTGGAATAAACATTGTAAATTCACTTCCTCTTTAAGTCTGTTGTATTTGTTTATGAGTGTATGAGGAGAACTTTTAGATGTCCAGTTAAAAAATAACATCTTCCCACAACCCGCTTACCGCTCATTATTGAACTAAGCTTTTCCCAGTGTTTATATATTCCACCGATCGGCACAAACTCACACAAGTGCAATACGATGGATCGCCAAACCGTATTTACGAACAAACTTATTAAAACCTGTCGGAACGTAGACATGTCTAAATTGACAACGTTCTTCATAAGGAAGAATAATTTCGCGCCTGAATATCTATGTAATCTTCTACCTACAACACCTAACAATAACGACAAACTCAGAGAAAATTCATCCGCCCGAACAGTGAAATGTAGGATAGCGTTATATGCAAGAATGTTTTACCTGACACAATAAAACTATGGAATTTATTAACTCCTGACATGCAAAAAAAGACAGAAATCATTCTTTTATCTGAGATAATTTAGTATAAAAACAGTTCTACGGAGATGTACATCGCTCTTATTAGTAGATTGTTGAATTCTATTCATCATACATAATGAAATATGATCGATTTGACATTTCATAATGGCTGCCAAACGTTATGTTATATATGCATAACCACTTTCTTTGAACCTATGATCGCGTGTAACTATCACAAAACTTAATTAGATATATGTCATTGCTTCGGAGTGGCCTTAAAATAAGAACCTTGGAGCTTGTTGGACAATCAATTCATGAATTGTACATTTTCATGAACAAAAATGTTACATTAAAAACAAGCATCTCATCTTCAACACAGTGGGTACAGTTAAAAGGATCTCTCATTAAACGAGAAGATTTACATAACGCCAACGTTTTTTCAAGCTTTATCGGTGCAACACAGCTTATGACCAAAACTAACGATTGTCGGCAACGCATTTTGGATACATATTTCTATGCTGTAGTCTTTCATGACTTTGTTTAGGCACAATTTATTTATTGATTTCTTATTGCATAAAAGAAATGAAAATAGTAACTGTATATGTTTATTTCGAGGCGAGATATAACATTTATAATTATATATAACGAATTATATTACTTTGAATATGATAAATGTGTTTAAAACTGCAGCCTCTACCGTCCCATGGTAATAAATATGTCCCCTGTCGTAGACTGAATTGCGTAACATGATTAGGCGCAGTCATCTTCAGCAAAAGATTAGCATTCCCGTCTATATCTGTATAGCCCGGTTGTGTATTGTAGAATACACTGTTATTTCAAACTGAAACTTTTGAAATTCCAACATATTCTTTCCAGGTTACTTCTCCGTAACACTTTACTGTTCGGGAGATACAGTTCACTGAGTAAATTGCACGTAAAACAATAATTATTATTGCAGTTACTCGTCATCATTCCTTTACAAACCTTTCCTATTTGAAAGAGTGAAAGAGATATTGAGCCTTGATAAATCCCTTTAAGCATTTTACGACTTTACATGTTTGTTTTTCGCCATAACTTACACAGTCGAACAAACTTCAACTTAAACTCACAAGTTACATGATAGTACTGACGCTATGTCTTGTTGATTTCTTTTTTTTGGTTAAAGGGGCACAAAAATGTTGTTGGAGTCAAATATGTCAAGTAAGTAGTGGTGGTTTATGAAATGCAGCATCCCGATGTTTATCAGTTAGTCGTAATGTGTGATCAAAAAACGGACAATGGCGTGCGACATTGAGCAAAACGTTATTTTGGAAACTTAGATACAGCAGACAAAATACAAATATGTTTCTGTAGTGTTTAATAAGTGTTGAGTAATGAACATGTAAATGTGACCAAAAAGTTTAAACTCTTAAACATACATATGGTCGTTTCCAAATTTAAAAACAGGAAAACATGTCTTGATTTTGGCATTTTAGAGATAAAAATGAATGTTTAGGGAGACGATTAGAACCTCACTCAGGACACAGGGTCTTTAGCTATTATCTGTGTAATATGAAATCTCATAATACATACTATGTGTCCCTTTAAAATGACGGTTTGCAAACTTACAAAACATGTCATATTCTAATGTAGATTACTAACACCGACGTTACCAGTAAAGCGGTTATACATCTGAATTCATTTTTCTATATGAAATCCTAAGGGGAAAAGGAATGTAATTTCTAATTTGTTCCTATCAATACGCAGAAAACATCAACAGTAAATGAATTATCTCTATGTTGTTTTCTTACATAATTAAATGCATACAAAAATATATGAATAACATAATACTGCGTACATGTCATTATGACTGAGTTTTTACTAAATCATAATACAAATTGATATGTATCTTTAAACATGGACGTAAAATACCGTTATAGTTGAAAACATTATTGATTTATAACTTATTATATTGTAATTATGTATTAGGTTTAAAGCAGCAACTGCAGCAATTTTACGGTTTAAGGGAATCTTTGAGGATACTTCCTCAGTTTTAAATCAAATTTGGAAATGGTTATTAAACGGGTACATGTTATCAATGTCAAATGGTAAAAAATAAGTTTTCTCTAAAAAAAATGTGATTGAATTTACTGTGAAAAGCACAAAGCCCCCGTGAGCAACAAAGGTTATATATATAGATACAAACGGCATATATCGGACACACCAAGGCATACAAACGGCATATATCGGACACACCAAGGTGTTCGTGCGGCTATTGTAACGAAGACGCCCTTCACTACCTGTTTGTTTGCCGTAAATACAACAATTTAAGAGAGAATATGTATTTTTAGAGCATTAGCTTATTAAGATTACATTTCAGACTGATTGCAGGCGTCATGTTAAACTTACTTAACCAATTTTCAAAACTCATTAACACTGGACTCTCTTCATGGCTCAACGCCAGGTCGCTCACAGGGCCCCACTTACAGGCGGTGTCGAACCATGCAGAAGCTGCTGGCCAATTAACACCACTCAGGCTGTGGGGATGAGGAACGAACAGAAATTGTCTAGCAATGTCAAGAACTATAAACTCTTCATCGTTTTATTGTTTCATAAAGGTCAAATAGGAAATGAAGGTAAACGATAAGGATCATTTACAGTACGTTACATAAGTGATTTGTTTCATTCAGTTTTGTATCTCTCTGTTTGGTATAGTTCCAAATGCAGAACTATAAAATGCAGAACAGTTAAAGGGCCACAGAGTATGTTGTTAGAGTAAAATATGCCAAACTTCATATATAGTGGTTTTTTTATCAAGAAGGGATGGTTGTTTAACAAAATTGGCATCTTAGTGCTTATGAGTTCAGTATAGTGACAATAAAACAGGTTAAAGTCTCGATTGGTGATGGAAAACCGGACAGTGACGCGCGTCAATGATTCAAACGTAATTTTTAAAACCTATCTACATCAAGCACAAATGTAAATATTGATTGTCAGGATTAATTAGGACTTTTAACTAGTACACATGTAAATGTATGCAGAATTTCGACGTCCTAATATTTATATGGCCGTTTTCATGTATCAATGAAAACATAAAAATAGCGAAATTTGGGAATTTGGGAGGTTTACTGCATTTATAGAATATAAACACCCCAAATATGACGTACTAAAAACAGAAAAAGATATTGTTCGCTATTTAGACTAGTTTGATCATTTATAAAAGTTTACATATAAATATATAGTTTTCATACTAAAGATCAATTGTTTTATCCAAATATATGTTGTTCCAATCCGTTACTACTCAGTATTACTAACAAACATGTACAAGAAAAGTTTATGAAGCAAACACACTTCTGATAAATATATATTTAATCCTTTAAACCATACCATGGAGGATGAAACTATTCAACATTATTTTGATCGAATCTTGAATATGTTGTCACAGTGTTTTACTTACTCAAGTTATAAACATACACCTTGGAGAATTACCGTGAATCTCTACTCACTGGGTGAGTGGACAGAGGCATGGCTCTTTGAATTATGTTGTCAAATAATACGACGCGACAAGTGTGAGCATACCTTCATCTTCCACAAATTAAAAAATACTTCCTAAGATTATCCGTAGAGAGACATGCACATAATTTGTTTGTAATTTAATAAAGCCGATAAATTGAACAAATTAGTAAAGGCGTTTCAACAGTCTGAATAATGATTGATTATACTAGTGTCACGCCCAAGGCATTGAAGTCTTACATGTAGTAAGCGCGCACACTATTAACAAAGATGACGGCGAGGGAAAAGAAAAGCTTAAGACTAACTAGAACGGCGACAAGTTGAACGACGACAATTGCTTAGTTAAAACTGCGAATACTTTCATGATTGAATTAAACATCACAAGCGCATGCTTGCTTTCACCTAGAAAACCCTTTTTTCTCAACATTCCGATATGTCATTATGTACTTGTAAACGTTGCCTTCATATTTTCATGTAGAGACAGAGACTAACTCTTACAATCTTTTCATTTTATAAAGAGCAAGCAGAGGTTATTTGCATAAGTCAATCCCCCTACAAACAATTCAATTATGATATCTAAGTCTTTGTAGAAACGAGGGTATTTTTGATTTGCATATTCCCTTCAAATATGTCCTATATTAAACCAACAAGAATGTTGTTCTTTGTTTTTTTGGTGTCTCATTTACCTAATTGTTTCGTAACGTTTTTGGTTATTCTTTGCACTAATGTTAAGTTTACAGATTGAATATTACGAACTGAGAGAAGAAACGTAATTTGCTAATTCCTTTTGCATATATTCTAAGGTGTCTTGGTACGCAAGAAAGGAAAATCCGCGTAACGACATCACAATTCCATAGCACGTATGATTACATAAGCTCGCATACATTATTTATAAAAAGGCAATCACAATGCATATAAGTTATGTCAACTATGATTACTTCTTTTATTAATGCTTTATTGCAAAGTTATATATTAAATATAAGTGTTATATTGTAACGACAACAAAAACAAACAACATGCGTCGGAACATCTTGAAGACGAGCGATCTAATTAGCACATACGACGTGCGCTATATATAGACTGCCCATTGTGCAGCCGTAAGAGGCGCCTTAAAACGAGGAAGATTTAAAGTTTAATATTAATTATCTCTCTTTCTATTGATGTAATCTTGTTCAAAATTTCACAATAGGCAAAGTAAACATGAGGATTTTGAATCAGGTTATTATTTTTGAATATTTTGAAAAGAGTGAAAACTCGAAATTTCTAGAAATTTCTAGAAAGTTTCTAGATACGTTCTAGAAAGTTTCTAGTTACGTTCTAGAAAGTTTCTAGATACGTTCTAGAAAGTTTCTAGATACGTTCTAGAAAGTTTCTAGTGCGTATCTAGTGCGTATCTAGTGTGTTTCTAGTGTGTTTCTAGATACGGGGTATGTTTCTTTATTGCTGTACTGTATGTTTGGTGTACACCAACACCATACAGGAACAATGGCTCCCAATCAAGGCTGGAGCAACTGCAGAGAACAGCTTCTATCAATCAGGGACTCAATCAACATGGACAGCTTCTCTCATTGTTGTACCTGTGAGCTAATCACCACTCATGTCAAACACAAGAGAAAGCGATTTAAGAAGAGAAGTTGTCGGGCTGGGAAGAAAGTTCAAAGATTCAATAAAAATCCAAGTTTGTCACCTACACCTTGCACAATCGATCTGCCGAATTCTCTTTCTGTGAGACCTACTTCCACACCCTCATCAGAGACGGTAAAGGCGTGTCTGCTTAATGCAAGATCTGGGAGAAATAAGGCAAGTGAAATCAATGACTATATCACTGAACATGACATTGACATTGCTGTAATAACAGAATCATGGCTGAAATCATTTGATAGTGTCATTGTAAATGAGTTGGTACCAACTGGATATTCTCACAGAATGTCAGTCAGACAAAAGAGACAGGGTGGTGGAATCATAGTAATCTACAAGTCTGCCTTTTCTCTAGCCCCAGAAAAAGATTCTATTAGTGTGACATTTTTAAGCCTTGAATACCTTGACATGTGGATCTCTCTACAAGGAACGTTGCTTAGACTGGTCTCAGTTTACAGGCCACCATCATCACAAAAGAATAATTGCAGTCAATCATTGGTACTTGATGAGCTCATACAACTCTTTGACTTGGCTACCAACACCAATGCTCACGTTGTCATAATGGGGGATTTTAACTTACATGTTGATAATCCTCATAATCAATTTGCTGAGAAATTCTCTGATTTTCTGTACATGACAAATCTTGTCCAGCATGTGAATGAGACCACTCATCAAAGTGGCCACATTCTAGACTTGGTCATCACAAAGGCTGATGATCAGATTCTCTCCTCTGTCAATGTTGTCGATCATGGACTCTCTGATCACAGTAGTGTTTTCTGTGTCCTGAACGCTGTGAAACCGGCTCCATTGCGTAAGACTGTGACGTACAGAAAAGTGTGTGATGTAGACATACCTACATTTAGTTCTGACCTACTTTCGGCTCTACGTGCTTGTCCCACGTTTCAGACGGACTCCCCTGATGAGATGGCCATGTCCTACAATGAAACTCTTTCTACTGTCTTAGACAATCATGCTCCCCTTCAGTCCTCAAAAATAGTTATCAGACCGAATGCTTCTTGGATGATGAAAGATGTTTTTAAAGCCAAACATGATCGGCGGCGTGCTGAAAAAGTTTGGCGCTCCACCAAGCTAGTCGTGCATCGACAAATATACCAGGACTGCAGAAACCGAGTTAACTCCCTTATCAGAGAGTTAAAACTATCTCATATTAGACAACAGATTACAGACAGCAAGAATGATAGTAAACGCCTCTTCACTATCGTCAAGTCCTTGACTGAATCCAAGTGTGTTGCGACCATGAGTTCAGCGGCCACAGCGAGCAAATGACATTGCTGGTTTCTTTGTTGACAAGATTGAAAAAATCATTGACGACATATCATCTGACTCCTCAGCTCATGATCCTCTTGAATATGATGTTAAATCTAAAGGCTCTTGCATGTCCATCTTCGTACCAGTATCAGAACCCTCCTTGTTATCAGTGTTGCAGACAGCACCAAATAAGTCTTGTTCCCTGGACCCCACCCCAACTTGGTTGCTTAAAAGTTGTCTCCCCTCCATTGTCTCGGCTGCCTGCTCAGTCACGAACGCATCTCTGGAAGCTGGAACTTTTCCACAATGTTTCAAGAACGCTATTGTGACCCCGCTACTTAAGAAACCATCTCTAGATCCCTCTGACTTCCGGAACTTTAGACCCGTGTCCAATCTCAGCTTCCTGTCCAAAGTCATGGAGAAAAAAATGCTCGCTCAGCTTCAGTTTCACATAGAAGAGTACAGATTGTCAGAACCCTTTCAGTCAGCATACAAAAAGTCGCACAGCACCGAGACTGCCTTGATTAGAGTCCAGAATGACATTTTACGATCAATGGACAGACAGGAGGTGGTCCTACTTGTGCTACTAGATCTTTCTGCAGCCTTTGATTCTATCAGCCATGACATCCTGCTTTCGAGACTGGTGATTGGTACTCAGAAGCAGTTAGACAAAATTCATGATGCAGAACTAACCATTGATGGCATTTGTGTCACTCCATCTAGAAATATCAGGAACCTCGGTCTGACAATGAACAACACAATGTCAAGCAAGCAACATGCCCTCAACACAGCCAGATCAACTAACTTTCATATTTCAAACATTGGGAAAATCCGGAAGTATATTGACAGTGATACTTGTAAAACTCTTGTCCACGCATATGTCACATCCAGACTCGACTTCTGCAATGCCCTACTCTCCGGATCAGGCCCCATCTCACAATTACAGCGCATACAGGACAAGGCGGCACGCTTGGTGACTCGGACAAGACAGGATGCTCACATAACCCCAGTTCTCCAGCAACTACACTGGCTCCCCATTAAGCACAGGATTTCTTACAAGATCCTTGTCTTGACCTTCTGTGCTCTCCATGTTGACTCGTCTCCTATGTACATGAAAAATCTGCTCTCTATATATCAGCCCTGCCGATCTCTACGATCGTCAAATGAAGCACAACTGTGTGTCCCATCAACCTCTACCAAACTTGGTGAATGAGCCTTCTCTGTTGCTGCCCCTGTCTTATGGAATTCTCTCCCACATGACCTCAAAACCTCTGGATCACTGGACTGTTTCAAGAAAGACTTAAAAACCTACCTTTTTTCTCTCCTGTAAACCCTACCTCTTTCTACCCTGTAAACCCTACTTTTCTCTATCTCTGTATATACTTCCACTTTTTCTTCTCCAGCGCCGTTGAGCAGCTCTTGCTGGAGACAAGGCGCTATACAAGTTAATTGTTATTATTATTATTATTATTATTCTGCAATGTTCTTCTGTAAATTATTGACAAAGGGTCATTAACAAGCGGTCATCACTTTGAGGATGCACTCCACTTCTTCCTAATTTGTCCCATTTACCACGAATTAAGACTAAACACATACTTTTTTCAAAAAGGTTATAATCTACCATCTATCCTTTACGGCAACTCTGGCTCTACTGATCATCATAATAACAAACTTTTAAAATCCGTCCATAATTTCATAGTTTCCTCTAAAAGATTTTCAGATTTGTCTTAACCAACTTACATTACCTTCTTCAATTGCCTTGCAAAATTTCAAAAGAATTTATCTTTAAATTAAATCTTAAAATTAGTATGTAAGCCTGCAAATGTACATGCATATCTGATCTGTTCTTCAATGTTTTGTGAACGTCACCATTTCATGAAAGTTTATATTTGTATATTGTCGGGAGAGGCATTCATATAAGCAAAGATTTTGCTTGTTTGCCAATCCCATCAGTTTTTCTCTGAATAAATATGTGTACACCAACAAGCATTTAGTTAACAGTAATCCTATTTATAACAACATCAAGATTGACTTATTTATCTTGACCCAAGCTCACTGCTACTCCGGGATTCTTCTAAAAGCTTTATTATCAAAACAGAAATAACAGATTACACTTTTTAAAGAAGGGTCCTTAACAAGCATTTAGTTAACAATAATCCTATTTAAAACAACATCAAGATCCATCTAGATCCAAGCTCCCTGCTTCTGCAGGGTTCTTAATTTTAAACTTGTTTTCTTATATTAATGGCTAATGAAGAGCATATGACAAAAGTTTATCATATCAACTGTTTATATATGAAAATAACTTGATGCCTTTTACTTTAAGTGGCTTTATTTTAAGTTAAATTGTTTATTTTATGAAAAGTGGTACCTCATCAAAATTCCTCTACCTTAAAACATAGGTTTCTATGTTCATTAATATGTTTTGACTTGATACCTCAAGCAAAATATAGAAAAAAACAGCATGTTGTTATAAACTCATGGTAAAATTCAGAATATCACTAAATATTTTAATTTCAGAGGAAATCATATGAGATGTGTGTGCTGATCTTTTTGTTATTATTATTTATTTATTAAGATGTATCTTCATCCTTTTCGTGCCTCTTTTAAAAACGATTTTGTGTGGTCATTCTCTTTCATCTATGTCATCAAGCATTCAATATTATTTTTTACAGTGAGTGACCCTTATTTATCTTAGATCCGCATGGGCAAATTTAGATTTTATTATTGTTATGTTGTTCTGATTTAAGAAAAATTAACAAATGTTACTAAAACAACGAGTCCTCGTTAGCGTCAGATAATACCATTTAGCATCTCAGACCAATATAACCTATCACACTATGACCAGTTGTCAGCTTCAGGTATTGAGCAGGTGTCAACCGTGCTGTACAAACACATGCAGGTGGCTTGTAGACAAGTGACCATGTATCAGTCAGTTTTGTCAGGACGGTGTCTCTCGTGTCTTGAAACAACAGGATACACTGCTTTTCCGCATCCTGTTATCCAATGAAATCTGAGAGGTTACATAAGAAATTATCAAACTAATTTTGCATCGGCTCTCTTTTTCTCATCTGGTCGCCATTATTGTTTGAATGTGATAGCTGGTTGCAGAGATTTTGTCGTTTATCTGTTTAGCCACTGATCAGTGATGGGTTTATGTTCTGTTCTTAAGCTAAAAAGGACTTGGATATTTATGTTCTTGTTGCCTACGGCCATACCACGTTGAACTGACCGGTTCTCGTCCGATCACCAAAGTTAAGCAACGTCGGGCCCGGAGAGTACTTGGATGGGTGACCGCCTGGGAACACCGGGTGCTGTAGGTGTTATTAAGAGTCACTTCTCTCTGGGACACCGGAGAGAGCAGACGTATCGTCAGTTGCTCGCACAACTACGAAACAACACTACCTTTCTACCCACAGCGTCTCTACCTGGATTGAGGATATTTATTCGAATATTACTACCTTCGTTCGAATATTATTCAAGATTCAGTGAGACAACCTATTGAGCCACGCTCAACATTTGAATACGAGGAGTATTCACATTCTATTTGGACTCTACCCGGATCAACAATTTGGACTTTCAACCCGTTCACCTAGATCGGATTTACCGATTCGGATCACTTTTGGATTTCCAAATAGACTTTAAGTCTTCAACGTGAGTTCTCTAAGTTTCTCCCTTGAAGCACAACAACAACAAACCAATTAGCACTTTTGCTAACCACTCGAGTACGTGGAGTACTCACTACCCACAACCCTGCACCCCCTACAGCGCATACAAATCATTTTAGATATATTTGAAATAATATCAAATAAATTATATCTAACTGACAAGTGTGTTCTATACCCAACCCCAAGCAGCAGAGGTCTAGCTTACGAAGCTCAGGTCCATTGTTTGATTACATAACCGGCTTGCCGTCCAAGTGAATCACCTTGTTCCTTAGCGTGGACAAGGTCAGGTGTGACCTACAAGGTTGGGCTTGGAGGTGTGACGAGTTTTAGAATAATTAATATTATTCTAGGCGGTTTCGTTTTAGGTTCTTTAACAGCAATAGGAACCCAACTGCACACATATATAGTAACACACTTCGCTTATAGGGTTAGTTATACCGTTAGCAATGGCAGTAAATAAGTCCTCTATGGACGAGCTACAATCATTCATAGAGCATTACAATCCGGATGAGACACCTCATCGAGAGCAGCTATTTGCTCAATCTAGACAATTAACTTTTCTAACAACAAGTCAATTAAATGAATCATCCCCGTATGATATCATTGATCAAATCCAACAAGAGGAACAACCCATGGAAACTGTATCTAGCAAAAAAAGGGCTAGAGATAACACAGATGACTTAGAATCAAATATCTCCCAAGAATCAAACGGAGCAAATCATTACAGTACAAAGAATAAAAAACCAGGACAGAAACACGCCCTCTGTAATCATTACATTCGACACAAAAACTCTACCAAGAAACATAATCTTTGGCGGCTATCCCAAAGTTAGAGTAGAACCCTACTTGAAACAGCCAACAATTTGCAGAAGATGCTTTGAAATAGGGCATTCAAAACATAAGTGCTCCAACCAAGAACGATGCAGTAAATGTTGTGAAAGAAAACACAACTCAGACAAATGCCACAAGAAATTCTATCTGGGAGGCGATTTTAATGCACACAATCATACCTGGGAGGCAGACGATAGGACCGATACGAGAGGTACAGTCATACAAAAATGGTTAGAGGATAACAAACTTATTGTTCTCAACAATGGCGAACCTACTTTTCACAGGCTAACACAAGGTATATATACGACAATAGATCTTAGCATTATTACACCGGACCTAGTTAATGATGCTAGTTTATATGTTCATGACGACAGTTGGGGAAGCGATCACTTCCCACTATTCACCACATTAAAAAATGACAATACACAACACACACACAATAACAATATCCATAACAGCTGGAATTTTAACAAAGCAAATTGGGAAATATTTCAAAATATTTGTGAGCAAAAATTAAACGATGATGTAAAAGACTAGGATGTTAACATATACAACAAAAAGATCACCGAGGTAATCATAAATGCTGCTAACGTAGCCATTCCAACCAAAATAACTCACAAGCATATACCTGTACCATGGTGGAATGAAGAAATAATGCAAGCAAGAAAAGGAAGAAAACTGCTCAGGAAAAAAGCTAAAATGGATAAGAAGTTAATACAACAAGAGGCAGCAGCTAGAAATAAGGTTAAAACTTTAATAAGTAAGGCAAAAATCCAATCATAGAAAAAAATGTGTAGCACATTAGATATTAAATCTAACTCAAGGCATGTCTGGAAGAAGATTAATGTCTTTAGAGGTAAAAACACTAAATCCCATATTCCAAGTATCAACAACAGCAAAAATAAACAGGAAAAAATCGACAATTTATGCAAACAATTCTCACAAGCAAGCTCAACCAATAATTACAAAACTGCTTTTCAAGATAAAGTAAAGAATACACAACCCTGTCAGAAGGACAAAAACAAGCCAAACTTGTGGTATAATAAGCCATTCACGATATCAGAACTCAACCTGGTTCCCTGGCCTCGTTCCGCTTGCGCTACAGTGAGGCCACTCATTTTTACCCGATTCTGTAACCCTTTGGAATGCTTTACCCGAACATGTTAAATCACTAACTAACGTCAATGATTTCAAATCTGCATTAATCTCAAAAACTAAGAATATTCACTTTGATCTAAATTTAGGCTCGAGGCGTTGTCAAATCCTTCACTGTCGTCTGCGGTTGGAGTGTAGCGATCTCAATGCTGATAAGTTTAACAGACATATATTTGACAAAGCAGATTGTTCTTGTGGCCATGCCACCGAGGACGCACTTCATTACTTTTTCGTCTGTTCAAAATTCGATTCAATTAGATCGAACAAATTCTATTATACAAATGGCTTTTCATTAGAAACAATCTTATATGGCCACCCATCTTTGAACACTGTTACCCAATCTAAAATTCTAAAATCAGTACATCAATTTATAATTGAAACTAAACGTTTTGACTAAGCAAATATGATACTGACTGCAGATATCAAAATGTATTTAGCCATCATCTCTAATGAATTTATTTCCATTATACTACTTGTATTACTATTCTTAGACATGTTTACTATATGTTGTTCTTGTCATGTTCATGCTCATATATTTATGTTGCTGGAGCGGTCTTCACATAAGCTCACACGAGCTTGTTGACCAATCCATTTCATGTATCTTTTCATGAAATAAAATATGTTTAAACAAAAAAAAAAAAGGCCATGGCACTGGCTGTATAATGGCGCTGCGCAGAGCAGTGATCCAAGATGGAGGACAAGGCAATTTTATGCATAGCGATCACAAATTCACTTCATTCTCGCTCTATAGCCACGACATATTGAAGACAAGCATCTACCTAGAATGCAGATAAAATTAGAACTCGGAATATCGCCACATTTTTTTTTTGTTGCAAAGGGATATTGCTAAACATGATAATGTTTGCAGCGGAGCGATAGCCCCGCCCACCTGGAAATATAAACAATATAGTGGAAGGCTTCGTGCACTGTTTTAAACTATGTCAGGTCGAAAATTGAAGAAATTGTTGTTTACTTGGTGTGGTGACAACTTGTTTCAAATACTGTTAATGAAGGTGTAAAGCGATTTTGCGACATTTCCCCAAATCGACACAATCAAAACCTGTCAACTATGACGCTCAGTACCACCGAGACACAACAACGACCAACTAAATTACAGCAATCAATTGCTAGTCGTATGTTCCAATTTCTTATTTTTGACCTTTTTTAGAAGTCACATTTTTATTTATAGAATACATAAAAGTTGTAATTTGAGAATAAGACTATTAATTAGTAGTAGGATTCAGCAGGAGAGAGAATTTGAACCTATTTTGGTGTATAGAGGGACACGATAGCTTTTTCTCAGGTCTGTATACAACGGATGACTTAAAAAAAAGTTTTTATTCCGACTTCCAAACAATTAAAATTACTGAACCAACAAATTCTGTTTTCTGTTGCTCTATCTTCCAGTATCTATTGTTAAATCGTGCGATGAGCCCCTGAAGCGTGCAAATGCAATCCGGGATTTCCTTATATTTAATAAATTAGGTATAGTAGTATAAGCAATTGTTTGAAAGCTATAGGGACGTAGCCCATTTTTGCGTGGAAACATCTTTCAGTCTCTGCGTAAAATTATTAAAAAGATTTGAATGAAAATTAACATTTTGACCTTACCATCCCCATATATATATATCCCTATATCGAATCGTATTTAATAACACCGGAATGTTTGATACCCAATCCGTCTTTCCTCCGGCTCTTATCACACGAATTAATCATATCGTAACATTGCCTTGGATATCTATAAGAGGGCATTTGTAAAATGCTCATCCAAAATGTTATTATTCTTGCTTCAGCAAAAATGTGAATCGGTAATCTTCCGCATTCTCCGTATACCATATTACTAGGGCCCTTTGCCTTCACTTCTAGAATTTTTATGAGCAATATTTTTCATAACCGCCACATAGTAAGAGCATGATTCATTTTGAAAGAAAACATATTTTCTGCCGTTTTTTAGCATTTAATTCCATTTGACTATTGGAATGTCAGAATGCAGGGATATATTAATGTAGAAATAAATTCAAAATCAGTTGCTCAAATGTGTCTTATGATGTGAGTTATGACTTACATCTTTCATTTTCAGGAGCTGTTATCATCATCTCTATTAGCTGAATACAACTGTTTAAATAATACAAATATATCACGCTTCTTCAAGACGAATCTCTAACGTGTGTTATAGTGGGAGATGTCCTTGCTATATTGCCAACAGTTATGGAAAGTCGACAATTTATGAAATTTTGCAAATTCTTCATTCCTAACACACACACAAGAAAAAGCATTCATTTTTTCATTGTGCTTCTTAATGTCATTAAAGAGTTACAAGTTCAGAAGTTAGGGCAGATGTTTTAACCCTACAATTACTGTTCTTCGTGATCTTCATCACGGTTCTACTGAAGATGTAAAATGCAAGTTTAAAAATGTCGAATATCGGAAATTGTAACATTCGACTAGCAAATGATTGCTGTAATTTAGTTGGTTGTTGTTGTGACTCGGTGGTACTGAGCGTCGTAGTTGACAGGTTTTAATAGGGTCGATTTGGGGAAATGTCGCAAAATCGCCTTACTCCTTCAATACCAGTATTTGAAACAAGTTGTCACCACACCAAGTAAACAATAATTTCTTCAATTTTCGACCTGACATAGTTTAAAACAGTGCACGAAGCCTTCCACTATATTGTTTATATTTCCAGGTGGGCGGGGCTATCATTCTGCTGCAAACATTATCATGTTTAGCAATATCCCTTTGCAACAAAAAATATATGTGGCGATATTCCGAGTTCTAATTTTATTTGCATTCTAGGTAGATGCTTGTCTTCAATATGTCGTGGCTATAGACCAAGAATGAAGTGAATTTGTGATCGCTATGCATAAAATTGCCTTGTCCTCCATCTTGGATCACTGCTCTGCGCAGCGCCATTATACAGCCAGTGCCATGGCCTCACTGTAGCGCAAGCAGAACGAGGCCAGGGAACCAGGTTGATCAGAACTCAACAATATTGTAAATAATAAAAAAGGAACAGCATCTGGTATTGATCAAACCAGTTACACGATGCTTAAACATCTTCCTTATAAATGTAAACAAAAGTTATTAGATTTATACAATAAGTTATGGAAAGACGGTAAATTACCAACAGACTGGAAAGAAAGTCTTATCATACCATCACACAAACAAGGAAAAGACCCTACCAAATCCGATTCATATAGACCAGTCTCCATAACATCTAATCTATGTAAAACACTCGAAGCTATGGCAACAAAAAGATTACAACATTATCTAGAAACCAACAAATTGATAACACAAAATCAATCAGGATATAGAAAATCCTATAGCACCACTGACCATATTGTTAGATTACAACACTCCATCAGACAAGCTCAACAAAATAATAAATTCACTACAGCAGTCTTCCTAGACTTTAGTAAAGCATTTGATATGGTCTGGAAAACAGGCTTGATACACAAAGTTAAAGAAAAAGGCATACACGGGGAAATGTTAAACTTTATAAACGACTTTATGTCAAACAGAACTTTTCGCCTTAAAGCAGATGACCAAATATCAGACAACTATAACCTAGAAAATGGAACCCCGCAAGGAAGTATTATATCACCAACCTTGTTCAATATTATGATAGATGATCTATTTCACAAACTACCCAAACAAGTGGACACCTCACAATTCGCTGACGACGGAGCCCTCTGGGTCAGTCATAAACACCAGCATGTAGCAGCAGAAATATTACAAAAAGCCTTAATCAAAGTTAATGATTGGACCCAAAATTGGGGATTCCAATTATCCACAAGCAAAACTGTATCAGTTCTCTTTCGGCCAACACCTAAAGCTAACTGCAGACCACTGAGATTATACATTAATGAAGAACTTTTAGATCAGGTTAAATATGTCAAGTTCTTAGGCATAACTTTTGATGAATATCTAACATGGAATCAACATATTAATGAATTAACACAAAGATGCAAAAAAGATCTTAACCCTTAAGATGCGGGTCCCGGAATATTCCGGGATGAAATTAGCTTTGCCCGCAAGTCCCCTTAGCGGGATGCGAGTAGCACACTCTATTTTTCTCACGCTAACTAATTATGACCGCGGGTCTCGGTAGCGGGGCCCGGAAATTTATTGCCTAGCAGTAGTCTCAGTTCAACGCTTGTATTTTCGTTCCGGCTCTCGCTAAGCAACCGTGTTTTGTTTCGTTTGTGTTCTAAATAATGCGCGAACATGCTCCGAAAGTTATGAGAGTATTGATAATGTTTATCGTACCGAAAATAAGCGTTAAAATCACTCAATTTTCCCCCACTCCCCGCCGCACGTGCTAATAGCCTGTGGGCACTTTCTCCCCGCTCGCACGAGCTTACCGTCCCGCGCGTGCTATCGTTTGCTTACAAGCCTGCACTCACACCAAACGTACAACCTTATATCGCACGCCCTATGCTCTGAACATTTGGGCGGATTTCAATACCGGTTGGATCATTTGAAAGAGCAGAAAATTGTCTTCAATTCAATATAAAATACATAACTACACTACCTGAATTGAAGATACAGCATGTGCCGCAAAAAAGGTGATTTTTACATATTTTTAGTTTTACACCATTTTGTCACACCAATTTTTACATGATGTGCTCAACGTATTTTGACAATTTTTATATCATAAGATAGAGAGAAAGATTGTCTTTCTTTCCATGTAAAATGTGTACATGCGCAAAAATAAATAAAGACACAGCAAGCGCCGCACAAAAAGCTAATTTCTCGATTCAAATCATGTAAACTGAACGGCGATTTTGACATGTGCCTTTCTTTCGCTCATATCTTCTCAACAGCTAGGCGTATTTTGAAATTGATTACCCCGTAATAAAGAAGGAATAATTGTCTTCGATTTGATATAAAAAAATTATATACACCATATAGAATAAAGATACAGCAAGTTCCGCAAAATTGTGACTTTTGTTTATTCTTTACGTTTTTACCATTTTCTCGCACTTTATATCACATAAAGTTCTCGGTAAATTTTGCAATTTCATATATCAAAATATAGAGAAAAGGATGATCTTTATTGCAATATAAAATTGGTATGTACAAGAAAATCAGAAAGGACCCGGCGCGCATCGCACATACAGGTAATTTCTCTATTCATATTTTGTTGACCGAGAAGCGATATATTTTCAACTGCTTTTTACACTTCCTATCCATTTAACGACAGAGCGCATTATCAACATTTTTATATCACAATAAAGAGGAAAGGATCGTCTTCAATTCTATATAAAATCTGCAAATTACAATTAGACAATAAAGGAGCGGTTAGTGATGTCGCAATTATCAAAATCTGTTCTAAAATACCCGAGGGTACCATCTTTGCAAACTTTATATATTCCAAACCAAGTGGTACATATTTATTATTTTCATATCATCGTAAAGCAGAAATAAATACCTTCATTTTCATGTGTAAGTTGCCCATATTTGAATCAAAATAAAACGTATGGAAACGATGCGACTTATGTTGCGGTAAGGCGATTATCAAAGACTTTATTACTAGCTATACCCACGTTTCGTTGGTAATAACTTCTAATTACAGTGCAAAAGATTGTTATGATTTATTTCTTCGTAAAGAAGAATAAATTGCCTTCAATTCCATATATAATTTGCATGTATACAAAGCGAATAACATGATTTATAAAGTTGGAAATAAAGACAATTTATATTGAGTGTGAGTGTATGTTTCAACGGGGATATCCCGCCTGCACGCGCTGAGCGCGTGCGTTTGCCCGGGGCTATTAGCTTAGTAATATTACTGTGGGGGTCAGAACGTTATCGGGATTTATCATTACCCTGTTTTCGTAATTTATATCTTTCGTTTAGGATGGCGTATCGTAATAAAATTTATCGTGAAATATAGAGCAAGAAATTAGCTTCAATTCCGTATATAATTTGCATGTGTGCACTCAGTGATTAAATGATTTTATAATGTTTGAAATGAAGACAATTTTTAAAATTTAGTAAAATTCGTTCCAGACATATTATAAAAATAATTTTTATATCGATGTGAAGAGGAACAATTCATCTTTAGTTTCGTTTTGATTTCGCGCATGCGCTCTTGTAATTTATTGAGTTATGGCGCCCGAATTGAAAACAAGTTTACTTCAGTTGTAGAAACCGTTCCAGGCGTGATAGAAATTTCATTCAAAGTGTCAAGTAAGTATCATCCATTTGTAACACGGGATTCGCCGACTAGCTTTGTATAAAACGACGATAACGTCCGTATCCCGCCATGTAAACACGCCATATGTTGTTAAAACGGTCGCATCTGGCGGCGCTGGAAAATTCGGCCACAGGGGCTAATTGCGTTATTACCGTAGCGAGACGAGTGCTGGAAAATTCAGCCACGGGGGCAAAACTGGTCAAAATAATATTCAGCAACGGAAGGGTTAATATATTACGAATGCTGTCTCATACTAGGTGGGGCAGCAGCAAGGAAATGTTACTCATCCTATATAAATCTCTGATTAAATCCAAACTGCACTATGGAGCAGAAGCTTGGTGTGACACCAGTCAAACCAACATACAAAAACTAAAAACCATCCAAAATCAAGCCTACCGATACATATCAGGATGCCTAAGCGGCACATCAATGGAACTAGTCAGACAGCCTACATTGAGGAAAACTACAATCAAACTGATTACCTTCAAATCTTTACTGACTGTTCTAAAGACGAAAAAGGAAGAGTAGGGTCTGGGATAGCCTTCACTCACACAGGTGATGGAGATATATCACTTAAATTACCAGACAAAACATCTATCTTCACAGCTGAACTTGTAGCTATTCGACAAGCACTCAATCTGAGCAAAGGTTACAAAAACAGAAATATAGCTATATTTACAGATTCACTCAGCTCACTGCAAGCTTTACAAAGCAAAACAGAAAAAAATAGTCATGAACTTCTACATCAAATTAAGGATAACAATAATGTTAAATTGATATGGGTGCCATCCCATATTGGCCTAATTGGCAATGAAAGAGCCGACCGAGCAGCAAAAGCAGGTCTAACCCACAGTAATAAGGTAAACATGCCATTTACTAAAAGGAAAATTAAAAGCATTGTTAAAGCAAAAACTACGGACGAATACAACAATAACTTTAAAAGCAACTGGGGACATACCCAGTACTATCAAGTTCAACCCACAAAACTGAAAAAAGTTAAAAACTTTCACAACTTTAGAAGGGTTGATGTAGCCTTAACTAGACTTAGACTTAACAATTGTTGTAACGGGGTTTATCTCCACAAAATAGTGAGAGCACCAAATGATCTATGTCCACAATGTAATGTCAAAGACACCATACATCACATTCTGTTTCAATGTGACAAATACCAAAAACACAGGGGACAACTCCTGAAAAATGTAAGCGCTAACACCCCACAAGAACTGTTAGCCAATACCAAAAATTACCAGGACCTTTCAATATTCCTACTACAAACTAAGTTATATAAAACATTATAATTAATAACCACCTCGCCTCACACCCAAACTCCTAACCACCTACCCACTCCATATTCTCATACCCAATTAAACAATCACCTAACCGTAACAACCACCCCCCAGGTAAAAGCTCCCAGAAGGACCTACGTTAGCGAGACTGATCTCTGAAACCTCCTTCTCCTGGTAAGTGTGGTCATGGCGACCTGCGACCAGAGCTGGGGGTGAGATGGGTTCACGAGATACACTACGGGACCTCTCGCGCAAGCCTATACAAACTGGCACGTAGGCTCCCAACGGGAGATTTCCACCAATCACCTCAAATACCATTTATCACACCCGTTTGGGATAACTGGTAGGACTTGGGCAAAGGGCAGACTGGTTAAAACTTCATTAAAAGTGCACGGTGTGACTACCCCCGGCGCTTCACTTAATTGTAACTGGTAATTGTTACGGCACCAAACCCCATAACCCTCACTGCCTGGTTCTGAACCTGGTTTAGTGGGGAGGACAGGGATTGTACCTTAAGTGTATGGCATGACCACTCAGATGACCTACTAGAAAGAAAAAACGCACATTGCGAAGACCACAACGATGGAAACAACAGCGGATAACGGACTAAGTATATCAAACAAAAAAGATAAGTATAACTCCATTCATCCACTTATCAATAAACTTAAATATCAAACATAAATAAATAAATAATTACAATTAACTATAAATACAATTCCATCACTATTCAACAACAACTTCATGTTATAACAATTAAAAATTCCATTCCAAATACCATTCTTAAATTTTATCAAATATTACTTAAATTTTAAGAGTAATCAAATAAAATAATATTCCCCATATCTTTCTATCTCTTTCAGGTAGGAAGCCATCTCACGGCACTCAACAAATTTATTTCCAATTTATCTTTATTCCACCCCCCCCCTCCCTCCCCCACCCCCAACCCTTCACTCTATTCAAAATTCCAAATTATTATTATTTTTTTTACCACTTTAGTACTTTTATTAACTTTATTTGGGTGTCTATGACCTATTCTAAATCTTATTCCCCCATTCATTGCAAATAACTAAGGCATAGGCCCCACGTCGGCGACATCACCCAATGGTGGAAGCAGACGTGAAACTTCAACCCAACAACAACAACATGTTCTTGTGGATCGGTCTTGACTCTCAAGCTGAACACACCTCCACAGCGCTCCAGCTCTTGCAGCTCGCCACAGTCTCCCGGACACTACAGCTTCAGACAGGACGTCCAACCGGACCTCCTTCCCACACTTTAAGGAAAGGTATTTCCATCTTTTTTAGTTTAAAACTCTAAATTTTCTAAATACCACTACATCTAAATAATGGCAACCGCAGCCAATTCATCTACAGCACTTTCCACAGAGGCATCCATTTTTGAAGAATTAAATTGTAAAATACAAAAACTAAACTCTTCCAAATTGTCCCCAACCGACAACTCTAATCAAAATGCCCAAACAACGCCTCACTTCCTCCATCAAACCTCAACATCTCCAAAAACTCAAAACCTACTAAATCTAAATTCAAACGAGGAATTTCCTCCTACATCTCCTTTATCTCATCAAAACCCAGTAGGCAACTTTCAAACACCCCTAACTAAGCGCAAGCGCGCCCATTCTCCCCAATCAGGCTCACCTCACCAATCACCTAAAATAACTCTTCAATCAACACCACCTAAAAACACAGCTCACCAATCAACACCATCTAAACAAAACTCACCTCAAAATCTACTTACACCAATCACATTGCTTTTGTTTGCCGCCTCTAAGGAAATCCGCCTATCAAGGGAACTTACCCGTGACAGAGTGGGCACCTTCCTTGCTAGCCATGGCATCAAAATCAAACATATTAAACCGCTAGGAACTGGCTTCCAAATTCAATTTCTCAACTCTATTTCGGCCGAAGCCGCCAAAACATTTAAAACCATTTTATCCTTCAATGTATTATTCCAAACTCCCCTATGGGAAACAGAGTCACGGGGGACCATCGTCTTCCCTCCTTATGAGGATGACGAAGCTCTTCAATACTACCGCTCAGAGGCAAATAAACTTAAGCAACCCCAAATCATAAAGGCCCAGCGCCATACTGCAAAATTCTCTGACGGTAGCAAAATAATCCCACTCAAAACCGTGACTCTTTATTTTAATACACCTAATCTTCCTTCTTCCATCATTTTTGGCACTCAAGCACGCGACGTTCGGCCTACTGCCAAACGTGTAATTCAATGCAGCAATTGCTTAAAATACAATCACACAGCGGTGCAATGCAGGGGAAATAAGAGGTGTGCTACATGCGGACAGAGTGAGTGCCACAGGGACACCTGTGAGCCTCACTGTATTCACTGCAACGTGGATGGACACACCTCCGTCTCCTTTGCTTGCCCCAACAAACAACATAAACATAAAACCTTAAACCATAAACTCTTTCCAAACTACAACCCCCGCACTAGGCGGGATAACCCACCACCTAAACCTACCCCAGCTAAACCTCCAGCCCCAGCCCCCACAGGATCAGCCCTCCCTTCCCACTCTGTATGGGGAGATCCTATACCCGCCGACCCATCCCCCACCACCCTTATGCCCCCTCCCCCCAACCATCCTCCCAGATCCAACCCACCCCATCTTCTTCAGGCCCCACCCCTTCCAAACGCCGCTGTACATCTATCTCAGTAACAGAGGTAGCCCCCACCCAGGAAGAGCCTATGGACTCTGCCACTACCCAACCCACCCAGCCTGACCCCGCCCTTACAGCTATACCCCAAACCGCCCAAACCCAGCCCAAACCCCCCGCAAAAGTGTAAGGCCCAAAGCTCCCCCCTCCCGACCCCGCCCCACCCCTTCCATCCCATCAACTCCATCCACCCAAAGCTCCCAAACCAAACCTAAAACTCTTTTTGCTAAATCTAAACCTCATCTTCCAACGGGCAAGGTAAATCCCAACAGCCCAAAAACTGAAATCCCTCAAAATCTTGCAATCGCAACATTCATCGCAGCAGCACTCACCATCCACAACCCAACCTCACATAAAATCTACAAACTAGCTAAAAAATCCAAATTCATCACCATCTCCCTAAATACATTTAACCAACTCCTGGAGGAACTCCTCCAGGATTAAAAACCTAAACCAACACTTCTCCACTTACAATTCTAAATAAACCAAACATGCAGCTAAAACCTATATCCCTTTTCCCATTTACTCCACTATTAATTCTTCTCATTATGCAAATTCTACAGTGGAATGCTTGCGGTCTTTCGGCTCACGGCCACGAGCTTAAAGCTCTAATCAAACTCCAAAAACTTAACCCCCAAATCATAACCATCCAGGAAACCCATTTCGGCCCTCGCTCTAAATATAACATTCCTGGGCATAAAACGCTACGACACGACCGGCCCAAAACCAATCCTGGTCGAGCACATGGAGGTCTAGCACATGGAGGTCTAGCAATTTTTAACCAGGAAGATTTAAATCATAATACCTTTCCGGTAAATACTCCTAACTTATAGGCACAAGCCATAACTATAACACATAAAAACCAAAATCTAACTATTTATAATATCTATCATAGGGTTACTCAAAAATTTCAAAGAGAGGACCTTCTGGTCCTACAAAATTTATCCCCTAATCGCACAATCTTTTTGGGCAATTTTAACTCCCATCACCCCTCCTGGGGCTGTAAAGATAAGGCTGATGCCAGCGGAGAACTAATCGCCGACTGGATCATAAATAATGATTATGTGCTACATAATCAAAACACTCCAACTAGGTACGCTTGGGGACATCAAGGAATGTCCTCAATTGATTTAACGATCAGCACCCCGGACATTGCTAGCCAGATCGAATGGGCGATCTTTGATGATCCGTGGGGAAGTGATCATTTCCCTATTTATATCACTCTAAACCACTTCCTTCCAAATAAAACTCAGGATCAAAATTGCCTCCAAAATCCTAAATTCTCCTACAACAAGGCTGACTGGGATAAATTCCAAAATCTTTGTGAACTCCTAAAACCAGAAGACTTTGAAAATAACGACCCCCAAATTTTTTGCGACAAATTCACGCAAGCTATTATAAATGCTGCAAAACAATCTATTCCATTAACTAATCCTAAACCCTATAAAGCCTCAGTACCCTGGTGGACTGAGGAAATAAAAACAGCGCGCAAACTCGGCAAAACAGCTTTTAACAAAGCAAAACGCGACATTTCTCACCTACCGCACGCAAAACACCTAAAAAATGCAGTTCAAACACTCATTAAAGAAACAAAGAAACAACATTGGGAAAGCTTCACTCCAGGTCGCTCTACCCTAAACAATCTTGCTCGCCTCGAGCAAGAAATAAAAACCGGGCAATTACACAAACATTACACATTAGCAATCTTCCTGGATTTTTCCAAAGCTTTTGATATGGTGTGGCATAACGGCCTAATCAATAAACTCCTAAATAAAGGCCTAAATGGCAACATAATTAATTTCATCCAGGATTTCCATCCAGGATTGGGTCCGTTGTAATAACATTAAAACTTCTACAAAACTACTCCAGTCCGCATTAAATAAGGTCGACTAATGGGCCGACCGATGGGGATTTAAACTGTAGTATTTAAACATAAAAAAATGCGCCCTATTTCCCCAAGCTTATATCTTAAAAATAACAAAATAAATTTCCTAAAACAAACCAAATTTCTAGGGCTAATCTTTGACAAACATCTCTCATGGGATGCCCACGTCAAAGATCTAATCACTAGGTGCACAAAGGACCTTAATGTCCTGCGTGCCACCTCCGGCACAAGCTGGGGTGCAAATAAGCAAACCCTAATCAACCTATATATATCACTTATTAGGTCCAAATTGGACTACGGCGCCCCCATTTATAATACTCTCAACACCAAACTTACTTCTAAGCTTAATTCTATACAATACCAATCACTTAAACTAGCAACACGCACACAACACGGGACCTCCCTAGAAGCGCTTCAAGCCCGAACTGGTGAAATACCCCTCAAACTCAGAAGGGACCAACTCACCTTAAACTTCTGGGCTGCTTCTTCGGAGGATACACTAATTTCCAATCTCCTAAACTCTAAACTATCTAAACGCAAAACAGCATACGCAAACAAATACCCTCTCACATCTCCAATATCTCTACGCATCACAAACCTCATCAACCAAGCAAACCTCAACCACATCTCACTCCCACAAAACAACATCCTACAATACTTCAAACCTCAACTCCCCCCACCCCGCATTAACCTGCATCTCACCAAAATCACAAGTAAACACAACCCACTAATTGCTAAATCAACTACACTTCAATACATACAAGACAACTGGCACGATTGGTGCCACATATACACTGACGGATCCAAGGATCCTGAGGCACGCACCACAGCCTTCGGCTACCACATACAGAACACACACCACACACCCACATCACACAAGCTGCCTAATGACCAATCCGTCTTCACGGCGGAACTTATGGCTATTTTGGCAGCTCTTCAAAATCCAATAATACTCAACCATCCTAAAATTTTAATCCTTTCAGACTCACTTAGTGGGCTGGAAGCACTCAAATCTAAATCTACCGAATACCGCAACGAAATAGCCGACAGAGCAGCAAAAGAGGGCCTAAAACTAAATACAATTACACATCCACTCCCACACTCTAAAAAAGAGGTTAAATGCCTCGCTAAACTACACATCAGGGCCGTATGGCATAAACAATACACTAATTCTACTATTGATAAACACACCAAAACCCTTCTCCCCAAACCACTCACTAAATTCAAAACATACAGCAAAAACACAAACATAGATAGGGCAATCACTAAACTACAAACAGGACACATACAACTAAACGCAATAACACAACAGACCAGACACAAGCATCCCACATGTCCACACTGCAAACAAACAGAAACAATCACCCATATACTCACACAATGTGCACACTACAATACACATCGCAAAACCCTAAACACCACTCTCTCACAACACAACATCAACCAACACAACATCCAACACATCCTCAACCCACACAACAAACCACAAATATTCCATGCTCTAGGCAAATACATCAAAGATACGGGCCTTCTGGCTCGTATCTAAATACCTCACAATCATATACCATAAAACAACCCCCCACCCTCCTGCACCCTCCACCATCCCCCTTCCTTCTCCCCCTCTCTACTAAATATATCATTCCAAATTTCAAAATTTCAAAATTACCCCTTTTGGCACTTGGCTCAAAATTTACAACTTTTTAAACAATTTCGGAACTTTACAAAAGGTCCTAACGGACACAAGTGCGAAATCAGCTGTGCTGGAAGCGCTTGTAAAATCTCCAATCTTATCATTATTCACTGAAAAGGTATGTTTCACATGTTTAACTGATCAACTAACACATGCTTTATTGATTTATGAAATGAAGTATATGAGGCAGCTTTTCATTTTTACCTAACTTAATTAAGCGCTTTGCAAATTCGCTACTTTCAGAGTAATGCACTTTGAGAATGTATTAGTGGGTGGAAAAGTGCCATATAACTATCCATGAAATTATTATAACAAATACGTTATACGTTAAATAACTATATAGTAAATCCCTTTATTGACCTTTATAGATATGTGAACTATGTTATCCAATTAAATATGATACTGTTTCCACTCAACCACTCGATTTAATACATGTTGAATTACTAACTTAATTCAAAATGACTTCTTAACAGCTTTTCATTTCACTTTTCTCCTAGTTATTAATTTTAAAATAATCGTTGAGAAATATCTTTCCACGTCCAGGATTAACACAGTTTCATGATCTCGAAATTTCATGAAATCAAATTCATGTTTCAAATAAGAAATTAAAAAAACCCTTTTCAACCATACTGGAAAGGTAAGGAAAGGTCACCTTTCAGTTTTTGGCAAGAACGCCTTGCCAAATGTGGAAAGTTATGGAATGAACACGCGTTACTCCAGTGACACTTTCTCTTTGGATTCTGATGCATGCTGGGTAAGAGAGAGGACGTGTTTCGGGAGCTCCCGACTCAGTGAAGAAAAAATGATGAAATTATACCAGAAATAAGTGATACTATTGTCTAAAATCTATATGACCTGAATGTTGCACCTTTATTGAACTATATTCTACAAAAAATACAGACGGATGATACTTCGCTTGGATTTTATAGACGGATTCAACAAGTGAATGAAAATTTTGTGAATCCGCCATATGCATTGTTCGGATGTGATCAAAGTGAATGTGTTCTTTGGAGGATTTCTAATTACGAGTAAGTAATCACATACTTCACCTGTACGCTTCGTGAAAAAATTGATACGATTTTGGAAAATAAATGTGAACACTGAACATAACTTTTTCAAAATATGTCCGATGTCTAAACAATATCAGCCTAAACGTCGCCGAAGTTCTGACTCCACTGTGGTAGACTCCCCTATTTCATTCTTTAAACGAACGAGGTCATTCTCAGACAGCTCCGTCTTTCTACCAAGTGAGGACTTGAATATGGCATCTAGTGTTTAATGTCCAGAGAACATTGTCGACAAGATAATTGAAGCCTTTAAATCTCCCCAAGTCATGGACATTGTTGGGCAGTCATTGGCCAATAATATTCTCCCTCAGATAAATGCTATCATTGACGAGAAGCTCAGCCCCCTCACTAACATCGTAGATGAAAATCAGTCCAAAGTGAAAGCCCTTGAAAATAATGTCCAAGAACTCGATGATAAAATCCTCTATAAGAGTATGCAAATAGATGAACTATACCAGTATAGCAGGAGGAATAATGTGCGGATCTTTGGAGTTGATGAAAAGAAGGGTGAAGACACAGATGAAATTGTCTGTAAATTGGCCCATGACATCGGTGTCAAGCTGAATATAGACGATATAGATCGGAGCCACAGGACCGGGGACCCTAAGATGTACACAGGGAACAGAAGTCGTCCCATTATTGTTAAATTCCTGTCTAACAGGGAAAAGCGCGAACTGATGAAAAGTATCTCCAAACTTAAAGGCAGAAAACCAAAGATTTTCATAAATGATGATCTAACCAAGGAGCGGTCACGTCTCGCATCTGAAGCTCGTACCCTCGTCTCTAAGAAACGCCTAGCTGGAACCTGGGTCAGGGATGGCATAATATTTGCCAAGAAGTTAGACGACAGGGTTGTTCTGATCACTAAGCGGTCACAGTTTGACTAACTCATCGAGTCGTTGCGGCTCCGAGTCAGGATCCGTCTGCCCTATGATTCACGTCAATTGCGTGAATACACCGACCAGGAGGATAATGACGAGGATACAGATTAAGTCTAAATGCATGTGGCAACTCCGCGTATTCTGATGTGTAATTTTTACTACGGCCACGTGCTCCTTTTTGTAAACATTGTTACTATAAACATTATGCTTGTTGACTATTGGTTGAAGGTCACGTGTAGTTGTGACGCAAGATCACAAATAACCAATGAACACACTGCTCCTAAGGCATTGACTGCAGTCGCATCGATTACATGCAAAAATCGTGCTGACTTTGACGGTCGCGTCGATTGTGAATTGTTACCGATTATGTAACTGTTAAGTTGTTGATTTCAGTTGATGTGATTGATAGATTGTTCTTAGAAATGATGTCAGTTACTTGATTAATCAGAAGTTAGAAACTGGCTTCAAACAAAAAACGTCGGTGACATTTCCTTCAAATTTGTTTTGTTGTTATGTTTTTAATGACTGATTTAATGCTGGTGTTAGGTCATACACACAGTATTACACAAGGTCTGGGCTATATAACTTATTTACATTAGGGTTGGGTTCTCCCTGGCACTCCTTGTTTTCATTTTGCACACACTGATAGAAACTCTCTATCGACAATTTTTTGTTTTCTTTTTTCTTTTATGTTTAAACAAAATATCAAGATATTGTTACATACTTAAAACAGTGACAAACTCTGTTAACTCCAACATCATGCCATTTATCATTACTAGACAAAGCATACACGCTGACCAATATGACAAGCATGACACAAACATAGATATTTCTTGCCTTCAAGTACATGTACCCCTTTTCTTACAAACATCTGTATTTTTAAGATCTCTAGATGGGGGTTGACATTACACAATATCGCCAGAGAATTGGGGTATATCATTGTAAGTCCTTTAATAGAAAGCAGGGTAAAATAGACATAAATACTTTCTACTTAGTAACGTTAGTGTACACACTCGGGATCAGGGGTATACATATAGCTCTCTTACTGCTGATATGTTGTGGAGATGTTCACCCTAACCCGGGACCTGGTTCCGCAGATCTAAGTATTGTACATAATAATGTATGTAGTCTGAATGGAAAAGTAGATTTAGTTTACGCAGAACTACACGAATATGATGTTATTTGTATATCAGAAACATGATATTCACATGACTGGATTTCATCCACCATTTCGAAATGATAGACAAACAAGGGGAGGCGGGGTTGCAATTTATGTCAAGGACTATATTTACTGTAAGCATAGACATGACTTACAACTTCCGGGATTAGAGGCAGCATGGGTACAGATAACATGTAAAAATAAGAGTTATCTTATAGGGACTTTTTATAGTACAAATGCTAATTCCCACTATTGGAACCTGATTGAAGAGTCTATTGGTTTAGCTATAGATACTAATATCAAAACTATTGTGCTTGGTGATTTTAATGCTAACTTGATGAATAGAATGGATCCTAATATTGAACATATCATGTCTATTTATGGTATGAAACAATTGATAAATGAGGCGACACGTTTAACTCAACAATCAAAGACACTTATAGATATAGTATTAGTTTCTTGCCCTGATATTGTAAAATCATCTAACGTTACTCCCCCAATCTGTAGTGATCATTGTTCAGAGTGCGTGTCACTAAAGTGTCCTAAACAATCTAGGAAAGCCTATTCAAGAATCATTTATAATTATGAAAATATTGATTTAGATACATTTCGACAGAATACGAACAAAATTGATTGGAGTTTCATTACACAAGATGAAGATGTAAATAATACTGCACCTAAATTTGTAAATGCCCTTACAGATCTTTGTTCCTCAAATATCCCAAATAAAACTGTTATTATTCGCCCTAATGATGCCCCATGGATGAACGGATTTATTAGAAAGCTCATGCGTAAAAAGAATAGAATTCACAGAAAGGCAAAACGAAGTAATTCATCCAGTAACTGGGAAAAATTTAGAAAATGTCGAAATAACTTGATATCTGAAATACGTAAAAGCAAAGCATTATATGTTGACAAACTTGATAAGATTGTTAATACCGAACATGGTAGCAAATGTTGGTGGCACATTGTCAAAAATTATCTTAAACATACAGACAAAGCAAAGGTATTTCCACACATTGAACATGATAATGTTGTGTATGAAGATGACACTGATAAAGCCATTATATTCAATGACTACTTTGTGAGTATAGCACGGGTAATAATGATTCTGATGATGTTGTAGAAATTGATTCTAATGTGGATGTCAATCATTGTCTCTATGATTTAAGATTAGAAAATGTAGAAGTCAGGGATATTTTATTATCTCTTGATGTTACAAAAGCAACAGGCCCTGATCATCTTAGTAACCGGGTCTTGAAATGTTTAGCTGAACAGTTGTCAGTTCCTCTCTGCGACCTTTTCAATATTTCACACACAACGTCTGAGTTCCCACGTTTATGGAAATATTCATCTGTAGTTCCAATACATAAGAAAAATGATATTCATAGCTGTACAAATTATCGACCTGTCTCACTTACCAGTTGTTTATCAAAAGTATTTGAAAAGTGTGTCTTTAAACATGTATCCAATTTCTTCTTAGATAATGAAACTATAACTCCTTTTCAGTCAGGTTTTACGACTGGTGATTCTACATCATATCAGCTCACCCATTTATATGATTATATTGCTAAAGCGATGGATAGCGGCAAGGAAGTATGCGCTGTTTTTTGTGACATAAGTAAAGCTTTCGACAGGGTCTGGCATAAGGGTCTACTGCATAAGTTATGGGCTAATGGGATTTGGGGTTCTCTCCTATCATGGTTTGAAAGTTACTTGAAAAATAGAAAACAATTCACAGTTATTAATGGGTACAAATCAAATGTAAAATCAATTGAAGCTGGGGTTCCCCAGGGGTCAGTCTTAGGACCTTTGCTCTTTTTAGTTTATATTAATGACATTGTTGAAGATATCCAGTGTAACATTAAACTATTTGCTGATGATGCCTCTCTATATGTAATAATAGATGATCCTGTTTTATCTTCCAATAAGCTAAATGATGATTTAAATTTAATTGGTAAATGGGCCCAAAAATGGAAGGTAGATTTCAACCCTAACAAAACAGAATCTATAATTTTTTCAAGAAAGAAAACAGTTACATTAATGCCAGATCTGGTTATGAATGGTGAACAAATTAAAGCTGTTGATAGTCATAAACATTTGGGATTGACCCTGCAAAGTGATGGCCTTTGGAAAACACATATAAATGATACTATTTCTAAGGTTAGCCCTATGATTAATTGCCTGAGAAGTCTCAAATATCGCCTTCATAGAAAAACTTTACAGACTTTATACAGCTCATTCATTTTACCTATATTTGATTATTGTGATTATATTTGGAATAATTGTACGCAAAGTCAAGAACTGTTATTAGAGAAACTGCACTTAGATGCTCTTAGAACCATATGTGGATCCGTTAGAGGAGTCACCCATTCAAAAATTTATCTTGAAACTGGTTTTACGTCTCTAAGTGAACGTCGCAGAACTCATCAAATGTGTGTTTTTCATAAAATGTTCTATAACAAAATTCCAAAATATTTATCTGATTTAATTCCATTTAACATATCCTCCGCATCAATGTATGAATCAAGATCATCTAACACGCTTCAAGTTCCTCTTTGTCGTACAGAATCATATAAAAGATCATTTTTACCATCTTCTGTGTTGGAATGGAATATGTTAGATAATGAAACTAGAAACGTAGATTCCGTTGCTTCGTTTAAAAAACACTTTGACCGAAATATCTCATGTAATGTACATCATGTCTTCGGAAATATTGGAACAAGAACCAACCAAATTATCCACTGTAAATTAAGACTTGGCTGCAGCAATCTAAACGCACATAAATTTGATCGTTTTTTACAAAATATGTCAACTTGCACTTGCGGTCATCATTATGAAGATGTCATTCATTATTTATTTATCTGTCCAAATTACACGAAAATTCGGTCAAAGTGTTTTTTCTACGTCAATGGTTATGATGTTCAAACCATATTATTTGGCAACTACTCTTTATCTGATGATATCAACCTAAACATTTTAGAATCTGTTCATGACTATTTTACCCTTACAAACCGCTTTTATGTTAAATATTTTACTGTTTTTGTTTAATTGTGTTTTGTCTATGATGATGAATGAACTTTATGCTGTATATATATTTTTTGTATGGGAGAGGTATTCAGATAGGCTGCATAGCCTGTTTACCAATCCCTTTCTTTTGAAATAAATATTGTTTAAACCACACTTTCTTTTTGTCTATAGATTCTGACCCTAAACCTGCATTGTGATAACAAGAACTCTTCATTGTCAAACAAGACACAACATGAAACAAAACACACTAAGGTTTCATTGAAAAGCTATATGTTTCTTATCTAAATGACATAGTTGGGAGGAGTTAAGTAAATCAAATTTAAGGTCACCAAAAGTTAAGAAGTACCTGTGCCATTTCATAATGTTGGCTATCCTTAAAATTGAAGACATTGAGTGAAATTATTTATGAGGTAATTTCAGTTCAGCGCTTGTATTTATATTACGCTTGCTCATATTATGCTATGACACCAGTTTTTGTTTGGTTGTTCGTTCTAATTAGTAATTAATGTATATGACCGGGTATAAGCTGAGAATTTGATACCAGAAATTGGGGGGTCAAAGAGGGGGGTCGGCCTATACCCTAAGTCTATGTTTCAGACCAAAAATTCCAGAGGCCAGGTAAGTATCCAGCCCGGTTCATCAAGCCGAGCGAGTCCAGGGAGACAATGTTTATATCGAAGACAGTGCATAATCATCGATGTCATTTAAATAATAAAAGTTTGAAATAAATATGCCTTTGTCTTATTGTTGTTTTATAATGAATATATTGAGAAAAATACGAATGGAAAGTTAAAAAAAAAATATATAAATTATTTATGTACCGGTAATATTCAACACGCAACACGTGTTAGCTGGCAAATATCTATCGATAATTTGACCTGAATGCGAGTGACTAGCCTTTGTGGCGTGGACCAATGAGAAGTTGAATAGAAATCGGTGTTATATGAGATGGAACCTCGTGCAAAAGTTTACGATAAGTCAATTAAACAAAATGAAAAGTAATGTCTTAAATAAAGTTGTCGCATTGTTTCTGAGATGGCAAAGATCGCATTGTCGTATATTTTAAGCTCTATGAATGAGTCATTGAATTTCTAAATAGGCAACTTAAAATAATGATGCTGTACAATCAAATGAGATTTACCGTAGGTATCGATAGACAATAAGCGTTTAACGCATGATGGATGAACATGTTATTCAGGTTGTTAAGAGATCTGTTAGATGTTAATTAACTAGTAATGACATAATGTATTTGGTCAACATCTTAGCTTTAATGATCAATTAACAGCAATTAAAGCTGTAATTAACGTTTCCTGTGCCCATGTACCGGTAATGGACGGCCCCATCTTGAATCGAAAGTAGCGTTAAAATGCACAATGTGTTTGACTTGCTGATTGGTCGAGTTTTCCAACTTCCCTTTTCTGTGCCAATGAAAAGACTTTTAACAAATATCATGAGCGACACACAAAGATGCATGGAAGTTTGTCTAAAAAGTTCGTGTTAATGGGAATGAAGTAAGATTTTATTAAACAAACAACAGACACCGTAAGTCAATATTTTATTTTGTAGTAATAGTTTATTTTTGATAAATGCCTGAAAAATAAAGAATGTTTCGATAAAGCCAGATCAAGTGTCAACGTATCGATGGTAACATCCACCTGCCATGGAACTTCAGCCAGTCAGCCGCGAAGTGTAGAAAACGGGGTCGGTTTATACATGAGATACCAGGATTTTACTGGGATTTGGGGGGTTGAGAAAGGGGGTCGGCTTCTACGCGAGGGGATCTTATACCCGGTCATATATGGTACCGTATGTTACAGTGTATAAGGCAAGTTTTTATACCAAAAATTGAGGGGTCAAGGAAGGGGGTCTCCTAATATACGTGGTCTATGTTTCAGACCTAACAAGTAAAGAAGTGAGCACAGTTCATACCCCCGCTTCAAACTATAGTCGGGCTTTCTTTGTTGGTCTTACCCTCAAAAAGCTCACTTAGGGATCATGGTTAACATTTGAATATTTTGAAAAAAGTAAAAACTAGAAATTCAATTTCTGGATACGAACTAGAAAGTTTCTAGATACGTTCTAGAAAGTTTCTAGTACGTATCTAGTGCGTTTCTAGATACTTTCTAGTGTGTTTCTAGATACAGGGTATGTTTATTTATTGCTGTACTGTAGGTCTAAATTGTTTTTTAAAATGTGGGTTTTTTCTTCAAGTTCCATATTTTTAACATTTATAATGTAAGTGAAGTTATTGTCTATTTTTTAATTATGACATGTATTTCAGGACATTTGTCAACTAATTCAAATTAAACTTGTGTGGTTATTGATGAAATATACACTTTTATTGGATTTCGTAATTATTTTTAGGCCATATACCACTGTTATCTAATATTTTTTTAAGGTTTCCCCTTTTGTGTGGGCATTCGCCATAGTATGAACAAGCCGTCAATAAACACTTCCAAAGCAGCTGACAACAGTGCTCCTACCAAGCAAGGAGGATAACTCTAATCATTGCGTGAACTAGAATTGTCTATACAAGAGTATAAAACTGACTTACTGAACAACTGGAATAAGAAATACAATATGCACTGGGATTAGATTACAGCTATTACAGCCTGTATTGTACACAAACATCTTGCAATTTAGGATGAGAAGAATACCATTTGATACCAGTTTGGACTTCCTTTAGTGCTACACATTATACATTTAACACATATAGAAAGAAGATCGTTAACATTGATAATATCAATATACTTTAATCTAATAATTGATTATTTGATTTGATAAATGATCCCTTACTACCTCACATGAAAAAAACAAACCATTTTTCACATGCAGTGCACACTAGAGTAGATGGAAATATGAATTTGCCTTTTGAAGAAAATGAAAACTGAGAGAGAACAATGTCATAGGATAATCCAATTCTTATTGGCATGAAAACTACATTTTGATGTACATTTTCACTGCAATAGGGTCTACATATATTGAAATATATTAATCATTTCTATTGAAACATGTCATTAATGCAAGAACGAAGCTTTGCCATGCCAGGAGTTCTGTTTGGATGAGATGAATCAACATTCACAATGTTTATATAAGCATTTGTTTACTGTTTCAAAGATTGATGTAGAGCACCTGTCATAAAATATTATCTAGCTCTGATACGTACCAAAATATCATTAATAATGATAATGATGTAGGTTACAGTTTCAACTTTTAAAAGTTGGCTGTCTGTAACTTCTTGCATTACTCAACTATAAATATGAGACACTTGTACTTTATGAATGTATCAAAGCGTTTGATGAATAGTTAAACAATTTTAATTTGGAAACATTTAATGATAAATGCTTACTCTCAGTAGGTAAGAAAGTTTCTTTGATACTGAAATTATCTCTTATCAAAATGCAAGTTAACCTTATCCTCAGTGATTGCAACATAAAGACAATAATAATTTATTCTTGAAAAGTCAAAATTTTATTATACTACTCAAAAGAAGTTAAGGGTCAAACCTTTTTTCTACCAGGTAATTGTCTATGCACATATCAGATATATATATGAAATTATTGGCGGAAATCGTGTCAAAATTGGTTCACATTATCCTGACAACAAAACATGTATACATATGGTATTTTCAAACAAAACGATTTTGACAGTCACCTTAGAAACCATAAACTAAAGCTAAAAATAAGGCTCAACAAAACTGTTTGCAGTGCCCAAACGCAGTAGGGTACAACTTTTTGGAGTTGATTATGTCCTTGCACGTGCACTATGCACTTTCCATGAACAGTTTGGGCATAAAAAAAACTTCCATGACCGTGTTGCTCTCAGTTGAAATTTCGACATGGTCAGACGTCAGCTGAGTGAAATTGACAGAGGAAGAGCCATTGCGTGGCTTCAACAGGGTTTTACACAGAGGAATGTGGCTCAGAGAATCGGTTGTAGCAAGAGTGTGATTGGGAGACTATGACAGCGTTTCAAGGCAACCAATTCAATTCAGAATCACCCACGGTCTGGTAGGCTAAGATCAACGTCGCAACGTCAAGACCGGCATGTCATTCAAATCGCCTTACATCAGCGTGTTGTTACAGCAAGATGTCTAAGAGATGAACTGCAAAATGCAAGTGGTGTTAAGGTATCGACTCAGACCATAAGAAATTGTCTGCGAGCCCACAACATTAGATCTCGACGACAAGGGGTTCGACCACCTCTTCTTCAATGTCATAGTGCGGCACGTCGTGACTGGTGCACATGTCATAGAGACTGGAGAAGGTGATAATAGGGGCTGGTACTCTTCACTGATGAATCACGATTTGCATTACAGTTCAATGATGGCAGACTTCGCGTCTATAAGCGGCAAGGAGATTTGCTGATGTTATTTGGAGGTGGTACGGTAATTGTGTGGGCTGGAATTCCGTTACATCACAGAACTCCTCTCTTCTTCGTCCATGGAAATTTGACGGGTATCAGGTACAGAGAAGAAATTTTACAGCCTTTTGTCTTCCCAAGTCTTCGTCAAATTGAAGCAGGTTCTGTTCTTAAAGATGACAATGCTAGACCACATAGAGCACGAGTTGTTAATGATTTTCTCAACCAAAGTGGTATTGAACAAATGGATTGGCCTGAACACTCTCCTGACTTGGCACCAATTGAGCATGCATGGGATGAGTTGATGTGTGAGAGACAATCATAGGCAACCTGATAATCTTCAAGAATTGGTGCAATTCCTTCAGGCAGAGTGGCAGGCCATTCCCCAGATGTTTTTTCGACGTCTGATCGACAGCATGCCTTGTCGTTGTGTCGACTGCTTACGAGCACGTGGTGCTTTCACCCGTTATTAACAAAGTCATCGAATTTGAGACAGTTTTGTTGGACCTACTTATGCTCAAAATGGCGAATTTTCATCAGATCCTCAGAGTAGTTGTGTATAAAAAGTGCATATGCTTTGCATAACAGACTCAACATTGAGACATATTGAACTCATTCTGACCAAAATTTCGCTTAAAAGTTTTGATTTACCTGTTCCCTGTGTCTAATAAAATGTCAAACAAAAATAATTGGTTGACCCATGACTTAACTTAACTAGTATACATGGCCATTCCAACTTTTTTGTGCCCTTTTGATCTAACTGTTTAATGGTAATTTTGAATCTTTGGCCATTTTGATTTTAACCCCAAAGGGATGACTACCCAACAGGGAGACGTCCACTGATATGTGGAAAGCTAATAATGTTGTTTAGTAGCCTCGAAAGGTCAACACAACGAGACCGTCATTCAACCTAGATTGCAATAACTTGAATATCAACACTAAACCCACAGAAAAGGATTGATTAGCCCTTGATTGCCAGTATCCATTCATGTGGTACAAGAATGTGCCAGGACAAGCCGTTTGCACAAATGTTTGTCCATTTGTAGGAGGTACATTGGAATCACCAGAATATTGTGCGGATCACACCAGAGAGAGTTGGTGACCCTGTTAAGCCCTGTTTTTTACAATTTAAAGAGCCACTCCGTGAGTTGTTGGAGTCATATATGCCAAACTTAATCAATGGTGTCATTTGATCGCGAAGTATCGACTGTTACTAAAAAGACACATTTTAAAGCTTATTTGGTTTTTTACAGTGACAATATGAAGGTAGAACGTCGCAATTATGATCGAAAACCAGACAGTGGCGCGCGTCAAATAGTCAAACGTAATTTTGGCGACTTTTCTAAAACAGCCAGGAGGGCAGTTAGGAGTTGATAGTGTTTGTTAGGTTATATAACTAGTATCCATGTATATTGGACGTGATATCTACACCTCTGTGCATTTATAAGGCTGTTTTTAGATTTTCATGGAAAACCAGTATTTGTCATATATATGTCTTTTGGACATGAAAAGTTAAGATGTTTTGATTATATATCACCACATATGACATTTAGGTTTGTATCGGAGGTAAATAATATGTTATAAAAATCACGGAGTGGCTCTTTAAAGATCAACTGAAATGACCCATGGCAACTTTTGTGATTCATAAAATATGTATTCTAATTTGCCAGTAACTTGAATTTAAATTTTCGAAATTGGCTGATAAACAAGTTTAATACAGCTTTTTCGAATCACCAGCTCATTAGCACCAGAGAACAGAACTGAACTGGCCCGTAGTCCTGCCGCGTGACGTGCTAGTTGGCGGAAGTATAACCTCCTTAATGAAAAACAACAGGAAATCTCAGTCTTAACAACTGTTTAAACATAGCTAAAGTCATCCAAACAACTCCAACCTCCGATAAATTACGATACCTGCCAAATGTTGTCACAACAATCAGACTAGTTTAACTAGTCTTATTCTTTTGTGACACACAGGTGGCCGTTATGTAATCCTATCGCATTCAATTTCAATTCTTGATTTAATGGTCTCTTACTATACCTTTTGAATTTTCACGCCTTCGACCCGCCAAGCGGAATATATGTCCTGTCATAATGGCGTAAGTCTTGGCATTCGACTGCTACTTAGTTTATTGTCATGGCGTCCAGTCATTTTGAACCAATCAACTTGTAGAATATATATTTAACCAATTAATTAAGTGAAGGAGATTTGGCTCATGCACTTCTACTGTCGATGACACTCATTTAAAAAAGTACATCGTGAATAACGGGTACCAACATTCTTTAGGATTACATAGGATGTTTTTAACGCTTGCGCTAGGTATGTTTTCATGTCATTGATTGTAAAATTCAAAGACAGAGATATTGCAACACGGTGTGAAATGTTATACTAGATAACAATATAATATATGTTAGTTAAATACAAACGAATCATCCACTAAGTACTAAGTTGTCATGAAAGTAAAGCTAAAGAAAATAATTTTTTCTACTGTAAACATTAATTTTTTTGTTTACATTGTCTCCTGTTTTGTCTAAAAAAAAGAAAGAAAGTTTTTGTAATATTTAGAACTTCATATCGATAGATATATGATATAACATCAGGTAACATCACGTGTTATCCCATAGTGGTGGATCTCTCCCCGACCAAGTTCTTACCCTTTATGATATAAACCCACCCAAGAAAACCGCATCCAAGGATTTTCACAGTGCAATCAAAGTGAATTTGAGGACTGAGAAGGAAAGTTGATCACATGAAGCAGTTACATATCTAGGAATTCTTTCGGTCATGCTATTACCTCTTTTGCTGTTGAATTAGCTTAAAATTACAGAGAAAATCAAAGGGCTGGAGTTTCAGCTGACAGCTAGCACGTCACACACTGGGCGTGGCTTCGAGTCATGCTTCGATGATTTTGTCTAAGCATTCGCCAGTCTCATTAGGTAGCTATCCAAAACCTTGATTCTAATAAGTGAAGCGAATATAGATAATAATTTGTAATAATCAAAAGTATGTGTTACGTCTCCTCTTTAAGTAATGGCAGTCTGATTGTCCATTTCTACACAAACATTCTGACCCTGTATAAGACTCAGAAATTGGCAAACAACCTTAATGACAATAAAGAAATTGTAAATCTATATATTTCCTTATTTCTTCATAACACTAACTTCTATAATGCCTCTCAAAGAAACATTCCCGACTATACCAGGTTGTAGCACATTGATGAGTAACTTGGACAACAAAATCCTGCATGGGAATGAGACCTAATCTTTTGAGATTGATTACCCAGCCCAGCACCCAAGGTATCGCTTGAACTGGGAATACATTGGGACATGAATGTACGCATCTTTCGGCTCGATTAAAGACAGCCCGCGCCTCTAATGATGCTATCACTGATGTCCGTGTTTCCATCTTGAATGATGGTTTGTTTAGGTATTTCAGGTTCAATATGGGTCCGCAGACCCAAGCTGTGAACTCTGGAGCCCGGGCCAGATGCAAGGGGTGACATAACTGGCGTCATGTCGACGGTTAGGGATGGGGCTCTAAGCAGGGTGGTTATTATTAAAGTCATTGTCTCATTTTTGCAAGGCAAATTGTTATGCATGCCGGACAAATAGTTCACCACTCACAGAAATCTTTCCCCTGACGTTTGCAACAATTTTCAGAACTCTGCAGGCATTCTAGCCCTCAATAATTAGGTTCAAACTACCCTACCCTACCCTAATATTACGTGTTTTGCGAGCGTTAGTCCTTACCACGTCATTTCGCCAAGGCCGCGACGAAGAACACATAAAATTTCCCAGCTGAATATCAAATTTAAAGAGCTAATAGCTTACCCTTTTTCAAATACTGAAATAACAAAAATGTGTTTAAGTCAATGAAGAATGCGTCTGTCATAAATATCGGCGCTACAATTTCTAGATTTCCGGTGTTTCGCACTCGCGATGGGATTGCACTTGATTCGGTACCTCATCGGTCTGAAACAGCTTACGCCAATAAGCTACTTCATCCAAAATTGTAAAACGGGCATAAAAATGAAAATCTTTGCAAACGCGACAGGAAATATTTGTGGAAGTGATCAGATTTTGTTCGTGAAGAATAATTAGTTTAGTTTAGTTGCCTTACAAAAATGAGACTATGACTTTAATGATAGTTTAAGAACACTTTTCATGTAAACACGCCATATCATATGTACTCTAACATGTGTCCCATTACGGTGGATAATTCAGTTAGCTGGTACTTGAATGAAACAAAATTTACGCCAATTTCTATGAATATTTAAACACAAGCATACAAGAGTCATCTATATCCCAGCCAGTGGGAAAACTGTGCAATACAAACAACTATGACGAAACACGTCTTAAGTCATTCACATTATTAGTGTTGGAAATTGCTATTATTATTATTATTGAATCATCTGTTTTAAATCATCATGATTTTTACAGTAAGTCAATTAAATTCCTTTCCTGAACAAATCTGACATAATATTTTGTCACTTGGTTTATACTTTCAGCAGAAGCTTTGCAAGTACAGCAAGAAGGCAATTTGAAAACATCACATTTTATGCAAATTTGATAATGCCAAAGGGAAAAAAGTCTTACTACCTTCACATCACTTGCAAGACGTTTTTTCTTCTTCTTCTAAACACTGAGCCATATCTTTATCACATGACACTTATTATTACTTTTCAAAAATATGTATAGGTTAATGTGTTTTTTTGTGTGATTTTAAGGAACGTTCAATACCTGTTGAGGGACAGAAAGCATAGCAATTGGTTTATCTCTATTCAGCTATGACGATTTAATAATCTTTTAAATTATGCTTCTTAGATGTTGTGGAATTTTATGCATGATGCATTCATAGGCATTTCCATTTTAGAACGGTATAATAGTTAACACCTAGGTAAAATATTAGATAAGTGAAAAGATAGAGAAATCTAAAAGTTCCTAAAGGTACTGAAAATTGTCCAACAAAAGGGCCGCTAGTGAATTCCTTTAGCTGATCATGTGACCATTCTTGTGACGTCATAACTGCACAGTCTGATCCAGTCATCCCCACTTCAAATCAGTAATTTTCTTTTCCTTAATGATGCCCTTAAAGGAAGCCACAAACCGTATTGTATGGAAAATGCACACAGACTTGTGTCTTGAGCATTTACAGCCAACTCTAGTTGAAAGATCATTCAGTATTCGATAAAATCTCCAGTTCAGAATAAGAACACAGAAATAATCAAAATTAATGTAAAATTTGAAATAATAGGTGTCGCAAAATGGAAGTTATCCAAACCAGTTTTGATCAATTGCTATGTTTGGCAGTAGAGTGTTCTTATGTATCTTCTTTGCTTTGAGCCCTGTGGAGGATATATTCAAACGCTGTTAATTAATCTGCTATTTAAAAAATCGTATTCAAACGTAGGTTTGACGATAAAATAAATCCAATAACCGATCAAATACAAGTATTTTTAAATGTCATGGTAGAATTCTCATCGATGTATTCAATTGGTTATAACTATAAAGTACACAAGCTGATTGTATCACAAGTTTGATTGGTCACTGCTTTTGATTAGAACCGCCTCAATTAAAGAATTGGAAAACTTAAAAGGCACATCCATACATGCATGCTGATTGATCCTCATAGTTCTCTGAGTTTTGCTCCAAAAAATATCTTAGAGTAGGTCTTTTGAGCTAACAATGCAAGATTTTTTTGTTTTTATGATTATCAGTAAATTATCCTTTGATCTCTGCTGATCCAAAACCCAAATAATAACCTACTTATTCTGTCTATCTAACATTTCTTTTTCTGAGCAAAGGTGATGGTAGTTTTTGGCAGCCAAGAAATACAGGAGTTACCTTTCGAAATTTCTCAAGCTGTTTAAAGGTATCAGGATCCAATTCCTCGGACACATTTTTCATCCAAAGAAGTGCCCCTCTGTACTCTGTCCGGGCCCCCTCCATCCGGTTGATGGTTACCAGAGTATCAGAGATGGCTCGGTATCGGAATGTCTCAACTTCTTGGTATAATCTTACCAATGGAACACGTAAAGCCAATCTGAAAAAAAAAGGAAGAATAAAAGTATCCCAGTTGGCTTTGTAGCTCATCAATCTATGCACAATTTATAATCTGATGTGGAATCCTTAAAATAAGAAATAATAGGTTTAAGACATTCAACGAATCATCACTAAAAAAACAATCACAATCTGCTGGTCAAAGTTCGTCTACACAAGATTTCATCATTTTTGTGCTATATCCTTTAAACAGCCACTCCATAATTTTCATAACATATTATTTACCATTGATACGAGCCTAAATGTCGTATGTGGTGATATAAAATCAAAACATCTTAACTTTTCATGTCCAAAAACATATATATGACAAATACTGGTTTTCCATGAAAATCTAAAAACAGCCTTATAAATGCACAGAGGTGTAGATATCACGTCAAATATACATGGATACTAGTTACCTAACAAACACTATCAACTATGGCTGTTTTAGATAAGTCTCCAAAATTACTTTTGACTATTTGACGTGCGCCACTGTCTGGTTTTCGATCACAATTGCGACGTTCTACCTTCATATTGTCACTGTAAAAAACAATAAGCTTTAAAATGTGTCTTTTTGGTAACAGTCAATACTTTGCGATCAAATGACACCATTGATTAAGTTTGGAATATATGACTCCAACAACTCACGGAGTAGCTCTTTAATTGAAGGAGTAAGAACTAGAAAGTGTTTGTACTTGTACCAATTATGAAAGTGGTCTCAATGGTGTCCCTGTTTTTAAAAGACAAAGTAACATTTTTTGCCACAGAAACAGAAGAAACAAGCAGCAAAACAATGTTTTAGGTATTACACATCTTATCAATTTTTCTATGAAATACAGGTTATCTAACATCATTTTGATGAATTATATGACATTTCAATGTTGTAAATAAAGAATAAAACTGTTCAATCAAAAACAAAATGAAATCAACAACAGTTTGATAATAAGGTTCTGTAGCCCTGTTCATGGTTGAGGCAATTAAATGATACGAATGCTGAAGAAATGAAAGTATTTGTAGCAATGACTGTATCAATGTCACTTGTTACACAGAGAAACTTTGCTGACTATTGGTCAGTGATGTGACAATGACGCTTTTCCAAATGCATGCGCAGAATTCTCGTTATTGCTTACGTACTTACATTTGAATGATAACAACCAAATGCCAGGACAAAAAACACAAAATTGTTCACCAAATGATTAACTTTGATAATTGTACCAACAAATCACGAATCGTTTTTCTAGAGATTAAAAGCAACATAAAAACATTTATGTTTTAAGGGTTGGTGCTTTGAAAAGGCACTCTCCGTTACAAAGCATAAAATCCTGTATGCGACTTGCACAATTGTTATGTTTGCAAGTTCCAAATCTACACTGGAAAAACTAATGAATCTTGTTTTGTTTTTTTATGGGAAAAAGAATAACCTCGTCATGAACTTGGTGAAGGATTATAATTGAAAAGGAATCTATGTGTTCATGGATAACTTCTATTTCTCTGTGGCATTGTATAAATACTTGTGGGAATCAGGAACTGGTGCGACACATGTTGAGAGAAAATCTCAAAGGCATTCCTGACAAGGTAAAGAAAGCACAGAAAAAACAGAAGAAAGCTATTATGATTGTCTATGACAAGCAGTTATGAGCCATACATGACTTGTATCATTACATTTTATAGAAACTTGAAAACTTGTTAATCATGATTTATCTTCGTAAATCAGATGATTAGTTTAAAAGTTAGGAGGTAGATTACACCCAGAAACAAAGTACCCCCTTTCTATAAATTTCTAGAAAGTATCTAGAATGTATCTAGAAACTTTCTAGAATGTGTCTAGAAACTTTCCAGAACGTATCTAGAAACTTTCTGGAACGTATCTAGAAAGTTTCTAGAAATTTCGAGTTTTTATTTCTTGACAGAAATTGACACAATTTTGAATTTTTCTGAAACTGTTTTTTAACTTTTGTACAGTTTAAAAGGTGAACTGCTTATGTTAATAAGAAAAAGAGATATTGATTGTTAAAGTCTCCTCCTCTACAACACATCCTAATTATAACCCCCCCTGCTAGCGGAATGTTACGCATGGCTAACACGCTTCCGGTTCCCACTAATGAGCTGCATCGTGTCTTATCTTGCATTAAGAATTGGATACATTGGCATATGCAATGCATTTGATAATTTCTATGATTGTAATTGTTTTTTTATTATTATTTTATATCTTGATATAAAGTTGGTGTATCTGAGATATTTAACCCTTGCTGTTAATATCGATCATTATACTAATCTCATGTCAACAACTTAAGTCAGCGTACAGCTTTGCCTTCAAATGTAGAATAAGAAATGGGAAAAAAATATATTTGATATAATCAATTTAATGTTGTTATGCAAATTCAAAAAATTGTTTTCGATTAGGATTATAAGGCGACATTTACAAAAACCCTTAATCACCTTAAAAGAAAACGTACTTTAGTTAGCGTACAGTTTTGCCATAAAACGAAGAATAAGAAATGAAAAAGAAATATATTTGATATATTCAAATTAATGTTGTAATGTACATTGGTTTTGATTGGGTTGATCTGGCGACATATACAAAAACCTATATCACCTTAAAAGAAAACGTACGTACTATCTATCTATGTCTTCTATGTTTTTTACATGTACTTCAAAAGCATTGATCTTTCATAGATGTGTCGACTGAATAAAAGCTTTGTATCGTAAATCTTGTAATTAATATATTGAAAATGAAATTTGAGAGAATGTTGTATTATGCATTCTGGTTATGTGAGCTCCAAACCTGGGTCCAGACTAGCATATAAATATTTTTTTGGAGAAAAAGTTTAAAAGCTGGTTTAGCGAAGCTTTGTTCTTGCATAACTGAAATTTTTCCATTAAAGTGATAAATACGTTTCGGTTTCTACTTTGAATTGCATGTGAATGAATCATAATTTGTTATCCAAAGCAAAGATACAGAATGTTTGTTTGTGTTAGCATAATTATTAGATATAAGGATAAAGATATCATTATTAGTTTTATAAAGCGTCACTATTCTTCGATGTTATCAATCTTCTTTCTATATGTGCTAACTGTTTAATGCGTTGCACTATATGAAACGGTGCCTACAAATCAAACAGTACTCTTCTGATCATAAATAGCAGGATGTTTATTTACAAAATAGGCAATTTGTAATAACTGTAATCGAATTCTATTTCTTATTCTTTTTTTTCAGCAACTCCGTATACTTATAAAATGCATAAATGGGATCAACTTGTTTCTTTAGTCCCATCCTTAACATATTTTTCTGCCTGTATTTGTAGCTGCTACTGGTACTGCTACTGGGCTGGTACATCACAGAGGAAGAGTTCAGTGGCTTTGATGAGCAATAGAAAGAAATGGACACACATTTTGATGACCATGAGAACTTTATGGAATGGTGGACAGAGGGGCCGAGGCCACGTGGACGTGTTGATCTGCACTTTACTGGGGCAAAGGGATTAGGGCGGTTTATAGAATTGCCTGATAATCCACATCCTATAGATTTTTGGGGGTTATTCCTGCATGAAAATGATTATGGATCATTGGCAGAAGAAACCAACAGGTACTTCCACCAGCAAGTCGATGATAAGGTTCTGAAACCAAGTTCAAGGTTGAGGCAGTTGTATGATACAAATGCTGAAGAAATGAAAATATTCGTTGCAATGACTATAGCAATGTCTCTAGTTGTACAGAGAAATTTTTCTAAGTATTGGTCAACAAGTGATGTGACGTCAACACCTTTCTTTGCCAAATGCATGCCTCGTGACAGGTTTTGGTTATTACTATGTACTTAATTTAAATGATAACAACCAAATGCCAGGACAAAACACACCACATTTTTCACCTATCATTAAACTTGGCTATTTGTACCAGAGTTTACAAGCCACATCAAACATTTGTGTCGATGAAGGGTTAGTGCCTTGGAAAGGCAATCCGAGTTTCAAAGTATACAATCCTGACAAGCAAAAGAAGTATGGGATAAAGGCCTACATGCTTTGTGACTTAACCAATGGTTATGTATGCAAGTTCCAACTCTACACTGGAAAAATCAATGAAACTGTTTCTGCTTGTGGAAAAACGTTCGATCTGGTGATGGATTTGGTGAAGGATTACAGTGGGAAACGATATCATGCGTTCATGGATAATTTCTATTCCTCTGTGGCATTGTATATAAACTTGTGAAATCATTCTAGGAGGTATAAAAAATTCATTCAAAGTCTCGGATAAGGAGTGTTCATTTTTACACGGGATTCGCCAACTGACTTTGTATAAAACAATTTTTTACGTCTGTACTTCGCCTTACAAAAACATCATATACTGTAAAAACGGTCACGTCTCGCGGCCCTGGAAAATTCAGTCACAGGGGTTAATTAGGCATTAACGGTAGCAAGGCCAGTGCTGGAAAATTCCGCCATGGGGGCAAAATTTGTCAAAATAATATTCAGCAACTTGAGGGTTAATAGCATCAACAGGTTTCTTATTAATAAGTCTAGTTTCTTCATCTTTTAATGCTGAAATAACTTGTGGCAATCTAATCTGTCTAGTTGGCTTGCACTTCAATCGTCAAGGTGATATAATTGAAATGATTTTATCTGAAACATGAATCAAATTGAAAAATGAAAGTACATCTAGTACTTACTTAACATTGTATTGAACCTCTCCACAATAGCTTGAATTCTATGGGCCTCTTTTCCCCCCATCTAATTCTAACATTACGTTTTCAGTGTTTCCAGTGACTTTAATGTTCACCAGTCCAAGAATCAAATATATCATTCAAATATATTTTTTTACCACTCCACTTTCTTTTCATATGTTAATATCGGTACTTGAAAATAAAATAAAACATGGCTGAGTTTGATTTAGTTTTCACAATCAAAGGTATATGTGAAATGACACCAAAAAAATGTCTAGTTGGCTTGCACTTCAATCGTCAAGGTGATATAATTGAAATGATTTTATCTGAAACATGAATCAAATTGAAAAATGAAAGTACATGTAGTACTAACTTAACATTGTTTTTACTACACATATTTTTTTTGAAAAGCTGTTTGTCACATGACAGATTTGTTTGAAAAAACATTATTTTTATAAGTTCAAACCTCAATCTTGAAAGTGGCGTTAAACACCAACTCACCTCACCTCACCTCAATCCTCAATGCAAGAAATGTAGTATTAGCTCATTACAAATATTTTCAATAATTACTATGTGTTTTGTTTCAAAAATAACTTCATGCTGTAACAACAAAACTATCTCAATCAAGAAAGTTATTTCCAACTTATTCCATACATTAATTAAATTATTTATTTTAATTAAAGTTCGTTTGTAATTATTTACGAATCGAAGAGAGGATGTTGTTTACAAATGCACTACTTGCAAAAATAGAAATGTTAGCGGTAATAGTTTCATTCACGTTAATTTTAAAGAAATTTTGAAATAGTATTTTCCTACCTGCCTTCTCAAACAATGGAAATTATAGTTATGTTTTTAAAAAGAATATTTGTAAACAAAGTTAGATCGTGTTTCTAAATCTATGTACGAAAACACGAACCGAACTGCGAAGTAAATTTAACAAGTTGGTCAAAACACCTGGTCGTGATAATTTCATGACAACATATTAACCCTTAAGATGTGTAATATTCCGGGATGAATTTACCTTTGCCTGCATGACCCCTGAGCGAAATGCGATAAGCACACTTAGTTATTCTCACGCTAACTAATTATCACTGTGGTTCTCAGTAGCGAAGGACGGAAATTATTGCCTAGCAACTCTTGTATTTTCATTCCGGCTGTCGCTAAGCTACCGTGTTTTGTTTTCGTTAGTGTTCTAAATAATGCGCGCACATGTTCCGAAAGTTATGCGAACATTGATAATGTTTATCGTACCGAAAATAAGCATTAAAATCACTAAATTTTCCCCCACTCCATGCCACACGTGCTAATAGCCTGTGGGCATTTTCTACCCTCTCGCACGAGCTTACCAACCCACGAGTGCTATCGTTTACTGAGACGCGTACATTTTGACCATATGCACGCCTTCCTATCGCATGCCCTATCTTCTGAACCCTTGATCTTAAAATAAGTGGGTCATTTGAAAGAGAAAAAGATTGTCTTCAATTCGATGTAAAATACACATGTGCGCCAAGTGAAATAAAGTTACAGCATGTGCCACAAAAAAGGTGATTTTTACATATTTTTTAGTTTTACACCATTTTGTCACACTAATTTTCTTATGTTGTGCTCAACGTATTTTTGACATTTTTTATATCACAAGATAGAGAAAAAGAATGGCTTTAATTCCATGTAAAATGTGTACATGCGCAGAAATTCATAAAGACACAGCAAGCGCTGCACAAAAAGGTAATTTTGCAGACTTTCTTATCATATGATCTGAAGAGCGATTTTCATGTGCCTTTTCTTTCGCAATGAATTTCTTCTACACCGTGAAGGGAATTTTGTTGAATTTTCCATCACGATAAAAACAAATGAAGTGTCTTCAATTCCCTATATCAATGATTTATGCGTGCAAATAAATAAAGGCTCAACAAGTGCCGTAAAAAGAACAACTTTCTGCTTCGCATCTCCGTTAGTGACGCAAATAGGGAAACTTTGGCACTTTATATCTCCGTGTAAAAATGACGCATTCCAAAACCATTTATATCATTATCAAGAGGAATAAATTGTCTACAAAGTGATATATAATATGTACATATCTTCTATACCACTTGGCGGATTTTGATAAATTTTACATCTAAATAAAGACGAAACGATGTTCTTCATTTCCATATATTGATCATACAAGCGCACACAAAAATAAAGGCACAAGAAGTGCCGCAAATTGGGCAAGTTTCGCATTTCATATTTCTGTAACAAAGTGGCACGCTAACCAAGGTTTGGTATCAGCGTAAGGGCAGAAAATTCTCTTCAATTTGATATACAATTTGTATAAGCGCTCACAGAAATGAAGATTCAACAAGCGCCGCAAAAATGTTATAAATAAAATGTAATAAGTAAAAAAATGATAAAGGAAACACTGTTTCTTTAGTGTTCAATTATAGAGTTTTATAAACCATGTTTAAGTTAAAGGAGAAAAAACTTTGGGATTTACATTCATAGAGTTATTGATGTCTTTTTTGAGTTAGGGGATTTTTGCGTCAGGCACCGCCATCAGGTCATGGGAACATTGTCCAATGAAAATGATCGTGGTTGAAACACTGTATGTCGGGGATCTTCCGTCGGGAACCGCCATGAGGTCATGGAAAATGCGTCCAACGAAAATGTTCGTGTTTGAGACACAGTATTTCAGGGGCCTTCCGTTGGGCACCGCCACCAGTTATGGGGGTTTTTCTACCAAATTCTTTTTGGTCAAGGAAACTCATTTTTGAAAATAAAGTCTGGTAGCATACGAGTGAACTAAAGACAAGGGGCCGGGTGCTCCTTGACTATGGACGTCCTGACAAATTTGTTTCAAACACTTACAAAATGTGGCAATTGTCCATGAAGCTCACATTGAATTTCTCTGTACATTAGGTCATGTGTTGATGTTATATCTTGCGTGTGCCTAAATTATTTTCAATCAATTACAGATTGATGTGAAAGATGCCTAAGGCACAAAGGCCGCGGACTAGGAGTTGGGAAGGTCTGTCAAGTATTGAGAATTGAAGAAAGAAGAAAGAAGCAGAAGTGTGGATGAGCGTTACTTTCCTGATCCAGTTTGTACTCAACACCAAAAAGGTAAAAAGTGAATTCATTGTAACATATTGTAAATAAATATTCTTTTTTTTATTTTGTAAAAGAGACAGACAAAGTCAATGTGAGCTGTCACTGGATGTTCAATACGAGCTGCATCACGAACCTCCACCCAATTTGTATCCTTAGAATCCGGTGGCGAAACTTTATAATTTTTTACATCAGCGTAAAGGGAAAAGAACTGGCTTTGATTCAATATGAAATTTGCATATGCGCTACAAAGAAGCGGCAAATGATGCGACATTTCGCAATTATATCAAAACAATTTTCCCAAATGTCTGAGGGTATTTTTTTTTTGAGCTTCATGTCTCCCAAACTATTTGACATTTTAAATATTTTTTTCACCATTCTCAAGCAAAAAGAATTGTCTTTAATTCCATGTATAAAAGATGCGGTGAGTGATGCGACAACTGTCGCAAATAAGACGATTATCATAATCTGTGTTCAATTAGTTGCGGGTGTCGGTCTTTCGCGGTTCATATCTCCTGAACTATTTGTAACTTTTAAACATTTTTTTCACCTTTCTCAAGCAAAAAGAATTGTCTTTAATTCCATGTATAATATGCATATGCGCAGTCAATAATAAAGATACGGCGAGTGATGTGACTGGTGTCGCAAATAGAAAAATGATCAAAATCTGTTATCAAATAGTTGAGGGTATCCCTCTTTCGCATTACCTATCCTTTGAACCAGTTGGCCCCTTCCATTATTTTTTCACAGTCGTAAAGACGAAAGATTTATCTTTAATTCCATGTATAATTTGTACATGCGCAGCAGGAAATAACGATGCGGCGTAAGTAAAGACTTTCCGATTTTATAATCTCGGAATGTTTGCCCGCGTGTGACTGCACGCGCCGAGAGGATTGGTACAGCAGGAATCAACGATGTTGCCTAGAACACTGGCACTCGCATGCTGGTGCCCCTGGGGTACTTGGCACTAATGAGCTTACTGATGCCAGACTGCCCAAGGGATAATTAATTCTGGTTTATAATTCCGTTATGTGGGAGCATTCTCGGGGTACCCCCAACCATCTTTTGCGGCGAATATCTTTTGAACTGGGTGACATATCCTAATAACTTTTTATCATCATAAAGAAGAATAAATTGTCTATGATTCCATATATAATACATGTTTGCGCGCTCAGAAGCAGGGATTTTATTCAGCCGGAAATAAAGACAATATTTAGATACTTGTAGATATCTAACTAGAGGTCATATTATAAAAAAAAATATATCATCGTAAAGAGGAATAATGTATCTTCTATTCCATATAAGAATTTTAATTGTCATTGTTAAATCATATTTAAGGATTTTCCGTAACTCTAAATAAGGACAATCTTCAGATTGTAATAGAAATCGCTCTAGGTGAGATAAAAATTTCATTCAAAGTGTCGGACAAAGATCGTTCAATTGTATACAAAATTGGTGGGCTACTTTTGTATGGAACGGCCATTTTCATCCGTAATTCGCCATGTGGACACACCATATATCGAAAAAACGGTCGCATCTTGCGGCACTGGAAAAATCAGCCACAAGGGCAAAACTGGTCAAAATAATATTCAGCAATGTAAGGGTTAATGATAAGATATAAAATATTTGAATTAAACATAATCATTTACTTGTTTTTTATTTGAATAAAAAAACAATCGTAAAAATTATCATTGACACATAAGCAGGTTTTCAATGTTATTTGTCGTAAACAAAATGCATTGAAATTCCAAACAGTGTTTCCTATTTATGGCCTCTGTAAGATAATGTAAAGAGCATCGTCATGATTCTTCAGTATTTTTTTGTGATTGTTGAATCTTTGGAATTATGAGAAGTTTGCTAATGATCTTTTTTAGTCCATCACATTGATATTGTTACATTTTATCATTCAACTAAACGTCAATTATCGAGCTTCAGCTATCCTATTGGAATAAAAACTACTCAGTAACTAATTCTCGAAATCACCGGTGTACAGCATGCTCTTGTGATCATATTTTCAACAAAGATTCATTTTAATTACAACTGAAAAAGATGAATAAGTTTGAAATCTTGTCCCTGTTTTTTTCTTTACCCGATCAGGGATGCGAGTGAAGCCATCTGAAATCGGGTAAATATGTAGCCGGTCCACTGAACCTATTTGCCATAAATATACCGGTCCTTGGATATTTTTACCGGTACACAGAAACACTGGTTTTGTTAGGTATGATGTAACGTGGCCGAAAAACTCACGCCCGGGATCGACTTTAAATATTTTTGGAAATTGTTAGTGGTACTGCTGCTTTATATCTAGATGCCAAGTCAACAACCGTTAATGCATATCGATAAGTTTTTCTCCCAACTCTGTCATGGGTTAAGAATGATAAGTCAGCTTGGTGGATTTCATTAGGTCGAGTAGCATCAAATTTCCATCTGGGTATGTATTTAGGTGGGGGTAAATATATCTGCCAAATGGCCTGTTTCATTAACCAATTCTTGGCTTCAGGGAGTTTCTTTTCCATATTCATTAGAAATGAATCAAAATTTTAAGTAATAACATCTTTAAATCTGTAGGCATTAGTATTAACACCATTATCTGTAATCCACCTTTTAGTATCTAATGGGCATAACAATGTTTTATTTATTCTCATTGCATAAATGTTATGACCTACACTTCTCAAAGTATTCATTTCATGTTAATAACTCTTGCTTCCTACCAAATAATGCCTCTTCTCATGTACTTTTAACTACTTACCGTTTAATTCCCTTAGCCTTTTTTATTTCCTTTTCTGCCATTTTTATAAAATACATTTTAGGTCTTAACCCCACAAATTCAGAAATAGGTATCCCATTACATTCGTCCTTCATCTAACCTAAAACTTTTTTATTTTTCACATTGTGTAATGAGTCTTTATCAAAATCACTGGTATCATGCAAGTCAATGTATTTCTAGTAGTAAAGAATCTGTGTCGGTGTATCTATCTCCATAAGTTTTCTCTAACTGATTTTGGATAAGTCTAGGATACTCATACCAACGTATATTGGTTTTTTGAAAACTATCTTTGATTTATTCATGTGAACAGCAACCAAATCGTGATCAAATATTTTGAATTCGTTAAAAGCTGTATTAGCTATAGCCTTCCTAAGAGGTTCATTACCCCCACATATTACATATCATTCAATGATGTAAAACACAGCATTTTGCAAATCAATAACGTACAAAGTAATATATATATATTACACAATGAATATCCCCTGTGGACAACAGTTACGAATTATATGTAATAAAATTTGGCTTTAACAGAAAATTGGAACTATTAGAAACTTAATTGTATCAGCAAGGGATAGAATTAATAATGTAAGACTTGTATTTTGTAGGAGAGCGGAGCAGTTTGAAGTTGAATGCAGTACCTTCCATCTTCAGGCATACATCACAAGGGCCAAGTCGACTGAGGAAAAACCACCAACAAAGGAAGCTAGGGAAGCTATCAATGATGTTCAGATGGAGGTGATAGTGGACTCTTCTTCTGATGTTTCTAGTCGTGATAGTTTGTGTGACAGTGAGCTTTGTGATGCTTTATTTCAGGATGAGCAAGTTCAGTGTAACCTATTAGGTAAATATAATATTGACATGCATATCAATAATTCTAAGGCTGTCCATTATTACACTGGTTTTCAAAACTATGAATATTTCATGTACTTTTTCCACTCACTAGGGCCAGCTGCTTATGAACTTAACTATCAGTGTTCATCTTTGTCTCCGAAAGATCAGCTGTTTTTAACTTTGATGAAGTTGCGTCAGGCAAAGGAAGATGTGGAATTGAGTTTGTTTTTCAATGTATCAGAGTCTACAGTTTCTCAAATTATTATTACATGGATAAACTTTTTGTATTTTCAATTAAAAGATATGAAGATATGGCCATCAAGGGAAATTATTGATCAGCATATGCCAGAAGATTTTGGGAAAAAGTTTGGTACTACAAGGATAATATTAGATGCAACTGAAACTCCTATCCAAAAGCCATCTCATGTCGATGCCCAGAGTGTAACATGGTCAAGTTATAAGCACCATAACACAATTAAAACTATGATAGATTGTACACCTAGAGGAGCTGTTTCATTTATCAGTGATTCATTTGGGGGCTTGTCAAGTGATAGACAAATCATTGAAAAATCTCCTTTACTAGACCCTTCTGTTGGCATGTTTGATAAGAAGATAATGGTTCAAGATCTTTTTGCAGCTCAGGATGTATATGTTAATACACCCACAACACTGAAAGGTAAATCCCAACTTGAGCCTCATGAGATTATGAAAGATCGTAGAATTGCATCTAAAAGAATTCATGTTGAAAGAGTAATTGGACTAAGCAAAACTTTCAAAATTTTGAAAGTAGATCTTCCACCTAGTAAAGTAATACTTGGGTCAAGAATTGTGTATGTATGCAATAATTGTGAAAAACCTTAAATCTAAAGCAACATTGACTAATATCTCTCTTTCGGAGAGATCGTACAGAGCGTGAGAATAAATCTTTTTTTTAGTGGTGTACGTGTTGTTCTTCCCCGATTATCTCCCCTGAGTTACCTCCCTTGAATTTCAAACTCAGCTGTCATTCTTTTCTCTGTACGCCGCGAGATCGGTCGTACTTTGTGTGAGAGAATTCTTGAGTTCACTCAAGTCTTGGATTACCTTGTGGTTTTTTTTGGAATTACCTCAGTGTTTTTCCTTCGGATTATTGTGAGTTCTCATCGGATTACCTGTGTGATTCTTACAGATTACTTGTGGGAAATCAGTGAACTTCTGACTTGGGTGAGATCACTCCTTTTTCTTGCGTGTTTTTGTAATCTTCTTCCCCATAATGGCTTCTGTTCAGAAGAAATGTTTGGAATGTCAGCGCTATTTGTGTAAGGGCGATCCCCATTCCCTGTGTTATTCTTGTAGTGACAAAATTCTGTGTTCAGTTGACGAAAGACATTTACTTTGTAATCATCTAACTCTTGATGATTGGCAGATTATGCATCATAAAGCCTAAGACTCCTAAACGTAAGGCTGTGCCTAAAACTACTCCTCAATCTATGAAAAAGTTGAAGCAAATTCCAGACATCAAACTCCTGCCTAAGACATCGGAGTTAGACGAGATCAAACAGATGATCGCGGCTCTTACTTCCAACATGGCGTCCATGCAACGAGAAGCAGCCGAGCGTTTCTCGGCACTCGAAACCAACCAGGGAGATCCCGCGGTAGCAGGCCGTGCGGCGACCCGTCAGGACCACTGTCTAACATCACGTCTAGCCGTATGCAGCCAGCCTCCCTGATCCTTGACTCAGTGGAGGGGGCGGTCGGCTTAGCTCCTCTGCCTTGCCAAGAAAGCACGGGTTACGGCACAAGCCCAGGTTGTCAACTACCTCTGACCCGCTGCTGAATGCCACGGCGCCTAGCGGCGTACGAGCTTCAGTGGCTATTCAGGGACCCCAGGATGACCCGGTTAAGCTGCCCGTTAGCACGGGCGGCACGGGTCTACCTGCAGCTGCTGGCGAGGCGGGTGGCCGCACTTCTGCACAGGCGGTCCGTGATCATAAGCAGGATTTCATTAGCATTGACAATCCACCTTTCATTCCCGTGCTTCATAACTCGAACGGACTCACGGCCTTGTGTCATTCTTCCACGGACATGGAATCCATGGATTTTACGGTGGCAAGCCATGAAGGACAGTTAATTATCCCATCAGATGAGCACTCATTCCCTCTTGTTCCAGAGTGGAATTTTGCGGATAAACTCCAATACTTGCACCGGTTGAAACCTTGTACGGCTCTTATTCCCGCAGATGAACCTGCCTCTCCTAGGCCTGATGAGTTGGGGGACTCGGGGTCCCTACCCCCCTACCCCCCTCCCGTGACTTGATGGAGATTGATCGTAATGTACGCCTATCTCAGGATATTATCTCTTACATCAACTGGTTTTGTGCGGGTATTAGAGAGATGCTTCCTCCCAAGTTTACTTCGTATGAAGGTATTACTCCTGACACTCTTCAGACCATGAGGGCTGACGATGTAGCCATGGCTCACGGATTTCTGGACTCGGTTTACCTGGCCTCTCAGGATTTAGCCTCAGCCTCTTCAAACTCGATGTCTCGCATCCTTTTAGCGGAGAGGCAACAGCATATCTCGCGAGTTCGGGATCTACCTACAGACGTAAAGGACTCTCTCTTCGCTCAACCTGTTTAAGCACCGTCTCTCTTTAATGGAGCATGCACTCAGGCTAGCGAATCGCAGGATGCTATGACTACTAAGTCCCTCAATCAAAAGCTCACTCAAGCCTTGATATCTAGAGGTTCTTTCCAGGGACATCATCGTGGGAACTCAAACCCTTACGACCGCTTCCGCCCCTCGACATATCCTTGACAATTCCCTTCCCTCAGCCGACCTTTAACTCTGCAGTGGGGGGCCGTCTGGGTCGATTCTTACGGAATTGGGAGACAATGTCCGACAATCAGTGGATCCTGTCGATCATCGCCAGAGGCTACATCCTTCAGTGGGATCGAATTCTGCCAGTTGCCGTCCATCCTCAAGGGGAAAGATTCTTCCTTCAAGAGCCCAAGTTACAAGCCGCTCTTACTGCCGTCGAGCAACTCTTGGAGAAGGACGCCATTACGGAGTTGGATTCCACCGATGTTTCGCCAGGCTTTTACTCTCCCGTTTTTCTTGTGCAAAAGAAGGACACAGTAGAAATGAGAATGATTATAGATCTAAAAGTGCTCAACAAATCCTTCCTAAGCAGACCTCCCAAGTTCTCTATGGAATCCCTCAACAACATCCGCAAACTGATTCTTCCACAGTCCTTGTTTGCCAGCCTCGACTTGAAGGATGCATACTTACACATCCCTATCCATCTCAAATCCCGGAAGTTCCTTCGTTTTGCCCTCAACAACCGCCGGTTCCAATTCAAGGTGCTTCCTTTCGGGATCTCCATTGCCCCATGGCTGTTCACCAAAGTCACAGCCCCGGTTCTCCAGTTCCTTCACTTAAATTACGTGTTTATTCACGGGTACCTAGACGATTTTTTGCTACGTCATCAGGATCAATCTACCCTCCGATACCACCTGAGGCTGGTCAGTCATGTTTTCACCCACTTGGGCTGGATTATTCATCCGGACAAGTCGGAGTTCAACCCGTCTTTTCGGATCAAGTTCCTGGGAGCCATGTTGGATTCGACAACCTCAACCATTGCTCCATCGGAGGCCCGTTGGACAACGATACAGTCTTCAATCCAACTTCTAACGGATACCAGCAAGAAACATTCTCTCAGGAGATGGATGTCTCTGGTTGGTTCTCTTACGTCAGTTCAGGCCTTCACCACGCCCGGTTGGCTAAACCTGCGCCACATTCAATCTTGGATCAACAGCTGCCGTCATCTCCCTCTGGACTCCAAGATTGTGCCCACGAACCTGGTTTCAGTGGTGGACCTTGCGCACGCACGTCATGTCAGGCTGCCCATTTATTCTTCCTCTGCCTCAACACACGATCTACACAGATGCGTCGAACGCGGGCTGGGGTGCACATTGGAATCAGCACATTTTAAGCGGGCCCTGGGGCCAATCAGATTCCCATCTTCACATCAATTTGCTCGAGATGAAGGCGTGATCTTGGCTCTCTCCAACTGGAAAGCTCTACTCCATGGTTCAAGTGTTGTGATTGCAACGGACAACTCCACTGTGGTTGCGTATATCAACAAGTTAGGAGGCACGAGATCAGCTCCTCTGATGAAACTCACCAGGGATCTTTATGCTCTGGTAGACGCATGGTTCATAACTCTTCAAGCCAGGCACATTCCCGGGAAACTGAACTTCCTAGCGGACTCTCTGTCCAGGAGAAATCTGATTGTATCCACAGAATGGATGATTCACCCTCAAGTTTTGAATCTGATCGCCGACAGATGAGAGAAGCCTCAAGTAGATCTGTTTGCGACGGCACTAAATTTCAGACTCCCTTGCTACGTGAGCCCGGTTCCGGATCCCAAGGCTCTGGCAGTGGACGCGCTGTCAATGTCCTGGGACAATCTCATAGCCTATGCCTTTCCTCCATTCAAGTTGATTCCAGATGTTCTCAACAAAGTGAGGCAACACAATTGCGTCGTGGCCCAAGAGGGCGTGGTTTCCATCGATGATCGATCTACTCATGGAACCCCTGTTAAAACTTCCTCTGTGGTGGAATCTGCTCCAACAGCCGAGGTGGCAACCGGACAACATAAACCTCCAGGCATTCAATCTTCACGTATGTAAAATATCCAAAGAATGCTGCGAGAACGCGGTTATGCGCAGGCAACTTCTGATGCTATTTCAAGATCCATCAGACCTTCCACGTCTGCGCTCTACGACCATAAGTGGATCAAGTTCCAGCAGTGGAGATGAGACAGAGGTGTGGCCAAGCTCCCCTTGACCATACCTATGATAGCAGATTTCCTAAATCACTTGCGCCAGGATTGCAACTTAAAAGTGGGCACAATTGAAGGTTATAGATCGGCGATCGCCTCAGTCACAGATCTCGATGGTCTAGCTATCGGCTCGGACATTACTCTCGCTAAGCTAATAAAGTCGTGCAAGCTTCAGGACATTAAGTCGCCAAATACTTTCCCCAAATGGGACCTTCTGTTAGTGCTGCAATCCTTGCAACGTGCTCCATACGAACCCTTGTATGCCACTTCTCTCAAGTTTCTCGCATGGAAAACAGCTTTTTTGATTGCCTTTGCTTCATGTCAGTGGAAGTCCTCTAGCGCCTTCACCAGGGCCTTTCTTCGGGACATGTCCTCCTTGCTCAGCACCTCTCCGCCTGAACCCCCTCCTTGAGGGAAAAAAAGGGGGGGGAAGTTCCCGAGGGCGAGTGATTTCCAGTCCCATCCTCTCACCGGAGATGGTGGACTTCAACCACTACGTCAGGTGGGCATGTCTTCACCTCTGAGTTATTTCGCACAATACTAAGGAGTGGGTAGTTACGCCATGTTCAACCTTAATATCGCGTTGAGTTGGTGGTTTAGTGTCGTGGTATAATCACTCTTTGGGATGTATTAATCCGCCTTGTTCGAAGTTCAAGTATTAATCCTCCCTAGCACCTCCCACCTTCTTAACATAATAATTACGGAGTGGAGAGTACAGACTAGAGCGGGAAAGTTTTTTGTAATTGGAATTCCTTTCCAGCCATTGGCGGCTATTTCATGCCGAAATTATCCTGAATTACGTTTACTTCACAATCCTAATTAGGATTTATAGTAATTATACCCTAGAAGTGGTAAATAAGCCTTCGGTATGATCTTTTTCAAGGATTAACCTTGGGAATCCTCGCCAAAATTACGCAATTATTGCGATTTTCCCATAGTTTCGGACTAAAAAGCGTTATTCGGGATATTTTGGGACAAAATTGATAAATTTACCGTTATTCTTAACGATTATCTCCCCTAGTTGTCAAGTTATAAGCGAAATTACGCTAGTTTGGAGAGTTACATTCCCTTTGGAGGTCTGGATACCCTCCTCCTTACTTGGTATTCTGTCAATGTTGGTTTAGAGGTAAGGTTTTTCGCAATATTTATGAAACAATCACAATTATTGTTAATAATTATAAGAAAACTTACCTCTAAACCAAAGGTTTACTCCCACCCTCCTCCCCGTTATCCAGCTCTCCGTACTTCGAAAAGAATGACAGCTGAGTTTGAAATTCAAGGGAGGTAACTCAGGGGAGATAATCGGGGAAGAACAACACGCACACCACTAAAAAAGAATTTTATTCTCACGCTCTGTACGATCTCTCCGAAAGAGAGATATTAGTCAATGTTGGTTTAGAGGTAAGTTTTCTTATAATCACTAACAATAATTGTGATTGTTTCATTTTGCTATTTCAAATTTCAGAAATTCCATTGTGAACCAGTCAGCCAGTTGTTTGAATATTGCAAAAGAATTAATACTTTTGGACTATGTAACTTGAAATGGGCAGTGTAGATTTAAGGATGTTCGCTCCTCACCTGCTGCGCATGACCAAACTGTAAACTTACAAGTCACAGTCACGAAACTCAAATAACCTTAAATCATAATGTTCTTATATAATAAACCAAGATGAAGTGGTAATTTTAAACCATATCATAAAATATTTGAAGATTGTGATAAATACCTCAGACCCATTTTGGGTTAGGTATTTCAGATCCCTTTTCTAAACAGAATTCACACATAACCACAAATAAGTTCACAATTAATTTATTACATGTATATTTTGATATTATTTTGAACTCAGATATCTTAACTGGATTTAAAACTGATCATTCAGCCATTTCATTAACTCTCTCAAACACAATAAATCAAACAAGAGGTAAGGGTTATTGGAAATTTAATACTAAAAACATTGCTGTTGATCAAATCAATGATGAAATTAAGCTTAAAATAAGCGATACTCTCTTTTTGGAAACATTTCTAATGAAAGTTAGAGGCAAAACTATTTCTTTTGCATCTTTTCTGAAATGGAAAGTTTGAAGTGCTGGAGAAAACAAAATTTAACATTGATAGGGAAAATAACTGTCATAAAAACATTAGCTCTTTCAAAACAAGAACATATATTCAGCTCACTGCCTAACCCTCCAGATAACTTTATCAAATCTCTTTAAAAGATTTTTTTCAGATTTATCTGGAATGATAAGAATGATAAAATTGAAAGAACTACAATGAAAAGGCAGAAGGAGGATTAGGTATGGTTGACATAAAAGCCTTTATTGAAGCAAATGAAACTATCTACACTTAGACTCTACTGTAGAAATCCTCTGACAATAATCCCTGTAACATACCCTATGCTGCAATATACAGATATGGAGCAAATGTAGATAAGCTATTCAACATCGAAAACCCTTAATGGAAAGATGTTTTTAAGCCATGGAATAAATATTGTAGAAAGTTTAATTTTGAACTTTATTCAAGCAATATTGACGATATTCTTGCAGAGCCTTTATGGCTCAATCATAATTTTAAAAAACCAATTTCATGTTATTAGACATTGGGCAGAAAAGGGTTTATTGACAGTTAAAGATTTATGTGATGAACATGGATTTTTATCCTTTGATGAATTACAGTCTTAATATGAAATAAGAGGGACAGTATTAGATTATTTCTACCCACTCTATATCCTACCAGATTCATGGAAAAGGACTATAAAACAGACAAGAATAATTTTTCTAAATAATTTATACATAAGCAACTATCAAAGAATTATCTTAAAACCTTCTAATTATAGGACAAGCTCGAAATTTGTTCTAAATGGGAAGTGCTTTTCAATGACTTTCAATTTGAGTGGCATAATGTCTTTGGTTGGTACAGGCATGGCCTGAAAGATGTGAAACTCATAGATTTTCAGTACAAATTTTTGCATAGAATTATTTATACAAAAAGAGAACTGTAGAAATGAATTTAATTGATGATTCCTCTAAAAGTTTTTGCCATGTTTATTGGGATTGCAGTGAAACCATAAAATTCTGGAATGATTTTGAACTATGGATCAATAAGCACATATTTCCAAAAATTAAAATAACTAAGTATTTTTTTGGTTTGGTACACTACATAAGGATGTACATGTATTACTAAATCAAATAATCATTTCTGCAAAAAAACACCTTCATTTGTGTACTATTAAAAACTCCAAATTTCAAGAACTACAAAACTGTACTTAAAGACATATTTTTTGTGAATTTGCATGAAAAACAATGATATTGAAAAATTCGATGAAAATGGAAAACACTGATCCCAATTTTTAGCAATTGATTTAGGTCTCATATCTATATCAATGTTTTGATATTTAGAATTTAACTTTTATATATTTGTCTGGGAGATATGAATGGATGTCTGACTCTGTAAAATTGGGAACTAATAAGACACAAATTTATTACATATATTTACAGTAATAATTTCAATTCCCAAAGATGCATGCAATACTAGCTTTTCTTAACACATATTTAAAAAAACCTGAGATAACTTCTTGATGATTGACCTCTTTGTACTTATTTGTAATAAAATGAGAAGCTGTTTATCTCTTGAGAAGTAATTTACAATAAATTTCTGTGAATATATATTTATTTAACTGTAATTCAAATGACAAGATTGTTTGTTGTTTTATCAATTTATGAGCTTGATCTAGAAGTACATGCCACTTGGTTAATAAACTACTGTAACATTGTTTTGTTTTGGATCACACTTTCTGCAAAAGTACAAACTCTTGTACATTTAAAATTTGAGATTCTTTAGGGATTCAGACACTTAAAGTTAGACAACACCACAAGCTTACCATTTCACTAACAAGGGATTAGACCCAAAACTTATAATAATTGGCATTTTTGCACATTGTTGGTCCCAAATCATAACAATATGCTACAACACTGAAGTTTATCTAGAGGTAAAATTTAACAGGAGTTCACAACACTGATGCAATGTAAGGTCTCAGATGTTTATAGAATAGTTCCAGTTTTGGGAGCATAGAAAGCTGAAAATATTCATTGTCAAGATTTATCACTTCAACGAACATATCACAGAATGTGTAAACAACAAAATAACAACATTTTCGTTTTGCAATGTACAATTGTCCTTGAATCTGATGATAATAATTGCTTCTCTGATTCAAACAAATCTTTCCTGTGGAATCATACAACAGATATGGAAATTTCTTTCCTGGTTTTATCATATCATTACGGACATTTCACTTCAACCAACATATTTTCATCAATGACAGCATCTGGAGTAGCACCCAGGGAGGGAATATCTTTATCAACAAAAAAACCTGCTTTTTTAGTTGTGATCTTATAAAATTTTTCAAAATGAGCAAGAGCCTTTTTTTCATACTGTCTACCATGTATTATAGGCCTTGTACATACTTGGCTATAAAGAAGTGAATGGCATAGTTTGTTTGTTCCTTCTACTTGTCATTTTGGTCACTTCTCCAAATCTTGATGCAGTTAGCCGCCACTTTCTCTCTCTATGCCATAGTTGACTTTTGACTTGGTCCCTTGTGCCCCGTTCTATCTGGATAGATTCATCTTCTGTTACCTGAAAAACATACACTCACTTTATTGAAGTTGTAAATATACCTACTAACATTTTTAGGCAGGGCGACAAAGTTAGATAACAATGAATCATGACATCATTTGATATGTTATAGTTACCAACCGAGTTGGAGGTGTGCATGAATTTGAACACCTAGGCACGTACGAATTGTGATCCCTGGACAATCTTTAGGTTCGATTCCCGGTTTTGTCAAGAAAATTTGTCAATTCTCCTGATCTGAAAAACAAGTTATTTTACGAATCATCTTCAATATGAGAAACAACCAATTAAAACTTTGAACTTGTTGACAGGTGAGTAAGTTAGTTGAACACTGGTGTTCATTAAACTTACCACCTAAGCACGAGCAAAACACGGTGTTCAACTTAGTTACCGACCTTAATAGAACAATAGAGTTGAATGGTAAGTTAACCCTTAAGATGCGGGTCCCGGAATATTCCGGGATGAAATTAGCTTTGCCCGCAAATCCTCTTAGCGGGATGCGATTAGCACACTCTATTTTTCTCACGCTAACTAATTATGACCGCGGGTCTCGGTAGCGGGTCCCGGAAATTTATTGCCTAGCAGTAGTCTCAGTTCAACGCTTGTATTTTCGTTCCGGCTGTCGCCAAGCAACCGTGTTTTGTTTCGTTGGTGTTCTAAATAATGCGCGAACATGCTCCGAAAGTTATGAGAGTATTGATAATGTTTATCGTACCAAAAATAAACGTTAAAATCACTCAATTTTCCCCCACTCCCCGCCGCACGTGCTAATAGCCTGTGGGCACTTTCTACCCTCTCGCACGAGCTTACCGACCCGCGCATGCTATCGTTTACTGAGACGCGTGCATTTTGACCCTATGCACGCCTTCCTATCGCACGCCCTATGTTCTGAACCCTTGGGCGGATTTCAATATAGGTGGGATCATTTGAAAGAGAAAACAAATGTCTTTAATTCGATGTAAAAAACATATGTGCGCCTCGTGAAATAAAGATACCGCATGTGCCGCAAAAAAGGTGATTTTTATATATTTTTAGTTTTACACTGTTTTGTCACACCAATTTTCTCATGATGTGCTCAACATATTTTGACATTTTTTATATCACAAGATAGAGAAAAAGATTGTCTTTAATTCCATGTAAAATGTGTACATGCGCAACAATTCATAAAGATACAGCAAGCGCCGCACAAAAAGGTAATTTTGCCGACTTTCTTATGTGATCTGAAGCGCGATTTTCATATGCCTTTCTTTCACAATGAATTTCTTTTACACCGTGAAAAGGATTTTGTTGAATTTTACATCACTATAAAGACAAATGAATTGTCTCTAATTCCCTATATCAATTATTATGCGCGCAAATAAATAAAGACTCAACAAGTGCCGTAAAAAGAACAACTTTCGCACTTCGCAATTCCGTTACTGACGCAAATAGGGAAACTTTGGCACTTCATATCCCCGTGTACAAATGACACATTTCAAAACCATTTATATCATTATCAAGAGGAATAAATTGTCTACAAAGTGATATATAAAATGTACATGCGCTAAAACAAACGACGATGCAGCAAGCGCCGCACAAAGGGTTCTTTTCATGTGATCTGAAGTTCGATTTTCATGTACCTTTCTTTGGCACTCGATATTTTCTATACCACTTGGCGGATTTTGATAAATATTACGTCTAAATAAAGACGGAACGTTGTTCTTCATTTCAATATATTGATCATACATGCGCACACAAAAATAAAGGCACAAGAAGTGCCGCAAATTTGGCAAGTTTCGCATTTCGTATTTCTGTAACCAAGTGGCGCGCTCAACAACGTTTGGTATCAGCGTAAAGAGCAGAAAATTCTCTTCAATTTGATATACAATTTGTTTATGCGCTCATAGAAATAAAGACTCAACAAGCGCCGCTAAAATGTTATAAATAAATGTAATAAGTAAAAAAAACTATGAAGGAAACCCTGTTTCTTTAGTGTTCAATTATAGAGTTTTATAAACCATGAAAGTTGAAGGAAAAAAAACTTTTGGATTTACATTCATAGCGTTATTGATGTCTTTTTTGAGTTAGGGGATTTTTGCATCGGGCACTGCCATCAGTTCATGGGAAAATTGTCCAACGAAAATGTTGTGGTTGAGACACAGTATGTCGGGGATGCCGTCGGGAACCGCCATCAGGTCAAGGCAAAGTTGTCCAACGAAAATGTTTGTGGTTGAGACACAATATGTCGGGGATCTTTCGCCGGGCACCGCCATCAGGTCATGAGAAAATGTGTCCAACGAAAATGTTCGTGTTCGAGAAAAAAAATTTCAGCTGACTTTCGTCGGGCACCGCCAGCAGGTATGTGTTTTTTTCTGCCAAATTTTTGTTGGTCGAGGAAACTCATTTTTGAAAAAAAGTTTGGTAGCATTCCGATGTTTTAAATAATTTGCTATATATGTCGGGATGGCATGAGTTCCTTCCAGTGAACTAAAGACAAGGGGCCGGGTGCTCGTTGACTACGGCCGTCCCGACGGATAGGCCCGTGGAACCTATCATTCTCGGAAGAGAAGTCAAGAGTTGAAAAACTTTTGTAATCCACAACTGACAATCAGAACTTTCCTGACCTATAAGGCAGTTGTTCGCGACTCGCCGGCTCGTTGCATAGGAGTCAGAAGGCGGCATCAGGGTTGATAATGTTGATACAACGTCGGCGGCCGTCGGTGCCATCGGCACCTTCGGCGGGATTGTGAAAAGTCGTCCAAAAGTTAGAAAGTGTCCGGCGACATTAGAACATGTTCGGCTGGATTGTGAAAATTGTCCGAAAGTTAGAAATTGTCCAGCAATGTTAGAATTTGTCCTGATTTGTTATTTTTACAAATCGTGAAACAAAATGTCCGGCTTTCGCCAGGACAATTAGAAAATGTCCGGATTATTGATGACCGCTGGCTCCAAAGGCGCGCAACGGCAAATTTGTTTCAAACACTTACAAAATGTGGCAATTGAATGTCCATGAAGCTCACATTGAATTTCTCTGTACAACAGGTCATGTGTTGATGTTATTATATCTTGCGTGTACCTAAATTATTTTCAATCATTTACAGATTGATGTGAAAGATGCCTAAGGCCAGGAGGCCGCGAACCAGGAGTTGGGAAGGTCCGTCAACGTCTAGCGACGACGACTTCATCAACGAGGTCCATGCCGATGAAGCTTCTGATATGAAATCAACTGATGAGAGTGATAGTGACAGTGACAGTGACAGTGATAGTGAAAGTGACATTGATAGTGATCAAGAAATAAGAAACATTGCAAGAGACATATTAGCTGGTACGGGTGAAACTGCTACGGCTGGTACTTCCACAGAGGAAGAGTTCAGTGGCTTTGACGAGCAATATAATGAAATGGACACACATTTTGATGACCAAGATAATTTTATGGATCGCTGGGAAGAGGGGCCGAGGCAACGTGGACGTGTCGAATTGCATTTTACTGGCGCAACGGGATTAGGACGGTTTATAGAATTGCCTGATAATCCGCAACCTGTAGACTTTTTCAGACTGTTTTTTCATGAAGATGATTATGGATCATTGGCAGCAGAAACCAACAGATACTTCCACCAACAGGTCGATGATAAGGTTCTGAAACCCTGTTCACGGTTGAGGCACTGGTATGATACGAATGCCGAAGAAATGAAAGTTTTCATTGCAATGACAATAGCAATGTCTCTGGTTGTACAGAGAAACTTTTCTGAGTATTGGTCAACAAGTGATGTTACGTCGACGCCCTTCTTTTCCAAGTGCATGCCCCGCGACAGGTTCTGGCTACTGCTAACGTATCTACATTTGAATGATAACAACCTAATGCCGGGACGAAACACTCCGCATTTTTCACCAATGAATAAACTTGGCTATCTGTACCAACGCATCGTGCATCGTTTTTCCAGAGTTTATAAGCCGCATCAAAACATTTGTGTTGACGAAGGGTTGGTGCCTTGGAAAGGCAATCTGAGTTTCAAAGTATATAATCCCGACAAGCCGAAGAAGTATGGGATAAAGGCCTACATGTTGTGCGACTCAACAAATGGTTATGTTTGCAAGTTCAAACTCTACACTGGAAAAACAAATGAAGCTGTTTCTGTTGGTGGGAAAACGTATGATCTCGTCATGGACTTGGTGAAGGAATATGCTGGGAAAGGGTATCATGTGTTCATGGACAATTTCTATTCCTCGGTGGCATTGTATATAAACTTGTGGGAAATGGGAACTGGTGCGACGGGAACTTTGAGAGGAAATCGCAAAGGCATTCCTGAAAAGCTAAAGAAGGCACAGAAGAATCAGAAGAAAGGGGATATGACAGTCTATCACAATCAAGACCTACTCGTTTTGCGGTATGAGGACAGGAAGTCAGTGTTGCTCATGTCAATTGTAGAGACAGGAAAGAAGAACCGAGTGACTGGGGAAGCAAATACGAGACCACGTATTGTGCACGAATACAACAAATATATGGGAGGTGTGGATCGGGCCGACCAGATGCTGTCGTACACCCCGTTCAAAATGAAAACTCTTAAATGGATGAAGCGCGTGTGGTTTCATGTGTTGAACGTTGCCATGTTGAATTCTTACATTATCTATAAAGAATTCTCAGAAGACAAACCTTTGAAAACAAGCCGTCAATTTAGAAAAGATTTGGTGCAGCATATGATCACCTTCGCCGAAACAGAAAAAGTGCCCTCCCTGCGCAGACGTCCTCGCGGCCGGCCGAGCACGAGCGACGATAGTGTCTTGCGACTCCATGGTCGTCACTTTCCATCAAAGATTCAGCCTGTTGGAAAGAAGAAAAACCTAACACGCATGTGTGTTGTTTGCTCCAAAGCGAATAGAGAACTTCGTCGAAGGGAATTCGAAGAAACAAATCAGCCAGTTCGAAAGAAGAAAAGGGTAGGCAAAGAATCTTCTTTCGAATGTATCGAGTGTAATGTGGCTCTATGTGCAGCACCATGTTTCAGAATTTATCACACGTCACAAGATTGCACTAAAGCTTATATCAGTTTGATGTCAGAGAAGGAAAATGAGGGGGATAATCAAGAAGATTGAAGAAAGAAGAAAGAAGCAGAAGTGTGGATGAGCGTTACTCTCCTTATAAAGTTTATTCTTCACATCAATAAGGTGAATAAGTGTAATATAAAATACTGATTGTCAATAAAATAATCTTTTTTTTAAGTCGTAAAAGAGACAGAGAAAGTCAATGTGAGCTGTCACTGGACGTTCGATACGAGCCGCATCACGAACCTACCCCCGATCTTTCGCAATTTGTTTTCTTAGAATCGGGTGGCGAAACTTCATACTTTTTACATCATCGTAAAGGGAAAAGAACTGGCTTTGATTCATTATGAAATGTGTATGTGCGCAACACATAATAAAGAAGCGGCAAATAATGCGAGAAATGTCGCAATTATCAATTTTTTCCCCCAAATGTCTGAGGGTACCCCTCTTTAACGGTTCATATCTCCCGAACTATTTGGCACTTTTTAAATTTTTTTCCACCTTTCTCAAGCGGAAAGAATGATCTTTAATTCCATGTATAATATGCATGTGCGCAATTAATAAAAATGGTGCGGCGAGTGCTGCGACAAATGTCGCAAATAAAACGATTGTCAAAATCTATTTTCAAGTAGTTGAGGGTGTCGCTCTTTCGCGGTTCATATCTCCCGAACTATTTTATACTTTTTTATATTTTTTTCACCTATTTCAAGGGAATATAATTGTTTTTAATTCCATGTATAATATGCATATGCGCAGTCAATAATAACGATGCGGTGGATGATGCGACTGGTGTCGCAAATAGAACGCTTATCAAAATTTGTTTTCAAGTAGTTGAGGGTATCACTCTTTCGTTTTCCATATCTTTTGAACCAGTTGGCACCTTTTCATTATTTTTTCACAGTCGTAAGGACGAAAGATTTATCTTTATTTCCATGTATAATTTGTACATGCGCAGCAAGAAATAACGATGCGGCGTGCGTATAGAATGATTGATTTTATTATCTCGGAATGTTCGCCCGCGTGTGACTGCACGCGCCGAGAGGATCGGTACAGCAGGAAGCAACGCTGGTGCTTAGAACACTGGCACTCGCATGCTGGTGCCTCGGGGGTGCCCCGGGGGTATAACGGTACTAATTAGCGTTCCGATGCCAGACTGCCCAAGGGAGAATTAGTTCTGGCTAAAAATCCCGTTATGTCGGAGCATCCTCGGGGTACCCCCAACCATCTTTTGCGGCGTATATCTTTTGAACAGGGTGACATATTCTAACAATCTTTTATCATCATAAAGAAGAATAAATTGTCTACAATTCCATATATAATACATGTATGCGCGCTAAGTATTAGGGATTTTATTTAGCCGGAAATAAAGACAATCTTTAGATAATTGTAGAAATCTAACTAGAGGTCGCATTGTAAAAAGAGGAATAATGTATCTTCAATTCCATATAAAAAAATTAATTGTGCGATTATATTTAAGGATTTTCCGTAACTCTAAATAAAGACAATCTTCATATTGCAATAGAAAACGTTCTAGGTAAGATAAAAATTTCATTCAAAGTGTCGGATAAAGATCGTTCATTTGTGTACGGGATTGGCGGGCTACTTTTGTATCGAACGGTCAGTTTCATCCGTAATCCGCCATGTGAATACACCATTTATCGAAAAAACAGCATCGACTCGCGGTGCGAAATAATTCAGCCACAGGGGCTAATTGCGTTATTACCGTAGCGAGGCGAGTGCTGGAAAATTCAGCCACGGGGGCAAAACTGGTCAAAATAATATTCAGCAACGGAAGGGTTAATGTGAGATGTGTCTCATTGGATGGGTGTCTGCTCACCACCCAGGAGACTGGGACTGGGATATGTCGCATTAGACTAAAAGACATTAAAGTAAGAGTTTGGTGCTTGACATATAAAAGATAAAATAACGCTTGAACTGGCACTGCACTTTAGTAAATAAATAATAATTTCATGTTCACCTGCAATGCCCTATCAACCCAGTACTCTGAAAATGGCTTCTCTAAATAGTCATGATCCTGCACAGCAGTCTTGAGGTCAGCCTTTGGATGTAGGTAGCGTAGAGAAAGGTTTTGGGAAGTAGCGGAGCAGAAGTTGACCATCATGTTGCGGACATAGTCATCATAGCCAGCCATTCTTTGGTACTTAATTGGACGTGGATCTTCCAACATCTTGTCCGACCACTTCCGCTTTGAAGGCAGAGACTCAGCTTTCACTGGGAAACCTACAAACATGCATTTGACAAAGTTAATAATATATATGAAGTGACCCAACCTGGAAACAGGGGTACATATTTCAATGAAAGTTCAATATTCAATATTTGTCATTATTTCATCATTAAAATGAAGGCAATCCTACGTATATCAAAGCTATAACTTAATGTTGCAACACATCAGTTTAAAAATGTTATTATCTATAAATATGTTTAAAATATGTTTAAAATCTGATATGGATATCATTATGTGCTCAGATGAATTTCTGATACCTTTATAGGTAGATTTTGGTTTGTGGAATGTTTGGAGATTCTCTGTGCAGCTCCTCTCCACATGAAGGCTGCCAGTTGAAATAAAGTGCTCCGCCAGGACTGCTGCGACGTGCTTGCAGGTAGCATGGGGGCCCTTCCCTGCAGGACACTCACAGTTGGAGATCACTGGAGCACCTGTCTCATCAACCTTGATCTTGTAGTTGTAGCTTACCTTTTAAAAGAAATTTGCTTTAGTGAATTGTGACTATGACAGCAAGTATTTCAAATGTTTAGTAGCATAAAATTACACAAACCACAATCTCAAGAGCAAGCTAGAACAGCTTTAACAATGAAATCTAAAGTTTGAAGTCTAAAATGACAAAATATCTTTTTCAACTTTTCCTACTAAAAATATTCAAATGAAGTTTGTCTCAGCTAGCCTAAGATCTTTGGGAGTTGCTAGTTTTAATTTCTTATCCTGATTAGTAACTAAATTATCTCAATGTATATTTTTTTTTTATTGAACATTCATTGAGAAAAATCCTGACTTTATTTTTCATTGAGGCACCCACAATGCCACTGAAGTATGTGGATAACCCCTCAAACAGAACACTGCATGCCAGGACCCTGTTTGCAGTGAACATCCTTGCTCCCTTCTCCAAAGCCTTCAAGTCGTTGACAGTCTGAAGGTCTTCTGCCATACGGTAAACAAAATACCCCTCTGTCAACTCCTTGGAGATCGGTGGTAGGATGCCTTGGTGGTGAGGGAGCAACTGGGTGAATCCTGATGACGGCCAGCTTACATCGAGTGGCTCAGGAAGATTGATGACCATGCCACGGAAGTCATCGTTTCTGTCATAAGCCTTTAATCTGCAATACAAATGTTGGTGTTGAATATTTAATTGAGGATACCACTCGTGACATTGCACTCACATATTATTGAAAAATTGATTATTACATATACATGTATATTGCCGAAATACAATTAACATCATTAGATTATGTGTGTCAATAACTGAAGATCATCAATAAAAAAATATGAAAATATCTTATCAGAAACAAGATGACAATGTTGGAAGCTTTTATCATCCCTCACAAGAAATGATACTATCTTACACATTGATATTTTTAATAATGTCATCTGTCACTTATAAATAGTGTAGAAAAGGTGAAAATCAACATTATTTTCATAAATAGTAGATATCATCAAACACAATTTTATTATGTATTTAAAAAACATTGGGAAATATATCACCTGACTATCAAACTTAAGAAAATGATTGAATTGAATGCAATTTGTTTTGCCTTCTTTTGAAAAGTTTCTGATTTTCTAACATGGAAAATTTATCAGAGCATAAGATACTAACAACATACATTACAAAAAATAACCCATCTTCGTTTAATTTAAGAATATTTACTTTAAAAGAGACAAGTGTTGAATTGATTTATAAAACTATCATTCAGTGAATCATATAAGAGATTGTGAGGGAAAACATTCCTCTAGTAACACAGGCCTTGGTAAATAAAATATTACTTACTCATCAATCTGAATAAATCTATATCAACTGGTATATACTCAATTGCGTAAACGTCATATAGGCCAGTGCGAAATATCTCTAATTACCAAATAATAAAAAAGCAAATATGAATGATAGAATCAATTTTAAAAAACAAAAGATTTATTTATTGAATAATTTGAATTTATTTTTTTCATATGTAGCAAACAATAATTCATCTCACCATAAATTGACCCAAATTATAAACGATAAATAGTTATAAAAATAGCATAATGCTACAATGGAAATTGCAATCACTAACAACATTAATAATCAAAACTTGTATTGATTTCGATCACTGATTATAGCCTAGTCCAGTCGTGACAGTTTCTTCCCATTATTGATTGTAATGGGCATCATGATTGGTGGAAAACAAACTACCGACCAATCAGCACGCTTAATGGATCCGCTAAGCTCCTAACACCAGCATACATTGATACAGTGTGCCAAGATATCGATAAAATTTTTTTTTTCATAAACTGAGTATGGATATCATGAAGACTGAAGTTATAATTTTTTTACTATGATATTTCCAGTTATTATCGACTTTTTTGTTTTACGTTTCATATATACATTCCTTGTGAAAACAAGTCGAAATAAATCCTATCTGCGTGTTCACCATCAAATACCCTAACGACTGACCTCTAGAAGGCACATTTTGTTTTGTTTTTCAATGTTTGATGGAGAAAATATTAGGTGAAAATTTACAAATGAATTGTCTATTTTCAATTGTATGAAGGAACTCACAAATACAAATGCTATATTAACTGAAATGCATTGATTATGTCATAGACTTTCAAATCAGGTGACACCCCTATATTGCAGTAGATACCTCGTCAGCGAAAGTTACTATTTAGGAATATTGTATTGTTGTTTTACTTATACTAAAATAAATATACCTTTCAATGAGATCACTTTTTCTGCCAGTAGTTGCTGCTTGTCTCCTTATCAACTCTTGCTTCAATTTCTGCACTGTGAATTCTTCGTAAGATGCTGCCATATCGCGTCAGTAGTAACCGAGCTAGGTTTCCGCTCTCGATTCGACTTTGTTTTCACGGAAAAGTTGGCGCAGCACGTAAAGCAAAACGCACCAGTACGACCTTTGCGCGACAATAACTGATAGTACACCCGCGCCCCCAAGCCGATTAGTGTGACGGCGAACCCCATTGAGCAATCAAGGGCCATAACTCTTTAAAAAAGAAAATTTCAGAAATGGCTTTCGAACTTGATCAAGAGTATCATCGGGTGTATCCATAACCAATATTCACTTCTTTAAGTGTAATAGTTTCTGATAAAATCTGTCCCCATTGGAGCAACATATCTGTTAATCGCTCCAAGTCCAATTGAGCAATCAAGGGCCGTAACTCTTTGAAAAAAAAAATTTCGGAGAGGGCTTTCGAACTCGATCAAGAGTATCATCAAGTGTATCCATAACCAAAATTTCACTCCTCTAGGAGTAATATTTTCTGAGAAAATCTGTCCCCATTGAACACCATTTAACCAAGTCCAAAAAATGACGTTTCCATGGAAACGACAAAAGTATTAATTCCAGAAAATTCAAAAGTAGTCCAAACTGAAGGCAAGGTTATGGTTAACAAGTGTGCAAAGTTTGGTTGATCTAAACCTAACAGTTTTTGAGTAAATTGACCGGACAGAATGATGGACGGAAGGACGGACAGACGGAGGGAATGACCGCTATATACGGGAGTATAATAAGTAGGAAGTTTTAGTTTTATACCAGTTATCTTAAGCAGGGCATCCCCTTTGAATTGAACTCGTAGATGTCACAAAGAGTAAATGGTCAATGTCTTCTTCATCAACAAAACTTTTGTTTTCAGCCATCTTGACCACACAGAAAGCAGGCGACGGTTTACGTGAATGACGTCATGTAATTAATTTAATTTGTTAATATTTTTTATGTTTAATTGTGAAACAATGTCAATTTCTTCTGATAAAAACACTCAGGGATGTCTGAATCAAATTATGTGTGTTTGTTAGCATTATTGATATGGGGTTTCCCCTGACCTAAATTCTAAAAATAGCTGACATAATACCTCTCTCGCCGAGAAAGTACACTGTGAGAAATGCAATACAGAGTGCAATACGGATTGAGGAGTGGAATACGGAATTCCTTGTATTTCATTAGGTATTACTATTGTAAGATTACATGGGTATGTAATAAAATAATGTGCAGGATCCAATCCATATTGAGACAAGCAAGTCTTTCGGAATGTCTCAAACACATTAGCCAGTAATAATACATCAATTTTTAGATAAAGATCATGATAGTCACCTAAATTCTTACACTCGAATGAGTTCCACACATTTTTAGCATGTTCGTAATCATCATCAGTTATATTACTTTTATAGAAATATTCAATAGGTGGTATTTTGGGTTCATCAAACCTACCCCAACTTTCCATTTAAGAATATGGATATATTCCTTTTTTCAATAATAAATTTCGATTACATTCTTGAGTGGAGTGTACTTCTCAGTTATTGCAAATGTGTCATTAGCTTTTACTAAAGAATCTAGAAACATTATAAGAAACTGACAACTCTCAATAAACCAAAGGTGCCCTAATAAAAAGGTTATATATTTCTCCATATTATTTGGAACACATTTTATATCCCCAGGAACTTTAGAAATAGCCTGTATAATAAGGTTTGCATCATAATATTTCAGATTGTGAAATACCACTGGGATTGTTATACTTTCGGGTTTTATCTTTAGTTGTAGATTGCACGTATTATGAGCTGCACCACGATATTTTCCTGTAATATGTCAATGATCACGTACCCCATCATTTCCTAAGGGCTTATTACAAATACTACAATTTATGGTTTTAATAAATTCCCTAATTTCATTTTTTATCATCAGTAGCATTGGTTAGGAGTGTTTTTCCATTTCCGGAGGATTTTTTCTGTTTCTAGAAGACTTGACAAAAATGTCTCTGTTGCATTTGGTCCTCTGTAAATAGTTGGTTTATTACTAACCCCAACGCATCGGGTGACAATGTACCCAAATCCACAGGCTTCATGCAATTGGGATATAACAGTAAAACTTTGCTTCAGATCGGGTTGTGTGGTATGAACTGTATTGTTGATCGACTCAAAATCAGCATAAACAAGAAAAAAGTGAGCATGGCTGACATAACCCCGCAGCCCGTCTGATTTCTTCTCCCTCTTCCGAACTCACATGTAAACACAGTTTATCATATAAAGTGCTATGTTTTGTGCCATACAACTGAGATCATCACAAAAGAAACAATGCATCAATGACCTTCACAGGCAAAAGCAGTTCATTGTACATTAATGAATTCCTTTTATTTCGAAAATTGCGTTCAAACTTGATCAAGAGCATCAACAGGTGTGTCCAAAACCAAAATTTCATTCACCTAAGTGGAATACTGTCTGAGAAAACTTGTCCCTATTGAAGAATCAGACATCCTCATCCTCCTGACAAGGAAAACAGGTCCCAAACAAGCACATCTGGCCATATTGACCTGATGAGCTTTAAAGAAAGAAAGTAAATACATACCTTTGTTGGGCAGCAAAGCTTTGAGACTTGCCAACAGCTGCCATCATCTTCCCAGCACGTGTTTTGTCATGGCTGCTGTTGGTCTTTAGGAAGCGACCCATAGCATTTTCTTCCTGAGACACAACTAGATGACAAAAAAAAAGCTATTAAAAATCACATTCAAAGTCCTAATTATATTGGAAGAAGTTTTAAACCAAACCAATATGAATCAATCCCAAAAACAATAGAGCCATTGGCCCTGTAGCTCATCAGGCTTCATAGTGTTTTTTGCGCAAGTAATGGAAAAAGCCAGAAGCTCAAGAAACCTTCGCATGAAGACAGAGGTTGTATAGAAATTTATGATGGATCTTCCTTTGTAGGAGAAAATGGAGGTAAGGAGTCTATAAAGAATATCTGAGCTTTATATCCCCTCATCATTCATGAGATGAAGATGAAAGTAGGGTCTTAAAGATAATATATACCAGTATTGTATCCGACTTCAATCCCCATTTTCATATAGACAATACATTCAAGTAAATAAAACACCAAACAGCGTTTCGATGCGTCCTTTAACTAAAAAGATATAACAGTTCAAAGTGCGTAGAAATTGGCCACCTAAAAAGCCCAATTGAAAAAAGTCGCTGCGCGCCTATGAGCTCTCCTTCCGCAGATGTGACGTCATTGACAGGACTCGCCCCGCGTTTGTTTGTAAACAAGTATATAAGTAAGGCATTTGACAAGGTTTGGCACAAAGGCATCATTTCTAAACTTAAAAACTATGGCATCTCTGACTCTCTTTTGAGCTGGTTTGAAAGTTATTTAGAAAATCGAGTACAGAAAGTCATCATTAATGGATATAGTTCCAATTTTAAACCTGTACTTGCTGGCGTTCCACAAGGTTCCGTATTAGGTCCGTTACTTTTCCTCATATACATAAACGATATCGTTGATGGCATTGATAGTCACATACGCTTATTTGCTGACGACACTTCCATTTACGTAATTGTCGATGATCGCGATATTGCTGCATCGTGTCTAAACGACGACTTGGCGCGCATAGCTATCTGAGCAGATAATGGCAAGTTAAATTCAACCCTGATAAAACTGAGACAATAAATTTTTCTCGAAAGCAAACAAAAGATAAAATTCCTACTTTGAATATGAATCAAATCCCAATACAAGAAGTCGAAAGTCATAAACATCTTGGCATAACACTACAGAAAAATTGCACATGGAAAATTCATATTGAAGATATTGTTAAGAAAGCGAGTCCAATGATAAATTGCCTCCGAGGTCTGAAATACCGTCTTTCAAGAAAAACCCTTGAAATCATGTACAAATCCTTTATTTTGCCGATATTTGACTATTGCTGTCATATCTGGGATAACTGTACGATCGATCAATCTGTCACTCTCGAGCAATTACATTTAGATGCACTCCGTACAATATGTGGTGCTGTTCGTGGTACTAGTCATCACAAGCTATACATCGAAACAAATTCTAAACCACTGAAAGATCGAAGACAGGATATCAAATTGATAAATTTCTACAAGATGATAAACGGTCTCGCACCAGACTACCTCTGCAATCTTATTCCTAATACTGTCTCCGAAAACAGTCACTACAATCTAAGAAACCAGTCCAAGTTACAGACAACGAACTGTGCAACTAAATTATATGAACAATCTTTCCTGCCTGACACGATAAAGATGTGGAATTCATTACCTGATAAATTCCTGCAAGCAAACACCATAAGTGAATTTAAATCTCTGCTGAAAAATGATGAAGCAAATAGCAATTATCTTGATCTGAATTATGGAAGTCGTTTCTGTCAGATTATACATAGTAGACTTAAGCTTGGGTGCAGTGATCTAAACGCAGATAAAGTAAATAGACATATTTCAAACACTCCTGAATGCGCTTGTGGGTATCACAATGAAGATGTTGTACATTACCTGTTTACATGTGAGCTGTATATGGTTGCCAGAAATAATTCATTTTTCTATGCAAATGGCTATAGCCTCCAAAATGTGTTATACGGAAGACCTTAAACAGCTAATGACGTCAATTTGCAAATAGTAAAGTCCCTTCATCAATACACCAAACATGCTACTCGGAAGACCAAAATATGGTGGAAGTGTGTTAAGAGATCGAGCATGTCCTGCAGAGGAAGTATCATAACAGATCTTCAGAAGGGAAACTCAGAAGTGAAAGAACCACACAACCATCCATCAGATGAGAAGCAGATCACTTTGACAAAAGTTCGACTTCAAATGAAGCAGCAGGCATCTCAGACCAGAGATAAACCAAGTCAAATCAAATCCAAGTAACTAAGTAGCTAAAAAGAATGAAACATGATATAACCAAGTAAAATATGGTATTATATATTAAAATATAAATGATAATCAAATTAAAGTATATATTTAACGCTAGAATATTATCCAAAACTTACAATTCAAATTTTGTTTCAGGTTGTAGCAAATTGTGACAATGATGTCCGAGCTATGCTTCCGGACCATGACACCTGCAAAGGAACCATGAGGAATCAACGGCCCACACCGAGCGAGCTTGGCACCATACCAGAAGAGTTCTCTACGACAACATCAGGGGATCCCTTCCTCATCTACGACAACGGCGCCAACAACCCTAACAGAATTCTGGCCTACGCATCGACTGATTCGCTGAAACGCCTTGCCCAAGCTGACACCATCTTCATGGCACCTTCAAGACGTCACCTCGTATCTTCACTCAAATCTTCACTATGAGAGTTCCTTTCAGGGACACCTACATCACTGCTGTATATGCTCTTCTCCCTAACAAGACCTGTGCCGTGTACGAAGAACTGTTTCAGGCTGTTGTTGATAAGATTGAAGAGTTAGGACTTGATGTATTTGTAGAAACGGTTGTAACTGATTTTGAAGATGGTATTTTGCGTTCAGTAGTTGCAGTATTTGGCAGAGACGTAACCACTAGAGGATGTTTCTACCACCTGACACAGTCAACTTGGCGACGTGTTCAGGACCTTGGCCTAGTCCCCTTCTACAAAGAAAGCAACGAGTTTAGACTCTTCTGTGGAATGCTCGACGGTCTGGCGTTTCTCCCTGTGGATGAAGTGCAAGAAGGAATGGAACATCTCCATTCCATCAAACCTGACGGCCCTGCTGAAATTGATGATCTGTTGACATACTTCGAAAGAACATATGTCAAAGGACACTACCGACAGCGTCCAGGACAAGGTCTGACCCTCAACATGAGAAGAGTTCCTCCCATGTTTCCTCCTGAGGTGTGGAATGTGCACGAGGCAACACTAAACAACGCTGCCTGTACCAACAACATCTGCGAAGGCTGGAATCACAAATTCTTCAACCTTGTCGGCCAGGACCACCCAAACATCTGGAGAGTGGTGGAGTGGTTAAAAAAAGAAGACGCCACTGTCCAGACCATTATTGCACAGGATGCAATCGGCAACCAACCCGTCAGGAAGATCAGAAAGAAGTACAAGAAAATGCAAGAGCAGCTGAAGAACCTCTGCCAAGACCGTGTATGTGAGCGAAAAACCATTACCGAGTTTTTATATGGAGTTGGATGGAACATTTGTATTAATAAAGAGTATTGAGATGTCCAGATGATGATGTGTCTATTGTGAGAATAGTGCTGTCAATAAAGAGTATTGAAATGTCCAGATGATGATGTGTCTATTGTGAGAATAGTGCTGTCAATAATGTTTAAAATGTTATTGTTTTAATGTATATTGTTATGAGAAATATTGATTTTATTGATGGCTATTAAAAAGTTGTGACTTTCTTTCCATGATTTTTTTTCCTGTGACTTTTTTTCCGGTCACCTCAAAATCATATGTTACCTCGGGTTAAGTAGAAAAAAATAATTTTTCACAACTCTGTACCCTGGTTTGTGTTAAAAATCTTGTGAAGGTAAACAAAGTTTATTAATGAACTGAAAGTCAACAAACTCCGTTTATAATCTTCTTGTAGTATTGATGAGAATCGAGTTGAAATATTGTATTTCTAAATTAGCATGAAGAAATTGCCTTTGCAATATTGAATATCTTAACCGAATTGTGTTGCAACTGTACATCGTATTGGTTTGACTTTGTGTTGTATGTTTGATGGTTTCAAAATATATTTTTTATTGGCATTAATATAAGCTTCCAGATTGCTTGCAAAATTATTTTCTTTTTTTTGAAATGAATAAAATATGTTTAAACCATAATCTTCTTTTGTAAATCTTAGAAACTAAGTTCTAAATTTTTTTTAAATCTATTAAAAAGCCTGCTATTTCCCCATAAATAATCAATGGATGATGTTAGATTTCATTTTGATTATTTTACATGATAATCGTTCTGTTTATGAAAAATATATTTTGAATATATTTAGTGTGGCAAAACAACTTTTATCGAATAACAATACAATAACAAAAAAACATAAACTTTTGTTGTTGTTTTTGGTTAGGGTTTGATCACGTCTGCTTCCACCTATCAGTGATATTGCCGATAGGGGCCAATGAATATGAATGAATATGAATGATGACCATTTACTATAACAACAAACGCTCGGCATGTACCTTAGTAGTACCTTAGTGTACAATTGGTGCCCATTCTTGTCACTAATTGGAAGATGACACACAGGTATTAGTGTCATAACCGAACCGGATGTTTACCAAAATCCCTTCTTTCGGACATCCCCCCCCCCCCCCCCCCCCCCCCCATCTCTGAACTACCAAGCAGGTATGTTTGCCATTTGCACCACAACACTGATCAGACCAGGTTCGATCGGAAATATGAGGAGGCATAACTGGATTTATTTACTGGACATCTTATAAGATTTAAAGGAACACCACTTATAGGTTAGTGTTTGTGAATTATGTTTAAGAAACATAAAGTTTTAGATTCGACTGTCAAACACAATGAGCATATTGAAATCTTGCTTAACAGAACGGTTTATGTGTAATAAATTGAACTGATTACAAGGCATTAGCATTCTTGGTATTCACTAAGAGTGGGTTTTGAGTGTATAATTGAATATAATTTCTTTTTTTTATTTGCTTAACATGCTGTCACAATTAAATATATTTAAGAATATAATGAAATGATTTATAAAATTGTGTATAAGAATTACTTTTGAAATCGTATTGTGCTAAGATGAAAGACTCGTATGCGATGAGAGATAGATATAGCCAATAAGTCATGAAAATCAACATAAAATCAAAATATCTTTCGAGGTCCTTAAAGCGCTTATCTGAATGACACATGTTGTCATGTTATTACTAAATTCAACATTAGAATAAGAATATTATGAACATGTTAAAGTATCCACCGTCCCATCTCAAGATGGGACGTCCCAACTTGGAATTCCAAAATTGAAAAATGTTATGTTATTATTGACAATATTGGCCTACGTCACTCTAAATTGGTACCACACTCTTTATCTCAAACACTGACCATTAACTCACACAAAACAACAATAATCTGTATCCTTACTATGCAAAGTACACTAGTACGTTATACGTAACTCTAAGTTTTTATGAAGGTGGTAAATCGCGAATCAAGAGGTACATTTACTAAACACATAAAAAATTTGATCTTTATTATCACTCATAACTGGTTAATAAGGCCAAAACAGCTGCTCGGAACCGTCGTATCCCAATGACCAGACCGGAAGTTGCAGAGAGGCAGTCCACAGAAAGCTCGATCTCATTGTTACAGTCATGCAAGCAGAAACACGGAGTCACGATATTGAGTTGACACTTTAAAATGACATAAAGTAGTAACAAATGTTCTACATATACAATGGTCAATTAGCGACACAGGGGGATAGTCGATTTGTTTAGGTGTTCAAACAAAAAACAGTCACAATGGCGGCAGAAATCAGCTTGGGTTCACTCGATCGGCATTATCGGAGATTAACAACTCAAACAAATAACAACAACAGTTAATTAATGTCAAAAAGAATATGTCGATGTATTGATTTTAATAGCTTTGGTGACTTAGAGGCTTTTTCATAAGTACAATCATGATATATACATTCGCGACCGCTGGAATCTATAATGTAAACAATGACACTGATCAGCCAGTCGTAAGCGAGTCCTGTCTATGTCGTCACAACACCCCTAGCACCTGATTGGTGGCTAGTAAATCGTTTGGCGTCTGTTTTCCGGAAGTGTATATTAAACATGTTTTTTCTGCTATTTTCAGGTTGATGTGAACCTAAATAGTTGTTGATATTCATTCTTAACTGTGTTATGAATTATTTCCGCTAATCGTACCCCCTATGTGGATATATATATATTATCTTTAAGGTCGTGGCCCCTTGGGTGCTTATTAAAGGCCACGTGGTCACCAAGTCTACAATCAATAATTTACATGAGGTAGGGAATCGATACATATACATATTTCAGTTTTCTAGCCCCTTTCATTCATGAGATGATGATGAAAATATGTTTTAGGGCCTTGCCTTGCCATAAGGGGTTCAAGAATCACAAAATCTACAATATAAAATCCCCAATGTAAATTAGCTTCTAAGCGCTTGGTTGCTGGGAACCTATAAGGATCCACAAGGTCACTCTTTTTACAATTTACTATTCTATTGTCATTATTTTCTGTCCTGCTGTATGACGGGAGCTTATAGCTCACACAGCCTATGACATCATCAGCAAGCTGTGACGGTGTTACACAGGGAGGAGTAAAACTGAATAGTTTTCCTCTGAATACTTGACTTACTAATCTTAATAGACTATATTGAGAGCTCTTTGCATAAAGTAAATTACCAACAATATTTGCTCATAGGATTATTTTGAAGGCTGTTGATAAACATTTGATTTTTAACACATGGTCAGGTCTCATTAACATGTGGGCCATTTTGCTTTTGCCATGGTGGAGAGCCAGATTCCCAACAAATTTGATCTAACAACTTCACTTGGACTTTACAACCTGGAAATAAAACCTAAATGTACAAATAACTCTTTTGGGCAGGACTTCAAAGTACTTGAAATTTAATCCAGACAGATGCTGTCAGCAAAACCAGTTGTTGAAAAGCTTGCTCTCATCGTTGGGAATTTGTTTAATAAACAAATGCCTGAGGAGAAGCTGAAAAACATTTTTTAGAAATGGAGAGAGGGTTGTAATCGCAATCTGGTTAGGTTTCTTCGCTTTAGAGGAGAGGAGTGTTTTCCTCTCAATACTGTCAGCATGTGATTTGTTTTTTAGAATATGTTTCCTAGGATACCCCTTTGAGGCAGTATCTAATGAGATTGAGAGAGTGATTCTCAAACTCCAGTGGAGACTAACAGTTGCGTTTAAATCTGAGAAATTGGCTACTACGACCCTTAGTTTTGATGTGGCAGGAGATAACAACAAATACGGGTGTGTTTCCGTGCGTTTCCAATAGAAACTTAACTCCAGTTTGTGAGATTCTCTATTGTGTAAGACCCACATATCTAGGAATGCGACCTTGTCACGCGAGAATATTTCTGTGAGTTTGATGATTGGGTAGGCTTCATTGAGGTATTCAATGAAGTTCTCAAACCATTTGACACCAAGTGTCCAGATGAGAAAAATATCATCGATAAACCTAACATAGATGTTGGGTTTATCTGGGTAAATCACTCCCTCCTGGAATCCGCGGAGGAATATTAAGAATTCTGCAGCAGATTTAACTCAATTATGCACCCAAATTTACCAAATTCTGCATAAGATTCCGCAACTTCAAACACTTAAAAAGGAGTCTTAAATGATAAAATACTTCATTTTATAAACATTTTTACACTTCTTTTAGAGCTAGGTGATATTGAATTGCTATCAAAGGATAAACTTGTGAATGTAACATTTTGAGTTGTAAAAAATATACTTGGTAACTTGGTTCGTATTTGTGTAACCATACATAATTTTGTCCTAAAGCAAACTTTCCACGTATTTGTTTTATTAAAAACATTTTTCAACTTACAAAATGAGTAAATTCTGCGGCAGAAAATGATTAATTCTGCAGGCATTCTGCATTAAAATAATTTTTCCGCGGACCATAGCATTTTCTCCATTGAAAGCCTATTTCCGCAATTTTTTCTACAACCGTGGAATTGCAGAATCCGGGAGGGACTGGTAAATAGATAGGAGTGATTCCTCCAATTGACCCAAGAAGATATTAGCAAAAGAAGAAGATATTAGCAAAAGAAGGAGCAACTTTTGTTCCCATGGCCATACCTCCAACTTGTAGGCAATGTTGGCCATTTAAAAGAAAGTTGTTTTTATGTAACACCAGTTTAAGGAGATTAAGGAGGTCTGTGGAACCAATGTTCCAGTCAGGTTCGAACTTTCATCAATGCATTGATCTGTGGTCTGCCGATACAATGAATCGATACAAATCTTACTTTTAAAATGTATCCCGATGCAATATTTCAAACGGACCACAATACATTGATGTTTAAATTTTGACATCAGCAAATCGCGATATTTCAAGCAAATACTAATCAAGAAGATTTACTTTACTTTGATAATTGATAGCATACTTATTTTGCATAAAAAAATATCTCTAAGATACAGCGCTCGCATGATGTTAACATTCGCCAATCTGTGCTTCAACTTCAATATCTCACTTCCGAAATTCCGAATGAATCCTTCTGGAACTTGGCAACCTATTTCCAAAAGACTTACTGCTATCTAAAATATATAGTAGAAGAAGTATTTAACTGTTTACGTGTAATTTTCAAAGATTGGAAACCTAAAATGCACTGAAATTATAAAGCGAAAGTTGTACTTCTTGATTGCACCAGAAAAAATGGCGGCCGCAGGTGTATCATTTATCGAAGCACTGGTTGTTTTTTTGTTCGGATTTTTGACAAGTTCCAAGTTTGTTTTCAACTTCATTGCACTTGTTCATGACTGATTGTCAATTAACTCAAACAATAAAAACATAACTTTGTGATCTCTGAAGTTTTCCTAGTTTGTTGACTTTATTTTCAACTGTGAAAGTTTAGCACTCTGGTATTGATCATGAATGACGTCATAGTCAGAAGCTTACATCGATTATTATCTGCAGTAGAACATTTATTTCCTGTTTATGTAAGAAGGATCTAATTGTGACTTTGAAACAAATAAAAGTCTGTCATTGGAAACTTGATTTTTTTTAATGTTGTGATTGGGCTGGAATTAGAAGCAAAGGTTTTAGTATTGTGATATGTATCATATCGCAACCCTTATATCGGGATAACTATTGTATCACAGTTAAGGTGCACAATACTTTGGCAATATATCACTGTGAATAAAATTTTAGTATCATGATGTATTGTATTGCAGAGTGTATGCCAATAGCACCACTATGAATGAAATGTGTGGTGTCCCTAATGTAACTAGGATACTGTTTGACAAACTCTTTAATTTGTTCATCTGATATTTTCAGTGGTGGTGTTGTCAATGCTGATGATGGTACTTTGCCTGGAGTTAGACATCTGTAGATTTTAGGGAGGAGGTAGATCCTGTCTGATCCTTTCCCAACAACTAATAAAGTGCGCCCTCCCATTGGTGTTTTTTTTGGGGGGCCTCACCCAAGAAATTTTTGAATTTTTGAAGTGAAATGGTGGCATTTCACAGCTTCTGAAACCCAAATAGTCTGATAAATTTTTAAAAAAGCAATGTTTTTTCCATAAGTATCTGAATTTGCAAGTCTTTGACTGAAAGTTCACTATTGATCAAATCTAAGCAATGACAAAGAAATCGAACATGGCTGTAAAATGATTTAATGAAATCAACTTTATTTTGCATAAAGTATATTAACAAGAGAATTAGCAAAGTTTACTTATTATAACTGTCCTCACCAAAGTGATCTTACTATTCAACTAGGTCAGGATATTTCATTAATTTGTATTTTGGGGACAAATGAATGAAGCCACTTTCTAAAGAACAATATCATAGTTGGACCTTGGAAGAAATAAATGAATAGGGCTGGGATGTTTACACGTATACACGATATTGTTTTTACAGATTCATGTAAACGGTAAACGATTACGGTAAAAGAATATCACATGGTATAAACTTTAATATTTGTGAAAATTACAAAAAAGCAACTCCGATCTATCTATTTTTCTGAAATAACAGCATCGAAATTACTAATAATGAAACTGATTTACGTAGGCTAAAATAAAAACTTGCGGACGGTTCCCTCAATGACCAACAAAATAACGACTAAAACAATAGCTCAGATAATAGATGGTAGTAATTTTTTAAAAGCAATTGAGAAGTTATCATTGGATATTGTCAAAATATAACTACCTTTAATTAATTTAGAGTTTAATTCGAATGCTCACATCAAACACGACGATTGCCATGCTCTGATTTAGCAGACGAGATAGTCTATTTCATCATGAATAGATATTAACAATGATATTTTGATGATTATCATTTATAATTTATCTTAGTTATACGCTTTATTTCTCGACAACGGCTGAAGTGCATTTAACGTGGCGCTAATCGACAGTGTTTGATTGTTGTTGCGATCTTTTCATGGAGGGTTGAGACAATATTCTATTCGTTCATGGATTCGCCGATGGCAAAGTCGTGGATAAGATTATTCGAATTTAAATTTCAGATTTTATCAGAAAATTTGAAAAGATAAGGAATTTTTGGCGTTTTTAATGTCAGGCCCCTCCATTTTCAGATAGGTCCATAGAACCCAATATGAAGTCGTGTACACGTTTCGTTTTTGGCCTATTGTGTAAACGTTTACTAAATTTTGTAAACTTCCTAGCCCTATAAATTAATATACAGTCAGACCCCGATAATCCGGCCACCGATAATCCGAATCTCGCAGTATCCTAATCTCTATATAAACTCATTAAATGTTGATTCATTAATCCATTGATTCAGTCTCCGTATCCGGACGCTAATTAGCTGTAACAGATTTGTTAATTACAGCTATTTCTGCTTCATTAATCCGACCGTTTATCAAAGCATTCGGTAATCCACTAGTCAAGCGAGCACCAAACTGATTGAATCAGCAAACATCAATGACAGTGGAGTGACACGGGAGTTGAGCGTGTCAACAGTTTGTGATTGTACTAAATTGAGATGTCTCACTTTGTGTATCTGAAATAAAACTCATTAGATATTCGTAATACGTTGTCGTCTGTCTGTAGATTTGGTTCGTTTCAGTAGTCCGAACGTTTCACTATCCGAACGTTTTTGATGAAAAACGGAAGTGTTCGGAATATCGAGGTCTGACTGTAAAAACAACAAACATTGAGAGTACTCAGTACTGGATATGCCAAAGGCAGTGTTCTGTCAAGCATTTTCAAACTTAGGGTCAATGGCCCTACTTCAGAAACAAGTAAAGAAGTGAGCACAGCTCACATACCCCCGCTTCAAACTATAGTCTGGCTTTCTTTGTTAGTCTTACCCTCAAAAAGCTCACTTAGGGATCATGGTTCATAAGTGTATTAAGTTTGTTGAAGCTAGCATGTATAGTTTAGAAGATATGCTCAGGAAAAAGCACTTTGTCAGATAGTCATTGTTTTAGTAACGTTTCCATGTAAAACGCAAAAAATAATAATAATTTTTTGGTCTTACCCTCAAGAGACGCACCAATATGGATAAGTGTATGAAGTTTGGTGATGATAGCATGTACGGTTTAGAAGATATACTCCGGACAAAGGACTTAGTCATAAATTCACTGTTTTAGTCATGTTTCCATGGAAAGCGCAAAAAAAATAAAAATCATTTGTTGGTCTAACCCTCAAAAGGCACATCAATGGATCATGGTTGATAAGTGTATGAAATTTGGTAAAGATAGCATGTATAGTTATGAAGATATACTCCGTACAAAGGACTTTGTCACTGTTTAAGTCATGTTTCCATGGAAACCTCAAAAAATAAAAATCATTTGTTGATCTAACCCTTAAAATCACATCTAGGGATCATGTTTTATAAGTGTATGAAGTTTGATGAAGATAGCATGTATAGTTTAGGATAAATGCTCCGGACAAAGGACTTGGTCATAGAGTCACTGTTTTAGTCATGTTTCCATGGAAACCTCAAAAAATAAAAATCATTTGGTGGTCTAACCCTCAAAAGGCACATCTAGGGATCATGGTTGATAAGTGTATGAAGTTTGGTGAAGCTAGCATGTATAGTTTAGGAGATATGCTCCGGACAAAGGACTTGGTCATAGAGTCACTGTTTTAGTCATGTTTCCATGGAAATCGCAAAAAATAAAAATCATTTGTTAGTCTAACCCTCAAAAGGCACATCTAGGGATCATGGTTGATAAGTGTATGAAGTTTGGTGAAGCTAGCATGTATAGTTTAGGAGATATGCTCCGGACAAAGGACTTGGTCATAGAGTCACTGTTTCAGTCATGTTTCCATGGAAACTGCAAAAAATAAAAATCATTTGTTGGTCTAACCCTCAAAAGGCACATCTAAGGATCATGGTTGATAAGTGTATGAAGTTTGGTGAAGCTAGCATGTATAGTTTAGGAGATATGCTCCGGACAAAGATTTGTGACGGACGGACAGACGGACAGACGGACAGACAGACAGACGGACGGACAGAATGAACGCTATATACCCCCGCTTACGCTGTAAGGCGGGGGTATAAAAAGTTGGGGTCTATTTCTACTGGGTAGGGGTCAAGTCGGTTTCAAGCCTAATATTTTTTACTAAATCCAAAATCACACTAAAATCATTAAATTATTTCTTTTGCTTGTATTTACAATATGACATGTGCATGCATTATGTACATTACTTTCTTCAGAATGTGCGAATGTTGAATATGGTGTTAAAAATTATATAATATGTCGACAAATAAACTATTTGTTTGCAGCTAACACATCTCCATGTTCCATGTAAAAATACGAATATATAGCAAGACGTTCTTAAGTTGTTTTTTTAAAATGAGAAAAATCTAAATGATAGTGACTGTCACAGAGCCTTAAAATTGATTAAAATGCTGTGAAATTATAAAAGATATTTAATTGAATTTACACTGAGTCATGATTAAATGTGGAAAATGATAAGCAACTGGGCCAAGTGTGAAAAAAATCAATTGAAAAATGTTCATTAAAATGTCAGTGCGTCATCTTTGAACATAAAAAAGTGAAAGATATTTTATCATTTTTCTTTGTCAGACATAAATATAAAGTAACATGATTGAAGGAAATAGTAAAACAAAACGAAATATTAATCTAAATACACGACTGGGAGGTTTGCAATGTTAATGATTATCAATTCATTTCTGTATTCAGAATAAATCAAAGTAGTGACTTCCAAACAATTAAAGTTTATGAATACATGATGAATATTTATCAATTCTGTTTCTTATACACATAAACTTTGATAACTTATCTCATTTCTTTGTAACATCGTGAAAAGCGTCTGCTTGTTCACGTCCGATTCGCGAGTGATAAGAGAAATACTTCCCTTGCATAAATAATGTATTGCCAATTCTGATTGGTGCAGTAGTGAACGGAAGCTTCTGTACGTCCAATGAAACGTGAAAGTAAAAAGTGAGCATGGCTCACATACCCCCGCAGCCCATCTGATTTCTTCTCCCTTTAGTCTGAACCAACATGATTCTGGATAATCTGATTTACTAAAAGTTACTGTAATAGTTTAAGAGTAAATGTGTCCCCATTGGAGCAACTGATCTGTTAATCGCTAAAAGTCCAATTGCGCACTCAAGGGCTATAACTTTGTGAAAAATAATATTTTGGAAATGGCTTTCGAACTAGATCAAGAGCATCAACAGGTATGTCCAAAACCAAAATTTCATTTACCTAAGTGTGAAACTGTCTGTGAAAATTTGTCCCCATTAGAGCATCAGACCTGTCAATCGCTCCAAGTCCAACTTCATAAGCAAGGGGCCATAACTCTTTGAAAAATAAATTTTGGAAATGGCTTTCGAACTCGATCAAGAGTATCATCAGGTATGTCCAAAACCCAAATCTCACTCCTCTAGGTGTAATAGTTTCTGAGAAAATCTGTCCCCACTGATCACCATGTAACTAAGTCCAAAAAATTACATTTCCATGGAAACGACAAAAAATATGAATTCCAGAAAATTTTAAAGTGGTCCAAAATGTAGACATGGTTATGGTTAACAAGTGTGCAAAGTTTGGTTGATCTTTGAGTAAATTGACCGGACGGAAGGACGGACGGACGGACAGACGGAGGGAATGACCGCTATTTACCCCCACTACGAAGGGGTATAATAAAATGTTATACAATAAATCGGTCTAAGCAATGTTACGGGCGCTCTTTACCGATCAAAACACGAAAAAGCTCTGATAAGAATTGACATTTAATTCTAACTCTTACGTTGCTGAGTATTATTTTAACCAGTTTTGCCCCCGTGGCAGAATTTTCCAGCACTTGCCTCGCTACCATAAAAGCGTAACTAGCACCTGTTGCTGAATATTCCAGCGCTGCCAGATGCGATTGTTTTAATAACGTATGGTGTGTTTACATGGCGAAATACGGACGTTATCTTCGTTGTATACAAAACTCGTCGGCCAATCCCGTGTCATAAATGGATGATACTTACCTGGCACTTTGAATGAAATTTCTATCACCCCTAGAACGGTTTACATAATCGAAGTAAACTTGTTTTTAATTTGGGCGCCATAACTCCATAAATTGTGAGAGCGAAATCAATTCGAAACTGAAGATGAATAGTTCCTCTTGACTTCGATATAAAATTTTTTACAAAAATTTGTCTAGCACGAATTTTACAATTATTAAAAAATTGTCTATATTTCAAACCATTATAAAATCATTTAATCCCTGAGTGCACATGGACAAATTATATACGGAAATGAAGCTAATTTATTGCTCTATATTTTACGATAAATTTCATTACGACACGCCATCCTTAACGAAAGATATAAATTACGAAAGCAGGGTAGTGATAAACCCCGATAACGTTCTGACCCACACAGTAATATTACTAAGCTAAGTATCCCCACTGAAAAATACACTCACACATGATAGAAATTGTCTTTTTTTCCAACTTTATAAATCAAGTTTTTTGCTTTGTATACATGCAAATTATATATGTTATTGAAGGCAATTTATTCTTTTTTACGAAGAAATAAATCAAAACAGTCTTTTGCACTGTAATTAGAAGTTATTACCATCGAAACATGGCTATAGCTAGTGAATAAAGTCTTTGATAATCGCCTTACCGCAACATTTGTCGCATCATTTCCACACGTTTTATTTTGATGCAACTATGGGCAAATTACACATGGAAATGAAGGTATTTATTTCTTCTTTACGATGATACGAAAATAATAAATACCAATACCCTATACCAATTTTATATTGAAATAAAGATCATCCTTTCCTCTATATTTTGATATATGACATGTCAAAATGTGCTGAGAAGTTCATGTGATATAAAGTGCGAGAAAATGGTAAAAACATAAAGAATAACCAAAAGTCACAGTATTGCGGCACTTGCTGTTTCTTTATTCTATCTGGTGCTATAATTTTTTTATATCAAATCGAAGACAATTATTCCATTTTTATCACGAGGTATTCAATTTCAATATACGCCTCGCTGTTGAGAAGATATAAGCGAAAGAAAGGCACATGTCAAAATCGCCATTCAGTTTGCATGATTTGAATAGAAATATTAGCTTTTTGTGCGGCGCTTGCTGTGTCTTTATTTATTTTTGCGCATGTACAAATTTTACATGGAATGAAAGACAATCTTTTTCTCCATCTTGTTATATAAAAATTGTCAAAATACGTTGAGCACATCATTAGAAAATTGGTGTGACAAAATGGTGTTAAGCTAAAAATATGTAAAAATCACCTTTTTTGCGGCACATGCTGTATCTTCATTTCAGGTAGCGTAGTTATGTATTTTATAGCGAATTGAAGACAATTTTCTGCTCTTTCAAATGATCCATCCGATTTTCAGAGGCTAAGGGTTCAGAGCATAGGGCGTGCGATAGGAGGTGGTAGGTTCGGTTTGAGTGTACGCTTGTAAGCAAACGATAGCAGGCGTAGGACAGTAAGCTCGTGCGATAGGGTAGAAAGTGCCCACAGGCTATTAGCTGGTGCAGCAGGGAGAGGGGAAAAATTGAGTGATTCTAACGGTTATTTTCGGTAGGATAAACGTTATCAATGTTTGCATAATTTTCGGAACATGTACGCGCATTATTTAAAACACCAAGAAAACTAAATTCGGTAGTTTAGCGACAGACGGACGGAAAGTACTAGCGTTGAACTGACACTACTGCCGTAGAACAATTGTCCGTTCTCGGCTACTGGGCATCGCAGCGATAATGAGCTGGCGTGAAGAAAAACTGAGTGTGGTAGTTGCATCTCGCCTGGAGGATATGCGGTCAAAACTAATTTCAACCCGGACAGGTCCGTGCTCCGCATGTTAAGGGTTAATGATCATAAATCGATTTTAGATATATCTTAACGCTTCACATTTAAAAATTAGTAAACGAATACTCAGGCGGGGAAGGCGCACAGTGTTTTATTAATGTGCGCCATTTATCATTGCTATGGGCCCTGATGGTGCTATTAATTTCTTAGGTTGCGCCAATTGAGATTTTTATGCGCAAATGGCGAAATGGCGCGGTGTAAAAAAAAACCTGAGTGTTTGAATTTTGTTTATTTTGTTTCTTTTGTTTTAAGAAAATCATTCGTTACTGCTTTAATGAATGATTCAAGGCTGTGATCATTAAATGGTGGTTATCATTTACTTTTTTGGCCAAATTTAACGTTCATTGTTGAAGTTTGACTAGACTGGGGCATAGACCGGCCCAAGAATATTCAGGGATGAATTTAGCTTCTGCACAAGCAAGATATGAGTAGCACACTTATCTTAACTTATCTCAGTGGCCGATTCTGGATGACTATCGTATAGCAGTAGTGTCAGTTCAACGCTTGTATTTTTTATCAGGCTGTCGCTTAGCTACCGATTTTTCTTTCATTGTTCTAAATAATGCAGGGACATGTTCCACAAGTTATTTAGACATTCATCATGTCTGTCATACAGAAAATAACGATAACAATCACTCAATTTTCCCCTACTTTATGCAAACCTATGTCACAGTGATCACAAAATACAACGTTTTAAGTATTTATTTCAAAATAAAATATCAATACATTTTGAAAGATTGCCTATGTCTGGCCCAAGTGTATTCCAGTTACATATGTATACACAACATCAATAATACGAAGCAAATATGTGTTATACGAATACAAATAATCCACATAAAACAAATCATACACAGAGCAACCTAACGTAAAGCGACCTCTGTCGCTAATATGACGTCATAGGTGATCACGTGACTACGCTTTATGCAAACCTACGTCACAGTGATCACAAAATACAACGTTTTAAGTATTTATTTCAAAATTAAATATCTATACATTTTGAAAGATTCTCTATGTAAAGAGTAATGCAACCAGAGTACTGAGGAAAGGCCAAGATCTAAAAATACGGAAACATTAACATGAACTTTAAACAAATATCAATAGAATGATTACATATAGAACGAGAAGCCAGCAAAACTTTATGCAAACAACTTATCAACATATGCAGCAGGGGTGCGAGAATGGACATAGTGCTTGTAAAACACATCTGCTGTCTTCCAAAGACCAAGCTTTTGTATCACTTGAGGGTCGAACCCCAAACCAATAGCGACAGTTGCACCCGTCGGCCTAAATGACTTAGCTGAGAAGCCTTGATTTCACAAACCAGCTTATTGAATACATTCCTCGAGAACTCTACCAACTGTAGACGCATCAATACCTTTGAAAGGGCTACCAAACACTGGATTGTCAGGGGGTCTAACATAAGCAGTCCTGTCGAAATAATCCTTTAGGGTTTAACAGGGTTAAGCTTGTTATTCTCGTGAGCAGGTAGAACAACCTCAAAACCTGTCTGTTGTGTGTCATTTTTTGATACCAAACAGAGTCAACTGTAAAGACCCATCGTCCTTGAAATTAAGATTGTCCAGGGTAAAACTACACCTCCTTATCTTGCCACTTCGAGAATCAAAAGTAACTGCTTTTGGGGCAATATCAGAGGGGCGCAGCATTAACGCCAACGAGAGCTGACATATAGCTTTCTGTCTAAGTTGCTTGATAGATAATTCTGCATTATCTGGCCACTGCAAAAATAAAGAAGTGAAATTCTTCACTGGCATGACACTGGAGTATTTCATATACTTAGTAGTACTGGACTTGACCAAAGCATCCAACAGTTGAGAAACTTTGTAGGGTTTTCTAACGAGTAACATGAATACATGTATATGACCCATAGCAGTGAAAGCTGTGGACAAAACGGATCTAGGTCTTTCAGACTCATCAGCCAAGTAACGTAAGAAATCTGCAATCATAAATGAACCATCAGTTGGAAACGGATAATCTTTATCCTGACAAAACTTAAATAGTTTTGAGAGACAACTGTTGTAAGACTTTAAAGTAGACTGTGCCAAACAAAGAGGGAACTGGCTAATAGCACGTTCAGGCCACCGTTGGTTGGTTAGTTGTGTTCTCCACATATTCTCCAAGCGTATATTTTCCATCCCTTGTTCCTCATGGGCTCGGGGAGAATTCCCATCGAACGGAAGCTCCGTCTGTACGTAGGTATCCGCAGAGGGCTGTCTACTAACATTTCCTGAAGTAACAGGTACCAAGGTTGGCTGATCCATTTTGGGGCAATAACTGTAGCTGTTGCTCTTTGTGCTTTTATCACTGAGAGAACCCTTTGTAATAGACAAAACGGTGGGTTTACGTAATTGTTCTCGCTTCTCCAATTCGTTTGAGACAGGGCATCTTTTCCCTGTGTGAACGGTTCCCAGAATCATGTGTTGAACCGGGGTAGCTGTGTGTTGGCAGCGCTCGCAAACCGGTCTATGGTGTGAGGACCCCAGAGTTTGTCTATGTAGCGGAAGAGAGCTGGGTGAAGCATCCAGTCGTGGCGATCTGTTCGTTGAGACAACGCATCTGCTTGACTGTTGTTGATGCCCGATATATGAGCACAATGTAGAGAGCATCCATTGTCCACTGCTTCTGCCCATACTGCCCTTGCTATTACTGTCAGTTTGATTGTTCACATAGGCGATCGATGTGGCATTGTCTGTTAGAATCTTTAAAGTTGCACCTTTCAGTTGATGAATAAATGACTTCAGCAAAAGAAGAATTGCCATCAGTTCCGGGAAATTGGACGACTCCCTTGAAACTCTCATATTCCAATTGCCAGAGGCTTCTAGCTCTCCTAAAACACCTCCCCAACCCAGGTGACAGGCATCCATCACCAACTGAGCTGTGAACACTTGAGGACATAACTTCCTTGAATTAAAAAAGTCAATTCTTGTAAGCCACAACTCTAACTCTGCCCGAGTATTGTTGTCGATGGTTAACTCAGACTCCCATGTATCTCTTGTGCTAAGTAATCTGTAAGCTGAATGCCAAAATAATTTACCCAGGTTAACTGCCCACGCAACCGAGACGCATTGACCACAAATCCTTACTAAACAACGTGCAGAAATAACACCACGTTCAATGTTCAAAATACGTCTAGTTGTCCTCTTTATGCGATGAACATGTTTGTTTTGTGCTTTAACGTAAAGAAATCCATCCTGGTCATCAGTAACAATTGTATAACCAATGTAATCAATAGAATGAACTGGTACCAACACTGATTTAACGTAATTGATTCTAAAACCCAAATCGCAAAGTGTATCTACTAACAAGTCAGTGTGATCACGAATGAGAGCTCTAGTTGACATCAACAAAAAATCATCAACATAGATGACGATACACAACCCTAAAGAGCCAAGGTATGCAACCACAACTCAGAGACATTTTGCAAAATAATAAGGGCTACATGATAAGCCAAAAGGCAAAACACACCATACATAATATCTTTCTTTCCACCTGAAACCAAGAAATTGTTGATAATCAGCATGTACACTAATATGGTGAAATCCACTCTTAATATCAACAGACACTAAACAATCACCATGGTTAATAATGTTAGCAACATTTCTAATATCTTCATTTCTATAAGCCGGCGTTTTGCAAAAACTGTTCAATTGTTTTAAATTGTGAATAAGTCTAAGCTTGTTATCTTTTTTCGGTACACATCCAAGTGAGGAAATATAATTCGGCTTAATGTCACAAATCTTAACACATCCGGTCCTCAAAAGTTCATTAACCTCAGTGTCAATAAACAGTTCTTCTTTGATTGAAAACGTTGGATTTGCAAAGTCAAATCGTTCAGGCGGAAAATGCAAGCCGTTAATCAGAGCCCGAAGGTCTTCATTGTTCCTCTCAAAACGAGCTTCAATATCCCTCTGATCTGATCTGATCTGAAAACTTTCAAACTTATGAAGATATGTGAGACACAATGCTATCTATCTTCTGCAATGAAGTATTAACGTCAGGTTCATCATCGCATGACATGACGTCTGTCTGCTGGAATACACAGAGCAAGACTAACGTAAAGCGACCTCTGTCGCTAATATGACGTCATAGGTGATCACGTGACTACACTTCCTCTGCACATGCTAATAGCCTGTTGGCTCTTTCTAGCCGAACGCATGCTACTGTTTTGCTGAGATTGTTTTACTAACACTCACGACATTGCAAACAGATCTGTCATTAGCCTTGATTCCTCTCCTGGAATCAATTAACCTCAATTCCGTAGGAAGTCTAATTCGTTGCAGGGAATCTTTAACGCCTTGGAAATCTCCCTGAATATCTCTCTCGCCCGCGGCGTCTAGATTTTCCGTCCGAGACGTGGCAGGGCGGCCATTTTCTTCCCGTTCAGGCGGTAAACGCAAGCCGTTAAACAGAGCCCGAAGGTCTTCATTGTTCCTCTCAAAACGAGCTTCAATATCCCTCTGATCTGATCTGATCTGATAACTTTCAAACTTCTGAAGATATGTGAGACAAAACGCTATCTATCTTCTGCAATGAAGTATTAACATCAGGTTCATCATCGCATGACATGACTTATGTCTGTGGAATACACAGAGCAAGACTAACGTAAAGCGACCTCTGTCACTAATATGACGTCATAGGTGATCACGTGACTACGCTCCCTCTGCACATGCTAATAGCCTGTTGGCTCTTTCTAGCCGAACGCATGCTACTGTTTTGCTGAGATTGTTTTGCTAACACTCACACAAAACACACACCAGTCTATCGAATATCCTATGATCTGAATCCTTGGGCAGATTTCAATATTGGTGGGATCATTTAAAAGAGAAGAAAATTTCTTCAATTAGATATAAAGTAGATACCTGCACTACCTGAAATGAAGATACAGCATGTGCCGCGAAAAAGATGATTTTTACATATTTCCAAGGAAGACAAGGATATCAAATTGGTATAAGGATCTTTATCTTGACTTACACAGCAAAGTTGGCTACTCGTTGGCCAAAAGCGGTCATGTGCCCTAGGTATATTTTTCTATGTTAGACTGGGTCACGCGCAACCGTAGTAACATGGGACGATGTACTGCCAAGAGTTATCTCCCTTGTCCCACTGTTAAGTTAACAAAGGCTACGCTACGCTGGTATGTTGAACCCTTCTTTACGCGCTCAGGGTATTTTCCCACTGATTAAAGTTATCTCTTGACTGGAACAATTAAGTTCTTGTAAAAATGAAATGTTCGTGCAAAAAAACCTTGACGAGCAACAAGACTTGCCATTGGCCTATGGGTTCACTCACTCACAGCGAGGTTGTCCATCAGCGAGCTGTAGTTTGGAATGGTGAACGAGAAAACCAATCCATACACATATTAGGCGAGGTCATCGCTGACTCTTCATTCATATCAAACTTTCAAACCAACCTGAGCATTGTGTTGTGATGCCTGCATGTTCTGTATGTCCAACACTTCCAAAATCACTCGCTCCTTTCACAGCGGTCCGTCATGACAGTTAGAAATCTATAGCGATTTTAGCGCCGCTTCAAATCAAACGTTTCCAAGGTGGAACATATACCGCTGTATGGTACTAGACTATACTTTTTGTGTTCTAAACGGTGATATAAAAATCATATTTGTAAATTCATAAATGAAAGAATAACTTTGACAAGATCAGCTGCCATTTTGACCTATCCAATCTTTCAAGCCATATTTAAAGCATGAAATAAGGGTCCTCATCGAGAAAAATACGTTAACACGTGTCTGCAAGTTTGATATGGAGACATATCATGTGTTACAGTTAAATATCAAACGAGAACAAAGTTTGATATTTAACTCAAACACATGATATATCTCATATCAAAGTCGCAGACACATGGTAACTTATAATACCATAACGTCACCATTGTGAAAATGAAGTTGCACATTCATAAAATATCCTAGTCTTCCTTCTACTAGCAACTTCTAGAAAGCTACTCTAACAGTTTACATATTTTTAGTTTTATACCATTTTGTCACACCATATTTCTCATGACGTGCTCAACGTATTTTGACAGTAGTCAATTTCTCCTTTCTACCTTTCTTTTACACTTCATATCTGTTAGCTGCAGATCGCATTATCAACATCTGTAGATTACAATAAAGAGGATAGGATAGTCTTAAATTTTATATAAATTTCAAAATGACATTGAGAGAAAGGAGAAATGTAGCAATTATCAAAATCTGTTCTCAAACACCTGCGGGTACATTTTTATCATTTTCACAATGTCAAGTATAATTTGCGCATGTTCGCATTAAAACAAAAGATGTGGAAATGATGCAACAAATGTCAGGAAGGCGATTATCAAAGTCTGTTTTCACTGGCTACAGCCCCCTCAATTTTTAAGGTAATACCAAGTAATCCCTTGTCAATATTGTTATGTTTTATATCTTACTTAAGATCAATAAATTACCTTCAATTCCATATATAATTTGTATACAAAGTGTATTACATGATTCACAAAGTTGGAAATAAAGACAATTTTACATTTTGAGTGAGTGAATTTTTCAGTGGCGATATTGCTGTGACACCTGCATGCGCTGAACGCGTGTGGTTGTCCAGGGCTAGTAGCTTCGTAATGTTACTGTGGGGGTTGAAATGTTAACCAAGTTTATCACCACCCTGCTTTGATACTTTGTCTTTCATTAGGATGGGGTATCCTAAAGAAAGTTATTATGAAATAAAGATCAATAAATTATTTTCCTTTCCTTATACAAAGTTTGAAATATACTCAAAACAATAAGATGACATCGAAGATGTTTTAAGGCGTAAACAACTCCCCATACATTGCTTGTGAAACTCCGACTTTAATTGTGCGACGAGTTTAAAGCATGAGCTTGTATAGTTGGAGGAATAAACTTTTAAGGTGGCAACAATATCGTCTGTTATCTTGAACAATTGATAGAATTTGAGTTCGAGATTCGATTATGGCAAGGTGTAGATTATCAATAGGGGAGAGATGTGAATCACATGTATTTGGTAAACTTTAGTGTAAATTCTGGTGGCACTTAACTCTTTGTTCTGAGTATATTTATATTTTTTAGATAATTGTAAAATCCGTTCAAGACCTATTTTTGTGATAATGTTTATATCAACGTCAAGAGGAATTATTTGTCTTCAGTTTTATATTGATTTAATTTTGTGCATGCCCTCTCAGAATTTATGGAGTTACGGCACCTGAATTAATAACAAGTATACTTCGGTTCTTTCTAGAGTTGATAGGAATTTCATTTAAAGTGGCAGGTAATTACAACTATTTGTTATACAGTATTCGCCAACTAGTTGTGAATACACCAATGTTTACGACCGGAATTAGACATATATTGTTAAAAAGGTGGCTTCTCACGCCGTTGGAAATTCAACCACTGGTTCTTATTACCCATTAATGTCTGGTGCTGGAAAATTCAGCCTAGGAGGCAAAACTGTTCAAAATAATATTCTGATTAATAATATCATAAGAGTTAAGAAGAAATTTTTAGAAGGAAATCCACATAATGAGAGTAAGTCTTACCACAAAGTCTGTCTTGATATCTTTCAACCACTCGAAGCAATTCCATTGATGATCTCTGGATTGCTCTGAAAATCTATGAAAATAAAATCCATTGACTCTGTAGCTTATCAAGCTTTAAATGAAATATATATATATACATATTAGGTAAAATTAACTTGTCATGTACAAAATTAATTTCCACATTACCCAAGGAGTCTGCACACAAGGTTACAACCATTGCCCTATAAGCATCTATATATAAGAGGGTATCACAAAGTCAAATCATAAGATAAACAGTTCCGTTTGTAAAATTTCATTGTTATTCAGCATGTCGGGTGTTTTTAACTAAATTTGCAGATGACAATAACAATGTGTGAGTTCAAATCCTGCAATGGACTCAACCTGAAAAAGTACAAGAATTTCTATTATTGCAGAAACTGCGTTCCCAAATATAACAATAACAATGGTTCCACACTAGTTTTGAAGACTTTTGAACACTGCGGTTTCTGCCTTCAACTGTTCCACATTCTTCACAGCCACAATAAAATGAGCATTTTTTTCTTAATTCAGCACAAAAGACATTTGGACATTAAAATCAAGAAATCACACCTACAACTAGTAGCATTTGGAGCTCATGTCTTCAATGGGTGGAGTTCAGACAATTTTAAATATTTTTTAGTAATTTCAGAACTTGTTACTTGTAAAAGTGATTGTGGCAAAAACCTTTCAAATTTTTTTACTTCTTGACATTTGACATATACCGCATGAAAGCTTCATAGCACCAAAACTTTTCAAGCTACTGTGTTTACAAGGATTTTTTAATGACTTCATCACTCATAACCTTGACCTTTGACAAACATGTCAAAAGAATTTCCAGGGGATTTAATCAATAAATGGTTAATATGAGTTCTCAATACCTTTTCATTGTTTCAAAATTTGATTAAAGGGTGCATACATCTTGTAACTATAGTTGACCTCAAGCTATGGCGAGCTGTTCATGATTAGCTTACACTAGAGAAGCACTTTGCACAATTGCCACAAAGTTGATTTTATGTTATAGTTTGAATATTATTTGTGCTATATACATGAACTCGATCTGGCTTGTTCAAATCCCTATTAACACAACAACATGATCAAATTGAATCATCCTGAAAGTGCCTTCAACTTAGGGTGGAATTCAGGTTTCTGAACCGAAAGTAGTTGCTGGGGGCAAGGTTTGGGCAGTAGGGTGGGTGATTCAGCTGTTTGAACCCACCGGCCACACCGGCCTGTGCAACTCTAGACTTGTCAACTTGAGCTTTGTCATGCAAAAGCAGAACAGCACGTGACAGCATTCAACAGTGTTTCTGTCGAATAGATTTTTGCCATTTCGGCATTAGTTGGCATAATATTGACCATTGTAGTTTTGGGTGGCATGTAATCAATTAATAATATGCATTTTGCAACCCAAAAGATATTGGCCATAACCTTGCCAGCTGGTGGTTGAGTGCAAAACTTCAGTGGAGGCAGAGAACTTTGGTGCTTCCACTGCTTGGATCTTGCAGATACCTTGAACATACCAAGATGATCATGAATGATTTTTTCAACACTAACATTTGATTTCTGGAATTCCATAGACAGTTCAGACACTTTCACACAGTGGTCAGCTAAAATTCTTCTTTCAATAATGGCAATAACTTCTGGTTGGGTAACTGAGGGCCTGTCTGATCGTGGGTCATCGTTTAAGGACTCCATGCCCCTTTTAAACTAATGAGACAACCGACAAACTGTTGAATAGTGTCTATTTTCTTTATCCAAATCATGTTAAATAAAAGGCGATTTTGTCATGTACAATTCTTTTGGTGTATTCACCATGGCGCAATTACAAATTGATTACATGATGATTCTGAAATTTTTTATATCAGAAAAAAGAGAAAAAGATTGTCTTTAATTCCATGTAAAATTTGCGCACAAAAACAAATAAAACAGAGCTAGCACCGCACAAAAAGCTAATTTGGCACATTCATCCTCTGGAAATTTTATGATCTCCCTTCCTTTAGAACTTCATATCTTTTGAACCGTTTGCCGCATTTTGATAACAGTTATATCATAATAAAGAAGAAGAGCTTGTCTTCAATTCCATATAGAATTTTTGCATTCACAAGAATGAATTAAGATCATAGCAAGCACCGCGAATAGGGAATCTTTGAAACTCATAATTCTACAGGGGTTTCAGAATCGTTGAAGAGAATATTCCTTGGGGAACTATTGCATAAAATCTGTTTAATTTTGCTATATGAAAGGTTGTGACTATTTTGTTAATAAGAAATATACAATAAACAAATAAAAATGTGTTTTCTCATGAAACACACAAAAACATGTTTCCTCATATATCATCACCCTAACAGCGCCCAAAACCCTACCGGTTGCCATGGCACTGAAGCCAGGTAACTCTATTCTCAATCTAGCATAGGCAGACACATGAAGAGGAGGTGGGTGGCTGTACCCCAAGGACTTATTTCAAATAGCCTAAATTACCCAAGAGAAAGAATCACCTTTTGTCAAGGTCCAACTAGCGCAGTGTTGTTAGATGTGAGTACGTTAGTTCACTTAACAAACTTATAAATAAGAACGTAACCGTAAAGCTCAATCAGCTAGAAGAGAACTAACTTGCCAAACCAAGCACGCTTGAGTGCTTGTCGAGTTGGTAGTGTCTAATGAAATTTCTGGGCTGGCACCAAATAGCAGCTAAGCAGATCACTTCAATGGGCAGCACCACAGCGTAAGCCTTAGAGGTCGCTACCACCCTTACCGAATGAGCTTTCAATCCTTCTAGAGGTTGCAGTCCCTAGTGGACATACCCAAGACATAAAGGTGAATCTATCCATCTAGAGATGGTTTGCTTTGAAGCTGGTAAGCCGGACTTAGCAATGGCATAGCAACAGAACAACTGCTTATCCTAACGGATATCTTTTGTTCTTTCAATGTTCATTTTGAGGGTGTGATGCCCTTCAAGGATATGGGGTTGCTTTGACCTTGCCCCTTAAGCCGTCAGTTGAGACATCAGCTAGGTATCGGCTAACATCGCAAGAATGTCACCTACCCGCCTGCCAGACATGACCACCACTAAGAAGACTGTCTTCCAAAGAAGGGCTGCCCAGCGGCAAAGGCGGATGGAAAGCTATACCATGGGATGGCTACCCATCACTGAGGAGCAAGAATGTGTAGGGACAAGGCGTCCTTTGGATGTTGTCCACTCCCGGGAGGTACACCGGTTTCACCCCAATGTTGAACCAATTGCACCAGAGAAGGAACTGCTTGGCAATGTACATCATGGCAGTCTGATTGTCTATCTTTAGACAAAACCACCTGAACCTGTACCAAGTGCAGGAAGCGGTCAAAAAACATTCCTGACTGCACCCAGTTCCAGCACATTGATGTGAATCTGGGACATATCCAGAAACCACAGGCCCATGCTTGAGTTGTCTCGACCAGCCACCAATCCAGATGAGTGCAAAGCCTTTCTGGAATAGCTACCTCCCTCTAGAATCTCGGTATGAGACCATAGACCAGCAAAAGTTTGATAAACTGGTCTCATTCTTAAACAAGCCCTTCGGAACACATCCACCGTCTGATCTTGGTGGCTTCAGAACCAGAATGTTTAGTATGTCCTTGGTGGCCTCAGTGACTGAGACAAAGTCCTGATCAACTAGTTGTCCAGGTACGGGTGACAGCACCTGCCCTGGGACCTTGCAACCTGCATCTGAATCGCATCAGTTTGGTAAACACTCTTGGTGCCGTGGAGATGCAAAAGGGGAGCACACGAAACATAGCACATACCATTGAACGCAAACCTAAGGTATTGCTTGAACTGGGGATGCATAGGAACATAGATGTACGCATCTTTGAGGTCAATTGACGACAGCCAATCCCCAGCCTCTACCAATGCTATGACCTACCTCAATGTCTCCATCCTGAACGAATGTACCTTCTTGTTAAGAATGGGCCTTGTAGAGCAAATCTGCAACTTTAACTACGAGGACATGCGCCTTCTCAGAGGAGGGCGACATCAGGGTGCGCCTCAATCCGGTAAAAGAAGATAACCATGCTTCCAGTTAGGCAAATATCCATCCCAAACAGGGCCCAGGGGTTGGAGGTGACTCTCTCCCTCTGACAGGAGCGGGGGGCAAGTAACATCCCACTCCAAAAAGACTGTTGCTGGCCCTTGGCCTGCTTGCCTTTCTTACTCTTACCTTTCCCGTTCACCGGAGGACCAGCCCTCCCTGACCAGTAGTGGAGTTCCACTGCGAGTAGGTTTTGGCCGGCAGACCAGACTGGAGACCAGCCAGAGGAGACTTGCGCTTATCAGAGATAACAAGTCTGCCTTTGACGGTCTTGGCCCATTCAAGCTGTTCCGTAAAGGTTTGACCCAGCGAGAAGTGCTTTTCGAGTCGTCTGTGGGAGCGATGAGCAACTCAGTCACAGCCTCTGCAGCCCCATTACTGTGGTCATTACCTGGCTCAACACACTGCAAATCGAGTGGCGAGCCAGGTAACTTTACACCTCTGCCATCTGCCGTTCGAGTGGAAGGTATGTTTCAGGAACTAGTCTTGGTGTTTGAAGGGACGCACCCGCCGGCCCAGAGGGCTTATGGCATCCTGGTTGACGGAGGTCAGCACACCGTCATCGATGACCGGCATCCCAAACAAACCCACTTCCCCAACTGGCCACCTCCTGTTCACTTTGGGTAGATCGAACCTAGTAGAGGTGAAATTGCATCAGCACGCAGGCTTTCGAGGATGAGGAGCTGCAACTGGGAAGCCTTGTGCTTAGCAAAAACTGCCTCAGGTAACCAGAACTTTGAGGCATCTACCTCCTTCTCGGCAACGACAACCTGATGGAAGACTGCCGCAAAATTGTAGCAGAGCCTCATAAGGTCTTCGGAAATAGGGAGGTTGGTTGGATCGTGCTCTAAAGGAACGATCCCCGGGCACCTTTGTCCTTTACGGACAAGGTTTCTGATATGGTACTAAAAGGTGTCCAGGAGGTACCGTGTTTTGGAGCTACCAACACTGAGGGATCACCTGTGCCCTTATCGGAGTTAGCAGTCCAGAGGGAACAATTTGACTGGACCTCCCTGCAGAGTTAGGGCAGTTAGTGTTAAGTGAAGGGGTGATGGGGAAAACCCTAACAGAAGACAGCAGGTGTGACAGGCCAAACTTTCCCCCTGGCCAGACTTTCCCTAGGGAAGGTTTGCTCCAGGGTAAAGTTTCCCCGGGGAAACTTTTGCAAAGGCCATAGGTTCCCCACCCATGATTCCTCCTACATCTATTTCTATTGTCAACACTCATAGCAATTTGTACCAGACTTAACTTACACTTGCAAATCCTCTTCTTTCATCAATAGTGGGAAGATATTCACTTCTATTGGCAATTTTTTTTGCCTTTCATCTTTATATTGTGAGATCTACATACAAGTGGGTGTTTATCTAAAGGGGGAAATTCTGGTTTAGCTAGGCCATTTCTTGGTTATATACAGGTTGGAAATTCCTATATTGGCTATTTCTTCTTCAACTTTAGTATTTATTACAGGGGGGAAACTCTGGCAAAGCTGGGACATTTCTTCCCCACCCTTGGTAGTTATCTTAAGGGGGGTAACTCTAGCCTAGCTGGTCTATTCCTTCCCAACCCTTGGTAGTTATTTAGAGTCGGGAAGCTTGAGCGTAGCTGGGCTATGCTTTCCCTGCACTTGGTATTTATTAACAGGGGGGCGACTCTTGCCTAGCTGGGCTATTTCTTCCCCATCCTTGATATTCATTTTCAGAGGGAATATCCTAGTTCAGCTTTTTCTTCCCCACCCTTGGTGTGTATTTTCAGGGGGGATCTGGCCTTGCTACACTTTTTTCTTTGTAGAAAATCTGGACTGATGGATATGATTAGTTTTAATAGAATTTATTCAAAGAAACGAATGGATTGGTAAACAGGCTGTTTAACACCTATATAAATACCTATCCAATACAAAAGTATTTCATAACAAACAGTCATTTGTCGATACTGATGACATGCACATTTAAGGTACAATCGTATACTGATTCTTAATAGTACAAAATCATATATTTAAATGTTTGGTTTTGGTAAAATAATCATGTACTGAAGTAAAAATATTCTTATTAGTTTCATAAGACAGTGAACAATTTCTGTATAAAACTATTTCAAAGTTTTGGCCCCTTGCATAAAAAGAACCTTTTGCTTGAACTTCAGTAATATTTGGACACATGAACAGATAAAGGATGGCGTCTTAATAGTGATTAGCGGTCAGATTTATGAGCATTAGGGTCACTGCACCCACGTCTTGATTTACAATAAATGATTTGATTGGCTCTTATGCCTGTGTTCCTAACCCTTAAGAAGCCAGGCCAGAATTCCTCAACCATAAATTAATGCCAAGGGTGGAGAAGAAAAACCCTAGCTAGGCCAGAATTTCCCTCACTGTAAATCTATACCAAGGGCCAGGAAAAAATATCCTGGCTAAGCCATATTTCACCCCACTGTAAATAAATACAAAGGGTGGGGAAGAACTAGCCTAGTAAAGCCAGAATTCCCCCACTGTAAATAGATACCAAGGGTGGGGAGGAATACCTTAGCTAGGCTAGAATTTCCCCCCTTTGAAGAATACTTTGGGTTGGGAAGAAATAGCCCAGCTAGGCCAGAGTCTCATCCCTGAAAATAGATACCAAGGGTGGGGAAGAAATAGCTTAGCCAGGCCAGACTTCCCCCCCCCCCTGTAAAAAAGTACCAAGGGTGGAGAAGAAATTGACTAGATAGGCCACTATTTTCCCACTATATAAAGATACCATGGGTGGGGAAGAAAAAACCTACCTAGCCCAGAATATCCACCTGAAAAATAGATATCAAGTTTGGGGAAGAAATAACCTTTCTTGGCCAGAATTACCACACTTGAAAAAATACCAAAGGTAGGGAAGAAACAAGTAAAGAAGTGAGCACAGCTCACATACCCCTGCTTCAAACTATAGTCTGGCTTTCTTTGTTGGTCTTACCCTCAAAAAGCTCACTTAGGGATCATGGTTCATAAGTGTATTAAGTTTGTTGAAGCTAGCATGTATAGTTAGGGAGATATGCTCAGGAAAAAGCACTTTGTCAGATAGTCATTGTTTTAGTAACGTTTCCATGTGAACCGCAAAAAATAAAAATAATTTTTTGGTCTTACCCTCAAAAGGCGCACCAATGGATCATGGTTGATAAGTGTATAAAGTTTGGTGAAGATAGCATGTACGGTTTAGAAGATATACTCCGGACAAAGGACTTAGTCATAAATTCACTGTTTTAGTCATGTTTCCATGGAAACCGCAAAAAATAAAAATCATTTGTTGGTCTAACCCGCAAAAGGCACACCTAGGGATCATGGTTGATAAGTGTAAGAAGTTTGGTGAAGATAGCATGTATAGTTTAGGAGATATGCTCCGGACAAAGGACTTAGTCATAGAGTCACTGTTTTAGTCATGTTTCCATGGAAACCGCAAAAAATAAAAATCATTTGTTGGTCTTACCCTCAAAAGGCAAATCTAGGGATCATGGTTGATCAGTGTATGAAGTTTGGTGAAGCTAGCATGTATAGTTTAGGAGATATGCTCCGGACAAAGATTCGTGACGGACGGACAGACGGACAGAATGAACGCTGTATACCCCCGCTTACGCTGTAAGGTGGGGGTATAATAACCTAGATAGGCAAGAGTCTCCACCTGTAGATAAGTACCATAGGTGGGGAAGTAACAGTCCAGCTAGGCGAGAATGTCCCCCTGTAAATAACTACCCCCCTGTAAAAAGAATAAACATAAATAAGCAAGTTTTTTAATAGGATGCTAAATAGACCAGAAAGTCTTCAAAATAAGTTAATAAAAAATTATCTCAATATATCAGAAGAAGAACAGGATTTTAGGGGGTGAGGAGGAGACCGAAAGGGGGGTTGTGAATGTGCAAATCTTATCTAAATAATCTAAAAATACCGGTATATATATATATATACGATACATCTATAAAGCAAAATTTTCATCAAATAAACAACAAGGGGAAAATAATTGCTATCATCGTAAATAGATGCTTATTTAAAAATAAATAACATGAAGTGCCAAAACAAGAACTTATTCCATACAAAATATCTCTATTTTGCCACCTTGTCGGGAAAAACAATCTATGGGGAATCTGCCATGTGTGTCATTTTTATTGGGCCAGAATTAAACATGTGGTTCGAAACAGTTTCACAACTCAAGGAATGGGACAAAATCGGAACCTATCCTAAACTACTTTTTAGTTTAGTAGAACTCATAAACCTAATAGCACTATATGGAAAAAAACAACCATGTGTGTCTTCTTCAATGACAGATTGATAAGTGGTGAGAATAGAGTTACCTGACCTTGGTGCCATGAAACATGTTTTTATGTGTTTTTCTGTATATTTTGTATTTAAAATATAGTCACAACCTGCCATATAGCAAAAATAAACAGATTTCATGCAATAGTTCCCCAAGGCGGAAAAAGAATTCATATCTCCGTAACAAAATGATGAATTCCAAAATCATTTATATAATTGTCAACAGAAATGAGTTGTCTCCATTTTGATATATAATATGTATATGCGCTAAATAAAATTACAATACAGCAAGCGTCCCACAAAATGTCAATTTGCTTTTCCTATCATATGAACTGAACAGAGATATTTGAAGACCCGTTCTTTCACATTACATATTTTAATAACCGCATAGCGGAAATTGATAAATTTTACATCAAAATAGGAAAGGAAAAAATGTTCTTCAATTCCCTTTCAGATATTTGGCAGGTCTGTTAAAAGTCGTCCGGCAATATTGGATATTGTTCTGATTGTCAACTTTCGCAAAGTCGTGTAACAAGATGTCCGGAACTCACCAGGACAATTAAAAAATTTCCTGATTGCCGGCATCGGCACGGAGCAGCAATTTCTTTTCAAAACTCACGAAATGGTGCAATGGAATGTCCATGAAGCTCACATTGAATTTTTCTCTATAGGTTATAATGATTTGATATTATATTTCGCATATGCCTTAGTTCTTTACAATCAGTTACAAATTGATGTGAAAGAAGCCTAAGGCAAGGAGGCTGAGGACTAGGGTTTGGAAAGGACATCAAGCGACGAGGTCCACGCTAATGAAGCTTCTGACATAGAATCTACTGATGACAGTGATAGTGACAGTGACACCAATAGTAATATGGAAATAAGAAACATGAAACATGAAGATGATTATGGATCGTTGGCAGCAGAAAATAACAGATATTTCCACCTGCAAGTTGATGATAAGCTACTGAAACCCTGTTCAAAGTTGAGGCAGTCATATGATATGAAAGATGAGGAAATGAAAATATTCGTTGCAATGACTATAACAATGTCTCAAATAGTCAGAGGTGCCTACCCTAAACATGCCCTATCAGTAGTCAGTGATTAGAAATGTAGATTTTTTCAGTAATTTTTGGGACCTTTCAGTAATGATACTTCAAAGTCTATGAATAAAATAATTAAAACAAATTTAACACATAATCATCATAAGGTACAACACTAACCTTTTATTTCTTTGAAATAGCTTCAGGAATACCCTCCCCAACCACCCTGTGATGACTTATTGTTCCTTCTGAGTGACACAGAGTGAATGGTAGTATGCACTCTTTAAACGCCTTAGTTCAGTCTTTGAGTGTTTTCTGTCATAGCACAGGCCAGGTGCAGACCTCAGTATCATGAGAGACTGCAAAGTTTGGTCACTCAGAGAGTATCTAAAATCTGTCCTGTTTTTCCTGATAAATGAAAATATTCTCTCACATTCAGCATTGGAGTGGGGAATAGTGAGAATGGCTAGCATCACATTTGGCAAGACTCTGTACCTTTTTTGTCTGTTACAATCTTCCAGTGAGGCAATCTTCACCCATTTTGTATCCTCTCTCTCACTTAACAAAATTTCTTCATTGAGGTCATCACACTGATATTCACTGAATTCCTCCTGTAGCTTGTCAACTGAAGATCCCTGCAATAGTGAGGCAGAATGGAATCTATCTAGAAAGTATTCCAAAGATGAAAACTTGGATGACTCCCTCAGGTTCACATCAGCAACTTCTGCATGTTCAAGAAGTGAGTCAGTAAGTGGAAAATTTTTCCTGATATAGGAACAACATCTCTCAAAAAAATGTCTGACACTTGTGTAAAACTCTGCTACATCCTGAGTTGTCAAACCTGATGAAGTACTCTTGATGACATCTTTGGCAGCAGAACCAATGACAAGTTCTACATCTTCTTTCTGACACTGTTTGTCCTTGAAGGACACTTCAAAGACTTGCTTCCCATGCATAGACTTTGGTTGGACAAACTTCATTAAAAGTTTTTTCATAAACTCAAGCAAAGTTCTCCTGAGCTTGTGTAGTTGTGGGGCTTCTTGCTGGAGTACAAGATTCACATGGTCAAATACAGGAATAGTATCATGTAGAAAATGGCAATATAACATGAACCTTTTACTTTCCATCTGTGACAAAATTCTGTCTAATCTCTGAAGAGCTGAGCATCCAAATCTGATAGATGATTTCTTCTGCTCTGGTTTAGTGCCACTTGTTTTCTTCTGCTCTGGTTTACTCTTACTTGTTTTCTTCTGCTCTGGTTTACTCTTACTTGTTTTCTTCTGCTCTGGTTTACTCTTACTTGTTTTCTTCTGCTCTGGTTTACTCTTACTTGTTTTCTTCTGCTCTGGTTTAGTGCTGCTTGTTTTCTTCTGCTCTGGTTTAGTGCTGCTTGTTTTCTTCTGCTCTGGTTTAGTGCTGCTTGTTTTCTTCTGCTCTGGTGTACTGCTGCTTGACTTCTGTTTATGTTTACTGTCAGATGTTTTTTGTTTTGTGATCTCAGGTGTGTCTCTTATCTTTTTCTTCTGGTCATCATGTCTTGTTTTAGTTTCATCTTGTTTGGACTGTGCTTCATCCATCTTTGGTTTGCCACTTCTTTTCCTGATTTATCTGTTGACACAGGTTTCTTATTTAAGTTTTCTTTTTCAGCTCTCATGAAATTGAGCAAGGGCTCCCACTGTTCCAATATTCGGGACAAACACTGCCCAACTGACAACCACCTAGTCGGAACATGTTTAAGAATCTTGTGATCTTTTACAGAGGACAATGACTGGTATTCCCTGAGTGTACATAATCTTTTGCTGCTCTTGTCCAGATAGTAATAGACATCTATTAACAAATCTTCTACTTTCACTGGTAGCTCACTTGAGGCCTTTTCAGCTGCTAAGTGCACCAAATGACAAGAACATCCTGAGAAATAGATGTTAGAATTCTTTCTAAGTATGAATCCAAAAACACCTTTATTCTTTCCAGACATAACATTAGCATTATCACTACCAAGTGCCATGCAATTGTCCCAACTGATATTCCATGATGACAATTCCTTATCAAGAAGCATGAAGATATTTTCACCAGTTGCTGACCCACTACACACTGGCACAGATAATACCTGGCTTGATATATTTTCTGTCAAGTCTTTTTTGAATGTCCTCACTACAATTGGGAACTGTTTAGAAATCCCATCATTGGACCCATCTGTACAGATGGAAAATGCTTGATCTGTCATACATGCCGTTACATTTTCCTGTGTCATTTATTGATGCTGTTGTTTTACTTTTGGAAGAGGCATATTTTTTTGCTATCTCGCTGTCGGGAAACATTTGTGGGAAAACACGTGTCATTACTGTCGAGAGCGTTATTGGCAAGTTCATTTCTACAATTACTTCGGCAAACTTTGTCTCGGCATTTACGACAGCAAGTTCACTAGCGTCTTTATCTTCAGCACACTTCACGAAATGTTCCATTGGCTTACATGTTTGTTTCATTAACGAAAGTTCTTTATGTTTTTTTGAAACAATATGACGTCTGCAGTCATCACGACCACCATGCGCAACACTCAGATGCGTTCCACAAACGTCGCAGAAAACGAAAGTTGCCCCTTTTGTCGAAGGTTTTAAACATGGCCAAGACGTTGAATAAGCATTGCGATAGGTTTGCCGCTGCGATACTTTAATCACCTTCGATTTACTGCCTAAATCCACTTGATCTTCAGCTTTTCGTTTCAACATTTCGTTTTCAGTCGCCATTTTTTTCAAACACGTGACAGGATATTACGTCATTATAATTAGCTTCATACTGCGATCAGAGGGTTCTATTTCATAAATCAACACGACCAAGTACTGCGCGGAGTTTTTTATTACAGGGAATTACTTAAGTACGGACCAATCAGAGACAAGTATTGACTGAAGTGACGTAATTAATTTGCATAGCGGAATTCCCACATTGAGCGTTGCGCATGATAACAGGAAATGCACTAAGAAATCTACTTTCGATCGTTTTATGGGTTTTTTTTCAAAGAAATAAATGCTGTTTGGTGAGTCATTTTGAAAGATTGACATAAAGAAAGATTCAGACAATTCACAACGCATTAATAATTCTATTTAAGTAATATTTCATGCACCATTATTATATTGATTATTTTTTTATTTAAATCGTAGTATACATTACATTACCGTAATGCCGTAATTAGCCTGTCAAAATCGTAATAATTACGGAGAAATCGTAATGGTAGGCACCTCTGAATAGTACAGAGAAATTTTTCTTGGTATAGGTTTACAAGAAGTGTGACGTCGACGCCTTTCTTTGCCTAATGCATGCCTTGTAAAAGGTTTTGATTATTGCTAACGTACCTACATTTGAAAGACAAAAACCAAATGTTGGAGAGAAACACATCACATTTATCACCAATCAAAAAACTTGGCTATTTGTACCAGATAATCCTATTTTTTTCTAGAGTTTACAAGCCACATCAAAACATGTGTTGTCGAAGGGATAGTGCATTGGAAAGGCTATCTAAGTTTCAAAGTAAACAATCCCAACAAGCCAAAGAAGTATGGAATGAAGGCCTACATGTTGTGTGACTTGCACAATGGTTACGTTTGCAAGTTCTAAGTTATCTAACTCAAAACAAGAAAACACCAATAAATCTGTTTCTGCTGGGGGGAAAAACTTTTGCTCTGATGATGTATTTAGTGAACAGGAACTGCATATATATCTTTCCTGGATTTTGTGAAATGTCCGAGTCAACAAGGTCAACACGGCAAACACGGGGGAGTTCATACAAAACTCCGAGAAAAAGTTAGCAGCACTTATAAAAAATGATCAAACTGAACTGCAAACTTTGATTGACTCTCTAAAGTCAGACGATTCCGAAATAAAGCAATCTATAAATGCTGTAGAACAAAGCATGATAATGAACTAAAATCACTTCAGGAAAAGAATCAAAATCTGCATTGGTAAAGCAAGTAATATTGAAAGATATTCATGATTGTAAAACCAATCTACTATTCTACTGAATTCTGGAGAAACCTTAGGAAAATACGGAACGAGTCCTGAGGTCCTATTTTGTGGACACACTCCAGTTCAGTGAGGAGAAGGTTGACAACATGTACTTCAAGCTGGTACACAGGTTTCCTAAGTCTGAGTACCAAAGGAAGCACAAGCCCCTTTGCTGATCATTGCAATATTTATTCACATGGTAGAGAAAGATTCAGTGTATGGGGCACGCAAACTTCTTAAAGGATCACCGAGATGTATCCAGACTGACCTACTGGCTCTGAAGAAGAATTCTCAGACGCCAACCACGACCATTCGTGAACAGGATAAACTATGGATAAGAATTCCTGTTGTCTGTACAGAAGTGGTCCTGTAAACTCATGATCAAAGTATTCCATCCTGTGTGAAAAAATAAATGTGATAAATTTTACATCTAAATAAAGACGAAACGATGTTCTTCATTTCCATAAATGGAGAACAAGTTATATGGATTTACAACTTTTTATTGCAGGATTTTGGTTTGGGTACTAACACTGTTATCAAGCAAGGGTTATGGGCATGATTTGAGAGGGAATATATCCATAAATGGGAATAGGCTTGTACAAATGAGTTGGTTGAAGTACAAAGAGTTAATCAAATTATATTGATAAGGTTAACAAGGTTGATAAGGTTGATGTACAAGGTGATTGGTTTTTGTTACAGTACAAGTTGGTTTGTATATGCGCTCTCAGAGATAAAGATTCAACAAGCGCCGCAAAATTGTTATAAATAAAATGTAATAAGTAAAAAATTGATGAAGAAAACACTGTTTCTTTAGTGTTCAATTATAGAGTTTAATAAACCATGAAAGGTAAAGGAGAAAAAACTTTGGGATTTACATTCATAGAGTTATTGATGTCTTTTTTTAGTTAAGGGATTTTTGCGTTGGGCACCGCCATCAGGTCATGGGAAAATTGTCCAACGAAAATGATCATGGTTGAGACGCTGTATGTCAGGGATCTTCCATCGGGAACCGCCATCAGGTCAAGGCAAAATTGTCCAACGAAAATGTTTGTGGTTGAGACACAGTATGTCAGGGGCCTTACATTGGGCACCGCCACCAGGTATGGTGGTTTTTCTACCAAATTTTTTTTTGGTCGAGGAAACTCTTTTTTGAAAATAAAGTTTGGTAGCATTCCGAGGTTTTTTAACTTTTTGCTATATATTATGTCGGGATGGCATGAGTTCCTTCGAGTGAACTAAAGACAAGGAGCCGGGTGCTCATTTACTATGGACGTCCCGACGGATAGGCCCGTGGATCCTATCATTTTTGGAAGAGAAGTCAAGAGTTGAAAAACTCTTGTAATCCACAACTAACAATCAGAACTTCCCTGACCTAGAAGGTAGTTGTTCGCGACTCGCCGTCTCATTGCTTAGGAATTCAGAAAGCGGCATCAGGGTTGGTAATGTTGACACAACGTCGGCGGCCGTCGGTGCCATCGGCACCTTCGGCAGGATTGTGAAAACTCGTCCGACAGTTAGAAAGTGTCCGGCAAAGTTACAAAATGTGGCAATTGAATGTCCATGAAACTCATATTGAATTTCTCTGTACAATGGGTCATGTGTTGATGTTATATCTTGCGTGTGCCTAAATTATTTTCAATCAATAACAGATTGGAGGCCGCGGACTAGGTGTTGGGAAGGTCAGTCAACGTCTAGCGACAAAGACTTCATCACAAGGTCCATGCCGATGAAGCTTCTGATATGGAATCAACTGATGAGAGTGATAGTGACAGTGATAGTGAAAGTGACATTGATAGTGATCAAGAAATAAAAAACATTGCAAGAGACATATTAGCTGGTAAGGGTGAAAGGAAGATAAGAGGAAGGAAGAGTTCAGCTGCTTTGATGAGCAATATAATGAAATGGACACACATTTTGATGACCAAGATAATTTTATGGATCACTGGGAAGAGGGGCTGAGGCAACGTGGACGTGTCGTGTCGATTTGCATTTTACTGGCGACACAGGATTAGGACGGTTCATAGAATTGCCTGATACTCCGCATCCTGTAGACTTTTTGAGACTGTTTTTTCATGAAGATGATTATGGATCATTGGCAGCAGAAACCATCAGATACTTCCACCAACAGGTAAATGATAAGGTTCTGAAACCCTGTTCACGGTTGAGGCAATGGTATGATACAAATGCTGAAGAAATGAAAGTATTCGTAGGAATGACAATAGCAATGTCTCTGGTTGTTGAGAAACTTTTCTGAGTATTGGTCAACAAGTGATGTGACGTTGCCCCGCAACAGGTTCTGGCTACTGCCAATGAATAAACTTGGCTATCTGTACCAACGCATCGTGCATTGTTTCTCCAGAGTTTGTAATCCGCATCAAAACATTTGTGTCGACGAAGGGTTGGTGCCTTTGACAAACCCTTGAAAACAAGCCGTCAATTTAGAAAAGATGTGGTGCAGCATATGATCAACTTCGCCGACACAGAAAAGTGCCCTCCCTGCGCAGATGTCCTCGCAGCCGGCCGAGCACAAGCGCTGATAGTGTGTTGACACTCCATGGTCGTCACTTTCCATCATAGATTCAGCCTGTTGGAAAGAAGAAAAACCTCTCACGCGTGTGTAATGTTTGCTCCACAGCGAAAAGAGAACTTTGTCGAAGGGAAGTCGAAGAAACCAATCAGCCAGTTCAAAAGAAGAAAAGGGTAGGCAAAGAATCTTCTTTCGAATGTAAGAAGCGTACGATCGCTCTGTGTGCAACACCATGTTTCAGACTTTAACACACGTCACAAGATTACACTAAAACTTATATCAGTTTAACGACAGAACGAGGAGGAGGGGGATAATGAAGAGAATTGAAGAAAGAAGAGAGAAGCAGAAGTGTGGATGAGCGTTACTCTCCTGATCCAGTTTGTACTTCAAACCTTAAAAGGTGAAAAGTGAATTCATTGTAACATATTGTAAATAAATATTCTTTTTTTTATTTCGTAAAAGAGACAGAGAAAGTCAACGTGAGCTGTCACTGCACGTTCAATACGAGCCGCATCACTAACCTACACCCGATCTTTCGTAATTTGTATCTTTAGAATCGGGTGGCGAAACTTTATAATTTTTACATCAGCGTAAAGGGAAAAGAACTGGCTTTGATTCAATATGAAATTTGCATATGCGCAACACCAACTAAAGAAGAGGCAAATGATGCGACAAATGTTGCAATTATCAAAAAATATTCCCAAATGTCTGAGGGTACACTTTTTTGGCGCTTCATGTCTCCCGAACGATTTGACATTTTTTAATATTTTTTTCACCATTCTCAAGCAAAAGATATTGTCTTTAATTCCATGTATAAGATGCATGAGCGCAGTCAATAATAAAGATGTGGCGAGTGATGCTACAACTGTCACAAGACGATTATCATAATCTGTGTTCAATTAGTTGCGGGTGTCCGTCTTTCGCAGTTCATATCTCCTGAACTTTTTAATATATTTTCATTTTCACCTTTCTCAAGCAAAAAGAATTGTCTATAATTCCATGTATAATATGCATATGCGCAGTCAATAATAAAGATGCGGCGAGTGATGTGACTGGTGTCGCAAATATAAAAATTATCAAAATCTGTTTTCAAGTAGTTGAGGGTATCCCTCTTTCGTATTTCATATCTTTTGAACCAGTTGGCACCTTTTCATTATTTTTTCACAGTCGTAAAGACAAATGATTTATCTTTAATTCCATGCATAATTTGTATGTGCGCTGCAGGAAATAACGATGCGGTGAACGAAAAGAATTTCCGATTTTATAATCTCAGAATGTTTGCCCGCGTTTGACTGCACGCGCCGAGAGGATCGGTACAGCAGGAAGCAACGCTGGTGCTTAGAACATTGGCACTATCATGCTGGTGCGTCGGGGGTGCCCCAGGGGTATAACGGCACTAATGAGCGTACCGATGCCAGACTGCCCAAGGGAGAATTAGTTCTGGCTAATAGTCGGAGCATTCTCGGGGTACCCCCAACTGGGTGACATATTCTAATGATTTTTTAGCATCATAAAGAAGAATAGATTGTCTATGATTCCATATATAATACATGTTTGCGTGCTCAGAATTAGGGATTTTATTCAGCCGGAATTAAAGACAATATTTAGATACTTGTAGAAATCTAACTATATTATTAAAAAAATATATCATCGCAAAGAAGAATAAGTTTATTCAATTCCATATATAGTTTTTAGTTGTGCGATTATATTTCAGGATTTTCTTTAAATCTAAATAAAGACAATTTTCAGATTGTAATAGAAATCGTTCTAGGTGAGATAAAAATTTCATTCAAAGTGTCGGAAAAACATCGTTCATTTGTATACCGGATTGGGGGGCTACTTTTGTATGGAACGGCCATTTTCATCTGTAATTCACCATGTGGACAAATCATATATCGAAAAAACAGTCGCGTCCCGCAGCATTGGAAAATTCAGCCACAGGGGCTAATTGATCTATAACGGTAGCAAGGCGAGTGCTGGAAAATTCAGCCACGGGGGCAAAACTGGTCAAAATGATATTCAGCAATGTAAGAGTTAAGAAAAGAAGAAGAGGAATGTTTAGATTTTTTAAAAGAGACGCTCCTCGATATATTGTTTTCCAGACGTCCACTTTACTGAAGATTTGGAAAAAAGGGTAATTGAAGACTGGAGATGTACAAATTGCTACTTCAGTTCTTACAGCGGTAATTTAAGAGGTGTTGCCATATGTTTTTATAATAATGTTAAATATAATAGCCATACGGAGAGAGAAATCACCATATATGATCAGATGGTTTTTTAAATGTTATTGCTTCAGATTAGGGGGAAACTACAAAATATTCATCATTCAAAAAGAGACAAAGAAAAAAAGATAAAACTGAAATTGTATCTAAAATAAATACCAATAGAAAGAATATAGATGGGACCGACAACGAGATAAAATCCAGAATACTTTAAGAAATTGAGGAGCTAAACAAAAAACTCAAAAAGGTAAATTACACAAAAACGCAAGGGCGTATCATCAGACCAAAGGTCATCAAGTTAGAAAATAGTGAAAAAACAACCAAATATTTCAAAGACTTAATTCTCGAAATTTCTTGAATAAATCTTATCCTTTTTGCAAAGTGATGCTGGACTCTTACTGACAAATCAACAGCAAGTTCTTAATTAAACCAAATCTTTGTCGAAAATACTATCACAGAGTAGTTTTTAATCCTTTTGGATACCTATAGCTCGATGTATTGATTCGTCCATACATCTAGAGAATTACTGATTGAGGTCATGTTCAGCTGACCTTTGACTAATTTTGAACAAACCAATAAAATGAGGGCAGGAAGACAGCTTCAACCAATCAAAGGCGGGGTTTCTTTTGCATTTTGGTTAAGGTCACATTTTGACGTTTACCCTACATTTGTCCATATTTACCTTTTAAAACTTAATTTGTCATTGTTTGACCAAATGTGTTGATTTGCTTTTGCCAAATTACCAAATAAACAACCCAAAAATATTCCGTTAACATTATCAGCACAGAATTTATGCTGTCATCATATTTTCAACACAATTCCCTGCGAAACATTGGTAACATTCGGATTTTGTAATCAAGGTGCTTAAGAACGGCGAAACAATCGCATTGACCCTCGATTTGAAGAGTTGGGCCAGCACTCTTTTGATTGGCTGATGTTCACGCCTGCTTATTTGCTAGATGTAAAAACGGACTTCGGGCTGATTATATTACAGCTAGTTTTAACTAGATTGTGAAGAATAATGACGAGGTCCTTTACATTACCTTACAGAGGTTATTCATAGGTTTCACTAAACCTTCACCGCGGGACTGTCCATCGGAAATCAGCCATTTGTGTGGACAAGCAAGCCACTCGGTTCAGTAATGATCGCGTGTAACTGACTCTCTAAGACACAATAAAGGGTCATATACATGCTATTTCTTTCAGACGGAGACCCAAGATGGACTACCTTACTGGGAGTCCGTTTGTAAAGTAATTCCAACTTCAGTTTATACTTTGACTTTCACACGGACTGAATCGACCGAAGTCTTCAATGACAATGAGCATACTACCGCACATTTTCTTAGAAAAAGGACCAACCTACGTAATTTTTTCTTGTTACAAGACATCATATTTATTTCAGAAGGTTCATGATTAGTTAGTAGAAGGCAGATACATATGGTATTAGATATTCCTGCACATTTGTCGTGGATTCAATGTGCACTCTTTGGACGCTGGATTGCTAGACCGATCACATCTCTTTTTGTAGAATCAATATCAGGACATTTGGACCTTTTGATAGAATTCTCAAATCTACCATACTTTTTCTGTCTCTCAAGAAGAGACCTCTTTTGTAAAACAATTCAACTGCCATCAAACTTTACCATCATGACCGAATGATTTTCAATGTAAATTCCTACTCGGTATATTAAATATTCCCAAAGTAATCAATTGAACATAAACTATTAAATTCAGACGCATGCAATTTTTATCATAACTAAAATATATCTGAAAACTTTAAAATTACTATTTCATACTGAATTGATTGTAAACAAAAAAAACAATGCATCAAAGATACTCTCTAATTTGAACACAAATGGTTTCCATTCATCGCATATCTCAAGTGACCTGAATAACCTTTATCTATAGGTAGCTTAAATTTTCTATTTCTTGCCATTGATATGACATTACCTTGTCACTATCTACAGTATTGGATGAATTCCGACTAAATAAAGAGAACTTAAAAAAACCTATGCAGTTTAGTGTTGATGTAAAAGGGTGCATATTATTATCTGAACTTTTAGATAGAAGTTTTCGTATAGTTGACACATAATCTTATTGATCTTCTAACCTTCAATACTTACCATCAATGCCTAATGATGAAACAACACAAGAACAGTTGAAGAGAGAGATAGAGGGGAGGATATAACTTATCTTTCGACGTTAAAACAATTACATACAATACAAGTGCATTAAAATTGTAAATAACAAATCTCACAGTCATTTATGAGAGACAGTACATGACATTTGAACAAGATACAAATAATTTAAGGCTTCTCACATTTTAATTAGTGTACTTGTGTCAAGACATTTTTTCACAGCTCACATAAATTGAGAGCAATAAATAAAGTTCATCGTAAACATGACATCGAATGTAAATAAAAAAATTTGCTAACAGTTTGTAAATACGGAACAATTTATGAAGATGATGTTTAAATGACATTTAGGCAAACAAGATGTGTCTAACAAGTTTGAGGTTTTGAGACAGCCCCGCTGTGGCCTGAGCTGTTTGTCCACACAAATGGCTGACGGACCACTTGACTGAGGCTCATGACGTCATGTGAAAACTATGAATAAAAAAAGAGCCATGGGCTCTGTAGCTCATCAGACTTTTGAAAGAAATAGGTGTTGTGGTTTAGACCATGGGGTCATGGGCAGTGTAGGAAAGATAGCCTGTCCCAACGTCCGAGTTATTCACAATCAAATAAAAAAGGCCCATTGCCCATTTGGGGTCAAGGGGTCACCGAACCTACAATTCAGAATCCCCATTGTCCAAGGAGTCTACACACAACTATTAAGCTATCAAGACCTTTTGGAACTGGAGAAGAAGATGAAAGTAGGATTTTAAGGTTTTGACCCCTGTGACCCCTGTGACCCCATTTGGGGTCAAGTGGTCACCAAACCTACAATTTAGAATCCCCAGTGTCCAAGGAGTCTTCACACAATTTTTCAGCTCTCTAGACCTTTTGGAACTAGGGAAAAAGATGAAATTAGTTTTTTTATGTTTTGACCCCATTTGGCGTCATGGGGTCACCAAACCTACAATTTAGAATCCCCGTTGGCCAAGGAGTCTACACACACCTTTTCAGCTCTCTAGACCTTTTGGAACTAGAGAAAAAGATTAAATTAGGTTTTTTAGGTTTTGACCCCTGTGACCCCATTTGGGGTCATGGGGTCACCAAACCTACAATTTAGAATCCCCGTTGGCCAAGGAGTCTACACACACCTTTTCAGCTCTCTAGACCTTTTGGAACTGGAGAAGAAGATGAAATTAGGTTTTTCAGGTTTTGACCCCTGTGACCCCATTTGGGGTCATGGGGTCACCAAACCTACAATTTAGAATCTCCAGTGCCAAAGGAGTCTACACACAACTATTCAGCTCTCTGGACCTTTTGGAACTGGAGAAGAAGATGAAAATAGGTTTTTCATGTTTTGACCCCTGTGACCTCATTTGGGGTCATGGGGTCACAAAATCTACAATTTAGAATCTCCAGTGCCCAAGGAGTCTACACACAACTTTTCAGCTCTCTGGACCTTTTGGAACTGGAGAAGAAGATTAAAATAGATTTTTAAGGTTTTGACCCTTGTGACCCCATTTGGGGTCATGGGGTCACGAAATCTACAATTTAGAATCCCCATTTGCCAAGGAGTATGCACATAAAATTTCAGCTCTCTAGAGTCATTGGTTCTGGAGAAGAAGTCGAAAAAGTTAAAAGTTTACGGATGGACGGACGGACGGACGCCGGGCGCCTTGCCATGCCATAAGCCCATCGGGTCTTTCAGACCTGATGAGCTAAAAAGGAAACACCGTTTGGAAAATCAATATATTTTCTTTACGACAAATAACATAAATAACATGTCCAGGATAATCTTTTCGATTGTAGTTCTTGCAAGTAATAAATGAATAAATATACGATTTATTGCATGTTTCTTTATTTAAATAACTACGAGATAATGTTTTATTGAAACATTTTATATTGTATTGATAATATGTTGTAATGAAATTATCACGACCACGTGTTTTGACCAACTTGTAACATTTACTTCGGCAGTACGGAGTTGTGTTTTCATACATAGTTATAGAAACATGAATTAACTTCTGTTTTTAGGAAGAATATTTGTAAAAAAAAACAATAATATCCATTGTTTGAGAAGGCAGGTACAATCATAAAATTTGAAATTTTGGTAAAATTTCGTTGAAACTAGCTCGTTCAGTTCAGGCACTGATAAACCGTTCATCATCAACATTTCTATTTTTACAAGTAGTGATTTTGTAAATAATGTCCTCTCATCTATTCGTTAATAATTACAAACGATCTTTTCTTTATGGGTTTCAATATGACAGTCACAGACCTGGGATTTTCTAAATGAAGTTTTATTCAATTAATATTTTCAATCAACTAGTTATTTTGAAGTCACATTAGTCATGACACCGAATTTAAGTCATGATAAATTATTCAATCTAATTTGATGATGACAAAGATAGTGAAAAAAATTTTGCAGGACAGACACAAACTTCTTATGTTAATTATTTTTATCTTGAATATTGAACAATAATAATAACTATGTGATATGTTAGAAATAACTTTCTTGATTAAGATTGTTTTACAAGTCACAACATAAAGCTATTTTTTAAACAAAACACATAGTAATTATTAGGGCTGTGCAATATTTCCAGTAAACTGATATGTACCGGTTCAAAAGCTTGCGATACGAATACCACAATATGTTTGTAAATCTGCAATATATTGGGTCAGGAAGATTACCTCCCTTTGAATTATCTGCCCTTGATTTGCCTAGCAACAAAATGGCGGCCAGGCCGTGTCGTATGAAATAGTTTCAAAGATACATGCTAAAGTATGGACATATTTTGGACTGAAAAAACGTGTTAGTGATGGTAAAGTGGCCGAGAATGTTGCTGTATGCAATAAGTATAACGTGGATGTGAAATACAGCGGGGGTACTAGCAATTTGAGCTCACATATTCGTGTACATTGCAAGGACTTGAATTTCGGCAAGGCCATGTCTTCGCAGTCGCAGACAGGTTTAAAACTGGAACTAGATGTGAGAAAGGGTGTGTCACATATTTCTGTTCGTCAACAAGTTCAACAACAAACTATCACTCATATGTTTAAAAAAAAGAAGGAGTACCCGGCCACATCACACAGAACAACTCGTTTCTTTTTTAGTTTCCTCATATCTTGTCATCTTGACACTTTGATATTTTATTTCTAATTTGATATGTTTGCCAAAGTGACTAGAAGTATTGGCTTTGAGTTGATATTTTTTTTATTGCTTGACAAATCTTTTATTTTAAATAAATTGCAAGATTCTAGTCATAACACTCATAAGTTTGCAACTCAGATTTGCTTTGTGCTTCAATGTGCCAAATGTTATTGAGCAAGATTCTAAGTACTAGTCAAAGACTGAAACAAGACTGTGACAGATTTGAGATTTCTGTTATATGTGTTCTTTAATAGTGGCAACTCTTGTCAATATGCTGGTAAATTAAACTATTCTTCAATTCAAGACTCATTATTTGTCATAAATAATAATAATAATAATAATAATAATAACAATAATAATAATATACATTTTAACGCCTAATATCCAGTGCGAGGCACTGCTCACTGGCAGTACATTATTACCCTGAAGGAGTTGTACTACAGCAGCTACTTAGCGTTTCCGTACTTCCCTTATTCAGGTACCCATTTATACAGCTGGGTTGACTGAGTGCAATGTGGATGAAGTGCCTTGCCCAAGGACACAACGCGGTATGAGACCCAGGTCACAAATGTTTGGTGTCTCCACCGGGATTCGAACCCGGGTCGTCGCGGCGATAGGCCAGCATGCTAACCACTACACCACCGCGCTCCACACAAATTAAATTTTTCCATAAAGTCTGAGCTCTTTACTGATAAATAGCTTCTATGATTCTAATATGGAATATTGGACAATTTAGTAAAGAATTTGGGAAAATAGCTTCCATTCAATATATCGCAATATTTACTTCAATATTTTGAAAATTATTGCAATATATCGCAATATCATTTTCAGGGCAATATCCAGGCCTAGTAATTATGGAAAATATTTGTTATGAGCTAGTACTTCATTTCCTGCATTGAGGTTTTGTAAAAATAATGAAGTTTTATCAAGCAATTCTATTGAGTGAAAAACAACTTTTCAAAATAAATCTGTGTAGTAATATAACAATGTTAAGTAAGAACAGCAAGTAGATGTACTTTCATTTTTCATACTGTTTTCATGTTTCAGATAGAAATTATTTATTTAATATCTTATCAATTCAAAAGCAATGTTTATGTTTAACTCTTAAACATATAGTTTTTAATTACTAAAAAATGAAAACATTGACGCGTCTCAAAAAACCTCTTTGTGAAGGAACGACCTACTAGCAAAAGCATTTGGTTTAACAGTAACATTCCCATTGGACAAATACCTGTCTACTTTAAAACTTTGAATCAAACGGGGTACGCTTCATTAACAATCTCGTCAATACAGGCAGACATTTTTTTACATAAAAACAAACTTTCATACTTAAAGTGGCCTTATCTCGGCTGTTAAGAAATATTTTCAGAAGAAAAATGTGGATCTAATTCATGTGAAAAAATTGCATTAGCCTATTTCACCTCAAACATTAGTTTACGTGATTACATGTTTGAAAGGATCTAAATTTTTCTCTGACATATTCATTACACCCATTACCACAACAAATATACACTGCATGAAATGGGAACAAAACATACTTAATGAACACTTATTTGATTATTGGTCCCAATACAACATAATTCCTTTTCAATGGACAAAAGATACTAGACTTCAATGGTTTAAATATAAAATACTACATTACATACTGCCAGTAAGATTCTGTATAAATTAAGCTATGTTGACAGTCCAATCTATAGTTTCTGTTCGGAGGATATTGAGACACAAGTTCATTTATTTTGGAGATGCAATAGTGTAAATAAAATCTGGCAACAACTAGAAATATGTGCATGTGATGCACAGTGATGTCCCCCTTCCAAACTTTTAATCCAACCTAATCATCTTGTTACCACTTATACCAGCAACAATCCATACCAAACATATAACAAGTTCAATGGTGCATAAGGAGGAGTTTTATATATATATGTCAACTCCTTCATTGTAGGGAAGAATGTGACATTTGATACTCATACAGTCATCAAATATTATAATTAGCATCTACAGCCCCCAATCTGCACTAAAATCAACTTGTTTCAATGGAAACCAAGTAAAATGAAAAATAAAGAATAACCAAAGTAACAAAAGGCACCATCCAAGCACTAGAACTAACCACATACCAGGTTTAGTAAAATAATGCTCATTAGATTTTTAGATATAGGTTTGAACATTACCCTACCCCATTATGCACAAAGTTCAAATTGTTTCCATGGAAACCAGAAAAATATTTAAAAATTGAGTAACTACAGTAGCAAAAGGCACAACTCCATCACTAGATCTAACTACATACCAAGTTTCGAAAAAAAATATTGGACGGTTTTGAGATATGGCCCGGAAACTAAAGCATCCCCCCTATATGCTCTAGGTGCAAATTGTTTCCATGGAAACCAGTCTACAGGGATAGAAATGAGATTTTTTCTAAGTGTGCCTCAAGGCACCCAATGTAAAATTTGTGTGTGCCCTGAACAAATGGAGTGTGCCAACAGAGATCAGGATCATAAGACCAAAACAATGAAGATGCAAAATTGATTGACTGAGTTTGTTGTAAATTCAGCACAGAAAGAATTTGTACAGAAATTGTAGAAAATGCATCAAGATTAAATTATCGGTAGGCTTTCCATCCCTCCCTAAGATAGGGAAATGTGCAGCAGACACACCTTACAAAATTGGAGATTGTTTCCCCTGTCTCAAACAAACAATGATTTCCTGCATTTTGGCAGAGGCCAGCTCTGGAGAAATCCCCGAGTTTGTTTATTTTCACCATCCATATGAATAAAGAAAGTTATTTCTAACATATTTCATAATATAGATCTATTAAACAGGATATCAATAACTCACATGAGAAGTTTGTGTTTGTGTTTGTGTATTTGAAAATATGAATTCAGTACCACTTCATTTAGAAAATCCCAATTCTGTGATCGTCACATTGAAATTTAAGAATTACAGATCATTTATAATTATTTACGGATCGATGAGGACGATATTTACAAATGCACTTCATGCAAGAATAAGTCGAAGTGTTGATGAACGGCAGTTTGTTGACGGTGCCTGGCTGAATGAATGTAAAACTATGTACGAAAATACCACTCCGAACTGCTGAAGTAAATTTTACAAGTAGGTTGACACACGTGGTCGTAACATTTTCATGGCAACATATTACCGATACAAAATAAAATGTTTAAATAAACCATAATCTGTAATTTTTTTAAGTTTGAGAGGTATGTTGTCGATCTTTATTAGTCTATCATATTGATAATGTTATATCTTATCTTTCAATTAAACGTAGTTCATCGAGCTTTGGCTATCCTATATGAACCAAAACTACTCAGTAACTAATTCTAGAATCACCGGTGTACAATAACAACGCGATCTTGCGATCGTATTTCTGACAAATATTTGTTTTGATTTCGACTAAAAAAGATTAATAAGTTTGAAATTTTGTCAAACAATTTAAATAGGTAACACGGCCTCAGAAAAATCATTCTTAGCACTTGCAGAAAGATTTAAAAGCAAAGATTTTGACAATCTAATTAAACTTCCTGATTCTAAGCGATTTGTTTTGACGTGTCCACAAGGCACAGCAGTTCGATTTTATCCGTGCCCTATGAAATTTGCCCGTGCTTTCGGCACTGAAATGAAGGGAATTTCGATCCCTGCCAGAAAAAAAAAATTCAGGCACCACTCCACCACTAGGTCTAACCACACACCAAGTTTTGTAAAAAAAAATATTTTATGGTTTTTGAGATTTGGTCCAGAAACGAAAGCCTTTCAGAATTACAGAATTAGGAACAGAACTGAAAACATTATGTCTCCTGCAAAGCTTTGCGGGGTCAGGGCTCGATTTAGTGCTTGACAACTTGCACTGGTGCAACCAAATATAAGAAAATGCAACCTAATTAATAGCCTGACTTGCATCAGGTGCAAGTTACTTTTCATAAATACATTTAGCATCATAAGAGAAATATTTAAACTTTCACTACTTCTAAGATAACATCATGTCATTCAGAACGAAAATATTGCATCTCGGCTACGATAGCTCTTGTTAACAGTGTATCAGTCAGCTGAGTGACAGTTGGTATGGTTTCTTGGGTGCTACATCATGGAAATATGTTTATGTGCACTGAAACCTCTGACGTATTAACATACTACGTCAGCAAGTTAAGTGGTAGTTGACAAGATTTCCCGCACATGGCTGTTTGAAGGGCTAAAGGACCTGTCAGATTTTAAAATCTAAATCGTGAATGAAAATAAACATGGACAGCAAAAGTAAACAACAGGCAAGCATTAAGACATTCTTTGTTAGAAAATCAAGCGAAGTTGTTGACAAAAATTTAAACAAAACTCGGAAACTGATAAGCTGATAATGTTACGAGTGATTCCCTTGACATTGCCGATGTGTGTGACGCTCAAACTAGTATCAAGTCAGGAAATAAATAACTGTTAACAAGTGGGTAAAGATTATAATTCCATATCTTTACAAATAAAGTCTAAAAAGTGCATTTTCCCATTTCTATTGAATTTTAGACTGTGCAACTAGAATTGAGTTTGTGCAACTAGGTTTTTATCTCAGGTTGCACCTGGTGCAAGTAGGTTAACATTCCTTACATCGAGCCCTGGGGGTACATAACTAGAATCAAGGCTACATCAGAAGGCTCTAAGACTTACCCAAGTAAAAATTACAAAAAAACATGTTTTGATTGGCTATCAGGATAAGAATACTGATCCCTTGAATATGATCATAATCTTGATAAAATATCTTATATGCAAAGGTAAGCTGAATACACCATTCAAAACATTCTGGGAAAGAAATAAGGGAATATCATTTTCTTACTAAGTGTTCCGGATAATTGAGTGTGATATCATCCTGCTACATCAGCTTATTTGTCTCCGCCTAGCTCCATCATATACCCTGATATCCATCGGCCTAAAATGCCTGTATCGCTAAATATAGCAAGCCAATGAAATGACTCGCATTCAGCGATAACGGCACCACCCAGATGAGAATTCAAACAAATGTCAATGTAGGCTATAAATAGCCATGACTAACAAGCCGTAAACGATACGAGCATTTTAGGCCGATGGATATCAGGGTATATGATGAAGCCGGGAGGAGACAAATACGCTGATGAAGCAGGATAGTGTGATATAAGCCTATTCTATAAATTCTGGTCAAGTTGTCATAATCTTTTCATGTGGACTTATATATATTTCTCCCACGAAACCAGATTTGTTGAAATTATGATAAAATATCAACCTTTGAAATATAATTTTAATACCAAATAGTTGTGAAAATTAAATTAAGTAGCTATGAAATTTTGAGCAGCCGAATATAATCTTTATGCGATCTTTACAAAGAAAATAACTTCAATATGCCAGTAAACATTTTCAAAATCTCTGAATAATTTTTTAAAAACTCTTTATTTTCATTTTATCAAGAGCGACATGAAATATAAATATTTTCAATGGTACCTTATCAATACATCTCTAATACAAGCAAAGAAGTGAGCACAGCTCACATACCACCGCTTCAAACTATAGTCTGGCTTTCTTTGTCGGTCATCCTCAAAAGGTTCACCTAGGGATCATGGTTGATAAGTGTATTAAGTTTGGTGATGCTAGCTTGTATAGTTTAGGAGATATGTTCAGGAAAAAGCACTTTGACATAGTCATTGTTTTAGTAATGTTTCCATGGAAACTGCGAAAAATAAAAATAATTTGTTGGTCTAACCCTCAAAAGGCACACCTATGGATCATGGTTGATAAGTGTATGAAGTTTTGTGATGCTAGCTTGTATAGTTTAGGAGATATGCTCCGGACAAAGATTTGTGACTGACAGACAGACAGACAGACAGACAGACGGACAGACGAACGGATGAACAGATGGACTGACGGACAGAATGAACGCTATATACCTCCCCTTACACTGTAAGGCGGGGTTTTGATATTGATTTTATCTCTAGATTGTAAATCTTGGAGTACATATATGAAGACATGTTGTTAAACTATACAATATTGTTTCTTATGATATAAATATGACTCTTAAACGTACAATTTTGCAAGATTAAACATTTAATTTGTTTAAATCGTATACAAAACATTTACAAATTACAGAATTTACAAAGTTGATATTCATATGAATTCTGTTATGTAAATTTGTGTTGAAGGTTATTTTAGAACTGATTTAACACAATTTCATCAAATCGGGTTTTGTGTGAGAAAAAATTGTCCTCTGTATTGGGCCTCCAAATAACTATTGTTCATTTCACGTCCAGTCAACAAAAAACAAAAAATTATGCGTGGTAAGTACTATATCCAAGCCGGAAGTACCACATCAGTAAAGTTCAAAGGCTGGAGAAGCATGCCTCCAAGGTTTGGCATATTATTTTGAGTTAGAAATGAGTTAAAAACTGAAGTGTAAATGCTGATAGGGTAAGGTTAATTAAGAGCATATTACGCCAATACCCTAGGGTTTGGGATTTCACTGCTGTCAAATATCTATGGATTCGGTTATGTTGAAGCTGCAAATGCTGTAATTCCTTCTTAAAGAGACAGTTTACTGTTATAGCTCGATTGACCTATAGGTCTATAGCTCAAACGAACAACTATAGCTAGATCGACCTATCATAGCTCTTTCAGGCCAGAAGAGCTAAAGACTACATTTAGTCAAGGAGTCTGTACACAACATTCAGGTTTCTTGAGTCAATGGTTCTGGAGAAGAAGTCAAAATTGTAATGGATGGATTGACAGATTGAAGCCAATCTAATTCCTTATTTACTTGTAATATTTAAAATATATAATCTTATAATGTTGTATCATAACGATCCTAGGCAGTGTAATATAAGCAATGTAAAAACTATTTTATACCTTTTTAGAAACTTTTATCATAATGTTTAATCTTCCACCAATATTCCTCCATTCTTGCGCAAAATCTCCCATCACTGCTTGGAAAAAATTATCATATGTCTGCAGATGACAGATATTTTCAACATGTATTACAAGCCTTTTCAAATCTTGAACTCAAAAGGTTAAGGTCTATTAATAAATGATGTGCTTCATATTTTAACTCTTTATTTGCTGTCATCACTTACATCTAACTTTGTGTCCAATTCCTGATCCGAAGCTACAACATGCTCATCTTCTTTCTTGCCCAACTTCTGTATAACAGCTTGTTTTGTTGTCCAATAAGTTTCTTTCATTTTATGCAATGTAGACGTGTTTGTATTTTCCACCTGGCGGTCATAGTTCATCCCAGAGTAGCCATGGGTCCTATTAATATGGAAATGTTGATCATTTAGGCAAATATGTATGGAATGTTTTGAAAATAATACTCTGAACAGCATTATCTCATATCTAAAACGATGTTTCCAATGGGCTGTTAACAATAAACAATAAATGACAACAAAATGTCTTGTTAACTGATTTACAAGTCTCATAGTCATCAATGATTTCATAAGAAATATAGAACCAGACCTCTGTAGCCTATTGTCGATGTCAAAGACTCTTTAAATAACATAGCAGTTAGAGAGTAACCATATTTTTATTTATTCACACACTCTTATATATTTGCTCTCTTATATCTTGTGGGAACTTCTCTTTGCAAGAACTTAATGCATTTAAAAACAACTAAAACATGCTTTAAATCTGCAAGATAACCTTTTCATCAGCACCGAAATTTGAGTCTTCATGCGAGAAATATTACGCTGAAAATGTCAGCCTCCTATGGCAATTGGTTCTTTAAGAAGACGTTTTTTCTAATTTTAGGGAAAATGTTTTTCACACCCATATATTTGAGAGGGGAGGTTAGTCCCAAATTTATAAATTCGGATCATCTGTACATCCCCACATAATTTCAACTTGAGGGATGCATTGGTTCTGAAGGAGAAATTGAAAATGCGAAATGTGTACGGATGTCAGACAACAGGCCATGCCATAAGCCCATCTGAACTTTCAGCTGATAAATTAATGAATGAGTTTAGTGTGATATCATATGTGTATTGAACACAAACACAGAACTTAACCTCTGAAGGGCTGTATTAAGATACCAAGAGGATTCAGGATCTGGATAATTTTGACTTGTAACAAGAAATGTACAGCAGTTATCTTGATTATTTTTTAAAACCTTTTTGAGAATTTGATACGTACGTCATTTTGCAGCAATGACAGTTCCGAGTATTTGTGTCCAAGCTGAAATGATAAAACAGAAATCAGAAAGTGCTTTCATGCTCTTTGCTCTACATGCACAGGAAAAGTGCATTTGCTAAATTGACTGAAACAGTTTAACACCAAGGCCATGTATAACTGCTAATATGTCCATTTATTTATCAAATTTTTCCATCAGTATAGAGTTACATATAATTATTTCTTAGACAAAAGAAGAGCATTTATGAGCATAATTACACTCTCATATACCCCCACTTCCACTAGTGATCAAAAAGGTTTCACAAACATATTGTATTTTGATAGGTCAAAATTCTATCCAAATCGCAAAGAAAATATTCATACATAGGTCTTACCCTAAAAAATATAGCCACTGGCTCTGTAGCACATCAGGCTATTTATGATTTATTTCATATATGGTCACAGGGTCACCATATGGATGTCACAGGATCACCATAACCATTCATTAAAATCCTCAAGAGCTTAACAATCTGTGCACAAAATTTGTTTTCTAGGCCTTTCATTTTGGAAAACAAAAATGGAAAAAAGCTTATATGGCGTAGCCTGAGTGGCCCTACTGTTAACGGCCTTATGAGGGTAACTTGATATTCCGCTCTAATTTTCCTACAAGGTACATCATCTTCAAGATGGAAAAATATCTTTCTGTGCATAAAAGTTCCGTTACTATTCATCATATTTGTGAAAATCTACAAGAATTTTTCATGCACAGTCTATTTTCCACACATTGTGTGTCAATGATTTCATTGCAACAATGTTCAATAAAGTGATTGCAACCGATACCTTGTATTATTTCATCAACAATCAGTTTCATGCAGAATGTAAACACACAAATGTTATCAGTGACATTTTCTCCGTTTCAAAAATAATAATTTGAGTACATTTTGGAAAACCGCAATCTGATTATAACCCATGAAACAACGGATTGCAAATTCACGTTCATTGAACATTTTTGTCAAAACATCTCTGCCGATTATGACCGATGCATATGATATGATTCTAAAATAAATGACCAAAAGGTACATGGATCAAATCGTAGATAACTCAGCATTCCACAGTTAAAATTTCATTAATTCCCGAACATAGATAGAGTCTTAGTGACTTTTTTTTTAACACTGAGTACACGACTTGAGTTAACTCAAAATGTTAGCGGCACTTTTTCGGATGCGCGAAAAGATGCGCACTGACAAACGTTCAGAACGTCTTTAATTGAAAATATTATTCTTTCTGTTAAAATATTGCCTGTTTGATTTGTACTTTTGTTAACGAACGGTTGGATAGTCAATGATAAGACATGTGCACATGGAAAATGCATTGACGGTTTCCCTTGTGTTGAATGTAACATTCTGTTTACTACAAAAATAAGAACCAAATCCAAAAATTAACCATTAGGCAAAATATAAAGAGGATATTAAAAGGTTTTGAAAAAATTTTAAAAAATCTTTTTTCATCAAAAGGATAGAACATAGTTAAATACAATGATCACATTATTCCGAAATAATCAAACTTGAATGTTGTCAAAAGATTTATTGTAAAAAAATACCAGTTTGGTGACATAGTGTCAAGCTTACTCGCTAAAAATGGTTGCCCAACAAAACTAAGACAAGGCACTTTTGTACCTGAATTTTTTGTTTTTTGGGGTTTTGCAAATGCTTTTATCAAATCTTTGTATCAACAAAAAATACATTTGACTTCTGTATGCTAATATTACATTGTTGATTTCATTCACATATATTAATCTATCAATGAAATTCTAATTACCCCAATAATAGGGACACCTTACCTGTGTTAAAATACATCACACAGACAATAAACTTTTTAAAATAAACTTACGACAGTCAATCTATTAATAGAAAGACACGTGAACACACCTCTCCCTCAGATGGCGAAAAGAAAACTATGCCCCGCCTATCAAGACCAAATTAACGGCTTTGGGATTGAAACGCAGAAAACATCAAGATAATTTCTTGCATGCACTCTCAGAAATCAGTTACTTCTTGATTCTTGATTTTATTATTTGATTTCCCTCAATGTTTAAGGTTGAGGATACAGAAAATATTTCCCTGAATGTCTTTTATAACATATTGCATATCAAATATATCAACCAAGTAACAATAAACATTGGCTTTTCCTACATGCATAACGTTACTATTGGTTTAATCTAATTAACTAGTACTGAATTTTGCCAAAGATTACCATTGTTACACGCCAATATGTTCACTTAAGTGACAATAAAATATCACATGTGTTGAATTTTGATCAGTAACTGGATTTCTGGCGCGACAATTTATCTTTAGATATACTTCCTCACAGACTCAGTGCTACGTACGTATGTGGCAGAGTTTTCCATGCTTAGTGTTCATTCTTTTACTTGATGAACTTATATTTCGAGATCTGTAAACATATCGTTTTTTGTCAGAAAACATGCATCATTTAATTGAACTCACTGCACTCAAATTGATGAGTAAAATTGTGACTGAAAAAACCCATGCAATTAAGTTCAAGTTTAAGATGAAAATGCTATTTATTAACCTTAGTAGTGATGTTTTAAAATGAAACTTTTGTCGATCAAAGTTAGCACTTATTTAAAAACTTTTAACTTAAAATCATACCCACGTGACACAGATTACGATAACTGTAGTAGGCATTAAGTTTTGAAGCCATTTGGGTGTTCCATAATAGTTATAACGAACTCCAAACACCACCATAGAAAACCCATACAAAATCCCTGGAGGAAGAAAACAGCAATTGAATCGCGGAAGCGATATTATTTAAGTTGTTTTTTAAGGACATGCCTTATAATTTGTTATAAAATCGATAAATATGTCCTTTATCACTCACGGCAAGTTTCATGATATTATGAACAAAAAAAACGTTTTTGTCTTACATCGTTGAAAAACCTTGACCCTGGGATACAATGATAAAAACCACGATAATAGGGACCTCCTTCATATTTCAGACATAACGTCTTCGTTTATCTTCGTCCACGTTTATAGAAATAGAAGATAAAAAATAATAAATTACAAAAGAATCTAAATATAATCATACATTTACATGTAGTGTCTCAAAATTATATATTTCAAATTTTCAATTCCTCTACGAATCCCCAATGGACCCAGTGACTACGAAAACATTAGAACCCGTTCGGTGCCATCTTTATGAGTTTATCGGCCGAAACCTGGACTGTAAATTTCAAGTTTGAGCTATACTCTTGCACACTAATTTATGGGCATTATCTTAAGATAAATTATTAACATTTTCGGTATCAATAATATTAATCTATGCTCATATGGAGGTGATATATATTCCCAACCTGTGATAGTGTCACCAGTCAACCATATTTCTATTGATTTTCCGGAAGCTTCCGACAAGAGTCTAAGGGAGGTAATTCTAATCTATTTTCAAACACGAAAACCTCTAAAGAGAACTCGCAAAGTATCGTGTGTGTATAAGATAAGATAAGATAAGATAAGATAAGATAAGATAAGATAATACTTTATTATCCCGGAGGAAATTTGTTTTACATCAAAACGGCCTCGTACATAGATGGCTCACATTGTCCAACTATAAACAAAACATCATGTAAAGAATATGACACATCAATAACAGCAACATATAGCTTACAGTAGGATATAGATATTCAAAGAATAACAGGCCGAATGGTATTAATACTTAGTACTAGAAATTTCTAAACATTTATTCATTTCACGAATACTTGCTGGTATGAAGGAATGACGGGCTCTGTTCGTTTTTAACGAAGGTAGCCGAAAGCGACGTCCAGAAGGAAGCAGTTCGAAATGATGTGATAGTATATGGGAGCTATCATTTCTTATTTTTGTACCTTTCTTTACTAGCTGGCGCTCATAGATAAAAGAAATGTTTTCGAATGGCACTCCGGTGATTTTTCTTGCGGTATTAACAATTTTGAAAATTTTGTTTTTGTTGCAAGCAGACAAAACTCCAAACCAACTTAAAAAATTATAAGTCAGCACACTTTGTATGAAAGTTTGGTAAAAGACTGTCAAGATAGATAGATGTATCAATTGAAAATTTTCTTAAGCAGCGAAGAAAATAGAGCCGCTGTTGACCTTTTTTATAGATGTAATCAACGTGTTTTGAGAAAGAAAGATTTGAATCTAAAATGGAACCAAGATATTTATAATGATTAAAGGATTTTAAAACCCTATTTTGTGTTATTTAGATTCACTATTGTGCTAGATTTCAAAGGTAAATGCAAGCCCCCATGTTTTTACGTAAATTTTGCAAACCCGCGCTGACACTTGTGCGCCGCTTTGCGAATCCGGCTGGCCGATATGTCATACAGACGGGCCTGATAATGTGTTGGTTGTCCCTGGAATTTATGATGAGATCTTTAGTTTGTTTGACATTCAACACAAGGGAATTCTTCTCACACCAGGTTACAAAATGATAAACATTTTCTCTATAAGAAAGTTCATTTTCTTGAATGAGGTAGTATCGTCAGAAAATTTTACTGTTAGATTGTTGGGGGTTACAACTAACACAGCCATTGGTGTAGAGAGAGTGAAAGGACACAACCTTGAGGGGCTCCGGTATTTGTTTTCAAGATAGAAGACCTGGCGGAGTTAACCTTTACAAACTGAGGTCTAAACGTTTTTTAGAATGCAGAGTTTAGCATAGCCTATGCCCATTCTTGATCTATACGCAAACTGGTACGGATCAAGTAACATCACACGATAGGAAGTTTAAAATGATGCGCTCAAAACAATTCATAGCAATGGAAGTAAGAGCTAGTGGCCTAAAACCGTTCATTTCGGAAGAATTTGTCTTCTTTGGTACGGGAACAATCTTTGATCTTTTCCACATTTCCGGGATTAGAATATACAATGCCTTGGATGGAGAGTATAGTCGGAAAGCTTCATGGCATAACTGTCCACAACAACGTTTTAGGACGATACCGCATAAACCATCTGGTCCTGGCGCTTTCCATATACGGAGTTTGGAAACTGAAAATTAACTCTGTCTGATGTTACAACAATATTTTCTGCATCTGTAATGTTAAGATTTTTCCAGTACAACGTCCCGTTCACTGCTTAATTTACGCATATCAAATCTTGCGTAGAAGTTGTTCAATTCCTCGGCATGTTGTTGATCGTCTCTTGTGTTGGATACGGATTTTTGAACAGCCGGTCATGTTTTTCACACCTTGTCATGCTTGTCGGGTGTTGTTGACCGTGAATAGGGCTTCAACTTTGTATTCATAATAGTTTTTACATTTCTTTAACCACGAAGATTAAGTTAGTTTTTCTTTAAGTATAATATCTCGTCAGTACAGATCAATCGTTTCTTTTCAATGAGGAGTAGTTTAAGTTATTTTGTTACCCAAGGCTTTTTGTTCGGGAAAATCGTTTTCTGGGATAATACTGTTGACACAGAAGTTTATATAGCTAGCGATGATGTCGGTGATTTCGCATGGGTCGTCGCTGTGGCTTAAAAAACATGTCCCAGTCCGTATAGACTCGGGATCCCAATGATTTTACATTTTTAGTTGCTCCATCTGAGTCTACAGTATCTTCATATGGGTTGGTATAAAAAAGACTGAGTTGTGATCAGTAACTCCGAGTGAAGGTTTGGCAATCGCTTCGCACGCCTTGATGCTTCCGTAAAAAAGGTCGAGTGTTTTCTCTTTCCGAGTAGCACACTTTACATACTGCTTATAAATTTAAGTAGGCAACATAAGAACAGACTGTTATCTTATGTATTTATCTAGTAGCCAAGTTGACTGAATCAAATATAATTTTTAAAAAAAACTTACATCGTATATTAGATTGTTGGAAGTTTGGTGTCCTAAATTGTAAGATTTAGCATTAGTGAGCAGCTTAGACTTAGACCTTGCCTCAGTACTCATAAAACATACAAACTATCAATTCAATAGTGAGCATTTATATACACTAACATTTTGAAGCTAATTAAGATATGAAAGTCTTACTAAAATTATATCTTAAATTTTCATTAAGGGAGATAATGACTGTAATCGCCACGTTTTTTGAATGGCTGTCCCAACTTAGAATTTCTCTCAAAAATCATTACAAATATGTTCAATATAATAATTTTGTTGTTCCTGTCTGAACTCTCGACGAAGCAGATATGTCCATCACGCTCTGGGTAAGTTTATGAACATTTTCAAAGCTTCCATTGTCCTCGACGATTTTCTGGAGATATGACACTATGTCATTTATACACAAGTCTCTCATTTTCTCCTAGTATTCAGCGTCAGCAGCCACTCAAGCATCCAGTAAGTTCACCAACTGTTGTGAACTTTTTGCTCTTGAACAATTGTGCACAAAGCGTATAATCCAAGCATTGATGCTTGTGAGATTTCTTCTGTTTAAATATCAAGAGCTTTCTAGTCTACATAACCAATGGATACTGTCCAGTTCAACAGTTGTTGTGTTCCACTTTTGGTTTGGTTTCTTTATTGTCAACGCAGGATTCATCAAAAGTATTTACTGGCCATTCACTTGTATCTTTCAAAAGAAAACGTGGCCAAGACAACCAAAGTGAAGACTCTTCAAGCTTTGCAACTGATATGCCTCTACTGATAATATATCCACTGTGACGGATCAGAGCTACATATGATTTCACCAACTCTTTTTTACTGCTGATCTTTATCCAATAGAAATAGTTTATACTTTCTGTGCAAAAAAACTTGTTTATTTCTATTTTCAGAGGTTTGATCGCAGCATGTGCAAGATGGAGACCAAGGACTGCTGCCATCAACTCTAGCCTCGGCATGCTGCACTCTACTCTGAGCAGCAACTATTCTGCAGGATTTGCCTTTATTCAGGTAAGTGTGTACAGCATAAACTACTGCACAATATGCATCTTCAGATGCATCATCAAAGGCTTGTATTGCTATAGAAGAAACCTATCTTCAAATCTAAAACGTCTTGGTATTTGAATGCCATACCAATCACTTGGTCCCGTTGCGTTGCGTTGCGTTGCGTAGACTCTTAATCAGCTGGCTTTAAGTTTTGGGTAGGAGCGATGATCTCCTCTACCTCCCAGAATTGAACTAATGGGTTCAGCTCATCATCTTTGTCGTTTGTTTTGTGCAATCTTGGATGTTGGACTGTCATTGATATTCCTTATAGAGGTCCATCCAAAAGGTGTTGTCTTCGCTATAGGACCTATTTCACCACAAACATAACCACCGATCTGTGTAGAGCCAACTGATAAATGCCATCAAAATATCTACAATGTGAAGCATTGATGTTCTGTAAATGTTTCCCCAGTTAACGACCTATATCTGTATCACTATTTGTTGTCAATACTGAGACTTCCATCCTAACTTTACCATCAATGCGGTTCAAACCTGTTCTGTCGTAAATCTTTCAGTTTTGCCATTCAAAACATTGACAATGTTAAGGCTGTGGTGAACCACCTGGATGTATCTCAGAAGCAACATCACTGTTAATATATGATCTGGTACTGGCATCATAAAGCAAGGCGATAACATACATTTATTTTTGCAATTCTTGAAAATAACGGGAACCATTCTCAAAGCTGTTGTCGGTTTTGTTTTCTTTGATTTCAAAGTTGTGTGTGCTTTTTCTGTTGGTTTCTGTTTTACCGATGTATTCTGTGTTTGAGTTTTTTTTTTATGTCTGTCTAGTGTAACTCGGCGCCTTCTTCATATGCTACTGCACAATTGCCGAGATATTGAATATTGCTTTCCAAGATACTTACTTCTTTAGCTGTTTAAGTTTGTATCGAGATGTCGCTTGGGCCTGGTCTATGCAGTTCATTAATGCTGCCTTCCAGCTTCACCATGAAATAAAGGTATGGATACTGGCTTGAGATGTTTTGTCTGCCTGAGTAGTTGCATTTTGCATTTTTTCATTGTTTTGTAAATGTATCATGTGACATATTTGTTATCACCATCGATTGTTTCTGATTTGTTTGCAACAATGCTTGCATTTGAACGAGATTGACCACTCAATACATTGTTTATACGAAATAATTGTTACTACGACTTGAGTGAGTTTTTAGTGTGTCCTATTATCAAGATACTCTTGGTTTCGTTTACGTTTTCACTTTGTCCATCTTTGGAATAGGCCAGTGTGAGATTTATCATAATGTTGATTGTTTTTGTCATGACTGTGTTCATAACACTTGATCAATACCAATTTTTTTGGGGGGGGGGGGGGGGGGGGGGTGTTATTGAAGTGATTTGTTTTGTAAAATATTTAAAAATATTCAAAAAATATTGTAATTCAACATGGAAATTACCTGGACATAACTTCCACTTTTTGGACCTGCAATTATTATTGCCTGATTAAATTGTTAGTCTTCTGACTTGAAAACAGAAATATCTTCACAAATTTGATTCTTTGCAAAACTTAAATCACAGAAATCAGATGATTATGTAGATGAAGCAATAGACAGGCATTTTGAATTTGTCTGCTAACATCATCATTTAAAACAAATTTACAAATCAAACAAACTTATACATGATAAATGTCAAACATATTTTCCCTATGTGTAATATTTTTCTATTGTCTATTGCCTAGTTTATCTTTGCTACTAGATATACTATAAATATGGAGAAAAAAAATTCATTCAGCTTAGCTGTCTGATTCTGCAAACTCGGACAACAGAAAAAGATAAGAATTGATTAATGATATTAGCTTATAAACCATCCACCTAATGGCCGTATTTAGAGACAGTTGATTGGATCCACCCACTACAGTAAACGATCGCAGTTTCAACAATAATAAGTTAATAACATATAATAAAATCCATTTGTCATTAAAAAAATTCATAAAGATATTTCGTCACAAACTGTTAGACAGTCGGACGTTTCGTCACATAGATCTAGCTATTAGCTAGCTCGAGGCCTTCATTCGAAACGAACGCAGAAACCATGCAAGGCGTCCAAACTTATTTTAAAAACATTTGTAAAATATTTCTGTAAAGATATGAATTTGCTATGGTTTGTTGTTTTCAATTTCAATTGTTGTACAAAAATATAAACCCATAACCCAAGTTTCGGGCTACATGAAATGAAATGCTGATTCAAATACGATTTCACTCGCACGTAGTCGGGTAATGGCCCGGAATACTGATTATAAAAAGGGAAAATAATGTATCGAATAGAATAAAGTTTTTTGTCGAATAAGTTCATAATTAGTTTGTAATAGAATATGTACCATTATATGATTATTTCTAATGACAGTTACATCAAAATCCGGCTTCATAAACTCACGCCGAAAAACTCTCCCTACGTTTACATGTCAACAAGTGCACACTTCCGGGTTCGTCGGGCCACTATTACGTCACTAGTTATTGCGCTCATTAATGTTCGGTTGTTTTCGGCTTTCGCTCGGAAAGACTGACATTGCAAGTTTACCACGAGGGACACATTTTTTATCTGGGCGATGTCGTAAGATGTTTTGTATGATTGAAACATCACATATCTAACCAAAATAGTTTCTAAGTGGGGTTTTAAAATCCTTTAACTCTTTCAATTTCTTCATTGTCAATTCTAATAGGTTTAAGGGGTTCCTTTTTACGCCGAAAGTCAACAATCATTTCCTTAGTTTTCTTTACATTCAGAAACAGAAAGTTATCTCTACACCATGATAGAAAAAGTTCAATGCCTTGACGATAATTATGTTCTGAATCAGAAATGAGACCAGTAAGAGCAGCATCATCTGCAAACTTCACAGTAAATACATTATCAAATGACGATTGACAATCATTGGTGTACAAAATGAAAAGTAAAGGCGACAAAACACAGCCTTGTGGAGCTCCTGTAGAGGTTGATGTAATAGAAGATTGGCATCCATTAGCACTTACATATTGTGTGCGATTAACCATAAATTCTTTAACCCATCTGATAATATTTGAGTTAACACCTAGATTTAACAGTTTATTCATTAAGAGGTGAGGTTGAATGGTATTGAACGCTGAAGAGAAAATCAATAAAGAGAATCCTTACATAATTGTTACATGTTTCTAGGTGAGAGAACACATTTTGAAGGAGGGTCATAGTTGCATCCTCAGTGCCTCGCCCTGGTCTGTATGCAAACTGGAGAGGGTCAAGCAAATGACTGACATTATTTAATAAAAGCCTTTTCATAACCCGTTCAAAACACTTCATTACTATGGAGGTCAAAGCAACTGGGCGGTAGTCATTATTTTCGACAGGATGTGTTCTCTTCGGAACAGGAATAATATTAGATGTTTTCCAAAGATTAGGGATGGTAGCTGAGCTCACTGACCATTGGAATATTTTTTGAAAAATGGCGCAAAGTTGCTCTCCACATTCTTTCGAAACAATACCTGGCAATCTATCAGGACCACAAGATTTATGAACATTGAGTTGTTTAAATGACATCAAAACATCACTTTTTGTTATTGTTAATTCATCAGAAGGGGGAAGTGATGTGTACATCTTATCAATTTCATTGGAAAAATCATGCGAGTCAAACCTCGAATAACACAAATTCAATTCATTTACAAAAGTCTGGTTATCTTGAACTGCTATACATGACTGCTTTTTATTTATGCCTATAATGGATTTAAGTCCTTGCCATGCATTCTTCAAATTGTTTGTAGTAAACTGTTTCTCTATCTTTTCTTTCTAATTCTGTTTACATTTCGCTGTTTGGCACGCAATGTCCCTTTGAATTTCTTTAACTTTAAGCATATCACCTGAACAAAATGCTCTTTTCTTGTCGTTCAATAAAGACTTGAATTCCTTTGTCACCCAAAGTTTATTATTTGGGTAAACCTTGATTGTTCTATTTGGAATGACATTATCAACACAGAAATTTATATAATCAGTCACCGAATTTGTCAAATCGTCAAGATTATCCGATGCTTTTTCAAAAATGTCCCAATTTGTGCAATCAAAACACCCTCTGAGTTGTTCGACAGAATCTTTTGTCCAAGCTTTGATTTGTTTCATAATTGGTTTTTCCGACTTCAGTTTCTGCTTATACGATGGAAGTAGATGAATGGCATTATGGTCCGAGGTTCCAATCGGCGGCTTTGCGTAGGACTTATAAGCGTCGGGAATATTGCCGTAGCACATATCGAAAGTCTTGTCTCGCCTGGATGGACATGTCACGTACTAGTATTGGAAATAGTGTGGAAAAACATTCTTTAGAGAACACTGATTAAAGTCACCCATAATGAAGTTTAAGGCATCCGGGGAAAGAGCTTCCGGTTTGTCTGTGGTCGTGCGGATTGATTCAGCGGCCGTGATTGAATTTGCATTTGGCGGAATATACACTTGTAACAGTTATAAAGATCTGTCCAAATTCTCGCGGTAAATAAAATGGCCTAAATGAAACTGATAATATTTCAACATCCTTTGAACAAAACGTTTCACGTACAACGAAGTTTTTACACCATTTTTCATTTATATACATACACAATCCCCCACCCGTTACCTTTTCCGTAATACACAAGTCTCTATCCATGCGAATCGGTTGTCCAAATCCGGAGAGAGTAAGTGATCCTGTGTTCACGCTGTCATTGAGCAGTACGAGCTGTCAGAGCAGTACGAGCAGACAGAGCAGTACGAGCAGACAGAGCAGATACATCATTTATTGATTTTCTTGAACAATCTGATGTCATTAATCTAGTAGTTCTTAACGTGGCAAAGTAAAGTTGATAACATTAAACATCTGTTAAAAATCTTTCTTTTTTGTTTATTTTTTTAAAGTTTATCTTTTTAGTATTTTACAGTAGGTCGGTTTGATATACAGTGCATGCAAAATACAAAGAAAAAAACCCAAGGGAAAACAGTTGTCCTATAGAACAGACATACATATAACATACATGAATGTGCTTTACAGACATAGTAACAATAATAATATATGTTCACCAGAAACTAAATAAATGCACTATGTTATTTCGTAGTACTGCTTAATTCGGAATCAAAGTTGGGTATTCATTTCTGAATGATTTTGAAAATTATTTCTTTTACAAGCAAAATAATTGCGTTAATGGGATTGTTATTTTTCTCTTTGATTCGGAATATTGTCTTTGTAATTGGGAAGTTACATATATTTGGGCGGTTTTTAACAACTGGATTACAATACTAGAATAGGCTTTCCAAAGTTTATTTTTTATTACAAAAGCGGCAGAATGGTATTGATTATGATATTTGTATCCGAAATATGAAACAATTTGTTGGGGGAATGTGGTGTATTTCCTATACAGGAGCCATGTGAAGTCCGTAATACGAGTACATTTGTGAGCTTTCGTATTAAATACTCTCCAATCTTTTTCTGAAAATTCACAATCTAAGATTCGTGCCTATTTACTGTAGCAAAATCATTATATATCTACAATCAATCAATTTCGGATATATGTATTTATTTCCTAGTTTTGCATTTATGTGAATAAAGCTAAAAGGATAAATGGAACTTGGGATAATATTTCGAATTTTCAAAAACTTTGAGATTAATGATTTAACAGCCCTTTTTATACCTTCAAAAGTTAAAAATTTTTTTTTTATGTTATGTTTCCTTTTGAATTACTCAAGACTGAACAGTCTACCCTCGTGCTGAATTAGATCATTGTAATATATAACAACTTTTCTTGTACCATGATTTGTACATTATAGGTTTTCCATCTATATTAACTCCATCATTATTCCACAAGGACTAAGAAGTTCAATTTCTGAAATGCTTTGTGCTTTACACGTATTAAGAAAATCTTAATATGCCATAAGAACATCCTTCCAAAAGGCATTAGTAACATCTGGAATTAACCTTTTTCTAATATTATCGCTTTCTGAAAGCCAAAGTTCATTCATATCATTTAGACTGTTTGCGAAAATAGTACCCAATTGCTTTTCTCTACTTTGTAATCTACCTATCCACCTTAACTTTTGGGATGCTATAATTTCTTCAATATTTGGTATTTTTATTCCGCCATGCTGAGGTTTAAGAACTAGTACATTACGTCTTACTTTATCGGGCTTTCCCCTACAAATAAATAGAAAGCATTTCTTCTGGATTTTTCAATAGTAGCTTAGGTGAAACAGGCACTGAAGATGATTCAACTTAGAAAGTAAGAGGGTTTTAAGGATAGTGTTTCGGGTTGATCATGTGTTCATTTGGTTTTCAATATAGGAAAAGGTCGCATCTGGAATGAGGCTTTTTACCTCGATCTGGGCACTTCCGTCTTACGATGACGCAATAAAACTCGCTTTTCACTAATTGAAGTATTGTAGCTCTAATTAAGAAGGTGACATACACGTAATTCCACTTTTAAATTGGAGGTTGGTCATTTATGAATACGTTACGAGTGATACTTACCGATGTCACTTTATGAGTATGTTTATAACGGCACATATATCGGAGCCTGGTATGTCTATGTGGATTGCCTTGTTATATATTGTATATGACCTGTATCGATGTCTCCCGTGCTTGTGGTTCTAAAGCAAAGCCATTCACAAGCACACGTGAATCTATCCCACATTAAAAAGCGTTTCTATCCATTGTATAATACTTGGGATAAAATTTAAAAAATGTAGAACCTTAGTGAGATATGTTCCGTCTACTGAATCAAATGCCTTTTCAAAATCTATCAACAATACAAACCAGGAATTTGAAATGTTTCCGTTTATTCCATCAAATCATAGATTAATCTTGTAATTTCTCCGATATATCTACTACAGATGAAGCCTGGTGAAAAGGTCACCCGAGTCTTTCCAAACGAATTTATAAAACTCGTTGTAAAACCATCTGGTCCTGGGCTTTTGGAATTTTTCATGTTTTAAGTGCTAATGAGATCTCAGTTTTAGTTAAATTGCCTTCTAGGATCGCAGTTTTCTTATCAGATATTTTACATATCTTAACATCCTTAAATTTCTCATCAAGATTATTGGATGTAAGGTCTTGTTGGGTATGAAGCTTTTCTTGGAATATTTTTGTTGCTTACGACTTCCTCAGCTTTTTTTAACAACTGCAACATCATTTTTTCCAACAATATGCTTTATTTAGGACATTTCTAGATTCTAATTTAAGAAGGTATTTGGTAGGTTTCTCGCCGTTTTCGATCCACTTTGCTCGAGATCTTATCATCATTCCTTTAACCTTTTGATCGTACAATTCATCCAATTTCATTTTTGCCCCTTTATGTCTTTAAGACTTGTCTCTTTTTCATGCATTTAATCTGTTTCATTTAGTTTCTTTTCCTTATCATCAAGTTTTGCTTTCAATGTCCTTTCCTTCTCACTATTTATTTTCTTTTTAGTGGATGAGTTATATATAGTTTGCCTCTTATCATTAAGGTAGAGTTTCCCACAGTCACTGATTATCAATAAAGCAAGTACTTATACCTTCTTTACAGTCTGGTCTGTATATAAGTTTGGTTTAGATGGTATCTTTTATAAAGTCTATGTATTTTCTATCACTTATAAGAGAGTTAATAAATTTCCAGAATCCTTTTCCATGGCCAATTGTCGAAAACACTGATTCGATAAGTGAGTAGTCAGAGTTGATGCTTGGATAAATTTCAACTGAGGGTAACAAATTATAGGATATAAGAAAAAAATCTAACCGTTCTTGTTTTAAGGGTGTGGGTTGGTTGGCGCCATGTACATCTTCTTACTTCATCATTCATCTCCCGCCATGGGTCTTTGAGATCAAACATATGAATTTCAATAATTTCCGAAAGTTTTCCCTTACATATAGGATGGTTAATTCGTTGAAAGTTAAATGTATCAAGCCTTTGATTGGTGACTAAGTTCCAATCACCACATTGTCAGATCTCATCAGTATCAAAATGTTTGATTATATTTACAATCAGTTTGAATATAGCTGGTTCATCCTTGTTCGGACAATCGATACTGATAATTGTGTAAGTTTTTCAATTGACATCAGTTTTATAGCAACTAAGTTTCCCTCGGTATGGTAAGATGTGTCTGAAACTAGAAATTCAAAATTATTGCTAAATAGAATCTCTATTCCGCGTGCTTTATTTCTGAGGCAGCTAAAATAGCACTCCCCATTGCTGTTTGTTTAACTGTTCCTGTTCTGGCGTAAAATGGACATCCTGCAAACAAAAGATATTACCATTTCTTTTGCGTAAATATTCTGTTGACAACAAAACTTTATCCAGCACAATTGTGAGATAATATTTTAAGCTTTGGAGTCATTACTATTACTACATTACTATTTAAAGAGGTTTGTTTAGAGGCCGTGTAAAGTACACAATACTGACTTTCAACATTTCTATGAGTGAAATGGACGATACAGAACATTTTTTTTTGTTAGGGTTATAGGCTAAGGTCACCTTCTCTGAGAACAAAATATAGACGAGACAAAACATGAACAGAAATAACTTAATATGAGTGGAAATGGCAGTAACAATCCAAAGCTAATGTATGCTTTTGGACTTCTTTCACAGAAACACTCCGAAAATAAACAAAATTTAGAAATACAATCAATTCTCTTTCTTTCAACGGGGTAAACAATCTACCCCACGAATATCCCTCGACCAAATCAAAAAGTCAAACAGACTTATAAAACATCTGTTTTCTAATTAATAAAAAACCAAACGTGGATAACTTTGTAGACGCATGTAACATTTCTCACGTGCTTGTCATGCGTTAGGGTATTTGCAACGTATGATGGTTATATTGTGAGAGCAAACATGAATGCTTTTGCTTATGTTAAAATTCTAAAGGATTGTTAAGGATAATTAATATAAACAAAGGGTCAAATATTGCTTTGAGGTAAGACAATATATTTTATCGTACCTGTTATTCGTAGATATTACAGTTTGCTATCAATTCATGTAATCTTGTAATCATGTAATGATATCAACTGACATGGTTAATTGTAGGAAATTTCTAATATGACAAAATACTCAAAAGAAATAATATAAGTTCGATGCGATAAAAATTTTAATGTGTTTTTCATGTATTTTGGTAGATTACTGCAATCGAGATATGTTCCATATGACCTGTCAAGAGTTTAATGTTATGTCATATTTATATATCTAATTCCAACACTGAAGACGCTATTACCATGCCTCGAAACTGTACCAATTGATTATGATTATTCTAGAGAACGTTTTCAAAGGAAGTTATATGCAGTCATATCCGTTGCACATGGCTTGCACATAGCTTGAGCTGAGATGACTTTTTAAGTATGAAATAGTAATCAAAGATGAGTCTGATCACCGCCATCATTATGAAAAAGTGAAAAAAAATTATGCAGTCATACTATATAAATAAACAGTATTATGCTTGTCTTGGCATATGAAATCATATGAAATCTACATAGTTGTGGACATTGTTGATAGTGCATTCGTTATGAAAATACACTATATTATGATTATAATATTATATCCTTACAAATTTTCAATCATTTTTTTGTAAGATATGTTTATAAACAAATTCATATTGGATTTGAAAGTTAGAAACCCAAAACGATTGTATACATATCAAATAGAATAGAAATTGACCATGTAGTGTTTAAAAAGAGTTTGAAAGATTTATTGTTAAGTATATCATAGTATACTGGAACATGTTTTATGAATCCTTAATGAACCTAAGTTGACATATTAAATCAAATTAAATTTGTGTTAATGTAGAAATTGACAATGGTGTATATTATGAGCGTACCAATCTATATATTGACAATATAAGAGGCATGTCTTTTCTGACCTATTTGGACAGTGTAAATTATGTACTTCTGAAGAGTTCAAAACAAAAACAGGCTGTACATAGCACAAATAGAAATGGCCTGACTTAGTGATCAGAAAGAAACTTTGTCAAGAATATCATAGCACACGGAGTCTGATGAAATCATTTTTATTTTTTTTTATTGTTGTTGCATTTTACAGAGTTGCGCATACATCAAAAGATTATCTTATCTTATCTAAACAGCAAATGACAACTTGACCAAAACTTGTTGAAGTTATTAACATCAGAAGATATTGTTGCTGCATATTTTGTTAATTCATAGTATTTGGCAAGTTCCCGTTTGATATAATTGAAATCTGGTTTCTTGTGCTGTGCTCTTCTGTTAAAAATGAGGTTTTTGATAATTATTATGATTATGTTTAAAGGATAATTATTTCTTTGGATTTCCAAGGATATGTTAACATTTATCTGAGCTTCGTTAAACAACCACTCTTTCAATTCATTCATACATTGATGCATTCCCAGAATAAGTGAACAATAGACTCTTTTTCTTTCAAACAATAACAGCATAAGTCGCTGTCAACGTATCCCATTTTATATAGACGTGAATTAGTAGGTAAGATATGATGCAAGATCTGATACTGGAACCATTGAAATTTGGTAGCCTTGGTGCATTTAAATGCCGCTAAATAATAGCTTGAACGTTCACGTTCACAAATGTCATGACCGAATGTATGTTCCCATTTTGTAATATGTTGATTCATAACCATTTGCTTTTGCATTAATAATTCATAATAATTTTGGGATCCTTTCGGATATTTCAGCAAGTTGGCCAAGTGAAAGGGAATCAATGGGTTAGAAATCTTGCACAAGTTAACAATATTTTGTTTATGGCAGTATTTTTGGATAGATTTTACAATACCTAAATAATCCAAAAAATTAGCATCAACTGAGTATATATTACAGAAATCTCTATGGTTATAAAATTGCCCTTCATGGTCTATGAAATCATTTATAAATCTTAGGCCTTTATCATTAAGTTTTTTTTATAAAGACAGTTTTATGCCCCACTTGTATGTTGTCGTTTAGCCAAAGCGGTTGTGACATGATGTCATCATTTGTTAGTATACCTTTATTTAGCTCATCTATGAACATCCACCAACATTGTACAATATCTCTGTAAAATAGATTGTTTATACGTGAAAGGGTATTTGTTTTATGCTCTTTACTCATTATCTCATAAACACTTTGTTTCTTAATTGTTGGGGTATTTCTAAAAATAGATTTTGCCACTTGGATTGAAAAATAAAGGCTCTCCTTACCATTGCTAATTTCTGAGAATAAATCATCTCGCTTTTTTTCGGACATTTAACTCCACCATCTTCTGTATCACATATCATTTGGGATCTTTTTATCTTGTCTGGTTTATTACACCAAATGAAGTCAAAACATTTTTTTTGGAATTTTTCAATAGCTGCATCCGGTGGGTTGGGAAGTGCAGAGAATAAGTGGTTGAGTTTTGGAAGTATCAGTGATTTGAGAATCGTGTTTTTCCCTATAGGAGATATATTGCGCACTGACCATATCGTCATCAAAGTTTCACATTGTTTTAGTTTGCTATCATAATTCATTTTAACCATTTCTTCTGGAACAGTGGAAAAACGTAATACAAAGCAATTTAAAGAGCTCCTGATTCCAATCCAGTTTCCAGTTTTGACATAGTTTCATTTTTTATCTTTTTTTTGAGCCAATCCAAATAACTTTTGTTTTGTCTGTGTTCACTTTTAAGCCAGAAAATCGAGCGTAGAAGTTTAAAGTTTGAAGTACAGCATAGAGGCATCTCTCAGAACCATCAAGAGTACAAGTTGTATCATCAGCATATTGTGAAAGTAGATATTCTATATTTCCTACTCTAATACCTTTTATGTCGTTATTATTTCGTATTAGAATTGCTAATATTTCTACACATAAAAGGAAACAAATAGGGGGAGAGTGGATCTCCCTGACGACAGCCCCTAAATATATAAAAAAAATTCGACCCAAAACCATTTACGATTACACATGATTCGATCTCATTATACAATGTACTTATTCATTTCCTGATTGATTCCCCAAAACCGAAAAAAGAAAGAGTTTTTTCAATAAATGTCCAAAGCTGTCGAAAGCTTTTTCAAAATCCACCATTAAAAGGAGGCCGGGGATCTGACAGTCCTCAGCGTGTTGGATAATATCGTATATCTGTCGTGTAATCTCTCCTATATATCGACCTAACATAAATCCTTTTTGGTCATCATTGATAAGCAAATCAAGCACCGATTTCATTCTGTTAGAAATAGCCATTGAAGCGATTTCATAAAATATTGATAGCAGAGAAATAGGTCTCCAATTCTTTAAAAATTGTTTTGGTTTGTTTTCCTTCGGAATACAAGTTATGATTCCTCGCCTTTCGGGAAATAGAGAGTTTGCCGCTAGTATATGCATAGTTAAGTGATTTTAACAAGAATTTACCGATGTCATTCCAAAAGAACTTTATAAAATTTTGCGGTGAATCCGTCCGATCCCGTACTTTTACCATTTTTGAGACGTTTAACAGCTTGTAATAATTCATTATAGGAAAGTTCGCCTTCTAGTGTCTCGGAGACAGTTTTCGAAAGTTTTGGTACAGTTTATGTTAGACACATCATGTTTTGAATAAAGTTTTTTGTAAAATGTATTAACTTCTTCAATAATCTTATCTTGTTCATTTAGAATATCCCCCTGGTTATCCTCCACACGAGTTATGGATTTGTTCAAATAGTTTCTCGATTATAAACTCAAAAAATATTTTGTTGGTTTCTCCCCATATTCTATCCATTCCGCTTTAGATCGGACTATGATTTCTTGAGTTTTTTATTAAACTATATCTTCAAGTTGTTTTTCAAGTTTATTTATACAAGAGAGAATCTCCGTTTTCTTGTCCCCCTTTTCTGTTGTGTCTAAGTCAAGATTAGCCATCTCTAATTTTTCTTGAATGTCTTTTTCAAGTTTTTCACGTTTTCTTTTCTTGTTGGCAGAATATTCTATCGTTTTACCTCTTATACTTAAAATTATCATTTCAAATAACATTTGATCATCAACCATAAATGCATCGCTTTGATCTGCTTCATTACATTTATATTGATTGATTGTTTCATTGATTGTTTCTTTAACCAAGTGTACATAATCCGGGTCCTTTAAGAGGGAATTGTTGAATTTCCAGAAACCTTTCCCTCGTTTCATTTCTGAACGTTTTAATGTAAGCGAAATTAATGAATGGTCAGATTTATAACTTGGTTCTATTTCTGTTTTAGTTATAGAGGGGATCAGATTATGCGATACGAGGAAGTAATCTAGCCAAGATTGTTTTAGTGGTGTGGGCTGTCGCCAGGTAAACCGCTTTGTTAATGGATTTTGGTCTCTCCAAGGATCAATTAGGTCTAATTCATCTTTTAAATCTAACAACTCTTGTCGTGCGTTGGGGTTGTTTATGTTATTAAAATTGTAAGTATCTAGGTGATAGGTTTGTATGATATTCCAATCTCCACAGAGTATAAAGTTATCGCTTTCAAGTTCTTTACTATAGACGCGATTTCTTTAATAAAGTCAGGACTGTCAGTGTTTGGTCCGTATATAGTAATTATAGCAAGCCGAAATTCTTCAATCTTTATCTCTAAGGTCAATTTATTACCAGTTGGATCTCTCTTTTCGTTTTCAACTTGAAAATCAAAGTTTTTTTACCCTAAAATAGCCACACCCCTTGAGTTACTCTTAAATGAACTAAAGTAGCAATTGTTACAGCCCCATTCTTTTCGTATACATTGTTCCATATCCTTTGTGAAGTGTACATCTTGAAGACAGTTTAAGTGCGCTTGTTTTCGTTTCAAAAAGGTAAATAGTTCTTTACGTTTGTTCTTATCATTTATGCCTCTGCAGTTTTGTGAGATTACTTTTACTGTTTCAGCCATACTGTGCATACGCTAAGGGATACGTTGACAGGGTGATGAAATCATGGTAAAGTCTTCAGTTATAGTTCGTAATTAAGGCGGCTAACGAAACGCGCTTCTGCCATGGGGAAGACGAATAATATTTGTTGACTTCTCCACTGCTTTTAATGCGATTCAGCCACATCCGTTAATTGATAAACTTTGTCAAATGAATGTAAACTCAAATATCATTAGATGGATACATTCTTTCCTTGTTAACAGACATCAATTTGTACAAGTCAATAATGTTAAATCTTAAACTGTATGCACATCTACTGGTGCTCCACAGGGTTGTGTTGTATCGCCAATTCTGTTCATTTTGTACACAAATGATTGTTTCTCAAATGCTGATTCGTACTTTACCATTAAATTTGCTGACGACGCTGCAGTTGTAGACCTAATTAGAGAGTCAGAACTTGCCTATAGATCCGAGAAATCAAGATTTGTGGATTGGTGTAAATCTAATTTTTTGTTTGAACGTTAAAAAAACTAAAGAAATAATAATTGATTTTAGGAGAACAAAGTCAACATTACAAACTGTGTGTATTGATGGAAATGATATAGAAAGAGTAAATGAATATAAGTACTTTGGTACTATCATTGATTCTAAACTCTCTTGGAATGAGAATACTGAGAAAATATATAAGAAAGGACAACAACGTTTACATTTCTTGTGGAAACTGAAATATCTAAAAATTGATCAAACCATGATGTTGTTTTATAGAACCTTCATTGAAACTGTCCTTACGTTTAACTTTTTAAGTTGGTTTGGGAGCATGTCTGTTCAAAATAGAAACAAATTGATAAAAATCGTGAATACTGCATCTAAGATTATTGGGCTTCCTATTAAAAGGATCGGCAGTTTTTATGAGCAGCAGTTATCAAAAAAAAAGGAAACAAAATTTTGGGTGATTCTTCCCATCCACTTTTCTTGGAATATTCGACATTACCTTCTGGAGGTAGGCTGCGTATGTCGACTTTTCGAACAAACAGGTTCCACCGATCATTCATTCCGTGCAGCATTAGAGAAACAAATTCTGTCTGATGTTGCATCACGTTTTTCATATATACGTAAATTATCTATCCTAGTCAATGTTAACTGTTTTTGACATGAATTGTTTTGAATATTATGTTATTATTTGTCTTCACATTTCTTGAGAATTGTAATTATACGAAACAAATTTCTCTTTTGGGACAATAAAGATTATCTTATCTTATCTTATCTTAAGAAATGTCAACTCTGATCTGGAGTATGTGATCGACACCCCCTTGCCGTACATGGACGGGTCTTTACCATCTCATTAGAGTAAAAGTCCCGTGACTTACGTAATGAAATAGCTCTTTGTTTATTGGGTTTTTGTGATTGGCATTAGTGTGTCTTTGAGAAATATGGTTGAATTTAACACCATGTCCCTATCCTCCATATTAAGGAAACTTAACTAAACATCTAACTTCGAAATGAATTTAAAACAAACTAACTTGAATACTGCCAGTAAATTACATCCGCAAAGGTTTGATGAAGAATGCAAAATTATTTGTATTAAGGAACAGAAACTCGCAAAAAAACTTGGAAGCTTATCTTGAGGCTTAAAGAATTATCTTGATAGTGGTAACTGCTCGTGCTAATATATCTTACAACTAGTGATTGCATACTATTTTGGAGCGCCGTAAAATCTATTTTGAAGGTTAAAAACAAGTGAATGACATTTCAATGATAGTTTGGCAAAATTACTTTACTAATTTATTTAATCATATAAGCAAATTGAAATATGATTTGGATGAAACAGTGGACATTTTATAGAAGATCATGGCTGTATGAACTGTTAACAATACAATAATTCATACTTACTATCTGAGAGTATAACAAGAGGTGATATTTACGATCGCTGAAACTGAATAAATCCCCAGGTATTGCCGGGTTGTCAGCAGAATTGCTTAAATACATGTAGTCTCCTCAGTGTACTCAATAATGCATTTATTTTTCAACTCAAATCTTGACCACGGTATATTCCCAGATTCCTGGAACGTAGGGATAATACTTCCTTTATCTAAGAAGGGAGACTCTTCTGACCCAAATAATTATAAGGCATATAAATATTAAATTCATTAGAAAAGGTTTTCATAAGTATTTTAGAAAAAAGACTAAGAGTTTGTTTGGAGTTAAATGAGTTATTGTCAGAAGCACAAGCTGGTTTCAGACATAGTTATTCTACAACTGATAACACATTGGTCCTTCAGTCTTCAGCATTAAACATTTGAGAACCAAGACACCGTTTTAGATTTTAAAAAAGCATTTGATTCAGTTGAAACAAAAAAACCTACTATATCTCCTTTTGCAGAATGGTATTCATTGTAATATATATATAATGTTATTGTAAATATGTGTACAAATGTTTGAGCTTGTGTTAAACGCAACAAAGTTATGGCCCACGGCACTTCTAATCTCTTGCCCGTTACCTTTTACGATATAATGGAACTGTCCAGATTGTACACAGAGACAACAGTAGATTTGAGAAAATGTTAATTTATTTTATAGTTTTATAGACAATTGATTCTTTATATCATCAGTTCTGAAATAATATTTTTAACATTTTACATCAGATTTCATTTGTAAATTTTCACATGTAATACCTTATCCCCTTATGTATCAATTAAATCTTCTTTTTTGTAAACTGTAGCGGATTACTTTCTGTAAAAAGTCAGTTAAAAGGGATCATCACTTTCATTGAATACTGACACTTATCACATTTCAGAAACAAACAATAATTTTCATTATCCATTATAATGTAATTCGGATTTTGGCACAAAATGCAACTACGTTATCAGAACTATTTTGCGGTTAAAAGAGTGTGGAGACGCTGACATGATTTGTGTACGTATAATAAGTAACATTAACATAGAAACATTTTCATTCTTTCATTCGTACATTTTGCATGTTTTTTTTCTATCACACTTGATTCTGTTGTTGGTTGGGGTTTAAAGTCTGCTTACACCAAAATGGTGCATTGATTATTACCAAAATAAGTACAGAAATTAAGTAACATAAAGAACACCAAAAGTATGCCAAGACTTACACAAGCGCAATATGGCAAAGCGATCGTTATGTCCCCAATTGGGGCTTCCAAACGTCAAATGGCAAGAACCTTCAACTGCAGCCAAACCACCATCAGAAGGCTTTTAAGACCGAGAGTAACAACTGCGGCCGAGGATCGCTACATCAAACAGATTCACCTCCGAAACCGAGAACATAAACAGCAGGAACGGCACTCGGTCATGTCATCAGCACAAGGAAAACCCTTCGTCGACTTCGATTGGCTGGTATCGAGTCTACCGCCCCTACCAAGGAATGGACACGTACTGTACGCCTGTGTCAGCGACGTGACTGGGAGAGGGTTCTCTTTACAGACGAGATCAGGTTTTGCCAATTCAGGGACAATGGCAGGGTTTGAGTTTATCGACGAAGGGGCGAGCGTCTCGAGCCAAACTGCTTTAGAGAGGTTCACCCGTTTTGAGGCGGAGGCATCATGGTGTTTGTGACGATGCCGCTAGTTGTTCTGCGAGGGAATCTGACAGGCCAGCGATACATTGATGAGGTACTGAGACCTATCGTCGTTCCTTTCATCCAACAACAGCCAAGAAGATTGATATTGCAAAACGACAACGCAAGATGGATACGGTCCGAATTGTTAGAGCTTTCCTCGAGAACGCCAACGTCACTGTTTTGCCGTTGCCAGCCAACTCACTAGATATGAACCCCATTGAACACATTTGGGATCACCTTGACCGCCATTTGAGGCAGCTGGTGCCACCTCCAAACAACCAGCAGGAACTTGAGCAAGCTCTGTTAAACATATGGAACAGGATCCCTGCTGACGTCACCCGACGCCTGACGACTTTAATGATGAGACGTGTACTTGCTTGCATTGATGGCCTGGTAGGTCACAGTCGCTACTGATGACAGACTCCGTTATTCCTGTGACAACTGAGAGATTCTGTCCACTTGTCTTTCAACTCCACATTTGTGTAATTTTAATATTGACCCCCTTTCTCTTTAAATACCGATATTTGGATGCTTTTTAAAGATGATATTGGAAAATGTTTTCTGTTTATATACCAATCGTCGGAATTCTCATATCTGCGTTTTTTTCATTTCATATTTATAGACTTGAAAAATGAGTGAAACCTTTCTTTTGCCTGGTAGTTTATTTCTTATGTAAACTGCCAGTCTAGCAGACATGCTTTTCTACGTTTTGTTCTATAAATAACAATGAATAGGGCAGAGATCTCTTTGAATTGTTATTTTCAAATCATCATCTTTTGAGAATAGAAAACAGTTGCGCTCAAATTCTCAAAGAAAAATCCAATATTGACCTTTTTTTCTTTTAACAGACTTAGTGGTAATGTATCAGTCCCTTTTTCATGTATTGGAGAAAGATGGTTTTGTAACTGTCTATTCTAAAATGACCTCTCTCACATAATTCGCGTGGGGTATATTTTTGACAGCACGCGCCTGTGCGCGTCTATGTAAGAGATGCCCGAGACAGCAGGCTGATCTCCGTTAGGAGACATTTTAGAGGAAAACAGAGGTCTTTTCTAACAGAACCGAAGAGGGGCTATTGGACGAGTACTTGTTTATGAATGTTAAGTCGCGGCCACGAGATAATAAGTCATCGGAGCTTTTTAGCGTTACAACAGCATAAAAGACAAGAGATGGTTTCTTCAAGCACATGTAAACACCAATTTCGGTGCCAATTCGGTGGATCTGGCTGACATCTGCGCCTATGACATTCAACACACTTTTTTTGCCAAGTGTCTTGCGTTTAGTGGCCAGTAGTTTTGTCTTACGACAGATATAATGTGTTCAACACCTCCATGGGCTATTTGCTTGTGAATGTCCATAAAGAGCAAGTCAGTCACTGGATGAGCATCAGGAATAATTATCTGATGTTTTGCTTCCACTGGTATAGTGGCTTTCCTGAGACGACCCCCTACCCGTAACAGACCGTTCGCCATGAATGGTGAGAGAGACTGGAGTCTGGATTTGTGAGACACTTCTCCTTCTCTTAGTTCAGACAATTCATCTTGGAATGCATAAATTTGTGCTTGGCGAAGCCAATATAATTTAGCCTCTTCACATTCCCTCACTGAAAGCGTCTCAGAATTCACTGGCTTCTCTCCTCCATTCTTCAGCTTTGACATGAAATAGCGGACTGCTCTGAAGATCCGTGCAGTGACTCGGACAACTTTGGTCCATCGAGAGAATCTTCCTGGATTAAACAGTTCAGCTAGTGTTTGATTGGTAGAGTGCAAAGAGGTTTTCATGGTGTGTTTGGGTTTGAGTTCAGGGTCCTCCTCTGGGACATCCGGAACTGTTTGAGCTTGTTGAGTATTCCATGTTTACTTTAACAAAAATGTTGGGCCGCTGAACCATGGATGATCACTTGTGAGTTTCTTTGCAGGCAGTCCTCGGCTGCAGAAATCTGCTTGATTGTCACTCGTACTTACATGATGCCACTGTTCAGCTCCAAAATTTCAGAAATACGGTTCGCCACAAATGGTTTGAATCGTCTAGTCTTGTTGTTAATGTATTGCAACACAGTTGTTGAGTCAGTCCAATACGCCACATTTTCAATGTTGACACAATGGAGTTCAGATTGCAGAGTTTTGCCTAGTCTAACAGCTAAGATAGCTCCTTGGAGTTCCAATCTGGGTATTGACACGATTGGTTTTACTGGGGCAATATGCGTTTTTGCAGCTTGAAAGGAACACTTAGCTTCCTGTGTCACTGTGACATAAAGCAGGTAAGCTACAGCACCGTAAGCCTTCTCTGATGAATCAGAGAACTGCATAAGAGAATACGTGAATTTGAACATTGGTGGCGTCTGAGCTAAAGTTTGTATGATGCCTTTGCATTTTGAAGACATTCAAGTCTACAAAGCTACTCGTCCATGAATTCCACTGACACAAAATGTCCTCAGGAACTTGTTCGTCCCAGTCCAAGTTTCTAATCCACAATTCTTGAATAATGAGCTTGGCCTTCAGTATGTAGGGTGCTAGGTATCCGCAGGGATCAAACACTGTGCTCACAACACTCACTATGCCTCTCTTTGTGATGGCATCAGATTTGTGGTTTTGGTCAAAGATAAAACAATCTTCCCCAACACGCCATCTCAACCCGAGGGCTCTTTGGATAAGTAACTCGTCTAGGTCAAGATTCTTGGACGTGACTGCTCTCTCTGATTCAGGGATCGATGAGAGTACTTCCGATGAGCTTGAGATCCATTTGTGGAGATGAAAGCCTCTTATCTGTAGCAGTTTGGAAAGATCATGTGATAGTGCTATGGCTTCAGTTATGGATTCAACAGATTTGAGTAGATCATCCACATAAAAGTCATTTAGAGCTGTTTGGATCACAAGAGGATTGAATTTGTCTGAGTTATCTTTGGCACACCTCTTCACTGCATAGTTGGCACATGCAGATGAATCAGTAGCTCCAAATATGTGAGAAGTCATCTTGTAGATTTCCGGTGGTTGTGAGGAGTGAGCATTAGTTTTCCACAAGAATCTCAGTGCATCAGTATCCTTCTCTGACACTAGCATTTGGTGATACATTGCTTCAATATCTGCCACCACAGCAATTTCATAGAGTCGAAATCTCTGGAGTACACCAAACAAACTTGTCATTGAGTGAGGTACCCCCATAGGATGCTGCAGCATCGTTAACCACACGTACCTTGCCTGGTTTGTTTTCACTCTTTACCATGTGCGATCATTTGGTGTTGAAAGTTCATCAGGTGACAGTTTTCGTGCATAGTTCTTTTCGACATAGCCCATCAGAGTTGTTGAGTAGTTATCTCTGAAGATATCATCATGATTCAGCTTTCTCGACAATGCATTAAAGAGCCACTCCGTGAGTTGTTGGAGTCATATATGCCAAACTTAATCAATGGTGTCAAATGATCGCGAAGTATCGACTGTTACCAAAAAGACACATTTTGAAGCTAATTGTTTTTTTACAGTGACAATATGAAGGTAGAACGTTGCAATTATGATCGAAAACCGGACAATGGTGCACGTCTTTTAGTCAAACGTAATTTTGGAGACTTATCTAAAACAGCTAGGAGGGCAGTAAGGAGTTGATAGTGTTTGTTAGGTTATATAACTAGTATCCATGTATATTGGACTTGATATCTACACCTCTGTGCATTTATAGGGCTGTTTTTATATTTTCATGGAAAACCAGTATTTGTCATATATATATGTCTTTCTGACATGAAAAGATTTTATATCCCCACATATGACATTTAGGTTCGTATCAAAGGTAAATAATGTGTTATGAAAATCACGGAGTGGCTCTTTAAGTCTCCGGACTGCATGATTGAAGTTGTTAAGCAACTTAATATCATTGTTCTTTCATAACATGGGAACCTGGTAATGTCCATGAACAATGTGGGTGTCATTGTCAAGTATTTGCAATGCACATCTATCCTCTACTGATGTAGATTCCTGAGCATTGTATCTTATGCCAAAAGATTCCAAATTCCAGAATTTCTGCATCTAGTCATTTAATTGGTTCTCTTGTAATATGACAAAGTTCACTCTTGCTTGAATGGCATCAGATCTGTCTTGACGAGCATTGGAGATGCCCATTAAAGACCATCCTACAGGAGTTCGCACAGCAATGGGTTGGTGCTCTTTCCCATGTGTAACTTCCTGCTGGACATGAGCTTTTAGGAATGTATAATCCTATAAGTAGTTTCACCTGTGATGATACAACATCTCTTATATTGAGATGCTGAATGTGCTGCCAAGAGGTATCAATCTTTTGCTCCGGGCAATCAAAAGTACCTTGTGTTGTCCATGCCTTGACATGTAGAGGATGTGAGTCAATGTCAAGGCCCTTTATGTCAAATTAACACTTTTTGAGATTTCAAAGTGGTTGTGCCATTGAGAGTAGATATGTGAAGTGTTTCTTCTTTTCCTATAAGCCCAAAATCTTGTGCAAGGTCTTCATTCACAAGTGTTATGTCACTTCCAGAATCAAGAAATGCAAAAGTGTTAATTTTTCTTCCATTTTTCCCTGAAGCAATTACAGGCACTATTTGAAAAAACACAGATTCCTCACTTCTTAATTTCCTACTTATCCCCCTGGGAGGTGCTTGTGTTACGGGATGAAGTAAGGTATGATGTCGTTGAAGACAACGGTCCACACGACAGGCAATTGTGCAAAAGCAGGAAGATGCTGAGTGATTTGGTTTTAAGCAATTTTGGCTGAACTGAACTGAACTTTATTACACTCAGGCTGCAAACTGCAGCATAAGAGGTACATGGATATATATACAATGATACATGAGACATTACAATACAATAAAAGGCTGACATGCTATTCTAAGGTTAAATATGTTATCTCTTAAAATGCGACATGATGATTTTACAAAATAATGACAATTTTCTTAGAGTTCCTAGCTTTTTGGTATTAAACAGAATTTTCATTTTGTGCATATTTGGTCTGATATAAAAATATTTGTGAATATACTTTTTTCTTTCTAGTTCTAATTTCGGACATAAAAATAAAAAATGAAATTCATCACCAATATCGTCTAAATCACAAAGAGTACATAGCCTGTCAGTAACAGGGATTCGACGCCATCTACCTGTTTCAATTGGGAGATAATGATTAGAAGTTCGGAATTTCAACAAGTTATTGTAGTGCAGGGAGTTTAGGTATTGTTCAAAATTGAGAGATGGATTTTTAAAAACACTATAAGTTGTTGCTTTTGAAGAAGTTCCAATTGTTGATATCCATGTTTGCTGAAAGGTATCTTTTAATTTACTTTTAACAACTGATTTTAGCCAGAAGATGTTTTTAAAATTTTGAAATTTCTAAATAAAACTCAATCCAAGATCATCGAAAATTGTCTGAAGATACTTCGTCCATTTAAGACATATTTGCCAAATATGAAATCATTGAATATCAATTTATAGACCAAGGAGCACAATTTGGAAGATTTTCCAGATATAAGTTTAGCCCAAAAACATACCATCCTGCTTTTGATAACGTTTATAAGAGGGAATCTCCCAAATCCCCCATATACCATATAGTTAGGTGTACAATACCGCAGTGAGGTTTAATATTTAAGAAAACGAAGATGGACATTTTCAAAACATAAAGTGTTTTCAAAACCCCAAATTTCACAACCATATAAAAGAATTGGGGTAACCATACAATCAAACATTTTTAAGTGACACTCGATGGAAAGGTTAAATTTTCTACCTTGGCTTAATATAAAAAACATAGCCTTCGTTGCTTTTTCAACCAATAGCCGTTTGGTTTTAGTAAATTTTCTATTTTTCTGTAATGTTACACCAAGATATGGATAATTATCTACATTTTCAAGGAGGGTGTCCCCAATATTAAAACTTCTTTTGTATTCCTTTTTAGATCCGCCGAAAATAAGGCACAAGTTGTTGGCATTAACAGTCGCCATTCTTTCTGGCACTGTTTTGTTGGCAAATAATGGGCAGCGGTAAAGATAATGGGGTTCACTGCACACTGGACATGGCATTTTTACACCTGTGGTAAACATAATCGGAGTTTGTGTTTGAGAGCTTATAGGCACTGATTGACTAGCCTTTGCAGATTTGAAAGTCTGAGATTCATTTGACTTTGTGTTCTGAGTAGCAAATGACTTGCCTTTCTTGTCCTGTGTTTTCACCGTTTGGTCACGTGGCATATATTTACCTTGAGGCCTGTTAACATTCCTTCCATTATAAGAACAAACAGAAGCATAAGGGTTAAACTCTGCTTCAACTTGTGTTTTCAACCAATTTTGAAGATCGGTGAGATTTGGCTCTCTAGTTTTCATGATGGATGTCACGCGATCATTCCATTTACCCCTCTTGTCATTGGGCAAACGCTCGATCACTTTCATAACAGTTTCTGTTCTGTACAACTCACTTTCGTAATTGAATTGATGAAGTGTGATTACACTGTCTCTCAATGATGCGAGAGCTTTTGCAGGCTGTCTGGATCACCACTAGGCACCTGACTTCCACAAGTCATGTTGGACAGGAATGCCCTAGCAAATTTAACCTTGTGACCAAATGTTGACTTCAGTTCTTGCAAAGCATGTGCATAATTTCGACCACTGTAACCCAGACCCTCAACAATATCTTTTGCTTTACCTTCAAGATGTGATTGAAGTATGTCCATTCTTCTAGCATCATTGATACCTGGTCTTGTGTGAATTTGAGTATGGAACAGCTCTATGAATCTAGGCCACCGTAAGAGACTACCATCAAACTTGGGCAGATTGACTTTTGGTAGGTCTCTTTGACTTTCTATTTTCATGAACATATCTGAAAGTCCACTTTCACTACTTGTGACTGGATATGTAGGAATGTGAGTTTCTTATCCAGGAATTAACAAGTCTATCCAACCATCGAGAGTAGGAATATCTTGTTTTTTAGAAATAATCTGTCTTAGGGATATGTATTGTGATTTGTCAATCTGGGTTTTGAGCAATGGAATATCACCATGCACATTATCTGGTGATCCATCACACAAGTCAATTTATCTGTTTTGCCCTTCTACCCACTCATGTATTCTCTTCTGTTTAAGAACACTGTCTGTCTTTTCAGAATTAACCTCTAGCCTCTAATTCAGCCATTTCAATTTCATGTTTAGCTTTCATGTCAGCTATTTTCTTGTCTATCTCACCTTTTCCTTTAGCTAACAACACCCTGAGCTTTGCAGATTCTGCTTTTTTCATCAACAATTCACTTTTGGCCCTAGATTTGGTATTCGAGGATTTACTTGGCATGTTTGTGTTTTTATCAGTCTCAACGTGTGCTAGAAATTCAGAAATATCCATCATTACTTTGGATGCAATGTCAGTTCTCTCATTAAACCACTTTTGTGCTTCATCAAGTGCTTGTTCACTTGTCAGAGTCCATATGAAAGCGCTGTGAGCTACACCTAACGATTTTTCTGCCGCTTTGATAGCTTGAAAGTGTTTGTGCAGTACATCGCGTTGACCGTCAGCTTTCATAATATCACTCGCTTGATTGATGAGTTGCGTTAATTTGGCAGCATGACCTGATCGCACTAATTTGAGTTCCTTAACTTTAGATCTTGCTTTACGAAATTCGTCCATATCGAACATTGAATCAGGATCGGGTTTCCCCATGTCCGATTTAGCTTTGTCAATGTAGGTCGCCATGCCGAGTTAGATATACACACAGGGACTTGTATCGCCGAAAATAAGAATATTATTATATAATTAAAATAAAAACATGATATCTCATCTTATAAATACTAAAGGGATATAACGCCCTAAGACCCCTCGTCTTGTTCCGGGACGAAATCAACTTGGAAATTCAATATAGATTAATATAACAATATACACACATGAAGCCTGATAAATCCTCTTTCGATAGAATGTAAAATAATCAAAATCGGTTCACTTTTGACAGAGCTACACTGTTTTAAAATCGACAAAAAGTATGTTTACCTGTGAGTACGCCAAAATCCTGCCTCACAAAAACATCGCTATCAAACTGATAAAATACGAATTAAACACTCGCATACGTACTTTACACGAGAAATACAACTTTATCGTAATCCCTATGTATTCCGATTTCGTAGCATGACTATTCAAATGTATATTATGTGATTCATACCTTGTAAGCGAGCCTTTACAGCATTAAATGCGGTTTCGATCGCGCGGGTCAGCCATGTTTGACCTTAATATCGGAAGGATAGCACAGAATACGAGCGGCTCGCTGATTGGCTAAACATTAATTCTTCGTAACTTCACTACAAAAGAGTTAATGTTTAACCAATCAGCGAGCCGCTCGTATTCTATGCGATTTGTCCAATATTGAGGTCAAACATGGCAGACTCGAGCGATCGAAACCGCTTTTAATGTAGTAAAAGCTCGCTTACAAGGTATGGATCACATAATATTTCATTTGAATAGTCATGCTACGAAATCGGAATACATATGGATTGCAATAAAGCTGTATTTGTCGTTTATAGTACGTATTCGAGTGTTTAATTCGTATTTTATCAGTTTGATAGCGATGTTTTTGTGAGGCAGGATTTTGGCGTACTCACAGGTAAACATACTTTTTGTCGATTTTAAAACAGTGTAGCTCTGTCAAAAGTGAACCGATTTTGATTGTTTTACATTCTACCGAAAGGGAATTTATCAGGCTTCATGTGTGTATATTGTTATATTAATCTATATTGAATTTCCAAGTTGATTTCGTCCCGGAACAAAACGAGGGGTCTGAGGGCGTTATATCCCTTTAGTATTTATATAGTAGAGATACCCTTTTTTTCATTATATATTACTATTATAATTTTCGGCGATACACGCCCCTGTGGCGATACACACGAGGCGATGTCTTTTGAGAGTTTATAGCATTAAAAACCTTTGTTATAGTGCAGGGGAGTCATCGGAGCTTTTTACGGTTACAACAGCATAAAAGACAAAAGATGGTTTCTTAAACATTTTCTTCTTTACTTCCTTTTCTACTCTTCTACTGTTTTTAATGCTGTCAAATTGGTGTTTATATGTGCTTGTGTTTCAAGGGAGGTTATTCTAAATTACACATTTCAAGATATAAAAAACACATTAAACAAAAAACAGATCAAGTTTGATCCTACATAAAAAGAAACGAAATAAAATTATTTGCTCGAATAATTAACATCTTGGCCACGGTATAATAACCCATGACCACGACTTAAGTTAACCAATAGATTCACCGCTTTAAACGGCCATTTTGGTGTGGGATAGAAGCCAGAAAAGAGGATATACTCGGTGTGTTAAGACCTTTTAATGAAGGTTTTCCCCCTGGAAAACTTCCTTATTATGGCCTACCAATACATAGTAATCATAACTTATGTGTCATGGCCACGATGTCTTTTCATTGCTGAATTTACCTGCTCTTGTTTTTAAAGGGTGATTTCTTATCTTTACTGATGTAGATATTGAGGAAAGATACAGTGACATGTATGTTTGAAAACATACTGAAACTTATCGACGACGTTGATTACAAGTTTTAGATAAACGTTTACAATTTACATGTAAATATAGTGCAATCCATTCCATTAAATCCAACCGTCACAAATTAAAGGATTTCTAAATGGCTTATGTGAATAACGAATTGAAAGTAGTAGAATGTAAACAATCACTTTTGCGTTCCTATATCCAAATGATAAACTTGTTTTTAAAGAAATGATATAAGTATATGTAATTCCGATGTAATTACGACTTTTCATCTAAGGCAATGTATATCTTATCTATACTTTACATTTTCCCGCCAGGGGCTCGACAACTTTATCTGCAGTAGAAAACTGTTCTGAAGGCCTGGTCACACAACCCAAAAGTCGCGTAAACGCACGAATCACGCACAAAGTTTTGATTGTGCGTGCCTGTCCGTCGAGAATTTGACCATTTTCACTGATTTACGCGATTAAAAATCACCGATGAATTGCGCAAGAACTAAGGAAAGAGCAAGCACAAATCACTAACAAACCACGCACTTCAGCGCATCAACACACAAACAGGGCGAATACGTGGTTGTGAGCAACGAAGGGTCCGCTGAAAACCATACAAAATCTGCGCACTTGCACTAATGAACTGCGTATGAATCGCGCATGATTCAAGTATGAACTGCGCACAACGGACGCATATGCGCGAACCATGCGTCTGCTAATCGTCAGTGGAAAGTAGTCGATGAACTCGATAGCGGCAACATGTTCGCGAAGGATCACTGACATTCCACGCATATTTCGCACACTGTCCACGTAAGAACTACGCACACTACGCAGCGCAGTACTGCGTAAACTTTTACGCGAAGCCGAGTTTTGAGCTGTTTTGATATAGTATATAATATACCTACTCAGATAAACATAATTAGAAGCATATTAATAGAAGAGATTGCTATTTTGATGTGTTTTAACAAAACAACATCACAATTTATACACATGACCTTATGAACTTATAAACGAGGATATAATAAAGGGAAGGAAGTTAAGAGAAAATCACCTTAGATACTCTGATTCATAGTAACCAGACAGGCTTTATTCCTGGCAGAACATTAAGTGAGAATACTAGGTTATTATGTTTGAAACTAAAAAAAGAAATATACCGGGTTTGTTAATTCTAATCGACTTTGAAAAGGCTTTTGATACAGTTTCCAAAGATTTCATCAACTCTGTCTTGTTAAAATTTGGCTTTGGCCCTCAGATTATTAGATGGATCAATCTTTTAACTGTTGATACAACTTCATGTGTTATTCAGAATGGACATCTCTCTGATTTTTTCCCTAATTAACGAGGTTGCAGGCAAGGGGATCCAATATAACCTTATTTATTTCTTTTTGTAGCGGAAATCCTTGGATGTATGATAAGACAAAATGATAATATAAAAGGTGTTGTAATAGATGATCAAGAATATAAATTGGGTCAATATGCAGACGATACTGAATTATTTTTAGATGGATCGGAGGAAAGTTTATACGCGGCTATTGATACCATCAGTACCATTTATAATATGTCAGGCTTAAGGATTAACATAGATAAGACTAAGGCAATTTGGTTTGGCTCAAAAGCAGGTAGTAAAGACTTACTCTGTCAAGATTTGAATATTGAATGGCAAAGAAAAGAGTTTGAAGTTTTGGGTATCAAATTTACACCTAATTTAAATGACTTACGGGTAATCAACACAAGGAAAAGACTTGAAGAAATAAACAGATTACTGGCAACATGGAGAAAAAGACATTTGACCTTAATTGGTAAAATCACTGTTATTAAAACACTGGCTCTTTCTAAATTGGTACATATCTCTAATTCTTTACCTAACCCACCTGATGAATTCATTGTTTCTCTTGAGAAGATATTTTTTAGATTTATTTGGAATGGTAAAAATGACAAAATTAAGCGAAGTATATTTAAAAAGGATTACGCGAAAGGTGGTTTGCGCATGATTGATATTAAAACTTTTGTTAGTGCCATGAAACTATCCACACTTAAAGGCTATTTAAGAAAGCCAAATGTTAATCCATGTAATTTTCCTTTGGAGGCTATACTGAAGTATGGAGCAAATTTTCATAATATTGTAAATATTGATAACCCTTTCTGGAATGATGTTTTACTGGCATGGAAATTGTACTGTGAAAAAAATACTATTGAAGAAGACAACATTAAGGAAATTTTAGCCCAACCATTATGGTTGAATAACAATTTTAAGAACCAAAATCATTTCATCAGAAATTGGGCAAAAAATGGAATATCGGCAATTAAGGATCTTTGCAATGAACATGGGTTTATATCCTTTGAAGAGCTGAAACTAAAATTTGGTATTAGAGGAACATTTATGGATCTTAAATATATAAAATATATTTTACCTGAATCTTAGAAAAGGACAATAAAACAATGTTCTCATATTCATTGCATTGAACTTAATGTCAACCTTCTCCATAAGGATTTCTTTTCTGCAAGGAAAGGGTCCAGACTTTTTTATGACAAACTCTTATCTGACAATATTAAACCTCATATCTGTCAAAAATGGGAACATTTATTTGATGAGAAAACTTTTGACTGGCATATGATTTTTAATATTTGCAGAAGCAATATTAAAGATGTAAAACTTTGTGATTTTCAATTCAAATTTTTGCATAGAATCATTTACACCAAAAAGTAATTGTTGAAAATGAAAGTTGTTGACAATGTAATTTGTAGCTTTTGTAATGTTGGGAGCGAAACTTTATGTCATGTTTATTGGGAATGTGAGGTAACCAAAACTTTCTGGAAGCAGATTGAAAGCTGGGTAATCCAAAACAATATCATGCACCCATGTGAAATTACAAAATCTGTGATTTGGTTTGGGAATATACGTATACGTAATAACCCGCTGCTGATTCATATAATATTTTCAGCTGAAAGATACATATATACATGCACATTGAAGAAATTACTTCCAAATATTGGTACTTTCCTAAACATTCTAAAGGATATTAACACTGTGGAAAAAATTATTTTCAGAAGAAATAATAACTTTTCCAAATTCTCCAACAAATGGTTACCTTTATTCAAACTATTTTTATAACTTATATACATGACTGAAATCTGTTTTAACATGTCTTTGATAGTACCCTGACTACTTGTCAACCTATCTCAATGCATATTGCCATTAGAACCTGTTATTTATGTAATAAGTGTTGTGTAACATCATGCCAATGATTGTATTGAACTGTGGGAACAAATAAAAAAAAAGTTAAGAGAACTGTAATGTTAAACAAATGAATATACAGACGCGTACATACAACATGTACAGAATAGCGTATACATATGTACTCTTGTTCAAACAAGCATATATCAGATGTTGCACCTGAATATTTTGCGGTAGGAAAACGGTTTCTAAACATTTTACACACAAAACTTAGACATGGATGTAGTGAGTTGAACTATGATCTATTTGAAGTAGGTTTAGTCAACGACCCCAGCTATGTATGTGGAAATCCATGTGAAAATGCCTTTCATTTTATTTTTGATTGTACATTTTTTCAAATGAAACTCTTGGGAGAGTGCCCTTAGATGTTAGTTTAATCCTTAATGGCCATGCAGATCTATTACTTTATGAAAACGAATCCATATTCAAATATGTACAAGTGTATATTAAAGAAACAAAGAGATTTAGATGTGCCTTTTAACCAAAATTCCCTTATTTTCTCTTTATTTTCTGTATGTTTTGTATTATATTGTTTAATCTGACTGTATACATAATGCAAATGTGAAATGTAACTGTTATGGAGAGGGTTCGATAAGTTGGACAACTTGTGCCTAATCCATTTCACTTCTGTGAATAAAATATGTTTAAATCAACACCGTGCACTTTTAATCTATATATGAATTATTTTAATACCTATCTGTTGACTAGATTTAATATGCCTTGCCTCCTCTCTTAGGCATCGGCTTAACCAACCTTAACACAGACGAAATTCGAAGAGTAGGGATTTTACTCATCCCTACTCAAGGGTAGTCACTTAGGTGTCTCATGACGTCACTGCCACGAACCTTCACTTTCCTCTTAGTTGTTGAGAAAAGCAGACATGCTTATTTTCACTCTCGACTAATTTACTCTTGTCAGTGGTGTTATTTCACTGCTAACCTATTGTTGTTTGTTTTATTAAGAGATTCTTCCTCGTCTCAATCTCTTGTGTCAATAAACAAGTTGCCTAGATAGGCTGTTTGTTGTTGGTTTTTGTATTGAGTGGCTTGGTGACATGTGCTAGGTTGGGCCCTCTCAGCTCGTTCTGCACGCCTTCTGCACGTGCAGCCCGGGTCACATGATTCTCTCTCCTTCGTCTCGTTGGCTTGGTGGTTGGTGCGTCTATTGTTCGTACCTTCCGACAGTCCTCCGTCCCTAGTGTTAGGTGTTTCTCATCCGATAGTTCAACGTTTGCTTCGGTTGATTTTACCTCTGCCTAAACTAGTATCTCGAACTTCGGACCTCCGAATTCCGGAGCCTCCGGTAGTCGAGTCTCCCGATAGTAAGATCTGATTATCGGACCCTCCGGTGGGAGACCTTCGAGCTCCAACCCCGAGTTAGGACCCTCTGATGTTTCGGACCCTCTGATAGCATTCTTTCTAGTCGACTTACGCGTTTCTCACTTAAGCTTCTCGTCGTCCTACGTTTGGTGAGTTGTGTTTCTGGTGATTCTCCTACCTTAGCTATTGGAAGGCCTTTGCTTGAGCTTGGTCTCTCTTCGTTAGTGGGTGTTGGGACTTAGGTTTGGGCGCGTCTCACTTAAGGGTTACGTCTGTGCCGCTTTGGTGACCCGTCTTGTCACTTACCTGTGTGTTCCTTAAGCTTGTCGTAGCCTCCGGCTTTCGCATCGCGTATCGACTAGTCTTTCGCCATTGTCTTTGCTTCGCCATGTTCTCATCGTTTTGCACTCACTATGGGGTCGGAAGTCTGTGCTCAAGGATCCAAACTTCTTATGTAGGAAGTGAAAGGACTTGTGCCAGGAGGCATTCGTTGTAATGACTGTGCCTCTCTTTCGACTTCAGAATTCCGGGCCTACGTAGCAGCAATTTGTAAGTCTATTAGTGATAGGGCTTATATGATGAAGGGATCGCTTTCTACAGTGACTCGTCTAGCAGTCGGGAGTTTTCACCCACTCGGCATCTGTCGCTCAGTCCTGGCGTTGGAGAACCATGTAGCGTTCACCTGTCAGGCGATGCTCAAATGTGCTAAGCAGGCGGCAAGGAGTCAGGCAATGTGGCTTCTGACCTCGCACAGATCTTACTTGCGGCCTCCAATATTTCATCGGGGATCTCTGTCCTACACAAGGACAATTACGTTCATCGTTCTGGCCTCAACCCGGATCAGAAGTCTTTTCTCCGGCGAGCTCCAGCTGACTCTGAGTCTCTCTTCGGGGGTTGTATCATGAGGTACTCAGAGCGCGGTAGGAGGCTGAGCAACAAGACCTCACTAATCGGCTACCAACAGGGTCAGGGTCGGTCCACCCCAAAGAAGGCCAAGACGGACTTTCAGAAGGGAGGACGTGGCCGTAGATCCATGGGTTAGCAACCCCCAAATCCCCCCGACCCCTCAGAAGCCTTCCCCTCAGAAGGGGAATTGGAAGAAGTGACTCCTCACCTCCCCACCTTCCTCTTTTTCTCATTCCGACGTTGGAGTGCTCGGTGGGGGAGGGGGAGGGGCGGCTTCAGTGCTTTGTCAGCAACTGGGAGGAACTGGGTTCAAACCTGTTCGTATGTCGGATACTTGGTCAGGGCTTCCACGTTCCCATTTCGTCTCTTCCTCCTCTTACCTGTACCCAAAGGGAGTGTCCCTTGTCTCGGGACCGGCTCCAACTTACCCTGGAACAGGTGGAGATTTTAATCTCCAAGGGGGCGGTACAGGAGGTTTTGACCGCGGATCTAACTCCAGGGTTCTACTCCCCAGTGTTGTTATACCGAAAAGGAACTCGGTAAAGTGTCGGCTTATTCACGACCTGAAGGTATTTAACCGCTCTAACCTTGTTCGGCTGGCATACTTTTGTCTCTGGACTCTTCCCTCTGTGATGCGATCACTGGAGCGCTCTGGCTGCATGGTGTCTCTCGATCTCCAGGATGCGTACCTGCATATTCCGATTCATTGTCGGGATTACATCTACCTCCGCTTCATTCTGGACGGGAGACATTTTTCAGTGGTGTGTCCTACCCTTTGGGGTCTCGTCCTCCCCTGGCTGTTCACACGAGTAACCCAATATATCGTCCAATTCCTACACGAGTACGACATTCAGTTTCTGTTGTATCTGGACAATGGGCTCACTCACAACCTTTCTCCCGTCGTTCTCGAGGCGCAGCTCAGGTTTACGATAAACCTGTTTCGACGTCTAGGATGGTTAGTGAGTGTCCAGGCGACTTGCCTGAAGTTTTTAGGTGCCATCCTAGACACTCAGCTGTTCCAAGGGTTCGTACCGAGGGAACAGAGGGCTCGATACGATCAGTTAATGGATCACCCCCTCGATGCATCGCTCTGCCTACGCCAGTGGCAAAAGGTGTGGGGGTTGCTCACTTCAGCTCAGGACCTATCCTGCAGGGGTAGGTTATTCCTCCGCCCGTTACAGGTGTTCCTGAACCCCCACATCAGAGATGATCGTTGTCGTCACGCCATAGCTCTCCAGATCTTCATCGCTTCCTAGCTTGGTTGACAAGAGCATCTTTGCCTTGGTTCCGCTCCGTCCTTGTCCCCCAACGGCTCACTTGTTTGTAGACACCTCCTTCAAGGGTGGGGTGCTCACCTCAGTCACGAACAGATGGCGGGGATTTGGGCTCAGTTAAAGAAGAGCTTGCACATCATCGTCCTGGAGTTGGATGCAGTCCGTCTAGCGATTCAACACTGGCAAGTCCCTTTATGAGGCCAATGCCTTCTAGTCCATACGGACAGTTCAGCAGCTGCTTTGTCCACCACAGCTGAGTCTCTTCGAGCTGGTGGACAATGCAGACCTGGACATTCGGGCAGTCCACATTCTGGGCACCAAGAACTTCTGTCGCGACCCGATGGCCCTTCTCTGACGGAATGGCAACTGAACCAGGGAGTCTTCAGGGGGTTGTGTCCCCTGGTAGATCTCAATCACCAATTACTGACCTATGTCTCCCCGGTACCAGATCCTCGAGCGATGGGCCTAGACGCGCTCTTGTTAGGGTGGGAGGGGATGTACGCCTATGCTTTTCCACTGCGGGCCATCGTCTCTCAGGTGGTAGCCAAGATCGGAGCCATGCGAGCTTGAGTGGCTGGGTTGTCTCTTCGATCCCCTTAGCCGGTAGAGATACTGTCGCCCGTGCTATACCTTGTCTTCACCACGGCGTAGCACTTGTAGATTAGCTTACACTCAGGGCTAGTCGCTCGTCTCGTCTCTCCCATGTATACATGACCCGCCTCCGTGCAGTGGGGTTCTAGGCATAGTAGGTCTTGTCAACAAATAGGTATTTAAATAGTAGTACGTTTTTGATTAAACGTAATTATTTATACTTACCTGTTGACTAGACCTATGCTCTAGTCCCGCCCATTCCCAGCTTTGGTCTACTTGTTGCTCTTTTTGGGGGCCTTTTCGGAGAGTGAAGGTTCATGGGAGTGACGTCAAATAGGTATAAAGGGGGGTTTCAGACCAACACAGACCAAAATGTATTTTTTCATTTACCTTACATCAAAACTTCTTACCTGTAATAGTTAATGAGACCACACGCCTTACTCACCGCTAATCCAAAAAACCCTGTTTAACCCTAGTATATAACAATATTATTAATAGATAACAGATTCAAACCTCCCGCTATCAATATGATGTAGCAAATAATCAAACATCAAAACTAAGCAAAAAGGGTTTATGAATAATAACAAGGACTCCAAATTACATTGTGGGTCGATATTCCTTTGTTGTGCCATATAAGCTCACTATATCTATCTATAATGCCAGGTTACTGTGACTTAGTGTAATTTCCGCAAGCAAACCAAGGTCAATAGTCAGACAATAGACACATGGAGAATGGTAGCGCCAGCTGGAGGGAAATATTATTTATTTCAAGTAAATATAATATTAATTAGCGTAAAAATGAGTATAGATTTTCAATCTGTCAAGTTTATATATCATAATTATCAATTTAGTTTATCAAAATTTTATATACATTAATATACCTACAGATAAAAGTGAATGAATTTCACCCAGATATTATTGATCGTTGTCATAGTCGTGTTCAACAAACTAAAGTTTATCATTCCAAACAGATGTGAGACGTAGGTTCGACTCCCCATTAATAAAGTAGGATTTTAGAACACTATAATTATTTTTTTCTTTATTTTACACTAATTAACATAAAATAAAGTATATATTTTCAATCTCTTTAGTACATTTATTAAAATTATCAATTAAATCTATCATCAAATCAGAAAAATAGTATAGTAGATATTAATATATGAGTTTACTAAAGGAGAGGGGAGGTTACTAAAGTGTATCGTGAAAAATCAATAAATTCTGTTGGGTGATCTGTACAAAGTACCAATTTTGAGTACTTATTTTGATTCAACTGTGTTTTTATCTTGTCTCTCTCTGCTTTGATACAAATTATTTGCTGATTGTAAAATGATTTTATGGATAAAAAGTTGAAATTATTGAACATTAGTGTAAATATTATTGACAGAGTGTTGTGGATAGTAAGCCAATATTGTGGAACCTTAAAACATTTGGACTGATTGATTAGCTGACGATATTGAATCTTGGCTCAGGTACTACACATATTATAATAATTGAATTAATGATGATAATAGTGATCCATGTTTTTCGTCCACTCATGATTAGAATACTAATTTCCTTACTCAAATAAAACAATCATCTTTTCAAATATTCCCTGTTTTTGTTATTGCAGACAGATCATAAAACAGTTAGGGTCATAGCTTCGCTAACTTCTTTGAAGCCAGTATAATCTTGTCCTGGAAACTGATCTCTTATTTTCCTGACTGTACAAGCAGGGATCACTTTTCACACCCCTTTCTCAAGTTTCTATATGCCTTGAGCCTTGACTGTCTGAAAAAGGTAACGGGTGTTTTATTATGCTATCAAAATGTTTTCCAAATGCTTTCAGAAAACTGTCTGTCATTTTCTATCATAAGTCTACTCTTTATCTAAAAGAGGGTGTTTATCTAATAAATTAAGTGCTGGTAATGTAAAAAATATATTAATTTTTCAGTTGGTCTTTTATGTATGAAACATTCGCCAATTAATTAGCAATAATATGTAAATAAAAAATAAATTAATTTATTGGTTTATTAAATTTTGTATTTTTGTTGTTTATGTTATTTTATTATTCAACGCCAGTTTCTCACGAATAAGGAAGCAGCTAAATATCGATAATCCATAGACTTTTGATGCTGAATATCATACTACGACTTACTATTGATTAAAAAAAACAAGCAGCCAGTTATTAGTATTGAAGGTTTATAAGAAAAGGAAATAAAAATTTTGACAGAATTAACAGTTTTACAATTATTATTCCGTTTTCAATTTATCATCATCGTTGAAACCAAAATAAAACATGCCAAAATTTACATATTTAGACAACAATCACTATCGTCCACCCCTCCCCTTAGATAGCATGAATTGGATATAAGACATGAGTAATACTGCTGGGTTACGGCAAATCGTTGAAAAGTATATGTGCTCAGTAATACACGAAATGCCAACGGTTCGATCGTGCAAGTACGAAACTTTTGGGCAACATGCCATGTCTTCGAATCGACCACGATCACCGGATTCAGTATCCGAGTCGCTACTGCTGTTATCGCTTTCCTGAACTTCCCCTTCCACAACCTGCATGAGGTTCAAACATGTAAGGTTTTAAACTAAACGACATAGCTGGTTGTAAAAGAAAAAAACGCGACTGGGTTTTGCAATATGACTCAATGTTTATTTTTCTTTACAAGTGCGCAGCGCGTATATACAGCGGCTTGCAGTGATTTCGTAGACAAAACCATTTCGTAGACACGAGGTTTTCGTAGACAAAACAATTTCCGCATCCCTATACAGCTACTCTAGTTTTCGTTCGCAAACTCTACAGCACAAAGATGTTCGGAGATTACAAATCAAAGCTCCTTACACCGATTTCTTGTGGTGTGTCGATGACGTCATTTTTTCACAGAAAATGGCGACCCCCTTCATCGTGCAAATGCACAGGTTTAAAATTATGTAACTGATTAACCCAATGACCAAAAAATTTAGAAAATTGTGATAAATCGTCTTATGACACAAACTTTCGATAGAATTAACTTGAATCTTTCTTGGACTTACCCTTTAAATCAACAAATCCATCTTGTCAGTCAGTATCGAGTTATATTTTTTAGACAAAATCCATACACTATGCCTTTTTGTGAGATCTTTCTCAGCACTACAATCATCAATTATGAATAAGGTGGTTTCATTTTTAAAATTTTCATGCAAATGTTTCAATGCTTCATTCAGACGATTCCTAGGAAGAATTGTATATACTTCTGGATCTGTATTTACCCACAATCTAGATTTATTTGTTTCATTATCATCTATGGTTGGACATAATATTACTATGTGTTCGAAATTTTCATAGTAATAGCTCTCGATTAAATCTAGAACAAATCCTGTTTTACCACAACCAGTCTGCCTACAAATTATAGCACAGTGTGGATCTTTAGGTAACATCATTCACCACAAGAAAAGGTGGGGTTTCCTCATGCATTATACGGCATTAAACCCTAAGAGTTTAATACAATTTCCTCAGGAGGAAACCCTAGGCGTTTAATGACATTTCCTCAGCAGTAACCAGGGAATTTCCTCCGCGAAGGAAATGCCATGAAACCTGATTAAACTAGAGGAAACTGCAGGAAATTGTTTTGTTTGTGTCAAGTTCAAAAAAATTGTTTGTTTACAATTAAGTGTTGAAGAAATGTTTAGTAGAGATAACATGAGATAATAAGTTATTTCCTGTTAGAGAATTTGTGTGTATCTTTGTTGTACAAATGAAAAGGATATAAACACTCTGAATATATATTTATATATACAAATGTTTCCAAATAACATAAATAGTGATAAGAAGCATTAGTTGAATTTTGTATTTAAACCATATACTATATAAGTGAAATGGACATTGATAGAAATTAAAACGTTTGTACTGGAATATTAAAGGGATAAATGGTATCTTTCATTCATAATAACATAATCTATATGTTAATTTGCCGAAGTTACATCATAGAGATATGATTTTAGTTTTTAGTTCAATTCATTGATGTAATTGTTATTGGAGACATTGCGTAGCCCGGTGACGAAGCTTAGTAAATGTTTATGGCTGTAACGTAAGACTACATTCAAACGATTTTCTAAAAATGAAATGCAAATAAACAGCATATACATAATTTATACTATCAAAGCAAGTATACTGATAGTTCAGCTGCTAAAACAACATATGAAACTTACCTTTTTCAGAGAATGTATCCATACAAACACAAATATCCAAATCCTGTTATAGATTAGAACACATAACTATTATCACTGATCTTCAGGAAGTTCAACCTCCTATGACCAAAGTTTTTTCACATTAAGACAAGTCATGAACAGATTTTAGGACTGTCTAATGCTTACTAAAGTTCATTGGTTGTTATTTAGCCCCTGAGATCTCATTGGACAACTTGTTAATGTTGAGTAACTTATTGTTGTTATAAAGCAGTCACGTGACGCGCGACCCTAATGACATGGAGACTTAGAGGGGGTCACCTCTCTGCACCTGCACGTGTTTAAACAGCGTCCATGACATCTGTCTAACGAGTGGTCACTGTCTGGCACATGATTGGTCTGAGTGACTTGTCTGAATGGAAGCAGACACTAACAAAACAAATACTGTCTCTGTGAATACACTGCTTTATTTCCGTATAAAATATATGTAGTGAAAATAAATTTATTATCTACAGTTCATAGATGTTTAATTTTTTTTAACAACATTCATTTTGTTTGCAGTACAGTTTGTTTGTACAGACTATTACTATGATCCATGATCATTTGTGTGTGTCATTGCTATTATTGATATTCTTTTGAATCACCTATCGGTGAAAGAAAAGGGTTTTGGTGACGATTTCATAGGGACTGCGTCTGCGCATGTCTTCATCTTTGTCGGCATGACTGATGTTTTCCGGTTTGCAGGAACCTATACAAATAATTGATAAAGCTTGTTTGAAACAAAGTTATGTGACAGGAAGAATGACAGAAGGCTGGCTGCCTTAGATGTACACAGTTTATCGTTTACGCATAATAAATACAAGCAAAAATCATATTAAAAATAATCAAGTAATGAGGCAAAGAAACAAGGTGACAGCTATAGTGAAAATGTATTCAAATTACATTTCACTTTTTATGAATATTTTACAAATTCCTAAAGAGATTCGGTTCATTACCGGGACAGCAACATTTGTTATGTTTAAACTAACAGACCAGGGGATTATATTGCATCTTGCGAACAATAGCGGTAATTGTTGAGTTAAAATCGAAAAGTCAATCAGTGAGTAATCAGTGCCTTTAGTCAAGTTGAGTGAAAATTCATATAATTACTGAGTAAAATCAGCCAATTTCGTTAGGTACTTCACATTTCTGTATAACCAAACGTTTTAATCCATTGAAACAACAAGTTGCCTTCGGTGAAACAAAGGGTTTTTACTGTAATACCAAATGTTGCTTTCATGGTAAGACACCAGACATTCAAAGATCAATCGATTACTACTTTTCCTAGAAAATTGATATCTATCTGAAATCTAGATAAGATATCACAGACAGTTTATTTTATCTAAAGCAAATGTTGGTAATATTTCATAACAATCAATAAGAAGGAATTAGTTTAGAATTTTATAGATAATTATGCTCTCTACTACGGGAAATAAATCATGACTTTATTTCATGACGGATCAACACATAAAAACATCATAACAACTCTATACTCAAAATCAAGATTTCTTACCATGGACGCTTCAAAACTTGTGCTTGTATTGTGTCCTTCACGGCTAGCATTGAACTCACTATCTGTAAGAAATTGTTATGTATAGCGACAATGAATCCATTATAACAACTGTTTATCATTTCATAGATAATATCTACCGTTTCTAAAGTCATCTGTCAAAGTTTGGTACCAAATGAAAATCTTAATTTTATAGCAACACATTTTATGATTCACAATTACAATGCATAATAAATTGAATAATAAAGTTAGGGATGTGATTTAAATGTAATTGTTTATAACATGAATTATGATCTTCAATTATTTACATATTGATAAAATACTTATCATCAAAAGTTAAATATCCCTTACTTATTATTGTCCAAAATATAGATAGAAGATATATTTCATGTAATACGATATCATGGGAATAGATTGTCAGAAATATGTCTTTATTTTGACAAAAGCATATCAAATGACATATTATTCAGATTAAATTTTAAAACATGGCATAAACAAATAAAGGCCAAAACAAGCATTGAAGATTGTTATATAATTACTCTCTTTATTCTTTATCATTTAAGATTAAATATTTATATATAAAATGTTGGATATTTTATTGACGATTATAATAAAAATGATTGATTTAAACATATTTTATTCAATAAAATTGAATTGGGATTGGTGAACAAGCCGAAGGGCTTATTTTAACACCGCTCCCATACAACATGTGATACAAATGAAATAAAATGCGACATCATCGATGTTGATCCTTATGTAAACAATATAAATATACATAATAATGATTCTACGTATCCGCTTTGTACTTCTCAATGTATTCATTTTCTTGCTATTTCTTGCTTTAAACATTTGAGCTCTATTGTTAAAAATCGATATCGACGCAGTTTTAGGTGAAATTGACACATCCCCTGCTCATTTAGAAAAAATACACCCTGAGCTAGTTGAAAGTAAGAGAGAAAAGCTTATAGGAGCTGTTTTAGGTGGAGGGAAATATGTTGATAAGAAAATTACTACAGAGAGAATTAAAGAGCCACTCCGTGAGTTGTTGGAGTCATATATGCCAAACTTAATCAATGGTGTCATTTGATAGCGAAGTATCGACTGTTACCAAAAAGACACATTTGAAAGCTTATTGTTTTTTACAGTGACAATATGAAGGTAGAACGTCGCAATTATGATCGAAAACCGGACAGTGGCGCGCGTCAAATAGTCAAACGTAATTTTGAAGACTTATCTAAAACAGCCAGGAGGGCAGTTAGGAGTTGATAGTGTTTATTAGGTTATATAACTAGTATCCATGTATATTGGACGTGTTATCTACACCTCTGTGTATTTATAAGGTTGTTTTTAGGTTTTCATTGAAAACCAGTATTTGTCATATATATGTCTTTTGGACATGAAAAGTTAAGATGATTTAATTTTATATCACCAGATATGACATTTAGGTTCGTATCAAAGGTAAATGATATGTTATGAAAATCACGGAGTGGCTCTTTAATAGGATGACAGATGAAGAAGTTAAGATGAATTGTAACATGACTTCGTTGTATCCTCGATTCTGATTGGTCAGTCCGAAAAAATTACCCTATGTTGAATGACAATGAATACCCGCAAATTAGCAAAGGCGAATCACCGCGAATTGATACAACATGTTCACTAGTGCCGGCCCGACTCAAGTTTTAATTTTCCAGTTTCTTTGAAAATTCGTGCCGAACTCCGATTGGACAGTTGTCTTTGTCCTTTTTTATATTGTGTCTACCGGTGTATATATAACAAATATACTTTAATATGATTTATTTTAAAGAACGAAAATATTTTCAACTGGCTTACTAAGTCCAAGTTTGCCGCAAAGTTTCATGCGGCCGCCTTCTTTCGAATGCCGTTCCCATGGTATGACGTCACAAAGGTCAACCGTTTTGACGTCACAATGTTTGCGTCGCTGTCACAATGGTATTGGGCTAGTTTAAGACTTTTGTACTCGGGGTATTACGATATTGTTCTACGAGCTTTATAATTGTTGATTTCGGTCTCAAATTAAACAAGTATGTTGTAAGGTCTCACTGTTACGAATGCCACTATTTGCTAATATCACAACGATGTTTGTAATGTAAATAATGCCGCGAATTCACATTAGTTAAACCTTGTCTCACCTCTTACAGAAATAGAACAGTCGCAAAGTCCTTTCCACACAAAAATAAGTACGCAAAAACAGAGTTCGATTTTAAACTTCTAATAACTAACGGTCATGTTACAATATCGATAAACAGTTGTGTTTGTAAAATATCCGGGATTCATTGTTATTCAACGCCCGCAAATTTAAGCGTTTAAAACCTCCGGCTAACGCCGTCTGTTTTAAACTAAATTTGCGGGTGTTGAATAATAATGAATCCCGGAAATTTTACAAACGCAACTATTTATCTTCTAAATACGAGAAATATAAACGTAGGTTAGGTGCTATATGAACTAACATTTAATTAACATAAACATGTTATTATAGGGAATAATGAAATGAAATATGAAATTAAGAATATTGCATTAGAATTTGACAAATTTACAGAACCAGATTTGGCAGGTGAAATCCATTCTTTATATGATAGTCCCATGCCTATATACTATGATCGCATACTTCGCCATCGTATGATACCAGCTGATAACAGTGATTCAGTGTGGAATATTAATATAAATGTGCCTGGTAAATCGATGAAAGGCGTTTTGATGCTATTCAAAACCCCTATCGCTGGGTTTGACAGAATGACTGAATCATTTTATAATCCTAAAATCAAAACTATACAAATGATTATTGGAGGCGTACCTAATCAACTTTACAGTCAACATATGCGTAAACATAATTTATGGGGTGAAATTAAGAAACTTCCCAGTATAAAACGCCATCCAATAACAAATATGGTGATGAAAGATTTGTGTCTGACTGATATGAGTATAGGTAAGTTTTTAACTGACAAGTACGCTTTGTGGCTTGATCTAAGAACAACTGATGATGACCAACTTCATGGCTCTGGAAGAAGAATGGAAAATGGTAGTGGAGGAATGACAATTGCAATCACCAAAGAAGCAGAAACAGCTGGGACAGTACATATTTACTTACATGTTATCATGGATGCCCAATTGAATATTGATAGCGGGAGGTTTGAATCTGTTATCTATTAATAATATTGTACTAGGTATAAACAGGGTTTTTTTGATTAGCGGTGAATAAAGCGTGTGGTCTCATTAACTATTACAGGTAAGAAGTTTTGATGTAAGGTAAATGAAAAAATATATTTTGGTCTGTGTTGGTCTGAAACCCCCCTTTATACCTACTACGTCATGAGATGAGTAAAATCCCTTCTCTTCGAATTTCGTCTGTGTTAAGGTTGGTTAAGCCGATGCCTAAGAGGAGGTAAGGCATAGTAGGTCTAGTCAACAGGTAAGTATAAATAATTACGTTTAATAAAAAACGTACTATTATATTCTTAGTTTAGGCTGGTACATGTATACAGAATTTATGGTCGCGGTGTGTGCATATTTTGATTTTGATTTATTATTAAACACATAAGAAATTTCCAAGTTTGAAATAATCTTGCTACAAATATCAACTTAATACTTCTGCACCGTCCTATAAGTGTATTAAAATGAAGGGGGGGGTGCATTGACGCATGTTGTATACATTTATGATAAATGAGCACTGCAAAAATGAGTGCTGCAATGAGTACAAATGAATGTGCATGGTTGATATCCTATATGAAAGAACCGAGCCGTAAATAGTATCCAAACGATGCATGCGACATTCATGTAGTTGTCCTTTTTCATGTTGTATCGTTTGAAACCGCTATGCTCCAATAAGTAGCATTTTTCAGTGAAAAGGAAATGTACTTATGTTACAAATGAAATAAGTATCATAGTCATAGTTATTTTGTAAATAAAGTTTGTAAAAATATTTAGTAACAACTTATATTGATTAAGGAATGAAGGACTAAATGGCCAACTTCGTGGAATCTTTTTCATAGACTCGAAATTAAGAATTTTATGAATCATGACATATATAATGAAAACATTCTTGGTTTGGATTGTGCACCTACCCCTTCATTAGACTGATTATAGGGAAAATAACTATGCGATAATTAAAAAATATATATCTTAATGCGTTCTAAATAGCACGTGCACAGGTGACGTCGCGAACACTAACGCACTTTCGCTTTACAACCATATTCTCGTCAATTATTTTTCATCGAGCGTCCTTTCTGTATGGCAATTGATATTTCATTAAATATACAAATATAATGTTTATAAACAGAATAATATAGTAGTTCACATGTCTACTTTCAATTATAACATGTCTTTGGTATGAACATAGTTTCTTTTTAACAAACAATGATTGGAATCACGTGAATGATCGGTTTGCAAGTGACCATGTCGATGTTTTCATTGACTTCCAAGGTAAATGGAACTAAATTCGTACACTACTTAATGTATTTTAGATAATGTTAAAATGCTTAGAATATATACAATCATCAATGGAACTTACCTTGAGGTAAATTTTATTTTAACATGACATGAAAATAGAATGAAAATACTGCTTTCTCCTTGGTTCCTCATATCAATTTTGAGTAATCATTTCTCTAATAATTACCTCTTAAAACTTACAAGGCTGAATACTGTCATTGTCGCTTGCGACTATATTTGTAATTGTGGTTGTCATGATCAATGCTAAAAACTGTGACACAGCGAAGTTTTTAAAAATAAATTGTGTAATGAATAGATAAGTTTTTAACTGTGTGTTTATCTTAGCTTGCGGAGTTTGGAATCTAAATCGGCCTACTAGAAAAAATAATTTCGTACTTTAAACGCAGTAGTGCACACCAATAGCCAATATTTCGTAAACACAACGAATTCACAGATACTGCCAATCTAGTTAAAACTAGCTGTAATGATCTGTCATTACATCTAGAGACTTACTGATTGAGGTCATGTTCAGCTGACCTTTTATGCATTTCGAACCAACCAATAAAATGATTGCAGGAAGTCAGCTTTCAACCAATCAAAGACGAGTTTCTTTTGCATCTTGGTTAATGTCAGATGCTGACGTTTACCCTACGTTTGTTTATTTTTATCCTTAAAAATTCATTTAGTTATTGTTTGACCTGATTTGTTAATTTACATTTGCACAAATGATAAATAAGAAACATACAAATATTCTGTCAACGATATCTGCACAGGATTGATGCTGTCATCATATTTATCAACACATTTCATTGAGATACATCGGTAACATTCGGATTTTGTAATCGAGGTTCTCAAGAAGGGCGAAACAATCGCCTTGACCCGCGATTCGAAGCGCTGGGCCAGTTTCCCGCTGATTGGCTGATCTTCGCACCTGCGCGACACGGAATAGGTTGTAATTCGCTAAATGTAATATCGGATTCCGCAACGTATTATATTACAGCTAGTTTTAACTACATGTAGATTGAAATACTGCATATCTCTCGATATAACTAACTATCCTCACTCAAGTAATCTACCTCGTAAGTTATTTAACAAATATTTACGTATTCAGGTAGTAAAGTGGATTTTTAAAGGCCGGAAGTATTTAATGTTACGTTACATTAAATCCGCATGAACTACGATATCGGAAATATTAAAATGTTGTCATAATCAGAAAAGCGGAAACGGCAGCCGCTATGGTCAATCTAATAACAAAGCTAATACTGTGTTTTTAAATAGGTTGATTTACAACATTGCTTTCATAAAACATATTTCATGATTTGTTCTCAGTTCAGAGTTTAGGTAAATTCACTAGCTGCACACAGTACTAGTTCAGCCGTTTCCAAGTGTCAATAATTTATCCGTTTTGTGCACAGCTAACCATTGATTTTTATATGTCCAAGCCGACAGCGGCTGTCTTAACGTTTTCATTGTTGATTGCAGGTATAATGTAAAGAATGTTTAGTATTTCATTGCATCGATAGAAAGTTTAAGTGAATGCATAAGTCCTCGTAAACCTTAAAATAGCCTTTAGATAACGTTCATGTTGGCAAGAGAATAATTCAAACAAACATATTAATGAATTTAAGTGCTTATTTTTTATATAATTTTAATAGTCACCAATGACATCAACGATGTCTTCTATGAACTTATTGACTTCTCGCATGTAACCATCGAATGACTAAAAAATAACAGAGCGTTTCTCAAATTAATGTATCGAAAGAATTTTGAAAAATTGAGATATCCAATTAGAAATCATCTCAGCATTTCGACGATCCACGATGTTTTGCAAATTTTAATTGCAACCGACAAGTTCAACACCAGATAAAGGAAAAAAACAGCATGTTTTTTAAAAACAAAAATAGACGTATTTCGTGTATTTTTTGATAATAGTTATTCAATAAATAATTTATAGTAGGACAAGCCATCTTCCCAGAATGCGATGTCTCGCTTTCGATATCAAGGTCACCATTTGCAAAGTTGATTCGATTCATCGTGGCTCATAATAATACTAGGGAATACAAAGTTTGACTAGATGTTCAAGTGATTTCAACTAAACCTAGTTACCCAACATCTTTTGTGTTTGGTGCCGAAGACAGACGGGAGGAGAGACGAAGGCCTGTTCATAAAGGACCCAGGAGAGCACGCGCAGTGATTGCAGAGATAGTGTGACTTGTGCGCTAAGCGCTCACATTACTGAACACGACTACTTGACGATTCTTGAAAAACAGCCAGCCGTTTGTTAGGAAGAACGTGGGTTGTTACAAAAGAAGAATGGTGACTCCGATTCTTGAATGCAAAATGATTGTTCGAACTGAAACATATATACACTCTTATTTGTGTGACATTACTTTCAACTGAGTATTTACACGACATGTACAGCAGTAAATGTGATTATTCTCTCAAAATGACATCTATAGGAAAATCAAATTCTACATTAAAGCATGCCAAATATTTCGTGTTACCCACATGATCATATCGGGTTCATATTTTGCTACAGCTCTGTTCATTGGTCATTCGATATGCCGTTATACAGATAGAACTTAACAAGCATTGGCTAACATTTCTTTTAAAAATTTCCAACTTGAATAAAGAGTGAAATATCGGCAATTAAGGACATTTATCAGATGATAATTACTTGGGGAGCTTTGGCCCCCAGGCGATAAATATGTTAATTCCAAAGACATGATATAATTGAAAGTAAACATGTGAACAACCATTTCATGATGTTTATGAAGATTTCAATTGTTTCTCATGAAATATTAAAAATCAAACACAGTGGACGCTCGATGACTCCAACTGAAACTTTATTGACTACCCTACTTGGCCACGCCGATGCCAGGTAGGTTATTTTATGCGAATATAGACAAATAACATATGCTGAATTGATAAAAAAAGGCATTCAGTCGTAAAACATTCATGTACTAACAAATATATCCAGCATCATAAACTGAAAATAACCAAAACATGACGTAAACAAAACATCACCGTTTCTGGCATGAGATTTTCACCAAGTTATTTCTTCCTTATTTGGAAACATTCGTCACGTGAGGTATTAATTGCCCAATCAAAGACCAGATACATCATTGGGATTACCCCTCGAGTACCAAAGATCGGATGGACATTTTGGAGTAATACTTTTTTGTTTACAACTATCCTCATTCAGACGAAGTTTGAAATTAAACTTTTCCCGGTAAACACCAACATGACGTCTTTTTTCGTCTAAAATGTTTTCTTACGAAAATCAGCCCGCTTTTGCGTGCTTCTCTTACAAACTAGAAATATGTGCATGTGATGCACAGTGATGTCCCCCTTCCAAACTTTTAATCCATCTTATTGCCACTTACACCAGCAACAATCCATACCAAACACATAACAAGTTCAATGCATAAGGAAGAGTTTTATATATTTGTCAACTTCTTTATTGTAGGGAATGTGACATTTGATACTCACACAGTCATCAAATATTATATGCCCCCAATATGCACTCAGTTCAAATTGTTTCCATTGAAACCAAGTAAAATGAAAAATTAAGAATAACCAAAAGAAGCAAAAGGCACCATCCAAACACTTGATCTAACCACATACCAAGATCGTTAAAAAAATATTGAATGGTTTTTGAGTAATGGTCCGGAAACGAATGCATTTCGGAATTACGGAACCACGGGGGAAATAATAAAGCGCCTTTGCCGCTTGAACTTCCGAAGGCAGTTAACACGCGCAAGGCTTATCCCAGGAGAGTTATATGGTATGGGATTCTTAAACGCACTAGTATTTCGTAAACACAACGAATGCACACATACTGCATATCTCTCGATATTACTCACGACCCTCACTCGAGTAATCTACCTCTACCTCGCCTTGACCCGCGATTCGAAGCGCTGGGCCAGTTTCCCGCTGATTGGCTGATCTTCGTACCTGCGCGTGACGGAATAGGTTGTAATTCGCTAGATGTAATATCGGATTCCGCAACGTATTATATTACAGCTAGATTTAACTAGATTGAAATACTGCATATCTCTCAATATAACTAACTATCCTCACTCAAGTAATCTACCTCGTAAGTTATTTAACAAATATTTACGTATTCATGTAGTAGAGTTGATTTTTAAGGGCCGTAAGTATTTAATGCACGTAACTTTAAATCCGCATGAACTACGATATCGGAAATATTAATTAATTTCTTATAAACAGAAAAGCGGAAACGGCAGCCATAGATTTTGTATATGTCCAAGCCAACAGCGGCTGTCTAAACTCTTTCATTGTTGATTGCAGGTCAACTGTGAAGAATTTTAAGTAAATTTGTTTCGATAGAAAGCTAAAGTGAATGCATAAGTACTCTTTAACCTTAAAATAGCCAATTTAAACCGTAAAAGCGTGCACTAGTGCCTTTAAGGTTTGACAACAGATCGCGACCTCTTCGTGGACGTGTCTTCGTGTAATGAAATATTTTTGTTTAGTAATTTTGTTCAATATTCTTCAAATTTATAAGCAGTAGACTCTATTTTCGTTATTTCAACCGATTCTGAGACATGACAAAATTTTATTTAGCCGTAGTCGTCGGCAAAATACTCCTACTCAAAAACAAATGTTTCGGACACTTCCCCATGTTTGTCCGATGTCAACAAGTTACTAGGGGCGGTCGGTAGGGGGCAGGGCTTAATGAATCGGTTCACACATCAAAACCTTAAAAATATCTCGTTGAAATATTTTCGTTATTCCCACACTTCATGTAATCTCTTTATCTTGTATTGGCGATTCCTGTTCAGACAGGATATACCCTGTTCATCAATGAAAAAAATTGTAGGTTATTTGAAAATATTTCTCAAATTCTCTATTTGATACTCTCTAAACTTCAGCTAGAGATGGGCATTACAGATGCTGCGCTTGACTGGATTGAGTAGCTTACAAACCGTGAATCTTAACGCTATTCACCATCGTGTGGAGTACCTCAAGGATCCGTCATTGGCCCTGTGCTGTTTGTGCTATTGAGAATAATAACATTGAACATCAATCTTATGCTGGTGACAGTCAACTGATTGACAGCTTCAAGTCAGATGATGTCCAAATGGCTCTGCAACGTACAACTGATTGCACATCTGATATCAAGTCCTGGATGTCTTTAGATAAATTGAAGTAAATCATGAGAAAACAAAGGCTTTGTTAATAGGCACTAAACGTACAATTTGCGTAACATTCCGGTCTAGCTCTCTTGAAGTCGGAAGTGCTGCTATTCCTTCCGAGCAAAAGACCTCGGTGTTCTCATTGATTCAGAACTGACAATTGAACCACAAATAGAATTTTGTTTATAAAACTTGTTATTACCATCTCCGTTGCATCAGTCAAATACGTCATCTTATAACAAGAGATGCTGCTAAAATACTAGTGCAAATGCTTGTTCATTCTAGACTTGATAATAGTAACAGCTTGTTAATGGGAATCAGTCAATGTCAACTACAGGTGTTAACTTGGACAGTTCGAGACTGGCAATAGTTAAGGTTTAACTTTGCGTAGGAAGATGTACAAAAATCTTCAATCACAGAATTTGAAATTTATCAAGATACCAACCTATAATCATATCATTTATGGAAAGAAATCATTCAGTAATGCTGCTCCTCGACTTTGGAGTCAACTTCCTCACGTCATCAAGATATCACCTTCATTGGCTGTTTTTAAATCAAACCTCAAAACTTATCTTTTTTCAAGATATTATTCATCGACATTATTTCATGATATTTTTCCACTGACTAAATCATCTGACTTTATTAACTGTATTTATTTATATGATATAATTCATACTCTTCTAGTAGATTTTATTTCATGCCAATACTTCACACCATGAACTTTTATTATAACATGTATATGTGCTTTGAGCACGGACCTTGTGTATGGATATAGCGCTTTATAAATACTCATTATTATTATTATTATTATTATTGGTATTATTATTATCTGTGTATAGCAATCGTGCACAATGCTATCTATGCTTATAAACATTTTGCGACATTTTGAAACTATGATGGGTAAAGATAGAATGGCACAATGTATCGTTTTTGCACCTGAAAATAAGATAAAGATTGTATGTTTAAAACGATCATTGTACACAATTTGACATGATAGAACAAGCGTTATTTAAAAAAAACACAAATAGAGAAGCATAACTATTTGTAACTCTGTAAGCAGTTTGTTCTGGTCTCGTGAGTGTAGGGGGTGGGAAAAAGTTTGAATAAATAGAGATTACAAAACGAGTGGGTGTTGAATATGGAAAATATTCCAACGAGATATTTTTAAACGTTTTGATTTATTCACGAGCGAAAGCGAGTGAATAAATCGAAAAGGAATAAAATTATTGAGTTGGAATATTTTGCATATTAAACACCCACTCGTTTTCTGATCTATTTATTACACACATGAAAATAGGAAACTAATTGTTCTTCGAAGACCTCAAAATGTTCACTGAAAGACGTTAGCGCGCATGAATACATTGTGCTCAATAATACACTGCCTCTTTTGTCTGATACATAGGCCGCGTTATAGTTGTAAAAGAATCAAAGAGCCATGCGTAACAGAAAAATGAGTTTATATTTTTTCATATGGTTTAATGTACGAAGATTTGATAAACAGTGACAGGCAAACAACTTGACAGATCAAAACGCAATTACAATATTCTCCGTCACTGAACACTTGACGCGTCATCGCTAAATTTGACGTGCCAATGCTAACGATAGATGAACAACGGCAGCTCGCTTTGAACAAAGTTAAGTAACACCGAGTCTGTCAAACTAGATACAAGAAATTACTGGTCATCAAGTCTCATTTTCTTGTTTTCTGGTCCAAAGAAGTCATCATTTCTTGGGGTACCACCATATATTGGGGCTGAGAAGATGGACTGCAAGAGCTCGGTACTCCTGTAACTGGTTGTCTGATTGCTCGGGGAAGCGAGGTTGACAACAGAGTTGGAAGGGAGACTACTCTCATTTTGACATGATTCGACAAGTGCGAGAGAACGGAAAGTAGATTGGTGACTTAAAATATGACTCAAGTCATTGTGGCGGTTCATCGACAGCGTACTGTAGTTGTTTATGCACTCTACGTTCAGGATGTAAACAAAGCGTTAAAGGGAGATACATGTAACTCTGCCGCGACTGCCTCATCGACGAAATTAACACTAAAGAATTACTTTGAACACAAATAATACTTTTTCAAAACATAACCTACGTCAATATTTTATTATTCACAAATTTAATGTGATGTTTGGTTGTGTTTTGTTGCTGATAACTGCTTGAATATAGGTGTGATGTTAATCAGAAATATTGAGGTGGCAACGGAAAGATCACTTATACTCGCTCGATTGTTAAAGTAGTTCGGTATTATGACGTCACTATCGTTGAATAACCTGTTTTGGTTACACAACATTCGTTGAATAACTTTCAACTGGTTACACATCACTTGTTTCAAATAACCAAAATTATCTAATACAGATCTTCAGAACACCTGTGTAATTAAGAAATAGAAATATTTTTTATCTTTAGAAAAACAGAAATTTGTTAATAGGGCAATAACAAAATTGAAAGATGAAAACACGCTAGTCAGTGACACTAAATCTATCATAAAACATGTCGAATGTTATTACAAAACATTATACTCTTCTCAAAATGTAAAAGATGTCAATCTTCGAGAGCTATTGAATGAATCAAACATCCCAAAATTATCCACTGAAAATTCCCTTTCGCTTGAAGGAGAACTCGAATATGAGGAAGTCCTCAACGCTCTAAAAATATGAAAAATGATAAAAGCCCCGGACCATCTGGATATACTACCGAATTTTTCAAGTTCTTTTGGAAAGATATGCATACTTTTTTGATCAACTCACTGAATTATGCTTACCTAAACGGGGAACTATCAACTAGTCAAAAACAAGGTTTAATTACATGTTTACCAAAAAAGGGAAAATCTAAAGAATATATAAAAAATTACAGACCAATTTCACTTTTAAATATTACATATAAACTAGCCTCAGCAACGATTGCATCTCGTATAAAAAATATTTTACCAACTATCATAAATGATGATCAAAAGGGTTTTATGAAAGGGAGGTATATTGGCGATTGTACTAGACTAGTTGCAGATATAATGGAATACACCGAACAAATGAATATACCAGGGGTTCTTATACTGATCGACTTTGAAAAGGCATTTGACTCTGTTGAATGGTTGTTTATTGAAAAATGCTTGGATTTTTTAAATTTTGGTCCCTCCATAACACATTGGATCAAAACATTCTACAATGATATTAAGTCAAGTATCCTTGTAAATGGTTTTCCCAGTGAATTTTTAAATATTTCTCGAGGATGTAGACAAGGTGATCCCCTCTCACCATACCTCTTCCTTATTTGCACGGAAATTCTAGCACACATGTTGAGGGGTGATAGAAGGATTAAAGGGTATTAAATTTTTTGACATAGAATATTTATTAACACAGTTCGCAGATGACACTACGATAATCCTGGATGGAACGGAAAAGAGTTTTCAAGCAACATTAGAAATACTAGACAAATATGCTAAATTTTCTGGCCTTAAAATAAACATAGACAAAACTAAAATTACATGGAGTGGTTCAAGGATGTTCTCACATTTACAATATTGTAAGACTTTGAATCTAGACTGGTCTCAAAAACCCTTCACTTTACTTGGAATTCAGTTCCAACATAATCAGGCCGAAATGGTCGAAAGAAACTATAAAGATAAACTAAAACAACTTGATAAAACAATGACAACGTGGTTGAGAAGAGATCTTATTCCATTTGGTAGAATTACTGTTCTTAAAAGTCTTTTATTACCTTCACTTCTTTGCCAAATCCAGATAATAATACCATTCAAAATTTACAGAAAAAATGTTTCAAGTTTGTATGGAAAGAAAAGCCTGATAAGATCAAAAGAAATACGATAATTCAATCTTATAAAGATAGAGGGCTAAAGGTACCTCTAAATCTTGAAACAATACAAGCTCAAAAGCTTTCATGGTTACGAAGAACATTTGTAAAACATTCAAATATTTCAAACCTTATCAGTTTTGCCGTTCCTACAAAAGGCCTTCACCCAACTGAGATGGGGACAAACTATCTTAGACAATCTGTTATTCCGTATATAAAAATGTATTTTGGAGAGATGTTTACGAATCATGGGCAAGCATACAATCCTTACAAAAAAATTAAGGTACTGAAAACGAAAATTCAAAATAATATATATGGGCGAACGATAATATAGTTGTAGGTAAAAAACCTATTATCTATAAAAACTATTTGAAAAAAATGTTAAATTCCTCAACGATCTACTAAATACAGATGGTAGTTTTCTCACATATGAGAATTTTATTTCAATTTACAATATTAATACAAACTTTTCAGAATATCAAGGTATCATCAACTCCATTAAAGCATATCTAGTTTCGAAGCAGCTTGATCTTTATTTAAGAAATAAAGTTCGCTCTACCCCAATGTGTTTTGTAATAAAGTATACTTTATTACAAAACACATTGGGGTAGAGCGAACTTTATTTCTTTTCTAAGATGCTGAAATGATCTAAACGGGGACCACTCTGATTTAAATAATCTCGAAATAAAATATAGTGTTTACATTGCTCATATTCATAATCCATGAACAGGGCTAACTGCTGGCTATTCCAAGTATGGAACCCAACCCCTAGTTTAAAACGACATTTAGTTGGTTAAAGCTTTGATTACTGCAGTTTTGCACTTTTACTTTTTCATATATTCAATTTTGAATTCTATTTTCTTCTTATTGATTTCTTTAAAAACTTAAATAAACAAATGAACACCTCTTGTTTTTTTAAAAAACTTTACTTTTACAAACTCGTGTCGTGCGATTATGCAGTGCGGGCCACATTGCCCATATAAGGCTTATCACGTGGTTATCATTACACAAAGAATTATGGGTATTGTTTGTTTTGGAAGCGTGATGGCGGACTGAATCCGGACATCTATTTTTTTAGCTGCTGTCATAAACGTTGAAGGTGATGCTTTAATCTCTTATATAAGCAGACTGTTGGGGCTGTACACCCAAAATTACTTAATTATTAGGTTGACGTTATCACATTGAACCTGGTAGAGACGGTTGACGTGAACCAACGGGGCGCCGTGACCTGACGTGAAACAACGCGGTCACTCGACAGTCCACAAGCATTTGCTTTCCATTCTTCTTTCCGGTAAATAAAACTAGATGATTCGAAACTAGTCTCCAATAAAAGAAACATTATCGGGAAAATCGCCACTACGATAAACATTGATAGGGATAAGACATGTTGATCGAAAGAACCGAGATGAAAGGTTACCAAGGACGCGTGATCACGAGGGGGCAGCGGGGAAGAGCGGATATAACGTCATTTAATTGTTACGTCATGAAAAAAACTATACCTTTATTGTCTGATAAAGTACTACATTTTCGATTGTTCTAACCGCTAGGCATCTCAGAAAAATGGTAGAACCTTTCATGCCTAATAATTTACGTATCCTCTTTAAAGAACGTAAAGGCTGCAAGATATTCTACTCAACCTTGCTTGAGAAACACACTTTAAAAACAAAACTCAATAGCCAAGTGAAATGGGAAAGGGATATAGAAGTTGATATAACAGATGAACTCTGGAAAACTTATAACTATATACCTTTCAGAGCAACAGTTACCACATATCTGAGATGGTTATAATATAAAATAATACACAGATGTATTACAACGAACAAAGATCTGTATAACTACAATATGTTAGAATCTGCATCTTGTACATTCTGTAATGTTGAAACTGAATCAATTATTCATTTATTCTATAAATGTGTACATGTGAAATCATTGTGGCATAACTTAGTAGACTGGGTTGAGTACAAAACAGGTACTAAACTAAATCTGAGTGAAAAACATATCATTTTTGGATATCCAGAAAAACGAAATGATGTTCTTAATCTGATTATCATTGCAACAAAAAACTATATATACGGTAAGAGATATTTAAAGACAATACCCAACTTTATTGGATTGAAAAAATATCCACATACCCTATATGATATTGACAAATTCACTGCCTTTTCAAACTGTAATTATGGTAAGTTCTTCACATTCTGGTCATCTTGCCACAATCTCTTCACATGATGATTGTGAGTCTTAAAACATGTTTACCATATGCATTGAAATATAAAAATGTTAAAATGATTTTTTTTACCCAAAATGTGAAAACGCAACTATTTCTGTATGAACATGTATGTACCCAAAAAAAGAAATAAAGTAATAAAAAAAAGATAAAAAAAAAGAAATAGAAGACGAGTTGGTGTGCATCTGCGCCCTGATTGTTTTATGCTCCCTGCTATGTTTTATTCAACGATAGTTGCACAAAACCGAGTTTTCTATTTCTTATAAGAGATAGCCTTAACAATTACTTGCTTTATATATAAAAACAGTTGGAAAATTATGGTATTTTTATCAAAAACATTTTGAAAACAATGATGCCTCTCGCCGTAGAACATATTCGGACGAGTGCATTATCATGTATAGGGGTGGGCGCTCCAATATAAATAGAATCAAATTTATTGAACAATCAATATGAATTTGAAAATGTCCCCTGGGGATACATTACGTCTCTAATCCGTGCTTTTCTTTCTCTGCAAACCCACACCTCTCCTTTTGGTTTCGAATCGACAGATGAGTCAGCCATGATGGACAATAGCCCCCTCAAGTTTGATCAATGGACTTGGCCAATATGACGTCATTAACGTTACTGAAATGACGTCATTAACCTCGCGCATGGTTTTATCGTCAAATAAAGCACATCGTCGGTCCCATTGTTCGCCATTGTTGTAATGCCGTGGGTATCTTATATTAATAAATAATACATCGTAAAACATTATGCTCATAATCGTCATTATTGTATATATATTTGAGGGGAGGGGGTGTTGTTGAGGGGATGAAGGAAGTTTGTCTGATGTGATACCCATCATCAGTTTTGTTGTATGTTTAGGGAGGAAGATTAATGTTAAATGTCAAATGAAATGTTCCATATCGACTCTTTGAGATTAGAACCAATTTAATTACATTGACTTTGTACTAAGGAATAAACGTGACTAATTTTTAAAGAAGTTGATAACTTATAAAGGATTTTATGGAGCGGAATAAAAATGAGTGTTTTCGGAATTTTGACCCCTGGTCACTTCAATGGCCTGCCAAAACTGTTACGCGTAATTGTGGGGGTACGATGAACATTTGTCTTAAAGAAGAATGGGTCTGCATATCTGTAATGAAAATTCAATATTATATGTTTCGTTTTCGCAACGCTACGATACCTCAAAGGCATCTCAAATTAAATGATATTTGCACTAGTATATTCAGGTATGTGAACAAACTTTTGGCATGCAGCTGTGCGTCTTTCTTGGGTGTTGGTTTTGGAAGAAGGAGGGGGGAAGCGGTATGCCTGGAATATGATGCTCATAAACTTCTTTTTTGCTTTCTGTGTTTTTGCTTGAAGAGGGGAGGAGATATAAAACTTATGTTTATCATTAAGTAATAATTTCATGCACACAAAAAAGAAATATTATTCAATTTTTACCATTCAACTCTATTGTTCTCTTAAGGTCGGTTACTGAAATGAACACCGTGTTTTGCTCGTGCTCAGGTAGTAAGTTTAATGAACACCTATGTTCAACTAACTTACTCAGCTGTAAACAACTTTTTGGAAGTTCTTTCTCGTAGTGAAGATGATTCGTAAAATAACTTGTATTCTAGCCTTGGAGAATTTACAAATGTTTTTGAGGAAACCGGGGATCGAACCAGTAATCTCCTGATAGATGTCGAACGAACTAACCACTGGACGAATGAGTCCAGCTGACTTATAAATGACATTTTAATGACCAAATGATTTAGATCTTTTTAAGTGATAGGTTTGAGTTTTACATTGTTAATTTTGTAAATCTTAAACATCTACGGTGGTAAACATCTCCTAATTTACATTTTGAGATTTAGTTTTTTGTGGTTACTGTTGTGATGATTACACTGATTATACTCTCTGTTATTGTGCATGTATATTTCAGCATGCTGCACGTGCGTCACGTTCCTCAGGCTTCTGTCACCTACAGCATTTAGGCACCTCTTCTTTATCTGAAAGCGCCATTAATATTGTACCAATGATATCAACAAATGTACCTCTATTATTTCAACATGTGCTTAAAGAGCCACTCCGTGATTTTCATAACATATCATTTACCTTTGATACGAACCTAAATGTCATATCTGGTGATATAAAATTAAAACATCTTAACTTTTCATGTCCAAAAGACATATATATGACAAATACTGGTTTTCAATGAAAACCTAAAAACAACCTTATAAATGCACAGAGGTATAGATATCACGTCCAATATACATGGATACTAGTTATATAACCTAACAAACACTATCAACTCCTAACTGCCCTCCTGGCTGTTTTAGATAAGTCTCCAAAATAACGTTTGACTATTTGACGCGCGCCACTATCCGGTTTTCGATCATAATTGCGACGTTCTACCTTCATATTGTCACTGTAAAAAACCAATAAGCTTTCAAATGTGTCTTTTTGGTAACAGTCGATACTTCGCTATCAAATGACACTATTGATTAAGTTTGGCATATATGACTCCAACAACTCACGGAGTGGCTATGTATTTTTAAATGTTTTTGTCGCTGTTTGAAATTGACATTAATGGTTGAATGGTAAGTCAGTTACCAACCTCGTTGTCGGCGTGCATGAATTGAAGCACTTAGGCACGTGCATAGGTGTTCCAATTCATGCACACCTCCAACTCGGTTGGTAACTATAACAGATACAGCGATTTTCGAGGACACGAAGTTTTGTGATGTTGTTGAAGGTGCACTGGGACATTATTTCATGTAGCTTATTTTCACATGATTCTATATCTAGGTAAAACTGGCATCAGGTAGTTGGAGATAACGGAGTGGGACAGGACGGTTTACGCACCACATTCCTTATATGGGAGGGAAGGATGCGGCATATTGCGACATAATTTACAAGTAAACCCGTCCTAGTAGCAGTGAAAGTTTCAGCAACTAGTAGCAACTAGGTTATAGGAGACGAATGACTTTCAAATTAGAAAATGGCATGTCCGAATTAATCAGGCAAAGTTCGTGTATATATTCTAGTTGAAGATGGCTGAATCAACAAGGAAAACTTGGGTCGGACGGAAAATAAAGAGGTGAGATTTGGTGAGAGGTTGGACAGATTTCCAACTGATCAATGGTGTATATTCGATTTAAAATTGAAGATAAAATTCGTTCCAATCGAACTTTAAACTTTAAACACTCTGCTTTAATTAATCAAGACAGTTCATGATAACCAGGTATGAATGTATTGAAAATGAGGTTTTTGTAATTGTTAATCCGGTCCAAAACATTGCTTCAAATTCATTCGAACACGTCTCGCAGATTGAGGATATCCTGGTGAAATTGCCAGACAAATAGTAGCCAGTTACCAACTGTTTTGAGTCTTTTAATCTCAACCATATGCATACCATGGGAAATAGTCGTCACTCTGTCCGTGTGCCCGACTGTGGCTGCAAGGCGCTGTCCATTTCAGCTTGTTTTCACGGACGACACATTGTTTCGAGAATGTTTGGAAAATGGAGTGGTCTACTGCTTCGAAAAACATGTGTCCGTGTTTCAAGATCGCTTTCGGAACAAAATTAAGGTAAGTTGCATCTTAAAGTATATTCAATTGATTGCTCGTCATCTCACTACATGTGTTTGCTTTAGCTTAAATTGCTAGTATGCTATAGGATTGCAAACGGTATAACAAAAAACTATCATTCCCCATCGTGTTTTATTTGTACTCTTTTCTGCTTGAGGTATGTTTCTTATCGTAATAATGTGTGAATTATATCTTTGTCCTGCGGGAGTTACTTGATTTACTACTCTTACTTTTAGAACAGTAATTTTAATCAATTCCTACAGTAGATCGCGTAATAACTACGAAAATGTTAACTTAAGTAACCCAGTCAAAAACAAATGGAAGAACCCTATTGGAAATGAGTTTAGTTTAGGATAATTTAGCAAAATAGTTAACCATGGCGAATTCGTAGCACGTATCGTTTCGGTGCCTCATTGTTCTTTTGAGACTTTTTGAAATGTGTGAACCTCAAGCACCTTTGGAGATATTTGACTGTCAGAGCTGAAACCCGCCAGTCATATCGTTTAAGCAGTTGGGATTCCATGTTACTCTTTTAGTGCATGGTAGTCCAATACCATTTTCTCGGCGAGCTTCAAAATCGGTTGACTTCGCTCTCGTGACCATTTTCAAGGGGCAATAACAAAATATTTTTGACTAAAAATTGCAATTTTTTTTCAGGAGGGTAACATCAGTATATAAATACTTTACAAATATATGAAAAAACATCGATCACGAACAGTCAATTTGCATTTGTATTATGGTTTCTATGTTTCATCAACTTCTTTGCAATAGTCACAGTTTTTTTAGGAGATTTGTCAGATGATTCTTCAAAACACGCTGCTGTAACTTGTTACAGTTTCATGAAATTTTCAGGAAAGATTGTTGGCAGTATTATATGTGTAATGAACATGTTTTAAATACCGGAGAATCTTTTTGTCGTCGCTCGAGACATTAGTTTTTGTTACACTTTTTCTTGTTTCAGGTACTATCAATGGATTTAAGCCAGACAGTCGCAAACAACAAAAAGGTTCAAATAAGCTGACAAAGACGGACAGGAAGCTTACTACTTCATCAGGTGTACCCTGATGATCACATTTTGTACATACACCATATATTTTTTGTTCATAGTTTATAGCAACTGATATGCAAAGATGCATCTTCAGTCTATTTTACACATAAACCATATAAGCCCGTAAGCAATATTGAAGTAGTGGGTGTTTATTTTGATTTGTGATACATTGAGTGTTGGATATACAGTGTACGTGATGTTTTAGTGTAATAAAAGTGTTGAGTGTGAAAGACGTGCTTTTACATTGCCCTGTGCACGAGGAGGTGCGTGAACGGCTGTTTGAAAATGTCTTTTTCCGCTATCAAAACTTTAAAAAGAGGAAGATGCATTAGGTGTACTGGTTAAACATTATGTCTGCAAATTCCTGCTTTTACATTTCACAAAAGAGGAAGCATCTTTTATATTGGTACAGTAAATTATGAGAGATCCTTCCTTTTGGACACTGTTAACATAATAGAAGGAACTTCCAGCAGAACACAGAGCCTCGCCAGCCATACTAAGTTTCCCAAAAAATTCTTCCATGATACTAACACTTACAGCTGTTAAACCCTAAATTACTTTATAGATAGTGTCCGATAATACATACTTGTATCAGGTTTGAATGCAGTGATCTATATGACACAAATATCAACGATCCATGTTTGTTCATGTGGTCATAATTATGAAGACCCAACTGACGTTTTCTTTTCATGTCCTCTTTATGATGTTATAATGCAAAATACATGTTTCTAGGGCAAAGGATTTGAACAATAGCTTACTAGTTTAATGTGTATTTGCAAATAGATGACATATGCGACACTTGATTATGTTACCGAGTGTATCACGACTTGTCACGACTTGTCGTCTTTTGTAAAAATATCATTTGTTGTAAATCCATCATGACATTTATGTTCTTGTGCTATTTTCGAGTGGTACTGAAATAAACTTTTAGCCCGTATATGTAATAAAATCCAAATACCATATACTAGCGCACTATATTATTTCATACCCCCAGTAGCTTGCACTAGTTTGCCGTATAACAATAGGCGTATGAATACAGTGTCGTCTGCTAGATCTAGTCCGCCTAGGCACGATGGCCGCCGTAGACGCCGTGTACCCTCACAGGAATAAACATGTAATTTAACCCAGCACGACTTTATTACATGGTGGCAGCGAAGTGTATTTCAGTGCTCATGCATTTCTCCACGTTTTGGATACAAATACACAGTTCATGGGTCTTTGAAGGACGTACACGTAGATGGAATCACTTGATATAGATAGAAATGTGCCGCGAAAATAATGTTCAGGGACGACTCGACCTGTGTGATTCGTTAAGGATATTATTGTGACACTTGGATGATATATTTGATTATAATTGTGTTAATTCTATTCGGACACGAATTGTAAGTGTTTACATCGCATTTCAAGTCATATGAACTGAAATATCAAATGTGGCGTAACACGTAAGGTGAACGAATGGATAAACGAGTCACGCACGGATAATCGTTATTACCCATAATTCACCATTAATAATGGCGACTTCCTTGCCACATCCGGTAATGGATTGAAATAGTGCCGATCGATCGTTCAGTCTTTCAAAGAATTCAAGCAATTGGCGGAAAATAAAGGAAATAAGAAAAGAAAATCAGCATAACTATATTATCATATGGTCAGGAAACGAAGGTCTGAAAATATTCAATACATGGGGTTTGAATGACGACGATCTTAAAGATCCTGAAAATATTTGGACCAGATTTTCAAGACACATCGAACCACCAAAAATTACAGAATAAATAGACTTGAATTTCTGAGATACAGGCAATTAGAACGAGCCTTTTGATGAATTTTTCACAAGATGCAAGGCAACGGCCAGAAAATGTAAATTCAAAACTTAAGAGATTGAAGAGGGAAGAATTACTGAGGTAATAATTGCTGGAATCAGATACCATGAAGTACAAAAGATTCTCTTGTCCAAAGATGAAAGTTTAAAGATTATTGAGGTTTACGACATATGTAGAACTCATGAAGCAAGTTTGGATCATATGACCAAATTCACTAATCTGGACCAGAGGACAGTTCACATGGTATGATGACAAGCAACTGCAAGTTTTGTGGACGCCAACATCCAAGAAATAACTGTCCAGCATATCATTCAAAATGTACATCCTGTGGGAAAGTAGGACATTGGCATAACATGTGTACTAACTGAGTAAAGAGAGAGTTCCAGTCAGGTCATGGACCAAGACGTCATGGAAGATCCTAGTCTAAACCAAGATCTCGAAATACTAACACTTCTTACAGATCTTGAGGGAGACCAAATAAAGAAAAGGACATTGATGTTCATGAATTTGTGAAAACGAAATAGCTGCTGACTTCGAAAGGATCTCATTAAATACTATAACCATGGTGAACAATGTATCAAAGGGGACGAAGTTTTTGCAACCTTGGATATCAAACTTCCAGACAGAAAAAGGTGCTGATTTATTGACGGGAAAGGTTGACACTAGCTGGAGCGCAGGGAAATCTATTACCAATAAGACTATATAGAAGGATGTTTCCCAAAACTCTTAATGCTAATTGATTTCCAAGACCAGGAACTACCACGCCTAGGAAAACAACACTGGTAGCATATAATGGATCAGTTATTGCCCAATTTGGAAGCGTCTCACTGCAATGTAGGTTTGGTGATGGAATATGGCAAGTACAGGATTTCTATATTGCAGACGATGATGGACCTGTCATTCTTCGACTTCTAGCTTCCAGAGGGATGAAGGTCATAACCATAAACTGTTCCATTCAACAGAAGAAGAAACTTGAAACGTTAAAACCGACTGTGACTCAGCTTAACTCCAGAGAGGATTTGAAAGCTCAATATCCTAATCGTTTTGAAGGGATAGGACAGTTTCCAGGAAAATTCCATGATGCAGAACCAGTATTGCAAGAATATTTCCTATACAGTTGAAGGATGAACTCGACTGATTGGGTCTCAGCTCTAGCATTCAGTCGTAAGCAGAATGGTAAGCTACGTATCTACCTTGATCCAAAAGATTTGAATCATGCAACTAAGCATACATATCACAATACTTATACACTTGAAGAAATCACTCATAAGTTTTCAGGAGCACGTGTCTATAGCAAGCTTGACGCCAGACATGGATACTGGAGCATTGTACTAGATGAAGAGTCAAGTCTCTACACAACATTCAACACTTCTTTTGGGAGATACAAATTTCTGCGGTTACCGTTTGGTTTGAGAATATCCCAAGATATCTTTCAAGAGAAGATGGACATGATCCTAAAGGAGAGTCCAGGTACGCTTGGAATAGCAGATGATATTGCTGTGTATGGCAGAGACCAAGCGGACCATGACAATAATCTCCACAATCTGATGAAAGATTTGAATGGAAATCAAGCAGCAACGGATGACTGTTACTATGATTCAGATGGAGTCCATCCAGATTCAGAGAAAGGCGATGAGATACAGCGTCTACCACGCCAACATCAACTTTCGAACTACAACAGTTCTTAGGGATTGTCCAATTCATGGCTCCCTTCATTCCGAAACTGTTGGATCACACCAATTGCTTGAGAGGACTAACAATAAAGGACTCAGAGTGGGCATGGAACGAGTCACACGAAAATGCATTCAAAAGAGTCAAGTTGCTGATATGCACAAAATCCATCCTGTCATACTTCAACCCAGCAAAGAAGTCAATCATACAAGTAGATGCATCCATGAGAGGAATTGGTGCAGCCTTACTACAAAATGGAAGAGTGATTCCATATGCCAGTAAAGCCATGACCGACACAGAAAGAAGGTATGCAAACATCGAATGGGAACTATAAGTCATTGTCTTTGGATGTACACGCTTTCACACATACATCTATGGATCTCACTTCAGCATAAAGTCAGATCACAAGCCTTTGGTTAGCATCCAGCACAAATCCATGGCAATTACTCCTCCACAAGTACAGAGCATGATGATGAGACCTATGACCATGAAATCATATACAAGCCCGGTAAAGAAATGGTGCTTGCTGATGCTTCATCAAGACTGAACCCTCGACCATGACCAGAGATAGATCTTGATACAACAATTCATGGCATACAGATCTCAAGTCAAAAGCTTACAAAGATGCTTTCCAGCCGATGCTCGCAGGTTTCACCTCAATGCATAGCCATAATGGTGTTGCGGGCTTTCTCCCTGCAATAATAATAGCATCCGCGATATAAGAGAAATAATCTTGAAAGCTGTGTTAAACATCAACTCACCTCATCTCACCTTAGAGTTACATGCTCTGAAAGAGATGATCACAAATGGATGGCCTAAGAATCCAAAGCAATTCCCGAAGACAGTCAAACATTACTGGTCGTGTAGACATAAACTCTCGGTAGATGATGGATTGATAATGAAAGGCGAAAGACTTATCATACCAGATGTAATACAGAAAGAAGCTCTCCAGAAAATACATGAAGGACACCAAGGTGTATAAAAATGCCAGCTACGTGCGAAATCTGTGTATATTGGACAGGAATCAAAAAATATTTTGAGAAAATGGTAGGACCATGTCCAGTTTGTCAACAGTATCAGAAATCTCAAGCACATGAGCCCCTTCTTCCTGAAGAAATTCCGCAAGTACACAGGCAGTGTGTAGGAACAGATTTATTCCATTTTGATGGTACAGAACATTTAATCATAGCTGATGACTACTCAAAATTCTTCTTTGTGAGGAATTTGAACGGAAAATCTTCTAGCAATGCTGCAATGGCCTTGACGAAACAAGTATTTGGCGAACAGGGAATACCATCCAATGTCTTCAACAATAATAGTGCTAGTGCAGAATACAGTCGGTTTGCAGAAGATTGGGGTTTCCAACATGTTCGCTTCAGTCCAAGGTATCCGCGGAGTAATGGATTGATCGAACGGACAATTCGGACAGTGAAGAACACTCTCAACAAGGCTAAGAAATCTTGCATTGATCCTGATCTAGCACCACTCTGTCTACGCAATACTCCAATCGACAACACCATTCCATCTCCAGGCGAATGATTTAACTACGAGGAAATCTGCCGATGAAGTCACAGAACAGCCTGCAGAATAAAGATGTTGTGCGGGAAAGACTACAGATGACCCAGAAGATCAACCACGATGACCATTGTGGAACTTAGTTACCTCCCTTGCTAGTTTGGCAGAAGGTAACAATTCAAGATCAACGACCTGGTGAAACGTTTCGAGTGCAGGTGAAGGAAGTTTGTCCTGAACCTAGATCATACCTGGTTGAAACTCCTAACGCGTATGTGTACAGAAGAAATCGACCCTACATCAGAGACATATAACCTGCCAGGTCACCCAGAAAAGTCACATTTGCTGATGAAAGGGAAAATGAGCAGCAGCAGAACTATCACTGTTCTAAGGGAGACAACTCCACAAGAACCTTTAGTGACCATAAACCATATACCTCCAGATATGGGCGTGTGAGCAGAAAGCCAGAAAGGCTTATTGAAAATTTAAGTGACTATGAAATGAAATAATTCTAATTGAAAGTAAAACTTGACTTTAAAGTGTTGTGATTTAAATGTAAAAAAAGTTTATCTAAATACTGCAACTTGATCTGCATATGGACTCTTCATGTTGCAGTTCATGTTTACAAGTTACAGTTTATATGTTCATACTCTATTAATTTTCAGATTTTAAAAAAGAAGTTAACATATATTTATCAGTAAAGTTGAAGCTTTTAGTAGTATTGATAAATACTACTGGGATGCTAAGTTTATTTGAAGTTAATCAATTATAAAACATCATAATTGATGATCACCTATAAAGTTCATTGATAATTATATTTTACACATTTATGACTAGAAAAGGGTAAATATGCATATATGTGTGATGATGAATTGTGTTGTATTATTGAGTGAATGCACATGTTCATGTTTAATATTCTTGTTCAGTACTGTTAGTCATCATCCGATTCAATAGAAATGGATGTTATAATATCAAAATATCATATACTAGCGCACTAAATTATTTAGTACCCCCAGTATCTTGCACTAGTTTGCCGTATAACAATAGGCGTATGAATAAAGTGTCGTCTGCTAGATGTAGTCTGGCTAGGCACGATGGTTGTCGTAGACGCCCGTGTACCCTCACAGGAGTAAACATGTGAGTGAACCAAACATGACTTTATTACAGTATACGAATCGATCTCTCGGTTGAAATGAATATCAGCTTTATTGAGAAAGAAACAAGAAATAGCGTTGTTTTTGATGAGAATGTATCCACCCATCCATCAGTTTATCCTCTCCCAACCGAGAGATCAAAGCCAATCGCAATCCATCAACAACTTCAAACAAGTACCGACCTCAACCTTTTCCACCAGTTATTTCTATTTAGTTCAACTCAAGATAATATTAACCAACTCTGTTTCTTGTATAAATTTTGCCAATAAAGCCAAATGGCATATGATCTACTACTTGGGATTGCAAACTCCAACTGTACATCACTATAAAGCAGACAGGCCTTTTTTTAATTTCACGGCTGAAGGGTAAACTCACCTCATGTTTTTATTGCGAAAACCCATCGTATTGTATTCTCATTTAATCAATCTTTATAATTACATTTTCTCAATGTTGTTTAATGTTTCTTTGCTAAGATATATATGTATCCCATTTCTTATTACCTACATCTCACCCAATGAAGGAGTAAGCTTCGTGTATTTCAAAATAAGGAAGTTGTTATCAAGAAAATCGTGACTTCCTTCACTTCCTTATCTTACCTTAATGTAAAATAGTTTAGTTTCATTGGTCAACGTTGTACTTAGAAGATTCCGTGGAACCCGTCCAAGAGGGTGACAACTGGAAAAAATATTACCCGCTGCCATAAAAACACCTATTTGCCAAAATCTGTTATATAAGCTCTATACAGCGAAGCTGGTTTAGGTTAACGTAAGTTTCTTTACAATATAGCGGATGCAAATGATGAGAAGAATCTGTTTGCAAAAATCCGTCAACTGGCTTCACTTCACATTCTCCTGAAGAAATATTAGAAAAACGTTCAAAATGTGATTCCTGGCAATACGAAGAAATAAAACTTATCATCAGACCAAACTGCCGAAAGAGTACCTGACGGAAATGTGGCAAAATCCTAGTTTTAAAGATGTCGACGCTATAGTGCTAGCCGAGATGATGTCTCATTTTTACTTAGACATTCGGACAAAAACTTGAGACCAATACAAGACATCGACTTTGGAGAATATTTGGTACAGTTTAAACAGGTATTTGAATTCACCCCCTTACTGCAAAGATTTTGATATAATCAAGGACCCTAGATTTAGTGACGCTAACGTAAATGTTGGAGCTGAAGGCCGCAGGTAAAGGTGAAATTGAACACAAGCAGGTGATAATGGAATTGACAGAGAGAAGCTGTATTCCTCAATACACATGAACACTAACACTCCTTACCGTGTCGAACAAGGTTCAGTTTGGCATAAGATTCTACTTCTTCCGTCGAGGGGTTGAAAATACCGGTTGAAAAATGAAGAAATCTACATTTGACTGACCCAAGACTGGACTGAGATTTATTCAGAAAAGTGAAAGTGAACTCATAAAGAATCACCGTGATTACAAGGAATCCTTCGCTGGTATCATGGTGAAACAACCTGGCTTACCCTTTTGTCCTGTGACATCCTTTGCTACCTATATCAGTAAGCCTCATCCTAAATGTGATAGACTTTGGCAATATCCGAGAGAGAGTTTCTGTGATACTGATGTTGTGTGGTACTGTCTCAAACCAATCGGCAAAAACACGCTGGCCTCTTTCATGAAGAACACGAAAGTTGTGGGTTATCGCAGATCTACACTTATCACTGCATCAGGGCGACAGGGGCGACCATCCTCACTCGGGATCAGTTTGCAAGCCCACAAATCATGATTGTCACTGGACACAAAAGCATGAGTTCACTTGCGATTTATCAACGAGTGTCAAACCGAGGAAAAATGCAAATGAGCAACGCATTGTCCTGAGGGATGCGTTCTTCCACTCTAGCTGTCGCGGCAACCTTTCTCGAAAGTACCGTCAAAGCCGTCACAAGTTCAAGGTCAGGGGAGACGTCATTGTTGCCGATAACTCCGAGTACAAACCGACAAGAAAACCAGTTTGCTTTCTTCGAAGATCTGGACATAAACGAGTTGTTTTGTGACTGATCAGTTCTCAACAATCAAGCTAATGTTTAAATCAACCAAACATCTTCAATGTTCCAGAACTGTACCATTCAGAACGTCAACGTTATTGTAAGAAAATGAACCCTCAATGTCGCAAAGTTTGGCAAACATACCAGCTGATCAAACAGCTTATCTTTGTTATTGTGTGAAGGCCAAACCCTTGTGAAGAACGCTTTATTGATAATCAACTGATTATATTTGTTGTGTACGTTGAATTAATTCAATTTATCTATCAGCTTTGTTGACATTAAATCTATTTAAAGTAAACTTTTCATTCTGAAATGTGTTGTTTATGAAGCACGATATAAAAAATATCAAGCTCAGATGCCAGTTCTCATTTAAATCTTACAAATATAATACGACATATCATTTAAATAAATATAGCAAGCGAAGTAGATCGACATGTACGTAGTTCACTTACATTCGAGATTTCAGAGTTCGGCAAATCACTAGACCTATCAATGCGGTCACTTATTGCGGATTTTTATTTAAAAATAAATAATACGTGAAACATAACAGTAAGATAAAAACGTACCGGCTCGGGCGACACCGCAACAAAAATGGTACATCAGACCGTATTACCCTCGGGAGAAGGATACAACTTATATCATTTCCAAATGCCCTTAAAAAAATGAGACGACTAACAAAGATACTGTTTTATATAGTGAACAACGTGAATGTGAGTGTTGGTGCTGTAAATGATAATTCCAAATGTCTTAAAAAATCACAAAGGGACATGAAACAAATAAAATCAAATTATTACAAGTGTATTATGATATGAAAATTCTGTGGATTTAATCCTGTGTTGTCTTTCATATGGACAGGAATACTTGACTTTTGATGTTCCATAGATCGGCATATTTGATAATATTATGTTGGACATAATAACGTATAAAACTGGCTACAAGCGAAATAAATCTTTAAAATCAAAGATCACAAATTAAGACGAAGGTTTATATGGACCCGTCAGTCGAGAGTAAGCAATATTTCGAGGTACGATAGGGTAGACATAGCAAGGCGGAGCCGAGGCATGTCCACCGTAAGGAACCGATAAATCTATTATTAAGAGGTTGGTTATCTGACAAAGGACCTCATGATAACCGACCTCTCAGTAGCTCTGCTCGGATATCTAAAGATAACGGACAAAGTTTATAAGCTTTTGTACAAATGTACATTTCTTGATTTTTTAAACAAATAGTTTTGCATTTTGAGATTGTCGACCTAGTGTTTGTATTTGTATTATTTAGCATTTGTTTTTTCCTATTTCGGTACTTCAGTTACAGTTATAGGCGCAATCCTCAAGATGTCCACATCAACAGGTAAAATTGACAACCCTCGTAAATGAGAATTTTAGCATTACACCAACTTTCCTTCTTCAAAGAAAGTGTAAATCTATTTCAGTTTCAACATCTCGGGGCTGAAGGTTCAGTACAAAATCAACAACACCGGGAAATTACTTCAAGATATACATGCAGTAAGTTTACAAGTATTGCCTAACATTAACATTAGAAATAAATCAGTTTAATCAGCTTAACTATGTTTACAAAAGTCATTGATTTGATCTTGTAAAACTTTGAAACTGAAGCTATTAATGGTTGATTTCACCAGGCTTGGTTTCGTCTGCGTTTGTTGTATGTGTAAGTGTTCCTTACTGAGTACGTTATCTCCTCCTGCCTTCAGGAATTCGGGGGATGGTCAGTCATGTCTTCATGTTTACCGTCGTATTTTGACGTGTTGTTCTATTTGAAGATGACAAAGTTGTGAAGTCGACCGTTGTTACACGAACCGTCCTCTAGTCAGACCAAATAAAATTTCATAAAGAGAATTCATATCGAGCCGAACGGTTATACAGCTAAAGACTGCAGTTGTAAGACACATGTAAGTAATACTGTAATTTTACTCGAAATGTGTTGAGAGAGATGTTATAAAGTCTTTTTCAATTCTGGAATATATCCAAATGGAAAACACTTATGTTGAACTTATAACTACATATACAAGATGTCTTTTATAGCCTCTGTTTAAGTTTTCATAAGGTATTTTTGTCCGGTCAAAAACTGTTAGATGTATATCAACCAAACTGTGGACACTTGTTGATGATGTATTTTTTGTCTATACTGGGAGCTTTCTTGACTGAATTTCATAGTGTAGAATAGTTTCTGAGAAACTATTAGATTTAGGTTAATTGAAATTCTAACTTGTTTTAGTTTAGGAACTGTTTTGAATCATAGATAATTGGTTTTGTTTTCTCGTCATTCATACTTATCTTACGCACATATATATCCAGATCCAAATAGAACACTTTAAATAAAGAAGAGAAAAGAAAACAATATATATTTTCTCGTCTTTATTTTAAATGTTGTATAATATATATATATATATATATATATATATATATATATATATATATATATATATATATATATATATACACACACAATCTTGAGATTGATGTTCAGCTCCCAGGTATCCGTTGTATATATCGCCTGAAGAGCTGAGCTGAAAGCGCTAGCCATTAAAATTGTTCTGACTGGATCAATAATACAATACGATAAATTCATTTCGACCAGTATCAAGTAAGTATCTTGAAAATACCGATACACAAATTACTTCAAAACAAATTCGCGCAGATTTCTCGTTGATTGGTTCATTTTATGGTCACTAACGCAAGAAGACCTAAATACATTTTATGATATATTGAATAGTCATAAAATAAACATCTAAAATTTACTATCGATGTAAGTGACCATGAAATACCATTTCTGGATACTTTGATTACAATATTAGGAAATAGAATTGACACTGTTCACTTAATGTCACCCAGTCATACTAAAAGAGTTATACCATACAATTTAGCAAGAAGAGTTTGTATGATTGTCTCACAACCGGCGAGACGAGATATCCGTCTGCAGGAACTAAAGACATAGGCCTACTTGAGACAGCGGGGATATCCATTGCTATATATATCCGACGGGATAACACAGGCGGTAGATTTGGATAGGGAAACCCTCTTATCAGTAAGAGACAATATTGAAGACCAGAACCATGACGTTGTTTTTGTTTCTGCACATAACCCCAAAAATCCAGAGGTTTTTAATATCATACGCCAGAACAAACTAATTCTTGATTCAGATAAAGAAAGGAAAGAAATCATGAAAGACGTTCAAATCATCAAAAGCAAACAGCAGAGTAACAACCTTAAGAGGTTAATGACAAAGGCAAAATTTGACTTGGAAAACCCTGTCAATTATGGTGTATCAAAGTGTAGTCGTAGAAACTGTGGAACATGAAAGCACGTATTTGAGGGTGAAAAATTATTTTTTTTAAATAAGAACAGATTCTTGTATGTACATCACACACTGGATTGTTCTGCAAGAAATGTTATCTATGTAATAATTTGCCAAGGCTGTGAGGAACAAAACATAGGACAGACCGAATGTCTGAAGGACAGAGTTCAGGTTCACAAACAACTGTTCAAGGATCCTAAAACAAGATGTATTCCTCTAAGTGAACATTTGGACACATGCGCTGCCAATTAGGAGATCAAATTTACAATCTATCCATTTTACAAAATGGTAGAAGCAAACGCAATTATGCGGAAGATAAAACAAGAACACTTTATTAAAACCACGTGTCCTTCCCTTAATATCATTCACGTCATTGTGTGTAAACTATGACGTCACAATCAGTGTATTGCTGTGACGTCACAGAAACGTGATGTCATATTCACTATAATGTAAACCTCCCTGAGGATAAAGTTGAAACATGTAGGACAATCGGCGTTGTTATTCTTTTAACAATCTTTTGAAGATACAAATGTTGAAAAGAAAAAAAATCATTAAAAGCAAAAGACAGCCAAAGAATCTTAAAGAGGAGAAGTAAAGCATAAATTTGATTATTACAAATTAGTATCTGTAGTCGCTTTACTTATAAGAATCAATAGAGCCAAAAATTGAGAAAATATACTCTTTAATTCGACTACTAAGAGACCTTTTATACCCCTGTTTTGGATAACCGCCTAATGAGACTGGCGAACGCTTACACAAAATCACCGAAGCATGACTCGAAGCCACGCCCAGTGTGTGACGTACTAGTCGTCAGCTGAAAGTCCAACCCTTTGATTTTCTCTGTATTTTTAAGCTAATTCAACAGCAAAATAGAGGCAATAGCATGACCGAAAGAATTCCAAAATACGATATATAACTGCTTCATGATATCAACTTTCCCTCTCAGTCATCAAATCCATCTTGATTGGACTGTGACAATCCTTGGACGCGGTTTTCTTGGATGGGTTTATATCAAAAAGGTTAAGAACTTAATCGGTGAGATTTCCATTACTATGGGATATCACGTAGTGTTACAACATGTATTTATCGATATGAAGTCCTAAATTGTCTCGAAAAAATGAAGGTTTTTGTAATAAACGGGAGAGAATGTCAAAACTTTTTTAATGTTTACTATAGAAAAAATAATTTTGTTTCACTTCACTTGACAACTTAGTACTTAGTGGATGATTCGTTTGTATTAACTAACACATTTTATATTTTTATCTAGGATATCATCTTACCCCGTGTTGCAATATCTCTGTCTTTGAATTTAACAATCTTTGACACGAAAACATACATGGCGCAAGCGTTAGAAACATCCTATGTAATCCTAAAGAATGTTGGTACCCGTTATTCACGATGTACTTTTTTAAATGTGTGTCATCGTCCGTAGAAGTGCATGAGCCAAATCTCCTTCTCTTAATTTATTCGTTCAATATATATTCTACAAGTTCATTGGTTCAAAATGACTGGACGCCGTGACAATAAACTAAGAGCAGTCGAATGCCAAGACTTACGCCATTATGACAGGACATATATTCTGCTTGTTGGGTCGAAGGCGTTTAAATTCAAAAGGTATAATTAGAGACCATTAAATCAAGAATTGAAATTGAATGCGATAGGATTACATAAAGGCCACCTGTGTGTCATAAAAAAAATAAGACTAGTTAAACCAGTCTGATTGTTGTGACAACATTTGGCAGACGTCGTAATTGATTTACACATGCCATGGGATAGTGCGCATAGCATCATATTAAAACACTGTCTTTCGCTTGGAACAATACAAATAATTATACGATATATTTAACATCAATTTATTGGAGGTTTGAGTTGATTGGATGACTTTAGATATGTTTAAACAGTTGTTAAGACTGTGAGATTTCCTGTTGTTTTTTCATTAAGGAGGTTATACTTCCGCCGACTAGCACGTCACGCGGTAGGACACGCCTCAGTGACCACGGGCCAGTTCAGTTCTGTTCACTGGTGCTAATTAGCTGGCGATTCGAAAAAGCCGTATTAAAGTTGTTTATGGGCCGATTTCGAAAATTTAAACTCAAGTTACTGGCAAATTGGAATATATATCTTATGAATCACGAAAGTTGCCATGGGTCATTTCAGTCGATCTTTAAACACATCCTAACAAGGGTTAAATATGATGGTATCCAAAACCCAACAGAAAGACCTTCGGCTTCCAAATGTTCAAATAAAAGATGTGGCACATGTCCCCTTTATTAGAAGGCTCCTCTTTCACATTCGACAATGGCAAAACATTTGAAATAAAATCTAACTTTGATTGCAATTCAAAAAATGTCATTTATGCAATAATGTGCCCTAAGTGTAAAAAATCCCATATTGGTAAAACTGAATGCCTAAGAAATAGGGTAACCTTACACAGACAATACAATAACGATAGCAGATACCGCTATTTATTTGTAAATAAACATCTTTCTACTTGTGCATGGTGATTTCAAGATATTTCCTTTCTATAAATTATTCCATAAATCTAACATGGGCAGTGTCTCAAATGCACTTTTACGACTTGAAGAGTCCTTCATTGACGCCTATAGACCCTCACTAAATAAACTTCTTTTCTTTTCTCGTCTTCTTTATTTTAAGTGTTTTATTTGGATCTGTTTTCAGAACACCATTCTGGTAATTAGTTCCCTTTTTAGTTAACATCACCATCATAATATGTGGTGTCGGCTCAGGAAGTCGACCTTTTGAATTTTCTAAAATCTCAGGAAGTCGACTTGCGGTAAGCTTTGATAATATGTATTTGATATGAAACAGATTATTACAGAACCAACTAGGGTTACTCAAACGTCACGTACACTGGTTGACTTAAGTTTTGATCAAATTCTTATTCTAATTTGAATTCAGGTGTACTTGATCCTGTTTTCGTCACTATTCGTGATGTAATACCCCTCCAAAATCGTTTAAAATGAAAAATATATTACAACGATTGTAGGGCTGGATATAAGTTTTCAAAATACAGATTGGTTCAAGGATCTTTCAAATGAAATCGATATTGCAACTGAAACCGTAATGAAAAATGATATCCTTATTCCTAATAAGATGGTGACTATAACATTATTAAGCAAGCTAAGATTGAATCCCCACACAAACCGCTACCACCTATTGTTGATAGATTGAATTATTGAATTGTTGTTATTGAATATTTGCATTATTTCATTCTTAATCTTAGCATATAAACCTCTGATTTATAAGTATAGATTTTTATTATGGCAATATGTTTCGGATAGCATTAAACTTTTCAACTCATTCATTAAGTAAAATGGCTTAACACGAACCAAAGCTCAAGATATTCTTCTATCAGTTGATATACAAAATGTGAATAAGGCAAGTGGCCCTGACAAACTAAGTAATAGATTTATCGAACTAACCGCAGAATCACTATCCATTCCCCATACATATTTTTTTAAATAAATCATTATGTGACTGTAAATTCAAATATTATTAATATTGTATTTAACTTTTTTGGAGATAATAGTGTTTTAACCAATTTGCAGCAAGGTTTTATGCCGGGTGATTGTACTGCGTTTTAACATACTTATTTATACGATTTCATTGCAAATGCTTAAGATAATGGAAAAGAAATAAAGGCTGTTTTCTGTGATATAAGTAAAGCTTTTAACACAGGCACTTGAGGATAATACATAAATTAGAAGCCTATGGCATTCTTGGCAGTTTGTTCAATTGGTTTCGCAACTATCTATCAAATCGATTACAAAAAGCAGTGATACTGACGACACATCAGTGTACATTGTTTTTGAAGATTCAGATCCAGACAACACGAATTTCGAGTATTGACTTAAACCGTAATTCTGATTGGGCCGATGAGTAACAAGTACGTTTCAATCCAAGAAAAATGGAAACAATTTTGTTCTCTCGTTAAGTTAACCCCACTGTGTCTTCAGCGATAGAAATGAAAGGATGAACTGTAAATGAAGTAAGCTTCCACAAACATTTAGGTGTTTATCTGCAAAAAGATTGCTTTTGGAAAAGACAAATCGAAGAAATAGTAAAAAAAATGTAAGTCCTATGGTTAATTGTCTAAGAAGATACAGATTAACAAACCGAATGAATGTGTACCTCTTACAAACTTCCACATAGTGAGAGGAACTAGTCATGATAAAATATAAAAAGAAACTAATTTTATACCATTAGCAAAACGTAGATAATTATTTAAAAAATTAACGCTGTTCTACAAAATGATGAATAAACTTACTCCAAACTACTTATCGGATTTAATTCCTCAAAATGATGCAGATATAAGCTCATACGGAGACGTGTGCACGCTCTTTTTATCCAGAAAATCAGATTATTTTGAATCTGATTATGCAAAGATTGGGTTGTAGTGACTTACACGCTGATAAATTTGACAAGCATATTTCAAACAACTCGAATTTTTCATGCCGACAGCTTTGGGAATATTCTCTCCACTACTTCTTTTTTTGCCCTAAAGTTTATTAAGTAACGTCAGATAAATTTTTCTAAAGACATGTTTTTTTTATTTATATACTATTCTACGATATTCAATATTTACAATTATCAGTATTTGAGTATGTTACTTAACCAGAATATGCTTGAATCTGTCCATAACGTTTTATCCCTAGTTATGTACTTGAACGTCATCGAAAACTATATTTGAAATATAATTGTCACTAACTGATGACTAATGAACCTGTAAATGGACTTAACGCAAAATTAAGGCCTGATCGATTGTCGAATGGAGTATATAAGTTGTGACAGGACCACCAAATGAGACAAAAGAATAATATTTTCATTGCGAGTAAGTGTTTGATTTATGTAATTGATAATTGCAGCTGACTTTGGGTTTATGCCTACCAGTGTTAGTAGCTTGTCTAGAGTAGATGTATTCCTCCGTTAAAATAAACAGGAAATTAAGAACACTTTCCTTATTTCTTTAAATCCAACATTGGTTGTTTCTGAATTGCGATTTCAGTCCATTTTTATAGATTCTGCCACAGCTTTTTGACAACTTTGCTTTCATATAGTAATAATGCATGGTTAATTCTATTTCAATGTTACAATATGTTCCCAGTGTTGAATCTATAAGTTTATATCCATATAGAGCTTTATTTGTAGTCAGCATTCTATGAAGAACGTTTTTAATTTTTTAATTTTTTTCCCATTTTTACAAATAGTATGACTCGGATACATGCAAACAGTATACAGAATACATCAATCATTAAACAGGACATGACATGTCGACCATAAGTTGTAGAAGACGTCGATTTTCGAACTTATAATAGCAGAATATTTGTCAATTGATAATACTTCTTAAGCTCCTCTAACAAAAACTGAAAATTTGGCATTTTTGATGAAGTTTTATTGTTGAAAGATGATGTTTTTAAAAAGGATGAGAATCACGTTGATTGGGTGATTGTTTTTACGGTAGAATCCAAATAGAACCTTTTCTATGGAGAACATGTTATTGAAACCATCTATGTTCTACATAATACGATGTAATTTCGTAGTTATAGTTTTCCTGTAACTCAGACCAAGAATTAATTGCGAGGTTATGAGGTTAGGAATATAGTATGATTTAGGATAGGATGGTTCAAGTTCTACTGGGTTGAGTTTGCTTACTTGATGTGATGTATGTAAAAGATTACTTCATTTAGAGTCATGCACGAATAATCTTCTAATCCATGATACTGTCTTGGATTTGATTGTTCTAATATAGCTGGGACGTTTAGGCCACCTTCTTGATACTTTTTGTAAGCAAACTTCTTTCTATTCTACCCGGTTTGCCTTTCCAGAAACACGTGAAGAATCGTTATTGTTTCGAGTTTTGGATTTACAAATAAGTAAATAAGTTATTAAGTTTTAGTAGTATTAAGCTCTTTAACACAGTTATTCCTCATAAGGGCTTTAGGTCTCTGAAAGACCAGATTTTCATTGCTTTGTAAAATTTCTCCAGTTTACCTTACTAGTTTTTTCCTATCATTTCTGCTTTAATGTGTTGTAATGAAATGTCCTAGTAGTACAGAAGTTTCTTGACGCTAGTCAAAGTTGCACTCTCCTCAATATTGCACTCTTGAAATTTGTTTTGAATCTATCCAGATAACTTTGTTTTTGATCTATATTTATTTAAGTCCAGAAAAATATGCTTCAAGCACATGTTATGTTTTTTCTTAATCAGCGTTCAGATCCGTCTAATATTCTTATTGCGTCATCTGCAAACTGTTAATACATGTACGTATACGTATTCTAAGTTCACCATTGTCATACCTTTTATCTTTTTATTTTTCCTTAGCATGTGTGTCAGAATCTCTGCTACAATTAGAAAAATATTTGGTGAGAGGGGATCACCTTGTGAAATTTTAAGAAACTTGATCCAAAAACACATTTAAAAGAAGACTTAAATTGTTTTGTTTTTTATTGTAGAAGGTTTTTAACCAGACTCTGATTGGTGGTCCAAAATTAAAGAAATGAAAACAATTCTAAATAAACGCTTTCTACTGAATCAAATACATTTTCGAAGTCGATCAATATCAAGGTCCTTGTTTATTCGTATAAACTGTGTAATGCATGATATCGTTGACCAGTCGTGTACAGTCACCAAGAGATGTGCCCTTCATGAATGGTTGTGAATCTTCACTTAACAGTTTTGGAAGGATTTCCATGAGCTTTCATTTTTAAAAAAAATAATTACTATCGGACTTATAGCATTCTCTAGCAATTAAAAAAGTAGAAATTTAGAAATGAATGTTAAGTCTTACATAAATTATAGATTTTCCCGTTCATATACTTCTACCCTTTCCAGAACTACAGGTTTTGAGTAAAACACTTCTTAATAATAATAATAATACTTTATTATCCCGAACGGAATTCAGTTTGTCTCATTACATAGCTTGAACATACAGGAACATAGATGTGATACATAAACAAACACATTATATTAATTCAAAGGTCACTTATGAGATGAACGGTGAAAGGAATTAATGTATTTTACCTCTATTGGTTTTATAACTGGGTAATACATATCTTAGATGATAGGATAAATTTCTAAAAGAAACTCCGGCAATTTCCCCAGCAATTTAAACAACTTTTTCCAAGCGAGACTGTTATTGTGCCAAGGTACTTTTATTTATCTACAATCTCAACGTTGGAACTATTTATACAGACAGGGCTTTTTATGTATTGGTTGTTGCTCAAATTTAAGATGAATTTTTAGTTTGTTTGACATTCAACATAAGGAAATTGTTCTCACACCAGGTTACAGGTTAATTGCATCCTCTAAATCTTCCTGAGGAACTTCTTGCAGTCCATAAAAAAGAAGACTCGTTTTTCCGTCTTGAATGTTCTTTAGCTTGACTGATGCTCAAGATTGATGTGTGACTGTTTAATGGCTGCGATTTCTACGCGAATTTTGTCCAGCTCGGCGTCGTGGACGTATACATCATCTTCCACGCTGCTTACGTTCGTTTTCAAGTCACCAATTTTTAACTCCATAACGCCTTCGATAGAATTTCTTAGATCAGATTTTACTCCGAGAAAAAGTTCACTTAATCTTTTCTCCAAAGACCTTAAAATTTCCTCTGTGTTCGTGTGGAAATTTTCACAAATTATTAATGTCCACAATTGATGGCTATTTGTTGAAACAATCTTTTATCAGTGTCGTAAGTAGTTGTTTGTAAGCTTGTTTTTTTCTCCTTGTACAACCGTAAGTCCATCCTTGTACAACCAGACGTTTTGGATTATATGTTCGTACGTAATTTTGTGTTCTAAATTTAGGGTAAGTAGTTTTGAAGGTAACAGCATAATATTTTACATTTTAAATGTATTTAAGATTCATGATTATTTTTTTCAAGAAATATATAAATCAACATGAAAACAGGCATCAGAACATAAGTATCTAGTTTCTCAGAGCTCCACTCACCCGTGTTTAGATAAAAGGGGTCAATTGAACTTTTTCATAATCCACAATTACCAATATAGAGTTACATAAGATTTCATTTTTTAAAAGTTAGTAAATTAGAGACGAAAGACTCAGGACATGATCTTTGTTTAGGGTAACCGAACTTTTTTTCATTCGGAAGTAATGATTATAATAATCCGCACTAGCTATAGAAACTGGCCACATGATTTCAAGGCTTTATTTTCTTGTGAGGTTATATAGTTGCCAAATCTAAAATTTCAAATTTCCCGGTACCTTGACGTCACGAGGTAATTCGGCTTTAGGGAATCCTTTGCCAACCTCTCTGAAAGCGTCATCCTTGAAATGTTCATTGAATCTTCGGAAAAAATCCATTTTCAAATTAAAACCTATTTCCTAAACAAACGTACAATCGTTGCCATATTTTGTAAGTAACAATTTGAGGTAACTCTACAATGAATTTGAAGTATGATAATGTATTATTTATAAACCATGTGACTCGCTTCGAGTAACAGTTAAAGAGAATTACAGTTACAGTTCCAAAATACGACTAGAGTTGGCTAATATGTTTGGAAAATGTTTCTCCTTACTAAAACCACTAGTTGTTGGATGGCAAATAGAATAATTACCCTTGCCAGAATACGAGATAATTCGGGACAAAAAATAGAATGATTGTAGTGTCAAATATAGAAGACAGTGCGTTCAGTGTGTGAAAGAATGCTTTATAATACTTTGCCTTTATATATAGATTACATGATACATTTTACCTTACATAAGCCGAAAAAATTTGAAAATGAAACAAAATTTACTTGTAAATGACCACATTCATACAACACTCTCCCCCTTAAAGGCACTAGTGCACGCTTTTACGGTTTAAATTGGCTATTTTAAGGTTTAAGAGGACTTTTGCATTCACTTAAGCTATCTATCCATGCAATAAAATACTTAAAATTCTTTACAATTGACCTGCAATCAACAATGAAAAAATTAAGTCAGCCGCTGTCGGCTTGGACATATAACAAATCTAAGGTTAGCTGTGCACAAAACGGATTAATTATAGACAGTTTAAAGCGGCTGAACTATTATTATGTGCAGCTTTTGAATTTACCTAAACTCTGAACTGAGAACAAATAATGAATTATGTTTTATGAAACCCATGTTGTAAATAAACCGATTTAATAACACAGCATTAGCATTGCTATTAGATTAACCAAAGCGGCTGCCGTTTCCGCTTTTTTGGTTATAAGCAAAATCTTCATATTTCCGATATCGTAGTTCATGCGGATTTATTGTAGCGTAACATTAAATACTTCCGGTCTTTAAAAATCAACTTTACTACCTGAATACGTAAATATTCGTTAAATAACTTACGAGGTAGATTGCTTTAGTGAGTATCTTGAATAATATCGAGAGATATGCAGTATCTGTGCTTTCGTTGTGTTAAAGAAATATTGGTGTGCACTAGTGCGTTTAAGGAAAAGAAAATTACAAAGAAAATTACAAAGATAGTTTCTGTATTTGTTATACAAACAATAAGTACCATAATAAACCTGTTGTAAAACTAGAAAACATGAAAGCAAATTACATTTAAAATGATAAGGAGAAAGTGCATCAGCACAAACATGGCTTTTAACGTTAATATGTTTAGTTATAAGATTGAACCCTTGCAAACTTACACTGCACCTCATAAGCCTTTAGTTTTATTCCTCATTCGATGAAGAAAAGTGAAGGGATCGTGGTCAGTAAGACTTCAACAGAAAAGAATTGGTACCCAAGAGCTGATTTTAGGCTTTTGCAGAGTCACTGCAACGTAGCATAAGGCAAAAACTACTCAGGAACAACCGAATCTGTAACCTCTAAAACAACAGTCATCAGAACCACCTGGTAAGAAAGGTTTTAGGTACGATTAACAAAGAACCAATTTGGGAACCTGTGGTCTGAGTCTTTAACTTGGAAGTTGAACATGCAGAAATCAAATGACCTGGCCTCTTATATAAGCTCAAATAGCTTAAGAATAACTGAAAGTAATAATGCGTGCCTTGTTATTTCGAAAGAAGAATGGATTGAGGGAGCAGAAGAAGATTTAATCTCTTTCATATCAATTTCTCATTCAATTACCAACGTTTTTAACTCTATTTTTCTTTAGATCTTTCAATTTCATTTGCATTTCAAGTTTCCCAAAGAACAAATGACCGAAATCACTTCCAAAACATCTAGGCCACAATCTTCTCATCAAAACATGATTTAGAACCTTTTTCAAACTGTTTGCCCTTAGAACCATATGTGGATCTGTTGAGCAGTTAGCCATTCCAAAATCTATCTTAAAACCGGTTTAACATCTCTAAATGAACACCGCAAAATTAATCTAATGCTCGTTTTGATATAATGTTGTACCAAAACACTCAAAATATTTTTCAGATTTAATTCCATTAAAAATATCTTTTGTATTTATGTATGAATTAAAATCATCTAGCATACTTCAAGCACCTCTTTCTCTTAAAGAATCATATTTCATCTTATGTGTTGGAACTGAATATGCCTGATGCTGAATTTTATCATCAATGTGCGATTCTGATCGGTTGATTTGTCCGATTCCCAAGGCATCAATTCACGATTGAAGTTGCTCTGTTTACCAGAAATCGTTTACTTAAGAAATAGAGTAGCCTCAACAATCATGTGTTTTGCAATAAAGTATAGTTTTGCCCTGAACTATTAGGCCGTACTTTAACTATAATAGTTCAGTGCAAAACTATACTTTATTGCAAAACACATGAGTGTTGAGGCTACTCTATTTCTTTTCTAGCATGTCGATTTTAACTCGTGTAAATTATATTTCAGCCAAAATAAACTTAAAGGTAATTAATCGGATTTGGCAGTGACTTGAGCATGCTCGACTAGGGTTGTAACTAGTGCCGTCATAACGTTATTGTTGTTGACGTCTTAGATCATTGTTTCGTGACGTCATTCAAAAAATATACTTCCTTGCGGAATAAAGGATAGGCGGCGCTTTTGATCTTTACCAAAACAATGCTAGAAAATGTATTAATACGTACATTGAAGTCCGAATTACCGGACTGATAACTTCAGAGTCGGTTTTCTGGTTTTAAGTGAGATCAATCTCTTTTTTAAAGGAATTAACCTTGTTTTATTTCATGTGTTGACATAGAAAGAGATAACTGTTTGGAGTGTATGTCATTTGTTCTACAAAATAGAAAGTTTGAGTTATACATCAGCCTAAACTAAGCTTTCCAATACCGAGCATGCAGCAGGATTCTTTCTAATACGGCAACAATACACTGATGTCATTCGCAGGCGCTTCTGACGTCACAATGCTTATTGCGACGTCATAGTGTTTTTCTTTTTAAGTAATCTATTTGCTTCATAAGGACGTAGCTGCTGTCTTTGTTATCTATCTCAAAATTGCAAAAACGCTTTTGTAAACGATTCGATATTAACTTTTCTGATTCCAAAACGATTTGTGAAAATGATGTTTTAGGTTTATCTATGCTAAAGGTTTCCAAACGTAGAAGCCCCCAAAACAGACGAGTTCTTTTGTTTCCGGAAGTCAGGACCTTTTACAAAGTGCATTTCGCGAAAACAAAGAGTTCATAAGGAAACTCGTCATTGTAGTTTGCGAAACGTTGACTCCGTTGTCTCGTTTAAAAGCATCATGTAATTTGTATCATGTCATCAGAAAAACTGGAACTAAATACAGTTAAGTCCTTTAAGCCTTTACTTAAATCTGATCGGGTTTCACAAAGCATGTCAAGCTGAACTTTTGGTCATCATTACGAAACTGCCATTCACTGTTGTTTTTTTTTACCAAAGACTGCTCCATTTCGATCAAAATAGTTATAACTAGGAAGAAAACAACTGTTTATTTCATATGAAATGATTTAAGAAATAGTGTTATAAACTTGGTTTCTTAAGATTTATTGTTTTCAACGACAACCTTTTTGTCTCTTAACACATTACATGATTACATGAAAATATTAGTATACTTAGTATGCAATTTTGTTTCAAACTCACCTGATACTAAGAAGTTAACTGATTACAAGAGAAAAATAGATCTCAAAGCAACGTAAAACATAATTTTGAGAGAATGTGCCTTCCATTTACAATGGTCTGTCTCCCTCGCATTTCGCAAAACGTCGCCCGCTTTGAATATTCTCAAGTGATACATTGGCTTGCATCAATGAGTATAGGACGCGTTATATCTTCCAGCAAGAACTGTGTCAGAATCTGGCTCGCTTTATGTGTCGCACGTGCGTCATGACCTGAAGAAAAGGGTGAAGGTGTAGAGCATAAAGCGAGCAAGGGTGTAGGCCACCTTCCTTTATTGACAGAGAGGAGCGGGCTGGACACGCACTTCGTGCTCACCTCAATAGCAACTGTTTGTTCTAGTTTGAGTGTTTGTATTAGTGGGTGAAAAAGAATGATTCACTATGCATAAGCAATGTATCACCGTAAGATTTCTCCGCAGATCTGAAAACTGTTTCAGTTAAGTGATGACATTACGAATTTGTTCAACTCTAACAAACACCGCATGCGGTAGATTGAGATTGTCTTCGCGAACATTTCGTCTGAGAAAACGTGTTGACTTATAGACAGATATGGCTCGCAGTTCACTCAAGTCAAAGTTTCCTTTCGTCGATAAATTATGTGGAGAAATAGAAGTGACAAATGAAATGAAAAGTATTTTGCAAGTAAGTTGTAGATTTATTCATAATCCATGGGTAATGAAGCCCCTCCGCTTCACAAAGGTTCTTCTACATAAGATTGTCATTTATCAGTTTACGAATTATGTTTCTAGATAAGCTACATGGACATGAAAGAAATTTATCACATTACTATGAAAACATATTAGCGATATTCGCATTTCAATCAGTTGTTATGTATTACATAATGTATATCTGTACATAATATAGTTAGTACACAGTCACAAGTCCTTTGAGTAAAACTCGGCAAAGTTAATAAATCCGTTGAGTAATAACTTGTTTACAGTCCGGTGCAGTTAACAGACAACGAATTTTCTTATTTTCTTACACTACGCACTTCAAGAAGATAGATGGACTAAGAAGCTGTAATTCTCCAGTTATATACCTCAAGCATTAAACGTATCTCTTTTTAAAAAAGCGAACTTGCCGTTATCATTCAGCATCAACAACTAAACATTTGGAAAGTTTCGAAATAAATGATACAACATTGCAAATTCACTACGTTTCCAAGATCTCTTCAAAATTGTAATACCGTTTGACATAATTTATGAGTTAATTATTACGATGCTCTAGAAAGTACATTTAGAACTCCTATGTTTCATAAAATTTGAAGGAAAGTTCACATGTGTGTTTTCAAATGCACGTACATCCCATGAAATCAACTGAAGAACTAATTGCTCAAAGTGAAGATAGGGTCAAAATAGATTACGCGTATTTACGCGTGTGTACGAACCTTATAGAAAAGTTAAAAGGGGCAAACAACATTGCCATGCTATTCTTTGCTACGGTAAATTTAGCTTTAAATCATGTATTCCATCAACTGAACTTTTAACGTTATTGTTGTAACGGTTTTTTGCACACCCGGCAAGTAATAATGAAAAACTTATTCCACTCTTTTGAGAATCTTATTATTGTCGCTTGAGGGTAAGACGTTGAGCGGCAGCGTATATATGTAGACATTTACACTTAGACAAGGTATTCTTTTCGCCCTCTATGTATGCGACGTATATTCCAAAACGGCAAATGTTAGTCAAGTTGTGAAAATATAGGGAAAGGACTGTTCATTGCAGCTTCTAAATATCATCTCTGTCTAAAAACCGTTCATTTTGGTAATGATTTCTCTGAATAAAAACTTTCATGGTATCGATTTAACAGTTGACATAAACTTTTAGAAATTTGAATTATTTTTAGAAAATTCCCTTAACCATTGTTTGAAATCTGGCTAGAGTCAATCGTCTATTCAAGATGTGGTATAAAAAACATGACATTAATGTATCTCTACCTAACACACATTTTAAACTTCGTAGTGAAGTTACCATCTTTGCAACTGTTTAAATGATCTTTTAGATATGGTCTGCCCATTTCCCGTTTCGTGATAGGATGACACCAAGACGGTTATATATCTGAACCATTCCTTTCTTAACTCGATCAAAATAAAGCTAAGACGTAACTTATCAGTATTATTTTGAACAAAATATGCACAGCTTCATCGGGGTTATATGTCACTAACCACGTTTTGCCAAACATGTGAGGCTTACATAAATTGGCATTCACCTCCATTTCTATATCACTTTTGGTTACTTAAGAATAAATACGCGAAGAGTCATCAGCAAAGAGCTGCGTTAGAAAAACCAGCTCATCAGCTATTTCGTTGATGTACAAAATGAATAAGAATGGGCCGAGTGCTGACCCTTGTCGGATACCCGCTGGGAGTGGTCTTAAAATTGACCCATTGATAAGCACGCTTTTCTTGCGATTACTGATTTAATTTTTAACCTCCTAATAGCTGTCCTGAGATGTCATTTTCAAGTTTTAATATGGCATACTTTATCATACGATTTCCGAACATCACAAGATAACATACATTACCGTACAGTCGAATGTCCAGGCTGAAGGCCAGATTGATATTCACATGGAAGCATGATTTATGGAAATAGATAAACAGGTGTTTAAAAACAAATCTTTCAAGCTTTGAGGCGGTTTCTTACAGTTTGGTTCCTCAAGCGGCAATGAGGTATCCAGGTCTGATTCACAATGGTGCTTGAACCAAAAAGCTGGCGTATATCATGTTTAAATTGTAGTTTAATGCATTTGCCTTGGAGGTGAGAACACCATTGGATTCGGGAAGTTTGTATTGATATGATATCTATTGTGAAGGGTAGAAAGACGTTTTCCATTATCGTCATGGAGGATGTACATTTTCTACAAACACTTCTCTCATAAAGGGATTAGCTAAATAAAAAATCAATTATCTAATTTTGATGAAATTTGGTATGGAAATATACGATAACTCGGTGTGTCATGAAATGGACTTTTAAAATTTTGTTACTTTTGCTGTTAAAAGTCATGACTTCATCTCTGGCTCAAACGTTTTGGGGCTAAATTTGTTTTAAAAACTGAGCAGTCGGGATAAGATGATAACTGTCTGAACCAACTTTTCGATTTATATGCTGGAGGACAATCATAATCAACGACTAAATGTTTGTGAATGTAATGCACTTGTAAGGTAAATGACTGAATCATATTCGTTCTCTGTCGTCTTGTTATGGAAAATAAATAATTCACAGATAATGTGTTTCTGTTGAGGTTATTAACGATCCGCACTCATCCGTATTCAGGTTATAAATTAAATTCTATAAGACCAAAAGGAATTGGTCAAACATTACAACAAGTGACAGCATATCAAAATTATATGTTCAAGTGATAAACAACGTAAGCTTTTCTGCACTAGACCATTGCACTGTTTCAATTTGTCATACCAAGCTATATTAAATTGCACCCTGCTCATTTTCAATTTTCCTTTTCCTTAATGCTTTATTTTCCTCTTCACATTTGAAAAGTCAAATTTTCAAAGAATATACTTTTAAATATACTATAGTCTGGTAGTCCGTGGACACATACGTGAAACATAACAATAATGTTTAACAATAATTGTCTTGTGTTCATAAATTATTGTTGATTGTATATCTATTGTTCATGTATTACTGTTGAATGTATATATATTGTTCATGACCGGTTGCTTCCATACTCATTTATGTATATAACATATGTACTATGTTCATATTTTAAAAATATATGTCAAATTATGAAAATTCAATCTTGACCAAATGACCTTAAATTTTACTTTTATAATAATCTACTTTTACTGCACTTGAAAAAGCCTTATTGGAACTTGATCTAAATTGACATAATGAATGTACTATCTTATCATAACAATCAGAATTACAATATAACGTTATCATTATGACAGTGACGCAAACATTGTGACGCCAAAACGGTTGGCCATTGTGATGTCATACGAAGGCAACGACATTCGAAAGAAGGCGGCCGCATGAAACAAAGTGGAAACTTGGACTAAAAAAGCCAGTTGAAGAAGTTTAATGTTGTTCAAAATAAAATCCTAATTAGATTTATTTGTGATATTTACCGGTGGATACAATGTAAAAAATGAAAACAGGAAAAATAAAGAAAAGAATTTTCAATAAACAAGTATGTATGAAGATAGTTATACATAGCAAACTAACCCTTTAGCTGAATGATTATGATTAGATGTTAACAGGCATGGACAGTCGACAAGAACAATAGGGAAGGTACTTTTTAGGGGTAGTCAATGGGGAAAATTGCTTTTACATAGAAGACTAGTAAATAATACATGATGAGAAATTGGACTAGACAAAGGGTGGAGGTCTGACGTCAATGCTTCTAAGTGCTAGAGTGAACACTTATTGACCCCAATGCTCTGGCAAGAAGTTTCAACTCCAACTTCAGATCTGCGATCTCAGGGTTCCGTGTTGGTGGGATATCAACTGCATTGACAGAAGGAAATTGTCCAACATAGCTTCACCATACCCGTAAGCCACCCTATCTTGGCAGACGTTAGGGCACTTTGTAAAGTGATAGGGTTGCCAGCTCTCACCTAGAAGGTTAATCAGAAGATTTCTTTTCATTTTCCTTGAAGCGTCGTCCACAGTTCACGAGATCAGAGTGATAAAGTTCAATGGGTTCATCTATTGGGTTGCCCTGCATGTAATTGCCTACGGAAAAACAATTTCCCTTAAGCTATAAGCAAGGGATATGCTCCCAAGTCAACATTTCTGTGGGTAAACAGCTGCTCCACATCAACGGGAACGGTGGTGTGAAGATAGAAAGCCATATCATGTCAGGGCAGGACCCTCTGGGTGCAGTTGAAAGACAGCTATCTTTCTTTCTTCATCTATGCGTCCTTGAAGCTGGGAAAGAGTGGCATAAGCCTCGAGGTCAATTAGTTGCCTTTCTCCATCTCTGATGAAAATCCATTAAATTTACTGAAACGATTAACAGTAAGTGAGTCCATCATGAGGAATTTTTCTGGAGCATCATTTAAAAAACTTTTGACTTGGAAACTTCAAATTTGGTACGAATTTTCACATGAGGGAGGTGTTGATGTGTCTTTCAAGGGTTAAGACTCTAGGGTGCCAAAAGTGTTTTTTTTAAAAATTGACCTTAAAACAGGAAATTTCATTACTGGTCCCTTTCAGATGCATTATTATTTGACTTGGGGACACCTGGGTGTCATTGTACTTTTTGTTTCCAGAGAATGTTTATTACTTGATACCTGATGTTCTTTGACTTTTGTGTTATCCTTTAAATATCCCAACATGTAACACCAACGTTTCCTTGGTCACTCATTGATATGATTGACTACCCGGTTTTTAAATCATTAAGATTCAGTAAAGGTTGTCAAACTAAATGTTGGGGTTTTGTAATCATAACAGAACAGAACAGAAGTTTATTTCAGACTCGGGCTCCTTGAACCCCTCATTTACATTACAATAATACAGAGTATAAGGCAGGACTTGTATTATTTACGATACATAAATTGTTTAATGCATTTAGCACATAAGTTTGATGAATTTATAGCAACAAGATATATTAATCAGTAGATTTATCGATGTATTGTCGCCTAGTATTGATGTGCAATTATAAAAACTCAAATGAGTGAGGTTATGTATTGGAAAGTAGTCTGATCCAAGTTATTTATTTTGATTATAACCTGTATCTATGTTTGGGGCTCAAAGTCCTCCTTCATCTTATGTGTTTGCAGTTATTTTTCTACTTATTTAATCGGACTTGTTTCACACAAAAACTTTAAACCTAGTGATTGATTTGATGAATTCATCAATAAGATCTTAAACATATGACAGGTGATTTAGTTTCAGCATGAACACGCTGTTTAAGATCGTATTTTTTCCTTATGCCCCCATTTCAATGCGGGTTACAATGCCTGCGTTGGCAACGGAATGCAACGGTTGTCAGCAAAAGAATTTTTTTCTACGACAGCACTAGGGATTTGTTTTAGGAATTTCTTGAAAAACATCAATTTTCAACGGATCTACAGCGTGTTTGAAATATTTGCGGAAAAACTACGGAAAAGTTAAGAGAATTCAACACGTAAGAACTGCGGAAGATAGAGGAAGCTCTACGAAAGGCTTCCGATTTCACGAAAGACTGACGGTAAGGAAGACTTTCGGTACGCACGGACGATATGCAGACAAAATGAGGAAGACCTTCGGGTAAGCAGGGAAGACTTTCGGTGAGCATGGAAGACATTCGGATTGATCATATTCGGCAAAGATCAAAGGATTACCACTTTTTAAAAAAGCTTGTTTTCCAATTCCAAATGTATGATATTGTATAAGAAAGGCTTTTTGAGTCTGTCAAAATTAGTTGTGTTTTACATCTGTTTTAGAGGCCGGGAAAGGCTGTGAATTTCTTTAAGATACATAAGACATTTTGAAGGCTAGGCTAAAAACAATGGTGTATCGTCAGCAGATTGTGAAAGGAGATATTTGATGTCTTCAATGTATTTACCTTAGATTTTGTTTTATCATTACGAAGCATTATCGCTAATATCTTAATTAAATGCTCTTGATTTTTTCAACAAAAAGGCAGCTGGAGGTTGACTTCCTTACTGTTCTTAACTTATTTTGGAAAATAAAAGTGGAGAACCATTCCACCTTTTCCTAGCATCGTAATATCGACTCTAGCCATATCTGTGTTTCATGTGATATGTGTTAAATATTTTGGTCTCTAGTTTAAAGTTTACTGCTCTGTAAATACACACACCTCATAGAGTTGATGCGGAAAGCAAACCTCCCCATCCTGAATGTTAGCTGTCGACACCCTTCATTCTTTAGTTGTTGGTCACTTGTGAGTACAAAACCTCTCAAGCCATCATGTGTTTATCTCTAGATAATAAGGTGGTTAAACTATCTGTACAACCTTAAGACGCTTCCTCGACGAAATGTTGAATAATGATGTTTATTTTATCAGAGGAACAATAAGCAGCATGAGTGTGTTAAGGCGACTAAGGTTAGCCTATGGAAATGTAAGCGTTTTGGATACAAGTGTTCACTCAATAACTTTATTTATTGACAATCCTGTTTATTTTGCATTGCGTTTTTATAACAGACAGATGTTGTAAATCGACATGATTGTGTTCCAGATGGAGTCCTACCCTAGCAGTGACATGCCAAACGGATACGTGATCGAGCGGCCGATCGTGCTGCCGGATAGTGGGAGGGAACTGCTGCTGGAGCAAGGGTCGGACTCTCCCCAAGGCCAACAAGAGGGAATCACGAACTCTTCCTTTTCTATGCCTCTGGAAGGAAGCGACTCAATTAGTGATAATATGAACTCAAAGTGTCCCGATAGAAACAGCTCTTTTCTTACAACCGATGGCAGTGAAACTGTAACCAAAAGACCCTTCCCTGGTAGAATGGGAAAACGAGACAGTGCTGCGAGGTTGGTTTACTTAATGAACTTTGTCAAATACCAGACTTAAATATTTACGGGTGACACTGTTGAGGTTTCTACAACACGTCAAATGTTATTTGTTTTAAAATATCATGTTATCAATGGTTGTCTCATATTACAATTTTTTTGTTTACTTAGTGGGAACATTAACTGGCTACTGACCAGTGAAGATTATAACAGATATCTTGATAAGATAGCTTCGTAGCCAGTTTATGTTACTGATGAATTTCATTGCTGTCTTAGAATTTCAGTCTTGATGCGAATGTTACTGAAACCTATGTTGAATATTTTTGGTTACTCCAGCATCGACAGCGTGGAAAGGAAGGCGCCTTGGCGAACATGGGATGTGTTTCGAATGCTTCCGAAAGATAAGGATATTACACTGGATGATGCGACAGTGAATAAGTTGAGGAAAGTTGTGAAGGTTGTAGTGGGTATCTTCTTGTCACTGCTAGTGCTTGTGTCGGCCGTCATCAGCAAGAGCACTCTACTCCTCATTACTTCCAACATCTACGTAAACGTCACCCTGTACTGCCAGCTTCAAGCCGAAGATACTTTCTCGTACTGCACAAGAATTCCTCCTGACAAAAATTCTGGAACTATTTTTAGACCCTCTCAAAATGTAGAAATACGTTGGCTCTGGGCCCTTTTCACAGTGATTGTTACGCCGTATCTTTTCACATTCTTCAAGTGTGCATGGCGAGCATGCTTTAAGAGAACCCGCAACCCTACCTGGGACACTGCACTTACAGTACGTATATAGCTGAAGGCATATAGTTCATGAAAATAATATTTCTTCAATTAAAATAATTTAAACTTGATTCATATGGACAACAGAAACACATATTTAGATTATAACTAAAAGAATAGAACCATTGGCTCTGTAGTCATCAGGCTATCTATAATTTATTCTATAAATGGTCACCATATGGATGTCACATGGTCACCAAATCAATTAATTTAAGTCCTCATTGGCTTAGGACTCTTTCCACAAGAATTCAGTATATTTTAGACCTTTTCTTTTCGAGAAAACTATGAGTAAAGACCTTTAAGGGTGTGATCTCTGTGACCTGTATTAGGGGTCATAGTGTTAACAAATCCCAATCAGCTAAGGAGTCCATAAACATGGTTTCAGATTTCCAGATAAAAAGGGTTTTTGGGATTGGCTCCTGCGGCCCTCTTTAGGGGGAAAAGAGTACTCCAAATCTATGAATTAGAGTATCAATCACCTAAGGAAATCTGTACACATTGTTTCAGCTTTCTAGGCATTATCCTTCTAGGAAAGAAGATAAGCAGATGTTTTAATGTTGTGACCTCATTGGCCCCTATTAGTTGCAACATTGTCACCAAATCTATAAATAAGTAACTTCATTTGTCAATAGGTCTGTACAAAGGATTCCAGATTTTCCTGAGTCAATTGTTCTGGATGAAGAGATAGAAATAGATCTGTAGGGCGTGGTCCCTGTGCCCCTTATTTGAAAGAATATGAAATTCCTGAGTCAATTGTTCTGGATGAAGAGATAGAAATAGATCTGTAGGGCGTGGTCCCTGTGCCCCTTATTAGGGGTCACAGGGTCATCAAATCTATTAATTAAAATCTCCATCAGCTAAGGAATCTTAAATAAGCTTTCAGCTTTCTAGACAGTTTGCTTCTGAAAAAAAAAGATGAAAATAGGTTTATAAGGGGACACTGGGTCACCAACTCTATACCCTAGCATAACCACCCTTAAGGAATCCACACAAGGTGTCAGCTCTCTAGGCTTTTGCTTCTTGGGAAGAAGATAAAAATTCGTTTTTAGGGCAGGACCCCTGTGGCCCATATTTTAGGTCACAGGATAAACAGATCAATGAGAAACCTCATCAGTCAATGGGTATGTACATAGGATAACAGATTTCCTGAGCCAATGGTTCTGGAGGAGATAAAAAATAGTTTTAACGTATCTATAAATTAGAATCTCTATCACTTAAGGTGTCACGACTATGTATGTTCATACTTAGACTAACAGTTGCTGGACAAAAGTTTGTTAAACTCACATATGGATGATATTTGTGTAATGACAAATCAATCAGAAATTGTTTCGTTATTGAATTGAAATATTTTTATGGTCAATGAGCTAGAAATTATCTGAATGAGTATCTGCAATTCTTTCATAGTTTCAAAAGGATCCTGCTACACGTCAATCAGTGCGGATTATTGCTAGGATTACTTGTTTCAAGTTTGTGTCCAATATCCGATGAATGAGCCACAAGGAGATGTACTTTTAAAACAGTCTATAAAACAGAAAGAATCGACTATCAAGAGCAGGCAGAAGTTGGCAACGTATTAGTTTCTAGTTATTCCTTATTCAAATACTGAATAACTAACTATTTACGTATTCATTATTCGAATAATAATAACTAACTGGTTAATTATTCGTTATTCAAACTAACTGGCTTATATTTTGATACCAAAAAAAATACTGGTTAGTTATGCGTTGTATGATCTTTCTTACAATAAGTATTGCAACATACTCGTGGTGAAACAACTTCGTTTTCTGGTCTCCCCCATATAAAATGTGCTAGACCCTAACCCGACATATCCCATCTTAACTTTCAAGGCCGGCCTGTGATTTATATACATTCTTACAAAAAGTACTAAAAATGAATAATTACAAAATGAGTTTGTTACACGTTTTTTCGGCGATTCTGGTTTGATGAGAGCTCTAAAAAAATGTCCAACCCGACCCGCCACGACAAAGCTTAGCACGTTAGCAGCCCCTTGCTAGATGACACATTTATTTAAACAGTAAGATGTACTCAGGAAAAAAGTTAAGCACCACCAGAATTTAAACTAAAGTTTAACAAATACTCATAACTCATATGTATTCCTGATAATAGAGATGTGTGAATTGGTATCCAGTGGTTATGAGGGTGTGTCGACTTGACAAAATTGACAACAATAAGATGATTGCTTTACATTTTACTGACTCTGTAGACTAATTTCCAAACTTTGTTTTTCAGCAATTGTGCAATGAAAACAACTATTGCCATAGCTGATATATCGATTAAATAGAATGAGACTGTCTTAAAAGGTAACATTGCGGCCTCAAAAATAGTGTAAACCAGTGTTAAGTCAATAGCGAATGTATGACCCTTGTGCATTGATGACTTGATTGACCCTTCTCGACATGGTACGTATCAGTCTCTGTATTACTTGTTCAGGAATCTGCTGCCACTCCTGAGGCATTGCTGCATCCAACTCTGCCACAGTTTGAACAGGAGGATCACTTCTACGTATAGGGCTACCAAGATTATCCCATAGATGTTCTATCGGGTTCAAGTCGGGACTGCAAGCAGGCCACGGTAGCATTATTATGGCTTCCCGCAGTAGAATCTGTGTTACCACTCTGGCTCTGTGGGGTCTAACATTGTCATCCATGTAAACTGATCTTGTACGAACACGGTGGTTGTCAAAATGTGTAATAACCACAGGGTGAAGTATGTATTTCTGAGCAATGAGTGTACCTTGAACTGTCACAAGGTCGAGTTTACAACCGTAGGCGACACAACACCATATCATCACAGAGCCAACACCACACTGATAGGTTGGTTTAACATGTCTTGGTGCGAAATGGATGTTAGCTTGTCGCCATACACGAATTCGGCCATCCATAATATGCAATAGCATCCTACACTCATCAGACCAATGAATCCGGCGCCATGATGCCAAATTCCAACCCACCCTCGCTCTACGCCACCTTCATACGTTCATTAATGTGTCAGTGTGTTAATTTCACACATTTGAGAAGTCTATGTGCCCTATAACCCGCCGCTCGAAGGGGATTCCGAACGGTTGATATAGAAACCCTCCTGTGGGTAATGCAGTTATCCCTCAGTACTGGGGCACTAGTGAAGGGAAGTCATCTAACGTTCCGAATCAGTGCTCTGTCTTCACGTACAGAGGTTACTTTCGAGCGTCATTGGTTTGGACGTGTTTTTATACCAAACGTGTGATGACACTGTGGTGATACCCCAACTGTCTATCAATAACTCTGCAGGACAATCTGCTGTCCCGCATACCAATTATTCGCCATCTCTCCCCTGTTGATAAATCTACGCCTTGCATTAATTGAATCTCAAGCTCATATGCAACCACTTATTCGAGATAACAGACGATACCGTTGCCTCCTTAAAAGTTGATTTCTCCAACTACACGAACTTATGCTCTAAACTCGTTGTACGAGTAAAGTCAGAGTTTCACGAGCATTTGGGAGCTTCTACATCAATGTAAGGGGAGTTGTTTATGCCATAAAACATCTTCGATATCATTTTCAACAACTTGTTGAAAAGATAAAGATATACTCAATTGAAATAAGTGGCGCTTAACTTATTATTCTGAGTATATTTGTTGAAAATATCTAATTGCAAAATGTAGAATAGCTATTTATCAAGTGACTTAAGTCAGAGGCTAACATTTAAGCCTAACTATTTGCGAGCTTAGAATTTATGTCAAAGAGTAAGAGAACCTTTAGACATAAACCCCCAAGAACATCAGTTTTAGACTTAAATCCTAGTAATAAAACCGCCCCTATCAGACTTAAAACCCCTGGTCTATTTGGAAAATTATTTTAGAAATGTTATTTTATAAAAGCCTTTAAAACATCACATCATATTAATTCCAACACTTTCTCCTTAAAATTGAGCCATAAATCGAAAATATGGGAACAGTACTTTTCACTCCGCGATAATTTAGTGTCAAGAAATTGTATAACTCAGTCTGCTGAGTTATTAAGGAAGACAAACTCGTAACCCCGAAATATCATCAATTACCTGGTAAAGAAAATACTGTTTATACTTGTAAACTACATCCTTCCGCCTTATCAACTCACATTGACATGTTAGTTCTTAGTTGTAATAAGACAAAGAACAAATCTATTTATGACCCTTAACTATTGCAATTAGAGTATTTCGTAGAATGAAAGCTTTTGTTAAGCGACTGTAATATTTTAAACAGTAATGCGACTACATAGTCATAGCCACTAGATTGTAATGTCTTGGAATTATACCCGAAAATCACTTTAAAGAACGTACATAATGAATGCATAATGATTAAACACTGTCATAATCATATCCAAAACACTAGAACGAATAAATTAACATGCATATATATTTAACAATATAAATCTCAAAGACAATGGTATTGTGTTTATAATGTTTACTCAAAAGTTAAAATCAACATTTCATTTTGTTTGTGCAGGTACTTATCACGGAATCTTTATACTGTGTCGGAATCTGTTTGTTCGTATTCCAAGTGCTTCCTTCCCTCGACACGCTGCGTGGATTACTACTGATGATGGGAGTTGCAGTTTTACCAGCATGTTTAAAACTTTTTGACGCCCAAGAGAAAGGTGGAAGGAAATGCTATGTCGTAATAGTCGACTTGTTATGTGTCATCTGTCAGTTGTCGATCTTAGTCATGTGGCCATTGAGAAACTATCTTTTCCTTGGCCTCAGTAATAACGAGACATGGGCCATTCCCACATCGCTCTTCCTTATCTCATGTGGCTGGTGGGAAAACTACGTAAATAAGTTTACGAGACTTGGAGTAATAGGTGATAAACTGAGAAATTTGAAGCGTGGAATAAGACGACAAAGAACCAAGCTTTATATGATAATTGGGTTGTGGAAAATAATTTTAACACTTTGTCTCATGACTGTTATAATGAGTGACTTCAAACAGCCTTGTGTGAGGGTTTTGTACTTTTTTGGCCATGACGGAACCCGCGACTGTCCACACTTAGAGAACCCATACGAAACCAGTAACGTTGAGGCAGTCGAGTACTTTGAAAGCCCTTTTTGGGTTATGCTTATTCAGATAGGATGTTGTCTTCTTTGTTACACATTCGCAAAGACGGCCTGTAAGATTCTTCTGCAGATAGGTAGTTTTGCAGTACCCCTTACACTCTCGCTACCTCTTCTTGCCAGTACCTTGATTGTAGATTGTGAAATGTGGAAATCTAACAGCACCAGCTCATGGATTCCTTCAATGCCAACCGAAATGTTTTGGACATGTGATATTTACGGCGTTTCTTCCAATTATTTAGAGATTTTAGTGAAGGACTACTGGGTTCCTGTAGCCATTGCGTGGTGGTTTTCTTTTCTGTGGGTCAGTGTGCACGTGTGGTTCCCAAGAGTTGAGAGGCTGGTGCAAACAGAGAGGTAAGCTGGACCGATCTAAGACAAAACGGTAAGATCCAATTCTTAATCATGCACCCTATTATTCAATCCTCATTACATTAACTGATCAAGCAAGCAAAGCATTTGGTGCCGCAACATAAGAACGTTCTTTTTGGGATCTTGATATTGAATACAGACCATATTGTCAATGAAATGAACTTTGAAATTTCAGACTCTTTATTCAACCTCTCTACTGTGGTATATTTTTGGAGCAGTCACTCATCCTTAATCGACGACGTGACGATAAAGACAGAGAAATGAAGCTGGCTGACCATGGAGTAAGTAGAGGATGGTATATTAACTTGTCAAGCCTATGTTACTGTTCAAATTGTATTGGTTACTTAGATTTAATGTAGTCAGGCTAAGCGCTAAAGATTAATATAGATAAAAAGGTTTTATTCCAGCGCGGACTTCACATGTTTCAACCTGATGAAGGGACAGAGAACAACCATCCCTTGCGTTCAAGGGGTTCCCTCCGGACTGATGTGACACCAATGATTTACGTCTGTGCAACCATGTGGCACGAGACAGAAGTGGAAATGGTGCAGATGTTGACATCACTCTTCAGGTAGGCAGCATATTTCTGAGTATTTCTTTTAGATGTTTTTAAATCATGTGTACTCTTATATATTTTAAGGGGAAAATCAATGTTTCTCTCTCCTTTTTTGACCTCATGTGGTGGTAACGAGGTCCTTTTCCTCACTCTCCAATTAGAAGATCACACTTTCTATTGTCTGAACTCATATGTAGGTTAAACACTATACTTCACTTTCCAGGAAAGAGATCACGCGTGGTCTTTCTCTTGTCTTATATCATGTTGAGGTAACGTGGTACTCGTCTTCACTCTCCCAGAAGGAGATCACACGAGGTTTTTATTTTTCAAGTTAAGTCATCGCACTCTGATGTCTTTATCTCGAATGTCTGAACTCAAATTTAGGTTACGAGGTACTCTGTGTCACTCTACCGGAAGGAAATCACACAAGGTCTTTTATTTTGTGAAATCATTCAGAGATAAGGAGGAACTCTTCGTCACTCTCCAATCAGAAGAACACACTCTGATGTCTTCATTTCTATTGTTTCAACTCTTGTATAGGTTACTATTACCTCTTTTTCGCTCTCCTGGAAGACGATCATATGCAGTCTTTATATTGTCTCATTATCACTCTTCTTCACTCTCCAGTTAGAAGATTACATTTTGATGTTTTTCTCTCCATTTTCTGAACTCATGTGTAGGTTGTGAGGTACTCTTCTTCACTCTTCGAAAAGGAGATCACACTAGGTCTTTTATTGTCTGAAATCATGTGGAGGTAATATGGTACTTTTCTTTACTCTCAAGTTAGAAGTACATACTCGCATCTTTTTATATCTATTGTCTGAACTGATGTGTAGGTTATGAGGGAATCTTCCTCTCTCCAGGAAGATCACACAAGGTCTTACTATTGTTTGACCTCATATGGAAGTAACGAGGTACTCTTCTCCACTCTCTAGTTAAAAGATTTCACTCTAATGTCTTTATCTCTATTTTATGAACTCATGTTTAGGTTTTAAGGTCCTCTTCTTCATTCCCCTTGAAGTAAATAACACGCAGTCTTTCTTTTGTTTGAAACATGTTGAGGTAACGAGGTACGGTTTTTCACTTTCCAGTTAAATGATCACACTCTAATGCCTTTTCATTTAATTTTTCAAATTCAATTTGAGGTTATAAGGTACTTCGTCCGAGTCCACCTCAAAGCAACATTTTACTGTGTCTTATTGAACATCTGCTTGAAGAAAAGTTGACTTTGTATGTTTCCATGGACTACATTTATTTTTTCAGGTTAGATCTAGACCAGTGTACTCGCAAGCATGCCTTTATGTTTTTTGACGTCATCGATCCTGATTACTATGAGTTTGAAGGTAACTTCTCTAGCTACGCAACAATGTCGAGGTTTGATCACGTCAGGACATATATTAGAATGTGATAAAACAATTAAGATCTAACAAGTATTACAATGTTAGATATTAGATTATCATGGCGTAATACTGATGTTTCTTTAAAAAGACCTATAGAGAAATAGAGATAAATTATGTGTTCAAGTTGATGTTAAACGAGAACGAATTTCGAGTTTGATATTTAATTCTGACACATGACAGAGTTTTATATCATACTCGAGGACTCGTTATTACGAATTAAAGTCTCGTTATTACGAAATAAAGTCTCGTTATTACGAATTAAAGTCGACAAGAAGCCTAATAAAAGTCTTTAAATCTAAACTGACGAATAGGACGCCCAACATTCATCATGCAGCTGATCATGTTAGAGTAACTTTTTTTTTGTTTAGGAATTTAGTAATTTAATTTTCATATCAACGTGTAAATGACGGAAGCTATAATGATGCAATGGTTCCTCTTAAAATAGAAACGTTTTGAATTTATAACCTTGTTCCTTTTTCCGACTCTTAATTTGAAAATACTCACAACTGACATTAAGGTAGATATGGACTTGTTATAACGCCAAGAGCATACATCGACTAAGTGTTATATAGATCTATCTCATTTTCTTATTTGTAGTTATCTTTTCGACGATAAATCCCCCTTTGTCTAGTTGCCAGTTAGCAAGTCTTGTAACTGTCACTAAGCGAGAAATTTTTGCTGCTCCGAATTTTCATTTGAATATCAGCGTACTCTGAATACCTGCAAGTTTCATGTTTCCAAAGTAACAGATACAATTACAGAAGGGTTTCTAGCAGGAACAAAGCCATATAATGGCATATTAAGTGCTAGGCAATACTACACACGTATGTTTGTTTTACAAAGTTGTTTTGCTCCAGCCCATATATTCTTTGATGATGCCTTCGAGAAGCACGATGACGATGAGTATGAGTACCAGGTGAACATGTTCGTCAAGAGTTTGGTCAGTGTCATCAGCACAGCAGCAAGGTTAGTACCTCACAAACAAATGTACCACATATAGTTGTACCAGATTCAAGTAGCTAAGCATAATGACGTACATGTTGCATTGTAAGTAGGATGAAGTGTTCATCACCGTTAGCGAGCTGCAAAGTTCCCATGGGTAAATACAGTGCATGTCTCCATATTTAACCTTTTATTTTTTTGGATTTTTATCCCGATCATTTTGAAATCTTTCAGGAGGTCATTCAAACATTGATGATCAGAAGTCAATGCTAATATTAATTGGTGACAATGAAGTAGGGAGAAAAATGACTACTTGATTGAGTCACTGTCGTGTTTACAAGGAAACCACAAAACTTAGATAAAGAATCAACCCATTATAGACATATCTGGTGTAAATGGTTACCACACAAAAAGGTCATATATATTAAAGCGCCACCGAGTATGTTCTTACAAATGCAAAAAAAGTGCAAACAAGTTATCTGGTTGAAAGATACACATAATTTTCGTCAATTGTTAAGATTCCAAATAGCGGAGAAAGCGAACTAATTAGGATAGGTGTAAAAGTTGAAAATTTAGTTAGTCGAAATGACGACAAACGCCTTATCAAAACCAAATTTGGTATGAACTAGCTGCAGTCACGGACCTTTGAACATATTATATTACAGCTAGTTTTAACTAGATCCATGAAAAACGCGAAACATATTTACGTTTAGATTTAAAGTCGAAATCGCTGCAAAAAACGTTGAAAAAATAACCTTTCAATTGTCAAAAGAGCACGTAGAGGTAATTTGCAAACCCACCTAGCACAATAATTTCAATTATAATATCTATATCTTTGACGGAACTGGAATCTTTTAAATTTGCTTTTCACTGGGCGTTGGGAACAGAATTACATCAATTTGTCGTGATATCTTAATTATTTCACATATATCATGTTGTAGATGTTTTAAAAAACAATGTTGTAGTAGAAACGCTCACATAATCTTTGCATCTTAAGGTTTTGTGAGGCTATATGTATATTTAGTTTAGGCGATATACATTTTGCAATAGTCTCAGAAGTATTATTCAATATAATGATAACTTATCATTAGGCATATCCACTATGTTTAAATGTATAACATTGTTACGGAAAACTGGCAAACTTTGCCTAAATTTTGCAAATGAGGAACTTAAACATACAAAAGTTAGACATGCACATCATAATGATTACATGTGTCAAATTTTGCTACATTCAATGAGCTAGTGTCCGAGTTCTGAACACCAATATGACCAAAACAAACAAAAGGCACATCTACATAACATAATCATGTACGGAACAAAGTCTGAGGGCCGACAGAAGGACGATTGACAGGACAGACAGATATGCTTACCACTAGATATCCCCAACTACTTCGTAATGGTGTGTTATAATGTCGTTCGAGGTGATCAAATTGATAGGTTTTCCCTTTCACTGACGGAGTTAACAAATCCTATTGATGTATAAACGCTACATGCGTAATAACAATATGTATAATATATACCCTGATAATCACATTTGTGTGAAACCAGTTGGTAATGAACTGATGTGAATGATTCATCTTCAGTCTTTTATTTTTATGAATATTTTACACATAAACCATATCTGAAACATTTCTTGAAAACGTCGCCTCATCCTTATGATTAATCAATGAATGAATCGCATTAGCCGATTGTTCCATTCACCTACGGTGGTCTGATTTCTCCATAAGGTGATTTGCTAATTTTCCCTTAGAAATACACCAATCAATCGCATACCAGACAATGAGATCTACACGTAGACCTGGTCAGTCGATGATTCAATGTTGTGCTGCATCTTTTGGTCTGTGACCATCCTAGCACGATGGGGGCGGGCGTTGTTATCCTGGTAGATGTGATCAACTTGATGATTGGAATTGAGGAAGGGCAGAAGAGTGTCGTCGATGATGTCATGGTCGTATGTCGTCTTCCTTCATCGTGCTTTAGTTGACCTTTATGTCCACTTTCTGTGCCCGCACCAGGACTGATCCACTACCACCTGCTACTGTTGTCAATATTTTTGTAGGGTAGCAAACGTATTTTGGAAGATTTGAGCAGCCATCAGCAAATTCAATGTTGAAACAAGATGCGTCAGACCAAATACAGATAAGAAAATTCTAATGTCGTAAGGATCAGTCGCCACTCATCCCTCAGATTTGTATATATCTCTGTACATGAGTATCCAAATTTGGAGTAGTCAGAATGGGAGTAGTTATAATGAGGAGACACCAAACATTCTCGTTGATCACTATATGGCATTAGAAGCGATGAAGCCAAGTAAGGTTCTGCTTGATAGTACATAATGCGTTACATGAGAACAATTAAATCATAGCATGCCCCTGAACAGGAAGCTTTATCCAAAGGTGTAATTGCGGACTTATTGGACAGGTAATATTTAGTTTCAGCTAGATTTGACATGTCTCATTACTATCAGTCCCCTATTTCAGCAATGTGCACAAGGCCCAGGTGAAGATGGATCCTCCCACCAAGTACCCCACGCCGTATGGCGGGCGTCTAGAATGGACGCTGCCCGGACAAAATAAACTTGTTGTGCACTTGAAAGATAAGGCCAAGATAAGACATAAGAAGCGATGGAGCCAGGTAAGGTAGTATGGGGCAAAAGGGTTGGCCCCGCCTAGCTAACAACGCCTCGTGCATTGTATGAGATTCATGACAACAATTTTATTTTAGGAACAGCTTATTAACATTGTGTCGCGTTTTGAAAACCCTTTGAATCTTTTAGATAAAAGTTTTATGTATCAGGAATGATTTTTTGAATATATTAAAGGTACACGCATTTAAATATTTCATAAACATTTGAAAAAAAAATTAAATAGAAAACCATAATGAACCATTTTACACAAGTATTACATATCCAATCTTCAAACAAAGGTCGAAACAAGTTACGTAAAATTATGAATTCCCCTTTTCAAATGTTACACGAAATTCACGTACAGTTGACTGTGCAAAAGAACTAACACGCAGCTTAGCAACACAAAAGTAAAAAGAACACAACCTTTGACTAGAAATGTGCAACTCATCAGACTGTTGCAACGACACAGATACAGGCCATACAGCAGAGGAGTGCTCAATCAGGTGTCATAACGACTGCTGATGATCACCCAATCATGTCATTTCACCCAGTAAAACGTTTTATGTAGGCGACGTCAACAACATCGACAGAACTAAGACACCTTCAAAGTAGACAAACAGTCTACCGGCTGCGAAGTCAATATTGGATTTAAGCACACTGAACGGCCTAACGCGAAGTGTATCTGTCTTTGAAAAATAGTGACGTATATGAATGTTGAACTCGTGTTTACAGTCGGTGAACAATAAGTACCAAATTCTCACCTTTAGATAAGGTGTACTTATAGGGCGGGGAGAAACCTGAGACGAACCGATACCGAGACTTGTGGTGAGCAAATATGAAGTTTTACGAACTCTTTTCTTCCCATTTATCCAGCAATATCCGCGTGCCATTTCTACCAAAATGTTAATGCAAGGTCCCCACATATCTGACCTGACAAAGGCCGCTTAGCGGAACGGTAAAGTCGTCGTTTTACCGCAACCAACAAGTTCTATAGACATGAATCATATAGAACACTAAGTATACTACTTCTGTCACACTCACTATTATTAAGCATTCGATACAATCTAGCAAGGAAAATAAACTTGTTGTTTTTGTGAAACTATAGATTATTATGATACATGTCTTTTGGTGTCAAACAAAGGGTTCATATGACTGGGTATGGACTGGAAGTGTGTACATATGTTGATGCACTGAATTGAATCAATCAAATATCCTTCTGTTCATGCTTTTCGTTTTTGTCCACGCTTTCTTAAACACAAAGTATATTTTCTTTTGAGCACTCGTTATTTATCTCCAAAGAAAAGCTCCAAGGAAAAGCGCACCTCTGCTCTCAGTGAAAGTTAGTGTGATTAGCACGGACTCGTTTTATTCATACATTTATTTATACATTCAAATCCTATTTCCACGACTCAAAAGGTCATCGTCAACTCACATTCTTTTTTCTGTTAAGCTACCATGTAAAACTATTTTTACTGATCCAACCCTTAGTGACCTTTCCCGAGCGGCAAGGACCTTGGTCTAGCATAGTTTATTGTCATGAAGTTAGAAGGGTGGTCCCATGTTGGCTCAAACTATCACTATCACATGTATGTGTCCTGTTTCTAGCGTTCGGAGGGAATTAATTCGGTTTTGGAGGGTTTTGTATTCCAGTTTTGGCGATTTGTGTTTAGACTATAATGTAGTCGGTTTTGAAGATGTGTTTGCCGTTTGTATGTTAGGCCTGATGTTGACTTTTCCGGACTCTAAGTGGAGACTTGTATAACTACTGAAATAAGAATATTCATCAAACGAACTTTTCTTCTGTATTAGAACATTTTCATTGATAACTGAACACGCGGTTCTTCAAAAGAATTAAGTAAAACGTATTTCAATTATTATGTATAACGGAAAGACAATACAGACACGACACAACTTGGAACTTGCGGCGGTAGCTCAGGGTGAAAATTGCGTATATACAATATTGAGATTTAGGTTTCGCATCCACATTAGGTATAACTTTGATTTCTTATTTGATGAAATTATAAATTGTAAGAGTACATTTTTTTGCGTTGTTTAAAATCACATATTTTACCATAATCACCAAATGGTAATACAGCATATAGACGTTAAACGGAACAAACAAGAATATTTCCAAGTGGTATTTCACTTAGTTGACTTACTAAGCTATATGGACATGATATGATGTCACATATTCTATATAAGGCAAGGTGTTCTTTCTCACATTCGTATAATCTAATGTCATATTATACATACACAAATAGCCAGAGAGTTATCTCTTGAAGCGAAATCATTATCTTGAAATACCAGGTAGTGGTTAATTGGTTTCATATGTTGGAATTGAGAATGACATTAAGCGATATTGATTTTCAGGTCATGTATATGTATTATCTACTCGGCCACCGTCTGGTCGCGCAGCCGCTGCCCGACGTACGGAGGAAGCAGACAATAGCGGATAACACGTACATACTGGCCCTAGATGGAGACGTTGACTTCAAACCCTCGGCAGTACAGCTGCTGGTCGACCGTATGAAGAAGAACGATAAGGTGGGCGCGGCTTGCGGCAGGATCCATCCTATCGGCACAGGTAGCTTACCTACTTCCCACAGCAAAAACCAACAGCATGTAGTATATGTGCTAGGTGCTAAGTTTTGTTTAAAAAAATTGACAAAAATTGTCTTGTGTTAATTGATTTCGTTCCATGACCATAAACGATTGTATGCCATGTTGACAAAAATAATGCTTTTAACAATAGATCTTCGTTAATATAACAACTAGTAAACGGACCTTGAACCTTAAATTCAGCAAATAAGTCTGACAACTTATGAACCTCTTTCAAAATATGCTATTTCTGTCCGATGATCATGAACCGGAGGTTCGAGTATGCAGTCAGTCACGTAGTGATTGTCTTTATGGCAGGTCCAATGATCTGGTACCAGAAGTTCGAGTATGCTGTGAGTCACTGGTTGCAGAAGGCTACTGAACATATGATCGGCTGTGTTCTCTGCAGTCCTGGCTGCTTCAGTTTGTTCCGCGCATCTGCTCTTATGGACGACAATGTTATGAGAAAATACACAACTCTATCAAGTGAAGCCAGTCACTACGTACAGTATGATCAAGGTTTGTGCTGATGTATCAAAATGTGTTCCTTCTGGTGGTGTAACATGTTATTAAGCTTAATTGGCTTTATCCACTTAAGCTCTCATTCTCTACATTGAATACATGTTGGAAGGATACCTTAAATGCTTTTGCCAAATATAGTCATAATGATAACCAATTACTTATGAAGACTTCCTCCGGGAACCACTCTTGTATAACAGAAACATAACTATAAATGGCAAACCGTTTTACAACAGGAAGTTTCATGAACATAACATTGTTTGTAACTATGACCTAATGAATGATGATGGAAATATTATGACACTTGGTCATTTCTGTGGAAAATATTACAAGATAAATTTTATGGAGTTTTTTGGAATATTTAAAGCAATAAGAAAATATCTCAAAGCTACATGCATAGAAAAAAGCCTGAGGTATTAGGCGCCAATTATATAGGTAATTGCTTAAAAAATCTTCTTTCATGTAAAAAAGGATCCAAAAAATACTATTTCCAAAAAAAAAAAGTGAAGAAAAATTTAAAATAATTGAAAAATGGGAAGAAGAAACTTTGATTAACGCAAATTGGAATGACATCTTTATAAAACCATTTAAGACCACTCATGATCCTAAATTAAGATGGATGCAACTCAGACTGTTCCACAGAATTTTCCAGTGAATACACTTTTGTTTAAAATGCATACTGTTGACAATAACCTCTGCACATTTTGTGGAAGGGAGCCCGAGTCTATTCTCCATCCTTTTTGGAATTGTAGTTATAGTAAACACTTTTGGCAGAAACTTTAAAAATGGATTGAACTAAACTGTGCGCACACTGGTGATATAAAACTTCAGGTTGATTTGATTCTCTTTGGATGTTAAGCAGCATTTCAAACTGATGATACTTTTGATCTACTTTTGCTACTTGCTAAATATCACATTTATAAATGCAAGCTGCAGAATAAACCACCACTATTGTTACATTTTAAACGAGAATTGAGGTATTATTATCAAATAGAAAAAGCACGATATTGTAAAAAAGCTCAGTTTAATGATTTTGAAAGGAAATATGGCACTATATATGAATCAAATCAATGAAAAAGTTGAAATATACAGTAAATAGTATGCAAGTGTATGACTGAGTGTGAGTATGGATGTTATTTTATCTTATTTTATCTTTTTCTTTTCTTTCTTTTGCTTTGTGTACTCAAAACCTGCTGTAATAATTTTGAGTAGTAAAAAGAAAAAATGCCTAATTGGCCTATTCTTTGAACGTAACTCGTATGTGGATTTGACAAAATAACAATTTGTTTTATTATCACAACGTTAAATAAAGCCCAACCTGTCTATATTCCACCGTGTTTTTTCACATATCAACGAAGGGTTTTTTGAAAGTGGTCACCAAATTTATTATTGCATCAGATTTGTGATTTTTCAAAGAACAAAATTGTATCATCTTAATGATTTACCTTTAAAACACCAATTCAAAACCTTTGATTGGCCATGATTTGCATCGAATCAAAACCGAAAGCCAATAAAATAGACCGATGTGCAATGTCAATACGGATATGCAAGTTATAAAATTTTATAGCTTTTTATAGAAGCTATTTGACGTCCCTCAATAGAAAGCAAGTAAGAGAAGGTTTAAAAAGGATCATTCCGAGTAGAATACCTTTATTTCGATCAAGATCATCCTTCAGGTGCTTTGTTAATCTCCTGAAACTTTGAAATATGAACTGGTTCTCTTGACAAGAACTATAGCATTTCTTCCAGACATCATTGTTCAGAATGTACAAAACGTATTGATGTTTGACCAAGATCACTTTCAACAGCTTCATAATAGGCGGATAAAGGACAGATACAACCATTGACAGGGATTATCTCAGAGGCCTTCCAACAGCTGAGATAACAAAAACTCAAACGTCAAAAACGTGTCAATGACATAAATGTAAGCCTCTAGTCCGCATTATAGTTTGACATCATCTCATGCTGCCAAGGAGGCGCATGTTGTATCCCATCCGTATACTAGTGTTCTTCTTTGTACCAATCAAGTTTAGAAAATGTTTCATAGATGTTTTATCATTTTAAGATCATGTAAAATCTGTCGAACAGACCACTCGATCTGCTTTATTGTTGCAATTAAGATGTTTGACCACTATCTCTTGATAGGGTTAAGCATGGCAATCTATAAAGATAAAGTCATGTAAAATCGTTCCAAATAGCGTTAGTATTTAGTTTTACAAAGACATCCAAAATCTCATCTCTGTTACCATTGCCAGTCATGATGCCATTTCAAAGAATATGCACATATTTTCATCCCAGATTATCAAAGCCATACGATAACTGAACCATGTCCAAATGTCATGTTCAGCAATCCAGCAATGTCCCAGTAGTCTCCAAACTAGGGCATGGCTGTCATTAAATGATGCAAAAAATGTTTGACAATTTGGTCAACAGAGGTCTCTAGTTATGAACAGCCCAATTACCTCGAGATGCACAACGATGAGCTGGAGACGTGCGTTTGGGGGAGGTTTTATAATGAACCATTCAAAAAGGATGTTATCCATGAAATGGACTTAAAGGCATACTCTTAGACCTAAGTGGATAAATTGTTGTAGATATGGGACAGCGATATCAAAATCAATTGGGGTTTTTTTTATAAATGAAAAGAAGTAAACTGCTGAACTATTGTCTGCTGCTTATTCAAAATATACTCAGATGACTGCTTCTGGAAAGCTTCTGATCTTTGTTTGACTGAATTGAAGAGTTTCATATCAAAATACAAAACCGTTTGCCCCATTCCTTTCTCTAGAGTCAGATGCAGTTAATACTCAATAAATTCAGCACTGACGTTTCAAGAGAAGCTTTACGAGTCTTTTTTTTTTCAAATTCCGAGATATGAACAAAATTCACAACTATGATAGTAAGGGACAGATTACCCTACTCCGAGAAGAACTCTGAGTACAATTGAGTGTTACTGATTTGTATCACAGATTATGGTTGATATTTTCTCAGGAGAAGACCGATGGCTTTGCACTCTCCTGCTTCAACAAGGTTACAGAGTGGAATACTGTGCAGCTGCAGATGCTTTGACATATGCACCTGAGGGATTTGAAGAGTTTTATAATCAGCGACGGCGTTGGTCTCCTTCGACTATGGCAAATATAATGGATCTTCTAACGGACTGGCGGAACATAATTAGAATCAATGAGAACGTGTCTGCACTCTACATGATATATCAGCTGCTGCTGTTTGTGTCGTCTCTGTTGACACCGGGCACCATCTTCCTTCTAATTGCTGGTGCTGTTAACACCGCCTTTCCCTCCCTCGACCTGCTGGCCGCCCTGCTCTCCAACATGGTGCCGGTGGGATTGTTCACGCTCATCTGCTACTGTTGTAAATCTAATGTTCAGGTATAAGTGCTTTCTTTTTATATTCTTTATTATATGACAGTCCCAAAGGTCGTTTTATGTGAAAGAAAATCAATAAAGTCCGCAAATCAGTCTTAAAAGTCTGGTCTATTTAGTACCCACCACCACAAAGTGGAAAGGGGATAGTGGTTTGAGCTCTTTCCATAAGTGCGTCCGATCGTCCGAGTTAAAGGGGGCAGCTTTTCTCAGAAACCGTATCAGAAACCATATAGGGTAACCAAATCTGAATTCAAATATGAGAAGCGCCAAATACGTTTATCTGAAGTTATTTCCCTTGTTGTATATTTTACTATGTTCAAAGTATCTTCAAAGACATCATTTGAGATGAAATAACAATATTTCGTGTTTCGCTTGAGGGTATCAATATCTTGATTATGTTTGAAAATGAGAAGTGCAAACTTACTAATTATTTGGTTATTGACATTTTCCCACTTTTTTGCTCTGTTCGAGCATGGACATTAAAGAGCCACTCTGTGATTTTCATACCATGTTATTTGCCTTTAATACGAACCCAAATGTCATAAGTGGTGATATAAAATCAAAACATGTTATCTTTTCATGTCCACAAGACATATATGTGACAAATACTGGTTTTCCATGAAAATCTTAAAATAGCCTTATGAATGCACAGAGGTGTAGATATCAAGCCCAATATACATGGATACTAGTTATGTGATAGATTACGGAATAATGTGAGAGTAATCCATATTTAACACGGGTCAAGGCTTGGTCTCTGGGCATGCATAGTTTTACTTCCTGGCAGTTTGAATTTAGCAGACGTCTTTGCGGCCAGTACGTTTTACCTTAAGGGTCTTGTTTCCCTTTTACGAGGTTTTTTTGGGCCTGACTCCCCTAATCAAGCATGGGGAGAAAGAAAGAACAAGAGAAGCTCTAAAAGAAAAACCAGTCCCTGCTTGACGTTGCTTCATCGGTCAGCTATGAAGATTCACAGTCTGACAGTTTCTCGGACTGGTGTGATAGTGGGACTCACCATTGGCACGATAGCCGAACTTACCGATAAAGGGTTTAACTCTACAGGTGCCGTCAAATTACTTGATGATCCACTTGTTAAAGAACATTTCAAGGCAAACTTATCGCTGGCGCAACATTTATTATTGAAAAAAGTCGTCAGAAACCTCAAAGAAGATCGTTCTGAAGTACAACTCCAGTTATCCAGTCGTGATTCAAACGGTCAATTTGGTCTACCCACACGCATGCGCAATGCGGGGACTTCCGATCAAAACAACACAACGTTACGGTAACTGAGCTTGCATCGATGTTAGACTTCCCAAACTTTGGCAAGACAAAAACCAAACAAGGTAAAGTGTTTGACCCCTTTGATGCCCCTTCTACAACGTCATAGGGACCATATCGCGAACTGACAAATTATTTACTGCATCAGTCTGACAAGGGGGATAAATCAGGCATAAGATATCACCGTTGCAATATATGGAGGCATCGTTCAAGATTCTGAGGGAAATGATCCTTACAGATCGTGTGGATACTGCAGAAATATTGCAGTACGTTGGTTATTGTGTAAAAATAGCTACTTTGGGGCAAGCTTTCACTTGTCAGAGTGTCTTGTCGTACGACAGGCAATACCGACAAAGGCAAAATGAGCTTGACTTTGTGTGAGGGGCAGATAATACATATGTCATGCAGTTGCTTCTGACAAGACAGGACAATAAGGGTGCTCGATCTGTTCACTCACCCAGATAACCCCAGGGCCCACGTTTGCACCCTAACACACAGCCTCAACCTGTTTGTCTTAAGTGGAACTCCGGGGGGGGGGGGGGGGGGGGGGCGGTGTTGCGATTATCAACAATGCAAGTATGCTCACGTGTGCCTCACCTGTCTCGCTTCAAGTCACAACCAGTGGTCACATAGCCAGTCGTCAGGATCTCGTCTGTCACCATCTGTGCAATAATATAATGGCCCCCTCTCCCAAGGAAGCACGCATCCAACACTCACGGGTTTCACTCAACCACAGCAAGCTATGCACCTTCCTCAGCCAGCTTTTCAGAATTTTCAGTAAGGCCGCCCGATTCATATGAACCAATCAGTGATCTCTCAGCTAAGTTACATTGTTGGGAGACATGTTAGAGGGTGACTTAGATAAGGACTGGGTCATCAATGGTTTGACATATGGTTTTGATATTATTGATCGTGATAAACGTTCAGATATTGTACCTACAGAAGTAGCAAATAATGCAAGGGTAAATGCAGAACTACTAGAACGTCGCATTCTTGAAGAACTAAATGTTGGTAACTACCGTATTGTGCTAGAAAAGCCCACAATTATCAGTGCTCTTAGTGTTGTCCATAAAGATGAACATGGCATTCGCCTCATACACAATTTCAGTCGTCCTATTGGTAAATCAGTAAACTCTTATGTTGTTAATGATTTTTTCTCCTATCAAACAGTGAATGATGCAGTGTCTCTCCTACAGAGAGGTCAGTTCATGGCAAAAGTAGACCTCAGAGAAGCATATCGCCTCCACCCCTCTAATTACCTTTTTACAGGGTTAAAGTGGATCTTCTCAGGTCAGGATCAACCTACTTACATGATAGACACAAAACTACCAACGGGTGCAAGCCGCCCACCTTATGTCTTCAATAAGTTTACCCAGTCAATTAGCAGGTACATTGAGAGACAAGGACAATGTGCGGTTGTGACCTACTTGGATGACTTTTGGAGATCTGCAAACTCATGGGAGGATTGCAACCAAGCTTTGTTGTAACTAATTCGTTTGCTAAGAAACTTGGACTTTAACATCAATTGGTCAAAAGTGGAAGGGCCTTCGACGTGTTTAACGTTTCATGGAGTTCAAATTAATTCCATGTCTGGTATACTTTCTCTTGATCGTAAGAAAGCAAAGAAGTTTATTCTTTTCCTTGAAAACTATGTGTGCATATGTTTCAACATTATTGCGGTGCATACACCGGGTGTGCATAATGTGATTGCTGACGCCATCTCACGCCTTTCAGAGCCTTGTATGTTTGTCAGATTGATTAAGGAAATTAGAGAGTGGTATGGTACCTTTGATGCCCCTAGTGGTTATCGTTTACTCAAGCATATGTCAGTTAGTGCCATACAGTTTCTTTACCCACAAATTCGTCGTTGGCTGGTCACCTGGACAGGGAAATCGTTAGCTTGCTGAAACAGTGCTTCGCTGACTCTACTAAGTGCACTTATCGTTCACATGTTATGTTATCTGCGGTTTTGTATGTGATTGTAGGCCAGTCCCAGCATCACCTAATGTTATCTGCAGAAATACTGCCTTCCTGGCTAGGGACAAATCTTACAACTCCATCCCGCAGTTTCTGAACATTTTACGATTGATACACATGGTTTACCAACCCCAAAGAAAACTTTGCACTTACTTCAATCCTCAAAGGTATCAAGAGGAGCAAAGGAGCTGCTCCCAACTACAAGCAGCCTATAACTGTTGACATACTGTGCCAACTACACCGTCGACTTGATCTACTGGACATTGTGGACCTGATATTTTGGTGCATGACATTGACTTGCTTCTTTGGACTATTACGTGTTAGTTCAGTGACAACTATCGCTCCCCAAGGCATCACACGTGGTGATGTTACTTTCACAAGTCAGGGATGCTTCCTAAGTGTTCAGAAAACTAAGACCATACAATTTGCTCAACGTTGCCATGTAACAGGCTGGCCATTGTATAAGGTTGTCTCAATGTGTCCGACCTCCGCGTTGGTGCGCTGGTATCTCTGTACTAAGCATGTTCCCTCTAGCTCGCCTCTGTTTGCTATTAGTCAAGGGGTACCCCAATCTGTCCACAGTTTCAGAAGTCGCCTCTCTTGCCACCCATAGGCTCTCGGCTATGATACAGGACTGTACAATACCCATAGCCTTCGACGAGGCTGGGCAACATGGCTCTTCTCTCAGGGTGTTCCGGTGGACACAGTACAAACTCTTGGAGACTGGAAGCTAGACTGTGTGTTCAAATATCTCAAGCCTTCGGGCGGCCAGCGTTTAGCTCTTCTCCCCAGTTCTGTTAAGCATATTCACTGAAGTGCAATCTCAAGAACATTCCACACAACTCTCAACATAACTCACAACATAATCCATATTTAACACGGGTCAAGGCTCGGTCTCTGCGCATGCATAGTTTTACTTCCTGGCAGTTTGAATTTAGCATACGGCTTTACGGCCAGCACATTTTTTCTTACCCACCCACCGCTCCCATGTGCTTAGTCTCCCTCATTAGGGATTCGGATACATGTAATTAATTTTGCTCTTCATGAAGGGGATTGTGTGAAATGTGCTGTAAAGGCAATACTTACGTTATTATTTGTTATTTATACAAAGCACTTGTATTCATTCTTAGGATGTTTCATGACTGCCAGGTTCGTATTGACATGCCATGATTTTTATCAAATGTTTGAGCCCGAGTCTAGTCCGTTGTCTCTCATCTGAGCCGGGTGTTAAATAACCTAATAAACACTATCAACCCCTAACTGCCCTCCTGGCTGTTTTAGATAAGTCTCCAAAATTACGTTTGACCATTTGACGCGCGCCACTGTCCGGTTTTCGATCATATTGTCACTGTAAAAAACAATGAGCTTTAAAATGTGTCTTTTTGGTAACAGTCGATACTTCGCGATCAAATGACACCATTGATTAAGTTTGGCATATATGACTCCAACAACTCACAGAGTGGCTCTTTAAGTAAGGGACTCGAATATTATGTCTCCGAGGTCGTGTCGAACCTTCCAAAGCACACAGTGACTGAGTGCATGTTAGTGCACTAATAAAGAAGCGTAACGCTCTGGTTTAAGAAGCTAAGCAAGGGAGACAACTACAATGTACGAGAAACAATCGGTCCTAGTCTGCCTCCCTGTAGGCGCTACCCTAACTTTTTCAACCTCTCAGTTTCTCTTAATGATGTTATCTATATACACTGACGGGCAAAAGTTAGTATATGCCTTTTTTGACAGCATGTAACAAAGCCAAACAACAACATTTCTTCCACAACTTTAATTCATCACAATCAACAACCAATTACGATTTAAATAACAACAAAAAGTGCAAGTTCCTTGTTAAACGTCTCTGACATCTTGATCCTCAAACACACATGGGGTCGATTATCTCGGAGTCAATCGTGACAGAATATATCGGGGCCAAGTTGATGAGTAACTGGATAGATCATTCATTAACAAGAGAGCCAGTAACGGATGTGACCACCCTCTGCGTCGATGCATGCCCTCAAACGTCTCATTGATGTTGTCAAACAGCGGATGACGTTATTGGGAATGCGGTTTCACTCTTCCGTCAGGGCTTGCTCTAGTTGTCTATTCTGTGGAACTTGTTGTCGTCTTCTGATATGTCTGTCCAGATGATCCCATGTGTTCAATAGGATTCATATCCGGTGAGTAGACTGGCCACGGCAAAACATCGACGTTACTTCTCTGCAGAAAGTCACTGGTCTCTCTGGCAGTGTGGGGTCTCGCATTGTCCTGTTGAAAGATGACACCCTGGGGTTGATTCTGTATGAAGGGTACTGCAACTGACTTCAAAATCTGTCCAATATACCCACGCGCATTGAGATTTCCTTGCACGATCACTTCTGGTTTCCACAGATATCTCCCCAAACCATAACACCACCTCCACCATATGCATGAACCTCTCTGAGGCATGGCTGTGCCAAACGTTCCCCTGCCCGACGGTATACCCGTTCCCTGCCATCAGCTCTGTAGAGGGTGAAACGACTTTCATCAGAAAACAGAACTCGTTGCCATTGTCCCACTTGCCATCTGTAAACTTGTCTTGCCCATCGAAGTCTGTTTTGGCGATGTCTGAGGGTCAGGACCATGCTGCGGAAGGGCCAATAAGCCATAATACCAGCAGCTCGCAATCTACGATGTCCCAGTGCTGTTTCCGCCTTAGCCGTTGCTGTCACAAACCTGTTCCTGAGATGAATTGTCCGGATGTAACGGTCTTCCCGGTCTGTAGTTACCCTTGGCGTTCACTCCTTGGCCTGCCTTGGGTACTACCAGTGTTACAGTGACGTGAGAACAGCCATTCCAATGGCTCGCTCTCCCTGTATTTGCGTTAACTGATTGTGATCGAACAGCGTCAATCGACCCGATTTATACCCCTCTGTGACACGCGCATTTAATAAAATTTGAAAAAGTAATGTTTTACCATTTTCTTGTGCTATTGATCACGTGACTTCATGCAGTGAAATCACGTGCATTTTGTAGTATTTCAACAAGACACACAATGTTTGTTTCCGTTATTGCAGTGAAATATAGATACATTATGTTTCTACACAACGATTTGAAAACGTTATACTAACTTTTGCCCGTCAGTTTACATAAAGGCGTTAACACCAATTAAAGATAAGATCGTTTTAGACAATTAATAACCAATTGAATGCAAGCTTAATCTAATCGCTTCCAGGATGATCAGTCTGAACATAGAATACTGAACATCTTGTTAACAGACTTCTAAATCAATGGGAATCGTAAATTGTATATTTGGTGGTCCCTTGGCACTTTTGGCAATTGTGGTGGCCATTTTGTTTTTCAATTTTAAACTTTTCTTGAGCTTTGTATCCTATTTTTTCATAATAAGCAACCTTAAAGTAGTTACATTACCCTGCATACTAAATCCTACTAAAAATGCCTCTTGCTTTACTTTCAATCCTAGTCTGCCTCGTTTATGTAAAATTGCCATCTGCTGCATCATGCAAAATGCTAAACTTCGATGTCGATCATATTTTCAATTCCATAAATTGCAAAATTCCCAATCTCAAAATACAAAAAGGATATATAATTCGAATTTGAAAAGACATACCTTTGGGAAATCTGGATTTGTTTATTTCTTTTCTTTTGCTTTTGAAATGTTAAACGTCAATTACAAAAACATGTACTTCCTAAACGCTAATGCAATACCTTCAGTGATAGTTATTTTTTCTTCTAAAATATTCTTTAATTTCTCTTATTGGTTTAATTTTATTTACGTTAAATCGGAAATCAGGTCCGTCTCTCTAAGAATTTCAATAATTAGTTGAACATTATTTGAATTATTCTTCTACTCGTTGCAGCTGAAACTTGCGGCTGTGTTATCTGGCGGATATGCCCTCGTCATGATGCTCGTCGTGGTGGGTCTGGCACTAGAGATGAAGAGAGAGGGCATTTGCTCACCAACAACAATTTTTATGATATTCATTATTGGTGTGTTTATAATCTCTGCTGTCATGCACCCTATGGAAATGACTTGCCTCGTCCATGGAGCCTTGTACTTTTTGGCCATACCAAGCATGTCGATGTTACTGATGATTTACTCAATCTGTAACATCCACGTTGTATCATGGGGCACTAGAGAGGTGGCGCAACCTGCTGCACCAAGCAAAGTAAAAGAGATGCAAACAAAGATAAAATCGAAGAAATTACAGTCACTTTTGAACATGTTCAATTATGAAGATAAGGTAAATCATTTTGCAATATTTCTCTTTCATTCATTTGTATTGTATGATTATAGGATCATAATTTTATGTTGTTTATTAATTTTTATCAAAACTAAATAAACATTGGAATACTAAGTTTAAATTTCATAGGGAATTGATCTGAGTTTGGACATTTTAAATGAAGACCATAGGAAAGGACAATTTATGTTGGTAAACTTAAATGAGGACCTAATTAGAAGGTTTTCCAAAATGTTTCTGGCCTGAATATGGACAAATATAGAAACGTAACAATATTGTGCATCGAAAATCAAGAGAAGCACACGCTTCAGTTGCCTATGATAGCCTCTTCTTCAATGGTACCTCCTCATTGCCTACCAAAATGGACAGAACTGAATGTAGAGTTGTGATTAAGTAGCTAAATTTAAACGTAAGTTGTGACTCTCTATAATCCCAACAGCGGATCTGCCAGACTTTTAGATGGATATTTAAACCTGCTAATAATATTCATATTCATGTATGAAGTTTGATACTGAAATATATTTTAAAATCATTTAGCTATTTATACTGTTCGTACCTGCTTAAAATGTTATTTTTATGTTCGTTTATTTACTTACTGGCTCGTATTATATATCATCGACTACGAGCCACTGAACATAAAAAGGCGTTGTGAAAAAAACTTATCGAAACATACATTTAATGAATGATTAAAATAAGTTTGAGTCGCATGGGGTCAACGTTCCACACAAACTGTGCGTAGACGACTGAATAAGAGGGGTTTGAATGCAAGACGACCATGTGTTCGAATCCCCTTAGCTTCTACTCATCGTGGTGCATGTCGTAAAAAAGCTGAGGAGCATGTAGATTGGACTGCTCATCACTGGAGGCCTGTGTTGTTCATGCATGATTTCTGTTTCGTCTTTACTGAAAGACTGTTTCGTCTTTACTGAAAGATGTGTAAGTGTGAGGGGAAGACAGGGGCATCATTTGGATCATGATTACCTTGTTGATATTGACAGGTTTGGAGGAGGTTTAGTCATGGATGGAAAGACTGAGGTGCATGTTCTCGCGAATGACACCATGACTGATATCTGTTTAAGGTACATCATATCTTCAAAGTCTACGTAAAACCTTACGCTTGAGCTATCGGGGATAACTTCATCCATACGGATATCAATGCCCATCCATGACGAGTAAGGGTGGGGGAACTGTACTTTCAGATTTAAACAATTGAGTGCAATCTCCACAAGTAGAGAGATGTTTGACGGAAGGGTAACTGCACAAACTTTAAGACATTTCTTTTGGGGGGCTCGGAGACCCTATAATGGATCAATATTGACACCTCTTAACCGCCGTAACCGACTTGTATGGACCACAAGACACATTAGGGTTTGATTTGGAATTGGTAGTGGAATTTGGTTTTTTGGTGGAATTTAGTGCACGTTAGGCGAGGTGAACGTCACGCGCTAGTGTGCGTCCATGAAGATGACCGAGTCAGCATCATGGTATGAGATTCATTTTGAGCAGATGGACGTGGAAACTTATATACTGTTCGGTACAGGGATAAAATTTTCAAACTGTTTTGCTTCGTTTTATGCAGAGACATTGACCTGGACTATCGTTCTACCAAGGCAACGCTCGATATTCTTACGCAGTGTCCAAGTCCTGGACTTGCAGTAGTGTAAACCCGACCTTAATGCTATCGAGTATATTTGGGAGACGACAGAGTAGGCCACAACCGTTATTGAACTCTTCAAACCAATTGTTCTCCAGACTATAAACTTCGTTTTGGAGGGTATTGTGATATCCTGAACGTTATCAATGAAAATGAAAAAAGACTTTCTAAAAGAAGTATTTTGTTTTCTTTGGATTTCAAGGTCTTCTGTCACAGCATGATACTAACATAATTGCCTGAAAGCTGTTGTCAAAAATCTAGCCCGAAATAATCCGGATGAAAAGCTTTAGATTTTTGCTCAATTTATTACGTCTGGTTGCCATGGCCATGACTTACTGCATATGGAAGGTAGGGACCTTCTGCTTTCTTTTCGGGCTTTATTTTGCTGGATTCCGTGGAAACAATTCTAAATTAGTTCATATATGGATATATATATATCCTTTTCCGGCCTCTATCTCATTTTCTGTGCAATATTTCTTATGATACTAAGTATGTTATTAGATCAAGTGGTAGATTTTCTTTTAAAGTTATGTCTACTAGGCGAATGAGTGAGTTATTGTTTATCGCCGCTTGGGCAATATTTCAGCCATTGGCGGTGTACATTACTAGGCGAACAATACAATTGTAGATGCGCTGTGGCTCAGTTTTACAGTACCATTTTGGCACAAAACACAACACAGTTATTACAGTTACAATTCCAGTTATTAAATTGTAATATTTATTGCTTTGAGAACAGGTTGAAAGCGAGTATGGTTTTTCATTCGGCAACCTGTTTCGCTGCATCTGCTGTCCGCGTCCAAGGGTTGACCAGGAGAGCAGCAAGTTCAGTGCGGTGCTCGAGAAACTGGAAACAATTGAGCAGTCGGTGAGAGGGATGAAACGAGGCGTTGAAACCAACCCACAGTCCCCTACCATCCGTATCACTGACGACCGGGGATGGACAGAAGAGCAGCAGTTAGGCGGAGGAGCTGCGGACGTTTCGACGACGGAGGGACACGGAGGGGAGGAAATCATAAGCAGTCTGAGTGCAGATGGAGTCGTGAGACGTAAGTCCTGCTCTTCAATCTGTGCTAAGAAAAAATGTATTCAAAGGAGCGACGTATAAAATAAAATATTTAGGAATCTAATGATATTTTGTGTCATAGGTTTATGTGTATGTTTTCCTAATATATGTAAGAAAATTGGGGTCACTGAAGGATTCAAAGAGTTGTCGGCATAAATATTAATGTCAGTTAATTAGGAGATAAATCCATTCTGTTTTTTATTTTTGGGTTGAATGTCGTGCATTTTTACCCCTTAATTTAATTTCAACCGAACTTATTTGAACTCGTTTGATTTAATTGATATCAAAAGTCACGATGGTGAAATTCTATATTTCATCCAAAATAATTTTCCATTTCAATTCCATTAAAAATGTATATTTCTTGACACTGCACCACTCTAAAACACTCAGTGTGGTGTTGTCTTTGTCTACATGTTTATGACGTCATAGCATTGTGATGTCATTACTTGATGATTTAAAAATTGTGATGTTATGAACTTGACTGTAACAGGGCCTTGCTCAAAATCTACGATACTACTTATGTGATATGCGAAATACTACCATACCTTATATGCCATTATGTCTGCTGTTTATAAGTTTCCGAAATTACGTTTGAGTCATTAGTGCGCGCCACTGTCCGGTTTTCGATCACAAAAATACAACTCTAAGCTGTTTATTGTCACCATACTGAACTGATCAACATTACAATGGTAATTTTCGGATACAACCAGTAGTTCTTCGCATAATAACACCATTTTTAAAGTTTGACATATCTTTCCCATTTATAACAACATATAAGTATATTCTGCCCCTTTAAGCATCTTCAGCTGTCAAGCTAATAGCTGAGTGTTGTTATGATACATCAGGAAAGGCGTTTAACACCATCAACGTGAGTGAAGATAAGACGGAATCAATGTTGAATGGACCATAATGGAGGAGAGCAAAGACAGAAATCTATTCCATCCAAAATAGAACAAGCACCGTCACTTGAAGTGACAATGTAATGAACCTAGATAAATATATTGGACAGTAAATTTTTTTCAGGTTGAATGACATACTATTGAGTTATCATTCCACTCTTTGTACCTCAAGGAAATGGAAGGTTGAATGACTTTGAGTTTTGTAGAATAACACTGTTTAAGGTTTAAAAACACACTTTTAAATCAGAAAATGGATTGGCACTAGTATTTATTGGAAGGAAATACTGTGTTGTTCTTTCTAATCTTAAAATGCCACTCCGTGATTTTCATAACATATTATTCACCTTTGATACGAACCTAAATGTCATATGTAATGATATAAAATCAAAACATCTTAACTTTTCATGTCCAAAAGACATATATATGACAAATACTGGTTTTCCATGAAAATCTAAAAACAGCCTTATGAATGCACAGAGGTGTAGATCTCACGTCCAATATACATGGATACTAGTTATATAAGGGACCGGTCATTTATTACAAAGGAGGGGGGGGGGGGTCAGAAAAAATACGAAAGTTTGGGGAGGGTCATTTTGAAATAGTTATAAAACCATCCTTCTTTAGCAATTGAAATTGGGGCTGAAACATTATCATAAACACTGAAAAAATAAACATTGCTGTTTTTAGGAAAGGAGGCAAGTTGAGATGATATGATTTGAAAATAATTATATTAAAAAGTGCTTGAAGTTGTGTCAACGAATATATACTTATGTGTCCATTTTCATGTAGTGGATCATGTAGTGGAGGTTTTTTAAGGTTAAATGATTCTTAGATAACAAATATCTTGTTATCAGAAAATACCACTGTCGTTTTTAAAACATATATTTGATGTCAAGGTGTTCCCGGTATTATCATATGAATGCAAAATATTTAGTTTCCATCCTTGACCAAATGCTAGCCGTGTGTATGATAACTATTTTGATTAAATTATTCCTAGTAGAGGTAACCTAAATGTCGTAGCACGAGGATAACTTGGATATTGTTAATTTAAAGATAGGCAATATTTGATACTTGATAAGATAACTGTACCATCAAAATAATAATGATGTTGAGACATAATACTATATGAGCGTCATAATACTCTATATGAGCGTCACAATACTTCTTTTGATAAGGATCCAGTGCACAAGGTTCGTATTGCACAGGCTTCATTTCAACAATGTGGTTTTGAAGAACTTAAACACTCGCCATACAGTTCAGATCGGACACAAGCGACTTCTTTCTTTTTCGCAATTTGATACACACATTTATGATGATTAACTCAAGGGAGGTAATAAGGCGTGGCTGAGGGACCATTCAGAAGACTTCTACCGCAAGGGCATTTTAAGTCTCAAAGACTGTGCACCGAGGTCAAGGAAGATTATATTGAAAAATTGAATCAAATCACAACAATTGGCTTCTGTTTTAAATCCTCTTCAACGAACTTATTGACTATCCCTCGTATGATCATGTTTTGGTAACCATCGCCTCAATCATGATTTTGTTTATCTTGTTGATTGATTAATTTCTTAAATGTTGTATATATTAGTCATTTGAATCATTAAATAAATCAGGGTCATCTTTGTATCAACGAACGTTTTCATCAGTCAATTTATTCATCAAAGACAATTTTCATCAAAGTTATGTGCATAGTTATTTTCTTAACAAAACAATTCTTTCGATGAATTCATGTCTTCATCAGAGTAATTTACAAAAACAAATCTTATTCCTAACATAGATAAATTTCATATTTCATTATAAATAATGTTATCCATTTTAAGTTATGTTTTCATCAATTTCTTTATTAGGGGCCTATGACCTTAATTTTAAAACTTAATTTCATATTTTTATTCAGAAACAAAATCCTTTAAAGCTGAAATGTTGAGTATAGATTCCAATGATTAATTGAGATTATGATTTTAAATTTTGTGACCTTGTGGCCCTTGATATGCCCTCAAAACTTATTTCCAGATGTCTAATATTCCAGATGCAAAGTGCCCAGAAAGCGGAAATGTTGTGTGGTTTAATAATGCGGATTAGAACTAATAGAATTAATATTGATGACCATTTTACCAAAAATGAAGCTAAGGGGCCACGCATACAACCTATTTTTGTCTCCTTCATCACAAGCAAAGCATCTAAAAAAATTAAATGTTGTTGAGAGACTCCTTTGCTGATATGAATTAAAGATAAAAGATCTAATGATTCCTTGACCACGCCCTATAAACCTGTTTTCATCGTCTTTCCCAGAAAAGGGGCATAGAAAGCTGAAATGTTGTGTACAGACCACCTGGTTAATGTTAATCATAATTCACAAATTTGGTGACCCTTGGTCCCTTATAAAGGTGACAGGGGCTACGCCTTAAAAACTATTTTCATCTTCTTTTCAGGAAAGAAAAAGACCAGAAAGCTTAAATGTGTAATATTCCCTAGCTAACTGGGATTTTCATTGATAGATTTGGTTACCCTTGGACCCTAAGGGTAATAGGGGCCACAACCTCAAAAACGTATTTTCGAATTCATAACAGAATTTAAATGACTAAAAATCTTAAATGTTTTGTACAAACTCCTTACCTAGCAGGGATTATTAATTACAAAATTCGCAATCAAAAAACTATTTTCATCTTATTATCAAGGAGGAAAATGGTTAGAAAGCCGGAATATGTAATGGCCATTGTGGATTTCAGATTTAGTGAGTCCATGCCCCAAAGCCTAGTGATTATATATTACAGCCCGATACAATAAGTTTATTCCATAATTTATACGTTTGATTTCTTAAACTTCTTTTTCGTCATATATAGTTTTCATTGAAGTTACTGTATCAAGTACAATACTATTTTCTTCATTAAAACCCTTCAGTAGACAAAACTTTTAAATGCGTAGTACTTTTTTTACAATTGAAAAACATCATTCTTTTAAATTTACTAAATATTTCGTGATAGAATATGAAATGCAATGTCACTGAAGGTAAATTCCTTGCAAGACCTTATATATATGTAAAATGTGAAATACCTACGATCGTTGAGATTATCCCCTTTATAGAGTATTAAACCTAATTATTTAACGAGAGTTCAATATAATAGAAAACAGCGGATATCTTAAAGTTAAGATATATTTTTAAATTTGTGATAATCAGAAAAATGAATTTTTTTCTAAACGAAAATACAGTGGTTTTCCGTCTAACAATCAGATAACTTTCTGAAGAGCGAAACGACCTGATGAATTTAAATTAACTTGAAATGGTGACAAGAAAAGAAAAAGCCGATTTGACCAGTACAAGCCAAACGAAGTATTTTATGCCTAAGTTACACCAAGGTCGGTCTCAATACGTCCTAATCCGTCCCAAATTAAAAGCAAAACGGCCTCAAACGGGATGGAAACGAGTAACGATTGGTTATATTTTATCCAAATATGACACAAGTTCGTTCATACACAGTTCTCAGCACATTCATCTAGTCTTTACCCCGTCCTCAGGCAGTTTCTCACACGTTTAGATTGGATAGTATTGCCCGTTCGCCTCGTTTTCGGGACGTCTTTAACCAGTTCAGTTCCGTTCTTAGACAGTTCATATCCATTCTAAACTAGACCAATCTCGTTCTTGATACGCACAATTCCGTCCTAGCTGCGACTAACTCGTTTTAAGACAGTTATTTCCATTTTCACTACGTCCTGATTCCGTTGTCACTGCATCTTGTAAAATCACCCAGTTCTTGCCCGTTTTCTATAAATACCCAGCACGTCCTTGCCCGTTCAAGAAGTTCGCCAAACATGGGTGGAGTTATAGAAGGACTCCTGATCATCCAGGCGCAACTCCTCCATCAGCTGATGATAATATCCGACAGCTATTCGCTTTTCAGGTTTAAGCCAGGTCCTCACCCAACATGTTCTTGTTCTTTTTCTCTGTTCTTAGCAAACAACACTTCACATTGTTTCTCTGTTTCCATCACAAACTGTAGGAAACCCACATTCATCATGCTGAGAGCTGTAATTTGGTTCATGTTTCTCTTATAACTTCTCTATCCAGAATGATAAATGTATTAACACATGTGTATATTATACCCGTCCCCACATACCGAACTGCAAACGTAGTAAGAACTGTATGAGAACTTTGCAAATGTACTAAGAACGAGTAGAACGCAATGAGGACCTTATTTAGAACTTTTATGACTGTGTAAGAACATACTACAAACGGAATCAGAACATTTTCAATATTTTACACTTATTAGGACGTAAGAACAACTGACTATGGTCGTACTGAGACCGAGTTAGACCAGACTGAAGACGGGATGAACGGGGTCGAAACTGTGCACAAACGTATTGCAATCGATTCCCGACTGCGCAACGTTCTTACTCGTCCTTAGTCAGATCGAAGTACGACAGTTCCCTTCGCAGTACGGCAATCCCGTTTTCAGTACGTTTTTACTCCGTCCAGTCTCAGGACGGGAGAACGTTCAACATGTCAAACGTTCTGGAGCACCTTCCCGTTTTTAGTACGTCCGAGCCAGTTCATAAAGTTTGTAAACAGTTGGCACAACGTCGTCCTTAGACAGTTGTCAGACAGTTCGAGCCCAAACGTACTGAGAACGGGCTTGGTGTAAAGGGGGTATTAAGCAAATTTGTCAAATGCGAGTGGTGCAGACGAAGACACATTAATTAGAAATGATAATAATAATAATAATAATAATAATAATAATAATAATAATAATAATAATAATAATAATAATAAGAGTATTTATAAAGGTTATATCCATACAGAAGGTGCATGCTCAAAGCGCATATACATGTTAGAATAAAAGGTAATGGTGTGAAGTATTGGCATGAATAAAATCTAAGAGAAGAGTATAAATCATAGCATATGAACAGTAATATAATACATAAAGTCAGATAATTCAGTCAGTTGGAAAATTTCATGAAGTAATGTTTATGAATAATAGCTTGAAAAAAGATAAGTTTTGAGTTTTGATTTAAAAACAGTCAATGAAGGTGATATCTTGATGACGTGAGGAAGTTGATTCCAAAGTCGAGGAGCAGCATTACTGAATGATTTCTGTCCACAACTGGTATGATTATAGTTTGGTATCTTGATAAAATTCAAATTCTGTGATCGAAGAGTTTTTGCAGGGATATAGTCATTTAACATCTTTGAAAGGTCTAATGGTGCGGAATTATTTTGACATTTGTATGTCATACAGAGGACTTTAAACTTGATTCTTGCTTCAATTGGCCAGTGCAGTACAGGTGTTATGTGACATGATCTTGAAGATATGAGTCAATGATGGCAGTTGAATTTATAATTTTGTTTATATGTTACAGACAACCCATTGTACGAGCAACAGGCGCAAATCTCTGACGAGGAGTACTCACCTTTCTGGCTGTCTGACCCGGATGTAGGACGGGGCCGCACTCGCTACCTTGGGCAAGATGAAATCCGATTCTGGAAGGAGCTCACTGAGAGATACTTGTTTCCACTTCAGACTAACGAAGACAATAAGATAAGAATGCAGACTAATCTGTTGCAGTTGAGAAACAAGATGAGTCTGATGTTCTTCCTCATGAATGCACTGTTTATTGTCATCATATTCACTCTGCAATACACAAACGCAGCAAGGGCGGGTAAAGGTCTAGCTATTCCCCTTCCCTGTACATCTGAAACTGACAATCAACTTACTATTGAGCCTTTCTCGCTCATTTTCATGGGCATATTTGGTATTGCCTTACTAATACAGTTTATTGCTATGTTTTTCCATCGAATGGGGACCTTCCTGCATATAATATCGTCAACGGAAGTTAACTGTATGAAACTTAACCAAAAGGAGGTGGCGGCAATGGATGTATCTGATAAACTGGAATTAGTGAAGCAAATGCAGAGCTATGGAGATGACGATGACACACGATCCGTGAGCTCATTTGATAGTCTAGATGACGACAGCAGCTTGACTACTGACGATTCTCCTAGGCCAAGAAGAAGAAAAACTGTCCTTCGGATTACAAAGCGTAAACGGAAACCTCATCATAGTGCTGGTAACCTGGCACAAAAGTTTATGGATCGCTATTTGAAGCTTGCGGATGATCTGAAGAACGAAAGAGTACAGGATTTAACACCAAAGAGAATGAGTACTAAAAAACGAAAAAAATCCGTCAAGAAAAGTCAGCGAGCCATTAAGAGTGTCAAACAAGATAAAACGATTGTGCTGGACAAAGCTCAAAAATGGAAAAATATTGCAGGTATTGTTAGAGGTTCTGGAATGTCGAATATTGCGAATGACCACCACCAAAATGATCCCTGGCTGAGTGTCGTGAGAGGCGTGATAGGAAATTCTAAAAATAACCATTTGGCAGGCGGCAATAAGCATTTTGAGGAAGAAAAACGCCATGGATTTACCATTCCAAAACATCGAAAATCTAACTCAGATGCGTCTCTTTCAAAGTGGAGCAAATTAAAAGACAGTTTCAGTGGTCAACTAAGTTCAGTTGCTGAAGCTGATTTGCCTGAATATAGCAGAGAGGCAAGTCGTGGAGCATATAGACTTGATGAAAAGTCTGTTCGAATCGATGTTGATGTTGACAATGATTTGTCACGACGCTCGAGCAAAACGTCTATGGACGCCTCCCTGCAGGACAGTGGCGACACACCCTCCCAAGGACGCGATGAGGAGAGCACAAGCTGGATGTGTGAAGAGGGCAGTGTGAGGAGTTTGCGCCTCTCGTCCCCTCCATCACCAGCACCACAAGCCCACACGGACTCTCCGCCACTTGAGCTGCACAGGAAGCACATGCAGGACGAGGCGCCCCAATCTCCAACAGATACAACCACATCTGTTTGAGGAGTATTCCAGATCAATTTCTTACTTATGACATGCTTATATTGAAATATTGTCATTTTCCATCTAAACTTAATTTGCTTGACAGTAATTTGCAAAAGGCAAACATTAATAACATATTTAAAATTTGGAGGGAATGCGAAATTGTGTTATTTAAATAAAATATAAAGTCGAATTTCTAGCTCATCAAACCTGAAGGCCTGATAGGCGAATGGTATAAAATGGCGGCTTGTATCCGACCCACGATCTCTTAACTTATCGTCTTTTTCGCTTCTCACGAACCCGTTTTTTTCTTAATTTGAATCCTTCTAACAGTTCCTTAGCCAATGGCCTGAAAAACACGCTCTGAAAGTAAAGAATTTCTTTTTAAAGGATGTGATAGACGTTTTAGACCCCTATCAATTTGCTTATAGAGCACGGCGTGGAGTAGATGATGCAACAATAACTCTGTTTAATAACATCTATAAACACTTGGAAAAGTATAGTTCCTATGTCCGAATAATGTTTGTTGACTTCTCCTCTGCTTTTAATACGATTCAGCCACATCTGTTAATTGATAAACTTTGTCAAATGAATGTAAACTCAAATATCATTAGAGGGATACATTCTTTCCTTGCTAACAGACAGCAACTGTATGCACATCCACTGGTGCTCCACAGGGTTGTGTTGTATCGCCAATCCGTGCATTTTGTACACAAATGATTGTTTTTCAAATGCTGATTCGTGTTTTACCATTAAATTTGCTGGCGACGCTGCAGTTGTAGGCCTAATTAGAGAGTGAGAACTTGCCTATAGATCCGAGATATCAAGATTTGTGGATTGGTGTAAATATAATTTTTTTTATTTGAACATTCAAAAAACTAAAGAAATGATAATTGATTTTAGATTAATAAAGTCAACATTACAAACTATGTGTATTGATTGAAATGATATAGAAAGAGTAAATTAATATAAGTATTTAGGTACTATCATTGATTCTAAACTCTTTTGGAATGAGAATACTGAGAAAATATATAAGAAAGGACAACAACGTTTACATTTTGTTGTGGAAACTGAAATATTTTTAAATCGATCAAACCATCATGATGTTGTTTTATAGAACCTTATTTCAAAGCGTCCTTACATCTAACTTAATAAGTTGGTTTGGGAACCTGTCTGTGCAAAATAGAAACAAATTGATAAAAATCGTGAATACTGCATCTAAGACTATCGCTTCCTATTGAAAGGATCGGCAGTTTTTATGAGCAGCAGTTATCTGAAACAGGAAACAAAATTTTGAGTGATTCTTCCCATCCACTTTTCTTGGAATATTCGACATTACCTTCTGGGGGTAGGCTGCGTATGCCGACTTTTCGAACAAACAGGTTCCACCGATCATTCATTCCGTGCAGCATTAGAGAAAAATTCTGTCTGATTCTTCTGATGTTGCATCACGTTTTTCATGTATACATAAATTATCTATCCTAGTCAATGTTAACTGTTTTTGACATGAATTGTTTTGAATATTATGTTATTATTTGTCTTCACATTTCTGGAGAATTGTAATTGTACAAAACAAATTCCCTTTTGGGACAATAAAGATTATCTTATCTTAAGTCGATAGGCAGTGTACAAACTAATGTTTTTGTCACTTTGTGTGGAGTACAGCGCAATATAAATCATCTTATAAAACTTATTTTTCCAAAACACGAATATTTTACATATATATTCAGACGTTTGAAAACATTTTTCAGATAGCTAATAGGGATATTCATTGACATTCAATTTCAATATATAAAGGACTAAGTAAAACATTTGGTACATTGGTACAGGTATTCATAAAAAATGAACTGAAAGACAAAATTGTGCAATCACAATACAATATTCCAAATCTCTTTATCTTATCGGTACACCAGCTACTTGTCTATAGAACAGATGCACTTACATTTGGAAATAGGACCAAACTGAAGAGAAATGTGCTGGTTGTGCAATTGAAAAAGCTATACATTTTGAAGTTCTCTTCAGACAATATGTTCGGCCATTTCGATAATACCTTCCATACATTCACAAGGACATTCACATTGCAAATGGATAATTGTTTCAAGAGTTGACTCTCAGAAAGTGCATAATGGAAAGTCAATGTTTTTCATTTAATGTAGCTAGTATTTTGTCATTAGATTGTAATTGTTAATTTGTTTACTAATTTACTATTATGTTTAGACTTTGTTCACGCAATACATTTTTTAATCATATCATACTTTTCAGGATTCATTTATGTTTCAAGTATTAAACAACATGTTCTATCTTTTGAGGGATTTCTTAAATGTCGTAGGATGACATACAACATTGAAAAATTTATAACTAGAAAAAAATAATAGGATAGAATCTTTAAGAAGTGGAATCAACTACCTGCTGTACTTAATTGAAGCAATCATAAAATACCAGTAACCTTATACAAATAAATATGAACAATATTAGAACACTTTATTTAATGATCATGAAGTTTTTTGTACTCCTGGTTCTGTAATAGCTAATAAAAGCTCAATGATTTGTACATTGCCCTTTCATGTAAAATGTATCAAATGAAATGGAATAAAAAACAAAAAACAAAAAAACCCTCTTTCTTCACACTTTTAGGACATTTGTTTGCCATCAAATAAATATTTGACCAATCTCTTTTGTTATAATGTTCTATGGAATATATTTTCCTTTTTTTGTCAGCAGTAGGCGTTTTTGGATTTTGTGACAGCAGTATAATGAAAAATAGCTTTTTTCGTTTGATTTCGTCCACAAATATAAAAATAGAGCCATGGGCTCTGTAGCTCATCAGACTTTTGATAGAAATAGGTGTTTGGGTTTAGACCATGGGGTCATGGGCAGTGTAGGAAAGATAGCCTGTCCCAACGTCCAAGTTATTCACAATCAAATAAAAACGGCCCATTGCCCATTTGGGGTCAAGGGGTCACCGAACCTACAATTCAGAATCCCCATTGTCCAAGGAGTCTACACACAACTATTAAGCTATCAAGACCTTTTGGAACTGGAGAAGAAGATGAAAGTAAGATTTTAAGGTTTTTACCCCTGTGACCCCATTTGGGGTCAAGTGGTCACCAAACCTACAATTTAGAATCCCCAGTGTTAAAGGAGTCTTCACACAATTTTCAGCTCTCTAGACCTTTTGGAACTAGGGAAAAAGATGAAATTAGGTTTTTTAGGTTTTGACCCCTTTGTCCCCATTTGGGGTCATGGGGTCACCAAACCTACAATTTAGAATCCCCGTTGGCCAAGGAGTCTACACACACCTTTTCAGCTCTCTAGACCTTTTGGAACTAGGGAAAAAGATGAAATTAGTTTTTTTAGGTTTTGACCCCTGTGACCTTATTTGGGGTCATGGGGTCACCAAACCTACAATTTAGAATCCCCGTTGGCCAAGGAGTCTACACACACCTTTTCAGCTCTCTAGACCTTTTGGAACTGGAGAAGAAGATGAAAATAGGTTTTTCAGGTTTTGACCCCTGTGACCCCATTTGGGGTCATGGGGTCGCCAAACCTACAATTTAAAATCTCCAGTGCCCAAGGAGTCTACACACAACTATTCAGCTCTCTGGACCTTTTGGAACTGGAGAAGAAGATGAAAATAGGTTTTCCATGTTTTGACCCCTCTGACCTTATTTGGGGTCATGGGGTCACAAAATCTACAATTCAGAATCCCCATTGTCCAAGGAGTCTACACACAACTATTAAGCTATCAAGACCTTTTGGAACTGGAGAAGAAGATGAAAGTAGGATTTTAAGGTTTTGACCCCTGTGACCCCATTTGGGGGTCAAGTGGTCACCAAACCTACAATTTAGAATCCCCGTTGGCCAAGGAGTCTTCACACAATTTTTCAGCTCTCTAGACCTTTTGGAACTGGAGAAGAAGATGAAAATAGGTTTTTCAGGTTTTGACCCCTGTGACCCCATTTGGGGTCATGGGGTCACCAAACCTACAATTTAGAATCCCCAGTGCCCAAGGAGTCTACACACAACTATTCAGCTCTCTGGACCTTTTGGAACTGGAGAAGAAGATGAAAATAGGTTTTTCATGTTTTGACCCCTGTGACCTCATTTGGGGTCATGGGGTCACAAAATCTACAATTTAGAATCCCCATTTGCCAAGGAGTATGCACATAAAATTTCAGCTCTCTAGAGTCATTGGTTCTGGAGAAGAAGTCGAAAAAGTGAAAAGTTTACGGATGGACGGATGGACGGATGGACGGACGCCGGACGCCGGACGCCATGCCATGCCATAAGCCCATCGGGTCTTTCAGACCTGATGAGCTAAAAAAGTTTTAAAAAAGGTAGTCTTGCCTAGGACATTTTGAGAGCGCGACGTAAGTAATCTTATTTTCAATACCTCCATATTTCTATTAAGACAATGGGGGTTAAAATGGTATATTTCAAGTCTGGTGACTCTTTAATAATAATAATAATAATAATAATAACTATGATTGCCCAGGCAATACTGACGGTCTTCAGACGCGCACGTTGTCGTAAGATGCTGTTTGTCGTAAGATGCTGTTTGCCTTGAACTCTGCTCTGTCTGTATCGATTGTCAAGTCTGTAGGTGCATTTTGAGTAGCGTTTTGAATGTCAGAACTGCAAAGTCTCAAGAAAAAGGAAAATGGCGGCTAAAGCACGTGACTTACGAAGTCGTCATGATTGACTTTTTTTGCCTTCATTCAAATGCGCATCTTTTGAAAGTATTTACAAGTCTCTAGATTCATTTTGAAAAATGACCCCATGTTAAATTGTTGAAAATTGAAATTTAGCATTTTTTGAAGTTTCATAAAAACCGGAAATGACTGTTCGCGATCGACTTTATTATTGATTCTTGTGGATGTCAATGAGGTCTTGCTGTCCTGTAAAAATCATGCAATTCCTGACCTGGGTTTTAGAGTTATGTGCCCTTGAAGTTTGCGATTTTGCAGTTTTGGACATTTTCGAGCGGTCACTGTGAAAAAAGTATTTGAGATACGCAGTTCTGATGAGTATCCTGAATAGGACAATGCATCAGCTGCATTGTGTGCAAGTTTCAGCTCTATCGTGCAAGTATCTTCAGAGGAGAAGATTTTCAAAGGCGGGTGGGGTCAAAAATGCTGAAAAATGCAGTAAAAGCAAGATGGCGTCTAAAGCACGTGACCTACGACTTTGTCATGATTTACTTTTTTGTTGTAAATGCAATTGCACATCTTTTGACGCAAGTTGCAAGTCTCTAAGTGCATTTTGAAATTTTTTCCCATGTTAATTTTAGAAATTTAAAGGGGCTGTAACTCTGCAACGGAGGCCGGAAGTGCAAATCGGATTTCAATTGTATCAATTTCAGCCCAGAGGCTATCATGTCTGAAAGTTTCGTTGAATTTGCGTCAGTAGTTTTAGAGCAATTTGAGCCACAAAATCGTGGAAAATAATAATAATAAATATAGTCGCAAGCGACGACAAAAGGATTCAGCGCATAAAAAGCACATTCAGTACAAAGATAGTAATGTTAGCTAGCTTCACTGAAAATTTCATGAAGATTGGTGCATGCATTAAGCTTCAGTGACGTGTTTTATCTGAAAATTGCGATTATTGCAAAGAAGTTGATAATGTGCAAAAAGTATGCTACTTAGGAATTCGCCGTGATTTGCTTTTTTCCTGTAATTGCCTATCGTTTAAAACAAGTTTCAGGTCTGTAAGTGCATTTTGAAAAAATGTCCTATGTTAATTTTTCGAAATTTGGATCGTACTGTGCCTTTAACGCTTAAGCCGATTAGGCCCAAAAGCTTATTGTGGCTTCGTCTCATGCAGTTCTATCAGACTGGCAAGTTTGGCTGTAATAGCTTGAGCGGTTTTGGCTGAATCGTGTTCACAAGAATTGTGGAATAATGAAAACCTATTTCTGGAACAAATAAGTTGATAATGCCAAAAAAACTATAATAGTTATGAAATCGTCATGATTGACTATTTTGTTGATACTGTTAGTACGCTTCATTCAAAACAAGTTTCAGGTCTCTAAGTGCATTTTGAAAAATTAGCCCATGTTAATTTTTAAAAAGGTACTTTTTACCGATTTTGATCGAGTATTGTGAACGGAAATGACTGTTCGCGACCTATGTTTTTATTGCTTTGTAAAGTGCCCATAGTGGTTTCACATTCCTGAGAAAATGGTGCTTTTGTGAGTCTAACTTTTTGAGTTATCGCCCCTTGAACATGCTCACATGTGCTAAGTCGCCCGACTTCGAAGGGTTGCTGAGTAAAAAGTATTAAAGTTTGAGGACAAATTTAGAGTATCCTTTTCTCCTCAGTACTTCAGCTACAACATATGTAACTTTCAGCTCTGAGATGCTAGTATCTTCGGAGGAGAAGATTCTCAAAGGTGCGTGGGGTCGGAAAATTTCAAAAAGTCAAAAAAAGTAATATGGCGGCGTAAGTATGCATGCTACGAAGCCGCCATGATTTACTTTTTTCCTCCAAATGTAATTGCCGATCACTTAAAAAATAGTTTCAGGCCTCTAAGTGCATTTTGAAAAAAAATCCCATGTTAATTTTTGAAAATGTGAGTGGTACTGTGCCTTTAACGCTTAATCCGATTAAGCCCAAAAGCTTATTAGAACCCCTTCTCATGAAGTTCTACCAGACTGCGAAGTTTGGCTGTTGTAGCTTTAGCGGTTTGGGCTAAATCGGGTCCACAAAATCGGTGGAAGAAAAAAAAAAAAAAAAAAAAAAAATATATAGTCGCAAGCGACGACAAAAGGATTCAGCGCATAAAAAGCACATTCAGTACAAAGATAGTAATGTTAGCTAGCTTCACTGAAAATTTCCTGAAGATTGGTGCATGCATTAAGCTTCAGCGGCATGTTTTATCTGGAAATTGCGATTATTGCAAAGAAGATGATAATGTGCAAAAAGTATGCTACTAAGGAATTCGCCGTGATTTGCTTTTTTGCTCGTGATGTAATTGCCTATAGTTTAAATCAAATTACAAGTCTCTAAGTGCATTTTGAAAAAAATTTCCATGTTAATTTTTCGAACTTTGGATCGTACTGTGCCTTTAACACTTAAGCCGATTAAGCCCAAAAGCTTATTGTGGCTTCGTCTCATGCAGTTCTATCAGACTGGCAAGTTTGGCTGTAATAGCTTGAGCGGTTTTGGCTGAATCGTGTTCACAAGAATTGTGGAATAATGAAAACCTTTTTCTGGAACAAATAAGTTGATAATGCCAAAAAACTATAATAGTTATGAAATCGTCATGATTGACTTTTTTGTCGATACTGTTAGTACGCTTCATTCAAAACAAGTTTCAGGTCTCTAAGTGCATTTTGAAAAATTAGCCCATGTTAATTTTTAAAAAGGTACTTTTTACCAATTTTGATCGAGTATTGTGAACGGAAATGACTGTTCGCGACCTATGTTTTTATTGCTTTGTAAAGTGCCCATAGTGGTTTCACATTCCTGAGAAAAAAGTGCAGTTGTGAGTCTAACTTTTTGAGTTATCGCCCCTTGAACATGCTCACATGTGCTAAGTCGCCCGACTTCGAAGGGTTGCTGAGTAAAAAGTATTAAAGTTTGAGCAAATGTTTAGAGTATCCTTTTCTCCTCAGTACTTCAGCTACAACATATGTAACTTTCAGCTCTGAGATGCTAGTATCTTCGGAGGAGAAGATTCTCAAAGGTGCGTGGGGTCCGAAAATTTCAAAAAGTCAAAAAAGGTAATATGGCGGCGTAAGTATGCATGCTACGAAGTCGCCATGATTTACTTTTTTCCTCCAAATGTAATTGCCTATCATTTAAAAAAAGTTTCAGGTCTCTAAGTGCATTTTTAAAAATAATCCCATGTTAATTTTTGAAAATTTGAGTGGTACTGTGCCTTTAACGCTTAATCCGATTAAGCCCAAAAGCTTATTAGAACCCCTTCTCATGAAGTTCTACCAGACTGCGAAGTTTGGCTGTTGTAGCTTTAGCGGTTTGGCCTAAATCGGGTCCACAAAATCGGTGGAAACAAAAAAAAATAAAACACGCCAATAACAATAAGGATTCAGCAAAATTGCTGAATCCTTAATAATCAGGATAATAACAGTAGGTCTTCCGACTTTCGTCTGAAGACCTAATAATGAACTTATATAGCGCCTTATTTCCAGCAAGAGCTGCTCAACGGCGCTGGAGAGGGAAAGAAAAAAATAAGATACTATGTACAAAAGTCATGGAGATGTAGGAATTCAGCAGATAGAGAACAGATATGTTTTTAAGTCTTTCTTGAAACAGTCTAGAGATTCACAGTTTTTAAGGTCATATGGCAGGGAGTTCCATATGACAGGGGCAGCAACAGAGAAGGCACGATCGTTAAGTTTGGTAGAGGTTGATGGGACATGCAACTGGAGTTGTTGAGAGGACCGTAGAGATCGGCAGGGTTGATACATAGAGAGTAGTTCTTAAGTACTGAGGAGCCGAGTGGACACGGAGAGCACAGAAGGTCAACACAAGAATTTTGAAGGTGATCCTATGTTTGATGGGAAGCCAGTGCAGTTGCTGAAGAATTGGAGTGATGTGAACATCCGGTCGTGTTCGGGTAACCAAGCGTGCTGCCTTGTTCTGAATGCGCTGCAAATGTGAGATTGGGCCACATCCTGATATAAGGGAATTGCAAAAGTCAAGCCTGGATGTGGCATATTAGTGGACAAGAGTCTTGCAGGATTCAGTGTCAATGTACTTCCGGATTTTACCTATGTTGGATATGTGGAAATTCGTTGATTTTGCTGTATTCAAAACATGCTGTTTACATGACATTGTTCTGTTCATCGTTAAACCCAGATTTCTGATATTTTTGGATGGAGTCACACAAACTTTGTCAATTGTAAGTTTAACATCAGTTATTTTGTCAAGCTGCTTTTGAGTGCCAATTACCATGAATTCAGTTTTGTCACCATTAAGTTTTAAATAGTTTGCAGCCATCCAGGTACTCACATTCTCTATGCAGTTCTCTATTTGATTTATAGCAGAACCCACGGCAGATGGTTTCACTGCGATGTACAATTGCTGGTCATCAGCATAGCCATGAAAGTCTAGACTGTGGTTCCTGATAAGGCGACCCAGGGGCTGAATGTAGCAAGTGAATAGAACTGGTCCCAACACCGATCCTTGAGGAACCCCATGCTTAAGATTTTTTGCAGCTGAAGAAATTCCATCAACAAGTACGCGCATGGACCTGTCTGTTAGGTATGACCTGATCCAAGTGAGAACAGTGCCAGAAATGCCAAAGGTATGCTGTCACCTCGATAATAGAATGCTGTGACTGATGGAATCGAAAGCTGCAGAAAGATCCAGCAGCACTAGTAGGACCACTTCCTGTCTGTCCATGGATAATAAGATGTCATTTTGGACTCTGTTTAAGGCGGTTTCTGTGTTGTGAGATTGTTTGTAGGCAGATTGGAATGGTTCTGTCAGACTGTGATCATGAATGTGGAACTGAAGCTGAGTGAGTACAATTTTCTCCATAACTTTGGAGAGGAAACTAAGATTAGACCAGGTCTTAAGTTACGGAAATTACTAGGATCGAGTGATGGCTTCTTGAGGATTGGGGTCAGCTTCCTTGAAACACTGTGGGAAGACTCCAGCTACCAAGGACGAGTTGATGACACTACAAGCAGCTGGCACAATAGAGGGGAGACAACCCTTGAGCAACCAAGTAGGGATAGGATCCTTGGAACAAGTCTTATTGGGTGCAGCCTGTAACATTGTGAAAAGAGATGGTTCAGTAATTGGTTCAAAACTCAACAAAAGAGGGCCTTTGAATGCTTCATCATATTCAAGGGGGTCGTGACTAGAGGACACTGAGGAAATGTTTCCGACAATCTTATCTACTTTATCCACGAAAAAGCAGGCAATATCATTTGCTCGCTTCTTAGGAGTGGCTGCTGAGTTGCTGGATGTCACACCACACTTGGATTCAGTTAGGGACTTAACAATAGTGAAGAGTCTTTTACTATCGTTCTTACTATCAGTTATCTGTTGCCTGATATGAGTCAGTTTACATTCTCTGATTAGAGAGTTAACTTTGTTCCTGCAATTTTGGTATATTTGTCGATGTACAACAAGTCTTGAAGAGCGCTATACTTTTTCAGCATGTCGTCGTTCATGTTTGGCTTCAAAAACTCCTGCTGTCATCCAGGAGCCATTAGGTCTGATAACTACCTTAGAAGATTTCAAAGGAGCGTGTTTATCCAAAACTTTAGACAAGGTCTCATTGTAAGACATAGCACTCTCATTAGGGGAGCCAGTCTTTAGGGAAGTACAATCACTTAGTGCTGCACATACATCCACGCTAAATGCAGGTATGTCAACATCACGTGTCTTTCTATAAATCACAGTCTTTCGTATTGGACCAGGCTTCCTGACATTCAAAGCACAGAACACACTACAGTGATCTGATATCCCATGATCTACAACAGTGACAGAGGAGAGAATAGAATCATCAGCTTTCGTTATGACCCCAAGTCTAGAATGTGACCACTTCGATGAGTAGTCTCATCCACATGTTGAACAAGATTTGTTGTGAAGAGAATGTCAGAGAAGTGTTGAGCGTGTGAATTCTTTGGATCGTCAACATGTATATTGAAGTCTCCCAGTATGATAAGTTGATTAGTGGTACCAGTAGCTAAGTCACAAAGTTGAGTGAGCTCATTTAGTATCAATGTTTGGCTGAAGTTATTCCGCTGTGATACTGGTGGCCTATAAACAGGGACAAGTCTTACAAGAGTTCCTTGGTAAGAAAACCACAAGTCAAGATACTCAAGGCTAGAGAATGTCACACCAATTGATTCATTGGTCGGGGTAAAAGAAAAGGCAGACTTGTAGATGACAATAATTCCACCACCTTGTCTGTTTGATCTGACTGACATGAGATAGGAATATCCAGTTGGAACCAGTTCATTAACAATTACATTATCACAAGATCTAAGCCATGATTCAGTTATAACAGCAATGTCAATGTCATATTCAGTTAAATAGTCATTGATTTCACTTGCCTTATTGTGCACAGATCTTGCATTTAGTAGACATGCCTTAACAGTCTCTTGCGAAGAATTGGAGGTAGATTTTACTTGGGGATTGCTATTTATTGTGTTAAAAGATGAAGTTGAGATTTTATTCAATCTTTTAACTTTCCTCCCAGCCCAGCAACCTCGTTTCTTAAAACGCTTCCTCTTGTGATTGACAAGAGTGTTGATCAGCTGACAATGAAGACAATGAGAGAAGCTGTCTAAATTGATCGAGTCTCTGGTTGACAGAAGCTGTTCTCTGCTGTAGCTCCCTCCTTGATTGAGGACCATTGCTCCTACTGGGGGCTGGTGTCCACCCAACACAGGTACAGCTTGGGGCTTAATTGAAACAGTCCTTGTTGAGCACAAAAAGTTTATAAGGATTTGACAAAGAAATGGCAATAAAATCCACATTTCTTTCAATTTCATCTAAAAATCATAAACATAGGGTAAAGAATCCATTCATGATTGGAGAATCCAAAATCTGGCGTCCAAAATTGAGAAACACCATGTTAACACAGGCAAAACGTAGGAGCTGAGAAAAGTGTGACCTGCCGCAGCCGAGTGCTGGCGCTTGGCTCGTAATAGGGAACCAGTGTTTTCGTAGACAAAACGTGTTCGTAAACACGGTGAGTTCGTAGACAGATTTAACAGTGGGTTCGTAGACATATTATAAAATTCGAATTATATCACTTTATTAAATATTATTAATGATTATTGATGTTATTATACTCATGCAGGCCTAGGGGACGACGGAGTCGAAGGTGGTGGAACAGTAAATATTATTATACTTACCTCATTAATTTTGTTTATTCATTCACAAAGAAATATAACAAAACATAGCGAAACTAACAACGACTATAATGGGCATCCTTTATTGAAACATCGTATTTCAACAGTCGTATATATGCACCTCAATGCATCGATCTGTTTATTTGGTTACAGATTTAGTAGATGTAAAAGGAGGTTTCTGGACCACGGGAAATTTTTAATGTATTGCTAATGTATGAAATACATTAAAAAGTTTTTTTTTATACACACGTATTTTTTAATGTATGAAAAAATACTGTAAAAAAGGGGGAGTTATAGATCAAACGTATTTTTAATGTATGAAATACACCTCACCGGGACCAAAATATTTTTTACCCTATTTAAAATTTTTGAAAAATACCCTCCTGTGTACCTCCTCTGGGAGTAACTAGTTTTACAGCGCTCTACTCCCAGAGGAGGTACACACTGGTTCGGTCCCAACTGTATTCGACTCATCATCCCTAATCACTCCCTATCTTCAGTATTCTCACCAAACCATCGAAATGTGAGAATACTTACTGGAAGTGTGGGGAGGAATCACTATCTTCTCTAACGCCAGAGGAGGCTCTAATTCTCACCGAAGAATACACCATGGCGGGGCTCATTGATCACAACACTGCAAGAGAGATAACCATTGTACAACTAGTTCTTTTAGAGCGCAACTTCAATGGTTACCCCCCTTGCAGTGAATGACCAACGACCGTTAAGATAGTGTGTCAAATATGGCCTGACCTGGACCTGGGCTATGAGCCCTCTCCATGCTTTCAGCTTGCTTATATACACTAGATTGTGTAGAAATTTTCAACGTGGGTATGTGGCGATATGATTGATACCATAATAAAGCCGATTCTAAATTTAAAACCATATTTCATTTAAATTGTTATTCTCTATGATTACATCATATTTGTGATATTTAGACCTTAACTTTCATGAAATGACTTTTAATAATAATCCTAGAAAACTCGCACCAGCTTCCATTACACAAATGCTACGGCCCGACCTAGTTAGGGAGGCCTGTATGCATATAGTGAATAGGTTACTTCTCACCTGGGAGAAACTGTATGTGGCAGCCAGGGCCGATCAATATCAAGTCTTATATGTATCGAATTCATATTCAACTTTGAATATGAATTATTTTATAAAAGGTTTAGTCTTTCTTGAACATTTCTATAATATTTTCTCTGTCGATCTTTTGAGATTTAATTTGTCTTATCATTTCATAAAAATTTTAATGTTCAGCCGTAATAAGATTAAATTCCTCATTAGAGATACAGGCATCGTCTAAAGCTTTAGAAATAAGGCTCGAAATGGTATTTAATTTAGAATTCGTGACAATACATACATCTTCATGTTTTTTAAGTTTAGAACGTAACCTCTTGGACGCAACCTTCATCGCTGTTCCAAGGAGACCGACGATAGTCGCAGCAGTAGTAATTCTGATACTAACTGGTGCTATAATAACAGTTGCTAAAACACCCACACCTCTAGCTCCTAATGCGATACTACAAGTAATTAGTGTTGTTTAAAGCTTTTTTAATGGATTTACTTTTAGCCATGTGAAAGTTGTACTCTTTAATAATCTCATCTTTTATCTCGTTTATTCTATTCAAGCGAAATTCATCGACATGGTTTGTTAATACGGACCGCATTTTATTATATTAGGAACTAATCCTTAAAGGTCCGTAGATAGTCTTTTGAAGTTGGTTGAGAAGTAGACATTAATCATTTAAAAACTGCATTATCATACAATAGCGAATGTATGACCCTTGTGCATTGATAACTTGATTGACCCTTCTCGACATGGTACGTATCAGTCTCTGTATGACTTGTTCAGGAATCTGCTGCCACTCCTGAGGCATTGCTGCATCCAACTCTGCCACAGTTTGAACAGGAGGATCACTTCTACGTATAGGGCTACCAAGATTATCCCATAGATGTTCTATCGGGTTCAAGTCGGGACTGCAAGCAGGCCACGGTAGCATTATTATGGCTTCCCGCAGTAGAATCTGTGTTACCACTCTGGCTCTGTGGGGTCTAACATCGTCATCCATGTAAACTGATCTTGTACGAACACGGTGGTTGTCAAAATGTGTAATAACCACAGGGTGAAGTATGTAATTCTGAGCAATGAGTGTACCTTGAACTGTCACAAGGTCGAGTTTACAACCGTAGGCGACACAACACCATATCATCACAGAGCCAACACCACACTGATAGGTTGGTTTAACATGTCTTGGTGCGAAATGGATGTTAGCTTGTCGCCATACACGAATTCGGCCATCCATAATATGCAATAGCATCCTACACTCATCAGACCAATGAATCCGGCGCCATGATGCCAAATTCCAACCCACCCTCGCTCTACGCCACCTTCATACGTTCATTAATGTGTCAGTGTGTTAATTTCACACATTTGAGAAGTCTATGTGCCCTATAACCCGCCGCTCGAAGGGGATTCCGAACGGTTGATATAGAAACCCTCCTGTGGGTAATGCAGTTATCCCTCAGTACTGGGGCACTAGTGAAGGGAAGTCATCTAACGTTCCGAATCAGTGCTCTGTCTTCACGTACAGAGGTTACTTTCGAGCGTCATTGGTTTGGACGTGTTTTTATACCAAACGTGTGATGACAATGTGGTGATACCCCAACTGTCTATCAATAACTCTGCAGGACAATCTGCTGTCCCGCATACCAATTATTCGCCATCTCTCCCCTGTTGATAATCTACGCCTTGCATTAATTGAATCTCAAGCTCATATGCAACCACTTATTCGAGATAACAGACGATACCGTTGCCTCCTTAAAAGTTGATTTCTCCAACTACACGAACTTATGCTCTAAACTCGTTGTACGAGTAAAGTCAGAGTTTCACGAGCATTTGGGAGCTTCTACATCAATGTAAGGGGAGTTGTTTATGCCTGTCCACACTTAGAGAACCCATACGAAACCAGTAACGTTGAGGCAGTCGAGTACTTTGAAAGCCCTTTTTGGGTTATGCTTATTCAGATAGGATGTTGTCTTCTTTGTTACACATTCGCAAAGACGGCCTGTAAGATTCTTCTGCAGATAGGTAGTTTTGCAGTACCCCTTACACTCTCGCTACCTCTTCTTGCCAGTACCTTGATTGTAGATTGTGAAATGTGGAAATCTAACAGCACCAGCTCATGGATTCCTTCAATGCCAACCGAAATGTTTTGGACATGTGATATTTACGGCGTTTCTTCCAATTATTTAGAGATTTTAGTGAAGGACTACTGGGTTCCTGTAGCCATTGCGTGGTGGTTTTCTTTTCTGTGGGTCAGTGTGCACGTGTGGTTCCCAAGAGTTGAGAGGCTGGTGCAAACAGAGAGGTAAGCTGGACCGATCTAAGACAAAACGGTAAGATCCAATTCTTAATCATGCACCCTATTATTCAATCCTCATTACATTAACTGATCAAGCAAGCAAAGCATTTGGTGCCGCAACATAAGAACGTTCTTTTTGGGATCTTGATATTGAATACAGACCATATTGTCAATGAAATGAACTTTGAAATTTCAGACTCTTTATTCAACCTCTCTACTGTGGTATATTTTTGGAGCAGTCACTCATCCTTAATCGACGACGTGACGATAAAGACAGAGAAATGAAGCTGGCTGACCATGGAGTAAGTAGAGGATGGTATATTAACTTGTCAAGCCTATGTTACTGTTCAAATTGTATTGGTTACTTAGATTTAATGTAGTCAGGCTAAGCGCTAAAGATTAATATAGATAAAAAGGTTTTATTCCAGCGCGGACTTCACATGTTTCAACCTGTTGAAGGGACAGAGAACAACCATCCCTTGCGTTCAAGGGGTTCCCTCCGGACTGATGTGACACCAATGATTTACGTCTGTGCAACCATGTGGCACGAGACAGAAGTGGAAATGGTGCAGATGTTGACATCACTCTTCAGGTAGGCAGCATATTTCTGAGTATTTCTTTTAGATGTTTTTAAATCATGTGTACTCTTATATATTTTAAGGGGAAAATCAATGTTTCTCTCTCCTTTTTTGACCTCATGTGGTGGTAACGAGGTCCTTTTCCTCACTCTCCAATTAGAAGATCACACTTTCTATTGTCTGAACTCATATGTAGGTTAAACACTATACTTCACTTTCCAGGAAAGAGATCACGCGTGGTCTTTCTCTTGTCTTATATCATGTTGAGGTAACGTGGTACTCGTCTTCACTCTCCCAGAAGGAGATCACACGAGGTTTTTATTTTTCAAGTTAAGTCATCGCACTCTGATGTCTTTATCTCGAATGTCTGAACTCAAATTTAGGTTACGAGGTACTCTGTGTCACTCTACCGGAAGGAAATCACACAAGGTCTTTTATTTTGTGAAATCATTCAGAGATAAGGAGGAACTCTTCGTCACTCTCCAATCAGAAGAACACACTCTGATGTCTTCATTTCTATTGTTTCAACTCTTGTATAGGTTACTATTACCTCTTTTTCGCTCTCCTGGAAGACGATCATATGCAGTCTTTATATTGTCTCATTATCACTCTTCTTCACTCTCCAGTTAGAAGATTACATTTTGATGTTTTTCTCTTTATTTTCTGAACTCATGTGTAGGTTGTGAGGTACTCTTCTTCACTCTTCGAAAAGGAGATCACACTAGGTCTTTTATTGTCTGAAATCATGTGGAGGTAATATGGTACTTTTCTTTACTCTCAAGTTAGAAGTACATACTCGCATCTTTTTATATCTATTGTCTGAACTGATGTGTAGGTTATGAGGGAATCTTCCTCTCTCCAGGAAGATCACACAAGGTCTTACTATTGTTTGACCTCATATGGAAGTAACGAGGTACTCTTCTCCACTCTCTAGTTAAAAGATTTCACTCTAATGTCTTTATCTCTATTTTATGAACTCATGTTTAGGTTTTAAGGTCCTCTTCTTCATTCCCCTTGAAGTAAATAACACGCAGTCTTTCTTTTGTTTGAAACATGTTGAGGTAACGAGGTACGGTTTTTCACTTTCCAGTTAAATGATCACACTCTAATGCCTTTTCATTTAATTTTTCAAATTCAATTTGAGGTTATAAGGTACTTCGTCTGGGTCCACCTCAAAGCAACATTTTACTGTGTCTTATTGAACATCTGCTTGAAGAAAAGTTGACTTTGTATGTTTCCATGGACTACATTTATTTTTTCAGGTTAGATCTAGACCAGTGTACTCGCAAGCATGCCTTTATGTTTTTTGACGTCATCGATCCTGATTACTATGAGTTTGAAGGTAACTTCTCTAGCTACGCAACAATGTCGAGGTTTGATCACGTCAGGACATATATTAGAATGTGATAAAACAATTAAGATCTAACAAGTATTACAATGTTAGATATTAGATTATCATGGCGTAATACTGATGTTTCTTTAAAAAGACCTATAGAGAAATAGAGATAAATTATGTGTTCAAGTTGATGTTAAACGAGAACGAATTTCGAGTTTGATATTTAATTCTGACACATGACAGAGTTTTATATCATACTCGAGGACTCGTTATTACGAATTAAAGTCTCGTTATTACGAAATAAAGTCTCGTTATTACGAATTAAAGTCGACAAGAAGCCTAATAAAAGTCTTTAAATCTAAACTGACGAATAGGACGCCCAACATTCATCATGCAGCTGATCATGTTAGAGTAACTTTTTTTTTGTTTAGGAATTTAGTAATTTAATTTTCATATCAACGTGTAAATGACGGAAGCTATAATGATGCAATGGTTCCTCTTAAAATAGAAACGTTTTGAATTTATAACCTTGTTCCTTTTTCCGACTCTTAATTTGAAAATACGTTTACCGTGACTCACAACTGACATTAAGGTAGATATGGACTTGTTATAACGCCAAGAGCATACATCGACTAAGTGTTATATAGATCTATCTCATTTTCTTATTTGTAGTTATCTTTTCGACGATAAATCCCCCTTTGTCTAGTTGCCAGTTAGCAAGTCTTGTAACTGTCACTAAGCGAGAAATTTTTGCTGCTCCGAATTTTCATTTGAATATCAGCGTACTCTGAATACCTGCAAGTTTCATGTTTCCAAAGTAACAGATACAATTACAGAAGGGTTTCTAGCAGGAACAAAGCCATATAATGGCATATTAAGTGCTAGGCAATACTACACACGTATGTTTGATTTACAAAGTTGTTTTGCTCCAGCCCATATATTCTTTGATGATGCCTTCGAGAAGTACGATGACGATGAGTATGAGTACCAGGTGAACATGTTCGTCAAGAGTTTGGTCAGTGTCATCAGCACAGCAGCAAGGTTAGTACCTCACAAACAAATGTACCACATATAGTTGTACCAGATTCAAGTAGCTAAGCATAATGACGTACATGTTGCATTGTAAGTAGGATGAAGTGTTCATCACCGTTAGCGAGCTGCAAAGTTCCCATGGGTAAATACAGTGCGTGTCTCCATATTTAACCTTTTATTTTTTTGGATTTTTATCCCGATCATTTTGAAATCTTTCAGGAGGTCATTCAAACATTGATGATCAGAAGTCAATGCTAATATTAATTGGTGACAATGAAGTAGGGAGAAAAATGACTACTTGATTGAGTCACTGTCGTGTTTACAAGGAAACCACAAAACTTAGATAAAGAATCAACCCATTATAGACATATCTGGTGTAAATGGTTACCACACAAAAAGGTCATATATATTAAAGCGCCACCGAGTATGTTCTTACAAATGCAAAAAAAGTGCAAACAAGTTATCTGGTTGAAAGATACACATAATTTTCGTCAATTGTTAAGATTCCAAATAGCGGAGAAAGCGAACTAATTAGGATAGGTGTAAAAGTTGAAAATTTAGTTAGTCGAAATGACGACAAACGCCTTATCAAAACCAAATTTGGTATGAACTAGCTGCAGTCACGGACCTTTGAACATATTATAATACAGCTAGTTTTAACTAGATCCATGAAAAACGCGAAACATATTTACGTTTAGATTTAAAGTCGAAATCGCTGCAAAAAACGTTGAAAAAATAACCTTTCAATTGTCAAAAGAGCACGTAGAGGTAATTTGCAAACCCACCTAGCACAATAATTTCAATTATAATATCTATATCTTTGACGGAACTGGAATCTTTTAAATTTGCTTTTCACTGGGCGTTGGGAACAGAATTACATCAATTTGTCGTGATATCTTAATTATTTCACATATATCATGTTGTAGATGTTTTAAAAAACAATGTTGTAGTAGAAACGCTCACATAATCTTTGCATCTTAAGGTTTTGTGAGGCTATATGTATATTTAGTTTAGGCGATATACATTTTGCAATAGTCTCAGAAGTATTATTCAATATAATGATAACTTATCATTAGGCATATCCACGATGTTTAAATGTATAACATTGTTACGGAAAACTGGCAAACTTTGCCTAAATTTTGCAAATGAGGAACTTAAACATACAAAAGTTAGACATGCACATCATAATGATTACATGTGTCAAATTTTGCTACATTCAATGAGCTAGTGTCCGAGTTCTGAACACCAATATGACCAAAACAAACAAAAGGCACATCTACATAACATAATCATGTACGGAACAAAGTCTGAGGGCCGACAGAAGGACGATTGACAGGACAGACAGATATGCTTACCACTAGATATCCCCAACTACTTCGTAATGGTGTGTTATAATGTCGTTCGAGGTGATCAAATTGATAGGTTTTCCCTTTCACTGACGGAGTTAACAAATCCTATTGATGTATAAACGCTACATGCGTAATAACAATATGTATAATATATACCCTGATAATCACATTTGTGTGAAACCAGTTGGTAATGAACTGATGTGAATGATTCATCTTCAGTCTTTTATTTTTATGAATATTTTACACATAAACCATATCTGAAACATTTCTTGAAAACGTCGCCTCATCCTTATGATTAATCAATGAATGAATCGCATTAGCCGATTGTTCCATTCACCTACGGTGGTCTGATTTCTCCATAAGGTGATTTGCTAATTTTCCCTTAGAAATACACCAATCAATCGCATACCAGACAATGAGATCTACACGTAGACCTGGTCAGTCGATGATTCAATGTTGTGCTGCATCTTTTGGTCTGTGACCATCCTAGCACGATGGGGGCGGGCGTTGTTATCCTGGTAGATGTGATCAACTTGATGATTGGAATTGAGGAAGGGCAGAAGAGTGTCGTCGATGATGTCATGGTCGTATGTCGTCTTCCTTCATCGTGCTTTAGTTGACCTTTATGTCCACTTTCTGTGCCCGCACCAGGACTGATCCACTACCACCTGCTACTGTTGTCAATATTTTTGTAGGGTAGCAAACGTATTTTGGAAGATTTGAGCAGCCATCAGCAAATTCAATGTTGAAACAAGATGCGTCAGACCAAATACAGATAAGAAAATTCTAATGTCGTAAGGATCAGTCGCCACTCATCCCTCAGATTTGTATATATCTCTGTACATGAGTATCCAAATTTGGAGTAGTCAGAATGGGAGTAGTTATAATGAGGAGACACCAAACATTCTCGTTGATCACTATATGGCATTAGAAGCGATGAAGCCAAGTAAGGTTCTGCTTGATAGTACATAATGCGTTACATGAGAACAATTAAATCATAGCATGCCCCTGAACAGGAAGCTTTATCCAAAGGTGTAATTGCGGACTTATTGGACAGGTAATATTTAGTTTCAGCTAGATTTGACATGTCTCATTACTATCAGTCCCCTATTTCAGCAATGTGCACAAGGCCCAGGTGAAGATGGATCCTCCCACCAAGTACCCCACGCCGTATGGCGGGCGTCTAGAATGGACGCTGCCCGGACAAAATAAACTTGTTGTGCACTTGAAAGATAAGGCCAAGATAAGACATAAGAAGCGATGGAGCCAGGTAAGGTAGTATGGGGCAAAAGGGTTGGCCCCGCCTAGCTAACAACGCCTCGTGCATTGTATGAGATTCATGACAACAATTTTATTTTAGGAACAGCTTATTAACATTGTGTCGCGTTTTGAAAACCCTTTGAGTCTTTTAGATAAAAGTTTTATGTATCAGGAATGATTTTTTGAATATATTAAAGGTACACGCATTTAAATATTTCATAAACATTTGAAAAAAAAATTAAATAGAAAACCATAATGAACCATTTTACACAAGTATTACATATCCAATCTTCAAACAAAGGTCGAAACAAGTTACGTAAAATTATGAATTCCCCTTTTCAAATGTTACACGAAATTCACGTACAGTTGACTGTGCAAAAGAACTAACACGCAGCTTAGCAACACAAAAGTAAAAAGAACACAACCTTTGACTAGAAATGTGCAACTCATCAGACTGTTACAACGACACAGATACAGGCCATACAGCAGAGGAGTGCTCAATCAGGTGTCATATCGACTGCTGATGATCACCCAATCATGTCATTTCACCCAGTAAAACGTTTTATGTAGGCGACGTCAACAACATCGACAGAACTAAGACACCTTCAAAGTAGACAAACAGTCTACCGGCTGCGAAGTCAATATTGGATTTAAGCACACTGAACGGCCTAACGCGAAGTGTATCTGTCTTTGAAAAATAGTGACGTATATGAATGTTGAACTCGTGTTTACAGTCGGTGAACAATAAGTACCAAATTCTCACCTTTAGATAAGGTGTACATATAGGGCGGGGAGAAACCTGAGACGAACCGATACCGAGACTTGTGGTGAGCAAATATGAAGTTTTACGAACTCTTTTCTTCCCATTTATCCAGCAATATCCGCGTGCCATTTCTACCAAAATGTTAATGCAAGGTCCCCACATATCTGACCTGACAAAGGCCGCTTAGCATAACGGTAAAGTCGTCGTTTTACCGCAACCAACAAGTTCTATAGACATGAATCATATAGAACACTAAGTATACTACTTCTGTCACACTCACTATTATTAAGCATTCGATACAATCTAGCAAGGAAAATAAACTTGTTGTTTTTGTGAAACTATAGATTATTATGATACATGTCTTTTGGTGTCAAACAAAGGGTTCATATGACTGGGTATGGACTGGAAGTGTGTACATATGTTGATGCACTGAATTGAATCAATCAAATATCCTTCTGTTCATGCTTTTCGTTTTTGTCCACGCTTTCTTAAACACAAAGTATATTTTCTTTTGAGCACTCGTTATTTATCTCCAAAGAAAAGCTCCAAGGAAAAGCGCACCTCTGCTCTCAGTGAAAGTTAGTGTGATTAGCACGGACTCGTTTTATTCATACATTTATTTATACATTCAAATCCTATTTCCACGACTCAAAAGGTCATCGTCAACTCACATTCTTTTTTCTGTTAAGCTACCATGTAAAACTATTTTAATTAATTCGGTTTTGGAGGGTTTTGTATTCCAGTTTTGGCGATTTGTGTTTAGACTATAATGTAGTCGGTTTTGAAGATGTGTTTGCCGTTTGTATGTTAGGCCTGATGTTGACTTTTCCGGACTCTAAGTGGAGACTTGTATAACTACTGAAATAAGAATATTCATCAAACGAACTTTTCTTCTGTATTAGAACATTTTCATTGATAACTGAACACGCGGTTCTTCAAAAGAATTAAGTAAAACGTATTTCAATTATTATGTATAACGGAAAGACAATACAGACACGACACAACTTGGAACTTGCGGCGGTAGCTCAGGGTGAAAATTGCGTATATACAATATTGAGATTTAGGTTTCGCATCCACATTAGGTATAACTTTGATTTCTTATTTGATGAAATTATAAATTGTAAGAGTACATTTTTTTGCGTTGTTTAAAATCACATATTTTACCATAATCACCAAATGGTAATACAGCATATAGACGTTAAACGGAACAAACAAGAATATTTCCAAGTGGTATTTCACTTAGTTGACTTACTAAGCTATATGGACATGATATGATGTCACATATTCTATATAAGGCAAGGTGTTCTTTCTCACATTCGTATAATCTAATGTCATATTATACATACACAAATAGCCAGAGAGTTATCTCTTGAAGCGAAATCATTATCTTGAAATACCAGGTAGTGGTTAATTGGTTTCATATGTTGGAATTGAGAATGACATTAAGCGATATTGATTTTCAGGTCATGTATATGTATTATCTACTCGGCCACCGTCTGGTCGCGCAGCCGCTGCCCGACGTACGGAGGAAGCAGACAATAGCGGATAACACGTACATACTGGCCCTAGATGGAGACGTTGACTTCAAACCCTCGGCAGTACAGCTGCTGGTCGACCGTATGAAGAAGAATGATAAGGTGGGCGCGGCTTGCGGCAGGATCCATCCTATCGGCACAGGTAGCTTACCTACTTCCCACAGCAAAAACCAACAGCATGTAGTATATGTGCTAGGTGCTAAGTTTTGTTTAAAAAAATTGACAAAAATTGTCTTGTGTTAATTGATTTCGTTCCATGACCATAAACGATTGTATGCCATGTTGACAAAAATAATGCTTTTAACAATAGATCTTCGTTAATATAACAACTAGTAAACGGACCTTGAACCTTAAATTCAGCAAATAAGTCTGACAACTTATGAACCTCTTTCAAAATATGCTATTTCTGTCCGATGATCATGAACCGGAGGTTCGAGTATGCAGTCAGTCACGTAGTGATTGTCTTTATGGCAGGTCCAATGATCTGGTACCAGAAGTTCGAGTATGCTGTGAGTCACTGGTTGCAGAAGGCTACTGAACATATGATCGGCTGTGTTCTCTGCAGTCCTGGCTGCTTCAGTTTGTTCCGCGCATCTGCTCTTATGGACGACAATGTTATGAGAAAATACACAACTCTATCAAGTGAAGCCAGTCACTACGTACAGTATGATCAAGGTTTGTGTTGATGTATCAAAATGTGTTCCTTCTGGTGGTGTAACATGTTATTAAGCTTAATTGGCTTTATCCACTTAAGCTCTCATTCTCTACATTGAATACATGTTGGAAGGATACCTTAAATGCTTTTGCCAAATATAGTCATAATGATAACCAATTACTTATGAAGACTTCCTCCGGGAACCACTCTTGTATAACAGAAACATAACTATAAATGGCAAACCGTTTTACAACAGGAAGTTTCATGAACATAACATTGTTTGTAACTATGACCTAATGAATGATGATGGAAATATTATGACACTTGGTCATTTCTGTGGAAAATATTACAAGATAAATTTTATGGAGTTTTTTGGAATATTTAAAGCAATAGGAAAATATCTCAAAGCTACATGCATAGAAAAAAGCCTGAGGTATTAGGCGCCAATTATATAGGTAATTGCTTAAAAAATCTTCTTTCATGTAAAAAAGGATCCAAAAAATACTATTTCCAAAAAAAAAAGTGAAGAAAAATTTAAAATAATTGAAAAATGGGAAGAAGAAACTTTGATTAACGCAAATTGGAATGACATCTTTATAAAACCATTTAAGACCACTCATGATCCTAAATTAAGATGGATGCAACTCAGACTGTTCCACAGAATTTTCCAGTGAATACACTTTTGTTTAAAATGCATACTGTTGACAATAACCTCTGCACATTTTGTGGAAGGGAGCCCGAGTCTATTCTCCATCCTTTTTGGAATTGTAGTTATAGTAAACACTTTTGGCAGAAACTTTAAAAATGGATTGAACTAAACTGTGCGCACACTGGTGATATAAAACTTCAGGTTGATTTGATTCTCTTTGGATGTTAAGCAGCATTTCAAACTGATGATACTTTTGATCTACTTTTGCTACTTGCTAAATATCACATTTATAAATGCAAGCTGCAGAATAAACCACCACTATTGTTACATTTTAAACGAGAATTGAGGTATTATTATCAAATAGAAAAAGCACGATATTGTAAAAAAGCTCAGTTTAATGATTTTGAAAGGAAATATGGCACTATATATGAATCAAATCAATGAAAAAGTTGAAATATACAGTAAATAGTACGCAAGTGTATGACTGAGTGTGAGTATGGATGTTATTTTATCTTATTTTATCTTTTTCTTTTCTTTCTTTTGCTTTGTGTACTCAAAACCTGCTGTAATAATTTTGAGTAGTAAAAAGAAAAAATGCCTAATTGGCCTATTCTTTGAACGTAACTCGTATGTGGATTTGACAAAATAACAATTTGTTTTATTATCACAACGTTAAATAAAGCCCAACCTGTCTATATTCCACCGTGTTTTTTCACATATCAACGAAGGGTTTTTTGAAAGTGGTCACCAAATTTATTATTGCATCAGATTTGTGATTTTTCAAAGAACAAAATTGTATCATCTTAATGATTTACCTTCAAAACACCAATTCAAAACCTTTGATTGGCCATGATTTGCATCGAATCAAAACCGAAAGCCAATAAAATAGACCGATGTGCAATGTCAATACGGATATGCAAGTTATAAAATTTTATAGCTTTTTATAGGCGGATAAAGGACAGATACAACCATTGACAGGGATTATCTCAGAGGCCTTCCAACAGCTGAGATAACAAAAACTCAAACGTCAAAAACGTGTCAATGACATAAATGTAAGCCTCTAGTCCGCACTATAGTTTGACATCATCTCATGCTGCCAAGGAGGCGCATGTTGTATCCCATCCGTATACTAGTGTTCTTCTTTGTACCAATCAAGTTTAGAAAATGTTTCATAGATGTTTTATCATTTTAAGATCATGTAAAATCTGTCGAACAGACCACTCGATCTGCTTTATTGTTGCAATTAAGATGTTTGACCACTATCTCTTGATAGGGTTAAGCATGGCAATCTATAAAGATAAAGTCATGTAAAATCGTTCCAAATAGCGTTAGTATTTAGTTTTACAAAGACATCCAAAATCTCATCTCTGTTACCATTGCCAGTCATGATGCCATTTCAAAGAATATGCACATATTTTCATCCCAGATTATCAAAGCCATACGATAACTGAACCATGTCCAAATGTCATGTTCAGCAATCCAGCAATGTCCCAGTAGTCTCCAAACTAGGGCATGGCTGTCATTAAATGATGCAAAAGATGTTTGACAATTTGGTCAACAGAGGTCTCTAGTTATGAACAGCCCAATTACCTCGAGATGCACAACGATGAGCTGGAGACGTGCGTTTGGGGGAGGTTTTATAATGAACCATTCAAAAAGGATGTTATCCATGAAATGGACTTTAAGGCATACTCTTAGACCTAAGTGGATAAATGGTTGTAGATATGGGACAGCGATATCAAAATCAATTGAGGGTTTTTTTATAAATGAAAAGAACTAAACTGCTGAACTATTGTCTGCTGCTTATTCAAAATATACTCAGATGACTGCTTCTGGAAAGCTTCTGATCTTTGTTTGACTTAATTGAAGAGTTTCATATCAAAATACAAAACCGTTTGCCCCATTCCTTTCTCTAGAGTCAGATGCAGTTAATACTCAATAAATTCAGCACTGAGAAGCTTTACGAGTCTTTTTTTTTTCAAATTCCGAGATATGAACAAAATTCACAACTATGATAGTAAGGGACAGATTACCCTACTCCGAGAAGAACTCTGAGTACAATTGAGTGTTACTGATTTGTATCACAGATTATGGTTGATATTTTCTCAGGAGAAGACCGATGGCTTTGCACTCTCCTGCTTCAACAAGGTTACAGAGTGGAATACTGTGCAGCTGCAGATGCTTTGACATATGCACCTGAGGGATTTGAAGAGTTTTATAATCAGCGACGGCGTTGGTCTCCTTCGACTATGGCAAATATAATGGATCTTCTAACGGACTGGCGGAACATAATTAGAATCAATGAGAACGTGTCTGCACTCTACATGATATATCAGCTGCTGCTGTTTGTGTCGTCTCTGTTGACACCGGGCACCATCTTCCTTCTAATTGCTGGTGCTGTTAACACCGCCTTTCCCTCCCTCGACCTGCTGGCCGCCCTGCTCTCCAACATGGTGCCGGTGGGATTGTTCACGCTCATCTGCTACTGTTGTAAATCTAATGTTCAGGTATAAGTGCTTTCTTTTTATATTCTTTATTATATGACAGTCCCAAAGGTCGTTTTATGTGAAAGAAAATCAATAAAGTCCGCAAATCAGTCTTAAAAGTCTGGTCTATTTAGTACCCACCACCACAAAGTGGAAAGGGGATAGTGTTTTGAGCTCTTTCCATAAGTGCGTCCGATCGTCCGAGTTAAAGGGGGCAGCTTTTCTCAGAAACCGTATCAGAAACCATATAGGGTAACCAAATCTGAATTCAAATATGAGAAGCGCCAAATACGTTTATCTGAAGTTATCCAGTCGTGATTCAAACGGTCAATTTGGTCTACCCACACGCATGCGCAATGCGGGGACTTCCGATCAAAACAACACAACGTTACGGTAACTGAGCTTGCATCGATGTTAGACTTCCCAAACTTTGGCAAGACAAAAACCAAACAAGGTAAAGTGTTTGACCCCTTTGATGCCCCTTCTACAACGTCATAGGGACCATATCGCGAACTGACAAATTATTTACTGCATCAGTCTGACAAGGGGGATAAATCAGGCATAAGATATCACCGTTGCAATATATGGAGGCATCGTTCAAGATTCTGAGGGAAATGATCCTTACAGATCGTGTGGATACTGCAGAAATATTGCAGTACGTTGGTTATTGTGTAAAAATAGCTACTTTGGGGCAAGCTTTCACTTGTCAGAGTGTCTTGTCGTACGACAGGCAATACTGACAAAGGCAAAATGAGCTTGACTTTGTGTGAGGGGCAGATAATACATATGTCATGCAGTTGCTTCTGACAAGACAGGACAATAAGGGTGCTCGATTTGTTCACTCACCCAGATAACCCCAGGGCCCACGTTTGCACCCTAACACACAGCCTCAACCTGTTTGTCTTAAGTGGAACTCCGGGGGGGGGGGGGGGGGGGGGGGGGGGGGGGGGCGGTGTTGCGATTATCAACAATGCAAGTATGCTCACGTGTGCCTCACCTGTCTCGCTTCAAGTCACAACCAGTGGTCACATAGCCAGTCGTCAGGATCTCGTCTGTCACCATCTGTGCAATAATATAATGGCCCCCTCTCCCAAGGAAGCACGCATCCAACACTCACGGGTTTCACTCAACCACAGCAAGCTATGCACCTTCCTCAGCCAGCTTTTCAGAATTTTCAGTAAGGCCGCCCGATTCATATGAACCAACCAGTGATCTCTCAGCTAAGTTACATTGTTGGGAAGACATGTTAGAGGGTGACTTAGATAAGGACTGGGTCATCAATGGTTTGACATATGGTTTTGATATTATTGATCGTGATAAACGTTCAGATATTGTACCTACAGAAGTAGCAAATAATGCAAGGGTAAATGCAGAACTACTAGAACGTCGCATTCTTGAAGAACTAAATGTTGGTAACTACCGTATTGTGCTAGAAAAGCCCACAATTATCAGTGCTCTTAGTGTTGTCCATAAAGATGAACATGGCATTCGCCTCATACACAATTTCAGTCGTCCTATTGGTAAATCAGTAAACTCTTATGTTGTTAATGATTTTTTCTCCTATCAAACAGTGAATGATGCAGTGTCTCTCCTACAGAGAGGTCAGTTCATGGCAAAAGTAGACCTCACAGAAGCATATCGCCTCCACCCCTCTAATTACCTTTTTACAGGGTTAAAGTGGATCTTCTCAGGTCAGGATCAACCTACTTACATGATAGACACAAAACTACCAACGGGTGCAAGTCGCCCACCTTATGTCTTCAATAAGTTTACCCAGTCAATTAGCAGGTACATTGAGAGACAAGGACAATGTGCGGTTGTGACCTACTTGGATGACTTTTGGAGATCTGCAAACCCATGGGAGGATTGCAACCAAGCTTTGTTGTAACTAATTCGTTTGCTAAGAAACTTGGACTTTAACATCAATTGGTCAAAAGTGGAAGGGCCTTCGACGTGTTTAACGTTTCATGGAGTTCAAATTAATTCCATGTCTGGTATACTTTCTCTTGATCGTAAGAAAGCAAAGAAGTTTATTCTTTTCCTTGAAAACTATGTGTGCATGTGTTTCAACATTATTGCGGTGCATACACCGGGTGTGCATAATGTGATTGCTGACGCCATCTCACGCCTTTCAGAGCCTTGTATGTTTGTCAGATTGATTAAGGAAATTAGAGAGTGGTATGGTACCTTTGATGCCCCTAGTGGTTATCGTTTACTCAAGCATATGTCAGTTAGTGCCATACAGTTTCTTTACCCACAAATTCGTCGTTGGCTGGTCACCTGGACAGGGAAATCGTTAGCTTGCTGAAACAGTGCTTCGCTGACTCTACTAAGTGCACTTATCGTTCACATGTTATGTTATCTGCGGTTTTGTATGTGATTGTAGGCCAGTCCCAGCATCACCTAATGTTATCTGCAGAAATACTGCCTTCCTGGCTAGGGACAAATCTTACAACTCCATCCCGCAGTTTCTGAACATTTTACGATTGATACACATGGCTTAGGCTTTACCAACCCCAAAGAAAACTTTGCACTTACTTCAATCCTCAAAGGTATCAAGAGGAGCAAAGGAGCTGCTCCCAACTACAAGCAGCCTATAACTGTTGACATACTGTGCCAACTACACCGTCGACTTGATCTACTGGACATTGTGGACCTGATATTTTGGTGCATGACATTGACTTGCTTCTTTGGACTATTACGTGTTAGTTCAGTGACAACTATCGCTCCCCAAGGCATCACACGTGGTGATGTTACTTTCACAAGTCAGGGATGCTTCCTAAGTGTTCAGAAAACTAAGACCATACAATTTGCTCAACGTTGCCATGTAACAGGCTGGCCATTGTATAAGGTTGTCTCAATGTGTCCGACCTCCGCGTTGGTGCGCTGGTATCTCTGTACTAAGCATGTTCCCTCTAGCTCGCCTCTGTTTGCTATTAGTCAAGGGGTACCCCAATCTGTCCACAGTTTCAGAAGTCGCCTCTCTTGCCACCCATAGGCTCTCGGCTATGATACAGGACTGTACAATACCCATAGCCTTCGACGAGGCTGGGCAACATGGCTCTTCTCTCAGGGTGTTCCGGTGGACACAGTACAAACTCTTGGAGACTGGAAGCTAGACTGTGTGTTCAAATATCTCAAGCCTTCGGGCGGCCAGCGTTTAGCTCTTCTCCCCAGTTCTGTTAAGCATATTCACTGAAGTGCAATCTCAAGAACATTCCACACAACTCTCAACATAACTCACAACATAATCCATATTTAACACGGGTCAAGGCTCGGTCTCTGCGCATGCATAGTTTTACTTCCTGGCAGTTTGAATTTAGCATACGGCTTTACGGCCAGCACATTTTTTCTTACCCACCCACCGCTCCCATGTGCTTAGTCTCCCTCATTAGGGATTCGGATACATGTAATTAATTTTGCTCTTCATGAAGGGGATTGTGTGAAATGTGCTGTAAAGGCAATACTTACGTTATTATTTGTTATTTATACAAAGCACTTGTATTCATTCTTAGGATGTTTCATGACTGCCAGGTTCGTATTGACATGCCATGATTTTTATCAAATGTTTGAGCCCGAGTCTAGTCCGTTGTCTCTCATCTGAGCCGGGTGTTAAATAACCTAATAAACACTATCAACCCCTAACTGCCCTCCTGGCTGTTTTAGATAAGTCTCCAAAATTACGTTTGACCATTTGACGCGCGCCACTGTCCGGTTTTCGATCATATTGTCACTGTAAAAAACAATGAGCTTTAAAATGTGTCTTTTTGGTAACAGTCGATACTTCGCGATCAAATGACACCATTGATTAAGTTTGGCATATATGACTCCAACAACTCACAGAGTGGCTCTTTAAGTAAGGGACTCGAATATTATGTCTCCGAGGTCGTGTCGAACCTTCCAAAGCACACAGTGACTGAGTGCATGTTAGTGCACTAATAAAGAAGCGTAACGCTCTGGTTTAAGAAGCTAAGCAAGGGAGACAACTACAATGTACGAGAAACAATCGGTCCTAGTCTGCCTCCCTGTAGGCGCTACCCTAACTTTTTCAACCTCTCAGTTTCTCTTAATGATGTTATCTATATACACTGACGGGCAAAAGTTAGTATATGCCTTTTTTGACAGCATGTAACAAAGCCAAACAACAACATTTCTTCCACAACTTTAATTCATCACAATCAACAACCAATTACGATTTAAATAACAACAAAAAGTGCAAGTTCCTTGTTAAACGTCTCTGACATCTTGATCCTCAAACACACATGGGGTCGATTATCTCGGAGTCAATCGTGACAGAATATATCGGGGCCAAGTTGATGAGTAACTGGATAGATCATTCATTATTAAGAGAGCCAGTAACGGATGTGGCCACCCTCTGCGTCGATGCATGCCCTCAAACGTCTCATTGATGTTGTCAAACAGTGGATGACGTTATTGGGAATGCGGTTTCACTCTTCCGTCAGGGCTTGCTCTAGTTGTCTATTCTGTGGAACTTGTTGTCGTCTTCTGATATGTCTGTCCAGATGATCCCATGTGTTCAATAGGATTCATATCCGGTGAGTAGACTGGCCACGGCAAAACATCGACGTTACTTCTCTGCAGAAAGTCACTGGTCTCTCTGGCAGTGTGGGGTCTCGCATTGTCCTGTTGAAAGATGACACCCTGGGGTTGATTCTGTATGAAGGGTACTGCAACTGACTTCAAAATCTGTCCAATATACCCACGCGCATTGAGATTTCCTTGCACGATCACTTCTGGTTTCCACAGATATCTCCCCAAACCATAACACCACCTCCACCATATGCATGAACCTCTCTGAGGCATGGCTGTGCCAAACGTTCCCCTGCCCGACGGTATACCCGTTCCCTGCCATCAGCTCTGTAGAGGGTGAAACGACTTTCATCAGAAAACAGAACTCGTTGCCATTGTCCCACTTGCCATCTGTAAACTTGTCTTGCCCATCGAAGTCTGTTTTGGCGATGTCTGAGGGTCAGGACCATGCTGCGGAAGGGCCAATAAGCCATAATACCAGCAGCTCGCAATCTACGATGTCCCAGTGCTGTTTCCGCCTTAGCCGTTGCTGTCACAAACCTGTTCCTGAGATGAATTGTCCGGATGTAACGGTCTTCCCGGTCTGTAGTTACCCTTGGCGTTCACTCCTTGGCCTGCCTTGGGTACTACCAGTGTTACAGTGACGTGAGAACAGCCATTCCAATGGCTCGCTCTCCCTGTATTTGCGTTAACTGACTGTGATCGAACAGCGTCAATCGACCCGATTTATACCCCTCTGTGACACGCGCATTTAATAAAATTTGAAAAAGTAATGTTTTACCATTTTCTTGTGCTATTGATCACGTGACTTCATGCAGTGAAATCACGTGCATTTTGTAGTATTTCAACAAGACACACAATGTTTGTTTCCGTTATTGCAGTGAAATATAGATACATTATGTTTCTACACAACGATTTGAAAACGTTATACTAACTTTTGCCCGTCAGTTTACATAAAGGCGTTAACACCAATTAAAGATAAGATCGTTTTAGACAATTAATAACCAATTGAATGCAAGCTTAATCTAATCGCTTCCAGGATGATCAGTCTGAACATAGAATACTGAACATCTTGTTAACAGACTTCTAAATCAATGGGAATCGTAAATTGTATATTTGGTGGTCCCTTGGCACTTTTGGCAATTGTGGTGGCCATTTTGTTTTTCAATTTTAAACTTTTCTTGAGCTTTGTATCCTATTTTTTCATAATAAGCAACCTTAAAGTAGTTACATTACCCTGCATACTAAATCCTACTAAAAATGCCTCTTGCTTTACTTTCAATCCTAGTCTGCCTCGTTTATGTAAAATTGCCATCTGCTGCATCATGCAAAATGCTAAACTTCGATGTCGATCATATTTTCAATTCCATAAATTGCAAAATTCCCAATCTCAAAATACAAAAAGGATATATAATTCGAATTTGAAAAGACATACCTTTGGGAAATCTGGATTTGTTTATTTCTTTTCTTTTGCTTTTGAAATGTTAAACGTCAATTACAAAAACATGTACTTCCTAAACGCTAATGCAATACCTTCAGTGATAGTTATTTTTTCTTCTAAAATATTCTTTAATTTCTCTTATTGGTTTAATTTTATTTACATTAAATCGGAAATCAGGTCCGTCTCTCTAAGAATTTCAATAATTAGTTGAACATTATTTGAATTATTCTTCTACTCGTTGCAGCTGAAACTTGCGGCTGTGTTATCTGGCGGATATGCCCTCGTCATGATGCTCGTCGTGGTGGGTCTGGCACTAGAGATGAAGAGAGAGGGCATTTGCTCACCAACAACAATTTTTATGATATTCATTATTGGTGTGTTTATAATCTCTGCTGTCATGCACCCTATGGAAATGACTTGCCTCGTCCATGGAGCCTTGTACTTTTTGGCCATACCAAGCATGTCGATGTTACTGATGATTTACTCAATCTGTAACATCCACGTTGTATCATGGGGCACTAGAGAGGTGGCGCAACCTGCTGCACCAAGCAAAGTAAAAGAGATGCAAACAAAGATAAAATCGAAGAAATTACAGTCACTTTTGAACATGTTCAATTATGAAGATAAGGTAAATCATTTTGCAATATTTCTCTTTCATTCATTTGTATTGTATGATTATAGGATCATAATTTTATGTTCTTTATTAATTTTTATCAAAACTAAATAAACATTGGAATACTAGGTTAAAATTCATAGGGAATTGATCTGAGTTTGGACATTTTAAATGAAGACCATAGGAAAGGACAATTTATGTTGGTAAACTTAAATGAGGACCTAATTAGAAGGTTTTCCAAAATGTTTCTGGCCTGAATATGGACAAATATAGAAACGCAACAATATTGTGCATCGAAAATCAAGAGAAGCACACGCTTCAGTTGCCTATGATAGCCTCTTCTTCAATGGTACCTCCTCATTGCCTACCAAAATGGACAGAACTGAATGTAGAGTTGTGATTAAGTAGCTAAATTTAAACGTAAGTTGTGACTCTCTATAATCCCAACAGCGGATCTGCCAGACTTTTAGATGGAACGATGGATATTTAAACCTGCTAATAATATTCATATTCATGTATGAAGTTTGATACTGAAATATATTTTAAAATCATTTAGCTATTTATACTGTTCGTACCTGCTTAAAATGTTATTTTTATGTTCGTTTATTTACTTACTGGCTCGTATTATATATCATCGACTACGAGCCATTGAACATAAAAAGGCGTTGTGAAAAAAACTTATCGAAACATACATTTAATGAATGATTAAAATAAGTTTGAGTCGCATGGGGTCAACGTTCCACACAAACTGTGCGTAGACGACTGAATAAGAGGGGTTTGAATGCAAGACGACCATGTGTTCGAATCCCCTTAGCTTCTACTCATCGTGGTGCATGTCGTAAAAAAGCTGAGGAGCATGTAGATTGGACTGCTCATCACTGGAGGCCTGTGTTGTTCATGCATGATTTCTGTTTCGTTTACTGAAAGACTGTTTCGTCTTTACTGAAAGATGTGTAAGTGTGAGGGGAAGACAGGGGCATCATTTGGATCATGATTACCTTGTTGATATTGACAGGTTTGGAGGAGGTTTAGTCATGGATGGAAAGACTGAGGTGCATGTTCTCGCGAATGACACCATGACTGATATCTGTTTAAGGTACATCATATCTTCAAAGTCTACGTAAAATCTTACGCTTGAGCTATCGGGGATAACTTCATCCATACGGATATCAATGCCCATCCATGACGAGTAAGGGTGGGGGAACTGTACTTTCAGATTTAAACAATTGAGTGCAATCTCCACAAGTAGAGAGATGTTTGACGGAAGGGTAACTGCACAAACTTTAAGACATTTCTTTTGGGGGGCTCGGAGACCCTATAATGGATCAATATTGACACCTCTTAACCGCCGTAACCGACTTGTATGGACCACAAGACACATTAGGGTTTGATTTGGAATTGGTAGTGGAATTTGGTTTTCTGGTGGAATTTAGTGCACGTTAGGCGAGGTGAACGTCACGCGCTAGTGTGCGTCCATGAAGATGACCGAGTCAGCATCATGGTATGAGATTCATTTTGAGCAGATGGACGTGGAAACTTATATACTGTTCGGTACAGGGATAAAATTTTCAAACTGTTTTGCTTCGTTTTATGCAGAGACATTGACCTGGACTATCGTTCTACCAAGGCAACGCTCGATATTCTTACGCAGTGTCCAAGTCCTGGACTTGCAGTAGTGTAAACCCGACCTTAATGCTATCGAGTATATTTGGGAGACGACAGAGTAGGCCACAACCGTTACTGAACTCTTCAAACCAATTGTTCTCCAGACTATAAACTTCGTTTTGGAGGGTATTGTGATATCCTGAACGTTATCAATGAAAATGAAAAAAGACTTTCTAAAAAGAAGTATTTTGTTTTCTTTGGATTTCAAGGTCTTCTGTCACAGCATGATACTAACATAATTGCCTGAAAGCTATTGTCAAAAATCTAGCCCGAAATAATCCGGATGAAAAGCTTTAGATTTTTGCTCAATTTATTACGTCTGGTTGCCATGGCCATGACTTACTGCATATGGAAGGTAGGGACCTTCTGCTTTCTTTTCGGGCTTTATTTTGCTGGATTCCGTGGAAACAATTCTAAATTAGTTCATATATGGATATATATATATCCTTTTCCGGCCTCTATCTCATTTTCTGTGCAATATTTCTTATGATACTAAGTATGTTATTAGATCAAGTGGTAGATTTTCTTTTAAAGTTATGTCTACTAGGCGAATGAGTGAGTTATTGTTTATCGCCGCTTGGGCAATATTTCAGCCATTGGCGGCGTACATTACTAGGCGAACAATACAATTGTAGATGCGCTGTGGCTCAGTTTTACAGTACCATTTTGGCACAAAACACAACACAGTTATTACAGTTACAATTCCAGTTTATTTAATTGTAATATTTATTGCTTTGAGAACAGGTTGAAAGCGAGTATGGTTTTTCATTCGGCAACCTGTTTCGCTGCATCTGCTGTCCGCGTCCAAGGGTTGACCAGGAGAGCAGCAAGTTCAGTGCGGTGCTCGAGAAACTGGAAACAATTGAGCAGTCGGTGAGAGGGATGAAACGAGGCGTTGAAACCAACCCACAGTCCCCTACCATCCATATCACTGACGACCGGGGATGGACAGAAGAGCAGCAGTTAGGCGGAGGAGCTGCGGACGTTTCGACGACGGAGGGACACGGAGGGGAGGAAATCATAAGCAGTCTGAGTGCAGATGGAGTCGTCAGACGTAAGTCCTGCTCTTCAATCTGTGCTAAGAAAAAATGTATTCAAAGGAGCGACGTATAAAATAAAATATTTAGGAATCTAATGATATTTTGTGTCATAGGTTTATGTGTATGTTTTCCTAATATATGTAAGAAAATTGGGGTCACTGAAGGATTCAAAGAGTTGTTGGCATAAATATTAATGTCAGTTAATTAGGAGATAAATCCATTCTGTTTTTTATTTTTGGGTTGAATGTCGTGCATTTTTACCCCTTAATTTAATTTCAACCGAACTTATTTGAACTCGTTTGATTTAATTGATATCAAAAGTCACGATGGTGAGATTCTATATTTCATCCAAAATAATTTTCCATTTCAATTCCATTAAAAATGTATATTTCTTGACACTGCACCACTCTAAAACACTCAGTGTGGTGTTGTCTTTGTCTACATGTTTATGACGTCATAGCATTGTGATGTCATTACTTGATGATTTAAAAATTGTGATGTTATGAACTTGACTGTAACAGGGCCTTGCTCAAAATCTACGATACTACTTATGTGATATGCGAAATACTACCATACCTTATATGCCATTATGTCTGCTGTTTATAAGTTTCCGAAATTACGTTTGAGTCATTAGTGCGCGCCACTGTCCGGTTTTCGATCACAAAAATACAACTCTAAGCTGTTTATTGTCACCATACTGAACTGATCAACATTACAATGGTAATTTTCGGATACAACCAGTAGTTCTTCGCATAATAACACCATTTTTAAAGTTTGACATATCTTTCCCATTTATAACAACATATAAGTATATTCTGCCCCTTTAAGCATCTTCAGCTGTCAAGCTAATAGCTGAGTGTTGTTATGATACATCAGGAAAGGCGTTTAACACCATCAACGTGAGTGAAGATAAGACGGAATCAATGTTGAATGGACCATAATGGAGGAGAGCAAAGACAGAAATCTATTCCATCCAAAATAGAACAAGCACCGTCACTTGAAGTGACAATGTAATGAACCTAGATAAATATATTGGACAGTAAATTTTTTTCAGGTTGAATGACATACTATTGAGTTATCATTCCACTCTTTGTACCTCAAGGAAGTGGAAGGTTGAATGACTTTGAGTTTTGTAGAATAACACTGTTTAAGGTTTAAAAACACACTTTTAAATCAGAAAATGGATTGGCACTAGTATTTATTGGAAGGAAATACTGTGTTGTTCTTTCTAATCTTAAAATGCCACTCCGTGATTTTCATAACATATTATTCACCTTTGATACGAACCTAAATGTCATATGTAATGATATAAAATCAAAACATCTTAACTTTTCATGTCCAAAAGACATATATATATGACAAATACTGGTTTTCCATGAAAATCTAAAAACAGCCTTATGAATGCACAGAGGTGTAGATCTCACGTCCAATATACATGGATACTAGTTATATAAGGGACCGGTCATTTATTACAAGGGGGGGGGGGGGGTCAGAAAAAATACGAAAGTTTGGGGAGGGTCATTTTGAAATAGTTATAAAACCATCCTTCTTTAGCAATTGAAATTGGGGCTGAAACATTATCATAAACACTGAAAAAATAAACATTGCTGTTTTTAGGAAAGGAGGCAAGTTGAGATGATATGATTTGAAAAAAATTATATTAAAAAGTGCTTGAAGTTGTATCAACGAATATATACTTATGTGTCCATTTTCATGTAGTGGATCTTGCTTTGTTACACAAAGGAAGGTTTTTTAAGGTTAAATGATTCTTAGATAACAAATATCTTGTTATCAGAAAATACCACTGTCGTTTTTAAAACATATATTTGATGTCAAGGTGTTCCCGGTATTATCATATGAATGCAAAATATTTAGTTTCCATCCTTGACCAAATGCTAGCCGAGTGTATGATAACTATTTTGATTAAATTATTCCTAGTAGAGGTAACCTAAATGTCGTAGCACGAGGATAACTTGGATATTGTTAATTTAAAGATAGGCAATATTTGATACTTGATAAGATAACTGTACCATCAAAATAATAATGATGTTGAGACATAATACTATATGAGCGTCATAATACTCTATATGAGCGTCACAATACTTCTTTTGATAAGGATCCAGTGCACAAGGTTCGTATTGCACAGGCTTCATTTCAACAATGTGGTTTTGAAGAACTTAAACACTCGCCATACAGTTCAGATCGGACACAAGCGACTTCTTTCTTTTTCGCAATTTGATACACACATTTATGATGATTAACTCAAGGGAGGTAATAAGGCGTGGCTGAGGGACCATTCAGAAGACTTCTACCGCAAGGGCATTTTATGTCTCAAAGACTGTGCACCGAGGTCAAGGAAGATTATATTGAAAAATTGAATCAAATCACAACAATTGGCTTCTGTTTTAAATCCTCTTCAACGAACTTATTGACTGTCCCTCGTATGATCATGTTTTGGTAACCATCGCCTCAATCATGATTTTGTTTATCTTGTTGATTGATTAATTTCTTAAATGTTGTATATATTAGTCATTTGAATCATTAAATAAATCAGGGTCATCTTTGTATCAACGAACGTTTTCATCAGTCAATTTATTCATCAAAGACAATTTTCATCAAAGTTATGTGCATAGTTATTTTCTTAACAAAACAATTCTTTCGATGAATTCATGTCTTCATCAGAGTAATTTACAAAAACAAATCTTATTCCTAACATAGATAAATTTCATATTTCATTATAAATAATATTATCCATTTTAAGTTATGTTTTCATCAATTTCTTTATTAGGGGCCTATGACCTTAATTTTAAAACTTAATTTCATATTTTTATTCAGAAACAAAATCCTTTAAAGCTGAAATGTTGAGTATAGATTCCAATGATTAATTGAGATTATGATTTTAAATTTTGTGACCTTGTGGCCCTTGATATGCCCTCAAAACTTATTTCCAGATGTCTAATTTTCCAGATGCAAAGTGCCCAGAAAGCGGAAATGTTGTGTGGTTTAATAATGCGGATTAGAACTAATAGAATTAATATTGATGACCATTTTACCAAAAATGAAGCTAAGGGGCCACGCATACAACCTATTTTTGTCTCCTTCATCACAAGCAAAGCATCTAAAAAAATTAAATGTTGTTGAGAGACTCCTTTGCTGATATGAATTAAAGATAAAAGATCTAATGATTCCTTGACCACGCCCTATAAACCTGTTTTCATCGTCTTTCCCAGAAAAGGGGCATAGAAAGCTGAAATGTTGTGTACAGACCACCTGGTTAATGTTAATCATAATTCACAAATTTGGTGACCCTTGGTCCCTTATAAAGGTGACAGGGGCTACGCCTTAAAAACTATTTTCATCTTCTTTTCAGGAAAGAAAAAGACCAGAAAGCTTAAATGTGTAATATTCCCTAGCTAACTGGGATTTTCATTGATAGATTTGGTTACCCTTGGACCCTAAGGGTAATAGGGGCCACAACCTCAAAAACGTATTTTCGAATTCATAACAGAATTTAAATGACTAAAAATCTTAAATGTTTTGTACAAACTCCTTACCTAGCAGGGATTATTAATTACAAAATTCGCAATCAAAAAACTATTTTCATCTTATTATCAAGGAGGAAAATGGTTAGAAAGCCGGAATATGTAATGGCCATTGTGGATTTCAGATTTAGTGAGTCCATGCCCCAAAGCCTAGTGATTATATATTACAGCCCGATACAATAAGTTTATTCCATAATTTATACGTTTGATTTCTTAAACTTCTTTTTCGTCATATATAGTTTTCATTAAAGTTACTGTATCAACTAAAATATTATTTTCTTCATTAAAACCCTTCAGTAGACAAACCTTTTAAATGCGTAGTACTTTTTTTACAATTGAAAAACATCATTCTTTTAAATTTACTAAATATTTCGTGATAGAATATGAAATGCAATGTCACTGAAGGTAAATTCCTTGCAAGACCTTATATATATGTAAAATGTGAAATACCTACGATCGTTGAGATTATCCCCTTTATAGAGTATTAAACCTAATTATTTAACGAGAGTTCAATATAATAGAAAACAGCGGATATCTTAAAGTTAAGATATATTTTTAAATTTGTGATAATCAGAAAAATGAATTTTTTTCTAAACGAAAATACAGTGGTTTTCCGTCTAACAATCAGATAACTTTCTGAAGAGCGAAACGACCTGATGAATTTAAATTAACTTGAAATGGTGACAAGAAAAGAAAAAGCCGATTTGACCAGTACAAGCCAAACGAAGTATTTTATGCCTAAGTTACACCAAGGTCGGTCTCAATACGTCCTAATCCGTCCCAAATTAAAAGCAAAACGGCCTCAAACGGGATGGAAACGAGTAACGATTGGTTATATTTTATCCAAATATGACGCAAGTTCGTTCATACACAGTTCTCAGCACGTTCATCTAGTCTTTACCCCGTCCTCAGGCAGTTTCTCACACGTTTAGATTGGATAGTATTGCCCGTTCGCCTCGTTTTCGGGACGTCTTTAACCAGTTCAGTTCCGTTCTTAGACAGTTCATATCCGTTCTAAACTAGACCAATCTCGTTCTTGATACGCACAATTCCGTCCTAGCTGCGACTAATTCGTTTTAAGACAGTTATTTCCATTTTCACTACGTCCTGATTCCGTTATCACTGCATCTTGTAAAATCACCCAGTTCTTGCCCGTTTTCTATAAATACCCAGCACGTCCTTGCCCGTTCAAGAAGTTCGCCAAACATGGGTGGAGTTATAGAAGGACTCCTGATCATCCAGGCGCAACTCCTCCATCAGCTGATGATAATATCCGACAGCTATTCGCTTTTCAGGTTTAAGCCAGGTCCTCACCCAACATGTTCTTGTTCTTTTTCTCTGTTCTTGAGCAAACAACACTTCACATTGTTTCTCTGTTTCCATCACAAACTGCAGGAAACCAACATTCATCATACTGAGAGCTGTAATTTGGTTCATGTTTCTCTTATAACTTCTCTATCCAGAATGATAAATGTATTAACACATGTGTATATTATACCCGTCCCCACATACCGAACTGCAAACGTAGTAAGAACTGTATGAGAACTTTGCAAATGTACTAAGAACGAGTAGAACGCAATGAGGACCTTATTTCGAACTTTTATGACTGTGTAAGAACATACTACAAACGGAATCAGAACATTTTCAATATTTTACACTTATTAGGACGTAAGAACAACTGACTATGGTCGTACTGAGACCGAGTTAGACCAGACTGAAGACGGGATGAACGGGGTCGAAACTGTGCACAAACGTATTGCAATCGATTCCCGACTGCGCAACGTTCTTACTCGTCCTTAGTCAGATCGAAGTACGACAGTTCCCTTCGCAGTACGGCAATCCCGTTTTCAGTACGTTTTTACTCCGTCCAGTTTCAGGACGGGAGAACGTTCAACATGTTAAACGTTCTGGAGCACCTTCCCGTTTTTAGTACGTCCGAGCCAGTTCATAAAGTTCGTAAACAGTTGGCACAACGTCGTCCTTAGACAGTTGTCAGACAGTTCGAGCCCAAACGTACTGAGAACGGGCTTGGTGTAAAGGGGGTATTAAGCAAATCTGTCAAATGCGAGTGGTGCAGACGAAGACACATTAATTAGAAATGATAATAATAATAATAATAATAATAATAATAATAAGTATTTATAAAGGTTATATCCATACAGAAGGTGCATGCTCAAAGCGCATATACATGTTAGAATAAAAGGTAATGGTGTGAAGTATTGGCATGAATAAAATCTAAGAGAAGAGTATAAATCATAGCATATGAATAGTAATATAATACATAAAGTCAGATAATTCAGTCAGTTGGAAAATTTCATGAAGTAATGTTTATGAATAATAGCTTGAAAAAAGATAAGTTTTGAGTTTTGATTTAAAAACAGTCAATGAAGGTGATATCTTGATGACGTGAGGAAGTTGATTCCAAAGTCGAGGAGCAGCATTACTGAATGATTTCTGTCCACAACTGGTATGATTATAGTTTGGTATCTTGATAAAATTCAAATTCTGTGATCGAAGAGTTTTTGCAGGGATATAGTCATTTAACATCTTTGAAAGGTCTAATGGTGCGGAATTATTTTGACATTTGTATGTCATACAGAGGACTTTAAACTTGATTCTTGCTTCAATTGGCCAGTGCAGTACAGGTGTTATGTGACATGATCTTGAAGATATGAGTCAATGATGGCAGTTGAATTTATAATTTTGTTTATATGTTACAGACAACCCATTGTACGAGCAACAGGCGCAAATCTCTGACGAGGAGTACTCACCTTTCTGGCTGTCTGACCCGGATGTAGGACGGGGCCGCACTCGCTACCTTGGGCAAGATGAAATCCGATTCTGGAAGGAGCTCACTGAGAGATACTTGTTTCCACTTCAGACTAACGAAGACAATAAGATAAGAATGCAGACTAATCTGTTGCAGTTGAGAAACAAGATGAGTCTGATGTTCTTCCTCATGAATGCACTGTTTATTGTCATCATATTCACTCTGCAATACACAAACGCAGCAAGGGCGGGTAAAGGTCTAGCTATTCCCCTTCCCTGTACATCTGAAACTGACAATCAACTTACTATTGAGCCTTTCTCGCTCATTTTCATGGGCATATTTGGTATTGCCTTACTAATACAGTTTATTGCCATGTTTTTCCATCGAATGGGGACCTTCCTGCATATAATATCGTCAACGGAAGTTAACTGTATGAAACTTAACCAAAAGGAGGTGGCGGCAATGGATGTATCTGATAAACTGGAATTAGTGAAGCAAATGCAGAGCTATGGAGATGACGATGACACACGATCCGTGAGCTCATTTGATAGTCTAGATGACGACAGCAGCTTGACTACTGACGATTCTCCTAGGCCAAGAAGAAGAAAAACTGTCCTTCGGATTACAAAGCGTAAACGGAAACCTCATCATAGTGCTGGTAACCTGGCACAAAAGTTTATGGATCGTTATTTGAAGCTTGCGGATGATCTGAAGAACGAAAGAGTACAGGATTTAACACCAAAGAGAATGAGTACTAAAAAACGAAAAAAATCCGTCAAGAAAAGTCAGCGAGCCATTAAGAGTGTCAAACAAGATAAAACGATTGTGCTGGACAAAGCTCAAAAATGGAAAAATATTGCAGGTATTGTTAGAGGTTCTGGAATGTCGAATATTGCGAATGACCACCACCAAAATGATCCCTGGCTGAGTGTCGTGAGAGGCGTGATAGGAAATTCTAAAAATAACCATTTGGCAGGCGGCAATAAGCATTTTGAGGAAGAAAAACGCCATGGATTTACCATTCCAAAACATCGAAAATCTAACTCAGATGCGTCTCTTTCAAAGTGGAGCAAATTAAAAGACAGTTTCAGTGGTCAACTAAGTTCAGTTGCTGAAGCTGATTTGCCTGAATATAGCAGAGAGGCAAGTCGTGGAGCATATAGACTTGATGAAAAGTCTGTTCGAATCGATGTTGATGTTGACAATGATTTGTCACGACGCTCGAGCAAAACGTCTATGGACGCCTCCCTGCAGGACAGTGGCGACACACCCTCCCAAGGACGCGATGAGGAGAGCACAAGCTGGATGTGTGAAGAGAGCAGTGTGAGGAGTTTGCGCCTCTCGTCCCCTCCATCACCAGCACCACAAGCCCACACGGACTCTCCGCCACTTGAGCTGCACAGGAAGCACATGCAGGACGAGGCGCCCCAATCTCCAACAGATACAACCACATCTGTTTGAGGAGTATTCCAGATCAATTTCTTACTTATGACATGCTTATATTGAAATATTGTCATTTTCCATCTAAACTTAATTTGCTTGACAGTAATTTGCAAAAGGCAAACATTAATAACATATTTAAAATTTGGAGGGAATGCGAAATTGTGTTATTTAAATAAAATATAAAGTCGAATTTCTAGCTCATCAAACCTGAAGGCCTGATAGGCGAATGGTATAAAATGGCGGCTTGTATCCGACCCACGATCTCTTAACTTATCGTCTTTTTCGCTTCTCACGAACCCGTTTTTTTCTTAATTTGAATCCTTCTAACAGTTCCTTAGCCAATGGCCTGAAAAACACGCTCTGAAAGTAAAGAATTTCTTTTTAAAGGATGTGATAGACGTTTTAGACCCCTATCAATTTGCTTATAGAGCACGGCGTGGAGTAGATGATGCAACAATAACTCTGTTTAATAACATCTATAAACACTTGGAAAAGTATAGTTCCTATGTCCGAATAATGTTTGTTGACTTCTCCTCTGCTTTTAATACGATTCAGCCACATCTGTTAATTGATAAACTTTGTCAAATGAATGTAAACTCAAATATCATTAGAGGGATACATTCTTTCCTTGCTAACAGACAGCAACTGTATGCACATCCACTGGTGCTCCACAGGGTTGTGTTGTATCGCCAATCCGTGCATTTTGTACACAAATGATTGTTTTTCAAATGCTGATTCGTGTTTTACCATTAAATTTGCTGGCGACGCTGCAGTTGTAGGCCTAATTAGAGAGTGAGAACTTGCCTATAGATCCGAGATATCAAGATTTGTGGATTGGTGTAAATATAATTTTTTTTATTTGAACATTCAAAAAACTAAAGAAATGATAATTGATTTTAGATTAATAAAGTCAACATTACAAACTATGTGTATTGATTGAAATGATATAGAAAGAGTAAATTAATATAAGTATTTAGGTACTATCATTGATTCTAAACTCTTTTGGAATGAGAATACTGAGAAAATATATAAGAAAGGACAACAACGTTTACATTTTGTTGTGGAAACTGAAATATTTTTAAATCGATCAAACCATCATGATGTTGTTTTATAGAACCTTATTTCAAAGCGTCCTTACATCTAACTTAATAAGTTGGTTTGGGAACCTGTCTGTGCAAAATAGAAACAAATTGATAAAAATCGTGAATACTGCATCTAAGACTATCGCTTCCTATTGAAAGGATCGGCAGTTTTTATGAGCAGCAGTTATCTGAAACAGGAAACAAAATTTTGAGTGATTCTTCCCATCCACTTTTCTTGGAATATTCGACATTACCTTCTGGGGGTAGGCTGCGTATGCCGACTTTTCGAACAAACAGGTTCCACCATTCATTCCGTGCAGCATTAGAGAAAACATCTGTCTGATTCTTCTGATGTTGCATCACGTTTTTCATGTATACATAAATTATCTATCCTAGTCAATGTTAACTGTTTTTGACATGAATTGTTTTGAATATTATGTTATTATTTGTCTTCACATTTCTGGAGAATTGTAATTATACAAAACAAATTCCCTTTTGGGACAATAAAGATTATCTTATCTTATCTTAAGTCGATAGGCAGTGTACAAACTAATGTTTTTGTCACTTTGTGTGGAGTACAGCGCAATATAAATCATCTTATAAAACTTATTTTTCCAAAACACGAATATTTTACATATATATTCAGACGTTTGAAAACATTTTTCAGATAGCTAATAGGGATATTCATTGACATTCAATATCAATATATAAAGGACTAAGTAAAACATTTGGTACATTGGTACAGGTATTCATAAAAAATGAACTGAAAGACAAAATTGTGCAATCACAATACAATATTCCAAATCTCTTTATCTTATCGGTACACCAGCTACTTGTCTATAGAACAGATGCACTTACATTTGGAAATAGGACCAAACTGAAGAGAAATGTGCTGGTTGTGCAATTGAAAAAGCTATACATTTTGAAGTTCTCTTCAGACAATATGTTCGGCCATTTCGATAATACCTTCCATACATTCACAAGGACATTCACATTGCAAATGGATAATTGTTTCAAGAGTTGACTCTCAGAAAGTGCATAATGGAAAGTCAATGTTTATCATTTAATGTAGCTAGTATTTTGTCATTAGATTGTAATTGTTAATTTGTTTACTAATTTACTATTATGTTTAGACTTTGTTCACGCAATAAATTTTTTAATCATATCATACTTTTCAGGATTCATTTATGTTTCAAGTATTAAACAACATGTTCTATCTTTTGAGGGATTTCTTAAATGTCGTAGGATGACATACAACATTGAAAAATTTATAACTAGAAAAAAATAATAGGATAGAATCTTTAAGAAGTGGAATCAACTACCTGCTGTACTTAATTGAAGCAATCATAAAATACCAGTAACCTTATACAAATAAATATGAACAATATTAGAACACTTTATTTAATGATCATGAAGGTTTTTGTACTCCTGGTTCTGTAATAGCTAATAAAAGCTCAATGATTTGTACATTGCCCATTCATGTAAAATGTATCAAATGAAATGGAATAAAAAACAAAAAACAAAAAAACCCTCTTTCTTCACACTTTCAGGACATTTGTTTGCCATCAAATAAATATTTGACCAATCTCTTTTGTTATAATGTTCTATGGAATATATTTTCCTTTTTTTGTCAGCAGTAGGCGTTTTTGGATTTTGTGACAGCAGTATAATGAAAAATAGCTTTTTTCGTTTGATTTCGTCCACAAATATAAAAATAGAGCCATGGGCTCTGTAGCTCATCAGACTTTTGATAGAAATAGGTGTTTGGGTTTAGACCATGGGGTCATGGGCAGTGTAGGAAAGATAGCCTGTCCCAACGTCCAAGTTATTCACAATCAAATAAAAACGGCCCATTGCCCATTTGGGGTCAAGGGGTCACCGAACCTACAATTCAGAATCCCCATTGTCCAAGGAGTCTACACACAACTATTAAGCTATCAAGACCTTTTGGAACTGGAGAAGAAGATGAAAGTAAGATTTTAAGGTTTTTACCCCTGTGACCCCATTTGGGGTCAAGTGGTCACCAAACCTACAATTTAGAATCCCCAGTGTTAAAGGAGTCTTCACACAATTTTCAGCTCTCTAGACCTTTTGGAACTAGGGAAAAAGATGAAATTAGGTTTTTTAGGTTTTGACCCCTTTGACCCCATTTGGGGTCATGGGGTCACCAAACCTACAATTTAGAATCCCCGTTGGCCAAGGAGTCTACACACACCTTTTCAGCTCTCTAGACCTTTTGGAACTAGGGAAAAAGATGAAATTAGTTTTTTTAGGTTTTGACCCCTGTGACCTTATTTGGGGTCATGGGGTCACCAAACCTACAATTTAGAATCCCCGTTGGCCAAGGAGTCTACACACACCTTTTCAGCTCTCTAGACCTTTTGGAACTCGAGAAGAAGATGAAAGTAGGATTTTAAGGTTTTGACCCCTGTGACCCCATTTGGGGGTCAAGTGGTCACCAAACCTACAATTTAGAATCCCCGTTGGCCAAGGAGTCTTCACACAATTTTTCAGCTCTCTAGACCTTTTGGAACTGGAGAAGAAGATGAAAATAGGTTTTTCAGGTTTTGACCCCTCTGACCCCATTTGGGGTCATGGGGTCACCAAACCTACAATTTAGAATCCCCAGTGCCCAAGGAGTCTACACACAACTATTCAGCTCTCTGGACCTTTTGGAACTGGAGAAATAGATGAAAATAGGTTTTTCATGTTTTGACCCCTCTGACCTCATTTGGGGTCATGGGGTCACAAAATCTACAATTTAGAATCCCCATTTGCCAAGGAGTATGCACATAAAATTTCAGCTCTCTAGAGTCATTGGTTCTGGAGAAGAAGTCGAAAAAGTGAAAAGTTTACGGATGGACGGATGGACGGATGGACGGACGCCGGACGCCATGCCATGCCATAAGCCCATCGGGTCTTTCAGACCTGATGAGCTAAAAAAGTTTAAAAAAAGGTAGTCTTGCCTAGGACATTTTGAGAGCGCGACGTAAGTAATCTTATTTTCAATACCTCCATATTTCTATTAAGACAATGGGGGTTAAAATGGTATATTTCAAGTCTGGTGACTCTTTAATAATAATAATAATAATAATAATAATGAACTTATATAGCGCCTTATTTCCAGCAAGAGCTGCTCAACGGCGCTGGAGAGGGAAAGAAAAAAATAAGATACTATGTACAAAAGTCATGGAGATGTAGGAATTCAGCAGATAGAGAACAGATATGTTTTTAAGTCTTTCTTGAAACAGTCTAGAGATTCACAGTTTTTAAGGTCATATGGCAGGGAGTTCCATATGACAGGGGCAGCAACAGAGAAGGCACGATCGTTAAGTTTGGTAGAGGTTGATGGGACATGCAACTGGAGTTGTTGAGAGGATCGTAGAGATCGGCAGGGTTGATACATAGAGAGTAGTTCTTAAGTACTGAGGAGCCGAGTGGACACGGAGAGCACAGAAGGTCAACACAAGAATTTTGAAGGTGATCCTATGTTTGATGGGAAGCCAGTGCAGTTGCTGAAGAATTGGAGTGATGTGAACATCCGGTCGTGTTCGGGTAACCAAGCGTGCTGCCTTGTTCTGAATGCGCTGCAAATGTGAGATTGGGCCACATCCTGATATAAGGGAATTGCAAAAGTCAAGCCTGGATGTGACATAATAGTGGACAATAGTCTTGCAGGATTCAGTGTCAATGTACTTCCGGATTTTACCTATGTTGGATATGTGGAAATTCGTTGATTTTGCTGTATTCAAAACATGCTGTTTACATGACATTGTTCTGTTCATCGTTAAACCCAGATTTCTGATATTTTTGGATGGAGTCACACAAACTTTGTCAATTGTAAGTTTAACATCAGTTATTTTGTCAAGCTGCTTTTGAGTGCCAATTACCATGAATTCAGTTTTGTCACCATTAAGTTTTAAATAGTTTGCAGCCATCCAGGTACTCACATTCTCTATGCAGTTCTCTATTTGATTTATAGCAGAACCCACGGCAGATGGTTTCACTGCGATGTACAATTGCTGGTCATCAGCATAGCCATGAAAGTCTAGACTGTGGTTCCTGATAAGGCGACCCAGGGGCTGAATGTAGCAAGTGAATAGAACTGGTCCCAACACCGATCCTTGAGGAACCCCATGCTTAAGATTATTTGCAGCTGAAGAAATTCCATCAACAAGTACGCGCATGGACCTGTCTGTTAGGTATGACCTGATCCAAGTGAGAACAGTGCCAGAAATGCCAAAGGTATGCTGTCACCTCGATAATAGAATGCTGTGACTGATGGAATCGAAAGCTGCAGAAAGATCCAGCAGCACTAGTAGGACCACTTCCTGTCTGTCCATGGATAATAAGATGTCATTTTGGACTCTGTTTAAGGCGGTTTCTGTGTTGTGAGATTGTTTGTAGGCAGATTGGAATGGTTCTGTCAGACTGTGATCATGAATGTGGAACTGAAGCTGAGTGAGTACAATTTTCTCCATAACTTTGGAGAGGAAACTAAGATTAGACCAGGTCTTAAGTTACGGAAATTACTAGGATCGAGTGATGGCTTCTTGAGGATTGGGGTCACAACAGCTTCCTTGAAACACTGTGGGAAGACTCCAGCTACCAAGGACGAGTTGATGACACTACAAGCAGCTGGCACAATAGAGGGGAGACAACCCTTGAGCAACCAAGTAGGGATAGGATCCTTGGAACAAGTCTTATTGGGTGCAGCCTGTAACATTGTGGAAAGAGATGGTTCAGTAATTGGTTCAAAACTCAACAAAAGAGGGCCTTTGAATGCTTCATCATGTTCAAGGGGGTCGTGACTAGAGGACACTGAGGAAATGTTTCCGACAATCTTATCTACTTTATCCACGAAAAAGCAGGCAATATCATTTGCTCGCTTCTTAGGAGTGGCTGCTGAGTTGCTGGATGTCACACCACACTTGGATTCAGTTAGGGACTTAACAATAGTGAAGAGTCTTTTACTATCGTTCTTACTATCAGTTATCTGTTGCCTGATATGAGTCAGTTTACATTCTCTGATTAGAGAGTTAACTTTGCTCCTGCAATTTTGGTATATTTGTCGATGTACAACAAGTCTTGAAGAGCGCTATACTTTTTCAGCATGTCGTCGTTCATGTTTGGCTTCAAAAACTCCTGCTGTCATCCAGGAGCCATTAGGTCTGATAACTACCTTAGAAGATTTCAAAGGAGCGTGTTTATCCAAAACTTTAGACAAGGTCTCATTGTAAGACATAGCACTCTCATTAGGGGAGCCAGTCTTTAGGGAAGTACAATCATTTAGTGCTGCACATACATCCACGCTAAATGCAGGTATGTCAACATCACGTGTCTTTCTATAAATCACAGTCTTTCGTATTGGACCAGGCTTCCTGACATTCAAAGCACAGAACACACTACAGTGATCTGATATCCCATGATCTACAACAGTGACAGAGGAGAGAATAGAATCATCAGCTTTCGTTATGACCCCAAGTCTAGAATGTGACCACTTCGATGAGTAGTCTCATCCACATGTTGAACAAGATTTGTTGTGAAGAGAATGTCAGAGAAGTGTTGAGCGTGTGAATTCTTTGGATCGTCAACATGTATATTGAAGTCTCCCAGTATGATAAGTTGATTAGTGGTACCAGTAGCTAAGTCACAAAGTTGAGTGAGCTCATTTAGTATCAATGTTTGGCTGAAGTTATTCTGCTGTGATACTGGTGGTCTATAAACAGGGACAAGTCTTACAAGAGTTCCTTGGTAAGAAAACCACAAGTCAAGATACTCAAGGCTAGAGAATGTCACGCCAATTGATTCATTGGTCGGGATAAAAGAAAAGGCAGACTTGTAGATGACAATAATTCCACCACCTTGTCTGTTTGATCTGACTGACATGAGATAGGAATATCCAGTTGGAACCAGTTCATTAACAATTACATTATCACAAGATCTAAGCCATGATTCAGTTATAACAGCAATGTCAATGTCATATTCAGTTAAATAGTCATTGATTTCACTTGCCTTATTGTGCACAGATCTTGCATTTAGTAGACATGCCTTAACAGTCTCTTGCGAAGAATTGGAGGCATATTTTACTTGGGGATTGCTATTTATTGTGTTAAAAGATGAAGTTGAGATTTTATTCAATCTTTTAACTTTCCTCCCAGCCCAGCAACCTCGTTTCTTAAAACGCTTCCTCTTGTGATTGACAAGAGTGTTGATCAGCTGACAATGAAGACAATGAGAGAAGCTGTCTAAATTGATTGAGTCTCTGATTGACAGAAGCTGTTCTCTGCTGTAGCTCCCTCCTTGATTGAGGACCATTGTTCCTACTGGGGGCTGGTGTCCACCCAACACAGGTACAGCTTGGGGCTTAATTGAAACAGTCCTTGTTGAGCACAAAAAGTTTATAAGGATTTGACAAAGAAATGGCAATAAAATCCACATTTCTTTCAATTTCATCTAAACATAGAGTAAAGAATCCATTCATGATTGGAGAATCCAAAATCTGGCGTCCAAAATTGAGAAACACCATGTTAACACAGGCAAAACGTAGGAGCTGAGAAAAGTGTGACCTGCCGCAGCCGAGTGCTGGCGCTTGGCTCGTAATAGGGAACCAGTGTTTTCGTAGACAAAACGTGTTCGTAAACACGGTGAGTTCGTAGACAGATTTAACAGTGGGTTCGTAGACATATTATAAAATTCGAATTATATCACTTTATTAAATATTATTAATGATTATTGATGTTATTATACTCATGCAGGCCTAGGGGACGACGGAGTCGAAGGTGGTGGAACAGTAAATATTATCATACTTACCTCATTAATTTTGTTTATTCATTCACAAAGAAATATAACAAAACATAGCGAAACTAACAACGACTATAATGGGCATCCTTTATTGAAACATCGTATTTCAACAGTCGTATATATGCACCTCAATGCATCGATCTGTTTATTTGGTTACAGATTTAGTAGATGTAAAAGGAGGTTTCTGGACCACGGGAAATTTTTAATGTATTGCTAATGTATGAAATACATTAAAAAGGTTTTTTTTATACACACGTATTTTTTAATGTATGAAAAAATACTGTAAAAAAGGGGGAGTTATAGATCAAACGTATTTTTAATGTATGAAATACACCTCACCGGGACCAAAATATTTTTTACCCTATTTAAAATTTTTGCAAAATACCCTCCTGTGTACCTCCTCTGGGAGTAACTAGTTTTACAGCGCTCTACTCCCAGAGGAGGTACACACTGGTTCGGTCCCAACTGTATTCGACTCATCATCCCCAATCACTCCCTATCTTCAGTATTCTCACCAAACCATCGAAATGTGAGAATACTTACTGGAAGTGTGGGGAGGAATCACTATCTTCTCTAACGCCAGAGGAGGCTCTAATTCTCACCGAAGAATACACCATGGCGGGGCTCATTGATCACAACACTGCAAGAGAGATTGTACCATTGTACAACTAGTTCTTTTAGAGCGCAACTTCAATGGTTACCCCCCTTGCAGTGAATGACCAACGACCGTTAAGATAGTGTGTCAAATATGGCCTGACCTGGACCTGGGCTATGAGCCCTCTCCATGCTTTCAGCTTGCTTATATATGTATCATCCCAACTGCGGATCCGCCCCATCTTAAGATGGGACGCATCCCAACTTGGGATTCCAAGTTGGGACGTCCCATCTTAAGATGGGACGGGGGGTACTAAAAGTTTAACATGTTAATAATATTCATATTTTGTAATAATTTGTGTCAGTAAAACATGTTTTTAGATAGTTTTGTTATATTCTTTTCACACCTAAGAAGGAAATTTGATTTGATGTTCATTTACTTCACTTTTTCACTCGGTTTCATATGTTATCGAGTACGAACGATTCAACACTACTCAAACATTTATTTAAAGTCACATTTGATTACTGATTGAATCACATTTGTTAAGAGACATAACATAATCAGATCAATGTATAGATTTATATTTAGATAGTAGTTTTCAGCATTTTTCAAACGAACAATACATGCGTAGATCGAACATCTGACATCACAGAGACATCTTTGTATCTTAGTTTCTTTACAAAAAGGTGGTATAAACTATTAACAATCACAGATATGAAGTTATTCTAATACAGATCCAAGTTTTACAATACTAGTGATACATTGCTTTTTCAAAAACATATCATTAAAAAACGTACCTGATACAGAGAAATGAATAATCCATGCAAAAACCTCCTATAAACTGAAATTAAGGTACTCTCCATCGTTACAATGCAGCACTGACTAAACTGAATATGTTAATGTGTCAGCTTGGCGTGACAGAGAACGGATGATTTGACACCAATTTGCCCACCGTAGGAACTGTTAGGCTAAAACAACATATGGAGACACCAAAACCCCATGTTGTTTTAACAAAGTACTATCTTGTTTATCTACTTGGCGACTTGGTTGATTGTATCAAATGTAAAGATAATTAAAAGTTCCTATTATCGAAGTCTGGTTTCCCAACATTTTAGATATTTCCAAATAGTGCCAACCTTAGGGTTTGAATATTCCCTCGTAACTCATAACAATATACTAAAATCTATCTTAACGGCGACAAATCTTTGTCACAGAGTGTTAACGAATTCCTAAAAATATATATTTATCATTTCATAAACGATACCAATCGATTTTTTAAGCTCTTTCCTAAAATTTGTACAAAAAATGTAAGGTAGACAAAGCATAATATAAATTTGAGTTTAGTGAGAATAATTGCAAATGTATATTTCCACCAATGTACTTGATATCTAAATAGTTTTATGTTTGGTTCATGAAAAGAATTGATATAAGCATTTGCTCCTGTTTGCTAATCCTTTTTTCTTTTTGTATATAAATTCTGAATTTTGTGTAACACATGTTTTATTGAAATACAATACAGTTTAAATCATAGAAATATACTTACTAACCATTATATGATTACACATATTGCATATTTTCATACAATGAAATATCGAACATTTTACAATAAGCAATGACAGTTTTAATATCAAATTTGTATAAGAAATGAAAGTTTCTATATCAGATTTGTACAAGCAATAACAATAAGAATCACTTAGTCCTATGAGGATATTACACTAGTATATGTATGTGAGCACAAAATAACTCGATAAGTCTTAGTATATCAATAAAACTTCATTGATGTGTATTTAAAACCTAATGCCTTTTTTCGGGTGGACATGTTAAGTAGCATATTTAAAGATAACAAAACGATTAGTTAAGTAAACTTTCAGCTTTAAAATAACAATATTACACTGAAATGTAATTCTTCCCCCTCACCTACTCATCTTATTTGACTTATGTACGGATCAGTTGATTAACGTATTAGTAGTAAGAACACACAACAATTCTCTCAATTCAACGCTTCTAACAAGCCTAGTTAGACGCTTGTACATATAAAAAAGCAACCTTTTAATACTGATCAAAATCATATGTTACCTCGGGCAGTGTAGAAAACAGTAGAATAATTTTTCTCAACAAGGGTTTGTGTCATAAAATCTAGTAAAGGTAAACAAAGTTTTTCAGTGAACAAACTCCGTTTATAATCTTCTTGTAGTATTGATAAGAAATGAGTTGAAATATTGCATTTCTAAATTAGCATAAAGAAATTGCCTTTGCATTATTGAATATCTTAACGTATTGTGCTGCAACTGTACATCGTATTTGTTTGACTTTGTGTTGTATGTTGGATGGTTTCAAAATATAATTTTTATTGGAGCGGCATTAATATAAGCTTCCAGCTTGCCTCCAAATCTAATTTCTTTTTAATGAAATGAAAAAAATATGTTTAAACCAAAATCTTCTTTTGCAAATCTTGGAAACTAAGTTATCAATTTTTTTTAAAATCTATTGAAAAGCGTGCTATTTCCCCATAATTAATCAATGGATGATGTTAGATTTCATGTTGGTTACTTGAGATGATAATCGTTCTGTTAATGAAAAAAAATATATTTTGAATATATTTAGTGTGGCAAAACAACTTTCATCGAATAACAATACAATAACACTAAACATAACATTTGTTGTCGTTTTTGGTTAGCGTGTGATCACGTCTGCTTCCACCTATCAGAGATATTGCCGATAGGGGCAAATGCCTTGATAAAAATGAATGATGATCATTGATTAAAACAACAAACGCTCGGCGTGTACCTTTGTAGTGTTACAAGCATGCTCATGTACAATTGGTACCCATTCTTGTCACTAATTGGAAGGTGACACACAGGTATTCGTGTCATAACCGAACCGGATGTTTACCAAAATCCCTTCTTTCGGACATCCCCCCTCCACCCAACCCACGCCCATCTCTGAACTACAAAGCAGGTATGTTTGCCATTTGCATCACGTCACTGATCAGATCAGGTTCGATCGGAAATATGATGAAACATAACTGGATTTATTTACTGGACATCTTATAAGCATTGACGGAACACCACTTATAGGTTAGTGTTTGTGAATTATGTTACATACATACATACACTTTTAGATTCGACTATCAAACACAATAAGTACATTGGATTCTTGCTTAACGAAACGGTTTATGTGTCAGAAATTGAACTAATTACAAGGCATTAGATTAGCATTCTTGGTATTCACTTAGAGTAGGTTTTGAGTGTATAATTGAATATAAATTCTTTTTTTATTTGCTTAACATGCTTTCATAATTAAAAATATTTAAGAATATAATGAAATAATTTATAAGACTTTGTGTAAGAATTACTTTTGAAATCGTATTGGGCTATGATGAAAGACTCGCATGCGATGAGATATATATTTAGCCAATAAGTCATGAAAATCAACATAAAATCAAAATATCTTTCCATGTCCTTGAAGTGCTTATCTAAATGATACAAGTTATCATGTTATTACTAAATTCAACATTAGAATAAGGATATTATAAACATGTTAAAGTATCTGCCGTCCCATCTCAAGATCGGACGTCCCAACTTGGAATTGGGATGATACATATACACTAGATTGTGTAGAAATTTTCAACGTGGGTATGTGGCGACATGATTGATACCATAATAAAGCCGATTCTAAATTTAAAACCATATTTCATTTAAATTGTTATTCTCTATGATTACATCATATTTGTGATATTTAGACCTTAACTTTCATGAAATGACTTTTAATAATAATCCTAGAAAACTCGCACCAGCTTCCATTACACAAATGCTACGGCCCGACCTAGTTAGGGAGGCCTGTATGCATATAGTGAATAGGTTACTTCTCACCTGGGAGAAACTGTATGTGGCAGCCAGGGCCGATCAATATCAAGTCTTATATGTATCGAATTCATATTCAACTTTGAATATGAATTATTTTATAAAAGGTTTAGTCTTTCTTGAACATTTCTATAATATTTTCTCTGTCGATCTTTTGAGATTTAATTTGTCTTATCATTTCATAAAAATTTTAATGTTCAGCCGTAATAAGATTAAATTCCTCATTAGAGATACAGGCATCGTCTAAAGCTTTAGAAATAAGGCTTGAAATAGTATTTAATTTAGAATTCGTGACAATACATACATCTTCATGTTTTTTAAGTTTAGAACGTAACCTCTTGGACGCAACCTTCATCGCTGTTCCAAGGAGACCGATGATAGTCGCAGCAGTAGTAATTCTGATACTAACTGGTGCTATAATAACAGTTGCTAAAACACCCACACCTCTAGCTCCTAATGCGATACTACAAGTAATTAGTGTTGTTTAAAGCTTTTTTAATGGATTTACTTTTAGCCATGTGAAAGTTGTACTCTTTAATAATCTCATCTTTTATCTCGTTTATTCTATTCAAGCGAAATTCATCGACATGGTTTGTTAATACGGACCGCATTTTATTATATTAGGAACTAATCCTTAAAGGTCCGTAGATAGTCTTTTGAAGTTGGTTGAGAAGTAGACATTAATCATTTAAAAACTGCATTATCATGCATAGGTATCTTACTAACTTTAATCCTACTCCCACTAGGGCGTTCTATTGTAATCTCACCTTCTAAATTATGAGTTATCTCATCGGGTGTTATAAGCATATACAGAGACTTATTTGGCACAGTCCATTTAATGTTTAGTCTGGGTAATATCGTTACAAAATCATCGGGCACAGTCCCTAAAAGCATCGCTATATAAATATATTCACCGTAATTCTTTTCAGTAAATTCTTCAAAAATTAATAGAAAAACCGGAACATTAGGTTTGAATGTATCATTTCTAGCTAAACCAAACTCCCCATTATCATTAACAACTTTGACGCTATTATTTCTGTTTGGTGAATAAGATACTAATGCACTTCCACTGTTTATGATTTTATTGAGGAAGTGCCGTCTTCCAATAATTGTATTCCCGGGGTTTAAATAAAAATCTATTCCCATTTCGTTTCTACGATATATGTAAGTTTCTTGGATTATTGGTGTAATATTGTATTACCTTCTTTGGTTCAGTCAACGTCTCGAGAGCTGTAATATCAACATCGTTTAATTCCCCCAAAGTCTGAGGGGTTAATTCCTTCTTATTATAATTACCATTTTTGAATAAAAAGCCATAAGTTTTATCCTCGACACCATCGCCATTAAAAATATCTAAAGAATCAACTTCTTTTCGTTTGTAAACTCCAAAATTAGTTAATTGAAGGGCATATATTTTACCTACTTTTCCTGGTATATCGAATTCTTCGACATCAGCTAAATTTGCTATACCTGTATTCAAACATCTGTCAATTGTTTGATGCGGCCCGCTTGAATCTGTCATCTTTATTAATTATTTATTCTTTTAATAGCTATTGGCGTTAATAGCTAAATGTGGATCAAAAGCATCAAAAGCAGACGTTAACCCTACAAATGATACATTATGATGTAAGTAAATTTTCTCAAACTTCATCGAATCTCCAAATTGCGAACCCGCCATTGGTAGGGCTGGCTATGCATATCATATCTCATATAAATCCAACAATATCCTGCGGTTTCCCAATTAATGTTTAGTCCAGGTAATATTGTAACAAAATCATCAGGTTCCACTTTTAATAATAATTCTAGTAAAACATGGGTACCAAGGCCAAAAACCCGTTTTTTTAATTTTTCAAATTCATCTATAATAGATAGAAAAACTGTATCATGAAAATTAAGTTTATTATTTCTCTCCAACACGTAAGAATAGTCAAATCCTTCAGCTACAAATGCATCACGAGCTACAACACTTCTCAAAGTTGGGGGTCTATATGATACCATCGCTAGGCCTTCATTTGTAATTTTCTTTAGAAAATGTTGTCTTGTATAGTGTATTCCTTGGAGTAACCCTAATATTTAAAATCCACTTAGGTAAGTGGCTAATCCTGTATACCTGGGCGTATGGATTTCTATAAATTGTATATACCCCCTCACCAATTCTTATGATGCAGTTGTTTATCCCTAGCTAAATATAACATCCTCTAATCCTCTATTTTTTTCAACCAGTTTATATTCTACATCTTTATATTGAATAATGTATTTAGTGTTTTCTTTCCCTGTATCATTAAAAAGATTTGTGCTGACTTTCGTACAACTTTCATGTCTAGGTCCGCCAGAATCCGTCATCTTTATTATTAATTATTTATTCTCTTAAGTTCATTTATTCAACCCAAGAAATGTTAGAGTCATGTAACCCATATTTATTAGTTGGTTTTCTGTGTCTAATATTGAGATTGTCAAGTTAGGTATTTGCCCTAGCTTAAGTCTTTTATACTGAAGATTAGTGAATGAAACGTATTTTCCGCTCTTTAAAATTTCATTTCCTACCGGAATAATTCTCAATATGGACGAAGGTTTTTCTCCGAAAATATTATCGCTAGTGTTAATACAGTCTAAATGAACGCAAAGTTCTTTGTATGGTGCCAATTTAGGTAAAGAGTTTGCAAGATGAATGCCAGTAATATCTATCGAAGAATCAAACCCAAAAGTTTTAGCTAATGGAGTTGATAATGTAATTTCCTCAGTTCCAATCTTTTCTATTGTTAGTTTTCCATTAGCCGTATTAATCGCCACTTTACAACCCGTGCTCTTTAAAGTAATCGTTTAGCATACAAACATTATAATAACCATCCGGAATAGTTATAGTTGTTTCTCCCTTTGTAAACTCATTATTTTCTTCACTTATGTTATACCAATTAGGATAGTATAAAATTTCGCATAATCCTACTCGCATCTCTCCATTGTCTAGAGCTCGTGTAAGTTCGAACGGTTGCCCATTCTCAAAATTGGGTATAGTTAAATACATTTCTGGCCTCGAAGAGGACATTTCTGGTTTCATTTTATTATTCAAAAGTTTAATCCTTAAATAATAAAAATGGCAGCCTACAAGTATAACGATAAGGCAAGTTATCAAGCTGGCGGCGTGTACGATTCCTAACCTGAAGGTGGTAAACTAATTCAACGTAGTTATAAGTTTCTTTCTCATCATCCTCATTATAAAACCGAATTTACCATAACTAAAAAAGACATAAACCTAATAAAACAATCTATATGGGTAGATGCTAAGGGTTCTAATTTCACGGTAAAATTTCCCAATATATTAGACACAAAACCCAAAAACAAAGCCCCCAAAAAAATAAAATATATAAATATTATGTTACTATTTCTAATGAAGGTGAAATAGAAAAATGGAATAATAAACCCATGCAATTTTGGCAAAACCAACTTCATTTTGCTGTGTGGTGTGCTACTACAGGGTGTGGGGTATCTTATAAAGATCATCTATCTTCGAAAAGAGGGTTAACGAAGGCAATATTTTTATTTCACGTATATTATCAAATTAGGCGTATTTTAAGCATGATGGAGGTTCCCTTACCTCAAGATAAAGCATGGGAAGCCAAGAATAACCCGTACAATGTCAGAGTCTACGAACGTATCTGTAGTGAATTTAATGTATCAACGACTGCGGATTGGCGTGCACGTGGAAAGAATAATGGAATGGGGCACATATATGTACACAGTATAGGTTTTGATAATGATCCTAATCATACCTCGCACGTAAACGATGATTACTCTCCTTCTAAATGGTCCTTTTCACCGCAACCAAAACCTAAATTAAAATTTAATATAAGGGATGCGTATGCCATGAACTATGGAGGATTAAGTAAGCATATTAAACGCGAATACGTGTATCCCAATAAACGCCAAGTCGCAAAATTTCACCAAACTGACAAGCATTGGCAAACCTTTGTTTTGGATACATCGAATGGGTTCACTAAACCATGTGTTCGAAGATTGAACGATTCTTTTAGAACGTATGTCTGGGCTTTACTAGGTGCTCAAGCGCAAACTAAAACTAATATCATGGCTTATGGAACCTCATTCGCTGCCGAGAAACAGTTCATTACCAATGTAGAAGACGCCATTGCTAGCCCAGTAGATATCCCCAATTCTATAAAAAGATATCAAGACAATATGCCAGTTCTAAGGTAGATTATGTTATCGGCTATGACTTATATATGGTCCCCAGTGATATGAAACTTAAGGTAGGCCAAGCGAAAGGTTATAATAATAAAATCATGATCGCGAGTGCTGGTAGAAGTTTGGGTACGAATGTTGAAATCAATCAGTCACCAATTATAGACCTTAATCAACAGCGTGTCAGTAACTCAGACCTTCATCAATAGCGTGCCAGTAACTCAGACCTTCATCAACAGCATGTTTATACTAAAACTTTAATTATACTCAGTGGGATAGCAGTTGGATTAGTCATTATTTGGCGATTCTAGTTTTTATGAAAACAATTATTATACCTCCGATACCTACCATTATTGCCCATATATTTTGACTTAACCAAGTCGCTGTTTTAGACAAGAAGGTTCAAAGCCACGATAAAATACTTCCTATTATTCCTGGTAAAGCCACTGCAGCCTTCCCCGCTAATTTAGATAATGCTTTACCTATATATTGTAACCACTCCTTAATTTTGTTGGGTTTCTTATTATTATTAGGGGGCATTGGCCCACCTCCTCCTGTTACGGAGAGAACCAATGTTGAAATTATAAATCCTATCACTGTTATAATAGAGGCTATTGTTATACCCTGTTCTCGGAATAATGTCTTGAGACGCTAGCCTAACGATTCATCTTTGTCTAAGAGTTGTCTAATAGTCTGTTTTATACGTTGAATTTGTGAACGTAGGGCTCGTTTATTTATTGATACAGCTTCTAACCTAGCTGACCTTTCGAGTTCCCAATCCCTTATTCTTCCTTCAACGAGTTCAGTTTGTCTTCGGCCTTCCGCTTGAGTTAATTTAATTTTTTCGTGTTCTAGTTTTCTATCCAGATGTGTTAGTCTAGATAAGTTATTAATTAGTTCCCCTCTTTGAGTTTTCATAGCTCGATCGAGTCCCCTCAACTCTCTAATACTAAGTTCTAATTCCTCAGTATTTAAAGGTGGGTCATGTATAGTTTTCATGGCTTTGTCTATTGCATTAGTAGCTTCATTAGTGGCTTGTATTGGTTGCTCGGCGAAGGAATTTTCTGCTTCATCCACCTGTGCCACTTGGCTATTGCGTCAAACTAATGAGATCTCTCGCTGCGGCCACACACCCCGTAGGGTCAAGGTGACGGGCGGCCATTTGTCCCATCAGCATTAAGTTGGGCGTGGAAATCGTCTTTGGGCCGTCCTCATTAAATAACCCCAAATATTTACTTGTTTAAGTGAGTTGGAGTAGAAAGGCAAATCATTTGAGAACATGTCTGCATAATTTTTATATTGATTGCGTGCATATTTATTGTAGCATTCGGTCAAGAAAGCGGGTGGGGGCGAATGGAGTGTCTGGCCTTTCCATATACTATTAACAGAAGTACAATTCTATTCAGGGGGTGTTCTCAAAAAAAACATTTTAATTTTTTTATACAAAATTTTTATAATTTTTTTTAATGATCCGAGGGCCTGTGCTTTGATCTCCTAGTTCATCTCATAAACTAGTCACATTAGGCGATAATCCCTGTCTCGGGATTGAACTTTCAGAAGAAATGCTTTCATCCATTTCATCAAAATGACCTAAGTTGTCCATTTCATAAGATTCATCTCTGGGGGCATCATCATCAAAATGACTGAAGTTGTCCATTTTATAAATATATGCTTTTCCCTTTAAACATAAAAATATGTATTAATAAAATGTCTAACTACGGTCAGAAACTCAATCCATCGCGTAATTTTAGAGAGGCTTTTGGTATAAAAGGAGAGAGGTCCAGTGTTCGGGTAAGTAACAATCCGAGTACTATTGATCAGAACGAACAACTATTAGTTCGCTTTCCTAATCTTAGAAGTCACGATGTCATAGTCCCGGGTACGGTCAGATTGGCTTTTGATTTATTCCTAACATCGGATGGTGATAAAGATGAGAACAGTAGCATTGTATAGAATATTGGTCGCTCCATTGTGAAGAAAACAACCCTTAAGATAAGTAGTAATGAAGTATTGTCTATAGATGATAGCTATATATATTACACTTATGTAGATCTTTGGAGAACTACACAAGAAAGAGGTAGTTTAAATTACCAAGGTATTGACATAACTGTAAATCGAAATGTCACCAGTTTAAGAATGGGATCTGGTCTTGGTGATGCTTCCATTGTAGAAGACAAAGCCATAGCCGATAACCTCGGAAATCGTTTTTATATTCCTCTAGATTTTGAATTGTTAGAGACTCACATGCCTTTCTATCAAGCTGCATTGGGAGATAGATTAGAATATGAGCTGACATTTAATGAGTATAAGAATGTAATTATAGGGGAGTCTACAACGAAGTATGAAATTAAGAATATTGCTTTGGAATTTGATAAAGTCAAGGAGTCAGAATTAGCCAGCGAAATCCATTCGATGTATAATAGTTCCATACCAATACACTATGATCGTATACTTCGACATTGTATGATACCTTTGAATAAAAGTGATACGGTGTGGAATATTAATATCAATGTACCGGCCAAGTCTATGAAAGGAGTTTTGATGTTATTTAAAGAGCCCACCTCAGGGTTTGATAGAATAACTGAATCATTTTACAATCCTAAAATTAATAACGTGCAAATGACCATTGAAGGAATACCAAACCAGTTGTACAGTCAAGATATGCATAAATATAACTTATGGGATGAAATTAAGAAGCTTCCCAGCATAAAACGTAACCCATTAACGAATATGGTGATGAAAGATCTTTGTCTTACGGATATGACTATTGGTAAGTTCTTAACCGACAAACATGCTCTATGGCTCGATCTTAGGACTATCGATGACGATGAATTACACGGTTCTGGTAGGCGAATTGAGAATGGTAGTGAAGGAATGACGATAGCAATAACTAAAAAAGCAGAAACAGCTGGACCAATAAATGCTTACGTGTACGTCATTATGGATGCTAAATTGATTATCAATAATGGTAGATTTGAATCAGCTATTTATTAGTTAAAATAATTTTAATTGATTTCAAATGCAATTGTGTTAGAAAAAAATCTAGCAAAATCGAGCAAAAATCAAGCAAAATTTAGCAAAATCAAGCAAAATCGAGCTAATCTAGCACTTTATACCATGGTGGTGTGTCAGTGCATAGGATCAGTTTGGAGTATTTCCCGTTCAGCCGTTTTCTAACCTTTTCTATTTCGGATTTACTTTCAATAACATAGTTCTCTCGTATACAATCATCATAATTATCTTTATCCTTACACTTAAATAAGCAAATCCAGCGAATTTGCTCTCTGAAATCTGTGAGTATAGAATTATATTTCTGGGAAAGAATCCAAACGCTATGTTTAGTATGTCTGCCTGAGAATGCTAGCTTAGATAATTCGGCTTTCTTTCGAGTTAAGTACCTTTCAGCACTGCAGTCATTGATTATGAACAAGGTAGGTTCATTCTTGAATTTCTCGTGAAAATATTTTAAACAATCGTTAAGTCGTTCCCCTGGAATAATTTTATGTACATTTGGATCATTATTTACCCACAATTTAGACTTATAAGTTTCGTTATCATTAATGGTTGGACAAATAAAAATAATGTGTTCAAAATTTTCGTAATAATACGTTTCTATAAGGTCTAACATGAATTTTGTTTTTCCGCATCCAGTCTTTCCACAAATGATAGCGCAATGCAGATCTTTAGGTAGTATCTCTGGCTTCGGCATTTCTTTCATAATTAAAACATTAATTCTTAAAGATAAATGTTGGCACTTGTATTATTACTGATATGTTTAGGTTTTGCGGGCTTATATTATTACTAATATGTTTAGGTTTTGCAGGCATTATTGCTTTAAGCATTTGTTGCATAATATTAAAAATGGAATTAAGTGAAATCATGGGGGAGATGTCCTCTATGTATCCCCAAGAAATGATTGAGGATAAGAGAAACAAACTAACAAATGCTGTCTTGGGGGGTGGGAAATTTGTGGATAAAAAAATTTCTACGGTTATAATAAGCTGTATGACTGATGAAGAAATAATAGCAGAATATGAGAAATATGAACGTAGGCTGGGCGCGATTATGGTAAGAACACTGGGGAAATCTTTCCTACATTTATATTCCAACGCTGTGAGTTACTTCTTCAATATCACTCCTGATAGTAAAACACAGCTATTTGAAGAGCTTAATGAAGACCCATTCATCGATATTGCTACGAATAAAATTTGTTGTGACCTTTATTCTAAGTGGGGAATGTACCTGGCTCCCATTACAATGATGATTACAACTGCTAAGCATGTTGATTTTAAGAGTATAAGTTTAAATAATAAAGATGTCGAATCCAGAAATGTCGAATCCAGAAATATCGGAGATAATACAACCCAATGAGGATATTCAACTTATCGATGAACCTCAACAGGTCACTGAAAAGGTAGATAAGAAGGTGGCTAAAAAATTAAAACGTGGCACAAAAGCTAATGTTCAACTTAGTGATGAGCCTCAACAAGTCACGAAAAATCCTAAAAAGGTAGAAGCTGGTAAGAAGGGTGCCATGGTTAAAAAATTAAAGCGTGAGACAAAAGCTATAAATCACGGTAATCTAGCACTTCCCATCCTAATAGGAATTTTAAGCATAGGTGCAGTGATTGTCTACACTAAATTAAATAAGCCATCTACTGATAACAGTACTGATAAAAACACCTTTAAGAAAAAGGTATATGATATATAAATATGAGTGAACAAAAGAATATCGTAAATACCCTTTACCATGCCGCAATAGTAACTGGAGTAGCTGCAGGTTCGGTAAAATTAAGCAAAATGGCATTAAAAACGAGTACACCAAAATTAGATTTCCTTCCCCAAGATATTGGAATGATGACGATTTATATCGGGGGAGCAATGATACTTAAAGATCATCTAGTCAAAAATAAATATATTCCCGCTGATATAACTCCCTGAGTTAATGCCTCTTTAGAGGTTATCACTCCTTAAGAGTTAATACCTCTTTAGAGGTTATAACTCCCTGAGTTAATACCTCTTTAAGGATATAATACATTATTTATAAAAATGGCTAGTATTGCAGTAATGGTGGGTGGCGCAATAGTTAACGCTTTGGCCTTCTCCGGAAGTAACTATCTATTTTCAAAAATGGATAAGGGTGAGAAAGAAAGACATGATAAAGCTTTAGAGAAATTATCAACTGCTAAAGTTCAATGGGAGAAACGTAGAACTGAGAGACTCGATTTCGTAAATGAGCAACTAAAAAGACAATATCATTCTATTAAAACTTTTAAAGATGTGGATGAGGCGTTGCACGAATATTATATTAGATTTGGTAAGCCCTTACAACCATTAGAACCTCAACCAACTCTGACAGATGTTTATACTCCTTCGAGTAGTCAAATGAAGGGAGAAATAATATTCATTATTTTAGGTATGACTGGACTTATCATATTTGTTTTAAAAAAAAATTTATAAAATAAAATTGTTTTTATTTAGTATAATAAAATGCTCTCTTCGAAACAAGAAGTATGCCCCCATAAGGAAGTAATAATGTATAAAGGGAAAGAGTTTTGTGAGAACTGTTGTCAGTTTATCGATATTGATCCCGAAACTTGTATTCACAGGAATATAATCGATAGCTACAGATGTGTAGACTGCGGGTTTGAATACAAAATTCTATTATGGGCTATATAAACACCTCGTAAAGTGAGGTATTTTTATAAATATATTTGGTTTATATCTATTGAGAATCATCATTGGATTTACTTCATTAAAAAAAAATTTATTTTTTGAAAAAACTTATTCTAAAAAAAAATAATTCTAGATTATATTAAAATGGCATCGAGTCGCCGTATTATCGGATATATGTCACAATTTTTGGTGTTGGCAAAGTCTTTTATAACGAGAGCATCTGTTTCCACCATTAATCGTATGAAAATTATTACGAATAAATTGAAAAATTATATTGTAACTCAAACTGAACCTATAACTGAAACTCAAACTGAACCTATAACTGAAACTGAACCTATAACTGAACTTGATATCAAATCTAATATCAAACCAACTAGATGTGTTTTATTTATCAAAAACTTTTAGGAAGTATTTACGTAGTTTGGTAATGGATCTTGATTACAAGGATCTATTAATACTATTCAAAAAGACGGAAAAGCTTGTGGTAGAAAAATTAACCGAGGAATTAGAAAATTTGACTAATATTAAATATCAGTTAGCGATTAAAGTTCAGCTCAGTAAGGATGATGGGAAAACTGTTATGCATGCTTATCTTAGAAATAAACAGATGGTATTAACCAACTCGAGTGATATTCCTACATCTTTATCCAAATGTCAAGAAGTGATACAAGAAAGATTGGAAAAATTTACGCATCAAGGGTCGGGGTGAGTTGTAAATCGCATCGAAAAAATGTGGATAGTCGTAGCGAAATATAATCGGTTGAAAGGTGGGTCCTATATAGATTTACCCAAATATTATAAGGATAAGAAGGCCATCATTAATGTAAATAATAAGGATGATAACTGTTTAAGATGGGCTTTGAGATCTGCCTTATTTCCAGCAGAATCACACTCTGATAGGGCATCATCATATCCTATTAATGATGGGCTTAATTTTGATGGTATAGACACTCCTACTCCAATTTCACAAATTAAAAAGGTAGAAAAAATGAGCAATTTGGCTGTTAATATATTCGGGAATAATAAAAGTTATGATGGTTTCATTATTCATAGGATTAGTTCCGCTAATGAAAATATTCCTAGAATTAATCTGTTTCTATTAGAGAAAGAAATTCAAATTTGATAAGAAAAAAGACAAAATTTATAAGAAAAAATACAAAATTGATAAGGAAGACATTAAATATCATTATATGTGAATAAAGAATTTCCATAGACTTCTATTCGACCAATCTAAACATAAGGAGAACAAATATTTTTGTGAAAGATGTCTTCACGGGTATTCTAGAGAGGACCTACTGCAACAACATAAAGCTGACTGCAGGAGTGTCAGTAAGTCTGCTGTTAGAATTGATATGCCTGAGGAGAAGAATAAAATACTCCGTTTTAAAAATTATAAAAACCAGATGCCCGCGCCTTGGGTTATTTACGCAGATTTTGAGAGTATCAATAAAAATGTTCATAATGTACAGCCCAGTAATAATAATTAAAGTTTTACTCATAAAATGGAGGAACACAAAGCATGCTGCTTTGGATTTATTGGTGTTAGGAGTGATGGAAAAACGATGGAACCGATCATTTATAGGGGGCCAAATGCAGCGGAGACATTCTTAATACGCCTTCAGAAAGTTGAAGAAAATATTAGGGAACAATTAAAAGATATAAAACCTATGACTATGACTGAGGATGAATCGAGTAAATTTAATAAAGCTAGAAATTGTTGGATTTGTGGTGGATGGTTTAATAATAATGATAAAAAGTGGAAAAAGGTACGCGATCACTGTCATATTACAGGAAACTATCGTGGTGCGGCTCATAGCAAATGCAACTTGCAACTTAAAATAAAACCTGAAGAGATTGAAATTCCCGTAGTAATTCACAATCTGAAATTTTACGATGCAAACCTTATTATGCAGGCTATTTCTAAGGTTGATGGCAATATAGAATGTATACCTAATAATATGAAAAGATATATATCATTTTCTTTAGGTCACCTTATTTTTATAGATAGTTGTCAGTTTCTTCTAATGTCGTTAGATTCTTTGGTAAAGGCTAATGGTAACTTCCCTATAACTGAACAATATACTCGAGAACTCACGCTGTATTTATTATTGAAAAAAGGAGTATATCCATACTCGTATATGGATAATTGGGATAGGTTTGAAGAAACCGAACTACCACCTATTGAATGTTTCTATAACAATCTATCCGAAAGTCATATAAGCGATGATGATTATAATCACGCTAAAAATGTGTGGAATTCATTCGGTTGTGAAAATTTAGGCGATTATCACGATCTGTATCTAAAAACCGATGTATTATTACTGGCTGATATATTCGAAACTTTCAGAAAGACTTGTTTGAAACAATATAAGTTAGATCCCGCACGTTATTTCATGGGTCCAGGGCTATCCTGGGACGCTTTACTTATGAAAACCGGAGTAAAACTAGAGCTACTAACCGACTATGACATGCACTTGTTTATCGAGAAAGGGCTTAGAGGTGAAATATCCATGGTGTCCAAGAGACATGCCAAGGCTAACAATAAATATGTAGAGGGATATGATTCGAGTAAGCCATCGAGTCACATACTTTACTTAGACGCATATAACCTTTACGGGTGGGCGATGAGTCAGTATTTACCTACGGGTGGGTTTAAGTGGGTAGAATACGAGGATCTCGATATTATGAATATACCTAAAGATTCGGAGAAGGGTTTAATTCTCAAAGTAGATTTAGAATACTCGAAAGAGACCCATGTTAATCATAATACCTATCCATTAGCCCCAGAAAGACTTAAGGTGAAACAAGAATAGTTCTCCGATTATCAAAATTAATTATTAAACGGAGAAAAAATACCCGATGTAGAGAAATTAGTGCCCAACTTAATGAATAAAAGTAAATACGTAATTCATTACAGAAATCTCCAATTATATCTTTCATTGGGTATGAAGTTAACTAAAATACACAGAATTCTAGAATTCGATCAGAGCCCTTGGATGGAACCATATATTAGAATGAATATAGATTTGAGGACGAAAGCTACTAGTGATTTTGAAAAACACTTTTACAAATAAATGAATAATTCTGTATACGGTAAAACTATGGAAAATGTGAGGAATAGAATAAACGTAAGATTATTCAGGACAAATGATAAAGAAGAACCATTAAGAAAGGCTATTGCTAATCCTGCTTTTAACGAATTTAGAATCTTTGATCACAATTTAGCCGCTGTTCATATGAATAAGACAAGTGTAAAATTGAACAAACCAATATACGTTGGTATGAGTATATTAGACCTATCGAAACACTTAATGTATGACTTTTATTATAATGAGATGAAGAAACAATATGGAAATAATTGCGAAGTTTTATATACCGATACGGATTCTTTGTTATTAGAGATACAAACTGATGATGTTAACGAAGACATGAAAGAAAAAATTGACTTGTACGATACTAGTGATTTTGATAAAGATCACCCATTGCACAGCATAAAAAATAAGAAGGTTTTAGGTAAATTTAAGGACGAATGTTCGGGTGTTCCTATTTCTGAAAACGTTGGATTAAGACCGAAGATGTATTGTATTAAAAAATCTGAAACAGAAATTAAGAAAGCTAAAGGAATTAAAAGGTATGTAGTAAAGAATCATACCAACCTTGAGCAGTATAAAGAGTCATTATTCGATAAGAAGACTTTTAAACATGAAATGATTACTTTGAGAAGTGAAGGACATAACATGTACGCAATGCGACTTAAAAAGACATCATTATCTCCATTAGATACGAAAAGATGGATTGCCGATGATGGTGTAAATACATACGCATATGGGTATTTAAAAACATAATCCTTCTTATATAAGAGATGTCTTCTTCGAAGATGGAAAAGATTTATTATAGTCCCCAGGGGTATTGGAAAGGCCTAGCAGCTGTAGATAAACTCGCCAAGGCTGCAAAGGTCACTAAGGCAGAAGCGAAGAATTGGTTAATGAAACAAGCCATTTGGCAAATATATTTACCTCCGCCTAAATACGTACCAAGGCAAAAATTTGATATATCCGTACCAAATGAAGTTCATCAAGCGGACCTACTATTTCTACCTCACGACCGAGTAAAAAGAAAGACTTATAAGTATATAGAAGAAGTCCTTTGAACTGGCCGAGTATATTTCAAGTAGACCCTGGACGTGAGTTTATGGGAGATGTAACACAACTTTTATCAAAACATAACGTTAGAATTAGAAGAGGTGAAAAAGAAGCGCACAGAAGTCAAGCCCTTGTAGAGAGATTTAATAAGACACTATCTGAACGCTTATTTGGATATCAGTATGCTCAGGAATTAAAGAATCCAAAGACAAGGTCTACCGAGTGGGTAACTAGATTGCCTGAGGTTATATCAGCAATAAATAATGAAGAGACTCGACTTATAAATAAGAAACCTATAAAAGCTATTAAATTGAAATCAGTTGTGGCTGAATCTTCTGCACCTTTATCAAGAGATTCAAAAATCATACCCGATAGAGTTAACGTAAGATATTTATTTCAACCGGGTGAACTCGAGGGTGATCAAAGATTTAGAGCAACGGATCCCATATGGTCTCTTAAAATATATAAAATTAGCCGATATGTTTCTAAAAAAGGTGAACCAACACTTTATTACTTACAAGATGGACCAGGGAGAGGCTTTGTTAAAGAAGAATTATTAATCATGCCATCGGATACTGTCCACAATAATTAGGGTAAAAAATATTTTGGTCCCCGGTGAGGTGTATTTCATACATTAAAAATACGTTTGGTCTATAACCCCCCCTTTTTACAGTATTTTTTAATGTATTTCATATATTAACCCTTAAGATGCGGGTCCCGGAATATTCCGGGATGAAATTAGCTTTGCCCGCAAGTCCTCTTAGCGGGATGCGAGTAGCACACTCTATTTTTCTCACGCTAACTAATTATGACCGCGGGTCTCGGTAGCGGGTCCCGGAAATTTATTGCCTAGCAGTAGTCTCAGTTCAACGCTTGTATTTTCGTTCCGACTGCCGCTAAGCTACCGTGTTTTGTTTCGTTGGTGGTCTAAATAATGCGCGAACATGCTCCGAAAGTTATGAGAATATTGATAATGTTTATCGTACCGAAAATAAGCGTTAAAATCACTCAATTTTCCCCCACTCCCCGCCGCACGTGCTAATAGCCTGTGGGCACTTTCTAGCCTCTCGCACGAGCTTACCGACGCGTGCTATCGTTTACTGAGACGCGTGCATTTTGACCCTATGCACGCCTTCCTATCGCACGCCCTATGTTCTGAACCCTTGGGCGGGTTTCAATATAGGTGGGATCATTTGAAAGAGAAAAAAAATGTCTTTAATTCGATGTAAAAAACATATGTGCGCCTCGTGAAATAAAGATACCGCATGTGCCGCAAAAAAGGTGATTTTTATATATTTTTAGTTTTACACTGTTTTGTCACACCAATTTTCTCATGATGTGCTCAACATATTTTGACATTTTTTATATCACAAGATAGAGAAAAAGATTGTCTTTAATCCCATGTAAAATGTGTACATGCGCAACAATTCATAAAGATACAGCAAGCGCCGCACAAAAAGGTAATTTTGCCGACTTCCTTATCATGTGATCTGAAGCGCGATTTTCATGTGCCTTTCTTTCACAATGAATTTCTTTTACACCGTGAAAAAGATTTTGTTGAATTTTACATCACTATAAAGACAAATGAATTGTCTCTAATTCCCTATATCAATTATTATGCGCGCAAATAAATAAAGACTCAACAAGTGCCGTAAAAAGAACAACTTTCGCACTTCGCAATTCCGTTAGTGACGCAAATAGGGAAACTTTGGCACTTCATATCCCCGTGTACAAATGACACATTTCAAAACCATTTATATCATTATCAAGAGGAATAAATTGTCTACAAAGTGATATATAAAATGTACATGCGCTAAAACAAACGACGATGCAGCAAGCGCCGCACAAAGGGTTCTTTTCATGTGATCTGAAGTTCGATTTTCATGTACCTTTCTTTGGCACTCGATATTTTCTATACCACTTGGCGGATTTTGATAAATATTACGTCTAAATAAAGACGGAACGTTGTTCTTCATTTCAATATATTGATCATACATGCGCACACAAAAATAAAGGCACAAGAACCTATCATTCTCGGAAGAGAAGTCAAAAGTTGAAAAACTTTTGTAATCCACAACTGACAATCAGAACTTTCCTGACGTAGAAGGCAGTTGTTCGCGACTCGCCGGCTCGTTGCATAGGAGTCAGAAGGCGGCATCAGGGTTGATAATGTTGATACAACGTCGGCGGCCGTCGGTGCCATCGGCACCTTCGGCGGGATTGTGAAAAGTCGTCCAAAAGTTAGAAAGTGTCCGGCGACATTAGAACTTGTTCGGCTGGATTGTGAAAAGTTGTCCGAAAGTTAGAAATTGTCCAGCAATGTTAGAATTTGTCCTGATTTGTTATTTTTGCAAATCGTGAAACAAAATGTCCGGCTTTCGCCAGGACAATTAGAAAATGTCCGGATTATTGATGACCGCTGGCGCCAAAGGCGCCCAACGGCAAATTTGTTTCAAACACTTACAAAATGTGGCAATTGAATGTCCATGAAGCTCACATTGAATTTCTCTGTACAACAGGTCATGTGTTGATGTTTTTATATCTTGCGTGTGCCTAAATTATTTTCAATCATTTACAGATTGATGTGAAAGATGCCTAAGGCCAGGAGGCCGCGAACCAGGAGTTGGGAAGGTCCGTCCACGTCTAGCGACGACGACTTCATCAACGAGGTCCATGCCGATGAAGCTTCTGATATGGAATCAACTGATGAGAGTGATAGTGACAGTGACAGTGACAGTGATAGTGAAAGTGACATTGATAGTGATCAAGAAATAAGAAACATTGCAAGAGACATATTAGCTGGTACGGGTGAAACTGCTACGGCTGGTACTTCCACAGAGGAAGAGTTCAGTGGCTTTGACGAGCAATATAATGAAATGGACACACATTTTGATGACCAAGATAATTTTATGGATCGCTGGGAAGAGGGGCCGAGGCAACGTGGACGTGTCGACTTGCATTTTACTGGCGCAACGGGATTAGGACGGTTTATAGAATTGCCTGATAACCCGCAACCTGTAGACTTTTTCGGACTGTTTTTTCATGAAGATGATTATGGATCATTGGCAGCAGAAACCAACAGATACTTCCACCAACAGGTCGATGATAAGGTTCTGAAACCCTGTTCACGGTTGAGGCACTGGTATGATACGAATGCCGAAGAAATGAAAGTATTCATTGCAATGACAATAGCAATGTCTCTGGTTGTACAGAGAAACTTTTCTGAGTATTGGTCAACAAGTGATGTTACGTCGACGCCCTTCTTTTCCAAGTGCATGCCCCGCGACAGGTTCTGGCTACTGCTAACGTATCTACATTTGAATGATAACAACCTAATGCCGGGACGAAACACTCCGCATTTTTCACCAATGAATAAACTTGGCTATCTGTACCAACGCATCGTGCATCGTTTTTCCAGAGTTTATAAGCCGCATCAAAACATTTGTGTTGACGAAGGGTTGGTGCCTTGGAAAGGCAATCTGAGTTTCAAAGTATATAATCCCGACAAGCCGAAAAAGTATGGGATAAAGGCCTACATGTTGTGCGACTCAACAAATGGTTATGTTTGCAAGTTCAAACTCTACACTGGAAAAACAAATGAAGCTGTTTCTGTTGGTGGGAAAACGTATGATCTCGTCATGGACTTGGTGAAGGAATATGCTGGGAAAGGGTATCATGTGTTCATGGACAATTTCTATTCCTCGGTGGCATTGTATATAAACTTGTGGGAAATGGGAACTGGTGCGACGGGAACTTTGAGAGGAAATCGCAAAGGCATTCCTGAAAAGCTAAAGAAGGCACAGAAGAATCAGAAGAAAGGGGATATGACAATCTATCACAATCAAGACCTACTCGTTTTGCGGTATGAGGACAGGAAGTCAGTGTTGCTCATGTCAACCGTAGAAGACGCCGAAATTGTAGAGACAGGAAAGAAGAACCGAGTGACTGGGGAAGCAAATACGAGACCACGTATTGTGCACGAATACAACAAATATATGGGAGGTGTGGATCGGGCCGACCAGATGCTGTCGTACACCCCGTTCAAAATGAAAACTCTTAAATGGTGGAAGCGCGTGTGGTTTCATGTGTTGAACGTTGCCATGTTGAATTCTTACATTATCTATAAAGAATTCTCAGAAGACAAACCTTTGAAAACAAGCCGTCAATTTAGAAAAGATTTGGTGCAGCATATGATCACCTTCGCCGAAACAGAAAAAGTGCCCTCCCTGCGCAGACGTCCTCGCGGCCGGCCGAGCACGAGCGACGATAGTGTCTTGCGACTCCATGGTCGTCACTTTCCATCAAAGATTCAGCCTGTTGGAAAGAAGAAAAACCTAACACGCATGTGTGTTGTTTGCTCCAAAGCGAATAGAGAACTTCGTCGAAGGGAATTCGAAGAAACAAATCAGCCAGTTCGAAAGAAGAAAAGGGTAGGCAAAGAATCTTCTTTCGAATGTATCGAGTGTAATGTGGCTCTATGTGCAGCACCATGTTTCAGAATTTATCACACGTCACAAGATTGCACTAAAGCTTATATCAGTTTGATGTCAGAGAAGGAAAATGAGGGGGATAATAAAGAAGATTGAAGAAAGAAGAAAGAAGCAGAAGTGTGGATGAGCGTTACTCTCCTTATAAAGTTTATTCTTCACATCAATAAGGTGAATAAGTGTAATATAAAATACTGATTGTCAATAAAATAATCTTTTTTTTAAGTCGTAAAAGAGACAGAGAAAGTCAATGTGAGCTGTCACTGGACGTTCGATACGAGCCGCATCACGAACCTACCCCCGATCTTTCGCAATTTGTTTTCTTAGAATCGGGTGGCGAAACTTCATACTTTTTACATCATCGTAAAGGGAAAAGAACTGGCTTTGATTCATTATGAAATGTGTATGTGCGCAACACATAATAAAGAAGCGGCAAATAATGCGAGAAATGTCGCAATTATCAATTTTTTCCCCCAAATGTCTGAGGGTACCCCTCTTTAACGGTTCATATCTCCCGAACTATTTGGCACTTTTTAAATTTTTTTCCACCTTTCTCAAGCGGAAAGAATGATCTTTAATTCCATGTATAATATGCATGTGCGCAATTAATAAAAATGGTGCGGCGAGTGCTGCGACAAATGTCGCAAATAAAACGATTGTCAAAATCTATTTTCAAGTAGTTGAAGGTGTCGCTCTTTCGCGGTTCATATCTCCCGAACTATTTTATACTTTTTTATATTTTTTTCACCTATTTCAAGGGAATATAATTGTTTTTAATTCCATGTATAATATGCATATGCGCAGTCAATAATAACGATGCGGTGGATGATGCGACTGGTGTCGCAAATAGAACGCTTATCAAAATTTGTTTTCAAGTAGTTGAGGGTATCACTCTTTCGTTTTTCATATCTTTTGAACCAGTTGGCACCTTTTCATTTTTTTTTCACAGTCGTAAGGACGAAAGATTTATCTTTATTTCCATGTATAATTTGTACATGCGCAGCAAGAAATAACGATGCGGCGTGCGTATAGAATGATTGATTTTATTATCTCGGAATGTTCGCCCGCGTGTGACTGCACGCGCCGAGAGGTTCGGTACAGCAGGAAGCAACGCTGGTGCTTAGAACACTGGCACTCGCATGGTGGTGCTGGTGCCTCGGGGGTGCACCGGGGGTATAACGGTACTAATTAGCGTACCGATGCCAGACTGCCCAAGGGAGAATTAGTTCTGGCTAAAAATCCCGTTATGTCGGAGCATCCTCGGGGTACCCCCAACCATCTTTCGCGGCGTATATCTTTTGAACAGGGTGACATTTTCTAACAATCTTTTATCATCATAAAGAAGAATAAATTGTCTACAATTCCATATATAATACATGTATGCGCGCTAAGTATTAGGGATTTTATTCAGCCGGAAATAAAGACAATCTTTAGATAATTGTAGAAATCTAACTAGAGGTCGCATTGTAAAAAGATATATATCATCGTAAAGAGGAATAATGTATCTTCAATTCCATATAAAAAAATTAATTGTGCGATTATATTTAAGGATTTTCCGTAACTCTAAATAAAGACAATCTTCATATTGCAATAGAAACCGTTCTAGGTAGGATAAAAATTTCATTCAAAGTGTCGGATAAAGATCGTTCATTTGTGTACGGGATTGGCGGGCTACTTTTGTATCGAACGGTCAGTTTCATCCGTAATCCGCCATGTGAATACACCATTTATCGAAAAAACAGCCGCGACTCGCGGTGCGAAATAATTCAGCCACAGGGGCTAATTGCGTTATTACCGTAGCGAGGCGAGTGCTGGAAAATTCAGCCACGGGGGCAAAACTGGTCAAAATAATATTCAGCAACGGAAGGGTTAAAAAATACGTGCGTCTAAAAAAAAACCTTTTTAATGTATTTCATACATTAGCAATACATTAAAAATTTCCCTTGGTCCAGAAACCCCCTTTTACATCTACTGATTTTGTTAAATCTACGATACCATTAATATCCCATCATTAATTATCTTACATGTTATATTATTACCATTTTTCAAAGTGACTACGAACCAACCGTCAATCTGTCTACGAACCCACCGACATTTGTGTCTACGAACCCACAGTGTCTACGAAAACACCTAAACCCGTAATAACGACAATATATATATATATATATATATATAATATATATATATATATATACATAATAATATTCTTATGCAGATGTGAAGTTTGAATATGAAATGTGTTTTTAAATCATTTTATATACTTGTTGTACCTGCATAGAAAATCTAACTTTAAATAGGTTTACTTGATGTACTGGCTCGGGTTTATCTCTCATCATTTACAAGTCATTGAATATAAAATTGCATACGAAGAATGATTTAAATGTACATTTGATGAATAATTGTCCCCCATTATATCGAAAAAAGAAAGTATTCAAATTCATAGTTTTCTGCATTTCTAAAAGTGTTAAACATTGAATCGATGTAAACAGAGGAAAACAATTAATTGGCAAACAAAAGCATTCGTTGTTAGATTTAAAAAATGTTAATAACAATATTGAAATGATAAAATGTACATATATATTTTGCCAATATGTGTTTTTCAGAAAGAAATAAAATGAATATTAAGCGAGTTTCAGTGAAAGTAATAGAGATTCGAGTTAAAAATACTACTTACAGCTGCATGCCAAAAGTTTGTTCACATACCTGAATATACTAGTGCAATTATCATGTAATTTGAGATGCCTTTGAGGTATCGTAGCGTTGCGAAACAGAATAGTATAATATTGAATTTTCAATACACATAGGCGAATTCATTCTTCTTTAAGGCAAAGCTTTATCGTACCCCACAACTAACCGTAACACTTTTGGCAGGTCATTGAAGTGACCAGGGGTCAAAATTCCGAAAACACTAATTTTTATTTTTCTCCATAAAATCCTTTATAAGTTATCAACTTCTTCTTCTAGTCAGGTTTTTTCCTTAGCAAAAATTCAATGTGATTATGTTGGTTTTAATCTCAGAGAGTCGATATGGAAAATTTTATTCGACATTTAACAAAATCGAAATTTCGAAAATGTGACCCCTTCTGTCCATATCAGTATGCCAAAATTCGAATTTTTGCACGAGTGACCAGACAATGCCAAAATGAGTTCAAGAATGGCTATTTCATACATGGACAGTGAGTGATCCATTGTCAGACTTACTGAAGTTATTCTATTGACGTTGAAACGAAACCCAAATTACATAATATTTGCACTACGATTCAGTGGTAAGTGAACAAACTTTCGGTATGCAGCTGTATACATCGTTTCTTATAAACTTGAAAATGACTAACCTGATATAAAGAAATAAATATTCCAGCAAAATCCTTGTAAAACCAAAATATCAGTGTATCCTACAACGTTATTCATAAAAGACTGAACTCGGTGGATACGTTTATCTGACAGCGTGGCATGAGTTTGACATTGAGTCATTCATGTTAACAGCAATCAGTCACAAATGGGCACCAATTAGACCACTGTATTGCTAAAACAACAGAAATTGATGCCTTAAGTTCATGTTGTACAAATAGACTGTTATATATTTATCTGCTATCAAAGTTGAGTGAATCAAATATAAATATAACTTAATTCACGTGCAGAGCTGGCCGCGTGGCAAGGTTAGAGATTGATGATGATGATGAGGTTGGAGATTTTACAAGCGCTTCCAGCACAGCTGATTTCGCACTTGTGTCCGTTAGGACCTTTTGTATAGTTCCAAAATTGTTTAAAAAGTGGTAAATTTTGAGCCAAGTTCCTAAAGGGGTAATTTTGAAATTTTGAAATTTTGAATGATATGTTTAGTAGAGAGGGGGAGAAGGAAGGGGTCTGGGGATGGGGGAGGGTGGAGGAGGGTGGGGGTTAATTTATGGTATATGATTATGAGGTATTTAGATACGAGCCAGAAGGCCCGTATCTTTGATGTATTTGCCTAGAGCATGTAATATTTGTGGTTTGTTGTGTGGGTTGAGGATGTGTTGTGAGAGAGTGGTGTTTAGGGTTTTGCTGTGTGTATTGTAGTGTGTACATTGTGTGAGTATATGGGTGATTGTTTCTGTTTGTTTGCAGTGTGGACATGTGGGATGCTTGTGTCTGGTCTGTTGTGTTTTTGCGTTTAGTTGTATGTGTCCTGTTTGGAGTTTAGTGATTGCCCTATCTATGTTTGTGTTTTTGCTGTATGTTTTGAATATAGCGAGTGGTTTGGGGAGAGGTGTTTTGGTGTGTTTAGCAATAGTAGAATTAGTGTATTGTTTATGCAATACGGCCCTGATGTGTAGTTTAGCGAGGCGTTTAACCTCTTGTTTAGAGTGTGGGAGTGGATGTGTAATGGTAATTAGTTTTAGGCCCTCTTTTGCTGCTCTGTTGGCTATTTCCTTGCTGAAAACGCCGACGTAAGCAGGAACCCAGAAAAGTTTTATGGTTTCACCCTGATGGTTAAGTAGTTGTATAGTATGTAGTATTTGAAATATTATGCCAGCGCGGTTTTTGGTAGATTAAGATTTAAGTGCTTCCAGCCAACTAAGTGAGTCTGAAAGGATTAATAAAATTTTAGGATGGTTGAGCATTATTGGATTTTGAAGAGCTGCCAAAATAGCCATAAGTTCCGCCGTGAAGACGGATTGGTCATTAGGCAGCTTGTGTAATGTGGGTGTGTGGTGTGTGTTCTGTATGTGGTAGCCGAAGGCTGTGGTGCGTGCCTCAGGATCCTTGGATCCGTCGGTGTATATGTGGCACCGAACATTCCAGTTGTCTTGTATGTATTGAAGTGTAGTTGATTTAGCGTGTAGTGGGTTGTGTTCGCTTGTGATTTTGATGAAATGCAGGTTAATGCAGGGGGGGGGGGGGGGGGGGGGGGGGAGTTGCGGTGTGAAGTATTGTTGGATGTTGTTTTGTGGGAGTGAGATGTGGTTGAGGTTTGCTTGGTTGATGAGGTTTGTTATGCGTAGAGATATTGGAGATGTGAGAGGGTATTTCCTTGTGTATGCCGTTTTGCGTTTAGATAATTTAGAGTTTAGGAGATTGGAAATTTGTGTATCCTTCGAAGCCAGAAGTTTAAGGTGAGTTGGTCCCTTCTGAGTTTGAAGGGTATTTCACCTGTTAGGGCTTGAAGCGCTTCTAGGGAGGTTCTGTGTTGTGTGCGTGTTGCTAGTTTAAGTGATTGGTATTGTATAGAATTAAGCTAAGCAGTAAGTTTGGTGTTGAGAGTATTATAAATGGGGGTGCCGTAGTCCAATTGGGACTTAATAAGGGATATATATATATAGGTTGATTAGGGTTTGCTTATTTGCACCCCAGCTTGTGCAGGAGGTGGCACGCAGGACATTAAGGTCCTTTGTGCACCTAGTGATTAGATCTTGGACGTGGGCATCGCATGAGAGATGTTCGTCAAAGATTAGCACTAGAAATTTGGTTTGTTTTAGGAAATTGATTTTGTTATTTTTAAGATATAAGTTTGGGGAAATAGGGCACATTTTTCATGTTTAAATACTACTCCAGTGGTTTTTCCCGCATTTAGTTTAAATCCCCATCGGTTGGCCCATTGGTCGACCTTATTTAATGCAGACTGGAGTAGTTTTGTAGAAGTTTTAAGGTTAGTACAACGGACCCAGAGGGCACCCTCGTCTGCAAATTAAATTATGTTGCCATTTAGGCCTTTATTTAGGAGTTTATGGATTAGGCCGTTATGCCACACCATATCAAAAGCTTTGGAAAAATTCAGGAAGATTGCTAATGTGTAATGTTTGTGTAAGTGCCCGGTTTTTATTTCTTGCTAGAAGCGAGCAAGATTGTTTAGGGTAGAGCTACCTGGAGTGAAGCCACTCTGGTCCTCATTTAATGGGTTAATGTTTAGGTGGTGCTGTAGGCGATTTTTTACCACCACTTCCATTACCTTACTTAGATTAGAGGTTAGAGAGATAGGCCTATAGGAATTAGGATCCCATGGTTTAAGGATTGGTATGATTAGTTCTTCCTTCCATTTTTTGGCGTGTTGGTGTTGTTGCTACTAGCATTAGCAAACTGCTCTGCGAGAGCATTTGCCTTTGATTTAGGTGTGGTGTGGTTATTTATAGGTGGCAGTTTACTTCTGGGTTTGCAGCCACGAATGACTCGGAGCTTATTCCAAACTTGTTTAGAGTTTGTTTTACCATTCAGATCCTCACAGAAGTTTCCCCAGTGTTGTTTATTTGTTTCTTTAATGAGTGTTTGAACTGTATTTTTGAGGTGTTTTGCGTGTGGTAGGTGAGAAATGTCGTGTTTTGCTTTGTTAAAAGCTGTTTTGCGGAGTTTGCGAGATGTTTTTATTTCCTCAGTCCACCAGGGTACTGAGGCTGTAATATATTGTCAAATAATTTTAAATCTTATTTCGGTTCCATTTCAAAGTTTTGTATTAACCCTCACTTGCTGTCCAGTTTAGTTTGCCTGTCTAAGTTTTTGTATAAACCAGGAGTGGTAATCTGTTGCACTGACTATCAGTCAATAAAACTCATGAATGAAATCCACTCTTGAGTCAAGTAATTATATGTCATCCAGAACATAAAAGGATATAACAGAGGCTGTATAGGGTTTAGGATTAGTTAATGGAATAGATTGTTTTGCAGCATTTATAATAGCTTTCGTGAATTTGTCGCAAACAATTTGGGGGTCGTTATTTTCAAGGTATGCTGGTTTTAGGAGTTCACAAAAATTTTGGAATTTATCCCAGTCAGCCTTGTTGTAGGAGAATTTAGGATTTTGGGGGCAATTTTTATCCTGAGTTTTATTTGGAAGGAAGTGGTTTAGTGTGATATAAATAGGGAAATGATCACTTCCCCACGGATCATCGAAGATCGCCCATTCAATCTGGCTAGCAATGTCCGGGGTGCTGAAAGTTAAATTGATTGAGGACATTCGTTGAAGACCCCAAGCGTACCTAGTTGGAGTGTTTTGATTATGTAGTACATTAGTAGGCGATTAGTTCTCCACTGGCATCGGCCTTATCTTTACAGCCCCAGGAGGGGTGATGGGAGTTAAAATCGCCCTAAAAGATTGTGCGATTAGGGGATAAATTTTGTAGGACCAGAAGGTCCTCTCTTTGAAATTTTTGAGTAGCCCTATGATAAATATTATAAATAGTTAGATTTTGGTTTTTATGTGTTATGGTTATGGCTTGTGCCTCTAAGTTAGGAGTATTTATCGGAAAGGTTTTATAATTTAAATCTTCCTGGATAAAAATTGCTAGACCTCCATGTGCTCGACCAGGATTGGTTTTTGGGCCGGTCGTGTCGTAGCGTTTTATACCCAGGAATGTTATATTAAGAGCGAGGGCTGAAATGGGTTTCCTTAATGGTTATGATTTGGGAGACTAAATTATTAGTTAGAGTTAGAGATTATTAACCACGGACTATAAATACAAGCGAGTGTTATGTGACGTCACTCGGTAAATCTCTTGGGGTTATTAAAGGGAAACAACAACCCTAGCCTTTCAGACCTAATTGACCAGCCGGGGGAAAGGTCACATGACACGGACTGTGCGCCGGCCAAGCGAGGTGCGGTCATTGTGACAGGGGAATCCCCTTTACGACATGCGAACGTTGATTGGCTGATTCATTTTCGTTCCTCTGTTTATAAACAATGTCGTGTGACACGATGCCTGCAGTCCAAAATGGCAAGCTTTTCTACTATCACATGTTGCTGTAAGAACACCTGCAATCGGTCGACTAAATGGGGAGCATGTCCTTGCCGTACTGCCGTATATTGCCTTTTGTCAATAATTATTGAAAATAAGTAAATATCATAATTTTAGCATTTAAGTGATGAAAATGCAATTATTTCGACATGACTTGAACTTTACGCAGGACACATGGTATATTGGTTACTAATTAAGCGACATAAACAATTTTGAAACATACTCTGTGTCACTTTAAAATTGTCTCACTAGTTACGAATAAATATTTCAATTCTTTTATTTCAGTAAGGTGCCTTACGCCCACTTACAACTCATATACAATTAAAACAGAATTAAAGAGGAAGTGAATTGACAATGTTTATTCCAGCTCGTCAACTGAAAACATGGGAGTAGAGCGAGATTACAGTGACTGTTTAGACCAAACTTTCCAAGTACTACATAACTTCCTTAAAGTGTTATAAACAACGTATGTGATCGATCTCTTACATAATATCCGTATTATCATTTCCTGTTCCGAGGACAGCTGTGCTTTATTGCTCTTTGCCTGGCTGGCTGGCTGATTAATTAGATAACTTCATTGTTGATTTAAGCTTTACCGTTCATGCATTGTATAATGTCTGAGAAACTATGTGGAATAAGATATACTGTAAAATCATTTATTTTCGCGGGGTGTTATTTTCGCGCACATCGACTTAGCAGTAGCAAAAATTTAACGAGCAAATCTACATGTACATGCACCTTGCAGCAAAGATTACAGTGAAACTAGTAGTAATTAATTAACTTATAAAAACAATAATATTTATTCAAAAAGTCAATGATCAAAATTTTTGTATTTATTGTCATTAAACGTATTCAAGTTTTGAAGTGGTAACGATACCTGTCGCCAAGTTTTCCCGGAAGTAAACATTTGGAACGGTTTAGTTTGATCTTTAACTACAAACAATAGTGTTCGAATGATGTGACTTCTCGAGATCTAGAATCGAGGGTCCTGTACCGCAAAACACACCGAATCGAAGCTCAAGCGTACCGCAATCAAAACACACACATATTGGCTATCAAGAGTGTATTCCGTCAGGCCGGATTATTGTGATGACTGTGTTTGCACAACAAACAACGTGCATATCGGCGTACAATGTACACACTTGTGAGAGCTCTAATTAGTGACTCGTCATTAATGAACGAACCATACATTACTGTGAGTAATAAAATGTTTGTCTGTTATTGGTTTTCTTCACGTTCATAACCATAATATTTCGCGATGTTTTATTATTCGCGCATTGTGGCTTTGCGCGAAAAGTGCGAAAATTAAACCCCCGCGAAGTATTATGATTTTACAGTACCTATAACAGAATGTAAATTATGCGGTTTTGATTATGTTCACGATGAATCCAACTATATATTATATTTTTCACTATCTTTTAAATGTCAAAAGCATGTATTCATTTACTGTGAATTGGCAAAAAAAATCAAAACAAAGTAACTATTTGTCAATCTGGGATTAGGACGAGATAATTTTTATTGTCATTTACTAAAGTGAATCTATCATTTATTATGGCTCAGATTGTTGGTGCCCTTTTCTCTGTAAGACTGGTAAAAACATGTACGTTAACAATCACTGCCAATCAATTTTCGATTGTATCATCATGAGATTATACTTTAAAATTTTACTGATAAATAGTCAACTCAAATGCGATTTTTTACACAGTGTTGTAAGACATACTAAACCGGACCCTAAATAACAGTTTAAAACACCCTATCATCAAGGTAACCATTTAAGTTAAACTTTATAACTAGTGACCAGTATATCCTTCACATATAAATTTTTTTTATAATCATCAGTGATATTTTCAAATTATGGCAAACATGTCTTAAATTTCTAAAAAATGATTGTGTCTTTTTTAATGTCAACTTGGTGTTCAATTATGCTTGTAAATAGTTGGATAATTATATGAGAATTGTATCAATATTAAAAGTGCATTGATTTTACAATTGTTTAATCAAGGTTCATTTTACTGCCATAGATAAGAAATTTCAAAAAGTTAGTGAAAATCATAGGAATTGAGTAATAGTGACGAAAATCCAAAAAATATCCACACAAGTCAGAACCGAACTTTTAAAAATATCGAAAGAAATATTGTGAAGTGTGTAGTGTCCAAGCTTACAAGTAAAATGTAAACAACTGCATAATACCAGAGTACCAGAATTTTTATCTAAATTTGTACAAGGTGAGGGAAATCTAAAAAAACTAAAAAAGAATTCACTTTACAAAGACTTATAATTTTTATCTCATATCTCATATGGCAGTTCAGTTGCAGAACGATTTGTTTACAACGACATTCTCACACACGTATCGGGTTGGGTAATTCGTGCGAGTAGGGACACCGGGCGAGTAGGGTGCTGCGCAGTAAAAACACCGCTGAGTAGAGGGCGCGCTGATTGAGATTTACGACTCTCGCGGGGCCTCGCTAATTAAACTCTGGAAGTTAAAAATTAAGAGTTGCAGACCCCCTTTAAAGTCGTGTGTGAATGATTAAGATGTTATGTCGTGGTATGAGATGGTGATATACTACACTCAGTACTCATAAAATATACAAACTAACAAGTGTATAGTGAATAGATATATAAACTAACATTTTGAAGCTCAGATACGATATTCCTATTTATTAATAAACATCTTACATTTTTTCATTTAGAGACAAAACGACTAACTATAATCCTCAAATTTCTAGTATGGAATTTCATTCACTTTTGACAAGAAATTCAATGTAACCCATCATTTAGGAACTAAGATACCATATACCTACTTCTAGAAGCAATATGAATACTATCTTAAACGTTCAGTAATACACATGGCGACAGGTAATGATCCCTTACTCTTGTATATGGTCGTCGCATCTTGTGTTTCTCAACTCGTTAAATATATCAACTAACATTTTAAAACTAAAATTGATATTCATATTCTAGAAGCTGCTTCTGTAAGTAATATAAATATTATGTTGACAGGCACTAATCCCTCACTCTCCTATATTCAGTTTTAATATTCCTACTCTAGTAGTTGTTACCAAAAGCAACATGAATATTTTTTTAAACGTTTGGTAATAAACATGTTGATAGTTTATCACCCCCAGCCTCCTATATGGCCATCCCATCTTGGAATGTCTAAGATTTGACTAAACCTCAAAGATAAAAACTAACAGTTTGAAATTAAGCTTTCATATTCCCACTTTAAAAGGTTTACTAAAAGCAAAATGAATATTTGTTTAAATGTTTAGACATATACAGGAAAAAGTTGACAGGAAATGACCCCCCACCTTCCTGTATGAGAGTCTGAACCCTTCTTAGAGTAAAGACTGAAAGAAATTCCAAGTTCGGATGGCCATACTATTTAATGAAAAAGAAAGATACATCTTTTTAGTAAGAATATTTTATCTTCGCTTCAAATGTTAGTTTATATATTTGTAAACTATTGAATTGTTAGTTTACATATTTTATGAGTATGTGATTGTTCATAAGTTTAACATTGTATATAAAGCAGCTTAAATATTCAAACTTGGACAAATTAAGGTCTACAGGCAATACAATATTTTGGACTGAATTTCGTTTGTTAAGAAACTCATATCGTCATTTGTGTAGAGTGAAGAAAGAACAATACGAAGGAAGCATGGTTAATATTCTGACGAATTGTTGTAGTAATTCAAAAACATTCTGGCATAAAATTAAACAATTTACAAAACCAAAATCAGTCACAACAAACTCAATCTCAGCATCTGAGTGGGTGTCTTATTTCGAGAATGTTCTCAACATATTCAATTCTGATACTGATCAAGACCATCTCCGTGAAGCAGAAAAGTTCTTAATAGATCATGATGCATTTAATTGCAGGTTGTGTAACGATGAAGAAATCAATAGAACGCTAAATAGTGAGATTACAGACAATGAAATTCTACAGGCTCTTGACGGTCTTAAAGTTGGTAAAGCGCCTGGTCCCGATGCTGTTACACCTGAAATGTTGAAATGTTGCAAATACGAATTAATGCCATATTTTTCTGTTTTTTTCAACGTTTTATTGGACAGTGGCAAATGTCCTGAGGAGTGGGCGAAAGGGTTAGTTGTACCACTGCACAAGAAAGGCAAAACTTCCGATGTTAATAATTATAGAGGAATTACACTAACTGACTTAATGAGTAAAGTATTTACATCTATCCTCAACAAGAGACTGACACTCTTTTGTTCCCAATATGATAAACTGCCGGAATCACAAGCCGGATTTAGAGCCGGGTACAGCACTCTGGACAATATCTTTACCCTTAAATGTTTAGTGCAGAAATATTTATCAAAAACCAACGGTCGTTTTTATTGCCTTTTTGTTGACTTCAAAAAGGCCTTTGATTCTATCAATAGAAATTTGTTGTGGTATTCTGTCTTAAGAAAAGGTATTCATGGTAAACTGTTCAATGTTTTGTATAATATGTATTCTAATGTAAAAACTGCTGTTAAAACATCAAAAATGTCAATTTCTAATTATTTTGATTCTTTGAGCGGTGTGAAGCAGGGTTGTGTTCTAAGTCCTTTACTATTTTCATTATTTGTGGTAGAACTTGAAAATATGCTTTATGATTCACATGTAAGAGGGATTTTTGTTGGTCAAGAATTTTTGGATATATTGTTGTTGTTTTATGCAGATGATTTATGTTTGTTTGATGACAGTGTTATAGGTTTGCAGCGAAAACTTAACGTTCTTAAGCAGTTTAGTATTAAATGGGGATTAACCGTAAATTTAGATAAGACAGAGATTTTGGTTTTTCGTAATGGCGGTACGCTTAGAGGGACGGAAAAATGGATGTTTGGCAATGATACAGTTAAAATATCTACGTATTATAATTATTTGGGACTTGTTTTTTCAAATAGATTATGCTGGTCAAGAGGGATAAATGTTTTAGTTCAGAAAGCCAATAAGGCCCTTTTTGCTGTTAAGCAACTTCAATACAAGTTAAAGAATATTTCACCATCAGTCTTATTCAAAATTTTTGATACCCAGATTAAACCTATTCTACTTTATTCCTGTGAAATATGGGGTTATTCCAAAAATTTATATGTCGAACGTTTTCATGTTAAATTTTGTAAATATGTTCTTGGTGTCGGATATTATGTTTCAAACGATGCTGCACTGGGTGAATGTGGTCGACAGGGACTTTTTGTTGATTATCACAAAAGATGTATTCAATTTTGGTTAAAGTTATTATTCATGCCTAGACATAGATATCCAAAACAGGGTTACCTTTTATGTAAGTCATTAGATGAGTGTAATCGCACAACATGGGCCACACATGTTAAACATATTTTGTTTTCATATGGTTTTGGTTTGGTATGGATTACCCAAGATGTTGGTAATAGCACTTTATTTATCAATACCTTTGTACAAAGACTTAAAGACTGTAATAATCAAGATTGGTATTCAAGAATTTGTGAATCAAGTAAGTTATCTAGCTATAAAGAATATAAATCATTGTTATCAGTTGAATATTATCTAAATGTAATCCCAGTAAGGGAATATAGAAGATTGTTATGTTTATTTAAGGATTGTTTTACATTTTTTGTGCCTCTATCGATGTATAACAGCAACAAATTGTATAACATCGCGTAGCGTAGCGTAGCGATGTTATAGAAAATTTGTTGCTGTTATACATCGATAGAGGCACAAAAAATGTAAAACAATCCTTATAATTACAAAATAAACTCTACTTCCACAGATTTTCTGAATAATTTCAACTAAACTTGAATAATTGTCGTGAACATTACGTTATTTTGCAGCATGTTACACACAACATAACGTGGTGGAATTAAATTGCGAATTTCATATAATAAAACGGAATATGATTTAGTTTCGTTTTTATCAGCATTGACGCGCATGCAATCAAAGTTCGTCTTAACTCCAGTCCGCATTTTTTATATAACCGTCATTAGCATATCACGTGACATGCAAAATGGCTACCGTTTCTCAAAAACGATTCGAGCTATCGAACTTCAGGACTCGTAGTTATTAAAATCAAGAGTTTTCGGTGAAGGTAATTGGGTTTTTTGGGGGAGGAAAGTATTATCTGGTTATCCGTTCAGTTAATAAGAAAATGAAATGCGTACATTTCTTATTTTGCCAAAAAAAACCTAAGTAACGCGATGTTGTCATAACCGGGCTAGCCGTCGCGTCAATTTGTTCTGTCAGATTGTGACGTCATAAAGTATGAATGCACGAGGTATAACAGCAAATTTTTCTGCATTCATCGAGAAATGGTTGCATGTTTTTGAGAGCTCTCGTCCAATCAGAATCGCCGAAAATCGTGTAACAACATCATTTTGTAATTATTACGCATTGGTGAACTTCCCTTAATGATTAATATTGGTAGACGATGTGGCATTGCACGTTGTGATAGGATATGTACATTTTGTGCGTTAGGTTGTGTAGAAGACGAATATCACTTCCTTTTAAAATGTCCATTATATTCGCAACTGAGATTAAAATATATCCCAAAGTATTATTGTATTTCACCCAATATGAATAAGTTTTATGCGCTTTTGTCATGTACTAAGAAAACCGTTTTGTTAAATATTGCTAAGTTCACAAGAGAATCATTATGTTTGAGAAATGTTAAATATAATTCCCATCTGTAAAATTAACATTGTTATCTGTACATGGGCCACTGGCCTTTATACCGAATAAAAGGAATTGAATTGAATTGAACATTGTATAACATTGTTGTATTGTTTAGTGGGTCACACTTGCACTTTTGATAGTCTTAGCTGGCAGTGTCTAGAATCATCTATTCTACAAAGTTCTATCTATTTCTTGATTACTTGAGTTGGATACTTCTGATTGGAGTTTGTCGTGGAACTTAAAAGAACATTCTAGAAGGTATCTAACCTATATAAAAGCCGGCATTAGAACTCTTACTCATCTTGCTTCTTACAATCAACTTTGCGATCATCTGTCGTGCCACTGTTTGTGGATACCTTTACAAACCGGATTCATTTATCTCCTATCAAGACCCACTGACTGTTTTCTACACTCATCAACTGTGTGATTCATAAGGACTGATGAATATATTTAGTCAGCTAATTAGTGTGAACCATTTGATATTGTATTATATAGCTTGTATTAGCTTGATATTGTAACCTTAAACACTTTGTTTATTATTTGATTGATTAAATTGTAATTAATGTACAAGTGTCTTATATTTATATTTTGCTGGTTTGACTTGGGATATTTTCGTATTCAAAATTCATTCGTAACAAAATTGGGGGCTCGTCCGGGATCGAATTCATTTGGCATTTCCGACTTTAAAAAATAATAATAATACTTAATTCTGAAAGTTAATTGTTAAACCAGCAAAATGACGTTTAAACTTGAGGATTTTCTTAAGTCCCCTACCCTGATGCAGTCGGTGCTTTGCAAAAATCAGAATTGCTTTCGATTTCAAAGTTTTATGAACTTGAGGCTAAACCAGCTATGAGGAAATTCCAAATTCTGAAAATTGTGTTAAATAATTTTATTGATGAGGGAGTTTTTGGCCCTGATGTTTTGTACATGGTTGAAGAGGAACATTCGGACAATTTTGAATTAAAGAAACTTGACATTAAAACACAAAAAGAAATTGAATTAACCCTAACCCCTTCCTCTTTTGACATTACAAGGTACGCCAGACTGGTCCCGCCTTTCAATGAAAAAGAAGTAGAAATATATTTTGTACATTTTGAAAAGGTTGCTGAAAACCTCAAGTCGCCAAAAGAGTCATGGACTATGCTATTGCAAACTGTGTTAAAGGGTAAAGCTCAGGATGCATATTCGGCCCTTCGGTTGAGCAAAGCTCAAATTATGATTTTGTTAAAAGGACCCTTCTGAAAGCTTATGAGTTAGTGCCCGAAGCTAATTGTCAGAAATTCAGGAATGCTCATAAAAGGGACAATGAGACTTTTGTAGAGTATGCTAGAGATAAGGAGACTTTGTTTGATAGATGGTGTCGTTCTAAAGAGGTTTCAGATTTTGCTAGTTTGAGGCAGTTGGTTTTGATGGAGGATTTTAAGCAGTGTGTCAATTCTGACCTTAAGACTTATTTGGATGTGCAGAAGGTTGATGTTTTACATGATGCAGCGGTGTTGGCAGATTATTACTTTTTGACTCACAAGGGTTCTTTTCGGTCTCCGGGTAACTCTAAGTTTTCTCACCATAAAGGTTTTTCCCCGGGTAAGACTTCAGGGTATGCAGGTTCTAAAGGTGATAAGACAGGTTCAAATTCATCTGACAAGCCATCACATTTTCAGTCTAAGCCAAAGACTTCCAGTGATTCTGATCCTGTTTGTGCTTATTGTAAGAGGCCAGGTCATTTGATTTCTGCATGTCCCAAACTCAAGTTGAAGAATCAGTCCACTGGCTCCCCTAATGTTTTTGTCTCTATCACACCTAAGCCTTTCTTTTCTGGTGGTTCTGAGAAGAATGTTGTTTTTTGAGAGTAAGATTTCAGATTCTGTTGTTCCTGAGGAGTTTTTGCCTTTTGCTTCGAAAGGATTTGTGACACTTATGGGAGATAATTCTACCCCAAGGCCCATTATTATTTTGAGGGATACTGGAGCTCTTCAATCTCTGATTTTGAAGGATACTTTGCCTTTTTCTGTCGAGTCTTCAGCTAACTCAGATGTTTTGCTTCAGGGTATAAGTGGCAGTTCTCTTGCTCCTCTTCATTTTGTCAATTTGACTTCTGATCTGATTTCTGGTGAGGTGAAGGTAGGTGTTCTTGACTCTCTCCCAGTTCAGGGTGTTGATTTGTTGATCGGTAATGATCTTATGGGTGGAAAAGTTGGTGCTGATCCCATTGTCACTGTTTGTCCGGAGAGTTCAATTGGCACAGAAAGGTTGGAGGAGGATTTTCCGGGTATTTTTTTCTTCTTGTGCATTGCCTCGTTCAATGCCAAAGGACATTTCTTTCAAGACTTCTTTGCCGGATGATTTCATTTATGATTTGTCGGAAACATTTATGGAGCATTCTTTCCAAGAGGTAGAGGCTTTGAAGGGAGGTTACTCTTCAGGTCTTCTTGTTGAGTCTGATAGTTTGTCTGGTTGTGATCACATTCGGTCTAGAAAGCAGCTTATTAGTGCTCAGGGTGAAGATGTTGAGGTGCAGAAGTTAGCTAGTAAGGCTGTTTCTTGAGGAACCTTTCAGTAGAGTTATCATTGAATGTGTTGGTCCACTACCTAAGACTAGGTCTGGTAATCAGTATCTTCTCACTATCATGTGTGCTTCTACCAGGTTTCCCGAGGCTATCCCTATTCGTAGGATTGTTGCTCCTGTGATTATCAAGGCTTTGATCATGTTTTTCACCCTAGTTAGGTTGCCAAAGGTTGTTCAGTCTGATCAAGGTTCAAATTTTATGTCTACGGTATTTCAGCAGTTAGGCATTACACAGATTAAGTCTAGTGCTTATCATCCAGAGTTGCAGGGAGCTTTAGATAGGTTTCATCAGACTTTGAAGAATATGATCAAGACTTATTGCTTTGAGACGGAGAAGGATTGGGATGAGGTTGTGCATTTTTTGTTGTTTGCTGTCAGGGAGTCAGTTCAGGAAAGTTTAGGGTTCAGTCCCTTTGAGCTTGTTTTTGGTCATAGTGTTTGCGGGCCATTAAAACATCTAAAAGAGAAATGGCTCAGTCGCAATCGCGAGATCAAACTTTTGGACTATGTTTCTACATTTCGGAACAGACTTTCGAAAGCATATGAGTTGGCCAATCAAAATCTGAAAACTTCACAAGCCAAAATGAAACAAAATTATGACAAAAAGTCAAAAGAAAGAAATTTCATTCCTGGTGAGAAAGTGTTAGTTTTACTACCCATCCCTGGCCAACCACTGAGAGCTAGATATCAGGGTCCATACCTTATTGACAAAAAGGTTAGCGACACAGCTTACATCGTCCTGACTCCTGGCCGTTGTAAACACAAACATTTATGCCATGTAAACATGATAAAGAAATATCATGATAGGGAACAACCAAAACAGGTTACACGTATTGCCACACTCTCCCATGTTTCTGAATGTATTGTCAATGATTATGTACATGTTGATGACATTGTTGGAAATGTGAAGTTTGATGATCTATGTGACAACGTGTCACCCAAACTAAGCAATTCTGATGTGTTAAAACATCTAAAAGAGAAATGGCTCAGTCGCAATCGCGAGATCAAACTTTTGGACTATGTTTCTACATTTCGGAACAGACTTTCGAAAGCATATGAGTTGGCCAATCAAAATCTGAAAACTTCACAAGCCAAAATGAAACAAAATTATGACAAAAAGTCAAAAGAAAGAAATTTCATTCCTGGTGAGAAAGTGTTAGTTTTACTACCCATCCCTGGCCAACCACTGAGAGCTAGATATCAGGGTCCATACCTTATTGACAAAAAGGTTAGCGACACAGCTTACATCGTCCTGACTCCTGGCCGTTGTAAACACAAACATTTATGCCATGTAAACATGATAAAGAAATATCATGATAGGGAACAACCAAAACAGGTTACACGTATTGCCACACTCTCCCAAGTTTCTGAATGTATTGTCAATGATTATGTACATGTTGATGACATTGTTGGAAATGTGAAGTTTGATGATCTATGTGATAACATGTCACCCAAACTAAGCAATTCTGATGTGTTAACCCACCTAGATGAGAAGTTGTCAAATTTGTCTCCTGAACAGGAAGTTCAAATGTCAGATTTGATTTATGAATTCTCTCATCCGTTTCCTGATGTGCCTGGTCGAATAGATATTGTTAGTCATGATATAGATGTAGGTGATGCTGTGCCTGTGAAACAACACCCATATAAATTTAGTAAGAATCCTGTGAAAAGTGAAATTCTGCGGAAAGAAGTGAAATACATGCTGGACAATGACATTATTGAACCCAGTGACAGTCCGTGGAGTTCACCTTGTGTTCTTGTGCCGAAGGGTGGTGGTGGTTGGCACTGGTGCGCTGACATGAAAACTGTGAATCAACTTTCACGAACCGACGCCTACCCGATACCGAGGGTTGATGATTGCATTGATCACATCAGTCAAGCTGAGTACATCAGTAAGTTTGACTTTTTGAAAGGCTTCTCGCAGGTTCCACTCACTGACCGTGCAAAGAAGATATCAGCGTTTGCTACACCAGATGGACTGTGTCAAAGTGACGCCATTCGGTCTGAATAACGCTCCAGCGACGTTCCAACGACTCGTCAGAAACGTCACATCAGGTCTTTACGGTGTCGAATTTTACATGGATGATGTCATCAATTATGCCATGGAGTGGGAAGAACATCTGATGGGAATCCGACCTTTCTTCAAGAGACTTTCTGAGGCGAAATTGACTGTGAATCTGGCAAAGTGTGAATTTGGAAAGGCACAAGTAATATTTTTACGGCATGTTGTAGGGCACGGCCAGGCACAAACAATTAATGCTAAAGTGGAAGCCATTGTACATTTTCCAGTTCCACAGTCCAAGAGAGAACTCATGAGATTCTTGGGCATAGCAGGCTATTATAGAAAATGTTGTCAAAATTTTTCTGATGTTGTAACTCCACTCACAAACCTTTTGGGGAAAAGGGTTAAATTCTTGTGGGATGGCAGTTGTCAGTCTGCAATGAAAGAGTCAAAGCCATGCTCATGAATTCTCCAGTGTTACAGGCACCAAATTTTGAGATATCTTTCAAGTTGCAAATTGATGTAAGTGATGTGGGTGCAGGTGCTGTTTTGATTCAAGAGGATGACTCAGGTATTGATCCTCCAGTTTGTTACTTTTCCAAAAAGTTTGACAAGCACCAAAAGAACTATTCAACCATTGAAAAAGAAACTTTGGGTCTCTTGTTAGCTTTACAGCATTTTGAAGTGTACTTAAATAAGTCTTTACTGATCACAATCCCTTGACTTTTCTTCACAAAATGAAGAACAAAAACCAAAGACTTATGAGATGGAGTTTAACTTTGCAAGGGTTCAATCTTGTGATTAAACACATCATGTGTAAAGACAATGTTTGTGCTGATGTACTTTCCAGAGTGTAAAATGTCCTTTTTGATGCTGAATGTTTGTATTTGAAATATTGTTTTCTAGTTTTTGTATTTTGTTAAAATGTAACTGTTTATTATTACTACAACAGAAAGTTTCTTTGTAACTTTCTTTTGTACTACATTGCGGGATTTGCAATTGTATCTCCGATATGAGTATCTACAGCCCGTTACAAAACTATGGAAGTAGCTCTGTTTGTTGATATGAATGCATAGTCTGCATTGGTTATTGTCGCATAAGTTGTTGACGTAGGTCTCTCCCACTGATTTGTGGGCGCTTAGGGGGATAGGTGATGCTAGCATAGGGACTAGCATATCCCGGAGGGTTTTATTCCCCTGTAGGCGGCAATGTGGGGTATAGGGAAGATCTCTTTGCAGATGTCGGAACCTTGGAGTAGGTGCCATCTGTTCCTGATAAGATCTGTTCTTGTAATTGCACACCAGTACTGGACGTTGATTTTGTGTCTGTGTGGTCGGTGTTGGAGACAGGAGTGTGTCTCTTGTCTCTCGAATCTGACTTCTGTTTGTTCTGTTGTATTATCTTTTAGGGGTGTCCCCTTTTTAGATAGTAATTGATGAGATTCATACTATGTTTCTCATATTCGGCCTTTGAAGAACATATACGTTTGAGGAGGAGAAATTGGCTGTATGGGCCTTCAATTTTAACATGTCTAGGATGACATGATGTGTACAACAGATATGAATGTGTGTCTGAGGGTTTGCTGTAAACTGTGAATTCTAGTTTGTTTTTTCGATTGGCGTTTGAAACCCATGTGTCAAGGAATGATACTTGCTCACTTGAGAATTCGGCAGTGAACGTGATGGTGGGGTGGGCTGAATTGAGATATTGGATAAATGTCTCAAGTTTTGCATGACCTTTGGACCATATGAGGAAAATGTCATCGATGAACCTGACATAGAAGTCCTGGTGGCGGGTGTCCTGTCGGCAGCTGCGGCTTCTCGATCTTAGTCGGGAAATGGTGTTAGGGCGGATGCCTTGAACATAATTCTGCCAATCGAAAGCTTGAAATTTGGCATAGAATTCTTTAAGCTCACTGGCTTTGGCATTGAGTTTGGAGAGAGCCGACTTGGTTTCTCTCTCAGTAATTGCATTGATAGCGGCTTGTATGGTGTCCCGGTGTTTGGTTTCCATATCGACGGGGAAAGTCATCTGGACTTCCTTGATGCTCTCCTCGATGGACTTCTGTTGTCTCTTTAACAACTCTAGATAATTCGCTAGTTGGACTGACGAATGGTTCTTTGTAGAAGTGGCCCTGACTTTGGTCAAGTCTTCCGGGAAGGTTACCTGGATGTTAGGCAGGATTACACGGTATTGCTCCAAGATCTGGTCAGTTTGTTGGCACTATTCCAGGTATTGCACGTGCACATTCAGTCTGGCAGACTTCGATTGGGCGTTGCTCAAGTTCTTATACGGCTGCATAAGATTCGCGAGAAGTTAGACAGCTTTGGCCTCGTCGGCACCGGCACGCAGATCGCTGGAACTCAGGTGGAACTCAATGATAAGATCGTGTGTTGAAACTTTCCACCCCTCTTCTTTTTCCTCTTTTTATTTTCTGATAGTTACAACCACGATCTTGTGGACATATCAGGGCTAAGTTCACGTCCTAGCCTAATTACCTTAAACTCTAGGTTAATTACACTCATGGATGACATCAATATCCCTACATAAGGTCTCGTTATACAGTTTTTTCATTGTAAACGGGGGCCAAAGAGTTCTCACTTCAGAGAGCAAATAGAAGTGAGATAGTGTTTTACCCCTACCAGAAAACTCATATGTGGTATCAGAATGTGTCTTTCTTTTAAAATCAGTCCATATACTTGGCTGTCAGCCTGTCACACTCATGTATTGCTACGCCAGTTGCGGAAGGTCAAGCGACCTACTTAAGAGAGGCTGTTTGGTGACTTCCGGCTCCAAAATCACATGGATATCCATGTGTGAATTTCTTGAGGTATGTTTTAGATAAGCTGTAGCTCCCAAACAGTAAGGTGAATGTATATTTTTTTCCTGATATTTTAGTCAGGAGATTGCATATCTTACTGCTGGGAGTGGTTAAATGTGATGCGTTTCTCTCGTATAAGACTGACATGTCGATCAGAGGTGACAGTTTTACATTGGAGTCAATGGGGGGGAAAAACCGTATAACGAGACCTAAGTAATCACCTACACATAGTAAACATGGTACTATGACGTCATACACACATCTACATGACTATGACGTCACAATCACGTTATCGTCAGTTAAACATGGCCCGCAAAAAGCAGCATATATGCACCACATGTGGAGCCCGACTTGCTCGTTGGGACTCCCTCGCTCGTCAAATTGCCGTCAATCACGGCAATACCATGTTTTTCTGCAGCCTGTGTCATACAACATACAAAAGAAAGGATGACACACGGCGACATATCATACGTAAACATAGTATTACACCTGCAGAGGCGAACAACTTTATCTCCAGCCGGACCAAACCGGACAGCCGGCCCTCATCACATGCTACATAGCACAGCACAGCACAAGTCGCACCAATAAATCGGGCATCTTCGACATTCCGAGGGTCACGGCGATCGACTTTGATTCTGCTACAAGAGCAGTACCCATGGACCAGGGGCCACTCCAACATCTTGTAAGTGACTAACCAACTTCGCCGTCCATGCCAGACCTACGTGGAGCCACGGCCTCTCCCACCTGAGAGAGATACCATCTTGTCCTTATCTACCAACGGACACGGGAGATGCCCATACATTATTAAGACGGACAAGTACCCTTTCCACCACTCAGCAACTTGTCTCATGAAATTCCCAACGCAGACCTGGTAACTGAAGCATGGTCAGTACTACCCAGTACTGACAAACACACAGTACCAAAGGAAAATGTGATGGCCGAATACGGGCCCGAGTACACCCCTGTGCATAACAATTCCTTGACTGATGCAATGCGTGCTACACTGGACATTCCCACCTTTCTGAACTTTCTTTATATCAGTTAATTTAAATCTCTCCTTTTATCTTTAATTCCTTTAGAGAATATAATGTATATTCTTATTCTATGCAGAATATGTATTTATTAATGAGCTATTTCCTTTATAATAAACTCCCACTTTTTTTATTATCACATATTGGTTTTATGTCTTTAATATCCGCCCCTTCATATTTTAACCTCTATTAGAATATAAGGGGCGCCCGAGCCTATACCATCAATGTATTTAATAATGCAAATTTTGCCCGTTCTTTACTTGTGTCCTTTTCAAATCTATGAAATATTTTAAAAAGAGATAATCTCAGTCTTTATTCAATGTAGATATCTTCAATTATAGATACTCATTCTAAGTGTATCAAAATCTATTCAAAGAAAACAACACCCGTCTTCTTTCCCTCAGTGGACAGCCCCTAAAAAATATTTTATTGTCTGACCAAGAAAAAAGATACAGCCATCACCTAAAACATATAAATAATTATGTTTACACATTATAAAAGACATAAAAATACCTGTCACGTTATAATATCAGAATATTAAAATTCCATAAATCTCATTTGAATAAAATGGAAATATAACAGCAAACCGGAATCCCCGCCGAAAGAAATCTTCATCTATATATCCCTTTGGGAAGAAAGTACATAGGGTCCTTCAATTTGACCGCGGATGGAGCCTTACATTAGATTGAATATTAAACTGAGGAAAAACGCTACAAGGGATTTAAAAATAAATCTGTACAAATTAATGAATAATTCAGTATTTGGTTAAAGAGCCACTCCGTGATTTTCAAAACATATCATATACCTTTGATACAAACCTAAATGTCATTTGTGGTGATATAAAATCAAAACATCTTAACTTTTCATGTCCAAAGCACATATATATGACAAATATTGGTTTTCCATGAAAATCTAAAAACAGCCTTATAATGCACAGAGGTGTAGATATCACGTCCAATATACATGGATGCTAGTTATATAACCTAACAAACACTATCAACTTCTAACTGCCCTCCTGGCTGTTTTAGATAAGTCTCCAAAATTACGTTTGACTATTTGACGCGCGCCACGCGGGGAATGGCTCTTTATACTATTGAGAATTTAAGAAGGGAGTGGATGTGTGATTATTCAGGGCAGATGAAAAAAATGAACCTCTTAGGAAGGAAACTTTTAATGTACGACTTTTATTACGGTAAGTTAAAGAAAACTCATGGTGATAGATATGATAGACATGAAATAAATACTTTGAGAAGTGAAGGTCATAACAATGATTTATTATTCTCATTGCATAAATGTTATGTCCATTAGATACTAAAAGGTGGATTACAGATAGGGTGTTAATACTAACGCCTACGGGTATACATACATATTTAAAGATGGAATTTCTTAAAAGTTTGATTAATTTCTAATACATATGGAAAATAAACTCTAGAGGGTTTATTACAGTCCGAGGGGCTATTGGAAAGGCCAGATATAGATAAACTTGCTAAGGCTGATTAAGTTAGTAAAACTGAAGCCAAGAATTGGTTAATGAAACAAGCCATTTGGCAAATATATTTACCCCAACCTAAATACATACCTAGACGGAAATTTGATGCTACTCGATTCAGAGAAATCCACCAAGCTGGCTTATTATTTTTACCTCAAGAACGAGTTAGCACAATAATTAGCAATAATTTTTCTCCTAACGTTTGTTGACTTGGCATCAAGATATAAAGCATCAATACCACTAACATCTAACAACAGAGGTTGCCAAAGCTTAAGAAAGTATATACAAAACAACTCCATTTAAATTTTCAAGTATATTTCAAGTCGACCCCGGAAGTGAATGTTTTGGCGATGCAACATAGTACATAACAAAACATAATGTTAGAATAAGACGGGTGATAAAGTGGCCCATAGAAGTCAAGCTATTGTTGAGAGGTTCAATAAAACGTTATCTGAGCTTTTAAGAGGAATTGAAAATATAATCCAATGATGTCATATTGTCAGAAAGGTCCACAGAATTGGTGGTTAGATTACCACAAGTTCTTTCAGCATTTAATAATGAAGAAATGAGACTTTACCAATAAGAAACCTGTTGATGCTATTAAACTGAAATCTGTGACAGCAAAGGCTGCAGCACCTGTATTGGGACTAGAAAAAATTATTACACAATAGATATCCAAGATAAGTATCCAATGGTTAACCAAATAATCCTAACATTTGAAGTATTCAGGGAATGAGATATCACATTTATCATTGGCACTGATTAGCACAAAACACAAAAGCACTGTATCACATGTACACAGCACCGGTACTCCAATTCCTGGGAGGGATGTGCGTCGCTCTTAAGTTATAAATCCGGAATGGAATTGCTTTAGATAATTATTGATTTAACTATTCAAATCCAAACCACACCTTCAACACTCAAACAACACTCAGAAATACATAGTTCTGCTAAAGGTAAGTAAAAACATATGGTTAACGTATGGTGCATATGCTGTAAACAGAGGATAACTAATTGTTAACTAATACATGATAATAAACTTAACTAATAACATGCTTGAACTAATTAAATGTCAACTTGACTAAAATGATAATACTAACTTAACTAACTAAAGCCATCAACTAACTAACGTACCCATGGTCACTAGCTGAGCTCAGAAGAAATAAATTAGAGTATTCATCTCTTGTTTCCCTCAGGCTCCAGTCAGTTACCCTTGTAAACTCCAGTTATCTCCAGTCTTCAATCTCCAGTCCCTGTTCGGCGCCATTTTGCAGCAGGGTCAACTTGTGTAAATCATAACAACCGCTGCTGGTGGGTTCTATGGAGTTAATTCCGAATTCATTTAAATGGTGATAAAGCCCAACTCACACTACACACGATTGCACTACGATAACATTACGATTCGATCGTACTGGTATCGTATTGTGGTTTTTACGATCTGTTATGTGAACACGGTTTCTGTGCGTGAGGTACACGATATGGGTACAATCATTGCACGAAAGATCACGATTCTAATACGGTCGGCACACAATCAACACAAACTTGACACAACGCTTTCACGATGCAATCACGAATGGTGTAAGACTAATGCATGATTTTAAAGAGCCACTCCATGATTTTCATAACATATTATTTACCTTTGATACAAAACTAAATGTCATGTATGTGGTGATATAAAATCAAAACATTTGAATTTTTCATGTCCAAAAGACATATATATATGACAAATACTGGTTTTCCATGAAAATCTAAAAACAGCCTCATGAATGCACAGAGATGTAGATATCATGTCCAATATACATGGATACCAGTTATGTAACAAACAACATCGACTCCTAACTGCCCTCCTGGCTGTTTTAGATAAGCCTCCAAAATTACGTTTGACTATTTGACTGTCTGGTTTTCGATCATAATTGCGACCTTCTACCTTCATAATGACACTGTAAAAAAACCAGGAAGATTTAAAATGGGAATTTTTGGTAACAATCGATACTTCGCGATCAAATTACACCATTGATTACGTTTGGCATATATGACTCCAACAACTCACGGAGTGGCAATTTAAATAATTTGTGCAAAGGTAAAAACGGTTAACCATTGCTTTTAATGATCAATGTGGAATTATTATTCATCATGTGATGCATTGCAGCTGCGATAAAGACATGAGGACATGTGTTACTAATTGTAACATTATCTTCGGACAATCTTCCTGAGTTTTTCTCTCATCTCCTGGCTTTATGCAAATAACTACCGACGGTGTTTCACAGGCATTCCTTCTTATTCAAAGCAGTTGAACTTCCAGATCACGTAAGGAAGTTTACTTTTTAACATCGAGAAACTTGCCAAGTCGATCGATGAGTATCCCCATTGTTATCATTATTACCTACTTTGATTCAGTTTATGTTCTTATTGATAACAATTTCATCTGCGTTAAATCTAACAAAGAACAAACCAAATCAAACATTATATTCCTTTTACCGGTGAAATCACTATTTCTTTGTCTAATATGTTCGGGAGTGGATTTCTATTTACTTATTTGAATTTTCGTACGATTGCGTATGGAAGTATAACATAGATTTGATAAGTCTTATGCTACCAAACAATTTGGCTTGTGATGAATTCTTGTTGCATAAGACTTATCAAGCCTTGAATCAAAATATTGCAGCAGTAATTTGTAACCATTTTTCTTCCCTATCATACATTCATGCCAAAAATTAAATGTCATTTTCCACAGATATTACCCACATCTTTAAACTTGCATTCTGCACTGAATATAATTTCTAAAATCTAATAAATCCAAAAGTACACAAATATATTATATAGAATATGCACTTTGCACTTTGAGTCTTCTTTACACAGCAAAGCATCTCTCATAGGCTTGTGTAAAGACAAATATGACATCCATACATGCAGCGTTTCCATTGGCTGAAATATTGCATTGAAGTCTATGTTGCAATATTTTGTCGTTAGGGGAACCTGCTGGAAGCCCGAGAAGAGCTTGTATTAGAACATTGGTTGTGAAAGAATTAATCACGAAGCTACAACTGGACAAAACACGGGTAGAGAATTGTCGGCAGTAACATGGCGATTCGCTCGTCTCCCTCGCTTATCATTAATACCTTACCCTTAATCAGGGGCTTTCATCCATTGCCATCCGTATTGAATGTCCATGAAAGGTTTTGTAAACAGTTTTTCGGTCTTTCTAGAAATACGCCGAACATCACGGCGCTTGCTGAACTTTGTCGTTATTTATTAAAGGAAAATCAGTATGTCAAAATTATTCAATATTGGGTTCGACTTTTGTCTCAAACTGAAAACACACTATTAAAAAGGTATATGATTATCAATATTGTCTGGCTGAAAAGGATTTAGATTGTTGGGCTTTTAAGGTGAAATCAATTTGTCTAATTAGGGGTTTAGTAATGTGTGGGCAAATCAACAGATCGGAAACATTTCGACGTTTGTAGAATTGTTCAAGCAAAGATGTATAGACATAGATAATCAGTTGTGCTCATCGGATATTAATGTGGTCTGAAAACTGGATTTCTATCGTAGGGTAAAACAGTTATAGAGTTTTATATTAGTAGTGTCAGTGAGAGAAAGTTTCGTATTTTTCTTAGCAGGTTTCGCTGCTCTAATCACAATTTGATGGTAAAATACGGTTTTTATACATCACATGTAGGTCATAAAAGGGACGATCGCCTTTGTCCGCTTTGTATTATACCTCTTATTGAAAACGAACACCATTTTTTTATTTAGAATGCTCATTTTATAAGAAATTGAGAAATGATATTCTGCCAGAATATTTCAGAGCATATCCTTCATGATTAAAGCTGGGCCAATTATGTACATCAAAGGCTATTTTTGTCTTTAACTGCTTTGCAAAATACTTATTTCTTGCTATGAAAAAAGAAAAAGATTTCTGTCAATTGTTGTACCCGAGACTAACTAATTAGTTGACAGTGATGTCTTGATAATGTATCATGGTGCTCTCATCTATACTCGTTTTGACGGGAAACGCTCTTCTTGGTGCAAGTCCAATCTACTATCGTGTAACGATTGTATCGTGATCGTACATTAATCGTGTGACTGGGTGTTCTGCACGAGCTGTCATCGTGGTCCTTAACTTTAGCACTATAAGGGTTAATTTAACATGAGTACGATATTAGTACGATTGCAAGAGGGACAATTTATCGATCGTGTTGTGGTCGTGTAGTGGTTGTGCTGTTATCGTGTCCTAAGGCTGAAGCACGATCAACACATTCACAACACATACACAACACAATCACCATACAATCACTACACGATCGACACGCCCACAACACGATTTTCTGAAATCAGGAACATGTTAGCGATTTGAAGGAATCGTGTTGGACAAATAGCACGATCACTGTACGCACTGTACGACCACCACCCAATAACTTCACAATAACCACACAATAACAACACGATGACTATACGACACTTTCGTACAGCGATCGTAGTCGATCGTACGTAGTGTGAGTTGGGCTTAACTTAAATGCTCAAAAGTGTTTTCACCCTGTAACAATGCTTAAAATACATAAGTAAGAATACACAATAGAATACATGCAAATATATCTTAAGAATTATATTTTCAGTTACATATTCATGGATATCACACATACTTAGATCTGTGGCATAAAGAAACATATTTACGCACATCATTGAATATGTGAAATAACAGCAAAGGATTACATAATCTGCATTACATTGTATTATAGTGTACGTATATCAGGTGACCGCTATCATTGAAGGTAAGCAACATCTGGCGTGGCTCGCCTGGTGGGTGGGTTACCCGGTCATTGCTGTATTAAATGAGAGTTCAAGGGTTATTCCTGCCCCACACAGAGACAGGGGCTGAGAAAGGCAAGGGACTTTATTCAAAGTTTGCTTCTGTTCACCCAGCAGTACTACATGTAATTGCACACCTGGTGGAAATTGTGTTGGAGGTGACCTTTTAGCGCTTAATCGGCAGCTTGGGTTAGACCAGGGTAATAATGCAGGGAGGGCCTTGAGCATGCATTCCGTGTGGATATGTGCACCATAAAAATACCCTTATCAAAATTGCAAAGTTAGAAATTATGCAAGCTTGTAAATGCAAATACCTTTAACAAAAGAAAAGACACTTGGCCTACAATATATGTTAGGGACAAATAACATAAAGTATGAATATTATACAATGAAAATGTGAAACATACCAAATATATGGTATTCAGGCCAAACCGTGAGGACCAAATATGAAATCTGTGGCCAGTCACATGGCTACATGTACCTAAAATAATTAATGGTACAAGATAAATGATGCATCCAAATATCAAGCATGTAAACATAATTACCTAAACCCAAACCGTATACATACATAGAAAATACATATACTTTTACCACATGTTCAGAGCATGAGAACAACTGAGCATACCAACATAGTTACGAACTATACCAAAAACAAACAATGTCAATCATAAGAACCAGAAATATTAAAAGAACTATATATAAATATGATAATACTTATGAAAAAGGTGAATACATATATTAAACATACAGCATATGTCTTATAAGCATAAAACTATGCTTATAAATATGAATTATGTAAATTACATCATTACATGTACTCTACCACATCTATAACAATGTTTTCATGTCATGAGCACATATGTTACTTGTGCTTGCTATATGATAATTAGGAAGGTAGAATAGGATATATACAGTATAAAAACCATTAGTACGAAATTTACATTTTGACAATAAGCTAGTATTAAAGATATTGTTGCATCTTCAGTCAGATCATGTACTTGATCTGGAAGGTAGATAAAAGACATTCAATGCAACAAGAACATTACAAGCAATAAATGTGATAAATAAAACTTACCTACAGCATGTTATATCTAAACTACAATAAATTCATACATCATACACACAAAATCCTAACGATTTATGTATTGATATTTATACCCTATTTTGATATAATTAGATACAATAAAGATGAATAACTAACCTGTGAGATAAGGGTAGATGAGAAACACAGGATGTCAAGAGTTGGCTTGAGATGTCTGTCTGTGTTGTGCTTCTCATAGGTGATAATATCGGAGTGCAATTAAACATTAGTGTTAGTTTACTTTATAACTTCTGAAAGCATGCTTTTCAAGGAGTGCGCTTACCTAACCATAGTTACAACAAAGGAAAGATAGCTGAGATATTAATCTGGGCAAGCAGTCACACCAGAGAACAATAGAAAGAAAGCTTAAAGATTGATTGAATGCTTTACAACCCTAGGCCATGAACATTGTAACTATTTGGTTACAAGAAGACAACCTGAAATAAAACATTGTATTAGAAACATGATATATACGATTAAAACATTTAATAATAAAATATATCATCCTGCCACACTTACAGTTCAGCAGTCTGCTTTATGTTCTTTGAGTAGATCTTCTCTAGAATACCTTTCACAAAAGTATTTGTTCTCTTTACGAAGGGATATCAAAAAGTTTCAATTATCACAAATAACGTACTAGTGAATACGGACCAAATGGTCACTGTAGCATAAGTGATCCTTGTCTAGTTCCTGTGTCAACAATAGTCTTTTTCGCGACAGCCAGCTTTATGTCTGTTGACCAAATAGCACAATACCCCCTATTATGGAGAAAATTGAGGCGCGCAGTATAATTAAGTTTTTACATTTCAAGGGATATACTGCAAGTCAAATTCATGATGAGATGAAATCTGTTTTGACACTGTTATGAGATGGAAAAGGAATTTCCATACAGGCCACATGTCCCTCGCAGATGAGCCAAGAAGTGGACGCCCCTCAGTTACTGATATTGTGGATGTCATCAAAAAGGTTGAGACGCTGGTTCAAGAAGACCGCCGCGTAACTCTACAAATGATAATGCATGAAACAGGTCTGAGTTATGGCAGTGCATGGAAATACTCCATAACCAGTTGCGTATGTCCAAAGTGTCATCACGCTCGGTTCCTCGCTTACTGACTTCATTGCAAAAACAGAATCGAAGGGACATGTCACCGCTAGGGTTTCCACGGGTACTCGAGTACGAGTCGGGTTTAGTTGGACTCGAGTCCATTTTCTTAGACTCGAGGACTCGACAAAGGGAGATAACTCTAATTAAGTTCTCGAGTTTTCAAGTCCAATATTTTGGACCCGTGGAAGCCCTAGTCACCACAGGCTTTCGAGCTTCTGGAACAAGACAAAGACGATTTCTTCAAACGTCTTGTTACCATGGATGAATGCTGAGTCTATCAATATGATCCTGACACAAAAAAGATGAGCAAAGAGTGGAATCATGGTACGTCACCACCTCCCAAAAAGGCCAAGTTGCAAAAGTCTGCAGGAAAGGTCATGGTGTCTGTTTTTAGGGATTGTCGTGGAGTCATCTTGACGGATTATCAAGCTAAGGGTCAGACCATTACTGGAGCTTATTACTGCAACGTGTTAAGCAAGTTACGAGATGCAATTAAACAGAAGCGCTGCGGTATAATCACCAAAGATGTACACCTGTTTGCTGACAATGTCCCAGCTCACACTTGTCAAGCAGCTGCTGTGGAGGCACGGCGATGTGGCTTTGAAATCTTACCGCATCCCCATTATTCATCCGATCTTGCACCAGGTGACTTCTTCTTGTTCCCCCCCGAGATGAAAAATCCACTTAATCGACGTCGTTTTGAGGACACTAATGACATCATTCGAGAGGTGGAGGCTTGGTTTTCAATGAATTCAGGGGTCTTCTATACAGACGGTCTGCACAAGGTCAAGAAGGGATGGGGAAATGTGTATCTCAGGATGGTGACCATGTAAAAGGTCTTAATAACATGAGAACAAAATAAAGTTTGTACCTTTGATATGTGTCTGTGATAATTGAAACTTTTTCATATCCCCTCGTATGTTCGGATTGATGATACAAAAGCCTATCCAAATTCTTTATTCAAGTATAACGATATTTATATAGAGATAGATTAATTAGAAAATACAATATTAGAAATAGGTTAATTCTAGTAAACTTTTTATCAGCTGAACTATTCCTATGAATAATGACACCCTTGTTATTTTTATTATTCCCGAAAACATTACTAAATACTAAATTGTTAAATTTTCATAGTCTTGAAATTTGTGAAACAGGAGTAGGCATGTCTATATCAGTCAAATTAAGCTCATCATCAGATGGATATGAAGAGGGTCTCTCCGAATGTGAATTAGCTGGGAAGAGGGCAGATCTCAAAGCTCACCTGATACAGTTATCATCATTATTTTTTTTACATTGATGGCCCTTTTTTACGATGATCTGGTAAGTAAAGAATAGACTCTGAAAACCCTGCAACAGTTAAACGAAGGGATGTTTCTGAGGCCGTTAATGTTAATATCAATGGTTCGCTAGTTCCAGACGATGCTCGCAGGTCTACCCGCAATGCATAGCCACGATGGCGTCGCGGTTTTTTTTACCTACAACAATACTAGCAGCAATAATATAAGTGAAATTCTCTTGAAAGCAGCGTTAAACTAAAATTCACTTCACCTCACCCCAGTGTACTGATGGTTGAAAGTCTTGAGAAACATACGTGTAATAAGGAGTAAGAAAACTCAATAAAATTGAACTTTAGAGGAAGTCATCCTTACAAGTTATCTGTATATTAGACTTTATTATAATACGTTCATTAAAAAACTTCGAACAGCTTGGCCATTCACTTTAAACGATGAATTAAAGAAAATTCCACGAGTCTTTGGATTCACATAAACAAAAGTTACAGTACCGACTGTTGTTAAAAAGTGTACTCTTAACGCTAGTCAGATTAGTGCAGATTTCATATAGAGGTATAAAACCATAAATTTTGATCGACAAACGGTCAATGACGAGCGTAAATCAGCCAAACGTAATTTTTCAAAATTATCTTCAGCTGTCTTGATATGAAAATTCATTGAGTTGATAAGTGTTTGAAATATAATACAATGGTCAAGTTAATGGTACTGGCAATTTCGACTTTGGCACATGTACATTAATTACGATTGTTTTCGATGTCCATTGAAATCTAATAAATGTCATGTAAGCTAATGAAATAAGCCAATGACATCTCACAATTCAAAAATGCCCAATACCTAACATGACAATAATGACATTTCATTGGACATCGAAAAACACTCTAATTAATGTCTATATGTGCCAAAGTTGAAATTATTAATATCATTTAAATGGCCATTGTATCATATTTCTAACACTCATCAATGTAGACTGAAGTTTCACATCAAGTCTGCCATCAGATGAGTTTCCAAAATTACGTTCCGCTAATTTATTCACTTTATTGTCCTTTCCTTAAATCAAAGTTATGGTTTTATACCTCTATATAAACACTGTACTAATCTAACAAGCTTTAAAGGGGCACAGAGTTTGTTGTTGGTGTCAAATATGTCAAACTTCACAAATGGTGTTATTTTATCGAGAATTAGTGGTTGTTTCAGAAAATCTTAATCCTTATGCTTATTAGTTCAGAATAGTGACAATAAATAGAGAATCTCACCCAAGTGTCTTCTGATATCAAATATATCAACACGAGTTGATAAAAGTTACAAATATCCGAGGCTTGCCGAGGATATTTTACTTTTGTCAACGAGTGTTGATATATTTGATATCAGAAGACACGAGGGTGAGATTCTATTTATCATCCAAAATCATTTTTCATTTCGATTCCGTGAAAAATGTGTATTTCTTAACACTGCACTACTCTGAGACTCTCAGTGAAGTGATGTCATAGCATTGTGACGTCATCGTGTTTATGACGTCATAGCATTGTGATGTCATTACTTGATGATGTAAAACAATTGTGATGTCATGAAATTGACTGTAATAGGGCATTGTTCAAAATCTACTGTCAAAACTATATCTCCTAGGAGATATCGCTTGATCTTCCACAAGCAATATCTCCTGTGGAACACAGTTTTGGATGATAAACGCTTTAACCCTCTTGATGCCCGGCAGTTGACGCTATGCACTCGCTCAGTGCCGCTAACATTTTGTGGAAACACAAGATATAGGTCAACGTCGTACAAAAAAGGTCACCAAGGCGTTATCAGTGTTCGGAAATTAATGAAATTTTAACTGTGGAATGCTGGGATGTTTACCACTGGGTCAATGTATTTTTGTGTGAAACAAAATGAAGTTTAAAATGATAATGCGTTGATTATAAACGGCAGAGGCGTTTTTCACGCAAAAGTTCAATCAACGTGAACTGTTACTCCGTTGTTTCATAGATTGTTATTAAATTGTTGTTTCTAAAAATGTAAATAAATTATTATTTTTCAAGAGAGAAGACGACAGTGATCACGGTGGCATGTTTACTTTCTTCATGCGACCGATTGTTCACGAAATAATACGAGTTATCTTTTTGTAATCATTTTGTTGAACATTGTTTCGCGTGACGTCACTGACAAACAAAGTGCGGAAAATGGACTGTGCATGGAAATACCTCCTAATTTTTCACAATAAAAGCATAGTGACTGAAATTTCATCCACTGATAGTTAGTGTTTTTATCTTGAAAATGATGTAACTTTCGGCAACTTTGCAACTGAAATTACGGTTTCTTTCTTTTGTTCGCACACAGTATGAGTTTCTGGTGGGTAAAATCTTAGTCTGAACAGCCTATTTGCAAATGCATACAAAACTGCAGATAAATTGTTGTCTTATCATCTCATACAATATATAATTATGAATTATAAAAATAGAATTCTTAACTATCCTATTGAATAGATATGCTCTATTTTTTTGGGTGACAATCCAACAAAATCATTTACACAAAAACGGAATAAAAAATATCGGGAATGTATCTCGGCAGTTTTAGCAGTGCGGTTCGGTTTCATCCCTTCAGCAAATTATAAATGTATTTAGCGTGGATATTCACTCATGAACACAGTTTAAATTATGGAAAACATTTATAGAGTATATTCTTCAATTAAATAGTAATCTATATAAGACAACGTTCATTTGCCGATTAGTTTGATTAAACTCATAAGTCAAAATGAATATGTCCGTGGTCACCTCGGCTCGTAAATTAAATTCAGAGTGATCTTACTATATCTTTTAAAGAAGAAAACTAATGAATTATTTTAGCTATCATATGTATATAATGTTCTTGCTTCACACGGACGAATATAAATATTAAAAACTAAAGCCACCCAAACCCGGCCGACTTGATTGACGCATGTCCGTAATCGTATTAGCTCCGCCCACTCGCGGAACTTTCACGGTGTAATTCGCGCTAAAATTATGGCGGGATATTTTCCAAATTTGAAGTATTAATTATTGCGGCTATGCAGTTGTCTTGAGTGCATCAACTACCTGGTCTCAGCATAATCGGTTACGATAATTTAAATGTGATATCCGAAACAAAAAAATTCACGCTCTTCTGCAATGCTGATATGATATAAGCCACGCCCATTTCCCCACCAAATTGTCTCCACTTCGACTATGTTTGACAACAGTGCTTCAAGGTTACTATACGTGAGCGTTGTTTAAAGTTGGTGGAAGTCGTGTGACTATGGCTTGATTTATAAATCATTATCTTTAAAAACGCCTTATTTATTTTTATCGCTAATTTTCTTATTCTAAAATATTCATTTAATCTTCTAGTATTAGTCCTTATTACAAGTAATGAAAATAACAACAAAAATAGAAATAATTTATTCTTAAAAATAATTTCATCAGAGAATCAATATTTTGTCTTAATTGTGACATAGAAGGAAATGAAGATTAACGCAGTTGAAAAAATTAAATTGCACAGTTTATAATGAACAATTCAAGTCAACCTACAATATAAAGGTAAACAATTCAATATTAATAATCTCTGAATATAACGAATACTTTTTGAATATATTCCAGTATATATTTAGAAATAAAAAATATCGCTTTTAGATCTATAAAAATTTTGAATTATTTTTCTTATTATCAAGGAACAGGTTGAAAAATCACTATTCATCAAACAATGGTCGAAAGTGGGGAGTTACTTCCCTTGAGGGAACGTGTAGGAGGCGCTGCGACTGTATTGGTCCTTCTTTACTTCCGCATTCTCGCTAGGCAAAGCGTAACTTGACAAACCGGCAACTTTGAACCTAATTCTGTTGAAAATTTTGATTTTAAAACCATTGGAACAAGTTCAAAGCTTATGCATGATTAGTTGCATAAGATTGAACTTATCAACACCTACGATTCGAAAAATCATTAAGGTTGTCCTTTTTAATTATCACATTGGATCCAATGTTTTATTTTGTGCTTGAATCTTCAATTTGGATGTTAATCCAATAGGCCTAATGATTTTGCCGTTAAACATAGTTTAACACTAACAACCTTTAATTAAAATCCACTTTAAAGCTTCCAAAAATGCCAACAAGATGTTTTCCACTGGTATTTGTGATAAAGAAAAAATATTCCCTATTCGTCCTACGTAAAAATTCTTTATTGACAACTTTTATACATGTAAATAAAGTGTTGTTAAACACGAATCATCCCTCTCGTTTGCCAGGAAATATACAGTATACAGCCGGTATACATACAGATTCAAAGTCAGATAAATAACCATTGCAACAACAATAATTCAATAGTCTCCAAAGTTAAAAAAATCCGTTCACTCATGACCGAGTATAAAACCACGGCTTCTAGGCAAGAAGAAGTGTGTATTTCAAGTAAGAGCAAATGGCAGGAGAGGAGAATCGTTTAAATATATTACTTTGACAGTGGATTTCCCGGTCATCGTAAATTCAAAGTAAATTTAACATACCAATTATCTTACATCAAGTAATGAAATAACAATTCTTTGATGTAATAAACATGTGGACATCTCGATGCTATGACATCACCACACTACAGTCTTAGGTAGTGCATTATTTAAGAATGAATTTTTTGTCATGGAAATTCAATGGAAATTTATTTTGGATGATAGATATAATCTTACCCTTGTGTCATGTCAAGAATATAAACACTGAAATCGATCTCAAGTACATTTGTAAAAATATAGTTGACTAAAGTCAGTAAAATGAAGTAGCTTTGCTATACGACGAGAAATGTCGAATGTTCTATTTATTTTCCAAATGCCGTAAATAATCCTTAAGTTTATGATATGGAGTAGCAAGATCACTTCGCTATCACGGCCTTCTCATGAAGTCATTCAATTGTTTCGTGACGTCACATGATTATAGTTTCGCTTAGTAATATCGCATTGTTATTTCTCTCAGTGAAAATACGGATTGTAGTTTCACCGATAAATGGCATATTTCACCATTTAAAATATAATGACATGCAATATTTTTGCACTGATAAATATGCTTCATTTTACGATATCGATCCCAATACAAAAGATAATGTAATATCTGCTTTCATTTAATTTTATTCTTTCCTTATTTCAAACATGTTGAGTTGTAACTGAAATGCTCATGTCAAAGACCTGTAGGGTTTGAGAGGGACTGCACGAACATGCACATTTGCTGACATGTGAAAACATTATGTGTAGCCTTGGATGTTCCCTAGGTGCTCTGTTCTTGGATCAAATAATATAGACAGTAGCGCAGTTAGGTAATGGCATGTGGATATCACAGACTTTAAGGGGTGATCCAGTTATACTTCGTTGCATGATTAAATGCTGTAGTTTCAAGTGTAAACAAGTTATTAAGAAAACATTTTAATAGTGTAATTTGACTTTGTTAGAAAACTCAATTAACGATGTATGTTTTCGTTCTTTATAAAACTCTACTCAAGCTCAAAATTTTCCAGTGGAATTTAATCTGCTTCATTAAAATACATAATCTTGATCACATTATCAAATGGATTGTTGCTTGGCCTTCTCTTGTGAGAAAAAAAAATTTCCTACAATGTTGTGGCAATATCTGTTGATGCTAAATTAAAAGTATTCATGGGTTCGATTAAGTTTGCAAAACACTTACAAAATGCCTCAATTATTTACACATAATTACTTTCAAATTTTCATTTCAACTGCTACAAAACAAAACGTTGTAAAAAGGAATTGCTGAAAGGGGGCGAATGAGCTAAAAAAAAAAAGATTCTACTTATTATCAAATTCCCGGTTTACACCAAAATGATGTGTGTACAGTGGTGTGCCATAATTATACAATATCATATCTGACATTATTGGCATTGGCTTGCATGTATTTTAGACGTTGCATGAATAAATTTCATGTGATGAGAGCAAAATCTTTTTGAATGTTACACTTTGCACATTCATGAGGAATCTTCATAGCTTTTGTTAAATTTTACTGTGGTTATTATTCGAATATTTAAGTATTAATTTACTCAACAGACGTACATTAAATGCTGTATTTATAAATATAACATGGCGGCCTATAGTATATCGCACTTACAAAAAATATAAACGTACTCGTCGTAGATTAAGGTGATGGTTTGAAATATTTAATCTAAACGTTTTACTTTAAACTGAGATGGTTTCAAAGCTATAAGTAGAATTCATCTCATACAAATATTCATGCTTCACCAAATAACATGAGATTCTATGGGAATAACATAAGCATCAACATAATATACCGGTATTTCGGGCACATCACTGTACCCTTGAGCCATTACGGAGTAATATTATTTATTGGCATAAAATAAAGTACATTTGGCTAAATTTTTAATTTCGAACGGGACACAGGATAGTTTATTCAAGACTCCTTCATGTAATCAGCTAGGAAAATACGTTACTCAATTAGTCCAAGAGATAATTAAGGTCCGTTTATTTACCCCGAAAGGTCCAAAAGGTTTGAACATTGGATCTTATGGAGAAATGTCTGAATTTTCAGAATATTTAAGTCTTACACATGAGTCATGACTACAGCGCCTTCTAGCGGAAAATTGGTCAGGTTTTGACTTGTAAGACTTGAATATTCTGAAAATTCAGACATTTGTACATAAGATTCAATGGTCAAACCTTTTGGACCTCTGAGGTAAATTAATCAGGCCTTATCTCTTGGACTAAATGATTCTCGTCTCGTCTGCAGCACCTAGTAAGTAAATCCTTCCTGCAAGCGCATTAAAGAGCATTCTTAAATCTTGCTCCGATTTACAACAATACCCTCGTCATTGTGCAAAACTGTTTCTCTATTAATCTTGTTTCTTAAACCGTTTAGAATTTATATATCGCGGCTAAGTGAGTTGATCTAACCCGGAAGTTCACGAAGGACCGGTCGCCGCGCCCTCTATCTTGGCAAGTGACGACAACTCGATACTGTTTCCCATTGATATGGATAGACTCAATCAAATAAATTCAAGATATATGTTCATTGCTTTTAAAATTTCAGTAAGATGTTATATGTTGATAATTGATATATTGAGAATCAGTAGGCTAATTCAAATTGGATATTCTTTGTAATTTTCTCCTTTTGCATTGACATAGTAATAATTAATTTTGTACTTTTTTTTTATTATGATATTCCTGCCACAAGACAATGTCGACATGTTGAATGTCAGTCGTTGGAACATGATAATATCAACTAGTTCTTATTTGCCACAGTCGCTGCCAGTAGGTCACATTACTCACATATGAATCTTTTTAAAATTATTTCCAAACAACAAGGGATTCCCCGAACAAGCCAGCGGTAAATATCGCGAGGGACTCCGGAAATGACGATAGAATATCTACGTCACGTCTCGCCCGTGGCTCGTGCTGTTTACCAGACGACAGGTGGTTGTTCCGCGCCCAAATAAAACGTTCGATTGGAAGATGAAACAAACCCTCGTAATCATAGTCTTTTATATCCCTCAAATAAAAAAACTGAATAAGTTTTGGTTAAATAGGTATCCTAATAACATATGCTTGACAAATTGTTCTCATATTCTTGAACTAATTTTTATCGGTAAACATTTTCGAATATATTTTTGATATATTACAAAAAGTCAGTAAAATAATGCACAAGCCATTTTCAAGGCATTGGGTTTTACCATGTAATTGGTACATATCGAAGCAAACAAAAATGTTAAAATGGTATTGTGTTTTACTCTTTTATTGCACAATAACCGTCAGATGTCCGTACCACTTCGTTCATTGAAATAAGATCTCCCGAAAGTGGTATCTACAGTGTCACAGCCATATTGTAAACAAAACTGGCCAGGGAGATGCAATGTAGTCTGAAAAACAAAACGACCGTTTAACAATTCCGTGCGAATCAAATCAGATATCGAGGACATAAACATAAAGAAAAAACAAAATGCTATCCTACGATAGTATTTTCAGGTAATGTTAGTAATGTGTTCGCCCTAAACGGGCTCGCAAAGTTGACATCGCGAATCGTATTACAAAGTTTTTTGCTCCGGTCAGATTTGACTGTGACACAGGCTTGTGTCTAATCGTTTTGTCATAGGCTGCATCCTTTTAAATTACGACAGTTGACACAATATGAATGACCTGTAGGTCTCAAATCAACGACAGAAAATTTGTCAGTCATTTGTTTTGGCGAAAGAAAATGAGAATGTATCGAAATTTCCAACTGATCATTAGGCATGCTCTCCTAGCTAGCGAGGTAAACCGGGCCATTTTGTTAGCAATGACCCTTGCTTTTTTGACAAATAGTTTTGGGAAGGTGTGAACATGATATTACTATGGCATATGAATATTCCTGTTTAATATTAATTTCTGTACATATATATCATGTTATATTTTGAAATTAGATTTAAAGTGAATAGCTTATTGCAAGTTATGAATGATATTTATTTTTCTATAGTCAAAGAATGGTGGACATTATTCACAATTGAAACTCATACTTGTTTATCACCATTCTTGGTTTTTCTAAAAGCTTTTTTCATAATCATAATGTGATTTCTTAACTAGATGCACTTTAGATTTTGTTAGTAAAGTTGGAATTTATCATTACATTGTTTTTTTCCTGATATGCATGTGATTATGTACACATGCCATGTAGAGAATTAACCCCCAATTGCGATGGCCAAGGACCATATGTGGCCTTGACAAGGTTTTTGCCAAAACCTTGATTTCTCAATTAATATAAGGTTTTATAACAGAAAAAAAGTTTTATAATGAAGCTATGTTTACAGGGATTCTGAGAATATGGTTGTCAAGTAGAATTGGTAAAGATTTCTTTTTACATGCGTTGTAGAGAATTAACCCCCTTTGGTCATGGCCAAGGACCATATGTGGCCAAGACAGGTTTTTGTGTGATAACCTTGATTTCTCTGTTAATAATAGGTTCTATAGTGCAAAAAGGTAATCAAAATGAAGCTATACATACAGGGATTCTTTAAGTATTGTTGTCAAGTGGAGTTGGTAAAGATATCTTTCTACATGCATTGTAGAGAATTAACCCCAGTGGCCATGGCCGAGGACCATATTTGTCCTGGTGAATGTTTAGTGTGTAAACCTTAATTTCTCTGTTAAAATCTTATCATATGATACAAAAGTGGTATCAAATCGAAGCTATGTTCCATGGTTTTCGAACAAAATGGTTGTCAACTTGTATAAGTGGAGATTTATTTTTAATTCTTGGGTTGCGGATGGGGACCATATATGGTCCCGTGGCGTGAAATTTCAAAGGATATAATTAGAGACCATTAAATCAAGAATTGAAATTGAATGCGATAGGATTACCTAATGGCCACCTATGTGTCATAAAAGAATAAGACTAGTTAAACCAGTCTGATTGTTGTGACAACATTTGGCAGACGTCGTAATTGATGTACACATGTCATGGGATAGTGTGCATTCGCATCATATTCTAAGATGCCCTACGGTTAGAACAATCGAAAAAAAAGTACTTTATCAGACATGACGTAACAATTGAATGACGTTATATCCGCTCTTCCCCGCTGCCCCCTCGTGATCACGCGTCCATGGTAACCTTTCATCTCGGTTCTTTCGATCAACATGGCTTGTCCCTATCAATGTCTATCGTATTGGCGATTTTGCCGATAATGTTTCTTTTAATGGAGACTAATTTCGAATCATCTAGTTCTATTTACCGGAAAGAAGAATGCAAATCAAATGCTTGTCGACTGTCAAGTGACCGCGTTGTTTCACGTCAGGTCATGGCGTCCCGTGGGACTGTGACGTAGGTTCACGTCAACGGTCTCTACCAGGTTCAATGTGAACCTAATAATTAAGTAATTCTGGGTGTATAGCCCCAACAGTCTGCTTATATAAGAGATTAAAGCATCACCTTCAAAGTTTATGACAACAGCAAAAAAAATAGACGTCCGGATTCAGTCCGCCATCACTATCACGCTTCCACAACAAACAATGCCCACAATTCTTTGTGGAATGTTAACCACGTGATAATCCTTATGTGGTCAATGTGGCCCGCTCTGCATAATCGCAGGACATGAGTTTGTAAAAGTAAAGTTTGTTTTAAAAACAAGAGGTGTTAATTTGTTTGTTTAAGTTTTTCAAGAAAAAAATAAGAAGAAAATATAATTCAAAATTGAATAAATGAAAAAGTTAAAGTGCAAAACTGCAGTAATCAAAGCTTTAACCAACTAGATGTCGTTTTAAACTAGGGGTTGGGTTCCATACTTGGAATAGCCAACAGTTAGCCCTGTTCATGGATTATTAATGTAAGCAGTGTAAACACTATATTTTATTTCGAGATTATTAAAACCAGAGTGGTCCCCGTATAGATTATTTTAGCATCTTAGAAAAGAAATAAAGTTCGCTCTACCCCAATGTGTTTTGTAATAAAGTATAGTTTTTCCCTGAACTATTATAACGTTAAAGCACTCGGACTACCGTCCTCGTGCTTTAACTATAATAGTCCAGGGCAAAACTATACTTTATTACAAAACACATTGGGGTAGAGCGAACTTTATTTCTTAAACAGCACAGTGGCGCGCGTCAATGGATTCAAACGTAATTTCGGAAACTTATTCACAGCATACACAAAGACAAACATTGGTTGATAGTGTTAAGTAGGTCATTTCACTACTATACATGTTAATTGGACACATAATATCGAATTTATACATTTAAAGGGACGTTTTTCGATTATCAGTGAAAACAAGAAAATATCATAATTTTGGCATTTTAGAAATAAAGGTGCAAGTTTAGGGAGTCATATGGTAGTTTGGCTCTTACTAAAGCCAAGTAAAAAAATCATGAAACATACTCTGTGTCACTTAAAGTAAGAGTACACTTTTAAATAACAGTCGGTACGTTATGACACATTGATAAACTTTGGTTAATAAGACAACAACTCGTGGATTGCGTCTTTATTCATCGTTTACAGTGAATTGCCAAGCTGTTCAAAGTTTTTCAATGAACGTATGATTATAAATTCTAATATTCACATAGCTTGTAAGGATGACTATCTCTAAAGTTGATTTTTTTTATAGTTTTATTACGCCGAAGTCCGTAATAACTCGATATTACACGCGTGTTGCTGAAGACTTTCAATAATCAGTACACAAGAGTGAGGTGAAGTGAGGTGATATGGGGTTCAACTCCGCTTTCAATAGTATTTCACTTATATCAAGGTTCCTAATAGTATTGCAGGGAGAAAACCCGCAACATGTTAGTGGCTATGCTTTGCGCTGAAACCTGCGAGCATTTACTGGAACTAGCAAACCATGGGTGGTACCAGTACACTCCCAGCAGGCATCTGACATCAGTTCGACGTCGAAATTTGGTCGATTTTATGTCAGGACGTCGATCAACCAATTTTCGACGTCGGAACAATGTTTGTTTCCTGACGTTGAAATTTGGTTGGTTGTTTTGACGTTGTTTCAACAAGAACAACTTTAAACTGACAAGTCATTAACTTTATAACATTTCATTCTTATTAAGGATGTTCGCTCCTCAGTCAGAGTGACAAAACTCAGATAACCTTAAATCATAATGCTCTTATATAATAAACCAAAATGAAGCAGCAATTTCTCAATGTTGATGATTTCTGATTAAATATTCATCAAAATTAAGAAACGTAGTATTTTTCATTTTGAAATAATTCACAATTTTGCTGACTCAGCAATTTTAATTGTAACTATCATTGAGGCAAGTTCTATGATCTGTTTTTCTTAGAAAGTAGATGTTGTTGAAAGAATATGATTTGTATGTATGCGTTCAGGTATATTTTTAGATAATGAGTGGGAGAAAGCATGTTTTTAGTACAAAAATAGCTTAAATGTTGATAATTTAATTGAAATGTTTGAATACATTTTGTGCCGCAGCGGCTAAAAACCCACAGTACCATGTATATTTTATACTTTTTTCTGGAATAAAATTATGTTAACTCAAACATGTTTTCATATTAAAAAAAGTTTAATACAGGAACTTATTTAAATTTAAGATTTCTCAAAAAAGGTCATAATTTCCCCATTGACTCCCATGTTAAATCTCTAACTGACATAGGGATCTTTGTCTTAAAATATCTCGAAAAAAACACGTACCCCTATTTTTTTGGGTTGATATTTTAAGCAAATACACTAAACTTTTGAAAAAAAACAAGTTAGAAAAAAAGTTTAATACTTTAAAGCCCAACTCACACTACGTACGATCGACTACGATCGCTGTACGAAAGTGTTGTCATCGTGTTGTTACTGTGTGGTTATTGTGTGGTTATCGTACAGTGATTGAACTGATCGTGCTATTTTTCCAACACGATTGGTTCAAATCGCAAACATGTTCCTGATTTCAGAAAATCGTGTTGTGGGCGTGTCGATCGTGTGGTGATTGTGTGGTGTATGTGTTGTGATTGTGTTGATCGTACTTCAGCCTGAGGACACGATAACAGCACGACCACAACACAACCACAACACAATCGATAAATTGTCCCTCTTGCAGTCGTACTATTATCGTACCCATGTTAAATTAACCCTTATAGTGCTAAACATTAGGACCACGATGACAGCTCGTACAGAACACGGAATCACACGATTACTGTACGATCAGAATACAATCGTTACACGATATTGGATTGAACTTGCACCAATAAGAGCGTTGCCCATCAAAACTTTTTCATCACGTGTGTTTCGTGTGTCTTACTTTTAGTCAACATGTCAGCATAAACGAAGGTAAGGTATTGAGGGAGACGAGCGAATCGCCACGTTACTGCCGACAATTCTCTTTCCGTGCATACCGACTGTTTTGTTCAGTTGTAGTTCGTGAATAATTCCGACACAACCAAAGTTCTAATACACGCTATTCTAGGGCTTCCAGCAGGTTCCCCTAACGGCAAAATGTTGCAACATAAACTTCAATGCAATATTTCAGCCAGTGGAAACGCTGCATGCATGGATAACATATTTGTCTTCACACTAGCCTATGCAAAGATGCTTTGCGGTGTAAAGAAGTGAATTAGAGTAAAGAATTAAATATGATATATTTGTGTACTTTTGAGTTTATTAGATATCTGAAATTTTATTTTGTGCAAATACAAAGTTTAAAGATACATCAATGGGCAATATTTGTGAAAACTGACAATGGATTTTCGACACGAAAGTATACCTTTAAATGATAGGGAAGAAAAAGGTTGCGAATTACTGCTGCAAGATTTTGATTCAAAGTATGATAAAATGCGACAAGCAAAATTATGTGGTAACTCAAAGACCTATAAACTGTATACTGCAAAATCGCATATCAGAAAAATTTGTGCTTAAGATCTTCATGCTATTCTGAAGATTATGTGCATAGGAGTTATAACATTTATGTGTCATTTTCATACGCAATCGTACGAAAATTCAAATAAGTAAACAGAAATCAACTCCCGAACAAATTAGATAAAGAAAAAGTGATTTCACTGGTAAATGGAAAATAATGTTTGCTTTTGTTTGTTCTCTGTTCGAATAAATCACATATGTACTTATTAATTAGACTTAAATTAATTAGAAATTAAACTGAATCATTTTGAACAAATGCCATAACAATAGGGATACTTACATTGCGCTGGACATTGCTCTCTCAGGACAATTTTAAAGTTTTTACCACAGACTCATGTTTTTGGAATAACAATTGATTACCTATAAGTCAAAAATGGTAATTTGGGCGCTCGATATTCATATATAGTTGTAGGAAATGTGATAATCACCATGTAGAAATGCGGATGTTTCATAATTTGGTAGGAAGCGAATTATAATGAACATGTACTCAATTATCGATTGACTTGGCAAGTTTCCCGATGTCAAGATGTAAACTTCCTTACGTGGTCTGGAAATTCAACTGCTTTGAATCGGAAGGAATGCCTTTGAAACACCATCGGTAATTATTCGCATGAAGCCAGAAGATGAGCGAAAAACTCAGGAAGATTGTCCGAAGATAATGTTACAATTAGTAATATATGCCCTCATGTCTTTATCGCGATGACACTGTCTTTCATAGCTGCAGTCCCTCACAGGATGAATAACGAGTCTACATTGATCATTAAAAGCAATGATTAACCTTGTTTTTCCTTTGCACAAATTATTTAAAATCGTGCATTATTCTTACACCATTCGTGATTACATCGTGAAAGCGTCGTGTCAAGTTTGTGTTGATTGTGTTCTGACCGTGTTAGGATCGTGACCATTCGTGCATTGGTTGTACTGACATCGTGTACCTCACGCACAGAAACCGTATTCACATAACAGATCGTAAAAAACACAATACGATACCAGTACGATCAAATCGTAATTTTACCGTAGTGCAATCGTGCGTAGTGTGAGTTGGGCTTAAATTTGAGGATCGGACATCCTTTATAACATCAAATTAATAATAAAGTTACGGATTGTTTTAAAGAATGAATCATTGACATTTAAAAGTGTTAATGATATTGGATTTAGATAAATAAAAGTTATTTTCTTTCAATTTCACAATAAAGAGAAGTAACTCTGTCCTTATTTCTAATTAGAATAAACAAGTAATATGGTAGTTTTCAACAGTTTTTATTTTTTCAGTTATGATCACAACTGACAACATAAATTTTCGATTTGAATAAAGTTAGTATATAGTTCTTACACAACGGTAATTGCGCCTTTGTAACAAACATTTTGTTGGTGACACTCTGGTCTTAATTTAATCGTTAAAGTGTTATATAAACATTAAAACCCTCACCACCTAATTCATTTCCATTGCATGGAAAACTTCTCCACAGCAACCATCTTAGTCTTTTATCGAGATATAAGATAAAGCTGATGTAAGCAGGGGCGTAGGAGCGAATTTGAAAGTGGGGGGGCTTGGATTGAAATTTTGTAACCAAAAAAAAAAAAAAAACAAAAAAAAAACTTACTGCTTACCCCATCTTATCGTCAATTAGGATAATTGGATGTTTTAGTTCTACGCTCAGAGTAGTTTTAGAAACTACCCTCAAAGTAGTGCATAGTAGCTGTTTTGTAACAATACTAGACCAGTTATTGGGAAATATGTAGTAGAAAGGGGAAAATAATCAATTTGAAAAAAACATTTCGAAAAAAAAGTGGGGGGGGGGGGGGGGGGGGCTTAAAAAAAAAGTGGGGGGCATCGGAATGACGTCTTTCCAACGTCCATACAACGTCTTGGCTTCAACGTTGAAACGACGTCGAAATAACAACAGATTTCGACGTCGCCGCAAATTTCAAATCCAATCAAATTTCAACGTTATTTCAACTTTGCTAAACGACGTCGTTTCAACGTTGATACAACGTCAGATTTCCTGCCGGGCTGGGACTCGATAAATGTCAAGGATATTAACATTCTAAATTCTAAGTTAAAAACGGTTTCTCTTCGGTCTCAGTTGATTTTTGTTATCTCCTAGTATGAGAACAAAATCACACAGGGTACATGAAACTTAAACAACTCACCCATGACTTACCTATCCATCCTTTATTCCAAAATAAGTATCAATTATTTATGGTGCCCGTTGCTAACAAACCTCGCCTTTCTCGCGTTAGGAGTGATATTTACCGATGTCACTTTATGAGTATGTTTATAACATCATATATATCGGAGCTTGATATGCCTACGTGAAATGCCTTGTTATATATTTACCTGCATCGATGTCTCCCCAACCTGGTTCCCGGGCCTCGTTCCGCTTGCGCTACAGTGAGGCCATGGCACTGGCTGTATAATGGCGCTGCGCTGAGCAGCGATCCAAGATGGAGGACAAGGCAATTTTATGCATAGCGATCACAAATTCACTTCATTCTCGCTCTATAGCCACGACATATTGAAGACAAGCATCTACATAGAATGCAAATAAAATTAGAACTCGGAATATCGTCACATATATTTTTTGTTGCAAAGGGATTTTGCTAAACATGATATTGTTTGCAGCGGAGCGATAGCCCCGCCCACCGGGAAATATAAACAATATAGTGGATGGCTTCGTGAACTGTTTTAAACTATGACAGGTCGAAAATTGAAGAAATTGTTGTTTACTTGGTGTAGTGACAGCTTGTTTCAAATACTGGTAATGAAGGTGTAAAGCGATTTTGCGACATTTCCCCAAATCGACCCAATCAAAACCTGTCAACTACGACGCTCAGTACCACCGAGACACAACAACGACCAACTAAATTACAGCAATCAATTGCTAGTCATATGGTCCAATTTCCGATATTCGACATTTTTTAAAATTGCATTTTACATCTTCAGTAGAACCGTGATGAAGATCACGAAGAACAGTATTTATAGGGTTAAAACATCTGTCCCCTAACTTCTGAACTTGTAACTCTTTAATGACATTAAAGAGCCACTCCGTGAGTTGTTGGAGTCATATCTGCCAAACTTAATCAATGGTGTCATTTGATCGCGAAGTATCGACTGTTACCAAAAAGACACATTTTAAAGCTTATTTGGTTTTTTGTATGTATGTTTCCATGTATATTGGACGTGATATCTACACCTCTGTGCATTTATAAGACTGTTTTTAGATTTTCATGGAAAACCAGTATTTATCATATATATGTCTTTTGGACATGAAAAGTTAAGATGTTTTGATTATATATCACCACATATGACATTTAGGTTTGTATCGAAGGTAAATAATATGTTATGAAAATCACAGAGTGGCTCTTTAAGAAGCACAATGAAAAAATGAATGCTTTTTCTTGTGTGTGTGTTAGGCATGAAGAACTTGCAAAATTTCATATATTGTAGACTTTCCTTAACTGTTGGCAATATAGCAAGGACATCTCCCACTAAAACACACATTAGAGATTCGTCTTGCAGAAGCTTGATATAGTTGTATTATGTAAACGGTTGTATTCAGCTAATAGAGATGATGTTAACAGCTCCTGAAAACGAAATATGTTAGTCATAACTCACATCATAGGACACATTTGAGCAACTGATTTTGAATTTATTCCTACAATAATATATCCCTGCATTCTGACATTCCAATAGTCAAATGGAATTTAATGCTAAAAAACGGCAGAAAATGTGTCTTCTTTCAAAATGAATCATGCTCTCACTATGTGGCAAAAATGAAAAATATTGCTTATAAAAATTCTAGAAGTGAAGGCAAAGGGCGCTAGTAATATGGTATACGGAGAATGCGAAAGCTTTCCGATTCACATTTTTGCTGAAGCAAGAATAACATTTTGGATGATTCTTTTACATATGCCCTCTTATAGATATCCAAGGCAATGTTACGATATGATTAGTTCGTATGATTAGAGCCGAAGGAAAGACGGATTGGGTATCAAACATTCCGGAGTTATTAAATACGATTCGATATGTGGATATATATATGGGGATGGTAGAGTCAAAATATTAATTTTCATTCAAATTTTTTAATAATGTTACGCAGAGACTGAAAGATATTTCCATGCAAAAATGGGCTACGTCCCTATAGCTTTCAAACAATTGCTTATACTACTATACCTAATTTATTAAATATAAGGAAATCCCGGATTGCATTTGCACGCTTCAGGTGCTCATCGCACGATTTAACAATAGATGCTGGAAGATAGAGCGGCAGAAAACAGAATTTGTTGGTTCAGTAATTTTAATTGTTTGGAAGTCGGAATAAAATTTTCTTTTAAGTCATCCGTTGTATACAGACCTGAGAAAAAGCCATCGTGTCCCTCTGTACTCTTTCGTACACCACAATAGGTTCAAATTCTCTCTCCTGCTGAATCCTACTAATAATATTCTTATCTCACATTACAACGTTTATGTATTCTACAAAATAAAAATGTGACTTCGAAAAAAGGTCAAATATCGGAAATTGGACCATACGACTAGCAGTTGATTGCTGTAATTTAGTTGGTCGTTGTTGTGTCTCGGTGGTACTGAGCGTCGTAGTTGACAGGTTTTGATTGGGTCGATTTGGGGAAATGTCGCAAAATCGCTTTACACCTTCAATACCAGTATTTGAAACATGCTGTCACCACACCAAGTAAACAACAATTTCTTCAATTTTCGACCTGTCATAGTTTAAAACAGTTCACGAAGCCATCCACTATATTGTTTATATTTCCCGGTGGGCGGGGCTATCGCTCCGCTGCAAACAATATCATGTTTAGCAAAATCCCTTTGCAACAAAAAATATATGTGACGATATTCCGAGTTCTAATTTTATTTGCATTCTATGTAGATGCTTGTCTTCAATATGTCGTGGCTATAGAACGAGAATGAAGTGAATTTGTGATCGCTATGCATAAAATTGCCTTGTCCTCCATTATACAGCCAGTGCCATGGCCTCACTGTAGCGCAAGCGGAACGAGGCCCGGGAACCAGGTTGGGTTCACTGTAGCGCAAGCGGAACGAGGCCCGGGAACCAGGTTGATGTTTCCCATGCTTGTGATGACATTCTAGACCGATGCAGAGCAAGCGTAACGACTGAGTAGAACTGGGCTTAAATAAAAATACTCCGCACACTGTCTACGGTCGGATTCGGTTTTGTACATTCAAGCTAGTGTGACAATGATAAATGCTGTGGGGAGTCTAAGCAGCTCCGTGCACGTTATGCAGATTCGCTCATTCAACATTAAATTCTCTGTCAAAAGTTAACTGTTTTTAATCTAATTTTACTTCGTACGTAACTTTTCTCCTAACAAGATGACGAGCACAGACGATTTGAAGTTGAAAATAGCTGAATTACAGAAGCAACTTGAAGAAGAAAAAGCAAAGAATCAAACAGCTGTTCGTCAGAAGATCGCGAACATGAGTTCGGAAGTTGTTGATAGTAATCCATACAGGTATGATACATATGTTTTTCTAGTGTATGTTCATCTATGATTATGTCAAAGTAGTATTAAAGAATCACTCCGTGAGTTATTGGGGTAACATTGAACTTGAATGGAGTCTCATATATACCAATATCATAAATTTTCTCATTTTATCAAGAAGAATGATCGAATTCATAGTTTTCACATGACGTCACGAGCCTCAGTCACGTGGTTCGTCAGCCATTTGTGTGGACAACCAGCGCAGGCCGGCCACAGCAGCTAGTGCATTCTCACTATATTATCCGTAGAATTAACGGTCTATCTTATCGCCGAATTAGCTTCACATGATGTGAATCTTGTACACATTATAAACTTAAATGATTGCAAGACATGTTGATGTCGTATCTATGTTACTATTTGTACTAGCAGAAAAATAATACAGTCAATGTGAACTCGCTTCTGCCATCGAGGTTACTTCGAACTTATTCCAAAATAACTTGAAATGAAAGGGATAAAATTTATCCTACCCCTTACATGCTTTGTTTGATGGCTTGCATGTAGACTAAACACCATCTACGGTGGACATGCTATTTATATTTTCTTTGTTTTATCATTTTACGTCGGGTTTCAGGGGTGGATCCAGGATTTTTGAAAGGGCGGGGTGGGGGGGGGGGGTCGTTGGGCATTGTGCTATTTGTTACTGACTTGAATTTGAATCTATCATTGATTTTCAAAGGGGGGGGTGTGTCTGGACTCCCATTGGGCTATTTGTTACGTTATAAATGATTTACTATTCATTTAATTTTTTATTGACTTGAATCTATCATTGATTTTCAAAAGGGGGGGGGGGGGGTCGATAACTAAGTTATATCGCCCCCTCGCCCTCTCTCTCTTAATTCAACTATTCTTGTTTCGTCATTAGGCCTTGATGGCAAGTGAAGGTGAGAAGACCATTAAGATCATGTGTCAACTATACGAAATCAATTATCTAAAGGTTCGGATAATAATATGTACCTTTTACATCAATACAACTGAAGTTTATTTTTTAGTTCTCTTTGTTTATTCAGTCTGAATTCATCCTGTACTGTAGATAGTAAGAAATACAATATATAAATGACAAGCGATAGAACATTTAAGCTAATACACAAATATAAATATTCTACAGGTCAATTAAAAACTTAATGGAGATATGCGATGAAAGGAAACCATTTTTTTCATATTAGGGAGTATCGTTGACGCAATGTTTCTTTTACAATCAATCCAATATGAAAGTTGGCATTTTACAAGTTTTCAGATAGTTTTCAGTAATAACAAAAAGTGCATTTGTAAGACTTTGATAGTCAGATGTTCAAGTGATTCCTTTTGATAAAATTAATTTACCATGAAGGAATTTACAGTTTGATTGCAGTTTAACGTCTTTAGAAACAGGTCTCTTACACAAGCTCTAATACCATATGTATCTGCCATATACTTAATAATCATTAACTTTCTGAAATATATATGATGTCTCGTAACAAGAAAATATAATGTAGGTTGATCCTTTTCTCAGGAATTTTGCTCATTGTCATCGAATACTTCGGTCGATTCAGTCCGTGTTAAATGGAGTCAAAGTATATACTGAAGTGGGAATTATTTTACAAACCGACTCCCAGTTACTATATTCCATCTTTGCATCTCCACCTGAAAGAAATAGCAAATAAATAATACCGTTTATTGTGTTTAAGAGAGTCAGTTACACATGATCATTACTGGGCCGAGTGGCTTGCTTGTCGACACAAATGGCTGACTTCCGGTGAACAGTCCCGCAGTGAAGGTTTAGTGAAACCTATGAATACCCTATTATCGTGGCATTATTGTTTCAGTCTCCAGTGCTAACCAAAAATATTTATATTTGCAAAAGGCGTAATAAAAAAATAATCCAAATGCAGAGGTATATAAAAAAAGTTTTTAAAATTGTAATATCAAGTTATATTTTCTTCCATGGTGACTGATTTGAGGTTTTCAGTTCAGTGTTATTTTCATTTTGGAAATATTACTCTATCCCCACGTTACCTGTTTTCGAGCGTCACGTCTTTTCGAGCCCCTAAAACACGGGCATGGATTTCTCTCAAAACATCAGTTAGAAAATAACTACGTAACGATATATTAAGGGAAGGGTCCAAAATCATCGGAAATAATGTTTTCCTTTGTGTAAGTCTGTAATTTGGGACATTAAACCATAAAATATTATTCTGTTAAAATAAACATTGAATTACACTAATACCGTTTATAGTTGTGTTCAAAAGCTACCAACATTCCAAACCATACGTTAGCGAACAGTTTGATCTTATTCTTATTGAAGAACATGAACTTCCTGTCAAAAATACATGACTGGCATCATGTGACATCTTATCTTAAACTCACCGAGCAATCAACAGTTGGGGTCGTCTCATATGCGATCGGTCTATTTCTACCCGGTTTGGCAGGCCGCCAAAGAATGTCGGGTCGTTGATCAATCCATATGCTGCCGCAATTGCAAGTCGAAAAGTTCTTGAAAAGTCAGATATCATCACTTATTTAAATCAAAATACCTTTGATGTCATCAAAATTTTAAGAAATGAAGAATTATTTGAACTATAAGATTTCATTTTCATACGTATAACTAAGGGTCTACAACTCACATCTCTCGCATCACGGACATCAGACAAGTGGCACAGCAACAGATAGAGGACTATTGAATCGTTAATGTTATTAAATCTTTAACGATTTACGTTGTGTATGTGTAGAATTTTATCAAAAGGTTTGTCTGTTTACAAATTTTATCGACTTTGTTTATCAATGTTGTAACGAGTGAAGTGCACAACTGAAAGGATGTTTACGTAGGTGCGAGTTGATATGAAATTATGAACATAAGAATTTTTTTTTGAATCAAACTACACATCATTTAAGTAAATGCAAACCATTATTCTTTATTTAAAAATCAATAATTAGATGATCTCATAAAAGAATAATTATCTAGAATTAATTGCCAAGAGAACAAATAATTATGATGCCGAGTGGTGTCTACGGAGTAATCATGCTTAAATAAATGCATCGGAAGAGCTCATATTCTGTTGTCATATTATAACTTAACATATGCTTTGTACAAAAGGTTATTTTTATGTTTTTGGAATTGTTTTGTGCTTTCGAAACTGATAAAGTATTTTGAACTTTTGAAATCGGCCCCTGAAAACCTAAGATCCGTTGACTACGTCACAAAATTTGAGGGGCTCGAAAAGAGGTGACGTCACAAAACTCGCGATGAAATTGACCTCTTCGCGTTCGAAGATTTTCTTGCACTATAAACAACGGTAAATTATGTCGATTTACGTATTCAATAAGAAAAAACAAATGTTGATAACGGTTAGATAAGAATTAACTGTAAAGATATTTATTCTATAACAATTGTCACTGTTTGTCTTAGGGGCTCGAAAACACCGTACGCGAGGTTATATTCCTTAAACAACCGGTATCCTTGACTTTATCACTTCTCGACTTTCGTTCAAAGACTTTTCAACAAAATAAGAACTGGGCTTGATTTTTGTTAATTTGTCAAATAAACACCTTTAATTAGCCTTTCATTAAGACAGCGTAATTATAGGCTGCTGTGAAAAACCCACCTGGGCTAGGGGCCATAAAATTCGCGCGGATGTGACATAAGAAAAAGACTGTACAGAGTGGCACATCATTATTTCAACTGAAATACTGCCTTAAATAATTGTTTAATTACCATTGATGTGGATACCTTTTATACACCAAACGCTTACTATTGTTATAACAGGGATCGAAATTCCCTTCATTTCAGTGCCGAAGGCAAGGGTAAATTTCATTGGGCACGGATAAAATCGAACTGCTGTGCCTTGTGGACACGTCAAAACAAGTCGCTTAGAATCAGAAAGTTTAATTAGATTGTCAAAATCTTTGCTTTTAAAACTTTCTGCAAGTGCTAAGAATGATTTTTCTGAGGCCGTGTTACCTTTTTAAATTGTTTGTTTGACAAAATTTCAAACTTATTAATCTTTTTTAGTCGAAATCAAAACAATTATTTGTCAGAAATACGATCGCAAGATCACGTTGTTATTGTATACCGGTGATTCTAGAATTAGTTACCGAGTAGTTTTTGTGCCTATAGGTTAGCCGAAGCTCGATGAACTATGTTTAATTGAATGATGAGATATAACATTATCAATATGATAGACTAATAAAGATCGACAACATACCTCTCAAACTTCAAAAAATTTAATAATCACACATATTACCGAAAAATGAACGTTGCAGTCATGAACATTATCTTAAATGGGCTATAGAAAGGAAACACCGCTTGGAATATCGATGCATTTTCTTAACGACAAATAACTTTTAAATTATGCTATCGGGTCCATGATAATCTTTTTGATTTTCTTTATTCCAGTAATATATGAATAAATATAAGCATCTATTTATGTTTTATTATTTAAACAAAATACGAGTAACTGCCAAACAGATTATGGTTTATTTAAACATTTTATTTTGTATCGTTAATATGTTGCCATGAAAATGTTACGACCACGTGTGTCAACCTACTTGTAAAATTTACTTCGGCAGTTCGGAGTCATATTTTCGTACATAGTTTTACAAACACAATATTATTTATGTTTCTAGGAAAAATATTTGTAAACAAAACATTTTATCGATGCTTTGATAAGGCAGGTACGATTAAACTATTTGAAGTTTCGGTTAAATGTATGTGAAGGAAACGTGCTCATTCATTCAGCCAGGCACTGTCAACAAACCGCCGTTATGTAGTAGTTTGTATTAGAGAGCTGTTAATATTAAAATGTTTATTAAAAATATTCTAATACAGACACATGTTTTGTTGTATTTTTAGTGTTTGAAAATTAAAAGACGAAAAGTATACATGAGAGTAGATGTAACTTCATTATGGTAGTACATTTTTTAAGGAAATGGATGTGAGGTGGCTGTGTGTTGTTGTAATGGTTGTTTGTATGCTTTTATGACTTTCTGGCAATGCTTCCGAAGCATCTCAACATATATCGTTTACAAGTGCTTGACAAGTTTTTATGGCTTACTGGCAATGCTTCCGCACCATGTCCACAAATAAATTTATGAGAGCTTGAGAAGGTTTTATTGCTTTCTGGCATTGTTCCCGCAACATCTCCACAAATAAAGTTTATGAGGGCTTGAGAAGTTTTTATGGCTTTCTGGCAATGCTTCCGCACCATGTCCACAAATAAATTTATGAGGGTTAAAGAAGGTTTTATGGCTTTCTGGCAGTGGTTCAGCACCATGTCCACAAATAAATTTATGAGGGTTTGAGAAGGTTTTATGGCTTTCTGGCAATGGTTCTGAACCATCTCCACAAAGTCTGAGATGGCCTGAAGGTTTTATGGCTTTCTGGCAATGCTTCTGAAACGTTTCCAAGATGGTCTGGAAGTACTTGCGGATACATTGCGGCAATGGTAAAATTCATGTTCTGGCAATGCTTCCGCAACATATTTTCTAGCCATTTTTTTTTGTAGGGGAAGTAGCAAAGGACAATGTTATTTTTTTACTTAGACGTAGTCGGTCTAGATATGACATCATAAGCAATATCTATGCATTTATAAGAAAGAATTATTAATATTTCCAGCAAATTACATGGCATGGGGGTCATACAGAGTAGAATATTTGCAGGGTGACTTGCAAAATACTTACTTCACATTAACAGAAGAATACCTACCTGTTTAGCAGACTGCAGTATAAGTGACATAGTTTCCTCCTGTCCTTGATCACACAATCCATGCCGTTTCTATGACTTCCAAAAACAATATGTACTAGGAAACGTGGTGTAAAATTAGGTTGGAACTGGAACTTTAAAGCAAAGATTAAGTAAATGTCCATTCACAATACAATAAACCACAACATATTCATTCAGTCTCTCCGGGAGTGTCTGCAGGTTGTGGAATCTTAGGGGTGGTCTCCTGTACTGAAGCTATCTGTCATGCACTCTGCGTTGCTGTCACTTGAGTTGGTGTTATCTTTGTTGTCTAGTACAGGACTAGGTAGGCAAGTGTAACAGGTGTAGGCTGCAAAGTCAGTTTGTCGGGAGCTGCAGGTAGCATTTGGAAGCGATTTTGTCTCAGCATGAGGGTTTAAGTCTTGAGTGTATATGATATCTTGTTATCCCTGTCCACTACTTTACCATATATCCATTGTCTTTATCTTTGGTTTGGTAGCGGTTTTGCCTATGCATAGTTTCCAGGCTCTATTGCACCTTGTTCAAGTGACTGTTTGTTATAGTGTAGCTTGCTAGTTGTTCTCTCTTACAAATTTGATCATCAAAGGGTGTTGCAGTTCATTTGGAGTGGGAAGCAGTTCCTTTTGTCTGCCAGTTTAGCATTCGCTGGGCAGGTGGGTATTTATGTCTCTGCTGCGGAGTGTTTCTGTAGTACAATAATGCAAAACGAAGATGTGTAGATTTCTCCAGCATGGTTTTTGCAAGTTTGACCACCCATCTGCTCGTCCTTGCCTTAAGGATAATAGGCAGAGGATATGGTATACTGGAAGGAGTTTTCCTTGCAAATTTCTCATAGTCCTGGCTGATTAACTGAGCTCTATAATCTGTGTGGCACACTCCCGATAGCCCAATAATGGAGACTGGAGCTTTTGTCTTTTCTGTATAACTGTTGAGGAAAGAGTGTTTTCCAACTCATCAATCTCTATCCAGTCAAAGAAGTGACACACTTTTACAAGATGGGTCATTTTCCAAATTGGATTTTCATTTCCTTCGAGTGATAAAAACAAACTCCTTAAATATGGTTAACTTTTCATAAAAAGAGATTAGCAACTACTAGATTATTCAAAAATAGTAACATGCAGGCTTGAATATACTTACCTATACCTTTTGATTGATTTATAAGTAATTAAAGGTGTGCAAAATGTCCTGACAGTTACGGATTCCTAACCATAGCAATGCTTTTTAGATATGATTTTAGAAAATCCTTTTGCAATGCCCAACACATCTTTACATTCAATAGATAAAACTTGATGGTAAAAGATGTGATCTTGAGTCAATCACTTAACACAAAATAACAGCATTTTATGAAATAGTTTTGTGTTTATACTTTTTAACAGGAAACTTGACTAAAATAAACTTATGCTGCTTAGCCAATAACATGTTTTATTTATATCTATAATAAGAGGATTGTTTCATAGATCCTAATGGACTAATTAGAGCTGTCAATTAACACCAGTTAAGGTTTGGACAACAATGGTAACGGTATAAACAGGATTTGTAATGGGTTGGATAAAACATCTCAGTCATATTCAACATAGATTTGATAAAATTTTAATGATAAATTGATATCATTTAGCTTGAATGTTTACCCTAATTTTGACAGACGGTGAAATGTGTATTGGGTCATTCCATGTCGATTCGACCAAAGCCTCCCAGTTGATGTCAACGATTTTTTTCGTTTTCACACCAAACAGAGTACATATACAGGACATTACAAAAACAATACAAAATATTTTCAGTTTGCATTGGTTTTGCCGTTAAGGGGACTAAATTTGTGACACACAACGCAAATCTCGCCAATACACCACTTTCATAAAACTGTTCACAAAAATTTATTTTGTTTACTTCTGTAAGTTATTTTTTTGTCAATGTGTTGTAGATATAATACTGTAGCGGCGTACACATATGGTTTTCAGACATTTAAGAAATAACCTGAAGTTTGCATATTACATATTGGGTCAAATTTCAAGCAATTTCAGAAAATGGCCCCTTTTCCTTAAGATATATCAACAAGATGTGAGGGCTTGAGTGATATTAACGTGTATGAAGGTTGAAAGTAATAATCAGACAGCCCATTCCATAATTCCTATACTCTTTCATCCATCCGTATTTAGTTTGAGTGAATTTAAATATACCCACCCTCAGCAAAACACTGAAATTTTACTATATTCAATTGTCTCTGTGCAAAAAGGCGCACCTCACACAGTCATGAAATTTTTACAGTTTATTCCTCATTATATTAGTTCTAACATATAAAAAAATCCCGAGGGTAAAATTTCCTGTTTCCTGTTTCCAAGAAATAAATGTTAAAAGATATAGCCCCTTAAAAATCAAATAGGGATTTTAAGGGTGCTTCATTTTGTATTGTTCCTGTGTTGTAGGATGCAAACAATACAATTTAATCTTTCTTTCCGTCTTTTCCGTTTGCTTTCCATTCCTTCACCCTCCTTTGGATGATAACATTCGCGTGCTTAAAAAATGAAATATTCTCAAAGCAGTTAAACCACAGGCCCTTGGGTCATTAAAAAACAATATTAAAAATTAAAAATTTTTTTTTTGAGAACACCCCCTGATTAGAATTGTTCCTCTGTTAATAGTATATGGAAAGGCCAGACACTCCATTCGCCCCCACCCGCTTTCTTGAACGAATGCTACAATATAAATACGCACACAATCAATATAAAATCTATGCAGACATGATGTCAAACGATTTGCCTTTCTACTCCAACTCACATAAACAAATTAATCTTTGGGGTTATTTAATGGGGACGGCCGAAAGACGATTTCCACGCCCAACTTAATGCTGATGGGACAAATGGCCGCCCGTCACCTTGACCTTACGGGGTGTGTGGCCAGTGTCTCGTTGTTTTGTTAACTTGTTAGTTTGACAGGTTAGTTAATAATTGACAATTGATTAAACGGATGCTGGGTATCAGTCTTTAGTTCATTGATTAAGAAGTTTATTTTTAAGCCGGGATGGTTGTGATCATGTAGTTGCAATGGATACTAATCAATATTAACAAATCACTTTGATTATCACTATAATTTCTTTGTATCACATTTCTGTGTTTCAAAATATGGCGTTGGAGAGATGTTCAATTGGTTACTTAACCAAAACAGATTGTCATAAAAGTGCATACACAAAACGAACAGGTTTATTGACAATCGGTAATCTTACAGAAAATGAACGCAGTCTACTGTGTGCTCGTGCAGATATGGTGAACAACACTGACACAGATACTGTATGTTTTCATCATCATACATACTTCCTGGAGAAGTATTCTCTTTACCAAACATCCTGTGTGGACCCATTCGAAAAGCATTTGAACACCGTTCGCAAAAAGGGTCTGAAAGTTGTTTTGCCTGATAAAGCAACGGCCATTAATGATCTTGCTTCTAAGAGGGTTAAACCTGGCCAGAAGTTGTGTCCCTCGTGTTATATCGAACTTGGTCGAAAACAATCAGAGGTGACCGATCTTGAGCCAAACTACGATGTTGAGCAGAATGTTACAGAGCTCAGTGAGCAACTGGAACCCTTCAATCCTGGATTGACTGCTGAAGGATTGACCCCTTTTCATCCACAGACAATCAGTAAAAGAGATTGTGAGACATATCTCAAACGGAAAGTTGCCCAAGTAGAATCAGCAGTTGTCACCAAAGTTGCAAAAACATTTGATATGAACCCATCAGAACTCTATATCCATCTTCAACCAAATGTCCAAAATGCAGAGATTTCAATGAACTGATAACAGAAATGAAAACAAAATTTAAATCATCTTCACGATCTGTCAAAATGCAAATTCTAACAATGCTTCCTTCATGTTGGACAATAGAACAAACTATGAATGAATTTGGTACAACCAGATATATGGTTAAGCAAAGCAGAGCTCTCAGGAAACAATGTGGATTTATGGCAAGTCCCAGATCCTACATTGGCCACCCTCTTCCTCAAGACATGTTATCGAGAGTTCAACAGTATTTTGAAAATGACAACATTTCTCGAATGTGTCCAGGTATGAAGGAGTTTGTTAGTGTTCGCATTAATGGTGAAAAGGTTCACAAACAGAAAAGATTACTCTTAGGAAATCTTAAAGAACTCTATGTTTCTTTTAAAGAAGAGACGAGCAATCTCTACAAAATTTCATTTTCAAAGTTTTGTGAACTGAGACCGAAATGGTGTATTTCTTCTGGAGCTCCTGGTACACATTCAGTGTGTGTATGTCAGATACATCAAAATGTCAAACTGATGCTTGCTGCATTGCCAGGGTTGAATTTAAATATTCAGGAACTTCTACAGAAGGTTGTATGCAACACCCAGGCACAAGAATGCATGTTGTACCGTTGTGATAACTGTCCTGGTATTAATGCACTGAAAAGTGTTATCCAGTCACATCTCAAGGAAAGAGGTCTAGATGAAGAGGATGAAATCTTCCATAAAGTTTGGGTACATACCGATAGAACGAACCTAATTACAACATCCTCAAGTCCTCAAGATTTCCTTGATGTCCTCTTACGAAAGATTGATGATTTGACAGTTCATCATTTCACTGCAAAATCTCAGTCAGCCTTCATGGCGAGGCTCAAAGATCAATTGGATGACGATACTGCAATAATTCTTCTGGACTTTGCGGAAAATTGTTCTTTTGTTGTACAAGACGCAGTCCAGGGTTTCCACTGGGACAATTCCCAAGCAACTGTTCACCCAGTAGTCGTATACCACAGACAAAATGACGAACTGAAGCATTTGAGTGTAGCAGTCATCAGTGACCATTTGAAGCATGACTGTGTGACGGTCCACGTGTTTCTGAAACATGTCTTACATCACGTGAAAACTTGCCTTCCGGGGATCAGAAAGATCATGTACTTCAGTGATGGAGCAGCAAGTCAATATAAAAATTACAAAAACTTTGTCAATCTCTGTTTTCATGAAGCAGATTTCGGACTCAAAGCAGAGTGGCATTTTTTTGCAACAAGCCATGGCAAAAATGCTTGTGACGGAATAGGAGGGACAATTAAAATACTTGCAGCAAAAGCAAGTCTTCAAGCACCTCTCCAAAACCAAATTACAACGCCACAGCAGCTGTTTGATTGGGCAGTGATTTCCATTCCTGCTACAAAAATATTGTTCGTTTCAAAGGAAGAGATTGAGTTGGAAACTGAAAACCAAGACTTGTGCTTTTCATCGTGCTCAACAGTTCCAGGGACAAGAAGCCACCATGTGTTCATTCCGATAGGTGCAACAGAACTGGCCATTAAACGTGTGTCACAGAGCACTGAATCGACACTAGTAACGTTTAGAAAGAAAGAAGTAAGGAAAACTAAGATGACACCAGGAACTTACGTTGCTCTCGTGATCGATCATGATTGGACAATTGGAAATGTCATATCCGTAGATGAAGACAACGAGGACATGATCATTGATGTTCTGATTCCAAGTAGAATCGAGCCCCAAACGTTCAAGACTCCAAGACGAAAGGCAAAGGTGACACTGCCTTTTGATCATGTCATCTCCAAAGTTGACGTTGACATCAGCCTGAGATACTTCAAGCTTTCTCCCGAGAGCCACAAGTCAATTTGCCAAAAATTTAAAGAGTTTGCTTCGAAGCAATCCGGAAGTAATTAATTTGCTTCAGGACATTTTATATGGTTAGTTGATATCCAATTGGATTTTAAATCAAGTAAGTTATCATGAAATCACTTCACAACAACATTCAAAATTTCTCAAACATGGACAAGGCAACCAATGTGAAGGGTCCGTAAAATGATCTGAGGGTTGCTTTATTTAATCACCTACAGAAGATGAACAGAAAATTTTACCTCTGCCAAATTTTTATATTTTATAAAATAGACAATAATCTACAAATGTGCCAAAAATGAAGCCTCTAGCTGGTGCGCCTTTTTCTACAGGCAGCTTTAAAATAGGGGCATTTTTTACATTTTTCTAAACAGTAGGTACATAAAGTAAGCCATTGTGACAAGACAACAACACAAATTGTCACTAATTTCTAGCATCCACCTCTTGATACCCCGGGGAGACTAATCATAGAAGGAACGTTGCATCACAAACCTTACATTTCGAAAATAAGGAAAGAGAAAATGACCAAAACAACAGAAATTCTAAATTTTGCAAAGAAATTTGAGGTTTTTTGTCTTGTCATTATACCTTATAAATACAGGTTTCTTCAATAAAATATTATATTATTGGATCAGTCATTCTAATGTCAATTTGACACAGAAATTGTAAATCTCAAAGTCAAAATCTGTAATTGTAAGAGACAACGAAATATACTAGGGGTTTATCTCAAAACCATCACATTTGATAGACCCCTATGTCCTAAAACACAATGCCAATCACAAATTATTTTGAGTATAAGCAAAATTCCTACTTTCCCCTTCAATGAAGATAGAGTACCATCTATTAAAACTAAAAATTCTAAAATCCATGACATCAACTGGGGGAATCCTCAGATTTTGGTCGATTTGAAATGGAATTACCCTATTACATATATATTTAGGCTGGGGCCAGACCCAGCTGCCTAGGGTTAAGCCCAAGCCCGATCTAGGCCGTGGAAGGGTTGCTGTTCGGAGGTTTCATCCCGTCTTGGCCTCGGCCTTGATGCGGGTCGAAACCCAACACTGCAGTCTCAGGAACTGTCCTGTTGCCTGCCAGTGTCCTGGCCAAAGGGACATGGTAATCCATGGTCTTGCAGCAGGGGTTGCCACGGTCCATTGTCTGCCCAAGAGTACTTCCCAAGTGGCTTCGGCCACCTCTGGGATTGAGTCTCTTGGCCGGGGTTTAGAGTTGTGACAAGGTGCTAACTGAGACCATTCCTGTCCTTCCCTTGGATGATGAGTCAGAAATCGACCCTGATGGGGTCCAGATTTCTGACCAGGACTCTGAGGGGAATTCGGATGAATCTGGTGTTCTTGACCCACCGCCCACGATGGCCTCAACCCTGCGTCCAGTGCGTCACAAGATTGTGCTTGCCCTGCCGCAGGTGTTTATGCCTGAGGAGACTTCGGACTTGCCTGAGTTCCGCTTACCAGGGGATATGGCTAACACGACTATCAAAAGATTGTAGTCGACTAGTTGGCGGCTGTAGTCGATTATTAGTCGACTAGTTGGCCTTGAAAGGCATTGATGATTTCCATCTTAAGTGTGACACATTTAAACACAATTTGTTTATGATTATGTCACTGTATGAAATTCAAGAATTTGACAGAAATATGAAGAATAAAACTTATATAAAAAAAGTTTATATAAAAGAAGTGTTTTTTTTATCTTCCCTACATGACAACTTCGACCTGCTGTCCAGTGAAAACGTAAAAAAGTACAACTGGAGGTTTACATGTTCAGCAGTTAAGTGAAATGTTATGCTTAATGTTCTCAATATTAAACTTTGACTAATATAAATCAAATAATTTTTAAAGTAAAATATAATTTGTATTCTATTCATTGCAATAATATATTGCAAACACGAGGTCTCCTGATTGCCGAACTCGGCGTGGAAGTCCGCATTCAAAAAAAGGTATTAAAGAGATTATATTTTTAATTTGTAGATTTAGAGGAATTTCTATGTTTATTTTACTTTATGGTAGTCATCAATCATTACCAGACGCAGCATGTCGGCTAAAAATACAGTATATAGTGTCCATCTACCTTTGATATCCATTGCTTTACGCAGCAAACTTGTAACACTTGTACCTTCTCTTGAATAACTTAGTCATTTAATGATTTTACAGTGACTACATTTGAAGCTGTCACGCAATTTACAGGGGAAGTAACTGCTGTGTAATCTAAAAAACCCAACGCCCACGCATCACGCGTGAGATTTAGCAGGGGCCATCTTAATAAGCATGATTTCAACTTGCCGACTGTAAACCAGTAAACAAATCAGCTCACTTAATTGCGGTTTCATATTGCACTTCTATTTACTAGTAATCAAATAAATAACAAAGCATTGTTTTGATAATAGTTTAATATTTAACTTAGAACATGCATCTCCATACATTGGGGTCATTGAGTTAATGATTTGAAAATTTTGGTTAAAAGTTCCATATATATGTTTTGAATATTAACAATGATTGTAAGTTGTCAATTACATGGGTGATATCTTTCTTTTACTCTAGCTCTTGATTGGTTTATTTTTACATCTTGAATGGAATTTAAATAAGTTAGTCAGAACTGCGTTTTGTACTCATGATGTTGGTGGATTTAATTGCTATTACAGTCTTGATATGACCCCATGTCCAACGATTTTTCATCTGCTAGAGAAGTGATGCGGACACAATTGAACTGTGGGAGATGACGCATGCGCTTTACACAAGTTAAGCTCTTGTGTAAACTTCCGCCATGCTTCGCTTAAAACTATTAACGTACGTAACTTGATGTCGGTTTAAACTCTTGTTTCTAAAGTTTTGAATCAAAGAACAAACTCAACTATAATCAAACTTTATTTGATACTTAAAAAAACCCATTGCCACCTTTATTCAGACATTTGATAGTATAATATTTATCACAATTTTCTACTCGTTATTTTTTCTAGGTAACAACTTATTACTGTCAATTAATAGACTATTAGTAATGAATATTTGTGCTGCACAACACATATAAATAATATTCATCACGGACTTGAATATTTAAATATATGAATGTCTTACTTCCATGCAGCAGAAGTTGATTGGACCATACACAAGCCCTGAAGAATCAGTGGGCAGTAGGTCGTGGTTCAGATTTTCCTGGTTAAGGACAGATGGCGTAGCTGCTCCAGCCAGGTAATGAGTGCAGTCATGGGCATGCGCCGCGTGTGGCTTTCAGAGTTGAAGTACTCCAAGGCCACACAGGAGAAACTGCTTGTTGCCTTCATGTCCCCTATCTTGATAGAATCTGCCCACTTTGTCATCTTGGGGTTGGTGATGAATCGCACTACTTATTTATTTGTCCAACATTTGTGTATGAAATAAATAAGTTTGTTAATCAATATTATTGTAATTAGACCCAATTTATATAAATTAAACCAGCTCCTATCTGCTCAGGACTTATGCACACAGAGAAAACTTTATTAATTGTTTATTTGATATATTTAAAGAATGATTATGCTGCCTCAAAATTACATGTATGTATTATTTCTGTATCCATGTACCACTGTGAGTGGTCTTTGTGGAAATAAAACTGATTGAATGATAAAAAAAAGACATGTCAATTTATAAGTCCAATGAAAACAATAACTGCCTAGAATATTAGTGACACTGTTAACGAGATTAAAAATCTAACCAATGAGAGATCACGATCATTTACCTTTATAAACCCAGAAAGACATTTATTCTTTAGTTAGAGTTTGGATACCATCTAGACACTTCTCAAGACAACTTCAGGGGCTGAGTGTATATATATATATATATATATATATATATATATATATATACATTGTCATGCCCCTGGAGGGATCATCCAGCTGTTATCTCCATATTATTATCATTCTGTTGTTTTAATTGTTCCGGTGAATAAATTTGTGCATAACTATTCCACGGACTGACAGGTCTAGGAGGAGAAGTATAGCAACATTACCATTATCAACGGCACACATGAGATCGTTCAAAACTCTGACAAGAGCAGTTTCAGTGCTGAGTTGTGTTCTATAGGCAGACTGAAATTTGTCTAGAAGGTTATTTGAACTAAGATGTGCTGAAAGTCTGACTTTCACAGCTCGTTCTACGACCTTTGACATGAACGGGAGGTTTGAAACTGGACGATAGTTGGCCATGGAGTTACCATCACAATTAGACTTCTTAATGAGTGGTCTAACTACGGCCTTCTTGAACAGACTGGGAACCTCTCCCAATGCTAGACTACAGTTCACAATTTTAGTAATAACTGGACACAAGATGTCAATGTATTCAATCATTATTTTTGTAGGAATCGGGTCTATGTCACAAGTTGTGGGCTTGCAGTTTTTGACAATCTTCAGGACTTCATCTTCCTCGAAAGGTGGAAGTACATCAAGGTGTATTCCTCTAAAATCATGAGCAGACATTGGCGTTTGGGATAGTTTTGACTGTTCCGACTTGAGAAAACCTTGGATTTTGGATATCTTTTCTTTGAAAAAGATAGAGAACTCGTTCGTGAGCTCGTGAACTTCTAATAACTCTAATGTAGAACTGTCAATCTTAATATATTCATCATGACATGTCAGTAATTTTGAAGCTTCTGTGACATAAACGTTACAAATTGTCATAAAGTATGTGGCAAAATAGCTCTTGAAATACCTACTTAAAACAACAGTATGTATATCTGTTCACAAAGCGGCAATGTACCAGATAAAAAACTCAGTCATCTCGTAAAAGGCAAATTTTATGTTTTGCACTGTTAAACAAGGTATTCCACCAATATTTTATGAAGTAATTAGGGGTATACAGCGGTCAAACTGTCTGTTCATCTGTCATCCTTCCGTCAGGTCAATTTTCTCAAAAATTGTTTGTGGAATATCAATCAAATTTAGCACACTTGTTAACCATGACCTTCTCTAAATTTTAGTCCCATTTACAAATTTCTGAAATTTGAATTATTTCACATTTTAATGTAAGTCCAAAATTTGACATTTTCAAATGATTTTTGTGGACTAATCAACAATGCCTTCTAAAGCTAAAGCAAGGCTTTTCATGCTCGTAGCACCGATGAATGGCTTTACTTCTCATTCTTGTTTTATTTTACCAAGTGTGTGTCCTCATTTATCTAGTTGTAAAAGGTTCATCAATCAAAAAGTAGTCCTCAGTACCATGTTTCAACTTGGTTATGTTTCAGTCATGTACTGATAACATACTTGTATAACAATGTTCCCTTGAGTTTGTTTCATCAAAAGATACACTGATGGTACTAGGACTGTCCTTTTAAGAGGGAGGAAAATTTTGGTTGGTTCACTTGATGATTCTCTTGATCAAGTTTGAAAGCTGATGCAAAATATTACTTTTGACAGTTATGGTCCTTGAAAGTTTCATTGAACTTGGTGCCCATTACAGGTCTGATGCTCCGATGGGGACAAGTTTTTCAGAAACTATTACACATGGATGAAAAAAAAAGGTTGTTGGTACACTATAACATAAAAACTTGAGGCAATATTAATCTTGATGACATTCACATATCGCTCCAAAAGTAGTTGGTTCAAGAGACTCTGGATCATTTATCTTTCTTTGTATTTGCTTGCACATAGAGTGCTAAATGAAGTACTTGAGGGTTGTAGTCCAGGAAGCGATGGGTCAGTGTTCAAAGCTGGAAGAGTGGAATATTTCCATTTTCCTCTGATGTTGATCCAAAACTGTTTCACAGCCTGCTGCTCTTATCCATGAGACACAGGAGAAAAACAAATCCAAGCAGCTTCCACCAAATGAAGACAGACAGACGCCTAACTATTTTGTTGATGTCGAGGTTGAATCGGAAAATCGGACACCTGCATGTAATCCTAAACAGCTGACCAAACTACTTTCCTTTGTTGACCATCTTCAAGCTCTTCAGAAGAAAACAAGAACACCAAGAGAATCTATTTACAAGATCATCGCCAGCAAGGCGATTACAGAACCAGAAGTAGAAGGGGGGGAGGGGAGAGGACCATCCAATAATAAATGTTTGAATTAATATAATGTGTTTCTTTATGTATCACATGTATGTTCCTGTATGTTCAAGCTCTGTAATGATACATACTGAATTCCTTTCGGGGTAATAAAGTATTATTATTATTATTATAATCAACACTACTCACAAGGATGCGATATGGTATGGACTAGCCCTTAGATGCTAGGAAATGAAGAAGACCTCTTCAAAGCATTGGCTACACAACCACAACATCAACATCAAGTGCCATCTGTAGCCTAATGTACATTTACCTGAAAACGATAAAGAAACCGCAGTAAGTGCCTCCCTTGGTTCCAAAGTTCCTACGGCCGCCAACTGAGTCTCGGGAACCTCCTGGTCCACAGCCGCTTCACCTGGTTGCTTTACACGTGGAAAGAACTGTTGCATCTGCCCTCTTTTCATCCAAATCAACCCTGCCTTTCATGTGTTGGTGCCGCTGCCTCATCCTAGCTGAACCTGTCATTTGCACATATCTTATCTTTTATTTTCATTTTATCTACCTGTACATTTCTTTATTCGATATCGTTTTTATGCAGGTTCCATGAAAATATTAATTTGAACCGCATCTTTGCGCTGTAGCCAATGTATACCAATTGTCTTATGACCTCTGACACATCACATTAAATGTTCAACTTTTCATATGTGTTCTATCTGTGTTTGACGAAACCCCCATACTATTACTGTAATAGAGATATATGATATGTTATCACAGTTGATCTTACATTGGCTGTCCTGTTGACCTTTCCATTGAATTTGACGTCGAAGCCTGGCTTTGCGGACATCAGTTTGCCAACGACAGCAGCGACATTGTAGCCGAAATGCTTTCCACCGCCACAAACCCCAAAAAGATGTTCCAACTTGACAATGCCACACTGTCGTTAAAAGGAATCTCTAAACACTAACAATGTACATGTTTTGCCCTGGCCAGCAAGATCAACAGATATGTTCCCAATAGAGCATCTCTGGGACTACCTCGTGCGCCTTATTGGAAGTCAACAGCCTCCATTGATAGTATAGCACTTGAGTGGTGCTTTGCAGGAAGAATGGCGCCAGATCCCTTTTCATGTGATTAGGCGACTTACAAACTCTGTCTGACATCCTGTTGCAACACTTGTTGCATCACAAGGGGGCACACCTGATATCAACACGTTTTAGTGATCGAGTAGTGTGATTCATGGTGTGAAAGGTGTTCACATACCAAACAATACAGCCCTAAACAACAAATCATCTTGTAAAACAGTCCAAACATACATTTGTGTTTTACGAATTCTTTCAATATTATACATATACATTAATAATATTAAATTGGAAAATACAAATATTTAGGACTTGTGCCATTCTAGTTTTCAGTGTCATTGTGAAGACTACAAGATTTAATACATCAAATAAGTTTTGATTATTTGTAAAGAATGGTGATTGTATTTTGGTTGTATGACATGATATTTGTTTTATGAATAATATTAACAATAGAATTGAACAAATACATGCAGGTTTTTTCTCTAACAACATGATTATTATTCATTTTGTGAGTTTTGCATTATGTTTAGTCATTGACACCTAGAAAGTACATAAAACCATTTGCAAAGTTCGAATATAAAAAAATACTACATACCAATCAGATTATTCACCGATGTGCTAATTTTGGTAGGTTGTGGCTATCCAAATGAAGGTTTGATTGACATTTTCACAGCAAATCAAATTCATATTTAAAAAGGGAAGTAATTGTTGGTCACAGTAAGATCTCATGACCTTCTGAACTCTTATTTTGAATTATTTCTTTGTCATTGTTCTGGTAAAGTGAAAAGATAATTTAAGATATAGTGTTCAACTATTGCTAAGACCATATGATCTTTTTTTATATCAAAACAGGTTAACTTTGATGTACATTTGTAAATATAAATTGAGATGTTAGAAGATGACACACAGTCATAGGAAGCATGTGCATCAGGAAAGTTCACATAAGCTCTCATTGCAATCTGTATGCTAAGGTCTTTTTATTTGTCCTTTGATGTTTGTGACACACCTGAACTTTCATTTAGCTGAAATGGTGAACCATGACGTTGTAGGCAACATTTGACCACTGAAGAATTGTCTAGAGGAATTGGAATGTTGCAAGGAGGGGCGACACAACTTGAAGTTCTTGAAGAACTAAGTGTAAGCAACAGTGTCATCAACTAATGGTACTGCTTTCAGATGACATGCTGGAGGTCGTGAAAGGAAACCAACGCCACATGATGACCATTTTCTACTACTGAGGACTCCAGAAACAGACACCAGAAATGCCAACCAGCTAAGATCTGATCTCACATTGGGTCAACGTTTCCACACCAAATCTATGTAGACTACCTGCATGAGAATGGCTTGCATGTAAGACGACCATGTGTTCGAATCTCTTTTACTACTGCTCTCATTAGTACACAGCAAGAGAGGGCTGCTAGGCTGGAGGCCTTTGTTCTTCACCCATGACTGTAATTTCTTTCTCAATTTTATTGATAGACAAATCAGCTGGGATTGAAAGACTGATGTGCATGTTCTTGAGAATGGCACCATAACTGGTATTCTTAACAGGGATCAGATCTTGGATGTCTATGTCAAACCTTACGCGAGAGCTATTGGGGATGGACAAAAATGCCTATCCACATCAAGCATGGGTGGTGGAACAGTACCTTTGAAATTAAACAAATGGGCGGATGAAGTGGCCTGCTAGTTCACCGTATCTTGATCCAATAGAACATGTATCAAACCTTCTCCAAAAAGCATTGTTAGACAATGTGGTTCAACCAAGCGTTGAACAGGAACTCGTAAGAGCACTCGTAGAGGAATGGAATTGTCTCTAACAGCAGCATTAACAGCGTTAGAAGACAATGACAAGCTGGTTCACATATTCAACACGTTCTTGACTTCTTATCATTGTTTTGACCTTTTGTTATGTTCAGCTGTATTTACATCTTTATTCCTCAGTGGGACATTCACATGTGATGACAGCAAACTTTCTTTGAAGAGTGTAATCTGTCTGTCAACAGATGTGTTAGATGTTCAGATGTGTCCTGGTCATAAAAGATAATGCTGTGCACATTCTGAATAATCATATAAAGAAAAGCTCCCATGGTCCTTTACTGTATAGCTCTAGAAATTATCTGTTGGGAAAGGTCCTCAGTCTAGTGTAGAGAAAACTTTGAGTTTTTAATAATTAATAATGTTTTTTTATTTAGATAATGCAAAAAGATTCATTTTAAAAACATGGTGTATGAAAATTATCTTGATTGTCAAACACATTGTCATGTTTTGGGGCAAAAGCATGCAAAATGTCTGGGTGAATCAGTGGGAAAGTGAATCTCTCAGCTTTCTTTTCAATACACACATGGAATATTGTCAATTCTGTTAGAATTGATAATTGTTTATACTGAAAATGATATAAAATAGCAAAATAGTGATCTTTTTGTTTACATTATGGCCCAAAATTAACTCAAAACTGGCAAGTTTTTTTCATGTTTCCGTCCTAGATTTGTCATCATATCAACAGGGTACAAATCTAAGAGCAAGTTTTTTTTCACGTTACCACTTTCAGGAAATAAACTACAATTTTTGATGTTTGTATTATTTTTTGTTATAGCCGTCTAATGGCCCTGAAGAGAATGGGAATAGTTGAGAATTACGAGGTGAGTTGACAGCCTTTCTAAAAATTTATAAGTAGGAGTGTCTTTAATGGATCTCAGAGCTCCAGATAAGCTTTTGCCTATGTGGGTATTATACCCGTATGTTTATAACTAAGTGGGTTTGCAGAATTTCAAGTGAGTATTCATATTATAAGATACCTAACATGTTTTTGAAATCTTGGTATTTAATCAAAAAAGTTTACATGTCATACGTTTTTGATTAATAATAATCCACAGACAAACTTTTTTTACTAACTGCCACTGTAAAAGAATTGGATGTGCAAATGTTGTGAAATACATGTATATTTTTCAACAATAAGCTTCATCAAAACGCCGGCAATTGACTTGAAGGACAGGTGTTTCATTTTCTAAGATAACATTCAAATACAATGCATCATCACATCATACACCATACACCTAAAGAAGGGTTGAGACGCCAGAAATGTTGTTGAAGAAGTTGTCACCAAGAATATAAACTTGTATCATACAAAATGTTAGAACTGATTTTGCAAGTTTATTTCTTTTTAACAACCAACTTTTTAGACAGTCAATAATTACCTCAATATAAAAGAGGTATGTTATATCTAATCTTATTAAGGCTGATAAGCATTGATAATTGCAACTTTATGCAGCTTTTCAAAAGTAAAGCTATTGTTTATGATTGATTATAGCTCATTTTGTATCACAGAATTCTTACAGTTGACATTTGACAGATTATGATCAGGGTTGAGAAACTTTAAAATGTTATTAAAATGTTTTAGTAGGATACCTGACAGTACTTTATATGTAAACCATTGATAATTCTTGGAAATTTTCGATGTAGTAGAGAGGATAATATTGAGTGGCAAAAGAAATTGAAATGAAGTCGGCCTACATGAGCAATAGTGCAAGCCAAATGCATTTTTTAACATTATTTTATTCATAATGATATTCATAAAACTATTTGTCAGTCAAGAAGCCGACAATGTTTGAAAATGTTAGTGTCAATTTCAAATTTTCAAAGGCATTGGGCTAGTTGACCAACATACTAGTTTCTGTATTTTTTCACATAGTAAGGGAATCAAGTTTAGTTCCTTGTCGTAGTAAGAGAATCATATTTGATTCCTTTAGTGACTGTTTCAAAATACCAGTTTATCATCCATTAATCAAGCTTGCAAAACAGCTTGTGAATTTTGTTAATCTGTTACCCTAAAATGATGCTTTAAAAACTTTACCTTAAGAGCAACAACGAAGGTTGAATTGAAATCATACTGATATTTTTCTGTGTGGTATGATGATTTTATTGATATAAGTGATAATGACAGGTGTAATGTAATGTAAATGGTTTCATACACATTCCATGTTTCAGAGTATCCGTGAGCTGGCAGTGTTGGTGGTAGGAGTGGGAGGAGTGGGCAGTGTCACTGCTGAGATGCTCACCCGCTGTGGCATTGGCAAGGTAACCAGCTGTCTCTGTATCATTCTCACTTCACAGGTGAACCCAGAAATGATACTATGGGTAAACTGACCCTCGATCCTAAAGCTGCAGTTTCTTTATTTCATTTGGTCAAAAGTTGATACTATTAATTCTTTGTGTGATCCCAAATATTTGTACTTATTATATTTCTAATGATGAAATATGCCATTTATCGGTGAAAATAAAACCCGCATTTTCACTGAGTGAAATAAAAATGGTATTCTACTCAGTGAAAGGATGCAACAATCATATGACGTCGTCTGTGATGTCATGAAACAATTAAATGACGTCATGCAACGGCCACGCTCGCGAAGCGTTTTAGCTTTTCCATTCATATAGTTAGGGTCATTTACGCGGTTTTGGGAAACATAATAAATAGAACATTTGACATTTCTCATCGAAGACCATGAATATCTCATCTCGTGAAGTAGAAAATCTGAATTATCATTCAATACTTGAACTTTGTCAATAACACAAAGGCAAGGATTGATATCATGTATACCAAAAGAAAATATATCTAAGCTATATTTAAAAAACTGGTGCCCCATTTCTCTTTTGAATTATTCAAATGAATTAGCAGCAGCCGCAATAGCAAATAGAATAAAACATGCTCTTCCATCATTTGTACATAGCTGGTAGATACATTGAGGAAGTAACAAGAATGATATATGACGTGATGGATTACGTACCAAAAAAAACAAAACGTACCAAAAGCCAGGCTTACTGAACATTGCTAATTGATTTTGAGAAAGCATTTGTTTCAGTAAAAAGGAAATTTATAAACAATACCCTAAACTTTTAAAATTTTGGATCAGATATTAAAAAATGGGTGAATGTACTTTTTTTAAAGATATTAAAGCATGTCTATTAGTAAATGGCTATACAAGTACCTTTTTTAAGGTTTTAAGAGTTTGCTGTCAGGGTGATCCAATAGCACGAATAGCCGAAATCCTAGGTATTATGATTAGAAACAATGAAAGTATACATGGTTTAGAGATTGGAAATATTTCATCACGTCTTGCGCAATTTGCGGATGATACAACATTCAGATTATATGGATTAGAAAGAAGCCTCTATGCAACGATAAAATTAATGTTGAAAGACTAAATTGATTTGGATTGGGTCTAAAAAGAGAACTAGATATAAGCTTTGTAAGGAATTAACCTATCGCCACCTGTCAATAAAATATATTTTCCGACCAATCACAGAGCGTCGTTTATTCACCCCGCTAAGCGCATCACTGCAGACGCCATTTTGTCTGACAATATATATATTTGACTTATTATGTCGTGATTAGAATGAAACAAATGCGTAAGCATATGATCATTAACTACTGCAGTTTAAAAACATTCAGCCTGGCTACCGATTTCAAACCATACACGTTTTTCTTTATTTTATGAATTTACCATTTGAATATTTTCTGAATAAAATCAACAAACAATTTTGGATTATGAACGGGTATTTTATATTATGTGCTATTAAATAAAATATTAAAATTAATTAATCCAGTTTCCAGTCAACAGATTTCATTTCTTACAACATCCTATGTCACCAGATACTAGAAACCATAAAACAAAAATATATACGCTAAATGAGCTATCATCTAAAACGATTATTAAACATAACTATGCCTATGTTCATCATACATTTTCAACAGTGTTAAACTATGTATCACACAGATTTTGAAATACTTTTTCTTTGGAAATATTGTGTGACTGACCACTTTTGGATCTCAAGAAAATATGTATTCCTACAGTTTAAATCCCTGGTTTTATTTTCATGTTTCTAGGAATACTGACCAATGATACTTATTACAAATAAGTCAGTTTGCATTCTATATTAACATATATTTTAATTTAAATGTTTCTTGCAACAGTATGAAGCAAATAATTTCCTTAATATCCAATGAAGTGTTTTCAATTGATGTCTGAGTTTGCTTACATTTCACAATGTAGAATGGCTAATTAACCTTGTGCCCATATTATTTAAAATGAAATGATATTTTATTCCATTAATTCTAAAATCCCTTTGTATTGTTTTACCATATTATGGCGAATTCTGTACTATTTGAAAAAAACAGATTGTTCGTTAATCTTTGCTTGTTAACTGTCAATATTGATCAAATTTATTTCTTATTATAGCGGGGGTATATATAGCGGTCCTTCTGTCCGTACGTCCTTCCGTTTTTCCGTCCTTCCATCCGGTCAATTTTCTCAAAAACCTGTAGGTCTAGATCATGGAAACGTCATTTTTTTGACTTAGTTATATGGTGTTTAATTGGGACAGATTTTCTCAGAAACTACTAGGAGTGAAATTTTGGTTATGGATACACCTGATGATACTCTTTATCAAGTTCGAAAGCCATTTCCGAAAATTTATTTTTTAAATAGTTATGGCCCTTGATTGCTCAATTGGACTTGGAGCGATTGACAGATCTGTTGCTCCAATGGCGACAGATTTTCTCAGAAATTATTACTCCTAGAGGAGTGAAATTTTGGTTATGGATACACCTCATGATACTCTTTATCGAGTTTGAGTTTCGTATATACAGTACAGCAATAAATAAACATACCCCGTATCTAGAAACACATTAGAAACACACTAGATAGCTCTAGAAACTTTCTAGATATGCACTAGAAACTTTCTAGAACGTATCTAGAAACTTTCTAGAACGTATCTAGGAACTTTCTAGAACGTATCTGGAAATTTCTAGAAATTTCTAGAAATTTTGAGTTTTTACTCTTTTCAAAATATTCAAATAATTATAACCTGATTTAAAATCCTCATGTTTACTTTGCTTGTTGTGAAACTTTGAACAAGATTACATTAATAGAAAGAGAGATAATTAATATTGAACTTTAGGTCTTCCTCGTTTTAACGCGCCTTTTTCCCGCTGCACAAGGGGCATTCTAAATATAGCGCACATCGTTTATTAGCGCCTCAATGATCAGCGCTAATTAGATCTCTCGTCACTAAGATGCTCCAACGCATGTAGTTTGTTTATCCTTACAATATAAAACTTGTATGTAGTATTTTACTTTGCAATAATGCCTTAATAAAAGACGTAATTAAAGTTGACATAACAAATACATTGAAATTGCTTTTTTATAAATAATTTCTGTGAGCTTATGAAGAAAGAGGCATCGGGGACATGTATGAATTCATCACTATATGAATTATATTATGGTTTAAACATATTTTATTTCGTTACATAAATGCTGCTCCTTAACAAATATACTGTTACATAAAAATGACGTACATATGGACGAATGAATACGCATACAGTGAACAGAAGACTATAGATGCATGGTTATGTTGGACACTTTTCAATAAAATCATAAATGTTTACAAACTTATTTCATATCTCTGATAACTACATGTTGTTTGAATGTTTCAGCAAGACAAGGCACATAGGAAAACATTAGTTGAATTCCGAAAATCGCTTTGATAAAGTGATAAAATTATGAACAGATTTCAATAGTTCTAGGTTAGAGAGAGAGAGATTTTATTCAGCATTGGACGCCGCGTGGCCCAGAGTACAAATACAAAAATAGTGTACAATTTATACTAATGTTAATGTACATGAACATGTTGGTGTGCGAGCTTAATTTCATACATACAAATTTCTTTTTAAGCATATAGCAAAACCTTTAAGTACATTTTCATTTTTGCAAGACAAAAGTTCAACAAACTTATGCTGCGTTGGAAACTGACAAAATCGATTTGGTATGAGTTTCGTTCTACTATCCCGAAAGAAAGGACAAACAAGAACAAAATGAAATTCCTCTTCGACAGTTCTTAAGTTCCAACGTTCACATAATAATTCAGAATAAGAAGTGTATTTGTTTAAACGCATTTTCTGAATTCTAGGTTAGCCTCTTGTGATGAGCCCGGGTGACCAAATATATAGAATTGACGACAGATTAAACCCTTTTTGAAAGACATATGCCTTTATTCTTATGTCATTAAAATTTGGACAGGTGAGGAAGAAATGTAACGCGTCTTCAAAGTGATAGCCACAGTCACATACAGAGCTATTAGGTATTGTTACGAATGAATTTGGAATAGGAAAATGTCCCCAGTCAAACCAGCAAAATATAACAAGGCAATTGTATATTAATTACAATTTAATCAATCAACTAATAAACAAAGTGTTTAAGGTTACAATATCAAGCTAATACAAGCTATATATACAATATCTAATGAGTCACACTAATTAGCTAAATAAATATATTCACCAGTCCTTAAGAATCACACAGTTGATGAGTGTAGAAAACAGTCAGTGGGTCTTGATAGGAGACAGATGAATCCGGCTTGTAAAGGTATCCAAAAACAGTGGCACGGCAGATAATCGCAAAGTTGATTGTAAGAAGCAAGATGAGTAATATCACTGTATCGTCAGCATATAATAAGACGAGAAGACGAACAAATATGTACATGTCGTCATCATCAAGTGTAACAGTTACACCTTCAATATTATTTCTAAGAAGCGAAATAATGCCTCGCTGGCTGGTTGATTACTTATATAACATCATTGTTGACTTAAGCTTAACCAGTTCGTTCATGCATGGTTTAATTAGAAGATAAATTTAAGCGTTTAAAACCTCCGGCTAACGCCGTCGGTTTTAAACTAAATTTGCGGGTGTTGAATAACAATGAATCCCGGAAATTTTACAAACGCAACTATTTATCGATATTGTAACATGACCGTTAGTTATTAGAAGTTTAAAATCGAACTCTGTTTTTGAGTACTTATTTTTGCGTGGAAAGGACTTTGCGACTGTTCTATTTCTGTAAGAGGTGAGATAAGGTCTAGCTAATGTGAATTTCCGGCATTATTTACATGACAAACATCGTTGTGATAATAACACATAGTGTCATTCGTAACAGCGAGACCTTACAACATACTTGTTTAATTTGAGACAGAAATCAACAATTATAAAGCTCGTAGAAAAATATCGTAAAACCCCGAGCACAATAGTCTTGAACTAGCCCACAACCATTGTGACAGCGACGCAAACATTGTGACGCAAAACCGTTGGCCTTTGTGACGTCATACCATGGGAACGGCATTCGAAAGAAGGCGGCCGCATGAAACTTTGCGGCAAACTTGGGCAGTTGAGCCAGTTGAAAATATTTTCGTTCTTCAAAAATAAATCATATTAAAGTGTATTTGTGATATCTATCGGTAGACACAATATAAAAAAGGACAAAGACAACTGTCAAATCGGAGTACGGCATGAATTTTCTAAGAAACTGGAAAATTAAAACTTGAGTCGGGCCAGCACTAGTGAACATGTTGTATCAATTCGCGGTGATTCGCCTTTGCTAATTTGCGGGTATTCATTGTCATTTAACATAGGGTATTTTTTTCGAATCGACCAATCAGAATCGAGGATACAACGAAGTCATGTTACAATGTCTGATAAACTAGGTTGAAAATGATACCATATCTATAACAAAATGTAAATTATGCTATTTTGATTATATTCAAGATGAATCCAACTATATATTTTATTTTCACTATTTTTTAAATGTCAAAAGCATGTGTCCATCTACTCTGAATTGACAAAAAAAACCCCAACTCATTATACCAAATATCACTGACAAATTTTGTTAATATAACCATAAGAATAGATGGCTGACTTTTATCAAATCACCCTGGATAATATTGGTATGTCCAATATATGGCAATCCCAAGATACAGTTTGTGTCTCTTGGTTCAAAAATTCTGTTAAACTTAGAATTTCAGACCAATCCCTTCAACATATCAACCATTCTATATCATCAACCTCTTAAGGACTTATTTATGAATGTATGAAATCGTGTAACAACATTTCAACCTTACAACGTAAGTTAGGATCAAAGCTCTGTTATACTTTAATTTAATCTAAAACCTCCAATCACAAATTACCAATAGAAACAGGCCGCTGGGAGAACCTTAACTCAAAAGAAAGATTTTGTCCATCCTGTCCCTCCCAGATCGGAGACAATTTCATTATTTATTCCATTGCCCAAACTTTGATACTTCCAGGAATATGTATTTAAAGAATTATTTTACAAATATTCCCAATTACCATAAAATGTCATATACTGACATAAGACTGAGACTGAAAATATATTACAATTACGAAATCTATGTAAATTTATCAGTATCATAATGTCTACAAATGTTGTATGATAAGTAAAACAATATATCTGTGCTGGATTGTCACTATACCATAGTCTCTAATGTGATATAACTATGTAAACTACCTCCATATTGCTTTACATGTATTTGTAAACTTATGGCAATAAAGTTGATTGATTGATTTGATAAAGCACAGCTGTCTCGGAACAGGAAATAATAATAAAGATATTATGTAAGAGACCGCCCACATACATTGTTTATAACACTTCAAGTAAGTTAGTAGTAGTAAGTAGTATTTGGAAAGTCTGATCAAAACAGTCACTGTAATCTCGCTCTTTTCCCATGTCTTCAGTTGACGAGCTGGAATAAACATTGTCAATTCGCTTCCTCTCTAATTCTGTTTTATTTGTATATGATTGTATGCGGGAGTAAGGCCCCTAACTGAAATAAAAGAATTGAAATAATTATTCGTAACTAGTGAGACAAATTTATACCATGTGTCTTGCGTAGAATTCAAGTCAAAATAATTGCATTTTCATCACTTAAATGCCAAAATTATGATATTTACTTATTTTCAATAATCATCGACAAAAGGCAATATAGATGTTACGAGGTTGAAATTCTAGGTCCCATTTGCTTGTATACTACTTATGTTATATGCTTAACACTACCATACCATATTTGTCGTTGTGTTTGCTATAGATAAGTTCCCGAAATTACGTTTGAGTCATTGACGCGCGTAACTGTCTGGTTTTCAATCACAAATCACAACTTTAAGCTGCTTTTTCTCACTATAGTTATACCGATAGGCATTAAAATGGTAATTTTCAGATACAACCAGTAGTTCTTGATTTAATAACACCATCTTAAAAGTTTTTGAAAATATTGGACCCCAACAACATACTCTGTGCCCCTTAAGAAAGGGCTATCAGGGGAAAAGACCAAAAAGAAGGAATGCTTAGTATTAGTTTGGCTGATATCATTTGTAAACATGATATCCAGATTTGATCTAATTTAACTGTTTTATTCCAGTACACTTTGCTTTTTTTGAGAGTCTGACAACACTTTTCTCTCCAATTTTTGCAAACTTTTTCAGTATTGTACATTTTGACACCTTGATTGGCTCGAAGTATTTAGCAAAAAAACCAGCTTGATTTCCAAGAGAGGTGGTCAAATCATTTATGATTAATTATTCCACATTTTACACCTCGAAGTATTTAAAAACAACCCAATAATCGGTCAGGTTTGCTGCATCTACTACACTTAGGATTTTTAAGATTTGCATCTTATTGTATCTACATTGCTGAGAGCCGGAAAGTTTGCAAACATGTGCTCCTGTCCGATAACGGGACGATAACAATGACGCTCATTCCTATCGTTGAGGCAGCCTTGCATTAACTTATTAACGCCGAGAGCCGCATATATGCGTCAAAATAATGAGATCCTCACAGCGAGAGCCGCATATAAGCGTCCGTTAATTAGCAGTTTCTCACGGTGAGAGACGCTTATGTGCGTTAATTGAAAGCTTCAATTCTTTATTCTCATAAAACCAACTTGGTGGTACAAGAGCATATTCACAAAATATAATACATAGAAATAAATATGTAATTCAAGATGGAAGATAGACTCACAAAGTCTTAAAGGCATTTATTATTTTCTCACAAGAGATGAAAGATGTTTGAAAAATTTTGATAGATTTACTAAGTTTTAGGATTTATTTGTAGATATGATTTTTCTGAAGTTTGATATATTTGGAAAATTCGTTAGAGAGATATTATACCAGCGGCCCGTTTCGATAGGTAAACTATGGTTACTTGTCCGAAATCTCAGAATTGGTATTGAAACATATTTTGGTACGAGAAGTAATGCATCAAAGTTGGGAAATGTTTTTAATTCTTGATAGTAGGTTCCCTTTGGGCTAGAGCAAATGTTACTGTGCCAGTTTTGGATAAATTGATTTTTGAGGGTAAGTTCAACTTTCGAGATGAGCCATTGGGTTGTACAAATAGAGGGATGTTCAAACATAAAAGAAAGTCCAATATTGTTTAGGACATATTTTACGTGCGAAAGCCATGGGTTGTCAGTTGTTATAGTCCTTTCTCTTGACAAATATGTATAAATTAAGTTGGTCAACTTAAACGGCCCATTTTGGTAAGTTAACCTATGCCAAAACTTTATCAGCCGTGTGTATAATGTAATTCTGATGGGGTATCTACCTAATTCTCCGTACAACATAAAACGAGGGTTTGAATTTCTTAAGCCAGTAATCAGTCTTAAAAATTTTAAATGTATTTTCTCAATAATTTCAATTTCAAAGCAACAGATTTCTGCACCATATGCTAAGATTGGTGTAACCATCGAGTCGAATACTACCGTATATTACCGTGTATAAGTCGACCCTGTGTATAAGTCGACCCCCTTTCTCAGGCCCCCAAATTGCTGTCAAAATCATATACCTCATTTATAAGTTGACCCCTCTAATAGCAGGTCGACAGGTCGGAGGCAGGTCGACATGAAACACGCGGCAAGTTGAGAGATTTAGTTACGGTAAGTTGATGTATCGGTAATTTTCAAAGTGTGTTGTAATACGTCAGTGTTTTGCAATACAGTAAGCATTTGTTTAATAAGAGATTGTTGTAATAAATATATTAATAATAAATATTAATAATAAAAAATACATACGTGTGTGCTGGTGTTTGTTCTTTTTTTAAAAAATAATTTTGTGTCATTTACTTCTCGGTACATGCGCAGTGTTGCACCTAGAGTGCGTATTTGTGTAATTAGTAAATAATGCATCTATAATGAAATGTGGCGTAAAAAATAATAACTACTGGGCCACACCATGCGCAATAAACATTAAGTACGTATTTATATGCATATCGTGCGTAGCATTCGGTTTCTAACTCAATTTAAATGTTACAGTTTTCATAACGAAATTTGGAAATTCCCGTAACTATTTATAGCACATTACCAAGAACTCGTACCCGTAAGTGACCTCAGACAAAAGGAAAAATTTAATTGGTTAATTCAGAATGCCCGTATGTGATTCTGTCGTAACCTCTCGCACTGCTTTTCTCGGAAATTGCGGTGAATTGTTTAATTGTTACCTAGTAAATAAGGACAAACGCTATTTCCAAATCAATTACCGGTACTGTTAATTCAATACAATGCAGATCAAAGCTGTTATAATTACCGGATACGTTCGTCAATATATGTACTGAATGTAAATTAAAATTCTAAAGATAACACTAGTTTACCAAGATTTAAAAAGATTTGAATATTACGCTTTTGTTTTGGCAAAACGTTAAAACATCGTATATATCAGGAGGCTCAATCTCATGTTTCACCGGTTCCTATGTGTATGAATGATCCTAGAATCTCATTGGTGCACGTCATATAACAGGCAGTCCAATGGTAAGTTCAACTTTCTCGATTTTATCAGTAAGTTATACATTGCTTTAGAAGCACTATTACAAACATCCTTAATGCTTGATACAAATTTTCTATTTCTATGGAGGGTTATACCAAGATAAGAATAATCATCAACTATGTCCAGTTTATGGCCATCTAGATAAAATTTTAGTTTTGTACTTTTTGCTGGTCCTCCCCCAAATATTACAATGTTAGTTTTATTTATATTAACATTTAACTTCAAAGAATCACAATAGTCCTTGAATGAATCTAAAGCATCTTGTAATCCTTTTGCTGACTGATCAAACAATACTGCATCATCTGCATATAATAAAATGTTAATAATAATGTTCTCTCCCTGTCTTACTCCCTTTTCGCAAAGAAAGTATTCTGATACATCATTATTACATTGTACAAGTGATTTGATGTTGCTGTACATGAATTTGCCTTCAATGCCAATCTTTTGCATTTTTGTCCATAAGCCCACCCGCCAAACAGTATCAAAAGCTTTGGTAAAATCTATAAACGCGCAATAAAGTTTTTGTTTCCTTCCTTTCAGTATTTGCATTAGATTATAAATTATGAATATATTGTCGATAGTTGAAAATGACTTCCTGAATCCTGCTTGAGCCGGTGTTAGTACATTATTAGCGTCTAAGAATTCTGAGAGCCGGGTGTTAAGTATCTTCGTGAACGGTTTTCCGAAACAACTAAGCACAGTTATTGGTCTATATGAGTTAGGGTCAGATTTATCTCCCTTTTTTTTATAAATTGATTTGATTACTCCGGTCAACCATGATTCTGGTAAAACACCTTTCTCAAATATAAGGTTAATAATTCAACAAGCAATGGAAGCAGAATGTCAACACTATCTATAAAATATTCATTTTCAATAAAGTCTATGCCTGATGCCTTAGCCTTCTTAAGTTGCTTAATTGCAGATATGACTTCATCCTTTGAGATGACTTGATTTTAAATGTCGCATGAAACCTGTGTAGTACTTTCAGTATTATCCGTATTGTCAATGTCTCGTTGATCGGTTGGGTCGGATTCATTCAGTGATTTGTTGTATTCATAGAATACGTCGATACTTAAATAATTGTCATGATCGTTTTTATTGTCCCCATTTATGATTTTCCAAATTCTTTTGGGTCATATTTCTGTTTTGCCCTTAGCTTTTTCTCAAATTCATCTTTGTAAATTCTGAAATTTTTGTCCAAACATTTCTTATAATTCTTAGATTCCAATCTACAAACACGTTTACTAAAAACAGTTTTTAGTTTTTTAAAACAATGACAATGACGCTCATTCCTATCGTTGAGGCACCCTCGCATTAAAATGACCGTCCTAACGTCGTCCGGTCCGCTATCAACAAAATCACACAAGAGTATTTCGATGGATCGGCTAAAGATTAATCCGTAATCTCTGCGACACAACGGTTGACATGTCTGCATTTATTGGCGATGGACTTACAGAGAGACAGATTACTTATTTATGTCTCACCTCAAATGATATATCAACTGCATTTAACCGGGCCAGTTGGTTTTGAAGTTGAGAGAAACGATTAACTTTACAAAATACGATCAAAAGATTACTTGATTATATTTATATAATTTGAAAACATTCAAAAACACTAATAATCTTACGTAAATTAAGAATGGCTTTGCAGGTTACGGCACTTAAATGAACAACATTTTGGCTGGCCAGGATAGAGCAAAATTTAACATGATCATTTTGTTGATAAAAGTATGTCCACTGATAAGTACGTTTAAGGGTTCCCACGAACATCATAATAAACTGGACATTTCAGCGAAACAAGCATCTTGAGCAGTTCGCGGGACAAGCTATAACAGTATTTATGAAGAAACTTATTAAAAAAAACTGATGGAACGTAGACATATATCTAAATTGACAACGTTCTAATAATCTCGCTCCTCAATATCTATGTAACCTTCTAACTACAACACCTAACAATAGCTACAACCTCAGAGAAATGTAATCCGTCTGAACAGTAAACTGTAGGACAGCGTTATATGCAAGATCGTTTTTACCTGACACAATAAAACTATGGGATTCTTTAACTCCTGACGTGAAAAGTATTGATACATTAACAGGTTTCAAAAATTCGGTTCAAGGACCTAGCGATAAAACTGTTCCTTTGGATTTAAACTATGGTCCAAGAATTTTGCTAAATTATCCACTTTCGCCTCAGGCTCCGCTGTAGAGACTTGATTTGAATTGTACATTTTCATGAATAAATATTTTAAAATAAAAACAAGCATCTCATCTTCCACACAGTCGGTATAGTTAAAACACTCTTTCATTAAACCAGATGCATAACGCCCACGTTGTTTCAAGTTTTATCGGTGCAACACAGCTTACTACCAAAACTAACAATCTTCTCTATCGGTAACTGCTTTTGGATATGTACTTCTTCTAATACTTCTTCTGATAATTCCCGTTTAGCATTTGACAAGTTTATATATTTGTCTTTCGATCAAACTTACACAGTCGGACAAACTACAACTTAAACTCACATGTTACATGAAAGTACTGACACTATGCCTTGTTGATTTCATTTTTGGTTTACAGAGTTTGTTGTAGGAGTCAAATATGTCAAACTTTCTAAATGGTGTCATTTTATCGATAACTAGTGGTGGTTTATGAAAATCAGCATCCCAATGCTTATCAGTTCAGTATAGCACCAATTTTCAGTCGTAATGTGTTATTGAAAACCGGACTATGGCGTGCGCCAATGAGTGAAACGTTATTTTGGAAACTTATTTACAGCAGACACAAATACCAGTACGGGTTATTATTTTTCGTGATTTCAGCATTTTAGAGGTAAAGATGCATGTTTAGGGAGGCGATTAGAACTTTAAGCTATTATTTAAGCAATATGAAAAATCATAAAACATACTGTGTCACTTTAAAATGCCTGTTTGCAAACTTACAAAACATGCAATACTCTAATGTAGATTACATACACGGACGTTACCAGTAAAGCCGTAATACATCTAAATCCATTTTTCTACATGAAATCATAAGGGGAAAAGGAATGTTATTTCTACTTTGTTCCTATCAATACGCAGTTACCATGAACAGTACATGGATTATCTCTCTGTAGATATCTAAAATGATTAAATACATATGAATATGTGAATAACCTACATGTCATTGTGACTGAGTTGTAACTAAATTATGATACAAATTCATTTTTATCTTTAAACACATGGACATAAAATACAGTTATACCTAAAGCACCATCGATTTATAACATATTCAATTGTAATTGTGTAAATGTGTATTAGGTTTAAAGAAGGAAGTCCGTATTTTATGGTTTAAGGGAAACTTGGAAGATACCTCCTCAGTATTTCAATCAAATTAGGAAATGGTTATGAAACTAGTGCATGTTATTAATGTCAGATGGTAAATTATAAAGTTTTCTTTAAAATCGGATATTCAACTTACTATGAAATTCACAAAGCCCCCGTCAGCAACAAAGGTTTTATAGATATTGGAGCATTAGGTTATTAAGATTACATTTCTGACTGACTACAGGTGTCACGGTTAACTTACTCAACTAATTTTCAAAACTCATTAAACATTTGACTTTCTTCATGGCTCAACGCCTGGTCACTCTCAGGCGTACCAGAAGCTGCTGGCCTATTAACACCACTCAGGCTGTGGGGATGAGGAACGAAAGGAAATTGTCTAACCATGTCAAGAACTTTATAAAGTCTTCATCGTTTTATTGTGTCATAAAGGTCAAATATGAAATGAAGGTAGACGAACGTTATGTAAGTGATATGTTTCATTTAGTTGTGTATCTCTCTCTTTGGTATAGTCCCAAATGCAGAACTGTAAAACGCAGAACAGTTAATTCAACAACATTTACGGTTGGCTGCACACACCTGACCCCTCTTCTATAATGGAATGGCGTAACTAAAAACAGGTACAGGTTGTTGCGTTTAGCATTTATTTTGCATAAATGTTCATTAATTTGATTAGAACTTGATTTACTGCATTTCACCAATATAAACACACAAAATATGACGTAATTAAAATGGCAAAACATATTGTTCGCTATTTAGACTAGCTTGTTCATTTATAACACTTGACAAATGTTCAGTGGTCAAATTTTCATACTACAGATAATTTTTTTTATCCAAATGTATGTTGTTTCAATCCGTTATTCCCCAATATTACCAACAAACATATAGCAAGAAGGAAGTCAGATATACCGTCTCTCAAGAAAAAATTTATGAACCAAACACACTCAGTGAATTTAAATCTCTGCTGAAAAGTAATTAAACAAATAACAATTATTTAGATCTGAATTATGAAAGTCGTTTCTGTCAGATCATTTACTGTCGGCTCAAGCTTGGATGTAGTGATCTGAACGCAAATAAAGTAGATAGACATATTTCAATCCAGAATTCGCTTGTGGGTACCACAATGAAGGTGTTGTCCATTATCTGTAAGGATGTGAGTTGAATTTGGTTGTTAGAAATACTTCATTTTTCTATGAAAACTGTGTTATACGGAACACATCAATATGATGTCAATATGAACATGAAGGCAAGTCCCTTCACCGATACATCATTACTGCTAAACGCTTTGATAAGTAATTCTAATAATTAACATAAACATGAACATAAGCAAATTTAGATTCTTCTTGAATCAGATTTTTCTGGAATAAAAATATGTTTAAACCTTTAAAACATACTATGAGACTATTCAACATTACTTTAAACGAAACTTGAATATGTTGTCACAGTGTTTTACTATTCAGTATATAAACATACACCATGGAGGATTACTGTGACGCTCTATTCACTGTGTGAGTGGTAAGCGGCATGGCTCTTTGAATTACGCTGTCAAATAATACGACGGGACAAATATGAGCTTATCTTCATCTTCCACAAATTGAAGAATACTTCCTTAGAACTATCCCGTAGAAAGACATACACATGATTTGTTAGTAATTTGGTCAACCCCTATTAAGCCGATAAATTGAAAAAAATTACTAAAGGTGTTTCAACTGTCTGAATGTAGATCGAGTTTACTATTTTCAAGCCAAAAGCATTGTAGTCGTACATGTAGTAAGCGCGCATACTATAAACAAAGATGACGGCGAGGGAAAAGGAAAGCGTACTTATTTTCAACGACAAACCAGAACGGCGACTAGTTGATGTGAACGACGACAATTGCCTAGTCAAAACGGCGAATATTTTCATGGTAAACGTCAAAAGCACTTGCTTGCTTACACCTAGAAAACCCTTTTTTCTCAACATTCCGATATGCCATTATGTACGTGTAAACGTTGCCTTCATATTTTCATGTAGAGACAGAGAACTAACTCCAATAATCTTTCCATTTCAATATATATGAGTGGGTGTCTTTAGAAAATAAAGACATCGACTAGCCATGATCTCTATACCATGCGTGCACCCCTCAATTAAGATCTGCAAAAGTGGAAAATGTTGAGAGTCGTACGAGTATTTTCATACATGAAACATATAAATTGTAGGGCAGGGAACTTATATTCCGTAAACAATTTCTACATCACATTCTAGTCACATATTCTTTTATACAAGGTAATCATTCCAACAGTTGTATTTGTTACACCCATAGGGCTCTCGTCTCAAACGAAAGTCCTGTATTCGCCCATGGAGTTTTTTTGACAATATGCCCAGGTAGTTGATAAGAGTGATTTCCAAATACAGACACATATGTTAAGGACGGGACTAAAGAAACAAGTTGATCCCGTTTATGCATTTTATAATCAATGAGTTGCTTAACAATACGGATAAGAAATAGAATATGCGTTGTAATTCAATTCCAGCTATTACAATTGCCTATTTTGTATATAAACATCCTGCTATTTATGATTAGAAGAATACTGTTTTGTAGGCACCGGCTCCTATAGTCCAACCCATTAAACATTTGGCACTTATAGAAAGAAGATTGATAACATCGAAAATTAGTGACACTTTATAAAACTAATAATGATATCTATATACTTATATCTAATAATTATGCTTACAGAAAGAAACGTTCTATATCGTTTTTCTTGGTAATGGTTCCTTAGTACGCGGGATAACAAATCATAATTAATTGACATGCAATTCAAAGTAGAAACCGAAATGTATTTATCATTTTAATGGAAACATGTCATTTATGCAAGAATGAAGCTTTACCAAACCAGCTTTTAAACTTTTTCTCCAAAAAATATATTTATATGCTAGTCTGGATCTGGACCCAGGTGGGGAGCTCACATAACCAGAATGCATAATACAACATCCTCTTAAATTTCGTTTTCAGTGTTTTAATTACAAGATTTATGATACAAAGCTTTTAGTTCCGTCGACACATCTATGAAAGATCAATGCTTTTGAAGTACATGTAAAGAACATAGAAGACATAGATAGATAGTGTACGTTTTCTTTTGAGGTGATAGAGGTTTTTGTATATTCAAACGCACTAGTGCACACCCATATTTCGTAAACACAATGAATGCACAGATACTGCATATCCCTCGATATTACTCACGATCCTCACTCAAGTAATCTAATTTAACAAATATTTACGTATTCAGGTAGTAAAGTCGATTTTTAAAGGCCGGAAGTATTTAATGTTACGTAACTTTAAATCCGCATGATCTACGATATCAGAAATATTAAGATTTTGCTCATAACCAGAAAAGCGGAAACGGTAGCCGCTATGGTCAATCTAATAACAATGCTAATACTGTGTTATTAAATCGGTTAATTTACAATATTGCTTTCATAAAACATATTTCATGATTTGTTCTCAGTTCAGAGTTTAGGTAAGTTAGATAGCTGCACATAGTACTAGTTCAGCCGTTTCCAAGTGTCAATAATTTATCTGTTTTGTGCACAGCTAACCATAGATATGTATATGTCCAAGCCGGCAGCGGCTGTCTTAATGTTTTCATTGCTGATTGCAGGTAAATTGTAAAGAATGTTTAGTATTTCATTGCATCGATAGAAAGTTTAAGTGAATGCATAAGTACTCGTAAACCTTAAAATAGCTAATTTAAACCGTAAAAGCTTGCACTAGTGCCTTTAAACCTTATAAACCTAATCCAAACCAATTTTTAAAATTTACATTACATTAAATTGATTATATCAAATATATTTAAGGATTCAGCAACTTTGCTGAATCTTTATTGTTATTGGTGTGTTTTATTAAGGATTCAGCAATTTTGCTGAATCCTTATTGTTATTGGCGTGTTTTATTCCACCGATTTTGTGGACACGATTTAGCCAAAACCGCTTAAGCTTTTTCAGCCAAACTTGGCAATCTGATAGAACTTCATGAGAAGGGGTTCTAATAAGCTTTTGGGCTAAATCGTTTAAAACGTTAAAGGCACAGTACCACTCAAATTTTCAAAAATTAACATGGGAAATTTTTTCAAAATGAAATTAAAGACCTGAATTTTTTTTAAACGATAGACAATAATATTTGGAGCAAAAAAGTAAATCATGTCAAACTTGTAGCATGATTAGTTTCGCTGCCATATTGCTTTGTTTGACTTTTCGAAATTTACGGACCCTGTGAACCTTTGACAATCTTCTCCTCTGAAGATACTTGCATCTCAGAGCTGAAAGTTACAAATGTTGTAGCTGAAGCATTGAGGAACAAAAGTTAATGAATTTTTGCTGTAACTTTAATACTTTTTTGTCAGCAACCCTTCAAAGTCGGGCAACGTAGCTCGTGTAACCATGTTCAAGGGGCGATAACTCAAAAAGTTGGACACATAGATACACCAATTTTTCAGGACTTTAAGACCACTTTCGACAGTTTACAAATCTATTAAAACATTTGTTGCAAACAGTCATTTTCGTTCACAATAAACCATCAAAATCGGGGAAAATACCTTTTTCAAAATTAACATGGGCTAATTTTTCAAAATGTACTTAAAGACTTGCAACTTGTTTTGAAAGAAGCGTTATAGCACTACAAACAAAAAAGTAAATCATGATGTATTTTGTAAGTGTCATGGTTTTTTCGCATTATCAAATTCTTCGCAATAATCGCAGTTTGGGTAGGAGACTTGGTCACATAAAACATGCTGCTGTGGACTACTGTGTGACCCAATCTTCATGAAACTTTCAGGGTTGATTGCTAACATGACTATGTTTGTACTGAATGTGCTTTTACAACGCTGAATTCTGTTGTCGTCGCTTGCGACTATATTTCTTTTTTATTTCTTATTCTACGTTTGAAGGCAAAGCTGCATGTACGCTGACTTAAGTTGTTGACATGAGATACAACGATCACAATTATCAGCAGGGGTTAAATATCTCAGATACACCAACTTTAAAATCGAGATATAAGATAAACAATAAACAAACAATTACATCCATAGAAATTATCAAATACACTGCATATGCCAATGTATCCAATTCTTAATACAAGATAAGACACGTTACAGCTCATTAATGGGAGCCGGAAGTGCGTTAGCCATGTGTAGCATTCCGCTAGTAAGGGGCGTTATAATGAGGATAAGTTGTAGAGGAAGGAAACTTTAGCATTAAATATCTTATTTCCTAATTAACATAAGCCGTTAATCTTTTAAAACTGTACAAACGTTAACAAAGAGTTTAAGAAAAAATCAAAATTGTGTGAATATCTCTCAAACAAAAAAAACTCGAAATTTCTAGAAAGTTTCTAGATACGTTCTAGATACTTTCTAGAAATTTCTAGAAAGGGGGTACTTTGTTTCTGGGCGTAGTGTATCATATGACACACTTGCGAGTGTAATAATTTCTTTATTATCCATTTAAGTTTTGTTATAATTCCTTGAAAAACGATTAAGTTAGCTTACGAAACGGCGAGGTCAGTGACAAGAAATAGTGCAAAGTTAAGTCTCTAGTTTCTGTCTATAGAGAGAAACATACTGGGGAAAATCACGGAAGTTTATGACCATATGCTACTAGTTTACATTTAGTAAGTAATATACCGACACTGCTTTCACTAATAGCCAAACCGTTATATCACTGTAGAAAGATAAAAGTTAGCATAGTAGTGACGCGGCCATTTTAAACGTGTTGATCGACGTTCAAGCAAGATTGCTAGCCTAGAATGAGTTAGGCCTATTAAGCTAAAGATAAATAGAGAATCTCACCCAAGTGTCTTCTGATATCAAATATATCAATATGAGTTGATAAAAGTTACAAATATCCGAGGCTTGCCGAGGATATTTCAATATTTATCAACGAGTGTTGATATATTTGATATCAGAAGACACGAGGGTGAGATTCTATTTATCATTCAAAGTCATTTTTCATTTCGATTCCGTGAAAAATGTGTTTTTCTGAACACTGCACTACTCTAAGACTCTCAGTGGAGTGATGTCATAGCATTGTGACGTCATCATGTTTATGATGTCATAGCATTGTGATGTCATTACTTGATGATGTAAAACAATTGTGATGTCATGAACTTGACTGTGATAGAGCATTATTCAAAATCTACTGTCAAAATGATATCTCCTAGGAGATATCTCTTGATCTTCCACGACGAAACGTTAGTGTTTACGAAGGAATTTATTCGTCATCTGACGAGAGGTCGATGGGACGTTAGATTCTGAGTTATTTGGCTTGAGGCGATGTAGGCGACATGCACTCAGTCACACCAGCACCGGACCCGATAGTGATGTTGAGTAAAACTCTCAAACGATAACGAGGAATTTGTTTGATTGTACCTGTTTCCTTACGAATCACAAACACATTAAAACTTCCAAGTGGTTTAGTTATGTCAATCACCCTACTTAAAGCTTTGCCGTCTATTTCAAAAAAAATTTTTACAGGTGAAAACATCGCCATATTGTCGGCCAGCTGCTACGTAAACTTGTGGAAATTTTACAACTAAAATGTTTTAAGGAAAATTGGAAAATAACGTATATAAAGTTCATATTTGTTGACGTTGGTTTATTTAGTGACAATTAATGAGTATAGAATGCGTTTATTGTTGTTATGACTCCCGACTTGTAATCTCGTCTCATCGTGATTGAAAACTTGAATGAAGTTTACGCTACGTAGTTAAAAATTATGAATGGAGAAAGTAGTCCTTCGTCTCGTACACAGAGGTCAAGGTCATATTTCAACCAATCATCTACGCCAAAAGTGATATGTGCACATGTGCTCGTATTGAAAATATTAACTGGCTTATTATCAACCATAAAGATAATAAATAGAAATACGATACCAAAAATGTGATATTTGATCATGCTTGATTGCAGCTGCTTCTGTTCGACTATGACAAAGTGGAGCTGGCAAATATGAACCGTCTCTTCTACCAACCACACCAGGCAGGAATGAGCAAGGTACAGGCGGCTGAAAGAACGCTGAGGTAGGAAAGTTGGACTGAAGGGAGGCAGTGAAAGAAGAACAGGGGGAGGTGGTGGCTTGAGGGGGAGAGGTTGAAGGGAGGTGTGGAGAGTGGTCAGAAGGGAGGTGTGGAGAGTGATAGGAAGGGAGTGGAGAGTGGTAGGAAGGAAGTGAAGAATGGTAGGAAGGGAGTGAAGAGTGGTAGGAAGGGAGTTGTGGAGACTGGTAGGAAGGGAGTGGAGAGGGGTAGGAAGGGAGGTATGGAGAGTGGTCAGAAGGGAGGTGTGGAGAGTGATAGGAAGGGAGTGGAGAGTGGTAGGAAGGAAGTGAAGAGTGGTAGGAAGGGAGTGAAGAGTGGTAGGAAGGGAGTTGTGGAGACTGGTAGGAAGGGAGTGGAGAGGGGTAGGAAGGGAGGTATGGAGAGGGGTAGGAAGGGAGGTGTGGAGAGTGATAGGAAGGGAGGTGTGGAGAGGGGTAGGAAGGAAGTGAAGAGTGGTAGGAAGGGAGTGGAGAGTGGTAGGAAGGAAGGTGTGGAGAGGGGTAGGAAGGGAGGTGTGGAGACTGGTAGGAAGGGAGGTGTGGAGACTGGTAGGAAGGGAGTGGAGACTGGTAGGAAGGGAGGTGTGGAGACTGGTAGGAAGGGAGTGGAGACTGGTAGGAAGGGAGTGGAGACTGGTAGGAAGGGAGTGGAGACTGGTAGGAAGGGAGGTGTGGAGACTGGTAGGAAGGGAGTGGAGACTGGTAGGAAGGGAGGTGTGGAGACTGGTAGGAAGGGAGTGGAGAGGGGTAGGAAGGGAGGTATGGAGAGGGGTAGGAAGGGAGGTGTGGAGACTGGTAGGAAGGGAGGTGTGGAGAGGGGTAGGAAGGGAGGTGTGGAGAGGGGTAGGAAGGAAGTGAAGAGTGGTAGGAAGGGAGTGGAGAGTGGTAGGAAGGGAGGTGTGGAGAGGGGTAGGAAGGGAGGTGTGGAGACTGGTAGGAAGGGAGGTATGGAGAGGGGTAGGAAGGAAGTGAAGAGTGGTAGGAAGGGAGTGGAGACTGGTAGGAAGGGAGGTGTGGAGAGGGGTAGGAAGGGAGGTGTGGAGACTGGTAGGAAGGGAGGTGTGGAGAGGGATAGGAAGGAAGTGAAGAGTGGTAGGAAGGGAGTGGAGAGTGGTAGGAAGGAAGGTGTGGAGAGGGGTAGGAAGGGAGGTGTGGAGACTGGTAGGAAGGGAGGTATGGAGAGGGGTAGGAAGGAAGTGAAGAGTGGTAGGAAGGGAGTGGAGAGTGGTAGGAAGGAAGGTGTGGAGAGGGGTAGGAAGGGAGGTGTGGAGAGGGGTAGGAAGGGAGGTGTGGAGAGGGGTAGGAAGGAAGTGAAGAGTGGTAGGAAGGGAGTGGAGAGTGGTAGGAAGGGAGGTGTGGAGAGGGGTAGGAAGGGAGGTGTGGAGACTGGTAGGAAGGGAGGTATGGAGAGGGGTAGGAAGGAAGTGAAGAGTGGTAGGAAGGGAGTGGAGACTGGTAGGAAGGGAGGTGTGGAGAGGGATAGGAAGGAAGTGAAGAGTGGTAGGAAGGGAGTGGAGAGTGGTAGGAAGGAAGGTGTGGAGAGGGGTAGGAAGGGAGGTGTGGAGACTGGTAGGAAGGGAGGTATGGAGAGGGGTAGGAAGGAAGTGAAGAGTGGTAGGAAGGGAGTGGAGAGTGGTAGGAAGGAAGGTGTGGAGAGGGGTAGGAAGGGAGGTGTGGAGAGGGGTAGGAAGGAAGTGAAGAGTGGTAGGAAGGGAGTGGAGAGTGGTAGGAAGGAAGGTGTGGAGAGGGGTAGGAAAGGAGGTGTGGAGACTGGTAGGAAGGGAGGTATGGAGAGGGGTAGGAAGGAAGTGAAGAGTGGTAGGAAGGGAGTGGAGACTGGTAGGAAGGGAGGTGTGGAGAGGGGTAGGAAGGGAGGTGTGGAGACTGGTAGGAAGGGAGGTGTGGAGACTGGTAGGAAGGGAGGTGTGGAGACTGGTAGGAAGGGAGTGGAGACTGGTAGGAAGGGAGTGGAGACTGGTAGGAAGGGAGGTGTGGAGACTGGTAGGAAGGGAGCGGAGACTGGTAGGAAGGGAGGTGTGGAGACTGGTAGGAAGGGAGGTGTGGAGAGGGGTAGGAAGGAAGTGAAGAGTGGTAGGAAGGGAGTGGAGACTGATAGGAAGGGAGGTGTGGAGAGGGGTAGGAAGGGAGGTGTGGAGACTGGTAGGAAGGGAGTTGTGGAGAATGGTAGGAAGGAAGTGGAGAGTGGTAGGAAGGGATCGAGGTGTGGAGAGGGGTAGGAAGGGAGGTGTGGAGACTGGTAGGAAGGGAGGTGTGGAGAATGGTAGGAAGGGAGGTGTGGAGACTGGTAGGAAGGGAGGTGTGGAGACTGGTAGGAAGGGAGTGGAGACTGGTAGGAAGGGAGTTGTGGAGAATGGTAGGAAGGGAGTGGAGAGTGGTAGGAAGGGATCGAGGTGTGGAGAGGGGTACACCCTAATTTTTTTTGGTAGAATATATTACACTTCAGGGCATCAGAAGAACAAAGCGAGCATAGCCACAGGTTTCTGATAATTATTACACTTCTTAGAATGAGAAGAATAAGGTGAGCATAGCAACAGGTAGGGCAAACTGACCGAGGTTCGGACAGTGTATCCATTCAAATGTTTTGAAACTCTGCATTATAAAAGATATTTTGAATAATGTAAATATAAGTAAACCAAATTATCATAAAGTAATATTTATTTTAGATTTCTATCTTAAAATGCATAATTGTTCGTAAAATATCCGAAAATAACGGTTTTTATTGCCAATATGAAATCGCCCGAGGTTCGGACAGTTCTGACCTAACTTCGGACAGCTGCACATGATCTTCTCGCATGCACCCTTAGCTTAAAATATTTATCAAAATGGTCTCAGACATTCCAAAACACGCATTGAGTAGTTCATGTACAATAATATCAAGGTTTTTCGGAAACATGAATTAATTTGTCATCTGTACAGAGAATGCTTCCCGATGTTAAATTCTCCCTAAATTGCCGCATGCGTCGTTACAAACTTATGACGTCACAATCAGTTTCTTAGGCATTTGACGCCAAAACGCCGTACTCGCTAAACTGTAGGTTTTAAAAATGTATTAATTTGTGAAATATGTTAGGAATATGTTATTGCATGTTTCCAGAACTTTTGTTGGTTGAATTACAGCATTACAAGTCCGTACAAAGGAAATATAAAAAGTGTCCGAACCATGGTCAAAACTGTCCGAAGCAAGGTCATTTTGACATATTATCAATATCTCAACATTTACTTTAAAATCCCTTTTATATATACCAATATTCAGCACAATTTAACTGTTTGGTTGTTTATCTTTATTTATGGATACAATTTAAAATGTTTTGGCGCTTCCTATATTTCCTAACCTGATAGTCAACATTTACGTTGAAACAAATATTTTGCCAATTCCTTACATGGATCTTTTATTTGTACATCATAGCAAAAGGTCGATTAGATATACTACCTACAATCAATTGTCTATTTAATGAAATGAATAAATCTACATACTAGAAATTCATATTTCAAAACAAATATATTGCTGACATTGCAGGTATTATTGCGTCAGCTACTAATCAAAAGTGTCCGAAGTTCGGGCGACCTCGAGTGGTGTCCGAACCTCGGTCAGTTTGCCCTATGTGATAAGTATTACACTTCTTAGCATCAGAGGAACACGGCAAGCATAGCGACAGGTATGTGATAAGTATTACACTTCTTAGCATCAGAGGAACATGGCAAGCATAGTCACAGGGATGAAAGTATTACACTTCTTAGCATCAGAGGAACACGGCAAGCATAGCCACAGGTATGAAAGTATTACACTTCTTAGCATCAGAGGAGCATGGCAAGCATAGCCACAGGTTGTGATAAGTATTACACTTCTTAGCATCAGAGGAACACGGCATGCATAGCCACAGGTATGTGATAAGTATTACACTTCTTAGCATCAGAGGAACATGGCAAGCATAGTCACAGGGATGAAAGTATTACACTTCTTAGCATCAGAGGAACACGGCAAGCATAGCCACAGGTATGAAAGTATTACACTTCTTAGCATCAGAGGAGCATGGCAAGCATAGCCACAGGTTGTGATAAGTATTACACTTCTTAGCATCAGAGGAACACGGCAAGCATAGCCTAAGGGATGAAAGTATTACACTTCTTAGCATCAGAGGAACACGGCATGCATAGCCACAGGTATGTGATAAGTATTACACTTCTTAGCATCAGAGGAACACGGCAAGCATAGCCACAGGTATGTGATAAGTATTACACTTCTTAGCATCAGAGGAACATGGCAAGCATAGCCACAGGTATGTGATTAGTATTACACTTCTTAGCATCAGAGGAACACGGCAAGCATAGCCACAGGTATGTGATAAGGGCACAGGGAGAACCAAGAGACCTAGAAAACTGAAACCTTATATTACAGACTTTTTAGCTGATTGGGATTCTAATTTATAGATTTGGTGAACCTGTCACACTTAATAAGAGCCCTAGGAGCAATGCCCCTAAAACCTATTTTCATCTGCTTCTCCAGAAGTAAAGGCCTAGAAAGTGGAAACCTTGTGTATAGACTCCTTAATTGATTGGGAATCTTATTTATGGATTTAGTGAACCTGTGACCCCTAATAAAGGCAAAAAGGGCAATGCCCTTGAAACCTTTTATCATCTTCTTCAGAAGCAGCGGCCTAGAAAATTGAAACATTGTGTACAGACTCCTGAGCTGATTGGGACCACACCCTAAAAAACTTATTTTCATCTCTGGCTCTAGAAGCAAAAGGCCTAAATACCTTAATTTCTGTGTACAGAGATGAGGATTTCAGTTAATGGATTTGGTGATCCTGTGGCAGCTCATATTGTGACCCTTTGACCATTTATAAAATGAACTCATAGTTAACCCAATGAGCTACTAAGCCCTTTCATATTTCTTTGCATATTTTAGATGTTACTGTTATTTGGCTTTCAGAGAAATCAACCCAGATGTGGAGTTCGAGGTATTTAACTATAACATCACTACAGTCGACAACTTTGGACACTTTGTGGAAAGGATAAGGTGCAACGTTGTTTATTTTTGTAAATATTAATCTAAAGGGAATGTGGGAGAACCTTAAATGAGATACGCTTTCCATAAAAATTCAGCATGTGTCATGTGAGGGACAACAGAGAAGTATGCACTCAGTCTTTTCTGCCAATCTCACTCAAATTCTACCGTCTTTGTGCTGCACTACCTAGATCATAGATCTTAACCCTTCCGTTGCTGAATATTATTTTGACCAGTTTTGCCCCCGTGGCTGAATTTTCCAGCACTTGCCTCGCTACGGTAATAACGCAATTAGCCCCTGTGGCCGAATTTTCCAGCGCCGCCAGATGCGACCGTTTTAACAACATATGGCGTGTTTACATGGCGGAATACGGACGATATCGTCGTTTTATACAAAGCTAGTCGGCGAATCCCGTGTTACAAATGGATGATACTTACTTGACACTTTGAATGAAATTTCTATCACCCCTGGAACGGTTTCTACAACTGAAGTAAACTTGTTTTCAATTCGGGCGCCATAACTCAATAAATTCGAAGAGCGCATGCGCGAAATCAAAACGAAACTAAAGATGAATTGTTCCTCTTCACATCGATATAAAAATTATTTTTATAATATGTCTGGAACGAATTTTACTAAATTTAAAAATTTTTCTTCATTTCAAACATTATAAAATCATTTAATCACTGAGTGCACACATGCAAATTATATACTGAATTGAAGCTAATTTCTTGCTCTATATTTCACGATAAATTTTATTACGATACGCCATCCTAAACGAAAGATATGAATTACGAAAACAGGGTAATGATAAATCCCGATAACGTTCTGACCCCACAGTAATATTACTAAGCTAATAGCCCCGGGCAAATGCACGCGCTCAGCGCGTGCAGGCGGGATATCCCCGTTGAAACATACACTCACACACAATATAAATTGTCTTTATTTCCAACTTTATAAATCATGTTATTCGCTTTGTATACATGCAAATTATATATGGAATTGAAGGCAATTTATTCTTCTTTACGAAGAAATAAATCATAACAATCTTTTGCACTGTAATTAGAAGTTATTACCAACGAAACGTGGGTATAGCTAGTAATAAAGTCTTTGATAATCGCCTTACCGCAACATATGTCGCATCGTTTCCACACGTTTTATTTTGATGCAAATATGGGCAAATTTCACATGAAAATGAAGGTATTTATTTCTGCTTTACGATGATATGTAAATAACAAATATGTACCACTTGGTTTGGAATATATAAAGTTTGCAAAGATGGTACCCTCGGGTATTTTAGAACAGATTTTGATAATTGCGACATCACTAACCGCTCCTTTATTGTCTAATTGTAATTTGCAAATTTTATATAGAATTGAAGACGATCCTTTCCTCTTTATTGTGATATAAAAAAGATGATAATGCGCTCTGCCGTTAAATGGATAGGAAGTGTAAAAAGCAGTTGAAAAAAAATCGTTTCTCGGTAAACAAAATATGAATAGAGAAATTGTCTGTTTGTGCGATGCTCGCCCGGTCCTTTCTGATTTTCTTGTACATACCAATTTTATATGGCAGTAAAGATCATCCTTTTCTCTATATTTTGATATATGAAATTGCAAAATTTACCGAGAAGTTTATGTGATATAAAGTGCGAGAAAATGGTAAAAACGTAAAGAATAAACAAAAGTCACAATTTTGCGGAACTTGCTGTATCTTTATTCTATATGGTGTATATAATTTTTTTTATATCAAATCGAAGACAATTATTCCTTCTTTATCACGAGGTAATCAATTTCAATTTCGCCGTTCAGTTCACATGATTTGAATCGAGAAATTAGCTTTTTGTGCGGCGCTTGCCGTGTCTTTATTTATTTTTGCGCATGTACACATTTTACATGGAAAGAAAGACAATCTTTCCCTCTGTCTTATGATATAAAAATTGTCAAAATACGTTGAGCACATGATGTAAAATTGGTGTGACAAAATGGTATAAAACTAAAAATATGTAAAAATCACCTTTTTTGCGGCACATGCTGTATCTTCAATTCAGGTAGCGTAGTTATGTATTTTATATTGAATTGAAGACAATTTTCTGCTCTTTCAAATGATCCAACCGGTATTGAAATCCGCCCAAGGGTTCAGAGCATAGGGCGTGCGATATAAGGTTGTACGTTTGGTGTGAGTGCAGGCTTGTAAACAAACGATAGCACGCGCGGGTCGGTAAGCTCGTGCGAGCGGGGAGAAAGTGCCCTCAGGCTATTAGCACGTGCGGCGGGGAGTGGGGGAAAATTGAGTGATTTTAACGCTTATTTTCGGTACGATAAACATTATCAATGCTCGCATAACTTTCGGAGCAGGTTTCGCGCATTATTTAGAACACCAACGAAACAAAACACGGTTGCTTGGCGACAGCCGGAACGAAAATACAAGCGTTGAACTGAGACTACTGCTAGGCAATAAATTTCCGGGCTCCGCTACCGAGACCCGCGGTCATAATTAGTTAGCGTGAGAAAAATAGAGTGTGCTACTCGCATCCCGCTAAGAGGACTTGCGGGCAAAGCTAATTTCATCCCGGAATATTCCGGGACCCGCATCTTAAGGGTTAAGAAGCCTGATTACACAAGTCAGTAGGTTTTTATTTGACTTCTGTTTGACCTCTGGGTCCATCTAGTTTAACAAAGATTTCTAATTGTTTTCAAATTTGTAACCTTTTGATTTTTCAAACAGTATAAAGCATTACTTTTTGGGTGCAGAGATTGCTTTACAAGAGGTAATTTTATAGTCTGATTTGAACAATGTATATGGAAAACATGATCGCTTCAGTAATAAGGCCTCTTTAGTCTTTAGTTCTGTAATCTGTTAATGGGAGGGACAACAATGGCGGATTGACAAGTCAGTCGAAATGAAGTGAGAGAGAGAAAGTTGAATACCGGAGCAGAGAAGTTTTAAAAGTCCTCTATAAACACCTCAACAGTATGGGAGTGTCTCCGGTACAGTTTCGGGTATCAATTGGAACTTTTGCTCCTGTCCATATCAAAATATTGACTAGAATAAGTGATCACTACAAAAACTCACGAATACCCCGTTTTAACGCGGGTCTGAATATGTCCACCCGACTGGTCACATTGAACTTGGTGTTGATGTTGTTACTGAGGGCTGGAGTTGAACAAAACCCAGGCCCTGGTGATGAAGATTGTGTTAAGACGCGAGGTCAGATTAGTGCTAAGGGTGCAGAAAAACAATTAACTCTATCTAAATCGTCGAGTGACAAATCAATCCAAGCTGTCCTCGATATAGTGCGTACCCTGTCGACAAAGTTTGATACCCTACAGACATCGAGTAAAAACATGGACGACAAGTTGACATCGATCGATACAAAGCTCACACACATGCATGATCAACTGAATGACGTTAATGACAAATGCGAACGACTTGAGCAGGAAAACAAGTACCTGAAAGAAAAAATGGACATACTTGAAGAAAAAGTCGATCATCTTGAAAATGTGAGTAGAAGGAATAATTTGATATTCAGTGGTATCCCGAAATCTAACTCAGCGGAGACATGGAGTGACTGTGAAAAGAGTGTACGGTCTGTCTTAAAGGAGAATCTGGAACTGGATGAAAGCAGTATCAACATTCAACGAGCACACAGGATCATGAACGGGAAGGCGATCATTGTGAAATTAACAGACGAAAAAGACAAACAGAACATTCTGAAATCCGCAAACAAGTTAAAGGGAACGACTATTTACATTAATGAAGACTTCTCAGCTACAGTAAGACAGAAACGTAAGAAGTTGTTGTCACTCATGTTCGAGAGTCGTGAAGCGGGTCGGAAGTGTTATTTGCGTTATGATAAACTGTTTGTTGATGGTAACATTTACACGTATGACGTCACGAAGGATTCCCTTGTTGTGATAAAGGAAGGCCAGACGCAGAGTCTTACTCAGGACAGCTTGAACTGACGAAGTGGCCCGGCTCAGATGATACCAAATGGAGACTCGAACTCAACTGAACACAACCTCACATTCATGTCATGGAACGTTTGTGGACTATATCATAAATTATTTGATAATGATTTTATAAACTTTTGTGCAAAATATTGTCTGTTTGGATTTGTCGAAGTATGGAATAACTGTTCAAAATGTGACATTGAAAAGACTTTTATTGACTGCAAAGTTTTTACAAATTATCGAAAATTCAACAATAGAGGTGGTGTAGCATTATGTATTAATCATGCATTTGTTTCAGGTGTTAAAAAAATTTATTTAGAATTTGTGGATTGTATATTTGTCTTGATGGACAAAATCGTGTTGGGCACTTCACGGGACATCCTGTTTGGAGTGATTTATATACATCCAATAAACTCATCGCTTAAAAGTGACACTAGAACGGAGAAGGGTATCGATTATTTAGAAACATGTGTTACAGAAATTATGTGTGATGAAACAATATCTAATGATGTGATGATCGTCATTATGGGAGACATAAATGCTAGAACAGGTAATCTACAGGACGTGATCATCGATGATAACTCAAGACATATTCCATCTCTTGAAGATATGCCATACATTGCTGATTCATTTCAAATTCCAAGAAATAGCAAGGATGATACTGTTAATCGATACGGCATAGATTTAATCGAATTGTGTACTACACTGGGACTGCATATTCTAAATGGAAGGAGTGAAAGTGATCCACAAGGTGATTTCACATGCTACGTTGGAGATGGAGCTAGTCTTGTAGATTATTGCTTATGTTCATCACCCATTTTCGATCTAGATATTGATTTGGAGGTTGTATCAAGATGTGAATCTGATCACTTACCGTTAAAACTTACAGTGAAAACACATTATGTAAACTCTCATACTGTTATAGAATCACAAGTAAATGAACTTACAAGATACAGATGGAACCGTCAAAAAGCAGTAACATACAGTTCACAGGTGTCCATGAGGTTGAATGATTACACGATACAGCAGTTCAAGGATGATATTGCCAATGACATTGATGACGCGGTGGAGACATTGACGTCACTAATGACATCATCAGCATCAGAATGCAAAATGGAGATACGAACCTATCGTGATAGATCGCATCATAGTGAGAAATGGTATGACAAGGAATGTTCACAATTGAAAGACAGCAAATACGAAGCTTTGAATACGTTTAGAGCTACGGGGACGCATGCCTCCTTTTGTGAATTTAGACATTTACGGAACTGTTATCGTCAGAAATGCCGAGAAAAGAAGAGATCACATGATCAACAACAGATTAACGATTTAATCACATCAACGAATAATTCTAAAGCTTTTTGGAATAAGCTAAAGAATATGAACAAGAAACAAGAAGTCAAACCAATAATATCTACCGACGATTGGTCAGCATACTTCGGAAAATTTTTGAATTTAACGGATGTCGAAATAGATCAGGATAATCTACGGTTCTGTGAACAGTTTGTCAATAATCATAAAGAACTATATTGTGCAACATGTGAAGAGGATGATATGAATAACATTCTGAATATAAACTTTACAGAGGAAGAAGTTTTAAGTGCATTGAACCATCTTAAAGACGGCAAAGCAGCTGGTTTGGATGGAATCCTACCAGAAATGATAAAAGTGTGTCAAAATGTTCTGCTAAAATATATAACAGAATTATTCAACTCCATTTTTCAATCTGGTGTATATCCAAAATCCTGGTCGACTGGACTCATTAAACCACTACACAAGAAGGGAAATGTCAATGACGTTAACAATTACAGGGGAATTGCATTAATGGACGTTTTCGGGAAACTATTTACTTATATCTTGAACTGTCGCCTGCAATATTTCTGTGAAGTATTTAAGGAGCTACCGGAGTCTCAAGCTGGATTCAGGGCCGGATATGCCACAACTGATAATATTTTCACGCTGCAAGGACTCGCACAGAAATACCTATCAAAGAGAAATGGAAGATTCTATTGCTTATTCGTGGATTTCCGCAAGGCATTCGATGGTATAAACCGTAATTTACTCTGGTACGTTATTATGCAAAAGAACATTCATGGAAAATTTCTTAACATTTTACAAGCAATATATTCAAAGGTGAGAGCTGCTGTCAAGATATCCAACACATCGATTACTAATTTCTTTGACACAAATACTGGTGTACGACAGGGGTGCCCACTCAGCCCTCTACTGTTCTCATTATTCATAGTGGAATTCGAAGAAATGATACAACAAGCCCAATTGAGAGGGACTTTTGTCGGACAAGAATTTTTTGATATCCTCATGCTTCTCTACGCAGATGATCTGTGTCTGTTCGACGATAGCGTTATAGGCCTTCAGAGAAAGATAGACTTGCTTCAAAAGTTCTGTATCAAATGGGGACTCGAAGTCAACCTTGACAAGACAGAAATAATAGTTTTCAGAAGAGGAGGCATTATCAAACAAGTAGAGAAATGGAAGTTTGGGCACGAAAAGATAAATACTGCTACATATTACAACTACTTAGGATTATTATTCTCTTCACGGCTGTCATGGAGTAAAGCAGTGAACACATTGACTATTAAGGCAAGCAAGGCTCTATTTAGTATCAAGACTCTCCAACAACGATTGACGAATATATCACCTCAATTATTATTCAAGTTGTTTGACACCCAGATTAAACCAATTCTTCTGTACGGATCTGAAATTTGGGGCTTCGGAAGACGACCAAAAATTGAACAATTCCATGTCAATTTTTGCAAATTCACTCTCGGTGTCGGGCGACATGTTTCGAGTGCAGCGGCATTAGGAGACTGTGGACGTCACGACATCGCTGTAGATTATCATTCAAGAAGCATTAAGTTCTGGCTCAAGTTGATAACAATGCCACGTCACAGATATCCGAAACAAGTATATATCCATCTTAAGACTCTTGACGACCAAAACAGAAGGACATGGGCGACAGAAATTCGAGAACTATTATTTATGTACGGTTTTGGTACAGTTTGGCTACATCAAGAAGTGGGCGATGTCAATAACTTTTTAAACGTTTTTAAACAGAGACTTAAAGACTGCAACCTCCAGTATTGGCATACACAGATTACAGAGTCGAAGAAACTTCAATCTTATCAATATGTTAAATCTTTGCTAAACATCGAAACTTACTTGTCAGCTTTAAATAAAAGAGAACATAGACGACTTCTTTTCCTGTTGAGATCTTCAGAACTGCCATTGAGAATCAATACGGGACGATGGGAAGGATTGCCATACGAAGAAAGAATATGTCAATTCTGCGACACTTACAGCATCGAAGATGAATATCATTTCTGCCTTGTTTGCCCAGTATACCATACTTTAAGAACTATATATCTACCAAATCAATGTCTTGTGAATATCAACATTTCTGTTTACCATCAACTATTATCATGTACAAATAATACAATTCTTTATCACCTGGCACAATATGTAAAACAGGCACTTCGAAAAAGAAAGACAATCCTTGACGTTTAATCTCGCCATAGTATGTATATATTTATGTACATGGGCCAATGGCCTTTATACTGAAATAAACAATTGAATTGAATTAATGGGATACTACAATCATGAACTTATTTTAATGAGATTGCTTAGCCACATTGTTTTGTTCATAGTTAGTTTATGGAGATCTTTGACATTGAGAGGAATGTACCGGTAAGTTCACCTTTGTGGTGTAGTGTCAGTAGGAAGTGGGAGAGGGGTGAAAGGTTGTCTTACGGTGCTTAAAAGGACAAGTTTGCTTATTTCAAATATTCTTTCAAGTGGTATTTATCTTCATTCACTACTTGAAAAAAGTTTTCAAAAGATATGGGATTGAAAGCAAATATGGGAGAGTATATGGAATTGAGTTTCAGTGGGCAATTGATAGAAACAAAAAGTTTTAAAAAGTTTGTATATTTTATCTTGACTGCCCTTGAATTTGTGTGGAGGTTGTAGCTATTATCCTTGAAGATTACTTATCTCCTAAACCAATGAATATAGAATACCACATTTTCATAATAATATCTTTGAAACAAAGAAAATAAAGTTTGTAGTAATCCTTTTGGTTTTCATACAAACAAACCCAATTTCATGTCTGTATGACAATTGATAAGCAAGTTGAAACATACAACAAGAGGCTGACATGGCCAAGCTATCTCTCCCGCATTTGACACAATCTTTTTAGGTATTTGATCACTTTACAATTTTTCTATGACTGTCGTTGATGTAAACTTCCTCAAATCAAAAGCAAATTCTACCATGAAAATGCTGGATACCCGATTCAAATTGGTTGTTTTCCCATTTCACAGGGAATTGATTCACGATTGATGTTGCTCTGTTTACTCGAAAACAGTTTACAATGTATAAATACATCCATTGACTTCTGACTATCCGACTGGTAACTTCAGAGTGGTATTCTGCTTATAAGTGGGATTAACCTCTTTCCAAAAAGAATTTGCGAATTAGCCGTATTTGTTGTCATGTGTTTACACAGAGAGATCAAATTGTTTTGATTATATGTCATATTTTGTACAAAATAAGAAGGTTGAGTGATCAATCAGCGTAAACTAAGCTTTCCGCTACTGACCATGCAGCTGCATTCCTTCGAATACGGCAACAAATAATGACATCATTACTTAAGTGCTTCTGACATCATAATCCTTATTACGATGTCATAGTGGATTATTGTTTGAGTCATCTTTTTACTTCAGAGAGATGTTGCAGTCTTTGTTTGATATCAACACAAGAAAACAGACTTTTACACGATTCTATATTTACATTTGTACTACGTACTATGACAAAACCATTTTGTGGACATGCAGTATTAGGTTTAATTTATTTCAATACTAAGATGCAAAATCCCCGATACAGATGAGTTCAATATTGTCTCCTGAAGTTGTAACGTTTTACGCTGTGCTTTTCGTTAGGAAAAAGAGTTCATCATTAAAATCATCATGGTAGATAAACCTAATGTGTTTAAAAATCACAGACGTGTCATACCGGATTGATAGCGAGTAAATGTTAAATTTAAACCAAATGCACAGTGGAGTGTACACATTCAAATCCCATTAGACAAAATAGCATAGGCAGAGAAAGCTTGATCATTCAGTCTTTTTTAGATTTTATTATTTCAGACCCAAAACAGACCTATTTATGATCTATACATGACTCGCTACAATTTTCTTTCCAAGACATTGTTTTTCTCCTAAAAACTAGAATTTGTACACAAAAATTTCCAAAATTGTTACACACCTTCATGTCTTAAGGATCCTATACCAACTTTGATCAAAATCAGATTATTAGTTGAGAAGTTATGAACTGGACAGGACTTGTAAAAACTTTGTAACAGAGAAACTACATTTTAACAAATATTGCAAAATTTTAGAAAATTTTATAAAAAAAATGGAACTATGAATCTTCATGTAAGGTTTGATATAAATCAGTTAACTACTTAAGAAGTAATGAGCCAGACAACAAAGTCAACGCGTCGCACACAAAAAATGCAAATTTTTTTAAAAGATATTTGAAATGGTAAGCAAGACACGTTCATGTAATAATACATTTCACTTTCACAATTTGAATAAAATTAGACGATTAGAATAGAAGTTGTGCATTGAACAGAATTTGAACTTTTTTCTAACATCATACCCATTTTTTGTCTAAAAACGCAATATCTTAAAAATAAATTTAAGACAATGTCAATCATGACACACCATAAATTTTACATTGCTGAATATTATTTTGACCATTTTTGCCTGAATTTTCCAGCAGCCATCTCGCTTGCGTTAATGCATTATTAGCACCACTTGCTGAATTTTCCAGCATTACCAGATGCGATTGTTTTAACAATTTATTACCTACGAGGGCAATGATATCGGGGCTCATATTTTTCATATGATTTTTTTCCTGTCTTTTTTTTTATTTAATGTTTTTATTTACCATCAGATGTGTATCATATGTATCATATCGTATCATATGTATGAACATTTGTTTATTATCATATATACAATCATGCAGTGTAGATGTTTACTTAAGGATTGTTTTACATTTTTTGTGCCTCTATCGATGTATAACAGCAACAAATTGTATAACATCGCGTAGCGTAGCGTAGCGATGTTATACAAAATTTGTTGCTGTTATACATCGATAGAGGCACAAAAAATGTAAAACAATCCTTATAATTACAAAATAAACTCTACTTCCACAGATTTTCTGAATAATTTCAACTAAACTTGAATAATTGTCGTGAACATTACGTTATTTTGCAGCATGTTACACACAACATAACGTGGTGGAATTAAATTGCGAATTTCATATAATAAAACGGAATATGATTTAGTTTCGTTTTTATCAGCATTGACGCGCATGCAATCAAAGTTCGTCTTAACTCCAGTCCGCATTTTTTATATAACCGTCATTAGCATATCACGTGACATGCAAAATGGCTACCGTTTCTCAAAAACGATTCGAGCTATCGAACTTCAGGACTCGTAGTTATTAAAATCAAGAGTTTTCGGTGAAGGTAATTGGGTTTTTTGGGGGAGGAAAGTATTATCTGGTTATCCGTTCAGTTAATAAGAAAATGAAATGCGTACATTTCTTATTTTGCCAAAAAAAACCTAAGTAACGCGATGTTGTCATAACCGGGCTAGCCGTCGCGTCAATTTGTTCTGTCAGATTGTGACGTCATAAAGTATGAATGCACGAGGTATAACAGCAAATTTTTCTGCATTCATCGAGAAATGGTTGCATGTTTTTGAGAGCTCTCGTCCAATCAGAATCGCCGAAAATCGTGTAACAACATCATTTTGTAATTATATTTGTAATTACAAGAACAGATCTTATCAGGAACAGATGGCACCTACTCCAAGGTTCCGACATCTGCAAAGAGATCTTCCCTATACCCCACATTGCCGCCTACAGGGGAATAAAACCCTCCGGGATATGCTAGTCCCTATGCTAGCATCACCTATCCCCCTAAGCGCCCACAAATCAGTGGGAGAGACCTACGTCAACAACTTATGCGACAATAACCAATGCAGACTATGCATTCATATCAACAAACAGAGCTACTTCCATAGTTTTGTAACGGGCTGTAGATACTCATATCGGAGATACAATTGCAAATCCCGCAATGTAGTACAAAAGAAAGTTACAAAGAAACTTTCTGTTGTAGTAATAATAAACAGTTACATTTTAACAAAATACAAAAACTAGAAAACAATATTTCAAATACAAACATTCAGCATCAAAAAGGACATTTTACACTCTGGAAAGTACATCAGCACAAACATTGTCTTTACACATGATGTGTTTAATCACAAGATTGAACCCTTGCAAAGTAAAACTCCATCTCATAAGTCTTTGGTTTTTGTTCTTCATTTTGTGAAGAAAAGTCAAGGGATTGTGATCAGTAAAGACTTATTTAAGTACACTTCAAAATGCTGTAAAGCTAACAAGAGACCCAAAGTTTCTTTTTCAATGGTTGAATAGTTCTTTTGGTGCTTGTCAAACTTTTTGGAAAAGTAACAAACTGGAGGATCAATACCTGAGTCATCCTCTACGCGATGTTATACAATTTGTTGCTGTTATACATCGATAGAGGCACAAAAAATGTAAAACAATCCTTAAATATACAATCATGCAGTGTAGATGTTTACATTTGTATAATACATGATACACATAATAACAAAAATGTTTGTGTTACTGAAAAGAATTGTCTGTTATCTTTGAAATCAACATAGCAGGCAATCTGATAAAATACAAGGCTTATCTTATAACATTCAATTTCAAGCTTTAAATTTATCGCTTGAGCTTGAGCATCTGTAATTACATGGGTCTAAAAAGTGTGCGAAAAGATGACCAAAATGCAAAGAATTTGTGCTGATTATTATTTGAAAAAGGAATATATTTGCATGCTTGATAATATTTTGTTAATTCCCTTTACAATATCCAAAATTGGGTTTTTTATTTGTTCTACTGGCAGTGTAGGTATTTTGTTTCACTAATAAAAAGATGGCATTTAAGGGGTTATTATTTTTTTCTTTAAAACCAAAAATAATATTTTCAGAGGTTGGATCTGTATTTCCTTCAGCCAACCTTTCTAGCCATTTTGCCAAATCTTTCCACACTTTCCTAGAATGGACACAATCACATAATAAATGGAGCACACTCTCAAGCACCTGTTAACAGAAATAACACAAATGTATCCAATCTTATACAGATACTTATCTGTTGTTAAAATATTCTGATTTATCTTGTACTGAAACCATTTTAAGTTAACACTTTGAGTACATCTACAAGCCATCAGATTGATGTTTTCCCATTCATTCTGTTGGAAATCTCTTTTGAATATTTCTTCCCATCTCAGTTGACCTATTGTTTTATCAAAGCTTAATTGGCTAAGTGATTTATATGTCTGCTTGCTTACATATATTTTTGAGACATTGAAAGGCATAATAGGATAAACATGCATTGGTTTGATACGATTAAAAGTAATATTTATCTTTTTTTTAATAATCATACACAGCACTCTTAAGACCTTGATAGTTGAGATTTAAGTCTATACTAATATCATATTTACCCTTCAATTCCTCCAAAGACATCATTCTTTCCTCCTTCATGATATTTCTCAAATGTGTTATTCCCTTTTCTTCCCACTTTTTGTAAAAGATTGTTTTGCCATCGATGAAAACATTGCTATTATGCCAAAGAGTTTGATCTAAGACTTCTGTATCATTGTTACGAGTGGGTTTAGATGGTAGAATTAAACCCACTCATTAACAAAGAAAAGACCAGCAGTAAATAATACCAGGTTTAATACAAGAAAAAATGATATAATATGGCAGTTTGACAGTAAAAATTACCAAGCAAGATCAGACATTGTACCTTATTGCTCAGTCACATAGTTCCTTGAAGTTAGCACAAATAAATCCAATTTCAGAATAAATGCACAAATATCCAAATTCAGTTATCCAAAGGGTAAGGTAGGGTCCAAAACAAATTCTCCCAGAAATGATAAATTACAGGTTTTTATACTAAATGTTAAATGTTTAGCTATGGAAGTAATTGGAGCTTGCAGCTTGAGTGTTGAAGCGACAAGCTACTAATTAAAATCAAAGCCCAAGGTGATTAGATAACAAGCTGGATGTGCTAAGAAATAGGTAATAAGCTCTCAGCTGATAAAACATATAAACATGTTATTTTTGGTATTTAAGAGATATGTATAAGATATATAAATAATAATGGTTAAAACATGTTATCATAACACGCCCCCATTTAAAGAAAGAGAGTTATGGTATCAGAACTTTCTGCAGATATATGAGTGTTAATCATAATGAATATCTATGTTGTTCAGAATCAGTCTTATGAATCATGTCACAGTCTAGTAAATCAAATCACAGTCTCGTGAATCATCACAGTCTCGTGATTCATATCACAGTCTCTGTAATTAAATTACAGCCTCCTGAATGATAATTCAAGAGTGTAATGATAGTCAAAATATCATCTCCGTCTCTACAGTCGTGGTCATGAATATCAAGGTAGAGATTCCAAAGTATCAGTCTCTTGTTCTTCATCTCCATCTTGGACATCAAGAGGAAGTAATCTGATATGACGACTACAACTGACCTCACTGCAAATAACAGAACATGATCCAAGTGCTCCTGTGATTGTACAGGTGTCAGCATCGCCATCTCCATGGTGAAGGGGCAATGTCAATAGTCTATGAAATATCGGTGGACACTAGAGATTGTATGATCGACATTGTCGCTGAACTTCGGTTGAGGAACGCCACCTGCTTCAATGTTGACAGGTAACGAAAACCATGTGTGGAAATCTTGAACCTGCACTAGCTGGGTTTGACCTTGACTCTGTATGCCCATTGAAGGTCGTTTCGTCCTCAATGATATACTCAATGAAGCCATCAGCTTGTGAAATGTCAAAGATCCTCAACAGTCTGCGGGTAAACCACATAAGAGTTTCTGGTTTCTTAATAATACCAAAAGGAACAACAATGCCATACTTCAACTCACTGGTGGTACTGAAAGCTGAAACTTGCTTGGCCCTATCTTTAAGAGGGACCTGCCAAAATCCCAGTAAATCATAGTTACCTGCAACACTAGCAGTCTCTATTCTATCACAGCAGTTATCAATCCTAGGATTTTGAAAGAAATCTGATTGAAAAATGAAGTTAACCTTGTCAACAACTGTATACAGACAACGAAGACTATCAGGTTCGAGCATAAATGCACATGGGGTATTCCTACGGTGATACTTAATTTCATCTTTAAATTTGATACCCTTACATGAGGTCATGTAATCTAAGACAAAATTAGTCAGTTTCTGTCTCTGAGGTTCAGGTGGGTGGTCAGGCTGAGAATCACAATTGAAGAGAAGTTCAGAATTGGAGAGATTTTTATCTTGAGCTTTGTCTTTCATATCACCTTGTCCTAGACGAATGTCCAAACTATGAAGTACATCAAAAGCATAAAAAATGCTTGGAGACTTAGACTTGGGAAAGCCAGCACCATCTGGATCTTCTGGATCATCAGACTTCATAACATCAGGATTAACAGGAACATCGTTCCCCTCAGAGACAGAATCAGTGTGAGCCTTGTAGACATCAGTTACTTCATGAGCTTCAGGGACAACAGGATCATCAGTAACGTTGTAAACCTCAGGAACATCAGGAAATTTGTAAGCATCAAGGGCAAGAGGAGCATCAACAGGTTCATTAAGAATCATGAGTTCAGTCAATTCAGCGTCAGGGACCTTGTCTTCAATTGCGAGACAATCTGTGGAGAAGAATACTGAGCTTTTGCCTCCTAACATGATCCTTGTCAAATCTGCGAGTAGATTTTTCCCTTTGATTGAATGAGTCTGACAAGTCTACTGTGGGTTTGTCAGAGTACAATTTGGAAATTGTAGTTACTGCAGTTGAGAGTTGAACCTTGGGTCACATCCCACTCCAAACAATCCCCCTGCAATATCGTTCCCCAAAAGAAAGGAAACACCTTGCACTGGTAGTTTTGGAATAATACCAATATACTGTGATAGGTCCTGACACCAAAGGAGAGTTCAAGCTAATGACATGTAATGGAGCCTGAATGAAACCACATTCTACGCCCTTAATTAGGACACTCGAGCCAACAGCAGTCTCTTCTGACAGTGGCAAAATATCTTCTAGCAACAAGGATTGAAAACATCCAGTGTCCCTCAAAATTGTGATAGGCTTCCAAGTGGCATTATCCCCTAAAAATGATACAGTTCCTTTTGACATAAAAGGTTTACAACTATCATCAATAATTGGTGTCGAAAGCGAATCTTGATCACATGGATCCGTCAAAGGTTGATGTTGATCATGGGAAAAAACAGAAGCAAGTGCATTTGGAGAGGGTTTACTATTCTTCTTGGCTAAGATTGGGCAATCACTTATCAAATGTCCTTTCTTTTTACAATATGCACAAGATGGATAAGGAAACCGTATCAGTGTTACTCGATTCCGACTTAAAATCACGCTGATTTTGGGTTAAATCAGACTTGACATCTGACTGGAGAGTGTTACGACCTGTAATATCCGGTTGTGGAGAACTTCGCCTTGTAATAACTGACCTTTGATCTGACCAGCTTAGACTTCCTTTATAGAATGACTTCTGCAATAAACCCCTGTGAGTAAGTGCATAATCATCTGCTACAACTGCTGCTTGGTCTAATGTTTCAGCCTTTTGTTCATCAAGATGAGTTTTTATTTCTACATGAATACATCGTTTGAATTCCTCAATTCAGCTGTCTCAATTTGTCAAAATCCTGATTAACACCTTTTGATGTACACCATCTGTCAAATAGAGTGGATTTCTGTCTTGCAAATTCAACAAAAGTTTGAGAGTCCTGTTTTCTAAGATTTCTGAAATTTCGGCGATAAGCCTATGGTACAAGTTCATATGCTTTAAGAATTGTGTCTTTCACAAAGTCATAGTCATTGCTTTGGGAATAGGCAAGTGAAGCATACACATCATGAGCTTTACCAATAAGAACACTCTGTAAGAGGATAGTCCATGAATCTTTAGGCCACTTAAGACGTTCAGCGATTTTCTCAAAATGAATGAAGTAATTGTCAATGTCAGCTTCTTGGAAACGAGGAACAAACTTTACATATTTGGTAACATCAAATGCTGGAGATTCTAAACATTGACTTTTCATTGACAATAGTTTCTAGTGGTGTAACGATAGTATTGATGTATGCATCGTCTACTGCCCGATACGAGTGCATCGATACAAAACACATTTAGTCAATATATCAGGATATTTATGTCGTGAGGGTCCATGATACATCAATGTATCCCCAAAAGAGACAATATATCCCGATATTATTTACAAAATTTGTTTTAAACAAATAACTTTATAAACTGACAAAGTTATAGTTTTATTCTGTTTTAGAAAAATTACCTGGGAAAAGAAAACAGAAGGGTCTATATAATATTTCTGACACTTTACCTATAATTTAACAGTCTCTCTGAATTTATATACTTCCATATTCATGTAATGTTTATGACAGGTTGGTATCAGATAAATAAAATCAGTTTTTATGTTCTATCTATGAAACTGTAGAGCATCGGGATACTTATTGTATCGCAACCATGGTATCGTGATGATAATCATCTCGCAGCTTCCTTAGCAATACCGCCATGATATAGTGTCTCGCCAGTAAAACTTGAATCGGGATATATTGTCTCGGCACTAAGGCCATGATACACAGGTCTAATAGTTTCAGTTCATGTTCTCTCTGTTTCTCACGTTCAAGAGCCTCAAACTTCAACTCTCGTTCTTTTGCTTCTATTTCCTTCATACGAACTTCTAACTCAACCTCCGTAACTGAACCTCGTCAGACTGACCAATCTTACTAAGAGCATCTTTCTAGTATATCATCTCCTACAAGTTTCTCAATTGCAGCTGTTTGTATATCTGCTTTTCTAGACGGAGGCACCTCACTTGTCCCACATCTATTGTTCAGAGTTCAGATTCACAGGGCCATGACCAACTGGGGAACAATAGGGGATTAAGCTTTAGTCTGTTCCAAACTTAAAATTCAGATGTGGCACAAGTTTCTTTATTTTGGATAGCACTTTTGACATTAAAAACATCTTGTACACATAATATACATTTCACTCAAAATTTACATTCATATATTATATATAGCACTTTTGACATGTGATAACAGTCTGATTTATCAGCATTTGGAGTCCAACAAAATGTACAACACTGTACAGGTATTGGATGGGAGTCTTGGCACCAGTTGTCTTCAGAAATCCTCTCTTCAAGTCGGCGGTATTTTCTTCTCTTTGAGGCAAGTCTGCCCCCCGCCTCAAGTTGCTTTATAGTAATTTCCATGTTATCTTGTTCCATCTTAATCAGGTCTAGGAACTTGAAAATATTCGGATGACCAGGGCCTAGCGTCATCAATTTGCCAGGGTGGTGGTAGGTTGATGTCTGACGGTCTATGTGGAAGAAGTGGGGTGTTGGCGGCACAGGAACGGTACAGACTGGCTTGTACGCTGCTGAACATAGGGATAGTTGATGCCACTTCAGGACCTTCACGGTTGCTGTAGGCTGAAACAATAAAATGGAACATTAACGTCAATGCATATCAATGCATACCTATGTGAAATTTAATAAGTAGAAACTCGAAAATATGTTTCATGTGTTCATTCTAATGGTCCTTACCTCGATGCTCTTCTTTGTACAGATTTGCAGTCAGATTTGACTGTGGCCTTCATCCGCTCCACTACTTCTTGGATACATTATTGAGTTTGAAAGAAGAAATGGAATGTGTAAAAATATAAATTGGCATTTCCTGACCCCATTCTTGCGTTCAAACTCCTTGATTGTGCAAATCTCTCATTCAGAGAAAGACAATTGGTTTTGACAGCTGCCTGTGACAGGAAATATCAGACAGTCAAACCTGCCTTAAAAAGAATATTCAGTGAAAGTATCTCAACTGGAGAGAGTGCAGAACCTAGCATTACTGTTAAACAGGAAGCAGTGTATGTCACTCAATATGAACCAAGAAGCAAAACCAGATATTCCATGGAAAATAGAGGATGACATCAGACTAGTAATCAGAGGGGAACAAACCAATTAGATACCCCGGTAGATATGGACGAAGAACAAGATGAAGAGAGGGATGAAGTGACAGGAGACAACAGAAATGCTGAAGAAACATGCAATCTGACCTTATTCACCAAAGAAGAAAAAGTAGAAAATCAAATATTTATGACAGAGGCCTTTGGAAGTGCAGTTCTAGACACAGCCTGTACGAGAACTGTATATGGGAGACAGTGGTTTGGTAATCTTATGCAAAAATTGAGTCTGGCACAAAAATCAGAAGTAGTTATTGGAGCTAGTGAGAAAGCATTCAGGTTTGGAGATGGAATTATGATGTTATCATCAATGACTGCTACAATCCCTGCAACAATTGGAGAAACAGACTGTAGGATTAAGACTAAGGTTGTGGATGCAGACATACCTATGCTATTGAGGAAAGAATCTCTGAAGAGAGCCGGGACATTCCTCGATTTAGGGTCAGACAAGGCTGAAATGTTTAAGAAACCAGTTTCAAACTTACTTCAAGTGGTCACTTCTGTGTGGACATATTGAGAGATAAGGCACTAACTGAAAGTCATGACAGACATCAGGAAGTCCAGATTAATGAAACAAACAAAGGAAGTACAGAAATGTAAAGAACACAGGAAAGTGAAGAAACACAAGGTGTAAGAAAGTATTTAAACCTGAAACAACTGGAACATTCCAGCACCTCTAAGGAGCATGATAGGGATCAAAGAGAGTCTACAGGTAGAGGCCAGAAAGGTCACAGTTCACACAATGATGTTTTCAAAATTGAGGATATTTCATGGACAAAAAGTGAAAGTAAACAAGTTGAAATAGAGAATTGGAAAGATGTGTCTGAAGAATCATTGAAGGGGAATGAGAAGATGTTTTCCACACAATTGATTAGCCAAAAAAAAAGAAAAACAGAAAAGGAGAAGCTGCACAAAGAACAGGGATATGACAATAATAACAGAAGAAAAAGAAAATGCAGTTTGGATACTTTTATGATATTTCTCATGTACCTGTGAATACTGATGTCTGTTTTTATAGAATTCTGATGTTTTAAAGATGATTATACTTTGTTCACTTTCATGCAGGATTTTAGAACCATCAGAATAGTAAAAGAAAAGAGGGAATTTGTTATATGTTTTAACAACATATGGTGTGTTTACATAGCGAAATACGGACGTTATCATGGTTGTTTACAAAACTAGTCGACCAATCCCATGTTATAAATGGATGATACTTACCTGGCACTTTGAATGAAATTTCTATCACCCCAAGAACGGTTTCTATAACCAAAGTACACTTGTTTATAATTCGGGCGTCATAACTCAATAAATTCTAAGAGCGCATGCACAAAATCAACACGAAACTGGAGACGAATAGTTCCTCTTGACATTGATATGAAAATTATTAAAAAAAATATGTCTAGAACAAATTTTACAATTATTTAAATTTTTTTATTTATATCAAACTTTTAAAAATCATTTAATCACTGACTGCACATAGACAAATTATAAATGGAAATGAAGCAAATTTCTTGCTTTATGTTTCCAGATAAATTTCATACAAATACTCCATCCTAAACAAAAGATATAAATTACGAAAGCATGGTAGTGATAAACCCCGATAACGTTCTGACCCCCACAGTAATATTACTAAGCTAATAGCCCTGGGCAAACACACAAGCTCATCACGTGCAGGCAGCACAGTGATATCCTAGCTGAAAAATTCACTCTCACATAATAGAAATTGTCTTTATTTTTTATAATTTGCTTTGTATGTGTGCAAATTATATATGGAATTAAAGGCAATTTATTCTTCTTTACCAAGATATAAAACAAAATAATCTATTGCACTGTGAAGGTATTAGGTAGAAGGTATTACCAACAAAACGTGGGTATAAAAACAGACTTTAATAATTGCCTTACCGCAACATTTGTCGCATCATTTCCACACGTTTTATTTTGATGCAAATATGTGCAGATTAAATATGGAAATGGAGATATTTATTTCTTCTTTACGATGATATAAAAATAATAAATATGTACCACTTGGTTTGGAACACAATTTTGATAATTGCGACATCACTTAACGCTCCGTTATTATCTCATTGTAATTTGCAAATTTTATATAGAATTGAAGCGCTTGCTGTGTCTATTTATTTTTGCTCGTGTACAAATTTTACATGGAATGAAAGACAATCTTTTTCTCTATCTTCATTCTTGTGATATAAAAATTGTGACAAAATGGTGTAAAACTCAAAATATGTGAAAATCACCTTTTTGCGGCACAAGCTGTATCTTTATTTCACGTAGCGCAGAAATGTTTTAACATCGAATTGAAGACAATTTCTTTCTCTTTCAAATGATCCCATGCATCAATATTGAAATTCATCCCAGACCTGTCCATGCGCCACATTGTAAGGGTTAAAGTAAAACAAGTTATAAATCGAGAAAAAACATTATTGAAGAATACAAAAGCTTATATTTCTAAATAAAAAAATAATAAGAAAATAACTCTTCCTCAAATGAAGTTAGCTAAAGCAAGGTTTTGTTAAAGGGAGGCAACTCGACTTGTTCTAAGGATTTTATGATTTTAAGATTTCGAAGTGTGTTTCTCATCAAAATTCTTTGAAAGATTTTTTGAAAAATGGAGATAATAAATTAGAACTCATCTCAGGATTTCAACAATCCATGATGATTTGACTTAAATGAATGAAATGTTAATTGCAACCAACATTTCAAAACCAAATATTTGAAAAAAAGCTGTTCTCATTTTAAGATGAATGTAGGAAAATTAAATTTTCCCCCTAAAAATCAACCAAATGAAAAATATGAAGAATATGAAAATTGTACTTTAATGAGGATTTGATATGTTTCATCAATCGCGATATCCACCCTACATGCATTTTATAATGCATTTTGTCACAAGGGGAAAAATTTTTAAGGACTGGCCATTTCAAAATTCAAACATTTCGAGTGAAAGAATTGTAACCTCTAACAAGGGTCACATGGACTACAGCCTAAAAACTTATTTTCATCATTATCTCAAGAAGCAAAAGGCCAAAAAGTTAAATCCTTGTTCACAGACATCTTATTTGTAGGTGATTGTAATTTCATGAATTTGGTAAAATTGAGGCCACACCCTAAAAACTTTTTTTGTCCCTTTTTTGGTCCCTTTTTTTTAAAAGAAAAGGCGTAGAAAACTAAATTCTTGTGTACAGACTCCTAAACTGAATTATAATGAATGCATGTAGTGATACTGTGACAGCTCACATGGTGACTCGATCTGTTATCATTTATAGAGGTTATCATGCGAGTATGTTTTGGGATGGTAAATATCCTGCATTAGGAATAAACATTGTATTTTGCGAGCCTTGGCGAGCTAAATACAGAGTGTTTATTCCTAATGCAGGATATTTACCATCCCAAAACATAGGAGAATGATAACTTCTTTATCATACTCAGTCATTCTGCATTCATTTTGCCAAAAAAGGTCTGCCGTCAATACTGAAGCTGTAGTTATCTCCAAATGTGCACAGTGATATATGCAAATGAACAGCATAATGATATCCACGGTAAATTGACATTACCCAAATTAATTAATCCTCCATTTTTTGGCTTTGAGGCAACAGAGCTGTTGTGTTGACATGATCTAAATGTTTTAGTTGGTCTAAGAATTTGTTTCTAAATAGAGAAGATGTAAACGAAATTAAATAAGCGTTTCAGTGGTATGTGTAGATTTGAACCCGAATGCTTTCGCCTTTGCATTGACACGTACTCAGGCGGCGAGGCGTATCTCACTCAAAACGAGAGTTCCTTCCCTTTTCCAAATGCAAATGGCAGCTTGTGTAAACGCAGTATTACCGATAGATTAACAAATACAGTTGAAATACTTACTATACTTATTTGACGATACCCAATAAATGATGAAAACATTTATGATACATCAAAGCTAAATATGAGGTCTTTGAACATGTGACTCAATCTGCCTTGGATTCCCATGAGTAAAAGATAACTCAGTTCATTCATTTAAGTAGGCCTAAGTATTTCTGTAGATTTCATCCAGCGATGTAAATAGAGGATACTAAACGACCTTCCATTTAATACTATTAACGAGTTTAATAAAAAATAGTATAAAATGGAAGGAAGTTTAGTATTCTGTTTATTACTTGACCTCAGTTATTAAGCATTATTACCGAAAGTGTACTGAACAAAGCATTTCCGCGACTAAGCCGCCATTGAGACGTCGGTGCCAAGATTGTGACGTCACAACCTCACAATATTATGACGTCATAATGGTAGCGGTATTACACTAGTTTAATATCGCCGTATAAATATTACACTGCGGTATCTTACACGGGCGAGTAATAATTAAGTTATTTTGCACTGCTTAATCATGAACTTCATGAAACAGCTGCACAAATTTTAAAGTCCTTTTGTCATTTCTTCAACTTAATTTTCATGCATTAGATGATGAATAATTTGCTGAAGCCATCTGTTGTGCAGGCATTCCAAATGATAAACCGTGTGACGTCATAGTAATTTTCAGAAAAAGTTCTGGCACTTGACCTCTGTAATTTGCATCGGTATCCGCATATGACCCCAACAGATATCGAAAATATCCGTTGACTTTATTATGCCGAGAACACTATCCATTGTATGATAAATAAAAATATTAGATAGCCTTATGAGCTATATACAGAGCCAATGTCTCAATTTTCTATGTCCCTATTGTGATTGATCTATCTATGGTATCTATCCCACAGCAAAGGAGGTTTGAAGTCAGGTGCTCCCGTCGACCTAGTGCTCAGCTGTGTGGATAACTTTGAGGCAAGGATGGCCATCAATACTGTGAGTACTGGTCATTTGTCACACCGTTGTATAATTCTTAACCAGTCCCTTGGTAAGCTGAAGATGACGCATGAGATGACAATGAATATCAACATAGCTATGTCACTAGATAGTGATGAAGTGAGGCTTATGTTGCAGGCGTGCAATGAAACTGGTCAGAGTTGGATGGAGTCGGGGGTCAGTGAGAATGCAGTGTCTGGACACATTCAGTTCATAATTCCAGGGGAAACTTCCTGTTTTGCAGTAAGTCACATCCTAATATTTTTACTCTTATTAAGCTTTAGAGAAGACCTACTTACTTCAGTTTAATTTGTATTCATTATGATTTTTAGCTCATCAAACCTGAAAGGCCATATGGGATTATGACATGGTAACAATGTTTTGATTATAAAAGCTTGAATATTTTGTACCTCAAGCTGTTCACGTTTATAGAATTCTGCTATAACTAGTGGTTTTGGAGACAAATGGTTTGACAAAATTCCAACTATCTGGTCAAAATTTTAATCTTTAGGATTTGTTGGCACTGTAAGATTCAGCAAAAGTCCAAATGTTTTTGGTCTAATAAATGTCAAAATTGCTGCAATTTTCTTTTCTTTCTGCACTTTGAGAAAAACCAACAATCAACGTTCTCTACTGTTTTATCAAAATCGTCCTTATGAGGAGTATTTGAGCCATATTCATGGCCATAACTCGAAGCCACTTTTCGAACATTAAGGTTCATGTTCAGGTTAATAATTTGAGTAAAAGTTCAAAAGTTTATGAAAACATGAGCTCCTGCATAAGAAGATTAGGTGACAGCGTTCATACTACAGTTATAATTAGTTTATAAGTTAAAAAATTTGACAAGTATGATATTTCACTGCTGGCTAACCATAAACTAATGAGACTGTTGTCTTGTTACGCTTGACCTCATACAAAGACCAGGGTTCACTTACACAACCACACAAGTTGGCAGACAGCAACGAACTAAGTTTATTCAGGTGACTGGTTACATCGCAAAATTTTGCTTTCACTTAAGTCAAAATACATAACAGATATGTTTTAAAAAAAATATTTAATACATCTTCAATTAAATGCACTGACACTGAACTATCTTAGTCTTGAACATCAACAATACAAAGACTGATGATCTACAGAGCACATTGCTCTGTTTTTAAATTTTCGAGTCCTTGCATTGTCTAAAGACTCAATTGGTTAATCCTGTTAAAACTGAACGAGGTTTGCACATGTAATGATTCAAATATTTTTCAAGATTGTAAAAGTATTTACTATCTGAAGAAAGTAATTATCAGCAAACAAAACTATCCCAAAAATGTAGGGCAAACTGACTGAGGTGCGGACACCAATCGAGGTCGCCCAAACTTCAGACACTTTTTACTTTGAGATGACGCAATAATACGTGCGACTGTTTATTGTAAAATGTTCTTTTCAGTGTGTTATTTTATTTCTTTTCGTTCTTTTCGTTCGATTCTCGGTTATATTTCTTATCGAAGTTATGCCTGAAGGTACAATTAACGGATTCGAGGACGAAAATGGCAAACTATTTGTTTCAATGTAAATGTTGACTCTTCGGTCAGGAGAGGTAGGGAGCGGCTAAATATCTTAAACTGTATTCATTAACAAAGAAAAATAACCAAATAGTCCAATTATTCTTAACATCGGTACATATGAAGTGAAAACATATTAAGTAAATATTGAGATTTTGATAACATATCTAAATGACCTTGGTTAGGACAGTTTTGACCATTGTTCGGACACTTCTTAAGTTTTCTATTTAAGGACTCGTAATGTTTAGATTTAACAGGTTTGGGAAACACGAATAAACATACAACTATCACATAAAACAAACTGATTATTATTGAAAACATACTGTTTAGCGTTATCGGCGTTTTTAGTGTCGAATGCCTACAAATGCGATTGTGACGTCACCATACTGTTACGGCGCATGTAGTAGTTTTCAAGAATTCAACATTGGAAAAGATGCTCTGTACCAGTAACAAATTACTTTATCCTCCCCCAAAACTATGAAATTGTTGTACATAGCCTATTCAATGCTTGAGTGAGGATGTCTGAAAATAATTTTAATGAGTAACTAAAGCCAGGGATGCATTCAATAAGATGAGGTGCAACTGTCCGAAGTTAGGGCAGAAGTGTCCGAACCTAGGGCGAATTGATATATGCAAATAAAACCGTTATTTCAGCTAAAACTGAGATAATTATGGCTATATAGAAATAAATTGAAAACAATATTACATTTTTTATACTTTGGTTTGAAAGAATTATTTTCTTCAGATAGTTATAAATTATATAGTCTTTCAAAATATTTTAATCAATGCACTGTCCGAACCTCAGGCAGTTTGCCCTATGTAGTTTTTGTATTTCTATCTCATTATGGAGCAATGTTTCTATATTGGTTTTATGTTAGAAAAAATTTAAGAAGTAACTGAACCATTGTTATTTTGACATTTTATGAAGATCTTAATATTATAATGTTATTAATTAAGTATTTCCGTATTGACCAAGTTATAAGCCAGAGGTCTTGAACACAGCAAATGCTGAAATACATAAGTAATAACAATTTCATCAATCAACCTCTTTTTATCTTTCTCGCACCATTGTAAAAAATTCATTTTCATCTTAATCAAAATTATTGATGAGATTGGTGAACTGGGCCTCTTTTCACAAAGCAACCTTAACCCTTAAGAATATTCCGGGATGAAATTAGCTTTGCCCGCATGACCCCTTAGCAAGATGCAAGTATCACACTTAATTATTCTCACGCTAACTACATTATAGCTGTGGTTCTCAGTAGTGAAGGACGGAAATTTATTGCCTAGCAGTAGTCTCTGTTCAACGCTTGTATTTTCGTTCCGGCTGTCGCTAAGCTACTGTGTTTTGTTTCGTTGGTGTTCTAAATGATGTGCGCACATGTTCCGAAAATTGTGCGGACATTGATAATGTTTTTCGTACCGAAAATAAGCGTTAAGATCACTCAATTTTTCCCCACTCCCTGCCGCACGTGCTAATAGCCTGTGGGCATTTTCTACCCTCTCGCACGAGCTTACTGACCCGCGCGTGCTATCATTTACTGAGACGCATGCATTTTGACCATATGCACGCCTTCCTGTCGCACGCCGCATGGTCTGAACCCTTGAGCGGATTTCAATAAAGGTGGGATCATTTGAAAGAGAAAAAGATTGTTTTCAATTCGATCTAAAATACATATGTGCGCCTCGTGATATAAACATACAGCATGTGCTGCAAAAAAGGTGATTTTTATATATTTTTAGTTTTACACTGTTTTGTCACACCAATTTTCTCAAGATGTGCTCAACGTATTTTGACATTTTTAAAATCACAAGATAGAGAAAAGATTGGCTTTAATTCCATGTAAAATGTGTACATGCGCAACAATACATAAAGACACAGCAAGCGCCGCAAAAAAAGGTAATATTGCCGACTTTCTTATCATATGATCTGAAGCGCGATTTTCATGTGCCTTTCTTTCGCAATGAATTTCTTCAACACCGTGAAAGGAATTTTGTTGAATTTTACATAACAATAAAGACAAATGAATTGTCTTCAATTCCCTATATCAATGATTTATGCGCGCAAATAAATAAAGACTCAACAAGTGCCATAAAAAGAATGACTTTCGTACTTCGCATCTCCGTTAGTGACACGAATAGGGAAACTTTGGCACTTTATATCTCCGTGTAAAAATGACGTATTCCAAAACCATTTATATCATTATCAAGAGGAATAAATTGTCTACAGTGATATATAATATGTACATGTACCTTTCTTTGGCACTCGATATCTTCTATACCACTTGGCGGATTTTGATAAATTTTACATCTAAATAAAGACGAAACATTGTTCTTCATTTCCATATATTGATCATACATGCGCACACAAAAATAAAGGTACAAGAAGTGCCGCTAATTGGGCAAGTTTTGCATTTCGTATTTCTGTAACCAAGTGGCGCGCTCAAAAAGGTTTGGTATCAGCGTAAAGAGCAGAAAATTCTCTTCAATTTGATATACAATTTGTATATGCGCTCACAGAAATAAAGATTCAACAAGCGCTGCTAAAAAGTTTTAAATAAAATGTAATAAGTAAAAAAATGATGAAGGAAACCCTGTTTCTTTAGTGTTCAATTGTAGAGTTTTATAAGCCATGAAAGTTAAAGGAGATTTTGGATTTACATTTATAGAGTTATTGATGTCTTTGTTGAGTTAGGGGATTTTTGCGTCCGGCACCGTCATCAGGTCATGGCAAAATTGTCCAACGAAAATGTTTGTGGTTGAGACACATTATGTCGGGGATCTTCCATCGTGAACCGCCATCAGGTCAAGGCAAAAGTGTCCAACAAAAATGTTCGTGTTTGAGACACAGTATTTCAGCGGCCTTCCGTCGGGCACCGCCACCAGGTATGGGTTTTTTCTACCAAATTTTTGTTGGTCGAGGAAACTCATTTTTGAAAATAAAGTTTGGTAGCATTCCGAGGTTTTAAATATTTTGCTACATATGTCGGAATGGCATGAGTTCCTTGAGTAAACTAAAGACAAGGGGCCGGGTGCTCGTTGACTACGGACGTCCCGACGGATAGGCCCGTGGAACCTATCATTCTCGGAAGAGAAGTCAAGAGCTGAAAAACTCTTGTAATCCACAACTAACAATCAGAACTTTCCTGACGTAGAAGGCAGTTGTTTGTAACTCGCCGGCTCGTTGCTTAGGAAAACACTTACAAAATGTGGCAATTGAATGTCCATGAAGCTCACATTGAATTTCTCTGTACAACAGGTCATGTGTTGATGTTATATTTTGCGTGTGCCTAAATTATTTTCAATCAGTTACAGATTGATGTGAAAGATACCTAAGGCCAGGAGGCCGCGAACCAGGAGTTGGGAAGGTCCGTCAACTTCTAGCAACAACAACTTCATCAACGAGGTCCATGCCGATGAAGCTTCTGATATGGAATCAACTGATGAGAGTGATGGTGACAGTAATAGTGAAAGTGACATTGATAGTGATCAAGAAATAAGAAACATTGCAAGAGACATATTAGTTGGTACGGGTGAAACTGCTACGACTGGTACTTCCACAGAGGAAGAGTCAGTGGCTTTGATGAGCAATATAATGAAATGGACACACATTTTGATGACCAAGATAATTTTATGGATCGCTTGGAAGGGGGGCCGAGGCAACGTGGACGTGTCAAATTGCATTTTACTGGCGACACGGGATTATAAACGGTTTATAGAATTGCCTGATAATCCGCATCCTGTAGACTTTTTCGGACTGTTTTTTCATGAAGATGATTATGAATCATTGGCAGCAGAAACCAACAGATACTTCCACCAACAGGTCGATGATAAGGTTCTGAAAACCTGTTCACGGTTGAGGCAGTGGTATTATACGAATGCTGAAGAAATGAAAGTATTCATAGCAATGACAATAGCAATGTCTCTGGTTGTACAGAGAAACTTTTCTGAGTATTGGTCAACAAGTGATGTGACGTCGGCAGCCTTCTTTTCCAAATGCATGCCCTGCGACAGGTTCTGGCTACTGCTAAGGTACCTACATTTGAATGATAACAACCAAATGCCGGGACGAAACACTCCACATTTTTCACCAATGAATAAACCTGGCTATCTGTACCAATGCATCGTGCATCGTTTTTCCAGAGTTTATAAGCCGCATCAAAACATTTGTGTTGACAAAGGGTTGGTGCCTTGGAAAGGCAATCTGAGTTTCAAAGTATATTATCCCGACAAGCTGAAGAAGTATGTTATAAAAGCCTACATGTCATGCGACTCAACAAATGGTTATGTTTGCAATTTCAAACTCTACACTGGAAAAACAAATGAAGCTGTTTCTGTTGGTGGGAAAACGTATGATCTCGTCATGGACTTGGTGAAGGAATATGCTGGGGATGGGTATCATGTGTTTATGGACAATTTCTATTCCTCTATGGCATTGTACATGAACTTGTGGGAAATGGGAACTGGTGCGACGGGAACTTTGAGAGGAAATGGCAAAGGCATTCCTGAAAAGGTAAAGAAGGCACAGAAGAAACTGAAGAAAGGGGATATGATAGTCTATCACAATCAAGACCTACTTGTTTTGCGGTATGAGGACAGGAAGTCAGTGTTGCTCATGTCAACCGTAGAAGACGCCGAAATTGTAGAGAGAGGAAAGAAGAACTGAGTGACTGGGGAAGCAAATACAAGAACACGTATTGTGCACGAATACAACAAATATATGGGAGGTGTGGATCGGGCCGACCAGATGTTGTCGTACACCGTGTTCAAAATGAAAACTCTTAAATGGTGGAAGCGCGTGTGGTTTCATGTGTTGAACGTTGCCATGTTGAATTCTTACATTCTCTATAAAGAATTCTCAAAGGACAAACCCTTGAAAACAAGCCGTCAATTTAGAAAAGTTTGGTGTAGCATATGATCACCTTCGCCAAAACAGAAAAAGTGCCCTCCCTGCACAGACGTCCTTGCGGCCGGCCGAGCACGTGCGACGATAGTGTGTTGTGACTCCATGGTCGTCACTTTCCATCAAAGATTCAGCCTGTTGGAAAGAAGAAAAACCTTTCACGCATGTGTGTTGTTTGCTCCATAGCGAAAAGAGAACTTCGTCGAAGGGAAGTCAAAAGAAACCAATCAGCCAGTTCGAAAGAAGAAAAGGGTAGGCAAAGAATCTTCTTTTGAATATAAGGAGTGTAGTGTCGCTCTGTGTGCAGCACCATGTTTCAGACTTTATCACACGTCACAAAATTACACTAAAGCTTAATCAGTTTGACGACAGAGAACGACGAAGAGGGGGATAATGAAGAGAATTGAAGAAAGAAGAGAGAAGCAGAAGTGTGGATGAGCGTTACTCTCCTGATCCAGTTTGTACTTCACACCAAAAAGGTGAAAAGTTAATTCATTGTAACATATTGTAAATAAATATTCTTTTTTTTGTTTCGTAAAAGCGACAGAGAAAGTCAATGCGAGCTGTCACTGGACGTTCTGTACGAGCCGCATCACGAACCTCCACCCGATCTTTCGCAATTTGTATCTTTAGAATCGGATGGCGAAACTTTATAATTTTTACATCAGCGTAAAGGGAAAAGAACTGGCTTTTATTCAATATGAAATTTGGAAATGCGCAACACCAAATAAAGAAGCGGCAAATGATGTGACATATAATTATCAAAACAATTTCCCAAATGTCTTAGGGAACACTTTTTTTGCGCTTCATATCTCCCGAACTATTTGACATTCAAAAAAAAAAATTTCAACATTCTCAAGCTAAAAGAATTGTCTTTAATTCCATTTATAATATGCATGTGCGCAGTCAATAATAAAGATGCGGCAAGTGATGTGACAACTGTCGCAAATAAGACGATTATCATAATCTGTGTTCAATTAGTTGCGGGTGTCAGTCTGTCGCGGTTCATATCTCCTGAACTATTTGTAACTTTTTAATATTTTTGTCACCTTTCTCTAGCAAAAAGAATTGTCTTTAATTCCATGTATAATATGCATATGCGCAGTTGATAATAAAGATGAGGCGAGTGATGTAACTGGTGTAGCAAATAGAAAAATTATCAAAATCTGTTTTCAAATAGTTGAGGGTATCCCTCTTTCGCATTTCATATCTTTTGAACCAGTTGGCACATTTTCATTATTTTTTCAGAGTCCTAATGACGAAAGATTTATCTTTAATTCCATGTATAATTTGTACATGTGCAGCAGGAAATTACGATGCTGCGTATGTAAAGAATTTCCGATTTAATAATCTCGAAATGTTCGCCCGCGTGTGACCGCACACGCGCCGAGAGGATCGGTACAGCAGGAAGCAATGCTGGTGCTTAGAACACTGGCACTCGCATGCTGGTGCCCCAGGGGTACTAGGCACTAATAAGCTTACCGATGCCAGTCTGCCCAAGGGAAAATTAGTTCTGGCTAATAATCCCTTTATGTCGGAGCATTCTCGGGGTACCCCCAACCATCTTTCGTGGCGTATATCTTTTGAACTGGATGACATATTCTAATAATTTATTATCATCATAAAGAAGAATAAATTGTGTACGATACCATATATAATACATGTTTGCGTGCTCAGAATTAGGGATTTTATTCAGCCGGAAATAAAGACAATATTTAGATACTTGTAGATATCTAACTAGAGGTTCTTATATAAATAGAAATATATCATCGTAAAGAGGAATAATGTATCTTCAATTCCATGTAAACATTTTAATTGTACGATCATATTTAAGGATTTTCCGTAACTCTAAATAAAGACAATCTTCAGATTGTAATAGAAATCGTTCTAGGTGAGATAAAAATTTCATTGAAAGTGTCGGATAAAAATCGTTCGTTTGTATATGGGATTGGTGGGCTACTTTTGTATGGAACGGCTATTTTCATCCGTAATTCGCCATGTGAACAAACCATATATCAAAAATAAATAATTCAGCCACAGGGGCTAATTGCGCTATAACGGTAGCGAGGCCAGTGCTGGAAAATTCAGCCACAGGGGCAAAACTGGTGAAAATAATATTCAGCAACGGAAGGGTTAACTAAGGTTAACCTTAACTCCCATTCTTTAACATTGCACTAAGGTTACCTTAAGGACTTCCGATCACCTTAGGGCTTTGTGAAAGGAGGCCCTGTTATAACAGATGGAAGTTTTGAGGTGATAGCTCTTTCTCCATTCGTGTGACTTTGCATGCTCTTTGTAAATATTGTATAAATGCCATACACAATTTTGACCTCCCTACATTACCTAACCAGAGAGGTAACATTTACATTGAAGCAAATACTTGCCAAATTTTTTTGCATCTGTTAATTTTACTTCCCAGCAAAATTTAAGTTAGAAATTTAAGTTATTAATAATTGAAATAACATACTGAAAAGGAATGTTTTAGAACAAACAGATTGAAGAAATTGGACTTATTTTTGCATCAGCTTTCTGTCAAAAGTGTTAGAAATTCGGGCAATCTTCGTTGGTGTAAAAAAATCTGTCAGTTTGCTCTATATTACGATGCATGGATATGCTTGCTCTTAGTGTGCCCCGCCACTGGTTGTTGCAACTAAGACTGATGAAAAAACCCTGAAGAGAGATGGAGTGTGTGCGGCTAGTCTTCCAACCACGATGGCTGTTGTTGCAGGATTCCTTGTGCAAAATACGCTCAAGTAAGTTCTAACCGCCAAAGATTGGTATTAAGTTACATCTCATTATTCAAAAATATTTACCGGTGAATTTAGTAGAATTAAACAATAGATATTAAACAAATATGCTATACAGTTGACAAAAAAAATTTATAGCTTAGAAAACATAAAATCTTCAGTGTCATTTTCTGTGAAACATGCTGAGTAAAGTGTTGATTTGTTTAATTTTCAAGGTACTTGCTTAAGTTTGGAGATGTTTCCTATTATCTTGGATACAATGCACTACAAGACTTTTTCCCAAGTATGACAATGAAACCCAACCCTCAATGTGATGATAACAACTGTCAAAAGCAACAACATCTATATCAGGTGAGAAATAAAAGTCAACAAGTTTTGAATACAAGAGGGACATTGTGATGTAATTCCTTCTTACGGAGATGCTAGCTGTTACCTGGATGACAGGAAGGGCAAGTAAAACCCTATATTTGTTGCACCCCTAATCTGTAATTTTTTTGGGAGGTACATTGCACCTCAATGGTGTTTCAAAGTTTGTAACTTTGGGATGAATGCATAATATGCATTAACTCATGATGGTTAAGTTACAAACTAATTTATTTGTAATAAATGTAATTATGAAAAAGCAAAGCGGACGACTCGCCAACCGGGCATATGAACTTCGAAAGTTTGAAAAACTACAAACAAGAATCGTTGAGAGGGACATAAATCTCAAACTGGAGACCAGAAGATCCCCGGGGGACCCATGGATAACAGTCAAGGAGATCCGTAACTAGGAGGCGTTATTTCAAAGATTGTTTATTTTGTGGTCTGTTTAGTGTTTTCTTAATGAGACTCAAGCTTACTCTCGGATGTGCTTTTTCTCGGACACACATCATTGTGGTATTTTTTTTCTTTAATACATTTAATATGGATAAACCATTTCTTCTGTTAAAAAGGACCGAATGAACTTCTTTATTTACGAACAACTCGACATCAGATTTTGGCAGTTGGTTGTGTGTCATATTTACAGAACGCTTCAAACAATTTCTTTAACTGTAATTTTCTTTTTTATGTGCCATTTTCTTCATTGAGAATATCTTGATATAGACTATTCCTTTTTTTTTATGGTAACTTCCTTTGTATGTCTTGTGTGGACACGATTATATTTTATTGATATGAAGAATTGTCAGTGAATATTGAATAATTAACACTATTCCTTTGATCTTTTACATTCTAAAAAAGTGTCAAGTTTGGATACTTTCAGAAAACTTTAGTTATGTTTGTCCTCGTTAGTTGTGCGAGATAACGTCATTGAGTGACAACTATGGATATTTTCAGAATGCTTCGATTTCTGTGCTTTCTGAGTACAACTGACATAATGTCGTTTACTAAAGGTTTTATGGATGGGCTATTTTAAGAACGCTTCAAAGACGACTGGATCTTTGATAAGATGTAAACATTTTATTTACTAGTCCTCTTGACAAATTCATTTATGATCTCGTTTGTAAAAAAAATGACTTTATATTTATTAATATACTTGGTGATTTAATTTTCTCTCTTACCTTTGGGATGAATTATATACCCTAATATTGTATGAGAAAGGGAGCCTGCCCCTGTTCTTATTTCTTGTTTTATTTTTTTCCTAATGTTTTATTTTTTTTTATCTTTGCCTTTTCTTTATTCAAATATCTGTTCCCATTCGGTTCGAAATGTACCTTTTTGGATATCTACCTAAGGATTGTTGGATATTTCCCATAGACCAAATTTACAATTACAACCATAAGCCAATCATAACCATTGATTATATTTTATGTAAATTTTATAATGAATACAGATAGCATTAAAAAGATAACAATGATTTCAGCTAACTGCAGAGGAGTAGGGGATAAGAACAAAAGAAGAGAAGTAATGAATTTGTACAGGAAAAAAGATTACTCAATTATTTGTTTACAAGACATTCATTTAGCTAAAAAGGATATCAATATCATGAGGAATGAATGGGTTCTACAATCTATCTTAGTTCCTTTTAGATCAAATGCCAGGGCAGTAGCTGTACTTTTTAATAATAATGTTGATCTTACTATTCATAGAGCTATTGAAGATTATGATGGAAATTATATTATTGCTGATATTACTGTTGAAGAAAAGAGATTTACATTAACAAACTTATATGGTGCAAACAATGATGATCCAGATTTCTATATCCAACTCTTTGAAAAAATATTTTCTTTGAATAATGAGTCATTAGTCATTGTAGGGGACTGGAATCTTGTATTGGACCCTTCGTTTGATCTAGAAAACTGTAAGAATTCAAATAATCCTAAATCAAGGGATGTTGTCTTAGAAAACTTGGAAAACTATGATTTACTTGATGTATGGAGGGAACTTAATACACATGCTAGAAAATATACATGGTGGAAAAAGAATCCAAAGAAACAAGCTAGACTTGATTTTTTCCTCATCTCCCAAGATATATTTGATATAACTCTGGATTCTGATATCTTACCGGGTTATAAGACTGACCATTCAGCTATATAATTAATTTCATCAAATTCTATCCATCAAAAAAGAGGTAAGGGGTATTGGAAATTTAATACTTCCATATTACTTCATCTTGACTATAATAATTTAGTGAAGGAAATTTTGAAAGAAACAATTGAAGAATATTCTGTAACACATATACCTGAAAATGTTGAACAGGATGATAAGGTTAAACTTAAAGGGGAAGGTAAATCCCTATACACAGAATGGGTGGAGTCAATTTTCCCAGTAAAGAGTGTCTTTTCAGTTGAGATATAGTTGGGTACACTCTTGTCTAGCCAATTATCAAAACAATTACTTGTAATTTAAGAATGATTTTTTGCATCCATGTACACCAGTATTTGAAGAGCACAAAGCTGTCATTTCTGAAAAAATACATTTACTCTGTAAAGAGAATTTTAAAAATAATATTCAAATACACCTACCTAAGATTCAAATTTGCCTCTGTATGTGTCATATGATCAGATAAGTGAGTGTTGCCATGGCAGCAGTCTCTGAGTGGCTAAGAACCTTCCATTCATGATATCAATTTCACCCCAGTAGTCCTCTCTTTCCCGTGTAAAACAACCCCCCACCTCCCCACTCCAAGACAGCTGTGACCCCAGCCTGTCCACTGCTGCCTGTGGGAATGGGCCTTTAGCACTAGAGTAGTGATTGTGCTGAACCTTATTTTGTATTGTCACCAATGATATGACAAAACTAGGCACATAGATGTACTTTGTATTGGCTAACAATTATTAAAGGATCATAAGGCCTAACAGTGTAAAAAATCTGATGCATACATAGCTTGAGAATCCACAACAAACACCAAACATATCAAGGGACTAATAAAGGCAAAATATTTAAAATGGGGAATCTTTTTAAAAATTATTTTTATAGGGAAATACAATATCATTCAAGTCATTCTAAGAAAATATCATCTACCAGCACATTCATTCACTTATTTGCTTTTTGCCGTGAAATCTCATTTTACTGTAGTATATGTGTAGATCACTCATAGTAAAATTCCCATAACCTTTGACCTCCCTGACTCCAGCGACCGTTAGAAGGTGTGGCACATTTGGTGATAAGATCTCCCCCAGTCTGCTAGTAGCCAATCACTGCTCTTGGAGCCTTAATTGCTTACCCATGGGTAAATCGGGCCTGTTTTACCTTCCCCTTTAAGATAAGTGATAGTCTTTTTTTGGAAACTTTAAGCTTTAATATTATCTTCCCTCAGATTTTATTGTTTAAAACATTATCAACTAATAACCCTAGCAATATTCCATACCATAATATTCTTCAATTTGGATCAAATATCAATAAGATACTAAACATTGAAAACCCATTTTGGAAAGATGTTTAAAAAAGCATGGAATAATGACTGTAAAAAGTTTAGTTTTGAACATTATACACTTGATGATTTTTTTGCAGAACCTTTATGGCTGAACCATAATTATAAAAATCCCTATTTTTTCATCAGAAATTGGGCCAAAATGGGTCATTTCTAAAAGAGACAATGAAATCATTATGTTTAACAACAAATGGGAATCACTAATCCCAATATTCAAGAAATGACCTATTGCTATTAATATACAACATTTTCAGTCCATAATGTTGAATGTGCCATTTGAAATGCCCATGTATGACATACTTTTTTCTATGCCATGTAAGTCTGTATTAGGGATTACACAGTCATTTATGGTGAACTTGACCTCTATTTTCAAAGTCACCACATCATTTTGACCACTTGCTTATGAACCACTCTGCACTCCACTCCAGTTTTTGAATCGGGACAGCCTGTATTGCTGGATCCAATTTGATGACCATGACCTAATTTCAAGGACATTACACCCATTTATTTACTTTTCATACACTTGTTAACGCTGTGTAATCTGAACCATTGCACCCAATGTTTCCAAATATAGTGACAGCCTCCATTTGGGGGATACTGCAGAGACCAATTAATTATAGTGACCGTAACCTTGTTTTCAAGCATACCACAGAACTCTTATTATTGCAATATCTCTTAAACTGTTGCACCTAGTTTTGGGAACATAATTCTGAAACATCTATGAGAATTTGTGGAAGGCGAAGACATCTGTTTAGCCATTAAAAGACTTTCTGTTTGTTTACTGTATTTTTCATATTATCTATTTTATTCTATGAAGCTTCATAAACTCCAGAGCCACTTGCTATATTATCACTTGTTACTTATTTGTTCGATTCTAAAACAGCAACAAAGTTTTGTCACTCATGTTTAATTTGATCATTACTAGTCTATATTTGTGTGCAGTATAAATGTATCTTCCTAGCTTCCCCCTAGTGGAACGGGGGACTATGAAGTCAGCGCCGTCTGTCCGTACATACGTACGCATATACGTCCGGATTCTTGTTAATGTGATAACTCATGAAACTTAGCACCTAGAGTGTTCATATTTGGTGACAGCTTTCAATGGAGGAAGATTCAGATGCCTGTCGACATTGGTGACCTTAACCTCATTTTCAAGGTCACCATGACACTTTGATCGCTTTGTAATACATTGTTAATGCAAATTTTAAATACTTACTCCACTCCTGGGATATAAGGAGTGGGGTAAGTATTTTTAAATATCTAAAATATTTAGATTTTAATAAATTTTTAATACTTACCCCACTTCTTATACCTCAGAAGTGGGGTAAGCATTTTTAAATATCTAAAATATTTAAGAGATAAACCTAGTGTGTTTGAAAATCAGAGACATGTTATACTGGATTAGTAGCGCGTTCGGTTTCAATTTAAAATTTACTCGCTATCAATCCAGTATAACATGTCTCTGATTTTCAAACACACCTTGTTTATCTCCATTCTACCATGACAATTTTGATGCTGAACTCTTTTTCAGTGTAAATTGTTGCGACTTCGGGAGACAAACATGAACACGTCTGCATCGGAGATTTTGCGTCTTAGTATTGAACTTAAATTAAACCGTTAACAAAGTTAAACCTATTAAAGGGTGTTCACAAAATGGTTTTGTCATAGTATGTAGTACAAATGTAAATATCAAATCATTTAAAAAGTCCTTTTTCTTGTTTTGATAGCAAACAAAGACCGTGACACCCCTACAACGCTAATACAGTACACCAATAAATAAACATACCCCGTATCTAGAAACACACTAGAAACACACTAGATACGCACTAGAAACTTTCTAGAACGTATCTAGAAACTTCCTAGAACGTATCTAGAAACTTTCTAGAAATTTCTAGAAATTTCGAGTTTTCAATCTTTTCAAAATATTCAAATATTATAATCTAATTTAAAATCCCCATGTTTTCTTTGCCTATTGTGAAATTTTGAACGAGATTGCATCAATAGAAAGAGAGATAATTAATATTGAATTTTAAATCTTCCTCGTTTTAACGCGTCTCTTTCCGCTGCACAAGGGGCAGTCTATTTATAGCGCACTTCCTTTATTAGCTTCACAATGATCGGCGCTAATTAGATCGCTCGTTTTCAAGATGTTCCGACGCATGTAGTTTGTTTTGGTTGTCGTTATATTATAACAATTTTATGTTATATATAACTTTGCAATAAAGCATTAATAAAAGAAGTAATTATAGTTGACATAACGTATATACATTGCGATTGCCTTTTTATAAATAATTTATGCGAGCTTATGAAGAAAGAGGCTTTGGGGACATGTTTATATCTGTCACTACATGAATTATATTGTGGTTTAAACATATTTTATTTCATTATATAGCGCTTCTTAACAAATAAAATATTACATAAAAAGTGACGTACATATGGATGAATGAAGACATACATACAGTAAACAGGACCCAATAGATGCCTGATTATGTTGGACACTTTTCAATGAAACAATTAATGTTTACAAACTTATTTTATACCGCTGATAACTACATGTTGTTTGATATGTGCAGGGCACATAGGAAAACGATTGATGAATTCCGAAAATCTCTTTGATAAAGTGATAAAATTATTAACAGATTTGTAACAGTCCTTCGTTAGCCTCTTCTGATGAGCCCGGGTGACCAAATTGAATTGACGTCAGATTAAACCTTTTTTGAAAGAAATATGCCTTAAGTTTTATGTCATTAACATTTAGACAGGTGATGAAGGAATTTAAGGCGTCTTCAAAGTGATAGCCTCTATCACATACAGGTCTATTAGATATGAATCTAGTGAACCGATCTCCATCAAAATCACTACACCCAACAATATGAAAAGATTATATAATGAAAGAGAATCGTAGTTGTTATTACGTCTATGCAATCGTTTAAAAGGCCTAAAGCCTAAAGAAAACTGCTTAACATATATTGTTTTTATCATTCAATACTAAAAGGAAAATGCTCACGCTAACCAACTTATAAATGCGAGGTTTTGTAAAAGAAGCATGAAATGCACGTGTGCTTACAAAAATCTTTTTTTTTTAATGAAATGTGCGAAGTAGAACAATCGTTCCTCAATATAACATTATCACTTGATGGATAAACATTTAATAACATATAAAAACGGCATAGGAATGGTGAACAAGCTTGTTAATATATCAAAACATCTCTCAAGACAATGTACTGCAAGTGGCCAAATCAAAACATTGACGTAAATGATGTTAGCTATTACGCTAAATTAATAATGTTTATGTTATGTCAACAACACAAAGGCGTACATATATACAAAGTTATCTTTAAAGGTCTGGTTCAGTGTGTCTTACAACGCTGTGTATAAAATCGCATTTAAGTTAACTATTTGTCTGTGAAATTTTAAGGACAATCTTATGATGATACAATCGGAGATTGATTTAAAATTTTCATCATTTCATTACTTTCGACAGGGGATTCACCTCGCGCGACATGCGTTCCGATATGGGTTTCTGATCATCAATGGATAGGAATCAGAATGACTTGAAAAATGATGTTTACAAACCTGGCAGTGCCGGTTAACGTAATTGCCACTCTAACAGAGAAAGGGGCACCAACGTTCTGTGCCATCATTAATGAGAGATTCACTTCAGTAAAAGTACAATAAACATTATCTCGTCCTAATACTGGATTGACTTATCGTTATTCATTTTTTTCCCGTCAATTCAAAGTAGGTGGATACATGCTTTAGACATTAAAAAGATAATGACATTAAAATATATAGTTGGATTAAGATTGAACATAATGAAAACAGCATAATTTACATTTTGTCATATATACGGTATCATATTCCACCTAGTTTATCAGACGCTGTACCCTGCATGAACGAACCGGTTAAGCTTCATTCAACAATGATGTTATCTAATTAACAGCCAGCCAGCGAGGCATACAACAATAAAACAAAGCTGTCTCGGAACAGGAAATGATAATAAAGATATTATGTAAGAGATCGCCGACAGTAGTTTATAGCACTTCAAGGAAGTTAACCCTTAAGATGCGGGTCCCGGAATATTCCGGGATGAAATTAGCTTTGCCCGCAAGTCCCCTTAGCGGGATGCGAGTAGCACACTCTATTTTTCTCACGCTAACTAATTATGACCGCGGGTCTCGGTAGCGGGGCCCGGAAATTTATTGCCTAGCAGTAGTCTCAGTTCAACGCTTGTATTTTCGTTTTGGATGTCGCTAAGCAACCGTGTTTTGTTTCGTTGGTGTTCTAAATAATGCGCGAACATGCTCCGAAAGTTATGAGAGTATTGATAATGTTTATCGTACCGAAAATAAACGTTAAAATCACTCAATTTTCCCCCACTCCCCGCCGCACGTGCTAATAGCCTGTGGGCACTTTCTACCCTCTCGCACGAGCTTACCGACCCGCGCATGCTATCGTTTACTGAGACGCGTGCATTTTGACTATGCACGCCTTCCTATCGCACGCCCTATGCTCTGAACCCTTGGGCGTATTACAATACCGGTTGGATCTTTTGAAAGAGCAGAAAATTGTCTTCAATTCAATATAAAATACATAACTACGCCACCTGAAATGAAGATACAGCATGTGCCGCAAAAAAGGTGATTTTTACATATTTTTAGTTTTACACCATTTTGTCACACCAATCTTCACATGATGTGGTCAACTTATTTTGACAATTTTTATATTATAAGATAGAGAGAAAGATTGTCTTTCATTCCATGTAAAATTTGTACATGCGCAAAAATAAATAAAAACACAGCAAGCGCCGCACAAAAAGCTAATTTCTCTATTTAAATCATGTAAACTGAACGGCGATTTTGACATGTGCCTTTATTTCGTTTATATCTTCTCAACAGCTAGACGTATTTTGAAATTGATTACCTCGTGATAAAGAGGAAATAATTGTCTTCGATTTGATGTAAAAAGGTTATATGCAGTATATAAAATAAAGATACAGCAAGTGCCGCAAAATTGCGACTTTTCTTTATTCTTTGTGTTTTTACCATTTTCTCGCACTTTATATCACATAAAGGTCTCGGGACATTTTGAAATTTCATAAATCAAAATATAGAGAAAAGGATGATCTTTATTTCCATATAAAATTGGTATGTAAACGAAAATCAGTAAAGACCCGACGAGCATTGCGCAAACAGGCAATTTCTCTATTCATATCTTGTTAACCGAGAAGCGATTTTTTCAACTGCTTTTTACACTTCCTATCCATTTAACGGCAGAGCGCATTATCAACATTTTTATATCACAATAAAGAGAAAAGGATCGTCTTCAATTCTATGTAAAATTTGCAAATTACAATGAAACAATAAAGGAGCGGTAAGTGATGTCGCAATTATCAATTATTACCGTAGCGAGGCGAGTGCTGGAAAATTCAGCCACGGGGGCAAAACTGGTCAAAATAATATTCAGCAACGGAAGGGTTAATTAGTACTTGGAAAGTCTGGTCAAAATAGTAACTGTAATCTCGCACTTCTCCTGTGTCTTCAGTAAGGGATCGTATAGACATGTGCGATGGAGCGTGACCTGCTAATGAGCGAGACGAGTTGTGTAACCCCCGTGTAGTAGTAATGTAGTACAGTCAGTTATTTGTTTCATATCCCTGTCTATACGATCCCTGCTTCAGTTGACGAGCTGGAATAAACATTGTCAATACACTTCTTCTCTAAGTCTGTTTTATTTGTTTATGAGTGTATGAGGAGAACTTTTAGGTGCCCAGTTAAAAAATAACATCTTCTCACAACCCGCTTACCGCTCGTTATTGAACTAAGCTTTTCCCAGTGTTTATGTATTCCACCGATCGGCACAAAATCACACAAGTGCACTTCGATGGATCGCCAAACAGTATTTATGAACAAACTTATTAAAACCTGTCGGAACGTAGACATGTCTAAATTGACAACGTTCTTCAAAAGTAAGAATAATCCCGTGCCTGAATATCAATGTAACATTCTACCTACAACACCTAAAAATAACGACAAACTCGGAGAAAATTCATCCGTCCGAACAGATAAAATGTAGGACAGCGTTATATGCTAGAACGTTTTACCTGACACAATAAAACTTTGGAAGTATTTAACTCCTGACATGCAGAGTATTGATACATTATCCGGTTTAAAAAATTCGATTCAAAGACCTGGCAATAAAATTGTTAATTTAAATTTAAATAAGTTCCATGAATTTGCTAGATTATCCACTCTCACGCAAACACATTATTATATACAAATATATTACATTGGTAAAATAGGTATAAAGGGGTATAAAACATTATTGGTGAAGATTACGCTTATACATTTTGTGTAGAGTTGCGGCAAGAGATTGGGAAAAAAGGTCATTTAACATTATATAAGTTAGCTTATCAAACGATGAGATTGACAGAAAAGTTGGTTCAAAATTGGCTATTTTAGAGAAGAGGTCATACCTTAAATCGGAGTAAAATGGACAAGTAATTAAAAAGTGACATTCATCCTCAACAACATTAAAACTACAGTGTGTTCATATACGGTTTAAAAGAGGGGGTAGTTGGACGGGTAAAGCGGCCAAGTTCGATTTGTAGGGGCATGGTACCACAGCGAAATTTAGCTAAAATACTACGATGTTCCCTTGGGGAGATACATTTAACATATTTTTCAGTGAATGTTGCAAGTTTAAAAGTGCGATATGTGCGTAACTTATTTCCGTTATGGTTGCCGTTGTCATTCCATAAACTATGAAACCATTTTGTTTTATCATATTTTAACAGCATATCTTTGACAACGGAAAAACTAAACTTGTTATCAGTGATATCAATATTAGCATGTACAAAAAGAGCTTTTACACGTTTAACCCAAGAATTGGGGATTGAGGATGACCAGTTAAAAATTGCATTTAAAATGTTTCGATTTGGGGGGAGAGCTTTAAGCCTGCGCCACACGCGCGCAATTTCGACTTGTTGTTAATAAAAACATGAAGACCAGCCCATATCCCCCTTGTAGCCAAATTATGATAAATGTGTTTAAAACTGCAGCCTCTACCGTCCCATGGTAATAAACATGTCCCCTTTCGTTGACTGAATTGCGTAACATGTCGTCTTCAGCAAAAGTTGAGCATTCCCGTCTATGTCTGGACAACCCGGTTGTGTATTGTAGAATACACTGTTAATTCAAACTGAAACCTTTGAAATTCCGACATATTCTTTCCGGGTTACGCTTCTCCATACACTTGCCTGTTCAGGAGATACGGTTCACTGAGTAAATTGCACGTAAAACAATAATTCTTATTGCAGTTACTCGTCATCATTCCTTTTAAAACCTTTCGTATTTGAAAGAGTGAACGAGATAGTAAGCTATGATAAATCCCGTTAAGCATTATACGACTTTACATGATAGTTTCTTTGCCATAACTTACACAGTCGAACAAAGTTAAACTCACAATTACATGATAGTACTGACGCTATGTCTTGTTGATTTCTTTTTTTGGTTAAAGGGGCACAAAAATGTTGTTGGAGTCAAATATGTCAAACTTTATAAATGATGTTATTTTCATCGATAAGTAGTGGTGTTTTATGAAATTCAGCATCCCGATTTTTAACAGTTAAGTATAGCGACAATAAGCAATTTTCAGTCGTAATGTGTGATAAAAAAAACGGACAATGGCGTGCGACATTGAGCAAAACGTTATTTTGGAAACTTAATTACAGCAGACAAACATAGAAATATGGGTTTGTAGTGTTTGATAAGTGTTGAGTAATGAACATGTAAATGTGACCAAAAAGTTTTAACTTTTAAACATACATGGCCGTTTCCAAATTTAAAACAGGAAAACATGTTTAGGGAGACGATTAGAACCTCACTAGGGACCCATGGTCTTTGAGCTATTATCTGTGTAATATGAAAAATCACAATGCATACTCTGTGTCACTTTAAAATGACTGTTTGAAAACTTACAAAACATGTCATATTCAAATGTAGATTTCTAACACCGACGTTACCAGTAAAGCGGTTATACATCTGAATCCATTTTTCTAAATGAAATCGTAAGGGGAAAAGGAATGTCATTTCTACTTTGTTCCTATCAATACGTTGAAACCATCGACAGTAATTGGATTATATCTATGTTGTTTTCTTACATAATTAAATGCATACAAAAATATGTGAATAACATAACATTGCGTACATGTCATTATGACTGAGTTCTTACTAAATTATGATACAAATTGATATGTATCTTTAAACACATGGACATAAAATACCACTATAGTTGAAAACATCAAAATCAATTAGGAAATGGTTATTAAATGGGTACCTGTTATCAATGTCAGATGGTAATTAAATAGGTTTTCTTTAAAATTGATTCAATTTACTGTGAAAATCACAAAGCCCCCGTGAGCAACAAAGGTTATATTTATATGTATTAGCAACTTCAACTTCTTCAACTTCAACTTCTTTATTCTCCAAAGACCACCAATGGTGGTATAAGAGTACAAATACAAATATATATATATAATATACAATCGGTTATTAAGATTACATTTCAGACTGATTGCGGGCGTCATGTTAAACTTACTGAACTATTTGTCAAAACTCATTAAATACTGGACTATCTTCACGGCTCAACATGTTATTTTATCAAGATGGTTGTTTAAAAAAATTAGGATCTTAGTGCTTATGAGTTCAGTAAAGTGACAAAGAAAACCGAACAGTGATGCGCGTCAATGACTCAAACGTAATTTTTAAAACCTCTTTACATCAAGCACAAATGTAAATATTGATTGGCAGGATTATTTAGGACTTTTAACCAGTACACATGTAAAATGTATGCAGAATTTTGACGTCCTAACATTTATATGTCCGTTTCTCATGTATCAATGGCAAATAAAAATAGCAATCCGTTACTGCTCAGTATTACTAACAAAAATGTACAGCATAGAGAAAATCTGATATATCGTTTCTCAAGAAAAAGTTTATGAAGCAAACACACTTCTGGAATAAAAATATATTTAAACCTTTAAACCATACCATGGAGGATGAAACTATTTAACATTATTTTGATCGAATCTTGAATATGTTGTCACAGTGTTTTACTACTCAGTATATAAACACACACCTTGGAGAATTACTGTGAAGCTCTACTCACTGTGTGAGTGGACAGCGGCATGGCTCTTTGAATTATGTTGTCAAATAATACGACGCGTAAGTTCATCTTCCACAAATTAAAAAATACTTCCTAAGATTATCCAAGAAAGGCATACACATAATTTGTTTGTAATTTCGTCAACCCCAATTAAGCCGATAAATTGAACAAATAAGTAAAGTCGTTTCAACAATCTGTAAAAAGATCGAGTATACTAGTGTCACGCCAAAGGCATTGTAGTCGTACATGTAGTAAGCGCGCACACTATAAACAAAGATGACGGCGAGGGAAATGAAAAGCTTAAGACTAACTAATTGCTTAGTTAAAACTGCGAATACTTTCATGATTGAATTAAACGTCAAAAGCGCATGATTGCTTACACCTAGAAAACACTTTTTTCTCAACATTCCGATATGTCATTATGTACGTGTAAACGTTGCCTTCATATTTTCATTTAGAGACAGGGAACTAACTCTTACAATCTTTTCATTTTCTTAAGAGCAAGCAGAGGTTATTTGCATAGTCAACCCCCCTACAAACAATTCAATTATAATATCCAAGTCTTTGAAAAGACGAGGGTATTTTTTGTTTGCATATTTATTTCAAATATGTCCTAAATTAAACCGACAAAAATGTTTTTATTTGTTTTTTTGTGTGTGTCTCATTCACCCATTTGTTTCATAACGTTTTTGGTTATTCTTTGCACTAATGTTAAGTTTACAGATTGAATATCACGAACTGAGAGAAGAAACGTTATTTGCTAATTCCTTTGGCATATATTCTAAGATGGCTTGGTACGCAAGAAAGGAAAATCTGCGTAACGACATCACATTTTCATAGCGCGTATGACTGAGTGTCTTTAGAACATAACCGTGATCTCCATACCATGTGTGCACTCCTCAATTAAGATCTCCAAGGGTGGAAAATGTTGAGAGTCGTACGCGTATTTTCATACATGGAACATGTAAAATGTTGGACAGGGAACTTATATTCCGTAGACAATTTTCAAATGGTCGCATATTTGTGTAAACAAGGTAATCATTCCAAAATGTGTATTTGTGACACCAATAGGGCACACTACTCTCATGGACTATATGCTCAGCTGGTTTGATAAGAGTGATTTCCAAATACAGGCAGACAAATATGTCAAGGATGGGACTAAAGAAACAAGTTGATCCCGTTTATGCATTTTAGAAGTATACCGAGTTGCTGAACAATAGGGATATGAAATAGAAAATTCGTTGTGATTCGATCACAGCTATTACAAAATGCTTAAATTGTATATAAACATCCTGCTATTTATGATCAGAAGAATACTGATTGATTTGTAGGCACCAGCTCCTATAGTGCAACGCATTGAACATTTAGCACATATATAAAGAAGAGTAATAACATCGAAGAATAAGACGCTTTATAAAACTAATAATTTACATTACAACATTAAATTGATTATATCAAATTTACTTCTTTTCATTTCTGATTCTACGTTTGAAGGCAAAGCTGTACGCTGACTTAAGTTGTTGACATAAGCTAACGATCAATATTATCAGCAGGGTTTACTATCTCAATTTAATATCAAGATATGAAATAAACAATGAGCAATCAACAATCAATTACAACCATAGAAATTGTCAAACACATTGCATATGCCAATACATCCAATTCTTAATGCAAGACAAGATGCGTAACAGGTCATTAGAGGGAGCCGGAAGCGCGTAAGCAATGCGTAGCATTCCGCTAGCAGGGAGCGTTATAATGAGGATGCGTTGTAGAGGAGGGAAACTTTAACATTGAATATCTTCTTTCCTAATTAACATAAGTAGTTCATCTTTTCAAATTGTGCAAAAGATGACATACAGTTTCAGACCAAATCTAAATTATTTGAATATCTCTAAAAAAATAAAAACTCGAAATTTCTAGAAAGTTTCTAGATACGTTCTAGAAAGTTTCTAGAAAGTTTCTAGATCCGTTCTAGAAATTTTCTAGATACGTTCTAGATACGTTCTAGAAATTTCTAGAAAGGGGGTAGTTTGTTTCTGGGTGTAGTGTAGATGACTCTAAGAGAAGACCACTATGACGTCGTAATAGAGTTTATGATGTCAGAAGCACTCGTGAAATAACGTCATTGTTTTGTTGCCGCATTCGAAGAAATGATGTTGCATGCCCAGTAGCGGAAAGCTTAGTTTACGATGATTTTTCACTCAAACTTCTTATTTTGTAAAAAATATGACATAAAATTAAAAAAATTTGCTCTCTCTGTGTAAACACACGAACACAATAACGGTTAATTCCTTTTAGAAAGAGATTAAATTCATAGTCTCATTTTTGTAAGGCAACTAAACTGAACTAAATATTGTTCACGAACAAAATCTGATCGCTAACACAAATATTTCCTGTCGCATTTTCAAAGATTTTCACTTTTATGCCCGTTTAACAGTTTTGGATAAAGCAGCTTATTGGCATATGCCGTTTCAGACTGATGAGGCACCGAATCAAGTGCAATCCCATCGCGAGTACGAAACACCGGAAATCTAGTCATCGCAGCGCCGATACTTATGACAGACGCATTCTTCACTGAGTTTACCACCTTTTTGTTATTTCTATATTTGAAAAAGCATAAGCTATTAGCTATTTTCATTGGATATTCAGCTGGGAAATTTTATGTGTTCTTCGTCACGGTTTTAGCGAAATGACGTGGTAAGGACTAATGCTCGCAAAAAACACAATATTCGGGTAGGGTAGGGTAGTTTGAACTTCATTATTGAGGGCTAGAATTCCTGGAGAGTTCTGAAAATTGTTGCAAACGTCAGGGGAAAGATTTCTGTGAGTGGTGAACTATTTTTCCGGCATTTATTACAATTTGCCTTGCAAAAATGAGACTATGACTTTAATCCCACTTGCAAGCGGAATATCGACTCTGAAGTTACCAGTTAATACATTGAAAACAGATTTCAAGTAACAAAACGACTTCAATCGTGAATTGATACCCTGTGAATCGGAGAAAACAGCCAATCAGAATCGAGTATCCAGCACTTTCATGGTAGAATTAGATTTTTATAAATTTTTTATACTGACCCCACTTCTTATATCCCAGAAGTGGGGTAAGCATTTTTAAATATCTAAAATATTTAGATTTTAATAATATCTCGTAAAGCTTAGCACCTAGAGTGTTCATATTTGGTGAAAGCCTTCAATGGAGAAAGACTCAGATGCCAGTCGACATTAGGGACCTTGACCTCATTTTCAAGGTCACCAGGACACTTTGACCTCTTTGTAATACATTGTTAAAAAGCGATATCTCGTAAAGCTTAGCACCTAGAGTGTTCATATTTGGTGACAGCCTTCAATGAAGGAAGACTCAGATATCTAAAGATTTATAATATTAATTATACCAAATATCTCATAACTGCGGGGGACATTGCCATGTTAGTGGCAAACACTTGTTTGAAAACAACTTTTGGTCACATGATCAAGGGGTCAAGGGAAGGTAGTGTGTGTAGGGAAACTACCAGTCCTGATTGCTAATTACAACTGTGTATCTCTCCTCTTATTGAGCTGAAGGGACCAAAGTTAAATTGTAATTGTTGATTTTTTAGCTCATCAAGCCTGATGCTTCTCAACAGCCACTGACGCTAGCAAGTTCAAATCTTGATTACAGATACAGGCCTGTCGGGATTGTAAATTGTACATTATCTAGCCTGATGATCTAGAGAGTCAATGGCTCTAGTTTGGGTGTGTCCACATAAACATTGAAAAGCGGCAAACTGTAGACATTAACCAACTCATGTAGACTTCGTCCAGTGTGGCAGTCAGCCTGGGCATAATAACAAACACTGTTACGTTCCTGAGGATTTGTGTATTGTTGCTTGTTCAATATTACATGACAGTCAAGTACAATCAGCAGCCATGAGGTCTGCTCTCTCACTAACGGAACATCCGGTACAGTACCTGGCGCGCACTCGTTCATACAAAGACATTGTATTGATAACAAAGTTAATTATAACTGGTTATGTGTTACGAATACAAATGCGCTACAATTGAATGCCACTTGCAAAGAAATTTACAGAGTCTGAATTGAGTCAAGTTTTATAGATTACATAGATTTTACTTAGAATAATTAACTATATTAGAAAGCATGTATCAATGGTTGTCCTTGTGGCTATGTGTTATTAAAACCATGATAAAAATCCTTCTTCAATGATTTGATATCTAATAGACATTATCAAAATGATTTGATTTCTACTCGCAGGAGAGGGAAGCATCAAAACCGAAGGAAGTTGTTGCCCAACCCAAGGTGGAGGAGGTTATACATGAAGATGACTTTGGTAGGTAATTGTACAGTGCATTACACATGCTTTCTCTAGTTTAGGCAGAGAAATTAAATTGCTTTTTAGCTAATCAGAAATGTTCACATTTTTTAAATTTTCCTCCAAATCTGCTGCATCCCTAAAGCTGATATATTGTGGGGATGTTCCTTGCTTCTAGCACTGGAGTAACGCGCGTTCATTCCAAAACTTTAAATTTGGCAAGGCGTGCTTGCCAAAAACAGAAAAGTCGCCTTTCTTTTGCCTATCTTTCCAAATCGAGTAAGTCAATTAAGCGCGAATAAAATCGCACTTTATGTTTTTATCAATTCTAAGCAGCATGGTTTAGAAGGTTTTTTTCATTTCTTATTTGAAATATCAAATTGATTTAAGGAAATTTCAAGATCATGAAACCGTGTTAAACCTTGACAGGGAAATATTATTCTCAATAATTATTTATAAATTCGTAACTAAGTGAAGCGAAATAAAAAGCTGTTAAGAAGTCGTTATGAATTAAGCTAGTAATTCAACATGTATTAAATCGAGTGGTTGAGTGGCATATAAAGAAACAGTATCATAATTCAATGGATAACATAGTTCACATGTTTATAAAGGTCATTTAAGGGATTTAGTATATAGTTAGTTAACGTAAGTTGATAATAATATTTTTATGGATAGTTATATGGCGCTTTTCCACGTACTAATACATGCTCAAAGCGCATTGCCCTGAATTCGCATAGCGCTTACTTTAAGTAACTTGTTCGTAAGCTAAAGTGAAAAGCTGCCTCACCTTCTTCATTTCTTAAATCAACAAAGCATGAGTTAGTTGTTCGGTTAAACACGTGAAACGTACCTTTTCAGTGAATATATCCACAAGAACATAAATATCCAAGTCCTTTTTAGCTTAAGAACAGAACTTATACCCATCACTGATCAGTGAGAAAACAGATAAACGACACAGTCTTGACATCGAGCTATCAGAGTTTTTCAATAATGGTGACCTTATGAGAAAAATAGCCGGTGCTGAATACTTACTTATTTAGGTTGAGAGTTTCATGAGCCCTTTCCAGCGAAAGCTGATGATAGCTCGGGCTGCAGCCTTTAAAAAGAGGCTGGAAGTTTCCGAAAAGTGGGGAGATAAATTTTGAAGCCTGGTCTAAAAGAAGGGGGGAATAATTTTGGAAATTTGGAATAGTAAATATGGAAGTGTGGTGTGTTGTGGTTTTAGTATTTTAGAATTTTGGTTGTTTAAGATACGGGCCAGAAGGCCCATGTCTTTTAAGTATGTGCCTAGGACATGGTGTATTTGTGGTTTGTTTAGAGGGTTTAGAATTTGATGAATGTTTTGTGGGGTTAAAGCCATTTGTTGCATTGTGGTATTGAGTGTGTTGCGTTGTGTTGTCTAGTGTGTGCATTGAGTAAGTATATGTTGTTTACATAGTTTCTTGGTGTGGGCAGTGTGGGCAATTTGGGGATGCAATATGTTTCTGTTTGTGTTTATTGAGGCGTTTGTGTCCTGTTTGTAATTTGATGATTGCCCTGTCTATGTTTGTGTTTTTGGAGTATATTATTTGTTTGCGGAGGGGGTTGGGTAGTAGTGTTTTGGTGTGAGTGGCTATGGTGGATTGTTTGTTGTGTTGTTGCCACTTGGGTTAAGCGTGTAGTTTAGATAGGCTTTTGGCCTCTTGTTTAGAGTGGTAGAGTGGAAGTGAAGGTGTTTATAGTTTAAGGCCCTCCTTTGCTGCTTTGTCGGCTTTTTCGTTTCCGAATAGTCTGTGGGTGGGTATCCAAAGGTTGTTGAGTGTTTGTATTATGTGTAGTATTTTTGAGATGATGACTGCTCGTTTTTTGGTGGATTTGTTTTGGAGTGCCTGCAGTCCACTGAGTATGAATATGTTGTTGTTGTTTTTAGTGATTTTTTGCTGTATAGGGCTATCAAGATGGCCATGAGTTCTGCCGTAAAGACAAATTGGTCATTTGGAAGTCTGTGGTAGTATGTGTGTAGCTCGGGTTGCCGCATGTGCAGTCCGGGTCCTGTTGTGCGTGCCTCAGGGTCCTTGGACTCGTCAGTGTATACATGGCACCAGTCGGGCCAGTTGTCCTGTATATATTATAGTGCCTGTTATGGGTTTTGTTTGTTTATGATTTTGGTGAGATGCATGCCAATTTTTGGTGTGGGGAGAGGTGGTATGGGGTGGTGCATGGTGTTTTGCATGGGTAGATTGATGTGGTGCATGTCTGCCTGTTGTATGAGTGTTTGTATACGTTTACGATGGGTTGGTAGAGTTGTTATTTTCTAGATGTTAAGTATCTTGTTTTAGTTTTTACGAGTTGTTGTAAAATTAGTTTGATAATTTCTTATTTAACCTCTCATATTTCATTGGATAACAGACACGGTAAAGTAGTGTATCCTGTTGTTTCAAGACACGTGAGGCACCGTCCTGACGAAACAGACTGATACATGGTCACTTGTCTACAAGCCACCTGCATGTGTTTGTACAGCACAGTTGACACCTGCTCAATACCTGAAGCTGACCACTGGTCATAGTCTGACAGGTGATATTGGTCTGAAATGCTAAATGGTATTATCTGACTAGAAGCTGACGCTAACGAGGACTCATTGTTTTACTATCAGTTGTTAATTTTTCTTAATTCTGAACAACATAACAATAATAAAGGCTTAAATTTGCCCATGCGGAGCTAAGAAAGAATAAGTCACTCACTGTAAAAGATAATATTGAATGCATGATGACATAGAAGAAAGAGAATGACGACTCGAAATCATTTTTAATAGAGGCACGAAAACAATAAACGTACATGTTGATAAATGAATGAAATAATTACACAAATAAAAACATAGGAGGGGCTGAAATAAAGCCAAGGCTCGCAACTGTGAACATTATTTCGACTCAGGCATATATCCCGTAATCACTCGTACTGAGTTGGTTATTCTCTAATTATGACCTCAGCACCTGGCACATTTCCAATAGGTAATACACAAGGCACTGATTAGTTATCTAAACTTTATCCTCACACATGATAAACAGCCTTTATTGAAACTTGATGAAGGTAATTAGGTTTGTCAATACACTTGACACATGACAATATATTAACAAATCTGTATCACTAAATATCTTATTTCATACTGCAATGTTTATCAATTTTAAATAGGTTATGAATTATCCACTGTAAGGCTACATAAAATGGTAAATGTTTATCCGGGGCAGCTTTATGACTTTAATTACTTTTTGTTCCTTCTAAAATGACGCTGTAGCAAGAAATTATAATTATTCATAAATGTAAACCAAAACTGTACTGTCAACATACAAACATAAGTGATGTGCCCACAATTTTGTATGTATCCTAAGAGTAATCAGCACCAAAAAAATAATGTATACTCCTAAACTAGTAATGTGATAAACTACAAACCTGTCACAAACATTTACAGATCTATATGTATATGCACCTTATGACTCCTGATTTCTTATTAGTACAGTTGGCAGCAACGCAGGAAGAAGGCATTCCTCTTTTGCAATGAAAACGTAGACGAATGCGACCCATATCTGCATTGATATATACTTGTTTACAAACAAACGCGGAGCGAGTCCTGTCTATGACGTCACATCCGCTGAAGGAGAGCTCAGGCCGCTCTAGGGACTTTTTAAATTGGGTTATCGAGGTGGCCAATTTCAACGCACTTTGAACCGTTATATCTTTTTAATTAAAGGACGCATTGAAACTCTGTTTGGTGTTTTACGTACTTGAATGTATTGTCTTTTTGAAAATGGGGATTGAAGTCGGATACAAAACTGGGATATATTAAGGATGGGTATCGCTACTCATTTCCATATTGCAATATATTGCGATACAGAGAGGCGTATTGCAATACGTATTGCAATATATTGGTACTTTTCATATTTTAATTTTTCCATGCTCTCTTGACTAAATAACAGCAATAAGAACAGTGATCAATGCTCATCTGGCTCGTTTTGTAAAGAAAGATTATTCAGTGACTTGGATCGGACTTTTAACATGTCCGTGCTATTTTCGTTTTGCGAGATCACACTTCAACGATCAGTAAAATCATGTTTTTTGGTTATATTTTTCTGTAATTTTACACGGAAATTGTTAATTTTATATGATCCGATATATTGGATATTTTCAGAAGAGTGTACCGGTACGTATCGTGTTGTATCTATATCGCAATATACCGATATACCGATAATACCGCGCACCCTTAGGATATATTATCTTTAACGCTTATTTTTGGTACTATAAATGTTATCAATCTTTGCATAATTTTTGGAACATGTACGCGCATTATTTAGAACACTTACGAAACAAAATTCGGTAGCTTAGCGACAGATGGACGGAAAGTACTAGCGTTGAACTGACACTACTGCCGTACAACAATTGCCTGTCCTTGGCTACTGGGCACCGCAGCGATAATGAGCTAGTTTGAGAAAAACTGAGTGTGGTAGTCGCATCTCGTCTGGAGGACATGCGGTCAAAGCTAATTTCAACCCGAACAGGTCCGTGCTCTGCATCTTAAGTGTTAATAAAAGAATTTAATAAATGAGTGCACATAGACAAGTCATATAGGGAAATGAAGCTAATTTATTGTTCTGTATTTCACGATAAATTTTATTAGGATAAATTTTATTAGGATACGCCATACTAAAAGAAAGATATATAAGATAACGTTCTGACCACCACAGTAATATTACTAAGCTAGTAGCCCCAGGCAAACATACAATGATATCCCCGCTGAAAAATTCACTCACACATAATAGAAATTGTCTTTATTTCCAACTATATAAATCAAGTAATTTGCTTTGTATACATGCAAATCATATATAGAATTGAAGGAAAATTTTTCTTGGCAATTATGAAGATATCAAATATAACAATCTATAGCATTGGGATTAGAAGGTATTACCAACGGAAGGTGGGTGGCTATAGCTAGTAAAAACAGACTGTGATCATTCTCACAAGTTTTATTTTGATTAAAATATGTGCAAATTATCCATGGAAATGAAGATATTTGTTTCTTCTTTACGATGATATCAAAATAATAAATACTTGGTTTGGAATATATATAGTGTTCAAAGATGGTAATCCAGGTATTTGAGAACACATTTTGATGATTGCGATATTACTTAACTCTCCTTTATTGTCTTATTGTAATTTGCAAATTTTATATAGAATTGAAGACTATCCCTTCCTCTTCATTGTTATGTAAAATTGTTAATAATGCGCTCTGCCATTAAAAGGATAGGAAGTGTAAAAAGCAGGGGAAAAAAACTTTTCTGCTTATTTTCGATACGATAGACATTAACAAAGTTTGTATAACTTTCAGATAATTTTCCCCTTTTATTTATAACATCAACATAACAAAACTGGGTAGCTTAGCGACAGCCAGATAGAAAGTTCAAGCATTGAACTGACACTACTATTATGCAATAAGTGCCCAGGAGCGGCTACTGTGGACTGCAGCAATATTGAGTTAGCGTGAGAAAACCTAAGTGTGCTACTCGCATCTCCCCTGGACATCTTGCAGGAAAAGCAAAATTCATCCCGGACAAGCTCGAGATCCACATCACAAGGGTTAATACGGTTTGATATAGTAAGAAAATTGTCATTCATGCCTTTCTCATGTCTCATATTTCTTTTAGAACTTTTGCTCGGCACGTTAGGGTTTTGGGTTTTGTTTTGTCACTCGACATGCTTCCTCAGGGCCGGGGCCTGGGTTTTAGTTTACATCGTTGCCCAAACTGAAGCATTACACTCACGGATACGGATGCTCTCAATAGCTGATCTGGACCTGATGGCATGTCCATCGTGGCAACCCGCATAGCTTGAGCCCTCTTCGCTTAGCGATCCATGAATGCAAATAATGTTGAGGCAGAACTGACAATTTGGCTTCTATAGGATGCAACATCACACCCACATCGATTTCCTGTAACTTATTACTAGTTTACTGAAAGCTGATTGGATGTTTCTGCTCGATTTCACAGCACCTGTTTATGAATGTATCGCTCCTGGGCTTGTGTAGTGGCTCTAGGACGACCTGAACAAGGTCTATCATAAACATTGTGTTTGGTGGTACCGGTGAGCAGACTGATCACAGACTGTGACACGTTCTGCATGATGGCTACTGCTTGCTGTGTAGAACCAATTTGAAGCATGCCAATAGCATATAGACGTTCATCATACTGAAGAAGTCTCATTCAAATTATTTGTAACAAACTACAACAAAGATATGCCAAACAGCAAATCTTATGCAACCATGGATAGGATAAACTAGAATGTGGCAGTTTTCATCAACCCTTCCTTGAAGTGTCAAATTAGGCAACAAACCCCACCCACGATTTCAATTACCAATAGTCTTAAATTGTAGATGAAGGTATCAGGTGATAGTTCTCAGTAAAATTGTACAGTGGACTTGATTTAAATCAAAACGTCCATTAAAATGCATGAAAATGGAGTTTTTGTATGTACAGCCGAAATAGCCTATGTAGAGAGCGCTTAACTAAAAAAACTAATAAGTAGACACTAGACTGTGGTCCCAGCAAATTCCTTCCGTAATTTTCACTATTAAAGTCCGGAGAAGGCAAAAAACTTAAATCCAAAATCTTATTAGGGTATTTTTTAATCTTTTTGTAAAAAACGTTAAGGTTGCAATATTGAGTTGGATGAACTTTACAATCACTTTAAGAGTGGGAATGAATTGGATGTAGATGATGATGTAATTTTAGATATGAGTGACCTCGGAGATTGTGAAATGTTAGACAAACCGATTACAGAAATGGAAATTGTGATTGCTGTGAACATCCTAGTGTATAAAAGGAGTACATTAAATCTGTGTCATGCTACCCATCTATGTTAACCTTTTTATTTGTGTATTATACAATGGTGTTGTACCTGTAGCATGGGTAACAGGGAACAAAACACTGATTTTCAAAGGGAAGGGAGATTTTTCCAATCCTGATAATTTGAATTACCGGGGTCTGACCATTGTAAACTGCTTGGGTAATGTATTCACATCAGTTGTCTCGGACAGGCTTCAAAATTATTCTGGTTCAATTGACTTGATGATTCTTGACAACAAGAGATGTATTAACACAGGGTGAATATACCCTGAATCCGTTAGCCGGATCCTCCGGATCCTCGCAAAAATGGTATACTGGAATCCGGAGCCGGATCCCTCACCGGATCCCAGATCCGGCCGTACACCGCCGGATCCCTTGCCGGATCCCCAGTAGATAAGAATACAGGGATCCGGTGCCGGATCCCTCACCGGATCCTAGATCCGGACGGACACCACCGGATTCTCTACCGGATCCAAAGTAGATAAAAATTTACCAGGATCCGGAGACGGATACCATACCGGATCCCCTTCTGGTCGCAAGAGTAGGCAAGAATGGATGAATATGAAAGTATGAAGATTTTCATAAAAAAAGTAATACATCATACTAGTATATTTGTTACCTTCTACTATCATATTCCTGAAATGACATTGTCACTTTACTATTAACATTATTATATATATTAATATCAAGTGTTTGTTTTAACCTGTAGCTTTAAAATTTTTGTTTTAATTAGAATCAGAAGGGAATTTTCTAAACAGGCTGTTTTTATTTTATAGAAGTAAGGTTCAATGTTATACACTGTAACGCTTGAACGCACACACTTGATCATTACACCTGTTAGCGTATTCACATTTCACCTAGACTCATTTGTGTCGGTTATGTCCCAAAAGTTAGACAGCCATATCTTAGACAGCCAAATCTTAGACACTCGAGTTGTTGGTTGATTAACACAACACCCGTGGCTAAAATGGAACAGTCCTAGTTAGTGCTCCCCTAGCATCAAAAGGGACATTAATTTTGAATTAATGAGATGTTTTTATTTGAAAATATAATATTCCATGATAATGAAAACAGAAAGGTATGCGTAAACTAGTGAGTTGTTTTCATTTGTCAAGTCAAGTCAAATTTCTTCTCAAAAGTCATAAATGATGACATAGAACGAACAAAACATACATAAATATAACTTAATAGACATAAACTTTTGATGCAAGTTTGATTATCAAAACAAAACTTTTGAGATGTTTTCATTTGAAAATGCATGTCTTTGATGCAAGTTTGAGTATCAAAACAAAACTTTTGAGATGTTTTCATTTGAAAATGCATGTCTTTGATGCAAGTTTGAGTATCAAAACAAAACTTTTGAGATGTTTTCATTTGAAAATGCATGTCTTTGATGCAAGTTTGATTATCAAAACAAAACTTTTGAGATGTTTTCATTTGAAAATGCATGTCTTTGATGCAAGTTTGATTATCAAAACAAAACTTTTGAGATGTTTTCATTTGAAAATGCATGTCTTTGATGCAAGTTTGAGTATCAAAACAAAACTTTTGAGATGTTTTCATTTGAAATTGCATGTCTTTGATGCAAGTTTGATTATCAAAACAAAACTTTTGAGATGTTTTCATTTGAAAATATATCTACCTTCGAACTTGGTGATTATTAAACATTTAACTATGTAGCTGAGATGTTTTGATTTGAAAATAACTCCCTTTGAACTTAAAACAGCAATATAAAAGGACTGACCTTGATGTTAAGACGTTATTCAACATGGCTGGACTGCGAAAGGTAGAATTTGTCACATCACAGAAGGGTACTCAGCAAGTTTTCTTCGATGGTTTTCTGTACAACAGAAACAAAGTGAGACAGACCTGCACACACTGGCGATGTGTAGTTACAGCATGTTCCGGAAAGTGCACCAGTGTGGGTGACTTTTGTTGGAATGTCAGCGACCACATTCACCCTCCCGAAGAAGCAACCAAGATCAAGTTCCTCAGCAACCTGCGGAAGAGAGCCAGAGAAGAGACAACACAGATGCACTCCCTCTACGAGATCGCCGAAGTAGATGCTGCTCAACTGCCGGCCTTCTCCAGCGTCTGCACCGCCCTGTATCGTCATCACCGGAAGACTATACCTGCTTTGCCCAAGACTCTCTCTGAAGTTGCCCTTGATGGAGCGTGGACCGAGACATCAGATGGACGACCCTTTCTGCTGTTTGCCGATGGAGAAGATGACAAGATCATGGCTTTTGCGACCCTGGATCACCTGAAGGCCTTACAGGCAGCTGACATCATCTACATGGACGGGACATTTACTGCCTGCCCTGACCTGTGGGACCAAGTCTACATTCTCCACGCAAGGTCCGGATCCATAACCTACCCTCTGGTATTCTGCCTACTGCCCAACCGTCAAGTGACGACCTACACCAGACTCTTCCGACTCCTGAAAACCAGTGTCCAGCAACACCTCAACCTGCCTCTAGCTCCAAGTCGTGTGCAGACTGATTTCGAGTTGGCAGCGGTACGGGCAATCAAGAGAGAGTTTCCTCAAGCAGAGATCAAGGGATGCTATTTCCACTTCTGCCAGGCCCTTTGGAGGAAGACCCAGGACTTAGGACTAGCAGTTACCTACAGAGAGGATCCAGAGTTGAAGACTTTCGTCAGAAGAGCAGCTGGTCTGGCACTCCTCCCTCAGCGAGATGTCCACGATACCTGGATGGAGGTTATGGATTCGGCTCCCGAAGTCCCACGAATAGACAACTTCAAAGACTACACGGTGACGACATGGATTGATTACGATGCACGATTCCCCCTGGCTCTTTGGAACCACCACAACACACAAGGCCCAAGAACCAACAACAACCTAGAGGGATTTCACAACCGTATGAACCGCTCTCTCCCCCACCGACATCCCAACATCTTCCGCTTTGTAGGGATCATAAAAAAAATCGAGAATGCCGATCGTGCGAAACTGGCTCAAATCAACTTTGGAGCTGCACCTCCACCCAGGAAGAGAGTCTACCGGGAGATAGAAAACACATTGGTCAGACTCAAGGAACAGCTACAACAAGGTTACAAGACCAAGATTGAGTATCTGGACGCAGTCGGCCATTTGATCCATCTCGGATAGACACTTTGTGAACATTTGAATGAACTTCTGAAGATTTGTGAACAGAGAGTATTAAATTATTAGTATTTATATAAGTAAGTGGTACTATATGTATTGTTTTATTCTTGTTAATAATCTGCTTTAACATACCAATGATCAGTTATACTTGTTAATAAAATAAAACATACCAATGTTACAATTTGTTGTTGTTTCGAACTGGCTGTCTAAGTTTTGGGATTTTTTATAGATTTTCTTGGACTATTCCATTATCAAATGTAGGTAACAGGTTGAGGATTAGTTGTGTACTTGACCATAAATGTTGTTGTTTTAAGCTGTCTAAGATATGGCTGTCTAAGTTTTGGCACGATACCTTTGTGTCTTATTGCTGCAACAGATGAAATAAGAATATACATGTATTCGAATTCAATTACCGTTCAGTAACTTTCTTTCACTGATTTTTCAAAACAAAATAGAGAAACTTAAATAAAGTGGCAAGCGGCAATAGAAGGATTTAGAACTGTAACTTAACATGCACATTAGAAAAAACATGCATCTTATATCTCTACATGTAAGGGCAGTAAGTATAAAGTTAACGCTGTTTAATACTTCTATTTTTTCTTATAATAAAGTTTCAAAATGGTTACTAGTGTTTGAATATAAAATAATAAGACAATAATAATGAATAACGTAAAACTTGAAATATGTTATGTTTCTGAATTATCAAAGTTACCCTTTTGATAAGGCAGGAAATTAAAAAATTTAATTCGATTGTTAACGATTAAAGTAGGATCATATGCATTTATATTTTATTTTCAATATGGTATGTAAACTAAATAAAACAATCATTTTCACCTGAAGCCAAATAAAGCACTTTGTTTTGACAATAACAGGAATATATATACAGGATTAAGGAACAGAAAAGGTGTACAAAAGTTTAGGAACCGACTAAAAGGGGATACGATATATAAAGAATAAGTAACAATTCATAGGCAGAATGGCCAAACATTTTAATACCGAAGCCGTCTTCAACGGGGCAGAAGCAAATTATTTTAATGTCATTATTAACTAAAATTTCACAAATAAACATTTACTTATGCCAAATGTACTATCTTAAGAGGTCAAACATCTCGTTACTCAAACCGATCCTCTGTATTAGTCTAGTCGAAGAAATTATCAAGAATCAAGCAAAAACCACCAGCAACAATTTGTCTTTTAACACGTTCTTATCTTTCAGAGAAGGTAATGGATTCGCATAGTTAAACTACACATGCAAAGATAGTTCTGCTTTTGACTGAAAAGCTTGTTCGTACAATTTGTCAAATTTATTCCTTCACCATAAGTACAATGATACTTATCGCCTTCAATTAGAATAAGGAATTTCAAGGATTATTACACCTTTTGCGCAAGGGATAAAATTAATATGTAGGGTCCTACTTGTACTAAACCCTCTCGTTCCTTAATTAGTCCTCCCCCCTCCCCTCTCTTTCTTTGAAAGTCGTTGCTACACCCCTGATTAACCTTTAATCATTCGGAACTGGAAATAGGTTCTCTCTGTCTCTGTTGATAAAATGGGACCGGCTTTTCTCATTTTTACAGTTGTGAAACGTATTGTTCCTTAAGATGGTTTGACTGATTTAAGAATTCTTCAGTCTAAGGAAATTTTACGAATTTTTGTGAATCCAGCCGTTAAACTGATATTATGAACTTATTCAACTTCTACCAAAGCTGTAAACACATTATCCTGTGTAGGAGAAATTACGTTCGGAAATAATATTTTAAGGGGATATAGTTACTGGAAGGCTTATTTGAGTATGACATTGCGAATTGTGACCTTTCATTTCAACGTAGCCCATCAGGACACGTTTTCATTGTTGCTATCATCTAAAAAGTCCTGGATGTTGTAACATTAATGAGCACAACAGTACAGCCGCATGAATTCGGTATTTCAATTGAAGGGAACAACAACAAATTAAACTCATTCTATTTAATAAAGCAATTTATAAAATCTGAAAAAAATCAGATAATTAATAAAAATTGAGCCAGTGTACTTCAAATTGAGATTGTCTCAAAATCTGAAATCTGTAGTAAATTGGTTCAGTGATCAAAAAGTTTTGATTGCAGGAATTAATATAAATGATGTCTTTAATAATGTGTTCAACTTGTTTTAGTTACAATTACGATAAAGAAAGATTTTCAAATAATAAAGTTCTTAAATTAATCTAATGTTTTACAGTGGAAGACAAATCTAATTCTTCGCCAAATCATTATGGTGTATTTTTGCGGATGTGTATTCCAACCCCACCAAAGGGTTAGATACCTCCGTTGGTTAGTCAATACAGAGTGCCATGTATATAAGGAATACCTATACCAGTAAATATGTTACGTGTGTATGTGTCGTCAATTTAATCTGATGACTTCAAGTAGTCCCGCGCAATTATACTCCTTTTGTTAGTTCCCCGCCAATTAGCATTTTGGGGTCATAAAACACCTTTATGCAATCACAAGCAATCAGACAGGAGCAAGCCTCTTTTCTTCAAATAGAGCGGAGCTGAACGATCCGTGACAAGATAGACCGGGTTGGGGTGGGGGAAGGGGGTTAATTAATTTTGTTTAATATCCAAATGAATGTAACATTTCCATTCATCAATTGATATTGTAATTGTAGTAAATGTAGACCATACACATGAAAGATACTGCTACTGTTCTTTCTTTGAAATGATAATGCAGATCAATGACAAAATCTATAATAAAGTTTTGTAGACCTACCAATTTCAAAATGATGTTGTGGATATGCATACAAACTACCTTTAAAAAACCTGTCATCCAGAAATCAAAGGAAAAAATTAAAGAAGCCTTCTTTATTCTAGAAAATGTTGTCAAATCTAGTTGCCATAACAATTATTAAGAACCATAATCATAGTCATCTCATAAATCTTTTTCTCCGGGTGTAGGCATATAGATTTCAATATAGTTAATGAGGAAAAATGAGTTTCTTAAGTATGATGCTATCCTCAGGAAAGCAAGAAGAATTGAAAATCGTTGCTCTTTGTGCAAAAATATAATACGTTTGGTAAATGAAAACATTCTGCATATGTGTGGGTCTTGAAAGGGAAAAATAAATACTTAAAAAAGAAGGTTTATTTAATCAGATGAAACGATTGGAGTCTTTGTGAAGTTACCAATTCTGAAACAGTGTTAGACACATTTGATCTGTAAAACGCATTGAATTCATATATCTAAGACGACACGAAAGGAAGCGTTATTATATACATTTATGTACATCTATTCATAGATCATTTGTGAAGAATTTGAGGCTATTGGAAGTAACACTTTGATTTTAATTTACTTCTTGAATGCATCACTTTAGTCTTATGTCATGACTTATCAATTTGATTATTGCATGTAATTGATATTTTGATCGCAAGTGTTATTCTACTTTGAATACTATTATTAATATAAGAGTTTATTCGAGTAATGCTTTACTGAACATTCTGAGCGCATCGTCTATCAAGCACGGTCAATAACGGTCCTGTAACATTAATAAATTTAGCATATACATGTTTTTTATTCGACAATATGCTTAATAGATCCACGCCCCTGTCTGCCATTGAATAGATACATACACACCTGCACATAGCTTGCATTATTTATTTATCAGAGCGCTGTGTTATTCAAGTCACTAAACGACAATAACCGGTTTATTCGATGCAATAAAGTCAGTCTCTTTTGACGGAAAACCGATACAGGAAGAATCATGTAGGGATACACCTGTATACGCGCCGCTAATCTTTGTCACGTAAAAATTGTAGAATAAAGTTTAGGTTACATCATTGGACAATTTTCTTCATGGAGCTACGCCCATCATTCTATACATATTCACAATTATCATCTGTAATTAGGCATTCGAGTTTTGATGAAATCTTCCATATGAAAAATAGTTACTTTGTAAAGATGACAATTCAATCCTATTTGTATTCTTTTGAGTTCAAATAATTGATTTAATTCGCGTTACATATATTTTGCACATGTTAAATTATACTTCGAGTCGATGTCGTCCCAAAAGAATGATTCACTTAAAAATATAGCTAACCTGTGAAGAAGTGATGTAACATGCACTTTTAGTAGGTATGTCAACAACAAGTCAATTCTTCATGCATATGAATATATTTCTATCTAATAATTCGACTACTTTTACATTCGTTAATGTTACTTACGTTCTATCCCTTAAATCGTGATATCATTTCCATTATTCTTAATTATGATTCATATAGTTGAACTATTGACACACTGTATATACTTAACATGGTGTGTAGACATGCAGTATTTGTATTTACAAATAAAAATGCATGTGAATCAACATATGTGAAAATATGAGGAACGTTACGTGTAAACAATATGCCGCCTTCAAATCATTGAAGTGGTAGATTGAGAAAGACATTCTAACATGAAGATTGGCAAACGCTTATAAGTGATATTTGGTTATGTATATACTATATATATCATAATATGTAAGTGTGTGTGTCTGTGTTTATTTTTTGTTGTTCTTTAAGTACTGTTGTTTAGGTATAAGTAAGAGAAATTGTCTCTCAGAACCTTTTGACCAATATAGAAGGTGCGATATCTTACGCAGTTTACTTGTCAATTGCATTTGGTGAGACAATGAAAAAAACCAATTTCACTCTCTCCCATTCTTATGATCATCTTTGAATATGTTTATGAAATGAAATCGGACCGCAAGATAAAAACTCAATGGTGAAATATCACCTGTTATATTCCTGTAAAGTATCCACATTCAGCACCTGCATTTGATCTTCATGAAACAATAAAATAATCAAGACTTTATGGTACAAGGCTAGACAGTTTCCGTTCAACACTCGCCGATTTGCTTTGACCTACTTGGTTTCGCTACAGCGAGCAGCGTCTGTGGTCAGCAGCCCAGGCGTTGAACCGTGAAGCTGTCTCGGCGTTAATGAGTTAAAGAAATTATATGATTTCAATCACAGAATGGGTTTCATGAATTTTCTGAAATCTGACAATTTTGAAATTACCTTTGTGCAGGTGTATACTTGACTTTGTATATATATGTTTATATAAAATCAAACATGAAATATCTATGAACACTACCCTCAGGTGCATACTGATTTGTATATATGTATATATGAATGTTTATATATTTATGTGTGAGTGCGTTTGTAAATAAATATTTGAAATAATTGAATAGATTTATTTTTCATTTAATTTTGTGTAATAAAGTTTTGCTTAAACTATTTGTGATCTATGATATATTACCTAAAGTGAATTCATTTACAATATATACACTAATGTAATACCGTAATTAGGCAAGTTGATATGTGGACTGACCAACAGGTGTGATGAGTGTGCATTCAAGTGTGACAATTGGTGCTGAATAGTGTATCTTACATTGGTTAATTTAGAAAATATTTTGAATAAATTTTAATACGAAATGACCCCTTGAATTCTGATTCCGATTAAAAAAAAAATTTTCTAAAAATTGTATGTCAATTTAAATCTCATCATCAAAACATCTATCATTTAAACCTGACTTTGTCACCTTTGGCTAACAAACTTTCACAAAGACATGTTTTAAGAGTGTAGAACTCAACAGTTCTTTTTCTTTATAAATGCAAATGGCCTTTATGTGACAATATCATGTAAACAATATGTTAAAGTTGTCAAAGATGCATTGTGTATTGGTTGCTTCAGACAACGTTTTGACAAAAGCTTACTTAACTTACAAAAACTTCATATTTCTCAACTACATTCCTACATCGCTATAAGGAGAGGATCCGGTATAGTATCCGTCTCCGGATCCTAGTATTCTTATCTACTTAGGATCCGGTAGAGAATCCGGTGGTGTCTGTCCGGATCTAGGATCCGGTGAGGGGTCCGGCTCCGGATCCCCGTATTCTTATCTACTCGGGATCCGGCAAGGGATCCGGCGGTGTACGGCCGGATCCCGGATCCGGTGAGGGATCCAGCTCCGGATCCCGGATCCGGTGAGGGATCCAGCTCCGGATCCCAGTATACCATTTTTGCGAGGATCCGGCAAGGGATCCGGCTAACGGATTCAGGGTATATTCACCCTGTGTAAGCGATACACCTAAATTAGGATGGGTACATCTAATACTTATTCACCTTTTTGATGTGAAGAACAAATAGGATCCACTTCTGCTTCTTTCTTCTTTCTTTCCTCTTCATTATCCTTCTCTTATAACCTGTGATAAATTCTGAAACATGGTGCTGCACATTGCACTCGTTACACTCATAAGAAAATTCTCTGTCTACCTTTTTCTTCTTTTGAACTGGCTGATTAAGTTCTTCCACTTCCCTTCGAAATAGTTCTCGTCGAAATAGTTCTCTTTTCGCTTTGGAGCAAACAACACAATTTAAGTTCTTTGTTGGAAAGTGACAACTATGAAGAATTAATGCACTATCGTCGCTCATGCATGGCTTTCTTACCTTGTCAGGAATGTCTTGCGATTTCCTATCATGATCACATAGCACCAGTTTATAACAATTCAACAGAGCGATAGATTATCCATTGACACATTCCAGCATGATCCTTCGATCACCAAGTCAATGACAAGATCATACGTTTTCCCACCAACAGAAACAGATTCATTTGTTTTTTCTAGTGTTAAGTTTAAACTTGCACACACTACCATTGTGTGAGTCACACAACATGTACGGCTTTATCCCATACTTTGTTGGTTTATATACATTGAAACTCAGATTGCCTTTCCAAGACACCAACCCTTTGTGAACACAAATGTTTTGATGCAGCTTGTAAACTGTGGAAAAACGAAGCATGATTCGTTGGCATAAATAGCCAAGTTATTGATTGGTGAAAAGTTTGTTGTGTTTCTTCCAGGAATTTGGTTGTTATCATTCAAATGTGAGAGGTGAAGTCATAAGTTCATAGAAGTGGGGGGAAAATCAGAAAAATAAAAACCAATGGTTGTGATATTAAATTCATATTATTTTTCAATATAAAATCTCCCTGGACCTCGATTCACTTTGCTCTTATGTCTTTGAGACTGTCTATGCCCTTGGGGTAGAAGTCTTGTGACTGCCCCCCCAAGCCATGCCTCATTAGCTGCCTTCAGTTAATCATCAATAAATCTTGTACCACGAAAGTGTGATTTCAATTTGTGAAGTTGCTTTGACTGATATGGACTGTAGAGGGGATGGTTAAGTTGTTCAAAGCCATTTGTTAAAGTGCAGATTGAGCAATACGACTCTTGTGCACTGGAGCGTTGTCAAGGAGGAGTATAATTCAAGCATTCAACATGCCACGCCTTTTCTTCTTGTTTGCTGTTCTCAATTGCTTCCAAAAATCAGCATAGTAGGCTCCTGTTATTGTGGTTTTAGGTTGTTTATAGTCTATAAGTATCACGCCTCTTGAATCCCAGAAAATGGTAGCCATGGATCTGGGTGCGGGAGAATGCTTTTGCTTCCATTGCATGGATTCTTGCTTGGTGTCAGGATCGCAGTGTTCCACTTTTCATTCCCTGTTACCTGAGGGGCATGAAAGTTATCGGTATCAGCATTGTAGATGTCAAAGATCTTGGCCGGTATTCACAAAGCTTCTAAGAATTTTCTTAGTCCTTAACAATTCTTAAATGTGCTAAGAATTCTTAGATTTCATAACAACGTTCTTAACTTTTAAGAAATTTCTTAGAAATGGTACTTTGTACTTAGATTTTTTCTTAACTTTAAGTAACCTCAGGACACTTAGCTCTTAAAGATGATATATCCCAGTTTTGTATTCGACTTCAATCCCCCTTTTCATATAGACAATACATTCAAGTAAATAAAACACCAAACAGTGTTTCGATGGGTCCTTTGATTAAAAAGATATAACGGTTCAGAGTATGTAGAAATTCGCCACCTCGAAAGCCCAATTGAAGAAAGTCCCTAGAGCAACCTGAGCTCTCCTTCAGCGGATGTGACGTCATAGACAGGACTCACTCTGCGTTCGTTTGTAAACAAGTATATATACCAATGCAGATATGGGTCGCATTCGTCTACGTTTTCATTGCGAAAGAGACATGCCTTCTTCCTGCGTTGCTGCCAACTGTACTAATAAGAAATCAGGAGACATTCAACTGCATAGGGATAATACACGGGAAAAATTGTTTATACGTTGAAAATGCAATTCTTAAATAATTGCGAGACTTGATATAGCAAATACAGAATGTAAAATAAAATCATTTATTAATAGAAATATAAATATGTATACACAGTAAAGGAAATTTATCAGAAAAATCTACCAGACACCAGTGCTGGTAACTTTGAAAACTAACCAGCCCTCCATTAAAGTTGCCAGTCCTATTCTAGTTGAATATTTTACCTCAGCAATAAAAATAATTAAGTAAATTTCAGACTTCATATTTATTCTGTTTCAAAACTTACAAACATTGCTGTTTAACCACTTTAGAGTTTTTTGCGTCCAAAACATTTATTCAACTGGCAATGCAGTAATTCATTCCTACATAGATTGGATTTAATGATAATATGAACCTGACCATCGGACGTGTAAGATTTATTTTTTGCCAGCCCTCAAAAAAATTAACTCGTCACAGCCGTTCGGGCCGGCGGTAGTTTCCTACACTGATATACATGTATCGCTGCGGTGAGATTAAAATTCATTTTCATATACCAGTATCTTTCATCAGAAAGGTACATTTTGATTGAAGATATTCAAAGTGCACGGATTTCTCTCCTGTAAAGTCATCTTATTCATCTTAATTAGTATTCATATTCTTCATTCCATCATATATCCAAACATCATTGGTGCATGTTAGGAAGTCCAATTTCAATCATCAACAGCACTACTACAGTCTGCATGATAACAATGACAATCTATACATGCAGTGAAATTGTCAGTAGACTGTCAGTTATTGAAAATATATTTTGTTAAACATAATTAAAAAAATGTTGTGTTATTATTGACAATATTGGCCTAGGTCACTCTAATTGGTATCACACTCTTTATCTCAAACACTGAACATTGACTAACAACAATAATCTCTATCCTTACTATGAAAAATACACTATTAAGTAACTCAAAGTTTTTATGAAGGTGGCAAATCGCGAATCAAGAGGTACATTTACTAAACACATCAAAGATCTGATCTTCAATATCACTCATAACTGGTTAATAAGGCCAAAAACAGCTGCTCAGTACTGTCGTATCCCAATGACTAGATCCAGAAGTTGCCAAGAGGCAGTCCATCGAAAGCGAGATCTCATTGTTACAGTCATGCAAAGCAGAAACACGGTGTTACGATATTGAGTTGACACTTTAAAATGGCACAAAGTAGTAACAAATACTCTACATGTATTCTACATGTACAATGGTCAATCGGCTACACAGGGGGATAGTATAATTGTTGAGGTGTTGAAACAACAAACACTCACAGTGGCGGTAGATATCAGCTGATATCTCTATTCAAATCATGTGAACTGAACGGCGATTTTGACGTGTGCCTTTCTTTCGCTCGTATCTTCTCAACAGCTAAGCGTATATTGAAATTGATTACCTCATGATAAAGAAGGAATAATTGTCTTCAATTGATATAAAATTTGTATATGCGCTATGTAAAATAAAGATACAGCAAGTGCCACAAAAATGTGACTTCTTTAGGTTTTTACCATTTTCTTGCACCTTTTATCACATAAACTTCTCGGCACATTTTGAAATTTTATAAATCAAAATAGAGAGAAAAGGATGATCTTTATTTCCATATAAAATTGGTATGTAAACGGAAATCAGTTAAGACTCGACGAGCATTGCACAAACAGGCAATTTCTCTATTCATATCTTGTTAACCAAGAAGCAATTTTTTCACCTGCTTTTTACACTAGTGTCCATTTAACGACAGAGTGCATTATCAACACTTCTATATCACAATAAAGAGAAAAGGATTGTCTTCAATTCTATATAAAATTTGCAAATTACAATGAGACAATAAAGGAGCGTTAAGTGATTTAGCAATGATCAAAATCTGTTCTAAAGTACCTTAGGGTACCATATTTTAAAACTAAATATATTCCAAACCAAGTGGTACATATTTATTATTTTTATATCATCGTAAAGAAGAAGTAAATACCTTCATTTTCATGTGTAATTTGCCCATATTTGCATCAAAATAAAACGTGTGGAAATGATGCAACAAATGTCGGGGTAAGGTGATTATCAAAGACTTTATTCACTAACTATACCCACGTTTCGTTTGTAATAACTTTAAATTACAGTGCAAAAGGTTGTTATGTTTTATTTCTTCGTAAAGAAGTATAAATTGCCTTCAATTCCATATAATTAAAACCTGTCAGAACGTAGACATGTCTAAGTTGACAACGTTCTTCATAAGGAAGAATAATTTCGCGCCTGAATATCTATGTAATCTTCTACCTACAACACCTAACAATAACGACAAACTCAGAGAAAATTCATCCGCCCGAACAGTGAAATGTAGGACAGCGTTATATGCAAGAACGTTTTACCTGACACAATAAAACTATGGAATTCTTTAACTTCTGACATGCAAAGTATTGATACATTATCCGGTTTCAAAATTTCGGTTCAAGGACCTGGCAATAAAACTGTTAATTTATATTTAAACTATATATGGTCCATGAATTTGTTAGATTATCCACTCTCGCCTGCTGTGGTAAATTGAACGCTGATAAGTTAAACAGATATATCATTGAAAGCCCGGCCTGTTCCTGTGGTCACCCAGTTTAAAACGCTGTTCACTATTTCTTCACATGCAAAAAGTACATAGAATAAAGACAGAAATCATTCCTTTATCTGAAAGAATTTAGTATAAAAACAGTTCTACGGGGATGTACATCACTCTCATTAGTAGATTGTTGAATTCTATTCATCATACATAATGATATATGATCGATTTGACATTTCATAATGACTGCCAAACAAAAGAAATGTTATATATGCATAACCACTTTCTTTGAACCTATGATCGCAATAAGATACGTGTAACTATCACAAAACTTAATATGCTATATGTCATTGCTTCGGAGTGGCCTTAAAATAAGAACCTTGGAGCTTGTTGGACAATCAATTCATGAATTGTACATTTTCATGAACAAAAATGTTACAATAAAAACAAGCATCTCATCTTCAACACAGTCGGTACAGTTAAAACACTCTCTCATTAAATGAGAAGATTTACATAACGCCAACGTTGTTTCAAGTTTTATCGGTGCAACACAGCTTATGACCAAAACTAACGATTGTCGGTAACGCATTTTGGATACATATTTCTGTGCTGTAGTCTTTCATGACTTTGTTTAGGCACAATTTATTAACTCCCCTGCCACTCAATTTATTAACACGCTGACACCCTCTTATATCTCCCACACTCAAGAGCACTGCTAAATTTTATAACAGCAAATCATTACCTACCGATTGAAACAGGTCGTTGGAATAATATTCCAAAACATAAGAGAGTTTGTAATCTCTGTATTGGTAATGACATTGACGATGAATTCCATTATTTATTTATATGCTCTCATTTCACAAATGCCAGAGTAAAATATCCTATACCTTATTTCTACAAAAGACCAAATTTTTATGAAATGAAGACATTATTTATTAGTAAAATGATAGGTACATTATGAAAACTAGCCCTGTTTTTTAACGTTATCTTAAATGTTTTTAAAAAATGCCGCTAGGAGTTATTACCTTAAATACCATCATATTCATCATGTATATCTTTGTTTTATATATTTGCATTACATTTGTTTCATGCCTTCATATGTATATATGTCTTTGAATACATTATTGTACATCATATTCTAAACCAAATTGTATTTTTTGCATATATGTGTAATGTATATCCTCATATGCCGCTGCTTGCGGCCTGAGTGTAAATAAAGTTCAGTTCTGTTCAGATTTTGTACAAAGTCAAATACACCGTGTGTTCAATTTTGATTTCTTATTGCATAAAAGTAATGAAAATAGTAACCGTATATGTTTATTTCGAGAAGAGATATAACATTTATAATCATATATAACGAATTATATTACTTTGAATATGATAAATGTGTTTAAAACTGCAGCCTCTACCGTCCCATGGTAATAAATATGTCCCCTGTCATAGACTGAATTGCGTAACATGATTAGACGCAGTCGTCTTCAGCAAAAGATTAGCATTCCCGTCTATGTCTGGATAGTCTGGTTGTGTATTGTAGAATACACTGATAATTCGAACTGAAACCTTTGAAATTCCGACATATTCTTTCCAGGTTACTTCTCCGTAACACTTTACTGTTCAGGAGATACGGTTCACTGAGTAAATTGCACGTAAAACAATAATTATTATTGCAGTTACTCGTCATCATTCCTTTACAAACCTTTCGTATTTGAAAGAGTGAAAGAGAATAGTGAGCCTTGATATATCCCATTAAGCATTTTACGACTTTACATGTTTGTTTTTCGCCATAACTTACACAGTCGAACAAACTTCAACTTAAACTCACAAGTTACATGATAGTACTGACGCTATGTCTTGTTGATTTATTTTTTTGGTTAAAGGGGCACAAAAATGTTGTTGGAGTCAAATATGTCAAGTAAGTAGTGGTGGTTTATGAAATTCAGCTTCCCGATGTTTATCAGTTAAGTATAGCGACAATGAGCAATTTTCAGTCGTAATGTGTGATCAAAAACAGACAATGGCGTGCGACATTGAGCAAAACGTTATTTTGTAAACTTAATTACAGTAGACAAAAATACAAATATGGGTTTGTAGTGTTTAATAAGTGTTGAGTAATGAACATGTAAATGTGACCAAAAAGTTTAAACTTTTAAACATACATATGGTCGTTTCCAAATTTAAAAACAGGAAAACATGTCTTGATTTTGGCATTTTAGAGATAAAAATGAATGTGTAGGGAGACGATTAGAACGTCACTCAGGACCCATGGTCTTTGAGCTATTATCTGTGTAATATGAAATCTCATAATACATACTCTGTGTCACTTTAAAATGACTGTTTGCAAACTTACAAAACATGTCATATTCTAATGTAGATTACTAACACAGACTTTACCAGTAAAGCGGTTATACATCTGAATCCATTTTTCTATATGAAATCGTAAGGGGAAAAGGAATGCAATTTCTACTTTGTTCCTATCAATACGCAGAAAACATCGACAGTAAATGGATTATCTCTATGTTGTTTTCTTACATAATTAAATGCATACAAAAATATGTGAATAACATAATACTGCGTACATGTCATTATGACTGAGTTTTTACTAAATCATAATACAAATTGATATGTATCTTTAAAAACATGGACATAAAATACCGTTATAGTTGAAAACATTATTGATTTATAACATATTAAATTGTAATTATGTATTAGGTTTAAAGCAGCAACTGCAGCAATTTTACGGTTTAAGGGAATCTTTGAGGATACTTCCTCAAATAGGAAATGAAGGTAAACGATAAGGATCATTTACAGTACGTTACATAAGTGATTTGTTTCATTCAGTTTTGTATCTCTCTGTTTGGTATAGTTCCAAATGCAGAACTGTAAAATGCAGAACAGTTAAAGGGCCACAGAGTATGTTGTTAGAGTCAAATATGCCAAACTTCATATATAGTGTTATTTTATCAAGAAGGGATGGTTGTTTAACAAAATTAGCATCTTAGTGCTTATGAGTTCAGTATAGTGACAATAAAACAGGTTAAAGTCTTGATTGGTGATGGAAAACCGGACAGTGACGCGCGTCAATGATTCAAACGTAATTTTTAGAACCTATCTACATCAAGCACAAATGTAAATATTGATTGTCAGGATTAATTAGGACTTTTAACTAATACACATGTAAATGTTTGCAGAAATTTGACGTCCTAATATTTATATGGCCGTTTTTCATATATCAATGAAAACATAAAAATGGCAAAATTTGGGAATTTGGGAGGTTTACTGCATTCATAGAATATAAACACCCCAAATATGACGTACTAAAAACAGCAAACAATATTGTTCGCTATTTATACTAGTTTGGTCATTTATAAAAGTAGACATATAAATATATAGTTTTCATACTAAAGATCAAATGTTTTATCCAAATGTATGTTGTTCCAATCCGTTACTACTCAGTATTACTAACAAACATGTACAGCATGGAGGAAATCCGATATACCGTCTCTCAAGAAAAGTTTATGAAGCAAACACACTTCTGGAATAAATATATATTTAAACCTTTAAACCATACCATGGAGGGTGAAACTATTCAATATTATTTTGATCGAATCTTAAATATGTTGTCACAGTGTTTTACTTACTCAGTATATTAACATACACCTTGGAGAATTACCGTGAAGCTCTACACACTGGGTGAGTGGACAGCGGCATGGCTCTTTGAATTATGTTGTCAAATAATACGACGCGACAAGTGTGAGCATACCTTCATCTTCCACAAATTAAAAAATATTTCCTAAGATTATCCGTAGAGAGACATGCACATAATTTGTTTGTAATTTAATTAAGCCGATAAATTGAACAAATTAGTAAAGGTGTATCAACAGTCTGAATAAAGATTGAGTATACTAGTGTCACGCCCAAGGCATTGAAGTCTTACATGTAGTAAGCGTGCACACTATTAACAAAGATGATAGCGAGGGAAAAGAAAAGCTTAAGACTAACTAGAACGGCGACAAGTTGAACGACGACAATTGCTTAGTTAAAACTGCGAATACTTTCATGATTGAATTAAACGTCAAAAGCGCATCCTTGCTAACACCTAGAAAACCCTTTTTTCTCAACATTCCGATATGTCATTATGTACGTGTAAACGTTGCCTTCATATTTTCACGTAGAGACAGAGACTAACTCTTACAATCTTTTCATTTTATAAAGAGCAAGCAGAGGTTATTTGCAGAAGTCAATCCCCTACAAACAATTCAATTATAATATCTAAGTCTTTGTAGAACAAGGGTATTTTTGATTTGCATATTTACTTCAAATATATCCTATATTAAACCAACAAGAATGTTGTTCTCTGTTTTTTTGTGTGTCTCATTCACCTAATTGTTTCGTAACGTTTTTGGTTATTCTTTGCACTAATGTTAAGTTTACAGATTGAATATTACGAACTGAGAGAAGAAACGTAATTTTCTAATTCCTTTTGCATATATTCTAAGGTGTCATGGTACGCAAGAAAGGAAAATTCGGGTAACGACATCACAATTCAATAGCGCGTATGATTGGGCGTCTTTAGAACATAACCGTGATCTCTATACCATGCGTGCACCGCTCAATTAAGATCTCCAAGGGTGGAAAATGATGAGAGTCGTACGCATATTTTCATACATGAAACGTGTAAAATATAGGGCAGGGAACTCCGTAGACAATTTTCAAATGGTCACATATTTGTTTATACAGGTTAATCATTCCAAAATCTAATAATTATGCTAACAGAGAGAAACGTTCTTTATCGTTTTGTTTTGTAATGTTCCCTTAGTACGTGGGATAAAAAATCATAATTCATTCACATGAAATTCAAAGTAGAAACCGAAACATATTTATCATTTTGATGGAAACATGTCAAGTATGCAAGAACGAAGCTTTACCAATCCAGCTTTTAAACTTTTTCTCCCAAAAAATATTTGAATGCTGGTCTAGACCCAGGTTTGGACCTCACATAACCAGAATGCGTAATACAACATCCTCTCAAATTTCGTTTTAAGTGAATCAATTACAAGATTTATGAAACAAAGCTTTTATTCAGTCGACACATCTATGAAAGATCAATGCTTCTGACGTACATGAAATGAACATAGAAGACTTGGATAGATAGTACTAAAGGGCTTTGTTCATGTCGCCTTGTAAACCTAATCAAAACCATTTTTAAAAGTTTATATAACAACATTAAATTGATTATATCAACTATATTTCTTTTTCATTTCTTATTCTATGTTTGAAGGCAAAGCTGTACGCTGACTTAAGTTGTTGACATAAGCTAACAATCAATATTAACAGCAGGGGTTTACTATCTCAGATACACCACCTATAATATCAAGATATGAGATGAACAATAAGCAATATACAAGCAATTACAACCATAGAAATTGTCAAACACATTGCATATGCCAATGCATCCAATTCTTAATGCACTACAAGACGCGTTACAGCTCATTAGTGGGAGCCGGAAGCGCGTAAGCAATGCGTAGCATTCCACTAGCAGGGGGCGTTATAATGAGGATGCATTGTAGAGGAGGAAAACTTTAACATTGAATATCTCCTTTCCTAATTAACATAAGCAGTTCATCTTTTCAAATTGTGCAAAAGTTAACATACAGTCTCAGAAAAAAAATCAAAATTATTTGATTATCTCTCAAAAAATAAAAACTCAAAATTTCTAGAAAGTTGCTAGTTATGTTCTAGAAACTTTCTAGATCCGTTCTAGAAAGTTTTTAGAACCGTTCTAGAAACTTTCTAGAACCGTTCTAGAAATTTTCTAGAACCGTTCTAGAAATTTCTAGAAAGGGGGTTTTTGTTTATGGGTGTAGTGTATGTGTATAAATATATAACTTTTCTTCCAATCAGTTTGTGTCTTTGAGAAGTTCGGTAAATATTCGTTTTCATTTCTTCATTATATTAATACTGCAGTACTGTACCATTTTTTGTAAATATGCCAGTCCCACTACTTGATTCTTCATTGTTTTGGTTTAATAGTTTTGTGATCCTTGAGTTAAAAGTCCTGAAATTTCGGGTAAAAATGATTTTATGAAGATTTATTTATGCATAACAATTAAGAGAAATTGGCACTGTGATAATTATAAATGCACTCGTGCCAAATGCGAATGCAAAACTCACGTAATATATCTTCGAATTTACCACAAATACAACTATCAAAAAAAGTTTTGAGGCTATCCCTGAAAAAATTTCCCTTTATTTAGCCGTGTTATTATCACTCGACATTGACTGATTTTCTTTCAATTCATGCTTATACACTCGTGTATAGCCGAAGGAAATTCAAATTACACAGCGAATCGCACTATCAAAATGCAGCCATTACGCTATCCAGGAAGTAGGAAGCGGCCTTAGCCTCGGTTTGAATTTGAGGAGGTCATAGGTCGTATGCATGCATGAATATTGAGAATCCCCTATAGATTATATATTCTTTGAAAATCTTTGATTTATTAGAAAATGCATTTGACATATGAAAAACTTAGATAATTCATTCTTTTCTTACTGACAATAATACAAGCCAATTAACCATTGATACATATATATTCCTGTTTGATTGAATGGTTAAATAAAAAATATAGGCGTTCTAAAAAAATTTGAAATATTATTCTGCATAAGTTAGTTTGATTTTATCACTGAAAAGAACCTTGATTTGAAAAATGATGCAAGAGGATATATGATTGAATTTAATGGCTTGTCCGTCTTTCTTTGCGTTTTCTTACCTTTTGAACAAGGATAGCAAACATCCATTGCTATAAATAGATTAGGGGATTTCGATTATGTCATGAAATAGCCTCTAAACAGTGTTTTTCAGGTACTACTCTTCCCACAATGCAAGTTGTTTTCTTCTTAGTTAATTCTAAAAATTTTAACTATTATTCTGCTAAGATTTTTTCTTGAATGGACCTAAGAGGAAATTTAAGATATTTCTTAAAGTTAAGAATTCTTAAGGAATCTAAAGCATATAACTTAGAAAATTCTAAGAAGTTTTGTGAATACCGGCACTGGATTCAACTCTCTGGTGTTGATATTGTGCATTTAGGTTTCGTGGCACCCATCTTGCAGACACCCTGGACATCTGCAAGTGCTCATGAATTATTATGCAAACACTTCTAAGAGAAATGCCACACTCTGACGATATCTTGCCACCTTTATTCTACGATCGAACATGATTAAGCCTGGGACCTGTACAACATTATCATCTGTAATCAGGAAGGATTGTAAATGTCTATTAACTGTCGTCAGATGGACTATCCCAATAAGGACAGATGTTGCCTTCAGGGGTGTATCAATACTCACTTCTATGATCTTATTCAGACTTCCCCTCGTACGAGAACCTGTCACGAGGTAAAGAAAGGCCTCATCATCCTAATCGCATGGCACCATTAAAATGCAAATCAACACATCCTGGCCAAGCTGAATCGATAAGCAGTGTAAACTGTAAAACATGCATAAAAAAAAATTATTGCAAAAGTTACAGGAAAGATTGATGTAAGAGAGAATCAGAATAATCGGTAAATTTTGTTGTCTTGGAAAAGTGAGACTTAAAGATCAGGTTGCTCTTCATTGCAACATGAGGAAATACAACCTGAATTGGAGAATACAACACGAGTTTGGATGATGAATTAAAAACTTTAAATTGTGGTGCAACCCATTTAAAATGATCAGTGCAACCCAGTTAATTATTCAGGCTGCACAAGCTAAAGTCTTATTGAAAGGGATAGTTGATGTTGCAGGTATCGAGCTGGTCAGTGAGACGCAGCCTGATGGAGCTGATGAAGACAACCTTGGATCGAACAGCCTGGTTGCAGGAGTCAGGGTTGCCTATACCAAACCATCCAGTAACAAGGTAGGTTTACTTCCACTAGTACTAGCAATGAAAACATCAGCACTTGAGTTATGACTGAAACAGATACAGGTATCCACAGTTTCTTAATATTTAGTTAATCTGACCTGTAAGGTGTTTTTTTTTTTTGTTTAAACATATTTTATTCACATAAAGAGGATTAGGAACAATTTCTCCAACTTAGGATACCCTCTTCTTGGAATGTACAATTGGTTATTTGTAATCCCTACTAATGTTCTAATGGGCTCAATGGGTAACATAAATTTTAATCTTTGTTCATTATACAGGGGACAGGGGACAATCAAAGAAATAATATGAGTTCTCAACAAGATTTCTACATAAACAACTAGGATCAGTTTAAATTAAAAATCGAAGTTCAAACAACTTACTGAATACTGCAACTTTCTTTTACCATACGATTAATACATAGGTGCATGTGCCCCGTAGTTAGATATTGATGATTTAAACCCAGAAATATTTTGTGAGTCACAAATGTTGGTTGCAAGTTATTCCAAGAACTTATTATAGATGGGACGAAAGATTGTTTTGAATGTTTATTTTTTGAGAAAGGGATTGATATATTTTGAGAGCTGCGTAAATTATAATTTGATTTAGAACCAATGTTCATGGGAAGTAATTCGTTCAAGTATAAAGGGGCCATTTCATTTTGAATTTTGAACATCAAACACAATTTTAGTTCTTGCAAGGTTTCCCAAACTGTTTTATAGTAAAGATATCTATTTGAAGTATATTTAGGTAAACCAGTCACTCTTTTTGCTGCTTGTGGTTGTATCAGCTCTTACTTCCTTTTTTAGCTCATCAGGTCTGAAAGACCCGATGGGCTTATGGCATGGCAAGGCGTCCGGCGTCCGTCCATCCGTCCGTCCGTCCATCCGTAAACTTTTCACTTTTTCGACTTCTTCTCCAGAACCAATGACTCTAGAGAGCTGAAAATTTATGTGCATACTCCTTGGCAAATGGGGATTCTAAATTGTAGATTTCGTGACCCCATGACCCCAAATGGGGTCACAAGGGTCAAAACCTTAAAAATCTATTTTAATCTTCTTCTCCAGTTCCAAAAGGTCCAGAGAGCTGAAAAGTTGTGTGTAGACTCCTTGGGCACTGGAGGTTCTAAATTGTAGATTTTGTGACCCCATGACCCCAAATGAGGTCACAGGGGTCAAAACATGAAAAACCTATTTTCATCTTCTTCTCCAGTTCCAAAAGGTCCAGAGAGCTGAATAGTTGTGTGTAGACTCCTTGGGCACTGGAGATTCTAAATTGTAGGTTTGGTGACCCCATGACCCCAAATGGGGTCACAGGGGTCAAAACCTGAAAAACCTAATTTCATCTTCTTCTCCAGTTCCAAAAGGTCCAGAGAGCTGAAAAGGTGTGTGTAGACTCCTTGGCCAACGGGGATTCTAAATTGTAGGTTTGGTGACCCCATGACCCCAAATGGGGTCACAGGGGTTAACACCTAAAAAACCTAATTTAATCTTTTTCTCTAGTTCCAAAAGGTCTAGAGAGCTGAAAAGGTGTATGTAAACTCCTTGGCCAACGGGGATTCTAAATTGTAGGTTTGGTGACCCCATGACCCCCAAATGGGGTCACAGGAGTCAAAACCTAAAAAACCTAATTTAATCTTTTTCCCTGGTTCCAAAAGGTCTAGAGAGCTGAAAAGATGTGTGTAGACTCCTTGGCCAACGGGGATTCTAAATTGTAGGTTTGGTGACCCCATGACCCCAAATGGGGTCACAGGGGTCAAAACCTAAAAAACCTATTTTCATCTTCTTCTCCAGTTCCAAAAGGTCCAGAGAGCTGAATAGTTGTGTGAAGACTCCTTGGGCACTGGAGATTCTAAATTGTAGGTTTGGTGACCCCATGACCCCAAATGGGGTCACAGGGGTCAAAACCTAAAAGACCTAATTTAATCTTTTTCCCTAGTTCCAAAAGGTCTAGAGAGCTGAAAAGGTGTGTGTAGACTCCTTGGGCACTGGAGATTCCAAATTGTAGATTTTGTGACCCCATGACCCCAAATGAGGTCACAGGGGTCAAAACATGAAAAACCTATTTTCATCTTCTTCTCCAGTTCCAAAAGGTCCAGAGAGCTGAATAGTTGTGTGTAGACTCCTTGGGCACTGGAGATTCTAAATTGTAGGTTTGGTGACCCCATGACCCCAAATGGGGTCACAGGGGTCAAAACCTGAAAAACCTAATTTCATCTTCTTCTCCAGTTCCAAAAGGTCCAGAGAGCTGAAAAGGTGTGTGTAGACTCCTTGGCCAACGGGGATTCTAAATTGTAGGTTTGGTGACCCCAAATGGGGTCACAGGGGTTAAAACCTAAAAAACCTAATTTAATCTTTTTCTCCAGTTCCAAAAGGTCTAGAGAGCTGAAAAGGTGTGTGTAGACTCCTTGGCCAAAGGGGATTCTAAATTGTAGGTTTGGTGACCCCATGACGCCAAATGGGGTCACAGGGGTCAAAACATAAAAAAACTAATTTCATCTTTTTCCCTAGTTCCAAAAGGTCTAGAGAGCTGAAAAATTGTGTGAAGACTCCTTGGACACTGGGGATTCTAAATTGTAGGTTTGGTGACCACTTGACCCCAAATGGGGTCACAGGGGTCCAAACCTTAAAATCCTACTTTCATCTTCTTCTCCAGTTCCAAAAGGTCTTGATAGCTTAATAGTTGTGTGTAGACTCCTTGGACAATGGGGATTCTGAATTGTAGGTTCGGTGACCCCTTGACCCCAAATGGGCAATGGGCCTTATTTATTTGATTGTGAATAACTCGGACGTTGCAACAGGCTATCTTTCCTACACTGCCCATGACCCCATGGTCTAAACCACAACACCTATTTCTTTCAAAAGTCTGATGAGCTACAGAGCTCATGGCTCTATTTTTTTTATATTGTTCTAACCGCTAGGCATCTTGGAAAAAATTCTTATTTTTCATCGATAAAAGGATAGCTTCAGTTTTATCAGGTTTATACTTGATTAACCATTTTTACCCCATTGTGGAATTCAAGTTAATTTCAATTGGTCTTTTGTCTGGTGAGGAAAGTTTCAGAAAAGAATCATCATCAAATAAACATGTTAAGCAGTCCAGGTCATCTGCTATGTCATTAATGAACATAATGAATAGGATAGGGTCAAGCCCTGACCCCTGACACCAGCACTCCTGTAACATGTACAATTTGTGCTTTGAAATAATGACAAGACAAGGCATACAGAGAAATATTTTATACATAAAATAAATAATATATTGACAAACATTGGGGGCTGGCTCGGTATGTTTAGAAATATTTAATTTTGTATGGGGAGGTAACCGCAACCAGGTGCCCTGGAGTTTGTGGAACTCGGGCGATAATTGGGAAGAAAGATGTGTAGTAGTAAGGCGGGGTTACCTCCCCTATGAGTTAGGGGCAAGAGCAAAGTGAGGTTTTTGAATGAGTAGGAAATGGAAATGAAAAGTGAGAAAACCGAGAGCCCCAAGGAATGGAGTATGAGAGATAAAATGGTATGTACATTAAGATAAGTGGACTTAAATTGTAAGGAACATGAATGGAAAAAATCTAAAGAATTGTTGCTTAGTAGAAACTTATGGTATGGAATGAAATATGGAGAATAAAAGCTAGATAATAAATTAATGAAAATGAAATGAGATTATAATACATTAGAGGGTGCCATCAATGTGAAAGCAGGACCTGAAGATGGGGTCAAACTTGAGGGAATTGATTGCCCTGGTAGCCCGAATGGGCAGAATTACATATGAAAGCATTTTGGCTGGAGTTAAAAGTTACTTGATCCTTGCTTTGAGATAAGACAGAGTAAGATAGGTCCATGAAAACACATCAACAGGTCACACAAAGCTTGTATTGAGTAAAGGAAAACACTAAATAGGGTATGGAGTCATCTAGGCTTATGTACAGTCCACGGTGAAATGTTCACCAATGGATATGAGAGTCCTTACTAGGCTTATGTATGGTCTATGTTGGAGGGAATTAGCAGCTGGATATGAGAGTCCATGCTCAGCTTATTTACAGTTCACAAATAAGTACTGGATATGAGAGTCCATGCATAGTCCACAGTACGTCGTAGCTCGATATGAGAGTCCATGCATAGTCCACAGTACGTCATAGATGGATATGAGAGTCCATGCATATACTGAAGTAAGTCCCAAGTATGTCGTAGCTGGATATGAGAGTCAGTACACACCTATAGAAGTTCGAAGTACGTAACGCAATCAGTAAAACTTGAGATTAGAGTCCAAAGTAAGTAAACTCCTGTGACACATGATGACGGATAACACGAAGTTAGTCTCAGAATGGTCCATAACATACATGCACTCCACAAGTGAAATGACAGAGGCTTCACAGCTTGCCAATTGATATCTGTGCCTGGTGTAGGACTGCCTTGGGTGTTTGGATGTAGCGCATATAGCAGTCTGAGCTCCATCTGCCCAGGGTTTTGATGAGATGGTCTTCTGTACAAAGAAGAGTTATACCCTGCTCTGCGAAGAACCACATCCAAAAAATCCAGGAAAGTTTTACGAGACATAGGCCTGCGGGCTTGGTCCACAAATAAGGGGTCACTGTTGACAACTCCCTGGTGCTTCCTGATTTCCACATGTTTTGTCATGCTGTGGAAGGGACAAATGATGGAATTGGTAGCAATTATACACACGTTTGCACCTTTCCTGAAGATATCAGTTTTAGAAGACTTGAGATGTAGGGTATAAGAGGATCCCAGCGTATCAAATAGTATGTCTCCTAAGCACATGTTGTTCTGACTACTAAATGTTGCACCACACGTAAACTCTCAACAGCGAAGGAATCCAATGAAAGCCATAGAACACATTGTTTCCAAGGTGAGATCTAGTGGATATCCAAAGACACAGCTATGTAAGATCTGAACCAAATGGGTGAGTATGCTGCTCATAAATTGGGAGTCTTGGATGCGTGGTGAGGGTTTGAAGAAGTTTGTACCCTTGGAGGAGAGTCTGTATTCTTGCTCAACCTGGGGTCTGTGGTTCAGCTAGAACACAGAAAGAGCCTGCATGCAGAGCATAAAAGCGGATGCAAGCAAGGTATGACTTGACTGTAGCAACAGATAGCTTTAAATTCTTGAAACAATGTGCCAAAGCTCATCGAAAGGGATGGCTTTGGTGGGGCACTCTGTAGACGGGATAACATGCTCACTCACAAGAAATGTCTTATAACATTTGAAGCTTGTCAAGTAAGCTGATGTGGTAGCTTGGCTTACTGATGCTGACCACATTTGTTGAAGGGATTCATTCAGATCCACATGACTGTGTTGTAAGGTGGGTGTGGAGTTGGATGTCTGCTGCCAGCGGCGCAAGGGCTCAAAAGCGGGTCATCTGCAAACGAGAGAGTCAGCATTGTTGTTTCTATCGCCAGGAACATGAGTAGCGGACGCAATAATGTTACATTTTGCAGCATACCATGAAAGAGTTCTCATTAAACACATGATTGCACTACATTTAGACCTGCCCTTATTAAGGATACTGACAGTGACTGTCACAGTGTAAACGAACACGCTTCCAGGTCCAGCCTGTGCCCCACAAGATGATAGCACAAACAATGGGGTACAGCTCTAAGAAGGCCATAGACAGGCAAACAATGGGGTACAGCTCTAAGAAGGCCATAGACGGGCAGTCACGTTCCATTATTTTTCTCGTGGCATGTGGCCTGGATGTGTTTCCCGAAGCATCTAGTGCAAACATGTGCCACGTTACACTGTTATCGTAGGCAGCCTTTGTCGTTGTAATTGTTACAGACTTCCCTTCCAAGATGCCTGACTTGTGATTGTCCGTGTGAATCATGGGTAGGATGTTTCCAAGAGTCAATACCCTGGATCGGTATGGAATTTCTCTGACCCGTCACCTGATTTGGGCAGAAGTCTGTGTGTCTGACAGGGAATGGCACACTGCACACACTTTATCTGATGACACTACCTTGAAAATTGTTGATTCTGTTTGTACATTTATAGACCTAAGCAAACGATTCCAGTGATATATAAAGCACTCACATTTTTTGTTGTTGTAAATTTTCTCTTTTGAATGCACATGCTCATAGATTGTGTTGATCATTGTATTTAGATATTCTGTAAGTATTCATGAATTTCTTTCTTGTTTTAATGTATGTTACATGTTACATTGTATAAATCCTGTCCACGTCACGGGGAACAATATTTATATTGGGGCAACCCTGTTTATCAATCCCCCTTTCCTGTACCATCTGGAAATATATACAGTTTAAATCATCTATTGGCTGCCGATACAGTGAATCGATACAATTTTTACTTTTAAAATGTATCTCGATGCAATATTTCAATATATATATACATCGATGTTTAAATTTTGACATCAGCAAATTGCGATATTTCAAGCAAATGCTAATCAAGAAGATTCATTTTAGTTTGATAATTGATGGCATACTTATTTTGCATAAAAAAATGTCTAAGATACAGCACTCGCATGATGTTAATATTCGCCAATCTGTGTTTCAACTTCGTTATTTCACTTCCGAATGAATCTTTCCGGAACTTGGCGACATATTTTCAAAAGAATTACTGCTATCAAAAATATATAGTAGAAAAAGTATTAAACTGTTTATGTGTAATTTTTAAAGATTGGAAACCTAAAATGCACTGAAATTATAAACCGAAAGTTGTACTTCTTGATTGCACCAGAAAAAATGGCAGACGCAGGTGTATCTTTTATTGAAGCACTGGTGGTTTTAAAAGCACCAGTATAGAAATTGTTCAGATTTTTGACAAGTTCCAAGTTTGTTTTCTACTTCATGTGAAAGTTTTGTACTCTTCAATTCTGGTACAATGTATTCAAATTTTGGAATCTAATCTTCACTTGCACTTGTTATTAACTGATTGTCAATTAACTCAAACAATAAAAACATAACTTTGTGATCTCTGAAGTTTTCCTAGTTTGTTGACTTTATTTTCAACTGTGAAAGTTTAGTACTCTGGTATTTATCATGAATGACACAATAGTCAGAAGCTTACATCCATTATTATCTGCAGTAGAACATTTATTTCCTGTTTATGTAAGAAGGATCTAATTGTGACTTTGAAACAAATAAAAGTCAGAAGCTTACATCAGTGTTTCAGTCAGGCAGCGCCATTGCGCCATTCACGCAAAAAAATAGATATTGGCGTTAATTTTCAAATCTACTACGTTTATATTGGCGCAAATAATTTAGAGCAAGGAATACTGAAATTTAGAATCAATTGGTAAAAAATGCCAATCTCTGGAATACGAAGCCAATGTCAGGTCTGAATTTAGATGATCGATCTCACTTCCGTGTTTATAATTATAACACTACTTCGTTTATTTACGAAAAAAAACATTCATTGTGGAATTGAATAGAATTTGGTTCGCGCATGCTCAGTGGCTATCTTTGACCCACATCCTCATATGCACATGTTTAGCAAACTGTCGACTTTCGCTTTGACTGAACGACATTTAATCATGAAACGAAGAATAACGGACTTCTTCAACAATACAAGTACTGTTTTGGAACGAAAAAAAAGAACCTCCAGACACGTGAAATCGAAGAAAACTTGACCGAAACGATTCAGATTAAAATTTAAAACATGGCATAGAGACCATAGAGAAGCATTGAAGATTGTGATGTTATATGATTACTCTCACCTGAACTATCTGAGGCGTTGCAGACAGCATTCATCTTGGTATTTTTTATATATATTTTTTTATTTAGTGAACGTGGTATAGCTACGCTTTAAAACAGCATGTGGTCACAATGATATACAAAGTTTGTTATAGATGTTTCCTTAATGTATTTATTTTCTTCCGTTCTTCTCCAGATTAAACGAGTAAAGCATTTGAATACTTTTAATTGTTTTCATAACCATCATGAGTGGATTCGTTATCCTTATTCTTTCAATTTTCATTGTCATACAACAGGAAAAGATAATTATCTGGACAGTTTCACAAACGTCTTTCTCAGGTTGTAGCTATACAGATTTGGATTATATGCTTCTCTGTTGAACACACATATTATTTTTTAATGAAATATATACTATATACCTCATCATATTATTGAACATATTTCTCGAAAATTTCCATATTCCCCACCCTTTTAGACAAAAGGAACAAACTGGATAACAATGTGGAATTTGTTCTTGATAATTTGTTATTTATTGTTTTTTGCAGATTCAATAGATTATTCAATTTGCAGTTACTATTTACAAAGAACAAATCAACTCTTTACACCAGTTTATAAGTAAAAGATGTTGTCGTTGTTTTCATTAGTAATATTCTGTTTTTGTGTCAATTTCTTTTGCTGTATATAAGAGGCAGTTTTCAAACAAGTCTTAAGACATGTTCCCCAATCCTTCTTTCATTTTATGAAGTAATAATAATTATGTTTAAACCAAATCAAATATTCTGTGTCATTTCTTAACTGCTGCCACCATGAGGTAATTTCGCTGATGTGGTTGTGTTAATCTGTAAGTGAAAGGGGGAAGTCAATTTAGAAAAAGAGTTAAATAACCAAAGGGATGTATTGATGAATAATTAACATTTCACTGATTATCTCCGATCCCTTGGTAAAGCAAAATGAATAGGGCCGATGTCTGAATGAAGGTGAGAATTTTTGTCTGTAAGAACTGTGGCTTTCTGATTGACTATTATCATCTTTATTTCAAATAGAAAATATACTGCGTGATATGGTGAAATTCCCCTCAAACTCAGAATAGGACCAACTCACCATAAACGTCTGGGCCGCTTCTTCGGAGGACACACTAATTTCAAACCTTCTTAACTCTAAACTATCTAAACTAAAAACCGCGTACGCAAACAAATACCCTCTCACATCTCCAATATCTCTACGCATCACAAACCTCATCAACCAAGCAAACCTCAACCACATCTCATCCCACAAAACAACATTCTACAATACTTCACACCGCAACTCCCACCACCCCGCATTAACCTGCATACCCTCTTTTATCTCCAATATCTCTACGCATCTCAAACCTCATCAACCAAGCAAACCTCAACCACATCTCATCCCACAAAACAACATCCTACAATACTTCACACCACAACTCCTACCACCCTGCCTTAACCTGCACCTCAGCAAAATCACAAGCACACTCAACCCACTACATGCTAAATCAACTACACTTCAATACATACAGGACAACTGGCATGATTGGTGCCACATATACACAACGGATCCAAGGATCTTGAGGCACGCACCACAGGCTTTGGCTATCACATACAGAACACACACCACACACACACATCACACAAGCTGCCAAATGACCATTCCGTCTTCACGCGGGAACTTATGACTATTTTGGCAGCTCTTCAAAACCCAGTGATACTCAACCATCCTAAAATCCTAATCCTTGGTGGGCTGGAAGCACTTAAATCTAAATCTACCAAAAACCGCGCTGGCATAATATCTCAAATACTTTACAACAACTAACCCTTCAGGGTAAAACTATAAAACTCCTTTTGGTTCCTGCTCAAGTCAGCATTTTCGGCAACGTAATAGCCAACAGAGCAGCAAAAGAGGGCCTAAAACTAAAAACCATTACACACCCATTCCTACACTCTAAAAGGGGTTTAAAGCCTCACTAAACTACAGATCAGGGCAGTAGGGCATAATCAATACACTAATTTACTGTTGCTAAACACACCAAAACACTTCTCCCCAAACCACTCACTGAATTCAAAACATACAACAAACGCATACACATAGATAGGGCAATCACTAAACTCCAAACAGGACACTAAACTCCAAACAGGACACATACAAATAACCTCAAAACACACCAGACCAGACACAAACACCCCACATGCCCACACCGCAAACAAACAGAAACAATCACCCTTATACCATAAGTTAACCCCCAAGCCAAACCAGCTAGCCCCCTGCCTTCTCCTCCTCTCTACTAAATATACCATTCTAATTTTTCAAGATTACCCCTTTTGGCACTTGGCTCAAAATTTACCACTTTTTAACCATTTCAGAACTTTACTAAAAGTCCTAAGGACCACAAGTGCAAAAGTGCTGTGCTGGTCACGCTTGTAAAATCTCCAACCTCATCATTATCATCAACCTGATATGATTTGATGCAAATTTTGATCTGTATAGAAGTGTTATATTAACCCTCAAGTTGCTGAATATTATTTTGACCAGTTTTTCCCCCCGTGGCTGAATTTTCAAGCACTCGCCTCACTACCGTTAATGCGTAATTAGCACCAGTGGCTGAATTTTCCAGTGCCGCGAGTCGCGACCATTTTGCCAATATATGGTTTGTTTACGTGGCGAAATATGTATGAAAATATTGTTGTATACAAAAGTAGTCAGCGAATACAGTATTATAAATGGATGATACTTACCTGGCACTTTGAATGAAATTTATATCACCCCTAGTAAACTTGTTTTTAATTCGAGCGCAGTAACTCCGTAAATTGTGAAAGCGCATGCGTGAAATCAAAACGAAACTAAAATTAAGGCGAATAGTTCCTCTTGACATCAATATAAAAATTATTACAAAAATATGTCTAGAACGAATTTTACGATTATTTAAAAATTGTCTTTATTTCAAACACTCCAAAATCATTTTATCACTGAGTGCACACTGACAAATTATATACGGAAATGAAGCTAATTTATTGCTCTATATTTTACGATAAATTTTCATGAAAATATGCCGTCCTAAACGAAAGATATAAATTACGAAAGCAAGGTAGTGGTAAACCCCGATAACGTTCTGACGCCCACCATAATATTACTAAGTTAGTAGCCCCGGGCAAACACGCGCTCAGTGCGTGCAGGCGGGGTTAACCCGCTGAAAAATACACTCACACATAATAGAAGTTGTCTTTATTTCCAACTTTATAAATCAAGTTTTTCGTTTTGTATACATGAAAGTTATACATGGAATTGAAAGCAAATTATCCTTCTTTACGAAGAAATAAAACATAACAATCTTTCGCACTGTAATTAGAAGTCATTACCAACGAAACATAGGTATAGCTAGTGAATAAAATCTTTGATAATCGCCTTACCGCGACATTTGTCGCATCATTTCCACACGTTTTATTTTGATTAAAATATGGGCAAATTACACATGAAAATGAAGGTATTTATTTCCTCTTTATGATGATATAAAAATAATAAATATATACCACTTGGTTTGGAATATATATAGTTTTAAAATATGGTACCCTAAGGTATTTGAGAACAGAATTTGATCATTGCGACATCACTTAACGCTCGTTTATTGTCTCGATTTTGTAATTTGCAAATTTTATATAGAAATGAAGACGATCCTTTCCTCTTTATTGTGATATAGAAATGTTGATAATGCGCTCTGCCGTTAAATGGATAGGAAGTGTAAAAAGTAGGTGAAAAAAATCGCTTCTCGGTTAACAAAATGTGAATAGAGAAATTGCCGGTTTGTGCGATGCTCGCCGGGTCTTTACTGATTTTCGTTTACATACCAATTTTATATGGAAATAAAGATCATCCTTTTCTCTCTATTTTGATATATAAAATTTCAAAATGTGCCGAGAAGTTTATGTGATATAATGTGCGAGAAAATGGTAAAAACCTAAAGAATAAACAAAACTCAAATTTTTTTGGCACTTGCTGTATCTTTATTTTACATTGCAAATAGGCACATGTCAAAATCGCCGTTCAGTTCACATGATTTGAAGAGAGAAATTAGCTTTTTGTTCGGCGCTTGCTGTGTCTTTATTTATATTTGCACATGCACAAATTTTACATGGAATAGAAGACAATCTTTTTCTCTATCTTGTGATATAATTTTTTAAAAAATATGATGAGCACATCATGATAAAATTGATGTGACAAAATTAGTCAGTGGGCCGAAACTTGTACAACACCCATAAATGCAGGTTTGCTGCAACTTGTCGGTGAATAAAAGAACTTCATATCAAAATATTCTACAATGTACCCTAAACATAAAACAAAAATGTTCTACTAAAAATCTAGGTACATTAATGCACAAGCTGGCTTCAAAGATAGGCACTATTGTAAATGGAAATATCCAGAGAAGGGAGGTAACTCTTGTATGAAAGATACTCATTTTTGAGACATGTTGCCTAAAATATCCTTAATAGAGGGCCTCTCATGTTTTTTTTTGATATTACATTGTGTTGAATACTTGTTTTTGTCAATGAGCCAATGGAAAGATAATTATTTACCAGAACTGGAAATTTTAAAGAGCAAATAACTTTTTTGTGAAAAAAGTGATAAGCCACACGTTATATCTTATCTATCTTTATTTTTATACTTCTATTAACTCAATATTCCTTCTATACAATTCAAAAGTTTTCAATTTACTCAAACCATGTATTCTTAGTGTATAGCTTTTTCACGCTCACATTGACCTTTGACTGAATCCTGGTTTCTACTCTGAGATCGCTTCTCACGATTTTAGTTTATTGGTAAATTGCACATGTATACACACTCTTGAATTATAAATCGTTAATTATGAACTGCTCATGTGACCTTATAATAACTAACAATAACCCTGTGTATTAGATACTCTATTTGAGAAAATGTGAGGTATTCATTGTTGGATTGAACTGTTAAAGGATTTTTTGATAAATGATACTTTCTGTTTAAAATATAGAGCTATTGGCTCTAAAGTTCATAAGGGAGTGCATTATTTATTATTATATCTAAGGTTGAAGACAGCATGTGAAACATTAAGCCATTGTCCATCTGGTCTTTTGTGTTTCAAACAGCAAACATAAACACTACATATAATCAGCATTGGTCACTTTATGTCTACACAAACTTTCAGCATGTCAGACCCTTGTGTTCTCCTGCCTGACCTGACTTGGGGATATTATGAGGACTGTGAAGTACAGAGAACAATAACATGAGTTAAGGCATTTACAATAAAAAATAGTTTTATTTCTTTTTTCACAGGCTTTTAAGTTAAGACATTTAATTGCTAAAGAGCTCATTTCCAGATCAATAGACTTACATTGAAAATTTTACAAGCTTGGGGGTACAGGGGTTCAGTCTGAGAAGTTGATAATGTAAAAAAAATTCCAGACACCTAACAACCACCAGAGTCATGCCATAATTTATCAGACCTCATCAGCTGAAAATATTATTGATTATTTCATTAAATATCAAACAGCAGTGAATTGATTGTAATAAATAAATAAATAAATAAATAAATAAATAAATAAATAAATAAATAAATAAATAAATAAATAAATTATACATATATTTGGGGGGGGGGGGAGCAATTATCATTGTTATTAGATTAATTGAGGTAAATTTGTGTTCTCATATAAATATTTGAGTGAGTGAGATATTGTTCAATGCGGCTTGGGCAATAGTTCAGCCATTAGCAGCTGAAATAAATATTTGAATTTAGAAGTATACTAACAAGTCAATTTCCAATTAAAACAATGATGTGATGCTGTGAAAAAGAAGTATAAATTCATTGAATCAAGTCACTTGTATAGTATTTAACTTTGTTTGGTTTTTTTTGAAAAAAAAAATATATTTCTATTTTTATTTTTTTTTCACTTTAAGTGGGATCAGAATTATATTTATCAAAAACTGATGACTGTGCTTTTGCTGATTTTAACTGATAACATTTCAGGTGTTATCAAGAAGAAAAATGTTGTTAACAAGTTGACTATTAACATCATTGACATCAAAACATATTTTATTTTTTGAAGTGGCAAGTATCTACACTCAATGCATCAGTCACACACTTTTCAGAATAATTTGTCAATTATTTGAGTTCAAACTCTTTTTATTTAGCCATTACAATTGAAACTGAATAGAGTCAGTCCTCATGACAAGTTTTTGGGGGATATTAAATGATAATATTGGTAATCTTTTTTCCATGTAACAAAGTTAATTATAGATATACTTAATTTGTATCAGGCAATGAGAAATTTTGATTTAGACAGACCTAAATACAAGAATATACCACATAAGATCTTTTGCGTTAATGTTCTTTACAAGTTTACTGTTAAGTTTTAAATGACTTAAATATAATATTATGGCATGTGCCCTTAAATTAAGGCCTTAAATCTTATGCCATGAATAAATATTTTGCAGTAGTAAAAAAACATTAAAAGTTATTGGGTGTCACTCTCAAAGCTCTGCCTTTCTAAAGCATTCAATATTTATGTAGATTTTTGTCACATTATATAAAAGAAATTACACCAAAACTTTTCAAGAATGCATTTAACAAAATTCTTGATTGAAGAAATATTTTGTCAAATGTCATATGTTTAATTAAAAATGGCTTAAAACAATGAAACATCTTTTTGGAAAGACTCAATTTTATATCACTGATCTTTAATTGATATCTTTCCTTAATTCTTTAAATGACTCTGATACTAAATGTTAGTGGTCCGACAGTAAGGTCATTTTGTTTTCTCAGTGAGTTATTGTTTAGCGCCGCTTGGGCAATAGTTCAGCCATTAGAGGCATATTTTCTCAGTGTACACATATTATCTATTGAATTTAGCATGAAGCAGAATAACTTACTTCAGGCAAGATATCAAAACATTCTAAACTTCTGTGATGTTACAACATCCGTGAAATCAAGCCAGCTCTTCGAACGTTGTCTATCAAATCAAACTAGGCAATTAGCTTTTCCCTGCCATATATAAATCAACTCTTATTTACCCAATCAAACACATTTCCACAACTGGTGTCTGTAAATTTAATTATTTGATCACTTTTTTGTCTAACTGTTACATGTGACAAACTTGCTCCAATTGGGGGCAGACATGTTGCAGTGCCGGGCAAAATGGGTGACCTATTTTCTGATTGGCTGTATTACCAGTGTATCTATGGTAACATGTAAACAAAATTGTCAATGTTTAAAGTAACTTTTCTCATTAATGAACACACTTCGAAAGTAGAACATTTAACATTTTAGGTTAGAATTATGTTTTTTATATATTTTCTAGGAGAAATCTTATTCACCTTTAGACTGAAGCTGATTTACACATTATCATGACTCGGCCCACTGACTAAATGGTGTAAAACTAAAATTATGTAAAATCACCTTTTTTACGGCACATGCTGTATCTTCAGTTGAGGTATCGCATGTTTGTAATTTATATCTAATTGAAGACAATTTTCTTCTTTTTCAAATGATCCCACTATTATTGAAATCCGCCCAAGAGTTTAGATCACAGGGCGTGCGATAGCAAGGTGTGCTTTTGCTTTGAGTGCGCACGCCTGAGCAAACAATAACGTTTGCGTCTCAATAAGCTCGTGCGCGAGGGGAGCAATAACTCACAGGCCTATAGCAAGCCTGGCGGGTAGTGGGGGAAAATTAAGCGTTTGTAATGCTTATTTTCGGTACGATAAACATGACCAATATCTATAAAACTTTCGGAAAATATGTCCCCATTCTTTAGAACAACAACGAAAAAACATCGGCGGCTTAGCGAAAGCCGGATCATAAATACAAGCGTCCAACCGACACGACTGCCGTGCAATTTTTTTCCGGGATCAGCTACACCGTACAATTGCGTTAATTAGTAAATGCGTCAGATTATATGTCCGGTTTCCAGGGTTCGCTAAGGCTGACTGCGGCGTAGTTTAATTTCTTCCCGGACCATTCCGTAAACCGCGGCTTGAGGGTTAATATTGATACCTTTCAATTATGTATTCAATACATCAATCATTGAAATCAATATGAAGTGAATTATTTGTGTGCAAGTTTATTACAAAAATATGTTTAGATTGAAGTATCAAAGTTTTAATTTGGTGTAAGTATGATACAATTGAACATTCTTCATAAATGTAAATTTCATTTCTTATGTTTGAATTGTAAGGACAAAACAATGACCCCATGCATTAATTTTTGAATGAACACATTCATTGAAATAATCTACCTTTTCAATATTCACGATTATTCAATAATGATTCTCATGAAATCCGTCGTTGAATGACCAAAACATTTACTCAATTTACTGTTAGCGCATTATGGAAGGTTCAGTTTTCTTTAAATTTTGCATAAATTCAATATTATTTAGTAATCCCAACGTTGATTCAGGAAAATAATGATTCCTTCATTTCACTAAATTTAATAAAGAATTGATACAAGTTAGTGTGAAAATCGTTTACAACTGGTTACTTGTGGAAACCTATCAACTAGGACAGGAATATATTGTCCTGAACACTATTTAAACTATGTATGTGGTCGGGAGAAGCATCATCATATAAGTCATCATCTTCCTACGCAAAGCTTAACTATTGCCAGTCTCGAACTGTCCAAGTTAACCCTTGCTGCCGACACAAGACTTTCCTGTGCTAGCTCTCTAACTCTCTGCAAAGGAATTAGATAGTCCAATCAGAAAGCTCCTAGCAAAAGCTACATCCGGGGACTCGAATAAACATGGCTGCGCCCATGTCGCAGTCCGTCGACTGAAAGATTTGCAAAGAGAAAGTGCCTCCTGCAAAGCGATGAACAATATATTCAAGTTCATTTGTGTTTTGGGGCGGGATAGCGCAGTGGTTTAGCGCGTTCGGCTTCGGATCAGGAGGTCCGTGGTTCGAATCCCGCCAGGGGCTCGGCAACTTTGTCTGCAGTAGAGAACTGTTCTACACGCAGTCAGGTTTGGGTGCAATGCTACACTGAAATTCGGTGCAGTACCACCCATGGTTCGCTAGTTCCAGCCGATGCTCGCAGGTTTCACCGCAATGCATAGCCACAATAGTGTTGCGGGCTTTCTCCCTGCAATAATACTAGCAGCCGCGATATAAGTGAAATAATCTTGAATGCGGCGTTAAACACCATCTCACCTCACCTCACCTCATTTATGTTTATAGTCAATTTGCGTTATTATTGTGCTACAACTCTATAGCGCACAGCGGCCTTTCAAAGAATTTATTCTTAAAATGCTAATCGAGCTCGATAAAATTTACCATGATTTGAAGCACCGACTTGATGCACTACGCTCGGCAAGACTTTATCTCCTGTCATCGTACAATTGTTTTATCATTTGTGCTTTAAAAAACTCGAATACCCGTTGAACCGAAACATTAATTAAATTTAACATAAATTAACCGATAAAATTTGAACATACATTGTATCTCGATGTCTTCACACTCGAAATGTAGTAGTCTGCGACCTCGTTGTATCGCGGTAGTAAATGTTTCTCTCAACAAACGTTACTTCTTGCAGTCAAAACCAGGTATTTTTTATGTGTACCATACAAATATCATGTCATCAATAACAAATCAAAGAAGTAAAATAATTGTTATATTTTCTTCCATTTTCACTGATTTCACTGGGTTATTTTCAATTTTGAAAATATTACTGTATGTAAAAATTGATTAAAAAGAATTCTCTCTACATGAAATATTTCCCGTTTGGCTTGTACGTGTTTTTATGAACAGTTGGATAATCAGAAATGAGACTTAATTTGTGCACATGATAAAGATAGAAAATTGTTAAGTTCTTGATATAGTGTCAAAGCTAACCAACTAAAAAGGTGTGTCCGGTAAAACTAAGACAAGTTAAGTCCACTTTTGTAGTAATTGTGGCAGAATATTTTTCGTAGTTTTGCAAATGCTTTTATCTAATCTTATGATCAACTAGAATTAAATTAAATTTATTGTAATGATTATATTACTTTGTTTCGTTCACAGATATTAATTTATCAATAAAATCATAAGTACCCTGAAAATAGGGACCCCACTGTTAACATACATTGCATAGAAAATATATACTTTTCATTGTATGTCTCAAAATATATGCTCCCCTGATAAATTTGATTTTCACATATTTTCAAGGATAATTGTGCAGCTAATTAAAAATAAACAATGTATAAACTGTACTTATTTGATGAAAAAATACAAGTATATAATGGTACCGCCAACGATAAATGGGCTTACATACTTTCTTTGAAAAATATATGGGGCGCAGTCATATGTTATTTATTTACCAAAACCGGTCCTAATAACAACAAAAACATCTTTCCCTTCCCTCAATATATTTATAAACTCAATCTTCTTGTTTGAAAGGTTTGCAATGCCAACTTTTTTGTAACCTGATCAAACAGGCAATTTCCATGGGCGCGGCCATTTTTATCATATCGCAAATGACACGGCGTCGCCGATTGGCCATAGTAAGGGAGGTAACTGGAGATAATTAAAATCGCCAGAGAGGGCGCTGGTTGCTAGCACAGGAAAGTCTTGTTTCGGCAGCAAGGGTTAACTTGGACAGTTCGAGACTGGCAATAGTTAAGTTTTGCGTAGGAAGATGATAAGTCATTTGAGCTTAACAGATAATGAATAAATGTTTTGTGGACATTTCAGTTTAAATGTTTTGGTTCAAATAAGATGTTCTTGTGATTCTATGTATGATAAAGTGACATCCGAAATGAATTCTGATAATAAAATAACGAATTACTAATCATGTAATAAATATTCTAAGATGCCTAGCGGTTAGAACAATAAAAAAAAAGTACTTTATCAGACAATAAAGGTATAGTTTTTTCATGACGTAACAATTGAATGACGTTATATCCACTCTTCCCCGCTGCCCCCTCGTGATCACGCGTCCTTGGTAACCTTTCATCTCGGTTCTTTCGATCAACATGTCTTATCCGTATCAATGTCTATCGTAGTGGCGATTTTCCCAATAATGTTTCTTTTAATGAAGACTAGTTTCGAATCATCTAGTTCTATTTACCGGAAAGAAGAATGGAAAGCAAATGCTTGTCGACTGTCGAGTGACCGCGTTGTTTCACGTCAGGTCACGGCGCCCCGTTGGTTCACGTCAACCGTCTCTACCAGGTTCAATGTGATAACGTCAACCTAATAATTAAGTAATTTTGGGTGCACAGCCCCAACAGTCTGCTTATATAAGAGATTAAAACATCACCTTCAACGTTTATGACAGCAGCTAAAAAAAATAGATGTCCGGATTCAGTCCGCCATCACGCTTCCAAAACAAAAAATACCCATAATTCTTTGTGGAATGATAACCACGCGATAAGCCTTATATGGGCAATGTGGCCCGCATTGCATAATCGCACGACACGAGTTTGTAAAAGTAAAGTAATTATTGGCGTAAACATTCCCTCTGGGATGAGCTGTGCCCCTTCTCTTTGTTCCCTGAACCTACCTACAGAAGACTGAAAATCTCTAATAAAAAAACCTAAGTTATATTTACCTTTAGTGGTATGCACCTGTCCTTCTTCTATCTGGAGTTAACTCCCCTTGACCAGGTAGGTGGCAGCTTCACATTCTCTTCTGTAGCCCATGTGGTCAGCAGCTACTTCAGGAGACTGAATTTCTTTTGTGCTCCTACATGTGCTACTTGGATTTCCTGTGAATTTAAGGGTATGTGACATCGACATTGGGTCTTTTGGACAATCGCATTGTGTTTATTTGTGAATTTTTGTGATTTTTTGTGACTTGTAATTTTTTTTCCTGTGTGACATCAGCGTTTTCCGCGAAGTAACCACTATGTCTCAACGTGAGTGTGTCAATTGCCAACGTTTTATGTCAGATAGGGATCCCCACTCTTTGTGCTTTCTTTGTGACAAGGATTCTATTTGCTCCATGGCAGCACGCTGTCTTATGTGTAAGGATTTACCTGACGATGAGTGGATAAAGATGTTTGAGATTAGATCTAAGAAACCCCGATCTACCCCTTCCAAATCTAAATCGTCTGCTATTTCTAAGGAGGATTCAGTAGGATCGTCTCAGATTTTGCCAACCACTTCGGTAGTTCCCAAAGCTAAACCCCTTGATTTGAGTGCTCTCCTTTCCTCTTTCAAGCAGGACCTAGTTGATTCCTTTGCTAAGTCTTTCAAGGATCTTGAAGATCGTAATGAGGCTAAAATTAAAGACTTAAAGAAATCCCTCGGTAGATCTAAGCCCCGTTCGGGTACCTCGGGTAATTCCGCTTCCCCCCATGGGAATGAATCCCGTTCCGGTGCTAAGCAGTCCTCTGAGATTAAGACTACGGCTGGTAAACGAACTGCCGACCCCAACGGCGGGAGTTCGGAGGTTAGGGTTAACGATCTCCCCCCCAAGCGGCAGTGTTTACCCCCTGGGGGCCTGCCGGCCTTGACAGGTCATGGCGACCTAGGGAGCATCAGTGTCCGCTCTCTTCCCAGCGCCGCAAGTGGTGCTGGGTTGATCGGTGACTTCGATAACCTTCTCCCTCCCACCACTGGGTCGGTAAAGGCCGGGTCGCACATGCTGGGCAATCAGCCCGTGGTTTATAACCGTGGTACGGAATGTGGGTCAGACCCATCTATTACCGGCCCGGTTAGCACGTGCGGCAGGGGGCCGGGCGAGTTGACAGCTACTCAGCGCACGGACGGCACGGGCTTCCCGCTGGGCTTAGGTCACGATGACTCTCAAGTGCCAGGTCAACAACAACAGAGGCAAACAGAGTTTGTTGACGTTTTCAACCCGCCGATTTTACCGATCATTACGGATGATAATTCGGGGAATGACTTGTCCATGGATGCTAAGTTGGACACTCATGAGGGAATGATTGTTATTCCGCCGGCGGATGTGTCGGGTCCGGACCTTGTACCGGAATGGAAAAACTTGAGAAATTATACAAGCTGAAGCCATGTACGGTTCCGTCTTCGTTTGAGCAGGATGATTCTCAAGATCTTCCGGAGGAATTGGGAACTTCAGGGTTTCTTCCAACGGCTCAACCCCCCAAGAGATCTTTACCTCATTCTTCAGTAGTCAAGATGGGTTTGACTTGGTCAATAACACCTTATCTAAAGCCAGAGATGTTTCTAGTTTGCCTAAGACACAGCTAAAACAGGCTTATGTGATCCACGATCGGATGTTTCCCGCTTCTGCTCCCGATCTTGACAGGGATTTTGGGCGGTTGGATGCTAGAGCACTTCAGAGGAAAGCTATGGCGAAGTTAGTTCTCACACGCAAGGATGTTAAGGACATCGATTCATCAGCCAGGAGTTCGGTGGACATCTTATCTTATATCAACTGGTTTGCGGCGGGAGTCAGACAGCTTTTGCCTCCTACCTTCCAGGATTACAAAGGTGTGAAGCCACAATCGCTGGTGGTTATGAGTGCGAAGGAGGTGGCCCTAGCCCATTCATTCTTGGATGTAATTTATCTGGCCGTTGGCGACGCTACTCACGCTCAACTCGGTATGATGGGACGGTTGACGGCTCTAGAACGGGCTCATATGTTGGAAGGAGTGAGGAACTTGCCCCAGGATTCGAAGGAGGATCTCTTCCAGCAACCCGTGAACTCGGAATCCATGTTTAATGGGAAATGCGACCAGGCCATATCTTCCCAGGAGGCTCAGATTTCACGCAATCTTAACTCCAGATTGACGGCGGCTCTCTTGGCCCAGACCAGGGGTCGCGGCGCCCCCAGGGGCAGAAGAGGTAGTGCCAGTCTTCAGACCCGTTCCCCCCTCCATCGTTCAGCCTTCGAGAGAGCTGAGGCTCAGAACAAAGGTCGTCAGGCAACGAACCAATATCAGCAGCCAAGAAACAATCCTCCGTCGGCTAATTTTCGTGGCAGAGGTAGTAGAGGATCGAGGGGATCTTCCGCTCCCCCCAGACGTCGTTGACTCTACACAAGCCGTTTTGATACTATCAGACCCTTTGGACAATTGCATGCCCACGGACGTGAATCTAGATTTTGCCTTTCAACTTCCAGTCGTATCCTCTCTCGTAGGGGGTCGGCTACAGTGCTTCACCGAGAATTGGAAACAGATCACGCGGGATCCCTGGATAAACTCTGTAGTTTCGGAGGGCTATCAACTGCAGTTTCAAGTGCGCCCACCCCTAGCGGTATACCCGATGGGGAGGAGATATCATCTACAGGGGCCACAGCTGGAGGCAGCGATGCTCGCGATAGATCAACTACTGCTGAAGGTTGTGGGGATTTTATTCTCCAGTGTTCCTGGTGCCCAAGCGCGATTCAGGAGAGATGAGAATGATTATAGATCTGAAGATATTAAACAAGAATTTTTTGTTAAGACCTCCAAAGTTCACGATGGAATTGCTAGCAAATGTCAGGAAGCTAATTCATCCCCATTCCAAGTTTGTCAGTATGGACTTGAAGGACGCATATCTTCATATCCCTATTCATCCTCATTCCAGGAAGAATTCGCTGTGAACGGCAGGAGATTCCAGTTTCGAGTACTTCCGTTCGGAGTATCGATTGCCCCATGGGTATTCACGATGGTTCTAAAACCAGTGCTACAGTTTCTTCATATTCGAGGGGTGGCAATTCATGGTTATCTCGACGATTTTCTGAGCAGACATGTTCAGACAGACGTTCTCTTGCAACAGACAAAGTTTATCATCCACGTGTTTACGCATCTAGGCTGGATAGTTCATCCAGAGAAGTCAGAACTAACCCCCACTACCAGGATCAAGTTTCTGGGAGCAGTTCTGGATGCAGATCGAGGTCTCATCTTGCCCATTTTGGATCGTTGGCTTGTTGTCAAGGAATCGATATTCAACCTACTACAACAGCAAGGTTCGGCGCCTGTGAGGAGATGGATGTCTCTGCTGGGATCACTCACGTCGATCCAGGCGTTTACTTACAGGGGTCGTCTAAACCTACGCCACTTCCAGGTTTGGATAAACGACAACAGGCATTATCCATTGGAAGAACGCATAACGTGTCCTCGTGTAGTGTATCACGAGTTGATGTGGTGGACCAAGGAGTACAATGTGATGGGGGGATCGAAATTCAGGGAGCCTCCGCCCGAAGTCACGATATTTACAGACGCTTCCCAGGAAGGCTGGGGGGCTCATCTCGATCAACTTCAGATCCAGGGGGTTTGGTCTCAACAGGAGTCGACTCTACACATAAACAGACTAGAGATGTTAGCAGTCATAAAGGCAGTACGCCACTGGTGGCGGCGTCTTTACGGATTGAATGTGATGATAGCCACAGACAATTCAACGGTGGTATCTTACGTGAACAAGCAAGGGGGAACTCGTTCGACAGAATTGATGGATCTCACTCGCTTGCTTTTCGGGATTGTGGATCAGGCCAGGATGGTTTTAAGGGCAAGGCACATTCCGGGCAGACTAAATGTATTAGCCGATTCACTGTCGCGCAGGGGCCAAGTAATTTCCACAGAATGGACACTTCATCAGGAAGCTGTTCAACTCATAAGTCAGACATGGGAGTATCCAACAATAGATCTTTTTGCAACAAGCAGGAACTTTCGGATCTCAACTTTCGTCAGTCCGATTCCCGACCCTTTAACCTGGGCAGTGGATGCGCTGTCCATCTCATGGGAAGGAATGATAGCATATGCCTTTCCACCGATAAAGATTAGTCCGGATGTTCTGGCCAAGATTGCTATGCACAAGTGTCGAGTTTATCTAGTAGCGCCAGCGTGGCCCACGAGAACTTGGTTCCCAAATTTACTGGATCTACTGACAGATGTCCCTCTCCAGCTACCTCAGTGGCACAATCTGCTTATCCAACCTCACTCGGGTGAACAAGAACCTAGCGGCACTGAATCTACACGTGTGGAGATTGTCAGGAGATCACTCAGAGAGAAGGGATTCAGCGAGGGTCCCTCTGATGCAATCATTAAGACGATCAGACCTTCTACCGCTAAGTTGTATGACGCTAAGTGGAACGTGTTTCATATATGGAGAGTCCAGCGACAGCTGTTAAGCCAGGACATTTCGATACCCATGGTAGCAGATTTTTTATTATACTTACGAGTGGAAAAAGGACTCAAGCATGGTACGATCGAGGGTTACCGTTCAGCTATCGCCTCAGTGTGTGACATTCAAGGATTATCAGTAGGGTCTAATGTCTCTTTACATAAACTTCTCAGATCATTCCAAATCAAGGACTTATCCGCATCTTCAGTTTTTCCAAGATGGGATTTGTGTATTGTGTTGCAATCCTTGTTAAAGCCGCCATACGAGCCTATGCAGGCTGCAAGTTTAAAGTTTCTAGCATTCAAGAGAGCGTTTCTTCTTGCTTTTGCCTCAGCAGCTAGAGTATCCGAACTTCATGCCATTGATAATTCCTCAATAAGATTTTCAGAAGGATACAAGGAGGTGTCTTGTTGGCGTTACCTGAATTCTTAGCAAAAAATCAGTCAACAGCATTAGGGTTTTTGGGATCGAGAGTTTATAGGATTCCTGCTCTGCCAAGTTCATCATCTCGTTCTGACAAGTCAAGATTATTGTGTCCAGTTAGAGCTCTGCGCTGGTATCTACAAAGGACAGCATCATTTAGGCGTTCAAGGAGGAGACTGTTTTTATCTTGCAAGACCGCAGTCGACACAGAAATATCAAAGAATACTATAGCTTCATGGCTAAGGAAGACTATCGTGTTTGCCTACCAATCTATAGATCAGGAAACAGTAAACCAGAAGTTTTCGCCGCACGAGATTCGTGCTCTAGCTACCTCGTTAGCGGCATGGAAGTCTGTCTCTATTGATCACCTAGTGGCGGCTTGCCAATGGAAAGGTTTGAATACCTTTATATCATCGTATCTACGGGACACAGCTTCATCGATGGAGGGCCTACATGAACTAGGACCATTGATAGCTGCCCAACAGTTAACACAAGCTTAACCCCTTTTGCAAGTAAAGCAAAAAGAAAGGGGGGGGGGGGGGGACGGGTCGTCAAGGACGAAGGACGGATTGACCTGGATACCTGCAAGAACTGTAATTGGGAAGGTGAGGCTTCTCCATTATAGAGAATGGCGGTGGAGGGCCAAATCTAACGTGGGGTAAAGGAAGGTCAATCACGTGTTGTGGAGTGGTAAACCACGATTTATGCACCTGACTAATTTCATCTCAGGATATGACGTTTGAGAGCCTTTAGACGGGCCTATGTACCGGAAGTGACGTCACAGAACCGGAAGTGACGTCATAGAACCGGAAGTGATGTCACACTGCCGGGAGGTAAAAGGCGTAAAGTCATGTAGATGTAACCATCAGAACACAATTGTGGGAGAAAAGTACCACTGTTTAGGGTGTTAACCGAATATAGGTGGTTTTGAACCAACAATTGTAAGGTCATAACGTCATATGCTGATTTTATACTAATAAAGTACTAAGTGGTGGTGTGTTTGTCTTACTGATCTACCTTGACCGGTGGCGGAAATTGATGCATTCTATAAGTATAAGATTAGAAGTAGAAATGCATAATTATAAGGAGAAGATAATATAGTATCATAAGGATCAATAGTCAATCAACTAAGTATCCTAGGATTGAGCAGTAAGTTAAAGGGTTATTGGTGTGAATATTCCCTCAACATTGAGCTGGATCCCATCCTCCTTTATGTGGAATTCGGGACACAGCTCATCCCAGAGGGAATGTTTACGCCAATAATTAGGAACAATTACTTGTATTGTTAGTAATTATTAGTAAACTTACCTCTGGGATGAGCGAATTACACCTGCCCGAGTAAAGTTTTACTAATGCCTCCCCGCATGATTCCAGGTGATGTTTCGGGTTGTATGGCGAGAATGTGAAGCTGCCACCTACCTGGTCAAGGGGAGTTAACTCCAGATAGAAGAAGGACAGGTGCATACCACTAAAGGTAAATATAACTTAGGTTTTTTTATTAGAGATTTTCAGTCTTCTGTAGGTAGGTTCAGGGAACAGAGAGAAGGGGTACAGCTAATCCCAGAGGTAAGTTTACTAATAATTACTAACAATACAAGTAATTGTTCCTTTTTAAAAAAAACAAGAGGTGTTCATTTGTTTGTTTAAGTTTTTAAAGAAAAAAATTAAATATAATTCAAATTGAATGTATGAAAAAGTAAAAGTGCAAAACTGCAGTAATCAAAGCTTTAACCAACTAAATGTCGTTTTAAACTAGGGGTTGGGTTCCATACTTGGAATAGCAAGCAGTTAGCCCTGTTCATGGATTATTAATGTGAGCAATGTAAACTCTATATTTTATTTCGAGATTATTTAAATCAGAGTGGTCCCCGTTTAGATCATTTTAGCGTCTTAGAAAAGAAATAAAGTTCGCTCTACCGTCCTCGTGCTTTAACTATAATAGTTCAGGGCAAAACTATACTTTATTACAAAACACATTGGGGTAGAGCGAACTTTATTTCTTAAATAAATTGTAAACTCGTTTCATTGGCTATATCTATATCTTGAATATGTTGAACACAGTTCTCATATCACATCACAATGAAACTCGCATTCTTGATTAAACCAATTAGGGTCACATATTATAATCCAATATTACGGGGAAAATAGACAAGGGCATAGCAGGAATAATTTTGGTTTCGCATAGACCGCTGAATAGCAATAAAAGCATCCGGTCAGATGCTTCTTCAAAACTCAACTGGATTGCTGGTTAGACAAATTAACAAAATGTATATTGTATGGGCTATTCTATTTTCAGAAAGCAGAAAATGATATTAGTAAAGGAAATCATATAAATATTTTTTTTGATTTGATAAAAAAAGAATTTAAAATAGTGTAAATAAGGATAAAGTATGTACTTTAATGCAGGAGTAATATGGATGCAATGACTGTTAACAACAAAACCATTTAAATATACATCTTTATATAATGATATCTGGTAAATTTAACTTTTTCTTGTCAAGTCTGCACTTTATATTTTAGCGGCCTTTTTATGAACACCTTCCGATTGGACAGTGAAGACTGAAAATTTGGTATGTTTAAATCACAATAAATAGTCGAAGGCTAAAATCAATATTTGTAAGGAAATTTACACACTGGCTAAAATGTGCTAATGCACTAATTTTCAGTAATTTATTTTCCGTACCAACCCCTTTTAGCATATGAACAGGTGTTCATCAAGACCATTCTAGTGTTCATAGAATGAACACCTCCGGATGAACACCTATTCCCAAAACAAGGTGCCAGGCCTTTTGTGAATAACTAGATTGATAACTAGTCCAGGTGGCCGGACACCTTGCATTTAGAATGATAAAATTATGGGGAAAAGAACAGAACAATTATTTCAGCACCTTTTATTCATGTTTACAAGAGTTCTGGAACTGAATTTCAAAGTTTAGAAAGTAATTAACCGTTGCATAGCTATTTTGCCGAGTAGTAATTGATAACAACAGTGTCACAAAAATTTTGTATATTGCCTTTGTCTGCTGTTACCAATTCTGCTGAAGGCGATAGTTGTGGCACTTTAACAGGACCAGACAGGATTTCAGACACATTCCTCTTCTGTTCATCTGATGTACGTTTGTAGAACTCCACTGCATTACTCCTATGTCCGGTTTGTTCCTTGATGAGTTGCTCTGGGATTCCGGCTTGGTATAATCTTGTGGCCGTTGAAGCTCTGAGTGAGTGGTTTGTGTAGTATCCTGGAATGTTTGCGGATTCCAACTAACTTGTTGTGTCCAATAGCTAAATGGCTGAACCAAATATTTCCTTTTGGTTTCTCTAATGGTCTATAGTAAAACACGTCAGGAGTAGAGTTAGGATGAAGCTTGCTTGTGTAACTCCGAAACACATTGACAGGAGATCTGTCAGGTCGATCCTTGTTTTCATACGCACGCACAGTGTGTGGGGATATATTTCGATGCTTCAAGCCACCACGAAATGCTTTTGATACAGACTCTGTATATTCCAGGTAAGTATGTCCTTCACTGTCGCTTGCAATCTGAAAATTCTTACGTGACAAGGCCCTATGTTCCTCGCCCCCTCGTAACCCGAAATTAATCCCAACGAGCCAAAACATTGCATCAGACAAAGCTTTAGGAGTGCTTGTCCCTAGAAGGCCTTTGTCCCAAAGCATTTCTTCGTTTTCTGTCGTAATTGCATTTGCCTGTTTCTTCTGAATTCCAATTCCTCTAGCGCACTTATCTTGCATGGTTGTGTCTATGGTCGTCTTCAGGTCCTTAAACTCAACATCACTGAAGAAATCAACGTTGTATCCGTTGCCATTGAGATGACTTTGAATGCCACAAGCATTAGATAAAATACTTTCACCCTTGTATTCTGTACCATCAGCTTTCCGAAGTGCGACAACAAACGCTGACAAAATAACATTCAGTTCATTAAGCTGATAGTCTGTTAGATCTCGATCCAAAGAAAGCAGGTTGAAAACCTCTTTGAGATCTTCTCCAGCGTTGTTACAAGACACAAACTATCTTCGCCATTTGTCAAACAAATTAGTAGCCCATTTGTTTTTCCTCAAGGTATTGTGCGGAATGTTGGGAGTTTTCCGGTGTTTGAGCTGAGTCTCAGTGATGGGTGCAAACCTCTTCGTTGCTGAAATGAAAATGAAATATTTTTTTATATACACTGATCAACACAAAGTAGTTAAATCGGACATTGTTTGTCTGCAATTTTATTGAAATGAAGAAAAAAATTTCATTAGGAATCCGTTTTTAAAAGTTTATAGTTAGACCGGTCATATAAACACTGTCAATATTTAGTTCTGTTATGATGGTCATTTATGACCCTTTTTTAAATTGCCATGTTAAACGATTTAGTACAAAAGTTCAAGTAAATCAAATACAATTTCATACATGCCGTGACTTGTTTAGAAGGGACTTGTTTAGAAGGGCCTTGCTCAATCACTTTGGTCAGGCCTACAGCATTTGAAGCCGACTCATGTTGTGCTGCTGAAATTTTAAAAAAGATTTATGAATACATGAAAACTATTTAATACTAGTTTATTTGGAATAAAAAATGTCAGTCAAATATGTTCTGGTCTGTGTAAAATGCAATCTGTTCTAGACTCAGACATTTTAAAGTGTATGTACGTTTCTAAGAATCCATTTGCCTTTGATACGTGCAGAAACAAGTATGTTCTAATTTAGGTTCAAGTCATCTCGGTCAGCCTGCATATTCACCCTAACATGTCAAATACATGACACTTGTCAACAACGCTCTTATATGTGAAAAAGCCAAAATTAAACGTCCCAACATAATTTTGTCTAGTTATATAACCTAATAAACACTCATAACCAAATTCTTTCGCTTGATCTGGTACAGATAAGTTTCTAAAGTTACGTTCGACAAATTGGTGCACGCCACTTGCAGTGCACTGTCCGGTTTTCGATCACGACTCTTATATAGTCACTCAGCCAATAACCTTAATATGGGTATTTCAGTTACATGAAAATGTAAAGGTAATCTAGCATGTTTTAAACAAACCTGCCATAGGTCGTCTAGTCCTTTGGTAACCAACGCATGATGCACCGCCTTGTTGAGCCATATCCGTCATGTCCACAGCGTGACAAACAGCTTTACACTGTGATTCTGTTTTGAATGGGTTCGATAAAAAAGATCATGAATGTACCTATTTTTCGTGTTAGAAATTTTACGTAAATAACTGACACAATTACACCATTTTGACCGTGCGTTCTGTATTAACCGGAACTTGATTGATCAAAGCAGTTATATAATTTACAACACCGAGCCTATTTTAACCCTCAAGTTGCTGAATATTATTTTGACCAGTTTTGCCCCCGTGGCTGAATTTTCCAGCACTCGCCTCGCTACGCTAATAACGCTAATAGCCCCTGTGGCTGAATTATTTCGCACCGCGAGTCGCGGCTGTTTTTTCGATAAATGGTGTATTCACATGGCGGATTACGGATGAAACTGACCGTTCGATACAAAAGTAGCCCGCCAATCCCGTACACAAATGAACGATCTTTATCCGACACTTTGAATGAAATTTTTATCTTACCTAGAACGGTTTCTACAACTGAAGTAAACTTGTTTTCAATTCGGGCGCCATAACTCAATAAATTCCAAGAGCGCATGCGCGAAATCAAAACGAAACTAAGGATGAATTGTTCCCCTTCACATCGATATAAAAATTATTTTTATAATATGTCTGGAACAAATTTTACTAAATTTTAAAAATTGTCTTCATTTCAAACATTATAAAATCATTTAATCACTGAGTGCACACATGCAAATTATATACTGAATTGAAGCTAATTTCTTGCTCTATATTTCACGATAAATTTTATTACGATACGCCATCCTAAACGAAAGATATAAATTACGAAAACAGGGTAATGATAAATCCCGATAACGTTCCTACCCCACAGTAATATTACTAAGCTAATAGCCCCAGGCAAATGCACGCGCTCAGTTTGGCAGGCGGGATATCCCCGTTGAAACATACACTCACACACAATATAAATTGTCTTTATTTCCAACTTTATAAATCATGTTATTCGCTTTGTATAGATGCAAATTATATACGGAATTGAAGGCATTTTATTCTTCTTTACGAAGAAATAAATCATAACAATCTTTTGCACTGTAATTAGAAGTTATTACCAACGAAACGTGGGTATAGCTAGTAATAAAACCTTACCGCAACATATGTCGCATCGTTTCCACACGTTTTATTTTGATGCAAATATGGGCAAATTTCACATGAAAATGAAGGTATTTATTTCTGCTTTACGATGATATGTAAATAATAAATATGTACCACTTGGTTTGGAAAATATAAATTTTGCAAAGATGGTACCCTCGGGTATTTTAGAACAGATTTTGATAATTGCGACATCACTAACCGCTCCTTTATTGTCTAATTGTAATTTGCAAATTTTATATAGAATTGAAGACGATCCTTTCCTCTTTATTGTGATATAAAATAGATGATAATGCGCTCTGCCGTTAAATGGATAGGAAGTGTAAAAAGCAGTTGAAAAAAATCGCTTCTCGGTAAACAAAATATGAATAGAGAAATTGTCTGTTTGTGCGATGCTCGCCCGGTCCTTTCTGATTTTCTTGTACATACCAATTTTATATGGCAATAAAGATCATCCTTTTCTCTATATTTTGATATATGAAATTGCAAAATTTACCGAGAACTTTATGTGATATAAAGTGCGAGAAAATGATAAAAACGTAAAGAATAAACAAAAGTCACAATTTTGCGGAACTTGCTGTATCTTTATTCTATATGGTGTATATAAATTGTTTATATCAAATCGAAGACAATTATTCCTTCTTTATCACGAGGTAATCAATTTCAAAATACGCCTAGATGTTGAGAAGATATGATTGAAAGAAAGGCACGTGTCAAAATCGCCGTTCAGTTCACATGATTTGAATCGAGAAATTAGCTTTTTGTGCGGCGCTTGCCGTGTCTTTATTTATTTTTGCGCATGTACACATTTTACATGGAAAGAAAGACAATCTTTCCCTCTGTCTTATGATATAAAAATTGTCAAAATACGTTGAGCACACGATGTAAAATTGGTGTGACAAAATGGTGTAAAACTAAAAATATGTAAAAATCACCTTTTTTGCGGCAAATGCTGTATCTTCAATTCAGGTAGCGTAGTTATGTATTTTATATTGAATTGAAGACAATTTTCTGCTCTTTCAAATGATCCAACCGGTATTGAAATCCGCCCAAGGGTTCAGAACATAGGGCGTGCGATAGGAAGGCGTGCATAGGGTCAAAATGCACGCGTCTCAGTAAACGATAGCATGCACGGGCCGGTAAGCTCGTGCGAGAGGGTAGAAAGTGCTCACAGGCTATTAGCACGTTCGGCGGGGAGTGGGGAAAAATTGAGTGATTTTAACGTTTATTTTCGATACGATAAACATTATCAATACTCTCATAACTTTCGGAGCATGTTCGCGCATTATTTAGAACACCAACGAAACAAAATTCGGTAGCTTAGCGACACACGGACGGAAAGTACTGGCGTTAAACTGACACTACTGCCGTGCAACAATTGCCCGTCCTTCGCTGCTGTGCACCTCGGCGTTAATGAGCTAGCGTTAGAAAAATAGAGTTTCGATGTCGCATCTCGCCCAGAGGACATGCGGTCAAAGCAAATTTCAACCCGGACAGGCCCGGGACCCGCATCTTAAGGGTTAATGACATGAAAAGGAAACACTTTCGTTCAAATTCAAAAACTTAATTTTCAAAATTTTATTTTCACACTATAATTGAATGACTATAAATGTGAGCTGAAAATAAAACAAGAGACAAATTATTTACCGGTTATATCTGGAACTTCGTCCCGTAACAACCTCATTACATCTTCCTCAGAGTCGTCACTAATGGGTTCTGAAATTCAAAGCACACATACTCAATCAGTGTATAGCTAAGCAGGTAACAGTCAAATATATCATCCTTCAAGAGACAATAAAAACGTATAAGTTGCAAAAGTTACTATCAAAAGCAAGATATTATTATAAAATCATTACGAACAAAATGTTGTTAACATTTCAAACACACCTGCTTTCACCGTCTACCTTGCATGTCAACCGTCACGAGTTGCATGTTGTGCACGTGCGAAATCAGATTCATACATTTTGCAAGTATCACCTTTGTCCCACGATTCCCTTATAACAATGCAAATTATTTTCGTCTTTTGTGTTAGGAAAACGCTTCTTAAAGGGTAATAATCAAACATACTTCAAACTTAATTAATCGTTGAAAGTAAAAAAATAGACAAGTTAGAAAACTTTTTAAAAATAGACAAGTTAGAAAACTTTTTAAAAAAAGACATGAAGACTTTAATGATTGTCTCACCTGTTACTGGTTGGTAGATGTTTTGTGTTAGGGCCGACATTTCAGAACGTTCTTCAAAACTTTCAACCGCTTGACTTAAAATGTCGTCGCTTTCGATTTCATTGTCGTCCATGTCGTCTCTTATTTGGAAACACTCGACCTCTCTACTTGAAAGCCAGCTGTGTAAATAATTTACCGACCTCGCCCTCGGGGATCCCGGCTGATGCACACTCAAGCACGTGGTTTGCGCACCGAGCCCGAAGTACGTGCTTGAGTGTGCATCAGCCGTTAACCCCTCAGACTCGGTCAGTAATTATTATTTGCAAGACACTTTCGGATGATTCGCTATTATGTACTGAATCTAATATCTCTGGAATAGAAAATAAGTATATGTATATACGAGAGGATATACTGCGCTTTAACACATTACTGGCTATAAATATGTTAGTGATAGGTATCTTGAGGTTGAAAAATGTACTTTAAAATTTGTTTGGTCTTATTATTATATAATTATATTCGTTTGGTTATTTTTAGGTTTGTTGTGTGTACCTCTCATTATTCTTGTAATTCCGACCACTTGACTCAACCTCATAGTGTGGTGGTTTGTGTGCTTCGAATTCAGAGACGCGGAGAGCTATGCCAGCCGGATGATCGTGGATCGTTTCAGAAAGTTGTCAGAAAAATTAATGATTTAATGACGCTTTACTCTGATTTAAATTCAATTATTTCCTGATTGAATGTTTGGTTATTTTTTTGTTTCTTCGAAGTGTAGAGCAAGATTTTCAAAACATATTCCATGTTCATTTTCCCTTTGTAAAGAATATTCTATTTTTCTGTAACTCAGACCACCATCTTTTATACATTTCACAAGTCATTATTATGTCAAAATCATTGATGCTAATGTATTAACCTTTTTATTGTATGTTTGGTATTGATTGTTTCTGGTATGAGTGGCAATAAGAGGAATAGGTTAGATTAAAAGTTTGGAAGGGGGACATCACTGTGCATCACATGCACATATTTCTATCCTATATTTATCCCCCGCCCAACGTAGTTGGTGGGGGATACTGAAATGGTCTCCGTCCGTCCGTTCGTCCGTCCGTCCCGATAATGTTTCCAGAGCACAACTCCAAAACGGTGAGACCTATCGCGACGAAACTTGGATGTGCCTTTTGGGGTTTTCAACTTCTTTGCATTTTTATTTTTACCCGTTTCCATGGAAACGTAACATAGGATTTCTTAAAGGTTGTTTGTAGAAAAACAACATGATCACTGTTCAATATTCCACAACTAGTATCCTTAACTACCCTTTCCCTTTGGCGGGGGATATAGCTGACTCTGTCTGCTTGTTGTTCTTGCCTCTAGCCTTCAAGGAAAACCATAGAATAATACTTGGGACTTCAGTTGATTTAACTCTCAAACCGCAGATTATGGAATAGTCCAGGATGAGTTTAAATTACGCTGCAGTCAGACTTTGCAAAGCCCTGAAGGCGTACTTAGAATTTCACACATTAACTAATTAACGCTATTGTACCGTGTAGCAAAGCCCGAAGGAAGATTAAACTGGAGTAGTATCAGTCTAACGATTGTATTAATGATCCGGCACTGGCTAAGTAGCTGATTTTCCCCCTTCATGTCTAATTAATGAGGGAATATATATGTTCCAATGTTTTTATGAAAATATGTCATATGTCCAATGTACCAAAATATGCACAAAACGCTCAATTTTCCCCTACTACCCGGTGAAGCTGCTACAGGCCTGTGAGTTGTTGCTCCCCTGCACATGTGTTATTGTTTGCTCACACCAAAAGTATGCACTCACACCAAAGGCACAATTTTCTGTCACACACCTTATGATGTGAACCCTTGGGCAAATTTCAAATAAGGTGGGATCATTTGAAAGGGAGGAAAATTGTCTTCAATTCGATATGAAGTAGATAAAACATGTGCAGCAAAAGAGGGGATATTCTGATATTTTTAGTTTTGTATTTTTTTTCACACCATATTTCAGTGTATTTTGACATTTTTTATATCACAAGAAAGAGAAAGAAATTGTCTTAAATTCCATTTAAAATTTGTACATGCGCCAAAATACATAAAGACGCAGCAAGCGCCCCTCAAAAAGATAATTTTTCTATCCAAATCATGTGAACTGAACGCCGATTTTGTCATGCAACATTTTTTTGCTCATGTCCTTGGCACCTTTTGAAAGTGATTACATCATGATAAGAGTAAGTGATAAAAAAATTCAAATGTCCATAATATAAGATAAAGAGACAGCAAGAGCTGCAAAAAGGTTCTTTATTGAGTTTTTTTACCATTCTTTGGCACATTTTGAAATATATAAATTTTTCATATCACAATAAAGAAAAAAAGGTCTTCAAACATATGGAATATGTATGTGTAAAAAAATCAATAAAGACCCTGCAACCATCACACAAACAGGCAGTCTCTGTATTCATATCTTGTGAATTGAGAAGCGATTTTATTATCAACCTTTCTTTTACACCTCCTTTTACACCATTTATATAACCACAGCACACAGTATGACAATTTTTTATATAGAAATAAAGAGGAAAAGATTGTCTTCAGTTATAAATGGAATCTGCAAATGATAGTAAGACAATAAAAGTATAATTTGCATATTCATAGCAAAACAAAAAACATGGCAGTAATGCAACAGGCAGATCACAAACTATGAGTTCAACCCAAGTCAATTGATTGTTATATTTCACATCTTCATGAAGAAGAATAGATTGTCTTCAATTCCGTATATTACTTGCATATGTACTCAGCGACTTCCAAGATTTATACAGTTTGAAATAAAGACATTTTTCATTATGTGGGGGGGAATTTTTTCAGCAAGGATATAACTGTGACCCCTACATTCTGGGCGCGTGCATTTGCTTGAGGGCAATGGTTTAGTAATAAGACTGGGCTTGGGAACATAATCATGGTTTTATCAGTGCTTCAGTAATTCATATCTTTTGTTAAGGATGGCGTATCCTTATGAAACTTATTTTGAAATTTAGAGCAATGAATTAACTTCATTCCATTTATGATTTGCCTAATTTTTGTCCCCCGCCGCAACGCGGAACGGGGGACTATGAATTCAGCGGCGTCTGTCCGTACGTCCGTATGTCTGGATTCTTGTTAACGCGATAACTCATGAAGCTTAGCACCTAGAGTGTTCATATTTGGTGACAGCTTTCAGTGGAGGAAGACTCAGACGCCAGTTGACTTTGGTAACCTTGACATCATTTTCAAGGTCACCACGACACTATGTACGTCGGGATTCTTGTTAACGCGATAACTCATGAAGCTTAGCACCTAGAGTGTTCATATTTGGTGACAGCTTTCAATGGAGGAAGACTCAGACGCCAGTCGACTTTGGTAACCTTGACATCATTTTCAAGGTCACCATGACAAACTCGTGAAGCTTAGCACCTAGAGTGTTTATATGTGATGAAAGCTTTCAATGGAGGAAGACTCAGACGCCAGTTGACGTTGGTGACCTTGACGTCATTTTCAAGGTCACCACGACATTTTGACCAATTTCTAATACATTGTTAACGTGCACCTAGAGTGTTCATATTTGTTGACAGCCTTCAAGGGAGGAAGACTCAGACGCCAGTTGACATTGATGACCTTGACCTCATTTTCAACATCACCATGACACTTTGACCACAGTGTAATACATTTTTCATGCAATAACGGCGGGGGACATTGCCTTTTTAGTGGCAAACACTTGTTGTAAATTGAGTAATTGAATGATTTTATAAAGTTTCAAATATAGGCAATTTTTAGATTAATGTAAAATTTGTTCTAAACATAATTTGTTATATGTTTGATATTGATGTCAAGTTTAATACTGCCATATAAATATGCCCCTGCAGTATCTTACACGATCAGTAAAAATTAGATCAATGATTCTTTTTCAAGTACAGTCAAACTTGTGTTTAAAAGCTTAATTGTGATTAAACTTTTTTTTTTCAGGCTGAAGCCACTGCTACAACTGTTGGATCAACTGAGAAAAGCTTGGATGATCTAATGAAAGAAATGCAAGGTTTATGAGCCTAAATAGAAGTCTAAGGAAAGAAAGATTTAAATATTATTTTCTTTTTGCAAATGCAAATCTTCTTGAATCTTTAAATAATTGTGAATAAAACATGCTATTTTAGGGTTAACATTATAAATAATTATTTGATATTTCTTGAAATAAATGCAGTTTTGAAGAGGCTCATACAGTTAGATTCCGCTTATATGCCTATTTGTATTATGCAGTGTAATCTCCCTAACTCAAGGTTCAGGGAATAATAAAAATACCCAGTGTATCAGTCGGTGATTTTCACATATTCAACTTCAAACACAAAACATATGACATATATAGTACTTTTAAATGCATATTGAACAACAGCCGTGAATATATGCGGAAGCTGAAACCACACATCATTTTACCTGAATACTATTTATATAACCTATTTAAGCCCAACTCACACTACGCACAATTGCACTACTGTAACATTACGATTTGATTGTACTGCTATCGTATTGTGGTTTTTACAATCTTTTATGTGAAAACGGTTTCTGTGCGTGAGGTACACGATGTACAACCCATGCACAAAAGGTCATGATTCTAACACGGCCAGAACACAATAAACACAAATTTGACACAACGATTTCACGATGCAATCACTAATGGTGTAAGAATAATGCACGATTTTAGATAATTTGTGCAAAGTCAAAATAAGGTTAACCATTGCTTTTAACTCTTACGTTGCTGAATATTATTTTTACCAGTTTTGCCCCCGTGGCTGAATTTTCCAGCACTTGTCTCGCTACCATTATAGCGCAATTAGCCCCTGTGGCTGAATTATTTAGCACCACGAGACGCGACCGTTTTTACAGTATATGGTGTATTCACATGGCGAATTGCGGGTGGAAATGGCCGTTCCATACAAAAGTAGCCCGCCAATCCCGTACACAAATGAACGATCTTTATCCGACGCTTTAAATGAAATTTTTATCTTACCTAGAACGGTTTCTATTACAATATGAAGATTTATTTAGAGTTACGGACAATCCTTAAATATAATGGCACAATTAAAATTTTTTATATGGAATTGAAGATACATTATTCCTCTTTACGATGATATATTATCTTTTTACAATGCGACCTCTAGTTAGATTTCTACAATTATCTAAAGATTGTCTTTATTTCCTGCTGAATAAAATCCCTAATACTGAGCGCGCATACATGTATTATATATGGTATCGTACACAATTTATTCTTCCTTATGATGATAAAAAATTGTTAGAATATGTCACCCAGTTCAAAAGATATACGCCGCGAAAGATGGCTGGGGGTACCCCGAGGATGCTCCGACATTACGGGATTTTTAGCCAGAACTAATTCTCCCTTGGGCAGTCTGGCATCGGTACGCTAATTAGTGCCGTTATATGCCCAGGGCAGTCCCGGGGCACCAGCATGCGAGTGCCAGTGTTCTAAGCACCAGCGTTGCTTCCTGCTGTACTGATCCTCTCGGCGCGTGCAGTCACACGCGGGCGAACATTCCGAGATAATAAAATCATACATCTATACGCACGCTGCATCGTTATTTCTTGCTGCGCATGTACAAATTTTACATGGAATTAAAGATAAATCTTTCGTCCTTACGACTGCGAAAAAATAATGAAAAGGTGCCAACTGGTTCAAAAGATGGTTGAAAAGCGAAAGAGGGATACCCTCAACTACTTGAAAGCAAATTTTGATAAGCGTTCTATTTGCGACACCAGTTGCATCATTCACCGCATCGCTATTATTGACTGCGCATATGCATATTATACATGGAATTAAGGACAATTCTATTCCCTTGAAATAGGTGAAAAAAATATAAAAAAGTATTTAATAGTTTGGGAGATATGAACCGCGAAAGAGCAACACCCTCAACAGACATTTTGGGGAAAAAATTGATAATTGCGACATTTCTCGCATTAGTTGCTGTTTCTTTATTATGTGTTGCGCACATACACATTTCATATTGAATCAAAGCCAGTTCTTTTCCCTTTACGATAATGTAAAAAGTATGAAATTTCGCCACCCGATTCTAAGAATGCAAATTGCGAAAGATCGGGGGTATGCTCGTGATGCGGCTCGTATCGAACATCCAGTGACAGCTCACATTGACTTTCTCTGTCCCTTTTATGACGTAAAAAAAAGATTATTTTATTGACAATAAGTATTCTATATTACACTTATTCACCTTATTGATGTGAAGAATAAACTTTATAAGGAGAGTAACGCACATCCACACTTCTGCTTCTTTCTTCTTTCTTCAATCTTCTTGATTATGCCCCTCATTTTCCTTCTCTGACATCAAACTGATATAAGCTTTAGTGCAATCTTGTGACGTGTGATAAATTCTGAAACATGGTGCTGCACATAGAGCCACATTACACTCGTTACATTCGTAAGAAGATTATTTGCCTACCCTTTTCTTCTTTCGAACTGGCTCATTGCTTTCTTGCACTGCCCTTCGAAGTAGTTCTCTTTTCGCTTTGGAGCAAACAACACACATACGGGAAAGCCTCTTCTTCTTTCCAACCTGCTGAATCTTTGATTTAAAGTGACGACCATGAAGACGAAACACACTTTCGTCGCTTGTGCTTGGCCTGCATCGGGGACGTCTACGCAGGGAAGGCACTTTTTCCGTGTCGGCGAAGGTGATCATATGCTGCACTAAATCTTTTCTGAATTGACGGCTTGTTTTCAAGGTTTTGTCTTTTGAGAATTCTTTATAGAGAATGTAAGAGTTCAACATGGCAACGTTCAACACATGAAACCACACTTCCACCATTTAAGAGTTTTCATTTTGAACGGGGTGTACGACAGCATCTGGTCGGCCCGATCCACACCTCCCATATACTTGTTGTACTCGTGCACAATACGTGGTCTCTTATTTGCTTCCCCAGTCACTCGGTTCTTCTTCCCTGTCTCTACAATTTCAGTGTCTTCTACGGTTGACATGAGCAACACTGACTTCCTGTCCTCATACCTCACAAGGAGTAGGTCTTGATTGTGATAGATCATCAGATCCCCTTTCTTCTGTTTTTTCTGTGCCTTCTTTACCTTTTCAGGAATGCCTTTGCGATTTCCTCTCAACATCCCCGTCGCACCAGTTCCCGTTTCCCACAAGTTCATATACAATGCCACAGAGGAATAGAAATTGTCCATGAACACATGATACCCTTTCCCAGCATAATCCTTCACCAAGTCCATGACGAGATCATACGTTTTCCCACCGACAGAAACAGTTTCATTTGTTTTTCCAGTGTAGAGTTGAAACTTGCAAACATAACCATTGGTTGAGTCATACAGCATGTAGGCCTTTATCCCATACTACTTCGGCTTGTCGGGATTGTATACTTTGAAACTCAGATTGCCTTTCCAAGGCACCAACCCTTCGTCAACACAAATCATTTGATGCGGCTTGTAAACTCTGGAAAAACGATGCACGATGCGCTGGTACAAATAGCCAAGTTTATTGATTGGTGAAAACTGGGGTGTGTTTCGTCCCGGCATTCGGTTATTATCATGCAAATGTAGGTACGTTAGTAATAACCAGAACCTATCGCGAGGCATACATTTGGTAAAGAAAGGCGTCATCATCACATCACTCATTGACTAATACTCAGAAAAGTTTCTCTGTACAACTAGAGACATTGCTATAGTCATTGCTACGAATACTTTCATTTCTTCAGCATTCTTATCATACCATTGCCTCAACCTTGAACAGGGCATTAGAACCTTATCGTCAACCTGTTTGTGGAAGTATCTGTTGGTTTCTGCTGCCATCTTCATAAAAAAATAACCCGAAATAGTCTACAGGATGCGGATTATCAGGCAATTCTATGAAGCGTCCTAATCCCGTGTTGCCAGTAAATTGCAGATCAACACGTCCACGTGGCCTCGGACCCTCTGTCCAGCGTTCCATAAAGTTGTCACGGTCATCAAAATGTGTGTCCATTTCATTATATTGCTCATCAAAGCCACTGAACTCTTCTTCTGTGGAAGTACCAGTCGTAGAAGTTTCACCCGTACTTGCTAATATGTGTCTTGCAATGTTTCTTATTTCAACATCACTATCAATGTCACTTTCACCATCTCTGTCACTGTCACTCTCATCAGTTGATTCCATATCAGAAGCTTCATCGGCATGGACCTCGTTGATGAAGTTGTCGTCGCTAGACGTTGACGGACCTTCCCAACTCCTGGTTTGCGGCCTCCTGGCCTTAGGCATCTTTCACATCAATCTGTAATTGATTGAAAATAATTTAGGCACACATCAGATATAACATCAACACATGACCTGTTGTACAGAGAAATTCAATGTGAGCTTCATGGACATTCAATTGCCACATTTTGTAAGTGTTTGAAACAAATTTCCATCAATAATCTGGACATTTGATATTGTTTCATGATTTGCAAAAATAACAAATCAGGACAAATTCTAACATTGCTGGACAATTTCTAACTTTCGGGCAACTTTTCACAGACCTGCCGAACAAGTTCTAATGTCGCCGGACACTTTTTAACTGTCGGACGACTTTTCACAATCCTGCCAAAGGTGCCGATGGCACCGATGTCCGCCGAAGTTGTGTCAACATCATCAACCCTGATGCCGCCTTCTGACTTCCTAAGCAACGAGCCGGCGAGTCGCGAACAACTGCATTCTACTCGAAGGAACTATTGCCATCCCGACATATATAGCAAACTATTTAAAACCTCGGAATGCTACCAAACTTTTTTTTCAAAAATGAGTTTCCTCGACCAAAACAAAATTGGGTAGAAAAAAACCCATACCTGGTGGCGGTGCCCGATGGAAGTCCGCTGAATTTTTTGGTCTCGAACACGAACATTTTCGTTGGACACATTTTCTCATGACCTGATGGCGGTGCCCGGCAAAAGATCCCCGACATACAGTGTCTCAACCACAAACATTTTCGTTGGACAATTATTCCATTACCAGATGGCGGTGCCCAACGCAAAAATCCCCTAACTCAAAAAAGACATCAATAAGTCTATGAATGTAAATCCCAAAGTTTTTTCTCCTTTAACTTTCTTGGTTTATAAAATCTATAATTGAACACTAAAGAAACAGTGTTTCCTTCATCATTTTTAGCTCATCAGGTCTGAAAGACCCGATGGGCTTATGGCATGGCAAGGCGTCCGGCCATCCGTCCATCCGTCCGTCCGTCCATCCGTCCATCCGTAAACTTTTCACTTTTTCGACATCTTCTCCAGAACCAATGACTCTAAAGAGCTGAAATTTTATGTGCATACTCCTTGGCAAATGAGGATTCTAAATTGTAGATTTCGTGACCCCAGGACCCCAAATGGGGTCACAAGAGTCAAAACCTTAAAAATCTATTTTAATCTTCTTCTCCAGTTCCAAAAGGTCCAGAGAGCTGAAAAGTTGTGTGTAGACTCCTTGGGCACTGGAGATTCTAAATTGTAGATTTTGTGACCCCATGACCCCAAATGAGGTCAGAGGGGTCAAAACATGAAAAACCTATTTTCATCTTCTTCTCCAGTTCCAAAAGGTCCAGAGAGCTGAATAGTTGTGTGTAGACTCCTTGGGCACTGGAGATTCTAAATTGTAGATTTTGTGACCCCATGACCCCAAATGAGGTCAGAGGGGTCAAAACATGAAAAACCTATTTTCATCTTCTTCTCCAGTTCCAAAAGGTCCAGAGAGCTGAATAGTTGTGTGTAGACTCCTTGGGCACTGGAGATTCTAAATTGTAGGTTTGGTGACCCAATGACCCCAAATGGGGTCACAGGGGTCAAAACCTGAAAAACCTATTTTCATCTTCTTCTCCAGTTCCAAAAGGTCTACAGAGCTGAAAAGGTGTGTGTAGACTCCTTGGTCAACGGGGATTCTAAATTGTAGGTTTGGTGACCCCATGACCCCAAATGGGGTCACAGGGGTCAAAACCTAAAAAACCTAATTTCATCTTTTTCCCTAGTTCCAAAAGGTCTAGAGAGCTGAAAAATTGTGTGAAGACTCCTTGGACACTGGGGATTCTAAATTATAGGTTTGGTGACCACTTGACCCCAAATGGGGTCACAGGGGTCAAAACCTGAAAAACCTATTTTCATCTTCTTCTCCAGTTCCAAAAAGTCTAGAGAGCTGAAAAGGTGTGTGTAGACTCCTTGGCCAACGGGGATTCTAAATTATAGGTTTGGTGACCACTTGACCCCAAATGGGCAATGGGCCTTTTTTATTTGATTGTGAATAACTCTAACGTTGGGACAGGCTACCTTTCCTACACTGCCCATGACCCCATGGTCTAAACCCAAACACCTATATCTATCAAAAGTCTGATGAGCTACAGAGCCCATGGCTCTATTTTTTTACTTATAACATTTTATTTATAAAAATTTTGCGGCGCTTGTTGAATCTATATTTCTGTGAGCGCATATACAAATTGTATATCAAAATGAAGAGAATTTTCTGCTCTTTACGCTGATACCAAACGTTGTTGACACTGGAGTAACGCGCGTTCATTCCATAACTTTCCAAATTTGGCAAGGCGGTCTTGCCAAAAACTGAAAGGCGTCCTTTCCACACTAAGGAAAGGTCGCCTTTCCGTTGCCTATCTTTCCAAATCGATTAAGTCAATGAAGCGCGCATAAAATCGCACTTTACGTTTTTCTCAATTCTAAGTAGTATGGTTGAAAAGGGTTTTTTTATTTCTTATTTGAAACATGAATTTGATTTCATGAAATTACGAGATCATGAAACTGTGTTAATCATGGACGTGGAACGATTATTTTAAAATTAATAACTAGGAGAAAAGTGAAATGAAAAGCCGTTAAGAAGTCATTTTGAATTAAGTTAGTAGTTCAACATGTATTAAATCGAGGGGTTGAGTGGCATATTTAAAGAAACAGTATCATATTTAATTGCATAACATAGTTCACATATCTATAAAGGTCATCAAAGGGATTTACTTTATAGTTATTTAACGTATAACGTGATTGTTATAATAATTTTATGGATAGTTGTATGGCACTTTTCCACGCACTGATACATGCTTAAAGTGCATTACTCTGAAGGTAACGAATTTGCAAAGCGCTAAATCAAGTTAGGTAAAAATGAAAAGCTGCCTCATATACTTCTTTCATAAATCAATAAAGCATGTGTTAGTTAATCAGTTAAACATGTGGAACGTACCTTTTCAGTGAATGTATCCACAAGAACATAAATATCCAAATCCTTTTTAGCTTAAGAACAGAACAAAAACCCATCACTGATCAGTGGCTAAACAGATAAACGACACAATCTCTACATCCAGCTATCACATTCAAACAATAATGGCGACCAGATGAGAAAAAGAGAGCCGATGCCAAATTAGTTTGATAATTTCTTATCTAACCTCTCAGATTTCATTGGATAACAGGATGCGTTAAAGAAGTGTATCCTGTTATTTCAAGACACGAGAGACACCGTCCTGACAGATCAGACTGATACATGGCCACTTGTCTACAAGCCACCTGCATGTGTTTGTACAGCACGGTTGACACCTGCTCAATACCTGAAGCTGACAACTGGTCATAGTCTGATAGGTTTTATTGGTCTGAGATGCTAAATGGTATTATCTGACGCTAACGAGGACTCGTTGTTTTAGTAACATTTGTTAATTTTTCTTAAATCAGAACAACATAACAATGCCAATTTCCGCAAAAACATCTGGACGTGTCCGATATTTGTCTATTAGATTTTTTGCATTCACTACAATCGAGCTTGAGGCGCACTTGATTATTTGACAAAATCAAGAGCTTGAAAGTGAAATGTATGCGACATTATCACATGGTATGAAACCGTTTGTTGAACGGCAAAGAGAACATTCACAAAAGACATATGAAGCAAGATCTGGAGCATGGAGAGTTAATAAAAGAAATGTAAGACATCTTATAACATGATATGAAACCCGTTGTTGATTGTCTTAACCATCCATTTATTTCACTGTTAGCACACAATGGAAGCAAGTCAAAATTTTCCTTATTAGACAGAGGTTAATACGCAAGGTGAAGTTTTTATTTACAATATTTACCACTTTTAATGGATATGTGCACATATTGTAGTATCAGTATGTATAAAGTATCGTCAATTGATTATTAATATCCATTAATATGTTTTCATACATCCGTTTCTGTGTTCTTTTACAAAAATAGACTTGATATTATTGATAATTTTACTTTACACGGTGTTTCTAACCTTGACACAGAAATTTAAATTATTTCCTTAAATTTCAAAAGAATTGATACAACATAGGAATTGTCAGAAAACAATCTTATACCGTTTCATGTATGAGCAAACCTATCAACAGAAATGAATTGTTCATAAAACTATATTTTAAGCTATGTATGAGCCGATTGAGCTTTCTATAAAATCTTTTGTGGACATTTGAGGTTTGGTTCAAGTATGTGGTTACTGGGTTTGATATATTAAAACGTGACCTCCGAAATAAGCCCTGATAATGTAATAATGAAAAGCCTAATATTTTCATCATAAATTGTAAACTCGATCATTGGCTAAATCTATATTTTAGATATGACATTCAAGTGAAACTCAATTCATGATCCGTTAGTCCAGGTCCCGGTAATGGCATAGCGGGAATACTATACCATAGACCGCCAAATAGCAATGAAAGCAATCTTGTCAGACGCTCTTTTCAAGCGAGTGTCACTTCCAGACGCCCCACCCCTCACGCCCCCTCCCCCTTTCTGGTCCAGCCTCTACACTAAACGCATCCAGTTAATTACCACTATGAGATCAAAGAGGCAAACTTGATTGTCGGCTAGACAAATTAACAAGATGTATATTGTTTATAATGAGCGATTCTTCTCACAGAAAGCCTAAGGTGCATAATTTGAAATAGGGGGTATGTAAGATTCAATAAAATATTTTTGTGGATCTGTTTTATAAGATTTTTCTGTTTTGCTTGTTATTATCAAACAATAGCATTAGATTGTATGTTTCTAAATTCTATTTCTAAAATGTTCTTTATTATGTTAAGCTCATGAACAATGAATTAATATTAGATCAACGCTTTGTTGTTGATATCATAAGTTTTACCATAATTACACATGACATTGTAAGTTGCAATTTACATACACATATCTAAATGTTTCCTTAATTTGGACAGCGAACGGATCGGCGAACTAGCTGTTGCCTTAGAATTTACTTTCTTGAGGCATATATATCTTTTCGAAATACATATCGAACAATCATAAACATGCATGATTAATGTAGTCATACATTTAAGTAAAAATATTCGTTATATGATCCTGTATTTAGTTGTTTTATATAAAACTTAACGATTGACAAGGGATATTGTCATCTTCACACTGCTCTTATTACATCAACATTCTATATTCTTTTTAAAAACTCATTCATACATTCTTGTATGCATAATAGTTTTTACCTAATCCAAATAAATTTTGAATCTATGAAGCTTGGAATTTAAAAAAAAACCAAATAAAAACACTTTTTTAGTTTTGATATTTATTTATGAAACTGGTTTTGTCAATTATGTACTTCATGCTGAGTTTAGAATGTGGCGACGCAATTGCACATCACAAGACACTGCTCAGATTCAATGCATACTGTCCATAGCTGGGTCCTAATGTTGTCATAATTAACAGGTGCCTATTACGTAATCTATTTCCTGTCAAATTTCATTGTTAGATTATTTGTCTAAAATAGCAGGCCCACACCTGTGCTTTGGACCCTTTGGTAAATGGCGGCTTATGTCAACATCCGTTCATACTGACATAACTCTTGGCATTACACAGCTAATTAGTACATCTTAACAACGACAAACATTATAAACCAATGAACTTGTAGAATATACGTTCAACCAATGAGAAGAAAATCTTCTGCAATGCTATCGATGCTTACAGTCACTTGAAAAAAGTAGATCATTTGGAAAGGTACCCAAATTTAATAGGATTATTCAGGAAGTCGATCAAGTTGCAAACAATTCATGGATCACTTTTTCTGACGATTGAAACGGGTATGTACTTTGTCATTGATAATCTTTCAAACTTCACTTTCAAAAAGGTCACCATTTACCTTTGAAATCAAACAAATTATTGCGAACAAATGATAATCATCGCCAAAAATTTTTTATTAACATTTTCCATGATTAAATTCATACAATTTTCTAAATATCTTTTAATTTTAAATGTTGCAATTTTCAAACTCTATATCTCTTATTCATTTCATGTGTTTAAGTCAATCCTTGAATAGTAAAATGATTTATTTAATTTCTGCAATAAAATAATATGCAGGATTTGATTCATCAATTTAAAAACAAAGTCTTCTTTTGTTAAAAAGTTGCGATGAAAAACGTTTTAATTTTTCAAAGGTAAATTAAATTTTATGTCTTTTAAGAATCAATCTTTCAAACAAAATAAAGATTTTCAAAATGTAAAAATAACTTTAGTTTAACTTAATCAAAAACTTCTAAAGGTATTCAATAACATGACGAATTTGACAAACAGAATAAAGGGACATAACTCTTGGTCAGACAGGTAAGGTGCTAATTAGTTTTAAAGGCTGTGGAAAGGTCACCTTGCCGTGCGTTCTTTCCAAAGAGGCTTTGGAAAGGGCGTTCTTTAAGCCTTTGGAAAGGTGTGGAAGGGTGCCTCTTTCCTTTATGGAAAGGTGTGGAAGGGTGCCTCTTTCCTCTTGGAAAGGACGCCTTTAAGCTTTTGGAATGAACGCTCGTTACTCCAGGGTGAGTGCGCCACTTGGTTACAGAAATACGAAATGCAAAACTTGCCCAATTTGCGGCACTTCTTGTGCCTTTATTTTTGTGCGCGCGTGTATGATCAATATATGGAAATGAAGAACATTGTTTCATCTTTATTTAGATGTAAAATTTATCAAAATCCGCCAAGTGGTATAGAAGATATCGAGTGCGACAGAAAGGTACATGAAAATTGAGCTTCGGATCACATGATAAGAAAGGCGACATAAGCACCCTTTGTGCGGCGCTTGCTGCATCGCAATTTGTTTTAGCGCATGTACATATTATATACCACTTTGTAGACAATTTATTCCTCTTGATAATGAAATAAATGGTTTTGGAATACGTCATTTGGTTACGGAGATATAAAGTGCCAAAGTTTCCCTATTTGCGTCACTAACAGAGATGCGAAGTGCAAAAGTTGTGTTTTTTACGGCACTGGTTGGGTCTTTATTTATTTGCGCGCATAAATAATTGATATAGTGAATTGAAGACAATTTATTTGTCTTTATTGTGATGTAAAATTCAACAAAATTCCTTTCACGGTGTAGAAGAAATTCATTGTGAAAGAAAGGCACATCGCGCTTCAGAACATATAATAAGAAAGTTGGCAAAGTTACCTTTTTGTGCGGCGGTTGCTGTGTCTTTATGAATTTCTGCGCATGTACACATTTTACATGGAATTAAAGCCAATCTTTTTCTCTATCTGGTGATATAAAAAATGTCAAAATACGTTGAGCACATCATGAGAAAATTCGTGTGACAAAACAGTGTAAAACTAAAAATATATAAAAATCACCTTTTTTTGCAGCACATGCTGTATCTTTATTTACATATGTATTTTTCATCGAATTGAAGACAATTTTTTTCTCTTTCAAATGATCCCACCTATATTGAAATCCTCCCAAGGGTTCAGAACATAGGGCGTGGGATAGGAAGGTGTGCATAGGGTCAAAACGCACGCGTCTCAGTAAACGATAGCACGCGCGGGTCGGTAAGAGAGGGTAGAAAGTGCCCACAGGCTATTAACACGTGCGGCCTGGGAGTGGGGGAAAATTGAGTGATTTTAACGCTTATTTTTGGTACGATAAACGTTATCAATGTTTGCATAATTTTCGGAACATGTTCGCACATTATTTAGAACACCAACAAAACTAAATTCGGAAGCTTAGCAACAGACGGACGCAAAGTACTAGCGTTGAACTGACAATTCTGCCGTACAACAAGTGTCCGTGATCCGCTACTGGGCACCACAGCGTTAATGAGCTAGCGTGAGAAAAATTGAGTGTGGTAGTCCCATCTCGCTTGGAGGACATGCGGTCAAAGCTAATATCAACCCGAACAGGTCCGTGCTTAGCATCTTAAGGGTTAATGATCAATGTAGAATTGTTATTCATCCTGTGATGCAATGCAAATATGAAATACAATGTCAAAGCCATAAAGACCGGAGGGTATATATTACTTATTCTAACATCTTCGTTCAATCTTACTGAGTTTTTCTCTCATCTTCTGGCTTCATACGAATAACTACTGATGGTGTTCCACGGGCATTCCTTCTGATTCAAAGCAGTTGAATTTCCAGACCATGTAAAGAAGTTTACATCTTGACATAAAGAAACTTGCCAAGTTGATCGATAACTGAGGACATGAGGATTATACTTCGCTGCCTACCAAATTATGAAACATTTCTACATGGTGGTCATCACATTCCCTTGATCTACAGTATATTACAGTGTATAAGTCGAGTTTTTTATACCAGAAATTGAGGGGTCAAGGAGGGGGGGGTCGACTTATATACGAGGTCTATGTTTGAGACCTAAAAATTCTAAGGTCAAGTGACGATCTGCCAGTAGGAGACGAACAGAGGAGATTCAAACCGGAAGCCACGATGTCAACTCATTGTCAAAATATTGAAATAAAATTACTTTTATAAATATTACATATTTTACTCTTTTTTTTAATTATATTTAATTCCTAAAAATAAATAAATTACTATGATTGGGAATCCAGTTTGATCGAATTGAAATTGATCTGTTTGTAAATAATCTTATCGATCGACGTCATTTTGAATTTTTAATGTTCTGCGATGAAAATTACTGTCGAAGTTGAACATTAGCTAAGACTTATTTCCCTAATCTAACGTTATTTCTATCATAACTTTTAGTTATGAAAAGGAATTAAATAAAAGACGTACTGTAAAATCATTATATTTCGCCGATATGCACATCTGTCATCTGATAGGCCAAGCTTGTCACGAGGTCATATACGGTTCAATGACTGTCAACAAAACGTAACATGGACGTAACAATTACACGAGAACCGATAGGTACTTACTATTAGTAACACTGTAATTTTTCTGCACGGTACTTGCAGTTTTTCTCATTAATCGCTTTGTCAATATGCGCGAAAATTAAATCCCGCAAATAAGTCGTTTTTTGTGTTAGCGTGAGAATAACACCCCGCGATTTGTCACATGTTATAGATCTACTGAAGTGTAGTCACACCGGAAATGTTATCGGCACGAATTTCATCTTGTACCCCTACCTCATCAGTAGACGTACATTGACTCGCTCCCGTGAAAAAATCAATTACTCTTCTAGCTTTCTTTGAATTTGATGAAGACATTTGGTTTGATTTTCACCGCGTAAAATACTTGGAATTTCACCACTCGGACTATCAATTTCCGAGAAAAGCAGAGCGAGAGGTTATGACAGAATTATCCAATGAAATGTATCCTTACATTCAAATTAAATACGGGCATTCTGAATTAACCAATTAAATTTTTCCTTTTGTCTGAGGTCACTTACGGGTATGAGTTCTTGGTAATGTGCTATAAATAGTTACGGGAATTTCCAAATTTCGTTATGAAAACCGTAACATTTAAATTGAGTTAAAAACCGAATGCTACGCACGATATGCATATAAATGCGTACTTAATGTTTATTGCGTATGGTGTGGCCCAGTAGTTATTATTTTTTGCGCCACAGTTCATTATAGATGCGTTATTTATTAATTACACAAATACGCACTCTAGGTGCAACCCTGTGCATGTACCGAGAAGTAAATGACATAAAATTCTTTTTGAAAATAGAGCTAACACCAGCACACACGTATGTATTTTTTATTATTATTATTTATATATTTATTACAACAATCTCTTATTAAACAAATGCTTACTGTATTACAAAACACTGACGTATTACAACTCACTTTGAAAATTACCGATGCATCATCTTACCGTAACTAAATCTCGCAACGTGCCGCGTGTTTCATGTCGACCTGCCTCCAACACGCGCTATTAAGGGGGTCGACTTATATACAAGGTATATGATTTTGACAGCAATTTGGGGGCCTGAGAAAGGGGGTCGACTTATACACAGGGTCGACTTATACACTGTAATATACGGTATATGAATATTGAGAGCCCAAATTACCATTTTCGAATTCTAGGTCATTAATTGTTTCCAAAAACATGAGTCTGTGGTAAAATCTTTACAATTGGCCTGAGAGAGCAATGTCGCGCAATATAAGTATCCAAATTGTTATCTTTAGTACCTGCTTTGTTCAATATGATTCAGTTTAATTTAAATTTGATAACAAGTACATATGTGATTCATTCTAACACAGAACTAACCAAATAAACATTAAAATCCATTTAAAAGCAAAACACGCGAAGCACACGTGATGAAAACGTTTTGATGGGAAACACTCTTATTGGTGCAAGTTCAATCTAATATCGTGTAAAGATTGTATCCTGATTGTACAGTAATCGTGTGACTCCCTGTTCTGTACGAGCTGTCATCGTGGTCCTAATGTTTAGCACTATGAGGGTTAATGTAACATGAGTACGATAATAGTATGATTGCAAGAGAGACAATTTATTGATAGTGTTGTGGTTGTGCTGTTATCATGTCCTAAGGCTGAAACACGATCAACACAATCACAACACATACACCACACAATCACTACACGATCGACATGCCCACAACACGATTTTCTGAAATCAGGAACATGTTTGCGATTTGAACAACTTGTTGGAAAAGAAGCATGATCAGTTCAATTACTGTCGATAACCACACAATTACAGCACAATAACCACACAATAACAACACGTTGAATACACAACACTTTCATACAGCGGTCGTGATCGATCGTATGTAGTGTGAGTTGGGCTTAAAACACTATCAATCAACACTAATCACTCATTTCGATAAGTATCCAAAATTATGTTTGAATGATTAGCACAGGCCAGCAGTGGTACATTGTTCATTTCTTTTATTTCATCTGGATTCAAAAGGCTTATGGCATGGCAGAGCATACAGTGGCATACAGTGACTTCATTGAATTCTAGTGTACAGGTGCCTTGGGAAAACTGAAATGTAGTGTACAAACTCTTTGGTAAATCGAGATAATAGTCTATAGATTTGGTGACCCTGAGGCCCTGACATGGTGAAACCGTGGCCCCTTATGTAATAATGAAATGAAACTTGTTAAGCTAAAAACCAAATTACTGGCGTAAACATTCCCTCTGGGATGAGCTGTGCCCCTACTCTCTGTTCCCTGATACTACCGACAGAAGACTGAAAAGTAATAAAAAATAAAATATGACTTATGTTAAAAAGTTTGCAGTCATCAAGCATTTGGAAAGGAATGTCTGCAAAGGAAATCTATGAAGACATGGTCGATACTTTTAGTGATGTTTCCCTTGCATACTCCACAACTGCTGCTCCTTAAGGACAATGCTCCTGTCCACACAGCACATATTGCTGTCACTGCCATGACCAAATGTGGCTATGAAATTCTTCCATATTCACCCTACTTCCCTGATTTGAAACTCTCAGGCTTTTCCTCTTTCAAATTCTGAAGAACAATTTACATGGATGTGATTTTGCTCATAACAACAGCCTGATTGCTGCCCTGGAGAGATATCTTGAGACTAAAGATACGGACTTCTAAAAGAAGAAACATGGTTGGTCCAAATGTATTTATTTAGTTCATGATCATCCATCAATTATTGAACTTACATTTTCAATGTATTTTAAATTTCAGACCTCTGCCCGATATGGGTAAAATATTTCATCTCTTGAACAGTGATTTTCCCTTTTTGAGCCCAGGGCTGGATGGAGGAGAGTACTAACTAGTACCGAAATGTATTAATTTAAGTTCATTGGATTTGATAAGTGACTACATTATGGTAATGAAGATGTGATTTTGATTGAAAATAAATTGACTAATTAGGAACAATTACTTGTATTGTTAGTAATTATTAGTAAACTTACCTCTGGGATGAGCTGTGCCCCTTCCCTCTGTTCCCTGAACCTACCTACAGAAGCCTGAAAAGTTATAAAAAATAAACTAAGTTCTAATTACCATTAGTGCTCTGCAGCTCCCTCCTCAGCCTGGAGTTATCTCCCCTTGGCCCGGTAGGTGGCAGCTTCACATTCTCTTCTGTAGCCCAAGTGTTCTGTAGCAGATATTCATCTACTTCTACATGTGCTATTTGGATTATATGATATTGACATTTGGTTTTAGGACAATAACATTGTGTTAATTTGTGTGTTTTGTGACTTGTGAATTTGTTTGTGTGTGACATCGGCGTTTTTTTTCGTCTCAACGTAAATGTGTAACTTGTCAACGTTTCATGTCGGACAAAGACCCTTATTCTTTTTGTTTCTCATGTAATAAAAACTCTATTTGCTCAATAACTCATGTCTCAATGTCTCATGTGTAAGGATATGCCACATGAGGAGTGGATTAAGATGTTTGAAGATAGGTCTAAGAAACCCCGATCAACTCCTTCTAAGACTAAGTCAGCTACTTTTGTGTCGAAAGATTCGGCCTTGACTTCGCAAATACCTTTGTCTGGTACTGTAAATACAGCTAACTCTCTTGATCTGAGCGTGATACTATCTTCCTTCAAACAAAAAATAGTTGCTTCCTTTTCTCAATCATTTAAGGAGTTACAGGCTCGTAATGAGGCTTAACTAAGACTACAGCTGGTATGCAAGCTGCCAACCCCAATGACCCCGAAGTTATGGGGAATGATCTCAAACCAAGGCGGCAGTGTTTACCCTCTGGGGGCCTGCCGGCCTTGACAGGTCGTGGTGACCTATTGGGTGACAGTGCCTGTGCTCAACCACACGCCCCCTGGGGAGCTGGTGTGACTTGGACGCACGATAGTGACGCGTTAAGCTTTTTCCTCCCTCCACTGGGTCGGTAAAGGCTGGGACGCATGTGCTGGGCATGCAGCCTGTTAACAGTAGCCAGTCCACCATCTCGACCTCCCAAACACTCATTGCCTCATTCTTCAGTGGTTAAAATGGGATTGGATTTGGTGAATAAGAACTTGTCAAAAGCGAAGGATATTTCGGCGTTACCCAGGATTCCATCAAAGCAGGCTTATGTCATCCATGATCGGATGTTCCCGGCATCTGCCCCCAATCTGGACAGGGAATTTGGCTGTTTAGAATCTGGGGGCCTTCACAGGAAATTAATGGGGAAGTTGACCTTAACACGAATGAACATTGACTTGTCAGCCAGAAATTCAGTGGATATCTTGTAATATATCACCTGTTTTGCGGCAGGAATTAGTCAGATTATACCTCCCACTTCCAGGATTACAAAGGAGTTAAACCTCAGTCCTTAGTCATGATGAGTGCCGAGGAAGTGGCCTTAGCGAACTCCTTCTTGGACGTAATCTATCTTGCCGTTGACGCTCAATTTGGTACCATAGGTCGCTTGGCTGCCTTAGAGTGTTCCACAGGATTCAAAAGAGGATCTCTTTCAACAGCCTTTGCATTTTGAGTCTATGTTTCGGCCAGTGTAGTCAGGCTATCAATTCACAGCAGGCTCAGACCACTCGTAATCTCAACTCTCGGCTTATGGAAGCTGTCATAGCCCAGACCGGGAGCAGAGGAGAAAATCCCGACCCTCAAACCCGACCTGCCCCCTCCATCACTTAGCTTTAGAGAGAGCGTATTCTCAACACAAGAATCGTCAAGGGGTTGTAACGCAAAACCAACAGCCCAGGAACAACCCTCCATCTTCTAATTTTCGAGGTAGAGGTTCAAGGGAGTCTTCTACCTTCCCCAGATGTCGTTGACTTCTACCCTGCCGTTTCGACACTATCGGACCCTTTCGACTTGTGCATACCCATGGATTTTTCAACTTATGGTCGTTCCCTCCCCAATGGGGAGACAGCTGAAACGCTTTGCTCAGGATTGGAAACAGGTCACTCCAGATCCTTGGATAAACTCAGTGATTTTGGACGGCTATCAGCTACAATTCCAAGCTCGTCCACCCTTAGCAGTATCTACTATGGGAAGGAGGTACTTTCTACAAGGCCCGCGTCTCACAGCTGTTTAGCACCAGGCTCTTTAGGTAGTACAGAGACCGTAGCTGACTGAGCGAAGAAGGCAGTATGAGATAAGGTGGGGCGGTTTGACTGTACATTCCTAAGCCCATATTTAGGTCGCACATGTTATCAAAACTGAGCGTGTGTGTTGCGTGTGCTTTGATGAGACTTTAAGCCACAATAGCATTTTATCAAGGAGTGCATATAGATCACTTCTCTGTACTTAGATTTGAAAACAAATTAATATGAGGGGTGTTATTTCAGTTTTAAAGTTGGCATTCCATACATTTAAAAAGTTTTAAATTGGATTTATTTGCCCATTTTCGAACTGCTTTAAATGGTCTTTATAGAGTATTTTTGGCAATGTAAGTTACGTAAACATTGAGCCTAATATGTACTGCTACCAACACAACAATTTCATCATAATCAAGCAAGGTGTTTGACTCTTCTATTACATGGAATATGTACTCACTGTCAAGAAACTGCTAAATCCATCCACTGTATATCCAATTGATAGTTCTTCACACACAGAAGAAAAACGAGTCAATATCACAATTTAAAATGGAATCCAGTGTCCCTTAAATATCTCCAATGACTCTTATTACATATTACACAGTATTTATCAGTATTTTTCATTTTATCTTTCAATTTCTTATGATTTGTTCACACGTTTTCTTGGGCCGGAAGAACAGACTGAACACAAAGTGATACCTGCATGTAATGTTCCCTCAAAATTATCTGATATTTCATTTTGTCCGATTTCACACCCAATACTCGACGTTTCAGTAGGTTATGGTAGCATGGACTTGCTTCCCTCCCTGCTCACATTGCAAGCCCATTCCAAAACCCCAGGTGTTGATCCAGGCATACAAGTGATCCTCTAAAAAATGCATTTTCGGACTAACACTACCTAATGTACACCTGAAATGTATTGTCAGAGAGCACATCTATTCCGTAAACATGGTATAGCCTATCACTGTATTTTACACATGGTCCAAATGCATAGTTACTCTTTTTACCGAATGGTGTCAGTCTCCAATCAAATATTCGACACATTAATTCCAATCTCTCAAAGTGATTTTCATTTACAGAATCCATTATGAATCCAAATGAGAAAACAGTAGCAAATACACTTAATCCATTCAGAATACACCTTAATTCCTTACTGGAGCATAACTACAGCCATCTCCAAGCACTGAGAGACCTTTAAACATCTGCTACACTATCCTATGTTAGATACGGATTCTTGTAAAATAAACCTTGCTTGAATATGTTCTGTTAATTTAATCTGACAGAGGAACATTATAGCTTCATGATAATATAAACAGTTTCCTCCGGAAAACTCAGTTAAGATAACTGTGAGTCATTAACTATAAACACTTTTGAGATTACAAGATTCCAGCTTGACTTTGTTTATTGTAACCTCCCAAGTTGAGATCTCTACAGACCCTCATTAATCTTCGCCTAGAGTTTGCCACAAGGTTAACTGTTAAGATAACGCCAATTATTTTAAACAACACATCGTTAGTATGGAGAAATAGGGACAATTAAACTCGAGATGACAACGGTTGCTAAGGGTAGACGCCATCTTTAAATAATGATGCCAGCCTTAGTAACATTGAGTACGCATGCGCGAGCCATGACTCATCACTTGAGTCGCTCTAAGCAGCTAGCACACTAAAGAGCCTGGCCAAGGCAAGGCTTAAACAGCTGTGGTCTGGATGCAGTGATACTTGTGATAGAACAACTTTTGCTGAAGGAGGCAGTTGTAGGGTTGTCCCCCCTGGACACCTCTCAGGGGTTCTACTCCCCAGTTTTTCTGGTACCAAATCGCGACACAAGAGAAATGAGAATGATTATCGACCTAAAGATATTGAACGAGACCACCCAAGTTCACCGTGGAATCTGTATCCAACGTCAGGAAGCTCATTCATCCTCGATCCAAGTTTGTCAGCATGGACCTGAAGGACACTTATCTGCGTAATCTGATCCCTTCTCATTCCCAGAAGTATCTTTGTTTCGAGGTAAATGGCAGGCGGTTCCAATTCCGAGTACTTCCATTCAGGGTCTTAGTAGCACCATGGCTATTCACGCTGGTGTTGAAACCAGTTCTACACTTTCTGCACATCGGAGGCATAGCAATTCATGGGTATCTTGATGCCTCTTAGGTAGACATGTTCGGGCAGAAATTCTTCTGTAACAGACCAAGGTTGTGATACACGTTTTTACCCACCTAGTTCACCCGGAGAAATAGGAACAGACTCCCACAAAAAGGATCAAGTTCCTGGGTGGGGTATTGGATGTGGACCGAGGTCTTATTCTACCCATCCTGGATCGATGGTTAGTTATCAAGGATTGGATACTATCTCTAATCTCCGTTCATATGAATGCACTAGAGATGTTAGTGGTAGTAAAGGCCTTACATCAGTGGTAGCGTCGACTTTACAAGACAAGTGTTATGATAGCCACAGACAATTTGCCAGTGGTTTCGTATATCAACAAGCAAGGTGGAACTCGTTCCTAAGATCTAATGGATCTCACCTAAGATCTAATGGATCTCACCTAAGATCTAATGGATCTCACATAAGATCTAATGGATCTCACCTGTCTTCTTTTTTGGAACGTGGATCAAGCAAAGGTCATAGTAAGAGCAAGATATATTCCAGACAAATTGAGTGACTTGACGGACTCTCCATCACACAGGAACCAAGTAATTCCCACAGAATGGACCCTTGACAGGGAGGCGTTTCAACTGATTGCCAGAACTTGGGAACATCCATTGATAGACCTTTTTGCAACAAGCAGGAATTTCCGCGTTACAACGTTTGTCAATCTAATTCCGGATCCATTAGCCTGGGCAGTGGAAGCCCTGTCATTTTCGTAGGAAGGGATGACAGCATATGCTTTTCCTCCAATGAAAATCATTCCAGATGTATTTGCAAAGATTGCTGTGCAAATGTCTTGTTTATCTAGTGGCGCCCACCTGGCCCACAAGGACTTGGTTTCCAAGTCTATTGGAACTATTGACAGATGTCCACCTTCGGCTACCCCTGTGGCACAACCTCCTTACTCTACTGCAGTCCGGGGCAACTCACAAGAATTTGTCTGCCTTGAATCTTCATGTGTGCTTTACGATGCTAAGGTGAATGTCTTTGTTGGATGGAGAAAGCAGCGACAGCTGATAGTTTAGGATATAACCATTCCGATGGTGGCAGATTTTCTGTTATATCTACTTGCAGAGAGAAAACTTAAAATGGAACCATTGAAGGCTACCTATCAGCCATTGCCTCAGTCTGTGACATTCGAGGATTATCGTTAGGATCTGATGTCTCACTGCATAAGCTTCTCAGATCGTTCCAGATTAAGGACTTATATGTACCGTCGGTATTTCTTAAATGGGATTTATGCATTACTCTTCAATCCTTTCTAAAAGCACCATATGAGCCTATGCAATCTACGAATCTTAAGTTTTTATCCTATAAGACTGCGATCCTACATGTGAGTTACATGTGATTGATAATTCGTCTTTAAGATTTTTGGAAGGATATAATAATAATAATAATAATAATGAGTGGATTTATATAGCGCTAAATGCTCCAGGCACTAAGTGTCTGCTCTAAGCGCAATATGAAAGTATGAACATTATTTACAAAAGTGGGAAATGAGAATCTAGCATTGGTAGTATTTTTTGAAGAGGTATGTTTTTAAGTGAGATTTGAAATTGTCAAGAGTTGGAGAAAGAAGATACAAAGAAGTATCTTGTTCAGCATTACCTGAATTTGTGGCCAAGAATCAGTCAACATCTTTTAGGTCCACTTCGGACCAGCGTTTATAAGATTCCTGCACTTCCAAGTCCTACATCTCGATCAGAGAAGTCCAGATTGCTATGTCCTGTCAGAACAGTGCCCAGAGGGAGACTCTTTTTATCCTGCAAGACTGCAGTGGACACAGAGATTTCCAAGAATACTATAGCTTTGTGGTAAGGAAAACCATAGCTTTTGCTTACCAGTCAGTTGACCAGGATACTGTGGATCAGAAATTCAGGCACTGGCTACCTCCTTAGCAGCATGGAAGTCAGTTCATCTTGTTGCTGCCTGTCGTCAAAGGATAGACGACGATTGACCTGGATGCCAAGAGACACTATTAATCGTAAGGTGAGGTGCCCCACTGTTAACTATGTAGGTCGAGGGCCAATTAATGAGTTATTGATTGTTGAATCATTTGTTCTGGTTTGGTATAACCACTAGATAATGCATCTCCCTAATTCTCCTCTGGATATGATGTTTGTGGTCCTCCAGAAGCAGCCAGACATACCGGAAGTGACGTCACAGTACCGGAAGTGACGTCATAATGACCGAATATGTTTGATGGAGCTTCAGGAGACAATTGGCCGGTAGAAAACCATGGTTTAGCTGTTTTAATGGAAATTAATGGTTTGACCGAGAATTGTAATTACAGAACCTCATATGCTACTATTATTCTAATAAAATACTAAATGGTGGTATTTTCCTACTGATCCTCCTTGACCGGTGGCTGGGAATTGATGCATGCAATGATTAAAGAATTATATGTATAACATATGTATTGAATAGTAGGCAGTGTTAGTATAACATAATAGTCCAATATTCAATCCTGCAATTATGATAAGTCTAACATTCCGTCAACATCGAACTGGATCCCCTTTCTCCTTTATCTGGGACACACCTCATCCTAGAGGGAATTTTTATGCTAATTATTAGGAACAATTACTTGTATTGTTAGTAATTATTTGTAAACTTACCTTTCGGATGAGCAAATTTACACCCGCCTGAGTAAGGTTTTACTAATGCCTCCCCGCATGATTCCAGGTGATGTTTCGTGATTGGTAAGAGAATGTGAAGCTGCCACCTACCGGGCCAAGGGGAGATTACTCCAGGCTGAGGAGGGAGCTGCAGAGCACTAATGGTAATTAGAACTTAGTTTATTTTTTATAACTTTTCAGGCTTCTGTAGGTAGGTTCAGGGAACAGAGGGAAGGGGCACAGCTCATCCAAGAGGTAAGTTTACTAATAATTACTAACAATACAAGTAATTGTTACTAATTAGTCAATTTATTTTCAATCAAAATCACATCTTCATTACCATAATGTAGTCACTTATCAAATCCAATGAACTTAAATTAATACATTTCGGTACTAGTTAGTACTCTCCTCCATCCAGCCCTGGGCTCAAAAAGGGAAAATCACTGTTCTAGAGATGAAATATTTTACCCATATCGGGCAGAGGTCTGAAATTTGAAAATACATTGAAAATGTAAGTTCAATAATTGATGGATGATCATGAACTAAATAAATACATTACGACCAGCCATGTTCCATCCTCGTTATGCCATTCTTTTAGAAGTCCGCATCTTTAGTCTCAAGAAATCTCTCCAGGGCAGCAATCAGGCTGTTGTGAGCAAAATCACATCCATGTAAATTGTTCTTCAGAATTTGAAAGAGGAAAAAGCCTGAGGGTCTCAAATCAGGGAAGTAGGGTGAATATGGAAGAATTTCATAGCCACATTTGGTCACGGAGACAGCACTAAAAGTATCGACCATGTCTTCATAGATTTCCTTTGCAGACATTCCTTTCCAAATGCTTGATGACTGCAAACTTTTTAACATAAGTCATTATTGCATTCTTTTTCCGAAGTGATACCACTTTGGGGACTATTGTATCAAAATCTTTAGTATTTGCTATATGACAGGTTGTTACTATTGTTTTAAATACAAAATATACAAAAAGAACACTAAAAACTTGTTATTGTAAATATTTCACCACCCTAAGTAACAGGGCCCTAAACCCTGGCATTTACCACACGATAAGTCAGCATGCTCTACCTGCACCAAGTTCTACAGCAAGACCCGTTGTCGTCAATCCCTTGAAGCAGCCTTCAGGAGGTGACATTTGAACATGTACCGCTCCCCTCTAAGCAACTAATGCAAAGCAGGTAAAGGGTTTCCTTCCGCAGGTCAGGTGGTTCGTCTAGAGATGGACAACCAGACAGCCATGTCCTACATTCCAAAGTAGGGCGGAACAATGTCATAGACTCTTTTGGGAGAGGTGTGGCAGTTCCTGCACTCGTACAACCGGTATGGCATACGAAGGATACAAAGCGGCCTTCCATTTAATACTATTTTCATTAAACGAGTTAATGATTAAGTATAAAATGAGTGAAAGTGAGTTTGATACCAAATCATTAATGAGTTGAGACGGTGCTTACTCAGTGACATCACAACCACACAATATAGTGACGTCATACGGACAGCGGTATTACACTAGATTAATATTGCTGTATAAATATTACACTGCAGTATCTTACACAGGCAAGTAATAACAGTGTATCTCCACGGCATGGACAATATCGACAATATCGCTGCATGCTGGCTTAGCACAAGTGGATGCTCCACTGGGGGTTATGCCGCACGATCTCCCAGTTGTATGGGTCATTCCAGGTGGATCTGTTTGCGTCCTCAGTGAAGAAACAGACACCAGTGTACTGCTCCAATATTCCAGATTCAGTAGCTCTGGCAGACGAAGACTTTGTGATAGTTTTGAAGGACTGGGCACTATGGGCATTCCCACCCATGCCCCTGATCCCCAGGCAGGCAGCCAACAGCCCAATTTCTTGTTGCTATTGGCCCCACTGTGGACGGCACAGAGCTGGTTTTCGTCACTGCTCAGATTTCTTGTTCAGCCTCCAGTACTATTGTCTGGAGGGACGGACCTTCTCACTTAGAAAGGGCCCTTCTCGGCAGCCTTCCCCTGGTCCAGTGTTTCTTGGCAGCTGTTGACATGATCTGTCCGCCTGGGTCAGCCCTTCGTTGGAAATTTCCTAGGTACTAGACTGGTTATCAGTCCTGACTTTCGGGAACCTTAAGAACCTTTCCTTCAGCTTCTGACATGGAAGACGGCCTTCTTAGTGGCAGGTACGTCTGGCAGGTGTGTAGGATGCACACAGGGACAGATCAGCATCGGACTGCCGAACTCTACCGTCCTAAGGTCGATCATTCCTTTCATGTGAAGCCCCCAATTGAATTCCCAACAATGACTCAACGCAGTATTCTTGATGTGCGTCAGACCATTTAAATCTACCTAAAACGTACTAAAGATATCCGTTAGTATAAACAGTTGTTTTGCTGTAATGGCGGGGCCAAGCCCGGCCTACATGCTTCAAAATAGACAGTTTCTCGATGGATTGTATCCGCAATAAGGGGTAAGTCCACAAGGGAGAGCAACCCCCAGAGGGTTTGAAAGCTCAATCGGTTAGGGCGGTAGCAACCTCTAAGCCTTATGCTGTGGCTCATTGAAGAGAATGCACAGCAGCTGGGCCTAGCACATTCATCAGGTGTTATCAAATGGACATGCACTCTAGCCAGCGCTCGGTTTACAGTGGGTTCGCTCCAGTGTACCCTCTAGCTGATTGAGCTTTGGAGGTGTCAATTAATTAACTCTGTTGTCAATGAATTTTTCAGGACATATTAACCCCCCTAATCCACTGTCATGTCTGGACCCTAGTGGAAGTCACCCAGTGGAATTACCTCTCCTTATGTGGCTATTTGCATCAGATTTCTCCCTGTAGCTCCTTTTGCAAAAAAGGGGTGTGGGGGGGGGGGGGGACTTTTGGCTTGAAAGTACAAGGTTTTTTCATCCCTTGGATGACATACCCCAGGGATATCAGATGTGGTGAGTACTTACTCTTAGAATTTAGTTAACTTTCTTAATTTCAGACATAATTCCACTCCCAAGGACTCTTCTTTTGGAGTCTTGCTTATGCAATAGTATTCCAAAGATGATCCCTACTGAAAAAGATTTGAACAAACCTTAGAGGTTTCAGATTCTTTGAAGAGGATCCTCTATGGGGTATGGCCACCCAGATCCCCTTATTCTGTCTGGCTATGCTAGATTGATAAGTGGTCCTAATAGTTACCTACCCTTTTGGAAATGGTAACCGGCAGGGTTTGGAGCCCTGTTAGATTGGTGAAATGTACAAAAACATGTTTTTAGTGTTGTTTTGTGTATTTTTTATCCAAAAAAAATCCAACCTGTCATATAGCAAAAAATCCAGATTTGGTTGCAATAGTAATTAAAGAAGGATCCTTTTCAAAGAATCTGTAAACCGAGTTTCTTCACCCACTTTGGGATGTGACATCTCGGAAACTTCTCTTTGGATTGATGCAATAATTTGTCACTAGCCTCAGAAAAGATTGCTTTCCAGGTTTATATAAAAGAATAAACATGTATTCTAAAACTAAATGTAGGTATCAAAGTTAATTCAGTTAAAGAATTACTCTGCATTTGCGAAGCATTCCCAAAACAATACTTTACAGAATGAAACTATGTATATTATTCTATATTCATCAGTTTCGATAATCTTTTTGTAGCAAAAGGAAGCAAACGCTCTCACAATCCAAAAGTACCCACGTTTTTCCCTTGCAGTTGCCATCTTGGCCCAACCTTCTCAGTCAGCCGACCTCTCTAAGGTTTCACAAGAACATAACGATACTCAAGCTTCATATATGGAAGTTATCACCATATCTTTTGAAAAACACGGGTTTACCAGGGACACCACTCATGTGATTTCCTAATCCTAATTTCCGCTATAGTCTGTTTGTATTGACAACGTACCGAGGAATTTCACTTTAAACAACAAAATATAAGTAATAAAGTGAAATTAGGACTCCGACTCCTCATTATTTTACCTTGCCAACTCAACATTTAAGTTTCAGAATTTTGGTCAACTTAGGAAAAAAGTTGTTTAACAAACGATCATAGTTTCAAGTTCTTGTTATTCGTTTCTTTTACAAGGGGGTATGCATGGCAGTTTGAACAGCGCAATCAACACATGTTTCTAACGCGAATCCTATGGTTTATCATGCAAGTGTCACCCGGCATCAAACAGTTTTTAATTTGTTCATCTCACTTCGATGTCTTAGCTTTCAAGAAAGTTCACATTGCAGCATTTGTGTATCAGGATATTCCGTATAGTGCCACGAAATGGTTATTGAACATGAACGTGACGGTTTTTTTATCGTAATCGGCCATTAAAATTTTTGTCATTTTGTTGACATAGACGGTTGAGTGTGCTTGTACATATGTAAGTAGATCATATCATTGACACTACAAGCATTTTTGTTTTTGAGAGATATAAAAACAACATTGGTGTTTTCATTTGTAGGTGGCATTCATTATCATTTTTAAAAGAAAATATACATTTATTGTTGTTAAGATTTTATTCAGTAATCTAATAGTTTCTTGCTAAACGAAACAACAAAATTTAATTTTGACAATTGCTTTTTCCTTTGAATAAATACGTCAACGATATCATAATAGTATAGTATAACGATAATTGTAGGATTCAACCAGTGTTCCTGAATGCACAATATGTCTACAACCCAGGTATTGTATTAGTTGTTGCATTAGACTTGGTGCTAGACGAGCATAGTATATTCCACGTAAGTAAACAAAGAGTCATGAGTATTATTCAAGTACACATTGGCGATTTAATGTTTTTACCGTTATACATAGACAGTTAGTATTGCTTCTCATTTCGGTATTCATTACTGTTATATTGGTCACTGCTTTTCAGTTGATTATGTCGAGGGATATATTCTCTTCAGTGAATGTCACGTTACCAGAAACCGTTGCCATTGACAATGTTGTCGTAGTCATCAGCAGAAAGATTAACCTGCACTGAATCTGTTCTTGTGTCGTCGTTGTAGGAGGCTAACATCAGTAGTGCGGACATGTCGTTTATGAGTGCAATCAAAAGTCTTCTCTGCATTTACATTAATAACACGATTCGCTTTGAATTCACCCTAGATACTCATTTAAATGCTGGGTAAGATTTTGCCAGTGCATTGATGTTGTTGTGCGTTTCGGTAGGTGTTGTTTTTGTCGTTGCTAATTTCATTGGTTTGCTTCTTAGGTTGTGGTTTCTGGGTTTGTCCCACCTTATTTTCCGTCCTACAGAAGACTATATCATGAAAATTTTCCGTATAGATGTCCCATAGCATTTATGTATTTGTAAATCTATTAGTCTGTTAGTTTTAGTAGCATCAGTGTTTATATTTGAAGCTGGAACATCACGCTTGTCAGCAGGCGACTGAGAGTTCTGTTTGTCTTTCAAGATGTACCAATGTGTGGCTCAGACTCATTTAGAGCTGGGAAGTCTTCAATGTGGATACATGGGTCTGCTTAAGAATGCGACGATTTGGCTGGAGCATAGGTAGTTTTCAGCTTTTTTATTTCAGCAATTTTACTGTCTACAGTTATAAGTTATTATCTATCTTGTAGTTCAGACGGATAACTTGGTCCACTATTTCGTTAACCCTGTCTTTCAGTGTTTTCTTCTCCTGGTTACAAAACTTAATTCTGCTCTTGCCACAACTTGCTACTTATACCGAGTTGGGATAGCTTATACCATAGCTCATGTAATCAACAGAGTCAAAGGCTCTTTAAAAGTCAATAAATCTGCAACATCACCATTTTCTTACTCTATGTTTTATTGATTAAAGAGAAAATATTGCATCTACAGTGCTTAAGACTTGCTGGAAACCAAAGCATCGGTTATTACATTATTCTCTGATGACCAATATAATAGTCGTCTATTTGTAATAGACGTAAACAGCTTCCTAAAACAACTAACAAGGCTAATACTACGGTAGTTATTCGAGTTTCTCATGTCGCCCTTTTTTAAAAACACTATTGATAAAACACTATTGATAAAGCACTATTGATAAAACACTATTGATAAAACACTATTGATAAAGCACTATTGATAAAACACTATTGATAAAACACTATTGTAAAACACTATTGATAAAGCACTATTGATAAAACACTATTGATAAAACACTATTGATAAAGCACTATTGATAAAGCACTATTGATAAAACACTATTGATAAAGCACTTGATAAAGCACTATTGATAAAACACTATTGATAAAACACTATTGATAAAGCACTATTGATAAAACACTATTGATAAAGCACTATTGATAAAGCACTATTGATAAAGCACTATTGAAATCTTTATGTTATAGTGTAAGGAGATAATCTTCAAAGCCAAAAAAAACCCCTCATTTAAAACAAAATATGGCCCGTGCGACTTTTCACGTTTAGTAGTGGAATTGTTCTTTTTATATCTCGTATGTCTATGTCATTTTACCAGTCAGGTTTGGGTGCAATGCTACACTGAGTTTCAGCACAGTACCATCCATGGTTCGCTAGTTCCAGTCGATGCTCGCAGGTTTCACCGCAATGCATAGTCACAATGGTGTTGCAGGCTTTCTCCCTGCAATAATACTAGCAGCCGCGATATAAGTGAAATAATCTTTAAAGCGGTGTTGAACACCTACTCACTCACTCACTATGTCAGTTGACAATTAACATTTTGAAAAAAAATATTTTGATTGAAAAATTTATTGATCGAAGTTTTGCATTACAATTTTTGAATAAATATAGACTTTGATTTTAAGATAATAAATCAAATCCTGCATATTATTATTTTCATTGCTATCTTTTATTATTTATTTTACCATTTATTGATTGAATGAAACACTTTTGTTTGAAACGAAATGAAACAATGATTATGAATTTGAATATTGCATCATTTGGAAAAAAAAGAGAGATAGAGAAATGTATACATTTTCATTATGAAAAAAAAAATATTAAGACAAAAATGTTTGCATTGAATTTCATTTGCTAGTAATAATACTAATAATAACAAACCTTTGGTTTTAAAAGATTGAAACATATAAGTTCATTTGATTTCAAAAGGGAAAAAGGACCTTTTCCGTGCCTTTATGGAAAGTGAAATTTGAAAGATTATAAATGATAAAGTACATACCAATTCCAAGCGTCAGAAAAAGTAATCTATGAATAATTTGCAACATGAAATCGACTTCCTGAATAATTCTATTGGATTTGTTAACCTTTCCAATGATCTACATTTGATAAACATGGATAGCATAACAGAAGTTTCTCTTCCTCTCATTGGTTGAATGTATATCCTAAAAGATATATACTGATTATAATTAGCTGTGTAATGCCATGAGTTATGTCATTGTACTAGGACGTTGATATAAGCCGACAGCCACCAAGGGGTCAAATGCACAAATGTGAAAATTAAATAAGTGTAATGAGAGACAGTTAAATTTTAACTTGACATGAATGAGATTGCATAATGGGCACCTATTGATTATGACAACATAGGGGCCAGCTCAGGACAGTACGCATTGAAATGTTATCAATGTCTCATAATGTGCAATTAAGTCGCCACATTCTAATCTCAGCCTGCAGTGCATAATTTGACTAAACCTATTTCATTTATAAATATTAAACCCGAAAAAAGTTCTACAATTTGGTGCCATTTCATTTTTTAATTTGGTCTAAGGTCCTAAAAATTCCAAGCTTCAAAGGTTCAAATATCAATAGGATAGGGTAAAAAATATTTTGCATGCAACGATGTTCCAATCGGTATTTTTTTAAAACAGAATGTAGAATATTTATGTAATAAGAGCACTGTGAAGATGACGATATCCATTGTTAAACTATTATATAAAAAACAAGTAAATATGGAGATTTTTGCGCTATACAAGAACTATTTATTAGGTCTTCAAGACAAAGTCTGGAAGACCTATTGTTTTTCTCCGATTTCTTCTTCTTCTTATTCTTATTCTTCTTCTTATTAGGTCTTCAAGACAAAGTCTGGAAGACCTATTGTTTTTATCCGAGTTATTAAGGATTCAGCAATTTTGCTGAATCCTTATTGTTATTGGCGTGTTTTATTATTTTTTTTTATTTTTTTTTTTTTCCACCGATTTTGTGGACCCGATTTAGCCCAAACCGCTAAAGCTACAACAGCCAAACTTCGCAGTCTGGTAGAACTTCATGAGAAGGGGTTCAAATAAGCTTTTGGGCTTAATCGGATTAAGCGTTAAAGGCAACCCTTCAAAGTCAAGCGACTTTGCTCGTTTTAGCATATTCAAGGGCAGAAAACTCAAATACCTAATTGTCGAATTACGTGATTTTTGCATGAGAGGTAGAAATGATTAAGGTCTTTAAGAATAAAGAATAAATTCGATCGCGAACAGTCATTTCAGTTCACAAGAGAGAGTCAACGTTTGCATCATAGTATATGTCAATTAAGTGCGTTAGCAAGGGTTAAATTGCAAACAATTGAAGGAAAACACACTCTAGCGTGATAAAATGCAGAAATGACCCCCCCCCCCCCCTCCCCACCCCCCAAATGCCCCCTCACCTGTTTAAAAGAAAATGGGAACGTGTGCAGAAGTCTTACATTGCTCCTGTAGCAAGATTTGTCAAGTGCGTTAGCAAGGGTTAGATTGCATAAAATTGAAGGAAAACATCAATATTGAAGAACGGTCAAGACGTGTGACATGTCCAAATGCAGGTACATGCGCTCTTGTATGTGTGAAAGGGCAAAAGTTGACAGAAATACTCTACGTTGCTCTTGTATCAAGATTCTCTAAATGCGTTAGCAAGGGGTAATTTGAAAAGTTGAAGGAAAAGACCCTTCCTGTCAAGGTATACGGACATGGGGCAAAGTTTGAGGGAAATACTCTTTGATGTCTTATGAACAAGCACGTAATTGACAGTCTACAGAGGGACCAATTCGCTCTTTGAAGCAGAAGTCCGTACGACTGCACGTATGGTCGACGTGTGCGAGATGAGCAAATGCACACAAGTGCGTCAAGCACTGTCAAAATCTGATCAGACAGGCAGAGAACCGAGCAAAAAAGCCTACCTGACTGACCTGAGCCGACTGACTGACATAGTCTTGATTATTTATATATAATAAGACCCTCAACCTATGTACCAGCATTCGGGAACTGTATTCCAGTGTCGGCAAAGCACTTGATCTCGCCAAAGGAAAACACTAGCCCTTTTTCAACTGTCACACCTCTACTGCCTCCCCTCCACATACCCCTTACATTTTGATGTTGTTGCTTTCTTGCCTCACCTGGCAGCAGGCCGTGTACATCGAGTAAACCTCACTTCCGCTCCTATGTCTCGCTACGTACTGAAAACGTATACAAAACGTCATTTTGCTTCACAATACGGCTAAATCAACTGCAGTGTACTAAAAATGTCTTCAAAACGCTATCTTAACTTGGAAAAGCACTTAGTTTGCCCCCAAGAGCCACGGGTTCTCATATTTTGCTGAATCCTGTCATTGTCGTCGCTTGCGACTATATTTATTATTTGTACTTTTTTTGTGAATCGGATACAGCCAAAACGGCTGCTTCAAATTCAACCAAATTTTGTATGCTGATAGCCCTTACTGAAGAATAGTCGTGCGAAGCTTTTGGGCCTAATCGGATCATGCGTTAAAGGCACAGACCAACTCAAAGTTTCAAAAATTAACATTGGAAAAATTTTCAAAATGCACTTAGAGACTTGAAACTTGTTTTAAACGATAGGCAATTACATTTGGAGCAAAAAAGTAAATCATGGCAATTTCGTAGCATTACTACTTTCGCCGCCATATTTCTTTTTTTGACTTTTTTGAATTTCCGGACCCCATACATCTTTGACAATCTTCTTCTCTGAAGATACATGCAATTAAGAGCTGAAACTCACATATATCATAGCTGAAGGAGTGGGGAGAAAAGTAATAGAGCAACATTTGCATTTTTCTTAATACTTTTTTTTCTGCAACCCTTCAAAGTCGGGCGACTTAGCTCGTGTGACCATGTTCAAGGGCCGATAACTCAAAAAGTTAGACTTACAATTGCACCATTTTTTCAGGAATGTAAGACCTATATGTTGACTTGATGAAACTATCAAAACATTGATTGCGAACATGTTTTTTTTTTCACAATTAACGATCGAAATCGGGAAAAATCTTTTGACAAAATTTAACATGGGGTAATTTTTCAAAATGCACTTACAGACTTGAAACTTGTTTTGAATGAAGCGTCATCACAGTCCAAACAAAAATGTCAATCATGACCAATTCGTAACTAGCATACTTTTTTCGCATTATCAACTTCTTTGCAATAATATCAGTTTCCTTATGAGATTTGGTCACATAGGCAAGTTACTGTTTACCACTAAGACAGAAAAGCATGTGAAGGTCAAACACCGTGTGAAGGTCAAACACTATGTGAAGGTCAAAGAGGAAGTCTTGAAGACCTAAGTACTGCCTCGGCAGTCCTAGTTATTATTATTATTATTAGTACTTTTTTTATGACACGGATACAGCCAAAACGGCTGCTGCAAATTCGACCAAACTTTGTATGCAGATAGCCCTTACTGAGGAATAGACAGGCGAAGCTTTTGAGCTTGATTGGATGATGCGTTAAAGGCACAGTACCACTCAAAGTTTCAAAAATTAACATTGAAATTTTTTTCAAAAAGTTACACTCACAATTGCACCATTTTTAGTGATGTAAGACCTTTATATGTGGGCTTGTCGCAACTGTTTAAACATCGATCGCGAACAGTCATTTCCTTTCGCAATTAAGGCTCAAATCTGGAAAAATCTTTGACAAAATTTAACATGGGGTAATTTTTCAAAATGCACCTAGAGACTTGAAACTTGTTTTGAATGAAGCCTTATCACAGTACAAACAAAAAAGTAAATGATGACGAATTCCTAAATTGCATAGTTTTTTCGCATTATCAACTTCTTTGCAATAATCACACTTTGCTACTGACATTTGGTCACATACATAAGTTACTAGTGTTTACCACTAGGACAAAAAAGCATGTGAAGGTCAAACACTGTGTGAAGTTCAAACAGGAAGTCTTGAAGACCTAAGTACTGCCTTGGCAGTCCTAGTTATTAGGTCTTCAAGACAAAGTCTGGAAGACCTATTGTTTTTATCCGAGTTATTATTATTTGTACTTTTTTTGTGAATCGGATAGAGCCAAAACGGCTGCTTCAAATTCAACCAAATTTTGTATGCTGATAGCCCTTACTGAGGAATAGTCGTGCAAAGCTTTTGGGCTTAATCGGATCATGTGTTAAAGGCACAGTACCACTCAAAGTTTCAAAAATTAACATTGGAAAATTTTTCAAAATGCACTTAGAGACTTGCAACTTGTTTTAAACGATAGGCAATTACATTTGGAGCAAAAAAGTAAATCATGGCAATTTCGTAGCGTTACTACTTTCGCCGCCATATTTCTTTTTTTGACTTTTTTAAATTTCCGGACCCCATACATCTTTGACAATCTTCTTCTCTGAAGATACATGCAATTAAGAGCTGAAACTCACATATATCATAGCTGAAGGAGTGGGGAGAAAAGTAATAGAGCAACATTTGCAAATTTGTTAATACTTTTTTTTCTGCAACCCTTCAAAGTCGGGCGACTTAGCTCCTGTGACCATGTTCAAGGGCCGATAACTCAAAAAGTTAGACTCACAATTGCACCATTTTTTCAGGAATGTAAGACCTATATGTGCTCTTGACGAAACTATCAAAACATTGATCGCGAAAATGGTCAAGTTTTTCACAATTAAGGCTCAAAATCGGGAAAAATCATTTTAACAAATTTAACATGGGGTAAAATGCCCCTAGAGACTTGAAACTTGTTTTCAATGATGCGTCATAACAGTACCAACAAAAACGTCAATAATGACGATTTCATAAGTATTATAGTTTTTTCGCATTTTCAACTTATTTGTTCCAGAAATAGGTTTTCATTATTCGACGATTCTTGTGAACACGATTCAGCCAAAACCGCTAAAGCGATTGCAGCCAAACTTTCCGGTCTGATAAAGCTTTATGAGAAGAAGCCACAATAAGCTTTGGGGCTTAATCGGATTAAGCGTTAAAGGCATAGTAGGATTCAAATTTCGAAAAATTAACATGGGTTATTTTTTCAAAATGCGCTTACAGACTTGAAACTTGTTTGAAACGATAGGCAATTACATTTGGAGCAAAAAAGTAAATCATCTTGAATTCGTAGCATGAATAGTTTTGCCGCTATATTGCTTTTATTGACTTTTTGAAATTCATCTTTCAGAATCTTCTTCTCTGAAGTTACTTGCATCTCAGAGCTGAAACTCCATAATATTGTAGCTGAGGCATTGGGCATTTCAGGGTGATCTTTATTTTGATGAAAGTCAAATATTTTTTCTAGCATAGTTTTTGCGCATTATCAACTTCTTTGCAATATTTACAGTTTGCTACTGAAATTTGGCCACATACATAAGTTACTGTTTACCACTAAGACAAAAAAGCATGTCAAGGTCAAACAGTGTGTGAAGGTCAAACAGGAAGTCTTGAAGACCTAAGTACTGCCTTGGCAGTCCTAGTTATTATTAAGGATTCAGCAATTTTGCTGAATCCTTATTGTTATTGGTGTGTTTTATTATTAAGGATTCAGCAATTTTGCTGAATCCTTATTGTTATTGGCGTGTTTTATTATTAGGTCTTCAAGACAAAGTCTGGAAGACCTATTGTTTTTATCCTGTTTATTATTATTATTAGGTCTTCAAGACAAAGTCTGGAAGACCTATTGTTTTTATCCTGTTTATTATTATTATTATTATTATTATTTGTACTTTTTTTGTGAATGGGATTCAGCCAAAACTACTGATGCAAATTCAGCCAAATTTGGCAAGCTGATTGTTCTTACTGAGGAATAGACATGCGAAGCTTTTCAGCTTGATCGGATCATGCGTTAAAGGCACAGTACCACTCAAAGTTTCAAAAATTAACATTGAAAAATTTTTCAAAATGCACTTAGAGACTTGCAACTTGCGTTAAAAGATGCGCAATTACATTTGCAGCAAAAAAGTAAATCATGGCAAATTCGTAAGTCACGTGGTTTGGGCGCCATCTTGAATTTACGCACTTTTTAGGAATGTCCGACCCCATGCACCTTTGAGCGGACACTACACTGCTGCTACTTGCAGTAGAGAGATGATACTTACACAGTTACACAGCTAAATGATTGGTCTAAAACAAGTTTGTCTTGGAATTCGCAAATTCCTAATACTTTTACCACAGTAACCACTCAAAGTCAGTGAATTTTCAAAAATCGCCAACTTCAAGGGCAGATAACTGAAAAACCTACCCGTCGAATTTCATGAAATTTGCATGAGAGATAGACACGACCAAGGTCTTTAAGAATCAAGCATAACATCGGTCGCGAACAGTCATTTTAGTTCAAAAGAGAGAGTCAAAGTTTGCATCATACTATATGTCAATTAAGTGCGTTAGCAAGGGTTAAATTGCAAACAATTGAAGGAAAACATCAATATTGAAGAACGGTCAAGACGTGTGACATGTTCAAATGCAGGTACATGCGCTCTTGCATGTGTGAAAGGGCAAAAGTTGACAGAAATACTCTACATTGCTCTTGTAGCAAGATTCGCTGAGTGCGTTAGCAAGGGTTAATTTGAAAAGTTGAAGGAAAACACCCTTCCTGTCAAGACATGCGACATGGGGCAGAAGTTTGAAGAAATACTCTTCGATGTCTTATGAATTATCACGTAATTGACAGTCTAGAGAAGGCCGAAATGGCTTTATGCAGCAGAAGTCCGTACGACTGGACGTATGGACAGCGTGCGCGAGATGACCAAATGCACACAAGTGCGTCAAGCACTGTCAAAATCTGATCAGACAGGCAGAGAGGCGAGCAAAAAAGCCTGCCTGACTGATCTGAGCGGACTGACTGACATAGTCTTGATTATTTATATATATCAAGATCCTCAACCTATGTACCAGCATTCGGGAACTATATTCCAGTGTCGGCAAAGCACCTGATCACGCGCGCCGAAGGAAAACACTAACCCTTTTTCAACTTTCAAACCTCTACTGCCTCCCCTCCAGATACCCCTTACATTATGATGTTGCTACTTTCTTGCCTCAACTGGCAGCAGGCCGTGTACATCGAGTAAACCTCACTTCCGCTCCTATGTCTCGCTACGTACTGAAAACGTATACAAAACGTCATTTTGCTTCAGAATACGGCTAAATCAACTGCAGTGCACTGAAAATCTCTTCAAAACGCTATCTAAACTTGGAAAAGCACTTAGTTTGCCCCCAAGAGCCACGCCTGCTCATATTTTGCCGAATCCTGTCATTGTCGTCGCTTGCGACTATATTTAAGGATTCAGCAGAAATGCTGAATCCTTATTGTTATTGGCGTGTTTTTTATTATTATTATTAGGTCTTCAAGACAAAGTCTGGAAGACCTATTGTTTTTATCCTGTTTATTATTAGGTCTTCAAGACAAAGTCTGGAAGACCTATTGTTTTTATCCGATTTCTTCAAGTTCTTATTATTATTATTATTATTAGGTCTTCAAGACAAAGTCTGGAAGACCTATTGTTTTTATCCGATTTCTTCAAGTTCTTATTAGGTCTTCAAGACAAAGTCTGGAAGACCTATTGTTATGATCCGATTTCTTCAAGTTCTTATTATTATTATTTGTACTTTTTTTGTGAATCGGATTCAGCCAAAACGGCTGCTTCAAATTCGACCAAATTTTACAAGCTGATAGCCCTTACTGAGGAATAGTCGTGCGAAGCTTTTGAGCTTGATCGGATCATGCGTTAAAGGCACAGTACCACTCAAATTTTCAAAAATTAACATTGAAAATTTTTTCAAAATGCACTTACAGACTTGCAACTTGTTTTAAAAGATGGGCAATTACATTTGCAGCAAAAAAGTAAATCATGGTGAATTCGTAGCATGCATACTTGCGCCGCCATTTTGCTTTATTTGACTTTTTGGCATTTTCGGACCCCGTGCATCTTTGACAATCTTCTTCTCTGAAGATACTTGCATCTAAGAGCTGAAATTCACACTCAATGTACCTGAAGCATTGTAATTTTGAATTTGACTTTTTCAAGGTCATAACATTAAAACTTTTTGCTCAGCAACCCTTCAAACTCGAGCAACATAGCTCGTGTGACCATGTTCAAGGGGCGATAACTCAAAAAGTTAGACTCACAATTGCACCATTGTTTCAGGAATGCAAGACCTGTATGTGCTCTTGACGAAACTGTTCAAACCTGATTCGCGAACAAGGTCAAGTTTTTCACAATTAACGATCGAAATCGGCAGAAATCTTTTGACCAAACTTTAACATGGGGTAATTTTTCAAAATGCACCTAGACACTTGAAACTTGTTTTGAATGAAGCGTCATAACTGTACATACAAAAAAGTCAATCCTGACAAATTCCTCACTAGCATAGTTTTTCCGCATTTTCAACTTCTTTGCAATAATCACACTTTGCTTATGAGATTGGGTTCAATTTTAACTAACCGTTCACCACTAAAACAAAAAAGCATGCGCAGGTCAAACACTGTGTGAAGTTCAAGCAGGAAGTCTTGAAGACCTAAGTACTGCCTTGGCAGTCCTAGTTATTATTATTATTATTTGTACTTTTTTTGTGAATAGGATTCAGCCAAAACTACTGATGCAAATTCAGCCAAATTTGGCGAGCTGATTGCCCTTACTGAGGAATAGACAGGCGAAGCTTTTCAGCTTGATCGGATCATGCGTTAAAGGCACAGTACCACTCAAACTTTCAAAAATTAACATTGAAAATTTTTTCAAAATAAAGTTAGAGACTTGCAACTTTTTTTAAAAGATGCGCAATTACATTTGAAGCAAAAAAGTAAATCATGGCGAATTCGTAGCTTGCATACTTGCGCCGCCATATTGCTCTATTTGACTTTTTTGCATTTTCGCAACCTAAGCATCTTTGACAATCTTCTCCTCTGAAGATACATGCATCTAAGAGCTGAAACTCACATATGTCATACCTGAAGGAGTGGCGAAAAAAGTAATAGAGCAACATTTGCATATTTGTTAATACTTTTTTTTCTGCAACCCTTCAAAGTCGGGCGACTTAGCTCGTGTGACAATGTTCAAGGGGCAATTACTCAAAAAGTTGGACTCACAATTGCACCATATTCACTGGAGTGTAAGATCACTTTGTACACTTTACAAATCAATAAAAACATCGATTGCGAACAGTCATTTCCGTTCACAAAAAACGATCAAATATCGCACAAATATGTTGAAAAATAATTAACATGGACTATTTTTACAAAATGCACTTAGAGACCTGAAACTTGTTTTGAAAGAAGCGTACTAACAGTATAAACAAAAAAGTCAATCATGACGATTTCATAAGTATGATAGTTTTTGCACAATATCAACTTATTTGTTCCAGAAAATGGTTTTCAACATTCCACAATTCTTGTGAACACGATTCAGCCAAAACCGCTCAAGCTGTTACAGCCAAACTTGTCAGTCTGATAGAACTGCATGAGACAAAGCCACAATAAGCTTTTGGGCTTATTCGGCTTAAGTGTTAAAGGCACAGTACGATCTAAAGTTCGAAAAATTAACATGGGAATTTTTTTCAAAATGCACTTAGAGACTTGCAACTTGATTTAAACTATAGGCAATTACATCACGAGCAAAAAAGCAAATCACGGCGAATTTGAAGCATGCATAGTTTGGCCGCCATCTAGCTTCATTTGACTTTTTGCAAATTCCTGACCCCAAGGGTTAAATTGCAAACAGTTGAAGGAAAACAATTGTTTTGAATGAAGCGTCATAACAGTACAAACAAAAAAGTAAATCATGACAAATTCATGACTAGCATAGTTTTTCCGCACTATCAACTTCTTTGCAAAAATCAGAGTTTGCTTATGACATTTGGTCCCAATTTCACTCTCCCTTTACCACTAACACAAAGAAGCATTTTAAGCTCTAACACTGTATGAAGTTCAAGCAGGAAATCTTGAAGACCTAAGTACTGCCTTGGCAGTCCTAGTTATTATTATTATTATTATTATTTTTCTTCCACCGATTTTGTGGCGGGGATTTAGCCAAAACGGCTAAAGCTATTACAGCCAAACTTGCCAGTCTGGCAGAGCTTCATGAGGAGAAGATCCATGAAGCTTTTGGGCTTAATCGAATTAAGCGTTAAAGGCACAGTACCATCCAAAGTCCGAAAAATTAACATTGGAAATGTTTTCAAAATGCACCTAGAGACTTGCAACTTGTTTTAAACGATAGGTAATTACATTTGGAGCAAAAAAGTAAATCATTGCAAATTCCTAGCATGCATAGTTTCGCCGCCATATTGCTTTTTCTTGACTAGTTGAAACTTCCGGACCCTGTGCATCTTTGAAAATCTTCTTCTCTGAAGATACATGTAATTAAGAGATGAAACTCACATATATCATAGCTGAAGGAGTGGGGAGAAATCTTATCTTGGAACATTTGCATATTTGTTAATACTTTTTTTTCTGCAACCCTTCAAAAACGGGCGACTTTGCTCCTGTGACCATGTTCAAAGGGCGATAACTCAAAAAGTTAGACTCACAACTGCACCATTTTTTCAGAAAGGTCAGATCACTATGTACACTTTACAAATCATTAAAAACATTGGTCGCGAACAGTCATTTTCATTCACAATAAACGATCAAAAAAAGCAAAAATATGTTTTAAAAAAATTAACATGGGGTATTTTTTCAAAATGCACCTAAGGACTTGAAACTTGTTTTGAATGAACCGTCATAACAGAACAAACAAAAAAGTCAATCATGACGAATTCATAATAATTATATTTTTTTCGCATTATCATTTTTTTGGTTCCAGAAATCGCTTGTCATTATTCCACGATTCTTGTGAACACGATTCAGCCCAAACGGCTAAAGCGATTGCAGCCAAACTTTGCAGTCTGATAGAGCTTCATGAGGAGAAGATCCATGAAGCTTTTGGGCTTAATCAGATTAAGCGTTAAAGGCTCAGTACCACTCAAAGTTCGAAAAAATAACATGGGAATTTTTTTCAAAATGCACTTAGAGACTTGCAACTTAATTTAAACGATAGGTAATTACATTTGGAGCAAAAAAGTAAATCATGGCAAATTCCCAGCATCAATAGTTTCGCCGGCATATTGTTTTTATTGAATTTTTGAAATGCATCTTTGAGAATCTTCTTCTCTGAAGATACCTGCATCTAAGAGCTAAAACTCACATATATCATAGCTGAAGGAGTGGGGAGAAAAGTTATCTCGGAACATTTGCAATTTTGTTCATATTTTTTTCTGAGCACTTCTTTGCAAAAACCGCAGTATGCCTAGCAGATAAGGTCAGATGAAACTTGCTGCTGTAGCTTAATGCATGCACCAATCTTCATGAAATTTTCAGGGAAGCTGGCTAACATCACTATGTTTGTACTGAATGTGCTTTTTATGTGCTGAATCCTTTTGTCGTCGCTTGCGACTATATTTATTATTATTATTATTGTACGACTACATTCATGCATGTTTATGATTGTTTGATATGTATTTTTGAAAAGATATGTATATATAGTATTGTGCTAAGGTAACAGCTTGTTCGCTGATCCATTCACTGTCTAATTATGGAAACATTATATGATATGTTAATGTTAAGATTGACTCTAACAATGTCATGAATGAGGTGAGGTGAGGTGAGTTGGTGTTTAACGCTGCTTTCAAGATTATTTCACTTATATCGCGGCTGCTAGTATTATTGCAGGGAGAAAGCCCGCAACACTATAGTGGCTATGCATTGCGGTGACACTATATCAAGAACTTAACAATTTTCTATCTTTATCATGTGCACAAATTAAGTCTCATTTCTGATTATCCAACTGTTCATAAAAACACGTACAAGCCAAACGGGAAATATTTCATGTAGAGAGAATTCTTTTTATATCAATTTTTACATACAGTAATATTTTCAAAATTGAAAATAACCCAGTGAAATCAGTGAAAATGGAAGAAAATATAACAATTATTTTACTTCTTTGATTTGTTATTGATGACATGATATTTGTATGGTACACATAAAAAATACCTGGTTTTGACTGCAAGAAGTAACGTTTGTTGAGAGAAACATTTACTACCGCGATACAACGAGGTCGCAGACTACTACATTTCGAGTGTGAAGACATCGAGATACAATGTATGTTCAAATTTTATCGGTTAATTTATGTTAAATTTAATTAATGTTTCGGTTCAACGGGTATTCGAGTTTTTTAAAGCACAAATGATAAAACAATTGTACGATGACAGGAGATAAAGTCTTGCCGAGCGTAGTGCATCAAGTCGGTGCTTCAAATCATGGTAAATTTTATCGAGCTCGATTAGCATTTTAAGAATAAATTCTTTGAAAGGCCGCTGTGCGCTATAGAGTTGTAGCACAATAATAACGCAAATTGACTATAAACTTAAATGAGGTGAGGTGAGGTGAGATGGTGTTTAACGCCGCATTCAAGATTATTTCACTTATATCGCGGCTGCTAGTATTATTGCAGGGAGAAAGCCCGCAACACTATTGTGGCTATGCATTGCGGTGAAACCTGCGAGCATCGGCTGGAACTAGCGAACCATGGGTGGTAGTGTAGAACAGTTCTCTACTGCAGACATGTCATGAATGATTATGACAAAACTTATGATATCAACAAAGGGTTGATCTAATATTCATTGTTCACGAGCTTAACATAATATACAACAATTTTAAAATGGAATTGTAGCAACATACAATTAAATCGAATGTCATCGTATGATAATAAAAAGCAAAATAGAAAATTCCTTTAAACAAATCCAGAAGTGACGCTCGCTGGGAAGGAGGTCTGACAGAATGCTTTTATTGCTATTTAGCGGTTTATTCTATAAAAAAAATCATTCCCGATATTCCTGCTATGCTAGTGTCTAGTTTCCCTGGAATATAGTATACGGTCATTCGCTTAATCAAGAAGGCGAGTTTCACTTATAAATGAAATGTGAACTGTGTTCATCATTTTCAAAAATAGGTAAAGCCACTGAACGAGTTCACAATTTATTCTGATTATGTTAGGCAATTCATTATTACATTAACAGAGTTTATTTTGGAGGTCACTTTTTAATATATAGAACCCAGGAACCAAAACTCAAATGTGCACAAAAGTATTTTATAGAAAGCTTAATAGGCTTATATATAATAATGCCTCACCCGATCGCATACATAGTTTTATAGATAGTGTTAAGAACAATTCATTCCTGTTGATAGGTTTGCTCATATATCAAACGTAATAAGAGTGATATGTTTTCTGATAATTTACTTGAATCAATTCTTTTTGTAATTAAATGAAATAAGGAAATCATTTTTAAATTTCTGAGTCAATATTAGGAATACTGCATCATACCAAAATATCATGTTAAATCTATCTTCGTAAAAGAACACTGAAACGGCCTTATGTATGAACAAATTGAAAAATAAACAATGCATCTATGGAAATAATCAACTGACCATAAAAAAACCCCAAACAAATTAATAATAAAAAAACTTTTAACTATATCAGAGGGGGCTACATTATGTATAAATATCATTTCAAGATGGTAAATATTTTAAACAAAAACTTAAGTGATTGATTTGGTCCCTCTCTTCTAGCTTATGACCAAAATGACCATCTCAGTCTTTCCCGTATGGTTGACAGAGCAAAGAAACAGGGAGTTATATGATCCCATTTTGACGGGTCGGCAATACCAGCGTCTTCATGGCCTATTTCGTCGGACTAGCTATAAGAACATGTTCTACCGTAGCATTTCTCTATACATTCCTACGTTTACCTACTGTATCTGCAACGATGGTCGTACTTCAATCTACTAAGGCTAAAGTAAATTCAGGATGACCTTAATTTAAGTATGAAATTCCGACCACTATTTCATTTAAATTTTGGAAAAGTATTCAAGTCATTGAATATTCAACGGATCATGCCTTAACTACTGGCATCTTCCTACAATGCCTTTTTTCTAGGTTTAGTTTACTTTTTGATCACGTCCTGGCGAAAACAATATCGCCAGGCTTGATCAATTCTTCTGGAATTTACCAATGAATCTCTATTTCAGTAATAACCTTTAGTAATTGCATTACCCAATACGATATTGAAACTCCATTTCAGATCAATAACATTCAAATTATCGGTGTCTAAGACCTCTGTTATATGTAGACATGCCCGTTCATAAAATCACTGACACAACTTAAGACAAATGTATTCCACTCTCCCTCTTTTAATTTGCCTTTATTGCAAGCAAATACATTAATACTATGATGAGACAACCGTTTTGCGCATTTCTAATGATAGAGCACCATGGCTATCTCCTCCAAGTTCAACCATCCAAACGAACCAAATCACGTCTAAGTGAAACACCGTCATTGTATTCATCCCTACCATTCTGAAAACTTAATCATTTCGGGATGAACTTGTTTTCAGACTCGGGGGATTCTATTAACATGATATATTTTCAGAATAATAAGCATATTTTTTTTATCGAATGTTAAAAGAGCCATATAGCCCGCTCATATAGAAAATGTTTATATACAAAATCTGGTTTATTGTAATGCACCTTCAGTTAGTGCAGATGTAACATGCTTAACTGATGGTGATTAGGTCAGGATATTGAGTAACGGGACATTTGAATGATGCATATCGGCCCATTACTGCCAGGGCCAGGTGTGTATTACTCAATACTAGATTAATAGTTTCTGTGATAAAATGTATTAGGCCCCTTTGAGAGGGTATATATGTATCATCCCAACTGCGGATCCGCCCCATCTTAAGATGGGACGCGTCCCAACTTGGGATTCCAAGTTGGGACGTCCCATCTTGAGATGGGACGGGGGATACTTAAACATGTTAATAATATTCATATTTTATAATAATTTGTGTTAGTAAAACATGTTTTTAGATAGTTTTGTTATATTCTTTTCACACCTAAGAAGAAAATTTGATTTGATGTTCATTTACTTCACTTTTTCACTCGGTTTCATATGTTATCGAGTACGAACGATTCAACACACCTCAAACATTTATTTAAAGTCACATTTGATTACTGATTGAATCACATTTGTTAAGAGACATAACAAAATCAGATCAATGTATAGATTTATATTTAGATAGTAGTTTTCAGCATTTTTCAAACGAACAATACATGCGTAGATCGAACAGCTGACATCACAGAGACACCTTTGTATCTTAGTTTCTTAACAAAAAGGTGGTATAAACTATTAACAATCACAGATATGAAGTTATTCTAATACAGATCCAAGTTTTACAATACTAGTGATAAATTGCTTTTTCAAAAATATATAATTAAAAAACGTACCTGATACAGAGAAATGAATAATCCATGCAAAAACCTCCTATATATGTATAAACAGAAATTAAGGTACTCTCCATCGTTACAATGCAGCACTGACTAGACTGAATTTGTTAATGTGTCAGCTTGGCGTGACAGAGAACGGATGATTGGACACCAATTTCCCCACCGTAGGAACTGTTAGGCTAAAACAACATATGGAGACACCAAAACCCCATGTTGTTTTAACAGAGTACTATCTTGTTCATCTACTTGGCGACTTGGTTGATTGTATCAAATATAAAAATAATTAAAAGTTCCTATTATCGAAGTCTGGTTCCCCAACATTTTAGATATTTTCAAATAGTGCCAACCTTAGGGTTTGAATATTCCCTCGTAACTCATAACAATATACTAAAATCTATCTTAACGGCGACAAATCTTTGTCACAGAGTGTTAACGAATTCCTAATAATATATATTTATCATTTCATAAACGATACCAATCGATTTTTTTAAGCTCTTTCCTAAAATTTGTACAAAAAATGTAAGGTAGACAAAGCATCATATGAATTTGAGTTTAGTAAGAATAATTGCAAATGTATATTTCCACCAATGTACTTGATATCTAAATAGTTTTATGTTTGGTTCAGGAAAAGAATTTATATAAGCATTTGCTGCCTGTTTGCTAATCCTTTTTTCTTTTTGTATATAAATTCTGAATTTTGTGTAACACATGTTTTATTGAAATAGAATACCGTTTAAATCATAGAAATATACTTACTAACCATTATATGATTACACATATTGCATATTTTCATACAATGAAATATCGAATATTTTACAATAAGCAATGACAGTTTCAATATCAATTTTGTATAAGAAATGACAGTTTCTATATCAGATTTGTGTAAGCAATAACAATATGAATCACTTAGTCCTCTGAGGATATTACACTAGTACATGTATGTCAGCACAAAATAACTCGATAAGTCTTAGTACATCAATAAACTTCATTGATGTGTATTTACAAACCTAATGCCTTTTTTCGGGGGGACATGTTAAGTAGCTTATTTAAAGATAACAAAACGATTAGTTAAGTAAACTTTCAGCTGTAAAATAACAATATTACACTGAAATGTAATTCTTTCCCCTCACCTACTCATCTTATTTGACTTATGTACGGATCAGTTGATTAACGTATTAGTAGTATGAACACACAACAATTCTCTCAATTCAACGCTTCTAACAAGCCTAGATAGACGCTTGTACATATAAAAAAGCAACCTTTTAATACTGATCAAAATCATATGTTACCTCGGGCTATGTAGAAAACAGAATAATTTTTCTGAACAAGGGTTTGTGTCAAAAAATCTAGTGAAGGTAAACAAAGTTTTTCAGTGAACAAATTCCGTTTATAATCTTCTTGTAGTATTGATAAGAAATGAGTTGAAATATTGCATTTCTAAATTAGCATAAAGAAATCGCCTTTGCAATATTGAATATCTTAACGTATTGTGCTGCAACTGTACATCGTATTTGTTTCACTTTGTGTTGTATGTTGGATGGTTTCAAAATATAATTTTTATTGGAGCGGCATTAATATAAATATAAGCTTCCAGCTTGCCTCCAAATCTAATTTCTTTTTATAGAAATGAAAAAAATTTGTTTAAACCATAATCTTCTTTTGCAAATCTTGGAAACTAAGTTATCTTGTTTTAAAAAATCTATTGAAAAGCGTGCTATTTCCCCATGATTAATCAATGGATGATGTTAGATTTCATTTTGGTTACTTGACATGATAATCGTTCTGTTATTGAAAAAAATGTTTTGAATATATTTAGTGTGGCAAAACAACTTTCATCGAATAACAATACAATAACACTAAACATAATATTTGTTGTTGTTTTTGGTTAGGGTTTGATCACGTCTGCTTCCACCTATCAGAGATATTGCCGATAGGGGCAAATGCCTTGATAAAAATGAATGATGATCATTGACTAAAACAACAAACGCTCGGCGTGTACCTTTGTAGTGTTACAAGCATGCTCATGTGCAATTGGTACCCATTCTTGTCACTAATTGGAAGGTGACACACAGGTATTAGTGTCATAACCGAACCGGATGTTTACCAAAATCCCTTCTTTCGGACATCCCCCCCTCCACCCAACCCACATCCATCTCTGAACTACCAAGCAGATATGTTTGCCATTTGCATCACGACACTGATCAGATCAGGTTCGATCGGAAATATGAGGAGACATAACTGGATTTATTTACTGGACATCTTAGAAGCATTGACGGAACATCACTTAAAGGTTAGTGTTTGTGAATTATGTTACATACATACATACACTTTTAGATTCGACTATCAAACACAATATATAAGTACATTGGAATCTTGCTTAACGGAACGGTTTATGTGTCAGAAATTGAACTGATTACAAGGCATTAGATTAGCATTCTTGGTATTCACTTACAGTAGGTTTTGAGTGTATAATTGAATATAAATTCTTTTTTTATTTGCTTAACATGCTTTCATGATTAAAAATATTTAAGAATATAATGAAATAATTTATAAGACTTTGTGTAAGAATTACTTTTGAAATCGTATTGGGCCATGATGAAAGACTCGTATGCGATGAGAGATATATATAGCCAATAAGTCATGAAAATCAACATAAAATCAAAATATCTTTCGATGTCCTTGAAGCACTTATCTAAATGATACATGTTATCATGTTATTCTAAATTCAACATTAGAATAAGGATATTATAAACATGTTAAAGTATCTGCCGTCCCATCTCAAGATCGGACGTCCCAACTTGGAATTCCAAGTTGGGACGCGTCCCATCTTAAGATGGGACGCGATCCCAAGTTGGGATGATACATATATACCCTAGTCAGAATTCTTTCGCCAGTTGGGTTTTTCCATTGCTTGAACAGGTAAGCCGAATATACTTTTAACACCGTGTGTCTGTATATATAAATGCTTAACCTAAAGTTAACTGTCTTACTTTCCTAAACCATTGCCTTCTGAAGTCAATGTGTTCAGAAGTTGGCCTGTACATTTGTTGGAAGTTGTGATTTTATGATTTATATAGTGCAAGTGTAATATTATTATAAGCTTTATACTGTCTACGAAGACTAGTATCAAAGTTTAATGTATTGTGACAATGCATCGCGAATTATTGTATATGAATTAAATATTGTGTAGAAGTAATCACATGATTATGATATAGTGTAAATAATGATTTGTAATGCGCACTGTAATTTTGATTTAGATGTTATAGTTTTGGTTATGATAATTCATATAAGGGTAGGTTTAATTCAATTGAGCATGATAAACATATATGTTCAATTTGAAGCATTGCCATCGAGAATGAGTACCATTTATCCTCGTATGTCATCTTTATAAGGATCTGCAAAGAAAAGTTCTTCAAGAATACATGTCATGAACATCCCAAGATAATCAATTTTATTTATCATGCCTTTATTAAAAGAAATGTGTATATAGAAACAATATGAATGTCATTATGTACATTTCATAAATTTGATGTTGTACTTTCTTGTACATGGGCCTTTGGTATCATTACAAATAAACTCCTTTGACTTTTTAACTATGACAATATCAAATGGGTCCCAAGGCTAGGTAAAAAAGTAATATTTACCAAACCCTTGATCAAATAGCAGTGATATGACATTTGAAATGAAACAAGGTTACACTACTACTCAATCAAGGATTTTTCGAGCACCCTAGTGGATCTAAAAGATAGACAGATAGTTCAACACAGCCAATATCTTATTTGGTCTATTCCAGCATGAACAGATTGTCTAGCAGATAATGTCAGATGTCTGATCACTTTTGTGGGTATTCTTCCCCATTCTTCCTTTAGGGATTTTCCAATGCCTCATTTGTGTGTATTTATGGCTGGTACTTGTTGATTTGTCTCTCAAGATGGTTCCACCATTGTCAATCTTGAACAAATTGCGTGTTTTTGCTGCCATCGCTCTACAGTCAGGCCCACCTCAGTCTTTGATGGATGACCAAGAGCAGTTCCGGCTGATGACGCCATAATCACAAAGCAGTTCCGCAACCTGTTAATGACTTAAGAACAGGGGTATTACAAGATCTTCTGGTTGCTAGGGATAGAATGCTGTTTGAATAATCCAGTCTTTAGATAAAACAAGTGACCTAACGATAGTATAACCTGCATCAGTTGTTAGACTATGTCGGATGTCACTGATAGCTTTCAGGTGAAAGAGGCAAATTCTTGGTGACCCAAGGACGATCATTTTTAGACATTAGTAATTTGTCTGTAACGCCTGACCAACATAAACATAATATGCTTTACCGAGTCACTTCTAACTTGAGCATTCCAATAGCCTGCTCTCTCTGTTCAAGAGTTAATGAAATGTAGTTCATGAATCCTATTCACATTTTTACTTGAATTCAATACATCCATACGGAAGATGTTTTTCAAAATTAAGTGCAAATGTCGGCACAAATTACATTTTCAATTTAAAAAAATATGATGGTGTGTTCGGATATGATCTCTCAACCTGTCTTTTGTTTTGATAAAATTCAAATAAAAGATTGATAACGTTTCTTTTGCTCTTGATTATACTTAACCATAGCTCGTTACTCCATATGGTTCATTTTCAGAAAAAAAGACGCCACAAAACACGTGCAGTGAATGTATTGAGAGGTGGCGATAGAGCAAAAAATATGATATTGCAAGTGCAAAGCATGGTGCCATTGAAACATAGTTTTTATTTTGAGAGCAGCTACTTATCAATCATCCTTCATTTGCAGAGGTTCCCATTTGGCATCTTTCAGTAATGAGTAAATGTTTGTGGCATGACCTGGTGTCCCGCGTACGTTTGTCCATCCGTCCATAAAATTTCGCTTTTTCGAATCAATGCCCTTAAGAATGTGATTTCTTTTGTGCAGACTCCTTCACTAGTAAGGTTTATGAATTTAAAGTTATAGCAACCAAGCCTTAAAGATCTTTCTTCTTCTCATGTTGTGAACAGATTTGTTGGCTAATGTGAGTGGAAATTTATAGACTTGGTAACCTTGTTGCTGCTCATAATGGCGATATGGGCCACGCCAAAACAAACGGCCTAGAAATCTAAAGCTACATATTACTTTGTAAATTGGGCTTTAATTTAAAGATATGATGACTATATGGTCCCTATTATGGGCTATTTTAGCTTCATCTCAAAAAGTAAAAGGCCTAAAAAGTTAAAATGTGTAAAGTTCTTTTCATTTATGCGGTATAATTTATAGATTTGGTGACCCTTTGGCACCTAATGAGGAGGGCCATGCCCCAAAATCCTACTTTCGTCTTCTTCTAGAAAACTAAAATGTGTACAGATTCGCTTTTGCTAAAGGGGATTACAACTGAACAATTTTGAGTTTTTGATTCCACATTAAGGGCACAGGGGCTACGTCCCAAATACCTAATTCTACCTTATCCTTTAAAAGAAAATTCTTAGAAAGTTGAAATGAAAGTAGGATTATAATACTAAATACAACGGCTCCAGCTAAATGATGACCAATTTTACAACCTGTCATGATGATCTATAGAGCCCATCGCTCTAATTTTGATAATAAGGTATAAAATAAATATGCTGTTCTAAAAAATGGTGCAAATGTAAAATTCTAAGCAAATCAAATTGCTTATTTGATTACAATCTCTCCCAAAAGAGGTAGCTCCATCATAAATTCCTTTACAACCTCTGTCATAAAACGAACGCTTCTTGGTCTAGAAATGTAGAAACCTGATTGGATTCAATAAAGGTTAGTTGTGCAATCAAGGACGTAAGCTTTCTGAATGCTATTCTAAACTTTAATCTAATATGCACTTTGAAGTTCTTTACAAAACACATACCCCTTATTTAGCGACTGCATCATTGCATTGGCCTGTGTGACAACAAACAAATTATTCATGCATTCGGTGTTTCATTGGCTGAAATATTGCAAGGTAGTTAATGCTGCAATATTGTGCCACGAGGGGAAACTGCCGGAAGCTCGAGAAGAGTTTTTTTTATATAAGAGGTTGTATAGGAATTAATGACGGAGCTACCTCTGTGCCAACATGGGTAACTCAAGTGCTTACATTCTGCCCTACTCTCTGCTTTCTTACTTATGAGTATTCTAGCAGACAGATTACGGACAAAAAAGGTTACAACGAATTGCAACATAATTTATCTGAAAAATAAAGCAATTGAGAATAGTTCATGAATAGAAAGTTTGCTTGTTGTCATTGCAGGAGGGAAGGGGAACACAAAATACCCTTCCAAGAGCACATGTCCTTAATCCCCAATTGAAAGATGATCCTCAATTCCTACTGGTGATAGAATAGGGAGGGGAGGCTCTTGCTCCTGGGAAAGATGTTCCTCAATTCCTACTGGTGGTGGGGCCGGGAGGGTAGGCTCCTGCTCCAGGGAAAGATGTTCCCCAGTGCCTACTGGTGGTGGGGCCGGGAGGGTAGGCTCCTGCTCAAGGGATAGATGTTCCCCAGTGCCTAATAGTGGTGGGGCCGGGAGGGCAGGCTCCTGTTCCTGGGGAATACGTTCCTCAGTGCCTACTGATGGTTGTTTCAGTGGGGTAGGCTCCTGCTCTGGGGAAAGATGTTCCTCAGTGCCTACTGGTGGTGGGGCCGGGAGGGCAGGCTCCTGTTCCTGGGGAAGATGTTCCTCAGTGCCTACTGATGGTTGTTTCAGTAGGGTAGGCTCCTGCTCTGGGGAAAGATGTTCCTCAGTGCCTACTGGTGGTGGGGCCGGGAGGGTAGGCTCCTGCTCTGGGAAAAGATGTTCCTCAGTGCCTTCTGGTGATTTGGCTGGGAGGGTAGGCTCCTGCTCCAGTGAAAGATGTTCCTCAGATGTCAAATCTGTGCAAGTTTTTTCTTGTCCATTTGATTCATGTGTCTCCTTGTTACATGATTTACTCTCCAATTTGTTATCAGTTTCCCTTAAGTGACATTTTTTGGAAATCGTCATCCTTGGTTCAACTGTATGTTTTGTTGAAATGTTCCTAGAAAAAAAACAGCAAAAATTATTACATAAGACAAATTCCTTATTCTGTTACAGTTAAATGAAAATGTAGGCGGAACATGACAAACATGCCAAGCATCTAAATCACTTTTTATATCAACGTTGGTGGTTGAAAACTAGGCATGCAAATAAGATATCAAAACTGTCCGATATTAATCTGGGTTTTTTATCTTATCTTAAACTTCCAACAGAATAAATCAGATATGAATAAGTAATGATTCTATCGAAAAGTGACATAATAACGTAAAGATTTGTGAGCGTTTGACATTCATGGCGTTGATTTTATATGTTTTATTATTTACTTCATTTTTTTCAAGAAGCACCTAAATACTTTACAGTGACATACCGGGGCCTAGATTTTCGAAGCTCTCTTAGCACTAAGATCGCTGTAGGTACCATACATTAACATTGGCTTACGACTATCTTAGCACTAAGATAGCTTTGAAAATCTAGGCCCTGGTATGTCACTGTAAAGTATTTAGGTGCTTCTTGAAAAAGATAAAGTAAATAATAAAACATATAAAATCAACGCCATGAATGTCAAACGCTTACAAATCTTTACGTTATTATGTCACTTTCCGATAGAATCATTACTTATTCATATCTGATTTATTCTGTTGGAAGTTTAAGATAGATAAAAAACATGAAAGGGGATGATTTTGCAAGACATGTACATTCAGTCTGAAAAGTCCTCAGCTCCAATGTATAATCTACGATTAGTTGTGCTTACATTTGTGAACATAATACCAAATGTTGACGAGATACCTATAAGATAAGGTTCCAAGTTGACTGAAGTTCTATGTAAATGGTACTATTTTCGTTTCAAAGAATTCTGAATACTGGAATAACATCGTTGTTTTAACTTGTCAATTAGTGATATTTTAACCAGTTGATTCTAGGAAAACTTTTGAATTGCCAAAAATAAGTACGCCCGACATCTTGCTGGATTTTTTGGGGACACTACTCTTCATCGCAAACAACTCACATTTTGATAAGGGAATCGATAATTCCGTTTGGGAAAAAAATATCCCATCATTGTACTACTACTACTATTACCACTACTACTACGATTACAACTACTTGTACTATTACTATTACTACTACGACAACTACTGCTACTACTACTACCACTTCTACTATTACTACGACTACTACTTCTACTTCTACTGCTACTGCTACTACTATTCATAGTCAGTCAATTGTCAACATTTAGAAACAAATATGGCATTGTTCTGTTCACGATAAAATAATGCGTGTCAAGCAAGGAAGCAAGAAAGAAACTGCCAATTTTGTTGGCAAGATGTTGACAGGCATCAAGACAAAGGCTCCTGAGGATCATTAGACTATCAGATAGTCTACATCTGAGGCTTCTTGTGCAGGTGTTATTTTGAATTATCATAAAATTCGTATTTTTGGCGTCATTCTTCACATGTCCAAAAACCTACCTACAAATATATTCATGAAACCTTGTGTTCCTGACCAACTGGAAGCATGGAATATCACAAATTAGATTTGGGGTGATACTAGACTCTTCAAAAAAAGAAACTTGACACTGACTTTCAAAGTTCAATATAAAGACCACAGATGAAAGTTAAACATTGAAATGAAAACTAAAACGCTGTTTGAAGATCTCTGTTCAGCAAATTTTATTCAGAATAAGCATGATCTTGAAATGCACAGGTCACAAGTGTTTCAACATCACAGGGGTGCACAAATGTCAGTATCGGGTATGGCCACCATTGGCATTGTTTATTGCCTGGCACCGACGACCCATGGATGCAATCAAGTTGTCAATCACAGCCTGTGGAATGTTCTGCCATTCGTGCTGAAGTGCTGCAAGAAGTCCTGGAAATGTTTGAGGTGGTGGATTCCTACTGCGCACACGTCGATCCAGTTTGTCCCAGAGATGCTCAATTGGTGACAAATCTGGTGACCTGGCTGGCCATGGCAATGTCTGGACATTGTTATGCTGTAAAAAGTCTTGACAAACACGTGCAACATGTAGTCGAGCATTGTCCTGCTGAAAGAGACCACCATGGACGTTGACGTGAGGAATAACGTAAGGCTGTAGGATCAAGTCCCTAGACCGTACTCCTGTGAGGTTACCCACAACATGCACAAGGGGTGTCCTACCACAGTGACGAATCCTGGCCCACATCATGACACTCCCACCTCCAAATGGGACAACCCCCTGAACACAGTTGGATGCATAACGTTCACCACGACGTCAGTATACACGTGCTCGTCCATCACTTCGTCAAAGCAGAAAACGGGACTCATCAGTGAAGAGAACGGTTCTCCACCTTGCACTTGCCCATCTCATCCTTTGTTGACACCACTGGAGACGTTCTGCCAGATGACGTTGCGTTAAAACGGGATGTCTAACCGGTCGTCGTGTAAAAAGTCCAGCCTCTCTCAGCCTGTTGCGTACCGTTTGGTCGGAAATTTGACGCAGGCCTGGTATCTGCGTTGTTGTTGACGTTGCTGTCCTGGTGCGTTCCCGAAGGTGGAGCAGTCGGATGTACCGATCTTGGGCCCGAGTAGTCACCCTTGCTCTGCCTGACCTTGGCCTATCATCAACGCTGTTTCGGGTGTTGAAACGGGACCACAATGAAGAGATGGTCTGTCTGGACACGCCAAAGTGTGTTGCAACATCTTGCTGCGTCGCTCCTGCTTGCAGTCTGCCAATAGCGTTGTTGTGTTGCGCTCTGTTCAGTCTTGGCATTCTTCAGGTCGCTGTACCGATGTTGTGTAATCTGAATGAACAGCGGCTGATATGGCTTTTTATACCCCTAAAGCAGACGTGTCTGCATGTAAACCTTCATGATCCCATGCTGCATGTGCTTTGGCAGAAAATGCATTTGGACGAATCACTCGTTTTCGTCCCTGAACACAACGTAAACTTTTTCGGCCATTGTTTTTGGTAAATTTACACTTTTAAGCAAGCCCTTCTTTAAATTACAGGTATGTATCATGACCCGTTTCGAAAAAATCAAGTTTCTTATTTGTTTAGCTCTGCTATGTATCACTGTGTGATGTGATGTAGGAAACTTTGTGACTTTTTCAACAGTTGAAAAACATGCTGTGTGTAAAGAATTTTCGATTTCTCATCAAACTTCTTGTCTTAACAAGTACAGTTTTGGAGGCACAGGAATCCTATTACTGCAATCAATGACATCTATAGAGAAAGTACCGTGATCTTCAGCAGCAAATCTTGGTATCAAAAGATCTTCATCGCGCTAATCCTCATGTATAATGCGACTGGACATATGATCATTCATATTACTTCACCCATTCTCTCCCAACAGATGTAGCTCAGTCATAAATTTCTATACAACCTCTGTCTTAATTCGAAGGTTTCTCGGTCTTCCGGCACTTTCCCCTAGCGGGACAATATTGCAACTTAAACTACCTGGCTATATTTCAGCCAATGAAAACAACGAATGCATCAATAAAATATTTCATGTCACACAGGCCTGTGCAATGAAACAGTCGGAAAATGAGGCATTTGTTTTCTGTAAAGACGACTCAAAGTGCAAGGTGCATATTCGAAATAACTTAGGCGATTTGAATGAAAACTTTTGAAATGGCGTCGCTGATTGCAGAACTAACTTTTGTTGCATCCAATCAGCGGTCTACATTTTGTGCACAAGAAACCTTGGAATTAAGACAGATGTTGTATAGAAATTTATGACGGAGCTACCTCTGTTGGGAGAGAATGTACTTCACCAAGAACAATAGCTTCTTTTGAGGGAATGAATTTTATTGGAAATATACATGAAGTTGTACAACTCACTCATCTGCATGTCCCGGCACTACCATGAACTACATCATGCACCCTACTATAGACCTCTCCACGGAGCAGTGCGTCATGCCGCTCTCAGTTATCCCCCTTTGTGGTGGCGCTAGCATCGTCTGCCATAAAGCGGCTGCAAATACACATTGACGTTGAACGTGATTACATTTGACGTTTTAATCGAAAATATGGCCAAGAACAAGAGAAAACCTTATGAACCTGTATCGGGGAAAATTTGTGCCATCAAAGAGCCAAAGAAATCTCCGTATATGGAAGGAAATGCTATGTTCAGAGCAATTAATTGTCACGGAAGGAATGCCCCTGTTTGTTTCCCTATCACTCCTTGATGAAGATGGACGTCGTGTTTGGGTGTAACCTGTTACCCGGAAAGATTTTCGTCGGCTAGAAGTGTGGTATGTATTTTTCAAGATAATGATTGGCAAAATAGATTGTACCATATGATAATAAACAAATCGAGATATATATATATATATATATGTATCATCCCAACTTGGGATCGCATCCCATCTTGGAATTCCAAGTTGGGACGTCCCATCTTGAGATGGGACGGCGGATACTTTAACATGTTCATAATAATCTTATTCTAATGTTGAATTTAGTAATAACATGATAACATGTATCCTTTAGATAAGCGATTTATGGACCTCGAAAGATATTTTGTTTTTATGTTGATTTTCATGATTTATTGGCTATATCTATCTCTCATCGCATACTAGTCTTTCATCATAGCACAATACGATTTCAATAGTAATTCTTATACAAAATTTTATAAATTATTTCATTATATTCTTAAATATTTTCAATTGTGACAGCATGTTAAGCAAACAGAAAAAAAAGAAATTATATTCAATTATACACTCAAAACCCACTCTAAGTGAATGCTAATTTCTTACACATAAACCGTTCCGTTAAGCAAGATTTCAATATACTCATTATGTTTGATAGTCGAACCTAAAACTTTAAGTTTCTTAGACCTAATTCACAAACACTAACCTATAAGTCGTGTTCCGTCAATGCTTATAAGATGTCCAGTAAATAAATCCAGTTATATTTCCAATCACACTTGATCTGATCAGTGTCGTGGTGCAAATGACAAACATACCTGCTTGGTAGTTCAGAGATGGGTGGAGGGGGTTGGGAGGGGTGTAGGGGGGGGGGGGGGGGGGGATGTCCGGAAGAAGGGATTTTGGTAAACATCCGGTTCGGTTATGACACTAATACCTGTGTGTCACCTTCCAATTAGTGACAAGAATGGGTACCAATTGTAAATGAGCATGCTTGTAACACTACAAAGTTTGTTGTTTTAGTCAATGATTATCATTCATATTTATCAAGGCATTGGCCCCTATCGGCAATATCACTGATAGGTGGAAGCAGACGTGATCAAACCCTAACCTAAAACAACAACAAAAGTTGATGTTTTTTTGTTATTGTATTGTTATTCGATGAATGTTGTTATGCCACACTGAATATATTGAAAATATTTTTTTCATAAACAGAACGATTATATTTACCACAATGAAATCTAACATCGTCCGTTGATTATTTATGGGGAAATAGCAGACTCTTTAATAGATTTTTAAAAAAATTAGAACTTAGTTTCCAAGATTTACAAAAGAAAATTATGGTTTAAACATATTTTATTCATTTCAAAATAAGAAAATAGATTTGCAAGCAATCTGGAAGCTTATATTAATGCCGCGCCAATAGAAATTATATTTTGAAACCATCAAACATACAACACAAAGTCAAACAAATACGATCTACTATTGCAACATAATTCGTTTAAGATATTCAATATTGCAAAGGCAATTTTTTCATGCTAATTTATGAATACAATATTTCATTTCATAAACTCATTTCTTATCATCACTACAAGAAGATTATAAACGGAGTTTTTTTACTTTGAGTTCATTAATAAACTTTGTTAACCTTCACAAGATTTTTTGTCACAAACCAGGGTACAGAGTTGAGAAAAGGTTGTTTTTTATATGTACAAGCGTCTATCTAAGCTTGTTAGAAGCGTTGAATTGAGAGAATTGTTGTGTGTTGTTACTGCTAATAAGTTAATCAACTGGTCAACTGAGTCAAATAAGATGAGTAGGTGAGAGGGAAGAATTACATTTCAGTGTAATATTGTTGTTTTACAGCTGAAAGTTTACTTAACTAATCGTTTTGTTATCTTTAAATATGCTACTTAACATGTCCCCCCGAAAAAAGGCATTAGGTTTGTTAGTACACATCAATAAAATTTTATTGATATACTAACAATTATCGAGTTATTTTGTGCTGACATACATGTACTAATGGGGTCGACCCGATATGCCAGTTTCTAATCCCTGACTAGTTAACGAATATCGGATTATAATTAACGACACTGATTGGCTTAATTAAGTGTTCCGTGTTATGCTATTTTTAGTGCCAAAGCCCGAAACTTATTTTAGATACACGTAAATCTATTTTATTTACAGATCGTTCTTAAACTGTACATATTATATGTTATTATATTTTTTGTTTTAAGTCTCTCATAACTCCTTATGGAGTGGCTCAAGGTATTTTATGTATATCATGTATTTTTTAAGATGTAATCTATTACTTTTACCATGATTGAGGTGAGACTCAAATAAAATATTTGTCTGTCTGTCTTGTCTGTCTATGTTCCATTTCCGACAAGCTGTCTGGAAAGGAGCACAGAAAGCTGGTCTGCAGGTAAATATACCCATAATTGCTCTATTATTATCTCTATACCATCTTATAAAGACACTACCAAACATGTAACCAAAGACACTATGCAAATGTAATTAAGAAGCAGATATACAAATTACATTGTAAATTTTGTCAAGTATTCGTAAGTGGATAACAAATGATGGAAAATGATGTATATCTTACATGAACATGTTTATTACTGATTATTGATACTGCTTGTACATAATTAAAAATGTATCAATATAAAATATTTAATAAAATATTGAATCATAAACTGTATTTTAATGCTGATGGAGAATGATATATATTTTACATGAAAATGTTTATTACTGACTGATTACTGACACTGCTTGTATATCATTAAAAATGTATTTATTATAATAATGTGTATGAATGTAAAACTGAATAAAATATTGAATCGAACGGGCGAACTGTCTTTCAGTGAACTGTATTTTAATCCTCTGCCAGTCCCTTAATTAATCCTAATTAATCCCCACTTGTTACTTCGTTAATTCTTAATTAATCCCCAAACAAAGAAACTGGCGTAGTGGGGTATGATCGTACTAATGTAATATCTTCAGAGGACTAAATGACTCATATTGTTATTGCTTATACAAATTTGATATAGAAACTGTCATTTCTTATACAAATTTGATATTGAAACTGTCATTGCTTATCGTAAAATATTATCATATTTCATTGTATGAAAATATGCAATATGTGTAATCATATAATGGGCAGTAAGTATAATACTATAATTTAAACAGTATGTTATTTCCATAAAACATGTGTTACACAAAATTCAGAATATATATATAGAAAAAGGAAAAAAGGATAAAGGAAAAGGATTAGCAACAGGCAGCAAATACCTATATGTCATTTTGTACAACTTTTAGGAAAGAGCTTTAAAAATCGGTTGGCATCATTTATGAAATGATAAACAGATATTATTAGGAATTCGTTAACACTCTGTGACAAAGATTTGTCGCCGTTAAGATAGATTTTAGTATATTGATATGAGTTACTAGGGAATATTCAATAAACTCTAAGTTGGCACTAGTTGAAAATATCTAAAATGTTGGGGAACCAGACTTCGATAATAGGAACTTTTAATTTTTTTAACATTTGATACAATCAACCAAGTCGCCAAGTAGATAAACATGATAATAATTTGTTAAAACAACATAGGTTTATGGTGTCTCCATATGTTGTTTTAGCCTGACACTACCTACGGTGGGCAAATTGGTGCCCAATCATTCGTCCTCTGTCACGCCAAGCTGTCACATTAACACATTCAGTCTATTCAGTGCTGGATTGTAACGATGGAGAGTACCTTAATTTCTGCTTATAGAAGTTTTTTTGCGTGGATTATTCGTTTTTCTGTATCAGGTACGTTTTTTAGATATATATTTAAAAAAAGCAATTTATCACTAGTATTGTAAAACTTGGATCTGTATTAGAATAACTTCATATCTTTGATTGTTAAAAATTTATACCACCTTTATTAAAAGAAACTAAGATACATAGATGTCTCTGTGAAATGTGGAGCCGTTTGGTTCCTCTCTGTTTACAGCTGTTCGATCTACGCGTGTATTGGTCGTTTGAAAAATGCTGAAAACTATTATCCAAAAATAAATATATATATATATATTGATCTGATTTTGTTATGTCGCTTAACAAATGTGATTCAATCAGTAATCAAATGTGACTTTAAATAAATGTTTGAGTAGTGTTGAATCGTTCCTACTCGATTACAGATGAAACCGAGTGAAAAAGTGAAGTAAATGAACATCATATCAAATTTTTTTCGTAGGTGTAAAAAGAATATAACAAAATTATCTAAAAACATGTTTTACTGACACAATTCATTATAAAATATGAATATTATTAACATGTTTTAGTATCCCCCGTCCCATCTCAAGATGGGACGTCCCAACTTGGAATCCCAAGTTGGGACGCGTCCCATCTCAAGATGGGGCGGATCCGCAGTTGGGATGATACATATATATTTATATAAAATTATTAACCCCCTTGATGTTTCAATAACATTATGCACATGGAATAATATTATAATAATTATTTTATGTAAATTAGCGAAAAAAAAATTAAGAACGTTTGTCAATTAGAAGATAAATAGTTGCGTTTGTAAAATTTCCGGGATTCATTGTTATTCAACACCCGCAAATTTAGTTTAAAACCGACGGCGTCAGCCGGAGGTTTTAAACACTTAAATTTGCGGGCGTTGAATAACAATGAATCCCGGAAATTTTACAAACGCAACTATTTATCGATATTGTAACATGACCGTTAGTTATTAGAAGTTTAAGAGCGAACTCTGTTTTTGCGTACTTATATTTGTGTGGAAAGGACTTTACGACTGTTCTATTTCTGTAAGAGGTGAGATAACGACTAACTAATGTGAATTCACGGCATTATTTACATTACAAACGTCTTTGTGATATTAGCAAATAGTGGTACTCGTAACAGCGAGACCGTACAAAATACTTGTTTAACTCGAGACCGAAATCAGCAATTATAACGCTCGTAGAAAAATATCGGCATACCCCGAGTACAAAAGTCTTGAACTAGCCCAATACCATTGTGACAGCGACGCAAACATTGTGACGTCAAAACGGTTGGCCTTTGTGACGTCATACCATGGGAACGGCATTCGAAAGAAGGCGGCCGCATGAAACTTTGCGGCAAACTTGGACTAAGAAAGCCAGTTGAAAATATTTTCGTTCTTCAAAACTAAATCATATGAAAGTGTATTTGTGATATCTACTGGTAGACACAATATAAAAAAAGACAAAGACAACTGTCAAATCGAGTACGGCACGAATGTTCTAAGAAACTGGAAAATTAAAACTTGAGTCGGGCCAGCACTAGTGAACATGTTGTATCAATTCGCGGTGATTCGCCTTTGCTAATTTGCGTGTATTCATTGTCATTCAACATAGGGTAATTTTTTCGAATCGACCAATCAGAATCGAGATACAACGAAGTCATGTTACAATTTTCATTACCTGAATCGAAAAAAAGCTTATATTGTGTTTGCAGAATTTTCACAAAATATGTTATTCACAGTGTATAAAGTCAGAGTTTGTGAGATATGTAGTCATCCATTTTATTCAATGAAATAACATTGTCTCAAGGTTTTTAGTTGAATTACTTAATTTTTTATTTTTTCCAGATATGCTTATATTCACTTTTGGATAGCCATCCAACCAAGCAAAATCTTGATCAAGTCTTGCATTTGGGATATGAAAGGAAGGTAAGTGTACTTTTAATCTAATGTCTAGTTTGACTATGATCGATTACAATGGAAATGTATTGGCACATGTTTTACAGTTTTATTTTGTGTTCAATGATGTGATACAAATAAATATTACAATGTCAATTTATTATCCAAATTGTGTTAAAAATATTTTTATGACATTGTTTTTTTGCTACTCAATGATTGAAAAGTTGAACTAGTTTGGTATATTTTCAAATACAATTCTCCAGGTGACACAGGGAAGAAGGGCCATTGTGAGACACCCTCTGGCTGATGTGTCTACCACAGGGAGCATTACAGTGGAAGAGGATTTCCAAGCTCAACCTGATTTGACAGATAAACATGTATATGCAGCTGAAAAGGACAATAGCGATTCACCACATGACTGTGACTGTCTCCACATGAAAATATTTGTTAGCAGACCTGTTGCTGTACAAGTTGATATAAGCAAGTCAGTTGATCACCATTTTTCAGTGAAGCAATAAACAACTAAAACAAAGAATGCCCATAGAATTAAACTTAACATTCAGGCTTTTAAGAATATTCTGTTCACCAATTGGATAAGATAGTCAAAGTGTGTGCAGCACTGTGTAATATTAGACCAGAACTTGTGAAGGACAAAGTCGACTGACTTGTATTTGCAAAAGAGGTATAATTTATAACGGTACCGGTATTATAAGTTACCATGTGTCCGCGAGTTTGATATGGAGATATATCATGTGTTCGAGTTAAATATCAAACGAGAACGAAGTTCGAGTTTGATATTTAACTCGGACACATGATATATCTCCATATCAAACTCGTGGACACATGGTAACGTATTTATCTCGACGAGAACCCTTATTGTATGCTCTAAATATGGCTTGAAAGATTGGATGGGTCAAAATGGCGGCTGATCTTGTCAGTATAACTTTTTTATTTATCAGGTTACAAAAATGATTTTTACATCACTGTTTAAAATTTAAAAAGTATAGTCTAGTACCGTGCAGCGGTACTAGACGGTAAATGCGGATTAACAAAATTAAATAAACATAACGACTATTGCATTTAATTTTGATTGTTTGGTCACGTGACCTCGTGTACACGTTCCACCTTGGAAACGTTCGATTTGAAGCGGCGCTAAAATCTCCGTAGTTTTCTGACTCATGGCCGACCGTCGTGAACGGAGCGAGTTAGTTTGAAAGTGTCGGGCGCACAGAACATGCAGGCATCACTGCATAATGCGCCGGTTGGTTTGAATATGAATGATTATGAATGAAGAGTCGGTGACGACCTCGACTGATATGTGTATACATTGGTTTTCTGGTTCATCCTTCCGATCTCCAGCTCACTGATGGACAACCCCGCTGCGAGCGAGTGAACCGACAGGCCGTTAGCAAGCCTTTTTGACTTGTTACGATTTATTCTCGGCACTAGCGTGTCATTTATAGAAGAGCTTACTCTTGTTCAAGCAGTGTGGTTATAAGATATGACTTTGATAAATGGGAAGATACACTGAGCGTGTAGGGTTCAACAAACCACCGTAGCGTAGCCTTTGTTTACCTAACAATGGGACAAGGGAGATAACTCTTGACAGTGCGTCGTCTCTCGTTACTAGGGTTGCGCGTGACCCAGTTTAACATAGAAAAATATACCTACGGCACGTGACCGCTTTTGGCCAATCAGTAGCCGATATTGCTGTTGAAGTCGAGATAAACACAAATATTCTATGATAATATCTTTCTCAAACAATATTTCTACGTACTTGTTCTAATTAAAACATGTCTATTTCATTAAACTGACTATTTACTTCACCTTGGTTTTTGTCATTAAAGAGCCACTCCGTGAGTTGTTGGAGTCATATATGCCAAACTTCATCAATGGTGTCATTTGATCACGAAGTATCGACCAAGCTTATTGGTTTTTTACAGTGACAATATGAAGGTAGAACGTCCTAAATATGATCAAAAACCGGACAGTGGCGCGCGTCAATTAGTCAAATGTAATTTTGGAGACTTATCTATAACAGCCAGGAGAGCAGTTAGGAGTTGATAGTTTTTGTTAGGTTATATAACTAGTATTCATGTATATTAGACGTGATATCTACACCTCTGTGCGTTTTTATGGCTGTTTTTAGATTTTCATGGAAAACCAGTACTTGTCATATATATGTCTTTTGGACATGAAAAGTTAAGATGTTTAGAATTTATATCAACACATATGACATTTAGGTTCGTATCAAAGGTAAACAATATGTTATGAAAATCACGGAGTGGCTCTTTAATCATTGATGTTAATTAGTTACAAAAAAAGCGAAAATAAAAAAGTGAGCGTGGCTCACCAGTACGTGTATTGACCAACTGAAATGCTGGAAACTTCGCATAACTTAGATATCCCTAAACTAAAATTACTAACAGAAGTCAGAAAAATGTTCTGATGGATCAGTTTAAATTTTTATTCAAAACATAGTTTCAAACACCAAAATTTACAACAATTGAGAAAGATCCATTGTGTACATTATAGTTATATGCATATGTTGCACGAAAAGCTTTCATTTCCCTGAAATCAAACGAGTGTGACTTAATGAGGTAGTCTATTATGTCTTCATATGCTGGAGCTAGTTTCCTGTGTTAGTAGTTACCCAGTTGGACTTCAGGTGGTAACTCTGTAACAAAAATTTAATTATCATCAGTCCAACTCATCATTTAAAGTCTCATTAAAAACAACTCCCTGATGTTAGGTATATTTAACTAACAGTGACATCTAGTAGCAAGTAAGTGCAAATATGTGTGATTTGAAAGAATTTATTTAAAAATGGCTCTTAAGGTTAACAAGTAATATCTTCATTGTAGAAAGGTAAAAATTAATAATTGCATTATCTGTTATTGTACTGGAAGGTCACTTCATTCTCAAACAAAAAGGTGACAGTGCTGTGACACCACAATATTCATGACGTCATAATGAAATGACGATATAATGTTCGACGACAACACATAATTATGTTTGTTAATTATTTAAAGAATAATTTTGGATGAAGAATATAATGTCCACCAGGTAAATTTGCTACTTTAGTCTTTAGTACTTGCTGATACATTTTATATTGTAAGACACTATTCAATCAAAATACCAGGGGTACTCCTCAAATTATCAATACTCTCAATAAACTGGTAAATATGATGTTTTGTAATATCTTTTACCAATTGCAAAATTATATGTATTACATCTGTACCTACAGAAAAGTAGGTCAAGATATGAAGTTATATTATTTCAAAGAAAAGATTACCTGATGTCTGAGACATTTTCCCGTAATATGGTGCACATATTGGAATCGAAATTAATATTATATATTAGGAAATATTGTAAGGGAAGGTCAATTTGCCTAAATGTGGACAATTCTTAATATATCAGCTGAGACCAAAACTATCAATATTCCTTATCAAGATAAAATACGAGGTCAAGATCACACAACATTGAATGACGTGAAAAAAGACCCTCACTTTTCGTGCACATTGATACCGCTAACTTATCAACAATTAGGCAAATGACTATCGTTATCTGGTCATTTGCATCAACCCTTGTAGTTTCTAATGTCTTACCTGCAATGTTCGTCATCGAAATGACGTCAGAGATCTTCAAAATGATATTTCAATCGACAAGTAAGTTGACGTTGTCTTAATCCCGTGTAAGCGTTGACTAGGCACCGTCTACATTGTATACGTGTTGTCAATGTCATACGCGATTCCCGCAGCGTGTCGGATAACACAGACCAGTTAACGTTGCTGCGCCCATGAATTTCGACGTGGAGAGGTCTATATAGTTGACAAGGAGGAGGGGACCTGTTTGCCGAGGTAAAGTGCTTATCTGAGCTGCGAATATTAATATTGACAAAGTTTATCAAGACGCATTAGTACAATATGGGACGAACCAGTCATATATGTTTTTAAGGGTCATTTCCTGCTGAAAGCAGGTAATTCAGCAATAGATGTTCCTATTGTTTACGTGACAGTAAACTCTGAAAGATAAATTGCTGTTCTAATACAAAATGAAACTAGTATGAATCTAAAATAAATGTTAAATAAATAATGTTTATCAAATAATAAAGATGACAATGTTGACTTAATATGTAGCTTTGAAATATTATATAATCATGATATTCACTTAGTAAATTAATTATGTGAAATTTATTCTCAATATCTGGTCATTTACTTCATTTAGTAAATAAATAATGTTTTGTCAACTTTTATTTCTTTTCTCTTGCTTTGCAAAAATGCAACAATGAAATGTTAAAAATCATATATTATCACCGAGTCATCAAATGACATTAATACAGCTAATCATTTTCGTATTTAATGAACTCAAAGCAAAGGACACAGCTCATATATATTCACTTCATTACATATTTCAAACTAAATTCACTAAATTGAAGATAAAAAACACAGAATTTTATTAACGCTTCGTACATTTTCATAAAAAGTATTTCAAATTCAAATTTAACAAACTGGTCTGAGCGGTCGGCAACACTTTCTGTTTGCTGACATGACGGCTAGGGGTTGACTTGCTGACATGACGGCTAGGGGTTGATTTGCTGACATGACGCCTAGGGCTTGATTTGCTGACATGACGGCTAGGGTTTGATTTGCTGACATGACGGCTAGGGCTTGATTTGCTGACATGACGGCTAGGGCTTGATTTGCTGACATGACGGCTAGGGCTTGATTTGCTGACATGTTAATGTCTGCCGACAGCTGTCTATCAAGTCCACAATTAAAAAATTGCAAGCACGTTTACATTCCATCCACTTGCCATTGCCATTAATGCATGACACGTGCATTATCATTTTCGTAATTGCATTGCAATGTTGTTGTCCAGAGGAAAATCAACCATGAAATATCCTCCACATCAGTGTCGATTCTACCTCAATCCAAATACAACAAACATGCAAAAGCACACTGGACCAAAGATCTTTAACAGTTTCAATCTTAGCAACGACAGGCATTTCGCATCTATGCATTTGACGAAGTATACATATCACTGTATAACCGATTCAATCATACAAATTCTGCTTTTTCACAGCAGCATATGCGAAACAAGTATGACACGAACTTACTGTACAATGATAAAATAGTGGCATTGACTCACCGTTTGGCTAAACAGACCGTGATGAAGATGACGGAGACGAGGGTGTGGCAGCCCAGCCCTATGTACATGAGCATGCGCATACCCGTACCCGGACGACCTAGAACATGACAAACACTCAGTCTTTCTTCGCTTAGGACTCGATAGATACCTCAAGAAAGTTGTATAAGAGTTAAATACAACCTGAATATATTGATCTGATAAAAAAGAACGGGGCGGATACGTTGTCGTTTTTGTTACCAATACGGTATAATCATTATGGTAGGCAGGTTCTAGAACACTCTCAAATTAATTAACATGTAACTTAAAACTTCAGTGTTAACTTAAACCGAGATTAGAAACCACACGAAAAAGTTTTCTTGTAAGTTACATTTCAGATAAGTAAAGTGACGGTCACTTTTGCATTTCTTCTCAAATTTGGAATTTTCTATGTTTATAACTTATAATTGATTAGTGATCAAGGAATAGTTAATTCAAGGGTTTGAGTAGTTAATGAAACGTTATCATTTTATATCTGCCATTTCTACGCAGTATATGTTTTATAATGTGTTATAATGCGTTATGAATGGTCAAAACGCGACAGTAACAAAGGCGCTGTTGTAGCTTACCTTAAAGAGGAGACGTAACGCATAATTATGATTAATACAAATTATTATCTGTAGTCGCTTCACCTATAAGAATCAATAGAGCCAAAAAAATGAGAAAATATACGCTTTAATTCGACTACTAGGAGACCTTTTATACCCCTATTTTGGATAACCGCCTAACGAGACTGGCGAACGCTTAAACAAAATCACCGAAGCATGACTCGAAGCCACGCCCTGTGCACACCGTAGGAGCGGTGAACGGCAGGCAATATTTAATAACTGAAAGTGAACGATTTGATGCGCGAGAGGTCGGAACGTTTTGTGTTTTTAGTGTAGGAAAATTGTCAATATCTATATATTTATAAGCCACACTTCCACCAAAATCCATGCTGTAAAATAAAAGGCCTTTATGCGTATTATCGCCAAATTTCTTTCTATTCTGTCTACAGACTAGCCTATAGGCCTGAAAAACAATCTCTTGCCGAGACAACTTGTCCGTCAAAATATTAGAATTTTACGAACTTTTAGTTATCTTTGATAAATAAATAAAAATCTAAACACACCAACATTAAGAATATTTATCAAACTATCTTCATGCCAAATTTGACGGCTTTTCGTTGTGCCGTTTTCGAGCTGTCATGTTTGAAACCACAACACCATCAAATTCTTAGTGAACGATTTCATAACATCATGGTGAACTATTTAATGTCAAAGTGTTAATTGTGAAGTGAACGCTTTAATGTCACGGTTCAATACGTTTTCTAGTCAGAAGGGGCGATGTATCGTTCATGATTAGTGTATTTACATCATGTATATGACAATCATGTAAATGCTGATCACCTTAATTTTTTTTACTCATCTTTGTTTACCGCATAGTGATTATATTTCTTACCTATGGGCCTTCCATATCCAAAAGTTTTAACTTGAATAAAAAAAGTGCCATTCCTTCGAATTCTTAACTATTGTTTTATCATAGTTATATTAATCGTAAACTATTTGGAGATGGAGATACTATAGACGTGGGTGGAATTATTTTGGACGGGTCATTACATGAGACAAGTGCTATTACCCTGTCAAGAAACTACTCCTCTTAAAAGCTGCTCCCTGAAAAAAACTTCCTTTATAGTACTTTCGGTCAGCAATATGCGTCTCGGAATGGTTTAAGGAGCCATACCCGGTTTGTACATGAGAAACATGCAACCTATCGCACATTACATTGGCGACATGAACACTCATTTTAAATTGAAGTCATATAAAGGTTGAGAATGTATGACCAAGTTTAGTTAAGACGCGACACTTAAAACCCAGCTTTTGTTTCCTCACCATACTCTTTCTGTATGATATCAAGAGAGTCTACAATAATTCCTGGTTTTATCTCATTTGCAAGGATGTTTTCGCATGTACTGTCGAGAGTTGTCAGTGAACACCGAGTATGTTGTTTGCGTCAAATATGTCACACTTAATTGTCATATATATATATTTTATCGTAAATTAATGTCTGTCTCTGAAAATCACCATCTTATTGCTGATTAGTTCAGTAGGGAGACAATAAACAGGTTCAAGTGGTCGTTTATGATCGAAAACCGGACAATGGCGCGCTAATGACTCAATCGAAGGAATTTGGCATGGGAACTGCCGCTAACTAAAACATTTTCACAGTGTCACTGCAACGCATATGACATGTACATACTGAGCTGTAAAACGCCACACCACCAACGAAAAGAAGAAAAGCTATATTCTCAAGCGGAAAGGTCAGACTTAGCATGTTTTTGTAACTGGCAGAACTGATTGAAGCATGTCACTTAGCATTATAAGTTAATTTTTGTTGCCTTTTTTGTTGTCATCCATCAATTCTTTATCTTTATTTTCTCTGTTTGATGGTCATGACGATGCTTAATCCTTTTTTTAAAAAATACCCCAGTTACTCTGGTTCCCCGGAGACAACAATATCTTTATCAGTATCTTTTGGGACATATTTAAGATCTTGTTCTACATATGTAAGTGTGACTTTTTTGTCACATTAACGATTTTTAATGATAAACTTCTTTTCTCTATGACTTTCAATGCACTGATATATCACCCCACAAAAGTTTTCCAAATGTTCCCAACAATAGCAACACTGAAATGGTGGCATTTCTATCGTTTAGACAGCGCATCTGAAGTGTAAAAACCTGAAAATACGCTAGAATGCTACAAAATAAAATAAGATGACGAGTTAACGTTGACAACAAATCGTTCACTACCAGAAAATGAAATCGTTCACCAAGTTAATAGTGCCTGTGTTATGAAATCGTTCACTAAGAGTTTGATGGTGGTGTTTATTTCAAATATGACAGCTCGAAAACGGCATAACGAAGAGCCTTCAAATTTGGCATGAAGTTAGTTTGATAAATATTCTTAATGTTGGTGTGTTTAGATTTTTATTTATTTATCATAGATAACTAAAAGTTCGTAATATTCCTATATTTTGACGGACAAGTTGTCTCGGCAAGACATTGTTTTTCAGGCCTATAGGCTAGTCTGTGGACGGAATAGAAAGAAATTTGGCGATAATACGCATAAAGGCCTTTTATTTTACAGCATGGATTTTGGTGGAAGTGTGGCATATAAATATATAGATACTGACAATTTTCCTACACTAAAAACACAAAACGTTCCGACCTCTCGCGCATCAAATCGTTTACTTTCAGTTATTAAATATTGCCTGCCGTTCACCGCTCCTATGGTGTGCTGTGTGTGACGTGCTAGTCGTCAGCTGAAGGTCCGGCCCTTTGATTTTCTCTGTACTTTTAAGCTTATTGAACAGCAAAATAGAGGCAATAGCATGACCGAAAGAATTCCAAAATACGATATGTAACTGCTTCATGATATCAACTTTCCCTCTCAGTCGTCAAATCCATTTTGATTGGACTGTGACAATCCTTGGACGCGGTTTTCTTTGGTGGGTTTATATCAAAAAGGTTAAGAACTTGGTCGGTGAGAGATCCATTACTATGGGATATCACGTAGTGTTGCAACATGTATTTATCGATATGAAGTTTTAAGTTGTCTTGAAAAAAATGAAGGTTTTGTAATAAACGGGAGAGAATGTAAAAACTTGTTTAACGTTTACTGTAGAAAAATAATTTTGTTTCACTTCACTTTCATGACAACTTAGTACTTAGTGGATGATTCGTTTGTATTTAACTAACATATATTATATTGTTATTTAGTATAACAGCTCACACCGTGTTGCAATATCTCTGTCTTTGAATTTAACAATCAATGACATGAAAACATACCTGGCGCAGGCGTTAGAAACCTCCTATGTAATCTTAAAGAATGTTGGGACCCGTTATTCACGATGTACTTTTTAATTTTGTGTCATCGTCCGTACAAGTGCATGAGCCAAATCTCCTTCTCTTAATTTAAGTTCATTGGTTCAAAATGACTGTAAGCCGTGACAATAAGAAGCAGTCGAATGCCAAGAGTTACGCCATTGTGACAGAACATATACTCCACTTGGTGGGTCCAAGGCGTTAAAATTCAAAAGGTATAATTAGAGACCATTAAATCAAGAATTGAAATTGAATGCGATAGGATTACATAACGGCCACCTGTGTGTCATAAAAAATAAGACTAGTTAAACCAGTCTGATTGTTGTAACAACATTTGGCAGACGTCGTAATTGATGTAAACATGCTATTTAAACACTGTCTTTCGCTTGGAACAATACAAATAATTAAAGATATTTTCAACATCAATTGATCGGTGGTTTGAGTTGCTTGGATGACTTTAGATATGTTTAAACAGTTGTTAAGACTGTGAGATTTCCTGTTGTTTTTTCATTAAGGAGGTTATACTTCCGCCGACTAGCACGTCACGCGACAAGACGCGGCAGGACACGCCTCAGTGACCACGGGCCAGCTCAGTTCTCTTCACTGGTGCTAATTAGCTGGTGATTCGAAAAAGCCGTATTAAAGTTTATCGGCCGATTTCGAAAATTTAAACTCAAGTTACTGGCAAATTAGAATACATATTTAATGAATCACGAAAGTTGCCATGGGTCATTTCAGTCGATCTTTAATGTTTTATTATTAATGATCATTGATCACCCGCTATCTTAGATTCTAGCTCTCCATTGTTCATGCTAATCAATACGAAATTCATCCCTTTTCTTGCTTGCTTACAATCGTAGTAATTTGAAAGTGTACATACTAATGCAGAGCGCTCGTAAGCTTCTGTTGCAGTCCTTGGTAAGTCTCCATTCATCAGCGACCAATCTCACAAAATAGCAAGGAGAATCCCCTGCAAAATAATGCATTGCATTTGTGATTTGATAACAACCTGACGAAGCCTTCTCTAAATCCTTCATTAATCTACTTTGGTTGATGATTTTGTTAAGTGTGTAAACCTGTAACAACGTGCATTTATTGAAAGACATGCTAAGTGACTTTCAGAAAAACGAATACTTACTGTTATCTCTTTTGACCCAGAATTCTTCTCCTTCTTTCACATTAGAAGATATTTGAAGAGAGCTGACCATTGCAAGTTCCATTGGAACGGTGCAAACTTTAGAAGCGTTGCCCCAGGACACATTTTTACTACTTGGCGCAAACAGACTCTCCCCAACAGGAAAACTGCGTGTTGCTAAAGAGCATGCAAAATAAATATTAGCTCCTTGTATGTACATGTTAAAAACTAAACAGGGAGCTGCGCTTTTGTTGAAACATATTGCTATATTAACCGTTCTAGAGCTGTCTGTAAATTATGTACTGGGCTAGTTCCAGTCAGTTGAGTTGACTACTTGTAAGTTGTTTTATTTTGCATAAAGTATGTAGGCCATAAGCCCATGATACAAATGAATATAATACATGTGTTACAGAAAATATGTTCTTAATTGCATTGCTCTAACAATGAAAGTTGAGTTAGATCCTACATATTACTACATCAATACCCGATATAATGCTAGAATAACCATTGAAGCGCTGATTGTAAACTATATTCCGGACCAGATCTGATTGAAATGTATGTCCAGTCTACTTCTGACTGAAAATGATGTACCGTGCGAGTTGTGACTGAAACTTATGTTTCTACTAAATGTGCTTTGAACTGATGTGCCGCGCCGCGCGCCGGACTAGATCTTACTGAAACTGATGTACCGGACCAGATCTGACTGAAACTGATGTACCGGACTAGGTCTGACTGAAACTGATGTACCGGACCAGATCTGACTGAAACTGATGTACCGGACTACATCTGACTGAAACTGATGTACCGGACTACATCTGACTGAAACTGATGTACCGGACTAGATCTGACTGAAACTGATGTACCGGACTAGATCTTACTGAAACTGATGTACCGGACTAGATCTGACTGAAACTGATGTACCGGACCAGATCTGACTGAAACTGATGTACCGGACTACATCTGACTGACACTGATGTACCGGACTACATCTGACTGAAACTGATGTACCGGACAAGATCTGACTGAAACAAATGTACACGGCGAGAACTGACTGAAACAAATGTACACGGCGAGAACTGACTGAAACTAGTGTACAAGGAGAGAACTGATTGAAACTGTTTTACTGGGTTGAATTTGATTGAAACTGATTTACCTCGTACGACCTGATCAGAAACCAATGTAGAGGACAAGATCTGACTGTTCTGATGTAAAGGATTAGATTCGACCCGGCTAGATCTGATTGAAACTGATATACAGGGCCGGTATTCACAAAACCTCTTAGAATTTTCTTAGTTTTATACTTAAGATTCCTTAAGAATTCTTAACTTTAAGAAATATTTTAAATTTCCTCTTAAGTCCATTTAAGAAAAAATCTAAGCAGAATAATCGTTAATATTCTTAGAATTAACTAAGAAGAAAACAACTTGCATTGTGGGAAGAGTAGTACCTGAAAAAACACTGTTTAGAGGCTATTTCATGACGTAATGGAAATCCCTTAATCTATTTATAGCAAAGGATGTTTGCTCTCCTTGCTAAAAAGGTAAGAAAACGCAAAGAAAGACGGACAAGCCATTATATTAAGTCATATATCCTCTTGCATCATTTTTCAACACAAGGTTCTTTTTCAGTGTTGAAATTAAAAAGAATATACGTAGAATGATATTTCAAATTTTATTGGAAAGCCTTTATTTTTTATCTAACCATTCAAGTAAAGAGGAATATATGTAGCAATGGTTGATTGGTTTGTATGATTGTCAGTAAGAAAAGAATATATAATCTAAGTCGATCATATGTCAATTACATATTTGTAATAATTCAAAGATTTTCAAAAAATATATAATCTTTATGTCATGTTTCAATTGAAAATATGTTAAATTAAAAAAATTTAAAGATGTAATTCATGTAATGTATTAGTTTTTAGTTGTAACAATTAAGCTTGCTAGAGTTATGTCCCCTTAAACGTTAACGCAGTATTGTAAGCGTGCCTAGCGGAGAGTAACCTCCCTTCCTTGCTTTGCTTATGAGGTATGGCGAAACACATGGTAAGCGGCGTCGGCAAGTGTTTTGCATCTTAAATGAAGAAGAAGAACATTTCTGAACTATCGCCGCCATGTCAGAGAGACCTAAACGTAAGGGTGCGGCGGAGAACTTCTCGAAGCTTTTAGCCTTGGAAAAAGAGACTGACGAGAACTTTTGTTTGTTAAGTTCGCCTGAGCAGCGGCAACCTAATGGCGCTGGCCATGTGCCCGGACAAGGTCACGGCGGACATCAGCTCCACGTACAACTGGAAAGCAGATGTAAAGACCTGGAGAGGGAGTTGGAAACGATGAAACTGGACAGGCGTCGGCTAGAGCTTGAAAAGCATATACAAGTGGAACATTCTAAGCTGTTGAACATGGGAAGTCAGTCAAGTGGGAGAGCTGATATGGCAACCTTGTATTCCGGGGATGTTGCTGGGGCGAGAAAAGGTGAGAGAACAAAATACCTGAAGATGGTGGATTTTGTATGGAATGACAGATACAGTGCAGAAGTTGAATTTGACATTGGTAATGGGGCACGGCTTAATCTTGGAAAACAAAAATTGAACGTTGCAAATGTGACTTTAGAACAGGGGGGGTTTGCTAACACAAAAATAATGAACGAACTAGTGGCCGAAGGAAAATTGGGGCCGTTAAGTGACTATCTCAAATATACATCTTTCACATTCAGGTTAGCGTCTAGATACACATGGAGAAGTGTTTTGCTCTACGACGAGGAGTATCGGGAACGTCAGGCCCATGACAAATTCCCATGGGGTACGTATATTCAGGAGTTAAGAGACTTTCGACTGGTCCCGAAAATGTTCCAGAACATTTCAAACAGATCCGCTGAGAGCGACAGAAATATGAATAAGCGTAAGGGTTCTTTTACTTCAAGTGGGAAGGAAATTTGTCGGAATTTTAACAGAGACCAGTGATTTCGACGGGATTGTCGTATGGCACATGTGTGTAGTGTTTGTCTGTCCCCACATTCTGAGAAGCAACACTCGCCCCCGGACCCCTCACAGCAAGCTTGGAAAGGGAACTACACCAGTGGTTCGTGGTCGGATCCTCGCGCAAAAAACTTTCAGAGTGGGGATGTGAATCCCAGTGTGAATGTCGAGATACCGCAAGGTCAACGAACAAACCCCAATCGGGTTTAGTTCATAGTGCTTGGGATAATGCTCTACCAGCAAACTACCCTTAACGGGAATATATCCTGTCAGGGGTTAAGAATGGTTTCAGGATATCTGATAATCGTAGTTTTAAGCCTTTGGAAAAAGTGTTTGTTGCTAATTCTAAATCAAGTGACTTATGGAGGAGTCAGGTTGAAAAGTAAATATGTGAAGAAATTGACAATGGTAATTATATAGTTGTTAAGGAACAGCCAGACATTATAAGTTCATTAGGTGCGAGTGGGGATAAAGTGCGGTTAATACATGATGGCAGTAGACCAGACAAACTTTCGATGACCAGTTACATATTTGACACTGCTGTGACATATTCTGACTTAAGAACAGCTTGTAGACTTATTAAACCAAATAGTGTTTTAGCAAAAGTTGATTTAAGACACGCATATAGATCGGTAAAAATCCACACTGAAGATTATAAATTGACAGGCCTATGTTGGAGGTTTACAGGCAGTGACAATGGTACATTTCTAGCAGATACGAGACTGTCATTTGGATGTTCGAAAAGTCCCCAAATTTTTCAAACATGTGACGCGGTGTGTGAAATAATGATGGAAAATTGGGGTGTAACTGTTATAGCATATCTTCATGACTTCCTCGTGATAGCTGATGATCGACTGACATGCGAGCTTGGACAGTCTTTGTTATTAAGATTGTTGCGTTACCTGGGCTTTCAGGTTAACTGGTCAAACGTTGAGGGACCAAATCAGAAAATGCTTTTCCTTGGTGTCATGATAGATACCTGCTTGTTTACACTGAGCTTGCCACATGACAAGCTTAAGCAATTCTCTCTACTGATAAATGAATTTTGTGGTAGAAAACGCGCAATTAAACATCAACTGGAGGTGTTAATAGGCAAGCTTAACTGGGCTAGTCAGGTTGTATCTGGAGGAAGAACATTTATGAGAAGAGTTATTACATTGAAAAATAGTTTGTGTCAAAAGTCTCACAGAGCCCTTTTATCAAATGAGTTTAAAGCTGACATGTGTTGGTGGCAAGCATTTCTGTTAAAATTCAATGGCACTGTGAAAATAATGGATGCAAGAAGCGCTACATGTTTGCATACAGATGCATCGAGTGAAGGTTGTGGTTCGTGTTATGAGGGTGACTATTTTTATATAAAATGGAGACTAGATGTTCCAGAACTGTATGATTTACACATAAATGAAAAGGAGACATTTGCAATAATTGCAGCGGCATTTAGGTGGGGACACTACTGGGCTAACAGGAGGATAAAAGTGTATACAGACAATGTATCAGCCAGAGCTTGGATTAACAAAGGTTCATGTAGGAACAATTAGACTCTAATGAAGTATCTACGTGGTTTATTCTAGTTGAAAGCAATTTATAACTTTGACATTCAAGCAGTGTATTTGCCAGGGAGAGATAACTCTATGGCTGATGCATGTTCTAGACTTCATGAATTTGGACAGTTGTCAAGACTCTATGAAATCATGTCTAGTTTGTCCCTCAGGGAGTTTAAAATTTTGATTTGGTACAGCACATGTCTTCTCTTTTCATCAGAGACAAGTGGAAGGGAGATGTGGAGGAAGATGACAACAGCTGCTTCCAGGTACAAATCCGCTGCCTGGGCCCAATCAACGAAGAAGGCTTATTCCACGCACCTTAAAACGTACATTGCTTTCTGTGAAACATTGCAGTTAACCCCAGTGCCACTCTCTCCAGCTGCACTTGAGTTGTATGTAGCCTATTTAGCTGATGTGAAGCAGTTAGTGTACAGTTCAATATTGAGTTATGTGAATATAGTTACTCAACTACATAGGGCATAAGGTTTACAAAGCCCAGCAGACGATTGGGGAGTGAAACAAGTCTTAACAGGTGTGAAAAGGATCAAAGGTGCCGGACAATCGGGTGTGTCCCCGATGACACCTGCTGTGTTAATGGTAATAAAAGCTGCTTTGTCTCTGGAAAATTGTTATGATTTAACGTTTTGGGCAGCATGTTTGGTCGGCTTCTTCGGGCTGCTGCGACCAAACAACTTCTTAATCACGAATGTTAACGCTGAAAAATGTCCTCGCAGAGTGGATCTGGCGACAACAGACTGTGGTTTTGTATTGAACTTACGTTATACGAAAACTGTACAATTTAGGGATAGGACAGTGAAAATTCCCATTCCAAAAGTAACAGGACATCCATTGTGTCCAGCATCTGCACTGCATAGCTTTCTGCTGGCTTCTCAATACGAGGATCCTTTGGGACCATTATTTGTAGTTAAAGGCGTTCCGCTGACTTATAACGCCTTTATTGCCCAGCTGAAATTTGTGCTGAACTCGGGTGGAATTAATGGTTCAATGTTCAGTGGCCACTCCTTCCGCAGGGGTGGGGCAACGTGGGCATTTAAATGTGGGATTCCATGGAAGGTTATCCAAAGACTTGGCTATTGGTCAAGCGATGTGTACACTCGTTATGTTGATTCAGACATGTCGGACATGAGCCAAGCCGTTAAGACCATGATAATTAGTGGCAGGGTGTAGATAAAGAAGCCTAATTAATTTTACTTATTCAAGCTTGCCTTTTCAGCGTTTCATACTTTTCGAGGTTTAACGGTTTAATATTAGAACTAAGTACTTTTGGTTTAAATTTCTCCTTTATACTTTGTTACTATTCAACCTTGAATTTGGGCCTTTTGGGGATAAATGTCCTCTGACAGAAACTGAGTCTACTTTGCTAAATCTGACAGAAACTGATGTACCGAGCTAGTTTAGACTGAACTAGTCTACTTTGCTAAATCTGACAGAAACTGTTGTAGTGGGTTAGATCTGACTGAACTAGTCTACTTTGCTAAATCTGACAGAAACTAATGTACCGGGCTAGATCTGACTGAACTACTCTACTTTGCTAAATCTGACAGAAACTGATGTACCGAGCTAGATCTGACTGAACTAGTCTACTTTGCTAAATCTGACAGAAACTAATGTACCGGGCTATATCTGACTGAACTAGTCTACTTTGCTAAATCTGACAGAACCTGATGTATTGAGCTAGATCAGACTGAACTAGTCTACTTTGCTAAATCTGACAGAAACTAATGTACCGGGCTAGATCTGACTGAAATACTTTACTTTGCTAAATCTGACAGAAACTGATGTACCTAGTTAGATCAGACTGAACTAGTCTACTTTGCTAAATCTGACAGAACCTGATGTATTGAGCTAAATCAGACTGAACTAGTCTACTTTGCTAAATCTGACAGAAACTGATGTACCGAGCTAGTTTAGACTGAACTAGTCTACTTTGCTTAATCTGACAGAAACTGATGTACCGAGCTAGTTTAGACTAAACTAGTCTACTTTGCTAAATCTGACAGAAACTGTTGTAGTGGGTTAGATCTGACTGAACTAGTCTACTTTGCTAAATCTGACAGAAACTAATGTACCGGGCTAGATCTGACTGAACTAGTCTACTTTGCTAAATCTGACAGAAACTGATGTACCGAGTTAAATCAGACTAAACTAGTCTACTTTGCTAAATCTGACAGAAACTGATGTACCGAGTTAAATCAGACTGAACTAGTCTACTTTGCTAAATCTGACAGAAACTAATGTACCGGGCTAGATCTGACTGAACTAGTCTACTTTGCTAAATCTGACAGAAACTGATGTACCGAGCTAGATCAGACTGAACTAGTCTACTTTGCTAAATCTGACAAAAACTAATGTACCGGGCTAGATCTGACTGAACTAGTCTACTTTGCTAAATCTGACAGAAACTGATGTACCGAGCTAGATCAGACTGAACTAGTCTACTTTGCTAAATCTGACAGAAACTGATGTACCGAGCTAGATCAGATTAAACTAGTCTACTTTGCTAAATCTGACAGAAACTGATGTACCGAGCTAGATCAGACTAAACTAGTCTACTTTGCTAAATCTGACAGAAACTGATGTACCTAGCTAGATCTGACTGAACTAGTCTACTTTGCTAAATCTGACAGAACCTGATGTATTGAGCTAGATCAGACTGAACTACTCTACTTTGCTAAATCTGACAGAAACTGATGTACCGAGCTAGTTTAGACTGAACTAGTCTACTTTGCTAAATCTGACAGAAACTGATGTACCGAGCTAGTTTAGACTGAACTACTTTACTTTGCTAAATCTGACAGAAACTGTTGTAGTGGGTTAGATCTGACTGAACTAGTCTACTTTGCTAAATCTGACAGAAACTGATGTACCGAGTTAAATCAGACTGAACTAGTCTACTTTGCTAAATCTGACAGAAACTAATGTACCGGGCTAGATCTGACGGAACTACTCTACTTTGCTAAATCTGACAGAAACTGATGTACCGAGCTAGATCTGACTGAACTAGTCTACTTTGCTAAATCTGACAGAAACTGATGTACCGAGCTAGATCAGACTGAACTAGTCTACTTTGCTAAATCTGACAGAAACTGATGTACCGAGCTAGATCAGACTAAACTAGTCTACTTTGCTAAATCTGACAGAAACTGATGTACCGGGCTAGATCTGACTGAACTAGTCTACTTTGCTAAATCTGACAGAAACTGATGTACCGAGCTAGATCAGACTGAACTAGTCTACTTTGCTAAATCTGACAGAAACTGATGTACCTAGCTAGATCTGACTGAACTAGTCTATTTTGCTAAATCTGACAGAAACTGATGTACCGAGCTAGATCAGACTGAACTAGTCTACTTTGCTAAATCTGACAGAAACTGATGTACCGAGCTAGATCAGACTAAACTAGTCTACTTTGCTAAATCTGACAGAAACTGATGTACCGAGCTAGATCAGACTAAACTAGTCTACTTTGCTAAATCTGACAGAAACTGAATTACCTAGCTAGATCTGACTGAACTAGTCTACTTTGCTAAATCTGACAGAAACTGATGTACCTAGCTAGATCTGACTGAACTAGTCTATTTTGCTAAATCTGACAGAAACTGATGTACCGAGCTAGTTTAGACTGAACTAGTCTACTTTGCTAAATCTGACAGAAACTGATGTACCGAGCTAGTTTAGACTGAACTAGTCTACTTTGCTAAATCTGACAGAAATTGTTGTAGTGGGTTAGATCTGACTGAACTAGTCTACTTTGCTAAATCTGACAGAAACTAATGTACCGGGCTAGATCTGACTGAACTACTTTACTTTGCAAAATCTGACAGAAACTGATGTACCGGGCTAGATCAGACTGAACAAGTCTAATTTGCTAAATTTGACAGAAACTGATGTACCGAGCTAGATCAGACTGAACTAGTCTACTTTGCTAAATCTGACAGAAACTGTTGCAGTGGGTTAGATCTGACTGAACTAGTCTACTTTGCTAAATCTGACAGAAACTGATGTACCGAGCTAGATCAGACTGAACCTAATGCACAGGGCGAGATATCACTGAACTGATGTTCCGGGTAGGGTCTTACTTAAACCGATTGTCAGGGCTAGATCTGACTGAACTATTGTATTGTGCCGGAGTAGATATGATTGAAACTGATGTACCGGGCCAGATGACTGAAAGCGATGTTCAGAATGAGTTCTGCCTGATTTATGTACTGGGTTTGCATTGACAAAACAAATGTATTGAGCTAGATTTGACTAAAATTATGTACTAGGTAAAATCTGACTGGAGAACATGCACCAGGTAGTATTTGACTGTAACTCATGTACTAAGTAGGATCTGACTTGAGCTTATGAACCGGGTTGGACCTGTCTCGAACTAATGTTCCAAGCCATATTTTAAATGAACTGATGCACCATTAGGCGCACAGAGTCTGTAATCGGAGTCAAATATGTCATATACTTTATTAATGACGTTTTTATTTTAGAGAAGTAGTGGTTGTTTCCGAGTTTCACCCATTTAATGCTTATCAGTTCAATACAGCGGTTTGAAAACGCTTAAATTTTTTATTTGTAATCGAAAACCGGGCAATGGCGCGTTCCAATAAATCAAATGTTATTCAAAAAACTTAATTGCTAAAAATACAAAGACAAATATGGGTCGGTGGTGTAAATTAGATCATGCCACTAATACTCATGTAAACTGGACGTAGATTTCGACATAAAGGATACTAAACGACCTTCCATTTAATACTATTTTTGATAAACGAGTAAATGATGAAGTATCAACCGAGCGAAAGCGAGTTTGATACCAAATCATTAACGGGTTTAATAAAAAAATAGTATTAAATTGAAGGAAGTTTATTACTGTTTATTACTTGACCTCAGTAATCAAGCATGATTACCGAAAATGTACTCAACGAAACATTTCCGCGAATTGTGACGTCACAACCACACAATATTATTACGTCATACGTGCAGCGGTATTAAACTAGTTTAATATCACCGTATAAATATTACACTGCAGTATCTTACACGGGCGAGTAATAATTGTTAATATTACAATGCAGTTTTTGTAATATCATTAAAAACAAAAACAAATAATATTTTTTGCATTTTACAGATAAGGATGCATGTTTAGGGACCATAGTTGAACTTTACTCTAGGCATATGTTATTTGGACACTTAATTAAGTCACTTAAAATTTATGAAATTTTTTCACTTTACGTGCCAAATCTTGTTTCATCAAAATCGTTAAAACAATCAATGCGTTCAAATCAAACTATGTGTGTACTTGGAATGCTATGATTACTTGACTTCAGATAGATGATTTGTAGTTGTATTTAAAAAATAATGAATGTAATGTTTTCACGATATTGCAGGTTTTATGATTGTGACTAAAAAAGTGTGTCTTATGTTATGAATACTAGAGGTTTGTCTTTTGCTCTGATAGTTTATGTAAGAGGGAAGTAACAATTGTATATGTGTCTGATAGTGTTTGACGAAAGAAATATGATATAGTATATGTGTATGAAAATGTATTTTAAGGGAAGTAATCATTTTATATGTTTCCGATATATGTATGATGAATTATAGTTAATTTTTGTTTTACACTATCCCGAATTTATAAGCATTAGGATGCAAATTTTCAGACACAATTATTACTTGTCGATGAAATAACACAGTTTATAAAGTTTAACATATCTGATCCCAACAACATACTTTGTGCCTCTTAAAGTAACACATTGCATATGTGCCTGATAGAGTATGATGAAGGAGAGTAAATAGTATATATGACTGATTGTGCTTGATGATGGACAGATGACATATTACATATGTCTGATAGTGTATATTTAAGAAAAGTACATATTGTACACGTGTCTGCTAGTGTATGATGGAGAGATAATATATTTTACTTGGCTGATGGTTTATGATAAAGGGGAAAATCTGTTAGACATGGTGATATGTACATGTCAGGCCCCAAAAAATCCATATATATGTATTTCTTGTTACATATATAGTGACATGTAGATATCAGCCCAATAGGCAATCCCTTTCCATATATGTATCTGTTACACATGGAGACATGTATATGTCAGCCCCAATACGATCCCTATCCATGTTTATATCTGTTACACACAGTAACATAAAGATGACAACCACAAAACAATCCCCTCCCGTAAACGAGTTTGTTGTACATGTAGATATCATCCCCAAATCGATCCCCTTCCCTATCTGTATCTTAATGTACTTTATAATGTTATTGATAATTAAATTGTTTTGAAACAAAAACGTGAACCAAAGTGTTGTCAAGTCGAAGTAAGCTACGAGAAGCGTTTAGCTTTTACGACCGGGACAGTTGAGCTGCAAGTAAGAGATAGTTCCGAGAACTCGACACTCACAGTGCCGTAATTAGAATCGACTGCACTGCTCCGGCGCTTTAGGCTCATTCCCTACTGCTGTGCTGTCCTCGCACCTCATGAACCTTATGTAGATTCATAAGGCTCTAACTACATGTGACATCTCAACTTAGAGCGAAAAGTGATAAAATGTAGCTCCTGCAGAATGGGCCAGCTTCTTTAACATAAGTTAGTTATGTTTAGATTTTTGTTACAGATCTTGCTGAATGAAGCACGAGGACAAATATTCCTACTTGAACAACCCGCAGGATCAGCAATCAGCAATACTTGTAGCTTCTGACTTCACCAGTATTCCTGAGATGAAGCATGTCCAGTGCTGTCCAGATTTACTAACTTCATCTTTCATGTAATTTCATACCTTGACAATCGGAACGTAAAACGTTGTTTGACAAACATTATTCAGTCAAGGCAGAATACTTTTGACGAGCCATTTGACAAAACTTACGGACAGTTAATGAAATGCATGTTAAACACAAATCGATTCAACATACCACGTGCATGTTTCGTGACATTTTACGAGTCATCTGCTAGTATACCCCCGCCTTACAACGTAAACGAGGCTATATAGTGTTCATTTTGTCCGTCTCTTATAAAATTAACCATGCTAGCTTCACCAAACTTAATACACATATCAACCATGATCCCTAAATGTGCCTTTTGAGGGTAAAACCTGCAGATGAAAATTATTTTGGGCGGTTTCAATGGAAACAAGACGTAAACAGTTACTTCATGACAAAATCAGTTGTCCGGAGCATTTCTCCTAAACTTTACATACTGACTTCACCAAACGTATATAAAGGTATCAGTCATGATCTCTATATGTGTCTTTTCAGGCTTAACCTACATAGGAAATTTAGTGTGGCGGTTTCCATGGAGCGGAGGGCATTTGGAGTTTAACGCCGCGTTCATGAGTATTTCACTACATCGTTACGGTGTTATCGTATTATTGCAGTGAGAAAGTCCGCAACGCCATTGTAGCTATGCAATGCGATGAAATTTGCGAGCATCGGCTGGAACTAGCGAACCATGAGTAGTACTGTGCTGAAAGTTTCCAAGGACACATGACTAACACAGTGACTCTATGACATAATCATTTGTCCGGAGCATATCGCCTAAACTTTACATGCTAGCTGCACCAAACTTTATACTCATATTATTCATGATCTATAGATGTGACTTTTGAAGGTTAGAACAACAAATGAATAATATTTTTTATGGTTTCCATTGAAACATCACGAAACATGACGGAACATATTTCTTAAATTATATATGTCAGCTTAAGTAAACTTCATACACATATCAGCCGTGATTTCTGGATGTGCTCTACAAGGGTAAGAACTACAAATGAATAGTAAAATATGAAAAACATATCGAATTGGCTAAAATATTCTTTCACCCACATGGTGGTTAAAATATGATGAATGATACTTAGAAAAGTTGACAACAGTACAGTACAGCAGGTGTATACTCCGCTGTTGGTTAGTTCACAGTGTCTTATCCTATCTTGAAATTGTCTCACCTAGTCGGGAAGCGGGGGTATGTACACTTTTTTGTTCACTTTTATACAGCATTGTGACCATTGATAACGAATATTGCCTTGTGATATGAACCAGATATATTTATATCTACATGTACAAATTTACATATATTGTACACTCATCTACAGACAACAATAGAACATATCATATGGAATCTTATGAGCATTGTTTTTCATTCAAGATATTCTTGTTTATTAATCAACATTGTAATTGTATGATGTACTCACACTGTTTAGAAATATCAACTAAAACCTAAGACCATTACAAGTTATGAATTTAATATTTGCTCTGATCTTTTTAAGTTAAGTTTCTGCTTAGAGTTTATGCCGACTTAAAGCCATATATGACAAACAATCAGTTAAACTCACCAACAATGCACATCCCTATGAGCAGAGCTACTGTGCGTCCTGCAGTCATCTTCATTCTCTCGAATACTCAAGTCATGTGACCTCACAACATGGAACATGCACATGCGCATCGCAAGAGCTCTTACTGTCTTACTCTTACTGTCATTTGTCATTAACATTTGTCTACACTTCTACAGAAAATTTAATGTTCACTCTTCAAAGAAGTTAACGCGAAAGCCTGTTTTTTTGTTTTGAATTGAAACAAATATATCCTAAAATTAAAATGGCAAGAAGATTAAAAATATGCCTTCCATTCTTTCAGGTTCAAATGAGACTATTACGCAGGTGAGTTGCCGATATGTAGGGTCCTTGGTTTGTGAGAGATCTCTTCGATCGTTATTCTAGAGTTTCAATACTACCAATAATGGTGTTTTCATTTTCGCAACTCAGTCGTGGCATGATGATAACCACTTCTACAGTACATGGAAAAATGAAGAAAAAAGTGTGAAACAAATTTTGCCATTTTGTTGTACTTGGTTCCTTTTTCAATTCCGGCTTTTACAATTTTTCTCAGGGACGTTATCGGGAAAAAAGTCTTAAATGCTAATATAACAAAGGAAACAGGGAAAAACTGTCGCGTTTTTTCACTGATTTTTTTACCAACATACAACAATGACGTTCTTGAATGAAAATTATATTTCTGTTGTTTTTATTCCCTGCTTTACATGACCTTTCAAAATATTTTCAGCGTTCCCCTCTTTGAACCTATGTTTTTTGCCTTTAATTGTTAATTCGCGTTAACTTTTGTTAATTACGTACATTCACAGGAGAAAAAAGAGCATTTTAATGAGTAGGAAATGCCGAATTTCAGTTACAGTATATGACAGGAAATGGGAATTTTCTGTAATTTCCTGGACAGTAAACGCCTAGTTTCCAAACGCAGAATACTTTTGGAAACTAAACTAAACTATATGAAACTATCGGACTTATTGAAAACTCTTAAAAACATTATATACTTCTGCAAAAACAGTTAGCAACAGGTGTTATTGATTTTCAACTTGGAAGATGGGAAGTTTGACGTTAATATTAGGAGTTTTCAAATGGCATTGTCAAACATTTTCATCACAATTACTAGTAGTAGTATGACAAAAGAACAAAATTCAAGGGTTAATTGCTTGTGAATATATCTACAGAAATCTTAACTTATTAACTTAACTTGTGGCAGTGAAGAGGAGGAACTTTGGAAACATTTAGAATCTGACTCCACACAAAGCAACCATAAACGAAATAAGATTATTGACAATTTGACAATTATTATGATAGCCCAAAAATGTTAATTACAAATCAAAATGTGTATCTAATGTAGATTTCAAGTTTGCAGAGTTATATATCATTATGGATTGATTATACAATAATATCTGCAAAAAACCGTGAATTGCTTATCACCTATAGTTAAATCACTGACATGAGCGTCAAAAGAAGTATTTTTGTCATTTTTGACATGACTTGCATAAACTGTTATATCAGTCATTCCAATAGTATACTTTAGTACATATATTGAATTAAAAATCAGGTGTTGACTCATAAACATAACAATATGATGACTGAAATGTTGCAACTTGTGTATGTATGATCATTGAAGATATAAGTGTTACAGTCACAACATGATTACAAAGAGGAATATGTAGAAAGTAAACAAATAATGATTATAAATTGAAACTAATATGCACACTTACAACAGGTAATATACGATTCATTCATACTAATTAAAAATAGAGCCATGGGCTCTGTAGCTCATCAGACTTTTGATAGAAATAGGTGTTGTGGTTTAGACCATGGGGTCATGGGCAGTGTAGGAAAGATAGCCTGTCCCAACGTCCGAGTTATTCACAATCAAATAAAAAAGGCCCATTGCCCATTTGGGGTCAAGGGGTCACCGAACCTACAATTCAGAATCCCCATTGTCCAAGGAGTCTACACACAACTATTATGCTATCAAGACCTTTTGGAACTGGAGAAGAAGATGAAAGTAGGATTTTAAGGTTTTGACCCCTGTGACCCCATTTGGGGTCAAGTGGTCACCAAACCTACAATTTATAATTCCCAGTGTCCAAGGAGTCTTCACACAATTTTTCAGCTCTCTAGACCTTTTGGAACTAGGGAAAAAGATAAATTAGGTTTTTTAGGTTTTGACCCCTGTGACCCCATTTGGGGTCATGGGGTCACCAAACCTACAATTTAGAATCCCCGTTGGCCAAGGAGTCTACACACACCTTTTCAGCTCTCTAGACCTTTTGGAACTAGGGAAAAAGATTAAATTAGGTTTTTTAAGTTTTGACCCCTGTGACCCCATTTGGGGTCATGGGGTCACCAAACCTACAATTTAGAATCTCCAGTGCCCAAGGAGTCTACACACAACTATTCAGCTCTCTAGACCTTTTGGAACTAGGGAAAAAGATTAAATTAGGCTTTTTAGGTTTTGACCCCTGTGACCCCATTTGGGGTCATGGGGTCACCAAACCTACAATTTAGAATCCCCGTTGGCCAAGGAGTCTACACACACCTTTTCAGCTCTCTAGACCTTTTGGAACTGGAGAAGAAGATGAAATTAGGTTTTTCAGGTTTTGACCCATGTGACCCCATTTGGGGTCATGGGGTCACCAAACCTACCATTTAGAATCTCCAGTGCCCAAGGAGTCTACACACAACTTTTCAGCTCTCTGCACCTTTTGCAACTGGAGAAGAAGATGAAAATAGGTTTTTCATGTTTTGACCCCTGTGACCTCATTTGGGGTCATGGGGTCACAAAATCTACAATTTAGAATCTCCAGTTCCCAAGGAGTCTACACACAACTTTTCAGCTCTCTGGACCTTTTGGAACTGGAGAAGAAGATTAAAATAGATTTTTAAGGTTTTGACCCTTGTGACCCCATTTGGGGTCATGGGGTCACGAAATCTACAATTTAGAATCCCCATTTGCCAAGGAGTATGCACATAAAATTTCAGCTCTCTAGAGTCATTGGTTCTGGAGAAGAAGTCGAAAAAGTGAAAAGTTTACGGATGGACGGACGGATGGACGGATGGACGGACGGATGGACGGACGCCGGACGCCTTGCCATGCCATAAGCCCATCGGGTCTTTCAGACCTGATGAGCTAAAAATGACTTATCAATACCTGAATTTTCCTTTGGGAATAAGTACATTGGAGAGGTATGAAGGCATATAACCGCGTCTCCATTCATGACATATAGGTAATAAAAAAAAACGTCATTCATTAGTCATTCATGGCCATCTAACTAATTAGCTTTTTCAACACACATAATATTTGACAATACACAAACTACATGCAAATTTAATAAAGACATAAAGATGTTTGTTGAATATCACTTTAATTCAATACCAGTTTTTGTATTTTGCACAAAGTGATTCTCTTATATAATACCAGCAATTGCAGTCTAAAGGTGGGAGCAATTGTGTGTATTAGTTTTCTTGTTGTATCTCAGGGTGTGTATAATGATAAAGTGACACGACTACCCTGTTAATTGATGCAGATACGCATTCGCATAGACATGGCACAATTATATAGTTGCTATACCTCTATAAGGAGGTATATTTATATATTCAGTCTGGCTCCTTTAATTATGTATGATGACATCATCACATTGGCAGCAATCCTTAACCTGTAATGCCTCGTGTATCATGCTTTCGTCAATATTGCCACATAAGTTGAAACCTAAATCTCTAGTTACAGATAAAGCACAAATAAGTTTTATCTATTCTCCAGGGACAGTTCAAATCTCACTTTATTCAATACTTATAGGCCACAGGCCTGTAGTACATTTGTTGAGTACATTATTATCTGTACAATGGATGTAACGTTAAATCATGATATACATCATACCATATAATACCCGCATTTTGTATAAACATGAATACAATTCATTTTAATTTAGGTATTCATCATATTATGTCTGTATAAAGAGGCATAGAATATATACATAGAAACATTCTGAAAAATATTACTATTTGTACTTGACGACAATGCCACGAATTTGTTTATATTAGGATATCTGAAATAATATGCTTTCAAGTATTTGTCCCTAAGATGTGAATAAACAGGACAAATAAGTAAGAAATGGTATTCATCTTCTATTAAATTCAAGTGACAAAGATTACATATTCTTTCTTCACGAGCTATGTTGACATAGCGCCCCGTCTCAATACACAGATCATGTGAGGAACATCTGAAACGTGTTAGGGCCATTCGGAATTTGTTTACAGTAACTTTTGTTAAATATTCTTCCATGATTATTTCAGATTTAATCATTCTATAATAGAAGCACTTATTTGTTAGAGTCATCGATGCTGACCATGTCTGCAAATAGATATATTTCAAACGCTGCTTTAATGATGATATAAAACTTGCTTTTGAATACACATTTTGTTTGTTCCAAATATTACCAAAACCACAGTTAAAAAGTAATTCTCTTACACCTGACACCCAATTTCTCTTACCATTGTTATCATAAACTATCACCATGTCATAAACCTTTTTTGGTAATCTGTATGAAGGCATCTCAATAAGTCTTGGCCAATAATTAATAACTTTAACATTTGAATGTACATAAATAGGAAATCTTCCACATTATCCATATACCATCAGACTAGATGTGTTTATTTTCACACCTAAGTACTTTTTACAGACATATAAATGAATCTTTTCTATGACATCAAAGTGTTGTAAACCCCATATCTCTGCTCCATTGCAGAATTGGGAGTATCTTTACATCAAATATTTAAAAAAATGAATGGTATGAAGTATTCCCTAAAGCCTTTAGATTCTTATATATACATATGAACACTTTCTTTGATTGTATAGCAGCTTGATTTGAATGCCTATGCCATGATAGATTTCTGCTAAAATGAACCCCAAGATATTTGTAGAAACCTGTAGTTTCAATTTTTTTTCTCCTCTAAAATACCAATATTCATTACCTGATAGCTGGCTTCCATTTTTGAATACAAGAACTTTTGTTTTATTCATGTTTACTGATAACTTCCATTTGTCACAATAAGAGCTAAGTTTATTAATTTGGCTCTGTAATCCTTTGATTGTGGATGAGAAAAGAATAATGTCATCAGCAAACAATAATAAAAATATTTGGGTAATATCAGGATGTAGCTGAATGCCATGTGTACAGTTGGAATTGATTTGAGCTGCTAATTCATTTATGAAAAAGGTAAACAGAAATGGGCTTAAAATGCACCCTTGCCTCACTCCTAGTTGACTAATAAAAGTTTCTGAAATCTCATTATTATTTCGCACACAAGCCTTTACATTCTCATAAATGGCATAAGGGGCAGTTGTAAGGGTAAGTAACGGTCGGTTAATTTACAAATATGAAAAGGTAGGCGAAAGGAGGAGGTCAAGCATGACCTTTGAAGGACATTTGGTACATAAATCAAAACGTTTACAAGCCGAGGAAAACTATAAAGTGCCAACATGTATACTTGTATCTGAATACTACTTCCCAACAATTCATTACTACAGTCGTTTGGTGGATGAAAAGAGTGAGTGATTTGGGGTTTAACGTGTTTTTAACAATATTTCAGTTATTAAAAGACGTGGATGACAAGCATCCAACCAAAAGAGAGTGGACAGATCAGGGAGATGGGAAAGGATGAGGGAAAGAGGGAAATAGAGGCATAGTGAGAGATAGACAGTAGGTTTTATCCGTCGACCTGCCGCGCTTGGCCTATACCACGATCATATAAGCTCCGGCTGGCATAGCTCTCCGGGTCTCTGAAGCACGGAAACCACCACACTATGAGGTTGAGTCAAGTGGTCGGAAAGAAAAGAAGAATAGTGAAAAGGTACACACAACAAACCTAAAAATAACCAAACAATAATATAATAATAAGACCAAACATTTTTTACAGTATTTTTTGCAACCTCAACCGTTAACTAAAATACATATACTTATTTTCCGTTCCAGAGATATTAGATTCTGTACATAATAGCGTATCATCTGAAAGTGTCGTGCAGTAGAGACTTGAAGTGACACTCACTAGGAAGAATCGTCTGACGGGATGATTTTATTGCTATTCAGCGGTCGGCTTTTTCCCTGGAATATCGGATTATAATATGTGACCCTAAATGGTTTCAATCAAGAATGCAAGTTTCATTGTGAAGTGACATGAGAACTGTGTTCATCATATTTAAGATATAGATATAGCAAATGAAACGAGTTTATAATTTACCATGATTAGTATGTTAAGCAATTCGTTATTTTATTATCAGAATTCATTTCGGAGGTCACTTTATCATACATAGAATCACAAGAACATCTTATTTGAACCAAAACATTTAAACTGAAATGTCCACAAAATCATTTATTCATTATCTGTTAAGCTCAAATGACTTATATGATTATGCTTCTCCCGACCACATACATAGTTTAAATAGTGTACAGAGCAATATATTCCTGTCCTAGTTGATAGGTTTGCACAAGTAACCAATTGTATACGATTTTCCGACTAACTTGTATCAATTCTTTTTTAAATTTAGTGAAATGAAGGAATAATTATTTTCCTGAGTCAACATTGGGATTACTACATAATATCAAATTTATGCAAAACTTTGTTAATAAAAGACAGTTAATTGAGTTACTATTTTGGTCATTGAAGGACGGATTTCATAACATGTTTTAAGATATATCACATTTCTTTTAATAATTCATCATACATTTTCCTTTAGCTGTCTCTTCCCAATGTTTTTTGGTGACTGTCAATCATTCAACAGAGGTTTTCATGTGAATGGGTCTCATATATTTAATCAAATATTACAGCTTACCGTTCGTTGAGGTCCTAATGAGAAGCTACAGGTCTCTGAACTGCGACTTACTTACTTAGGTTGAGAGTTTTACGAGGGCTTTCCAGCGAAAGCTGATGTCACGCTCGGGCCGCAGCCTTTGAAAAAGGGCCAGGACTTCCTTAAAGTGGGGAGGTAAATTTTGAAGCCTGGTCTAAAAGGATAAGGGGGAAATGATTTTGGAAATTTGGAATAGGAGATATGCCTAAGGTTGGGGAGATGGGAAGGGAGGGAGAGGGAAGGGAGGGAGAGGGAAGGGAGGGAGAGGGGAGGGAGGTGTGGTGTGTTGTGGTTTTAGCTTTTTAGAGTTTTGATTGTTTAGTATGTTGATTTGTTGAGTGTGTTGCGTTGTGTTGTGTAGTGTGTGCATTTGGTGAGTATATGTTGTATAGTTTCTGGGTGTGGGCAGTTTGGGGATGCAATATGTTTATGTTTGTTTGTGTTGAGGAGTGTGTGTTCTGTTTGTAGTTTGATGATTGCCCTGTCGATGTTTGTGTTTTTGGAGTACATTATTTGTTTGTGGAGGGGGTTGGGTAGTAGCGTTTTGGTGTGAGTGGCTATGGTGGATTTTTTGTAGTGTTGTTGCCACTTGCGTTTAGCGTGTAGTTTGGAGAGGCTTTTGGCCTCTTGTTTAGAGCGGTAGAGTGGAAGTGTGGGTGTTGGTAGGTTGAGGCCCTCCTTTGCCGCTTCGTCGGCTTTTTCGTTTCCGAATAGTCTGACGTGGGCGGGTACCCAAATGAATTTAACGGCCTTGCCCTGTGTGTTGTATTGCGTGTAGTATTTTAGAGATGATGCCTGCGCAGTTTTTGGTTGATTTGTTTTGGAGTGCCTGCAGCCCACTGAGTGAGTCTGCGGGTATGAGTATTTTGTTGTTGTTTTTAGTGATTTTTTGCTGTAGGGCTATCAAAATGTTTTAGTTTTTACGAGTTGTTGTATGAGGGGATCCTCCGAAGATGCGGCCCAGAAGTTTAAGGTGAGTTGGTCCCTTCTGATTGGCAGGGAAATTTCACCAGTGCTTTGAGGGATGTGTTGCTTTGTGCGCGTGTAGCTGTTTTGAGTGCTTGGTATTGTATGCTGTTTAGGGTTTTGATTAGTTTATGTTTATGTGTGTTGTATATTGATGCGCCGTAGTCCATTTTGGACCTAATTAGTGAGGTATAGAGTTGAAGTAGGGTTTGCCTATTTGCTTCCCAGTTTGTATCGGAGATTGCTCTCAGGACTTTGAGCACCTAGTTTTAAGTTCTTTGATGTGTGCATCCCATGAGAGATGTTGGTCAAAGATTAGCCCTAGAAATTTTTTTTATAATCAACTTTTTATTCCAGAAACCCTGTTACAATTAGGACTGCTACCCAGGGTAGTAGAAGTCCAAATGACAATTAACATAATGGAGAGTTCAAGATTTCTGTTGGGTTTTTTTTGCACAAGACAAGGACAACACAATCACTCACTCATTCACTCTCTTATCTCTTCATTGCATATACTTAAACTTAAAAGGTCAAGGTCAAACATTTCATCCATATTGACTATTGTGTTAATTCATCGATATGATATATTAACACTCTGAGGTTGTGACATAATTTATATTATAAAGTATTACATGATGGACACAAGAAGGAAAATTTCAAGTCAGATTACTTTGAATTTACGATATCATGATACAACATCCATTTCTGATAAAAACTGTCTTGTTTACTTTTACTAAAAGCAATCTGTTTTTCAATGATATACCTATTATAGATATATTGTCTAAAATGATTAAAACTTAAAGAGGTTTTTAAAACCCTACATTTATATATGAAAAATTTTGCTAAGAGCAACAGCAAATCAAACACATCATGCAGTATACATATTCTTTCTCAACCCAAACACAATAAACTGTAGGTCAAAGTTCATGTTATGAACATGTGGGCATTTGTCTTTAAGTAATTTAAAAAAACATTGCCAAAAAGTTTGTGCATGCTGACAGTCCCAAAAGAGGTGACTTATGGTTTCAACTTCAGAGTGGCAAAATGTACATAGGTTGTTTTCAGCAATTTTAATCTTAAACAGGAAAGAATTTGTTGACAAGATACCGTGAATAATTCTAAACTGAAACCAACGCAATTTCGTATCTAATGTTGTCTTGATAGGGTGCAAATATAATTTTTCCCAGTCTAATTCAGTAAGAACACACTCTTCCCAGGTTTGTTTGAACTTAAAATAAACATCACATGCACCTTAAAATGTAATAATAGCATTTAGCACCTTTTTTGACCGACATTAGTTTTTGAATGACAGGATTGTCATCTAGTTGTTTAAAAGAAGTAGGTTGGCCGATTTTTAATTTTGACTGATAACTTTTGATCGCCATGAGAAGACCATTATAGTGAAGAAAATTCACATCAAGTTCAAAGGTATTTTTAAATTCTTCAAGGGAACGGTAAGTACCATCTATTAGCCCTAGAAATTTAGTTTGGGTCTGGAATTTAATTGGTAAAGTTAAGGAGAGTTTGGGCGCATGGTGTTGTGTTTAAATACTACTTCTGTGGTTTTATCCGCATTTAGTTTGAAGCTCCATTTTCTAGCCCATAGGCTGACATTATTTAGCGCGGTCTGGAGTAATTTAGTAGCGGTTTAACCCTATGATAAATATTGAAGATATTTAGGTTTTGGTTGTAATGTTTAACTGTTATGGCCTGAGCCTCTAAGTCAGCAGTATTTACATGTAGTTTAGAGTAATCTGAATGTTCCTGGATAAAGATGGCTAGGCCTCCTTAGGAGCGACCAGGATTGGTTTTGGGCCGGCCGTGCCGTAGCGTTTTATACCCTGGAATATTAAAATTTTTGCGAGGGCCGAAATGGGTTTCCTGAATTGTGATGATATGAGGCTTCAGTTTTTAAAGGTTAATTTGGGCTTTAAGCTCGTTGCCGTGTGCTGAAAGGCTGCAAGCATTCCATTGGAGAATTTGAGTCATTGGTATAAGTAGGAAAAAGTAAGATAGGAGAAAAGTAATATGAATTATTCAATGCTGCGTGGTTGGTTTAGGGAAAGATATGGTTTTAGGGGGTGTGTGTTGTGTGTTGGTTTTAGGATTTAAGTTTGTTTACAGAGTTGTTGAATGCAGAGAAGTTGATTTTAGTTAGGTTGGCTTTAGAGGCCATGTTGTGTATTTTTCTGGTGGTGATGTTGGGTGTTGTAGCTATTGCCGCGAAGAGGGTGAGTAGTGTATGCATGGTTGCCTGGGAGATGGGTTGGGTGGGTTTCGGGTTGGCGAGGGCGGGTGGAATTACGTTTACGGCGGGAATGGGTTTGGGAGAAATTAAAGGATCAGTTCGTTAACTAGTCTAACCGACAATCAAGGATGTCTCTCTGATCTCAACTTGACAATAAACTTGTTGGGCCAGACGCGGTGGTGTGAGGGGGAGGGGGAGTCACCAATAGAAGTGACAAGCGCTAAACAGACGTGTCTCACATAAGAAATTAACGAGATCAAAATCAGAAGTGAGATATACCAAAGAGCATCTATTTCCCACCAAAGTATACGAATGTAGTGAGAATGAAACTTTCTATTAGTCTTTATATCTTACCATCTTAAGAAAACTGATGTTACAAAGTCACACTAAGAATCATTATTGATTAATCGTGAATATTGAAAGGTAGCTTATTTCAATGAATCTGTTCATTAAAGAATAAATGCATCGGGTCATCACATTATATTGTTATGTATTCAAACATAAATTTTCTTATATTCAGGATAGATATCAATTTTCTATCAAAAATAGTAATCGATTTATCATTGAATCTCTTTAGGAACTTGTATCAGATTCACAAAAAGTGAAATACAATTAGGTATACATTTTCACTACAATTGTCACCTTGTTTCTTTGCCTCATTACTTGATTATTTTTAGTGTGATTATTGCTTGTATTTATTATGAGTAAACGATAAACTGTTTACATCTACAACAGCAAGCCTTTTGTCATTCTTCCTGTCACATAACCCTGATTCAAACAATCGTTACCAATTATTTGTATAAGTTCCTGCAAAATGGAAATCACAAGTCTTGCAAACAAAGAGGAAGAACACAAGCGCAGAAGCAGTCCCTATGAAATCAACCCCAAAACCCTTTTCTTGCACCGGTAGATGATTGAAAAGAAGATCAATAATAGCAATGACAAACACAAAACATATCATGGATTATAGGTAAACTGTAAAAGTCTGTACAAAGTTAAACAGCAAACAAATGTTTGCGAAAAAGGTAAAAATCTTTGAACTGTAAATAGTTCACTATATATATTTTATACAGAAATAAAGCATTGTATTCACAGAGGCAGTATTTGTTTTGATAGTGTCTGATTCCATTCAGAGGAGTCACTCAGACCATTTATGTGCCAGACGGTGACCACTCGTTACACAGGTGTCAAGACGCTGTTTAAACACGTGCAGGTGCAGAGAGGTGACGCACTCAAGTCAAGTCTTTATTACGGTCGTAGGACAAAATCCCCAATGGACAAAATCCCCAAGGACATAATCCCCAAGGACAAAATCCCCAGTGGACATAATCCCCAAAAGGGTAGGACAAAATCCCCAAGATGAAAAATACAACAGAGCAAGGAAGTAATAACATGTAATTTTATTCATACAAGCAAGCAGTATCAATCCCGGTCTCGCATTTTACATATCACTTTTAAACAGTATAGTTTCAGTGAAACCTTATAGAGTGACCTATGCCTTTCAAAAAGTCTGGCAATGTCATTCTTCCATCGCGATATGCAAGGCAGAGGTTTCTGAGTTTATTCTGGTTGTTGTCACGGCGACGATTCCGACGTTTTGCTTGTCGGATGCCTCTTGAATATTGCAGCAGCTGTGTTTTGACCATAGCATGGTCTCTCTGAAAAGCCTCAATGGCCGTCCAGACAGAGGGGTGATTTTGTCCAACAAGGGTTTTGAAAGCACTGTTCCAAGATTCACAAATATTGTTTGTGCGATGTTCACTGTTCAATGTAACTTCATTGACATTCCATATATTGACAGCGAACAGGGCTGGTGTACGTCGAAATCTCATGGTTGGAACTTCCTCATTGTTTCTGGTTGGGCGCTGAATCCTTCTAAAAGAACCAGTCACATAGGTTGCATCAAAATATGTCACGAGTTCATCAAGACCCTCAGGGGTATTCTCCTTCAGGTAAGAAATGCCCTCACTCACATCGTCAGGGGGTAGAAAGGCAAGGCTGTCAAGCATACCACAGAAATGTTTAACATGTTCATTTCCTTTATAGGCAGTTGTCAGTCCAAGCTCACCGATCTTCCTCCAAGTGGCCTGGGTGAGATGAAAGAAACATCCTTGAATTTCCACTTGAGGACCAAAGACAGCTTTCACAGCGTTCATGACAGCAACTTCAAAATCCATCACAACTTTGGAGGGATCAACACTGAAACCTAGTTCCTCACATTTATTGTCTATGGCATGAAACAGTTCCTCATATGATGCCTGTGTCTTACTGGACAAGAAAGCATATACACATGTTACAGCATTATCGCCATCTAGTTCAGTACGGATACAGTAGACTTGTCGGTAGAACTTGGGTGAAATGGAAAAGCAACCATCTAAGTACCAAGTAGACGAAGCTGCTAGATGACGCAAGGACTCTTCAGTTCCAAATACAGTAACTCGCTGTGGTGAACCTGTCGGGACACCCTTGTTACTCTTGAGAATCTCCATAGTGGTACTACAGTACATATGTCAATTTCCAATAGTATTTATATCATTAAAGTCATCACACAAGCTACATGATCAGAGGTTATTCTAAATAAGATGAGATTGATGAGTGGCTTACTTTTACTGATCAAAGAAAAAAATTATAATGTTATCAAAACAATAATTCTCAATAAACTAATACTTGTGATCAAAGAAAGCATTTATCAAAACAACATTTACTACCAGTGATTAAAAACAGCCATTTGTCAAAACAACAATTTCTCAAACTTCTCAGTAACTAATACCTTTGATTAAAGACAAAGTTGATTAGTAAAGAAAACAAAGCATTTTTAATCACCTTGGGGATTTTGTCCATTTTGTTGTTATAGGGCTGGGCATTATGTCCACTGGGGATTTTGTCCTTGGAGTTTTTGTCCTTGGGGATTTTGTCCATTGGGGATTTTGTCCGTTCACCTTTATTACAGTACGAAGGCCTCAGGCCCATATACAGTGCAGTACATACATTATAATTTTATCTTTATATTTACGTTATTATTGTTTACACAATTGGTGTGTTATAAATTATAAGCTGTACAAGTATTATATATTTTTACGAATAGGCGTAGACTAATTGAGACCTGTATTTCTCTCTCTCAATGTATATGCATGCCATAAAAAATTACTTAACCCTTGCAACACTAAAACATTTTCCGTTGTCATTATGGCTCTAAATTTGTACATATTTGGATTATTATGATAAACAGTTGGTAAAAAATAAACCCTTAAATCAGTATACAAATGACATATAAATAAGAAGTGATATTCGTCTTCTATTCCTAAATTACAAAATGGACATAAACGGTTTTTTTTCTATTCCTAGCCATCTCCCTTCATTGTACTTTAACCTTAATAATCCACTTCTAAACTTAACAAATATTTTTCTTAATCTCTGATCAGTTATACAATTTAAATACTTTTCTGGAGCTAAAATACTTTTGTATTCACGATAAATGCAATATCTGGAACTATTTGATAGAGTACAGGTCCAAGATTGGAAGAACATATTTATAGCAACATTTTTAAAAGCATGAATAAAAGAGGTTACATCTCCCACAGATTGATACAGCCATACATACCCAAAGCCGTGAGAGGCTAAAATATTTCGAACATGTGATGCAAAAGTTGTATAACCGCAGTTGAAATAATATAATTGCATTATGTAGACCTTAAGTGGGATTCGGTTTTCATGCATTTCCATTAATCTTAACCAGTACCTTAATGTTTTACACATTGCATTTATATAAAGAGGATATCTCCCACATTCACCATATACTATGGCGTTTGGGGTTTGAGGACCCACATTTAAAAATCGTTTACATGCTATTAAATGAACTCTCTCTAGCTTATCAAATGTGTGCATACCCCATATCTCTGCACCATACAATAATACTGGTTGTATTTGAGTGTCAAAAATCTTAACGAAAACATTACAATTTACTATTCCTACTTTGCTTAAATTAACAATAACCTCCATTAGTGCACGTTTGCCTCTCGCGGCTAAATCAGTAATACAACATCCCATTTTATGAGTTGAAGAAAATAATATACGTAGGTATTTATAACTGTTTACTACGGTAATCTTCTGATCATTTAGAAACCATTGCTCATGCTTAGCTAACCGACCACCCCTTCGAAACACAACAATATTTGTTTTATCAAGATTCACCAGAAGACCGGAGTGTTTAGTAAAATCATATAGTATGTTAAGTTGGTTTTGTATACCAGGGACCGTATCTGATGCAAGTACAACATCGTCTGCAAAAATAAGCAGTAAAATTTTTAAAAAATCAGGAAATACAATTTAGGACTGAGTACGCAACCTTGTTTTAAACCCACTGGACAATCGAAATAATCGGTGTATTCATTATCACATCTTACAGATGCTTTAACAGAGTAATAAATACTCATAATTGAATTCAGCATTTTTTTCCCATTCCAGTTTTATATAGACGCTTCCACAACTTTGAACGGTCAACCGAATCAAATGCTTTTTGGAAATCTACGAAAGCTACATATAATTTCTTTTCTAAGTCTCTATGTCATTAGAGCGGCGCGTCACGTGTCTGCCTTATGAAACCAATAAGTTACTCAACATTAAGAAGTTGTCAAAAGAGATGTCAGGGGCTAGATAACAACCAATGAAATTTATCAAGCTTTAGAACGGTGAAAACATCTGGCCATAACTTGCCAAAATGTAAAATATCTCGCAAGAGGTTGAACATGCCGCCGGCAATCAGTGCTATATTCTCTGAATAAGGTAAGGTAAATGTGTTTGTTTTGCAGCTGAACTATAAATATACTTGCTTTGATAGTATAAATTATGTATATGCGGTTTATTTGCAATTCATTTGTAGAACATCTGTTGAAAGTAGTGTAAAGTTACAGCCATGAACATTTGATACTAAGCTTCGTCACCGGGCTACGCAATGTCTCCAATAACAATCACACCAATGAATTGAACTAATAGCTAAGCACTAAGCACTTTAACATAGCAACGTATAGAGTATGTCAATGAATGAAATGTACCATTTTTCTCTTTAATATACCAATACTAACTTTTTATTCTATTAATTTAATCACAAACACATGCATGTCAATCTGTATAATGACGTCTGTTCTGTTGTCCATTTCACTTAAATATTCTATATAGGATAGAATATGATATCACCTAATGCTTCTTATCACTATCTTTGTAATTTAGTAAACATTTGTATATATAAATATATATTCTGAGTGTTTATATTGTATATGTTTGTATAACTTAGATACAAACAAATTCTCTAGCGGGCAATAACTTATTATCTCATCTTATCTCTTTTAAACATTTAATGGCATCTTCTTTGCTAAAAAAATTCCCTGTTTACTGGTGATGAAATGTCATGAAATTCATGATTTCTAATGAAATTTCATTTAACTCTTAGGGTATAATGGCTGAGGAAAGCCCACGTTTTCTTGTGGAGATTGTTATAGGAGACATAAAGGGCCTCTTTATATCGTCGAAATGAGTGAGCATTATCAGTTTTCTGATGATTAGTGTACCATACCATAAAGAGGATGTTCATGCTGCTAATACCAAATTGAAAGTTTAGGAATGATTTACCAACAATCACAAATTGTTTAAAGAGCCACTCCGTGATTTTCATAACATATTATTTACCTTTGATACGAACCTTAATGTCATATGTGGTGATCAAAAATCAAAACATCTTAACTTTTATGTCCAAAAGACATACACATGACAAATACTGGTTTTCCATGAAAATCTAAAAACAGCCTTTTAATTGCACAGAGGTTTAGATATATACAATATACATGTATACTAGTTATATAACCTAACAAACACTATCAACTCCTAACTGCCCTCCTGGCTGTTTTAGATAAGTCTCCAAAATTACGTTTGACTATTTGACGCGCGCCGTTGTCCGGTTTTCGATCATAATTGCGACGTTGTACCTTCATATTGTCACTTTTTTAAAAAACCAATAAGCTTTCAAATGTGTCTTTTTGGTAACAGTCGATACTTCGCGATAAAATGACACCATTGGTTAATTTTCGCATACATGACTCAAACAACTCACGGAGTGGCTCTTTAAGCTTTGGATTTTAAAAAGTTCAATGAAATACTGCAAGCCAAGACAAATGATCCAAATACGAAATATAGTCGCAAGCCACGACAATGAGCAAGATATGAGCACCCGTGGCTCTTGGGGGCAAAGTGCTTTTCAAAGTTAAGATAGCGTTTAGAAGACATTTTAGTACACTGCAGTTGATTTAGCCGTATTCTGAAGCAAAATGACGTTTTGTATACGTTTTCAGTACGTAGCGAGACATGTGAGCGGAAGTGAGGTTTACTCAATGTACATGGCCTGCTGCCAGTTCAGGCAAGAAAACAGTAAGATCAAAATGTAAGGGGTATCTGGAGGGGAGGCAGTAGAGGTTTCAAAGTTAAAAAAAGGGCTAGTGTTTACGTTTAGCGAGATCAAGTCGTTTGCTGACACTGGAATATAGTTCCTGAGTGCTGGAACATAGGTGGAGGTTATTTTATCAATGGTTGTCAGTCAGGCGGGCCTGGTAAGACGAGTAACGAATAATGCTCGTTTCCCCGTCTGCCTGATCAGTATTTGACTACACTTCACGCACTTGTTCAGTCGCACGGACTTCTGCTTCAAAGAGCAAATTCGTTCGTGATTGATTATAAGACATCGGAGAGATTATGCGCAAACTTTGCATTTCATCACACACTGTTTTCCTTCGACTATGTGCATTTCCCTGCGAACGCACTTAATTGACATATAGTATCATGCAAACTTTCACTCTCTCTTGCGAACTGAAATGACTGTTCGCGATCGATTTTATTCTTGATTCTTAAAGACCTTGGTCATATCTATCTCTCAAGCAAAAATCACGAAATTCTACGGGTAGGTATTTGAGTTATCTGCCCTTGAAGTTTGCGATTTTTTAAAATTCACTGACTTTGAGTGGTTGCTGCGGGGAAAGTATTAAGAATTTGCAAATTCCAAAACAAACTTGTTTAAGGGCAATCATTTAGCTGTATAACCGTGTAAGTATCATCTCTCTACTGCAAGTAGTAGCAGTTCGGTGTCTGCTCAAAGGTGCATGGGGTCGGACATTTTAAAAAAAGTGCTCAATTTAAGATGGCGGCCGAACCACGTGACTTACGATTTTGCCATGATTTACTTTTTTGCTTGCAATGTTACTGGGCATGTTTCAAAACAAGTTGCATGTCTCAAGTGCATTTAAAAAAAAAATCCAATGTTAATTTTCCAAACTTTGAGTGGTACTGAGCCTTTAATGCAATGTCCGAATTCGCTGAAAAGTTTCATGTCGCGAGGTCTTTGTAAGGGCTATAAGATTGTAAAGTTTGGTTGTAATTGAGTCGCTAGTTTTGGCTGAATTTTGTACACAAGAATCGTGGAATAATAAAAAAACACGCCAATAACAATAAGGATTCAGCAAAATTGCTGATTCCTTAATTAGAAATTGAATGAACAATGATTTCATATTTGTATTCAATTTTTCCCTTATAAATTGAGTCAACCAGATGTAGTTATATAACATTACATCATGTTGTCTTTACGCAAGTGTCTAATATATCGTTTATGAGTAATCATGAGCCTCGATGGGAAGAGAGTTATGCGTCCCTAACGAAAAGCTGTGAAAATCTGCTGCAAAGAAAAAAGCCTGGTGATATCATATTCTAACATGACACGAAGACTTGAATGAAAATATTCCTTTCAATTTTTGAGTAATTATTTCGCCAATAATTACCTCTAGATATTTACGACCGATTCACAATTTTCTGCGCACGATACCAACTGCACTCGGTGAAATTAATGTTTACATATACTTGCAGACAACGGCAGAATGGAATTCACGAGATAAATATTATTTTGGAATTGTTAATAGTGCATTTTTAATCCCTCAATTTCATTTCAAACTACGGAAGCACCCTAGTGCCACAGTCAAATGTTATTAGGAGAAACCATCACCTAATTAGGAGATAGTAACGCCTAATTAGGAGATAAGTAACCCCTAATTAGGACTTAGTTAACACCTAATTAGGAGATAACTAAGTCCTACTTAGGACAAAGCTATACTATACATATTGATACTATCACCTAATTAGGAGATAGTTACTCCTAATCAGCAGATAGTAACGCCTAATTAGGTGATAATTAAGTCCTAATTAGGACTTAGTTATCACCTAATTAGGAGAAAACTAAGTCCTACTTAGGACGTAGCTATTTCCTAATTAGTTGATACTTTCTCGTAATTACTAACTCCTAATTAGGTGATAATTATCTCTTAAATAGGTGATAACTAAGTCCTAAATTGTAAATTGTTTACTTGTATTTTAACATCTAGGTTGCAGAAGTGGTGTGAGAGAAATGATATTATTAGTGAGTATCAGGCTGGATTTAGAACTGGGTATAGCACTGTTGACCATATATTTTCACTAAATGCTGTTGTACAAAAGTATACTCATAAGAGAAGGGGCAGATTTTATTGTGCTTTTATAGATTTTGCAAAAGCCTTTGATACTATTAATCATAAAGTTCTCTTTAATTGTCTTAAGGATGTCGGTATAACTGGTATAACTGGATGTCGGTATAACTGACTTCTTATCTCTATATATTATTTTCAAAGATCTTTTGGAACTTTGTTGCCTAATGATCTATTTAAACTGTTTGATTCTATTATTCTGCCTATTTTGTGTTATGGATCTGAAATCTGGGGAACATCTTATTGTAAAGTTATTGAAAGCCTCCAGATTAAAGTTTGTAGGCAGCTCCTAAGAGTTGGTAGAAATGTTAGTAGCAGTATATTGTTTTAGGAGAATGTGGTCGGCTCCCATTACAGTTTAATTATATGTCTAGAGCGGTCAAATATTGGTGTAGGTTAATTCAACTAGATCCACAAAGACTTCCATCTCAGGGTTATAACATGTTAAAATCTCTTGATGATTCGGTTAGGTCAACTTGGGTTACATACATAAAGAATATCGTATATCAATATGGTTTTGGATTTGTATGGCTCTCAGATGTTGGGTATAGCAAGGTTTTTATGAAACAGTTTAAACTTAGACTTTCTGATATTCTGAAACAATCATGGTCTGCCAATATTCATAATCTTTCAGATTCATTTGCTTATAAACAATTTAAAACATTACTACAAGTGGAAAGCTATCTTACATTATCAATATCTCCTTATCATAAATCTCTCCTTTCAAAATGTAGGTGTAGCAATTTTGGGGTAAGCATAGAAACAGGACGATACAATAATTTCGTACTGCAAAATAAACAATATTACCAGCATTGAAGACGAATTGCACATTCTATTTGATTATAAATTATATGAAGATGCTAGAAATAGGTTTATTACTCCACTATTGTACAGTACTGTTAAAAACCACAATTTCATCTACCTCCTTAACAGTAAAGATAGAAATATTATCTTGAATGTATGTACATTCCTTAAATGTATTAATAAAACTAGAGCTAAAATTGTATATGCATAAAACCTGTAACCTTTTATGTGCGCTTGTAAAACTATTGGAAATGTAGTTTGTATTATGGGCCTTTATACTGAATAAAATGTCTGTCTGTCTGTCTAACGAAGTCCTAATTAGGTGATAACTATCTCCTAATTAGGAGTTAGAATGTCCTAATTAGGACTTAATATCTCCTAATTAGGAGATAGTATGTCCTATTTAGGACTTAATATATCCTAATTAGGAGTTAGTATGTTCTAATTAGGACTTAATATCTCCTAATTAGGTCTTAATATCTCCTTAGACTTAGATAGTTTCTCCTAAATAGGTGATAGTTATGTTCTGATTAGGCGATAATTAAGTCCTAATTAGGTGATGGTATATCCTAATTAGGGGATAAAATTTTTTTGTGGCACTAGGATGCTTCTGTATCAAACCGAGCTCTCTTCGTACCGTATTAGCGATAACAAGTGACGTGATAAATTTTGGAAAATGCTTCCATTTCCTTCCCGCCTCTAATTCATTAGAGACCATATTTCCTGGCACAGTGTCCTCAACCATGACACAAAATAAAGCTTTAAAACAGATCACTTGTAGTGAGCAACTACTTAATAGTAACGTCCCTTGATTGGGTAAATCCTTGTCGGTCCTTTAGAGGTCATAGGTCGACCTATGTATTTACTTGAAAGTTGTAACTCTGACGATATAGAAAATCGGTATTCGAATGATGTTATCCGCACTGATGTAAAGGTAAGTTGTATCTCAAGTCCTTTTGTTGTATGTTTTGATATTTTGGATTAAAATGTGTACTTTAAAAAATGGAACTGTACCGTAGTTTAGCAAGCAGGTGGAACCGGTCTTTATGGTTCAACCGTATCACATTGCTGTTGCGCAAGGCAAATTAATTCCTCATCATTTTTTTAATAATACTTGCTAGAATGGAGATAAATCCATTCTGTCTTTAAAATGTTGTGTTTTTTATAATGCATATTACCCCTAAATTCAATTTCAAACCGCCCTAAATTAACATTTCTAACCTCGAAAGCAAGGTATAAAATTGAATTTCGGGGTAGAAAACAAGTTTGTTGATTTCTTTAAGGCACGCTATTCTGTGCAGAGACATAAGCCATGTGGAGTATGTAACATAACATGAAAAATTTATTAAACAAATCTATGATAATGTTCAAGCTTGTATTAGGATTAAAACTAAATTCTACTTGATGTACATTAAGGGTTACACATATTGTGTACTAAGTCTTTATCAATAGATTGCAGTACAAATTCAGAGCAACAGTACGCATGATATTCATTGCACCACTATATGTTTAACTTTTTTTGTCATTTGCAGGTGATATATCAAACACTGTGAAGGGTCTTCAGATGCAGTTCAACGAATTAGAAACATACTGTAATAAATTTGGCTTTACTTGAAATATGGATAAAACAAAAGTTATTGTTTCTAAGAAAGGAGGGAAATTACCAAAAACTGAAAATGGTACTATAATGACTAAAGCATAGAAACTACCTCTGCATATAAATGTCTTAGTGTTATACTTTACTATTGATCTAACGCAAAATATGCACCTTTTCAACCACGAAAGATCATAAAGGTACTCGAAGTTCTAATTTGACATCGTTTTTTCAGAATATTTTCCTAATTTACGATGAGCACAAATAATGCAATGGTGTATGTGGAATGTGGTAGATAACCTCTAAACGTATTCTTACAAATTAGAGTTATAGAATATAAGAAAAGACTTTTGAATATGCCATCCAATCGTTTGCTATTATATGATACTACTCTTTTGAACTGAATTTTATCATGTATGTCATGAACAAAAGGTAGCATTTTAGTCATTATTCATAAATACATTTACGCAAAGAGTAAAATAAATTTACCAACAAAACTGGTTGGAAACAATTTGGACATTTACAAAATGCAATTTTAACTCAATCAGATTGCCGGTGGTGCAAGACCGTTATTAATCAGTTTCAACGGTTTTCTTGAGAGAGGGTATTTCAGATTTCCTTCATGTGGTATATGCCTGTTGGTACATACTGAGTATTAAAGTGTTGTAATAACATAGATTTGGACAAAGATGTTTGAGCCTTACTATTTTTGAATGCATAGACTCAAATGAAGACTTTAACAATGTACATGTGTAAACTGTTATCAATTAGAAGATAAATATTTGCGTTTGTAAAATTTCCGGGATTCATTGTTATTCAATACCCGCAAATTTAGTTTAAAACCGACGGCGTCACCCGGAGGTTTTAAACGCTTTAATTTACAGGCGTTGAATAACAATGAATCCCGGAAATTTTACAAACCCAACTATTCATCGAGATTGTAACATGACCGTTAGTTATTAGAAGTTTAAGAACTTTGCGTACTTATTTTTGTGTGGATAAGACTTTGAGACTGTTCTATTTCTGTAAGGAGTGTGATAAGGTCTAACTAATGTGAATTCCCGGCATCATTTACATTGCAAACACATTAATGATAATACCAAATAGTGGCATTCGTAAAAGCGAGACCTTACAACAGACTTGTTACATGTGAGACCGAAATCAACAATTATAAAGCTCATAGAAAAAAATCTCAGAACCCCAAATACAAAAGTCTTAAACTAGCCCAAGACCATTGTGACAGCGACGCAAACATTGTGACGTCAAAACGGTTGGCCTTTGTGACGTCATACCACGGGAACGGCATTCGAAAGAAGGTGGCCGCATGAAACTTTGCGGCAAACTTTGACTAAGTAAGCCAGTTGAAATTATTTTCGTTCTTCAAAAAAAAATCATATTAAAATTTATGTGTAATATCTACCGGTAGACACAATCTAAAAAATGACAAGACAACTGTCAAATCGGAGTACGGCACGAATTTTCTAAGAAACTGGAAAATTAAATCTTGAGTCGGGCCGGCACAAGTGAACATGTTATATCAATTCGCGATGATTCGCCTTAGCTAATTTGCGTGTATTCATTGTCATTCGACATAGGGTATTTTTTTAAAATCAACCATTCAGAATCAAGAATACAACGGAGTCATGTTACAATGAACAAGTCTATATAGCGAACAAGCTATTGTTCCAAGTTCCAAATGTAGAAAATCAAGTTCAAATCAAATTAATAAACATTTATGCAAAATAAATGCTAAACGCAAACAAAAGCTGTATTTATTTGCATATGGGCCATTCCATTACTGTATGTGTGCAGCCAACCGTAAATGTTGTTGTTTTAACCGTTCTGCGTTTTGCAGTTCTGCTTTTGGGGCGATACACTTTAAAACTTGCTTTCATACTGACAGGTGTGTAAACAAAGTCTAAATCTTTCTATAAACCCTACTGGAATGATGAATTACAATAGAAATGGAATACTGTATGCTCTGCTGAAAAGTCATGGCTAAAATGTAAATCTTCTTCCCGTAAATCATTGAGATGTCATTATACTCAAGAAAGGAAGGCGTTTGATAAGATGCTCAGAAAATGCAAACGACGATACCAACTTGATGAACAACAGCGTTTATTAGACAAACATAACAATAGAGATTCTAGATTTTTTGGAAGACAATAGGCAAAATTGGTATTTCTCGGGACCGTGAATGTAATATCCCATGGGAGGTGGAACAAGATAGTTCAATAATCACTGACCATTCTGCTGTGCTAAAGCGTTGGGAACAAGATTACTCTTCACTCTTCATCGAAGATGTTTCACCAAGGTTTGACGCAGGTCACCTTGACCGGGTCACAAGTGAACTCAACAACGGTGTGACGTCAGAGGCCGTGGTTGATACTACTGACCTAGATTCGCCCATCACGCTCAGTGAGGTCGAGAGAGCGATAGCACGTGCTAAGTGTGGGAAGGCAACAGGCCCGGACTTCTTTGTCTTTGTTTACACATTGTTTTGAAAACAGTACTTGTCCGGATGTATGGTCAACTAGCTAGTATTATTCAACCAATCAGAAAGCCAGATTGTAATCCACGTGACCCTTTGGGATATAGAGGCATTTCACTTATCTCAATTCCTTGTAAGATATATTCCGACATACTCAACACTCGCTTAAGCACATGGCTTGAGAGGAATGATGTTCTGGCTGAGGAACAGAATGGATTCAGGGCAAAACGCAGTACTATAGAACATATTTACAACCTCAACTCCATAATCGAAAACAGGAAACTATCAAAACAATAAACTTTTGTTTGCTTTATTGACATAACGAAAGCTTTTGATAAAATTAACCGTAATTGTCTTAGATATAAACTGAACAAGATTGGAATTAAAGGTAGATTCCTGGAAGCAATTAACTCTATGTATGACAACAGTTGGTCTCGTGTAAAACTAAACAACAGTCACACAGACATGTTTCCTGTTTATTCGGGTGTACGGCAAGGTTGTGTATTATCACCGACTCTCTTCTCTATTTACATCAAAGATCTTGTATAGCCTAAATTGTGGCGTAGAAATTGATAACTCTCAACTTAGTGCTTTACTATATGCAGATGACATTGCATTGATTGCTCCAAACGAACCTTGTTTACAAAATATGTTAGACTCTGTAAATGACTGGTGTTCAAGATGGCGACTCTCGGTAAGCCTTAAGAAAACCCAAGTAGTGCACTTCCGGCCAACTGGACATGGCAGAGTTTTAGTTTAAAACCGACGGCGTCCGCAGGTTTTACACGCTTAAATTTGCGGGTGTTAAATAACAATGAATCCTGGAAATTTTACAAACGCCACTTTTTATCGATGTTGTAACATGACCGTTAGTTGTTAGAAGTTCAATAGCGAACTCTGTTTTTGCGTACTTATTTTTGTGTTGAAAGGACTTTGCGACGGTTCTATTTCTGCAAGAGGTGTGATAAGGTCTAACTAATGTGAATTCCCGGCCTAATGTACATTACAAAATTCGTACTGATAAGTGATGATACCAAATAGTGGCATTCGTGTTTTATAGTGTTTATAGCTTGAAATGCATGAAAAAGGGAGTTAGATATATTCAATGTATTGTATATTGCTTGTTAACAAGTATTTTCGGAAATATTTTAGCAATTCTAGTAAAGCTAATAATATTGCCATGAAAAGAGAGATGTTGGGTACAATCGGTTTATTGGATTACATAAATACATGTAATCATACTATCGAATTATCTATAAGAGGCATAGTGAACTTTTAATTTTGTACACTAAAAGTGGGGAAATTTAACGGGTTTGGCACTTGTTGAATTTAAAGTGTTGGCGGCGGATTGCGTGCATATTTAGCCTTATGAAGGAGTAAGCTTATATTTCGAAACGTCACGAATTTCAAAATAAAGACGTTGTTTTGCAGAAAATCTTATCTTTCTGCTATGCTTTGAACACTGTTACCAAATGATGAAGTCTCTATGCTTCTTATATAGAAATAGAACAGATTTTATACTGGGTTGGATGAACATACTTAGAGGGGGCGTTTCTATACTTGGTTGGATGAACAAACTTAGAGAAGCCGATTCTATACTGCATGGATTTGATGGAAATGCTTAGTGGGGGCGAATCTATACTGGGTTTGATGTAAATTCTTAGGGGGGGAGAATCTATACTTTGTATGGTTAAATTCCTAGAGGGAAGAATCTGTATTAGGTTTGATGCAAATGCTTAGAGGGGGCGATTCTATTCTGGGTTTGGTGTAAATTCTTAGAGGGGCGAATCTATACTGGGTTAAATGTAAATGCTTAGAGGGGGCGAATCTATACTTTGTTTGGTTAAATTCCTAGAGGGAAGAATCTGTACTGGGTTTGATGCAAATGCTTAGAGGGGCGATTCTATACTGGGTTGGATTAACATACTTAGATACATTTTAGATGGCGACTCTATATTGGGTTTGATTTAAATGCTTAGAGGGGGCGAATCTATACTGGGTTAGATGTAAATTCTTAGGGGGGGAGAATCTATACTTTGTATGGTTAAATTCCTAGAGGGAAGAATCTGTATTAGGTTTGATGCAAATGCTTAGAGGGGGCGATTCTATTCTGGGTTTGGTGTAAATTCTTAGAGGGGCGAATCTATACTGGGTTAAATGTAAATGCTTAGAGGGGGCGAATCTATACTTTGTTTGGTTAAATTCCTAGAGGGAAGAATCTGTACTGGGTTTGATGCAAATGCTTAGAGGGGCGATTCTATACTGGGTTGGATTAACATACTTAGATACATTTTAGATGGCGACTCTATATTGGGTTTGATTTAAATGCTTAGAGGGGGCGAATCTATACTGGGTTAGATGTAAATTCTTAGAGGGGGCGAATCTATGCATATATTACAATGGGTTAGGTCCCTTACCTAGAACGGATATAAGGTTGTCTCAGCAAAGTAGTTGTAAAAACATCCTGTCTGAGGGTATGTCACCGGGGGGCTCATTCTTCCTGCAGCCATGTCAGCCTTCAAGCTGCGGATTGTGTTATTGGTGTTTATGCCATTGTAGATACGTTCGTGGTTATGAATGAGTGAACTTGTGTTAAATGAGAGTGAGTTGGTGTTCACCAACAAATCAACTAATTTAAAGTTACACAGAGTATGTTTCTTGAATTTTGTATGTGGCTTAAATAGAGCCAAAATATCATATGAACTGGGTTAAGTTCAAATCACCTATCTACAGTTGTATATTTAACGGTTAAATGTCAAAATTATGACGTTTTCTTTTGTAACTTACAATTTTTTGTACATTTTGTATAAACGGTCATATAAAAGTTACGATGTCGAAATTCAGCGTCCCCTTTAAAGGTATATTAGTAATATGACCTATTAAGCTATACGTTTGAGTCATTGGCGCGCGCCATTGTCCGGTTTTCGATCATAAATCTCGACCTTTTTCCTCCTTATTGTCACTATGGTAACTAGTAAGCTCTAACAATCGCTACTTGTCTATGAAATAACACCATTTATGGACTTTGTCATATTTGACCCCAACAACATACTCTGTGACCCTTTTATCAATCAACGTCAATCAATTGTTTTATCTTATTTAATCATCTTCACCAATTTGTTAATTTTACACGTAACTTGTTCTCTAATGTTGAATGTTAAACGAGAGTTTGTCTTAGCCCCTGTTTCGTTAGGTATTTCAGAATTTAATATAACCCAGAAAGTTCTTCCTTTAAGACAACACAAGTCGACATCCCTCTAACTTCAAAGAATCTTTACTGTAATAACAAATGTCTACTTCCCGGTACAACACCTTCTCACTTTTCCACCACCTCTTGTTCTCCATATGAAAGTTGGTCATGCGTGCTAATTGGTCAGACAATAGAGGACACAGGGGGTCTCAAACACATTTATTTATTACATTCTTTTTTCAATCAGTTTTATTTCCACAAATACCACTCACAGTGGTACATGGATACAGACATGTATGTATTATTTCTGTATCCATGTACCACTGTGAGCGGTCTTTGTGGAAATAAAACTAATTGATTGATTGAGAGATAATACATACATGTATTTTTGAGGCAGCATAATCAATCTTTAAATTTATCAAATAAACACATAATAAATTTACGAAGTTTTCTGTATGTGCATAAGTCCAGAGCAGATAGGAGCTGGTTTAATTTATATAAATTGGTTTTAATTACAAAATATTGATTAACAAACTTATTTCTTTCATACAAAAATGTTGGGCAAATAAATAAGTAGTGCAATTCATCACCAACCCCAAGATGACAAAGTGGACAGATTCTATCAAGATAGGGGACATGAGACCATCTTCCCTTTTCTACTGGTAGTGAATGGTTACTTGTCCTAATTCTTAATAAAGGCCTTGAAATGTTAAGTGGAAGGAATATATAACTTTCTGTGGCGAAATGTGGCTTGATACAAGAATAGAATTTTCCTTTGGATGATAGAGACTTTTCAAAGAGCCAGTCTTGGATGAATTGATCCTTTAAATTTCTTTCAACTGTGGATAAGAGCCAACTTTTATCAACAGCACATTGATTATTCCAAAAGTCCACAGTTGTCGAATATACTTTTGATATACTTTAGCCAATTAGAGTTTTAAAAATTTGCATTTTAACTTTCTGAATAAAATTTTGTAACAAATACTTGACAATCTATTGGAATTTTCAAATGTAATTAGTTTAAGCCAATATGAAATAATCCTTTTCTTAACATGAATATCAATAGGGATTCTACCAGTCTCTTAATACAACATATAATCCGGTGTGCTCTTACGTAGGTTTAGACACAATTTAAGAAAATATCTATGTACCTTTTCTAATAATAAAATATTAGAAAAAACCCACACTTCTGACCCATAAAACAAAATGGGTAAAACCATGTGATCAAATGTTATAAACTGACAATCCAAAGGTAGATGCTCATTTCTAGCCTTAGATAATATTAAATGAATTGCTTTTAGTGATTGTTACTTAAGAGATTTTAATGCCTGTGTAAATTTTCTGTTTCTGTGAAATACAATTCCAAGGTAATTATAACAATCCGTGATATCAATATCGGATTCATTTAAACGAAAATGAGGCTTATGTTTGGTATGACTAGAGCCAAATATTACAATCTTGGTTTTTTTAATATTAACCTTCAACCTCCATCTATTACAATATTGGCCAAAAATATCTAAACACTGTTGTAAATCAGTAGGGTTTTCTGCAAATAAGACTGTATCATCTGCATAAAGTAATAGATAAGTTTTTAAGACGCCCACAATGTACCACCTTTAATATTATTTTCATTCATAAAAATTTCAACATCATTCAAATAAAGGGAAAATAACAAGGGAGACAGATTTTCTCCTTGGCGTACTCCTTTACCACAAGGGAAAAAAACAGAAAAAATTGATATTTTGATATAAAGTTTGGATGACGTGAAGGAATTTCCTTGAATACCATATGAGAGTAATTTTTGCCAGAGACCAACACGCCAAATGTTATCAAATGCTTTTTGGAAATCTACAAAGACGCAAAAGAGTTTCTTTTTTTCAGATCTTAGAATGTCTATTAATGAATTTAAAACAAATATATTATCAATTGTGGAATACTGTTTTCTGAACCCAGCCTGAAGTTCGGAAATAACAGAGTTTCATCAACAAATGTTGTTAGGCGTTCGTTTAGAACCAAAGTAAATAATTTGCCTAAACATGACAAAATTGTAATAGGTTTATAATTTTCAGCATCATATCTTTTTGAAGATAGGTCTAATAACACCGACTGTCCAGCTTTCTGGAATGATTCCTATATCTAAAACATAGTTAAATAATTCATAATACAAATCAATCATGATATTTTGTGTAGATATGATATGTTCATTCTCGATCTGGTCTAGTCCAGCAGATTTATAAGTCTTTAATCTATTAATTGCATTGAGGATTTCAGTTCTTGATATTTCTTCATTTAAATTATGATTATAGTCTGTTATGTCTGGTCCACGGTCCCCACTTTCACAGTAGTCGTCAGACTTAATCAGATTTTTGAAAAATACAAACAGTTCATCTAGGGTGACACCATTCTCTTCATTAGTTTCATTATTTTTGAAAACTTTCCAAAAATCTTTAGAATTGCCTTTGGCCATTTGAGAAAATTTGGTTCTATTTTTTGATACATGTTTTGAGTAAATACTTTTAATTGTCCTTTTATAAATCTTATTTGAATGTCGCATCTTTCTTCGAGTTCTTCATTTCGATTCATTTTAAAATTGCGCTTTGCTCTTTTGAATTGTCTCTTAACATGCCGGCATTCTCTTCCATACCATGAGTATGTTTTTGATTTATACATTTTATTTGATCTGTGTGTTCCAAACGTCTGTCTCGCACTGTTGACAAATACATCAGACAGGTCGCCTACAGCTGTGTTTACATTCCATGTCGGGTCACCCTGACCTGCACGTGCAAGTTGTACATTGCATTTCAGTGTGTCGATTGCAACTTGATCTATATTTGATGCAAAGTCATGTGATTTGGCTTTAATGAAACGACGAGGGGTGGATGGTTGTACTTGATTTTCATTTTCAAGGTCCACTCTGGTATTATGATTATGAATGATTCTATTTGATAGTGATAGTTGTAATGGAGATCATCACTTAAAAAGTCAGAATAATCCGTCACTTGAAAATCAGATACAAGGTTTGTGACTTCGCCTGAAACTAGCACATAGTCTACGACACTCTTGGTCCGACATGTATATTCACCTATATCTTTGTCTTGATTGGCTCTGCCATCAATTTTAACCCATAGTACACAATCGTCTACGTTAGAGCAATGATTTACATACTTTGTTATATCGTCTCGTATAAGAACGCCGATACCTCCGGATTTGATCCTTGATGTAGAAGATCTGTGTTTGAGTATAAGGGTATATCCATCTACTGAAATGTCATCAAACTTATCGGTTCTGGTTTCTTGAACAGCTATAATGTCAATGGACGACATCCAATCTCTAAATTCCGGAAAACGTAGTTTGCTACGTAAACCACATACATTGACACTTCTTATCTTTAGATTAAAAAAAAGAATAGTCATTTGGTACATTACAACTAAATTCGGGTAGTGTCTTAGCACTATCGTTGTTTAAGTTTTGACTGGGTGAGGTAGATGAATAGTCTGGTGAATAGTTACCACTGTGAGTGTCCTATGGGTTTGAGGACAGTGTCTCCATGAAGGTGACACAGGGTGGGGGGGGGGGGGGTCCCGGGTGTCGGGTTCACTGGTGACGTCGGGTGAGTGGTACTCACTCGGTATGGCGGCGGGGGGTTGACTTTAACTGGTCTTCCATCTATGAAAAGTTTATCAACTTGCATGTAAGATTTTCTGTGTTCCTGATTTGCTTGCTTCATTAGTGGAAACATTACATCCTTGCGATAGTTTCTCAAAGCTTCAGGGAATTGTTCGTTAACTGAGACACCCCTTGCTTTGAGTTTCTTATAACAAACAAATCGCACATCATCACGTTCCTTCACATTCCGGAATTTGGCAATGATCGGTCTCGGCTTGGGATTATCCTGTCGGTGTTTACCCAAACTGTGAACAACTTCTGTCTTGAGATCTTCTAGTTCTGCATTTCTCGAGAGGAAAGTTTTTAGAATTTCACTGGTATCTTCATTCCTTTCTTCCTTCACTCTCATGAACAGGAGATTGCAAGACATGGATCTTATTTGTATGTCGATGAGTGGCTCTTGGACTTTAGTTTGTTGTAATTTCATGCTATTTATTTCAGCAACATGTAAATATCTCTTCAGTTTTGAGACAGTCTTCTCCAGGTTTTCTTTTTCTTTTTTCCAGTCTTCAAATTTAAGATTCATAAATTCTAACCCCTTTTCCAGTTCGGAGACTGCACGGAGACTGTGAATAGTCTCTAAAGGCAGGTGTACCGGGTGAAAGCGGGACTGTAGGGGGTGGATACTGACCGTAGACAACTCCCTGGTGAGTGTAGTATGGGTGTGGATGGTTTCCTGTTTGTTGTTGTGAATTATTGTGATAATAATGTCTTTTTGCATGTTCGCTGGGTCCATGCCTGTGTTGCGGGAACCCCTGTCACCTATTTTCGATAGGGTCGGAGACGATTTCTGTCGTTTTCTACGTTTTGTCTTCGGTTGTTTTTCAGTTTCAGAGTTCATGATACTCGACCACGTCTGGAAACATCCGAAAAGACTTTGCAAACCACAGAAGTTTGCCTTGCGTGAAGCCTCGTTCTAGATTTCTCAATAGAAAATTAAACTATTTTAATCAATTTATTTTGTGGAACTGTCATACTTTTCCCTTTTTAACTGCATAAATGCGTAACAGAAGGTGAACTCGAACGATTTGTTTTGTCTCTAGGCGTTATGTAAAAAAAGCTGACTGAAGATGTGATCTGGCGGACTCCAGGCTGTGAAAAACCTACCTCAATATACACATAGTTTCACATGTCAAAGTCCAACAAGGTCAGAGACACTGTATCTGCATTTTCAATGGGGTTTTGAGTGAATATGTTTAATATCCACCGGGGAACATAATTACGGATACTCAACCTGATGAGCAATAATGAGTTCATCTAAACTGCATATATAACGATATGTTAAAATTGGTATTCGGAACAAAGTACCAGGAAAAAAGTAACAGTTCAACAAAATAAATATTGAACAAGAAATGTCAAGTTAAACAAAGTAAGGTGATACATCAAGCAGCATGTATTTGGACACAATGTCCTTTTTAAAGGTGTAGGTAGCTTTTTCGATATTTTGGGAGTATTATTTTTTTTCAGATACTGTTGTGTATAAGTATGTAAATCAAACCCAGGATAAATTCGCCACCTCTATTGTATATAAGAATGTGCAACAAACCCAGTATAGATTCGCCCCTTTACCTCTATATTATCATGTGCATCAAACCCAGTATAGAGTCTCCCCCTCTATTGTATATAAGTATGTGCATCAAACACATGGCCAGTACAGCTTCGCCCCCATTACCTGTATATCCCTCTATTGTATATACGAATTTGCATCAACCCCAGTACAGCTTCGCCCCCATTACCTGTATATCCCTCTATTGTATATACGTATATGCATCAAACCCAGTACAGATTCGCCCCCCCTCTATTGTATATAAGAATGTGCATCGAACCCAGTACAGATTCGCCCCCCCCCTCTATTGTATATAAGAATGTGCATCGAACCCAGTACAGATTCGCCCCCTCTATATTGTATATAAGAAAGTCCTTCAAACCCAGGGTAGAATAGTTCCCTCTATTGTATATAAGTATATGCATCAGACCCAGTGTATATTCGCTCCCTTTGATTTGATTTCGTTATGTGCATAAGACCCAGTATAGATTTGCCCCCCTCTATCGTATATAAGTAAGTGCATCGAACCCAGAATAGATTCGCTTCCTTAACCTGTATATAAGTAAGTGCATCAAACCCAGAATAGATTCGCCCCCTTTACCTGTATATATTATGTGCATCAAACCCAGTATAGAATCGCCCCCTCTATTGTATATAAACTGTGCATCAATCCCATTATAGATTCACCACCGTTAACTGTATTTTGTCATGTGCAACAAACCCAGTATATAATCTCCCCCTCTATTGTATATGAATACTATTATATGCATCAAACCCAGGATAAATTCGCCACCTCTATTGTATATAAGAATGTGCAACAAACCCAGTATAGATTCGCCCCTTTACCTCTATATTATCATGTGCATCAAACCCAGTATAGAGTCTCCCCCTCTATTGTATATAAGTATGTGCATCAAACACATGGCCAGTACAGCTTCGCCCCCATTACCTGTATATCCCTCTATTGTATATACGAATTTGCATCAACCCCAGTACAGCTTCGCCCCCATTACCTGTATATCCCTCTATTGTATATACGTATATGCATCAAACCCAGTAAAGATTCGCCCCCCCCCCCTCTATTGTATATAAGAATGTGCATCGAACCCAGTACAGATTCGCCCCCTCTATATTGTATATAAGAAAGTCCTTCAAACCCAGGGTAGAATAGTTCCCTCTATTGTATATAAGTATATGCATCAGACCCAGTGTATATTCGCTCCCTTTGATTTGATTTCGTTATGTGCATAAGACCCAGTATAGATTTGCCCCCCTCTATCGTATATAAGTAAGTGCATCAAACCCAGAATAGATTCGCTTCCTTAACCTGTATATAAGTAAGTGCATCAAACCCAGAATAGATTCGCCCCCTTTACCTGTATATATTATGTGCATCAAACCCAGTATAGAATCGCCCCCTCTATTGTATATAAACTGTGCATCAATCCCATTATAGATTCACCACCGTTAACTGTATTTTGTCATGTGCAACAAACCCAGTATATAATCTCCCCCTCTATTGTATATGAATACTATTATATGCATCAAACCCAGAATAGATTCGCCCCCTCTATTGTATATAAGGATGTGCATCAAACCCAGTATAGATTCGCCCCCTTTACCTTTTTTGTTTTGTGCATTAAACCCAGTATAGAATTGCCCCCTCTATTGTATATAAGTATGTGCATCAAACCCAGGACAGAATCGCCCCCTCTATTGTATATAAGTATATGCATCAAACCCAGTATACTTCTTCTCATCTCTAAATATATTTAAGTATGTGCATCAAACCCTCTATAAATTTGCCCCCTTTAATTGTATGTAATTATATGCACAGTATAGATTTGCCCCCTCTAACTGTATACAATAATGTAAATCCAACCCGGATAGATTCGGATAGCTATGTTTTAGCTTCCTCTTTTACCGAAATATTCTTCCCATGTGCATGCAGATTCTTTCGAAATCTATTAGAATTGTTATGAAAATGACAGTCAGTTTTTACCTTTTTGACCACTGTTCTTAAATACCACAGGCCTAAGTTCTACAGGGCAGATCAAACCTACATTCTGATATTTCGACCATTCCGGCGGTCGTTCGCATCAGCCATCATATCCACGTTGGAATTAAGTTCGCTAGTTTAAAACGACCTGTCTGTAGGTAAGTTTACCATGTGATGATGTCTGCAGATAAGTGTATCTGTTGATGATTATTTTCATTTAATTTCGTTTTCTGTTTTGTTTTAGTTTTGAATCAGACTTTTTGGTAAAAAAGAGTTATCTCCCTTAATCCCAGTGTGCGAGATTGTGGTGACTCGCGAAGCACATAAACACACGCTTAAAAAAAAAAGAATTGTCACGGGAAAAACTGTATAATTTTGAATCTCCTATCACACAAGAACGTATGTATGTAAACCTCAGTATTTCCTGACAATAAATCAACAAAATCGACACTAATTCTTTCTGTTCTCTTACGAACATGAGGTTTTTCCCGACTCACGAACATCGATTCACAACTTCCAATCCACGTGTTTTCAATCACAGAGTAGTATTCTCAACATGAATGACAATTTACACTTATATGAACACTTTATTCTGTGAATGTGGACATATTGATGATCTGAAAAGCTATGGCATCGGAACAAAACGTGAGCATTGCACAAAAGTCGGAAATGTTAGGTGATCGAAAATGGGACAGTCAGTCGGTACCAGGTGGAAATCTTGAATTACAGTCAAAGAAACATTTGAGAGCAGTGAGGAATGGTCATGCTAGTTATTTGACATCACTTTTGAACTCTATTAACTTTGAACTTGCTTTAGAAGATGATTTGATTAAATTCAATGTGAAAATAGCAAATGCTTTGAAAAATCTGAAAAATGCACATCAAGACTATATGAGCAAATTGACTGAAGATGAAGTTGAAGAAGCTGTTGTGTGGAGAATCTGCGGCTGTAGATATATTGCAACAACTTGATAACATGATTCATAATTTTCAGAGGGCAAGTGTTAAAGAAAAATCACAGTGTAGTTCACACAAAACAGGTGGTACATCTAAGTACACATCAAGCTCAAAAAGTAGTCTAAAATTAAAGGCAGAACAGGCAAAACTCCAAGCAAAACAGGCTAAACAGGCTGTAGAGCTTGTCGAGAAGGCGGCTGAAATTGAGGCAGCGCGTGTTATTCAAGGGGCACAACATGATGCAGAGATGGCTGAGTTGGAGGCACGTGTTCTTCAGGATATGGCAGATTCAGAAAATGTAGAGAGTGTCAAGTCTTTGAACATTCAGAAAGTTGAGAAACCTATCTTAGTGAAAGAGTGACTAGACAATCAAAATACACTTAAGCATGCAGTCTTGTCAAAAAACATTGATCATTTTGAAATTCCTGCGGTGAGTGACAAGATTCAAACACAGATTAAACCCAATGCACATGTACTTGACCCCCTCGCCCCTAGCTGGGAAGGAATGCCAGATAGGAGACATTTTCAACCTCAAGCAGTTTCATCACCTGTCAAATACACAGACAATAATCATAATATACCCTATCAGCACAGCATGTTTAACATTCAAAACCCTGTGGATGAAGCCATAGATTCATGGATTGATAATTTAGTGATTGGTGTGGAAACTGTGATTGATGATGTAAATACCACAGCCTCTGATGGGTTAGTTCACATGTTAGCCAGGTGGAGAGTGAAAAGGATCTTCCTAAAGTTGAATTGCCTTCGTTCTCTGGTGAAGCTATTGAGTGGCCACGCTTCATCGAACAGTTTCATATTCAGGTGCATTGTCGTCCAGGCATAAGGGACACCAGGAGGATGGACCTCTTACAGTCTCACTTGAGTGGTGAAGCAAAGGTGTTAGTTCAAGGCCTTGGGTATAGTGGTAAAAATTATGCAATGGCTTTGCAAGAGCTCAAGAGTGCATTTAGACATCGTGTGAAAGTTGCAAAGGCCTTCTTGGACAGAGTCACACATGGCCAAACTATCTCGTCTCATGACCCATCTGCTCTAAGGAAGTTTTATGTTGCCATAAGGGATTGTGTTACCACATTGCAGCAACTCAAGTATTCAGCAGACCTGGGCAGCTGTGAAACGCTTCTGAAAACTGTGAGACGCCTACCTTCACACATGGCACCAAAATGGAATGAATATGTGAAATCCATAATGAAAATTAGAGAACCTTCCCTGCTTGACTTACAAGGATGGCTGAAGGACCGTGTTGATGCTCAATTTAATCCCTACGCAATTGACACAAGTTACGTGAACAAATCTGCCAACTACAAACATGAGAAACAGGACAAATCTTTTTGCCACGACTTCTCAACCAAGGAACCAAACACCATTGAATGAATTAACTCAGGACAAACGCGATACAGTGCATAAAGGTGTAGAGGCCACTGAAGTGATACAAGAACCTAAACAGAAAATGCCTTGTCCACTGTACTCAGAAGGACATTATCTCTACCGCTGTGCTCTCTTTGCCAGTAAGAGTGTTCAGGATAGATTGAAAGTCATTAAGGACAATAAACTGTGCTACAATTGCTTGAAAGGTAATCATTCTGTTTCAATGTGTTTCACAAGCAGGAATTGTCAACAGTGTGATGGAAGACATCATACGATGTTGCATTTTGACAAAACAGAAAGACCTGCGACAAACTTTAAGGTTCGTACCAAGGACAGAGAGAGAGTGTACTTTCGTCTTGTTCCAGTGCACGCAGTTGGTCCGAACGGAAGAGTTATTCAGACAGTTGCCATGTTAGATAGTGCTAGTGACACTTCATTAGTTGATACAGAGCTGAGTAAGGAACTTGGACTTGTCGGAGAAGTGCGCAATTTCACAGTCAAAACTTTGACTGATACCACAACTCAAACTTCGAGAAATGTTCGTTTTACCATAAAGGGTGTTCATGACGATTCTAAGCCACTTGTTGTCAAGAGGCATGGACTGTGAATTCTGATGCCTTTTCCTGTCCAGCTCAAATAGTGAAATCTGAGTGGAAACACATGGAGGATCTTGATATACCTCAAATTGAACCCTCACAGATTCAGATCCTCATCGGACTCAATGTACCCGAAGCACATCTTCAGACTGATATCAGGAGTGGAGGTCAGCATCAGCCATATGCTGTCAAGACACCAATCGGCTGGTCCATCATGGGGGTGGCCACTGGCGAGAACTCTGAAACACAAGCTAGAGTGAACTTTACTGTATCACAAAACACAGAGCTCATTGAACAAGTAAAGCAATTCTGGCAAACCGAGTCATTTGGCGTCACCCATGAGAGCAAAAACCCTTCTTCCATTGAAGATAGACGAGCACAGACAATTCTGAAGTCAACTACCTAAGTGATTGATGGACATTATGAGGTTGGTATGCTTTGGAAAAGTGATGTGACTACTCTTCCAAACAATCGCATGGTAGCAGAGAGACGTTATAGGTCTCTTACAAAACGCCTTACACATGATGAATCCTTTGCTAGTGCATATGGTGAAACACTGAATGGATACATTTCCAAGGGACATGCACAGAAACTAACACAAGAGGAAGCAGCTGAGACCTCGCCTAGAACATGGTATCTTCCTCACCACGGAGTGACCAATCCAAACAAACCAGGTAAAGTGCGCATTGTGTTTGATGCGGCAGCAGAGTACTCAAATATATCATTGAATAAGTGTTTGATGACAGGCCCCGACCTTCTTAACAGTCTCTTTGGGGTGTTGTTGCGATTTAGACTTTACTCGGTGGCACTTGCTGTGGACATTGAGGGAATGTTCCACCAGGTGAAGGTTCCAGCAGCCGACTCAGATTCCTTGCGATTTCTCTGGAAACCCGATATGGATAAACCTGGAGCGCCAGATGTGTACAAGATGACTGTTCATATCTTCGGTGCGGCAGACTCTCCGTCGTGTGCAAACTATGCGCTGCAGCGCACAGCACTAGACAATGAACACAACTTCAAGGAGAATATTGTACAAGCAGAGCTCAGTGACTTCTACGTCGACGACTTTCTAAAATCTATGGAAACCATACCTGAAGCCATAGACTTATCCTCAGAGCTCACCCAGCTAATGCAACGTGGGGGTTTCAGGTTGCATAAATGGATATCAAATTCACCAGAAGTTGTGAGTGCTATCCCAGAGTGTGATAGGGCTGTCAAGACCACTGACCTGGAATTTGATCAACAACTTGTACAACGTGCACTAGGTTTGAAATGGGACGTTATTGATGACGCCTTCATATTCGATCAGAAACTGAAACATTCTCCTATGACAAAGAGAGGGGTGATAAGCACTGTAAGCTCCATATTTGATCCTTGTGGATTCCTAACTCCATTTACTCTCAGGGCCAAATGCATTATCCAAGAACTCTGGCAACAGAAACTTGACTGGGATGACCCCCTTCCAAAGGAGATCGAAAAGTATTGGAAAGACTGGCTCTCTGATCTGGAGTTCCTTGCATCTTTCAAGCTACCAAGACACCATCCAAACCTCAGCTCCTCAGTTCATTGGATTGAGCTTCATGTATTTTGTGACGCCTCAGAGAAAGGATTTGGTGCTGTTGTGTATTTGAGGTACAGTCATACAGTTGATAGTATCACATGTTCAATAGTAGCTTCCAAAACTCATGTTGCCCCTATAAAGCCGACACTTTCAATCACAAGGCTTGAACTGCAGGGGGCAGTGCTCGGAGTCAGACTCTGGAAGTCTCTGCAGTTTGAACTGAAATTGGATTTCCGAAAGGTAATCTTCTGGACAGACTCCAACACAGTGTTGCAATACCTCAACAATGAAACCAAACGTTTCAAGCCTTTCGTCTCAAATAGAATCGCTGAGATTCTTGAATCAACATCAAGTGAACAGTGGCAGCATGTTCCCTCAGCACACAATCCCGCAGATCACTGTTCACGTGGACTCAGCAGCAGCAAACTCACCTCAAGTTCATGGTTGGTTGGTCCAGAGTTCTTGACCAAACCTCATCACAAATTACTGGATAACGAACGACCTCAAACTGTTGACATTGACAAAATGATCCTGAAGTGAAAGGAAAATGTGTAATGACAATCTCAACCAAGGACAACTATCCTAAGACTATTCCCATGAACCTTTCATTGTTGCTAAACCCAAGTGACTTCTCAACCTGGCATTCTCTATGTAGGAGGACAGCGTGGTTACTTCGTTTAAGTAGAAATTTCATGTGTCCTTTAAAGTGACGAAACCCAGTGAAACATAATGAATTGCTTCCACAAGAGTATGAAGAGGCCACCTTAGCTTGGGTGCGTGAAGTTCAAAACCAGACCTTTTCTACTGAAATAAACAGTCTCAAAGAAGGTTTGGAGCTGCCAACCACAAGTAAGTTGTTGCCTTTCTCACCGATATTTGATGGAAAATATCTCAGAGTCGGTGGACGGTTACAGAAAGCTGTGATACCCTCTGAGGCAAAATTCCAGTTGATACTACCTCGTGATCACCAAATCACAAAATTGTTGATTGACGAGGTCCATATAAGCACAGCTCATGGAGGGCCAGAGCATATGATATCTGAATTGAGACAGAAGTTTTGGGTCATCAGTGCTCGTCGTATTGTAAAGGAAGCAATAAGAAGGTGCGTTGATTGTCACAGACGACATGTGAAACCAGTAGTGCCAAAGATGGCGGATTTACCACTGTGTCGTGTGAGTGGTTTCGACAGACCATTTGTTTACACAGGTGTAGATTACTTCGGGCCCATGCAGGTGAAAGTTCGTCGCAGCTCAGTCAAACGCTGGGGGTGTTTGTTTACGTGCTTATCAACTCGTGCAGTGCACATAGAACTCGCAGACTCTCTTGAAACGGATGACTTTATTCTCATTCTCAGAAACTTTATTGGGAGACGTGGCAATCCTAGACACATGTATAGTGACAATGGAACTAACTTTGTAGGTGCTGACAATGAGCTATGCAAATGCCTGCAGAACTTGAAGCAGAATCACATCAGCTCCCAAAATGATTGAATAGCATTTCAACCCACCTCTGAGCCCACACTTTGGAGGTGCATGGGAACGACTAGTACGCTCTGTCAAAACTGCACTCAAGGCCACACTCAGGAACACATATGTGTCAGACTCCGTCCTTCGTACTGCACTAATTGAAGTTGAGGCTGTCCTGAATAGCCGTCCACTCACTCATAATAGCTCTGATCCCAAGGACTTTGTCGCTCTTACTCCGAATCATTTCCTGTTGGGGCGGGCGAACACTTCAACGCCTCCAGATGTATGTTCTGACAGGGAGATTAACAGTCGTAAGAGATGGCGACAGGCCCAAGTTATTGCTGATCATGTCAGTCGGCGTTGGCTGAAGGAGTATCTACCAGAACTAACTGTCCGCCATAGGTGGACCAAAGAGAACTCAAACGTGTGCGCTGGAGATCTAGTTCTTGTTGTCTCAGACAATCACCTACGAGGACAGTGGGAACTGGGCAGAATTCTCGATGTTCTTCCAGGCAAAAATGGTCGTGTTAGGACAGTGAGAGTAAGAACACCAGCTGGTGATTACATCCGGCCCACAGCAAAAATCTGTGTTCTTGAGGAAAATGTGACGAACTGAACTCAATGAAAAGTGATGAGCTGAACTTGAGGGGAATGTGTTGGACTGAACTATACATAAATATAAATGAGCTAAAGAATAATACTTGTGCCAAAGACTGTTTAAAGTTTATCTATGGACGTTATGTTTGCATGTCGTAGATTTCATATGTGTATTCTAGTTGCTTTACTCCGTCAGGGGGGGCGGCGATGTTGATGATTATTTTCATTTAATTTCGTTTTCTGTTTCGTTTTAGTTTTGAATCAGACTTTTTGGTAAAAAAGAGTTATCTCCCTTAATCCCAGTGTGCGAGATTGTGGTGACTCGCGAAGCACATTAACACACGCTTAAAAAAAAAGAATTGTCACGGGAAAAACTGTATAATTTTGAATCTCCTATCACACAAGAACGTATGTATGTAAACCTCAGTATTTCCTGACAATAAATCAACAATATCGACACTAATTCTTTCTGTTCTCTTACGAACAGTATCATATACTGATGTTTGAAAGTATGTGTACATATAATGTTGTCTGTAAGTAAGTGTGCAATATGATAATATTTATAGGTAGCTGTGACATGAAATGATGTCTGTAGATAAGTTTATTATATAATGGTGTCTTTAGGTATATGTACACAAGTGAACTACATTATTATTTTTTGTAATTTTACTGTATAATTATTTCTTTAAGCTGGTGAAGTATATGATGGTGCCTGACCACAAATGTGACATAAAATATTGTCCGAAGATTAATGTCCCATATCAAGATGTCTGTAGGTAAGTGTATAATATAATAAAGACTGTTGATATGTGTACCATCTAATGATGACTGTCGATAAATGTATCATATAATAATGACTGTAGATAAATAACCAATATAAAGATGTATGTAGATAAATTTATTATATAATAACGACTGTAGGTTAGTGTACCATGTATTGATGTTTGTAGATAAGTGTATTATATAATAATGACTGTAGATAAGTGTATAATATAAAAATGACTGTAGATAAGTGTACCTTAGAATGATGACTGTAGATATGTCTATCATATAATGATGACTGTAGATAAGTGTATTAAATAATGGCTGTAGATAAGTGAACAATAAAATAATTTCTGTAGATAATGGAATTATATAATAATTACTGTAGATAAATGTCTCATATGATGATGTCTGTAGATAACTGTATTATATAATAATGACTGGATAAGTGAACCATATAGTTATGTCTTTAGAAAAGTATATTATATAATGGTGTTTATATATAAGTGTATTATATAATAATGACTGTAGGTATGTGTACCATATAGTTATGTCTTTAGACAAGTGAACCATATACTGATGTGTGTAGATAAGTGTATTATATAATAATGACTGTGGATAAGTGAACCATATAGTTATCTCTTTAGACAAGTGAACGATATAATAATATTACGTTGTCTGTAATTTATTGCACCATATGATGATGTGTGTAGATAAATGAACCATTTAATGATGTGTGTAGATAAGTGTACCATTTAATGATGTGTGTAGATAAATGTATCATTTAATGATGTGTGTAGATAAATGTACCATTTAATGATGTGTGTAGATAAATGAACCATTTAATGATGTGTGTAGATAAATGTACCATTTAATGATGTGTGTAGATAAATGTACCATTTAATGATGTGTGTAGATAAATGTACCATTTAATGATGTGTGTAGATAAATGAACCATTTAATTATGTGTGTAGATAAATGTACCATTTAATGGTGTGTGTAGATAAATGTACCATTTAATGATGTGTGTAGATAATATAAATGTATCATTTAATTATGTGTGTAGATAAGTGTACCATTTAATGATGTGTGTAGATAAGTGTACATTTAAATGTTTCTTGATCTCAAATTGGGTTATAAACAATAAAAGCAGATTATATATTTATAATTTATTTGAGTAAGTAAGCATCAATAACAACAACAAGAACGACGACAACAACAACAACAACAACAACTCCCTAAGACCTCTGGGCCAAATATCATAATATGTCCTCGCTATCACAGATAAGACGGGTATACGCTTCACTAACCATGTGTTCTGTTGGGAATAGTCGTTTTCCTTCCTCTGTGAATGCTAGTGCAAACCAATTAACAGCCATTAGATTTGGACAAACCATTAATATTCATCGTTCAAAACATTGAGATAGCATCGAGATAACATTTAAAAATCTGATTGCTTTAGAAGAAATTTGTTGTTTACTCAGTGACTTTGTTTAAACCTGTGATGTAAGTGTTTCCAAAACACAATAAAAATAATAATATACTCTCTGCGGTTCGGTCATATAATAACAAATTTTAGTTATGGAATAATAGAATATGATAGAAACTAGTATCAATTCTGCACGTTTTCGCTTGCTGTATTTGGGTTTATCAGTGTTTTCTAACAGGTTATGAGGGTTTTCCGTCTGTTGTAACAAAATTAGGAGGTAAAAAAGGGTTTTGTAACAGCTTATGCAGGGTATCCGTACACAGTTTAAGAGGTATAACAATGCATTGTTACAGGTTATGAGGAATGATAGAGGATTCTAAACGACCTTCCATTTACTACTATTTTTATTAAACGAGTAAATATTTAAGCATACAACGAGCGTAAGCGAATGAAGGAAGTTTAGTATTCTGTTTACTACTCGCAAACATAAATCAAGCATAATTACCGAAAGGGTGCCGACACTGACATTTCCGCGTCTTGGATTCCATTGTTACGGCGGCGCGAAACTACACATTACTGTGACGTCATATAAGCAGCGGTATTACACTAGTTCAATATTGTCGTAAAAATATAACACTGCAGTTTCTTACACCGGAGGTTAATATTGAATTGTACCTTATCATTAGGGATATTATTGTATTGTAAAAAGGTTCACAAATCTACCATATAACGGAGGCTGTTATCGCTGGAATAATGCTATCGCATTAACTTGGTATTACATCTGATAAACATGCAAAATAGCTCATATGACGAACTATTTTCACAAAACTCCATACATTTCATGCGAATCCTAGTGCGGTTACCTATCATGCCATCGCGAGTTTTCAAGTTGTTGTCTGTTCCACTGAATTTCATATGCGAAATCGAGCAGGAGAGATCTACCATGCATTCATATTTTAACAATACCTTTGCTATCGAAGCGTTTTTGAATGTATGTGGAAATAATGCCTTTCCTAAAATAACAACATACCGCCATAATTAGAAATCCCACATGCATTACTGTGAGCTTCAGTTTCCGCTTTGGCAGACTGTGACCCACCGACCTGTTAAACTAATCAATAAGCATTTTTTTGAGTGATGGCAAATGCTATCGAGTATCGTGATCACATAAACCCACCTTCGCAAATTATTAGTCCAAGGATACATATAATTACCTGGTTTAACGTGCGGAACAATCATGACTACGCAACTGTTTAAGGTCAGGTTAGGTGATTTGGGCTTTCAAGAGTATTTCACTATGTAGCGGTTGCTTGTGTTATTGCAGGGAGATGCCCGCAACACTACTGTGGCTATGAATCGCGACGAAACCTGCGACCATCGGTGAGAATTAGTGAACCATGTCTGGATCTGCGCTGAAATTCAGTGTAGCATTGCATCCAAACCTTACTGCGTGTATAACAGCAGACACAGTTCATTCGAACCAAGGACCGCTTGATCGGAAGCCGAACGCGCTAACCAATGCGCTATCCCGTCCCCCGTTAGATTGGAAGAATGTAGTTAAAGTTACTTCCTTTCTTGTAGCGACGTTGGCAAGTGATAACTAAACGTTCGGAATTATTAGGCATAAAGAACCATAAACTAATTAACCTGTTTAACTATTTGAACTGAATATCTAATATCAGATCATTTTAGATACATCATTTTGACAAAGTATTTCATGAAGGAATATTTCCAGGCAGTTTCACAGCTATATAATAGTAAGCAATATGCCTTTCACCTTCAAAATCTAGGTCACTGTTCGCCTGCTAAATTGACTTCAAGGAGCATTGGGCTATTGAGTCTTTCTTTTGTGAATGGACGAATATAATGAATCCAATCAATGAAATAGTGCAAATGATGAAGAAAAAGGAGTCTAAGGGTATTTGCAGGAGTCACAGCACTCGAGGCCGCAGCATGGTCGGAAAACATGTTCCTCAAAAGATATATCTAGCAAACGTGTTCCTATAGTACTATCATATGAGCATCATGTTTCCGTATGTGATAGGACTATGTTTTTTCTTCATATTCCCTAAAAATCGTAACTTGTGGATGACAGATGCCTGAATCTCAAGTTAACACCCTTGTAGATGATATTTGCACTAAATTTGATGAAAAGTGATGAAACAAACTAATGTCGGACATTTCTTTTCCCCGATAGTAATATCACGATACGGTTTATATTATACAAATACATGTAGATACAATCATCTTCACAAAACTAGACGCCAACTGTATAACGCTTCATAACATAGAATTATCAAATCCAAAACGTTTACAACGTAATACATCCCAAATAAATCTATTAAAAAAGTTGTATCATGTGCACATAATTGCATAATATAACTACCTCATCGAACTTGTTTTCTTTCTTTGAAACACACACATCTCAATGAGCCATTGTCCGTTTTTTCCTCGAATATTAATATAATGAAATCTGTTCATGTTCTATAGCTTCTGGCGGTCAAATTAAATCCTTTAATTGACTGTTTCACAGCTCATTAAGCTTAGTAAAATAACTTCTGTAAGGAGTCACAGGGTACCTTGAACTGGGCAACAGGGTTTCACAGCAGGGCTTCTTCTGCAGAAGACAAAACAGACATTTGGGGCGTTGCCCCTTGGGCTCCTTATTCGGGGCACAGACACCAACATAAACGTTTTGCCTATCGGACCTTTCGGGTTTAAAAGCACATAATATTTTAAAGATTAAATAGTCTGCACAAAATGTCAGCTTTCTGTGGTCTTATTGCTCTTCTGGGGAAGAAAAAGGTTTTTGAAATCAGCCCTTTTTATCCTTCTCATCATAAAGAGTACTCGAGTTAAAAATGTACAATTTGTAACACCCATTTGAAAAGGGGTAACTGTATATATGTAAACTAAACAAAAAAAAACATCTAATAAAAAAGATGGAGATTAATTTGTGACCAAAGAGTCCCCAAACTTGCAATAAAAAAACTTTTTCAATAGTTTTCCAGAGATTTTTCTTTGGAAAAGAATGTGATAGGCTTTTAGGGCGAAACCCCTGTGGCCTTTGTTGGATGCAACAGAGGCACCAAATTAACAGCACTCATTCACTAAGGAGTCTAAACACCACAATTCAGCTTTCTAGGGTTTTACTTCTGAAGAAGAAGATAAATATGGGATGGCTCCTGAGGTCATTCTGAGGTATGATAGAATCACAAGATCTCCACTTTTTAATCCTTGAAGCCAGACGTCTGTCGTTAGATTTAAACTTTCAATATACAGTAGTTATCGTAAAAAAGACAAACAAGCAAAACGTTTACAGACGGACTAACGGGCGCCGGACGCAATGTCATGCTATAAGCCTATCGGATCGTTCTGGACAGATGGGCTATCAGAAAAGACACGCATTCTAGAAGCTTTTTACCAAGGGAGATCTTGACCAGACTCGCCAGCAATCCTGTCAAGCTTCTAAAAAGACGGTTACAAAATACATGCGACATAACTTACATTTTCATTAACATCCATCTTCGACAACCTACGTATGAAAGGTCATCTATCTAATAGTCCTCACATTTAAGGGGATATTAGAAAAATACTGAACTACGTGTCATAGACTAGAAACTAGACAACAAGAAAGATATCTACAATAAATTGGTGAAATTGGTATCACAGAACAAAGAAGAGAGAATTTGACTGAAATTGTACATGTATGAACATTGGTTTCAAATGGATGATAGCCTTTTGGCGAGGCTTTATGATTTGTCAAAGACAAAAGTAATATAGACGATGTGACAATCACAAGCGATGCTTCACTGTTGTGTAAATCTATACAATTACGTTTAGTTAATATGCGGGATAGGATAGTCAAGATTGGGAATGCACAAGCTATTGTTTTCTATATCCGGATCGTAATCAGAAGCTCAAATCCCGTCCCAGACACTCGATCTCGTCAAGCAGGAAGTCGAGGTCACGTGTTGTGAGCGCCACATTTGATATTGCGACCCGGAAGAAGTTGGGAGTGTCGTTAAGTGGCTGATACTGTACCATGACAGTTCCCGATTCCATCATGCGGGCCTTGATAGCCGGAGCAACCTGAAACCCAAACAGACGATTTCAATTTCATTTACGTAAAACTTACTCACTTACTTTCCTGCTTTTTGCTAACCAACACACTAACATTTTTTTTAAATGCGATATGCTCGTGGCACTTGAACTCATTTGTGACTATCCTGATATTAACCATATCAAGCAAGTAAATATCGATGTTGAAACGAGCCATTAAGTGGGTCACGTATCAATATTGAATGAGCACAGCAACAGACAGACTTGTCTGATTAGGAAATGATATAAAACGTAACCATTTGAACAGCTGGGTACTATCGAACCTAATCTATAAATTGGAAAGGTTTGGGACCAAACCAGATTTTCTTAAACCAAAATCGTTAGTTAAGTTCAGCCGTATAATTCAAACCAAGTTTTCGTAAATCTGGATCACAAACCATGTTAAAGGGATTTTTAATTATCCGTTTTATTACTTTTCCCAAACAAACGAACGACTTCCGGTCTATTCAAATGAACTTTTCTATCTTACGTTTTGCTATTCTGACTTTCATAACGTTTTTTTTAAAATTATAATTGGGAAATAAGAGTATATAAGAATGAATGTCTACTACACAACTTTTTAAAATGTGTTTATATATGTGTATAGTAATGTCATATAGTGACAATCTAATGGACAAACATTTTTTGCTAATTCTATTTTGTAAGTAACAATTTGACCAATATATCACTACAACGTTGATCGTTTGAACATTTTGTAGAAATTGAGTGAGGACTTTCTTCAGAGGCTTTAGGCCTCTTATAACTTCGAAGGAATTTCCATGGCGTTAAGAATATTGTTTTGAGGTTTTCATTGGCTAAATCTATAAAGGATTAAACGGATTAGTAATACCTTACGCAACTACAATATGGACATCAGTTGACAGAAAGAATAAAACCATTGCATATTTGCAAAATTATAACGGCCTATTTAAGTCCCTATGGAGGTTTGTAAAATTTAAGTTATCTTCTGATTTAGAAAAGTAGACAGTAAGATCTACATCGCCATGGAAAAGTTAATATTCGTAATTGCCTTATCATGACAGTTGACATCAAAATGAATAATCAAAATAATTTTTAGAATTAATTCCACAAGAACACCTTGAGTTGGGAATTCTAACAACACGGAAAAGAAACAAATTTAATGGATTTACATAAAAAGAATTTTTTTGAGGCATGGAATTTATGTTTACTAGTGTAAATGTTACCCCATTAATCGTTAAAACGTGCATGTAAACTAAAGTGAAAAAAAACGTCTTCGTGAATTTTCGACTTGTAACTAACAAATAACAAAACGCTTGTAAATTCCAACATTTAATATTAGTAACATGTTGTATATCTATCATATTGTAAACATTCGTAAAATAAAATTCACTTTGGGACCGTTTTACTCGTTATTCGTTGACTAGGGGTGTATTGCCCAAAATCCATCCCTACACCATAACACTTCCGCCTCAGTAAAGCTCAACCTATGCGACGCAACAAAGTGACGTTGTGTCACCCTGTCGCCTGTAAATACGTATCCGGCCGTCGGGCCTGTTGAGCTAGAAACTGCACTTAATGGTGAAAAGCCGCCAAAGCCAGTCTTCGACGTCGAATTAGATGCGTTCTTATCGTCATCCCTCTGTACGGATGATAGGCTCGGATGCCGTGTTGACGCAGTCGTCTGCTCACTCGCCACCTGCTAATTGGATTGTTCAGGCAGGTGTGCAGCAGATGACGACACGGTGAGGAATCTGTTCCTTAGGTGAAGCATTTGTGTCTTATTTGTGTGAGTTACAGGTCTGTCACTCCTGGGCCTGTCTGCTGTCCTGCCAGTCAGTCTGTAGCGAGTCAAGGGTCTACCAATTGTTCGGTTCAAGAAATTCGTGATTCTAGCAACATGGTCTTATGTAGCGCCCAGTTGAAGCATCCAGATTGCGCACTCTCTTTGCTCTGACGTTAATCTGTTAATATTCATCCTGTCAAACTGATGTAACCGATGCCAAGAATATTTTGGTGGCTGCTTCATACCCGCGCCGGGACTTAACCATTAAATTGATTCTATCTTATTAAACATTTAACATGAAATTCTTAAATTGAAATACTTAAATTTTATATTAAAGAAAAAAGCGGCGGGTTGAGCTGAGCCTTTGTAATCATCACTGGGATGGAGATCAGGGCTTGCTGAAAAAAATATGTGAGCAGGCGCTTATAAGAAGAAATACGGTTTCATTCGGTTAGTATAATGATAAATGCCACAAATTATTTGAATAAATTCTATTTAATATTTGTTTTGCTTAAAAGGAGGATTGAAATCATACAAAAAAGGATACTTTTGCTTAAAAGACAAAGGAAAATTGAGCTATTGGTTCTGTAGCTGTTCTATGATTTATTCTAATCTAAGAATTTCACAAGCTTCTGGAGAAAAAGATGAAAATACTTTTTAGGGCATAATGCCTGTGGGTCTTATAAGGGGTCACAGAGTAATAAAATCTATAAATTATAAAAAATCAACTAAGGAGTCACAAAGCTTCAGGAGTCTTTCAACAAGTTTTTAGCTTTACAGACTCTAGCTTTTATAAAAAAAATATGAAGGGTCACGGGGTCACCAAATCTATAATTTAGAATACCTAACAAGAGAAGAACATTAAAATAGACTTTCAGGGTGAGGCCCCTATGGCCCTATTCAGGATAGCCATGCTATGCCATAAACACTTCAGACCTTTAAAGGCCAACTGAATTATTTGAATAATACTGATAAATGAAAATGTACTATATTAGTCATGCGTAATAGTCCCATGTCACATCTATATGAGAGGTACTGCACAAACCCTTCAAGCACCAACAGTTTGCTGCTGGCTACTGCTAACACCTTTGTTTCTGATCGGATAAATTGTCAAATTGGGCTGTGCAATTTCACATCTCTGATGCGACCATTGTCGCGAAGTAATATCTCCATTACTCTTGACTGGATGTCCTCTAAGCCTAGCATCATCAAGTACCTTGACTAATAAGTCCACGGAAACGTTTCAGGCCTTAGCGTTCAAATACTTTCTCACTGTCAGGTCTAGCAAAGTCTCTCTCTGCCTACACCTACATTGATGATCTGCTACAACCTGAGATTGTCAACATCATCTGGTCAGGTGTTTGGCAAGACTCTGCTCTTCTGGTGATGAAATAGTTTGGAGTAACTACTGTGAAGTCGTTTTGGTCCCTACCATTGTATGTAAGCTGTCTTCCATTGAGAACAGCTTCATTTCAACCCGTGCAACACGTCTCATCCACGATCTGACTATTCAACACAGCTTTGAGTGCAACCTTAATTGAGGGTACCCCATGCACCCACCAAAGCAGGGACTTAATGGTTGATTGAAATGCTACCCAATGTTTCGTGCCAGGAGGTATGCACTAAGTTCCTAATTACCAAATTAAAGTCAGTTGTTGAGACTGAGTCAGCAAGTTCGATATGTAACTGCCAATGTGGAAAGGCATGCAACTAAGCATCCCTATCGCTTTGCTGTAATTCTGTGCACTTTGATACTCAAAAGTTGGAAATAATCTATCCTGGTATGGCAGAAGATGCCATCGAAAGCATAGTCCCATGTCACATCTATAGCACATCTATATTCTTCAAAGCAAAAATGTTTTAAACATCTACAAATACTTTGAGAGGAAAAGACCAGACGATGTAAAGAGGCAAATCTTCACATCATAGGGATTAAATTATCAAATTTCATAACATTTAAACTATTAGTGTGTCTGAGTTTGATTTATATTTTTCAACAGCTTCATCAAGTCTGTAGCACAATTCATCTATAGATATTTGAAGTTACATGACATATATATAAAAGAGACACATCCAGGAATCATAGAAATGACATGTGTTACATTTTTACATGTTACATAATATTTCAACAATTAGTGTTCGAGCTATGAGAGGAACAAAAAACCCATGAAGTATGGAAGCAGAGTTATGTCCAAGCAAATGTTCCCGATTTTTGTAATATCGTAATTGGAATTCATTTATCTAAATATGCATAAGATATTTCAAAAGAGTGGCTATATCAAGAAATGTGCACAAATCAAGCCATCTGCTTAAGTGTAAAGGTTTCATTAATTTGTATCATTAAGAAAGACTAATATAAACATTCAAATATTACTAATTTGACTACAAATTTACAAATATTTAATTTGATATAGCGCGTTTTCGGATAAAAATCATCAAAAGCGCTGAAAGTTAGCTGTTTTAACTGTATGAGTCTATTTAGTTTCAAATTATGCATCTGTATTATATAGAAATATTGCAAACGCCTTTTATATATTAACTGCATGTATTAACTCTCAGTCCAACAGAACTACTTTTCGACGTTTTGTTCTATAAGTATAAAGAACAATGATAAGGTAGAGAATCCATGCTGAGTTTTTATATAAGCATCGGTTTTTAAGAACATAAACCAGTCTTGCTCAAATTCTGGATTTTTTTCTTCATTTAAAAAGGCTTTCTGATAATGTTTCAGCCCCTCTTTCAATTCCAAAGAAAGATGGTTTTATAACTGCCTATTTTAAAACGACCGACCCAAATCTTTTGTATTTTATGCATTACCCTCCCCTGAAAACCCCCATCCCCTATAATAAATGACCGGTCCCTAACACTTGTTGAATACTTTTTAAATTCGTGAAAGGAAATAACCATAAACATATTGCCAAAAGAAGAACACCAAAACAGACACAAATAAAAATAAGAGGTGTCTTTCTAATTATGTATCGACAATAATCGATGTATATACATGTATGCTATTGCGGTCGTATCTCGTTCCGTCAAAGAATGGCATGCAAAGCCGATTCTGTCTGAGAGCTCATTATTCAAAGGACATATTCAAATTAATGAAAATAGTTCTTAATGAAAGTACAGTTCATTAGCGTTTCAACTTCAAAAAACGTACATGTAATTACTTGAAATCTCATTTGTCATCTAGAGACGCGCACAGTGATGGCTTAAAGTTATCTGCGTCATGAAAATGACATTTAGGGATCAATGTACAAAATGTACAAAAATACAAAACAAAAATTGATGGACAAATGAAATTTAGAGTGTTTCTTTATACACATTTCTCTTAGTATAGGTATGGTAAATGAAATACTGAACACGTTTGATTGTGAGATTATCCTGAGATGTACATAACAGGTTTCTAAACTTATGCATAGAAGGGTGTTATCCAAAATATTCTGGAATAAAATTTCGTCTCAGTTCCTTATAAAGAAGACTCAAGATAGTGAAATGGTACTCATTCTCGATGGCAACGCTGCAAATGGGACAAAGACGTAAATCATGCTCAATTCCACCTGCTCTTAGTATGATTTAGCGGCAGGAGCTAACATCTAAATTTGGTGTAAATTATGCGCACCTTATTTTTATCAATAAAGTACCGGTATCTTTCAGGCTCAAAAGTGCATTTATATTTTCTGGACATGACATATCTGGAGCTATCATTTAAAGAAGACATCAAACTCTGAGTAAATTCATTTATCAAGGTGTCTTTAAATAATTGAAAAAAAGCAAATTCATCACCAATAGATTGGTTAACCCATGCGTATCCAAACCTGAGGGAATTTTTTTGTTTGTAAATGAATCCAAACTAGTGTTTTTGATGTTATCATAATACACAATATTATTAGGGCTCGTATTCCTACACGCAAAAATCTTTTGCAGGCAAGCAGATGGACCCTTTCAAGAACTTCATAATGCTTTTCTCCCCAAATTTCACATCCATATAATAATATCGGCATAACCTGGGAATCAAAGATTTTAAAATATATTTTCGGATCGATCATTCCAATTTTGTTAAGCATAACAATGATTTCAATCATCGCTTTTTTACCCCGGCTTGCAAAAGACATGCTGTCATTTTTAAATTACTTGAAAACCAAATCCCTAAAAAGTTATAGCTATATACAGTGGCGACCTTTTTTCCTTTATAAAAACAAATTTCAATATTTGAAATGATGCCCCCTTTTCTGAAAGAAATAATTTGTGTTTTATCAAGGTTAACTGTTAGACCCCAATTGTCTGAGAATGATTAAAAAATATTTAATATGTTTTGAAGGCCAACTATCGCTTCAGACACCAGAATGACATCATCTGCAAACAGAAATAGGTATTTTTCATACAAATCTGGGTATAATTGTGCCCCCTGTTTACCAGCCAAGTTATTAATAGATTTAGACAATTCAACAATAAATAGAGAGAATTACATTGGGCTAAGAATACATCCTTGTCGCACTTCGTCATGGCAATCAAATAAACGGGTAACATCTGAGGGAAAGCACTTTACACACGTTTGTACAGATTCATAAATATTTTCAAGTGCTGACAACTCTCCCAACCACGCCCATCCCCCCATTTTGTGAGAAATATGAACTGCTTGAGTGAAGGGGCCATGTGAGGTCTATGATCTGCCTAAGGTTGTGAAGAAATATTAGATTTTATTTTATTGAGATTGGAGAAGCAACCCTTTTTCATCTAATATCTGATTTGAAACACAGACTTGTAAAGCTCTTGCGCAGATCGAAGGGACTTTACAGCCGCTTCTATTTTCTCAACTGTGAGTGAAAGGATTCGCTCAGACCGCTTGTCGGTGATCAGGTCGGGTAATAACCGCCGAACGAGCTATAATAGGTCGATCTAGCTATAGTAGTTCGTTCGAGCTATAGACCTATAGGTTGATCGAGCTATAATAGCATATATGTCAAACTGTCTCTTTAAGAACGAATTTCCGCATTTGCGGCCTCAACATAACCGAATCGTATGTTATCGATACATTCATATTTGACAACAGTGAAATGCCAAACCCTAGCGTTTTCGCGTAATTAGCTGTTAATCAACCTTACCCTATCGGCATTCACACTTCAGCGACAAAATATACCAATTTCTAACTCAAAATAATTCTCCACATTCAAGGGACATTCAAGTGTTAATGTATAAGTTTGTAACGTTAACCATTTAATTTGATTAAAAAGTTTAATGTATAAGTTTGTATAAGTATACAAAAACATTTTCAAATTCGAGTATTTTGCAAAGTTGATATACAATGTTTTTGTATACTTTTTAATCAACTTAAATGGTTAACGTTGCAAACTTATACATTCAAGGGTTAATGTATAAGTTTGTAACGTTAACCATTTAATTTGATTAAAAAGTTTAATGTATAAGTTTGTATAAGTATACAAAAACATTTTCAAATTCGAGTATTTTGCGAAGTTGATATTCATGAGAATTCTGTCATATAAAATGCATTTTAAGGTTATTTAAAAAGTTGATATTTTATCATAATTTCAACAAATCTGATTTCGTGGGAGAAAATATTTTACTCTGTGTTGGGCCTCCATAGAAATGTTGTTCATTTCACGTCGCGTCAACTAAAACAAAAAATTACGCTAGGTAAGTACTATATCCAAACCGGAAGTTCCACATCGGTCAAATATGAATGTATCGATCGAAAACGACGATTCGGTTATGTTGAGGCCGCAAATGCGGAAATTCGTTCTTAAAGAGACAGTTTGACATATATGCTATTATAGCTCGATCGACCTATAGGTCTATAGCTCGAACGAACTACTATAGCTACAGTCTGATTAAAATCGACCGTGTTCCGAAGAATAAAAGTCTCAAAATATTGACTATCGAGATTCGAACTCTTTCTGTCTAGGCTATCCTCTCCACATCGGTCTGAAGGCAGCCTCACTGCTCGCACGTGCCGACACCAGTTTAGCGCAGACAAAACCTAGTCAATAGCGAACCAATCACACCATCGCGTTTAAAGTGGCCACAGCCCACAATTCCAAGCCTAACTTTTACCACAACCCGGAAGCAATTCAGAGACAAAGTAGTCCCTAGTTGAGAATTCTTTTCAATGACTTGTAATTTTTATTTTGTAACATGTGATGATGGAAATAAAAGGTCTAATGCTGTAGTGTGTGTGTGATTTTTTCTGGATTTTAATTTCACTGTTATGGTGCTGTAGTGAGCCGGCGATCTGACCCCAAGTTGAAGGCCGAGTCTGACTGACGGCCTTGACATTTGGGTGATATTTGTTTACCCTGTCTACCGGTCTTCGGAGCCGCAAAATGTGTGCTAAATTTTTGACTGAAAAGTGCTCTATGGCAGGTTAGTCAGTGTGCAAAAGCTCAATGGCCTACCAGATATAGGGAAGTGGCTGTGTTAGAAATACAATGGTGATAGAACTACTTGGAAATAATTGTGGTCTATGGCCTGATATGGGGAGCACTGTAAGAGGGGGGTTGATGTGTTTGATGTCTAATAACTTTGACAGTTTTCAATCTTTTTGCTTGAAATTTGGAACACATATGCAGTATACATATAAAAATCTGGCATTTTAAGCATTTTCACTAGAAATAAAATTTTGAATTTTAATATGCTTTTTTGAAAGATTCTTAAATTTTCACTGTTTATACTATCATAAGATATTCTTGGCAAGCCAAATGTAAGATAAATTGCTTTTAAATATTGAACATTAATGTATTACTACACCCAGATTATAAGTGTATGAACATATAAGGAAAAAGGAGGCATTTTCAAAGAAATATCAAGCCAAGATTGTGGAAAACAGTGAGAAAGAGAATAAGTGTTTGATATGGCAGAGCCCTCTTGCTATGGTATCATTAGATACTCATCTCCTGTCACAAATAAATTGCATAGAGTAAATTCTCACAGACTGAACTACATTGTTTTCAATTAAAATTTCATTGATGATCACCTACATGTCAGCCATTAATGTTATAATAAGAGATGTGTGTTGTTTGCGCATATGTCGGCAGAACCAGCTAGTGTAGATGCCCATAGATGCATATGTTTGAACCGTCAAACTTGCCATAAACCATATCAGGATTGTCTTCTTGCATGTTATGAAGAATAACAGGCAAATATATCATGTTAACTTTGTTTTAATTCCATATGATTTATATTAGTATTTTTAAAATAAAATCACTCATAACAGTTGATCACATTTTAATAGTAATGGGATAACACCATGTCAGGATGGCAATGTTGACATAAAATACTCATAAAACAATAATCAAATTGTAGAAATCATGAAAGAAAGTCAATTAGCTGTAATGGCAGGATAGTAAAGTAGTATTCAAAGCCCTCATTTCACAATTAGATATCCTTTTGCATTTTGTCACTTTGAATAACAATGATCCGAGTCAAGACTGGTAGATAATTTAGGATCCACTTTCTGTAATCACATTGATCCTTCATGGATGTTTTGGCCCTAATATAACCAGAAATCTGCTCTCCTTGCTGTAGTAATCTTTTCTTAACAGCACCACTGTCCATATTGTACACCTTATGGTAGTCAGTACCTCATCCATCTTGTATAAAGACCGAACTGATATCAGAGATAAGTTGACGCCGAGAAACTGGGTTTCACCAATGGCAGAGGTCCCATGGCCATTTTTCAGTCTGTGTCTGGTTGACGTGGCCCAACCAATGTAATTTCTTGAGAAGTTGACATTTTTTGGGTAGAGATACAGTAAGAGATCTTTTTTCCGCCTGTCATTTTGAGTGTCAGTATAAAGTTGCATGTGTTCTAACACTTCAACACTTAGTTTCATCTTCACGATTTTATGTAGGAAATGTTTGTCACTGTCTTTCATGTTAAAACTTGATATTTTGTGCTTGCAGGCGTGCCTGAACCAAATCCATCAGCTTCGGGACACGCCACAACTGCAGATCACGGGTTGAAAGGCACATTTAAAACAGGCCAAAGAATTCACAAAAATGTCGTCTCGAGGACTCTAGGTAAGATACTCTGTAGTGCATTCATGTCCCTAGCATGAGTTTTTCTGAGATCCTTAAGAATAAAACTGCACCGCCCCTTCACATCCTGACTAAGAGCCTGCACTAATTCACAAGCCAAGCTGATGGCGAGCAAAACATTCTGACCTGGTTTTTTCCTTCTGGAAACACGTTGCGGCCATGTTCGGCCATGGCCGTTCTTTCATTCAGCTCGACGCCTCACTGGCTGTTGATTAGCTTTATGAAGTGAAAATTGTCAGCCATGTCATTAGTATTGAGTTCGGTCACAGCTTTGGCTGTTCTTTGCATGCTGCTCTTAGCTGGGGGAACCATGTCCAATGTAACCAAAAGAAGCCCCGCTCTGGTTGTGGTGATCTGTGTGTCTTGTAGTCCCAAAGCCAGGGCTAAGTTAGCTGCCATTTTGGCTTGTCTTGTTCTACTTCCTTGTAGAACTTCATCCAACATCAGAATCAAAAGTTAGACCTTGATTCCATGGAATTTTGCCCTTCTGGAAGCCTTTACTCTGCCGCTTTTTGTCTCGTCTCATGTTCGATAGCAAAGTTGAAGTGATACAGCAATGCTGGCAGCTGCACATTTTATACACCATACCTGTGATTTGTCACTCCATTGGCCACTTAATGTATATGCTACTACTTAGAATTGATAAATGTCACCAGGAAGAGGTGTATTGGCCACCAGGACAGATTACCTACTTGACGCCAATACGAGTATTGGAGAAAAAACAGGAGGGAGGTGTGACACCTAACAGCACTTAGCAATCAATTGCCAATTAGCAGTCAATTGAGTGTGGGCTATTTTGGACCATTGATAAAATGTCTTTCTAGAAACATAAAATTTAGCAGTTTCAATTTTTAATTTCAAAGGGAGATTTGATGAAAAATGTCAAAATAAGTAGCTAAAATGTATGACATTTTCAAAAATTTGTAAAAAATATTTCTTTTTGTTTTATTTTTGTAAAAAGTAATTTTTTGTAAGGTGTTTGATTGACAATTGCCATAAAAGGTCTTTTTTGATGATATCTCATCTCATTTCAGAGTTATAAGACTTGCGCTACCCTGCAGACGACCAATTCTCCAGATGTACTGGCCTTTAAGAGCAGGGGATAGAGCCTGATGCAAATGGCCTGTAGAGTTGCTCGTTTCTGCACTTGAAATTTCAGTTTCGGTACACTAATTGGTAATTGGATGTACTTACTACCTGTGAAGTTTTATTTAATTTAGACAAAAATAGGTTGTCTGACAGGCCACAGCCCACAATTCCAAGCCTAACTTTTACCACAACCCAGAAGCAATTCAGAGACAAAGTAGTCCCTAGTTGAGAATTTTTTTCAATGACTTGTAATTTTTATTTTGTAACATGTGATGGTGGAAATGAAAGGTCTAATGCTGTAGTGTGTGTGTGATTTTTTCTGGATTTTAATTTCACTGTTATGGTGCTGTAGTGAGCCGGCGATCTGACCCCAAGTTGAAGGCCGAGTCTGACTGACGGCCTTGACATTTGGGTAATATTTGTTTACCCTGTCTACCGGTCTTCGGAGCCGCAAAATGTGTGCTAAATTTTTGACTGAAAAGTGCTCTATGTGTGCAAAAGCTCAATGGCCTACCAGATATAGGGAAGTGGCTGTGTTAGAAATACAATGGTGATAGAACTACTTGGAAATAATTGTGGTCTATGGCCATATAAAGATAGAGGCGATCAAGGTTAACGAATGGTAAATGGGAGTTACTTGCCCCTAGCTACTGATACCGAATGCTTTTGCCGCACGCATTGTGATTGGTTAGCTTAGTTTACGTAAGAACGTGCGCTACAGTAGGGTGCATTCAGACCTAGTGGAGAGGATAGCCTAGACAGAAAGAGTTCGAATCTCGATAGAGTCAATATTTTGAAACTTTTATTCCTCGGAACACGGTCGATTTTAACTATAACTGCTATAACTAGGTCGACCTATTATAGCTCGTTCGGCGGTTATCCCCGACCTGGTGATAGCGCTAGCAGTGTATTCAAGCTCGTAAAATGAGTCGCGCATAGCCACTCCAACTGTGTTTTACTTAATCTTTTCCTGTTTGTATTTTCTTATACATTTTTGGTTTAATTTACTTCACGAAGAAACAGTCGTGAAAGAACGTGACAAATGTGTTTCACGATAACTGTCAATGTATTACTTTGTCATGAGATTGATAATACTGTTTATATTTGATTTTGGCTTTCACCTGCGTTTCTTTTTATATCACTCACTGTACATCGTTGAATCAATCGTTTGTTTTAAGTTTGGAGATAATTCCCATAAAATATCATTTTAAACTACCGATAAATGATCTCAAGGAGCTATTGCTTCTTATGAGATTCAGGGTTTATTACATATGATTTCGATCATATTCCCTCTGTGTCTTTCACATTATTTTACTATGTTTAGCAGTTTGAGGCGGTTTTTGTTTGTTGTTCGTAGAAGATTTTTTAACTCCATGTGCCTGCATTTAGAGGGTGTCTCCATCGATGGGGATGTTGTTATGGCCAGTCTATTCTCTATGGTTTTCCTCTTTCGCTAATGTCTTTATTAATTCATTCATGACTATTACGGAACTAGATATTCACTGAACACATAACACTGGGCACAGCACAGTCAAGACAATTAGACAATAATCTTGAGGTTAGTTTTCCTATATATTTGATAGTTTGGACAAAAATCATCAATTGCATAATCAAACCTAAACTCATGTTTAAGTTATAGAAAGTAATTGCAATCAATGAATGCTGTAAAAGTGAAATAATTTAGTAGCCAATAGATGCCTAATTATCTTTATCCATTGGTATTTCACTTCTTCCTAATCTTCCTTATAATTTTGGATCTAAATTTTCAAGGCATATGAAAGTAAACGAAAATATGTGAAAACAACATTTGATTTTACTTATATTAACCATGAACATTCATTCTACTCACTTTATTAAGCTCTTCGTCGGGAATCTGGCTTCGACCAAGTGAGCGCCATTTTGCAGGTATGTACCAAAAACACACGTTCGGTGCCTCAAACTGGAATAATTTAATGATAAAAATCAACCAACTACATTTAAGTACTTTATGCATTTAGTAAACGATAGCACAACTGAAGAAAGTGATCATTGGCCGTTACGTACTTACAACTTTTTAAAAACTACAGTTACCCACTCGAACACGGCTGGTCGTTCTTTGAATTCTCCTCACATTAGTACTAGGTTGTTACGCTACAAAATGTAAGTGCGTATGTATTGGACATTCACCAAGGACTGATTATATATCATACTATCCCTAGGAAGTGTGAAATACATCACAATCTAAGTTCTAAAAGTTCGAGCGAGAGAAGGATAACTTATTTTTAGAAGAAAGGCAATCGTTTAAATACTGCAAAGTTAGAGAAAGGTAACTGTCATTTGCCATGTAGTATTGTGATGAAAAAAAGCGGTAAAAGACAATTATCTTAAAACAATATTTAGGGTCATTCGGTCATAAGGTTGAAATTTCATAATTTGACAATAAATGTTCATATGATAAGGTCATAATATATATGCTGTATACATAAATGAGTACGGAAGGGACTGGTAGCTAAACAAAAAAACTTACATTCAACGATAGTTCATAAACACAAGAAACTTATTTTGAAAGCTTATATTGTAGATTTAATTGTATAATTTTTGTAAGTATTCATCAATATCATTAATATTCATGAAAAATGTTTAATAACATAAGGAATATTTTACTTTGAAATTAAACAAGCGACAGACATGATAGAACCATTTCTCCCCGCATCTGGCAGAAATCCGGCATTTCATCAATTGCTTATCATAAGTCATTTCATGAAACACTTTTGTGTTATCAAATATTGCAACACAAAAGTTGATTACAATCAGATGGTTTAGAAGGTTGAGCCATCCATGACCTTTCAACACTTTTAAACGTCGAGGTTGCCCTTCTCTCACTTGAACTTCTGAAACACAGATTGTGATGTATCTACACACAGCCTAAGGTATGACATATAATCCTTCCTTGGTGAAAGTCTAATACATGCGCATTTATATTTTGTAGTTTGATGTGAGGATTATTCAAAGAAAGCTCCCGATCAGCCGTGTCGTCTTCTCTGGAGAGGGTAACTGCAGTTACACTTCTCAGTGTAGTAGTGGCGTAAGTCTGGCCCGATTCTAGTTTTGTGATCGCAAAATCAATGTTTTGATTTTTGCTGTACATCTTAAAGAGTCACAGTATTTGTAATACAGCATCTCCTTACACACATACAAAATATATCATTCAGTTGATATAAGAATAATCAACAAGATGCGAGGAATTACGGTTTATCTGTCCTGAGTGGATTATTGTCATAAATTCCGAGCTTTAGCGAGGAATTTATTACAATAATTCACGAAGGACAGATAAACCGTAATTCCGAGCTTCGAGTTGGTTATTATTTTTCTTACCCAAGTCAAATCTAAGAATATTTACGGTACTTTTGAAAAATACCTTCGTGAAGGCGAGTTGCAAGTAAACTCGGTCTTTGTATTCATGCGCGACGAAAAACCAGTATGTCATGGCGCAGTTAAATGTAGTCGCTGCAATTAACTACATGTTCGTGGATCATACATTAAGCAAGACAATCCTAGATGAACGAAATAGTAAAACAAAAAATATAAAACATTTTACATCAACATACGAAATTAAAAACAATTTTTGTTTTGAAGTCTCTGTGAGACGGGTACGCACGACTCACTGAACGAATGAATAGAAATAGTTCTGTCAGCCAATCAGATTTCGAGTTATTTTTAGAAAAACTGTAATTCCCGTGACCATTATGAAAACTTTAATACCCAGCATATTTGTGCCCTCTTGGGTAAGAATGAATATTTCATCTACAACAAGATAAATGAGAAATAAGATGAATATAAAGGCAAGTCGATGCATTTATGTATCAAAGCAGATAATCGCACGAACAACTGACACAAAAAATAGTTTTCTTGTTGATTTGATATGCTAAATAAGAACTTTTCTCGTCGATAACTGATCAATTATAATTGAATTTGTTACAAAGGGACGGATTTATGAAAGTTACCTCTACATGCTCTTTAAACATTGTAAGATTATAAAAGTTACTTCTCAGTCGTAACAAGAAAAATGAAGGCAACTTATAGACATAAATTATGAGTGGATAGTTCATTCCAAATAAGCAATGCTTATCTGCGAGAAGCCACTTTCCACCGGTTTGTCCGGTACTTTTGACGTTGAATAGAAATATGATTATTATCGCCGTTTGGACAAGGTGTTTGTCGTCGTTTGCATTACTTGTCGCAGTTCTGGTTCATTGTCGCTTTAACCGTATCCCGCTTTTCCTCTCCCTCCCCGCGTCTTCATCTTTGTTTACAGTATGGAGTTCAACTACGACCAAAATGTTTTGAACATGAAAATGATAAAACCTGATCTATAGTAAGACTGGGGAAACACCTTAACAAATGGTGGCTATTATCTCAGAAAACGTTTGTCCAAAACCAACAGTAACGCAAAGTTATTTCAAGTTAAATTCAGGGTCTAGGTTTTGTCAAATAATCTATTGTCGCCTCAGGCTTAGTTGTGGTCATTTAAATGCGCATAGATTTTATAGACACATAACGGATACATCCAGATAGATGCTCATGCGGACAACGTTAATGAAGACATGATTCGAGTTTCATATATAAAAACTGAGCAAAAATGAAAACTTGACACTTAGTTTTTCTGGCACAAAAATTTTGATATTTGTTTGAAATCAATTATTGCATTCGTAAGTTGTGCAAAGATCAATTGGGTATGATCAGAAGACAGAAACGCATGATCACGTTTGTCTTTAACGTCGATAACGTTAATGATTCCTAAATACGCCCCCCCCTCCATTTCTGCGTCAGAACTGCTGTATGGGGCCTAGCGTTGTCTTGCTGAAACGTTAGTCCAAGGCCGTGTCCCTGCATGAACGGAAGGCGAACAGTTTGAAAAATCTGATCTCTGTACTGGACAGCATTTAAGTTCCCATGAACAACAAGTCAGTGGAGAACGACCATGTGCACAGAAAGACCCCCAAACCATGACGCTGCCGCCACCAAATCGGTCACATTCACGTACGCAAACTTGTCGGCAAATCTCAAAGTGAATCGAGATTCGTCACTAAAACAATGGAATTCCACTGTCGTTGAGTGGCCCACGCAAGACGGTTACGACGATGAAATTTAAAAGCTGTAAGGATAGGTCCTCTAAATGGTCTCCGTGCGCAAAGTCCAGTGGCACGCAAGCGATTTCTGACAGTTTGTCGGGTTATCCGTCCACTTAACATCTCCCTACTTGTGGAAGTTGCAGTTACAAATCGGTTGCGAAAATGACGTAAACCTATTGCTGCATCTTCCCGGAGTGACGTCACATATCACGCTCCTCGCCGCGGACGGTCTGCAACTGTTCCCGTTTGATGCACTCTTACCTGAGATTTAAAATTGTTTGTTGTGAACAGTTAAAGGTTCTTGCCACTGTGCACAGACTGACCAGCATGGAGCCTCCCCATGGCGCGTTGACGTTCTTCATTTGTAAGACGCGGCATTGGCAAAAGGTCATCAAAATGAAACTTTCAATTTGTTTTTCCAAATAAGCTTCAATGTGCTTACTCAGTTCTTGCAAACCTCCATCTATTGACCTCATGATTTTGTGTTTGCACGCGCATTCACAGTTTTCCGATTTTTGTGGCTACGTGATTGCACGGGACTTCACAAATTCCTCACATTAAAGGAGTAAAAACTACTTTCACTACAAATTGTGTTTGTAAAAATTTCAATGAACAGACAAAAACGATTCCATAAATTTACCTGTGTCAAGTTTTCAATTTTGCTAAGTATATATATGTTTAATTTCATGCATCTACACGGACAGAGCAAATTATTTGAATTTATAAAATATTTCTACAAAATCACAAGTTTAAGTAATCAATCAGTTTACCGCTGAATTACAGGGCATGAAGTGGGATTCCTTTGACTACATCATTTTGCAAGTTGTTCTGACGTCATAATGTAAATCGTCACTGTGGTTTTCGGTCAGAAACTAAAAAATTCTCTTACAACAAGGCTGACTGGAATAAGTTGCAATTGCCATCGATTACGGGGACTTAACCTCAAAACAAACTCTAAGAAGTTTAGAACAACCTCCAAATCAGTCGTGGTGGCACACACAAGCAAAATCTCAAAGTTAAACCAACAAGCAAAAGCAAACACACTCGCGGCAAACAATTTGCTAATGCAAGAAGCCCAAAACAATACATACGCAAACATTTCAACAAAATAAACAAATCACCCCAATCAAAAACAAACGCATACAACCAACCCATCAATCAAAGCTTCACCATAGAGGAGCTCCTCTTTGTAGTATATGATAAGAAAAAACAGCGTCTGGCTTGGGCCTTAATTTCTATCAGGCAATCAAGAAGCTTCCTCCAATTACCACCACAAAATTATTTTACCATTGCAATGTCATTTTACTATTAGGTAAATTTCACCCCTTACGAAAGGTTGCCTTAGTATTCCAATCCCTAAATCAAATAAACCCTGCCTAGATCTAATAGGCTTTTCCTTTTAACCTCAAATTTATTTAAGGTATTGGAGCCGATTGAAAATGATAATCTATCTTCCATGATTTTACCAAAGCTTTTGACATGGTTTGGCAGCATTCTTAGCAACACGTTATTTCACTTAATGGTTGACGACCTCTTCAAGGGAGTGTCCAAAAAGTTAAATACTTCATATTTTAAGATGACGATGCCTTCTTGTACAGTTGTAATAACCTTGAAACTTACACAAGACAACTTCAGTCCGCATTATATAAGTCGATCAAGGGACCGAACATTAGGAAAACTCCCTGAAGTAGATTTCAAACAGAAAAATTACGCTCTACCACACCCAACTGATAACTTAGAACAAATAAAACACAAACTAAATATCTAGGCCTTATCTTTGACGAACAACTCCAATGGGAGGCACACATTAAAGATTTTGTAAGTAAGTGGCTAGGTGCACAAATGACCTTTATGTCCTGCGTGCCACTACCGGAATGGGCTAGGGTGCAAATAACCAAACCCTAATCCATCTTGATATCTGAATAAGTAGGTACAAATTGGAATACTATATTTTTACTACATCCCAAATCCTTTTCTTATCCCTAAGCTTCCAAGCTGATAAAATCCCTTATGTCGCTACAGGTACACAGCAATGAACCTATTTGAAGAATTACATGCTCGAAGTGACGAAACTCCTTCAACCTGAGTCAGGACCAACTCAACTTAAACCACTGCCTCCTCTGTGGATTCGCTCTAAACCAAATCTTTTATCTAAATGCAAGACAACACTTGCAAACAAATATTATTTCACTCTACTTAAAAATTATCTCGCAAGCAAACCTTCACCAAATCACACTATTAAACAAAAACAACAGCAATTGCTTCATACCCCAATTACCAGCACCCCTCATCAACCTATGCCTATCTTAACAAATTAAGAAAAAAAACTTATTGTAAGCTAAAACAACCACACTACAATAAACACAGGACAATTGTCATCAACTGGTACCATGTATATGCATACACCGACGAATGCTATATGCTTTAGTTTCAACATACATGAAAGACCACAAGCTGCCATCTCACAATGCTACCAAATGATCAGTATGATTCTACGGCAGACCTCATTGCAATTCTGGTAGCGCTAAACACCCAAATATCACCAAAAACACTGTAAAATTCGTATTCTTTCGGACTCACTCACATTGATCCACTAATCCGTTTTGACATTATATCACAAATACTTTACAAAATACAACACCTAAACCAAACGAAAAGTGAGGGATCATATATCCCTGCAATCTCCTATCCGCCAAAATAGATTAATTCATAAACAGCTTATTATCTTGATCAAGAATTCCTCCAGGACTAGCCATATATTAAATTTCCATAAATGTTAAAGTGTTTACAATTAACTTGTCCCGCTTTGAGCTACAGACAGCCTTTTTCCAAGTTCCATTTAAGGGTCATAACTCCTACCAAAATAATATTTCGAATGCAGCGTTTGAACTAGATGTACCGAAAACCAAAATATCGATGATGTAATAGTTTCCAAAATAAATTGTCTTCATTGTACACTGAGGTAACCAGTTAGAAAATTTACATTTACATTGAACGGCAACATTTGAATTTCTAGATAGTTGTATATAGATCTGCTCTGTAGAGGACAAGATTACCAGATCTTTTAAGTTCGGTTGATCCAACGTATTTTGAGAATATTAACCGAACGGAAGGACTGAAAGAACTACGGTCTGATTGATCGGTATATATCCCTGCTTACTACGTTGCGGTTGTGTAACCAAACGTTCAATAGGGCGATCACTAAACTAAAATCAGGTCTCACTAAAAACCAAAACGCTTCAACTTACATACACCAAAACCAAAAACTACAACCTAAACCCACTCAATATTCAACACATCCTCAACGAACTAAACCAACCACCTACCTTTCAGGCATATTGACAAATGATTTCAACAAAGTAAGTAAGTAAGTAAGGACGAAGCCGGTAACTGGTAACGTGACTTAGTTGGTTACACAGTGGAGTTGGGCAATCTGGCTGTCAATAAGCAAGACAATGATTTAGTACGTCAATAAGACTTAAAGTCATTCAGTCATCCAGAGAACCAGTCATCCAACATGACAATTGGTCAGTCAATCAGACAGAAGGACCGTCGGTCAGTTACTTTGCTGTCCAGTTAGTTAATAAACAAATGATAAAGTCTACAATCCAACCAGGCAGTCACTGAACCAGCCAAGTAGTCAGTCAGCGAGTGACTCAATGTCGACCCAATGAGTGAGTCAGTGTCTCATATAGTATACCATCGCGCCAGCCCTCAGTATAAATCTACTGCTTACCTCGTCCAGCAACGTGTGGAATCCTTCCCTTGCCTTCACTTTTCCAAGCAAATACCTGCAGACGAACGGTAATGTGTTAAGGTATGTGTGTTTAGTATGCCTAAATGTTCTCTTTTTCCCATGTTTTAATTATGATTTCACATCTTCTAAGGGACTCTTTACCAAATGAAACGATAATTATAATCTCCTTTTGACCCCTTGCTTAATTGTGGCTTACAGTTACATCTTAGAGGCATGGTATGATTTCAAGTCACAATAAATACTAAAGCATTTAGATTGCTTGATTCAGATTATGGTGGGATCAATAATGAATGAAAAACCAATTTTGGTTCTCACAAAATCAATGTATACAGGCATTCATGCTTGTAGTGTTGATGATATGGTGAGAACAGACATCATGATAGTTGGTGTCTCGTAAAGAAGCTGTTTTGGTAGATATTAAGAAGGCGGTAAAAGCTTTATAGAGCAGTTTTAAGTCGCATGTTGTTTTTAGTAAAGTCAACACCACACTCCAATGAACCTATATATCAGGTATATATTTAAAATTATTGGCGGAAATAGTGTCAAACTTGGTTCACGATATCCTGACGACAAAAACCTGTGTACAAGGCATATGTCATTTTCAAACAAAATGATTTTGACAGTCTCCTTAGAAACCATAAACTAAAGTTCAAAACAAGGCTCCACAAAACTGTTTGCATCGCCCAAACGCAGTAGAGTACGACTTTTTTTCAGTTGATTATGTCCTTGCAAGTGCAGTATGCAGTTTGGGCATAAAAAAACCTTCCATGACCGTGCTGCTCTCAGTTGAAATTTCAACATGGTCAGACATCAGCTGAGTGAACTTGACAGAAGAAGAGCCATTGCGTGGCTTCAACAGGTTTTTACTCAGAGGAATGTGCCACAGAGAATCGGTTGTAGCCAGAGTGTGATTGGGAGACTATGGCAGCGTTTCTAGGCAACCAATTCATTTCAGAATCGGCCATGGTCTGGCAGGCCAAGATCAACGTCGTAACGTCAAGACCCGGCATATCATTCAAATGGCCTTACGTCAGAACGTTGTTACTGCGAGATGTGTGAGAGATGAGCTGCGAAATGCATGTGGTGTTCATGTGGTGTTCAGGTATCGGAGCAGACTGCCAGCCCACAACATTCGATCTCGACGACAAGCGGTTTGTCCTCCTCTTCTTCAACGTCATAGGGCAGCACGTTGTGACTGGTGCACACGTCATAGAGACTGGAGATGGCAACAATGGAGGCAGGTACCCTTAACTGATGAGTCCCGATATCACGCGATCTGCATTAAAGTTCAATGATGGCAGACTTTGCATCTATAGGAGAAAGATTTGTTGATGTTAACGTCAGACAACGCCATCGCTTTGGAGGTGGTACGGTAATGGTGTGGGCTGGAATTTCGGTACATCACAGGACTCCTCGTTTCGTCGTCCAAGTAAATTTGACAGGAATCAGATACAGAGACGAAAGTTTACAGCCTTTTGTCATCCCAAGTCTTCGTCAAATTGGAGCAGGTTCTGTTCTTCAAGAAGACAATGCTAGACCGCATAGAGCACGAGTTGTTAATGATTTTCTCACCCAAGATGGTATTTAACGAATGGATTGGCCTGACTTGGTACTAATCAGCATGCATGGGATGAGTTGGGCAGACGTGTGAGAGACAATCACAGGCAACCTGATAATCTTCAAGAATTGGTGCAATTCCCTCAGGCAGAGTGGCAGGCCATTCCCCAGATGTTTTTGCGACGTCTGATCGACAGCATGCCTCGTCGTTGTATCGACTGCTTACGAGCACGTGGTGGTTTCACTCGTTATTAACAAAGTTATCGAATTTGAGACAATTTTGTTGGACCTCATTATGCTCAAAATGGCGAATTTTCATCATATCCTCAGAATAGTTGTGTATAAAAAGCGCATATGCTTTGCATAACAGACTCAACATTAAGACATATTGAACTCATTCTAAAAAAAGTCTGCTTAAAAGTTTCGATTTACATGTACATGTTCCCTGTGTCTAATAAAATGTCAAACAAAAGGAATTGGTTGACCCTTAACTTCTTGAGTTAGAGTTAAGCTTTTGCTTGGAATTGTCTTGTTGTGTATCATTACGCAGTTTGTTTAGTTCCTGCCTTTGTTGGTTTGTCAGATCATTAGCGATTCCAACACCTTTCTGCTTCAAGAACAATCCGGAGTTTCACTTCATTTATCCTCCAAATAGCACATACGCACGATTATTGAATTTGTTTTAGTCTTAGTTTTTCAGGTAATACAGTACGCCCTTTCAATGTCTCTTGTGTCAGGTCCTTAGTTTTTCATGATTCGTTAAGGATTTCTAACACTTTGTTCTTACTTTCTGTGTGAGTCTCCTTGTGTCCCTCGGTCTCTGACACTTCATATAGCACCATATTATTAACCCGTTCCGGTCCTTCTTGATCCTCTATACGGAATTTCAGTTTGATGACCCATTCCTCCATATTATCAGCTCGTTCTATAAGAACTCAAGACATCTTGTTCCGCCGCGTTTGTCTTTACCTCCTTCCTCACATCTGTCACTTCTCATTTCAGAAATTATATGTCATTTTTCATCGAGTTGATATCTTTAGTCTCTCCTTTGATTCTTTTATTTGTTTGATTATTTCCGATTCAGTATCCTCTCATTCCCTACCGGATGGTCCTAGGTTTAGGTCGATGTCTCCCGCAAGATGAATTACTGATAGAGAGGAAGATAGAGAGGAAGTTTCACCTGTTTCAGTACACATGACGAGTGGTTACTCATTTCACCATGTAAACAATGTTGACGTCACACATGTAAATTAATCACAAACAACTCCTTTTGAACTCAAAGACGCCGGTGGAATCAATGCTCTCCAAATCCTGCACATATAGAAATGATCCAGCAACAGCCTGAGTAAGAATAAGAGATCCACACAGTAAATTCCTGCATGGTGTGTGTCCATGGCCGGCGTCCATTCACTCGTAGGGTAACAAAGTCCCAATTTGTCTCATATATACCTATTGGGGGCAGTAAACTTGACTTGATCTTGACTCTGTAAATATACATTTTACAGTCTCATGCAAGTTTGGTAAAAAAGAAGGTGGTTTTCATGAAAAAATATACATGTAACTTTTCTGGAGAGCGTGAAATGATAGTGTTTGCTTTTCAAGGGAGATAAATTATGAAAAGTGCATTCGACGAGTAGGTGTTTGAGTACTCTGCTGATTCTAAATAACTTTTCCACAGCGACCATTCCAAGTATGAAATCGCGCGTATGAAAAATAATATTTCATTGAATAGCAGTTTGTGTGTTTGAGTATGTTTATTTGTCTGGGCTTTTGGGCTCATGCAATATTGTTTCATATTAAGGAATAATGAGCCATAATTTTTTTTATCGAAGTTAAGTGACATAATATCTAAAAGACCTTTATGGATTAGATGTAAAGAAGATTAGTGGGTAATTCGGACAAGTCATGACAGAAAAAAAACATTTCAAAATGAATAATTGATGCGAGTAATCACGCGACCTTTATTACTTTTGACTCAAAAGGGATACATTTCTCGAATATGAAAACGTCATAAATTTTAGTCCATTGGGGAGTCAAGTCAAAGAGTTTAATGTATTTAAGGCCTCCGGCTCACATACAAAAGTACATATACAAATAGTGAAGACACAAATAATATACAATTCAACAAATAACAGTTGAAAAATCCCGTTTTAGTTACTAGTTTATAACAGTTCATCTCTAAGTCTTAAACTATGCTTGATAAATAGTGATAAATGGAGAATAACATTTTCGTTTTGAGAGGACATTAAGGATGTAAAGGCAACATTAGGTGATTTTGATAAAAACTTTTCAGGAATGTACTTTCTTCTGAGGACGGAATAAGATGGGCAAACTAGCATAAAATGTATTTCATTTTCAACTGCTGATTTACCTGAAGGACAAATTCTTCTATTCTTTTCGATACACATTTTTCTCACTTCATTTACCATTAAGTCTAACAACCCAAGTCTAAATCTGATGATAAATTTTCTTCAGTCTTTGGAATATAAATATTTTTCTGGTTGAAATAAACTTTTGAAAGTCCTGTAACAATCATACCGTGAGCTATCATTAAGGGTAGAATGCCAATCTTGATGAAACATATTAAAAGCTTGGTTTCTAAAATCATATATAAAGAGATCGATATTTCCAATAGTTTGGTTCATCCAAATAAAGCCAAACCCGTGCGAGAACAGGTTTCTGATGTGGGATGCCCATGTAATTTTGCCAATGTTATCTAAATGGAAAAGCATGTTATAAGCTAGCTTTCGAATTCTAGTTTCATGCATACCGATAAGTTTTATCCAATGTTTTAGGCATTTAATTTGGGAATTTATATACAGGGGATATCTTCCACATTCGCCGTATTTCATGCAATTAGGTATAGATAGGCCCACAGATAAATATTTCTTACATGCTAAAAGATGGAGTTTTTCTAGACAATCATACTTTTGGTATCCCCAAATATCAGATCCATGTAACAATATCGGTTGTATCTGGGAATCAAAGAGTTTAAAAAATACTTAGGGGTAGTTATTCCGATCTTATATGTAACAGAAAGAACGTTCAAGAGGGCTTTCTTTGCTCTTGTAACTAGATCCTTTACAATTTTAGAGAAGTTCATCGTATGGTTAAACAAAAGACCAAGATATTTATATTGACTTCTAACCTGAAGTCGTACCCCATTTAATACCCATTTTTCATTTGCTGATCATGGCCCGCTCCTTCTGAAAATAACTATTTTTGTTTTGTCATAGTAAACAGATAATTTCCATTCTTTTGTGTAACGTTCTAAAATATTAAGTTTATTTTGTAATCCTATAACAGTGTCTGACACTAAAATGACATCTTCAGCAGAAAGCAACATTAATATTTCAATATAGTCCGGGAACATTTGAATGCCATGTTTTCCATTGTTAGCAATCTCGTAATATAATTCATTGATAAAAAATGAAAACAACATCGGGCTTAAAATACATCCCTGTCTTAGTCCAACTGGACAATCAAAAATGTCTGTAAGATCGCCACCACACCGAACACATGATTTTATGTTAGCATACATAGACTTTAAGATATAATACATTTTCCCACGAAATCCAGCCCTAAGTAAACAATACCGTAACTTAGAACGATCAACAGAATCCAATGCTTTTCTAAAATCGACAAATGCTACGAACAATGTGTGTTTTCGTCGTGAAAGACATTTCTGAATTATTGCAAATAATGTAAAGATGTGGTCTGAAGTTGAATGTCCTTTTCGAAAACCGGCCTGAGTTTCTGGTATTAAATCTCGCATATTTACCCAACTAGTTATTCTATTATTTAGTATGGTTGTAAATATTTTGCCCAAAGTACTCATTAGTGAAATGCCTCTATAGTTATCCGGATCATCAAGCTTACCCTTCTTATGTAAAGGGATAATTATTGAAGTAGACCAATCTTTTGGAAACAAGACATTATCAAAAACCCGGTTGAAACATTTGACCAAGAATGGCATGGTAATAGATACTGAACATTTTATCATTTCTATAACGATATCATCGGGACCCGCGGCTTTTCCGTTTTTAAGATGTTACATAGCATCTGATATTTATTTTTCTGATATTGTTGATTCTAGAATCAACTTATCCATATCTGTGTAAAATTCTGATGGTGAACTATACATGTCATCTAACATATCGTTATCATGGTCGCTGTCAAAAACACATTCGTTGGAAAAGATTTTCTTAAAATGAATTAGCCATTAGGTTTTTGGAATGGGGTTTTGATTAGACCGTTTATTTTGTAAGGACCGTATTTCTTTCCAAAATTTAGAGAGATTTTTAATCGAACCATTAAGTCTAGTTTGCTTTTGTTTCCGTAGATCGGATTTAAATTTTCGGCAGCAATTCTTATACTTATTTCTCATTTTGCAATACTGTGTTTTATTATACTCTGTGCATTTACACCGAAACGCCCTCAAAGCCTTATGAGCATTACGCCTTGCTGATTTACATTCTGCATTTAGTTGAGGTTTTCTTGAAATGTTATTTTTCTTAGTAAAAAACGGTTTCTTCATGCATTCAGAAGAAGTTAAAATCATATTTACAAATTGATCGATTGCACCATTTAGATCAATATCAATCAATGAAAGTAACCGTTGACTACAAGATGATATAGGTATTTACAAAACATTTAGCCAGAATGTCATTCCAAACAATTTTGTCTTTCCAACAACAATCACCATGTTGTTCAGTTTCAATGTCTAAAAATGGGAATTTACAATTCAACTCTAGTGGGAAATGGCCTGAGTCAATTCCATCCCCAACGTTAAACATCTCAATAAACTGGAAAAGCCCCGGTGAGCAGATTACATAGTTATTCACGCTTGAACCCTGATGGCTGCAAAATGTGTAATCACCAATGATGTCACTAAAAACTCTACCGTTGACGATGAATAGTTGTAGTGCGTGACACATGTCTAATAAGGCACGACCAAAACGATTTACAATCTTGTCGTGAGATTCACGGTCATCAAGTAGGATATCACCTTCTTCACTATATCTAAGGTAATCATTTTCGATATCATCATCAAAACTAATGTGCTGATTATCTAGCTCGCCAGTGTGTGCATTCATATCCCCACAAAGCATTGTGAATGAATCACTTATTTCTGGAAGGTTTTCTATAAGAAACTGATCGATTTGTTCAATGTTACATTTATGCTCTCTGTCGTGATGATACGGAGAACCCAATGGTGGAACATAAGTACAAATCAAGTTTATATCTTTTGTAATTGTAAACGATCTCTTAGGTAGTATAATGAATATAAAGTTATCAATCGATGTCGCAAGTAAAGTGCACATTTTGCTTATAGAATGGTGAATACAAACACACACACCACCGGAAAGTCTACCAAAACCGGATAGTTGTACTGCTGGGCTATAATAGATATCATAACAATTGAGCCGATTAATATTTGACCTGTCAATAACAAATGTCTCAACAAGACACACGATCTTAAATTTCCGTAGATATGTTAAAAATTAACAATCGTTGACTTTGTCCCTCAAACCGTTAACGTTCCAACACAAAAGCGGGAGAGTAGAATTGTTTGTAACAGAGTTGGCGGTGTCATTGTCAATCGAACCTTGTGAGATATCATCCGGGCCTTGACCTACGTCCTACGGCCGTGTAGAACGAGACGGCGTCTTGCTTCGGCTGCCCGAGGAGTCAGTCATCTGTTTGCATTTGAGTAGATCTTGTGGACTTTTAATTTGAAGAAGCGCGGGTAAAATCTGTAAACACCCGCGTAAAGTTGCTTTAAACTGCCAAATGTGATGAGGTTGAGGTTTGGATTCGTACTCAGACCTTTCAACAGTATCAAGGTGGATAACGAATGTCCCTGTGATGGTCGTGAGGTCCAGCATTTTCATCCATTGACACTTGCCTTGAGGCAAAAGTGGAGTTGTGAAATTTGGAGATCATAGTTGAGTCCTAGTTCGTTGAGTTAATAATGGAATTTAAAAAAACAAACTCTTTTCAATTCCCAGGTTTACTTCTGTTACAAAACTGAATAAGTAGAACTGTTGGATAAAGCATGGTCCCATAGAATGTTTACTTGTATCCACTGTTCATGTACATGCAGGCTGGAGCACGTCACATTTTGGACCACCCGCTGACAAACACATCCAAAATCCATCACTTTGCTTCCATCAAACATGAGAGGGTAACTTTGAGAAGGATGTTTTTGAAGTAGTTGCTGCATTTTCACGTCTCTAGACTCGTAATCGACAACATCTGTGGCAAGTGGAATGTAGGGCTCTGTTAGGTACTCGTGTACCCGGCAACGGGTCGGGTACGACAAAGACTCGAGTCCAAGTATCCGAATAAGGATGATGACATTCATCTTAACAAAACTATTTATATATAACATAAAGTGATGATAACAGATTTATCAGTTTGGAGGAGCTCCGTTACAAGACGAATCACTGCTGCGCGAAGAACATGTCCCCTGTTTTTTTTTACCGAGGATACAGCAGTAAAATCATACTAGTAACTTATTCTACTGTAGTAATTTTTACTTTCTGTTCCATACAAACAACTAATAAACCTTTGAAAGAACGATAAATGAAAACGTGAATATAAATTAAAATTTATCACAAACAAGTGTTGTTTATTTATCGTTTCCCCTCTTAATATATGCATGTTTCGGGTTGCAAGGTTTATCTCAGATAGATTCATATCGATAAAATCTGAAATCGTCGAATAAATCATTGGAACATTACTCACATGGTTGCCTAACTTCCCGCAAAATGTGTTTACAAAGGCAAACATATTTTTATAGGTGTGTTAAACACGAACTTTTTGAGAATAAGAGAGAAATATATAATATTGCACAAACAAACAACAAATGGACACTGGTTTGAAACTAGTCTAAATGATTAGTCCCAATAAATCCTTGTTTTAATAAGATTACCTTCAAAGAATCAAGATGTTTTTCGTTTCCCTACAGTATAGCTGGCATGTTACAAACGTTTAATTGTCTACATGGGGCTTTCTTTGTTATTTTTTTTTTTTGTACTTATGAACTTGTTCATGTTACTGTAAGCTTTGATCTGTAATATTCTCGGGAGATTTTAGATTGTAACTTGTTGAATTAATATAACCATTCTCTCCAAACACGCTTTATTGTTTATTTATATGTAACCATTCGTAGGGCGAGTTGACACTAGTTTTCACATCGCGGGGGACCTCGATTTCGACCTCAAACATGCATAGTTCTGAAGACGAATGAGTTCTTTCAGAATTAAAGGTGTTTTTCCGGGTACTCGAGTCCGGGTCGGTTCTCCGCCTCGGATTCTCGAGATCGATTTTCAGATCCCTAGTAGAATGGACGAACATTAATCGGACCATTTGATCTTCAATCTTTATCTAGTACCTAGATCACTCGGGCATCGAAATTACATGAAACATTTTTAGACAAAGACAGTTTTTTTTTTATGTTAACGTATATTATATTCTTACTTTGCTAGATCGAAATTCCGGTCCATTTGCTCCTCAAATCCTTGATCCCCCTGCAACAACAGTCATCGAAATAAGCGCATTTCATTTTATGTTTAAACAAGGCAATCGTGAGCACATCTTACATAACCAACCTGTAGTTTGACCGCCTTTAAGCACCATTGATTATTTGAGGAACATTTGTAGTCAACATATCACAGAGCGAAGATCACATACAAATGAAGAAGAAGATGTTTTATATACGGACAGGCAAACACATTGGTCACCTATTATCAAACTTAAAGGGTTGCGGTTATTCGTTATAAATTCTGAAAATATTTGCACCTTGGAGTTCATCCCCCTAACGGCACATCAATACCCCATAGGCATCATAAAGACGAAATCGGAAGTTTCCAAGTGATAGAGTTTTCGAATGATGCTGCGGTAGAGAAACAAAGTCTTGAAAATTTGGACGCTTTAATCATATTTTCTTGTTCAAAGTTGGCAACTTAAAGTTTCCAACCCTAAACCGAACATCAACACCCCACTTGCAAAACCATTCCGGACGTACGGACGAACACGCGCTGCGTTAAATACCCTCGACTTCACCATAGCGGGATTTTGAAATTGAGGACAGCCCATGGATATGTTACAAAGTTTTCATTTTGTTACAATAGTGAATGCCACCCGGCCGCCATTTGACCCGCCCAACAATCAACTATTCAGATGACCTACTAGATAACATCATAAATAACAAGGAGCTTCATAGTCGGCTAATATGAATGATGAATGATAAACTACAAATACTCTAACAGAACTCGGAACTTTGTCATGTTATCACCTTAGCTTCCAGGTTGCAAGTTCATCGAAACGCTTTCCATTGGAGCATTGAGGGAATGAAGCGAAGCGCCGTCTTCGCGGTTTTTGAATACGTTTCGTGACACAATGTTTTGAGAGAATATGGAAGACCATTCGCGAGACCTCCAGTGCTCATTTGGCATACTCTTGGCTCCGTCGATACACTGGTCTGCTTCATGTATAAGATTGACATTTACACTGTTGACTTTGGAGCCTGTTCCTCCCTACTTTGAATTCTTACGGTATTGTTGCAATAACGTTCATATTCTTTTGATGTTTTTGTAGATAGATAGATCAGTTTGTAAAGAATATCAATAATTTGTAAACGTTGTCAGTCTGATTAAAATCGACCGTGTTCCGAGGAATAAAAGTTTCAAAATATTGATTCGAACTCTTTCTGTCTAGGCTATCCTCTCCACAGCGGTCTGAAGGCAGCCTCACTGCTCGCACGTGCCGACACCAGTTTAGCGCAGACAAAACCTAGTCAATAGCGAACCAATCACATCATCGCGTTTAAAATAAAGATAGCGGCGATCAAGGTTAACGAATGGTAAATGGGAGTTACTTGCCCCTAGCTACTGATACCGAATGCTTTTGCCGCACGCATTGTGATTGGTTAGCTTAGTTTACGCAAGAACGTGCGCTACAGTAGGGTGCGATCAGACCTAGTGGAGAGGATAGCCTAGACATATAGATTTCGAATCTCGATAGACCCAATATTTTTAAACTTTTATTCCTCGGAACACGGTCGATTTTAATCAGACTGTAAACGTTGTGTTGTATTCCAATCTTCTGTCAGCACAGTTTCTTCACGTGGCTGGTAAACATGTGCAGCACAACTATTATTTTTTCAATAGAACTTTCCGATTACCTACAATGTTTTGTTTGATATTTAGGAGTGAAAACTTAAGTATAATTTAGAAAGCCAGAATAATTGTTCGGAAGTAAACATTCATGTGTTCAATTTCGATTCAGCTGTTATTCTTAACCCCGTGATAATAAACTCGGCTATAAAATGCTTGTTTTATGAACGTAAATACAATTCGCATGCCTACCTTAAGACATGGATACTTAACAAAAACAATGACTCATAACATCAGGCTGGGGAAAAACATTTTCAGGTCTGCAAAGATGACCATGAAACGTACGAAAAATTTAGGGTAAAAAGCTTATGGTACTGACAACTGTATGGGGATGTCCTGGAACAGAGCCAGGTTGTAGTGTCAACGTGAGCATTCTCTTGGCAGCTGCAGAGTAATGATCGGACCGGGGGTTTTGACAACAGAAAACAGGTATAAATGTACCAACGTAGACCAAAACGTATTTCTCATTAACACAAAAACTACTACTTTACCTGTAATGGTTATTACAGAAACAGTGGCAGAAACATATGGGCCAGTACATATTTACTTATATGTTATCATGGATGCCCAATTGAATATTGATAACGGGAGGTGTGAATCTGTTATCTATTAATAATCCTTTTTTGATAGTAGGTATAAATGGGATTTCTGGAATAGCGGTGAGTAAAGCATGTTTTTTCATTAACCATTACAGGTAAAACTACGGAGTAGTTTTTGTGTTAAGGTTAATGAGAAAATACGTTTTGGTCTACGTTGGTCCAGAACCCCCATTTATACCTACTACAGAAATAGTGACATGATTTTTATAAATGATACCTTGAACGCTGATTAACCTACTACGGCAACAATGTTAAAGATTTGAAGTTATATATTCTTTGGCTAGCCAGACATTTTAACATGGGCCCGAGAACGCATTTAATCTTAAGTATCAGACAACTTTGTTGATGACTGATTTGCGAAATGATAAGACGAATTATATCCTAAACTTTAATAATCCTTGTATATGATTGGTTTATTTCCTAGTGTAATCTGAGTTCGAACATATTTTTGCAATAGCCAATTACTCACGTTTGAATACATCGCCCCTAAGGCTCGATGCAAAGCAGAGAAGTAGCAGCACTTTGAGGAGTATGACGCTCTACGACTAACATATATAGTAACAATGGTGAATCTGACAAGGACATTAAAACATTAAGACTGAAATATTGCTCAAATGGCTCTAAACAATAAATAACTCAGTTTCATTAACAAGGTCGAGAGATGGTTAAATCATGCGCTTTGAGTATTACCTTTGATCTCCACATTAACCACAGCTTGAAGATGTCGTTATGACGACCGCACTGGATGGTTTTGTCACCGGTGTCGTATGTTACGTCATACAGCTTATCTTTCTGGAACAGGTACTCTGCATTTGACTGGTTGGCGGCCAGCAGCAAACCCTACAGATAGCAAAAATAAAAAATAGTTCAATGTCAAACACATCTGCACGCCCAATGGATAGCAACAGGCGAAAATAGTATCACATGTCAAACATAGCTACTCTCTCGTTTTTTATAACAGCCAAATATAGTTCAATGATATTCACAGATACATTAAATTCATTTGACGTGTCGGTCATGACACTATTAGATAGAGAATGTTGTTAACGAAGTGTAAAAGGTTTGATGAAATTGTCTGTTATATTCTCTTTTGGATATCGAGGTTTTGAGTTTTAATGTAGAAATAGCTGTTTCCAAACCATGCCTGACCTCGTACTACACAAGGTATCACACAAACTACATGTATGTTGGTCTTGACCATTCGCAATCATACATAGATGTTCATCATATTTGGACGACTTACATAGTAAACATCTGATGACTGTTTCGACTTTAAGCCTTTAAAATGCATATATTCAGAACCCTTATATGGTGTTTGCTGTCTAACTGCTTAACGATTATCGTTTTGCTTTGACGGTAAAACAGGAAATAGGAATATATATTTATCAAAATATGAAAAAGAATGTCCAAACTCTATTGTTATATATATATATAAAAAGATTAAGTTAAATTATCTTTGAATTCAACTTAATCTTCATATATATATATATATAATAATGTTGTTGTAGATTAAGGTACATAATCACATTCACATTTGCTAACAAGCGCTTTGATGATGACCTCTTCAGGTTAGACTTTGAATGTCAGTTGTAATCACGTCGATTGTGACGTGAAGTAACGCTCTTTATGACGTCATAGAGGTAGATGCGTCATGACAATGAGTTCAAGGAATTTTATATTTTAACGTTCAGTAAAGGCTTAAATTGTTTTAAAAATTCACTTTCCATCAATTCAAAACGGGACGAGATAAACACTTGGATGAGTTTATTCATTCCATTGAAAGTATGCCGACACAGAAGGCGCGCCCAGCAGGCAAGAATTTGAGTATACAAGAAAGGATTGGCTTAAATTCTCTACAAACCAATCCCAACATCGTCATTAAAGAAACCGACAAAGGTGGTGCCATTGTAATAATGGATAAAAACTTTTATCAGAAAAAAGTTTTGAACTTACTACAAAACGAAGAATAGTATTGTCATCCATAAGAAAAAGCTGAGTTATCAATAAAACGAACTGTAAATAATCTTCTCAAGACGTACAAGAGCGAACTCACAGATGGAGAGTTTAAACACCTGTGAAATAATAACACCAAGACTGCCTATTTCTATGGCCTCCCTTAGCTTCACAAGAATAAAGACATTCAAAGTGAAATTGATACGCAGAATTCAGAAGTTATCAGTCTACACAATCCACATGATCTACCTTTCAGACCAATTGTGGGGGGTCCCGAATGTCCAACACAACGTCTCAGCAACATGACTGATATCATTCTCAAACCGCTAAGTAAACATGTTAAAATTTATATACGCGATCATCTAGATTTCCTTAGCAACATCCCATAAAGTACACATCCTAAAAGTAACTTTGTGAGCTTTGATGTGTTAAATCTTTATAGCAACATTGATCTTCAAGTCGGACTGGAAGCTGTGAAATATTGGATAAGTAACCATAGTGATGAACTACAAGGTAGATTCTCAGAAGAAGTCACTGGACCTTGTTATAAGTAAAAACATATTCTACTTTGATGGACAATAGTATTCTCAACGGAAGGGAGTTGACATGGGGACAAAAGTAGCACCAACTTACGCAACCCTTGTCTTAGGATATCTGGAACTTCAGTTTTATGATAAAATTGAAAATAAGTGGGGTATTGAAAAATGACAGGAAATAGAAAGAAGCTGGAAACGATATTTTGACTACTGTTTCTCATACATAAAGGGAGCGAGGAAGATCTCAACATACTTAAAGATATACTTAATTCACTGGATACATCGCTCAAGTTCACCATGGAAATAAATTCGGAAAGACTGAATTTTCAAGATGACATAATTGTAAACGATGAAACAGAAATGATTGCATTGAAAAGGCAAAGAGATTAAATACTGAACAATTGAGAAAAGGCAAAGAAACGGTTCATTCCAACACTAATAAGAGAGAAATTTCCATTGTGACCACTTTCAACCCGTCACATAACAACCCTCTCCAAATTATAAATAGCCAACTCCCGATTTTGGAGCAGAGTGCAAAAATGAAGGCCATTTTAAAGAAGACCAAATTCATAAACAGCCGTAAACAACCTCCAAACTTGAGACGAATTCTTACTCGTTCAAGATTTGACATGTCAGACCAGGGACAATCTACTGTTTCTTAGTGTTGAGATGGACGATGCTTCACCTGTAGAAATATTATAGAAGGCGCCGATTTCAAAGTTAACAATAAACACTTTTTTGTGAAAAAAAATATGAACTGCCATTCAAGAAATATCATCTATGAAATCATGTGCGAGGGGTGCAGTGAAATATACATTGGCAAGACAGAGAGACGATTAAATGAAAGAATGAACATGCATCGTTCCCAAATCAAGCGGCCCGAAAATAGAACTATCCCTTTAAGCAGTCACCTGGAAAAGTGTTCTGGAGGAATATATAGAGTATTTCTATTTCATAAAATGAAATACGATAATCCGCGGCTAATTGAATTGATGGAAAGTGAATTTATAAAACAATTTAAGCCTTTACTGAACGCTAAAATGTAAATTTCATTCTGACATTCATTCTAATCCCTATGCCAGTGTTGTCTGTTGTTTTGCTGAGGCCATTGTTGTCTGTTATTTTGTTGGGGCCTTTGTGGACGCCTTTGTTGCCGTCCTTGATGGTTCCCCATTGAGCGACTGTCAGTCTGCCATGTTTCTTTTTTGGCCTAACTGGTTCATTATTTTGTTGTCAGTGCGTTTAGTATCCAATTTCCAGAATGATTGTAGTTTTTCTTGGATAGGGCCGGAAGATATCTCACTCAGTATTGTGGTTATTTCCTCGTCGATATTTGAGTACTTTTCAACACTTACCTTGTGTTGTTTGAGGAGTTTTTCACACTCCTTTTCCATTTGGCGTATTCCAAAGCTTGTTATTTCATCTAAGCTTTTTTGACAGTCAAAGAGTTCCATGAATTAATTGGAATAAACGGAGTTTCTCTTTCTAAATATGCCTGGAAAATGTCTGCCGTTCCCATTGTACGGATAGTTTCATTGTAAGCTTGCCTGCAGCTGTTTAGCTGTCTCTTCCATAACTTGATGATTGACAGCTTCCTTTGGGACGCCGCCTGGGTAACTTCTTTTTCTTCTCTGTCTTTGAAAATATGTCCATAGGTGTTTTGGATGTATCCAAATAATCTGTCATCTAGTCCCTCCTCCGTATTTGTGTTTTCTGGTATCCCGAGGAACTGTTGGATTGAGGACAATTGTAATTTGATAGCTTGTAATTCTTGCATTACCTTGCACTTTGACTGTGAAAAAAGGTTCAGGCCATACATACAATATTATGTATGATTATCTGTTGTATGTATGGCCTGAAGAGGCTCGTTGAGCTGAAAGCTCTAGCCATCAACTTCATATTTTTCAATATCTAATACCTGGGAGCTGAAGAGGCTCGTTGAGCTGAAAGCGCTAGCCATTAACTTCATATTTTTCTATATCTAATACCTGGGAGTACATCAATCTCAAGATTGTGAACTTTTTTCATAACAATAGAGTTTGGACATTCTTTTATATTCTAATAAATATATATTTCGTTTATATATTCTCGAAGTATAGTACTCTAGAAAAATTTCCAAACTACTTCTCCATCCCTTGAATGACGAGTGTTGCCTGATTCTTAGGGTGATGGTTTGAAGGTATGTTTTTAGGGGTTGTGTTTGTTAGCAAGGAAGGGGGATAGATGCATATGGGGGGTCGTTGGTGAGGGATATGTTGGTGAGGAACATATTTCTGTGAGATTTTGTGTTTGTAAGCTGGTATGCTGATGAAGGGTTGAGTTTCTGGGTTGTTTGGGGGAATATGTTGTTTAAGGGGCACGTTGTTGTAAGATATGGTGAGGGGTTTATGTTTGTGAGTCTTTTTAAAAGGGGTACATTGGTGAGAAGTATGTTGATGAGGAAGTATGTTGGTGATGGGGGCATGTTGGTGATGGGCGATGTTGGTGATGGGGGATGTTGTCGATTGGGGGATGTTGATGAGGGGGGATGTTGGTGATGGGGGAATGTTGATGAGAGGGGATGTTGTCGATGGGGGTATGTTGGTGATGGGGGATGTTGTCGATGGGGAGATGTTGATGAGGGGATATGTTGGTGATGGTAATGTTGATGAGTGGGTATGTTGACGATGGGGGTATGTTGATTAGGGGATATGTAGGAGAGGGGGAATGTTGGTGAGGGGATATGTTTGCGGTGGGGTATGTTGGTGAGGGAATTGTTAGTGAGGGGGTATGTTTGTGATGGGAGTATATTGGTGAAGGGTTATGTTAGTGAGGGGATATGTTGGTGATGGGAGTATATTGGTGAAGGGTTATGTTAGTGAGGGGGTATGTTTGTGATGGGAGTATATTGGTGAAGGGTTATGTTAGTGAGGGGGTATGTTTGTGATGGGAGTATATTGGTGAGAGGTTATGTTGGTGAGGGAATTGTTAGTGAGGGGGTATGTTTGTGATGGGAGTAAATTGGTGAGGGAATTGTTAGTGAGGGGGTATGTTTGTGATGGGAGTATATTGGTGAAGGGTTATGTTGGTGAGGGGGTATGTTTGTGATGGGAGTATATTGGTGAAGGGTTATGTTGGTGAGGGGGTATGTTTGTGATGGGAGTATATTGGTGAAGGGTTATGTTAGTGAGGGGGTATGTTTGTGATGGGAGTATATTGGTGAAGGGTTATGTTAGTGAGGGGGTATGTTTGTGATGGGAGTATATTGGTGAAGGGTTATGTTAGTGAGGGGGTATGTTTGTGATGGGAGTATATTGGTGAAGGGTTATGTTAGTGAGAGGGTATGTTTGTGATGGGAGTATATTGGTGAAGGGTTATGTTAGTGAGAGGGTATGTTTGTGATGGGAGTATATTGGTGAAGGGTTATGTTAGTGAGGGGGTATGTTTGTGATGGGAGTATATTGGTGAAGGGTTATGTTAGTGAGGGGGTATGTTTGTGATGGGAGTATATTGGTGAAGGGTTATGTTAGTGAGGGGGTATGTTGGTGAGGGAGGAATGTTGCTCGGGAATATGTAATTGATGAAAGTATTTTGTTGAGGGAGGAAAGTTGATGAGGGGACATGTTATTGATGGGTGTATGTTGGTGGTTGAGTATGTTGGTGAGGGGAATTATTAGTGAGGTGATATGTTGGTGAGGGGGTATGATGGTGATGGGATATATTGGTGAGGGGATATGTTGATGATGGGTTAAGTTGGTGAGAGAATTTGTTGGTGGGGGGATATGTTGACAATTGGAATATGTTAGTGAGAGGGTATGTTTGTTAGGGTATATGTTGTTAGAGGATATGATGATGATAGGTATTAGTTTGATGGGCATTAATGAAGGGAGCGGGAGGTGCAGAAGTAGGAGCTCTACCTTGTGTTTGGTGAGGATGGCCGAACACTGCAATGGGACTCCCATCATCTTGTGTGGGTTCCAGGTAAGCGAGTCGGCTCTGTCAGTAGAACATAATGGCATTTTTACTAAGAATATTAGGTAAAATGACGTAGTGAATGTATAACGAAAGGGGGGCTATTTTTCGGACTGTAAAACATGATACTGACATCTGAAACAAGCACGTGCAAATCAGTTGGAGGTTTTACAAATGACAATAGACATTTGATATGTTCAAAAGCAGGGTGAACATTACGTTGGAATGTCCATTAAAATATCTCTATGCATTTGAAAGTGTTAAAGATAAAATATCCCAGTGTATCATCCGACTTCAATACAGATTTTCATATAGACAATACATTCAAGTAAATAAAACACGAAACAGCGTTTCAATGTGTCCTTTAATTAAAAGATATAACGGTTCAAAGTGCGTAGAAACTGGCCACCTCGAAAGCCCAATTGAAAAATTCCATAGATCGGCCTGCGCGCCTAACAGCTCTCCTTTGGCGGATGTGACGTCATAGTTAGCATTTACTCCATGTTTGTTTGTAAACAAGTATATATGTATCATCCCAACTGCGGATCCGCCTGATCTTAAGATGGGACGCGTCCCAACTTGGGATTCCAAGTTGGGACGTCCCATCTTGAGATGGGTCGGGGGATACTAAAACATGTTAATAATATTCATATTTTATAATGAATTGTGTCAGTAAAACATGTTTTTAGATAATTGTGTTATATTCTTTTCACATCTACGGAGAAAATTTGATTTGATGTTCATTTACTTCACTTTCTGACTCGGTTTCATCTATTATCGAGTACGAACGATTCAACACTACTCAAACAATTATTTAAAGTCCCATTTGATTACTGATTGAATCACATTTGTTAAGCGACATAACAAAATCAGATCAATATATAGATTTATATTTAGATAATAGTTTTCAGCATTTTTCAAACGACCAATACATGCGTAGATCAAACAGCTGAAAACAGAGAGAAACCAAACGGCTCCACATTTCACAGAGACATATTTGTATCTTAGTTTCTTTACAAAAAGGTGGTATAAACTTTTAACAATCAAAGATATGAAGTTATTCTAATACAGATCCAAGTTTTACAACACTAGTGATAAACTGCTTTTAAAAAAAATATATATACGTACCTGATACAAAGAAATGAATAATCCATGCAAAAACCTTCTATAAGCAGAAATTAAGGTACTCTCCATCGTTACAATCCAGCACTGAATAGACTGAATATGTTCAAGATTCAAGATTCAAGATTCTTTATTATTCATGACCACCAATGGTGGTATGAGAATATAGTACAGTGTACAATACATTAAATAATATGACAAGATGACTATTTTGCTAACAAATATTAAATCAATGGATATTCAAAGAAGAGGATATTAGGTTATGAGACTTTTCTTGTTACCATGTTTATAAATGCTGCAAGTGATATCAATTCCTTTCTTTTATCAGAGGAGAAAAGAAGTCGGTACGAGTTTAAATTTGGTTTATTAACATATTTACTTGGTAAAAGGTGGTTTCTTTGGATATCTAGCGCAGTACAACGGAAAATATAGTGAAATTCGTCTGCAATAGCTGTTGAATTACATAAATTACAAGTTCTGTTTTCTTTAGGTGTATTATTCCAGCGACCTTTTTCAATAGGTAATTTGTGGTTGGTGGTTCTGAATTTAAGTATAGGATAAGCGATGTGTTTTGATAGATAAAGGTAGTTTTCAAAAACAGGTAACTTTTTGTGGTATTTATAATAGAATCCTTTTGAGCTGTTATTAACCGAACTTTGCCAAGATTGATAAAATTGGTCACTTAGGACCGTCTCTACAGTATTCACTAGCCACTGTCTATCGTAAAGTTTTGGTAACAAGAGTACATATGAAAACCCACAATTGTTTAGTACTGATTCAATATGATTAACCCATGGTGATTGATAGTTGCAAGATACATCTGAAGTGATTAAGGTTAACATGTCACACGATAATTTATTGTTTTCTGATATCTGTTTATGCCAAAAGTTTATCATTCTTTTAGCTATCAGAATGTCAAGTGGTTTCCTACCAAGTTCTCCATACACCATAAAGTTCGGTGTTGATATCTTAAGTCCTGCTGCCAACTTCAAGAACTTCAGACAGACAGACAGATAATTTATTAAAGTCTCACCTCACATGACAAATAATACAATAGAAAGGTACAATAAAAAAAGTGAGCCACCCATGCCGGGTTATGAGAGACTAAGTAAATATATAAAAGGAATATGCACAATATAAGCTAGAACATTCGTAACAAAAGCTGAATTAAAATTGAATGAGATAGAGTATATAAAGGAGTATACATAAATAGTATATATATATATATAATGCATAGAATATAAATACATAGGATTGCATAAGGTGTAATATACATAGAAAGTAGTTATGATAAAATACAATATCTAAAAAGGTGCTATTACTAAGCGTTGTATAAAAAAAATTTCAGAGTTTTTTTCAGATGTACCTTTTCTAGGCTATTAAAATTTGAGTAACCCCAAATTTCCGCTCCATATAGAAGTATCGGGAGAATCAATTGTGTCGAAGGCTTTGATAATGCAGTCAAGCGGTAGATCGAGATTACGAGCTTTTCTTAAAAGAATATACATACATTTTGTAGCATTCACAGATAATGATTTCAAACCAATAGTAAACTTTCTATTTTTGTTGAATACAAATCCAAGGTAACAATAGTTGTCATTTATCTCAATTTCGTGTTCCTCGATGAAGAATGATAACTTATTTACTCTTCGTTTGCCACTTCCGAATATAACAATTTTAGTCTTATTTTTATTTATATCAAGTTTCCATTTATCGCAGTATTTTTTGAAAGAATTTAATGAATGTTGCAAAGATTTAGGACTTGTAGCAAACAGAACTGTATCATCTGCATAGAGTAACAAAAATAATTGTATATACACAAAAACAACGTCGTTCAATCTAGAGACATTCACGCCTTCACAATTATGACATTTCATCCACTGTTCAATGTCATTGAGATACATGCAAAATAATAAAGGCGACAGGTTCTCACCTTGTCTAACTCCTGAGTGACTTTGAAAAAAGTCTGATATATTACCGTTAAGTTGTATACATGATTTGATGGTCTGGTACATATTTTTGACTAGGGTGAGGAACCTACCAGAGATTCCATTACTATACAGTTTAGACCAAAGCCCAACCCTCCATACATTATCAAATGCTTTAGAAAAATCTATAAATGCACAGTAAAGTTTCTGTTTACTATTTTTTAGTATATCAGATACTAGTAACATTGTCATTATATACATATTATCAATAGTTGAGTATCCGGCTCTAAAGCCTGCTTGACATCTGGATAGTATTGTGTTAGATTCCAAGTATTCTGTAAGTCTAGCATTTAAGATACCTGTAAAATATTTACCAAGACAGCTAAGAATTGTTATAGGGCGATACGAATTAGTATCTGTTTTACCTCCCTTACCTTTATAGATTGGTCTTATAACTCCCACTAACCACTCTTTAGGAATATTGCCGGTAGTAATTATCAAATTAAAAAGATTAACTAGGCATGGGCCTAATATATGCATGGAGTCAATGATGAAATCATTTTCGATTTGATCTAACCCCGCAGCTTTGTTACGTTTTAGCTTTTTAACTACTTTAAGTAATTCATCAAGGGTGAAGTCTTTATTGAGGGTATCGTTGTCAGCTTCAAGTTTATAAACATCATTCTCCACATTGCCGGAATGTCGATTGGAGTTTAAGTGTTCATAAAATGAGTAAAATTCATCGAGACTTGGAGATTGCTTAATCGTATCTGTACCCTTTTTATTATTAAGAGCGCGCATGTTAATGTGACAGCTTGGCATGACAGGGGACGAATGATTGGGCACCAATTTGCCCACCGTAGGTAGTGTTAGGCTAAAACAACATATGAAGACACCATAAGCCCATGTTGTTTTAACAAATTATTATCTTGTTTATCTACTTGGCGACGTGGTTGATTGTATCAAATGTAAAAAAAAAAAGTTCCTATTATCAAAGTCTGGTTCCCAAAATTTTAAATATTTTCCACTAGTGCCAACTTAGGGCTCGAATATTCCCTAGTAAATCATATCAATATACTAAAATCTATCTTAACGGCGAAAAATCTTTGTAACAGAGTGTTAACGAATTCCTAATAATATCTGTTTATCATTTCATAAATGATTCCAACCGATTTTTAAAGCTCTTTCCTAAAATTTGTACCAAATGTAAGGTAGACAAAGCTTAATATAAATTTGAGTTTAGTAAGAATAATTGCAAATGTATATTTCCATCAATGTACTTGATATCTAAATCGTTTTATGTTTGTTTCAGGAAAAGAATTTATATAGGCATTTGCTGCTTGTTTGCTAATCCTTTTTCCTTTTTGTATATATATTCTGAATTTTGTGTAACACATGTTTTATGGAAATAAAATACTGTTTAAATCATAGTATTATACTTACTAACCATTATATGATTACACATATTGCATAGATGCTGATAAAGTTAATAGATTTATATCAAATAGCGCTGAATGCGCATGTGGATATCACAAGGAAGATCTTCTTCATTATCTATTTACTTGCGAACTCTATACAGATATAAGAAACAATGCTTATTTCTATAAATGAATACAGCCTCCAAAAGGTTTTATATGGGATCAATCCAACAACCAAAAATGAAAATAGAAAAATCATAGAGTCACTTCACCAATTCATCTGTAAGACCAAGCGTTTGGGTAAATTATTGTAAGTGAAAACTTTTAATGAAGGCAACTGCAGACGTTTTCTTAATTTCTTTTGTAAATGCACACATGTCATTATGTTAATTTTATTTTAGTTTGTTTGGTCCTTGTGTATTATGTTTATCATGTCATGTACTGGTGAGGTATTCACATAAGCAAAATGTTGCTTGTTTACTGAACCAGATTCTTTTGAATAAAAGTATCTTTAAACCATATTGCATATTCTCATACAATGAAATACGATAATATTTTACAATAAGCAATGACAGTTTCAATATCAAATTTGTATAAGAAATGACAGTTTCAATATCAAATTTGTATAAGAAATGACAGTTTCAATATCAAATTTGTATAAGAAATGACAGTTTCAATATCAAATTTGTATAAGAAATATATCATTGAATCATATATCTATGAATCATTTAGTCCTCTGAAGATAACACATTAGTACATGTATGTCAGCACAAAAGAACTCGATAATTGTTAGTATATCAATAAAACTTCGTTGATGTGTATTTACAAACCTAATGCCTTTTTTCGGGGGGACATGTTAAGTAGCTTATTTAAGATAATAAAACGATTAGTTAAGTAAGCTTTCAGCTGTAAAACAACAATATTACACTGAAATATAATTCTTCCCTCTCACCTACTCATCTTATTTGACTCAGTTGATCAGTTGATTAACTTATTAACAGTAACAACACACATAAATTCTCTCAATTCAACGCTTCTAACAAGCCTAGACGCTTGTACATATAAAAACAACCTTTTCATACTGATCGAAATCATATGTTACCTCGGGTTAAGAAGAAAAAAATATTTTTTCTCAACTCTGTACCCTGGTTTGTGTCAAAAAATCTTGTGAAGGTAAACAAAGTTTATTAATGAACTCAAGTTAACAAACTCCGTTTATAATCTTCTTGTAGCATTGATAAGAAATGAGTTGAAATATTGTATTTCTAAATTAGCATGAAGAAAATTGCCTTTGCAATATTGAATATCTTAACCGAATTGTGTTGCAACTGTACATCGTATTGGTTTGACATAATTTTGTGTTGTATTTTTGATGGTTTCAAAATATAATTTTTATTGGCGCGGCATTAATATAAGCTTCCAGCTTGCTTGCAAATCTATTTTCTTTTTTTGAAATGAACAAAATATGTTTAAACCATAATCTTCTATTGTAATTCTTGGAAACTAAGTTCTAAATTTTTAAAAATTCTATTAAAAAAGCCTGCTATTTCCCCATAAATAATCAATGGATGATGTTAGATTTCATTTTGGTTACTTCACATCAGAATCGTTCTGTTTATGAAAAAAATATTTTGAATATATTCAGTTTGGCCAAAACACTTTCATCGAATAACAATAACAATAAACATAAACATTTGTTGTTGTTTTTGGTTAGGGTTTGATCACGTCTGCTTCCTATCAGTGATATTGCCGATAGGGGCAAATGCCTTGATAAATATTAATGATAATCATTGACTAAAACAACAAACGCTTGGCGTGTACCTTTGTAGTGTTACAAGCATGCTCATGTACAATTGGTACCCATTCTTGTCACTAATTGGAAGGTGACACACAGGTATTGGTGTCATAACCGAACCGGATGTTTACCAAAATCCCTTCTTTCGGACCCCCCTCCCCCTCCACTCACCCCACACCCTTCTCTGAACTACCAAGCACGTATGTTTGCCATTTGCACCACGACACTGATCAGATCAGGTTCGATCGGAAATATGAGGAGGCATAAATGGATTTATTTACTGGACATCTTATAAGCATCGACGGAACACCACTTATAGGTTAGTATTTGTGAATTATGTTTAAGAAACATAAAGTCTTAGATTCGACTATCAAACACAATGAGTACATTGAAATCTTGCTTAACGGAACGGTTTATGTGTAAGAAATTGAACTGATTACAAGACATTAGCTTTCTTGGTATTCACTAAGAGTGGGTTTTGAGTGTATATTTCTTTTTTTATTTGCTTAACATGCTGTCACAATTAAAAATATTTAAGAATATAATGAAATAATTCATAAAATTTTGTATAAGAATTACTTTTGAAATCGTATTGTACTATGATGAAAGACTCGTATGCGATGAGAGATAGATATAGCCAATAAGTCATGAAAATCAACATAAAATCAAAATATCTTTCGAGGGCCTTAAAGCGCTCATCTAAATCATACATGTTATCATGTTATTACTAAATTCAACATTAGAATAAAAATATTATAAACATGTTAAAGTATCCGCCGTTGGGATGATACATATATACCAAATGAAGATATGGGTCGTATTCGACTACGTTTTCATTGCGAAAGAGACATGCCTTTTCCTGCGTTGCTGCCAACTGTACTAATAAGAGATCAGGAGACATTCTACTGCACCGGTTTCCGAATGATCCTGTCCAATTTGCGAAGTGGACAAAGTTTGTTATCATCATTCTTAACTGTGTTATGAATTATTTCCGCTAATCGTATCCCCCTCTGTGGGTATGTTATCTTTAAAACCTGAAGCATCTCTAAATACTTACTATATAGCTTCGATTCCGCCATAGATGGGATCATTATTTGTGATCTGAAAACTTAATGTTGGAGATATGTGTACTTTTCATACTCATAAAAAGGATTGGTTGAAATTTTAAATTGAAAAAAACGAAGTGAAATTTAACAAATTTGAGGTAAAGGCCTTTGATTCTAAATGTAACAGCTTCCTACTGCGAACTTTACGGTTTTAGTATTACATAAAGATAAAAGTACTACTGAAAGACCAAACGTTGTAGCTGAATATGCAATTTGATTCAGGAATTCTCTACTGTTTTATTCAACACATTGAAAGCTTGCAAGTAAAAAGTTCGGGGGTATTCAAAGAAAACAATGTGAAATGCTATTGAACTATACTACAGTAAAAGAACAGGGCATTTTAAATTGAGATCGTTCCGAAATCTTATCGCTTAACATCCTTAAGGGCCCTGCCACACTTTAGCATGTGCGTACGAGTTTCGTATTGAAAATTGTTGATACGCAATCACTACGCTCAAACTTAAGAGTTTTTTTCCCATAGTTGTTTCGCAGATCGTGCAAACTGCTAACGAACTGAGCGCATTCATTGCGTCCGGGATGAGCATGAGATGCTGATATTTTGTACTACTTTGTATGCAGTGCGCATGCTAGGCGTTCTCCGGACGCACGTAGCTTAAGTCAACCGCATGCCTTACTTACGAAGATCAAACTTATTTCGAGGCTGTTTTGTCCTCAGAGCTTCAACAATTATTTATCCTTGATGTCTACATTCTTTGAATAATGGCCATGGTCTGGCCCTTCTCTGTAACACACATCCCTTCTTATTCTTCTTACATGTATTCTTGAATCTGCATATACATTATTATCAGGCTGATATTTGATGGCATTCTGCAGATTTGTGGGATCATCCTCCTTAGGCAAATACTCAATAATGACATACTTCCATTAATCAGACACTTAACAAGAAGAAAATCCCCTATGTGTATAATTGAACACTCCATGGGTTAAGTTTATTTTATTCAGTAGAATTGATATTAAGTTTTAAAATTTTCTAATCTCAACTTATACTTACTAACAATGACTATCGAACATTAAAACCAATTCAGTTCAGCAAGTCTTTCGATCGTGTTTATACGGAATACACTGCTATTGAACACGTATTATCTCTTCTCAATTTTGTCTGTCTATTAATAAAAGATCAGTTTCGTTATGTTCAGTTCTCAACTACTCAACTACTATCAATTAAATTGACACAGAGTATTTTTCATAATTTTTTACGTGGCTTAAATAAGAGCCAAAATGCCATTTGAATCGCCGTTCTAAAGTTACATCTTTGTCTCTAAAATGTCAACATAATGATATTTTCATTTTATGATTGTAAATGAAAAATGGACATATAAATCTTTATAAGTAGAAATTCTGCGTCCCATTTACAAGTATATCAGTTAAATTACCTAGTTAGAACTACCAACCTAAATTTATGTCGATATGTCTGCAATAAAGAAGAAGTAAAGAATAACGTTTGAGTTATTGGCGCGCGCCACTTACCAATTTTGTATCACAAATCTAGACTTTAACCTGTTTATTGTCACGGTACTGAACTGATAACCATCAATATGTTAATACAACTAGTACCTCTCGATCAAATAAAACAATTTATGAAGTTTAAAATATATGTCCCGAACAACATACTCTGTGCTCCTTTAAATAATTGATGAAAATCTGAATTTGAATGGTAACATATTCCTCACGTGTTGACTCCGTTTTGCAGTCTTTAACGGCATTCCGGTTTGTAACGTAAACATGGACTTATTTATTCATTTTATTTTATTCTATTTAAAGTGTCGTGTAGTTTTATCAATTGTAAACCAAGCTTGTGTTTGTCATCAATATGGGTGGGGGTTGAAGGACACACTTGGCTGTAGAGAGAAAACTTATTTTCGTGATACAGTTGCCATTTTTTATACAGTTCGTTAGCTTGGACCCTCGACAATTAAAAGCTATTGAATTGAAGTGCTACCTGAAGGTGAAAGGTATACCTAAACAGAGACTTCTTGGCTACTGGTTGTGTGTTCAACTATATGATATTTATTTTGACATTTCAAATTCGTCCAGCATGCGAAAATCTCTGGTTCTGGTAAGTTGTGTGTAAGTCTATCATACGATATCCACATGTTGGTTCAATTACTGCGTATGAAGTACATGTACATCACGGATATATACTCATTGAAATGAATAAAGGAACACATGAATAACTCCAGACATTTTAATGTTACATGTATCGAATTTGTGCTCATTTTAAAACAAATTTGTGATCTTGGAATTTACAAATGTCAGTATCTGGTATGTCCTCCATGTTTATTGATCACTTAAGCACATCTGTTTGGAATACTTCGGATAAATTTGCGAATTACGGCCCTTGGAATAGCATGCCATTCTTCAACTAGAGCACCGTACAGCTGGTCAAGGTTCTGGGACTGTACTTGACGTTGCCTCACATTTCCACCCAAAACATCCCGTTGATGTTCGATTGGGATTACGTCCGGACTTTTTGAAGGCTAGGGAAGAACTCTTACAGCGTGGTGTGTCAGACATTGAGTTGAAACTCGAGCGGTATGTGATCTTGCGTTATCTTGTTGAAACTGTTTGAACGGCACAACAATGGGCAACAACACTTCGTCACGATAACGTACACCTGTAAGTCTTCCACATTAACGCAACAGATCGGTTCTTCCGTCGTACATTATGCCACCTCACACCATCACTGAACCTCCGCCATACCCATCGTGCTGTTTTACAGTACATGCAGCTCATGACGTCGTCTCCACACCCGTATTCGGCCATCTGCAAAGTCCAAGCTACAGCGGGATTCATCGCTGAACAGGGTGTATCGCCAGTGCCGCATCTGTCGACGTCTGTGAGCAGTAGCCCATTCCATTCAGCGGCGTTTGTGTAGCGCTGTCATCTTCACACCTACGACAGGAGGGCGTGACTGAAGACCAGCAGACTTCAGACGGTTGCTTATAAGCATACGCAGCTACTTTTAAAGTATGTCCAAACGTATAGAAATAGTCGAACCGCAGACCGACGTTAAGAAACGATGTATGTACACATTATTTTAACCTTTGAGAGCTTTTTTATTTTTGAGGAGAACATGAAAATAAGTTTTTAGGAAAAGATCCCTAAGCCCATCAGTAGTGGCCCAAGCCTCACTAAATCTACAATCTTTAGTCCCAATTGTTCTAGCGCGCCTCCTTTCTCCCGCCTCTCAATTAATGCTTTATTATAAAATGTCAATATAACTGTACATATCAAAAGTACATGTAATGCACTTTTAATTCATGTATAAATTGTATTACTCATATCTTTACTTTGCCATTTTTATGTCTTCAAATGTATTTTCCAAGCCCTATTTATCAGCCTTTAATCACGTAGCATTTATATGACAATACCTATTGCATCCATATTTACATGTACATGTATTTATAGAAAAGTTTTCTTTATAATTACATATTGTACGGTATTGTAACCATGATAGTTTGGGAGATAGGGCCTTTTTAGTGAAGCCAAGAAACACAACAAGAACTTGTTTTGTTCTCTTAAGCTGGGCTAAAAACTTCCAAAGTGCCAACTTAAGGCGGTCTTCAATTAAGTCAACACTGGCGCTATTTAGGCGGCAATAGTTTTTCTACATTGCTCTTACAAAAGGTTGGGGATGGTCATTTTGAAAAAAAGAAGATAAAACCAACTTTCTTTAGGACTTGAAAGAGGGGATGAGACATTATCATAAAGCCTTTTTAAATGAAAAAAGGGTCGGAATTTGAGCAAGACTGGTTTATGTTTTTAAAAATTGTTGCTTATCTATAATATCACCATGGATTCTCTGCCATATTCATTGTCATTAATAGAAAAAAGGTAAAAAAGAAGATCTGCTAGACTGACTGTTTATACAATTAGTTAATATAAAAAACGCTATTTCCTACTCTTTGCTATGCTTTTATACAACATAGATTTTTTGTCACTAAATATACTCGTACAGTTGAAACATCAAGTGAAATTATTAATATTTGAATGATTATATCAACTTTTCTCAGTTATAAAAACTTTGTGGCTGGATTTGTGTACATTTCTAAATATAGACATGCTCTAAAACTATCTAAATTTGAATTTAGATTAATAAAGTCCAATGTTGATATTTCAAACATGGGGACCATTTGCTATATTCATAGACCAGCTTCCATACTTCATGTTCTTTCTTCCTCTCATAGCCAAAACACTAATTCTTTAAATGATATGTCACATGTAACAAATGCTCCATATGTAATTTCACAGTGAGTTAATGAGGAAGTCATTAAACTTTGTTCAAGACATATCACCCAAATAAATATTCTAGCTTCACCAACCTCAGAACACGGGTTAACCATGCATGGTCCATAGATGTACCTGATGTAGTAACCTATGTACTTTGTTGTAATCTTTAACTAGCGCAATATATTAAGATGTCTTGATCACTGTTGGAAGTGGGGGTATATGAGTGAACAGTGTCCACTTGTTCTTTTATTTATTAATAAAAATACATTGTTTATTAAATACTAAGAATGAATAGGGAATGAGCCATGAAAACATCAGAATGGATTCATTCACTTTTGCAAGATAAAACGTACGCTATGTTAAACATATCTATGTATGATTTGTAATGGTATTCAAAACGTAGTTTGATGCGCAGCTGATGTTCTAAGATGTAGGCTGTACAAACATTTCTAATGAAACTTAATATAAAACACTATACATCATTATCAGAAATCATGTTAAACCCATTTATCGAATGATAAATTTGTTTATTTTCAAAATTGTTTAAAGTGTTAGTTTCAAAGGAGACACCTTTCTTTAGAGTGTCAAAAAAATAAATTGACTGTAGAACCGAACATAAATCTTCAAATGACCAATTTTAGGAAGTTTTGTAGACATATTTTGGGTGAGGGTAATGAATAAAAAAAACAATAAATGGGGAGGCCATGAAGAAAACTACGTCGTGTTAGGGAGTGTTACATTCTTATTTACAAATCAAAAGAGAAAAAACCCCGTTACACCGGGGCAATTGGCAAGTTCAAATATACAAGATTTGTGCCTTCAAAGGGTTTTTTGTTATAGAGAAGAATATCAAAACCCTTTTTCAGGGCATAGCCCCAAGGCCCTCAATTAGGGGTCAAAGGGTAATTCAATTTCATAATCCGTATGTACCAATGTCTACGTGAATGATATTTAAACCTTCTAGGGCAGTTTGTTCTGTAGAAGATGACTAACAAAGAAGGTTTAAAAGGAATGGCCACGGGTCATAATGGGCCATAGAGTCACCAAATGTAGAATTGTTTATCCCCATTGACCAATGTATATTGACACAAGATAAAACTTCTATTAAGCTAATGTCGAAAATGTGAAAAGCTAACAGACGAATGGACGGACGCCAGACCAAATTCCACGTGATAAGCCCATCGAGCCTTTTTTCTGGATGGGCCGTAACAAATATTAAAACAGTGCATTCTTTGTGTCTGAGTAATTGAATTAGTTGTACCCACAATATGTACCGCCGACTTGTTCTCAGATATTCAGTTATAGCGCACAGTGCTTAAAGTTGTGTAATCCACTAGCACCTTTATTCGATTTCTGTGTCAAGTTGAATCATTTAATTCTCTTTACTGATTCCACAGCCACCTGTCTTTAACATGATAAAGTGGGTTGTAATTCTACTCAAGATCGAGAGATCATTACTTTGCTATCGAATAAATCGTCAGCATTATCGTATTTTAATGGTTTGAGTACACATTAATAATTGTGGTGCTGGGAGTCTCAAACATAGCCTTCTATTACAACGAGTGCTTAGAGATAGCAGAGAGAGATTTTCTCATTAGGCAGGCCACATATCGATTGTTAGATTATCGATTAATGTTATCACTTCCGAAAAGACACGTGATCACCATGAAAGCAAATATAATTTGATTATTATGCATCAGAGTCAACAAGGGTAATAGACTGAGGATCACCTAAACCAATATGTTCACTGACCCTAAAAGCAATTACTTGCAGCTTCAGATAAAACGGGTGCTACTTATAACTCAAATAGCGTATCTCTGGCATGACGAGTAGTTTTACTGAGAGAAAAGGATAGCATATTAAAGCGTAGATACGTGGGGAAAGATTAAAAATATTTAAGATATGGTACGCTTTCCGGCCAGCAATGGCCTTTGAGACACCATCAGAGCAGGTGTTGTTGATTTAACTACTTGTATGTACCTGCGCTCTCCCGACTTAATGTGGTGCTGTTTGGTGGGAAGCATGAACCTGTGGACTCCTTGCAGCATGTTTGATAGTTTGTATATTCTTCGCACCTGGATCCCTACATCAAGTGATCATGCTTTGATGGGAAGTATTAACTACATACATGTACAATCCCTGCAGCAGGTGAGGATATTTGATTTTGAGTAAGTACTACATACCTGTGGAACGCATGAAGAAATATATGCTAGTTTGTATATACAACGTAGCTGTGAACTCCCTGCAGCAGGTGGAGATGTTTGATAGTTAAAATACACTTCGCAACTGTGAACTTCCCAAATCAAGTATGTACCCGCGAACTCGGGTGGTGATATTTGATAGTATATACTACGTACATGTGGACTGTCTGCAGCAGGTGGCGATGTGTGATAGTTAGTATAAACTTTGTACCTGTGAACTCCTTGCAGCAGATGGCGATGTTTGTTTGACAACAGTGCAGACGCTCCCCATGCTCCCTGTAAAGCAAAATACGTTAGAAGGTCATTTTCTATAACCCACTTACAGTTGGAGAGCACATTCACTAAGTTACTGAGTTGATAATTATATCAAAATGAAGATAGCTGTTAAATATCATTAACATCTTTTCCAGGTTACATACATTTACTTTACGTCAAGTGAAATGTGATATTTTGTGTTTCAGTCTAATATCGGAGGCTTATTAGAAAGTGTTTACATAGAAAGAATTTCTGTATTCAAAGTTATCCATTTGAAAGTAAAAAGGGAGTTGTCCATTATTGGTGTGCTGAACTTACGTCACAATGCAGCCACAAGTTGTACTTTTCACATATATCAGCCACGGAGTCGACTGGATCATAAGCCCCAAAAACTGTGGTTCCACATGTTGCATTAACCAGAATCGGAACATTGCCATTTTCCTTTGCTTTTAAAATTTTTTTTTCTAAATCATCAATGATCATCTTTCCTCTGCAAAAAATTTTAAATTTACATTCACACTTGTATGACACAAGAGAAGCAATAAGTCGGAGAATTTGGTATATTTGTAGTCTAAGGTATCAAAAGACGCAAACATATCGCTGGTCAGTTGCAGAACTATAACGGTTACTGGCAGTAGGATCTTTTGGAAAGACTGGGCCCGCATAATACGTACGTACCCGAAAAATATAAGTTAATTTTAGTCTCAAGAAGGCTCAGGCGAGTTCAGATATCTTTACTTCTTGGCTTAACGGCCGAATGGCAAAGTTCATCGGGACGTCCGTTTGATTTTTAATCAACAATGTGACATGATATCAATAACCGTTGATCTAAATCTATATTGATTGGAATATAATTAATATTATTGTAACTTTATGATAATTCTGAGATTTTTTCTGCGGCTGATGCAACTTACTCACCTAAAATCACATTTCACGTACACAACATGTTTACTGCCAAATCCGAGTAAAGACGCTGCCCGGCGTAAAGAGTAATGACTCTGAAAAAAACCAAATCCGTGCATGACGTCGAAGAATGATAATGACATATCCCGTTCTAAACAAAGATTCAAAATCTCATAAATAAGCCTAATAAGAGGTGTACAGCTTCTAAACAAAAGTTTGTTTCACTCTGTAAAAATTCTTATATAAAATCATCTTTATTCGAAATTATGAATTAATCAACATATCCTAGCAAAATAATTCACAGCCCAATCGTTTAGATAAATTTGTGAAGGGATCGTTTTTACACATAAACAAGGGAGAGATATGAGATATTCCAGAAACACTTGGCATTACCAAAGGGGCATTGGTTAAATAAGACAAACTATTTTTTCTTATTTCTGCAATAAAATCACAACTTAAATAAACACATTTTCGACAGATTGTGTTGTTGAAAGTGGACAACATGGATCAACATTATGATGTATCATGTGATATTTAAAAAACATATTTTGAAATAACAACTTCATGAGTTGATCAAGATAATTTTTATTGAGCTTTTGCAATTTCGACCCCGGTGTTCTTGCAATTAGTACCATCTTTAAATATGTGACAGCAATATGTTTTTCTTCATTTACTTCAAAACTGTACCTTTTGGATGAATGATACTTGAGTTAGTCGATATTGAATGATAACCATTTTATATGATATTTAAACTAAAAGTGAAAGAAATGAAATAAACTGCATTTCAGGAGTGGTCTACGAGGACGAAATTTGATTCAGGAGTGGGGTACGAGGATGAACTGCAGTTCATGAGTGGGGTACGAGGATAAACTGTAGTTCAGTAGTGGGTTGCGAGGATTAACTGCGGTTCATGAGTGGGGTACAATGATGAACTGTGGTTCAGGAGTGGGGTACGAGGATGAACTGTGGTTGAGGAGTGGGGTACAATGATGAACTGTGGTTCAGGAGTGGGGTACGGGGATGAACTGTGGTTCAGTAGTGAGGTGCGGGGATGAACTGTGGTTCAGGGGTGGGGTACGAGGATGAACTGTGGTTTAGTAGTGAGGTGCGATGATGAACTGTGAGTCAGATGTGGGACGCGAAGATGAACTGTGGTTCAGGAGTGGGTTACGAGGATGAACTGTGGTTCAGGAGTGGGGTGGGAGGATGAACTGTGTTTCAAGAGTGGAGTTCAAAGATGAAATTTGGTTCAGGAGTAGGATACGAGGATGAACTGTGGTTTAGGACTGGACTGCGAAGATGAACTGTGGTTCAGGAGTGGAGTACGAGGATGAATTGTAAGCATGCCATGGGTTACGAGAACGAAATGTGAGTCAGTAGTGGGATGCGAGGATGAACTGTGGTTCAGGAGTGGGGTACGAGGATGAACTGTGGTTAAGGAGTGGGGTACGAGGATGAACTGTGAAATGTAATATGTTACGAGGATGAGGTGTTAGGCAGGAGTTAGGGCCGAAGATGGGTTGTGAGTCAACAGTTGGAAAAGAGTAATAGGTATTGATCAGGAGTTTGAATGGTGAATTGTGAGTCAGAAGTCGGAAAGGATGATGAGGTGTGAGTCAGGAAAGGGTTAGGATGATGAGGTGAGAGTGAGAAAGGAGAATGAGTTAAATGTCAGAACTGATGAGAGATCAGATGGTGTGAATGAAGTTAGGAGAGGGGGGGGGGGTGGGGTTGCATCTGCACTGACCTGTTCCGAGGTGAAAATGACGGGTTGAGGTAGTCCACACATGCCACTCTCTTTCACGTCCGGAAAGCGCTTGTGTCGGGCCAGCAGCACCCCGTACAAGTTGGAAACCGCCCCACCTGTAGCACGTGGGAAATGAGAAGTCTAGGCGTTGAATAGTAGACGTCTAAAATTAAGGTAGATTTGCACTTTTATAAAATTTATTATAATGCATTGATATTTCAGATTGAAAGATGTTTCCTTTGCTTACTTGTATATAGACAAACCTTTATAAAATTAGGAATTTGATATTAAAGTATTTCGGTCACTTAACATTAATATTACAATATGTTTTTTAGACAAAGGAAATATTGGCATCACACATCCTCCAAATCTGTCAAAAGCACAAATTTATAAGAGAAAAATTATGAAATATTCTGGGTGAAGAGAATTGAACTTCAATCCGGATCAAATTTGTAATCAGTGCAGTGCACAGATAATTGTTCCAAGCAGAGTTGCGCCCCTTACAATCCCTTTATGCATGCCCTGTACAATTTTCAATTCCTTAATTTGTTCTCAAAAGTGATGGGATTTTTTTTTATATCATCGCATCTGAAGTGGCGTTCCTTAAGGTTTCGTTCGTCTACAGTTTCCGGTAAGACTTTGTTTTCTGTATATATGAAACGCTGATTAGTTTTACATTGTCAGTAATCAAGATGCTCGTGTGTCGGTATCTTTCCTTTGTTTACATTGGTCATGCAGCTAATGGTAGTGCCTCTTCCATTATATGCTTTCAGCTCGTAATTGTTTTATGCTACTTCAAAAATGTGTGTAGTGTTGTGTTCGTACACATGTATTTGAATGCTTTATTTTTTGACTCAGAAACCAATAAATTATTCAACAAATTTGTTCGCTAGGTCGTTTGATATCCCAAACTTTCGCAGTGGAATTTTATTAATACAGTCTCCAAATAAATTCAGCAAACCTTATTCAGTGTGGAACATTTTCATCAATAGATAATTATCACTTGATTTACTGCAAATGAACCTTTTCATTATAGTTGACTTAAGCATTTGTTTCTATTATCAATTTCTAGTTAGTAATATCAGTTTCGTTTGGTGTCTGTGTACAGTTATTTTCATATCAAATTGATTTTCCCACCGGACACGTAACAGTGTTTACATGTATTTTGATTTGCATTTGAATTCATAGGTTTAAATGTTGATCATGATCTTGAGTCGAGATAACAAGGTTTCAATATATTTTCAGATATTTTCACAAATGTTTAACAAGGACGCAATACAGATTGCAATTCGCAAGGAAAGGTAGAATTCTTTTAACATGCTCTTTGAAGACGCAGGAAGACAATGGCTTAGAATCAGAACATTAACCCTTTAAAAACTATTCCTAAGCTTGGGACAATGATATAAACATTTGACAAATCAGATTATAAGTAAAGTTTAAATTTAACACATATTGAGGCAAATATTATGTATGATTTTTATGTATTGAATGAAGTAGATTTTGATATTGAATAAATATTTTATCTTATGTGAGCCTTTACTTGTTTATTTTCAAGGCACAATTGCCCATCACTTAGCCTGAAAATTTTGAATGTATTCATAAGAAAATTTAAAAGTAAACATGAAATTGAGCAACCATATCTGACTCTTCATTTGTATTCATGATTACTAATTGTATTGTTTCATGTAAAATTTGCAATTGTGCATTACAAAACACATGTTTTTGCTTTGAAGCCCTAAATCATGATGAAGTTCCCGGTGCATAACGTAAGTATACTGGGTTATTACACCAAAAGAAGAAGACATTTAAAAATGTTTTTAAATGTCTGCTAAATATTTTTGGAGGTATTTAAACTTGTAACAGACGTCTAATAAATGTCTAATAACGTCTTAAAGACGTCTAGTACAGGTCTAAAAGACATCTAATAAACGTCTAAAAGACGTCTAGTAAAGGTACATAGTTTATTAACGTTCAGGTTACTGTTCTACGTCTTCATAACATGTAAACAGGATAAAACCTATTAATCTCTGTAATTATAACATGCACTCATAATGAGAAACCATTTTATTTTTTATCATATACTTATAACATTTCAATTTAATTACAGTTTTGCGGTCAAACAATACTGATCCAGCCATCACTGCGAAGATCCCCACCTTCAACAGCATAAAACCAGCACTCTACTGATCCAGGGCCAAGGACCTACCACCTCTTCCTCGGTAGCGATCAGCAGTTGACCTCCCAGACTCCTACACCAAGACAACGGCTTGGGAGCATTTCCTGCTTTCATAGGATGGCCACAACGACAAGGTCCTCATCTTCGCCACTGAGCAGAACCTACAGTTGCTGTCAGATGCAGAAATCTGGTTTTGCAATGGTAATTTGACAATTGTGCAAATGTGATATGTATTTGATATGAATCTGATATATATATATATGAAATGTTTGTTTTGATGTACATGACTCAATATGTATGATGAAGGAGATCTCGTTGGCAAGTCCCCTCATGAATTGTATATTTACATCAATAAAATGTGTTTAATCATACAAGTTCAATCTTTTGTGATTTATTGAAAACTTGTGTTGTTCGACACGGTGTTACACCAAGTAGCCCAGGTGACCAAATTTCACAGTGAGCAAAATAAAAAGCGCACCTTTTGTTCTTGGGGATTATCTTGCTCCACTAGTTTGGAACACTAAAACAAAAGGTGCTGGGTGAACGATACCAACCCGTTAAAATGGAGTTTTGCTTACCCCGCAAATGAAAGATTTACTTTTACTTCTGTTTGCAGACGACATAGTTATGTTTTCATTTATGGTTAATGGTCTACAGTGTCAACTAAATATTTTAGAAACATTTTGCGACAAATGGGGTTTGGAATTAAATATGGATAAATCAAATATATGTGAACACCAACATTTTCATAAATAACAGAATTCATGGTAAAGATTCATTGGTCGTGTTTACTGAATACAAAGTTCAACATTTCGGTAGTACATTCATCAGAAAATCTTTTAGGAATAAGAGCTACACATTTCACAAGAGTCACCGAAGGACGCATAGGGTAAAACACCGAAGTCACATTGTCTATTGTGAGTGTGTCTGTCTGTGAGGAAATCTGCAACCACCCGGTCACGATGCGGTCTGGCGTTGTCATCTTGCAACACTGATGCAGGACCAATGACGTTCAACGCTGGAAGGATGAGGGGGCGCACAATCTTATCACGGTAGCATAATCCGGTCAGGTTGCCTTGCAAATGATACAGGGGAGTTCGGTGGTGCAAACGGAAGCCTCCCCACACCATTACAAAACCTCCACCGAAGCAGTTGTACTCGCTCACAGTAGAGTCAGTAAACCTCTCACCGGGACGTCTCATGACACGTATGCGACCGTCATTGCTCTCCAGGCAGAATCGCGATTCGTCAGTGAAAAGGACCATAGACCACTGTTGCTGATTCCAGCGGTAATGAATCCTTGCCCATGCCAGACGAGCTGTTCTGTGACGCTTAAGAAGATGGGGTCATACTGTAGGATGCCTTGACCTTAGTCGAGCAACACGTAAACGGTTCCATATGGTTGAAACATTGACGTTAGTTTGAGTTGCATATCGCGGGTGCAGTCTGATGGCACTTAAGGTAGTGAAGCGGTGTCTCAGGGCATGGAGGACAATGTAGCGATCTTCAGCTCTGGAGGTCACTCTGGGTCTTCCAGATCGGGTGCTGTCTTGTACTCTTCCAGTCGCCTGGAACCTTTCCCTTAATCTGTGGATGACAGATGGCGATACTTGAAGGCGTCGGGCTACGTTTCGAATAGAAGCTCCGTTCTGTAGCCATGCTATGGCTCTGCTTCTGTCGCGGATGCTGAGTGGTCTTCGTTGACGCATTGTGAGTCTCGAGTGATGTTGCTCACATTATGGCCGACCCTTTTAAAGGAACAGTGGCTGTGTGCTGCACGTGAAAATTGTCTTTCTGATGGGGCATGCACAAATCAACATGTGTTGGTGAAAAACCCTATAGAGATGCGTTTCTGAGCAATGATTTTCATGTTTTTGGCTAAGATTTTGATGTCGCCCAAACGCAACACCTACTGCATCAATGATGTTTATTTCATCTTAACGTCCCCTTTGGACGCTCTGATATGCATATCAATAATTTTCTGATATCGACTAGTGTTAATCTTTCTCTCATGCGAGTTTAATAAAAACACTACTAAAAATCTGGTGTTCCCATACTTTTAGTTGGTAGTATATTTAGAAATGGAGGAATCATGGCTAAAAAGGAGAAGTGGTCTTTTCGAGGCAAACCAATGAAGGTTGTTAGTTGTCTTTTAGTTTCAAGTCGATTAAACTGGTCAATGGCATGCGAGACCTGGGTTAGTATCGTTCACTTCATGCTTCATACAAGTTAATTACTAATTCGTTAATAAAAACGATGAACAAAAAGGGGCTAAGGAAACAGCCTTGACTCAACCCTGCAGAAGTATCAAATATTTTGGTAACACCAGCGCTAGTGCGAACAAACGCTGAAAAGGTCTCATACATACTTTTTAGAATATTATAAATTTTGCCATGGCAGCCTTTGTTATGTAACATAAATAAGATAGATCATTTGTAACATAGATGTATCTATTTCTGTCAAAATGTACCATCCAGAACCATGTATATCTTACCCAAGACTGTGTAAATCTTGATGTATGATTTCATGTATATGTACCACCAACACAAAATCCCAAAATAAATTATGAATAAAAAAAAATAAAATGAAATAAAAAGATAAATATGAGCAGTTAAGAAGGCAACGACAGAACAGGTTAGCGTAACCGATCGAAAATTTCATATAATAGTTAATGCCATAGTTTCGATCGGAATTACAACACGTTGTGTCCTTCAGGCCATTTGGGCCTGAGGCCAAATGGCCGAGGCAGCCGCACAGTCATAACATCTGTTCATAGCATTTCATAGGTTTTCAAGCAGTTAAAATGAATGTATAATAATAATAACAATAATAATAATAACAATAATAATAATAATAATAATAATAATAATAAATGTATATATAAAGCGCATTTGTCCATCATTCAGTTGTTCAAAGCGCATTAACAGTTCCTAGAAGAAGTATTTGGAAAAGAGATAAGTCTTGAATTTTGACTTGATAACAGCTAAAGAAGAAGAGTTCCTGATTTCAAACGGGAGACAATTCCAAATTCCACAGTATGAGAAGGACCGAAAGATTTGAGTTTGATTTTTGAAATAGTCAGTAGAAGTTGATCGTGGGATCTTAGTTTTCGGCTTGTCTTATGCCTCTGGAGAATTTCTTGCAAATACTCTGGGGCAGCGTGATGAGAACAGCTGAAGGTTAGACACAGAACTTTGAATTCTATTCTTGCTTTTATTGGAAGCCAGTGAAGGTTGGTCAATAAAGGGGTCGCATGGGATGATTTTTTGCTTCTGTATATCAACCTAGCTGAGGTGTTCTGAACTTTCTGCAGCTTCATTAAAATATCCTGTCTTATGTTGAAGAGCAAACTGTTGCCATAGTCACGTCTGGAGAGAATGAGACATCTGACCAGTTGACTAGTGGCATCTTCAGTGAGCAGGTGTCAGATCTGGCCTATGCTTCTCAGGTGGTAGAAGCAGGTTCTACAGGTTTGCTCCACATGCTTTTCCATTTTCATGTTTGAATAAAAACACTAAGATCTTTGATTGCATGCAAGAATGGTATTGTTGAGTCCCCTATACTGAGTGTCGATTCAGGGACAGCTTTCCGTTTGGAATTGTACTGACAAGAAGGACCTGGGTCTTGCTGTCATGTAGCGTTAACTTGTTTGTCACCATCCATAATCTAACGTAATAAATGTAGCGTTTAAGATCATGTATTGCAGTAGAGGAGCTTGAGTCAGTAAATGCTTTGTGTAGCTGAGTATCATCAGCATATGCATGGTGAGGAACATCATGGTCATCAATGACCTCACTCAAGGACACTGTATACATGGTTAACAAGATCGGTCCGAGGACCGAACCTTGTGGTACCCCACAACTAAGGACGTCTGGATCTGACAAAGCACTGTCGATGATAACAGACTGACCGTCTGTGAAAATGCTAAAGATAATACTAACGTTACAATAATGTTACCATCTATCTCATAATCATAGATCTGTTGATGATTTTTTCGACACGAACTCTAAGAATCAGGAAGATGAGAAGAAAAAGTGGAGGCAAGGGATATGTTAACCTTTTCCGGGTTATGAATCCCATGAGTTGCCCCGATTAGACATGAATTCATATCAGTCGCACTTGATTCGTTCTGGCGTTGACGTACAAATGTATTCTTAAAGAGGTTTAACCATCGGCCATGGTGCGCCTTATTGCTTTGAGGGAAAATGACAAGAAAAAAGGCGCTGTACTTTACTAATTTCACAACATTAAAGAATTAAACTTCATGTAAAAATATGTAAAAATTCTAATACTTATTCTTCTTTACGATAAAACTTATCAACAATGTCGTGTAATGCCGTAGCAAAGCTTTTAATGCCCGTCGCTTTATGAATGGCTTTACTTCTCATTGTTGTTTTATTTGACCGAGTGTACGCTCTCATTGATCTAGTTCTTAAATCTTAATCAACGGAAACCAAGTTGAAACCTACAATAAACTAAAACACAGAAACCAAGTTGAAACCTGCAATAAACTTAAATAGTATGGAAACCAAGTTGAAACTTTCTGTAAATTAAAACACGGAAACCAAGTTGAAACCTGCAATAAACTAAAAGAATATGGAAACCAAGTTGAAACCTACAGTAAACCTAACTATGGAAACCAGGTTGAAACCAACAATAAACTAATATCACGGAAACCAACTGGATCCCGCTTGGATAGTGTGTAATGTTTCCGTGATGGGAACCAGACGGATCTGGGTAATTTTCAGGAAGTTTCAAGTACACGGAAACCAGATTGAAACTATGAAAACCAAGTCCGGAAACCAAGTGGAAATATTGGTTTCCATGTCGTTTCATGCTGGTTTCCGTACACCGGAAACCAAGTCATTTCTGTAGTGAACCAAAATGTTATCCTCAGTACCATGATTCAATTGGTTATATAACAATCATCTATTGATAAAATACTTGTACAAACGGTAACGTTCCCTCGAAAAATACCGTTACGTTCATAACTGATTCCGTGAGTTCTTAAAGAATTCGAGATAGATTCTTATAAATAAATAAAATAAATCGTCGCGATTATAGCCGAATATGAGGAACATTCATACCTTTATCGTATTTGTAACCTAACTTCACCGTGCAGCATTTAAAATTGTAATTGAAAATTGGCAAAATTTCATGAATCCTCACAATCCTCTACGAATCCTTTAATATTGTGGCTAGTTACGTCGAGGCGCCAGGAGATAAAGTCTATACAAGGTAGCACATGATTTTTATGACAGTGTAAAGCGAATCAAGCGAAAAAACTATTATTTTTTATATTAATTTCTGAATTATCTTGTATTGGTTTAAAGCGTAAAATGTATGTCGTACGATATGTTTATTTGTTTGTTCTGTCATTTCAAATATCCGTATCCGTCAAATTCCATTAGTTGGTTCAAATCTGTTATGATTGGTAAATTGTTCCAATAGCCTTGGTCTTTGATATGTGTTGATAAAGTAACTGAAATAATTTTTCAGGATTCCTTGGACGAATAGAGTTCTGATATTGATCATAAAGAAGATTTTATTTTTGAGAATTATAAATGCAACGAGCTCCAAGTGTTTTTAAAATAAGGAGACTGGTATTTCCAAATAAGACGATATCGAAATCTCAATAGGAATTAGTAAGTAATACATAGCTTCGGGTCAACATATTTCAAATCAAAAGGCCACAGGGTCACCATATCAGAAGTCAAAGGGTAACTTAATCTTTAAATTATAATCCAAGGATATCTTTTGTTCCTGGCGAAGAAGTCGTAGCGTACCACCATGGCCCTTATTAGGGCCACATAGTCATCAACTCTAAAATGCTTTGTTCCCATTGGCCAAAGATTAAAAATAAACACAAATGGTTTAAGGGCCCTTTTGTCAGACCAAGGGTTATCAAATCAAAACTTGTAATCTCAACATGTTATACTGACTACTAGCAAAGGCAATGAGTAAAATATTTTGTTAGCTTTCGTAATTTTTTGCATCGAAAGAAAGTAGGTTTAAAGAATGTGACCACTTTGGGTTTCATTAAATCACCAAATCTATAAATATTAGTAAAAAAACAGAGAAGTTTGTAAAGAAGAGTTCAGTTCCAAGACGTTGACTTCTATAAGAACAAGTCTTTGCGAATAACATGGCAACATCCCCCGCCGTATGAGATATTTGGTATAATTAATATTATTTATCTTTTGATATCTGAGTCTTCCTCCATTTAAGGCTGTCACCAAATATGAACACTCTAGGTGCTAAGCTTTACGAGAAACCGTGTTAACAATGTATTACAAAGTGATGACAGTGTCATGGTAACCTTGAAAATGAGGTCAAGGTTACCAAAGTCCACTGGAGCCTGAGTCATACGCCGTTGTAGGCTGTCGTCAAATATGAAAACTGTAGGTGCTAAGATTTACGAGATACCATGTTAACAATGTATTACAAAGTGATAACAATGTCATGGTAACCTTGGAAATGAGGTCAAGGTCACCAAAGTTCACTGGTGCCTGAGTCTTCCTCCATTGAAGGCTTTAACCAAATATGAACACTCTAGGTGCTAAGATTTACGAGATATAGCGTTAACAATGTATTACAAAGTGGTCAAAGTGTCGTGGTGACCTTGAAAATGAAGTCAAGGTCACAATGTCGACTGGCGTCTGAGGCTATTCCTCAATTGAAGGCTTTAACCAAATATGAACACTCTAGGTGCTAATTAAGCTTTATGAGATACCGTGTTAACAATGTATTACAAAGTGATAACAATGACATGGTAACCTTGAAAATGAGGTCAAGGTCACCACAATCCACTGTTGCTTGAGTCATCCGCCGTTGTAGGCTATCGTCAAAAATGAAAACTGTAGGTACTGAGCTTTACGAGGTACCGTGCTAACAATGTATTACAAGATGATGACAGTGTCATAGTAACCTTGAAAATGAGGTCAAGGTTACCAAAGTCCACTGGTGCCTGATTCATCCGCCGTTGTAGGCTGTCGTCAAATATGAAAACTCTAGGTGCTAAATTTTACGAGATACCGTGTTAACAATGTATTTCAAAGTGATAACAATGTCATGGTAAGCTTGAAAATGAGGTCAAGGTCACCAATGTCGACTTGCGTCTGAGTCTTCCTCCATTGAAGGCTTTAACCAAATATGAACACTCTAGGTGCTACGTTTTACGAGATACCGTGTTAACAATGCATTACAAAGTGATGACAATGTCATGGTAACCTTGAAAATGAGGTCAAGGTCACCAAAGTCCACTGGTGCCTGAGTCATCCACCGTTGTAGGCTGTCGTCAAAATGAAAACCGTAGGTGATAAGCTTTACGAGATACCGTGTCAACAATGTATTACAAGGTGGTCAAAGTGTCGTGGTGACCTTGAAAATGACGTTAAAGTCACCAAAGTCCACTTGCCTCTGAGTCGTCCTCCACTGAAAGCTGCCACCAACTATGAACACTCTAGGTGCTAAGCTTCATGAGTTATCGCGTTAACAAGAATCCGGACCTACGTACGGACGTACGGACGGACAGACGCCGCTGAATTCATAGTCCCCTGCCAAGTCCCCCGTTCCACTTTGTGGAGGGGGACAACAAACGTAAACAGTTTTCAAATGTAGCCTTTAATAGGGACCATAGAGATACCACATCTAAGAATAATCATCTCCATTAGTTGAAGAGATTGTGAACAAGGTTTAAGCTTTCTTAGGTCTTTGTTACTGGAAGAAATCTCAAATAGGCTCATAGGGTGTGGCCCTTATCAGAGCCAAAGAGTCACCAATGTCAAAGGGCACAATAACTCTGTAGGTAAACGTATTTAAATCTACTACTCTAAAGTTACATAATACTTACTAAGATACATAGGGTATCCACCGCAAATATAAAGCAGTAAACATATGATGATGAACAAGTACTATATAGACAGATAATAGTAGATCACAAAAACGTTACTAGTGAGTCCCGAACATAAGCCTTTGCATGCATTACAACGGAAATCGCAGTGATGGAAATGACACTGCTTTGTAGTTGTATTACTGTAAGTGTCTGGCCGTGTTGTAAAAGCCGCCCAGAAATATGATGTTTAAACTTTGAACATTTGTTTAAATTGTTTATCTTAGAATCTTTTATACTTTGTATGGACCTTCAATCCTAAGTAATATAGGATATTCATTTTCAGTCATACCAAAGTACTATTTAACTACTGAGTTGAGATATTATCTTCATGGACTGTTAAATCGAAAGTAGTTTTGGTAATTTCAAAAACATTGTGTGTGATGTTCATTTCAATTGTTGTGATAATTACTGTTGTATTAGAAGTTATTGGTTTGATGTCATCTTTAATTTCAAGTTTTATCTATAAAGTCAGGAGTGTTCTCAATCATGACAATATTGCCCTGATCAATCTTCACCAAGTATCTAGTCAGCTATGAAGCAACTTAATCCTTATTATCAGATCTTTTACTGTGACTAACTATAAGACTTAAGAACTGTGTTTGTAAACATCTTCACTATTAAAGGAAAGGGGATGTTACGTGGTATGAATTTATTGTTAGCAGTGCGAGTGATGTCCCTTAGCCTACTTGCGTATTACGTCATGACTTATTGTTGTCTAACATGTCGGCCATATTGAGTAAAGAAGCTCATGAACACTAAGACAATATTTTGCCCTTCTTTGGAAGTTTATTGTGCCTGGGCTTAACCCAAACTATGCAAACACGTAAAAAGAGCCACCGTTCCTGACTCCCATTTTCGTCACCACAGTAGGAAAACCATGATGACTAGCTCTTCATTTCATGCACCGTTGTGCCTGTCAACACTGATATAAGTTGATATCACTGTTGATGAATGTCGCAGACATTTGACAAATCATCTCCTCTTTTTCTCTTACAGCTTTTGTCCTTGGGCCAGTCGAATTCTACCAGGATAATATATCTCGGTTCCACAATATTCAAATATTCACGTCTAAGACATAGTAGGTCAAAAACTATATAGCGTTTGAAATATTTTGGTATTTGAAGACAATTAAATCAATTTTAGGTTATGTGGGGTAAGTTTAGTGTATCGTACGCCAGGCCTGAAACTTTTTATACATGAAATCGATAACAGCGAATTATTGGTGTATTTGTAAATAACTATTTTTATTGTATCCACCATACACGTCAGTGATGCAAGTTCTACGGAATTAGATGTATAAGCTGAACCTTTACCAAATAAAACTGAGGCCAAATGAAGCCAGTCTAATGATCTGAATATAAATTGTGATAACTAAATCCATGATTATAGTTTTCTAACTTTTTCAAAAAGAATTATCACCCTACCTTTTAAACAAATCATTGAACTATCATAAATGCAGTGAAGCAAGTTTTTAGTTTTTAACATAAAGTATGACAGTTCCGCCATGAAACTTGAAAGTGCCTCTTTTACGATATGGATTAAACAGGACCCGCAGACGTTGTCAAGAAGATCACAGGATCGCAACCATATCCCGCGTACCTGTCTGAAGTAAGGGAAAAACTCCTGTGAACCATTCTTTTAACATGTTTGTCACCATCTTTCTTTTTTAACGAGATAATGTGATTGGTCTGCTAATGACTAGGTGTCGTCTGTTCGAAAGTCGATTTAGAAAATGCGTACATAAGAACTGTCGTCAGACAGTTGGAAGAGGCAATCACCAAACGCGTCAACGCATCATCTAATTATATAATTAGCTCTATTGTTATGAGACAGCCAATGGATAAATCATCGTTACTTTTTGACAATGTTTGAGGGTCCTGTTTTAGCTATTTGTAAAATAACGATAAATAATTTAGATAACGTTAATTTAAACTGACATCTGCAGAGATGCTCGGTAGGGCTTCTTATCTGCGATTGACTGCAGTGAAACTGGACATTTTTACAGTAACATGGAGCTCTCACCTGGAGCGAATATACCGTCACCATCATCCCATCCAACTAGATTGCGCATGCGTTGCAAAATTATCTCCTCCATTAGTGTGAAGACGGGAGCGACCTCGTACGTGAACCTGCTCAAAACAGAGAGATAGAGGCAAATAATTTAAGGTCATGGCATTTATTGTACATTTATTGGTCAAAACAGGGAATGTCCTGTCACATATATTATTCAAACATCATGTAGAATAGAATCCATCATGTTTAGTAAATGAATTAACTTTATTGAATAGACTTATCGTCTTTCTTTTCATTTCCGGTATTTAACAGATTGTTTTATGTTAATGAAAGGTAAGTATTGTGAAGTGGAGGGAATGCAGGAAGAAAGTTCACGCACATATTGCAGTTAGCAGTTGCTGATAGCCACTCCCCTGCCACGCCAACCACATCAACTCCCGTGCCAAGCTGATTCAAGAAGCGTGGGTGACCTAATCAGTTTAACATTCGATTTAAACATATTCATTTCTTGAAGCAATTGGATTGGTCAACAAACTGCAACAAGGTTAATATTCAACATTTAACACAGAGGCATAGGAACATAATTAGTCATTTATACATGTGTGTATATATATGAAGGGCTCAGAACCAAAAGGGTACTAATGGCGCATTTCGGTGATTTTGAGTTTTATATATCAAATGAATCTGCATGGTCCATTCCATAAAAATATGCATCCTCCTTGGCTAATGAATAATAAATATGGCCCTCATTGAGCGTTAAAGTTTGCATTTCAGTGGATAAAGGGCCTAGTGGCCATTAGGTACCTTTTGGAACTAAGTTTCTCTGTGAAACTTGCCAGAAGGCCCTTTTGCATTTCAACCAGATGTCAGTTTGCTCGATGGACATGTGCTTTTCAGGAGAGGTAAGTTTGATTATTTAAGCAAACTGTGAATATGCTTGCTTGTTTAATGAAAACCACCTTTTGAAAAATTATTTTTGGCCAATTATCTCAGCTATAAGCTGTGACAAATATCTTACATTTACACAAATAGCTGTTTTGCTCCTCAACAAAAACTTTTTTGACAAGGCCCTTTTGATTCTTAGTATATATCTGGGTGCTTGCATTTGATATGACATAAATCTATATAATTATATAAATGTGAGAAATAAACGAGACAAGATATGTATATTGAAGAAGGGGGTTAAGAGCGAATAACAACTTTAAAACATAAATGACACAAAATAAAGTTACTAAATAAAATGGAAAATAGATTTAGGTTATAAACATTTAGAAGATAAATGGAAAATAATACATCAATCCCCAACTAGCTGCTAGTCACCATTTATGGTTCCAATACCGTTTGATACACATAATTCTACTGACAAATACTATGATAACAAATTTCGGCTATACAGACAATGAATTATGTAGGAAAAGCTGGAAACAAAGCTTCACTTGTTTAACTCGTTTCACTTGATGCAAAATATGACGTATATTGAAACGACCTGGTTAGAAACGGACAATTGGATCGAATCCAAACCACAAAGTTAACCCATTAAGCCATCAAGTATATACAATGATCAAAATCGGATACTGATTATAATAAAATATGATTTATTTAAAGCAAAACAACAAAGTAAATTATCAAAGAGACATTCGCAAAATAGGCCTATATACTATCCAAACACATGGTTTTTCAGAAAAGAAATATCTATTCTTTGAGAGTTCTCATTTTTAATAAAGACAGTCGCCGAAACACAGCACTGAAATACCAAGAATATGCACGTGGTAACTGTGATGAACATAGGGGTTGAATCTGACATTTGCCCGATGTTGGATTTGACGATTCTCGTAATTAAGGAGATGAAACGAGGAAATAAGATAATATAAATCCGTTATTTTTTTTAGACTAGCAGGTATTGCACTTCTGCTTATAAAAAATTATGGACAGTGGTTGAAGAATCATGATTAATGTAAGAACGTTTTGACGAAAAACAGCACTTCTATTATTAGGGCAAGTTCACAAGGATTTCCACTGATTCAAATATTTTAGCTATTTCTATAACAGTAATGTGATATGCTCAGTTGAATATGAAATAGATTTGAGGAAAAATTATAGGGGGACACCAAATTTTTATTCAACACTTAACGTCATTTTCGAAAATACCTACTTAAAAGTAAAAAATCACGACGTCACGGCACTTTTTCATAATTAAAGTTTAACTTCGACGGCCCCCATGTACTTATCGATAACAAACTAAGACTGATTTACAAATCATATCTAAAAACGACGCAGGCAGCAAAACTTTTATTGAAATCGAAACACTTCAAGTTAGATAAAACCATTCCGAGGCTCTTTTATCCAGATTTATCAGGAGTGTTCTAACTTCAAACTCTCTATATGCTGGTATAAGAACCAAACAAACCAAACAAAACAATTTCAGGATCCTGAATACTTCCTTAAATATAATTGGTGTACCCTTAGAAAATATTGGCTATTTTTACGAGCGGCAAATTATATTGTTTTTTGGTGATTTCGAGATTCATGTTACACTATGTTGATAGTTGTAATTGCAGGGTTGCAGGGTTGCAGGCGTAAGCGTTAGGCATGATCGTTATGGAGGGAGGTGTGGTGTTGGGTGGCATCACTGCGGCTTACGGTCTCACATGTTTATGAACGTGTCATAGGTCAGTACTACCGGCACAGCCCACGTTAAGCCATTTGCTCAATGTCACAATCCGCTGTTTAATCTTCCAAACTGACAACACCAGGTGTAACAGTGCTAGGATTTTAACTCAAGACCTTTCACCCATCGAGCATGTCTGGGACATGCTTTTACAGAGCTTATGGCGACATCAACAATGAACCACTACTCTTGCAAGAAGAGTGCAATGATCTCAATCAAAATAACTTACAAAGCCTCATAAGGAGTATGTCACATCGGATCCATTGATTTTATCCATTATTTACTTGTTTTTTTAACGTATGGTAAATTTGAAGAGTGACCCTTGGTGCAGTGTGCACACACACGGCGTTTTCTTGTGTCTTTTGCATTAAGAATGTTTTTAATAAAAGTCCTCATGGTTCCTTCTTCCTTATTTGTTCCCTACTCGTTTTCAAACGTTGCCCCTCATCAGCCATTAACGTCCGATATCCCCTACTTCTATTTCTATAGTAGATAACAAATTGTCTATATATTTTCAAAGTTTTGTTTTAAAAATTTATTAAATTCATGGTCATCATGCAACAATTTGTTCTAAGCGACATATGTCAAACAAGATATTAAAGGAACCGTACCACGACGCTCATATATGAAATTTATCTTGTACATCAAAAGATGTATCCTAGAACTTGTTATACTTGTCATAATTAAAATACGCTCTGTCCACTACCATGTTTCATTTCTTGTTTCAATATGTGTGCGTGTTTGAACTTTTCTATACATGAACAAAAATAAAAAAAGTTATTTCAAAATAATGTCTTTTTTCGGGTGCTCATTCGAAGCATTGTATTTGTATTGAGGCTAAAACCAAGACATAAAGAGCTCGTTACAACTAAGCATTGAACAGTTAATTGTCTCAGAATGACTTGGAAGAAAGTGGAATTGTTTATATAAGTGAAACCGTCTTGCATATTTATAAGTTTAATCTTTTATTTTGAACCCGTTTTGAAGCCTATTAACAAAAACCTTTCATAATATTATTCTTAAGACGTGTTATCGTGAAGGACCCTAACGCAAACCTGATTTGACACAGTATTTGAGTGTCTCCTTGCAGTCGCTGAGGATCTGTTCGAGGTCACGGGGCGTGTGGTGGATGTCGAGGCAGTGACCCATCATCTCCCTCAGTTGGTGCGGGTGGTGGAAATCCAACACCTTCCCGCTTCGTTCTCGCTGCCGGACCAGGTAGCGTTGTAAGATCTCGCCAACCTCTCTCAGGAAGCGGCACGTCTTCTCTCCCCCGCCACTCTTCTGTAGGTCTGCAGGAAATGCAGGTGTCAATGTTTGGGCAATAAATGATATCATATTGTGAAATGGACAATCTCATTGAAATCAGTTCGAAACTTGTCCCTCGTGCCTCGCTGTGTTTCTTGATCTGACCACGGCTCTGTCAAACGGTCTTGACGGGTTGATTCCCCAACTCTCACCCCCGCCCTCCCCCGGAGATTATCAATCGTGAAATGGATGACCCCCGAGGGTGACCCTCACGCCCTTTTTGATAGGTGGCCCCCTCCCCCTTTCCCCTGGGGTGTATTCATTAATATAACCTATGTTTCAATCGGTAAATTTCACAAAGTCAAGTTTAAAGAACACATTATATAACAAGCTTGGCGCCATCATCATGCTGTGTATCAAAATATCAATATACTCCCTATAAACATCATCATGGGAATCATCGAATCATGTTCTTTCATTTTAAATTTTCAGAAAGACTTTAAAAAGTGACAAGTATATTTTCAGTAAAACAAGCTGATCATACAAATCAATATGATACGATCTCCATTACAACAACAATGGCGTTAATTTGTTATGCTATCTAGAAAAAAATTGGCAAAACATTTTTCAGAGCGTCCCTCACTTCCAACTTTACCGCAATCTTTGATGATCAGACAAAAACGATATGTAAGCGGAATTGTGATTGGTTGAATTATTTGAAGGTGGAAGGTCACTGTCAAGGCCGTCTGACACCGCTATGGAGCCATGGGTGGTCAGATCAAGAAACGCAGCGAGATAAGCGGGACAAGTTTCGAGCTGTTCCAGTGAGATTGGTAAATGGATGAACTGTATTTGTGTTGTAGGCCTTTGGGCTCTAATGTCCTGAATAAACTAATCTTAATGTGATAATGAATCTGAAGATAATTATCATCAGCTGTAGTAATATAGCATTTAATATAAATAGTTGATAACACGTGCCGACATTTTTCTGTCATGTTTTTATAATGACTTGTCATTCAAAAGAACATAGAAGTCCCTTTATCTAAAGATACATACATCTATCAAACTATCATGGCTTCGCAAAAAAAATCCTGTGCACTTCAGTCGGGGATTTCAGTAAACATGGCTTCCATCGAAATGCTTGTATATGTCAGTTGGGACCTTAGGGAAACATGGCTTCAATCGAAATGCTTTTATACGTTAGTTTGGGGTAAAGGCAAACATGATTTCCGACAACTTTAGTCGGGAACTGAGTGAAACAAAGCTTTCGACAATGTATGTGTACCTATTTCATTCGGGAGCTCAGAAAAACAGAGTTTCCAACAGAATGTTTGTACAATTCATTTGGGACCTCCAACAAACATATCCTCCGACAAAATGTCTTTATTCTTTTTACCTCAAGCGATGTTGTTTTAAGAAAGAAATTTTGTATTGTTCGTAACCTGACGTAAGCATGGCAAAGAGTGGTTACTTCTAGAATAACTTGTTTTAAGCAATAACTCAAACGAAATGAGTGCATGTGTCATTACTTACCGGAAGCAAACATTGCCTCAAACTCGGACCAGTCCGGACTTGCACACAGCTTTGAAGGTCTGTTCTCAGCCATTGGATCGGACCGGACGTGGCTGTTGTGCTGCAGCACCTTAGACACAACCTTGTTAGCAAGAGTGTCCCTCTCTGCCTCCCCCTCTCCTCCACCCCCGAGGTGTCTTGGCTCCTGGACACTGCGTACTCGCTTCAACTTTTGGAATACCCCGCAGTCAAATGCCATACTGAAACAGAAGTACATTTTTACAAGCATCTTGATATCTTAAAAAATAAGAAAAAAATGTGTATTCATTGATTGACATTGTTCCTAAACACATAGAACAAAAGAAATTTTTCTGTGTCGACCCTCACGCCTGCTACGGCAAACCTATATAGTGTCTTCAGAAATTTAATGAAGGGTGCAACTCCTTGCTAAATATCGAGCTGCTCTCAAACCCCGGCCAGTGTTGGAGACTGGCGCTAGTTGTGCTTAATGTAGATGTTAACGATGTCAATAACATAGGTACATGTATATAGGCATTCATAATTTTACCGACTCAAGTTCCGGAAACAAGTAACTATATATGCATAGGCTCTGTGATGACTTGGTATTGATTACGGTTTCTAAAACATTTTTAAAAATGTATTACAAAAGTAAGCAATCTACATGTACAAATATTTTGGATAATTAAAAACGAACGTTACATGACCGGTTAAACTATGCGAATCCACTTACCTACCTCAAATAATTAAAAGGTGTATACCCAAAAATAGCCGCCTATGGTTTATGCATGATAATAATTTCTTCCACGACTACGGATGATCAGTTTGAAAACTTATTACCCTCTATAGATAATGATTTGGCATAAACTTTCACAATAATTATTACTGTCCCTTTATGAATGATTTCCTTCGCCAAACACATGATAGGATGCAGAGTTCCCCGGCCTGACATCATGGTAAAAATTCAATGTTCCGTAGCCTGACACATGATAGGATTTTGGGTTTCGTAGTTCATGATAGACTTAGAGTTCAATTGCCTGACACATTGTAGCATTCAAAGTTACACGACCTGATACATGGTGAAATCGAAGTTACACTGCCTTTCACAGGGTAGGTTTCAGATGTACACGACCTGGCTCATGGATGGCTCAGAGTTACACGGCCGGACACATGATGGGCTCAGAGTTACATGGCCTTACACATGGTAGGTGTCAAAGTTACACGGCCTGACATATGATAGGTTTCAGAGGTACGCGGCCGGACACATGGTAGAATTCAGAGTTATGTGGCCGGACACATTGTAGGATTCAGATTTACACGGCCTGACACATAGTAGCATTCAGAGCTACACGGCCTGACATATGATAGGTTTCAGAAGTACGCGGCCAGACACATGGTAGGATTCAGAGTTACACGGCCTGATACATAGTGAGTGTCAGAGTTATGTGGCCGGACACCTTGTAGGATTCAGAGTTACACGGCCTGATACATAGTGAGTGTCAGAGTTATGTGGCCGGACACATTGTAGGATTCAGAGTTACACGGCCTGATACATAGTGAGTGTCAGAGTTATGTGGCTGGACACATTGTAGGATTCAGAGATACACGGCCTGATACATGGTGAGTGTCAGAGTTATGTGGTCGGACACATTGTAGGATTCAGAGTTACACGGCCTGACACATGGTAGGATTCAAAGTTCACGGCATGACGCATTGTATGCTTCAGAGTTGAACGGACTGACATATCCCCCCTTACATAATTTGTTTCTTGTTCATAGACGTTTAAATACGTTGCTAGGTCACCCTGCAATGTCTAACACATCAGCTTATAATACCAAAATAAAACTTATACGACTTCATTTGCGTTTGTTGATGCATGTTTGAACTGAACTGCAAGCTCGGAAGTTTGATGTAATGAAAACTCCCTAGCTGACCAATTTGTTTGCGCTTTAATTAATTCCAACTACCAGTGATTAAAATGCGGATATTTTCATTATTTAGTTTACGAAAATAATGGATAACATGATCTATATCTATCTCGATGTGCGATAATAGCAACATTGTATTCCTTCTTTTACTCGTTTTACATATAGACAATTAAATAATTTCAATATTATAAACCAATTTCATGAAATTAATTAAAAAATAACATCTGTATCTAGGATGTCGTCCATAAATGTTTTATACCTCTTGCTCATCGATCTGAGACTTCACATGAAGCGTGTAAACATCTTGTTATTTATAGCAAACAGAAGTGTTCGGAGGTCATCTGGTCATGTTGCTAGAAGGTTTCCTCCACCGTACCGTAGCCAAGAGGTCTTTAATTTCACATTGTAATTGATTCAGTTGGTTGAAGTTTGAATTCAACGTTGGAGGCAAGTTATTTATCAACCTCATTTTCGCTCTGTGTAAAATTTACCTTTTGCCCTGATCAATTAAGGAATAAAGAAAGTAGATTTTGACGGAGACAATAGAAAAGTAGCGTAGACATTACAATAAAGAGTAATGGATGCCTCAAGAGTCAAGAGTTATGCTTGGGATAGAAAACCCTAGGAAGGGAAGAGGTGCATAAAATGAGATCCAGTGCCAAATGTGGGGTCAAGCTTTCACAAAGCTTACTGTCGTAAGGGTTTTCAAGCCTAACCACAACCCAACCTCGAATATGTGCCAAAACTTAGATATCGTAGGGATAATCAAGAACAAAATAGTTGCAGAGGCATGCAATAAATAAGAAATATATGGTTCACAGGGTCACCAAATCTATGAATTGGAATAGCCATCAGCTTAAGTGTCTGCAAACCATGTTTTAAGTTACTAGGCTTTGAGCTTCTGAAGAAGAAGATGAAAATAGGTTTTTAATGTGTGGTCCCTGTGGCCCATATTTTGTTGGGTCGGAAGAGTCAAAAGCTGGGAACTTATTGAGGAACTTTGCGAGGAACTTATTGAGACAATAACCTCATACAATAGATGAAATGAATGAAGTATACATTGTTCAATTGTGTGGCCAATTAGAAGACTGGTAAGTGTACTTGCTTACGAGGGATGTAGGGTTGATTCCGTCATCGATGAATTAATTATTTTGAATGTGAATTGCAACTCGGGATATATTGTTCAATGTACCATGGAAAATGTGTGAACATCTAATAACAAGAGGTGTAAACTAATAACAAGAGGTGTGAGACATAAAGTAATTTTGAAGTAAAGATCTTACTATGAAATGTCAAACCTTCTTTAGTCCCTCCCTACGATATAAGACCTATTGTTTTGGAGATAATGCTCGAACTTGGATAACCCTCTGAGGAATGAAAACGGGGGAATATAGATACCTGGAAAACAACAGCAAAAGTACGTGCATTAGAACAATTCGTTCATATCTAAATTACTACACTTACTTAATCATTTTCAAACGGACCGGATTGGAAGTTAAGCACCCATAGTATTCTAAGTGTTTTGTGATCCCCCTATTTACCATCCTGATTAGAACATGCTTAACAAACGTATTTCGTTATTTGAGTCACTATGTGTCCTATACATTAAAACATCCTATTCAAAATACCAAGGTGTTATGAACAATGCAGAGCGTGCTTTCCTTGATGAAATGACAAATGATAAAACTCTCTACCCTAAACAAAATGTAGGGCAAATTAAACCAGATTTTATTTCAATGTGGAAAGCTATAATTCACCACAACAAAACTGACCGACGAAGAAAGGAATAAGATCTACATTACACGGCTTTAGAGAGTTTGAAAGACTTTGCTTCATGCCTAGATCTATAGTGCAAAGCTTGCGAGAGTTTGAAAGGATTTGCTTCATGCCTAGATATATAGTGCAAAGCTTGCGAGAGTTTGAAAGGATTTGCTTCATTCCTAGATCTATAGTGCAAAGCTTGCGAGAGTTTGAAAGGATTTGGTTCATGCCTAGATCTATAGTGCAAAGCTTGCGAGAGTTTGAAAGGATTTGCTTCATTCCTAGATCTATAGTGCACAGCTTGCGAGAGTTTGAAAGGATTTGCTTCTTGCCAAGATCTACAGTGCACGGCTTGTGAGAGTTTGAAAGGGTTTGCTTCATGGCTAAATCTGCAGTGCACAGCTTGCGAGAGATTGAAAGGATTTACTTTATGCCTAGATCTGCAGTGCATGGCTTGTGAGAGATTGAAAGGATTTACTTCATGCCTAGATCTACAGTGTACAGCTTTTAAAAAATTGAAAGGTTTGCTTCATAAAGGGATCTACAGAAATGCTTTCCTTTATGCCTAGATCTACAGTGCACGACCTGTGAGAATTTGAAAGGCTTTGCTTCATGCCCAGCTCTACAGTATACGGCTTGTGAGAGTTTGAAAGGATCTGCTTCATGCCTAGATCTACAGTGCACAGCTTGTGAGAGTTTGAAAGGGTTCTCTGAAGCCTAATATCCACTTTTCATTTCGGGATATGAAAATGCAGGATGATTCTTGTGATAGAATATACTTTTATACGTACATTCATTATTTACAGTTTTGAAATATTCATATGATTTCGCAATAAAGTTTGATTGTTTAAGTGCTCTTTTGATTATTAATGCACTGATATATGATACGTATGTATGTATGTATGATGTATATACAAAGCTGTGTGGATGACTGTGTCCCCTCCATTACCCCTCACTACTCTCTCATTTCATCTCAAAGTTACAGAATGTACATCCTCATATGTAACATGGACTCTTCCAATCTGTCTCTAAAACAAATGAATCTTTATTGCTGAATGAAATGACATCAGTTTTGATTACTCAATACATTACCTGAAATAAATGGTTACACTCTTAATATTAAAATTGTTTAAAACTTAAACCAATGTACTAAAACAGTAAAATAATTTCAATATAAAAGATGAATATTAGATAGAGACAAATACACAAGGGACATAAATCATATATTAATTTGACATGTAATAACTAACATGATAAATAACATAAAATAAAAAGATAAAGTGTAATGCAATCAGACTTCATAACTTTGACATTGGTTTCGAATAAGGCGTATAAGGTGTATGAGGCGTCAGCAGTAAACAGTTTTAAGTGCGTTTTTCAACAAAACACATTTCAACTCGTGATTTTTATTTATAAGTCAATTCAAGTTAACGTTCACCTTAAAAAATGATAACATCTTCTGATCTTATTTTCAGAACTTTAAATATAGGTTTGTAAAGACAATTTTTCCTTTTAGATTTTATCAGCAAAGCAGTTTATGAGTATCAATTTATTTTCATTTTGCGAATATATATTTTATAGTATTAGCACTGCAAAGTGCGTGCCTACAGAGATATCAATCATAGCGACATATTTTAATTTTGTTTGCTATTACCATCTAGTTATTTTCATTTACAAGTATCTCTCTATATAGTTTATACTATGAATTGTCTCGCATTTAAGTGTTGGTCACTTTTAGTCGGAGACTTGTATACGTGTGCTACATTTGAACGAAATCCTACTCATCTATAACTCTTTTAAAAAAGAATGCATTCCTGTAAAATAATCAAGTGTTTTCAATTAAAATTTTCATATAATGCTTTCTCATGAAATACAGTCACCTGCCTGCCTCTGCTTAGAATATATGGCTTCGGGTTTTAAAACAAACAAACACGAAATGCACAAGAAACAATGAAATGTGTAATCAAATACGTTAATTTCTGTTCAAACTAAATTTGTTATGATAGAATCGTATGTTTAAAGTTTTTGTTATTTAAGTGTTATTTTTTGCAAGTGGGAGACCGAAAGAAATAATCGTAAATTGTATAATTGCATACTTTAAAATGTATTTTTTTTATTCCACATTTTTTGTACACATATATACAAATATTCATTCACATAGTTTATTCATAGTTACATGATGGATATAGGGTACAATTAGTATTGAGCATCGTCTTTTTAAATCTTTTTTTTTCTATGGACAGAAGGCAAAAACGATTGACTATGTGAACAAGTGGTGACAACTTGACCAAAATTTAACAAACTTGTCGTACTGACATGAAGAGAAGGCTATTGCTTTTGTTATATCATAATAGTGTGATAACTCCCTTTGGATTCTTACAATAGTTATATTAGACTCTTTATTATGGCATTTCAGAATGATTTGTTTGTTCAACAAAATTATAAGATTTAATGGGTCGTTGTTTTTGGATACATATCCAAGTATTTTTCTTTCCTTGTGAACACTATGTTTAGATGGGCGTTAATATTGATCCATTGTTGGACATCTTTCCAAAGAGAGTTAATACATTCACAGTCCCCGAATAAATGGTCAATGTCACATATTTCATTTTTGCAGAATAAGCATAATGGTGAATCATTATAATAGTTAAGTTTGAAGAGATAGGAATTCACAGGTAAAATTTTATGTATAAGTCGATATTGAAACCATCGCAATTCAGTACATTCGGTACATCTAAAAGCCATTTTATTAATCCTTTTCCACTCAGAGTCAGAATAAATTTTGTTAAGAATTTATTTCCACTTATGATTATATTTCATTTTTTGGAAAGAATTAGTCAATAATATATTGTAGTAGTGTTTTGACCCTTTACGTCCAGCTTGTATTTGCATATGATTGTAAGGCAATATTGGAATTTTGGGTAACTGATAAACATTTGGTTGAAATTTATTAAGATATTCCTTTATAGAATTTTTAAGTACATAGTAGGTCACCGGGTCACATTTAGCTGTGTACAAAGTTATAAATTGTTCATATGATAATAAGCAGTCTGTATCAGTAATTAGATCACTCACAAATTTCACACCAGCAGAGTACATGTTTTTATAGAAAGCTTATATGTTGATTATCTTTAAGTTATCATTGTATCAAATAAATTCAGAATATATTTCCCTCTTCAATGATTTACAGATCGATAGATATACACTCCATGCTTGTAATGTATCTTTCAAGAACTTGTTGGTCACATTTGGAACAATAAACTCCTGAATAAATTTTGAATCCATCTCTAATATATTTGCAGCTATGATATTAATGTGAAAAACAAAAAAGGTTTTCTCACTATATGTGTTGTAAATAGAGAATACTAAACGACATCCCATTTAATAACATTTTTATGAAACGGGTGAATGGTTCGGTATTTAACGAGCGAAAGCGAGTTAGATACTGATAATATTTAAGAGTTTCTTAAAAGTGTTATTAAACGGGACTGAGTTTAGTAATTTATTTATTACTCGCAGAATTATATCAAATAAAAAAGCATGAAAATCGCCGAGATTACCATTGCCGCAGTGCCGCTAACATTGTGACGTCATACTTAAAGATTGTGACTTCATGTGACGTCAATCAGCACGCGATGTTATGACACAATGTATAATAACATTGTAGGTTTATTAAACGGCGGTATCTTCAACGGGAGAGTAATAATAGCGTTTCAACCATGCTATCTTTTGAGCACCTATGTAATAGGATATTTGTGGGACTTTAATACCTCCATTAGGTAAACTGCCTACAAAAATTTCTCGTTTTACTTTGTCCGGTTTTACTTTCCATATGGAACCAAAACATTTTGATTGGAAAGCTTTTATAATATGATCAGACGGCGATGGGAGAGATGCGCAAATATGAGTTATTTTAGGTAGCAGCAATGATTTAAGGACTATCTTTCGACCTAAAGGGGTAAATATTCGACATTTCTAAATTTTCATTTGGTTTTTAATATCCTTGAACCTATCCAAATAGTTGATTTCAATCATATTTTCAAGATCAATATGAAAAATTATCCCTAATAGCTTAAAATAATGTACCCATTGGAGATTCCACTCTTTACAAAGCTTAATCCTACTACGTTTCTTTGAGCCGATCCAAATTAATTTAGTTTTCTCCACATTTTCTCCACAAGTCCAGAAAAGCTCTCAAAAAGGGTAAGAGTAGCAAGAACTGCATAGAGGAATTTTTCAGATCCATCTAACATCAGGGACATATCGTCAGCAAACTGAGCTAGAAGATTTTCAGTATTTTTTCTATTTTGATACCTTTAATCTGCTTGTTATTTTTTTAATAATTTTGTCGATATTTCTATACACAGGATAATATGATACGGTGAGATCGGATCTCCTTGATGACATCCTCTACTGAGCCTAAAGAACATGATTCAAAATTGTGATATAAAATATTAACCCATTTGCGAAACAAGGTCCGAAATTTAAAAAAAATCAGGACATTTTGTATTAATTTCCAATCAACAGAATCAAAAGCTTTTCAAAGTCTACCGACATCAAAAGGCCCGGAATTTGATACTTCTCTGTGTGTTCCACTACGTCTTAGATTTGTCTGGTGGCTTCAGCTATATACCTACCGGGAAGGAATCCTTTTTGTTCTTCGCTTATTATGGTTACGAGAACTGATTTAAGACGACCTGCGATTGCGGCGGAGGCTAGTTTATAGGTAACATTTAGTAGAGATATTGGTCTCCAATTTTTCAAGTATCTTTTTGGTTAATTTTCCTTTGAAAACATGTTATAACACACTGTGTTTGAGTAACTGATAGTGAACCATTTTTGTAAGAATAATTAAGAGAGTTCAGTAAATATTTGTTCAAATCTCGCCAGAAAAACTTAATGAATTCGGTTTTAAAACCATCAGGGCCTGGATTTTTTTATATTTTTAATGCGCTTAAAAGCAGAAAGCACTTCATTGCAAGTTCATTCTCCCTCAAGTTTAGCTGATACACTGTCGTCAAGTTTATTACAGGAATGTTCTGGGACTATTTCATCCAAATCAACATTACAACATACTTTGCTAGAGTATAATGATTTATAAAATTTTACAGTTTCTTCCAACATTTCACAGGTTGTTGAACTCTGTGATTGCCTTGTTTAAAAAATTTCGTGATTCTAGTTTCAATTTTTTTTGTTGGTTTCTCACCGTTTTCTACCCATTTAGCTTTTGATCTAATAAAACTTCCCTTAGCTCTAATAGTACTAATTTCTTCTATTTTACTATTTATAGATTTTATGCCCTTCAACATACCTTCCTTTTGAGTAATAATGTTTGTCTTGTTTTATTCTACAGTTAATCTATTTAATGACGTATTCAGTTCAGTTTCAAGATTTTTCATATTCTTCGTTTTTGTACTCGCAAATAGAATAGATTTCCCCCTTATCATCAATAGTATAGGTTCCCAAAGAAGCTGGTCCAAGACATCTTCATTTTCCCTTATCCGATATTGGTTCAATGTTTCTGTTAAGAGTTAGCTTTACCAGATTAACATAATCTTTGTCGTGTAATAACGAATTGTTAAATACCCAAAACCCTTTACCTCTTTTTACTTCATTAATTTTTGATTGATAGTTCAATAAGTATAATTGCATACTAGTGTATGACTTACTGACATATAAGCGAATGTATCTACAATACAGTGTTTTTTTTGGTAATACTAACAGACCCATGTCTATAAAAGTCATGTATATGATTCCATTATACAAATGGAGAAACCTATACAGTTAACCCTTATCAAAACAACATGTATGAATAATTCCATACCGTATCTCATTCATTTGCTGCGTTTTCTATTCAAACCTTTTGTATACATTTACATTGCTGGAGTTAAAATTTCACATCGGTACACTCACTCAATCCTTCCGGGATCCCATATGGATCTTGATATTTGCACAATCTTGCAATCAGATTTACGATAAATTCACGTTGACAACTGAAATATAACGTAATTAACGAGGCACCTATCAAATGCATTGATTTGTTATTTGGGCATGGTTCGTCTATGTCATTTACACCGTTATATAAAAATATTCAAACCGATATCCTGGCTAAGCGCTCTTTTTATTACGTCACGGAGAAGTGCAGTTTAAGTCATGCTTCAGTTCTTTTAAACATTAAGATTACGTCTTACTGGGACTTCGAACTGACTTGTCTCTATATTCTCCATCGCACACAGAGTGAATATTTCGAATGTCGTTTTCATGCCACAGGAATAAAAATATTTATCCACAATAAATCTAAACGGTTAGAAAATGATTTTAATATTTCCAATGGACAATGTAACTGAAAAGTTTTGAAATGTTTAAAACATTCGAACATGTATGACCCCTCACTACTCTCTCATTTCATCTCAAAGTTACAGAATGTACATCCTCATATGTAACATGGACTCTTCCAATCTGTCTCTAAAACAAATGGATCTTTATTGCTGAATGAAATGACATCAGTTTTGATTACTCAATACATTACCTGAAATAAATGGTTACACTCTTAATATTAAAATTGTTTAAAACTTAAACCAATGTACTCCAACAGTAAAATAATTTCAATATAAAAGATGAATATTAGATAGAGACAAATGCACAAGGGACATAAATCATATATTAATTTGACATGTAATAACTAACATGATAAATAACATAAAATAAAAAGATAAAGTGTAATGCAATCAGACTTCATAACTTTGACATTGGTTTCGAATAAGGCGTATAAGGTGTATGAGGCGTCAGCAGTAAACAGTTTTAAGTGCGTTTTTCAACAAAACACATTTCAACTCGTGATTTTTATTTTTAAGTCAATTCAAGTTAACGTTCACCTTCAAAAATGATAACATCTTCTGATCTTATTTTCAGAACTTTAAATATAGGTTTGTAAAGACAATTTTTCCTTTTAGATTTTATCAGCAAAGCAGTTTATGAGTATCAATTTATTTTCATTTTGCGAATATATATTTTATAGTATTAGCACTGCAAAGTGCGTGCCTACAGAGATATCAATCATAGCGACATATTTCAATTTTGTTTGCTATTACCATTTAGTTATTTTCATTTACAAGTATCTCTCTATATAGTTTATACTATGAATTGTCTCGCATTTAAGTGTTGGTCACTTTTAGTCGGAGACTTGTATACGTGTGCTACATTTGAACGAAATCCTACTCATCTATAACTCTTTTAAAAAAGAATGCATTCCTGTAAAATAATCAAGTGTTTTCAATTAAAATTTTCATATAATGCTTTCTCATGAAATACAGTCACCTGCCTGCCTCTGCTTAGAATATATGGCTTCGGGTTTTAAAACAAACAAACACGAAATGCACAAGAAACAATGAAATGTGTAATCAAATACGTTAATTTCTGTTCAAACTAAATTTGTTATGATAGAATCGTATGTTTAAATTTTTTGTTATTTAAGTGTTATTTTTTGCAAGTGGGAGACCGAAAGAAATAATCGTAAATTGTATAATTGCATACTTTAAAATGTATTTTTTTTATTCCACATTTTTTGTACACATATATACAAATATTCATTCACATAGTTTATTCATAGTTACATGATGGATATAGGGTACAATTAGTATTGAGCATCGTCTTTTTAAATCTTTTTTTTTCTATGGACAGAAGGCAAAAACGATTGACTATGTGAACAAGTGGTGACAACTTGACCAAAATTTAACAAACTTGTCGTACTGACATGAAGAGAAGGCTATTGCTTTTGTTATATCATAATAGTGTGATAACTCCCTTTGGATTCTTACAATAGTTATATTAGACTCTTTATTATGGCATTTCAGAATGATTTGTTTGTTCAACAAAATTATAAGATTTAATGGGTCGTTGTTTTTGGATACATATCCAAGTATTTTTCTTTCCTTGTGAACACTATGTTTAGATGGGCGTTAATATTGATCCATTGTTGGACATCTTTCCAAAGAGAGTTAATACATTCACAGTCCCCGAATAAATGGTCAATGTCACATATTTCATTTTTGCAGAATAAGCATAATGGTGAATCATTATAATAGTTAAGTTTGAAGAGATAGGAATTCACAGGTAAAATTTTATGTATAAGTCGATATTGAAACCATCGCAATTCAGTACATTCGGTACATCTAAAAGCCATTTTATTAATCCTTTTCCACTCAGAGTCAGAATAAATTTTGTTAAGAATTTATTTCCACTTATGATTATATTTCATTTTTTGGAAAGAATTAGTCAATAATATATTGTAGTAGTGTTTTGACCCTTTACGTCCAGCTTGTATTTGCATATGATTGTAAGGCAATATTGGAATTTTGGGTAACTGATAAACATTTGGTTGAAATTTATTAAGATATTCCTTTATAGAATTTTTAAGTACATAGTAGGTCACCGGGTCACATTTAGCTGTGTACAAAGTTATAAATTGTTCATATGATAATAAGCAGTCTGTATCAGTAATTAGATCACTCACAAATTTCACACCAGCAGAGTACATGTTTTTATAGAAAGCTTATATGTTGATTATCTTTAAGTTATCATTGTATCAAATAAATTCAGAATATATTTCCCTCTTCAATGATTTACAGATCGATAGATATACACTCCATGCTTGTAATGTATCTTTCAAGAACTTGTTGGTCACATTTGGAACAATAAACTCCTGAATAAATTTTGAATCCATCTCTAATATATTTGCAGCTATGATATTAATGTGAAAAACAAAAAAGGTTTTCTCACTATATGTGTTGTAAATAGAGAATACTAAACGACATCCCATTTAATAACATTTTTATGAAACGGGTGAATGGTTCGGTATTTAACGAGCGAAAGCGAGTTAGATACTGATAATATTTAAGAGTTTCTTAAAAGTGTTATTAAACGGGACTGAGTTTAGTAATTTATTTATTACTCGCAGAATTATATCAAATAAAAAAGCATGAAAATCGCCGAGATTACCATTGCCGCAGTGCCGCTAACATTGTGACGTCATACTTAAAGATTGTGACTTCATGTGACGTCAATCAGCACGCGATGTTATGACACAATGTATAATAACATTGTAGGTTTATTAAACGGCGGTATCTTCAACGGGAGAGTAATAATAGCGTTTCAACCATGCTATCTTTTGAGCACCTATGTAATAGGATATTTGTGGGACTTTAATACCTCCATTAGGTAAACTGCCTACAAAAATTTCTCGTTTTACTTTGTCCGGTTTTACTTTCCATATGGAACCAAAACATTTTGATTGGAAAGCTTTTATAATATGATCAGACGGCGATGGGAGAGATGCGCAAATATGAGTTATTTTAGGTAGCAGCAATGATTTAAGGACTATCTTTCGACCTAAAGGGGTAAATATTCGACATTTCTAAATTTTCATTTGGTTTTTAATATCCTTGAACCTATCCAAATAGTTGATTTCAATCATATTTTCAAGATCAATATGAAAAATTATCCCTAATAGCTTAAAATAATGTACCCATTGGAGATTCCACTCTTTACAAAGCTTAATCCTACTACGTTTCTTTGAGCCGATCCAAATTAATTTAGTTTTCTCCACATTTTCTCCACAAGTCCAGAAAAGCTCTCAAAAAGGGTAAGAGTAGCAAGAACTGCATAGAGGAATTTTTCAGATCCATCTAACATCAGGGACATATCGTCAGCAAACTGAGCTAGAAGATTTTCAGTATTTTTTCTATTTTGATACCTTTAATCTGCTTGTTATTTTTTTAATAATTTTGTCGATATTTCTATACACAGGATAATATGATACGGTGAGATCGGATCTCCTTGATGACATCCTCTACTGAGCCTAAAGAACATGATTCAAAATTGTGATATAAAATATTAACCCATTTGCGAAACAAGGTCCGAAATTTAAAAAAAATCAGGACATTTTGTATTAATTTCCAATCAACAGAATCAAAAGCTTTTCAAAGTCTACCGACATCAAAAGGCCCGGAATTTGATACTTCTCTGTGTGTTCCACTACGTCTTAGATTTGTCTGGTGGCTTCAGCTATATACCTACCGGGAAGGAATCCTTTTTGTTCTTCGCTTATTATGGTTACGAGAACTGATTTAAGACGACCTGCGATTGCGGCGGAGGCTAGTTTATAGGTAACATTTAGTAGAGATATTGGTCTCCAATTTTTCAAGTATCTTTTTGGTTAATTTTCCTTTGAAAACATGTTATAACACACTGTGTTTGAGTAACTGATAGTGAACCATTTTTGTAAGAATAATTAAGAGAGTTCAGTAAATATTTGTTCAAATCTCGCCAGAAAAACTTAATGAATTCGGTTTTAAAACCATCAGGGCCTGGATTTTTTTATATTTTTAATGCGCTTAAAAGCAGAAAGCACTTCATTGCAAGTTCATTCTCCCTCAAGTTTAGCTGATACACTGTCGTCAAGTTTATTACAGGAATGTTCTGGGACTATTTCATCCAAATCAACATTACAACATACTTTGCTAGAGTATAATGATTTATAAAATTTTACAGTTTCTTCCAACATTTCACAGGTTGTTGAACTCTGTGATTGCCTTGTTTAAAAAATTTCGTGATTCTAGTTTCAATTTTTTTTGTTGGTTTCTCACCGTTTTCTACCCATTTAGCTTTTGATCTAATAAAACTTCCCTTAGCTCTAATAGTACTAATTTCTTCTATTTTACTATTTATAGATTTTATGCCCTTCAACATACCTTCCTTTTGAGTAATAATGTTTGTCTTGTTTTATTCTACAGTTAATCTATTTAATGACGTATTCAGTTCAGTTTCAAGATTTTTCATATTCTTCGTTTTTGTACTCGCAAATAGAATAGATTTCCCCCTTATCATCAATAGTATAGGTTCCCAAAGAAGCTGGTCCAAGACATCTTCATTTTCCCTTATCCGATATTGGTTCAATGTTTCTGTTAAGAGTTAGCTTTACCAGATTAACATAATCTTTGTCGTGTAATAACGAATTGTTAAATACCCAAAACCCTTTACCTCTTTTTACTTCATTAATTTTTGATTGATAGTTCAATAAGTATAATTGCATACTAGTGTATGACTTACTGACATATAAGCGAATGTATCTACAATACAGTGTTTTTTTTGGTAATACTAACAGACCCATGTCTATAAAAGTCATGTATATGATTCCATTATACAAATGGAGAAACCTATACAGTTAACCCTTATCAAAACAACATGTATGAATAATTCCATACCGTATCTCATTCATTTGCTGCGTTTTCTATTCAAACCTTTTGTATACATTTACATTGCTGGAGTTAAAATTTCACATCGGTACACTCACTCAATCCTTCCGGGATCCCATATGGATCTTGATATTTGCACAATCTTGCAATCAGATTTACGATAAATTCACGTTGACAACTGAAATATAACGTAATTAACGAGGCACCTATCAAATGCATTGATTTGTTATTTGGGCATGGTTCGTCTATGTCATTTACACCGTTATATAAAAATATTCAAACCGATATCCTGGCTAAGCGCTCTTTTTATTACGTCACGGAGAAGTGCAGTTTAAGTCATGCTTCAGTTCTTTTAAACATTAAGATTACGTCTTACTGGGACTTCGAACTGACTTGTCTCTATATTCTCCATCGCACACAGAGTGAATATTTCGAATGTCGTTTTCATGCCACAGGAATAAAAATATTTATCCACAATAAATCTAAACGGTTAGAAAATGATTTTAATATTTCCAATGGACAATGTAACTGAAAAGTTTTGAAATGTTTAAAACATTCGAACATGTATGACCCCTCACTACTCTCTCATTTCATCTCAAAGTTACAGAATGTACATCCTCATATGTAACATGGACTCTTCCAATCTGTCTCTAAAACAAATGAATCTTTATTGCTGAATGAAATGACATCAGTTTTGATTACTCAATACATTACCTGAAATAAATGGTTACACTCTTAATATTAAAATTGTTTAAAACTTAAACCAATGTACTCCAACAGTAAAATAATTTCAATATAAAAGATGAATATTAGATAGAGACAAATGCACAAGGGACATAAATCATATATTAATTTGACATGTAATAACTAACATGATAAATAACATAAAATAAAAAGATAAAGTGTAATGCAATCAGACTTCATAACTTTGACATTGGTTTCGAATAAGGCATATAAGGTGTATGAGGCGTCAGCAGTAAACAGTTTTAAGTGCGTTTTTCAACAAAACACATTTCAACTCGTGATTTTTATTTTTAAGTCAATTCAAGTTAACGTTCACCTTCAAAAATGATAACATCTTCTGATCTTATTTTCAGAACTTTAAATATAGGTTTGTAAAGACAATTTTTCCTTTTAGATTTTATCAGCAAAGCAGTTTATGAGTATCAATTTATTTTCATTTTGCGAATATATATTTTATAGTATTAGCACTGCAAAGTGCGTGCCTACAGAGATATCAATCATAGCGACATATTTCAATTTTGTTTGCTATTACCATTTAGTTATTTTCATTTACAAGTATCTCTCTATATAGTTTATACTATGAATTGTCTCGCATTTAAGTGTTGGTCACTTTTAGTCGGAGACTTGTATACGTGTGCTACATTTGAACGAAATCCTACTCATCTATAACTCTTTTAAAAAAGAATGCATTCCTGTAAAATAATCAAGTGTTTTCAATTAAAATTTTCATATAATGCTTTCTCATGAAATACAGTCACCTGCCTGCCTCTGCTTAGAATATATGGCTTCGGGTTTTAAAACAAACAAACACGAAATGCACAAGAAACAATGAAATGTGTAATCAAATACGTTAATTTCTGTTCAAACTAAATTTGTTATGATAGAATCGTATGTTTAAATTTTTTGTTATTTAAGTGTTATTTTTTGCAAGTGGGAGACCGAAAGAAATAATCGTAAATTGTATAATTGCATACTTTAAAATGTATTTTTTTTATTCCACATTTTTTGTACACATATATACAAATATTCATTCACATAGTTTATTCATAGTTACATGATGGATATAGGGTACAATTAGTATTGAGCATCGTCTTTTTAAATCTTTTTTTTTTCTATGGACAGAAGGCAAAAACGATTGACTATGTGAACAAGTGGTGACAACTTGACCAAAATTTAACAAACTTGTCGTACTGACATGAAGAGAAGGCTATTGCTTTTGTTATATCATAATAGTGTGATAACTCCCTTTGGATTCTTACAATAGTTATATTAGACTCTTTATTATGGCATTTCAGAATGATTTGTTTGTTCAACAAAATTATAAGATTTAATGGGTCGTTGTTTTTGGATACATATCCAAGTATTTTTCTTTCCTTGTGAACACTATGTTTAGATGGGCGTTAATATTGATCCATTGTTGGACATCTTTCCAAAGAGAGTTAATACATTCACAGTCCCCGAATAAATGGTCAATGTCACATATTTCATTTTTGCAGAATAAGCATAATGGTGAATCATTATAATAGTTAAGTTTGAAGAGATAGGAATTCACAGGTAAAATTTTATGTATAAGTCGATATTGAAACCATCGCAATTCAGTACATTCGGTACATCTAAAAGCCATTTTATTAATCCTTTTCCACTCAGAGTCAGAATAAATTTTGTTAAGAATTTATTTCCACTTATGATTATATTTCATTTTTTGGAAAGAATTAGTCAATAATATATTGTAGTAGTGTTTTGACCCTTTACGTCCAGCTTGTATTTGCATATGATTGTAAGGCAATATTGGAATTTTGGGTAACTGATAAACATTTGGTTGAAATTTATTAAGATATTCCTTTATAGAATTTTTAAGTACATAGTAGGTCACCGGGTCACATTTAGCTGTGTACAAAGTTATAAATTGTTCATATGATAATAAGCAGTCTGTATCAGTAATTAGATCACTCACAAATTTCACACCAGCAGAGTACATGTTTTTATAGAAAGCTTATATGTTGATTATCTTTAAGTTATCATTGTATCAAATAAATTCAGAATATATTTCCCTCTTCAATGATTTACAGATCGATAGATATACACTCCATGCTTGTAATGTATCTTTCAAGAACTTGTTGGTCACATTTGGAACAATAAACTCCTGAATAAATTTTGAATCCATCTCTAATATATTTGCAGCTATGATATTAATGTGAAAAACAAAAAAGGTTTTCTCACTATATGTGTTGTAAATAGAGAATACTAAACGACATCCCATTTAATAACATTTTTATGAAACGGGTGAATGGTTCGGTATTTAACGAGCGAAAGCGAGTTAGATACTGATAATATTTAAGAGTTTCTTAAAAGTGTTATTAAACGGGACTGAGTTTAGTAATTTATTTATTACTCGCAGAATTATATCAAATAAAAAAGCATGAAAATCGCCGAGATTACCATTGCCGCAGTGCCGCTAACATTGTGACGTCATACTTAAAGATTGTGACTTCATGTGACGTCAATCAGCACGCGATGTTATGACACAATGTATAATAACATTGTAGGTTTATTAAACAGCGGTATCTTCAACGGGAGAGTAATAATAGCGTTTCAACCATGCTATCTTTTGAGCACCTATGTAATAGGATATTTGTGGGACTTTAATACCTCCATTAGGTAAACTGCCTACAAAAATTTCTCGTTTTACTTTGTCCGGTTTTACTTTCCATATGGAACCAAAACATTTTGATTGGAAAGCTTTTATAATATGATCAGACGGCGATGGGAGAGATGCGCAAATATGAGTTATTTTAGGTAGCAGCAATGATTTAAGGACTATCTTTCGACCTAAAGGGGTAAATATTCGACATTTCTAAATTTTCATTTAGTTTTTAATATCCTTGAACCTATCCAAATAGTTGATTTCAATCATATTTTCAAGATCAATATGAAAAATTATCCCTAATAGCTTAAAATAATGTACCCATTGGAGATTCCACTCTTTACAAAGCTTAATCCTACTACGTTTCTTTGAGCCGATCCAAATTAATTTAGTTTTCTCCACATTTTCTCCACAAGTCCAGAAAAGCTCTCAAAAAGGGTAAGAGTAGCAAGAACTGCATAGAGGAATTTTTCAGATCCATCTAACATCAGGGACATATCGTCAGCAAACTGAGCTAGAAGATTTTCAGTATTTTTTCTATTTTGATACCTTTAATCTGCTTGTTATTTTTTTAATAATTTTGTCAATATTTCTATACACAGGATAATATGATACGGTGAGATGGGATCTCCTTGATGACATCCTCTACTGAGCCTAAAGAACATGATTCAAAATTGTGATATAAAATATTAACCCATTTGCGAAACAAGGTCCGAAATTTAAAAAAAATCAGGACATTTTGTATTAATTTCCAATCAACAGAATCAAAAGCTTTTCAAAGTCTACCGACATCAAAAGGCCCGGAATTTGATACTTCTCTGTGTGTTCCACTACGTCTTAGATTTGTCTGGTGGCTTCAGCTATATACCTACCGGGAAGGAATCCTTTTTGTTCTTCGCTTATTATGGTTACGAGAACTGATTTAAGACGACCTGCGATTGCGGCGGAGGCTAGTTTATAGGTAACATTTAGTAGAGATATTGGTCTCCAATTTTTCAAGTATCTTTTTGGTTAATTTTCCTTTGAAAACATGTTATAACACACTGTGTTTGAGTAACTGATAGTGAACCATTTTTGTAAGAATAATTAAGAGAGTTCAGTAAATATTTGTTCAAATCTCGCCAGAAAAACTTAATGAATTCGGTTTTAAAACCATCAGGGCCTAGATTTTTTTATATTTTTAATGCGCTTAAAAGCAGAAAGCACTTCATTGCAAATTAATTCTCCCTCAAGTTTAGCTGATACACTGTCGTCAAGTTTATTACAGGAATGTTCTGGGACTATTTCATCCAAATCAACATTACAACATACTTTGCTAGAGTATAATGATTTATAAAATTTTACAGTTTCTTCCAACATTTCACAGGTTGTTGAACTCTGTGATTGCCTTGTTTAAAAAATTTCGTGATTCTAGTTTCAATTTTTTTTGTTGGTTTCTCACCGTTTTCTACCCATTTAGCTTTTGATCTAATAAAACTTCCCTTAGCTCTAATAGTACTAATTTCTTCTATTTTACTATTTATAGATTTTATGCCCTTCAACATACCTTCCTTTTGAGTAATAATGTTTGTCTTGTTTTATTCTACAGTTAATCTATTTAATGACGTATTCAGTTCAGTTTCAAGATTTTTCATATTCTTCGTTTTTGTACTCGCAAATAGAATAGATTTCCCCCTTATCATCAATAGTATAGGTTCCCAAAGAAGCTGGTCCAAGACATCTTCATTTTCCCTTATCCGATATTGGTTCAATGTTTCTGTTAAGAGTTAGCTTTACCAGATTAACATAATCTTTGTCGTGTAATAACGAATTGTTAAATACCCAAAACCCTTTACCTCTTTTTACTTCATTAATTTTTGATTGATAGTTCAATAAGTATAATTGCATACTAGTGTATGACTTACTGACATATAAGCGAATGTATCTACGATACAGTGTTTTTTTTGGTAATACTAACAGACCCATGTCTATAAAAGTCATGTATATGATTCCATTATACAAATGGAGAAACCTATACAGTTAACCCTTATCAAAACAACATGTATGAATAATTCCATACCGTATCTCATTCATTTGCTGCGTTTTCTATTCAAACCTTTTGTATACATTTACATTGCTGGAGTTAAAATTTCACATCGGTACACTCACTCAATCCTTCCGGGATCCCATATGGATCTTGATATTTGCACAATCTTGCAATCAGATTTACGATAAATTCACGTTGACAACTGAAATATAACGTAATTAACGAGGCACCTATCAAATGCATTGATTTGTTATTTGGGCATGGTTCGTCTATGTCATTTACACCGTTATATAAAAATATTCAAACCGATATCCTGGCTAAGCGCTCTTTTTATTACGTCACGGAGAAGTGCAGTTTAAGTCATGCTTCAGTTCTTTTAAACATTAAGATTACGTCTTACTGGGACTTCGAACTGACTTGTCTCTATATTCTCCATCGCACACAGAGTGAATATTTCGAATGTCGTTTTCATGCCACAGGAATAAAAATATTTATCCACAATAAATCTAAACGGTTAGAAAATGATTTTAATATTTCCAATGGACAATGTAACTGAAAAGTTTTGAAATGTTTAAAACATTCGAACATGTATGACACAAGAATGAACTTCACCCAGAACGAAGGTGACAGTTTTAAGATGATTTTGATACTTCAAGAAGTACCGGCAAGATTCATACCATGTATTGCGGATCATTTTGCCTCAAGGTTGGAGAGAATTTGCAACCTTAACTCTTTCATGAAGTCTTGATAGACTTATAAGGGAACAAATGATATGATGTTTGGTTAAATTCAGTAAATCTTACCTCAACCGGCATCAACTTTCTATATGTCCGCGTGTCCGTATGTCCGCTATTCGGCTCCCTGCTGTTAAGTGTAAGTCCGGGGATCCAATTGCAAACCGTTTCTACCGATTTCTTGAAGGCGGTACTTGCTGAAGACGGTAAGCGGTCCCCACAAGATTGCCGTCGATATCGAGTTGTATGGAAACCTGTTTCCGTCATCCAACTGTCAGTTAGACTTGCGTTACAGTCTCAAGTTTTAATCTCAGTTATTTCTGAGAGGGTTTAAGTTCTCGTTAGACACAAAACGGTCATTTGTAAGTAACATTCGCTCCAGGAATGAATAAATATTTATCAAATGATACCAGAGGAAACATAGTTTTTTAAAATTCAATATCAAACATAATATCATTTTTATTAAGCAAACTCTTTCATAAGGTACCGGGCATTTGCACTGGTTGAATTATATGTGACATTTATTAAGTGGCAGGATAACAAAATGTTACTCAAACTGTTCATGTGATATCGTTTTGTAAACGCACGATCGAACAACATAGAATTAAACATCCCCTTGATCGTAACGTATGTCCCGTTTATTAAAACGTATTATTAAAGTGTAACAACAAGCTAAAATTGCATGCAGTCATTTCTGTGTGAACGCCTTTCATCATTTGAAAAAGGGAAATTTATTCCGTTTAACCCAAAAACCTCTGCAAATAATGTAACATATCGGTTTTATACGATTATCAATCTATATATAAAAAAATAATATTCAAACAATGTGTTTTTATTTCGAAATGATTTTCTGATAGATGCATCGATATTTTCAGATTTCACAATATACATATTGTTCATTCCCTTCATTTCACCAAGGTTTTTGATTGAATGTTTACTGTGAGTTCGAAATGTATCAGAGGTTAATGTACATATTTGCAAATGCAGTTACATTATGACACAGGATTTGTCAACTGAAGTAACATAGTAGAGTGAGTAAGGTATGTCCGCATTCTGCTGTCATGTGTTTGTCTACATTCGAATTGTCTCTAGCGGTACAGATATTGGTGTTATGGCCTGTTATTATAGGTATGCAGTGCTATAGGTGATCCGTCGTTTCTTGTCGTGTTTTGTTTTGACTGCCTTGAATATTTAAAAGATAGTCATTCATCTTTCAACGGCATTTTAGAAGTAAGATTGATGAAGAACAACGGCATTAATATATATGTTGAAAAACGTCACGTAGACGCAATAAAGAAGTTGGTTAAACATATACACTGATAACTATCTTTCTTCGAGATAGACATAGTCAATTCATCAAGTAAATATACTTTTAAAACAGTTTGTTTAAAACAGCATGTTTCATTCTACTGTAACTAATGTATATATAATTTGATGCAATGGTCATAGAGCTTTACAGTTCGTAATTGTGGAAGGGTTGATAATGTTAAAGCGAAGATGTGTGGAAACAACGGATTTCCCTCCAGTAGGGTTGCGGGGAGCAGGCGAGGGAGACAGGAGCAGACACTAACTACCTGCTGGTAATAGGCTGCTGTCACTGTCAAGTCTGTTATTATAGCAAACTGGGGGCAGCTAGCTAGTGCATTGTCAATCATGTGTCGACTTGACGAAGTAATAGACTGTTCCTCCACAGCTAAATCATATTGATACAGCTCCCGTGACTCGCCCACCGCACAGGGTGGAGGAAGACAGTGCACGTCATTAGCACCATACCGGCTCTCACAGGGCTGCCATCCCGTTTCACTAAAGAACTCTCTGTAACGCGCACGGACTGCTCTTTATAAGCATAATTCTTTTCATTACTTTCTGAAATAACATAGATGAATGTGTAAATTTAGACACGGTGCAAAGTTTTAAAATGCGATTGGATTGTAAATGATATTTTAAAAATTGTATTTGCAGTAAGTATCAGTAGCACCTCAAAACTTTCCCTTCATAAAACCATTTCATAAAAATGGATGACAGTATTTTTTCATCTTATTCCGCTCAATTACTGCCGGAGGTTGGATTTCAATATTCCACCTTACTGGGATCTTGTGAATAATGGAGTCACCCAGTCCAATTCTTTCTGAATGAACATAAGCTAATTGAAGAGATATCTGTATTGACATTTGTGTTAAGATCGAATTAATAGACAGGTGCTTTATTAAATTTCTCCCCATGACAGAAAACCCGTGAGAGGACTAAAGAATGGCATTTTCTCTCGATTAGCAGCAGCTGCTCTGAAGTAACGAGAGCGGAATCTGCACATAATCGATTGCGACAATCAGGGAGACCGCACCATTGATTTCTGAAACGTCTATTAAGTCCTCGGATGAGTTGAGAGTTTGGACACTCCGGCTCTTGGTCCAACAAAGATCGAAAATCACTCCTGGGTCAAAAATTAATTCCCAATATTGCATTTTCAAGCAGTCGATTAACTGGCAAGAGAAATATTGCGTGGGCTTCTGTTTGATAGCGAGCTGTTGAATGATAGGGTCTAGGGGATCTCGATCTCTTCTTGAAAGTCGTCTTCGGAGCAAAGATTAGGTGCACGACAGGTCCGTCTTATTAACAACTGGTTAGTTTGAACTACCCCGCTTATTTATATGTCTCTTTGTAAACATAATGTTAATGGACAATAAAATATAAGACAATTCCTGTGGTTATACAGTACAGATAGTCATAGCATTTCACTTGGCTCAGTCCTTCTGATTCGAATCTTGTGGAACAATGATCTGTCCGATAAGCAGCATTTAGAAGTGACAACGATATCTATGATAGAGCGTCGAGTGTCTTTTATATCTTGTGCACATAACCTTTTAGTTTAAGATTCAGGCAAGAGTCATAAGCACATAAGATTTTATTTAACCCTTGGATCGCCTCAGATGACACATTTAACAGGGATACGCTATACTGTAATGTAAATTGCTGAAAGTCATTTTGTATTCGACATCACATTTCTATTTTACATGAGCGAGTGATTCGGCGTTTTGTTCGCGCTGAATTTCAAGTAAAGATTTGGGGATTTAATATTTCAATAGGATATTATAAAACATGTTGGAACCTTCTTATATCTATGCCTTTAATTAGATTGATTTTCATTCTTAGGGTTGGGGTTAATGTGAATCTAAAACTTAGCTTCTTTTCGAGGGTCATGAATTTCCGGACCAATCCAAGGTGTCTGTAATTACAAGAGTTCCAAAGATAGGATAATAATAAAAATATTTCCTTCAGGTAAGTTTCATTTACAAATAATTATATATTGAAGGGGACAACACTGGTCATACTTTTGCAGAACCATTATGACCTCACAGTAATTATAAGAGCCCTAATCATGTGATGAACATGGATTTCTGCCTTTTGATAAAAGCGAAATACAAAATTTGTCGGACACTGCTAGATTATAATTAATTTCGTCACATTTTATTTGGTTATTTTTTAATATGTATAAAAAAGACAAGAGTAATACCTTTAATTTGTATGAAGAGTTTACAAACGATATATTTAAAAGCCTGTCAAAAGCTAAAAAAACAAGCTTATTTGTAAACTTGATAAACTTGCGATTTGTAATTCATGTGAAATGACATTTGATGATTGTGAATTTGACTGACAAAATACTTTGAACTTCTATAGACACGGCATCAAAGATGTTGAATTTCTAAACAAACTCTTGAAAATGAATTTTATGGACGAAGATTCATTTAGTACCTGCAGTGATTTTACCTAAGAGTATTTGGAATGTTGTAAAACCATGAGTTTCATGAATGAATTTGAACTTGAATTTGAACTGTTGTCCGCAAAAAAGTTGAAATTCAGAAATACATTACATTGAAATGTGTTATATGAATCAAATCATTATCCCTGCCAAAAATATATATATTTCGAATCATGTTTTAATAAAAACTAAAAAAATCAGTAATTATGACAATTAAAATAGATGTTTCTGGTAGAAATATTAAATCCAAAAGAAATAATGGAATGGAACAATTCAATTAGAAATAGTGGCAACCCATCCCATTATTCAACAGCTAACTATTATTACATTTTGTAATGACTCATTCTAAATCTTTGTAAAGGTTACTGATCTTTCTATGTCCTACATAATGTATGTTCAATGTATTTTCTCCTTTTGGAACAATTTGAAATATCTTTATAAACATTTCAAGTCTATGAAAACAAAGACATTTGGACTGACCGGTTAGAGTTTAATGTTAAAGATAAAGCAGTAAATTAGTGTTTCCTTATATTTATAAACATTTTAGTTGCATAGTTCATTTTGAAACATCAAAAATCGAACAGTGGACGCCCGATAAACTCCTACCGCAAATGAACGAGATGTTACTCATTTTGATCTTTGAAGTCACACAATTTCGGGACAGTGACAGAAATTACAATCGACCGAAGTTTAAAACAATCGTCTTTCAGACGAAGGTAGTAAAGATTATTGAACACATATATCTCTCGTGCGCTTTTTGGTGAGGGTTTCTAAAGGTGCTTCGTACCTGAACGAATGTCGGTTTTCCAGCAATCTATTTTCCTCTGTATACCTAACTTACACCAACCCGGCTCCTCATTCACGGTTATCGTAAACAATATTTTGTTTTCAATGGGTACAAAGTATAAGTGTCGACCGATAAAGCTTCCTTGTAGCCTAAACTGGAATTATAATAACGTGAGATTAGGCAAGACTCGTCATTTGTATGATTTCCTGTTGCCATTCACGGGTAGTTGAGCGTTACAGAGTGACTGAATCTTGAGGAAAATCCTATTTACCATATAATTTCATATTATAGTTTATTATGTGTGTAATGAATAACGTGTATTATTTCTTGTTATCTGGACATTAATGTAAGTTAAAGTCACGGCTCTACATAGTCCAAGGTGTTAACATTCAGATATCTGACAACAGTATTTACAATAGTAGAAACTACACTACCTACAATCTCTAGGGAAAATCGGTTCAAGGGGTTGATCTAAAGGTAGTCTTTCCAACCATGTTCTCTTTTTCCAATGGTTTAAGTGGAAATTTCGCGGTCAAACCAATGAACGCTATTTCACTTAGACTTTAGACTGGATTTGGTAACCATAAAAGGTTTACTCACAGGCCCTCGCTACATTCAGGAGGTAAGTTTTGGATCCTGTAATTATTGATAATTTCGATGATCACTGCTTTGCCAGAAAACCCTTGTTCATGGACGACAATGCATGACCTCATCGTTAACGTGCTGGAAAGCAACACCTGCCAAATAATGCTTTGACACGAATTCTTTGACCAGGAATGTCTCCCGATTTGAACACAATCGAAAATGTTTGGGACATCATGGGCCATTGGGCCATTGAGAAGAAATCCTCCCCCACAAAACCTGAGGGAACTGGAGGCAGCTCTTCACGAGGAATGACAGCGGATACCGATGGAACAATATAAGAACTTGGTAAGGGTATGCCAAGGGTGGCTGCAGTTATTCAGGCACGGGTTGGCTGCACAAAGTACAGATCTTTTGTGATTCCTGGGAAATTGATCCACTTTTACCTGCTTTTACACCAAGACCTTAAACTGACTATCCTTAAACACCCATGTATTTCGGATGAAATTCCATTTCAATTTCAATCTGAGTTTTGATGAACTTTTAGTGCTCATACCGTTACAAAACTTCTCTTTTAAATGACCAAATTATTGTTCTGTCCTTAAAATTTGTTTTGCTTATCTTATTTTTCTCAGTTTTCTCAATGCTTCCCTGAAGTTCACCCCTCTGTGCTTTGTATCTGTTGGTCTTTTATTTTCACAAGTTAAATAGGCAGATTTTTCTAATCTGAACGTTAAAGCAAATAAGTTTATTTATTTTGATTTCCTGTACACTTTTTGACTCTAACAAATCATCAATTGTGTTAAAATTTTGGAAGCAAACCATTTTAAAGTTAATTTTAAAAGATTTCTTAGAAGTGGGTAATTTGCTTCTTTTAAGACTATACCTTTAGAATCAGGCCGCTTTCATATGTTTTTTGAAAGCTAAATAAGAGTAAGTATACTTTGTATCAAACTGATACGAACGTCAAGAGTATGACTTTTGGGTTCTGGAATGTGAATGGATGGTGTACTGACATTTCTTCTTGTAATCATCAATTGAGATCTTTATGTGTATCGAATACTGAACATGACATTATTGGAATAGCTGAAATGCATTTGAAAAATGACAATAATCTCACCATGGCTGATTACACATGGTTTGGACAGAACAGAAAATATGTACACCGCTCCGCGAAGACTGGTTCCGGGGGTGTTGGATTCTTTATTAGAGATGAACTTTTAAATGTTTTTAATATCAGCGTGCTTGACGATGTATATGAAGGTATTTTATGGTTGAAACTTGTGCATATGATGTCTGCTGCACAATTTAATGTTTGTGTTTGTTATCTACCACCTGAAAATTCCACAAGAGCATGTAATGTAAATGATTTTTATGATACCCTAGCTGCAAATGTATTTACTTACCAGAAAACAGGTACCATTGTTATATGTGGTGATTTTAACAGCCGATGTGGTAAAATGAGTGATAACATTGCAGGTATTGATACGGTTTCAGAGAGGGAAGTGGTTGATTATACAGAGAATAGATATGGTGCAATACTTTGTGATTTTCTTATCAGAACGAACATGTGCATCTTGAATGGGCGTAATGATAGTGTGAATGATTTCACGTCAGTATCTGCAAAGTGATGTGCTGTTGTAGATTACTGCCTTACTACTTACTACTGTAAATAAGAGTACTCTGAAAGGTGTTTTTAAACAGACACGTAGGGACTTCGATAGGTGTGTTCAACGAGCAAAGCGAGACTATCTTCGGAACACTCAGATAAAGCTAGAGGTGGCGGCTCAAGAAGATGTCAACTATTTCTGGAAGACAATTGGAAACGTTGGTATTGGAAATGAAAGAAGTAAGCTTATACCAATGGAGGTGAAGATGGAAGATGGGTCGATATCAAGCTCACGTGACGCTGTGCTCAACAAGTGGAAAAGTGATTATCAACATTTACTGAACTCTGACACTGTAACCTCATAAGTCTACAGCCCCAACTGTACCAACATGGAGGAATCTACTGCTCATATTGACAGTCCAATCACATCAAATGAAGTAGATGCTGCCCTACAGAAAATGAAGAATGGAAAAGCCATTGGAGAGGATGAGTTACCTGTAGAGATTTTAAGAAATAGAAATATTGTGTCATTTCTGCTGAAACTTTTTAATTTGTGTTATGAATCTGGTCAAGTTCCTAAGATATAGACACGTGGTATAATTCAACCTATTCCGAAATCAGGTACTACAGACAGAAGAGATCCACTTTCATACAGGGGGATAACTCTAGTATCGTGTGTATACAAGGTATATTGCAGCGTCCTGAACGAAAGACTCATTAAATGGGTTGAGGAAAATGAATACCTGGTGGACGAACAAAATGGTTTCAGGAAAGGGCGTAACACTATCGATCATCTGTCAACTTTAACAAATATTGTGGAGACAAGGAAAAAGAAAAAGTTATCTACATTTACTTCTTTTATAGACTTTAAGAAAGCTTACGACAAGATTGACAAGTTTGTAAAGTTTGTTCTTGCTGCCGACAGACAACGTGTGTACAATGCCTCTATGAAAAGTTCTAGCTACCTACGAGACAACAAGATAAGCATTAGAACAGATCTCCCCGTCGTTCTGAAGAAGCCGAGAGGACGCCTGGCAAACAAAGCATTTGAACTGCGAACGTCTGAAAAATTTCAGACCAGGATCTTGGAACGCGGAATCGAGCTGACTCTCCAAATCAGGAAGAACGCCCAGGATAAATGGAAGACAGTCGACCTAAACAACAAACTCTAACAGGCATGTTTAGAGAACATGGTGTAATAGCCTTTTTACCGGTCAGCGACTCGTGGCAGTGAGAGATATGTTTTTACTGTTATTTCTACTTTTTCTTGATTGTAATTTGTTTCAATCAATAATGATATACTTTATCCAAATAAGTTGGACATCTAAGTGAACTGTCATATGTGCCTGTGAGGATATCAACTCTGAAATTGTCCGTGTGAAGTAAGCACGTACCCCGTCATGTTTACAAACATGGTACACGTGGATTTCTATTATTAGAAGATATTCACTGCGGGATTGGACTACATGTATAACATAAACCGGATGTGTTGACAGACGCTCGATGGGATGTTTATACTGTTACCATGTGAGTGGCAATATTCGGTTTGAAACGAGTTCCTTGTTTATTTCCATCAATTAACTTTACAATTACATTTATATACCCCTGGATATTGAATCTAATGATTGTTCTATTCCAATATGCGTTGCAATATCCGTTTCACCTGATGATTACTGACCGGAAATGACATCGAATTTATTTTGTTTGTTTATAAACTTTATCGTTCCAAATAAGAAGGACGTGTAGACTACATATAAGCACTATGACTTAGATGCATAGTATTTTGGGTTTGGTGCACACTGCAGCAGTATGTCACCATTTTCTTTGCTTTTATTCTTATTTTCTTTTTTCCTTCCTTTTTATATATCTATCTCGAAAACAAACGTTCCTATTTACTGTATCCCATGTAAATGTTTCAGATCTGTGCATCTAGATTTTATGTCAAAGGAAAATCTTTTTAGATTGGTTAATAATGTAGAAAAATCCAGTTTTGGAAAATTATACCATGAGCCTTTTCTCATTCAGAAAAATGCATTAATATTTAACAATGCCAGTTTTTTTCATATCTTGTATCCATATTATTTAGACTACAATGTTATTTGCCAATAATGACAACAGACAGTATTAAAAAGATCAAATTAATTTCGGCAAGCTGTAGAGGATTAGGAGATAAAAACAAAAGAAGGGAGGTTATGAATGTTTTTAGAAAGAAATGCTATTCAGTTATCTGCTTACAAGATATCCATCTAGCTAAAGATAACATTAACACAATGAAGAATGAATGGGGTTTGAAAAGTACTATTGCTCCTATAAGATTTAATGCAAGGGGGATGGCCATACTTTTTAACAACAATGTTGACCTTACTATACATAGAACAATAGAAGACGAAAACGGAAATTTCATTATTGCAAATATATCTATTGAAGAAAAAAGATTTACATTAACTAACCTTTATGGTCCAAACAACGATGACCCAAATTTCTATATTAAATTATTTGACAATATTTTTTCCCTTGACAATGACTCATTGATAATTGTAGGAGATTCGAATCTTGTTTTGGACCCAAGTATTGATTTAGAAAACTACACAAATGTAAACAATCCAAAATCAAGAGATGTTGTAGTTGAACACTTACAAAATCATAATCCTTTTGATGTATGGAGAGAATTAAACACAAATGTTAGAAAATATACATGATGGAAATGAAATCCAAGAAAACAAGCACGTTTAGATTTTTTCCTAATCTCTGAAGATATGTTTGATGTAACTCTAAATTCAGATATTATACCAGGCTACAAATCAGGCCATATCATTAACGCTTTCTAATTCAATCAACCAAACAAGAGTTAAGGGACATTGGAAATTTAATACTTCATTACTCCTTCACCCAGAATATAGTAACCTAATTAAGACATTACTTAAAGAAACAATAGACGAATATGCTGAAAGTAATGTATCTAAAACAATTCTAAGAATCCGGACTATGAAAAGATTAAGCTTACAATAAGTGATACTCTATTCCTTGAGACTAGAGACAAAACTATTTCATTTTCATCCTTTTTGAAAAAAGATAAAATCAATAAAACAACTGATTTAGAAAAAAAAATATAAAGGACTGTGAAGATTATATAAGAAAAGATTTTCAAAATGTAGATGAATCTAAACTTTCAGAACTTTCAAAGTACAAGATGGAATTGGAGAAGATAAAAGAGGAGGAATTAAAAGGTATTCAGATAAGAAATAGAACTACATGGTATAAAGAAGGAGAAAAACCAACTAGATATTTTTCTAATTTAGAGAATAGAACTTTTGTCAGTAGATCCATAAACAAGATTATTACTGATAACAATGAGGAGATAACAGACTCTACGTCTATCTTAAATCAGCTTAGGCACTTTTACAAAACTCTCTATTCATCAAACAATAACCTTGAAGAAAATGTTAATTTACAGAATATAGAAACACCAATATTGAATAATAATATGAGAGATGAACTTGAAAAAAAAAATATTGATGAAATTACATTTGCAGTTAAAAACATGAAAAACAACAAAAGCCCTGGTATTGATGGATTCCCCATTGGACCTTAAAACATGGATTTGTAGATTTGTTAAGGATGTTTGGGCCAATAATGAACTTTCTTATAATAAAGATAGAACTAAGTTAAAGAATTGGAGACCAATCACCCTCTTATAAATGCTCTCTACAAAATTGTTAGTGCTTGTATCACAAACCGTTTAAAAAGACTTTAGACCTTCTTATTCATAGAAACAAACAGGCTTTATTCCAGGCAGAACTATTTGAGAAAACACAAGACTTTTATATGACATAATGTTTGAAACAAATAAAGGAATATGCGAGGATTACTTGTTCTTATCGATTTTGAAAAGGCCTTTGACACAGTGTCAAAAGATTTCATAAATTTGGTTTAAATAATTTTTGGTTTTGCTCCACAAATTATTCGATGGATAAACGTTCTTACATATGAAACAACTTCTTGTGTAACTCAAAATGGTCATTTGTCTGAATTCTTTGAAAACGAAAGAGGTTGTAGACAGGGCGATCCGATATCACCATATATATTCCTCTTTGTAGCTGAAATCTTGGGATGTATGGTGTACGATACGGAATAATGAAAACATTAAAGGTATTGTTATTGATGATACTGAATACAAGTTAGGCCAATATGCAAATGATACTGAACTTCTTAATGGTAAAGAGGATAGTCTTTATGCAGCAATTGAAACTATCAATACTTTTTATGAAATGTCAGGTTTGAAAATAAATATAGATAAAACTAAAGCAATTTGGATTGGCTCTATGGCAGGTAAAAAGAAAAATTATGTGAAACTTTGAAAATTAAATGGCATTATGGAATTTACCCCAAATTTTGATGATTTATGGTAGTGGGGGGCCAGGCCACTCAGTCATTTCATATTGATGCAAAAGTTTTGTTTTAAGTACCAATTTGAAGGTAAGGATCTACAAAACAATTTTTTTTCGAGTGTCAAGCATTCAGATAAAAAAATTCAAAATGGCCGCCAAAATACAAAATGGCCGCCAATTTTAAGCTTTTTTCCCAATATGTCTCATAGCTTTCATACTATTGAACCTAGAACGACGGTTTTGGAGTCGTTATATAGTTTGAAATCTATGAGTTATTGTATAAAAATAAATTAATCATGACTGAAGCATAATATTCCCATTTATTAAGTCCTATTGTCAATTAAATGCTTATACAGTTGCTTGAAAATAGTCGACATGTTTTCAATTGTTCTGGTCCAGCTGCTTCTCGCATGTGCATTTGTACTGCCGTGTGCGCTTGAACTTTGTCTTTGCGCATTTGCAGCGAGAGTATGCAGTTAGGCAAGTGCACTTCACATCAATATGGAAAACATCTTTGGCAAGGGACAGAGTGGTCCAAATGGGGAGTAGCTAACCCATCTTAACTATCATGTAGATTATGTGAATGACAGGTATGCAGCTAAACTGCACAGTAATTTGGAATCGCACGGTCAACAGTGTTATGACAAGTGTGGTGGACAACCATGCACCACTGCAGACGTCCACCATCACAGTCCATCCAGGTGCACCATGGTACACTGATGAGCTACGCTATGAGAAACGGAAACGTCGACATCTTGAAAGGCAATATCGCAGAACACGTCTAACTATACACAGGGATTTTCACAACGCCCGAAGAAATTATGTGGACATGCTAGCTGAAAGGGAAAGTGTTCATATTTCTGTGAAGCACTCGAAACGGCATCAGGTCAGGAGATATTTGAAATATCAAACCGTCTCTGGTTTAAGAAAAAGGCAGCCGTCCTTCCATCTTTCACGTCACAAGAAGACCTTGCAAATGAGTTCTCCAACTTTTTCTTTCAGAAGAGCTTGAAAATCCGGAGCTCCTTTACCAAACATGTTCAATCGAATGACTGCTGAATAGGCACAATCAAAGATCCAATATTTTACTTCCACCCAGAGACTAAAACTGAGATAGCGTCAATGATCAAAAGCAGCACAAATACATCATGCAGCTTGGATCCACTACCAATGTGGCTTCTCAAAATGTGCATGGACAGTGATCTTTCTGTCATCACCTTCGTTGTCAATGAATCTCTAACAAAATCATGTTTTCCACTATCAATGAAAGAAGCTATCATAAAACCCTATTTAAAAAGCCAACCCTTGATCCTGATGTGTTAAAGAACTACCGTCCGGTATCAAATCTTTCATACATCTCAAAGTTGACAGAACGTGTCGTGGCCTCCCGCTTAAAATAGCATATGCCAAAAAATGGATGTTACGAAGTCTACCAATCGGCCTATCGGACACGCCACAGTACAGAGACTGCCCTTACAAGAGTACAGAGTGACCTCCTGAATGCAGTTGACAAAGACGGAGCAGCCATTTTAGTGCTTTTAAAAAACCTCTCGGCAGCCTTCGATACTGTGGACCTTAATGTGTTGCTCAACCTGCTTGATAAACGGATTGGCATCAAGGGTTCAGCTTTAGAATGGACCCGATCATACCTGTCTAACAGATAATAGGTTGTTAGTATCGATGGTTTTAACTCGTAGAAAGAAGATCTACCGTATGCTGTTCCACAGGGATCTGTTCTTGGGCCAATCCTTTTCACCATATACCCACTACCAGTTGGTAACATTGCAAGAGCACACAACCTATATTATCACCTCTATGCTGATGACAGTCAGCTCTATCTAGCTTTCAAACCATTAACAGTTACACTCTCTTATCACCAAATTCAACACTCTGTAGACGACATCCAGAATTGGATGACAAACTTCCTTAAATTGAACGATGACAAAACAGAGCTGTTGGTCATCTGCCCTAAACAAACCATGGCAAGGATCCATTGCCAGAGGTTCCAAACTGGCGAGAACACAATATCAAGAATTTCACACGCCAGGAATCTGGGGGTCATATTTGATTCCTCACTAAGCCTCGAGTCTCTTATTAACTCTGTTTGCAAGAGGGCGTGCCACCACATAAGAAACATTGGTCTGATAAGGAGGTACCTGGTTGTTAAGACCACAAGATCTCTAGTGCAAGCCTATGTAACATCTAGGATTGACTACTGCAACTCGCTATTATATGGCCTACCAGAACAACTGATTGGTAAGCTCCAAAAAGTGCAGAACACAGCTGCAAGAGTCATCACTTAGAACAGTATGACCATATCAGGCCGGTGCTTCAAGACCTTCACTGGCTTCCTGTCTCCCAGAGGATCCAATACAAGATCCTCGTTCTGGTTTTCAAATGTCAGACGTTCCACCAGATGACTTTGCGTTAAAACGGGACGTCGAACCGGTCGTCGTGGAAAAAGTCCAGCCTCTCTCAGCCTGTTGTGTACCGTTTGGTCGGAAATTCGACGCAGGCCTGGTATCTGCATTGTTGTTGACGTTGCTGTCCTGGTGCATTCCCGAAGGTGGAGCAGTCGGATGTCCAGATCTTGGGCCCGAGTAGTCACCCTTGGTCTGCCTGACCTTGGCCTATCATCAACGCTGTTTCGGGTGTTGAAATGGGTCCACAATGAAGAGATGGTCTGTCTGGACACGCCAAAGTGTGTTGCAACATCTCGCTGCGTCGCTCCTGCTTGCAGTCTGCCAATAGCGTTGTTGCGTTGCGCTCTGTTCAGTCTTGGCATTCTCCAGGTCGCTGTACCGATGTTGTGTAGTCTGAATGAACAGCGGCTGATATGGCTTTTTATACCCCTAAAGCAGACGTGTCTGCATGTAAACCTTCATGATCCCATGCTGCACGTGCTTTGGCAGAAAATACGTTTGGACGAATCGCTCGTAAACTTGTTGGGCCATTGTTTTTGGTTAATTTACACTTTTGAGCAAGCCTTTCTTTAAATTACAGGTATGTATCATGAAAAAAATTGACTCGTTTCGAAAAAATCAATTTCGCATGAATGTCAAGTTTCTTTTTTTGAAGAGTATATATATATTGGTACTTGTGTATCTGCATCCTCGAGGGTCGTATTGGTTCTACAGTCTTCGTGGGCTCGCCCTAGAAGTCTGTCAAGTACCATTACAGTTACTTGATGGGCATATCTTGTTCTCATGAACCACTGCAGAAAAATGCTGACCGGACGTGCGACGCATACCAAGGCTAACATGGCTGCGTTCGCGTAATACATTTCAAAACCGTTAACACATTGAATCGACTCTCAATGACTTTTCATTAGTGTCGAACACTAAATATTTCCGTACAAAATTGTTTTCCCGCTGTTTCTGTCGGTTTATAAGCTGGATAAAACATGACCCGTGGGCATTATTGAAAAGTATGCCCTCCTCCCTCGGGAAATGCTCGTGGGCCTCCAGCCGGTTGGCATTGCCCACGGGTGTTTGGCATACGTTTCAATTATTCCCGCTGGTTATGTTTTATCATACACAGAAACAATGATTAATGATTAAATAGAAAAATTATTTGATTTTTTAGGTGAAAGATTAAAAGTAATCGAATAACTCCCTTTCTTGAAATACCTCCCATATATCAGTTATGAAATTAGCCAATTTGTTTTTGTTTTTTTGAAACAAAATGTGAAAAAAAAGAAAGAAATTGGCAGCCATCTTGTATTTTGGCGGCCATTTTGAATATTTTTACCTGATGGCTTGACACTCGAACCAGAATTGTTCTTAACTCATTAACGCCGAGACAGTTTCACGGCTCAACGCCTGGGCCACTGACCACAGACGCTGCTCGCTGTAGCGAGACCAATTAGCTCAAAGAACCCGTCTTTTCGCGGGGGCCTTTGAGGGCCATAGTTGAACGGACACTGTCTAGCCTTGTGCCATAAAGTCTTGATTGTTTTATAGTTCCGTGAAGATAGATGCAGATGCTTGATATTGATACTTTACAGGAATATAACATGTGATATTTTACCATTGAGTTGATATTTTGCGGTTTGTCCAATTTCAATTCATAAACATACTCAAAGAGAGGGAGTGAAATTGTTTTCATTGTCTCACCAAATAACATTGACAAATAAACTGCATTTGATATCGCACCTTTTATATTGGTCAAACTGTTATGAGAGACAATTTCTTTTGCCTGTACATGTGCATGTATCCATTCAATGGCAGACAGGGTGGTGGATCTATGAAGGATATTGTAGAAGTTAAAAAAACCCATGTACATGCTTAAACTATTATTGTTACAGGACAGCTACTGACCGTGCTTGATATAGGATGCGCTCAGCTAGTTCAGTAAAGTAATATTCGAACAAACTGTCACATTAATAATAGTATTCAAAGTAGAACAACACTGGCGTTCAAAATATTAATTACATGCAATTATCAAATTGATAATTCGTGACATGCCATCCCAAAGTGATGCATTCAAGAAGTAAAGTTAAAATCAAAGTGTAACTTTCAATAGCCTCAAATTCTTATCAAATGATTTATGAATACATTTACATAAATGTTTATAATAACGCTTCCTCTCGTTTCGTCTTAGCTATATGAGTTCAATGCGTTTAACAAATAAAATGTATCTAACAATGTTTCAAAATTGGTAACTTCACAAAGACTACAATAGTTTCATCTGATTTAATAAACCTTCTTTTCAAAGTGTTTATTTTTCCCTTCCAAGACCAACATATGCAGAATGTTTTCATTTACCAAACGTAGCATATTTTTGCACAAAGAGCAACGATTTTCATTTCTTATTGCTTTCCTGAGGATAGTATCTTATTTACGAAACTGTTACCTACACTAATGGATGCTAAACTGATTTTAAAATAAGTTCATTGTTATTCTATACGACGGACGCACATACGCGGCTCTCGCTGAATAAGAGATGCTTTCTATTTACTCACATAGGCGTCTCTCGCTGTGAGAAACTGCTAATTAACGGACGCTTATACGCGGCTCTCGCTGTGAGGATCTCATTATTTTGACGCATATACGCGGCTCTCGGCGTTAATGAGTTAAGAACCTTACCTTCAAGTTAACACTGAAAACAAAACTTTTGCATCAATTTGAAATGAAACAAGAAAAATAAACATGGATGGAACCCCACTATGGGTGATCAACACGAGAAAAAGACTGGAAGAAATAACGAGACTCTTATCAGTATGGAGAAAAAGAAATTTAACATTGATAGGTAAAATTACTGTAGTAAAAACATTAGCATTTTCAAAACTAGTACATATTTTCAGCTCATTGCCAAATCTCCCTGATGATTTTATTAAATCTTTAGAAAATATCTTTTTTAAGTTCATTTTGAATGGAAAAAATGATAAAATAAAGAGAACATCAATGAAAAGACTTAAGACTGAAGGAGGATTGACTATGGTTGATGTAAAAACATTTATCACATCTTTGAAAATATCCACTCTTAGACTTTACTGTAAAAAATCATTTACCTTAATCCTTGTAACATACCATATCAACAAATCTTGAATCTTGGTGCAAATATTGACAACTTTTTCAAAACTGAAAATCCTTACTGGAAAGATGTCTTTAAAGCATGGCATAATTATTGTAGAAAACTTACATATGAATTGGATTCAAATAACCTTGACTACATTCTTGCTGAACCTTTATGGCTCAATCACAATTATAAAAATCCATGCTTTTTTTATTAGACATTGGGCAAATAAGGGTTTATTGAGAGTGAAGGATTTATGCATGAACACGGGTTTATATCTTTTGAAGCATTACAATCTAAATACAATATAAGGGGGACAATATTAGATTATACCTATCTCATTCACATCTTACCAGATACTTGGAAAAAGATTATTAACCGCTCCAACATTATACTTTATAATAAATGCATAAGTATATACCAAAGGAATATTTTTAAAATTTCAAAAGGCTCTAAAATATTTTATGACAGACTTATTTCTAAAAGTGATAAACTTGAAATATGTATCAAATATGTATCAAATAGGAAACTCGTTGATAAAAGTAAAATATCCTCGGCAAGCCTCGGATATTTGTACCTTTCATCAACTCGTGTTGATATATTTGATACCAGAAGACACTTGGGTGAGATTCTCTATTTACCTTTGACAATTTTTTATACTCATGTATACTGTTGACTGTATTTCGATGTAACCATGGGAACAAAAAAAGGATAATAAAAAAAAACAATTTTAAACAATCAATTACTCATAACCCACCTCCGACTCATAAGCCTTGATTTTTAGTCATTTTAAGAAGAAAAGTCAAGGGATTGTGGTCAGCAAAGATCTCAAATGAAAATGTAGTTGTACCTAAGTACACTTGTTGCATAGCTTAAAAATCCTAACTTTCTCTTGTAATAGTTGAATAGTTTCTTTGGTGCTTACAAAACATTTTGCAAAAACAGCACCAATGTGGCTTGAGCGTTCTACAGACCATAGGGCAACATTTTGTATTGATATAGTCCATTTGGAATAGCAAAAAGCAGTTATATTCTTCACACATTCTGTGAGTGGGATCTGCGCTCCAGAAGTCAAACTTACTCTTGCCTTGGCAATCATCAACTCTAAGTATTGGGTAGGCAACAGTTCGTGGGAGTGTAGTAAAAGCTTTAATGTCTGCACGGCATCGCATGTCACCTTCACCACTCTTTGGCACAACGACACAAGGTGAACTGTCTCTTGCTTCAATAATGTCATTATCCAGAATGTAATTCACTTCGTTCCGAAGAATTTCACTGCCTACAGGATTAATGTTATGTGGGTGTGGTTTCGTTATCATGACTAGCAATGTATGTTGGAAAAGGTAAATCAGAACAACAAATATGAGAACTCAAAAATAAAATCTGACATTTGAACTCTCTGTTCAGGAGAAACATGGAGTAATTTCTCACCAAGGGGAGCTAAAAAATTTGAAATTACTAAATTTTGGATGTCTTCAACATGCACCTTCATTATCAACAGTACATGTAAGATAAGAATCCGGGGGAACTGACTTGTTTGTGTTGTACCTTCACATGATATTTCTCAATCATGTTTACAGGACATAAGCGTTTGAGTTTTCTACGAGTCCGGATGTCAATCTATGCCACTAACTTTTTGGTCAACTTAATATGGTACTTGAATCTAGAACTCAGTTATACTCCTTTCTCACGCATCGGCCATTGATCGCGAAATCGATGCTCGGTATACACGATGTTTACTTCCGGTTTTCGCGCTGGGATCGTGTACCAGAGAAATGTCATCCCTCGGCCTGTACCCACCACAGTGAAAACGCAGTCTCGCATCCCTTCCACCTATCTAGAAAGCTTTCAGCAATTTTGTCGAATCTTACATGCATGATGTTGAGGGTAAACGTCACTGTCATAGACATTTTTTACATTTCATATAGGCCTATGTAGATACTGCTAGGAAAATTTACTATATTTAAAATAGGGACTTTTATCCTTATGAATATTCAAGTATGATTTGCTTCATTAAAAATCATGTGTTACTTACTTGTTTGATGATAAATGTAAAAATGTTTACATCCAATCTGTTATGTGTCAGTAAGAATGCATTTTAAGTCATTCCAAATATGCGAAAGCTGTTAAAATGTATCATATTACATAAATAACACATGAAGAAATACATCTGAACAGGTATGTCCCTTGATATGGCATTAGAGCAGCATGGAAAGCTTTGGCTTAATTATTTACATTAATTGTGCTGCATTTTTAATGAATTAAGCAAAATACAGAACAGTTATGTTCCCTAGACCGGGTGTAGCTTTACAAAAATGTTCATATGACTACAAAATAACAAAATGTGGGAAATCAAGTTACCTTCAGATATGATTGATAAGATGGTTTGATTAACCAATGCTCTTTAGTAAATTCAATTCATTAAACAATTTTATTTGATTTAGTAACTGACTTATTTTCTTATCAATTACAGTGTGCACAGCATGTGTTTGAAGTTCGATCTGGGCTTCAAGTCAATGAGGAAGAATGAGCCACCCCATACTCTTAACATAAAGATTAATCTTCCTTATGGAATCCTAATTAATAATTGCTCCTGCTCATGGTGCAGCTGGTGCAGGTGAATGCAGTCATACAATTGGACAATTATACCTTCTTCATCATTATCAGTTCTTTCAATTATAAGTAAAACATCTCTTTCTCAAACATGACATGTTCCAAGAACAATAGGTTTTACACCAAAGAAAATAAGTGACACAAATATCAGAAAAATATGAGGATTGATACAAGTTTCAAGTTTATTCATTTCTATTAACAAATTGACAAGAGATTGCAATTTGAAAAGGTATTATGGTTTAAAGGCTAAATCATTGTTTATCAACAAGACAAAATTGAAAGTATAGAATATATTTCCTTGTGATAAGGATTTTATATTTCACGAGTATAAGCTAGGTCATCGTCATTTTCACTGAATTCAATTATAACAATATTAATGTTTTTCATACATAAGTATAAAAAATTCTTAAAAAATAACCGGATGCAAAGGTATATAATTGTTCAATCATCAATGCAAGGATTTAAATTACTTATAAGACAATTATTTTCAATCAGAAAATAATACACGAATTTAAGGATTGAAACCAGTTTCAAGCTTTCTTAATCCTATTCATAATTTGGCATGAGTGTGTAAAGGAATGTTCTTGTGACTCATAAGCCAAAACATTTGTTGCAAAATATAGACATGTCATTATATGACAGAATGATTCTTACAGTCATTATGATTATGATTTCTGAATTTTTTGTACAAGACTATGATGCATTGTCAAAAAGTATTGCACATATGTATGGAAACATGACTTAAATCCACATTTGCAATTGCATGTATATATGTATATTAGGATCATGAAGTTAATTGTTTACATTATTTTACAACTATTGAGTTGTTCTATGTATATTTCATATAAGCAACATGTGAAATTCAAATACATTCGATGTAAATTATTTCTGTTCAAATCTGAAATCTAATAACCCTAGATCACATAAATGTTCAAAAACATTTCATCAAAATTCAAATATATTGCCTTGAGATTGTTAAATAAATTATCAATAATGCCTGCCCTTCTGAAATCACTGACTTACAAACTTTAAGCATTGTATAGCAATTGACGTGTAAGTTTGCAATAAAACATACGTAACTTAATTTCATTATTTTGATCCATTGTTAACATTTTTTTTATGAATTAATGATAAATAAAACATCTCCATACGCAATCGTATTTTTTCTGGAACAGGGAGATGATTTAAATTGTGAATGAAAATGGATTGTCCCCCTTTGGAAATAGGGAAAAAATATAATTTAAAATTCTATGTCTGAAAGAAAGAAATGACAGAGTCAAAGATGTGATATTCCTTGCTCTTTCGATGTGAATCCTTAGTCTTGCAATCTCTTGAGTTTCTTTTACTTCCGTGCGAGAAAATGTTTCCTTCTCTCTTAGAAATGGAGAAATTATCAATTTGGCTCCTTTTGGTGTGAGTAGGTCTTGTATAACAAATCCTTTGTCTGCCATCACATCATCACCAACTACAAGTAAATCCAAAATTCCACACTGCTTGGTTATTTCTTTATCAGACACGGAACCTGTGTACAAAAAACTGACAAAGCTTATCATGTCATCAGGTGTGATTCCATTGAGTCCTTTCATGGTTGAATGAGACTTGTAATTAGAATACATTTAAGAATTTATTGTTTTTGAACTGGGAGATTGCACTCTGATCTCTGTACAGATTAAAATAACTCTGGTATTGGGATATGTCCTCTCCAAACACTCTGGCATAGCTTTGTTGATAGCAGACCTCTCTTGCCAAATTGGAAGCATCCCAAGCATGACATACAAATAATTAGACCAAGTGACCAAAATACGACTCACTGAACTAACAGATACATCAAACTGCACTGCTAAATCTACTTCAAAAAAGCCCTGTCTGACACGGCATAAGAACATGAAAAATTGATCAATTAATGGGATAGATTCATCTCTGAAAATGTCACTTTTTAGCTGTGAATTTTCGGCAGTAGAACTCCTCTGTCTCTGTTCTTGACTCAATCGCACCATATTAACAGCTGTTGGCTTAAGCTCATTGAATGTTGAAATAAAATCCTCATATGTACATATCCATTGTAAAACTCTATCAAATCTTGATCATGGGTGAATCGGTTAATTCCAAACCTTTTAGAGCATGCAGTTGCAAATTGTTCTTCTAATTTCTGTGTGTACTCCTTCAGTGATTTGAGCTGTCAGCAGTACTGGTCGGTGGGTCAGCAAAATCATGGTCAGGCATTGGAGCTGGTGTAGAGGATGCACTCTTGCTGCTGCAACTTGGTTTAGACACATGCATGGGCTTGTCCTCATATGAAATGCTAGAAAGAAAATGATAATGAAAATATGAATGCAAAAAAAAATTCTTTACACCTAAAATATCAAGTTCAGGAATTTTTTGTAACATTTTTACAAATTACAAATTTTTTACATGCACAATGACTTTGAAAGTTAAAAGATGTAATTACAGTAATCAAGAAGTAGGTGGTAAAACATTATGTTTTGAGTCAATGAAAATCACACTTAGAAACATGAGCACATGATTTGGACCATAAACACTTAGAGAATTTATTATTTTTATTACTAACCTTCTCGATCACTTTTGGGTGGCTGTCGCTCTCTTTGATCCTTCCGAGAGAAAATAGTCTGAACTGCTCCCTTCTTCAATCTTCTTATACCTGTTAAGGTCCGCTGATATGAGTCAGCAGTGAAATGTCTGTAACCTGTAAATTTTAACGAGACATTAACAAAAAGGACACACTTATCATACCTCACAAGTGCATTATCAGGTGTTTGATTAGTATACTGTATCTTATTAATGATGAATTAATAAGAAAAATTAACTCTTTTTAATTATAGCCATGGGCTCTGCAGCTCATCAGCCTATGTATATTGTTGATGTTCAAGAGTAAAATAAACACCTGTTAGTTCTCAAGGTGAATTACATCTCCAAATTTGTCAGTGCACTTCACAAGATGTCTTAAAACAAATTGGAAGAAAATCGATAAAACCATATCGTATTCCCTAAATCATGATACAAAATAGAAAACATATTCTGTAAAAATAAATAGGGAATAACTATATTTAATTCATTTACACACTCTTATAGTTAAAAATAATAAAACGTACCAAATTTTCTTGTTGTACAAATGATCAAATTATATTTTTGACAATTTATGCCATATCTAACAAGAAAATGGAAGTGCCAAAGGATTATAAATTTGTCCTTTTGATTAAGGTACATAAAAAAATCACATCGTGCGCGAAAACTGGGCACACATGACAAACGACACATGAAAAGACATTTCAGGTCCCTCTTATCTTGAATAATGGTCACTCATTGCGTCTGATTCCTATGATCCACCGTTTCCGTAGGTTTTGATCCTTCGGGATATTATGGAACGATAAACTGCTTCCAGTTTGATAGCGTGAGTCGTTGTTGCATTTCTGTACACAGCAGTGTTGCGCCACTTCTGTTTCCTTTTCTCTAGCTACCTCAACAAAGGTATCTTTGTCCCTTTTATGAGCATTTCTGAACTTTGGAGGAAAAGCTTCACGCACTAAATCATTATCAGATCTGTGTTATACAGAGAGGGTTTAACATTCGTCCCGTGATTTCCGCTTTACCTAGTTTGTGGTAACATAGTCCACATCCAATTATTGTTTTTACTGAACTTTTTCTAAAAGGACGGTCCAGTCTGGCACTCTTTGTATTTTCGAAATAGGAAGGAACCCTGAGGATAGCCGAGGATTCAGTTCTCATCTCAATTTTCTCTTTTCTGTTTTTGCATATGCATTTGCATTTAAAATTTCTGTGATTCCAATAGTCTGATTGATCCTTTGTAACTATTTCCAAACTTGAACTTTTCTTATGGCGAGTTTTGCCTCAAGTTGTACAATCTGAAATTTTGAGTAAGTCTTAGCTCAATATATTCAGTCATTCGCACACAGCACTTGGTTAAAAACTTTTGATAACAGTGTTGCTAAATGAGTTCGGCTTGATGATATTTTAGACGTCATTTGTAAGAATCAGGAAATTTGAGCGTTGCTTTTTCTTTGATTACTATCCTTCTAGAAACTTCCACTTTTCAGGAAACAGACAGAATTTTTTTTAGAAAATGCTAGGTTACATAATCAAATCGAGCAACGGTGTGACCAAACTAAACAGTGCAACAATGTTACACAAAGTTAAACTTGTAAACCATCAAATGCTCATGACTTAAGCAAATTTGCACATGACTGCAGTTTCAATCAACATAATCGCCCTCCATGGAATAACATTATTGAGAAATCACACTCTTAATAAAGCTCTGTAATGGATAGAAATGCTGCGGGAATTATAAAGAGGTAATCATATGTTCCCCGTGTATATTGCCAAAGAATTATGGGTATTGTTTGTTTTGGAAGTGTGATTGCGGACTGAATCCGGACATCTATGTTTTTGCTGCTGTCATAAGCGTTGAAGGTGATGCTTTAATCTCTTATATAAGCAGACTGTTGGGGCTGTACACCCAGAATTACTTAATTATTAGGTTGACCATATCACATTGAACCTGGTAGAGACGGTTGATATGAACAACAGTACCACGGGGCGCCGTGACCTGACGTGAAACAACGTGGTCACTCGACAGTCGATAAGCATTAGCTCTCCATTCTTCTCTCCAGTAAATAGAACTAGATCATACGAAACTAGTCTCCATTAAAAGAAACCTTATCAGCAAAATCGCCAATACGATAGACAATCTACCGAATCGTCTGTGATATATCAATCACACCAAAATATGACCATTTGCATGGCCAATGTTTCTCATCTGTTTGAGCTCAGCAGGTGTGGTACAGTCACGTGATCGTTGGGATAAACCTTAACCTAAAAACAGATACCTTCATATTGAGACATATATAATTATGTTAGGGTGATATTTCACCAAAATGCTCTGGCGTGGAACCATTCTTTAACACTTGGACTAAAACTTTTTCAATTTCCCTACTAAAACATGTTGACGATAAAACGTGAGTGAGTGGGTTATTTAAATACACCTAGCCCGACTGTTCTACAACTAAACCACAGTGGCTGAACTAAAAGATGATTGAACGACAAGCCCCTCTGAAGACGCAAGAAATACACAAGATCATTACTCGCATCCACAGGGATTTATTCGTTGGGTTGAGTAATACAGTTGACGATATTCGTATCTCGTTGAACATTAAAGGCGTTGAGTGGACGAGGTTTGAAAAACTAGAATGAAATAGAAAAATATCTTTCATTACTTATATTCAAAATATGTAACTGTGATACAAGATACAATGCATTGATGAAGCATTCACAACAATATTTATCTACTATGACTTTCATACGAAAGTTATCTGACAACATTGCACAAAGTTATATTTAACGAGAGGCAATGACAATTTGCATGAACAATATTAGAAATGCATGTTCACTATAGAAGAAAAATGAAGCAAAAGTGATGCAAAACTCACATTTGTGTTCCTGTGTACTATGTTAAGTTTACAGCCAGAAGAAGGATACTTCTTTTCAATATTGAGGCTGCTCACACACTGAACCAGTGATAACAAGCACTACATGTGCTTTTTTAAGATCATGTTATGGGATATGGGTATTGTGGGATAAGATTATAGTTATAAGATCTGCAAAAGTCTTAAGCAGAAACCTGAGCTTGAACCTTAACCGGCAGGATTACCAAACAGCAAAGGGAGGTAATAAATGCTACCAAGATGAAGTAGCAGTAGCACTGTGCTACTGAGACATGAAAATATTAAATGGTCAAGAAATATTTATGCACGTTCAGATCATAGGATTCTAGGAGTAGAATATGTATATAAATAATTGTATATGAATTTTGCATTTACACCCTCTCAAACTTATATTAGCTATCGTTCAAAATTTGTGGGTATTAACGGACATTTCTCTTGAATTTTAGATATAAAACTTTCGCATTATCAGTCAATATCAACGAAATTGCTTTGTTAACAGATAAAACATAACCCATGAATTTTATTAAGATGTCACTACTTCGGTAGCTTTACTCTTTCCTTTAGCTCTTCTTTGGTCATCAGAAGTTATAGGGGTACAGAGGTCAAATGACTGTACTATGTTTTAACACTTTTGGTAAACAGTATGTTTAACACCCTGTAACAACGCGGAATTGAAGGGGGGGGGGGGGGGGGCTTTGTATTCAGCAGCATCCGGTCGTTACTGATGATGCTTGTTAACGTAATATCTTATTAACTGTTGCATTTAAAGTCTTCAAATTTGGCGAAAGCATCATTCGGAGGATTGACACCAGTCGATTATGGTGAACATGACCACAGAGGCATTGATAAAATATTTTTCAGGGTAGGAACGAGAGCGGAAAAAATAATATTGAACGATATGTTCAATGGGCCGTATTGAGTAAAACTGACATGTATGGATATTAATCTGCACCATTATCTCGAAGCACATCGCCAATACCGGCAAAATAGGGAACGCAAATAACGTGTCACCTCAAATGGTTTAAATATTGTACAAGCCCGTTGAACGAAAATAACGTATATGCTAAACTGATACAGGGCACCATCACACAATGGAAATTATTGTTGACAGCAATTAAGGTATCTTGAACGACGCATTAGCAGCTGAAGCGTACGTAACATCTCCCTTACCAAGGCCTTACTAAATCGTGCTCGCCAATTTAAACTCAATCTAGTTAAAACTAGCTGTAAAATAACACGACGATTCTCTCAAATAGGTTCAACAGACTGCAAACCTTAAAGAAGAGTTGAATGGAGACATGCCGCAGTCACAACAAACTGTAAAAAGCCCAAAGTAGGGTTTAATGGAGACATATCCCAGTCACGACAGATTGTAAATCTCAAAGTAGGGTTTCATAAAGACATTTTGTAGTCAAAAGAGATTGTAACCCCAAAAGTAGGGTTTATTTGAGACATATCCCAGCAGGCACAAGACGTCTATTCAACGTACCCATTTAGACATCTAAGCCTAGACGTTTGAATAGACGTCTTTAGACAATACAATACATTCAATTTTATAATAATGCTTTGATATTTCAGTTTGAAAGATGTTTCCTTTGCTTGTTGTATATAAACAAACCTTTCTAAAATTAGGAATTAAATATTTAAAAAGTTCTGTCACTTAACATGAATATAACAATATCTTTTGTAGGTAAAGAAAATATTTGCGTCAAATGATATATAACACTCAAATGTAATTCATATTACATCCTATAGATCTGTCAAAAATACAAATTTATAATAAGAAAATTATTAAATGTTCTGGGTGAAGAGATTCGATCGAAGTTGTAGTCAATGCAGTGCACAGATAATTTTTCCATGCATAGTTGCGAACACTATATGCGCTTTAAAATAGGCGCCATTTTCAATTCCTTTGTTATCAAAGTAGATAGGCTTTCACGATGTCATCGAATCTGAAGTGGTGTTCCTTGTGGTTTCTTTCATATACAGTTCACGGTAAGATTATGTTCTCCGTATATAGGACACGCTAAGTTTTACCTTGTCAGTAATCACGATGCTCATTCGTCGGTATCTTTCCTCTGTTTACAATGGTAGAGCCTCTTCTTCCATTAATAGCTCGTAATTCTGTGATGCTACTTTAAAACATGTGTGTAGTGTTTTGTTCGTTCACATATTTGAAAAAATATAGCTTTCTCTTTTTTTTACTGAAACCAAATAATTCTTGACCAAATTCTTGTGCTAGGTATTTTGTTATCCGTCCTTTCATAGTGGAATATTGATTATTAATACACCCTTATGAAATGCAGAGGACATGAATATTTTCATCAACAGATAACTGTCATTTTAATTTACTGCAAAAGTAACCTTTTTTTTTAATAATAGTTGACTTATGAATGAATGAGGTTATTTCTGGAAGGGGGCCACAGGCCCATGATACAAGTACATTAAACCAATAAAATGTGATACAAGCGCAATAAAATATAACACTAATCAACATGATACAGCGATATTTTCAAAGTACATTTTTTCGCATTTTCAGACAGAGAAATACATATTTTGCTAAACGATTAACAGTTATTGGATTAAGGTATGACATTAGTTGCTTAAATTTGTCCATCGTTGGGTTGGTGCAATAGTACATAGGCAGGACATCAAGTCTCAGATTTTCAAAGTATTGACATATTAAACAGAAATGGTATTCGGATTCTATACATGGGGCAACACAAAATGGACATAATCTTGCATTTCGATGTAAATTATACTTCCTACCCTCTTCTACAAACAGAATATTAGATTCTACTATTAATAGTTTCTAGTTAGTAGTATAAGTTTCGTTTGGTGTCTGTGTATACATATATATTTTTATCAAATTGATTTATTCCGGACGCGTAGGTTACCAAATATTTATCAGTGTTTACATATATTTTGATTTGCATCTGAATTCATAGGTACAAATGTTGACCATGATCATGAGTTGAGATAAGAATTAAGGTTTCAATTTATTTTCAGATACTTTCACCAATCTGTTACATGGGCAATCAAGGATACAATTCTCAAGAACGGCGGAATTCTTTTGATTTAAACATATTTTATTCATGAAAAAGAATACATTTCATGAATGGATTGGCCAACAGTCACCAGGGTGCTTATTTTAAGGCCGCTCCAAAGAATAACATATGTGAAAATATAGAGAAATGAATGAACAATTGCTAATGATGCATGTAATCATATCAAACTTCACAAGTTGTGGTTATCCATGAAAATTAGTGTTTGTATGGCAGTCAATATCAACAAATGGAATGTCAAATTGATCTGATTGCATAATGAAATGATAAACCGACTTCAACAATTTATCGAGATCGTTGCAAGTGAGTGATGTACATCCCCGTAATACCGTATTGATAGTAAATCCTTTCAAATAGAAGAATGATTGCTGTCTTAATTCGGTGAACTTATTGCAAGTGAAAAAATAATGTACTGCGTTTTCAAGTGGATGAGCACAATCACAGGCGGGGCTGTCATTAATATGACTTTCGAGCAGAATCAGCATTCAAATCATTACAGTGGAGTCTGAGGCGAGAGTGGATAACCTGACTTCAATACTAGGCATATACCAGGCAATATTTCAAATCCCATTACGTAACTACATGTTAACATTACACATTGTGTCTTTGCTTTTGAAGTTTCACATTTTCTTGTGTTTGTTTCCAGCTTTATGTATTATGTGAAAGAACGGCGTTCAAATAAGCTATTATAGCTTGTTCGCCAATCTTTGTTTCATTTTAGGAAATAAAAATATGTTTAAACCATAACCTGACAAGTTCTTGAACCGTGGTTGAGGTTGAAGAAAATAGTTTTATTATTAGGTCCGCAGACCGAATTTTTTAAGCCAGATAACGAATCGATGGTTTGAATGTCGGGAGTTAATGAATTCCACAGTTTTATTGTATCTGGTAAAAATGACTTGGCATATGTCGCCGTTTTACATGTACTGTTCGCACAGATGAATTATCTCTGAGATTGTAATCATTTGTACTGGGTATTCTAGGAAGTAGGTTGCAGAGATATTGAGGCGCTGATTATTTTTCATTTTATATAAACGTGTTAGTTTAGAAATATATCTTCGTTCAGATAGTCGTTTTTGATTAGTTTCTTTATATAATAGCTTATGGATTGTACCGCGAACTGCTCCACAAGTGGATCTTAAAGCGTCTAGATTCCATTTTTCCAGTAAACTGCATTTTCCTGAGTACAATTATCCCAAATGTAATCGCAATAATCAAAAATTGGTGACATGAAGGATATATAAATGATTTCCAAACTTTTCCGTGATAAACGATATTTCAGGCTTCTTAAGCAATTTATCAGATGGCTAACTTTCTTGATCATAGAATTTATATGGATATCTACAGTTACTTTGGAGGGTTAATCCTAGGTGCTTATGGTTTTCTACTTCTTGAATTATTTTACCATCCATTGTAAGATAAGGTTGGTTCCTCCTATTTACTTTCCTACTTAACAGTAATGATTTCTTTTTTTTCGTGTGGATTAAATGAAACCTTCCATTTTTAGCCCAATTTGAAATCAGTGAGAGGTCGGCATCTAAACAATTTGCAGCTGTAATGGGGTCGTCAATAATAACCTAAGGAGAAGTGTCATCTGCGAATAATCTGATATTGCTGTCAATATTGTCCACAATAGCAATAATGTAAATTATGAACAAGAGAGGTCCCAAAACAGAACTTTGAGGGAAACCTGCTAAAACTTGTTGGAGATTTGTCACGTGTCCATTAACAACTACTCGTTGGGTTCTATTGCTTAGATAGCTTTCAAACCACTTCATTAAATTTCCATCAATTCCATATGATTTTAGTTTTGTCACTATTCCTTGGTGCCAAACTTTATCAAATGCTTTACTTACATCGCAAAATACCGCTCGTACTTCTTTTCCTTCGTCTAGTGCTTTGGCTATAAAATCATATAAATAAGTCAATTGATTAGTTGTCGAGTCGCCAGATGTAAAACCTGATTGGAGATTCGACAGGAGGTTATGATCTCTTAAAAAATTATTTACATATTTAAAGATACATTTTTCAAATATTTTAGCCATACAGCTTGTTAGTGCTACTAGTCTGTAATTTGAACAATCATATATGTTGCCGTTTTTATCGAGAGGGATTACATTTGCTTCTTTCCAAGAAGTGGGGAATTTTGCCAACTTTAAGGATTGATTAAATAGTTTAGTCAGAATGGGAGCTAGTGAATGAGCACAGGTTTTCAATATTATTTTTCCAATTCTGTCAGGGCCCTTAGCTTAAGTTGTGTCTACAGAGATTAATATATCCTTAACTTCCTCCACCTCCAATACTATATCGCTTAAAGTATTATCGCAAGGTCCATCAACATGAGGGGGGTCGTCATCAGGGTCTGTAACTTGAGATTGGCTGGTAAAATAGCTGTTTATTATTTCTGTTACATCGTTCAGATCGTCGTATAGAACTTCGTCATTGATGACTGAGTGACAAGTGCTTTGTGCTGACTTAAGTTGCAAATATTCCTTAAAGATCGACTGAAATGACCTTTTGGCAACTTTCGTGATTCATAAAATATGTATTCTAATTTGCCAGTAACTTGAGTTTAAATTTTCGAAATCGGCCGATAAACAACGTTAATACGGCTTTTTCGAATCACCAGCTAATTAGCACCAATGAACAGAACTGAACTGGCCCGTGGTCACTGAGGCGTGTCCTGCCGCGAGTCCTGCCGCGTGACGTGCTAGTCATTGGAAGTATAAGCTCCTTAATGAAAAAGCAACAGGAAATCTCACAGTCTTAACAACTGTTTAAACATATCTAAAGTCAACCAAACAACTCAAACCTCCGTTAAATTGATGTTAATTATATTTTTAATTATTTGTATTGTTCCAAGCGAAAGACAGTGTTTAAATATGATGCTATGCGCACTATCCCATGGCATGTGTACATCAATTACGACGTCTGCCAAATGTTGTCACAACAATCAGACTGGTTTAACTAGTCTTTTTTTTATGACACATGAATTTTAACGCCTCGGACCCACCAAGCGGAATATATGTCCTGTCATAATTGTGTAACTCTTGGCATTCGACTGCTACTTAGTTTATTGTCACGGCGTCCAGTCATTTTGAACCAATGAACTTGTAGAATATATATTCAACCAATAAATTAAGAGAAGGAGATTTGGCTCATGCATTTCTACGGATGATGACACACATTGAAAAAAGTACATCGTGAATAACGGGTACCAACATTCTTTAGGATTACATAGGATGTTTCTAACGCTTGCGCCAGGTATGTTTTCATGTCATGGATTGTTAAATTCAAAGACAGAGATATTGCAACACGGTGTGAGATGTTATACGATAACAATATAATATGTGTTAGTTAAATACAAACGAATCATCCACTAAGTGCTAAGTACTAAGTTGTCATGAAAGTGAAGTGAAACAAAATTATTTTTTCTATAGTAAACATTAAAAAAGTTTGTACATTCTCTTCCGTTTATTACAAAAACCTTCATTTTTTCGAGACAATTTATAACTTCATATCGATAAATACATGTTGTAACACTACGTTATATCCCATAGTAATGGATCTCTCACCGACCAAGTTCTTAACCTTTTTTTATATAAACCCACCCACGAAAACCGCGTCCAAGGATTGTCACAGTCCAATGAAGATGGATTTGACGACTGAGAGGGAAAGTTGATATCATGAAGCAGTTACATATCGTATTTTGAAATTCTTTCAGTCATGCTATTGCCTCTATTTTGCTGTTGAATTAGCTTAAAAAAGAGAGAAAATCAAAGGGCTGGACTTTCAGCTGACGACTAGCACGTCACACGCTGGGCGTGGCTTCGAGTCATGCTTCGGTGATTTTGTCTAAGCGTTCGCCAGTCTCATTAGGCGGTTATCCAAAACAGGGGTATAAAAGGTCTCCTAGTAGTCGAATTAAAGCGTATATTTTCTCATTTTTGGCTCTATTGATTCTTATAAGTGAAGCGACTACAGATAATAATTTGTAATAATCACAATTATGCGTTACGTCTTCTCTTTAACTAATTTCCACCATGTTTTTGAGCCAATTGATTCACCTAATGCTGCCTCAATTCTAATGCTATGTTGTTTCTTAGCTCTACGCACAGATGATATAAGTTTATTTCTTAGTGATTTAAATTTTTGGCATTGAAGCGGACGGTTTGTTTTCTTAGCGATGTTATGTTGCCTATTTCGTTTTCTGATTAGTGAGCGTATTTCGTTGTTCATCCACAGTGGGTCTCTATTCAAAGAAGGTAAGAAAAATGAGATCGTTCATGGAATTGAAATTTTTTTTTATGAGGAACGTTTTGTGGTCTTTTTGTGATAGTATCTGTAACATGGTTCACAAATGTCATTATAATGGGAGTCTATGAATTTATTTTTGACTCAGGCTGATCACCATCTTCAGCCTCGTGGCCTCAAAAACCTCCTGGAATTGAGTGTCATTGGCTACTTTTTTGACACTGCCATCTAAAAGTTTAATGAGTATCACACCCCAAGTTACCCACGTTCCCTCCACCTTCTTCTCCTTTACAAACGCACGGGCCTTTCTGGCAATTGAAACTCGGATGCCAGTCAGATCTTCATTGATGTAAACTTTTTGGGTTCCGGGTTTATGACAGAACTTTAGTTTGGATCTAGATGCCAGCATTACACGTTTGGAGGCATTACTAACCAACCTAACAAGAATGGGGCGGGGAGGGTCTTGGGGTGTGGCTGACATCAATATCCGCTTGACTCAGATCTACCTTGATAGATATTGCCAGTTCTAGTACTAAATTGTCAGTGATGTCGTATGCTTGTTCAGGTACACCAGAGATTCTTATATTGTTCCTGCGAGAATATTGTTCGCTGCGATCAAGCTTTTGAGAAAGATTTCAAACACTTTACCTTGCTCTTCAATGGTGTTAGTAAGCACACAAACCTTTTCCTCAAGAACTTCATTTTTGGAAATAAGCTCTTTCATTTCCTGTCGGAACATGGGACAAATAACTTCACTTACTGCCGTAGAAATAGCAACAAGTACTTCTTTATTTTGAAGAGCTTTAAAAAGTTCGCTGACTAAGGATTGAGTTTTTGATTCACTAGGTTCAGTTACCTCAACATTCAATGCTCTGTTTTCCCCACCCCTGTTGACAGAACTATCTGAAGCATTCAGATCAGAGTTACTTTGTAACTTTCGTTTCAAATCAAAATCAGACTCAGATTCGGGTGATGTAAATACTTGCTCCCAGTAACGTTTACTAGTGGATGGCGTACTTGTGTTAGCATTAGCGTTATCCATAAGTTCGTTCAAAGTTAATTTAATAAAACGCAATTTTACATCAAGTACTTACTCTTGCTTATCAAGATTCGAGTGAAATCCAAGCTGAAACCAGGTGAAATCCGTATGAATCCAATGAATCACTTACAGCTCACATTTCACTGACTGCCGACTTGTCCTGCACAGTGATGGCATTTATCACGACTTTCACGACCGGATTCACTTTCTAACATTCAACTAATAGTCATCTTCCCTTAAAAAATAATTTGAAAGGTGTCTTTTGATCTTCTACAGGTGTTCTTTGATATCTTAGATATAAATGTTGTATTTAATCCATGAAGGCATAAGACTTGCTATCTGAATGTGAAAGCTCTCAAGACACGTCCCACCGCCATCATGACATCACAGTATCAAATTGATTTATTCCGGACACGTAGGTTACCAAATATTTATCAGTGTTCACAAATATTTTGATTTGCATCTGAATTCATAGGTACAAATGTTGACCATGATCATGAGTTGAGATAAGAATTAAGGTTTCAATTTATTTTCAGATACTTTCACCAATCTTTACAAGGGCAATCAAGGATACAATTCTCAAGAACGGCGGAAGATTGAAGATGCAGGAAGAAAATGGCCTTGAATCAGGACATTCACACTTACTACACTTCAAGAATTATTCTTTAACTTGGGACAATGCTATGAAGATTTGACAAATCTGATTCTAAGTAAAGTTTAAATTTAACACATATAAAAGACAACATTTTTGTATTATTTCTACAATATATATGTATCATCCCAACTGTGGATCCGCCCGATCTTAAGATTGGGACGTCCCATCTTGAGATGGGTCGGGGGATACTAAAACATGTTAATAATATTCATATTTTATTATGAATTGTGTCAGTAAAACATGTTTTTAGATAATTTTGTTCTATTCTTTTCACACCTACGAAGAAAATTTGAATTGATTTTCATTTACTTCACTTTCTGACTCGGTTTCATATGTTATCGAGTACGAACGATTCAACACTACTCAAACAATTATTTAAAGTCCCATTTGATTACTGATTGAATCACATTTGTTAAGCGACATAACAAAATCAGATCAATATATAGATTTATATTTAGATAATATTTTTCAGCATTTTTCAAACGACTAATACGTGCGTAGATCAAACAGCTGTAAACAGAGAGAAACCAAACGGCTTCACAATTCACTGAGACATCTATGTATTTTAGTTTCTTTACAAATAGGTGGTATAAACTTTTAACAATCAAAGATATGAAGTTATTCTAATACAGATCCAAGTTTTACAACACTAGTGATAAATTGCTTGTTTTAAAAATATATATTTAAAAAACGTACCTGATACAAAGAAATGAATAATCCATGCAAAAACCTTCTATAAGCAGAAATTAAGGTACTCTCCATCGTTACAATCCAGCACTGAATAGACTGAATATGTTAATGTGACAGCTTGGCATGACAGAGGACGAATGATTGGGCACCAATTTGCCCACCGTAGGTAGTGTTAGGCTAAAACAACATATGGAGACCCATAAGCCCATGTTGTTTTAACAAATTATTATCTTGTTTATCTACTTGGCGACTTCGTTGATTGTATCAAATGTAAAAAAAATTAAAAGTTCCTATTATCAAAGTCTGGTTCCCCAACATTTCAGATATGTTCCACTAGTGCCAACTTAGGGCTTGAATATTCCCTAGTAAATCATATCAATATACTAAAATCTATCTTAACGGCGACAAATCTTTGTTACAGAGTGTTAATGAATTCCTAATAATATCTGTTTATCATTTCATAAATGATACCAACCGATTTTTAAAGCTCTTTCCTAAAATTTGTAGCAAATGTAAGGTAGACAAAGCTTAATATAAATTTGAGTTTAGTAAGAATAATTGCAAATGTATATTTCCATCAATGTACTTGATATCTAAATCGTTTTATGTTTGTTTCAGGAAAAGAATTTATATAGGCATTTGCTGCTTGTTTGCTCATCCTTTTTCCTTTTTGTTTATATATTCTGAATTTTTTGTAGCACATGTTTTATTGAAATAAAATACTGTTAAATCGTAGTATTATATTTACTAACCATTATATGATTACACATATTGCATATTCTCATACAATGAAATATGATAATATTTTACAATAAGCAATGACAGTTTCAATATCAAATTTGTATAAGAAATGACAGTTCCTATATCACATTTATATAAGCAATAACAATATGAATCATTTAGTCCTCTGAAGATAACACATTAGAACATGTATGTCAGCACAAAATAACTCGATAATTGTTAGTTTATCAATAAAACTTCGTTGATGTGTATTTACAAACCTAATGCCTTTTTTCGGGGGGACATGTTAAGTAGCATATTTAAGATAACAAAACGATTAGTTAAGGAAACTTGCAGCTGTTAAACAACAATATTACACTGACATGTAATTCTTCCCTCTCACCTACTCATCTTATTTGACTCAGTTGATCAATTGATTAACTTATTAGCAGTAACAACACACAACAATTCTCTCAATTCAACGCTTCTAACAAGCCTAGATAGACGCTTGTACATATAAAAACCTTTTCATACTGATTGACATCATGTGTTACCTCGGGTTAAGTAGAAAAAAATATTTTTTCTCAACTCTGTACACTGGTTTGTGTCAAAAAATCTTGTGAAGGTAAACAAAGTAATGAAATCAAAGTCAACAAACTCCGTTTGTAATCTTCTTGTAGTATTGATAAGAAATGAGTTGAAACGTTGTATTTCAAAATTAGCATGACGAAATTGCCTTTGCAATATTGAATATCTTAACCGAATTGTGTTGCAACTGTACATCGTATTGGTTTGACAACTTTGTGTTGTATGTTTGATGGTTTCAAAATATAATTTTCATTGGCGCGGCATTAATATAAGCTTCCAGCTTGCTTGCAAATCTATTTTCTGTTTTTTGAAATGAACAAAATATGTTTAAACCATAATCTTCTATTGTAAATCTTGGAGGTGAGGTGATTTGGGGATTAACGCCGCTTTCAAGATAATTTCACTTATATCGCGGATAAATCTTGGAAACTAGGTTTTTTTTTAATTTTTAAAAATTCTATTAAAAAGCCTGCTATTTCCCCATTAATAATCAATGGATGATGTTAGATTTCATTTTGGTAACTTTATAAGATAATCGTTCTGTTTATGAAAAAAATATTTTGAATATATTCAGTTTGGCCATAAAACTTTCATCGAATAACAATACAATATTAATAAACATAAACATTTGATCACGTCTGCTTCCTATCAGTGATATTGCCGATAGGGGCCAATGCCTTGATAAATATGAATGATAATCATTGACTAAAACAACAAACGCTCGGCGTGTACCTTTGTAGTGTTACAAGCATACTCATGTACAATTGGTAACCATTATTGTCACTAATTGGAAGGTGACACACAGGTATTAGTGTCATAATCGAACCGGATGTTTTCCAAAATCCCTTCTTTCGGACCCCCTTTCCCCCCTCCACCGACCACCCACCCCACATCCTTCTCTGAACTACCAAGCAGGTATGCTTGCCATTTGTACCACGACGCTGATCAGATCAGGTTCGATCGGAAATATGAGGAGGCAGAATTGGATTTATTTACTGGACATCTTATAAGCATTGACGGGACACCACTTATAGGTTAGTGTTTGTGAATTATGTTTAAGAAACATAAAGTCTTAGATTCGACTATCAAACACAATGAGTACATTGAAATCTTGCTTAACGGAACGGTTTATGTGTAAGAATTTGAACTGATTACAAGGCATTAGCATTCTTGGTATTTACGAAGAGTGGGTTTTGAGTTGATATATTTTTTTTTATTTGTTTAACATGCTGTCACAATTAAAAATATTTAAGAATATAATGAAATAATTTATAAAATTTTATATACGATTTACTTTCATGAAAGTCAACATTAAATCAAAATATCTTTCGAGCGCCTTCAAGCGCTTATCTAAATGATACATGTTATCATGTTACTACTAAATTCAACATTAGAATAAGAATATTATGAACATGTTAAAGTATCCGCCGTCCCATCTCAAGATGGGATGTCCCAACTTGGAATTCCAAGTTGGGATGATACATATATACTGATTGAATTAAATAGATTTTGATATTGAATAAATATTTTATCTTATTTGAGCTTTTTTTTTGTTTATTTTCATGGCACAAATGCTCATCACTGAAAATTTTGAATCTATTCATAAGATAATTTAAACCCAACCATGAAATTACCATAACAAATTCTAAAATTCCATTGTAAGTCATTATATTGTTTTAAATAGTGAAATAATGGGGCTTGAATGTATCCATTTTCATGCAAAATTTGCAATTGTGCCTTACACAAAACAGGTTATCGCTCTCGACTAACTGACTCTTGTTAGTGTTGTTTTTTCACTGTTTAACTAACCTATTGTTGTTTGTTTTTAAGAGATTCTTCATCGTCTCAATCATTTTGCGTCAATAAACAGTTTACCCTAGGTAGGCTGTTTGTTGTTCGTTATTGTATTGAGTGGCTTGGTGACATGTGCTAGACTGGGACCTTTCATCTCGCTCTGCACGCTTTCTGCTCTTGCAGAGCGGGTCACTTGATTCTCTCTTCTCGTCTCGTCTATTGGGTGGTTGGTGCGTATATTGTTCGTAATATCCGACAGCCCTCCGTCCCTAGTGTTAGGTGTTTCTCTTCTGATAGTTCGATGTTTGCTTCGTTTGATTTTAACTCTGCCTACACTAGTGTCTCGAACTTCGAACCTCCGAATTCAATAGTTCCGTAGTTCGAAAGCATTTGTCGTTTCGCCTTACTCGTTTCTCATTAAGGCTCTAGTCGTCCTATGTTTTGTGACTTATGTGTTTATGGTAATTCACCTCCTTAGCTATCGGAAGGCCTTTGTTTTGTCTCCCTTCGTTAGTAGGTGTCAGTACTTATGTTCGGGCGCATCTCACTTTCGGGTTATGTTTGTCTGGCTTGGGTGACTAGTCTTGTCACACTCCTGTATGTACCCTATGCTTGTCGTAGACTCCAGCCTTCACCTCTCGTATCGAATTGTCTTTCGCCTTCGTGGAAAGAAACCATGTTTTCACCCATTCGGCATCCGTCGGCTGTCCAAAGGTGGATGTTGTACTCTCTGAGCCGACAGATGAGTATACTAGGAGCTCTCCTATGTTTTGGAACCTTCTCGGGGTTCAAGCGACACTATCTGTCATCGTGGTTATTCTCGCGCTCGTTCTTGGACTCATCACTCTCGTTCTCCACCCCCAAACCTGTCACAGGAAGGGTGAGAGGTCTATGTCCCCGCTGAGAATTAAAGATTGAAGTTCAGACAACCCCAGTTGCAATAAGAAGAAGAAGAAGCAATCTAAGGTTGGTAGGCCAAAATCTGAGTTTCTCCTCGCGTCGGTAAAGGACATGGTTTCTTCCTTGTTTGACGCCAATTTGGCTTCTCCCAGGTGTATTATCCCCGCTTCAACCATAGGTCGAGAACTAGAGGGTGCCACTGTCCCGGATGGCTAGCGTCAGTCTACCCAAGGGGGTTCTGGTTCGGCCTCTCGTTTTGCACGTACCCCTACGTGTCGAGTCACAAGGTCGTGAACTCGGATGGCCAGGTTATGGTTATGCTGAAAGTAACAAATCGCATACCACCGATTACTTTGTACTTTGACATGAGAAATCCAAGGGCTCTACTTACCGAACTTGCCACTGCCTTCCCCATCCGCATAGAGTCCAAGTGCTCGGTTAGCAACAGTCCTAAATAATTATAGCTTTCTACCATCTCTAGATTAATGCCTCCAACGCAAAAGTTGCACTAAGTTTTCTCCACAGAATTCCTTCTAAAATGCACTATTTTTGACTTAACTGTCATCTTGTTCAAATCACACCAAATGTTCAGCGCCTCCAAAAGAGTAGTCTTTTTCATTTTCTGCAAGTATAACTATATCGTCCACATAGGCCATAACAGTTATGCACTTATCCTCCACCATAACGCGGACTCCAACTGTTAAACCGATTGTAAGGTTTTGTAGAGTGAGGTAATGGTGTTATGCAGGTTTCTTGTAATACCGATATCACTCAGTTTTGTCCAAATAATTCCCCTGTCGATACAGTCGTATGCTTTTATGAAATATATAATATATATTCACTTTACTATTAACATTATTATATATATTAATATCAAGTGTTTGTTTTAACCTGTAGCTTTTAAAATATTTGTTTTAATTAGAATCAGAAGGGAATTTTCTAAACAGGCTGTTTTTATTTTATCGAAGTAAGGTTCAATATTATACACTGTAACGCTTGAACGCACACACTTGATCATTACACCTGTCAGCGTTTTCGCATTTCACCTAGACTCATTTGTGTCTTATTGCTGCAACAGATGAAATAAGAATATACTTGTATTCGAAGCATGTGTTCAATTACCGTTCAGTAACTTTCTTTCACTGATTTTTCAAAACAAAATAGAGAAACTTAAATAAAGTGACAAGCGGCTATAACAGGATTTAGAACTGTAACTTAACATGCACATTAGAAAAAACATGTATCTTATATCTCTACATGTAAGGGCAGTAAGTATAAAGTTAAAGCTGTTTAATACTTCTATTTTTTTCTTATAATACAGTTTCAGAATCGTTACAAGTGTTTGAATATAAGATAATAGGACAATAATAATGAATAACGTTTAACTTGAAATATTTTATGTTACCAAACAGTTTCTGAATTATCAAAGTTCCCCTTTTGATAAGGCAGGAAATTGAAAATTTTAATTAATAATTGTAGTAGGATAATGCATTTATATTTTAACCAATATGGTATGTAAAGTCGACTTAAACTAAATAAAACAATCATTTTCACCTGAAGTCAAATAAAGCACCTTGTTTTGACGATAACAGGAATATATATACAGGATTAAGGAACAGAAAAGGTGTATGAAAGTTTAGGAACTGAAAAAAAGGGGATACGATATATACAGAATAAGTATCAATTTATAGGCAGAAAGGCCAAATACTTTTATACCGAAGCCGTCTTCAACGGGGCAGAAGCAAATTATTCTAATGTCATTATTAACCAAAATTTCACAAATAAACATTTACTTATGCCAAATGTACTATCTGAAGAGGTCAAACATCTCGTTACTCAACCCGATCCTCTGTAGTAGTCTAGTCGAATAAATTATCAAGAATCAAGCAAAACCCACTAGCAACAATTTTTCTTTTAACACGTTCTAATCTTTCAGGGAAGGTAATAGATTCGCATAGTTAAACTACACATGCAGAGATAGTGCTGCTTTTGACTGAAAAGCTTGTTCGTGCAATTTGTCAAATTTATTTTCCTTCACCATAAGTACAATGAAACTTATCGCCTTCAATTAGAAATTAGAAATATCACCTGTTATATTCCTGTAAAGTATCCACATTCAGCACCTGCATTTGATCTTCATGAAACATAAAACAATCAAGACTTTATGGTACAAGGCTAGACAGTTTCCGTTCAACACTCGCCGATATGCTTTGACCTAATTGGTTTCGCTACAGCGAGCAGTGCATGGTCAGCAGCTCAGGCGTTGAACCATGAAGCTGTCTCGGCGTTAATGAGTTAAAGAAAGTATATGATTTCACTCACAGAATGGGTTTCATGAATTTTCTGAAATCTGACAATTTTGCAATTACCTTTGTGCAGGTGTGTACTTGACTTTGTATATATATGTTTATATAAAATCACACATTAAATATCTACTAACACTACCCTCAGGTGCATGCAGTTTTGTATTTTTGCATATATGATTGTTTATATATTAATGTGTGTGTGACTTTGTAAATAAATGTTTGAAATAATTGAATGGATTTATTTTTCATTTAATTTTGTGTGATAAAGTTTTGCATAAACTATATGTGATCTATGATATACTACCTAAAGCGAATTCATTTACAATATATACACTAATGTAATACCGTAATTAGGCAAGTTGATATGTGTACTGACCAACAGGTGTGATGAGTGTGCATTCAAGTGTGACAATTGGTGCTGAATAGTGTACCTTACATTGGTTAATTCAGAAAATATTTTGAATCAATTTTAATAAGATACGACCCCTTGAATTCTGATTCCGATTAAAAACTGTTTTTCTAAAAATTGTATGTCAATTTAAATCTCATCATCAAAACATTTATCATTTAAACCTGACTTTGTCAACTTTGGCTAACAAACTTTCACATAGACATGTTTTAAGAGTGTAGAACTCAACAGTTGTTTTTCTTTAAAATTCAAATGGCCTTTATATGACAATATCATGTAAACAATATGTTAAAGTTGTCAAAGATGCATTGTCTATTGGTTGATTCAGACAACGTTTTGACAAAAGCTTACTTAACTTACAAAAACTTCATATTTCTCAACTACATTCCTACATCGCTAAAAAGAGAGGATCCGGTATGGTATCCGTCTCCAGATCCTATCATTCTTATCTACTTAGGATCCGGTAGAGAATCCGGTGGTATCCGTCCGGATCTAGGATCCGGTGACGGATCCAGCTCCGGATCCCCGTATTCTTATCTACTGGGGATCCGGCAAGGGATCCGGCAGTGTCCATCCGGATCCCGGATCCGTTGAGATATCAGTCGCTGGATCCCAGTATACCATTTTTGATAGGATCCGGAGTATCCGGCAAGGGATCCAGCAAACGGATTCAGGGTATATCCACCCTGTGAGGTTAGGGGTCCACCATTCCTTCTTTATCTATTGGTGTGAGGGGTAGGGGCAAAGGAAGCTGTAGAGATGAATTTGGGCTCCACGGGTCGATTAGCATGAAACGATGTTTCTTATGACACATACACAAATACGGAAATGCTTTACATTCTCGATAACTTTGGCACAGCAACAAGGAGAACGCAACGAGTGAATATCTACAAGTTGTTTATTTCCCAAAATGATTCTAGGTGATTCTGGGCATTTTTAGTAAAACTCCTATGTAAAATATGTGTAAGGTTTAATTATTAATTGCTTGGGGTTACGGTAGGCTTTACTTCAACTCGTGGTTTTAAAAAACAAATTCTTTTCCATACTGTAAAGAGGAATTTTAAACATAACTTAAATTCATTTTATTATGATGAGACCATCAAATCCTAAATGGTACCTCATGTCAACCTATCTTCTTTCATATGCACTTATCGTTAAACGAGAATAGGTGACATGGACCCCTTGATATGCACTAATTGAAGTTGTGTGAGCGGTATCAGGATCCTGCTGTTCTGACATCCATATACAGGATATAGTGACAGGACAGGTCAAGTAATGGTCGCTCCACTGGTGGGTAGATGGGCGTAGATACGTAGTTATAATGTATTGGTGCATGTTGTCTGTAGCTGTTCGCGTAATGTCCACATTACATCTGTTGTCTTGTCACGAGAATAGGGGGATAGCTAGCTATTTTTCTGATTGCATTTATTAGAGGATAGGATCATTCTTTTGCTAGGGAGTTGACATCGCTTTTCATCTAAAACTGTATCTTTAAAACACATAAAAGCTTCATCTAAGTCACACTGTTCCTGTCGAGATTTATCTAGCTTCGAAATAATATCACTCAGTTTGTCCTGGATCTCTCGTGCCGATAAGAAATTATCTGGGATATGTCTGGTATTTTACTTCATACGATATGCATGGTCCACATCATCATCCTGTATGTTTCCCGAAGTACTTGAGTTAAGAGATATACTCGACACAAGTATAGAATGATCCAACTTCAATACAGCTTCTGCATCGACCACACCACTCAGCCCGCCCCCTCTACGAGTGAGTTGGGACGAATAACACTAAAATCTGTAATTGAATCTAACGCTTCATAGTTACAAAAACAAAAATCGACAACAGATGTACCTCTTGTACTAACATAGGTAAAACCATTCATACCAGTGCGCCCATTTACAATTCACTTACTAGCACTAGTTAAAATATCACACAACAAGCGACCATGGTTATTCACACTCATATCAATAACGTCTCTCTTCGGCAAAAGTCCACGACTCAATATGGTCGAGTAGGTCTGCACATCGACTATTAAAATAACCACAAATAAATCATATATTATAACGTTGATAATCATAAATCCGTGACAACAAAGTTTCATAATATACAGCTGCATTTACATCACGTGTAGAATTTTCAGGAGGAAGATAGCACACACACATAGCTGATACATATTCATGGGATGTCTTATGGCATAGTTTCAACCACAATATACCTTCTATATTCTTGTCCAGAATGTCAACATTATACATATCAAGTACAGTTTTTTTTCACAAGGAAACCTGTTGTTCAGTACACATATCAACTTGCCTCATTATGGTCTTATATTAGTGTTTATATTGTAAATGAATTCGCTTTAGATAACATATCATAGATCACATATAGTTTATGCAAAACTTTATCACACAAATTAAATGAAAATATTTCTATTCAATGATTTCAAACATTTATTTACAAACGCACGCACACATAAATATATTTACATTCATATATACATACATACAGATCGGTATGCACCTAAGGGTAGGGTTTGTAGATATTTCATGTGTGATTTTATATAAACATATGTATACAAATCAAGTATACACCTGGACAAAAGTAATTGAAAAATTGTCAGATTTCAGAAAATTCATGAATAAGTTATTTTATATTTTGCTTATATAATGACATCTATGCATTTGTGTTGATGTATGCGTATGTGTGCGTGTTTGTTTGTATGCGTGTGCGTGTGGGTGCGTGCGTGTGTGTGGAGGTTTAAATATTAATGTTTGAATTATGCTTGTGTCTCATAAGTCTATAAAGCTCGATGTTGTTTTTTAAAAATTGATTTTGAAAATATCTATAACATTGTTTTTATAACAACATGTGACACGTTAATAAAATATATTTCTTCTTCTTTCATGAAACCCTTTCTGTGAGTAAAAGGATATACTTTCTTTAACTCATTAACGCCGAGGCAGCTTCACGGCACAACGCCTGGGTCGCCGACCACAGACGCTGCTCGATGTAGCAAGACCAATTAGGTCAAAGCACCGCTCACAGGCTCATATTTTCACATTTGTTGATTTACTTGGTAAATACAAATACTGCATGTCTACACACCATGTTAAGTATATACAGTGTGTCGGTATTTCAACTATATGAATCATAATTAAGAATTCTGGAAATGATATCACGATTTAAAAGATAGAACGCAAGTAACATTAACAAATGTAAAAGTAGTCGAATTATTAGATAGAAATATATTCATATAAAGAATTTACTTGTTGTTGACATACACAGGGTGGATATACCCTGAATCCGTTTGCCGGATCCCTTGCAGGATCCTCTGGATACTATCAAAAATGGTATACTGGGATCCGGCGATCCCCAGTAGATAAGAATAATAGGATCCGGAGACGGATACCATACCGGATCCTCTTCTTATAGCGATGGAGGAATGTATAGTTGAGAAATATGAAGTTTTTGTAAGTTAAGTAAGCTTTTGTCAAAACGTTGTCTGAATCAACCAATAAACAAAACATCTTTGACAACTTTAACATATTGTTTACATGATATTGTCATATAAAGGCCATTTGCATTTATAAAGAAAAAGAAATGTTGAGTTCTAAACTCTTAAAACATGTCTTTGTGAAAGTTTGTTAGCCAAAGTTGACAAAGTCAGGTTTAAATGATAAATGTTTTGATGATGAGATTTAAATTGACATACAATTTTTAGAAAAACAGTTTTTAATCGGAATCAGAATTCAAGGGGTCGTTTCTTATTAAAATTTATTCAAAATATTTTCTGAAATAACCAATGTAAGGTACACTATTCAGCACCAATTGTCACACTTGAATGCACACTCATCACACCTGTTGGTCAGTACACATATCAACTTGCCTTATTACGGTATTACATTAGTGTATATATTGTAAATGAATTCGCTTTAGGTAATATATCATAGATCACATATAGTTTATGCAAAACTTTATCACACAAAATTAAATGAAAAATAAATCTATTCAATGATTTCTAACATTTATTTACAAACGCACACACATATTAATATATAAACAATCATATATACATATATACAAATCTGTATGCAACTGAGGGTAGTGTTCGTAGATATTTCATATCTACCACAGACGCTGCTCACTGTAGCGAAACCAATTAGGTCAAAGCATTTCGAGGGCGAGTGTTGAACGGAAACTGTCTAGCCTTGTACCATAAAGTCTTGATTGTTTTATTGTTTCATGAAGATCAAATGCAAGCGCTGAATGTGGATACTTTACAGGAATATAGCAGGTGATATTTCACCATTGAGTTTTTATCTTGCGGTCCGATTTCATTTCATAGACATATTCAAAGATGTTCATAAGAGAGAGAGAGAGAGAGAGAGAGAGAGAGAGAGAGAGAGAGAGAGAGAGGAGAGGAGAGGAAGAGAGAGAGAGAGAGAGAGAGAGAGAGAGAGAGAGAGAGAGAGACAGAGAGAGAGAGAGAGAGAGAGAGAGAGAGAGAGAGAGAGAGAGAGAGAGAGAGAGAGAGAGAAATTGTTTTACAAATACTGCATGTCTACACACCATGTTAATTATATACAGTGTGTCAATATTTCAACTATATGAATCATAATAAAGAATTATGGAAATGATATCACGATTTAAGGGATAGAACGTAAGTAACATTAACGAATGTAAAAGTAGTCGAATTATTAGATAGAAATATATTCATATGAAGAATTGACTTGTTGTTGACATACCTATTAAAAGTGCATGTTACATCACTTCACAAGTTAGCTATATTTTAAGTGCTTTATTCTGTTGGGACGACATCGACTCCAACTATAATTTAATATGTGCAAAATAATGTACCGCGAATTAAATCAAATATTTGAACTCAAAAGAATACAAATAGGATTAAATTGTCATCTTTACAAAGTAACTATTTTTCATATAAAATTTTTCATCAAAACTCGAACGCATTAATTACAGGTGATAATTGTGAATATGTATAGAATGATGGGCGTAGCTCCATGAAAAAAATTTATTCTACAATTGTTACGTGACAAAGATTAGCGGCGCGTATACAGGTGTATTCCTACATGATTCTTCCTGTATCGATTATTCGTCAAAATCTAGGTGCAGGTGTGTACATGTATGTATCCATTCAATGGCAAACAGGGGCGTAGATCTATTAAGCATATTGTCGAATAAAAAGACATGTATATGCTAAATCTATTATTGTTACAGGACCGTTATTGACCGTGCTTGATATACGATGCGCTCAGCATGTTCAGTAAAGCATTACTCGAATAAACTCTTATATTAATAATAGTATTGAAAGTAGAATAACACTTATGATGCAATTATCAAATAGACCGATCCATTAAGCCCCGCCCCTACAGGTTTTCGACCAATCGGCGCGCCGTATTTTTGACCTACCTTCCCGCGATCGCTTCCTCGGACATCAACAGGCAACATGGCGGGCTGTCTTTATGACACAGGATTATCGTCCAGACATTTTACGAAGAAATTGCAGTAATATCAAGTCAATATAGTCGATGGCAGTGTTAGTAACATTGCACAAAGGGTCCTTTATTTCAGAAAATTACATCGGAGACAGCATATCCGACTCATATCGGAGATGTATCAATAAAATAATGAGAGGTGAGTGCACCATGCTCGGTTTGTTTACATAAATAAAAGTGTATTTTGGGGGTTATTTCAAGCTAAATTTTCCAGTACAGTTAAATAAGTTGAATTAATTTCAAGGTAAGTTTGCCTCAGGCGAGGTGAATAAATAGAATAAAATGTTCTTTTTAAAATAATATATTTCTAAAGGCTTAGTTGAAATCTATCGATAACAGGCATTTGTTCCCCGACAGGTTTGGGGTGAAACAAATAACCCAATTATTAAACAATTTGAAAGCTAAATAGATGTATGAATTGGAATTTCATAAATAAAAAACTAATTTAATTATATTTTTCCAAGTTTCCATTAGATGTGAAACCTATAAATAGAATGTCAGATTAAATAAAAAATAATCTCATGAAAACATTGAAGAAATACTATATTCATGGATTATACATAGGCCTAAAGTCTGTGAAATGATCATCTCATTAATAGGATAATTAATTCTAACCTTCAAAAATTCTTGAAAATATAGACATATAATTAATGACATTCTCTTCATGAATATATATAATTGTCAAATAAGTTTTTGACAAAGGTGAAATAATTTAATGAAAATGACCCTATATAGACACACAATCACCATGTCTGTATAAAATATTAAAAAACAACCAGCAAGTGGAACATTCTAACCAATTCTTACATTTTGTATTGCTAGATGTGACAATGTGCATGGACAGACTATTTATTTTATCTGATTTGATAACACTGACTTTGTCAAAATGTCTATCTAATAAGTTTAATCAATTTCTTTTTATGTGAACAATCAAAATAAACATTGCCAGTTTTTAATTTATTTTGAAAGGCTGTTAATTATCACTATCATCAAACCATACACTCTTTCATTTATGTAATTTTGCGAACCATCAGTTAGAATATTTTCAGGTTTACACCCTCATTGATTGTTAGATGAAAAGAAAAGTCATTTGATGCATGAATAAAACACACTCATAAGCTTGTGTTCCTTTTTTCAGAGTCAAGGAGGCAAAGGGTTTTGATAAATCTGCCCATCATTAATAAGTAGCAGATGTAAAAACAGTATGACATGGGCAAATAAAGCAGCATGGAAAATATACCTAATTATTTTTATGATTGAATAATGATACAAGTGAAATCATTGTTTTCTCATTCATTAGATAAAATCTTTTAAATACTTCAGCAAAATAGTTTGCAAATTAATCTGATTGTATCTGAGCAGAATAATACAGTCCTATAAATACATTCATAAATACATATATTGTGACAACATCTATAATGTACTAATAATTATATAAAGGTACTTATAAGAGTTCATGTTTTAGGCATGATTCATTTATTGAATGTAAAATATTTTCTTTTTGCAGAAATGTTTACTGAATTGAATTAATTATTGTTTCTTCATCAAATGATATTATTATAAAAAAAGCACATATCACATTCTCCCTATGTATTGCTATATAGTTAAATATTGATAGTTATCACAAGTTTCATGAGTAAAAACAATTATATCTACTCTAAATACAGGTCATGTCCAGTCACTGGAGGAATGATTTAGCCAAAATACAGTTTTAAAATGATTAAAACAGTCAAAATATTACATGATAGAACACTATAAAGGGAGATAACTGACATATGTTACGATGTGTCATAAACTTTCCACGGGATTCAACTCATAGATTCATAAAAGAAGCTTGTTATTTTCACTGATGCTAGATTAATTTTTTAAAAACGACTGTGTTGAAGGCAAATACAATTTTAGAAAAGATCAGTCTGCGAGATGAAAATCATGTGATCCAGTCCGTACGTGTTGCTATAAATAGGCAGTGCACGCACACATAGGCCTAATGCGTATGAACCACAGGATTTTACGATTTTTTTAGGGTCATATCCAATCAGTTAATTTTCGAATATCTGAGTTACTTACCAGCAGTTCTCAGAAATGAAAAACACCTGAAACCATCATCAGCAAATCTATTGTTGCTCGATTTCACAATTAAATATAAATCAGGGCCCATTGACGCGACAGAGGACCTGTTTTCGCGTGATCAAATATTTTTAAACAGTTATTTTGTTCCAATTTCAGCAGTTACATTATCAATAGACTATATTTTCAATAATTCAACCGTTTCTGAGACATTACAAAACTCTAATTAGCCGTAGTCGTCGGCAGAATACTCGTACTCAAAAACACATGTGTCGGACACTTCCGCATGTTTGTCCGAGGTTTGCGGTTGCTAGGGGCGGTCGTTAGGGGGCGGGGCTTAATGGATCGGTCTATTGATAGGTCATGACATAAGACTAAAGTGATGCATTCAAGAAGTAAAGTTAAAATCAAAGTGTAACTTTCAATAGCCTCAAATTCTTCACAAATGATTTATGAATAGATGTACATAAATGTATATAATAACGCTTCCTTTAGTTTCGTCTTAGATATATGAATTCAATGCGTTTTACAGATCAAATGTATCTAACACTGTTGCAAAATTGGTAACTTCACAAAGACTCCAATCGTTTCATCTGATTTAATAAACCTTCTTTTTTAAGTATTTATTTTTCCCTTTCAAGACCCACATATGCAGAATGTTTTCATTTACCAAACGTATTATATTTTTGCACTAAGAGCAACGATTTTAAACTCTTCTTGCTTTCCTGAGGATAGGATCATTCTTAAGAAACTCGTTTTCTTCATTTACTATATTGAAATCTATATGCCTACACCCTGAGAAAAAGATTGATGAGATGACTATAATTATGATTCTTAATAATTGTAATGAAAAAAGTCCTGGCAACTAGATTTGACAAGATTTTCTAGATTAAAGAAGGCTTCTTTAATATTTTCCTTTGATTTCTGGATGACAGGGTTTTTAAAGGTAGTTTGTATGCATATCCACAACATCATTTTGAAATTGGTAGGTCTACAAAGCTTTATTATAGATATTGTCATTGATCTGCATTTTTATTTCAAAGAAAGAACCTATCATAAACAGTATCGTTCACGTATTAATTGATGAATGGAAATGTTACATTCATTTGGATATTAAACGAAATTAGTTAAAGTTAAGTCATCGGATAAAATATTTACTGGTATAGGTATTCCTTATGTACATGGCACTCTGTATTGACTGACCACCGGAGGTATCTAACCCTTTGGTGGGGTTGGAATACACATCCGCAAAATACACCATAATGATTTGGGCGAAGAATTAGATTTGTCTTCCACTGTAAAACATTCACTACAGAAATGACTTGGTTTCCGGTGTACGGAAACCAGCATGAAACGACATGGAAACCAATATTTCCACTTGGTTTCCGGACTTGCTTTTCATAGTTTCAATCTCGTTTCTGTGAACTTGAAACTCCCAAAAAATTACCCAGATCCGTCTGGTTTCCATCACGGAAACATTACACACTATCCAAGGGGGATCCAGTTGGTTTTTCGTGATATTAATTTATTGTTGGTTTCAACCTGGTTTCCATAATAAGGTTTACTGTAGGTTTCAACTTGGTTTCCATATTCTTTTAGTTTATTGCAGGTTTCAACTTGGTTTCCGTGTTTTAATTTACTGAAGGTTTCAACTTGGTTTCCATATTCTTTTGGTTTATTGTAGGTTTCAACTTGGTTTCCGTGTTTTAGTTTATTGTAGGTTTCAACTTGGTTTCCATATTCTTTTAGTTTATTGTAGGTTTCAACTTGGTTTCCGTGTTTTGGTTTATTGTAGGTTTCAACTAGGTTTCCGTGTTTTAGTTTATTGTAGGTTTCAGCTAGGTTTCCATGTTCTTACTTTATTGTAGGTTTCAACTTGGTTTCCGTGTTTTAGTATATTTTCGGTTTCAACTTGGTTTCTATGTTCTTGGTTTACTGTAGGTTTCAACTTGGTTTCAGTGTGTTCAGTGTATTTTGTTAGTTACTCATCATTCGGTTACCCTGGTTATCTCTTACATTCTGATTTAAACAGTATTTTATTTCCATAAAACATGTAATACACAACATTCTATATATACAAAAAGGATTAGCAAACAGGCTAATGCAGCCTATATAAATGCTTCTCCTTATACAAACATAACAAATAAGGTTTTCAGTACATATATGGAAATACATTTTAACTACGCATGTCCAAAAGGAAAATAGCAATTTAATTGCACAAGTACAAAAGTCTATAATACATGTAATTTTTTATACCAAACTTGTGGTCGAAAAACAATTTAATTTTAGACGGGAAACTATGAAAACCGGTTAGTTTCATTTATGTAATGATGAACTGATTTAATTATAGTTTCGTTTTCACTCTGTGACAAAGATTCGTCGCCGCTTAAAATAGTTTGTAAGCTAATATTATTTATAAAAAAGTATTTATCTAATCTGAATATACCGTATAGCGTGCATTGATAGAAATAGTGAAGAGGGTCCTCCCGAGTGTTTCCACAAGAACAGACACGATTTTCTGATAAACCTCGATCAAACAAATGAGAACGTAAGTCGCTGCAACCAAGGCGCAAACGACAGAGAAGAATTTGGCTTCGCCTGGGGCCGTAAGATATATACTTTTTAAATGTTGGAGATAAGATTTTGTCGAATGAAACACTTCTTAAATTGTGTCAGAGACCTAGCATTTCTAATATTTGAATCCAACAAATTCCAAGCCTTAACAGTAGATGGGAGAAAAGAGTTATTAAAGTGAGACAAACGCCCGGTAGTACATCGTAGATTCTCCAAATTTCGTAAGTTGTAGCTACTCATATTTGAAACATTTGGTGGTACCCATAGAGATAAATATTGAGTGGGGTATCCTCCTATCATAAATAGTGCATGCAATGTAATCCATTAAAATCATAATGACAAAGATCATAGAAACAACAAATAACTAATTATATAAAAATAGAATAATTTATTTTCAACATTCATTGAAAACACATATAATTCACTCATCAAAATATTCAACAATGCATGAATACATAGTCGACATTTATTAACTAATATGTTAACCAAGTGACATAACATCCTGTTTTTTCCATTTTTCAAAATAAAACCCCAAATTTGTGTATATATTACTATTCCTCCCTTGTTTGGAGGGTCATGTTAATGTAAAATAAAACAAGTAGTATGTCAATGCACCAACACTAAAGGTGTCCATGCATCCATTTGTCATTGCTTTTATATGTTACTTTAATATAAAACAAACGGTGGTCTCTGTCTGTTCTCTCGGGTCAGTTGAAGTGGCTTGTGCCTTATTAGTGCTCTCCAGTTTCTGAAATATAGACAATATAGATTTAACAATCAGTAATATAATAACATACCTGACGCTAGAGTCATCCTATATAACCATAATGAATTTTGGTTACTTTTCAAAACGATCAGCTTTTTCAAATGATTGTCATCGATGGTAAAAATCTCAATCATTAATTTGTTGAATTTATATTCCACAAGTTCATTGTTTCAAAATGATTGAACGTCGTGACAATTAACAGAGTGGTAGTCCAATGCCAAGAGTTACGTCATTATGACAGGAAATATATTCAGGATGACGGGTACATGGCGTGAAAATCCAATAGGTCTAATTAGAGACCATTAAATTAAGAATTGAATTTAAGTGCGATTGCATTACATAATGGGCACCTGCTTGTCATAAAATTGAGAGTCCTTTGCCCAGTCTGAGTGTTGTGAAAACATTAGGAAGACGGCGTAATTGATGTACACATGCTACGGGAAAATGCGTGTAGCATCGTATTAAAACACTTTCTTTCGCTTGGAACAATACAAATAACTTAAGGTACATTAAATAACAATTTATCGATGGTTACAGTTCTTTGGATAACCTTTTACGTTGAAACAGTTGTTAAAACAGCGAGATTTGTTGTTCTTTTTTAAAAAAGGAGGTTATAGGGGTGACTACTAGCATGTCACGCGGCAGGACATGCACACCTCAGTGACCACAGACCCTTTCAGTTCTGCTCACTGATCCTTATTACTAGTACCTGGTGTTTCGAAAAAGCTGTCCTAAAGTTGTTTATCGGCCGATTTCGAAAATTTATATTTAACTCACAGGCAAGTTGTTAAATACATTTTAATGCATCACGAAACTTTCCATGAGTCATTTCAGTCAATCTTTAAGATTTTTTTACACATAAATAAAGCATTAGTTTTGTATCTATAATGTGTTTATATATTCATTATGTATTACGGTACTGCATATGGGCTTGAGGTTTTTGTGATTAAAAAAAGACTTGACTTTAATTATATGTTTGACTATTGGAAACGTTATATGTGTACACTTTTCTATCAGAATTGATTTATTCAATTTTCAAATTTCTTATTTTCAGTTCGCATTAAAAACCAAAACAACAATGGACATGATTATTATCTTAACTCTTCAGAAATATTGCAATTTCTTTTTATAAAGGCAGTAGTTTTACACATCAACATTATTATTAGCTTATCTCTTAATTGAAAACACTTTTTGCTTAATGCCGACTGCTGTTTTATTTACTTACATTTTTTATTCTTTTGCAGACAACATGTGGGCCTCTAATTTAACACTCTTTTGTCTTCTCAGATAGTTACTCTTGTTTGTCCAAATTCTCCCAAATGCCTCTGAAATGAAAATTTGATCTTGTAATGGTTGCAAGGGAAAAGACAATGCCACAAGAAATATGTACATTTCAAGATATTTCATTATGATCTAGCTTTATTATTCAGGATTGACCACTTTGTTCAAATCCAAATTGTTCATAAAAAAATTTAAGTTGCATTGTATGGTTCATTAAAGCAGATGTGAATGCAAGGACTCTGTATTTGGATATCAAGCACCTGACTGTGGTTAGGTTATCATATTGTTTTGACATGTTGTACTGATTTTTTTCAAGATGCCATACCTTAACTCCTGGTCATCTTCGCCACTTTCTTCATTCTTTTTTTTTTTTTTTTTTTTTTTTTATAAATTATTTAGTTATAAATGGATATAATTCAAAGTATAGATCAGTTTCAGCAGGCGTCCCACAAGGGTCGGTACTTGGACCATTATTGTTTCTTGTTTATATAAACGACCTTGTAGAAAATATAGACTGCAATATAAGACTTTTTGCAGATGACACTTCAATCTATGTCATAATTGATGATCCTGTTCAAGACGCTGCGCGCCTGAATAGAGATTTAGAGTTGATTTCTAGTTGGGCCCAGAAATGGCAGGTAAAATTTAATCCCTCGAAGACTGAAACTGTACACTTTAGTAGAAAACGCTCTTCAGGTCCTTTTCCAAAATTATATATGCAAAATTCTCCCATAAATGAAGTAACTGAACATAAACATCTAGGCCTCTGGTTTCAAAAAGACGCAAATTGGAATGTACAAATAGATTCTTTATCCGATAAAGTTTCACCTATGATAAATTGTTTAAGAAGTTTTAAATATCGATTATCAAGAAAGACGCTAACAACTATGTATAAATCATTTATTATGCCATTATTTGATTATTGTAGTTATATTTGGGATAGTTGTACAGTAAATCAGGCAACAATGCTTGAAAATTTACAACTTGATGCACTTAGGACAATATGTGGGGCTACTAGGGGAACAAGTCATAATAAATTATATAAAGAAACTAATTTCTTACCGCTGGTAGAAAGAAGACGAATACAGAAATTGACTTTATTCTATAAAATGGTAAATAAAAGAACACCAGATTATTTAAACAGTCTTGTGCCAGAATCTGTTTCTGAAGGAAACCCCTATGCTCTAAGAAACTCACCAAATTTACAAAAAATACACGTAAGAACATCTTCTTACGCAAAATCATTCTTACCAAATTCTGTAGAACTTTGGAATTCTCTACCTGAAGATATAAGACAAATACAGTCGGTAAACGAATTCAAAAATAAAATTACACCTAATTATAAAACTCCTTTTGGGTTTGATATAAATACTGGAAACAGGTTTTGTCAAATTCTGCATTGCAGACTTAGATTAGAATGCAGTGACTTAAATGCACATAAAGTGAAAAGATTCATATCAGATGATCCATCATGCAGTTGTGGTGCTCCCTATGAAGACACCATTCATTATCTTTTTGTCTGTCCAAACTATACTACCATAAGAGGCACTTCATTTTATTTCAAATATGGTTATAACATGAATGATGCTATGTATGGGAACCTTAAACTATCAGAATCTGTAAATCTTAGCATTATCAACTCTGTACATGATTTTATTACCGCATCAAAACGATTTACTCTATTTTGAGTTTTAAGTTGTATATTCTTGTCCTTTATTGAACTAACTCACATTGGAATTAGAATGATTATATACATGCGCATATTGTGTTTTTGTGTCTGTTATTATACATATGTTTGTAAGACCCTATGTACGTCGCATATATTATGTTGTTATGGAGAGGCATTAATATAAGCCATTGGCTTGTTTGCCAATCCATTTTCTGTATATTTATAGAAATAAATATGTTTAAAAAAAAAAAAATAATAAAAAAAAAATAAAAAAAATAAAAATAAAGAAGATTGATAAATAAAATGAATACCACTTTATATGATACAGGTCCAGAGGATGAAAGTGTAACAGCCATGGTTGATTATGATAATAACAAAGATGTCAGTTTGTGAAAACTTTATTTTAAAATAATCTGTTAATATAGTTTTGACTTTTGCTATTCAAAAGTATATCGAGATGAAATGAACTAAACTGTAATACACTGTGAAAAAACCCAATTTATTGATTTCTGTGTAACATACATATTGTGTCCTAGTAAGATTTCACAGTGTTTTAACTTATTTGTGTGAATGAAGAGACATGTATTTCATTTTCATGGTGAAATGCGTGATAAGCTCCCTTTAAGAAAGCTCTCCTCAAAGTCAGGTAACAAGAAAAGAAAATGGAAGCAGCCATGGTGGAACGAAGAGCTGTCCAAGAAGTGGAACAGTTTTTGTGAAGCGGAAAAGGCGTGGTGTAAAGCCGACTGTAAGAACAGACAGCATTTGAAAGCTTCTTTTAAAAGCACTAGAAAAGTCTTTGACAGATGCGTTCAACGAGAGAAACGAAAACCTCGCAATAAGATCCACAGAGATTTGGAAGATAGGTATAAAGAAAACAGAAGTGAGTTTTGGAAATCAATAGGTAAAATAGGTGTTGGTAATGAGAGAAGAAAGACTATCCCCTGGGAGGTGGTGTCCGCGGACGGGAGTGTACACAGGGACAAGGAGACGGTGCTGGATAAGTGGAAGCAGGATTTTCAGACACTTCTAAATGGTGACGTCACAGACCAAAGTGATGACGTAAGAGATAACATTTGTGACGAGGAAGAGCTGAACGTGCCATTTAATGGAGACATCCAATATAATGAAGTGAAAAGAGCAGTTTTAATGAGCAAGGATGGGAAGTCACCAGGCATAGACGAAATTCCTAGTGAACTTCTGAAAAATCAGCCGCTAATTAAAACTCTACACAAACTTTTTAATGTATGTTTCAAGACGTCTTATATCCCAGCTATGTGGTCAAGAGGAATCATATGTCCTATACCAAAGTCTTCTACCTCGTATCCCCGGGATCCAATGAGTTATAGGGGCCTAACAATTGCCCCAGTCATATACAAAGTATAGTGTGGTGTACTGAACAATATACTTACAGAATGGGTAGAACGAAATGATATCATGAAGGATGTACAGAATGGTTTTAGGAAAGGGCGTTCAACTATAGACCATGTCTCTACAATTACAAACATTATAGAAAGCAGGAAACTACTTATGAAATCTACCTTCGTTGCATTTATAGACTTTCATAAAGCATACGACTGGATCGATCGAGACAAGTTATGGAGCAAGTTACAAAAAACGGGTGTACAAGGAAGAATATTGCATGCCATCAAATCTCTTTACAGAAATGTGCAGTGCTGTGTACGTGTGAATAGTACAAGAACTGAGTGGTTTCCAGTGAACAGAGGACTAAAACAGGAATGCCTCCTGTCTCCACTACTGTTTAACTGTTACATCAACGAACTGTCGGAAGTGATCACAGCCCTCGGACGTTGAGTACATGTTGGTGATGAAGTCATTAGTATCCTTGCATATGCTGACGGCCTTGCTCTCCTGGCGGAATCTTAAGATGATCTGAACTTTATGTTGTCGGTCTTGGTCGATTGGTGTGATGAAAACGGGATGTCGGTGAACATGGACAAATCCAAAGCCGTACATTTCAGAGGCCCATCCATACCCCGTACAGATTCAGTTTTTCGATGCCAGAAAAAGAAATGGAGAGACAAGCTTTTTACAGACCCACCTGCAAAACGAACAACCACCAGATTGAGTAAACTTCCTCGCCACGGCAGTACAAACAACGTTTTGAGACAGAGCCATATCTAACTCAACTGATACCGAGAGCCCACAGAAGTGCACATGCAAATTTTAAGTGTGGAGTAGCTCCGCTACAGGTAGATACGGGCCGTTTTGAAAATGTCCATTACAATGAAAGATATTGTTTCAACTGTCCTCGAAGCAGTGAAGATGAAATACATGTTATGCTAGTGTGCCCGCTATATGAAAACATAAGACAGGAACTCCTCGACGTATGCCAACGGAAAGTACAAGATTTTAACACAATGTCCCCCGAAAACAAGTTTTATACTTTAATGAGTAATCGCAAATTGATCTTTGACTTTGCCAGAACCTGCCACCAAATCTTAACCCAGCGTAGAAATATTTTATATAAATTACTCTGTTATATGTAAATATGTTTATAGCTATATACCTTATTTGCCTTTTACATGCCTTTTATTCCATTTTATATGTTCTTATCATCATTCTTAGCTGTATTTTATACATTTTAATGGATATTTACATGCTTTTTAATTTATTTGAGGAAAAGTGTCTCTCATAAATCGCTGAGCAATTGGTTGTGTAAAACAAGTGAAACAAAAATAAAATATTATGTCTGTCTGTCTGTCTGACAGACAGGGGCGTGGATCTATGAAGCATATTGTCGAATTTAAAAAAAACCTACACATGCTAAATCTATTATTGTTACAGGACCGTTATTGACCCAGCTGCCGAGATAAGAATTTTCTGGCTTGATACCAGCGCCCTCACTGGCGAGTTTCAGTTATCTCCAGGTACCTCCCTTACTATGGCCAATCGGCGACGCCGTGTCATTTGCGATAAAATCAAAATGGCCGCGCCATTGGAAAGTGACCTGTTTGATTAGGTTACAAAGGAGTTGGCATTGCAAACCTTTCCACAAGAAGATTGAGTTGATAAATGTATTGAGGGACGAAAAAGATGTTTTTGTTGTTATTAGGACCGGTTTCGGTAAATAAATAACATATGACTGCGCCCCTTATATTTTTCAAAGGGAAGTATGTAGGCCCATTTATCGTGGGCGTTACCATTATATAATTGTATTTTTTCATCAAATTTATACATTGTTTATTTTTAAATAGCTGAAAATATTATCCTGGAAAATGTGTAAAAATCAAATTTATAGGGGAGAATATATTTTTTGACATACAATGAAAAGTATATATTGTCTATGAATTGTATATTAACAGAGGTGCCCTTTTTCAGGGCATTTTGATTTAATTGATAAATTAATATCTGTGAACGAAACAAAGTAATATTATCATGACAATAAATTTAATTTAATTTTAGTTGATAAGAAGATTAGATAAAAGCATTTGCAAAACTACGAAAAATATTCTGGTACAATTACTACAAAAGTGGACTTAACTTGTCTTAGTTTTACCGGGCACACCTTATTGGTTGGTAAGCTTTGACACTGTATCAAGAACTTAACAATTGTCTATCATCATCACGTGCACAAATCTCATTTTTGATTATCCAACTGATCACAAACACACTCACAAACCAAACGGGAAATATTTCATGGAGAGAGAATAATTTTTATATCAAAGAACATACAGTAATATTTTCAAAAATGAAAATGTCACAGTGAAATCATTGAAAATGGAAGAAAATATAACAATTTTTTATATCTTTTAAAATTCTTTATTGACGTCATGATATTTAAATAGTACACATCAAAATACCTGGTTTTTGTCTGCAAGAAGTAAATTTTGTTGAGAGAAACATTTATTACCGCGAAACAACGAGGTCGCAGGCTACTACATTTCGATTGTCATGACATCGAGATATGTTCCAAATGTATCGGTTAATTTATGTAAAATTTAATTAATGTTTCGGTTCAACGGGCATTCAATAAAGATTTTGCAAGCACAAAAGTCTTGCCGGGCGAAGTGCATCGAGTCGGTGCTACAAATCATGGACAATTTTATCGAGCTTGATTAGTTTACCGAAGCAATTTAAGAATAAATTCTTTGGCAGGCCGCTGTCCGCTATTGGGTTGTAGCAAAATAATAACGCACATTGACTATAAACATAAATGAACTTGAATATATTGTTCATCGCGCAGCACTTTCTCTTTATAAATCTTTCAGTCGACGGACTGAAGTCATGTTTGTTCGAGTGCCCGGATGTAGCTTTTGCTAGGAGCTTTCTGATTGGACTATCTAATTCCTGTTCAGTGAGCTAGAGAGCTAGCACAGGAAAGTCTTGTGTCGGCAGCAAGGGTTAACTTGGACAGTTCGAGACTGGCAATAGTTAAGCTTTGCGTAGGAAGATGTTATTGACCGTGCTTGATATACGATGCGCTCAGCTTGTTCAGTAAAGCAATATTCGAATAAATTCTTATATTAATAATAACATTCAAAGTAGAATAACACAAGCGATTTATAAGATGACAATAATAATGGTTCTTAATAACTGTTATGAAAAAAGTCCTGGCAACTAGATTTGACAACATTTTCTAGATAAAAGAAGGCTCCTTTTATTTTTCCTTTGATATCTGTATGACAGGTTTTTAAAAAAAGTAGTTTGCATCATATATACAACATAATTTTGAAATTGGTAGGTTTTTATATCGTATAGGTGTTCCTTGGCACTGTGTATTGATGTGCATGAAGACATTACAACAGTTATCCTTAACTGATTTATGCTTTTGATGTCTATGGTTTGCGAACAGTTGCCAATTTACTTTGCTTTGGTGTCACCTGTTTCATGGTATTTCCAAATTATAAGACAAATTAGGATAATGCAACACAAGCAACAATATTTAGTTTTGTTGTTTTTTTGGTGTATAATAGCATTTCAATTATAGATGGTAGATATTTATATACTTTCTAGAGCCATTCAATTCTTGCACCGTCATCAATATTTAACATGAAATATTGTAATTCTTGCAAAGAAAAGACATAACTTGGCAACTCCGTCTAGGTATATATATTGATAATAAAATGTTTTAGACAATGAAATTACTTGCAAGTCATTAAGGTGGTTATAGCAATACTATATCCTTGTGTAATGGGTTTTCAGTCATAAATATTATTCTTTTGATATCTTGTTACAATGGTTTGATCTTGAAGTACATTATGATGAAATGAATACTTGTTAAACAATGAATATATGTGTTTGTTATTGTTTACATTTCATATATTATTCAATACTAAGAATAACTTAACTTTATGCCAAACTTTATCAATGGTGTAATGTGATCGCAAAGTATCGACTGTTACCAAAATGACACATTTTAAAGCTTATTTAACAGTGAAAATATGAAGGTAGAAAGTCTCAATTATGATCGAAAACCGGACAGTGGCGCGCGTCAAATAGTCAAACGTAATTTTGAAGACTTATCTAAAACAGCCAGGAGGGCAGGTAGGAGTTGATAATGTTTGTTAGGTTATATTACTAGTATCCATGTATATTGGACATTATATGTGCACCTCTGTGCATCTATTAGGATGTTTTATATGTTCATGGAAAACCAGTATTTGTCATATATATGTCTTTTGGACATAACAAGTTAAGATGTTTTTATTTTATATCACCACATATGACATTTAGGTTCGTATAAAAAATCACTTAGTGGCTTACCGCAGGAAGAACTTGCACTTCCATCTGTTGCAGGAATAAGACACAAATGAGTCATGGTGAAATGTGAATACGCCGACAGGTGTAATGATCAAGTTTGTGCGTTCAAGCGTTACAGTGTATTATATTGAACGTTACTTCGATAAAATTAAAACAGCCTGTTTACAATTGTTCTGATTCTAATTAAAATAATATATATCTTTGAATGTTGCGATGAAATCTTATCGAACTGCAAAGGGAATCTTTTTAAGTGGTATTGCTTGGGGCTATTGACTTTCTACATTTTTAAATCTTAATGTCTACTGAGAAGACAAGTTAAGACTTAATAGATTTAATTTAGAGAAGTTGTTTTCAAGCATTAGGCTTCTGGTAATCCTGACTTTGTCCACTCTGGATAACACACTAACATAAACAAATATTTTAATAGTAAAGTAACAATGTCATTTCAGGAATATGATAGTAGAAGGTTTCAAAGATCTTAGTATGCTGTATTACTTTTTTAGGAAAATCTTCATACTTGTCTATTCTTAAAGGTTCTGAGAAGGTTCACCATAAGAGGATAAACCTTATATTCTTACATTCTTGCCTACTCTTGCCACCAGGAGAGGATCCAGTATGGTATCCGTCTCCGGATCCTAGTATTCTTATCTACTTAGGATCCGGTGAGGAATGAGTCACAGGATTCCAGTATACCGTTCTTGCGAGGATCCGGCAAACGGATTCAGGGTATATCCGCCCGGTGCAAATTGAGTTCAAACCATGAAATGTCATCTTTCTTACAGAAAAGTGTGTGGTCATCAAAAAAACAGTTTGGGGTAACATGATGTAATCATTTTCAGAAAAACAAAAAATAAAAACTGAACAACAACTGAATAGAGCAATTAAAAAAACAACAAACTAAACTGAAAACTCTAAGTGTCATCCTACATTAAATTTACAAAAAATGTTCTATTCATAATTCTTTATATCTTTGAAAACAAATATTCAGTGTTCAACATGTTTACCTCAGACTTCACTAACGAATATTTTTTTATTACGAAAACTACTATAACGATGTACCTAGGAAAACACGTTTTTTTGTTTTATAAAAATTCAGACAGTGCGCAAAGTTGTTGAATCTACGAAATAAGACTTAAAGCAAACAATTCATCGAATGAAAAATCTCACATTCAACTTTCGGTAAGATGTGATGGAAACGAAGTCGGAATCGGAGAAGTAGTCATTGTCGCAACGCCCGATAGCGACTATCCATTCTTTTCGAAGTTAAGGAACGCTTGGAAATCTAAATCCTCCGCGATTACGACGACCCGGGACAAAGCAACACGTGTTAAGGCATTTTCGTACGTGTGCTAGATAGAAACTTATGCAGTTCAGGACCTTAGTCGCTGGCGCCACCTGGCGGCTAGTGTTAAAGGGACATAATTTGGTTTGGTTGCCACAGCTCAATATATGTGTTCGCTTTGAAAGCGTGAAAATACAGCTCTAGAAATTGAAGAAGGAAATGGTCAACAATAGAACACTGTCTGCAAGGTCAGCGTCATTGGAACAAAGCTACTACTCATCCTACATGTACATACCACAAAGTTAAGCCTAGAGGCAAGTGTCAAAAGCACAGGGAAATGTAAATAAAAAACGTCTGTACAACAGCTTGAGTCGACTATCAAGCTCCTATTGCTATAACAAAAAAGAGTATAGGGATGTAGCGTGACACCCTTGTCTCTTTGAAAATAATTTTGAAAATGTATAACCATTACATATTCCTTTAAAATAGATATATTTTTTTAATCTTCACACATTTCCCATCAAATTAAAGGAGCAGTGCGGCATATTTTTGACATTTTTTACTAATGACTGTTCGAAATCCTTAATTATATATCTCACCAAATGGTTTCAAGTCATAAGAACCGAATTTTACGAAGTTTTAAGTTATTTTTGAAAAAGGTTTTTTTTCTCGTCGTTTAGTGGTCCGCATACTAATAATTCTAGAACGTGACGTCACACAACTTCCGCTACTCGCGTGTAACACGATACCGTCATTTCTTATTACAAGATGCCTTCATGTCACGGGTATTTTATCTGGCGAGGTTGATTTGGTAAGTAGATGATTTGTTTCGTGATTAGTTTAGTTAGTGAAATAAATATTAATAGAATAATAAATATTTTTAGATATCTATTTATGCTTGGAATATTCATGTCATATAGATCTAGAGATAATTATTATCTCGCAATATATTCACTAATTCAGTGCTTGGCATTTCGTTTAGAACCTTGAAAGCCATATCTAGGCATATTCAATGCCTTATTTTTGGAGAAATACTAAAAATACATCTGAAATGGAATTATGCCGGGGACAAAAAATCAAGTTCATAATAATTCTGAATATGTGAATTTTTTCCATCTAATTAGATTAATCTATCGAGCCAGGGTTTGTCAACAACAGCAAATGTGCTACGTAAATCACATAATTTGAGTCACTTCCGATTAATCTTTAGCTAAAATCATGGGTACAATGGCTCTCGAAGGTTGTTCTTTTTTTTCCTAAGTTGTTTCTTCACGAGTTACAAGATTCTTGATAAAATCAGCTGTGTTTTGTTTTTGTAAACAATGAAATAGCTAGTTTGTACATTGTAGACGTTGTACTAAATTGTAATACTGTAGTGCAGGCCAGATATTCCATTGTTGATAATCGCTAATTATCATCCATTTCGTTTTGGAAAATTATCTTCCTATTACTAGATTGATTAATCTGATTCAAGTACATAATTAAATAACCATGGTGATGATATCATAATTACAACTTAAAAGTTTCAAGGTATGAATGATTGTGTAAAATGTCTTATCTTATCAATTAAAAATCATATGTGTAATCGTTTTTTGGAATTGTATCATACTATGTTTTTTTACATTTGTTTTTAAAAAAAAGGGTTTTCCAGAGGTAAGAGAAGAAATTCAGGAAAGAGTAAGCAAGGGAGGCTTGCTCTCATTACACAGCATTTCTCAAGGCAAAGAAGGGCAAGTGGAAGAAACTCGGCCATTTTCTCAACATTGTGTAATATATGATTATTATTGATGCAAAATACCAAACAAGATAAATATGTTTGAAGAATTGAATTCGTTGTTAATAAATTGATTAAGTTAGGGTGTTGAAGTTTCTAGGATAATTAAAGATTTCTGTTTCTCTGTTTTTAAAACAAGAATTGTGATTGTTACCAGCAGGAAAAATGTCATTTCTCCTTTTCTAATTGCCATAATTTAGAAAACCTATAATATGATCACCAAACTTGGTAAGTGACAATCATGAGAAACAGGAATTTTACAACGTAATTTAAATGCTGGAAAGAATTATGGAAATTTGTGTGGTAATTCATTTAAAAAACTTTGTTGCGGATAAGCAGATGGGGGTTGTTGATACATGACAAAATGATATTTTATTTTGACATGAATATTTAGTAGACTGGGTCCTGAAATGATTGGGGGAGGGGGAGGAGGGAAGGGGTGTGATATGCAACAATTTTTACCTCATCATTCCTTTTAAAAACATGTAGTCAGTCATACCATTGATTGGATATCACGTTCAAGGTAAGACGGTAATGTTACATATTTAGACAGTTAAAAAGTAAACACAGGTAATATGTTGTCAAACTTGAAGTTTTTCTGTTTTTGGCGAAAAATTCAGAACAATGTTGTACCCATGGATTTTAATCACTGAAAGGCACCTCAACACCCCATTTGTAACATATATATACATGTTAGGTTTTAAGGTAATTTACGTTTCGAGTAATGATCAGTTAATGCTTTTGGACAGACGCACGGACAGACGAACACTCAGGCTGAAATATATCCCAGACTACTACGCAGCATGGGTATAAAGAACTACGATACATAAAAGAGATAACAAAGGGGATTGTATTGATTTATCTTTATTTTGATTTTCATGAAATAATATAATCACATAGTTGTATAAATAAAACAATTCATCTGATAAAGTAGGGAGATAATCCGTTTTACACCACTAGGGCATGTTATGTCCATTGTTCTGACAGGTTAATTTTCTATGTATCTACTCGAAAAGAGGTCGTTATGTGAATAACACCCCTTATGTCATTTGGTGTCCGGAATTGTGTTCTTTACTCTACCCTTGGGTAGATAAGTCAGGCCTCGGCTTCGCCTTGTCCTTGACTTATCTTCCCACGGAACTTGGAACGTTGGTAATTTTCAAATATTTATTCTCGGCTTCGCCTCTAACAAATATTTGAAAATTACCTCCGTAAAATAGATTTGCAATAAGGGAGTACACATATTCATACCGTAAAAATGTCAATTAAAATTCAATTAAAGAAAACAAAAGAATTTAAATCTCGCTTTAATTCATGAACTTAACAACGCAGTTCTCAATGTGAATCTGGTGGCCAGTTGGTGAAGACAGCGTGACAACTTTAGAAGTAGACACAGAGGTCTCGGCCTTGTCTGCGCCTGTTGACACGGTCTCATCCGGTCCTGCCACTTGCTCGTCATTCAAAATGGCATTGACCATGGCTTTCTGGTCTTAACCTGTCCTGGTGTAACTGCGAACACCTGCTTGATAAAGTTTTGTTATTTTTAGGTGGGTTAAATAATGAGTACAGAAATAACATTTAGTGGTAGACATGTGGGGAATTTTACTGAGGTACATGTCACTTGAAAACACGTTTGTATATTTACAGTGCAGGGAGTTTCAATTAAGACAGGAAATCATGGGATGTCGTTTACTCTTCATGATTGAAATGTCACATCCCTTCATTATAGTAAACTTTACGGCGAGTATACTCTTAAACTATAATGGACAAATATAATTATCGGTATTTGTAAATTATGTAACCTTGAAATATGACATTCATAAAATTAATCATTAATGAAATACTATTCATCAATATTATAAAATACCTAGCTTGTGTTGTCCAGTATATTAACTATTCTGTATACATGATAGAAACGAAATTAAGGAATGTTTCGAATTACAGCTAACACAACACACCTGTCACGCTCCTGTGTCCGGTGCGCTCCATTATCAGAGATTCGCTTACTCCAGCCTGGTAGAGTCGCGTAGCCGTGGTAACCCGAAGTGAGTGGTTCGTCTTGTACCCCTTGACACCAGCCTTTTGACACATCTCGGGGACAATCTTCTGGAGCGTGTTGTGTCCTAGTGGTTGTCTGCTGTACCTGCAACATTAAAGTTTCGTTTTTATGAAGTCTTTGAATTTGTAAAAATAATCATTAGCTTATATATTGCAGTGTATGATGCATTGTCAAACAATGATATGATACCGTTTCGTAACAGATATTAAAGGAGTTGTAAAACTAGAACGTGAACTTTTGTTACATAAATATCAACAAGCCGGAAACGACATAGACGTCACATGGCGTGTTTTTCTACTGAATGTCACAAATGTCATATAGAAAAGCATGACATTAGAATTGTGTAGGCAGTCAGTACAATTTCATTTTATTAACATTTAAAATAGATACTCAAAATACTTACCAACACTTGTCTGTCGGAGATTGTAGAGACTGACGATAGAAAGCATCATCGTGGCCATCTGGGGGACATAGAGATACGTATTTTTTGTACAGCTGGACATGACATCTCTCTGGAATGCCACTGGGATGGTGTTCGATCTCTTTACGATTAACTCTTCTGTGTTTGAGACCACCTTGTACCGTTTTAGAGTAATCTTCGTGATAACACAGGCATTCCTTTCCTTCAGGGGTCGTCTTCAGTTATCTGTGAGTTCTTGCTCTTTAGTTTTCGGTGTTCTAGTCCACTCCGAAGTCCAAAATGTTTCCCGTTTAGATACAGGATGGTGTTTACAAGCACTCTTGGGTTCCTATCTCCCAGCTGACCACGCTCCAGAGCTGTTCCTCCTCGTCAACACTAATAGCTTCAGTCTTCTTCACATTCAGTCCTAATCTATTATGTGTCAGTCGTTTCATTTCCCCGTCAAGAACTTGACGGAAGTTTCAAACATTTCTGATTGTAGAAATTCAACATTTTTTTACAATTTGTTTTAATGTAGGACTGTATGCCCATTACTATCTGAAATAACGAATTTGGAGGGTATTCTAATCCATCTTTCTTTCGCACTTCCACTACAAACTTGGACATGAAATAAGCCAGGTCTTCAGAAGTCATATTTTCCAAAAGTGTTATCGGTTTGCGTTCATTACCTCTCCGATTATTTACCGCAATTGCCCAAGCTGTAAATGTGTTGTATGCCCACTTATCACGGCGCTGTGTGTTCACAGGGACAGCTTCCAAGGCACGCTTCTGAATTTCGTTATCCTTGGCTTCATAAAAAAGTCCCGGAGTACTTTTACCTTCCTGTAGTTTCTCTTCAATGATTTGCGAGGCCTCCAACAGTTCATTGTCAGACTTGGTGTCAATGAGCCTTTCATCCATATCTTGTGACACTTGAAAAAGTTCATCGTCAGAGTCAGTCGAAATCATCTCGCACTGTGATACCGCTTCCAACCCGCGTGTTGACTTAAACCATTGAGATGCACGAGATGCACGTGCTTGTGACGTATATGCTCTCGAAGTTTCGAATGGCATTGCTTTAAGACCAAATCTTAATAAATTTAGATAGGTTGCTATATCTATTATAGTGTAACGAATAAAATATAATTAATATGAAACGAAACGATCGCGACTTGAATTTATTTGGATTGGTTAAACCACGTGAGCATGAATGTTCCGAAAATAGAAATGTGAACACGCGATGGACGAGTCTATTCGGTGACCACGTGGTGTAAGTAGGTTAGCACCCCCAATCTACGGCTGATATGGATTCAACGCTTTCGCCTAACGGCTCAAGCGTTGAAATCCACATCACCCTTGTTGGGGTTGCTAACGTATACTTAAATCCCTACAAAAAAAACCAAATGTTGATCCTCACCTCAAAATAACTTCATCATGGGAATAAATTCACCTTACTACTGAGAATTTGTGACATAAAGAAACATTTTCTATAAAGTCATTTGAAAATATTCAAAATAAATCTGAAATTTGCCCAAATATGTTGCTGAAAGTGAATTTTAAGTATGTATGGAGAGGAGAAAAGAGATTCTAAATTGCCCAGTGCAGGTTTAATTTATCAAACAATCTTTCCATTGATATCATTGGTAAAAAAAAGAACACACAAAATGTTTTGTAAGAATCAACAGATGAACTTAGGCAATTATTTTCAAATTCAACACATTTTCAAATTACCTCCCTTGGGTGTAAAGCCAGACTATTGAACTATGCTATGCACTCTACAGATACCCAAAATAAAATATAGAGCAATTTCCTTCAGCTTTTTATTATATATCTCATTAAATTGACCTATAAAAAGTATTAAATAATAGTCTGTTAACTACAGAGCACACGGCTATAATTTTAAAGATTCTAATGGAAACAATCATACTGTACTGCTCAAACATATATGTTCAGTCTTTATTGGGTTGATACTTGTGTTGGCTCGAGCTCAAGTTGAACAATTCTTCAGAGATGGTTCATCAAGCGCCTAGCTGCATGTAGGATAGTAGGCTGTCAAAAGTCAAACACTGACTACAAACTGACAACCCTGGATTTGATTCAACTGTGATGGCTTCCTGAAAAAAAGTTTTGAATAATTATATTGACTGCTCAAAATAAATAAGTATCAGTTAAAGCAAATAAACAGAATAAAAATTAAAACAGAAATTTTGATTCATCTTTTAAAAAGATGACAAGTGGTCGAATAAAATTTAATAATAATCAAAGAAAATCAAATTATCAAATTTTATAGCAAGAGTAATACCTCATCACACCTAAAACTTCCAGAGGGCTTTTGACATGATATTCTGCCTGGCTTTTTTTACTTTGTTTACCAATAACTCTAAAAATCTTATAGTTTGTGTACAAACATACTGACTGGTGAGGATTTTAATTTGTGGATTTGGTCACAGTGGCCACAGCCTGAATATCTTTTTTTTTTCAATTTTCTACAGAATTAAATATCTAAAACGCTTCACTCTTGTATACAGTCTCTTTTACTAGTGAGGGTTATAATTAACAGATTAAGTGACCTTGTGGTCCCTAATAAAGATTAACCAAGGCCATGCCCATTAACATATTTTCATTATTTTCTCAAAAGCATGGGATCTAGACCGCTGAATTGTGTTTATAGTCTCCTGCCAGAGAAGGAAAAGAAAACTAAAATTATTGTCTATAACCACATTATAATACTACTGACCCAGTCAAACTATGATAACAAATTTTACAGCCTGATAAGCTAATAAGATATATGCACTAATATTTAGGAATATGTTATTGATCAAGATTCTAGATGAAAATTTGGAATTTTAAATATCTTGATTATTCAATAGTCAAGCTTTTTGATGGTATCTTATATTACTAATAGTTTATTGAAAAAATACCTAGAAAACATAATCACACACATTTAATTATCCTCTCATTGGCCACGAGCTATGAAATTTGAGAGGAAGTTTGTAACGAGAAGGTAAAGCTTACCTTTGTCTTCAGTCACATTTTGATCTTGTGACCAATTTCTCCTTCACCATTCATGTTCTGCAACAAATTCACAATTACCTAGTACAATTTCATGTTTTGGCACATATATGACCTTTCAAAGCCATTAAAAGTATTCTAAAAAAGTATTTAAGATTTTCTTTCTTGCAAAACACAAACACAAAAACTTGTTTACTTTGGCTGCTAAATTATTTGATTAAAAAATTATGAGTAAATTGTCACGCAGAGTAGGTGAAATGCTCAAACTGAAAAAAATATTTCTAATCCTCTTACATTTTCCTAATTCACTGACCAAATGAAAAAGCAATTAATATCGTTCTCTCGTCATGCAGTTAAATAACTGAATTGTGTTTTTGTCATCAGATAACAGAAAAACTCAATGTCACACACAGAGAATAATTTGGAATCATGATTTTGTTATCAGAATAATTTAAAATATTATTTTAAAGTATTTTAAGGCTGAGCTTTGGAAAAACTGTTAAAATTTTCAAAATAAAGATGGTTAAATCCTTGTATAGATTGAAAATTGACAGATTTTAAAAAAATCACTTTGTAAACAGTTCTTTTTTTTCAGATAAATGTGCAGTATCCTAATTTCTTTCGATAATTGAAAGAGTCCAAACAATGGCAGAAAAACTAAAGATGATAATAATATCTGCATGAAATTAAAATACTTGTGACTTCAACAAATATTTCTTGATTTATATTTGAAAAATTCTTGACATTGAAAATGTTTTCATACTGCTAATAATCGTCTTCCACTACAAATAATATGACAGAAAAAAATAAAAATTGTTTACAAACTGTATAGACATAACCTCACATTATTATTTTAATTCATAAATTAAAACAAAAAAAATTATGTAAGCAATGAATAATACCTTTTAAATATTTATATAATTTCATAATAAGATCTCTAACTTCTGAAGCTGGAAAATCCTTGAGACCAACATCAAATTAGTCAAATTAATGATTTATAAAGACCCAAGATCAGTCGAAAATAGGAAACATCACGAATGAGTGATCGAGGCTTATCTATTTTGTTAAGTTTGAACAAATCAAATCCTGAGCGTATCCAACCAAGCTTTTCTTGAAACAATGAAAGGTTAAAACATATTTTTGCTAATCATGCTTTGAGTTTGAAAGAACCGTGAAAACTTCTCACTCGCCCCTCGGATCGACTGTCATCAAGGAAGCGGCCGGGTTGTCCGCGGTTTTGTTTGTAGGGACCGTGCGCTCCATCTCAAGTGAACTGGATTTCTAGTGTGTTACAGGTGAATATACTTCTGTCATCATCGACGATCTCTGTTTCTCAATCTTTCAGATGTATGCCGCTCAGTTGTAACACGTTTATTTACTGAAAGTCGTGTTCACGCGAGTTACGCATTTCCGGTTTAGCCGAGGTCAATTTCTCGTAATGAACGGTTTTGTTTCTAATTTGGTGTAATTGCCCAAACCCCATTAATGAATAAACCCATAATTTTCATTTGGACAACAAACGCCTTGTTAAAAAGCTCAAAATATGCTGGACTGCTCCTTTAAGTCGTAATCTAAAAATATTAGTCAGCATAAAAACATCGGGTGATAAAACTTCTCATGGTATAGCATACATTTAAGTAAGCTTTGGGATGCATACAGACAAAGTATGAAAAATCATGTCAGTACTTTATATTACTTATTTTCATATGTATGGATATGTATTCATTCATTTGATGTAGCGATCTTAATGCTGATAAATTTAAAAGACATACATCTGATAAAGCAGACTGCTCTTGTGGCTACCAAACGTTTTGCTTAAGTGCCTCATATTAAGATATTGACTGCAAATGTTACAAACGCATTTCACCATCGTGCACCATGTTCGCTGTTATTGTTCTTGTCATGTTCATGTTTCATAGATATTTGTTGTTGGAGCGACCTTCACATTAGTTCTGTTGAGCTTGTTGGCCATTCCAGTTCATGTAATTTGTATGAAATAAATGTTTAATCCTCATGTTAAATACATATTCTAATACACTTGGAAAGAATGACTTTTATCCTTAAAGTCTGTCCATATTGCATTATCGTAAAACTTACAAAAACAATATTGTATGACACTACACCAAGTGTATGGACCTATAGTGTCTTGGTGGGATGACGTGTTTTCGTAGTCCAGACTTCCTGTTCCCCGGGATGAAAGTAAGAAACTTGATAACTTCCTCTTGGAAAACGGCTCAAGGCAGCACTCACGGCCCTTATTCAATATTATATAATATAGCAGACGACCTTTCTGAACGCGTAGTCCCTAAATTTAGTACATCAAATTTTGCAGACGAAACTGCCCTCTGGGGTCCTTGTGATAAGCTCCAAACCTCTACTTACCTACTTCAGACCGCACTGAAGGAAGTCAGAAAATCGACTGAAAATGGGGCTTTAAACTTGCTGCGGATAAAACCACTTGAGTAGTATTTTTGGTAAATACTTCTTGTTAACGCAACAATCGCCTTATAAACTCCCAACAAAATCCCTGTCAAAGAACGTTTTCGATAATTTCTACAAGCTGCATTACATGCACACTAAACAATCTTTCGCAAATACAAAATATATTACTTTCCTAACGTACTGGTAACTATGGACCATTTCAATAAACTAAAGAAATCGTCTGTTTCATACGGTTGTTCCCCTTTCCCTCTACAAACATTTCATCGGTGTACACATCTGTACATCCGCCGTACGATGATATACGGCAGTGAAGCCGTCATCCATTTGAAATGATTTGACATCGGTATTCATTTCATAGCATGGTACATAAAGATACTTATTATTATCATTGTTGTTATTATAAGTTATGTTTATTTGTATTCCGCTAGATTCCATCCACAAAGTGAATGATGTAAGCGCTACAACCATCACGAAGGGATGGGGTTAGTATGGGGAGAGACTGAAGAGGAAAGTTTGTGAAGCTTGTTTTGAATATTTCAAGGATAGGAGATTCTTTTATGTTCTGTGACATTGACTACTGTAGGTGTGGAACTGCTACTTGAAAGATCTACCAACAGGAAAAGCAGCACATGTTCCAAAACATTAATGAATGAATGCATTTTCACATCTGTTTGTTTTAAAACGGAGTAATAAATATAAAGTACCTGAAGGATGCTTAAAGGCCCGTTCTAATGGTGCGACAAAGAGTAACTACGTGTAGTATGGATATGTAAAAGTAATAGAGTTCAATTGTTAGTCGACACCCGCAAATTTAGTTTAAAACTAACTATTGAAGAAAAATGATGAAATAATTTTATGTTTAACTCGGCTGTATTCGAAAGATGACGGAAACGCACGAAGAGTCCCTGCACGTGCATTCACCTGAGCGAGACCAAAGAGGACCCAGGACTAGTCTCTTACCGGCCGATCTAAAGAATGCTTATAGGAGTGTTCCAGTTCATTCTGACTACTACGAGGCACTGAGGTTAAAGCCCAACTCACACTACGTACGATCGACCACGATCGCTGTACGAAAGTGTCGTATAGTCATCGTGTTGTTATTGTGTGGTTATTGTGAAGTTATTGGGTGGTGGTCGTACAGTGCGTACAGTGATCGTGCTATTTGTCCAACACGATTCCTTCAAATCGCAAACATGTACCTGATTTCAGAAAATCGTGTTGTGGGCGTGTCGATCGTGTAGTGATTGTATGGTGATTGTGTTGTGTATGTGTTGTGAATGTGTTGATCGTGCTTCAGCCTTAGGACACGATAACAGCACAACCACTACACGACCACAACACGATCGATAAATTGTCCCTCTTGCAATCGTACTAATATCGTACTCATGTTAAATTAACCCTTATAGTGCTAAAGACCACGATGACAGCTCGTGCAGAACACGGAGTCACACGATTAATGTACGATCACGATACAATCGTTACACGATATTAGATTGAACTTGCACCAAGAAGAGCGTTTCCCGTCAAAACGTTTTCATCACGTGAGAGAGAGAGAGAGAGAGAGAGAGAGAGAGAGAGAGAGAGAGAGAGAGAGAGAGAGAGAGAGAGAGAGAGAGAGAGAGAGAGAGAGAGAGAGAGAGAGAGAGAGAGAGAGAGAGCACCATGATACATTATCAACACATCACTGTCAACTAATTAGTTAGTCTCGGGTACAACAATTGACAAAAATCTTTTTCTTTTTTCATAGCTTGAAATAAGTATTTTGCAAAGCAGTTAATGACAAAAATAGCCTTTGATGTAAATAATTGGCCCAGCTTTAATCATGAAGGATATGCTCTGAAATATTCTGGCAGAATATCATTTCTCAATTTCTTATAAAATGAGCATTTTAAAAAAAAAAATGGTAATCGTTTTCAATAAGAGGTATAATACAAAGCGGACAAAGGCGATCATCCCTTTTATGACCTACATGTGATGTATATAAACCGTATTTTACCATCAAATTGTGATTAGAGCAGCGAAACCTGCTAAGAAAAATATGAAACTTTCTCACACTGACACTACTAATATAAAACTCAAACTCTATATCTGTTTTACCCTACGATAGAAATCCAGTTTTCAGACCACATTAATATCCGATGAGCACAACTGATTATCTATGTCTATACATCTTTGCTTGAACAATTCTACAAACGTCGAAATGTTTCCGATCTGTTGATTTGCCCACACATTACTAAACCCCTAATTAGACAAATTGATTTCACCTTAAAAGCCCAACAATCTAAACCCTTTTCAGCCAGACAATATTGATAATCATATACCTTTTTAATAGTGTGTTTTCAGTTTGAGACAAAAGTCGAACCCAATATTGAATAATTTTGACATACTGATTTTCCTTTAATAAATAACGACAAAGTTCAGCAAGCGCCGTGATGTTCGGCGTATTTCTAGAAAGACCTAAAAACTGTTTACAAAACATTTCATGGACATTCAATACGGATGGCAATGGATGAAAGCCCCAGATTAAGGGTAAGGTATTAATGATAAGCCATGTCGCCATGTTACTGCCGACAATTCTCTACCCGTGTTTTGTCCAGTTGTAGCTTCGTGATTAATTCTTTCACAACCAATGTTCTAATACAAGCTCTTCTCGGGCTTCCAGCAGGTTCCCCTAACGACAAAATATTGCTACATAGACTTCAATGCAATATTTCAGCCAATGGAAACGCTGCATGCATGGATGTCATATTTGTCTTTACACAAGCCTATGAGAGATGCTTTGCTGTGTAAAGAAGACTCGAAGTGCAAAGTGCATATTCTATATAATATATTTGTGTACTTTTGGATTTATTAGATTTTAGAAATTATATTCAGTGCAGAATGCAAGTTTAAAGATGTGGGTAATATCTGTGAAAAATGACAATTAATTTTTGGCATGAATGTATGATAGGGAAGAAAAATGGTTACAAATTACTGCTGCAATATTTTGATTCAAGGTTTGATAAGTCTTATGCAACAAGTATTCATCACAAGCCAAATTGTTTGGTAGCATAAGACTTATCAAATCTATGTTTTACTTTCATACGCAATCGTACGAAAATTCAAATAAGTAAATAGAAATCCACTCCCGAAGATATTAGACAAAGAAATAGTGATTTCACCGGTAAAAGAAATATAATGTTTGATTTGGTTTGTTCTTTGTTAGATTTAACGCAGATGAACTTGTTATCAATAAGAATATAACTGAATCAAAGTAGGTAATAATGATAACAATGGGGATACTCATCGATCGACTTGGCAAGTTTCTCGATGTTAAAAAGTAAACTTCCTTACGTGATCTGGAAGTTCAACTGCTTTGAATAAGAAGGAATGCCTGTGAAACACCGTCGGTAGTTATTTGCATAAAGCCAGGGGATGAGAGAAAAACTCAGGAAGATTGTCCGAAGATAATGTTACAATTAGTAACACATGTCCTCATGTCTTTATCGCAGCTGCAATGCATCTTATGATGAATAATAATTCCACATTGATCATTAAAAGCAATGGGTAATAACCTTTTTTACCTTTGCACAAATTATTTAAATTGCCACTCCGTGAGTTGTTGGAGTCATATATGCCAAACGTAATCAATGGTGTAATTTGATCGCGAAGTATCGATTGTCAACAAAAATTCCCATTTTAAATCTTCCTGGTTTTTTTACAGTGACATTATGAAGGTAGAAGGTCGCAAATATGATCGAAAACCGGACAGTGGCGCGCGTCAAATAGTCAAACGTAATTTTGGAGGCTTATCTAAAACAGCCAGGAGGGCAGTTAGGAGTCGATGTTGTACATAACTGGTATCCATGTATATTGGACATGATATCTACACCTCTGTGCATTCATGAGGCTGTTTTTAGATTTTCATGGAAAACCAGTATTTGTCATGTATATACATAAGTCTTTTGGACATGAAAAATTCAAATGTTTTGATTTTATATCACCACATACATGACATTTAGTTTTGTATCAAAGGTAAATAATATGTTATGAAAATCATGGAGTGGCTCTTTAAAATCGTGCATTAGTCTTACACCGTTCGTGATTGCATCGTGAAAGCGTTGTGTCAAGTTTGTGTTGATTGTGTGCCGACCGTATTAGAATCGTGATCTTTCGTGCAATGATTGTACCCATATCGTGTACCTCACGCATAGAAACCGTGTTCACAGATCGTAAAAACCACAATACGATACCAGTACGATCGAATCGTAATGTTATCGTAGTGCAATCGTGTGTAGTGTGAGTTGGGCTTAAAGTGGAAATTCAGTGGCGAAACAAATTATACCTATATGTTTGATACAAGAATCCCTTTTTGTGCCGCAAGAAGTTCAGAAATGTTTCAGCGTATCCCTTCTAGTTTTACAGGACACGATAAGGCTTTAACTGCGTTATAGTATACTTGGACGACTTTGCCATTATAAGTACAAACAAGACACAATGCCAAGGTACTTTCGATTGTCTTATAAGTCTTATAGAAAGCCTTGGCTTAACTACCTTAACTACCTTAAATTTGTTCCCCCGTCTCAGAAAATGACCTTTTTAGGCATAAATATCGACAGTGTGACGGAATCTTTCTGACATGAAGAGCTGTTTAAATCATTTTGTGACGCTGAAGAAGGCTAAGAAGCTCCACTTCCAAAAGCTAATTGGTAAACTTAATTGGGCATGTTGTGCTGTACACGGCGCACGAACGTTTTTAAGACACTTAATAGATCTGTGTAACTCTGTTAAACGAAAGCATCATTATATAACTTTTAATGCATAGGCGGATATCAGTTGGTGGCATAATTTCTATAAAATGTTTGATGGAACTGCTTTTGCCCTAAAAGGTGAAGTTGTACCCTACCAGGAATTAGCAACTGATGCGTGCGGCTATGGCGGCGGTGGACACTTTGGCGACGACTGGTTCAATGTCAATTGAAGCAAAGACATGGCGACGATCAGCGACGACCACATCAACGTTAAAGAGGAGACGTAACGCATAATTCTGATTATTACAAATTATTATCTGTAGTCGCTTCACTTATGAGAATCAATAGAGCCAAAAAATGAGAAAATATACGCTTTAATTCGACTACTAGTAGACCTTTTATACCCTTGTTTTGGATAACCGCCTAATGAGCCTGGCGAACGCTTAGACAAAATCACCGAAGCATGACTCGAAGCCACGCCCAGTGTGTGACGTGCTAGTCGTCAGCTGAAAGTCCAGCCCTTTGATTTTCTCTGTATTTTTAAGCTAATTCAACAGCAAAATAGAGGCAATAGCATGACTGAAAGAATTCCAAAATACGATATGTAACTGCTTCATGATATCAACTTTCCCTCTTAGTCGTCAAATCCATTTTGATTGGACTGTGACAATCCTTGGACGCGGTTTTCTTGGATGGGTTTATATAAAAAAGGTTAAGAAGCTTTGTCGGTGAGAGATCCATTACTATGGGATATCACGTAGTGTTACAACATTTATTATCGATATGAGAGAATTTTAAAAAGTTTTAATGTTTACTGTAGAAAAAATAATTTTGTTTCACTTCACTTTATGACTTTAACTTAGTACTTAGTGGATGATTCGTTTGTATTTAACTAACGTATATTATATTGTTAGCTAGTATAACATCTCACACCGTGTTGCAATATCTCTGTCTTCGAATTTAACAATCAATGACATGAAAACATACCTGGCGCAAGCGTTAGAAACATCCTATGTAATCCTAAAGAAAGTTGGTACCCGTTATTCACGATGTACTTTTTTAATTGTGTGTCATCGTCCGTAGAAGTGCATGAGCCAAATCTCCTTTTCTTAATTTATTGGTTGAATATATATTCTACAAGTTCATTGGTTCAAAATGACTGGACGCCGTGACAATAAACTATGTAGCAGTCGAATGCCAAGATTACGCCATTATGACAGGACATAAAAATTATATTCCGCTTGGTGGGTCCAAGGCGTTAAAATTCAAAAGGTATAATTAGAGACCATTAAATCAAGAATTGAAATTGAATGCGATAGGATTATATAACGGCCACCTGTGTGTCATAAAAAATAAGACTATTCTAAACCAGTCAACATTTGGCAGACGTCGTAATTGATGTACACATGCTATGGGATAGTGCGCATAGCATCACATTTAAACACTGTCTTTCGCTTTGAACAATACAAATAATTAAAGATATATTTAACATCAAATCATCGGAGGTTTGAGTTGATTGGATGACTTTAAATATGTTTAAACAGTTGTTTAGAATGTGAAATTTCCTGTTGTTTTTTCATTAAGCAGGTTATACTTCCGCCGACTAGCACGTCACGCGGCAGGACACGCGGCTGGACATGCCTCAGTGACCACGGGCCAGTTCAGTTCTATTCACTGGTGCTAATTAGCTGGTGATTGGAAAAAGCCGTATTAAAGTTGTTTATAGGCCGATTTCGAAAATTTAAACTCAAGTTACTGGCAAATTAGAATACGTATTTTATGAATCACGACAGTTGCCATGGGTCATTTCAGTCGATCTTTAAGGAACTTGCAGCTATCTATGTTGCACTAAAGAGGTCGGGCGCAATGTTCTCAGGTCAACATGTGGTAGCCTACACAGAAAACTCTGTGACAATGTTCTGCACTAATAAAGGCACATCAAGGAATCCCGTACTAATGTACTTCATCAGAGAACTGTTTTGGCTCTCTGTGAAACACGACTTCAAGCTGACTGCAAGACATATACCAGGGAATAAGAATGTAATCGCTGACAATATCTCAAGGTTACACTTACCAAGGAACAGAGAATGGTTAAAAACGTTTACTAAGGACTCTATTGCTCATCATATGACTATTGATTCCTTGCTTTATTTACAGGATCAATGGCTGACTTGCAGCGTCTAGACACAGAAATCAAGCAGTATAAGCAATCAGCGTATGCAACCAACACAAAGAAAACTTATACGTCTATATTAAAGGCCTACTTGCGCTTCTGCCTCCTCTACAGGCTAGCCCCGGTAACAGTTCTACGATATGCAGCGTTCCTGGCACGATCGCTTAACGCTAACAGCATTCCAAACTACCTGAACATCATTCGTCTCGTTCACCAGGAAGCAGGACTCGCCAACCCTCTGTGTGACTGGTCTTTAGCTAACGTGAAGAAAGGTATTCTGCGACTCAAAGGTAAACTACCCCCACAGAAACTCCCAATCACACCGGAGATACTTCTCGCTATAAGAAAAAATATTAACCTCTTAACCCCCTTCGACACAACGTTTTGGACAGCCTGTGTTGTTGCCTTCTTTACCGTTCTAAGGAAATCAACAAAGGAATCTTTGCCCTGTGTCAGCCCTAATTGCTTTGCAGAAACTACTGACTGCAACTCCGAAAGACTAGCTTCTTTTCTCTTTTTGGAATGACGGACGGATTTGTGCTTTGACTCACTCTGCGTTCGTGGCATCACTGCGGGAAAAAACTACGACAGTGTGGCTACCCCCCGTCCCAGTACAGTGGTCATTCCTTCAGACGGGGTGGCTGCTCTTTTGCCTTATCTATTGGCATGCCTAGTGTTTTGATAAAGCATCACGGGGACTGGAAATCCAATGCGTATGAGCGCTATGTCGTGTTAAAACCAGAGATTCATTCTAAGTTTGCACGTGCCTTGGTTCTGGCAGCAAGTGTAGGTACATGATTTTAAAGTCATAGTCTCAATTTTTAAGGCAAACAAACTGGGCTAATTATTCTTCACGAGCAAAAATCTGATTACTTACACCAATATTTCTGTCTCGTCTGCAAAGATTTTCTTTTGAAAGTTTGAAAGTTTAGGAAGACGCTGCTTATTGGCGTATGCCGTTTCATTTCGAAGAGTTACCGAATCAAGTGCAATCCCATCGCGAGCACGAAATTCCGGAAATCTAATATTGCAGCGACGATACGTATGACAGACGCATTCTTAATTGAGTTTACCACCTTTTTGTTATTTCTGTATTTAAAGAAAGGTAAGCTATTGGCTATTTTCATTGGGTATTTAGCTGGGAAATTTCATGTGTTCCACGTCATGCGTCCTTAGCGAAATGACGTGGTAAGGACTAACGCTCGCCAAAGACATAGGGTAGGGTGTTTTGAACTTCATTATTGAGGGCTAGAATGCGCGCAGATTTCTGAAAATTGTTGCAAACGTCAGGGGAAAGATTTCTGTGAGTGATGAACTATTTGTCCGGCGTGCATTACAATTTGCCTTGCAAAAATGAGACTAGGACTTTAATGTTGGGGGTTTGGAGGTGTATTTTAAATGTAAATGTATTTCGTCAATTAAAATTGACATGCACCCCCAACATTCTCTTGTTCTAATGTACATGCGAATAAGAAAAGAGTTAAGAAGAAAAATGATGAAATTATTTTATGTTTAAATCCGCTGCATTCGGAATATGACGGAAGCGCACGAAGAGCCCTTGCACGTGCATTCACCTGCGCGAGACCCAACAGTACCCGGGACTACTCTCTCAACGGCCGGCGAGACAGCGACCGCCCACCCACCCGGATTACAGACTCTTAATGCTTTTCTAAAAGGAAACTGTGATGCCTTTTGATTATAAATATTTTAAAGAAATGTTTTTTTACCTGATTGTATACGTTAGAGGTGTATTAAATTTAAATGTATTTCGTCAATTAAAATTGATATGCACTCCCAACATTCTCTTGTTCTAATGTGCATGCGAATAAGAAAAGAGTTAATATAGAAATTGTAACATGTCCCTTAATTATTAGAAGTGTAAAAGCGAAGTCTGTGTTGTCGTTATTATTTCAGTGTGGAAAGGACTTAGCGACTGTTTTCCAATTTTCGGAAGAGGTGTAGTTGAAGATATAATTAACATTAAAACAGCGAAAAGATAATACAAAACACCGTGACATTCGTAAGAGCGAGGTCTTACAACATATCTGTTTAATTCAAGACCGACATAAACATGTACAAAGCTCATCGACATATTTCGTAAAACCCCAAAAACAAAGTTTAAAACTAGCCAAAGACCATAGTGACAATGAAGCAAACATTGTGACGTAATGATATGAAAACGGCATTCGAAAGAAGGCGGCCGCGAGAAACAGGCATACAATGTGCACATTTATAGCGCCAAGAAAATCATTCACACAACTGTTACTGGTAATGTTTACATGAAAGTTGTAGGGGTATTCACAGACCTAAAAACACTTTTTTAGAAGCTTGATACAAAAACTTTCCAAGTTTGTTGATTATAACCTCATTCTGTGACATGACATCAACTGGAATAACTTCTCATGGTTTGGAAAATCATAATTATATTCGGGGTCCCTTCGCAGCCGAATTTCAGAACGTAAGGCATGATGTTCCATGACAGAAGCTTATTACTTTTAACTACGTAAAACACCATGCAGGCACTGCACATAAAAAATTGTGCATAAATATACACCTAAACCTAAGTACCGACAGCCGAGAGCGAGCATTGTAACAAAACATTCCCAAGGGACGTTACTCCCAGGCCTAGCGTAGCATACCGCTAAACAAAAAAAATAATGAAAATAAGTCTTTAGTATACTCTTTACAGTCACTATAAAATGGACACTGAAGACAAACGTGGAATTCATCTTCAACAGTAAGAATAATGCAGAGAGAACACAGGCGAACACTGCGCTTGAGACCAAGTTATCTACCGTATTCAATCATTAACATATGACTCGAGCTTCGAAATTTACTTACAATGACACGGAATTCTTTGAAAAATTCTTCGAAATGAGTGTGATTGATGGAACACATCAGTATGTACTGATTGTCAATAATGAAGATAATCAGACAGATCTTCAGCCTTCCACTGAAATTTAGTTTTGGATTTGAGATTACTCGAGTCAGTGGCAGTGTTGACCTCATTCGCAAAACATAATGAGAATGTGACAGGTAGGTGTGACAATTCTTCTTCTTCAGACCAAAACCGTTAAACAAATCAAAAGCATTATCAGAGCAAAGGACGTAGTCAACGACACTCTGGCCACTGTTAGCAAAACATGTTATTTTACAAATTTTATTATCATTAAAGAACCCACCATTGCAAATTCCAAGTCCAGTGTTTTTACAGAAGTTTAGGAGGGCGTGGCCGCGTCTGTTGATGACAGTGTCCTGAGAGACACGTGGTGGGATCTCGCTATCAGAGACTTAGTTAATGTCGTCATCTATTGGAAGATAGATTGCATCATCATTATGGATAAAATCTTCATGAGATCCATCCCCTGTACGAGCATTCAAATCGCATTGAACTATAACCCGGCAGTGTGGATCTGTAGATCTGAAGTTGCTGATATCACCTTCTAGTATGTCAAACACAGCTTCATCTGCATACCTACTGGAGTTAGCTAGATGAAGAATGTAGACTTGGTGAGGGATTTTCAATCGAAGCCAGGCGATATTCTCACTTGAACTTGGAAACAAATTCTGAGATTAGATCTGATTTCATTACTGTGATGCCACCAGAGTTCCTAAAAGCATGTTCATGTTATTGGCGTGTTCTGTTAAAGATGATATAACTCGGAAAAGAGTAGACATCATCGTAGTTGGACCAGGTTTCGGCAATGGAGATAATTTGATTACTTTTTTCAAAAATCTGTTATTGCTGGTTTCTTAAATTTTACTTTGATACCCTCTATATTCCAAAATTCACATTTGCAGGAGCTGAATATTCTAGGGCCTTGCATGGCCACAACCCTATCAAGCAGTGTTCGGTCCTGACTTTCCGGTTTTTGGTTTCAGTGTCTTTACCAGAACAATACTGTCTTTATGTTCATTGAGGCGATAGAGGTTGTTTTCTATCTGAAGTTTATTTTATTTGAGAGTTGCAAATTTACCTTCATTTTTGGCATCCATCATATAATTTTTCAAAATCTTTCTAGCAGATCTTACTTTCTGTGTATAATCCAGTGAGATAGACACTCTGTGGCCTTTGAGATGCTTGGTTGCTTGTAGGATTCTGTTTCCCTTCTTTGAGGTTCCTGCAGGTGGCGAGAACTGGTCTGGCTCCAAGAGACCTGGACGGGAGACGGGTAGCGCGGTCTAGTTCTGTGATATCAGATAGCTTCATGGTGTTCTGTAACGTGAGACGTGTGTGAGAGAGCTCTCGAAAACAGATTCATTAATCTAAGTAATTTAAGGTAATCTGAAGTGCAATATACCCAATATTACTCGCAAGTACCCCTGTTACCTACATACTTATCAGTGTGACCGAATTATGTCGGAAAATGGACTTACAGGGGCCATTTGGGCGGACAATGCGAAAGACTTCGCTGACAGTGTAATGGCGGGAAGGCAGATTCAAGAAGTAGTCGACACGTCACAACAGTCTGCTTCCAAAAGATCCCACAGTGAGTCAAGCGATTGTATCGAACCTGTCCTAGAATGTTCCACAAAGAAACATCGGGGTGAGTGCACGAACTTAAATGATGATAAAGTATCGTCGGCTGTAGAATCTTCAAACATAACAAGCAAGCCAGGACAATGTGTGAAATCTATTGAAGACGTGTTGAAGGCTATCGCCGATCAGACTGTCCACCTCGATGCTAAATTAAATGCTATTGAAGATAAGATCTTAGACAAAGTGAAGGCTATGATGAAGAAGGACATTGCTGATGTGAAAAATGGTGTCAAAAGTCAACTAGCTGAGGTGAGGGGTGAGATTAAGAACGTTCTAAAATCACAGGATAATCTGGGGAGAAGCCTGAGGAAAGAGATTGAAGAAATTAGAAGCATAGATAGGAATCGTGAACAGGACTTTGTAAACTGCAATATTGTACTCCGTAATGTGCCTTTGTCCTATGACGAAACATACGCCATTAAAGATACTGTGAATGATATCATCCACAGTGGCCTTGACTTACAGGATGTCAGTGTGGAGAAAGCAGAACGAAAAGAATCTAGAAATCCTAAATATCCGGGAGTGATAATTGCTGAATGTAAATCAAACGCTGATCGAGACACAATTCTGAAGGCAAAGCGTAGATTAAAGAACAATAATGACTACAGCAATGTTTACATCGATGCAGACAAACCCCTACATGAGCGTGTCATGGAGTCAAACATGCGCGTGTTGGCAGACACGATAGGGAACGACGTGTTACAAGTGAGGGGCAGCCGACTTCAGAGATCAGCGAGACAACATCATCAACGACACAGAGACGACGCCGGATGGACAGATCGCCGACGGACGAGTGGATCACACCGGGAGAGAGATCAACGTAGACCCGTCAGCCACGACACGAGAGAAACACGTGGTGACAATGTTTATGTTTACAGAGCACGTCACGAGGTGAACGACGCTGATTGGACGACAGTAGAACGACGCGATAGGAGGCCAGCCAACCGGGGAACCCATGGTGACACCCGAACCAATAGAAACCAGCCATCTCATCGTCGCTAGGTCAAGTGCGGGTCATGGAATGTCAAAGGTTGGGCACGGGATACGCATTCACAGAACGCTTTACTAAGAGAAATGTGTTGTAAATATAGTGATTGTGACATTATAGGTATCACTGAAACGCATCTCCGGGATAACGATGTTATATGTACTGATGGTTATGTGTGGTTTGGACACAACAGAACAGAACTTCATAAACAAGCACCAAGAGGCTCAGGTGGTGTTGGGTTTTTAGTTAAAAGTGAATTTCTTGAATATTATGATGTTGACATTAAAGATAAAACATGTGAGGGTATACTATGGCTTAGCATAACGAATAAGGTCAACGGTATTACAAGATATATTTGTGTGTGCTATTTACCCCCAGACAATTCTTCAAGGAATATCAACGGTGAACATTTTTATGACACTTTATTATCACAGGTATTTGAATTTAAAAATGTGTGCTTTATCATCGGAGATTTCAACAGCAGATGCGGAGACGAGGCTGACTTTATTGAGGGCATTGATAACTTGCCTGAGAGACAGGTGATTGACTTTTCCCAAAATGCCAATGGTAAACTTTGTATTGATTTTTTAATTAGTGCAAACATGTGTATGCTCAATGGACGTTTATCAGCTATGAATGACTTTACTTTTATCTCACAACAGGGCAAGTCTGTTGTAGATTACTGTTTTATTCCTTATGAAACTTTAGAAAGTTTTAGTAATTTTTCTGTGATAAGGCCCAGTGTGTTGGTTAGTGAGGCTGGCTGTGTGGGTGTGATTGATGGGGAAGCTCTCTTAAAACTTGATCATTCAATGCTAAAGTGGGACTGTGTGTTGTTCGAATTAGTCAGCAGGCACGACGTAGTGGATGACTCAGATGACGTAAGAGAGGTGATTATGACGCGGGATCCACCAGGGGATTTTCTTCATTCTGAAGAAGTTAATCTTAGACTGTCAAAAGTGATAACAGATTTAGAGAACTCCAACTCGGATCAATATGCAATAAACAATGCTTATAACAGTTGTGTTGAGATCATACACTGTGAAATGAGAGACAAACTCCCGGTCAGAAAGATACATACTTCGATTCGTAGCAATAAGAAACGTCGGTGTAAGAATCCGTGGTGGAATGACTTTTTAACACAAAAGTGGAATATTATGTGTGTAACTGAAAGGGTTTGGTGCAAGGCTAGTGGTGCAGAAAAGAAAAGATTAAAAGCACATTTTATTGATGCAAGGAAGGATTTCGACCGGTGTGTTCAACGCGCAAAGAGACAGTACAGAGGTAATATGCACAAAGAATTAGAGAATATATGTAAAGAAAATCCGACTGAATTTTGGAAATCAATAGGGAAAGTTGGAGTGGGAAGTGAAAGGCAGAAATTTATTCCATGGGAGGTTGTTGGAGCTGATGGAACCGTAATTAGAGACAAGGCCGCTGTCATAAATAGGTGGAGAGAGGATTTTGAGAATCTGTTAAATGGTGACGTAACCATAAGTGATGATGACGTCATCAAGGATAATGAAGACGGCGGAGATGGAACTTTCAACGAATTTATTACTTTACAGGAGGTAGAGCAAGCTGTAAAGAGATCTAAAGACGGGAAAGCGCCAGGTATCGACGAGATCCCCAGTCAGCTGTTAAAAGGAGAACCAATTATAAAAACCCTTCATCGTCTTTTCAACGTATGTTTTAATAGTTCTTGTGTACCTGATATGTGGGCTAAGAGTATAATATGCCCTATTCCCAAATCTTCTTGTACAGACCCACGAGACCCGATGAGCTACAGAGGACTTACTCTTGCCCCCGTTATTTACAAACTGTACTGCGGTGTTTTAAATGCAAGACTTTCAACGTGGGCAGAAAGTCATGATATTTTAAATGATGTCCAAAACGGGTTCAGAAAAGGTCGGTCCACTATCGATCATGTTTCAACCTTAACCACCATAATTGAAAACAGGAAGCTGTGTAAGAAACCTACATTTACAGCGTTTATAGACTTCCAAAAGGCGTATGACTGGATAGACAGAGGAAAGCTGTGGAAGAAACTAAGTAACAGTGGTGTTCATGGGAAGATGCTCTCGGCCATAAAGTCTCTTTACAAGAATGTGCAATGTTGTGTACGAGTCAACCAGATGAAATCTGAGTGGTTTGACGTCACCCGGGGATTAAAACAAGGTTGTCTTCTGTCACCCCTGCTTTTTAATATCTACATAGACGAACTTTTAGATACTATTACTGCACTAGGAAGAGGTGTTCGTGTTGGAGATGAAGTTATTTCTATATTAGCGTATGCAGACGACATTGTGTTAATCGCCGAATCCGAATCTGACTTAAATTTTATGTTATCAGTATTGAATACATGGTGTGATGAGAACAAGATGTCAATCAACAGGGATAAGTCAAAGATCATCCACTTCAGGGGACCTGCGATGCAGCAGACAGATAAAGTGTTTAAAGTTGGAGATACGACATTGGATATTTGTCCTCAATATCAATATCTGGGAATTATGTTGGATGAACATTTGAATTATAACGTAATGGTGAAGTGTGCAGTTAAATCGGCAAGCAGAGCCCTCGGTCTCCTTATCGCTAAATTCAAGCACCTCGGAGGAATGCCTTTCAGCGTATATACTAAGCTATACGATACGATGGTGTGGTCGATTCTGGATTATGGCGCTGGTATATGGGGGACAAGAGAACAGTCTATGGTCAACGCTCTACATCACAGAGCTCTCAGGTTCTTCATGGGTGTTGGCAAATACACCCCGAACTTAAGTGTGAACGGCGACTCAGGTTGGATACCCCCCGTAGTGAGACAGTGGAAGGCAGTAACCAGAACATTTGCACGACTTACCAACATGAACCAAGGACGGGTAAATAAGAAGGTATTTTTATGGTCAAAGGTAAAGAACAGAAAGTGCTGGACTCGACGAGTTAAGGATTACATGGATGTAATTGGATTGGGACATTTAGCAAGCTGTGAAACGCTAGAGAGTCGTCTGTTTACCCAAACTATAACCAACATAACTTTCAACAGATATACACGACACTGGAGACACAAGCTGAACGCTGACCCTAGCTACAACCGTTCGTCCACAGGCCTGAGAAAACTCCGTCATTACAGACAATATAAAAGGGCGTATCAAGTTGAGAGCTACCTCAGTTCCCCCCTGCCGAGATCACACAGATCCGCCCTAGCTAAGTTCAGGTTTGGAGTAGCACCACTCAGAGTCGAAACCGGACGGTATGAAAACCTGCATTTTAATCACAGATATTGTTTTAATTGTAGTGATATTGTAGAAGATGAAATGCACGTTTTATTGTTTTGCCCTTTATATCAATCTATTAGAGATGAATTATTTGTTTCTTGTTTTAATAAGCTAGAAGGTTTTAATCTGCTACCGCCAAACGAACAGTTTTATGCCATGCTCAACAATCCCATTTTAACTTTTGATAGTGCCAAGGCCTGCAATAGTATTCTTCTTTTACGTCGTAATCTTTTATATGGATAATTTATGCAATATTTTAGCTTACTTTTACTGATGTACATGCTTTTATTCTATATTCAATATATTTTATGTTTTATAAATTGACACAGTGTCTCTCATAAATCGCTGAGCGATTGGTTGTATACACACAAGTGAGACAAAAATAAAACAATCTGTCTGTCTGTCTGTCTGTAACAGGTCAATTACTTTCTCCTCAGTGTCTTCATTCGCCTCGCCAAATGTTTCCTCTTAATTGTAGAGAATAAGATTGTTCTGTTTTGAGATTCTTTCAATAAAATCTATTTTGTTGTTCAAATTTACGACTGTTGATTGTAGATGAGAATTTTCCTCAGATAAAGATGTCATGTCGTGTTCTAGTTGTTCAATTTTGTTAGAAAGTTTATTGAAATTTTCATTCTTTTCCATTCTCATTTCCTTTATTTCTTTCATTATTTCATAAGTGCATACCTCTTACTCTATAGTAGTTTGTCTTCTAGGCGGGCCCGGGTTTGTCTCCACATCATTGCACAGGAGCAGTAGCAGTGAGAGAAACAATCATAGCTTCAGACAGGTGCGTGTTCCCGGTGGCACGTGCAGCACGCCGATACGCTTTGCGGCTTATCTCGCTCATTTGGACATAACTGTTACAAATTCTGACTGAAAACAGCCAAATCGGGCTATATAAAGTGAAATTGCCGTCCCATATCTAATGTTCTTACATTTAGTCAAAATTTAACTACAAAATGTCTCCGTTAGTGTAGATATCTTCGTTAAGTACACTGTTTCACGGAGCTCGGTTGACACACGTCCTACCCATTCAACTGCTAGGTGAAACGGGAAATATAAATGTCGAGTCGGGAAGTATCTAGTGAATATGATGTTTCAATTCGCGGTGTTTCGCCTTAGTTAATTTGCGGGTATTCATTGCCATTCAACATAAGGAAATTTTTCAAATCTACCAATGCGAATCGAGAATACAGCGAAGTCATGTTACAATATCTGTGCCAAGGTACTTCTATTCATCTACAATCTCAACGTTGGAATTATTTATACAGATAGGGCTTGTAATGTTTGGGTTGTTCCTGAAATTATGATATGTTCTTTTGTTTTGTTGACATTCAACATTAGGACAGTGTTCTCACAAAAGTCACAAAATGATTAACACTATCTCTTTAAGAAAGTTCATTTTCTTGAATGAGTCCTTCCAACGCAGTATCGTCAGCAGTTTTACTGCAAGATTGTTGGGGTTATTACTAACATTCGTGTCGAGACTGAATAAAACAGGTGAAAGGGTTCCGGTATTTGTATCGAGATCGAGGTCTAAAAGTTAATTTATATAAGCATTTCTCAATCCATGATTTTATATTGCAATTTACATCCCTAGTTTCTTTATCGAGATGTGTGGTTGGATGGATTTGAATGCAAAAATATGCTAAATGCTTATACAAGCTATTTGCTCTAAACGCAAACTGGTACGGAGGAAGCAAGTGCCAATTGCAAACTTTCACAGACAGAAGTCTGAAATTAAATAATGTATTGTTATTTATAAACAGCGACTGGTCAAAAAAATATCCATTTCGATAGAATTACTCTTTTTGGTACACGAACCATGTCTAATCTCTTCCACGTTTCCGGGAATTTATTACAGACGATGCAGAGTAAGCACGTCGCTTAAACCGCATTTTCCTTATACTGTATTACGTTTTTAAAACTGCAATTTAAAACTTTCCACTGTCATAGCGATTTCTTCTGCGTCTTTGATGTTAAGATTTTCTAGCACAGCTTCTCGTTCGCTGCTGAAGTCACGCGTATCAAATCTTGCCTTGTGGTCGTTCAATTCGGCATGCAATGTCTCATTAGCACAGAACAGTCTTTACGTTCGAAAGGGCGAGTTGCATTCTCCTTCTAATCTATAAATGACATCACGATACTAGAAACAATTTTTGTTGTTGCAAATTTATAATAGACATGGAAGTTTTGTTACTCACTAATCGGATATCGGATATAGTGGGTGAGTGACTTATTGTTTTTCCCCGCGTGGGCAGTATTTTAGTTAGCGTGATATATAGGATGTAAACTTTAGACATGCTTGAATTGGATTCGCCCATGCCCGTGCACTATCATTCTTTAAAGCACAATGATGTAATTGACAAGCTTATATTTTAAGCCCGTTTCCGTTTTCTATGTTTATAAATGAATTTGCTTCTATGATTCAAGATAGCTCTTCTCATGGCGTTCAGTTACACCCGTATATGACAGAATTATTCCTACTGCTGTTTGCCGACGATATGATTATTGTCGGGTTACAGCAACTTATTACTGAATTAGAACGTTATTGTGATGTTGCAGGGTTAACTATCAATATGGAGAAAACTAGGAAAAAAAAGGAAAAGTGGTGTTTTAAAGGTCAGCCGCTATTTGTTACGAAGTCATATAAATATCTTGGAGTTTACGTCTCAAATCGCCTTTGCTTCTTAGAGCATGCGAAATATAGTTCCACTCAGGCCAAAAGGGTACTAATTGGTGTTCTTAAAAGAATTAGTAAACTTGTTGATATTGATTAAAAATCATTTTTCAAAATATTTGACTCGAAAATTCTTCCGATTTTATTGTATGGATCAGAAGTGTGGGGATTTAAACAGTTCGATGCTATTGAGAAAATACACTTATATGCATGTAAAAAAAAATTCTGGGAGTGAAGTCGAATACCCCTAGTAGTATGGTATACGGATAATGCGGAAGATTTCCGTTTCATATCTTAGCTAAAGCAAGAATAATAAAATTTTCCATTCGCCTTTTAAATATGCCTTCTTATAGATATCCACGACAATGTTACGATATGATGAGTTTGTATGATAAGAGAGGAAAGACGAATTGGGTATCAAACATTCGGGAGTTATTAAATACAATTGGATATGGGGATATATGGCAGAGTCAAACTGTTAATTTACATTCAAGCCATATCCCGCATATCATGTGCTTAATTATTGCTATTCACGTTCTCCATGAAGCACCCGTTGATTGAAAAACACAGGTGTCGTAACTACTAACTAACATTAAACTTTTGTAATCACTACGTAGCCCAGTAGATTAGTGCGCTGCTATTTCAATCGGAGATTTGCATGTCCATTTCATTATTGAGAAGTTTTAGATTTGTCTTACTTGAAAGGAAAAGAGCAAACTCTATATTATCAAACCTTAAAACACAATAGAGTGACGTCATACTATCGATTAATAAAAGGTTAATTCAACGTGTGTAAAAGCAAAATAAATGTCCCTTCTTGTTGTTAATGTTTATGTTTATTGCTGTTGTTTCTTGAAGGTGGGGATCCAAGAGGAAGGTATTTCAATTATTCTCATTTAGAAATAATCACCCTGAAGATTTTATTATGATGATGGACACCTTCCGTCCAATACAAATCGTGTCGAGGGCGGGATAGCGCAGTGGTTAGCGCGTTCGGCTTCAGATCAAAAGGTCCGTGGATGAATCCCGTCAGGGGCTCGGCAACTTTGTCTGCAGTAGAGAACTGTTCTACACGCAGTCAGGTTTGGGTGCAATGCTACAACGAATATCAGTGCAGTACCACCCATGCTTCGCTAGTTCCAGCCGACGCTCGCAGGTTTCACAGCAATGCATAGCCACAATGGTGTTGCGGGCTTTCTCCCTGCAATGATACTAGCGGCCGCGATATAAGTGAAATACTCTTGAAAGCGGCTTTAAACCCCATTTCACCTCACCTCACCAAATCGTGTCCGGCTCATAACTTTGTAACTAATCACCTATTTCAATTATCATTTGTCATGGAATGGCAGATATATGTAATGATGTGTCATGATTAACGTTTCTGAAAATATCTTTGAGGGGGGGAAAGTGATGAATTTTTTAGAAATTTGTTAACAAGTCTTTTCCGGCTTATAACTTCTAAAAACCGGCTAAAAACCATCTAATTTTGATCACAGTCGGCATTAACATGCATAATTACATGAAGGTGTGTCGTGATTAATATTTTGGAAATCTGTTTAAAGTCCTGTCCGGTTCCTAACTTCTAAACTAATAATCTTATTTTAATCAAATTTGGAATATACATGCATAATTACATGAAGGTGTGTCATGATAAACAGTTTGTTTACTTTTTTATTTTGATGTTGCGTTTTTTGGTAAGTGTAATTCACTCAACAGCGATTATAAAAAAGGTACGTTATCCACTTCTCAAAAACAAGGAATTATTACATGTATTCCTAAGGGAAACAAGCCCAAAAAACATCTAAAAAATTGGCGTCCAATTTCGTTATTAAATACTGGTTATAAATTAGGTTCTTCTGTCATAGCAAACAGAATAAAAAGTGTACTACCAAAAATAATTAGTGAAGATCAAAAGGGCTTTATTACAGGAAGGTACATTGGTGAAGTTACTAGAACGATCTATGATATAATGGAATACACGGAAACTTTCCAAATACCAGGTATGATTATGCTAATTGACTTTGAGAAGGCATTTGATTCGATAGACAGAAACTACTTGCTAAACGTTATGAGATTTTTCGGTTTTGGTCCTAGCATATGTCACTGTTATATGATGATATCGAAACAAGAATCGTAATAAATGGTCATATTACGTCCCCATTTAAAGTAGAAAGAGGTTGCCGCCAAGGTGATCCTGTTGCTCCATATCTCTTCTTACTTGCTGTAGAAGTGCTAAGTATAATGCTGCGAAATGACAAAAATATTAAAGGAATATCTATTGGATCCATAGAGTACTGAAATCTGAAAATAGCAAACAAAACTGTCTTTTATAGCTCTTGGTACAAGAAAGGGGTTATGTTTATAAATGATTTTATTGGCGAAGCTGGTAATATATTCAGCCTTGACGAATTCAATAACAAATACTCACTTAATGTAAACTTTTTAACTTATGAAGGAATAAGGAGAGCTATTACGGCATACGCCCGTCGACTTGATATTAAAAAATTTACAAAAATAGAGCTTCAACCTATCTACCTATTTAACATAAGGTACATTAACAATCATTTATCGAGCAAAACTGTATATACTACATTATTAAACTCCACATTTGTGTACCTACCCTGCTACTCAAAATGGGAAAGGATTTTGAATTGTCAACTCACTGAATCGGAGTGGAAAATATTTAACATAATTGGTAACAAATACACCCCTTGCACAGACCTTAAATGGCTTCAGTACAAGATCATTCATAACATTCTTCCTACAAAACAATTTTTATACAAGTTGGGCTATATAGATTCACCCATTTGCTCATTCTGCAAAAGTAATGTGGAAACATTGGATCATCTTTTTTGGAAATGTGATATTATATTAAACTTGTGGAAAGAGTTAGAAGCATGGTTGCATTCTGTACAGATTCCTATTAATCTAACTATTGAAAAGGTGATATTAGGCATCAAAGGTAAAAATAATAATCCCGTAAATGCCATAATCTTACTGACCAAACAAATAATTTTCAGAAGCAGCCAAAAAAGTTTTACTCCATCGACTTCTTATATCAAAAAAGAAATAATTAAATATTACAATATCACAAAATGTATCTACCTATCCAACCAAAATGAAGAGAAATTCATACAATTCTGGTCAACACTACATCTACTTTTTCGAAACTCGTAATCTAAGAGGTTTTCTTTTGTGTTATAACTCGATTCTAATGTGAATAAGTGGCTAAATCCTTTGGATTCATTTCCCAACAGTTGAAGGTATCTCTGCATTTTTGGTTTTCATATACATGTACATGTATAGATATTACTTAAACCTAGTAACAGCTTGATACTGATGTATAAATGAACTGTGCATGCCGAGCTTATGTATGAGTACCATGTGAAACGATGTATTGATGTCAAACTTTTTATGTATGCCTGTACGAAAAATATGGTAATAATAATTTTAAAAAAAGAAAAAAAAAGTGTTTACTTGTTAGAAAACAGTTTCGAGTCCTTTCTGGCTCAAAACTTCTAAAGTAATTATCTGATTGTAATCATATCTAGAATTAAGATTCACAAATAGCTGTCACGAGTAACAACTTTAACAAACATTTACATATCTTGCAATATTTGTTTTTTTTTTTACAAATTTCCTGTTGTATTACGATTACAATTATGACAATATATCCTTTAAATTATGTGAGTTTGGCAAAAGTTGATGTCATTTTGTTTTTCATTGAACAGTTTCCTTGTTTTATTCTTTACAGCATTGTAAAATTTACATATAATTCAGCCAAATCATATTAAGGATTCATTAATTTATATACAGTCATAGAAAAATCTAGATAAAGTAAATGATACCAAAGAACATTGTGCCATTTGTGGGGGATATAGCTGCTTGTTTCCATTGACATGAATCTTGAAAGAAATTATCTACCCTTGTGAAGGTAAGTAGGTGGTAATTACCAGTCATTAACTCTCTACTTTCTCTAAACATGTGCTAAATGCACTGAAACTTGTTCGTGAAAGTTGGTGCTAACAGGGCTGTACACTTGCTTACAAAGAATCTCCAGCTCATAAAAGCAGATATCCTTAAATCTTGAGAGAAGAACCATGGCTCGCTGCTGGAGAGTCGTGAGTGTTGGCGCCCTACTGCTCGGTCTGTGTGTTGAAATGGCGGTGCCCAGGTTCTTGGCTCAGATAGTGACAATCGAGGGTAACAACACGGGTAGTAAGTATGACATAAGGGTGGTCGGACCTACCATCGACATAGCGCTCAGTAATGTTCGACGATTGTACGGGGAGTACATTGACTTCTCTTATGAGTACATGGAGGCGGACTGTAGCACTGCTCAGATCGGCTCTAGGGCGGCGCGTGCATACCACGTGACGGGCGTCTCCGTATTTATTGGACCAGGTAGGTGTCGTTACATATCTTTCGTTTTCAGTAATTGGAGTTATTAAGATAAGTTATTATATAAGATATTAACAGAAGCTATTCGGTAGGTGAAACTTAGAATAAGGCCGTACGCCCAGTATCCTCGTCGGCTCAAATTGTCTTATCTGGCTCTTCAGTCGTTCAAAAAATTTATACACGTGTCATCTTCGAATAACAGATCCCGATGTTTGATGTATACAGTTTACGTTATTTGTCTTTTACCGTTACTGCATGAGAGTTTAAATATGGTGATATAATGAGATGAGCATTCTGTGCATTACGGATGTCACTAGAAAAGCTTCTAACACAGAGACTGAACGGCGTTGAACCAACACAAATGAACAACTTTTCAGCACATAAGAGTTCATCTTTTCAGCTTGCGCGAAGTCAGTGGAGGTGTTGGGCTATATGGCGAAGGAATGGAATATACCGGTAATGACGCCGGTGGGGTACAAGGGTGTGCTGAAGAACAAGATGCTGTTCCCCACCATCACACGACTCTCCCCCTACGGACAGGAGCAGTTCGCGGTTTTCTCCCAGCAGCTGCTCGAGATGTACGGGTGGCGCCATGTAGCCATCATCTATGATGACAGCGCGCCCGACACCATGGCCAGCCTAATGGGCAGTACCTTTGTGGAGGTCTTCATGGATACTGAGTACGAGTGGACCGACTTCCCTATGACAGCTGAAGATCTGCACGAACAGGGGTATCAAACTGTTCTCAAAGAGAGCAGCGAAAACGCAAGAAGTAAGAAGTCGCTCAAACCTATTGTCTATCTCAAGAAAATAAAACTGATGTTTGCAGTCCAGTTCTTCAATGGTTAAATCAGATTTTTTTTAAATGCAGATATTTCCGTACTCTCCTTTCCTCCTGCCGCTCTAACACATTGCAGATTATATGCATAATAGCATAATTACTTGAACTAGAAAAAACTAGCTTGAACGCCAGTATTATCGTCTTCCCACTGCAAGGTGAAAATGTATCGAGATAGACTCTATCCATTTTCTACCTTGCCCTCATCGGTAACAAAACCTGTGATACGAAGCAGTGACACCTAACGTCATCATGAGTTATCGCCCTTACTAGCTGCTAGCCTGCAACCAGTGAAATCGCCGTTTACATTCGAAACCTACGCCCAGTGAGTGAGTTGTTGTTTAACGCCACTTGGGCAATATTACAGCCATTAGCGGCGTCCCTACGCCCAGTCTTGAGACCTTATGATAAAGAAATCCAAGCGAAAATTTTATATTATACTTTAGTCAGTTGGATTATTTACAGATATTCACTGACAACACCAAGAATTATGTTTTAAAAATTAAATCACATCGGGCCGTATTCCTCAAGTAATCAATGTTTTTTTTTCTGCTTCTATAATTGATCCGATTCAAGGCATATATGTTTTAAGTCAGTTTTAAGCAGTAGATTCTTTATGAGAGAAAATTTGTAGTGCAGTGATAAAATCCCTTCGAAGACTTGAAAGCTTGTCACAATTGATTTTCACTGAAATGAAAAAAATTCCTCGTTTTGCACGTGCAGCAGTCAATATATATTTTCCTGAATTATGCATTTACTGCCTAGTTGATATGTTCGAAGCTAACCTAGTCGGCATCAAGTTTTCACACATCTCAACTTTAGGTGTTCAAAATTTGAGTAAATTACATCGTTTTTCTCAATCATAACACAAAACAATGGCGCCTTTACACAAGGTTTTACAACAAATATTTTGCGATAATTTTGTTAGAAAACGTATACATTTCTGTGAGAAACATTCAAAATTGATATAATGATTTTACAAATCTTTAAGATTCCATTCGTACAATAACTTCGTTTGTACATTACTTTTAAACTTTACAAACTCTACAGTAAATATCAATCGACCACAAACGTGATAAATCTACCCTATATATCCATCTAAATATATGCCTGAAATTACAATTGAAATTAATATTTTAAATAGTCTTCTTTTCAAACGCGACAGGTCACTACCGCTACCTTTGCCGTTGACATTTGAAGTTCATTTCAGAAGGGCCTTCAGTGGGCTAAACTCTTAGCACAGAAAATGTGGGCCGTGATGTCAAGGGCGAAGCGGGAAGAGTTCGAAAGAGTTCGTGTAACTTCAATCTTTGCAGACCGTTTGGGTAAGATCCACATTTGTTCTTACTATAACATACTATTTCTTGTTGCAGTATTCTTTATCCACGCCTCTCTAGAAGTGGTGAGAGCGATGATGCTTGTAGCTCACCGACTCGGCTTCACCAATGGCGAGTATGTCTTCATCGTGACGGTGGAATTGCAAACGCGCATCACCTCTGACGTGTGGCAGCGAGGTGACGGTAGAGATGAGGTAAGTCAACCCGCACCACTCAACACATTCAAGTACAGTCAGTGTGGCATTTAGGTGACGGTAGAGATGAGGTAAGTCAACCTGCACCACTCAATACATTCAAGTACAGTCAGTGTGGCATTGAGGTGACAGTAGAGATGAGGTAAGTCAACCCGCACCACTCAATAAATTCAAGTACAGTTATCGGGCATTGAGGTGACGGTAGAGATGAGGTAAGTCAACCCGCACCACTCAACACATTCAAGTACAGTCAGTGTGGCAGCGAGGTGACGGTAGAGATGAGGTAAGTCAACCCGCACCACTCAATACATTCAAGTACAGTCAGTGTGGCATTTAGGTGACGGTAGAGATGAGGTAAGTCAACCTGCACCACTCAATACATTCAAGTACAGTCAGTGTGGCATAGAGGTGACGGTAGAGATGAGGTAAGTCAACCCGCACCACTCAACACATTCAAGTACAGTCAGTAAGGCAGCGAGGTGACGGTAGAGATGAGGTAAGTCAACCCGCACCACTCAACACATTCAAGTACAGTCAGTGTGGCATTTAGGTGACGGTAGAGATGAGGTAAGTCAACCCGCACCACTCAATACATTCAAGTACAGTCAGTGTGGCATTGAGGTGACAGTAGAGATGAGGTAAGTCAACCCGCACCACTCAATACATTCAAGTACAGTCAGTGTGGCATTGAGGTGACGGTAGAGATGAGGTAAGTCAACCTGCACCGCTCAATACATTCAAGTACAGTCAGTGTGGCATTGAGGTGACGGTAGAGATGAGGTAAGTCAACCTGCACCACTCAATACATTCAAGTACAGTCAGTGTGGCATTGAGGTGACAGTAGAGATGAGGTAAGTCAACTCGCACCACTCAATACATTCAAGTACAGTTATCGGGCATTGAGGTGACGGTAGAGATGAGGTAAGTCAACCCGCACCACTCAATACATTCAAGTACAGTCAGTGTGGCATTGAGGTGACAGTAGAGATGAGGTAAGTCAACCTGCACCACTCAATACATTCAAGTACAGTCAGTGTGGCATAGAGGTGACGGTAGAGATGAGGTAAGTCAACCCGCACCACTCAACACATTCAAGTACAGTCAGTGTGGCATTGAGGTGACAGTAGAGATGAGGTAAGTCAACTCGCACCACTCAATACATTCAAGTACAGTTATCGGGCATTGAGGTGACGGTAGAGATGAGGTAAGTCAACCCGCACCACTCAATACATTCAAGTACAGTCAGTGTGGCATTGAGGTGACAGTAGAGATGAGGTAAGTCAACCCGCACCACTCAATACATTCAAGTACAGTCAGTGTGGCATTGAGGTGACGGTAGAGATGAGGTAAGTCAACCTGCACCACTCAATACATTCAAGTACAGTCAGTGTGGCATTGAGGTGACGGTAGAGATGAGGTAAGTCAACCCGCACCACTCAATACATTCAAGTACAGTCAGTGTGGCATTGAGGTGACGGTAGAGATGAGGTAAGTCAACCTGCACCACTCAATACATTCAAGTACAGTCAGTGTGGCATTGAGGTGACGGTAGAGATGAGGTAAGTCAACCTGCACCACTCAATACATTCAAGTACAGTCAGTGTGGCATTGAGGTGACGGTAGAGATGAGGTAAGTCAACCTGCACCACTTAATACATTCAAGTACAGTCAGTGTGGCATTGAGGTGACGGTGGAGATGAGGTAAGTCAACCCGCACCACTCAACACATTCAAGTACAGTCAGTGTGGCATTGAGGTGACAGTAGAGATGAGGTAAGTCAACCCGCACCACTCAATACATTCAAGTACAGTCAGTGTGGCATTGAGGTGACGGTAGAGATGAGGTAAGTCAGTCTTCACCCTTTTAAAACACATTATGTAAAGTCAGTTTGGCAGCGAGGTGGCGGTAGAGACGGCGTAAGTCAGTCATCACCCCTCAACGCATTCCCAGATGAATGATACACAAAAACAAATAATCGTAAATGATTCGAAACGCTCGCCTGGCTGTTATCTCTGGTGTCGCTAAACCTCGTCACAGATTGGAAAACATATCATCAAAACAATGATGCTTTGTTAGAATATTTTATACTGTTGACGAAAATTGTAACAGATATTGCCAGAGTTTGTATATCTTTTCGATTAACCGTAATGTCGTCTTGAGTTATTTGTTATCAATTATTTTTAGAGTATAATTCATCGCGGAGATTTTGTCTTAAACGGAATGTACACGACCGCCATACAGACCTAGGCCTTCTTTCATAAAACCCTAAGGTGATCGTGAGTCAAAACGGAGGCTTAGTCCAATGGAGTAACATAATCTACTAATCATAATCACCCTTACCAAAGTGGCTTTTAAACATGTTTTAAGTTTTCTAGACCTTTTGCTGGATGAAAATAGCTATTGGGGCTCAGCTCCTGTGATCTTTGTCAGTGGCCCAGGGCCACAAAATCTGTGCATATCTTGAAAAGATTAAAATAGCTTTACCATTAAAATAATAAAAACTATTAATTTGACTTCATATAATTTGACTATAGATAAATCAAATCATATTGGAAAGGGTAAATGAATATTAGAGATTAGGCTATATTTCTCACTCTCACTCTATTTCTCATTTCTCTCTTCTTTATGACTTCTGAATTGGGGTAGGGAGTGTGGAGGATTCAATCAAGACTTTCAATGTTATTAATTGACAATAAGAAGATTACTTCATGAAGAATTTCTAAATATTTCAAGATAGTCCTAGTTTCGAAGTTATCGCTTTCGAAAGTCTTGTTTATCAAACTCAGAATTATACCAAGCGAGAAAGGCAGAATTCAAGAGTGTTAGGCGCAGGACTTTATTATGTATTCATCGATACTTTGCGATATCTTCGTTAAGTTGACAGTCCCTAGCGAGTTAAACTGAATCATTTAATGGGTTTACGTCCAATATTCTTTTGCGTGAATTTGCAAATAATACACCCCTTTCTTTTTTAACTACTATGACGATTCGGAAGTCCCTTTTCCTTTTTCAGTCCATACATCCATGAATTATGTTGCCAGTTTAATGAAATTGTTAACAATTGTTTCTTAAATATACAAATAATACATTAGAAATTAATCTTTAAATACCAAACTCTGTTTATGCATTTACTTGTGTGAAACGGTCATTCCCTACTCGTAAACGTCACTTTCAGTTCCACGTTTCTTTCACATGTATTCGTAAATTTACGTCTTTTATGTGAATTGGGATCGGGTTGTCTTCTGATATCATATGGTTTTACATAGTGGTCGTAAAGCAGATAATATGCACTGTTTCCAATATAATCACTGAAAAAAACAAAAGGACATGTCGAAATATAACTAGATTGATGACAGTGATTATGAACATGCTGAATTACCAATCATCGTGATATGCACGTATCCCCACCAGGAGGCGCTACAAGCCTTTCAGAGCGTGCTATTCATGGTGATTGACAAGTCCATCGACTCGGATCTAGAGAGCCTGCTGGGTTATGTCAACGAGAGCGTGTTCGACCAACACGGATTCCTGATTGCCGCACAGAAGGTAAACCACAGCATGAAGCTTTGGTACAACATAACCTTTTTATAGTGCATTTTACTCATGTGTAAGATAAAAAACACTTGTTTTTACTGTTTTACATAATCTGTCCTTTTCTGTAAAGATTCTACGGTGATAATATGAAAGCACACACAAATAATTTTGACGCTATATTAAGTAAATCAAACATATTTGGTCATTATGTGAATGTGGTCAGATAACTCCACATCGACATGGGAGAAATCTTTTAATAATTTGTGTAACTTGTATGGGATGAATATTCATGCACTGTAGGGAAATTGCAAACAAATCGAAACCACTGGTGCAAAGTCACGTGCGCTTAATTTTGATAATTGTCCGAAGTGACTAACTATCACCCCCTACATGATTAAAAACATCTTAAAACCGCCAAAAGCTGTTGAAATAAATATCGTGTATAACCTCTCTGAAATATTAGCACCAGTAAGCCTTGTTAAAATAATCCTTTTTGTTCCTGAATATCCCTTGTGTCACAATATAGAGAGCTTTTAAGGAGTTGACAAGCCAAGAACAAATTAAAACGCAGATATCTGTCAACGTTGTTTCTAACTAAAGATATGGATTGTACACACATTTGGAAGAGGTGACACATGATATTCTCTGGTTCTAATATAACACATTTGGAAGAGGTGACACATGATATTCTCTGGTACTAATATAACACATTTGGAAGAGGTGACACATGATATTCTCTGGTACTAATATAACACATTTGGAAGAGGTGACACATGTTATTCTCTGGTACTAATATAACACATTTGGAAGAGGTGACACATGATATTCTCTGGTACTAATAAAACACATTTGGAAGAGGTGACACATGATATTCTCTGGTACTAATATAACACATTTGGAAGAGGTGACACATGATATTCTCTGGTACTAATATAACACATTTGGAAGAGGTGACACATGTTATTCTCTGGTACTAATATAACACATTTGGAAGAGGTGACACATGATATTCTCTGTTACTAATATAACACAATTTGGGAGAAAATTTGTTGTGAAACATTATTAAAGTAACGTTTTGAAAATCAATATTTTTACCCAACTCATTCTGAAATGGCAAAATGGTTGTGTAAGCTGTTAATTGGTTTGTTGTTTTAAAAATTGTGGATTGATATGAGATTTTGTAACATGAAACCTCTATAAAAAGAATTATTTTACACGTGCATTTCGTAAAGGTTGTATACGTGCATTTCGTAAAGGTTGTACTTCAGTTTTCATTTCAGGTTACAAAGCAAACAAATTCTTTCAGGAAACGAAAAAATAATTTGCAAACACAAAACAATCGCCTTTATATTGATGTAACACAAAATCATTAGTAAATAATATTATTCATGATACATTCAGTTACTATCATAGTGTTCGAGTTGTATAGGCAAATACAAAGACGGTCTTCTCGTGAGGACATTCCGTTTATTTCAAGATACGACTCGGTTATAACTGACTTGATATGACTTGTAACGATCGGAAGGCTAGTTATGTTACTATGGCTATGACTGACTTGATACAACTAAAGATCAAAAGGATTCTTATGTTACTATGGTTATAACTGACTTTATACGACTATTCAAGATCGAAAGGCTTCATATGTTACCATGGTTATAACTGACTTGATACGACTATTACAGATCGAATGGCTTCTTATGTAACTAAATTAATAACAGACTTTATATGACTCGTATGATCGAAAAGCTAAAAACATATTTCTGTGAACTTTTCTGTTAAGTTTTTGTGAACATTAGTTACGATATGTTATTATAAAATGCATATCGTAAGTTCGTTTATTTGTTGTCTCTATCGTTTCGAGATTAGATTTTTATTTTGTTCCAAGAGTAAAAAAACCTTTGCTTTCTTGCGTCATTAGCCAAGTCAATCATAAAACAAGGTTTTGATGTGTTAAATCAAAAGCTTTTGTTTATTCTTTATTTAAGAATGTATTTACGTATTAAATACGCCCTATGTTTCTATATCACAGCAATTACACAGCATCACTGGCTACTACGATGCCTTCCATATCTATGCTAAAATCTTGAACGAAACTTTGGCTGAAGGAGGGAATCCTCTGGACGGGCGGGAGATTTCTCGCCGGATGTGGAACAGAAGCTATAACGGTAGCTAGAACATGCGTAAAGTACTTTGAAAAGAAGCTAAATCAATACTTACACAAAAGGATAGATAGTAATTTTACTTTGCAGATGTGTGACGTTTCCTGTGTGCAACTCCAGTTGAGACTTACTGACTTCTATGTTGTAGGTATATCAAGTCGAATTGTCATCAATGATGAGGGCGGCAGAGATTCCAAACTTGGTCTTCTTGATTTCACACCGAAGGGTCTGACCGTTGTAAGTAGTTAAATGCCAAATCAAACTGCTTTTAACTGAAAATATCCAAATCTGTTCAAATTGTGTGATACATGAGGCACTTGTTTGCGCGTACACAGGTGGTTGGCACGTACAGGAGCAAGGACAAGATGTACCAGCCAACTGTGGGACGAGCAATCACCTGGCCCAATGATGGGGGCCCTCCCCTGGATGTACCTCTGTGCGGATTCCGGGGATACAGTTGTGAATACATGGGTAACTTTATAGAACTAAACTAGGGGTAACTCACAAAATATATTTTGATATCTCAGTATCTGTATATAGAAAAATGTAACCGCGGGTTCTAGTGAAATTGCAGTGACATTTTCAGCTTTAAGAAATAAGTAATCAAAATGTTTCGAAAAAAGTCGTAAAATAATCGAGATTTGGTGATGTGCTTCAGCAACTTTGACGCGATATGTCCATGAAAAGAGAATCTCGCCAAATAGTCTTCTGACATCAATTCTCGTGCCAATTCTCTCTACAAACTTTAAGCATATTTTCACTGAAACTGATAAAAGATGATGCTTATAATTACAATATTGGCGGCATACCGGTGAAATACGGATTTGTAATAAAATATGATTTTATTGTGTGTAGAATACAGGAATAGGCTATTAGTCCAGTGTTTTCAAAATAGTATTTATTAAGAACAGACTTAAAAGTTTATTAAGTTCTTAGACCGACGTGCAGACTGTGTCAATCAGCGTATCGGATTAACGTCGAATTTGCTCAACGGCTTTCAAGTTTAAACTTTCATGAACTTAATACATTTTAAAGTCAATTCTTATAAATAATTGAATACATACTGGATGTTTTCAAAAGTTGATATTGCTTCTTACAAACAAATTTGCAACTTTAAGAGCTGCGCTTTATGCTCGAGTGAATTTAACGCTCAGTAGCATGAAAGAGACCAAGTAAATCAAAAGGTCATTGTATCCTTCGCCCCCCCCCCCCCCCCCTCCACACAACTCGTTCAACAGCAAATGAAAATCATTAACACGGCTCGCAATGAACTTATGAGACGTCCTTCGCACGTTGCCTTGACATTGCTAATTGCAAGTAGGAAGCACAAATCGTATGTACAATTCGAGAGGAAACCCGCCGAATTTACCTAATAAAATGCCATAAACTGGTGATGTTAGATTAATGACCAAATGGAATCTGACTAAACGGCACACGTACAGTTCGTGTTGAGAAACCAAGTTTGAAACTGTTGATGAACATTTTCATATTAAATCCCCCTGCAACGGCCGCGGGTGCTTTGTTGATATTAGCCTTCTAGGTGATGGATAAAAGCTACTCGTGGCTTAGAGCTCTCTTATTTATCATGTGAAAATAATGATTCTATATTTAACGTATGTTTGTTTTGTTTATCAACCGAACTCTCACGAAGCGGCTTTGCACAAAGTGATTTTATTATTAGAAATACGTAACCCTTTTACAAATAGTTCAGTCGAGAGGCGTGGCCAAGTATGATGGGACGTCAGATATGAAATGAATTTCTAGTAGTTTTCAGCGAATCGTATGCAAAGCAATTGCTATCATTTATTTGTGCATGAAGTTTCAGACAGTCGCACAGTTTTGGGGTTGTCTCTGGGGCTTACGCTACTGCTGCTGACGGCTCTCGTCTTTACTGGCATCTTTCTGTGGTGAGTATATGTCTTAACACTCAGCAGCTTGCCTTAAAATGACACAGAGTATGTTTCTTGACTTTTTTGTATTTGGCTAAAATAAGGAGCCAACATTTCATATGACAATTTTCGATTGTAAATTAAAAAACGGTGGTATAAATATTAAGAAGTCGCAAGTCAGCGTCCAATGTACGTGTATATCAGTTAAATGAACTGCTGAAGAAAATGGCAACCTATATTGCTTGTTGGGTCTGCTATGTATTAGTTTCCAAAATGACGTTTAAGTTATTGGCGCGCTTTTTTTCGGTTTTCGATCATTAATCTCGATTTTTTCCTGTCTATTGTCACTATGCTAACTGAGAAGCTTTGAGTTGTCAATTTTCGGAAACAACATTACTTGTCGATGAAATAATACCATTTATAAGTTTGACATATTTGATCCCAACAACATACTGTGTGCCCTTAAATGTAAATCCGGAAACATAAGTAATTCGGCGGTCCAAATGAGGTGCATTTTTCTACTAAAATCGACAAGTGCTTCGTTTGCAGATAAAAGGTTTGATCGATTTTATAATGGGATGGCATTGAAGATTACATAATGATTTGGCCTTGGAAGCAATCACTGAGCGCAAATGAGTTGAATTACCATAAAGTCTTCATTTAGAGGTCATACACTACCGGCCAAAAGAAACGCCTAGTTCATTTCTAATAAGATTTCATAAAAACTTTAAACAACACGTTAACAATATTTTAGCATGATGAAATCATACCATTTCTGCACTATACTGCCAAGTTTCAAAACTTCAACTGCTATTACAAAAGGATGGTGATTGTTTAAATGAGACAAGGGTAAGTTGTTCAGTATTCGATCAATGTTTAATTAGAGAAATTTTATTGAAACAGATTTACAAACAAATGTGAGTTCAATAACGGGTGTGGCCACCGCGAACAGCAATACAGGCACGCACTCGTCGACGCATTGACGTGGTTAACTGCAGGAGCGATGCGTCTCCATTCTTCTTGCAAGGCCTGAATGAGATCATTCCTGTTCAAATTTGGCATTTGTCGCTTCCGAATCTGTCTATACAAGTGATCCCAAACGTGCTCAAAGGGATTGAGGTCAGGGGAATTAGCTGGCCATGGAATTGGATCCAATGGATCTGCGCCTGAAAGAAGTTGGCCGTACGACGAGCAGTGTGGATAGGCGCATTGTCTTGTTGCATCAATAACCTTTGGTTCTGCTGCAGGAATGGAATCACAACTGGTCGTAAAACCTGGTCAATGTACTCCTGGGCATTCATATTGCCATTTACAATAACGAGGTCTGTCTTTCTGTCTCCACAGATGCCTCCCCAGACCATCACCCCTCCACCTCCAAATTCTCTCACCTCTTGAACACATTCACGCACTCTTCCGTCAGTTACGAACAAGTTGAACCTGCTTTCGTCTGTAAACAACACATGAGCCCAGTTCCGGTTCTGCCATCTCATTACTCTACGGAACCACCTCAGTCAGTTACGTCGATGACGCGGGGTCAAGGTTACACCGCAGAATGGTCTATACATCCGAAGACCATATCTTCGAAGTCGTCTACTTAATGTCTGCCAACTCACAGCGTGTCCAAGTGATGACGCTGCAGATGACGTCATAGTTAGAAACCGATTACGTAGATGTATTAACCGGAAGTATCGGTCTTCATTGGGTGTGGTCACGAGCGGACGTCCAGTTCTTGGTCGATCTGAGGTCTCACCAGTGTCACGAACCACACTCACCAGTCTAGTAATGGTTGATGTGTGGCAATTAAAGGTTCTGGCCACGTGGTCCTGATTCGCACCCTGCTGCAGCATCCCAACTGCTCGCTCACGCTCCACCTGTGACAATCTTGTCATTTTCGTTTTGGTAATTCACATCAGAATGATCGAATGAGACAGCTCATTCTCCTTTTATACTTGAAAATGGCACGTGCAACGGAATTTGCATGCTTTGTATGATCTTCTCCTTAAAATCAATTTTCTTCAAAGTTATTGACGCAGGTTGCGTTTTATCAATGATTTCAATGAGTAGACATACCAATTATTGTTTCAGCATAACTTTGAAACCACGATATAATAAATATGGGACATTTTTTATATAAAAATATTATGTAGGCGTTTCTTTTGGACGGCAGTGTATATTCCATTCCATGGCCCTGCAGTTGGGCTTTTGCCTACAGGTCAAGAGGTTGCGAATACGGAGCATGTGAAAACATTCGTATCGATGAAAGTATACTGACCTTGCTATCTCACTGATCACTGTTGGTTCGCCTGTAATGTGTGCAAGCCCTTCTAGTTATTGTCCCACACACTTCACACATATAAATACTTCAAGTTTGATCAGTGGCGAAACTATGTTCCCCATAGGAATTATTTTGAATTGACAGAAAATAAGTGACCCCCAAGGGTTATATCTTTCTTGTCCACAGGTACATTTTAGATGTCATATATTCCATTCAATTCCATGGCCATGCAGTGGGGCTTTTGCCTACAGGTCAAGAGGTTGCGAATACGGAACATGTGCAAACATTCGTATCGATGAAAGTATTCTGACCTGTTCGTCAAAGTACCGAGTTTGATGTCAGTATAGAGCTTGAAACAATTGAAGCTAAGCGCAAGAAAGAGGAATTACAGGAAAGTAAATCCCGATACTAGAAAATAAAAATGCTGTTATCGTACAAAAACAAGACAACCTGCGCGTCTACAAATTCCTCGGAACCCAATAAGGATCTTTAATTCTATTTTCCGCTAGAAGAATTTCTACAAGATATTGCGGGTCTTTTCAAATATAAACTACACCGTCAAAGCAAGTAATCCAGGCCAGCCCGAATGCGTAGCTCAATACTGGATTTTCCGCGCAGAGTTGTTTCCGGCATAAAATCACGTGACCCGAGGACAATCTCGCGGGTAAAATGGCGGTTTTGTACTAGAAATTCACTGCCGTGTCGAGAAATATCACAACGTGCTTTAGAAGAAAGAATAACAAACCAAATTGGGTGTGTGGATAGATGAAAGTTTCAATAACAACATACAATTTAATTTTGGAACATGTAATTGATTGAAACATATTTTATTCATTCAAGAAGTGGATTGGGCACAAGTTATCCAACTTAGAAAAGCCCTCTCAAGATATTTACAGCATTTATCTTACAATATTGAACAACGAGAGACGGACTGAAATATGTACAAGAGAAATTAGAGAAAGCGTTTAGTTTGAGAGATAAAAATACACATTTGAAAACATAGTGATTTTCAATAATAGTGAGACCTGCATTGCCATGTAAAATGAGATTAATATCTATTGTAACCCTGTTTCTAACAATATTTTCTAAAGATGTAAAAAAAAATTCTCTTTGTGTAATATACAAGGGGCATTCAAGGAAGTAGTGACAAACATTTTCACGACCATAACCACATTGACAACATGCATCATTTCTATCATTTATTCTAAACAAATCATAATTAAGTGAGTTCGTCATGTATCTCAATTGAGTGTGCAAAACATTAAATTTCCGATTTACGTATGAGTAGTACACTGGTGCAATTTTTTCCCCGACATGAATATTTGATTTAAAAGAAGCAAGAGATTCACAATTTAACATGTAAAGGCATATTATAAAGACACTTTATAATTTAGACAATTTAAAGACACCCATCCTCTAAAAGTTCTATCGATTACTTTTCAGCGGTTATGTTATGGTTAGGGTTTTTAAAAATAATTGCTCACTTTTACAATAACGTTTTGTCTTTAATCTCAAGTATCTGTATCTTTTCTATCAAATTTGAAAATTAAAAACAATTAATTACCCTATACAACTGGAAATTATATAAATAGGACCCGGTAGGGATAATACCGTATCATGCAATGTTTTATTTATCTCGATGTTTTCATGAAGTTTGTCGATAAATCTTTTGGAAGACCAACAAAATTTTATGGTCATTACTATCATTTATGTTAAACTGATTCTTTCTAGCTCTAAATTGTGGAATTGAGATTAAAAAAGAATGTTTGATAACTCATATTCAGCTCAAGAATAGTCTTTGAACGGTTTTAAGATGCATATGTGTATTAAGGGATATATCAATAGGACACTCCGTGATTTTCGAGACATTTCATTTGGTTTTCATGATTTTGATATTTATTAATATTCATCCCAATATGCAAAATAATAAATATTATAATTATTATTATAATTATTAGTATTCAATTATAATCTAACAGCACTCGTACACGTACATTATGTAGATGACAAGACCGAAACAACACTCTTATACACGTACATTATGTAGATGACAAGACCGAAACAACACTCTTATACACGTACATTATGTAGATGACAAGACCGAAACAACACTCTTATACACGTACATTATGTAGATGACAAGACCGAAACAACACTCTTATACACGTACATTATGTAGATGACAAGACCGAAACAACACTCTTATACACGTACATTATGTAGATGACAAGACCGAAACAACACTCTTATACACGTACATTATGTAGATGACAAGACCGAAACAACACTCTTATACACGTACATTATGTAGATGACAAGACCGAAACAACACTCTTATACACGTACATTATGTAGATGACAAGACCGAAACAACACTCTTATACACGTACATTATGTAGATGACAAGACCGAAACAACACTCTATACACGTACATTATGTAGATGACAAGACCGAAACAACACTCTTATACACGTACATTATGTAGATGACAAGACCGAAACAACACTCTATACACGTACATTATGTAGATGACAAGACCGAAACAACACTCTTATACACGTACATTATGTAGATGACAAGACCGAAACAACACTCTTATACACGTACATTATGTAGATGACAAGACCGAAACAACACTCTTATACACGTACATTATGTAGATGACAAGACCGAAACAACACTCTTATACACGTACATTATGTAGATGACAAGACCGAAACAACACATATCATGTATGAGAGTACTAATGGTATAAACTCCCGAACACTATCCACTAAAAATCTATTCCCTACCTGCTTAAGATTAGTTTACAAAAATACGTTTGAGTTATTGGCGTGCGTCCTTGTCCGCTTTTCGATCAAAATTGTAACCTGTTAGGCTACATAACACCTAAATAATTATTTTATAACTCTTCTGCGCTGATAAATCCTCAATAACGGTCACTACTTTTCAGTAATGTGACATGATCATTAAATTTGCCATAGGCCTTTGTTACTCTGGCAACTCTCGAAATTAATTGTTTACTTTGTACATGTTGAACAAAAATCCCAATGGAACTGTTTGTGTAACTTAAGGTAAGTGTAAGTCATCAACATATTTTTTCAATTTTTAAAACCAAGAATACAATATGTAAAGTTATTTTCTCCCCTTTCAGAAAGCTACACTGAAGAATAGGCCTACTTTTCTTTAGGCAATGTCGACTACAATTTATATTGGAAAAATATTCCTTCAATCCATAACCCTTGATGTTTATTTTTATAACTTTAATCTTTATAAAATTATATATATATATATATATATATATATATATATATATATATATATATATATTATATCACCAAGGCATGAGGCCCAATTTCGCTGTTATCTACTAAGATTACGTTTTTTTATGAATAAAAGACCAAAGGGCAACTTGATATATATCCGATTTTTATTTTAAAGTTTGTTAAAAGCTGAGACGGAGAAAGAATCGATGTCGTCTCTGCAAGCAACGATAGCTAAAACTTAGCTTGACCTAGCTCTCGTCAGCCATAACCGCGTGGGCGTCTCGTGAGATCTCGCCTATTAGTAGTGTCCGCTCATCGCTGGAATACAGGTGTTCAATTCCAGGTCGCGTCATACCAAGAGTTGTTGCTTATTTCCTTAGCTCTCACCATTATAACAACAGAACATCGTTCAATGGCGCTGACGTGTGGCTGCCGGATGCTGAAGACTAATTTCAAATATTCAATTGTACTGCGGACAATAAAGAACTGTTATCATCTAGACCAAGATAACACCCTCCAAGCAGACGGTATATCTAAATTTTGTAATGCCTTGTCTCTTCGTACTATTTCTGTTTCATTATTTTTTCTACTAAATCGAAAGTTTTATAAAGTAAATACTAAAGTCTGATACTGTTGTAAACGTTTTAAGGTCTATGCAGGTATTGAACCATACATTGAGAATATCTTAATCTTAAAGCCTACGCTTCCCCTAATTGCTAGAATGCACCTGACACTGCTGTTGTATTTCTTTACTAGTGTACAATCAAAGGTGAATCATTTTTTAGAAATAAAAATGTGATGTCTGAGAATGCTTTCGATGCACCGCTATCGCTAGCACTCTATGTTTGCCAAATAACGATGGATGTTTTTCAACAACAGGAGGTTTTCAGACATGAACGAACTTTGTATGGTGATAGACAGTTTTTTAAAAAGATAAGGAAGGCACCATAACTTTTAGGGATTCCGTATGAAAAATGGATAACACCACACCCATGGCCGTTAAATAGATAGATGACAGTTAAATTTAGTTAGATCACTTTTTTTCTTCAACTGTTACTCTCTCATATTACCATTGCTAACTGAACTAGTACCCTTTTGTGCAGGAGACGGGATGGCGGCGTACGGGCGGACAGGTGGTGGTGGGTGGTCGACGAGAAGGAGCTGCAGATGGGCGCCACTTCCGGCACAGTTTCCGTCCTGTCCATCTCCTCTAAACTCAGTCAACTTACGCCCCGGAGCGACCTCCTACCAGAGTACAGGGCTAATCTGGCACTTTACAAGGTACGTACGTACATCATCTCGCATAATAAATACGCATTATTTTAAATAAAAATTGACGGTCGATCTATTTTGTATCTCCGCAGGGACTACCTGTTCATGTGAGGAGATTGACAATGCCAAGCATGACCTACGACAAAGAGTTGCTGTCTGAGTTTGAAACTGTAAGTTGTTTGCGTGTTACATTTGAACTCATGAACTATGCCCCGCCTGCAAGAATGTTTCATTCAACAAATAGGATATAATGATTTGAATCTCTGTTCAATGTTTATCGCATGAAACTATATAAGATCTATCGACCAAAAAACCTCCGAAAGTTATTTTTATTTGAAAAGATGTTGAACAAAATAATTTATATATGATACGAGAGTAGTCGTTTTTGCATAATTTGATTGGAAACACCTTTCATCAGTAACAAACATAAATCAATCAAATGGACAAAAACACACCTTGGTTCCAAAAACGTCATTTAACATTAGATCTGTACTGATAGAAACTTATTCACATTTACAGTTACACCTTACTACCTCCCGTACCCCCTGTCGACCGTTAGTTCCTAAACAGCAAATCTTTACACAGGTTGATGGCCATAAGCTATTAATCTGCTAAAATCTTAAAAGCGGACTTGTGTCCAGTTTCGGACTTGCAAACATCGAATTTGTCATGCTCAGTGTAGCCTGTTAGGTCGGTGTCGTTGTGTCAATACTACTCCGCGGTGAGGATATCAAGCTCACATCTCCTGCCCTCACTGTCGTCGTGATACTATCTGTCAACTGACAGGAGGGTCTCATACCCGATGTTGATGCAGGAATGAAGCTATTTCTGACGTGGATTCGTGGTGTAGCGGTCCTCTAGGGGCGTGGTAACCCAGGGTCGCTGTTTTAACTGTATGGCTTAGAAGTTGAGGCAGCCTGTTGATTCAAACGCGTGTGTACCGAAAAGCTCTTGTGATACGTGCATGTCCCAGCAGCCGACGTCGATTAGACATTGAAATTTCATTGCATTTTTGATCAGGACGCTGATCAAACAATTTTCGACGTCGGAACAACGTTAGCTTCCTGACGTTGACATTTGGTTGGTTTTCAACGTCATCAGAACAACTTAAAACCGACAAGTTATTACTTTTATAACTTTTTTCATTGTTTTATTTATAACCTAAAATGAGTCATTTATTGTTTTAAAGAACGAAATAAAATAATGTATAAATGAAAAGCTATCATTGACATTTAAAAGGGTTATTAATATTTGATTTAGATAGATAAACGTTAATTCCTTTTATTTTCTAAGCTCTGTCCTTAGATCTACAGCTGCATATCAAAAGTTTGTTGTGCAAATATCATGTACTTTGGGTTTGGTTTGAACGTCAATAAAAAAAATTCTCCAGTATCTCCAATTGTATCCAAATAGCCATTTTCTAACTTATTGTGGGATTGTCTCCTCCCTCGTGCTAAAATTAGAATTTTGGCATGATCAAGAAGACAGAAAGGGTAACTTTTTCGAAATTCCGATTTCCTTAAATATTCCATTTTGACTCTCTGATAAAAAAACCCAGCAAAATCATATCGACTCACATGACTTGTGTTTAAAGTTGTTGATCACCTTTAAAGGATTTTGTAGGGAAAAAATAAAATTTACTGTTTTTAAATTTTTTACCCCTGGTCACTTCAAAACTACAGTCAGACCCCGATATTCCGGCCACCGATAATCCGAATCTCGCAGTATCCGAACGGTAGCAAACTGTAACCAACTAATCTCTGTTTTTGAATCTTGACCCCTGGTCACTTCAGTGGCCTGCCCAATACTAATATGGTTAACTGTTGGGTATGGCATACGGTTGTGCTAAGGTGCAATGAATCTTCAATTCTATATTGAAAATTCAAAATCACCGCTTCTTTTTGGCAATGCTACGATGCCTCAAACACATGCCAAATTACATGATATTTGCACAACGATACGCAAACGTTTGGTATGCAGCTGGAATTACAGTTAATAAGGTATATGATATTTTTCAACAGTTGAAATTTTTTCAGTTATCTTCACAACTGACAACATAAATTTTCGATTTGAATAAAGTTAGTAGTTCTTACAAAACGGTAATTGCGCATTTCTTACCAACATTTTTGATGACACTCGTATGAAAATTGTTAAAGGGTCATAACAAGGATAATCTATATATTTTAGAGGATAAATCGACACCAGCAGCCATCTAAATCTTATCCTAAGGCTTGTGTAAGAGCTGGAATTAAGAGAATAGATACTTCATCTTTCAACGTTGAAACAACGTCATGGCTTCGACGTCGCCGCAAATTTCAAATCCAATTATAATTTAACGTTATTTGAACGTTGATAAACGACGTCGCTGATGCAACATCATATTGCCTGCTGGAGTGCAGCTTATTATGGCATTCCTACGACTCTCTGGCTATGCTTGATTCGTCTAAGCGGCGTATAGCCGGGACATGGAACCGGCGTATGCCGGGTCTGGAACAGGATCAAGTTGAATCAAGTGTTGGCTTACGCACAGGAATTAGTCATCATAGCTCAGAGTGTCTTCAGAATACATTCAATCTACATGATACAAATATTTTTCAAACTTTTTAAAATATGAATAAAAATGTCCCTATCAAATAATGAAGAGTATTTGATAATCATACATAATAAACGTTATTTTTTAAAAGTTGTTATTACAAAAAGTAACTTAAAAATAAATATAAGTTGTGGAATAGTCGCAACGAAAACATTTGTCCGCCATTATACGCCGGGTTCGCCTGTCATTTAAAACCGGCGGATCAGGCGAACGCCTCCGGCCTACGCCGGTTGCCAATAAAGTAATTCGCCGCTTTCGTCGTATCCGGCGGCGTACTCCGGATAGTTCGCCGGGTTACCAATCAAGCATAGCCAGAAAGAATTGCGGTCTCGTTCGTGCGTGTGATTTTTATGCCTTCAGCTGTTTTTGAATTGATTGTCTGCACGTGCATCCTGTGAAGCTGTTTTTCGACTTTCGAAACCATTGGTTAACATTAAGCGCAGACGTATGGAATAATGGAGTTCGAAATACTTGAAAAAGTTCATTTTAAGCGGAAACTGAGTGATTGCAAACATTACCATACTTGGAGGTTTATGCCAAACTTTCTTAGACACAATGAATCTCTAAATGTGTTTTATGAAGATGATTTACAACAGTTATATATTGACCTGTTACCATATTGTGCCCGCTAGTAGACCGCACAATAATGGATATATCCGTAAAGAGTTGGCAATGGCTGGTAAAGACAACCATGTGAAAGAAAACAGAAATTCCCCGCTATGTAATTTCCCAACAAAAATGTGAATTTATTACCTGCGTTGATGTTAGGCATTGCTGATATAAGGAAAGGCTATAGCTACATACCTGATTATGGATGTGTATTCTAGACGTTCATAAGTTTGAAATATTATTGTAATAAAAAGATGGCCACTTATTAGGAAACTTTCAAAATTCAACGTAGTTGTAAATACTGAATTAAAGAAAAAGTCTCACTTAAAATTTTCCTTCATTTTGTATGTGACTTGTACCACCAATGATGCTGATGAGAAATTACTGTAGGTTTTTAAAGCTTGTCATCAACATTTTGGATGAGGAAATATATCTAAATAATACTTGAATACGGCTGGATTTGATCTCTTATGCCAGGTTTATAATGGCACAATTATTAATACCAATACATCCACGGCTTCATAGTGGAGTGCGATTATTGAACAATGATCGTCGGACCAGTTAACCACACCACATCGGCAATACTAGTCTTAATTCTATATGTTGTACATTATTCTAAAATAGTGTTCGCTGTTTTAATAAGAAACTAACAGAAAACGTCATACTGTTAAGGCTTCCAAAACGAAGAGGAAGGAACATAAAGGTTTGAATTTAGAACTTGAAACACATTGAATTGTCTTATTTTAGATCCGGAGTCTGTTCCACCCGAATCTGGTGCGCATGATGGGGGCGAGCCTGAAGGGAGACACCAAGTACATTCTCTCCGAGTACTGCAGCAAGGGTAGTCTGCAGGTAGGTGGCGCTGAAGCAAGCAGCGTTACAGAGACACTCCGTCTTTATGACATATGGTTTGGCTTGATACGCACTTAAATACCAATTATGCCATGGTATGAATTTAAGACATCTCCCAGATTCATTCATAAATGACAAATATATTTCTAAAACATCCTTATATATGTTAGGAAGCGGAAACCACACCCCTATCCAAATATTGTCAACTCGAAACCGTTAATAACTGAAACTCTTTCTTTACTGACAGGATGACGGTAGAGTGAAGAACCTCAATTCATTGCACACATCAGCGAATACCTTGAACACTTGTTTATAGAGTTTATTGTTCTTGTTGATACTAGTTCTGGTCGTTATCGTCACGTTCTACTATCACAATCACTGACCAAAAAAAAAATCAATTTATTCAGTTTTAATCTTTAGGACATGATCGGCAATTCTGAGATAACAATGGATCTTGAACTCAAGTTCGCGTTGTGTACGGACGTCATCAAGGTTAGTAATTGCTGTCTTGTTTCCTACACGTAATCTAGGTTGATGATAACTGTAAATCGTTAATGTTGATGATTGCTGTTTTGTTTTCTACACGTCATCAAGGTTTTGTAAATACTGTCTTGTTACCCACACGTCATCAATGTTAATGATTACTGTCTTGTTTCCCATACGTCATCAAGCTTTTATAATTAGTGTCTTGTTTCCTACACGTCATTAATGTTTGTAATTACTGTCTTATTTCCTACACGTCATTAATGTTGCTAATGACTGTCTTGTTTACTACACGTCATTAATGTTGCTAATGACTGTCTTGTTTCCTACACTCCATTGAGGTTGGTATTAACTGACTGTTTTCGTACTTGTTTCCTTCCTCATTATTATTTTAGGTTATTTTGAAGAGTAAAAGGGAAATGGAATTATAAGAAACATTGTTACATCTACTACAAACTATGGGGAAATGAATCTTCCAATTGAAAGATTATTACCAGTAATAACATGGATGAAAAGAAAGCTCTATGATAATTCTGCATAGATTGAAAGTGCAAAGTGGAAAGTTAAAGCATTGCCTGATCCTATCAGAATTAAAACATAGGAACTGAAATTCTAAAACAGTCTTTGTAGCATAACAGCTTTTAATATTTTAATTTGCGTAGATACAATATTTAAGGTTTGGGAGAACACGGGAATAAGATATTTACGAATTATTATCAATGACAATGGAATATAATATTTCTTAAAACAATTAAACAGTTTTTTTTATATTGATTTGCATAGTCTTGCATATTATGGTATTAATAAAGAGACCTTTAAAAATATTCAAATACAATTTTTTGGAAGCATATGCATATCACATTCTTGCCATAAAATACTTTCAAAATAACTTTTAGAAGATATTCATACAAAGCACAATAGCAATTGAGTTTTGTTAAACCAATGGTAAATTATATTGGGAAGTAATATCAAACAGTGTTGCAACACAGAGAGTTGGAAAATATGCGTTTGAAGGTGAGTAAACTGCAGTGCAAAAACATTAAACCGTCCAAATCCTTCATAATTATAAACGAAAGGAACAAATGGGCCCAACTTGGAAGAGAAATTGAATATTCACAGAAATTTTCACTCGCGAAAAACATTTATTTCGTGCCTCTTGTTAATCACGTGTTAATTCGTTGTAAGTGCCGTGTAGCACATCCACTAATTCAATTGAAATATAAGTCTCTTACTTGTAGCATAAAAAATAACAGAGCCCTTTGTCCGCAAAGCCGCATTAAGGACAATCTGTTCGGATGTGACCGATCCAATTTGGGAAAATATGCCAGTACTTCTTGTTACACGAATGTATACATACCCGTGATAGTAAAGGTGAATATTCGTTGCACCTATATGCAAATGTGATGAAAGAGAATTGTTCCCTGCACACCTAAGCACGCGTGATGTTATAAGTATTCGCTATTTCTCGAGAGTATAGCATATTTGTTATGATATACGTCTACTTTTATGACAGGAAATACACATGTAACGTATATTCATTGTTCTAGACATTCAATTTCTATTGTCGTGTGGAAATGATCTGTTACAGGGTTTGTGTTTCCTCCATGAAAGCCTCTTGCACCACCACGGCAGATTGAACAGTGCTGTATGTCTCGTGGACAGCCGCTTGAGAGTCAAGCTGTCCGACTACGGTCCACACTGTGTCTTCCGTAGAATAACTGTGAATGATCAAGTCCAAGAGTTTCAACAAGGTATACTGTGGAAAATATGAAGCCTCCATTACTCGCTACAAAAATAACTGTAAAGTGTGGTACAAACAGCAATACGGTGCCCTTGTGAAAAATATCTCTTCAACAGGAACTGTTCCATGACGAGCCGCAATTTCGGTGTGAACTACTGAAATTCTTAATTTTCATATTTGAGATAACGTTAGTTCGAGAATCTAAATAAGGTTGTTGAGTAAACTTGAGTATACGCGTATATAAGATACATAAAACAATGATAACTCCTGATTAACATCCTTTTACTTTGATTGACTAACCTCCAGATGAAAAGGTAAGCAAACCATACGGCTGCCCGGTCAGTTTAATAATGAGATTACTTCTCGGAAAGTGCGAGGCCGTGATACTTTATTAAAATTTCTGTTTGAAAAAATAATGACGCGTGAGAATTTATTTTACAATCTTCTGAAATCGTGGCATTTCAATTAAATACTTTTTTACAATATATATTTATTCTCTCATCATATATACAATTGTAAGTTCAGCATACAAGACATCATAATCGTCGTTCTTAACTTAATCGTTTGGTTGAGAACAAAATGATCTATAGATAAGCAGTAATAATGCGGTATTTTGTTTTCTACAAATGCGATACAAAAAGTATTACATGGATATATATAAAAGTGATGCGACGATGCCCGATAAACGTTAACATTTAAATCATTTTTATCAAACCATGAAAGGGCAAATATTTATAAGAATTCAAAATAGGAGATGTCTGAGATATTTTGGTTTCGAAATTGTAAAACCGTTTGGTATGTCTCTGCTTGATTCACTCAAGTTGGGTTCAATATAACGATGTTTATAGAATAGAACATCTGGACAATTTTACATACCTATCATGGAAGCGTAATGGATTAAAACGTAATAAAACTTTATAATTTGATGTTCTTCAATGATGTTGCCTCGGAAACAAACACAGTTATCTTTTTCAGGCCGCTAACATCATTCCCATGCTGTTAAATAAAATCTAAGTTTAATATTACTCCTTCATTTCAAAGTTCCCTCAAAAGGATGTGATTTTTTGTAATCGGCGGCATGTTTTGTCATGTCACGAAATGTGTTTTTTCTTGTCAGGTATACAAATGAAAATACAATTTACCTTGAATTTATTAGCTCCTTGATGAAAAAAAATTATAATTGGTTAGATTTGACGTGATTCATTTGAGTTATTCATTGACAATAGTCTATATTGATAATAAAATATTGTTTGAAATAACAGGAATCATATAAGGTAGGCCTTAACGCAAAAAAACAAAAAACAAATTTCGATCATTCAATTCGATTACTTTGTCAATCGTACACTTGGATTGTTAAATTCCTTCTAAACATATTAGAATTTTTTATATTGAGATGTGTTATTTAAGTCGAATAAAGGATTACGTACAGTCGTAAACGCAACCCGCCTTTGGTTTCCCTAAAAGAAGCTAGAAATCGACCTAAAAAGAGAAGGTTAGGCTGGTGATTTTTTAATAATTAGGATCTACTTATAAGGATAGAGAATGATATATGATATATACGACACATTCACATAGCTCCCATTATCTTTAATCCTAATCAGTGACGTAACGGTTACCACCTGCTTTTAGCTAAATAAATTAGTCATGAATACATTCATATATTAAGGTATGAATTTTCTATATATAAACGTGTACACACGAATCAAAACATTTTATCAGCATAATTTGGAGTGAGGTAGAAAAACTGCGCAGAATCTTCGTTCACTCCATGATAGCCACTATTGCCGTCAAACCGGCTTGCGTTCCTAGCCTCGCTTTCGTTTCAACATGGCCGCCGCGTGTATAAGGTCTATTCTTGGGGTATTATTAAACACCAATTTAACAGCGTTAGGCCGAACCACTGCTTGGAAAACACATGTGGCGCGAACAAGACCATGACGTCAGTTGAAAATTGTTGGGTCAGTTCCTTCTCACATGAAGATTACTGAACCAGTTAAATATCCATACCATTGAATAACGGACTGATAATGTCTTCTTTCTTCTGAATATTTTGCTTCGAACAAATCAAATAAGCAACTTCTCACTCACTGATCTGCGTAACGTTTCACTTTTTCTTTTTGGCAGTGGTATCGGAAACATGCATTTTGCAAAGAATGTTGTACAAGAAAATAACTTAATAAAGTGATCTACTAATAAATGTACTGTATGAATGAACATTGTACTTGAAACAAAGATTAACCTTGACTCTTATATAATATCCTCAATATTTTTTATTTTGTAATACTTCATATGAAAAGAAGTAGGTCTCATATGATCTAATGATGCCATTCACATGATGGATGTGATGCAATGAAAGAAACTTTTAATCAGATTGCCTATGGCGCGCCCCAGAACATCTGCGAGGTGAGGAACAGTTGGGCAGCAGGGAAGGAGATGTGTACAGCTTCGGGATCCTCCTCAAGGAGGTGTTCACTGGGGACGCACCCTATGCAACAGAGACCGTCACGATGGGGATCGACTGTAAGTGATCATCCCACCTTACCATCATCTATTTCTTGTTTTTCTATCTGTAGAAGTGAATCACAAATCAAAATAAACTTCATTCAAGATGTATTCATTCATTGAAGGTATGTTCAAATGCATAAACTAGTTTTATAGAAACAGTTTGTAAACCAGTGAGCTCTATATATTTATAACAGATATTTCGAAAAGGTGAAGCGTACAATAATTTGAAATATGATATGACATAACCAAGACTAGCGGAACCGCTTCCTACATTAAAACGAGAGGTTTGACTTTTGGCCTCATGTCCTCGTGTATAATGAAGGCAAGCTATCGTATACCATCCTTGACACATCCTCGTGTACCATGCAAGATACATTCTATTTAAGCATCCACTATACGGACTGGTCAAAACTGCCGTCCACGCCCTACTGTACATCCACGACATGTCTGTGTGTACTTTGAACGATTCGACCGTGTGTGCCATCTGCCACTTATACTTGTGTACTTTGCACGAATCGACATCTTGTACTATCCATGGCCTATCCTTGTGTACTATATAGGACACGACATCCGGAACCATTGACGATACTTTCTCGTGTAGTCTGTAATACACGTCATATCGTAACATCAACGATACAGTGTACAGTGTAATACATGCACGTCCTCGTGTACATCTACGTCGTATCATTGGTCACTGCATGAATCGTCCTTGTGTATCATTCACATTGCCTCCTGGAATATATATACATTACATGTCGAAATGAACAATCCGTGTTTGATGAGGTAGGATTGTTCATATTCAGATTTGAACATTGTTACAGACATATCTATCTCAACTTATGATTTGAGTTAGAAAAAGCACATAACTTGTTCCTGAATATTGCTTGTCGTAGATATCAGTTTCAGTTACTGTTACTTATAACACAATACCGCAAACAAACAATACCCTCTCTTTCGGACGTCATAACCAAATCCATCAAAACACATTACGTATGTTTGTGCCCTAATGATAAAACACATCGTAATATATTAATGTTGTTATATGATTCAGATGTCATTGAGAAGATCCGAAGTGCTGATGGCACAGCTTTCCGACCTGAGTTCTTAGTCAATGAGCAACTAAGGCCAGTGCGTGAGTTGGCAATACGTTGTTGGTCCCAGCTGCCCCAGCACCGCCCACTCATCGCTAACGTGAAAAGAGACATCAGTCAGATAGCAATGTAAGTATATAATCATGTTCCACTATTTCGAGCAGTACATCTTGTAACCGCCGATGTATAACGACGGGTATGCAATGTGTGTTTGACAGGGAGCTGGATGCGAGCGGAGACCTGCTGGACAGTCTGCTGAGAAGGATGGAGCAATACGCCAACAAGTTGGAGCGCCTAGTGGATGAGAAGACAGTGGAGCTAAGGGAGCAAAAGAAGCGGGCCGAGGACCTTCTAGACCAGATTCTTCCGCGGTATGCATGTACACTTCGTTTTGTTTAGATCTTCTCGACCAGAAGCTGCCGCGGTAAGCCTTTACACTTTGACCCTATTCAGTTAGTTCAGAACTTCACGACAAATGCTGCCCCGGTATGCTTGTACACCTTGACCCTGTTCAGTTTGCTTAAATATTCCCGACCAGAACCTGCCGCGGTATGCATGTTCAATTTGGCCTCGTTCAGTAGTTTCGACCTCCTCGACCAGATGCTTCCGCGATATGCATGTTCAGTTAGCTTAGATCTTTACGACCACTTTCTACTGGAAAAAGCATCCTCTGTATACTTGTAACACTTGTACAACTTCATTTTTCACTCAGTTTTGAACTTAATTCTGAAAGCTTGGAAATATTGGAAAAAGCATATTCTGTCTGGGAAAAGCGGTATTCTGGTTTGATATGTGTACCTTCCCCCAACAAGATTCACGAACTGAACAATTTATGTAATTGTTATAGTCCTGTGGCAACTCAATTGAAACTTGGGCAGAGGGTGCAGCCGGATGCCTTTGAATCAGTAACTGTGTGCTTCACCGACATATGTGGCTTTACTCAACTGTCATCGCGTTCTTCGCCCATGCAGGTAAATTCATTTATTAAACACACGATATCATTCATACGTAACAGTACTAAACTGAAACGACTAATCTGATTATAAGGTTATTAAAAGTTGTTAATGAGAATGCCTAAAGATCTTGGATGTTTCATAATGTTGTTGTGCTCTTTGACAGGTTGTAGATTTGCTGAACGACATATATTCCTGCTTTGACAACATTATTGACAACTATGACGTATACAAGGTACAGTGATCTCAGCAAGTAAACTGTGTAATGCCGTTTTTCATAAAAGGTAAAGAGACTAGACAGTTTTTTATGAAACAATTGTAGGAATTTATCTATTTTTATGCTCTAAGGTTGAGACAATCGGAGATTCTTATATGGTTGTGTCTGGACTCCCGGTTCGAAATGGCGACCGACACGCCCCTGAGATAACCCGGATGTCGCTGAACCTCCTGCATGCCATCAACACAGTGCGCATAGAGCACATGGAAGACGAGAGACTCAAGCTCAGAATTGGGCTGCACTCAGGTGAGGACACAACTGCATTTGATTTAAAATCCATCTAAGCGAATCACTTACGTCATTGAAACTTCTGTACACCTCTTTTTCTGAATACTGCTTCCGTCTCACCTGGTATCATTTGAGGATTTTGGGATTCCTATAGGAATCTCTCTTACATAATGTAGTTTCGAATTGATAATTGCCAACATGCACATGCGACCTTGAGTTCAACTTATCACCGTGTTTGTAAGCAACCTGCGTTTGACGCTTTGGCAAACATCTACATGTCATCTAATCTTTCGCAAAGACGTATCATTTCTCTCATGCTGCACTTTTGTGGCAAGATAGATAACTAATTAGGAAGCAGTTTAATCTACCAACCTAGTCAATACTATTACTAAAACATTATCTTCAGAAATGCGTACATCCAAACACTTTCTCCACAGGAAAATTGCGCTATGCATGTTCATTTTTAGTGACTAAAATAGCCTAGGTCACAGGACATGTCATACAGCGGTTGGCCAATTTATTACGTACTTGAATTCCTGAATTCTGAAAAGATGTTTTTACATTTGTAAACAGTTTTTAAAGATATTTTTAATCACCTGACAAGAAGAGATTTTTTGGCTGCACAAAGATTAGATTGACTTTGACGTGATACGTTGTTAGAGAGTGAAGACTCCAGGAAGAGAATGTTATCGTTATTGTTTCATAAGAGTCACATTTGTCATATCAGTGCCTCTTGTTTTCTAAAAAAATTCCAAGAATAATGATGAATGTGTATTCAGGTAGTTATACGTCTAGAAAACCTTATTATAAATACAGAAATAATATATCTTTTGTTTATTATATGTGTAAAAGCATTTAACTGAACAACCATTACCGGTCATAAAGCGGTATCTTATGTGTTACACTTTTTGTAAAATCTAATAAGACAAAGTGTATCTTGCACATTGAGTGTCAGTGTCATTAGGTGATTAGTTTCTTTACTTATCAATGATGCCTTAGGGTTAGCGTCATCTGTTAAAGATAATGTTATACTAAAGCAATCAATTTCGCAAGTAAAAATTGTTCTCCTGACCTTTCTCTATTTGCTTAAACAGGCCCGGTTTGTGCAGGCGTGGTGGGCATGAAGATGCCTCGTTACTGTTTGTTCGGAGACACGGTGAACACGGCCTCCCGGATGGAGTCGAACGGAGAAGGTAAGCCACTCGCTGTCGACGGACACAACTCCTGCCAGTTAACGATAAAAGATGCAACCAATCAGTGGAAATATTTAAAACTTATTTTCGTATTTCCCAAAGTTGACCTACGAGGGTTTTTTTATACGTATTGCAGAATGCAGAGTTCACATCAGCGGGGCAACTAAGTCGCTTCTGGACCGGCACGGGAGATTCCGCGTGGAGTCAAGAGGAATGCTAGAAATAAAGGTATGGGGAGATATAGAACGCCCTTGTGTTAAATGGCTTAACAATAACCAAAAGCTGATGGTGATACAGTTTATCCCTTGAGAAGATGGTATTCAAATCTGTATGTTATGGACAGATATTAGATTGTAGGTTATGTTTATCTGTGGTTTCATTGTATGTGCTTATTGAATTGAAATAAGAAACAATGATTTTAATTTTGCGATGGTAATTTCTAATGATCGCGATGGTCTTGTGTATTGAAGATGTTTTATTTATAAAATACCGAGTTATGGTGATGAAAGTTAAATATTTTCACTGATGGTAGTCTTCATGCAGCAAGAGGGTTTAATGATGGTAGTCTCCATGCAGCAAGAGGGTTTAATGATGGTAGTCTCCATGCAGCAAGTATATTTAATGATTATACTCTCCATGCAGCAAGAGGGTTTAATGATGGTAGTCTCCATGCAGCAAGAGGTTTTATTGATGGCAGTCTCCATGCAGCAAGTATATTTAATGATTATACTCTCCATGCAGCAAGAGGGTTTGATGATGGTAGTCTCCATGCAGCAAGAGGGTTTATTGATGGTAGTCTCCATGCAGCAAGAGGGTTTAATGATGGTAGTATTCATGCAGGAAGAGTGTTTTATAATGGAAGTCGTCATGCAGCAAGTGGGTTTTATTATGGTAGTCTTCATGCAGCAAGAGGGTTTCATGTTGGTAGTCTCCATGCGGGAAGAGGGTTTTATAATGGTAATCTCAGTGCAGCAAGAAGGTTTAATGATGGTAGTCTTTATGCAACAAGAGGGTTTAATGCTGGTAGTCACCATGCAGCAAGTGGGTTAAATGATTATACTCTCCATGCAGCAAGTTGGTTTAATGATTATACTCTCCATGCAGCAAGAGGGTTTAATGATGGTAGTCTTCATTCAGGAGGATGGTTTTATAATGGTAGTCATCATACAGCAAGTGGGTTTATAATAAATCGCAATCTCAATGCAGCAAGATGGATTAATGATTATACTCTCCATGCAGCAAGAGGGTTTAATGATGGTAGTCTCCATGCAGCAAGTGTATTTAATGATTATACTCTCCATGCAGCAAGAGGGTTTAATGATGGTAGTCTCCATGCAGCAAGAGGTTTTATTGATGGCAGTCTCCATGCAGCAAGTATATTTAATGATTATACTATCCATGCAGCAAGAGGGTTTAATGATGGTAGTCTCCATGCAGCAAGAGGGTTTATTGATGGTAGTCTCCATGCAGCAAGAGGGTTTAATGATGGTAGTATTCATGCAGGAAGAGTGTTTTATAATGGAAGTCGTCATGCAGCAAGTGGGTTTTATTATGGTAGTCTTCATGCAGCAAGAGGGTTTCATGTTGGTAGTCTCCATGCGGGAAGAGGGTTTTATAATGGTAATCTCAGTGCAGCAAGAAGGTTTAATGATGGTAGTCTTTATGCAACAAGAGGGTTTAATGCTGGTAGTCACCATGCAGCAAGTGGGTTAAATGATTATACTCTCCATGCAGCAAGTTGGTTTAATGATTATACTCTCCATGCAGCAAGAGGGTTTAATGATGGTAGTCTTCATTCAGGAGGATGGTTTTATAATGGTAGTCATCATACAGCAAGGGGGTTTATAATAAATCGCAATCTCAATGCAGCAAGATGGATTAATGGTGGTAATCTTCATGCAGCAAGAGGGTTTTATAAGGGTAGTCTCCATGCAGCGAAAGAGTTGTATGACTGTACAGTTACATACCAAAAGTTTGTCCACATACCTGCGTATCGTAGTGCAAAAATCATGTAATTTGGCATGTGTTTGAGGCATCGTAGCATTGCGAAAAAGAAGCGGATAATTTTGAATTTTCAATACAGAATTGAAGATCCATTGCACCCTACCACAACCGTATGCCATACCCAACAGTTAACTATATTAGTATTGGGCAGGCCACTGAAGTGACCAGGGGTCACAATTCAAAAACAGTAAATTCTATTTTTCCCTACAAAATCCATTAAAAGCGATCAGCAACTTAAAAAAAAACAAGTCATGTTTGTTCGTTTGCATCAAGTCAATATGGTTTTGCTGATTTTTTTCTCAGAGAGTTAAAATCGAATATTCTAATAGAAATTCAAGGAAATCGGAATTTCGAAAAGATGACCCCTTTGGTCTTTTTGATCATGCCAAAATTCCAATTTTAGCACGAGGGTTGAGACAGTCTCACAATAAGTTGAAGAATGGCTGTTTAACACATTGACAATTAGAGATACTTTGTCAGTTCTGCAGAATTGTTTTTATTGACGTTCAAACCAAACCCAAATTACATGATATTTGCACTAAGATACAGTGGTAAGTAAACAAAATTTTGAAATGCAGCTGTAGTGCTCACTGGGCAAGAGTTTAATGACGGTGGTCTCCATACAGCAAGAGGGTTTAATGGTGGTATTTTGCGTGAAGCAAGGTTTAAGATTTAATTGTTCAAGCAGTAGGAGAGTTTAATGAGAGTAGTCTTTATGTAGCACGAGAGTATGATGAGAGTAGTCTTTATGTAGCACGAGAGTATGATGAGAGTAGTCTTTATGTAGCACGAGAGTATGATGAGAGTAGTCTTTATGTAGCACGAGAGTATGATGAGAGTAGTCTTTATGTAGCACGAGAGTATGATGAGAGTAGTCTTCATGTAGAACAGGGCTTGATTGTGTTTGAATGAGCGCAAATCAAGGTTGTTGATGGCTATGTTCTAGTTTATTTCAGAGTTAAACTTACTGTGTTTGAAAATAAGCATCTTATAAATGAATAATAATAGGTCTAGATTTAATAAAAAATTGAACGTGCAGTAAGGCAAGGCTTTCCATCGATATCTGTATGTCAGAGCATTAGTATGATAATTTCAGGGTAAGGCTTTAATGCAGATATCCGTGTTGCAGGTCAAATGTATCGAAGTCTGTTTGATTGATAACAATATTCATGTTGTAGGGCAAGGGCATGATGATGACGTACTGGGTGTTAGAAGAACTTGATGCTGTACTGGACGGCGAGGACAAATAGAAGAGAGCGTGGTGTTACTGTTTAACTTGCGGGCCAGCATGTCTTGTAATATCTACAACTTATGATCAGACGTCTGTCCATTTTTCCTTTTACTTTTTATTCAAGAATCGCTGACTCTAAAGAGTTGGATTTTGTGTACAGGTATCTTTGCTAATCGGTATTGTAGCTTTTACGATTCTATATACTCCCATATAGATCATCATAGCAGATGTTCGTGTTCTTCTTGAGATCAAGTATTGTGTCGGTCCCCATTCCCAGGTTAATTGTAGAAGCAGTTTTTAAACGAACCATAATCGGTTAAACTATGCGAATCCATTTCTCTACTTCGAATGATTAAAAGGCGGTCACACATAAATGGCTGATAATAAATTCGCTTGATAATTGATTATTTCCTCTACGACTACTTATGATTGGGTTTAGTAATGAGATGCTTTGACTATCCTAAGATAACACATTTAATGAAATGAATAATTTCTATTTTAAAAATCGTGTTAAGTTATATTCTGTATGCATTAAATGATCATGAGAATCATCGAAAAAGTATACACCTTCATTCGACATCGGTTTGTATCAATTAAGAGAGGTTTTATGCCCAATACTTTACCGAGTTTCGTTGTGTATGAACTTCTTGAGAGAACAATCACAAATGAATATTTGATTATGTCATTTGTGTATTTCTCGATATGTAATGCTAAATTCTTTGTCATATGAAACTTAAGTAACAAATAATGGGAGCATGGTACCTTAAGGTTTTTACGTTTTCATTACATATTTGTCTAATGTTGTGATATTTATTATCATTGTTTTGTTTTAATAAACATTCTTCACCTTATTTTGTTTCAATTTCTTTCATAAAAATCTCGTCAAAAACTCAAAACTCAATAATGAATACGAAGAAGATAATATGAAGATAATTAAGCTTTATATGCGTGATTGTTTGTAAATAAATGCTTTCACTCATAGAATAACAACACGATCATTTGTTGAATGTATGTTCATCACTTTTATGCTACCGCTCAAAGAAAAACAGCACATTATTAAGTCAAAAGTATGTCAGTCACTTTCGTCGCTTCACAATGTCTTGACCTAAACAGCCGTAAGAAACGATCATTGATTTATACATTTGATTTGAATAGTGTTGATCTAAACGATGGTCAAAGGATGATAATAAAATAAGTGGCAGGCCCGATAGGCTTAGGTTATGCAATTGCGTCCTGCATTCGTCAGTCTGTCGTAAACTTTCACTCTTTCATCTTCTCTAGGACAATCGACTCAGGGACTGTGATACCTTATGTTCAGACTCCTTGACCAGTCAGCTTTTCCATTTTATAGATTTGGTGACACTTGGACCCTTGCAAAGGCCATAGGGGCCACGCCCTTCATTTTCTTCTCCAGAAGCTGAAGGCTGAAACCATCTGCATAGATTCCTAAGTTTAGAGAGATTCTTATTTATAGAAATGGTGATCTTGAGACTCCTAAGAATGCCTTATACCTATTTGAAGCGTGTTAATTACGAAAACTAGAGGATACCAAGCTGAAAACTGTTTTGGACCCTCAGCCTCAATCACTTGATTGCACTTTTCTGTGCATGTCGTCAAGGCTGCTGCGACGGATCTCGATAGTACAATGAGAAATCATAATGATAACTACTTGCCGAAGAGGGCGCTGCACTTAAAGCACGAATTTTGTCCTTTCTTCAGGAAGCTTATAATAAGCCAGTGATAGACACTGGAGCAACTAGAAGCAATGCGGGGGAAAATGGTGGTTTAGTGTATACTTCATATCATTTAATGCGACTCAATATCTTTTAACCGGAATCTTAAATTTGGCTTATTTTGACAATTGAAGACTGTTGATCATAAACATTTTCTATACTAAGGGGGTCACAATTTTTATACCTTCAAAATTAAAAAAATGGCCGCCATAATCATTAGTGTTGTTCATTGCTAAGTATGCACCATTTATAATCCACTATAACACCATCTCTGGCATATTACGACACTTAAACTGCGTAGATCATAGATAACCTTGAGACAAGGGGGTCAAATGTTTCTGGAACCCTGTAAATTAAAAACAAATGACTGCCATGTGATATTTCAGATTGTACCATGAATACTTTTGATAATCTTCGGTAAAAATGTTTAGGGTAGCACAATTATATATAAGATTAAAGTTATCAAAAAACACTTATAAATGAACATATCATGATATTATATGATGTTCATCTATTCACATTTAGATCTCTAATAATAATTCCAGTTTTGTTTGTTTATGCTAAGACATTATATGCTTTATCAACACAACTGAAAGCAGGATTGAAATCATAATTCTTTAAGATTTATGTAAGTTTCAATCAATAACATGTCTGTAACCCTTCATGTAATAGGACTACTTGTCGTTACCATTTGCTCATCACCAGAACAAGGAATATGTATGATGTTAACAGTGCATTGTTTGATGTATACTAATGGAAAACGTAACTGTGCTTACATAAATAACGACTTTGACTACCATGGAATTTTCGCGTGCAACTCGATATACGCGTCAAGAAAAGTAAATGCAGAACGGACACTCTAGGATCTGAGCTTCATTCCCGACAAAAGAAATGACACTAATTTCAGTAGACGTTATCTGATCTTTAATCTGTGCTAGCAAAAAAAGCACATTGCTTATTGCATTTTATTCATTGACACAGTTCGACGTCTATCTCAACCGTGGGCATGTTAGAGATCGGGATGTCATAGCTCGATGTTTGAGTGTTAAGAGAAAACTGGTGTCTTCTCTATGGAAGCGTTACAAACAAACAAGCACCATTCAGAATTCGCCTACGTGCTGGCAGACCACGCACTACTGCTCGCAGTAAAAACAACCATATCAGGCTCACAGGCTCAGAAAATCTGCAGCACTTACTGCCCGAACCATTCCAGGTTTAAGGTCTATTACTATTCGTTACCATAAATAGATCAGGGGATTTTCAAACCATTATAAAACAACAACAAAATGTTTTTCTCCCAAGAACTACCCTTCCCGTAATGCAAGTTGATTTTTTCTGAATTAATTCTAATCACTTTGAAGATTTCTTAGCTAACATATTTGCTAAACAGCATGGCTGGTTGTTTAGCAAAATAAGAAAATTCTTAGAAGTTTAGTGCATCCGGGCCCAGATCATCAGAACTCTCCCTAACCGGCCGTTTCTCCAGATCTCAACACTTGAGCATGTTTTGAATTAGATCGAGAGAAGATTAAGAAGATGTCAACGTCAGCCTCTGACAAACTTGAATGACATGAGGCAAAGCTTGGCTTACATTTGGATAGAGATTCCACAAGCAACCTGATATCGTCCATGAGGCGTACATGACAATCGTGTGTTAATGCTCGCGCTGGTTACAATGAAACTGAAGTGTTAACATGAACGTGTGTACATATCCTCAACAAAAACGTTATGCGTCACTTTTGCCGAGAATTTGTTCTTGTTCTTTACCATGACCTCGGTAGATAAACTTAACATCAATACATGGAAATTAAACCATTTGCTATGATAACTCGTATGATAATTAGTTTGCATCGTTACATTTTTTCTCCTTATATTTATACATAGTCAAAATTTTTTAGCAACCCTCTGCAAATTTCGGAAATATCCCTACATACCTTATTTAGAAAATTGATACCCGAAACCTTCAATAGCATGTATAGACCTTTGTCTTCTTTTGCCCAACATATTTCTGTTGGAAGTGATAGAACAGCTTTGAATGTTTTATTCACGATCATTGTCTGGAAATGGACTGTTCTTTTTCCTTTTTTTTTGTATAAATACCACAACATGCCGTTTCCAATATTCCCCATGTGCAGCATTATCATATAGCTTTTGTGTTCTGGATATTTTGCGACAAAAGTATTGATCTCTGAATCATTTTCGTCATTTCATTTACGCATTCCCTTCATGCCATCCACAATAGTCTTTGCAGGGTCCTGGTTACTGACAAAGGTGAAGGTACCTCTCCTGGTACCGTCCATTTCTCAAAGCTGATAACATGCAGATTGGAAAAGTTTTTAAGCTTTTGAGAAAATGTACACACGTTCTGTTGCATGGGTTTAAGGGGTTAATGCTTTAAGAGGCATTACCTACTTTAGTGACACAACGTATGATCAGCTTGGTTTGAAAATTAATTGCAGAATCAATATATAGATTTTCATACAACTCTGGTAACAAATTTACAGAGACTGAAAGATTATTGACATTGACAACGTCACAATCACTTTATAAAAAAGGACTTAATACAGGATTTTTTATTCACATTATATACAGAGAGTACTATTTGAGTTCATTAAACATTAGGAAATTCTTAAATGCATTTGCACACCTTAGGTGCTCATGAAACAAATTAGCAAAAGCGAAATGGAGTTTTATAACATAACAACAGATAGTAAAAATTAATTTTTCCTAAACACTAATGTTTACATCCAATGTGTGGATTGGTGATGTTAGATTGTTCAATTTGTTGTCCGATTTTATTTTGTTAGACGTTTCTCCATAGTATGATTACAGTTGATGAGGATCATTATGATGTAATATGAGGGTATTTTTATACTGTTTTATGTGATTAAAACGATAATTAACATGAGGATGTGATCCCTTTGAATGTGTTTTTTTGTGGTCAAGATGAATCTGTTTTGCTTTATTATGTTTTATATATGTTTTACTTATTAAAGAATCGATACGCTGTTCATAACGACTAAATGTGCAAAAGGTGCACTGCTCTCCAGTGGTTGGTTTGAGTCCTACATCTGAGGAAGGCATCAATCAGTGATTATTGGTGCTTGTATCTCAAGTCCTAAGGTTATTTGACCTTTACCTCTTTACTTTTCACCATGCACACTTCTCCTCCTAGTGATATTGATATTTAGATAGGCATACCGACCGAGGTTCGGACACCACTCGAGGTCGCCCAAACTTCGGACACTTTTAACTAGAAGCTGACGCAATAAAATAATGTGTGTCATTCCTGCGATCTGTTTGTTTCGAATGTTTCTTTTCAGTGTCTCATTTTATTCATTTCTTTTTATAAATATTTAATTATCGGTAACGTTTGTAATCAAACTTTTACCTTGAGGTACAATTAACTGATTCAAGAGAAAAATGGCGAAAGATTTGTTTAGATCTAAATGTCGACTGTCATGTAAGGAAATGTAGGAAGCGCAGAATGCATTAAATTGTATTCATAAACAAAAGAAAACAACCAAATCGTCAAATTTTTCTGAACATTGGTATGAATAAAGTGAAGATATCAGTATATATTCAGATATTGATATTATGTCAAAATGACCTTGGTTCGGACAGTTTTGATAATGGTTCGGACACTTCTTGAATTTTTTTATGGACTGTAATATTTTGATTAAACCCAAAAACGTTCAGGACAGATGAATAAGTATACGACTAACAGGTATATCAAAATTATTTATTTCGAAAACATACAGTTTAGCGCTAACAGTGAGCAGTCCTGGATTGGATATTAGGCGTTAAAATTATCATTATTATTACTATTATTATTATTATTATTATTATCATTATTATTATTATTATTATTATTATTATTATTATTATTATTATTATTATTATTATTATTATTTGCGTCGAAGGCCTTCAAATGTGAATGTGACGTCATTATTCTGTAACGACGCATGTGGTAGTTTTCGAGAATTTAAAATTGGAAAACATGCTCTGTATGAATGAAAAATTAATGTATGTTCTTGAAAAGCTATAATATTTTTTAACATCGACTACTCATTGCGGGTTTGGAGATACCTGAAACATTTTCGATAAATATCATAATCCAACGATTCATGTGATACGATTAGGTGCAACTGTCCGAAGTTCGAACCTCGGGCGAATTAGTATTGAAAATAAAACCGTTATTTTCGGTTTATTTAAAAATATTCATGCATATTGAAATGAAAGATTCAACTTCTGATACTTGTGTTTGCTGATTATAACTTTCTCAGATAGTCACAAATAATACCGTCTCTCAAATTATTTGAATCAATACACTGTCCGAACCTCGGTCTTCAATCAAAGATTACACTTCTATGCGGATGCTGATACTCAGGTCTACATGTCTTTCAAACCCCTGGTTTCATAAGCAGCCAAGATTTTGTTTCTTGCCATTTAAGAATTTGTCAGCTGCATAAAAATCTGGAAAAACTGGTTGTCGCATCTGCGCAGAATTGTCTCAGGCGTAAAAATCTGGTGACCTTGGGCAAACTAGCGGGCAAAATGGCCATTTTCTTCTAGAAATCTTCTACATATAAATATTTTAATTGAAAGACACTCATCCCCTAAAGAATCGAATCGATTACTTTTCAGCGAGTATATTATGGTAAGGGCTTTAAACAATATTTCTATAAACCGTTTTGTTTTCCCAGTTTTGTATCAAATTTGACAATTGAAAACACTAAATTATTCACTACAACTTAAATTTGGATCCGGTAAGAAGTGTTATCGTATAGTGCAATATTTTATTGGTCTCTATAGTTTTTATCAGTTTTGTCAATGTTTAAAAAATCAGCAAAATTGTTCTTTCTAGTTTTGAAATATGAAATTGAAGTAAAAAGGAATGTTATAACTTATGTACAGCTCAAGAATACTCACTTGAGCATCTTGAAGGGGCTAAATGCATATGAATATCAAGGGATATCTTTAATAGACACTCTGTGGGTTTCGAGGCATTCAATTAGGGTTTTATCACTATAATATTCATTCAATCATTAATTTTCATTTATCCATCTCAATATAAATGATAATCAAAATATATTATGATCATTAGTTTGATTTTAATCGAATAACACTCTTATACCCGGTGACAAAGCCGAAATAACACGTATCATTTCATAGAATACTAGTTCTGTAACCCTCCAAAGACTATCCACTGAAAATCTATCCTCTACCTGATTAAATTTTAAAATATTTAGACTATTTGACATGCGTCATTTTTCGATTTTCAATCAAAATTGTGACTTGGTACATTTACATAATATCTCAATACTTATTTCAAACTATACGGCAGTGATAAGAAAAATATTACTTTTCAAGACAGTGTCTCATTCAATAAGTTTGCCTATGTCACATATGTGATATATGCTTTTCACGAAATGTCCTTTTAATTTGTTGACCTACATGTAAAAAATTATTGAATTGTATGTGTATCTAGAGGTACAACATACGTTCTGAATCTTTATAAGCAAGATTACAATTTGTAAAACTTTTGTTTACCCCTTAAAAGCTGCTTTAAGATTGTGAAATTTCTTTAGTCAACGTCTCATACAATTTGTATCTATATTTGTAATAAAATGCTATATCTATTGCTTGGAAGCGAGGCCCAATTTTAATGTTTAAAATGTTTACTGAGTAAAACCTTTCATGAATAAAAGGCTAAAGGGCGACTTGATTCAAATAAAGACATATCATAAAAACAATTTATATATGACAGTGAAACCATCTACAACATCCTAAGAATGATTCTAAGGGATATATTAAGTCAATGAATTGTATGTATAATATACTGTGTACGTATGAAAGTCTTCTGTAAAAATGTTTTAATAAATCATACAAATCAAACATTTTGAATATAGCCTACAGTTGATTTTTTTCAGCTTTGGTCCAGAAATCATAGAGGATCTGAATGCCTTTAACATTTCTTGTCGTATTTTGCACGATGGAATAAAAAAACCCAGGATGTGATATAAATCAGCTTATACATTTTTTTAAAATCGGAATAGGTCATCGAAGTGAAAACAGCGTTTCCGTCCACTGCATCATGGGTTCCTTTTCTTCTCTATCGGAATACAAGTCAACGTTTTGGTCACAAATACACCCTGATAAATATAGAAACACTTTTTTCGATATATGGATGTATGAATTCCGTGTCCTTTTAAGACATATTTCAAAGCTTAGACGTAGAAAGAATCGAGATCGACTCTGCAAGCAACAAATGCTATTTTTCTAAGACTAAGCTTGTTCCAGGTCTCGTCAGCAATTACCGATTCTGGGCCGTCTCGTGAAATCTGACTACCATCGGATGAGAGATCAATGAGTTTTGTTGCCATTTTGAGCTTGAACAAATTATTCATAAATAACACATTTTAAATGTCTTAAATTTTATATCTTTTACATAGAAATAGAAACAGCCAATATTATGATATCCCCGATGCACACCAATGAAGAGCTGGGATGTGTATTACTCCATTTTTTATTTAAAATTAGGAGGGTAAAACTAATCTTTGTAAAAGAAATTCATGACAAACACCTTTTTAATTTCAAAATAAGTCAGGTTTTAAAAAAGCAGTCACTATAGCGATGCTAAAATATAAAATGATGTCATGTTTGTTTTCTTTTTTGGAAGTACACGTATACAACTGTTGATGTATTGAAACTTGGCGTACTGAAATTCATCCCTTTTGAGCATATCATATTTTTACAAGCGAAAGTTGAATAAAAAGTTAAAAAATTAGTTTAATTACTTTAATTGATTAATTATTTATTTATACATATTTGTAGGTTTGTTTCCATCATGTCCCTATAAAGAATTGAAAAGACATCTATCATATGTTATCCTGCCTACCACATAAAATCTTCTTTTAATCTCGAAATTAAAACAACATATTTTTTAATTTACACATTTGTCAGTTATCACGTTTTATCAAATAAAAACATTATCAAATAATTTGATAAAAGGGTTGACGTCCAAACTGATATTGATGTAAATATAATGTTCGAGCAATTTAAAGATTTGAATAGAGATGTACATACAAATTATGTTGATGTTTGTGACTTCAAATTAAATGGCATGTTTGACTGTATAATCACTGAGAGTGAAATTATGTCTTGTATCAATAATTTGAAATGTAACAAAGCCTGTGGCTTGGGTAATGTATGCAATGAATACGTCAAAGCGTATGTATTGTAAGCTTTTCTAAGTCTTAAGTCATGGTGTTTTTCCACAAGCTTGGTTGGATGGTTACATAAAACCTCTATTCAAGAATGAAGATGACCCAAATAACGACTGGGGATTTCTATTATTAGATGCCTGGGAAAACTTTTTACTGCCGTAATATCAAAGCGTCTTAAAGATCACTCTAATTGTCACGGTACGGTGTAACGAAATCTAAACTCCGACGAGACACGTTTATCCGGCAGAAAGATAAGACAATAAAATTATCAAGCCAATAAAAGTAAAAGAGAAGCAATGAGTGGATCAAGTGATTTATTTGCAGTCTAAACCAGACGATAACTGGCTACCCGTAAACAGCTCAACAGGTGTTAACAACTCATAAGGGGAGTCAACGACCCGTGAATAAACAAATAGACAGCATAGATAGGTCTAGTAGGACTTATAAAATAAAGGGATGGTAAGGTAAGACTTAAGCCTTATAAGGAAGTGATCACATACTCCAACAAGGTACAGAGAAATAAAGGAATATTAACCTAACCAATCCAACTTCAAAACTGTCCCAGTCTGGTCTCAAGTTCCGCTCGCACTGGCAACAGCCAGTATAACATAAGCATTGGCATTTTAATTTTACATAGAAAAGGCTTATAACTGGGGCATGAAAATGACATTTGAACACATAAAAATGGCCATAGTCGGCGAATAAAGACATGAAGGATAAAAATGGATACATGAATGTAAAGTACGTAATATGTACTTTCGATATATACAATAATTGGTGAAATGTTATAAAAGTACATTAGATGAGAGGCGGGAAAAGGACGCACGCTCGAACCGCGTGACAGTAATCAATATAACCTTAAAAGTGAATCATAAGCGACCTTTCGGAAATCCTTTTCAACTTCGGATAACATCTTTGCTCTTAAAGCTCTAATAGATATATTTCAAATCTTGAAGAGAAAGCTTTTTTATTTTGATTTTAGTAAGGCATTTGATATTGTTCTGCGAACAAATCTTGAAGAGAAAGCTTTTTTATTTTGATTTTAGTAAGGCATTTGACACTGTTCTGCGAAGAGGTCTTTGGTTGAAAATGGTTAAAAATAACATTAGTGGAAAATGCTTCAAAATTATCCATTAAATGTATCAAATGGTGCAATATCCTCATTTTTCACGTGCGAAATCGGGGTTCGACAAGGCGAAAATGTATTCTCTTTTTATTTGCATTGTATTTAAATGACCTTGAGACCTTTAAAACAGAAAACAATTTCGGTGGTTTAAGTGCCGCGGAATTTATGCTTGAAGAACAAATTCATGTTTATGTTAATTTGTCATCACTTTTATACGCTGATGATACAGTTATTCTATCTTCAACATGCTTTGGGTGTATTCTCAGATTATTGCACCCTCTGGAAATTAAAGGTTGACGTTTCAAAAACAAAAATAGTTATATTTTTAAAAGGTAATAGAAAAAAACATCATTTGTTTACTTTTAACAATGACACTATTGATGTTGATAAAGAATATGTTTACCATGGGATTTTATTCAGCATTAATGGTTGTTTCTGTAAATGTATAAAAGGCCTTTATGGTCAAGCCTCACGATCAAGGTTTGCTTTTTTGCGTAAAATTGATAATCTAGCTATAGACATTCCCCTTGATTGTCAGTTAAAATTATTCGACCAACTTGTACAACCTTTACTCTTCAGAGTTATGGGGATTTGAAAGTGTTATTTGTCTGGAAAGGCTTCATCTTAAATTTTGCAAATATATTCTTAAAGTAAAAATGTGTAATCCAATGTCTAATTACATGGTCTATAGTGAGCTTTGATTTCAATTTCATAAATTCAATTGAAGGAATATTGCGGGAAACATGGTATTTTATGTACGGAGATATCAAAATTTCGACAGTTCGCATATTTTAAAATCCTCTATCAAACGAGTCCTGGTTGATTAATTCTTTCAAACGTGGACTGCTTCTCAAATTGATTCATCAAAGGCAAAATACTACAATATTTATAATGAAAAATCCATATGGACCCCTATCTTTTAGAACTTCCAATCAATCCCCGAATTTGGCTTACCCGCTTCAAAACGTCAAACCGTAGATTACCAATTGAAAGTGGTTGATGGAATAAAAGTGATTAAACTTTTTTTTTGTAAACTTTGTAATATCTCCATGGGTGACAAATTCCATTTCCTTTTGGTCTGCCCCTTTCTATCACAATTAAGAAGTAAATACGTACCTTCATATTATTGTAAATATCCTTCAGTTGAAAAGTACATCTCTCTAATGAAAACTACTCATAAACCCCTTGGCTAAATTCGTTAAAGAAGGGCTGTGTTGTTTTTGATATTCATATTTAACTGTATGTGTTATAATTTCATTTTGTATATATGTATAATTAATACAGTAAGGTTATATATTTTATCTTAGTGTTCTCTATGTCACTTATGTGAATTATGAGAAATAAAATCCTGTTCTGTTCTGTTATCATGACTTTCAGATCGGTTTTTATAAGTTTCAAGCAAACATACTAAACTTTCAATATATGCAATTAAAATCTATACTTATTCTTGCAATTTAAAGAATACGAAGAAGAAGGCCCAAATATGATATCGTATATATATGGATCCCAAGGTCTCTTCGTTTTTTTAAACACTTTGCGCAAATACTCAAGTGAATATATTTCTTTATCATTCGGATGACCACTTTCGTTCTGGGTAAACATGCTTATCCATTGCTCGCCCGTGTTTGATACTGCAGTGTAATATTTATCCGACGATATTAAACTAGTGTAATACCGCTGCGCGTATGAAGTCACAATAGTGTGTGGTTGTGACCTCACTTACTTAATCATTAACTCGTTTAATAAAAAACGTATTAAATGGAAGGTCGTAAAGTATCCTCTATGAAAAAACTACGTTAGCACAACCTCCAGACAATATACTCACGTGAGTAAAGCAGGGCATGCGAACGGGGTATGAATGCGTATGGGAATGAAAGGGCGCACATGTGTGACAAGTACTACGGAAAGCTTCTAATGGATTGAGCATGAAAAGCTGTGTGATGGATATGGATATTATTATTACACTTGTATAAAGTAATCATCCTTTAAAGTTCTTATTTATTTTTGTAGAACTTAACAATAAAACTAAGGATCAGGGTATTAAAATAAATTTATTTAATCATTAGTGTTCCTAAGACACAAATACAAAATGACATGTCGAACCAAACATACTTCGAAATATGGCAACTACAGTTTCTTCCATAATCCAGATGTACCCGATACGCTTACCACGGAGGTAATTGGTACACAAGAAAAATGGGTAGATAACGATCACCGTCTGCTGGATATGTACAAACAGAGGCTGTAAAGGTAACATGACAATCATGAACGACAGGTTGATTAGGACATGGGAGCACTACCATCCTTTAACCCTTCAACGCTTATGACGTCGATGTTTTCAGGATGAATCATTTGATCGAGCAAGAGATGAAACAAACTCAATCTCCAAGATCTCCACCATTATAAACTCTGCAACGTCAGAGAAAACGTGTGTTTTCTTAGCTATAGACTTTCTGCATAACATCCCTATAACATAAAGCCAACCTCAGAAAAGCGCTCTACAGAGAGAGAAGGAAGAAATAGCAGAGACTGTCCAGGACACACCTTTTCTCATTCTTAGATTGTTCAAACAATCTGCAGATTGTGAAACCTGAAAAATCTGGGAATGATCACAATCTTGGAATTTGGTTGTTAGTAGTATAATTTGCCTTAATGTCAAGTGAGGGGGTATACATGTAGGAGTCGATTCCCAGATTGTGAAAGTGTTTGCGTTTGTCTTGATGTTCTAATTAGCAAGTGTAAGGGTCGATTTCTAGATTGTGAAGAGCTCACAGGTCGCCTGTATGTCAAACTGAGGTGGTATAGAGGTCGAGTCCTAGATTGTGGCACCACTGGACACAGTAGTGTGGTGTGGTGGTTTGCGTACTTCAGAGACCCTTAGAGCTATGCCATCTGGAGCTAACAGGCTCCTTGTAGGGGCACCCACGCTGGACAGGTCGACGGGTAGAAGCCAGACCAAATTTGAGTTCTTCTTAAACCTGCTTTCTGTCTCTAACTAAGCATTTCTTTCCGTCTTTCCCTCATCCTTTCGATCCCTTTCTCCCTGATCTGTCCACTCTCTTTTTGATGCTTGTCATCCACTTGGTTAATAACTGAAATATTATTCAAAACACGTTAAACCCCAACTCACTTATTTGTATTGTCTGTATGTTGAAATATGGGAGTATAGGGGTCGATTCCTAGATTGTGAAGGGCTCTTTATGTCAAACTGATGAAGTTTATGATATTCTGTCATCCCTAAACACTACAAAAGCAATAGGCCCAGATGTAATTAGCAATCCCTTTCTGGAGATACCTTCCCTAAAGTATGGTAAGAGAATGTGAAGGGGTTTGCGCATGTAGTCATGTTCTATTTAGAGTGTTCATTTCACAGATTATGAATATGTACAGGTACAAAACTAAGTGACAAAACGCTTGCAGTTGCTTTTCATGATTTTTACCCTGTCAAATCGCTTGCTCTTGTAAATAAGTTGGTATATCGATACTGCGATTTTCAGATTTTCATGGCAGTCGGTGGTAACCCGTATAACACTGTTTGGAGGTTGTATTTATGTAGAAGTAAGAATTATTCATTATATCCGTATAAAGTTTGCATATGGAAAACTATTAATAACAATACACTTAGTTAAGTAAACGTAATGCTATGAAAAAGCATAATTACACCGGAATTTAATTCTTCATTCTCGCTTATTTGACTTACGTTAGCTTATTTGAGCATACTTTCTGTATCAACACAAAAAACTTATCTTTGCTATGGAAGACTTGTTTAAATACTTACATAGTACAAAGAATGCAATAGTCTCTTACGCGTGAAGCTAAAACAAATTTAAAGAATCAAAGACAACAAACTCTGATGTTTATATATATTGTTCATCATGGTAACTAGATAACTGTTACACCTTTCCTTTATACTCTTCCTGTTACGTTTTTCCCGAGCACCATCTGAGTAGACTTTGAGATTGAGAGTATTATGATGCGAAACAAGCATAAATCGTAGTTACTAAATCCTTTAGCGTTTGTATATGCAAAATAAATAATTTATAAAATTTATAAAACTTGAATAGTTAACATATTTTGTTGTCAAGAATAACCCTGAACAAATGTAGGGAATTGGGTCCACTAGTAATAGACCAGAAACGTACTATATAAATCTTTCTGCAATCTTTCTTTTAGTAATAAGAAATATATCGTTGATATATAGTATTTAATACCTTTCCGTGTCATGACCAGAATTTTTGCGGGTCTGCATATCAAAACAAAGTGTCACTGCGTCTCTACCGGACTCGAGTGTGCAATCTCGTACAATTACACCAACTTCATCTTTCTAATTAATGTTCATTCATCGTAAGTATCATGGCAAATATTCACATACTAATGAGTTCGCTCGTCGTTCAAGTATTTTAAACATATTTATTCACCAAAAGTAACGGGATTGGCAAACCAGCAATTTTTTCCTTCGTCTTAGATTTTGTTTTGCAAAAAAATAAATAAATAAATAAACACAAGCTTATGTTTGGAAGGAAAAAAGAAAACTGATCAAAACAACAATATTAACCATTAACTAAATATAAGAAACGTTGAAACCCTCAACACAAAAATAGGAATAAATTCTATATATCTTATTTGTTTTGTGTCCAACTTTATGTACTGGAGTGACATTCAAACAAACTTTTTTTTACGTCTTTGCCAGACCTCATTTCATATTATGAAACTAAGGAATTGATATCTTTCATGCATTTTTCTTACTTGACTGTAAAATGTAAAAGATGTTTGTTACTTTATCATCTATGTTTACATGCTTGTTTATTTCTAGCTATCTTCTATATTTATTTGTTTGTGGATAGGCAATTGTATTGAAGTGGCCTTTAAATAGCTCGATGGAACCATTTCGCCAATCTATTCATGAACTGTATCGTCATGAATAAATTATGTTTTAATCATATTCTTAATATAAAATTTACCTACGAATCGACCCCTACACTCAGTAACATGTACATATTGACGACCTGAACGTAAGAGTATAAGCTCGTAACATAATTACGACAAGATGAGAACCCTTAACCATCTTGGAATCGACCCTTATACTTGACAAGCGCAATGTCATTCACAATCTAGGAATCGGCCCCTTTATTCCCTCAGTTTGACATAAAGGCGACCTGTGAGCCCTTCACAATCTAGGAATCGACCCCTATACTCCCTCAGTTCAACATACGGGCAAGGTGAGAGCCCTAAACAATCTAAGAATCGACACTTATATTTGCCTAAACAATCTAGGAATCGACACTTATATTTTCTAAGTAGAAGATAAAGACAAGCTTAAACCCCTTCACAATCTAGGAGTCGACCCCTATACTCATTCAGTTCATCATACAGACAAGGTGAGAGCCCTAAGCAATCTAGGAATCGACCCCTATATTAGCTAAATAGAACATAAAGACAAGCACAAACCCCTTCACAATCTGGAAATCGACCCCTACACTCCCTCAATTTGAAATAAAAGAGACCTGTGACTCTTTCACAATCTAGGAATCGACCCCTATATTCCGTAAGTTTGACTTAAAGGCGAGCCGTGAGCCCTTCACAATTTAGGAATTCACTCTCTATTCTATGATATCAAAATGAAAACGATATAAAAGCCTCTCACAACCTGAGAATGGACCCCTATACTCAGTAAGTGTAACATGATAGCGAGCTGTGTATACCCGTCTCAATCAAGGACTCGAAAGCTAAACTCCATCACTTGGATGCAAACACAAATGAAAACCTTAATAAGCTAGAACATTGCCCTTTTATAATGCTGAAAATACTACTAACAAACAAATTTATAGATTGTGATAATTCCCAGATTGTTCAGGTCGCACAGTCTAGGAATGATGAAATGTTCCTAGATTGTGAGTAAACAATCTACAGATTGTTCGAACAATCTGCAGATTTTGATATACCCCAGATGGTTCGTAACATATACATCTGTCCGAGTAATGTTTCTAAACGCAGTAATGTGTACATTATATGTAACAGGGTAAACGGTACTCGCTTAACAACTCTGGCTTTGAGATCAGTAAATCATGCAATTTCCGAAAATAATTACCTTATGTGCTCATGAAATTTTACTTGTCACTAAAAAGTTAAAACATTTCTAATACTTGCTTTAAAACATTTTACAAATGTAAGGCAGAACTTTGTGAAAATCTTGACGTATTACACAAGTCTACACAAACACAGTTAAGGTAGCGAGATATTCTTCTTCTGTGTTCATGCCAGCGACTGAGAGAAGTATGTTTTATTTAAGTTACATTGCACTCAACTCGAAACTAACTGTAAAGACTCATCACATATACCATCCATGCATATCACTCTAAACTAACCACAAAATACTTACCTCACAACATATCCATTCATATCAATCCAAACTAAGCAATCCAAACTAACCACAAAACTCTCATCACATACCATCAATCTTACTACAAAAAACTAACCATATTCATTCATTCATTCATTCATACCATCCTTGCACATAACTCGAGACCAACCACACAACTCTCATCACATACCATCCATGCATTTAACTAACACATCACATGCCTACTCTGTTTACCATGCATTAATAATTGCACTATATATTTGTTATATAACACGTTATCTGTTAACAATTAATTACTTACTAACCTTCGCATAATTCACCTCATCCCTGTTGACTCGTCAAAATTGTAATAATACCTTTTGAAAACTTAATATTATTAAATTGAATGTTAGTGTAACAGAATGTTGCATTAATAACATATTAACGAATAGGTGAATTTAAGTATGTGAAGTGTAGCATACGTTGAGTTGATGTGACGCATAGAGTATGTCATGTTGTATCTAAAGTGAAGTGTACGTTTAGTAATATGTTAAGTGCAGTGTATAATTAATTGATTTGGAATAAACTGTATGTAGAGATGTAAGTGGAATAAACTGTATTTTGGGGTGTATGTGGAATAAATTGTATGTTGAAATGTATGTGGAATAAAGTGTATCTTGAGATGTTCATTAAAGTGAATGTTAAGATGTTCATTAAAGTGTATGTTGAGATGTACGTGGAATAAAGTGTATATTGAGATGTATGTGTAATAAAGTGTATGTTTAGTTGCATGTGGAAAACGTGTATATTTGAGTTGAATGTGGTATAAAGTGTATGTTGAGTTGTATGTGGAATAAACTGTATATTGAGATGTATGTGGAATAAAATGTATATTGAGATGTTTGTAGAATAAACTGTTTGTTTAGTTGTATGTGGAATAACGTGTATATTTGAGTTGCGTTTATTAAGTCTAGTATGTTTTAGGTCATATGTTAAGGGCAGTGTATGTTGAGTCGTATACGAAGCGTATTGTATGTTGAATTGTATTGTATTTTGAGTTTATTGTAAACTGTTCAACTTTATTATCTTCTTAAAACCTTAAGGTACATATAAAAAGGAATGGACAACGAACCTCATCAAAATCCTCAGTCTGCGATGATCTACTGTCAATACTCTCTAAAGATAATTTGAATGTACACATATTAAAATATATAACAGAAGGTCTATTTCCTGCGAAACTTGAATTGCGAAAAATTTTAAATACAATTATACATAACTATGAAGAACATCTATGGCAAATGCAAACACTTTTAATGCAAACATGAGTCTTTATGTACATGTTCACAATAAACTAAAATGTCACACTCTTTGACAATTATTTTATTTGCACCCTATTACGAAATCTGCTCTACAATTATGCATTCAAATCTCATAACGTGGAAAAATATCTAAAGAATGCAATCCATATAATAATTATACTCACGACTATGATTTTCATATATTGCTACATCGTGAACACATAAATCCTGACAGAAATGCGTTCTTTGTTTTATGATAGATCATCTTGAAGTTGACGCTCACGTGGCGTTTGAATTACAAAATGAAATTGACATATAAGCCTTTTTATTTAGAAGAGTTACTGACTTATATTGAACATAGCACCTGGAAAACCCTTAATTTACAATTTTCACTATATGTATACGACTTAAAAAGTCATCTATTACAATGTTACCCGGAATAATAAACTACATGTGCATAATACATTAATTAATAACCAAATTGTTTACTATCCTATCATATAATACTGGTACTGTAGATATGTTCATTTTCTTAATATATTTCCCTATATTAACTTAATGTGTTTATTCAATATTCTATTTTAATGTCTCTGTATAAATTGATGTATTTGTATATATATTTTTAATCTTATGTTCAAACTGGAGGAATAAAGAATCTCTCTCTCGTACGGTTTTTCAGTGCCCTGCACACTATTGAAAGAACGTGCATCAAGAAATTTGACGTGAGGGTTCTCTTGGCAAACTGTATGGTAAGGCCTTATGCGGTATGTCCGTAGAAGTATGCAACATACCGGAACTTTCATTGGCCGAAATAGTGAATCCACGACGTTGAAGGGGACATTGATCAATGAAGAATTGACAGTTGAGATCACATCTTCCTACTACGCTTTCGGTCAACGTTTCCATACAAACTGTGCGCAGACGACTGCATAAGAACTGTTTGCATGCAAGACGAGAATTTATAGACTTGGGCAAAATTTGGCAGATGACAACATTGCTGAGCATGACAAGTATCGAGGATGGGTTTATTCATGATATGGAGTTGAATCAGCTGGGATTAAGAGTCTGATCTTCATGTTCTTGAGAGTGGCACGATGACTGATGTTTGTTAGAGGTATGAAATATTGAATGTTTACGTTAAACTCTAAGCTGGATCTATCGGAGATAACTCAGGTCCACATCGAGCAATGGCGGTGGAACAGTACTTTCAAACTGCAACAATTGAGCGGATTGATTGGCTTGCTCGTTTGTCGGATCTTCATCCAGTAGAACATGTATGGAACCTCCTCCAAAAAGCTTGCCTGACCGCGTGGTTAAACCAAACACCAAACAGGAACTCGTAAGAGCAGTTTATTGAGAAATGGAAACGCCTCTAGCAGCAGCAGATTCAGCCCCTCGTCGTTGACAGCATGAGAAGACAATGTCAATCTGCAGGGCGTGCTAGATACTAAAATACACTTAATGTGGATATAAGTATATGTTCGGTTGTTTGTGAAGCGCTGTATTTGTTTTGTTTTACTTTCTAATCATGACAAGGAAAGTGAGGAGAGGAGTTTTCATAAATATCATGATGAAGTTTACGAAATTATTCAAAATTCACGCCATGGGTATAATATCACATTCATGAAATCAAGATTTCATTTAAATTCTTCAAAATTGCGTGATATCTTATACGAAACTCACATGAAGAGACAAAATTTAACTTCTTTACTAAGTATAATTCAAGAATGGAAACCCTCGACACAAAATAAAGTCAGTCTTCGAGAGAAACTCCCAATTTACACTTGACATTTGCTTTATTAACTTTAAAACTGTCTCTCACAAATTACAACCGGAGTATTTATAGAAAATCGTTTTTCCAATATAAACATTAGGTTGCTTTGAAACCGTCTAATTTTCACTTTAGAACCTCATTTGTTTAAAGACGCAAATCATTTTGACTAAATGCACGACGCTTGAGATAATTATTGTGACAGAGGCCTCATCAGCTGACAAGCATGTTTGTCACACAATTAATGCAATCTGTTTATCACGACACACGATGCTGGCCCCGCAGGTGGCTAACACCTGTAACATGACTTTGGAATGTTTTTCATTCCGATTGAAGAATATATATTGAATTTTCAGCGCATATGCACGGAGGAATCATTGTGTAATGCTACGTTGATTGCAAGGGATACCGATGTTCTGTTTCTCTTATCTTACGCTACTAATTCAATCGTTCGTGCGATTTTCAGAACTGTCAAGTCACATTATCACTAAAACACTCGCGAATTTCGCTCGACTTTAAACTTAATACGATACATGGTTGTTTAATTTAAACCGAATAATCATAATCATTTTCTATGTGAAAATGTTTATTGTAATGAAATCAATTTAAAGTGATATTGGTACATATAGAATTATGAATCAATAGAATGAAACACTTTGATATCGCCTTCCATTATTGCGTCTAAATATTACCTTCAAGTAGAATTTACACGTAATAAAATGCTACGTTTTTAAAACAAGTTGAATACTTTAAGAGATACAAATTCTAAATGGCTTCGAACACTTAGTTAAAATCATTACGATGGAAAAAAATTCCAATCTTGGACGATCAATTGGGCCACTATTTACATCTTAAATAGCTACCAAGACACTTGCAAGACATTCCCTGTATACATGTAAACTGGTATCGTTGTATCAATAATACTAGTAGCTAAAGGTAGAAAATATGGACGGACTTTACTGATTTCAGATACGACACTGTTAAAAATCTTTATCAGTTACATTACAGGTTTGACATGGACTGTTTGTTGCTCTCCTCGATGTTCTCCGGAAGTAAGTGTTGTTTGAGTTATTTATAATTCATAAAATACTATAAAGGCTTAAATAGAAATACATAGCTAAAATTTGGAAAACATTTTGTCAATTCTTAAATGTCTCTTTATATCCTTTATTATAAACCGTCGATATTTGGGAAATGATAACCATTCTAATTTAGAACGTCACTCCTTTTCGAAGGTGCAAATATTTAAACTTTTTATTCTTGCTGTTTATATTTTGTTGAATATTTCTGTTCAGGCACTTACGTCCCTACTTCTTCTTATCCACGGGCAATCTGATTTGTGTCCCCAATTAAGTCATTATGCCCGAACAGTTACAACCATCATCTTGAATGTGATAATTGAGTGTTACATACAAATCGGTGTGCTGGAAGCTTCCTTGCGGTACCTAAACGGGGACTCAGAGTCGAATTGGCCAACAAAGCGTCATGACGTCTTTTTGGTCAGCAGCAATCTTCATATACATAGTTATGTTTTCTATGGACACATCATCGGGTAAGTTTGTGGCTAAAATAGCCACTATAGAGGTAAACGAGACTGAGTACTCGTTCGCCCTGCCCCGCTCCGGACCTGCCATAAACATCGCCCTCAGGAAGGTGAAGGAGCTGTATAAGGACACCATCGAGTTCGACCTGCGCTTCCGCAACAATACTTGTGATGAGTACAAGATCGGCGCCCTTGCAGCTGATGTGTATTACAACGAGGGAGTCACGGCCTTTATCGGTCCGGGTGAGATGATCCCATACACACACTTGTTCAAATTCAACTACAAAATGATAACTGTTTTATCAATAAATTATTTCAAAATTAAAGTTTAGGGAAGTGAAAGAATATAAAAGCCTTCGAGGTTTGGTATAGCCAAAAAAAACCTAAATAACGCGAATGAGATAATTTGATATTTGATTTTCATAAAGAGATATGATCGACGTTCTAATCAACTGCAAAGAATCGATGAATTGTGCACTTATTGTACAACAATAGCCTAGCGAGCGTTTTACAGTATATTTTTTTCTGATGGAGCCAAAAATAAAAAGACTTGTTACAGAGTCAAAAACACGTTGCAGTGTAATTTGTACGTTATTTTCTTATTTTGTACGCGGTAGCATAGCAAAAGACACGACTGTTTGCGCGATAACAACCAATTTTAGATAATAGCTCTTTTAACGAAGATACGAAAAGTTACTAACATACTTTTCGATTGTCTGTGAGACCCCCGCGTGGCCGAATGAACGAGGACCTCTGTTTGGATAAGATGACCACATATGTCCCGTTATAACTCAAAAAACGATAGTGACCGAAAAGGACTCTGAATTTCGTGGGAAGATAGATACGACTTCGTGCCAATGAGCGAAGAAAAACTCCTAAAGAAATCTTTAAAAACACGATTCCACTTCACGAAACAGTGCCTCAAAAACTAAGCCCAGCAAGAATTACAAAAATGCCGAAGGAAAGAATTTAATTTCTGACAATTGATTCAAATAATTTTGTTCCAAAAGTAACGGTGAATCAAATTTTGTTGGAGCTCTCATGTGTTATAAGCGTGGTCCTTCTAACTATTCAAACCATTGTGTTGGTATATATATTGGGTCCTAGTTAAAAAAATCATCGGGGGTAAACAGCCGATAGCGAACCAGAGAAAACGGCCAAAGATTCTGGGTATAACGGCCAAATATATTTTTTAAAAAGGCAATTTCTATTCAACCTATCCATTTCATATCCATTTCTGAATTATTATCCATCTGGATATTATAAATACATGAATGGAAAAATTCAATTTGCTGACATTTTAAATAATAATAATTTATGGGTAATTATTTTAGATCAGTATGTAAAGAGGTCGTTCTTCCCCTATATAGTGTTAAACATATTTTTATTTTGTCAAATGAAATTTAGATTGGTGAATAAGCTATAAGATTTACTTGAACGTGGCGCTGCTACAGATGTGTAGAACAGATAATTGATCAGTAGCTAAGAGGAAAATATAAATTTTAGTTTTTCTTAACTTTCTTAATATTTTTGGAATATCAATTGAATACATTTTTACAACATTTCGGCAACGATTGAAGATATTGGTCACTCTTATAATAGACTTTAGATATTTAAGAAGAAAAAAATAAAAAAGAGTTTGAGTTACTGGACTTCTGACCAGTGTTGAAAAAAACAGAGTCATACGCCTTCTAGTACTTACGGGAACTTTTGGTGGAATAATGGTTAATATATGTTCTTTAGAAAGCGCGATATGATATGATATTTGCACAAAGTTCGGAAGTGCTGAAACAATCTTTTGTTAAGAATATGTAAAGTTATAAGAAACTCAAACTTATGGAAAGAAAGATCTGAAATGTTTTAAACTCGCTTACGACCTACAGAAAACTACGCATTCGGAGATATATATATATATATATATAGAGAGAGAGAGAGAGAGAGAGAGAGAGAGAGAGAGAGAGAGAGAGAGAGAGAGAGAGAGAGAGAGAGAGAGAGAGAGAGAGAGAGAGAGAGAGAGAGAGAGAGAGAGATGGGTTTGTAAATATACTCCAAACAAATGTTTGAGTAGTCAAACTATCTACCACTCAACAATAACATCATTAACAATTAAGGGTGGCAGCAAACTTGAACGCATTAAATAAAGCGATCTCCCTGGGGTAATCACTCGTAATTAGAGATCTTTACGCTTTTTAATCACTGTCATGTCATGTCATATAGTATTGTTTATACTTTTATCTTTAATGTCCAGTTTAAGCATAAGTAGTGTGTATATATATTTATATAAATGTACAAGTCTCTCATAACTCTTTTAGGGTGGCACATATATATTTTATAAAGAAAATGTTTTATATAAATGCACAGTTTATATGTGGTGAAACTCAAATAAACTGTCTGTCTGTCTGTCTTTACTTACTTCAAATATAGCAGCCCGAAAGGTTTACTCTTTGAAACAAAGTTTATTCTTTAGGTATATTTATTTTTCACAACGCCTTATGTATCTTATGGAGTATCCTTACATACACTTACATCTAAGCTCAATTTTTGAAAGTCCTATCACAACGTTTTTCAAGCTCCGAAACAGAGTGGGCACTTTGTTCCTCTCGCCTGTTGTTTCAATAAGAGAAAGTTACATCAGAATGATCAGTTAGTAACTGTTTATTAAATATAATATTCAACAAAATTGATTATGTAGGTAGTAACTACGAGAGGCTTTGATTTTAGATGTAGGAAAATATATATGAATATATATATGATGTAACCAAATGAAAGCATTAAATGAAACTAACTTGTGAGCATCTGTATTTGAATACATGTACTTAATTTTCATATTCGCAAAGAAACTCTTTACGGATACGACTCCACTTTCAATATGTTATTACTCACTTGTACTATAACAATTTAATGTTTATAATTAAGTGCTGAGAACAATATACATCATATGCAGTAACCTATGATTGCAAAGACGAAGAAATAATCAATTGACTAAGAAAAAAAATTGAATTCTGAGTTTAAAGAAAACCAAACAAATATCATATGCATTTTCTAAGTTAATGGCCGTTGTCTTCAGATTTTATGGCCGTTTTCTCTTGTCGTCATGGCCGTTTTCTCGTTTGCCACTGGCCGTTTTTGGAGTTGGCCGATTTCTCCCATTCTCGTTGCTATTTTGTCTTTGAAATGTTTAATCAAACCTTGTATAAAAAGGTTCTATTTAAAGTGGAGTGTATCAGATACCAGATATTTTTGGCGGAAACATACGACTAATTAACGAACTTGCCGCTTTTGAAAACTCTATTCCAGCTTGTGTTCATTGAGCATAGTGGTAGTGAGAACATGTTTATTATGTAAAGAACTGATGTCTTAAATTATACGTTTCCGTTTGATTGGTTATATAGAGATTAACTAAAAAGTGACGGTCAATGACAGATTATTTTTCCCAAGTTATACTAATTTCTATTACTAATACCAATGAGTTTGCTTGGCGTCATTTTTACTCCTCTTGTCTTCGTTAACGTTTCAAACATAAAAGTAAAGATAGTAAGTTGCTATTTGTCATCATATATCCCGCAGGGTGTCTTCGAATTTTATTATGTATTATAGCTTGAGTGACATGTGTTTAGCAAAGGATCATAAACGCGTTTACAGAAGATATCTGATGTAATATAAGAATAATCAACAAGATGCGACACAAAACGAGAAAGAAGCCGCGTGCATACTTTCATTTCTGAGTTCGAATCTAATTCTATCATGTTAAGAGATTCAACATTTGGATGAAAGCAAACAAACTCAAGAGAGCAGATGAAGAAAATAGATTTCTCTCAAAACGCGATCGGGGAACGATACACTTTCAGTAAAGGAAATACTTGGTTTAAAACATGCTGCTTTGTAATCTTGATAACCCAACTGGTTAAACAAAAACGAGACTTTGAGCAGATTTACGTTTTGAAAACATCTAAATTAAGTTGAGTTAAGTTTGACAGACAAGGAATTGTCATGGCAAAAAAATTATGAGTTATAAATCCTTTTTGAAAGGGATGTCAAGGACACTAAAACGTTCAAGCCTCAACAAATATTCCATCAAAGTAAACCGTCAAAGCAAGATCGTTTCATTCAAAGAGATGGATGTAATTGAAATCACAATCTCATTGAAATCAGATCGAAACTTTCCCTCGTACCTCGCTGCGTTTCTAGATCTGACTACGGCTCCATAAAAGCCGTGTCAGATACAAAATGAACATCATTGTTGTTTGAACTGAGATCTATCATTTTCAATTGTATGATCAGCTTTTTTACTGATAACATAATTGTCACTTTTTAGATACACACCAGTGGCGTATACAGGAATTTTGAATGAAAGCGAAGGAGCGAGAGAGGGCACCGTCATCCATTATACTGTCGATAATCCCCGGGGGTAGAGGGTCGGGTGAATGGTCAACCATTGTACACTTCTGAGTTCTAAATATAAAACAGTATGTCATTTTTCAAATGCAACTGCAAATGTTTCTGTTTCTACAGTTGATTTATTTACCTGCCCCATTCAGAAAAATACTTACTTTTAAATTTAAAAATTGAAATGAATTCCTCGAAACCCTTTGACAAAATGATTGTCGATCTAATTTTGATATTAATGCTTTGTAGACCTATTCACTAATGTGGTAAATTTCTTCACTATAACTTTTTAATTTTTTGAAAACGTCTTTTGGACGAAAAAAAATGCCAAATCAAACGCAAATATTGTCACGCTAATACATCTTAATCACTATTTTTCTCGAAGTTGCAGACATAGCTAAATGTCTGCCCAAACATGAGCGAATTCATCATGATAGTCAAGACACCCACGATCATTTTGCGTTCATCCCAGCTTGGCTTTTCTCGGATCAATTTAGATAAAGCTCGAATCCCGAGATACGAAGGTTAGATGTGATGTTTTGAATGTCAATTTAACAGTTGCCGAAGTCTTTCCAGCCTCGATTCTTATTGGCTGGCACAGTCTGGCGGTCAAGGCCGTCTGACGCGGCTATTATGGAGCCGTGGTCAGATCAAGAAACGTAGCGAGGTACGAGCGATTAGTTTAGGGCTGATTTCAATGAGATTGTTGAAATCATAACTCTAAAATATTCTTTCATAAAAGCAAGAAATGTGATCAATGTAGAAAGAAGTGACGTCTAGTAAAGACATGTGGAGCTAAACCATCAGGTCATCAAACCATTTCCACAAACAATACCAAGTAGAAACCATCGGAGAACAAAGGGATCAGTTTTCAACATTATGGTCTATGGGTCGAAATGGTATCTGACAACGGACGTCATGAGGACATAACAGACGGAATTAGTTTCAGTCTCGTCACTATGACTAACGTGCTATAAACATGGTAGTAACACAAACTATGGACAAAACAACCGATTTGCTCAGATTTTCCCCAATGCCATCCATTGACATAATGGCCTGGAATAAAGGCAATAGTAAGCACACAATTGGTTATGGTTAAGTATACAGTAATGTCTCGCGCCGAAAACTTAGAATAACTTTTAATAACGACTTTAAAACTTCTAAAATACTTATGGATTATATTCTAAAATATCAAATATATATAAATGTATTCTGAATACTTGAAATTCCATAACTGACAAGTTTGTGTTCAATTTGACATAAGAATGTGTGTTCTCAGTGTGTGATACAGCCCTGGAGGCGCTTGGACACATGGCTGCGGACTGGAACCTGCCCGTCATTACACCGGCTGGCAGCATCAACACGCTCAGAGGATATGTAAGCTCTTCAACTACAACCAAACTTTCACCATTTGGACTCAAACAATTTGCAGAGTTTGCTGAGAACATTTTGTTGGAATACAACTGGAGACACATAGCACTGCTCTACGACCATAGCGACCGAGCAGCCTTCTCCAGCAGGATGGGCAGGGCTTTTCTTCAGTATTTTCGGACATCGACTTATGACGTCACTCACATCCCTCTCACAAAGACGGAGCTAAGAACACAGGGCTTCAGAGACGCACTTACAGTCGGCAGTGAGAATGCACGTGGTAGGTTCGAATTTATATTGACAGAATGTATATGACATAAATATTTGTAAATAACGAAATTGTTCTTCCGTAAGTGTCCTTTGTTTCCTCTTTTGGTGTTTGATTTGTTTTAGTCCATTGAAATTGTCGGAACACCGACCACAAATTGCAACAGAAAAGCTACTAATTTATTTACAGTCCGGGAAAATACCTTTATAGCATATACAAAAGAAAGAATAATTTTCCTAAAAGGTAAGATGGATAAGAGTTATTTCGAAATATTTTAAATGCGTAAGACGTTAATAGCGGATATGTTTGAATCTTAACACATGTAAGCGGTTCGCTTTGTTCTGCTTCAACAGTGTTCATCATGCACCTGTCCATGGAGCTGGTGCGAGAGTTGATGCTGGTGGCTCACGAGCTGGGCTTCACGTCCGGCGACTACGTCTTCCTTGTGACCATCTCCCTCCGGGCCACCGTCACAGCAGAAATATGGCAGCGGGGAGACGAACGCGACGCGGTTAGTATAGAGCCGTTAGTATAGATGGCTCATACAATATTCATAGATTGTAGTGGTACGCGTAGAATAGGAAACTTTTTTTCAAAAGAAAATGTTTATGCCGAAAAGATATAGTATTAGCAAAGATAACTAAAGAGATAAGACAACTCTAACTTTATAAGTTTTCAAGCAGTTTACGAGACTCTATTTAAAAAAATGATGGATCAATTTATGGATCAGAGGATCAATTGAATAAATCATATGGAATATATTCTTATTTACAGATCCCGTATTGAGATTATAATACTGGCACTCAAAAATAAATTGATAATCATTGTTTGTCAGTAGGATCTACAATGAAACGAATAACATCTTTATATGAAAACTTAAGACATGTTAAATGGTCTGGTTCCTCAACATTGCACGTTTGAGGTAGAATTAGATTAAACAATAGCCAGATATGTTCATGAAAACGTCACAGAATAAACCAGCCTTACCACGTAATGCAGGATGCTCTAAAGGCCTTCCAGAGCGTGTACTTCCTGGCACTGAAGGAGCAGTCCACAGTGCGCTTCAAGAAGTTCGAGTTGAATGTCATCAACAACGCGCTGCAAAACTGGGACCTCGACTTCGGCGACGATGATGTGAGTTCTGACGTTCATCTATCATACAGTTGATATATGGCCTTACTGTTGATTTATATCATAAATGTGTGTATAGATAGGCGTATGTGCGCGCGCGTGTGTGTGTGTGCGTTTGTATATATATTATTATTACATTGATAATAACTTTAAATTATGAGAAATAGGTATTTGTTGATAGTTTTAACTTAGGAATGCAATCTTGTACCCGCACTGTTGCAGCCGGGGAACTTCATCACTGGCTACCACGACGCGATCATCATATACGCTTACGTCCTCAACGAAATCATATTGGAGGGAGGAGACCCTACAGACGGCAGAGTCATTACGCAGAAAATATGGGGCAGAACATTCCTAGGTACCGTATGAACCTCTCAATTTAAATTACGAAACAAATTTTTCATTATATAAACACTGCACAGTGCTCACTAAAGGCTGCTCCAGTATCGTGCAACACATTACTGACGTTGATTTCTAATTAAAAAAATGGAGATATGATGAGACATTGGAATACGAACTTTATAAAAGGAGCTCGTGCGATGAGGTAGATAAAGTAAATAAACAAATTCTGAATAATCATGCTTAACATAACATATATCGTTTAAAGTAATGCTTAGTTCTCTGACTGAAAAGCAGATAATCCAACATACATGAGGACTGTCGATCTGGTTCTGCCCACTTTAAATATTCGCTTGGTAATATTGCGATGCTCATCGTCTTACATGAGTTAATATTCTTTGTTCAGACGAGATCACTATTTGAAATGTCATTTACCTGCTAGAAACAAAATGGGCGTAAAGAACCCTTTTAAAGACTATAGATAAATATTCAGTGTTTATTCATTGTAATTGGCTATCTGTCAATACTTTTTAGAGCTGTTGTTCGTGTAAGCAAGGAGGTCTCTAGGTGTTAAATTTGCAAATCTGTCAAAGAGATACAAACAGAATTTCATCTTAAAACCTATACGTATGTCATCCTCAGAAAAGGTGCAAGATAGTGAAGGTTGGACATACTCAACCAATCATAGATCGGAAACCATAAGAAACATCACAGGCAATGTAGTTTTGCTGTCTGTCTTCGACCTTAGCGATATTCAAACATGCTTTTCCTGATGAGTCTTGAAAGTAGAGGTTAATCACTTGAAATTAAGCAATACGAAATTTCACCAAACAAATTATTTTCAATAAATCATGAATTGGTGTAAAGAAGTTCCCTCAAACAATCAAACAGGAATTTATATGTTGAAATCTATCACCTTTTTTAGTTAGGCTTTGAATGACGCCACTTAAATTCAAAATCTTCTGATCGTTCAAAATACATGAAACGAAATGGTTTGTTTTCGTCCGATCAAATCAAGGAACACATCATATCATACTCCATGTTGTCATAACCATGTTGATATTATTGAAATTTTATATTTTATTGATAAACTCTTCATACCAGCGGAACGTTTTGCACGGTATCTCTTATTTCATGTAATTGTTCTCGATGTTGGAAAGAAGCAAGGGTTATTCTAGGTCAAATGGTGTCTTTCTTCGTTGAATGCATTATTTTAAACTTTTGCAAATCATCATCTTCTGAATGAAAAAAGCGCCAACAAACACAGTAAAAACCTCTACAAATATGTAACGTATAACACAATCTTTACCACAAAGTTTGCCGTCAAGTAATTTTACCCTCAACCTCTAGATTTGAATTTCTTTCGATTCTTTTATAAACATACAGTTAACTAAATAACAGAAATGAATTGTGCATATTATAGTTTACCTAGCATTCACGTTTTATCCTTAACCTCTAGATTTGAATTTCAATCAATTTTTTTATAATCAGGCAGTTTACTAAATGACTGAAATGAATTGTGCATACTATGGTTTGCCTGGTATTCACGTTTCAAATGATTATGCAGTTAACATAATTTCGTTGACTAACTATGGAGCTCGCTGTTTGTTTCAGGTATTGCAGGCAACGTAACCATCGATGATTATGGTAACAGACATTCTGACCTCTCATTCTTAGATGTAAACCCACAAGGCCTTATCAAGGTATGTCCCTCTCCTAAACCGAAGATTTATGGGAGCAGAGAAACAACTCGTTCTTCGAACTCGTTGTTTCTCTGCTCCCATGACATCTTCTCGTTCAATACCAAAACATCAAATTGCACTAGTATGACGTTCTATATATATTTATACACATGACCAACACTTGTACACATAGTCATCACTCTTATACGCGTGGTCATCACTCTTGTACACGTAGTCATCACTATTGTACACATTGTCATCACGCTTATACACGTGGTCATCACTCTTGTACACATTGTCATCACTCTTGTACACGTGGTCATCACTCTTGTACACGTGGTCATCACTCTTGTACACATTGTCATCACTCTTGTACACGCGGTCATCACTCTTGTACACGTGGTCATCACTCTTGTACACATTGTCATTACGCTTATACACGTGGTCATCACTCTTGTACACGTGGTCATCACTCTTGTACACATTGTCATCACTCTTGTACACAAGGTCATCATTCTTGTTCACATAGTCATCATTCTTGTTCACATAGTCATCACTCTTGTACACATTGTCATCACACTTGTACATATAGTCATCACGCTTATACACGTACGCGTTGTCATCGCGCTTTTACTTCACGTAGGTATCATTCTTGCAAGCACATATATCTCACCTATTCGCTCACTCATTTTAACAGTCATCACATTTATGTTATAATCACTCTTGTTCATACATGTATATGTACCTCATATTGACGTAGATTAGGATTATCATAGTTTGTGTTGTCATCCTTATAGAAATTGAGTTATTTTTTCATAGTTCGATTTTGTTTCGGCGATTTGTACACCTGATTGAAGTTTATCAATTTCAAGGGATAAAAAAGTCACGATTGATATCAAGACAATGCGTCGATTATATCGATAAAGATAACGCTATTTTTAAAGAACAGTATTTTATTTACGAATTCTGTAAACGATGTAGATATAATCCCAGAAATTTATGGCAGTGGCGGCACTGATTCAAATCGTCGTTCATACTATTGAGATGAAACACATTACAACAACATCATGTAACAAGCAAAGAAATGAGCGTGGCTCACTAATACCCATTACCAGCTTTCCCTTACCAGATGAATTACTGGAAAGTACCATAACATTGACATCCCTTATCCGAGACTTCTAGCAGACGTCTTTAAGTAAATAGAAATTTGGAGGACATTAAAACATTGGATCACAAATTCGTTTGTAATTTCACACTGCACCCCTCCAAATAAGTAAGTGGACATATTCAAAATATGTCAAGAACCGGAGGAATGCTTTTTCTTCGATTGGTCAGAAATATTCCGACCTTAGAAAATCACAAAGTACAAAACATCGATTTTTGTAAAATAGTTTCAAAAATCACGAAAATACTTGTAATTTGCACTGTACCCCCTATATATGATGGAAGACATTTGCAACATTTGAAAAGCATGGATTTTTCTGCAATTGATGTCCTCTGACGGGTGGTGGTTGGAGGTATCAAACTTTTTTTTATATAATTACGTAGTTCGACATAAAAACAAAGATGCATGAATGTTTGCAGGCTGTTGGTCGGTTCGGTGGAAGGACCAAAACATTTCGTATGATACCCGGCAGGACCATCACGTGGCTACGAGGGCCTCCTATGGACGTGCCTCTGTGCGGCTTTAAAGGACTCAGGTGCAAGTATAAAGGTATGCTACTCGTTCTGTGTTCCCTCAAGCATGTTGTGCATGCAGGTGTTCGTGTATTCATCTTCATGTTTTCTTCACATGTTTTCTTTGGCATCACATTTATTGAACAGGTTTAACTAATCTAATACCCCAGTCACACCGAACCAGCTCTCATTATGTCATTTAAAACGTAACGGAACTCTACGAGAACGGATTGGACAAGGTGACAACTGTAAATGAAATTCTCGGACTCTTCGAAACGGAAGGGTACTAAAGAGCATTGAACATGCCAAAAGTTGTCCTCTTCTGAACTTAGACCTAGTATCAAAGAACTTCAAACGAAAATGCCTTAAATCGAAGGGAACTGGCACAATTCGACCTATAAACAAGAGAGAATGCGTTGCACCCGGAAAATTAAATGCAATGAGGTTTTGCACAGTTTCCATCACGTACGTGTATCACGTCAACTTATGCGACTCAAGAACGTCATTGTCAGTTAGTATTAGATAGTCAATATAGAATTTCACATCTGTTTTAGTAGCAATTATTCTACTTCCTTTAATTTTGCTTTAAACATTAGGGATTTATTTTCTTAAACGGATATAAAGAAAGTTTAGGAGAAATGGACACATAAACTGTCTGAACAACTTCACCGTGAACTAGTTGAAGTTAAGATAGAAAAAGCTCATAGGAGCCGTTAGGGGTTGTAGAAAGTATGTTGAGAAGAAGACTTCTACAGCATAGATAACGTAAATTATGAAGAAGTTATAACAGAATATTAGAACTATGAGCGCAGGTTATGTTCAGTTATGGTTAAGGCACTAGGAAACTGTGTGCTACCTTTCTTCTCTAATGCGCTAGAGTATTTCTTAGATATCCGTCCTGAAAATAAAGCAAAGCTAAATGCTGATCATATTGATAAAACTTGCTGTGAGCTTTATCATAGGTATTGGATGCATCTAACAGCACATACAACTGTCAAACATTGTCAAAGAAGAACGTTGGATAATGAAGATGTCGGAATCAGAGACAATAACCCCATAGAGCCATATACTACGCTGACAGTACAATAGAACGGTACCGTTAATAGTGTATGCATTTTAAGACTGTCATCATATAGTTCAACCAGGTCAACATCATCGACTTTCACTGTCAACGTGCCGAATGCTGGTTTCTCGCAGCATTTCTAAGAGGAGCAGAACAATTTGTTCGTGGAGCAAACAATAATAAAAGGACAATAGAGAATGGGGATTTGGATTTCATTTGACAAGAAGGTGATGGTCATTTATAGGTGTTTGTTTAATATGCAGTGGGAACGAACTGAGTACTTACTTGAAACAATGTGAACTACATGAAAACAAGTTGGACGGGTTAAAACGTGTTTAGATCGGGGTATTTGGATTGAGAACGATATGGATCTGGGCCCGAACGGAAATGAATTCTCTAAGAACTGGATTGACGGTTTTGAACGGATTGTTTCACAACATATTCCAACCATACCTGTCGAGCGTTAGGACTTTTCGAGCCCCTAAACACGGCCATGGATTTCTTTCAAAACATCAGTTTAAAAAATAACTGCCTAACGAAAAGTTAGGGGAAGGGTCCAAAATTATCGGAAAGAATTTTGTGTGTGTGTAAGCCTGTAATTAGGACGCTAAACCATTAAATATTATTCCATTAATAGAAACTTTGATTTCAACTAATACCGTTAAAAGTCATGTTTTATAGTTAGCAACGTTCCAAACCAGACGTTCGTGAACAGTTTGAACTTATTTTGGTTGAAGAAGTGGAATTTCTTGTCAAAAACACATGACTGGCAAAGAACGTCGGGTCGTTGATCAACGCATATACAGCCGCAATTGTAAGTCAAAGGGCTCTTGCAAATTCAGATATTATCACCAATTTAGATCAAAATACCTTTGTTGTCATCAAAAGTTAAAAATCGAAGAATTACTTCAACTACAAGACATCGTTTTCATACGGATAAGGGTCTACACGGACATCCAGACATGTGGCACAGCAACAGTTACATGGATTAATTACTGAAGATTTACGTTTTATGTTTTATTTATGTTGAATTTTCTCAAAAGATTTGATTGATTAGAAATGTTATCGACAGTGTTCGTCAAGCATAACGAGTGAAGTGCACAAAGGAAAGGATTATTACGCAGGTGCGCATTGATAGGAAATTATGAACATAAGAATTTTTTGGGAATCAAACTTCACATCATTTAGGTAAATGCAAATTATTATCCTTTTAGTTAAAAATCAATAATTAGATGATCTCATAAAAGAATAAACATCTAAAATTAATTGCCAAGACAACAAATAATAATGATGCTGGGGATGTCTATTGGAAGTTATCATGCTAAATTTAATGCATCGCATGAGCTGATATTCCGTTGTCATATCATTAACTAAACATGTGTTTCTAAAATATGATACTTGGTTGATAATGGTTAGATAAGAAGTAAAGGTAAATGATATTTGTTCTATAACAATTGTCGCTGTTTGTCTTAGGGGCTCAAAAATACCGTTCGCGAGGTTACACAAACACATTCGGGTTCCACAATTATATGGCGTTCACTGAACGAGATAATAGGACGTTTTACGGCACTCATCTTTGGCTCTTTTGAGCTCTAATGACTCTCTTTCTTCTTTCTTGAGTCCATCTTCCCATCAAACATAGACTCATAGATTATTTTTCAAATCCAAAAATACTCTGCTTATCATTTTTATCAATTATATTTTACATTTTACAAATATAAAGTTTATTTCCAAATGAGGATGAGCAGCTGAACAAAATTCTAAATTCTGCATCATTTTGTTCAGCATTGAATGCTTTTACTAAGAAAAATTGTAGTACACAAATGAAAATTCCTACAATTAAATGAGAGCTTGTCACGATATTTATAAAATTATTTGATTTCTCTATTATGGTACGTAAAGCAGTCATTAGACATATTTTACTGAACGATGCATTTACTGTCATGTTAATATTTTTACAAATAACCTAAAAGCCATAATCAATTTTTCACCAATCTTTTAACCGTTCTGTGTTCAAAATTTGAGCAAATGACATCAGTTTTTTTAATACATAAATGAACGACATTCTCCAAAAAATGCATATCATAACACTTATTCACCTCGCATGCATTAAGCTAATTGCAGAGTAATTTGATTCCAGTTATTTCGAAATCATATAATTTTATCATTGTTGAAGATGTTCCCCATCATCATGCCATATCTTTGAATTCAACAAAGTTATACGAAAAACGCAATTATTTTGTTTGCAAACGGATAAATATCTATGAGAAAAATGATTAATTCAATTTCATATAAATTATTATAAATGTCTGTATGCCTATTCTGATCAGACGATCATTACATATTTTTGTTAAGCCTACTTCTACCGTGTGTCGAACTTAGCATATGCTTGAAATTTCACTTGAAAAGATAGTTTTTATAGTCTTAGAAGTCTTTAGAAGTTCATTTTGCAAGCTGTCTTCTGATTGGCCTATCGAAGAGGCCTGCTATAGGCTAAAATCTTAGCACAGAAAATGTGGGCCGAGATGTCAAGGGCGTAGCGAGAAGAGTTGGAAATCTTATTATTTCGGCCGAGTCAGGAACTGTCGACTTCCATATCAAATAATCGATCATTGGATCACACGGTAATTTATCACACCGAAGAAACTGAGGTCTACAACATTTGATTTCTTTTGTTTTGACTACTAGTTTTGGTTATGTCGTCATTTTGATAATCTAAATTATTGACAGAAGCCTTCTTTAACGTGGTTACCTTGACTCATGTTGAAATGAAATATGTCTCGTTGTCTTGCTTGTCAACAGTATCTGATGTAACCCTTGTTGGAAGTCTGAGCGCTACGCTGATTGCAGTTCTTCTTGCGACGGGACTAGCTGGTGTCTATTATCGCTGCAAGTGAGTTTGTGTCTCGCCGAACACTGATAACGCCACCCTACGTGAAAAAATGGGAACCTTGAAAAATCTATGATATGTCGCATAACACCACCTTGTATCCATGCTCTAGCATGTGTAAGTCCTTCTGTAACTCCATAGTTAATTGCTCTAGCACATCTTTCTGTAAAGCCTTCACGTGCCCATGCCTTACCACATCCTTGTGTAACGCCACCATGCATACATGTTCTAGTACATTCTTGTGTAACGCCTTCATGTGTCCATGTTCTAGTACATCCTTGTGTAACGCCTTCATGTGTCCATGTTCTAGTACATTCTTGTGTAACACTTTAGCGTGTCCATGTTCTAGTACATCCTTGTGTAACGCCACCACGCATCCATGTTCTAGTACATCCTTGTGAACGCCACCATGCATCCATGTTCTAGTACATCCTTGTGAACGCCACCATGCATCCATGTTCTAGTACATCCTTGTGAACGCCACCATGCATCCATGTTCTAGTACATCCTTGTGAACGCCACCATGCATCCATGTTCTAGTACATCCTTGTGTAACGCCACCATGCATCCATGTTCTAGTACATCCTTGTGTAACGCCACCATTCATCCATGTTCAAGTACATCCTTGTGTAACGCCACCATGCATCCATGTTCTAGTACATTCTTGTGTAACGCCACCATGCATCCATGTTCTAGTACATCCTTGTGTAACGCCACCATGCATCCATGTTCTAGTACATCCTTGTGAACGCCACCATGCATCCATGTTCTAGTACATCCTTGTGTAACGCCACCATGCATCCATGTTCTAGTACATCCTTGTGTAACGCCACCATTCATCCATGTTCAAGTACATTCTTGTGTAACGCCACCATGCATCCATGTTCTAGTACATTCTTGTGTAACGCCACCATGCATCCATGTTCTAGTATATTCTTGTGTAACGCCTTCATGTGTCCATGTTCCAATACATTCTTGAGTAACGCCACCATGCATACATTTTGAAAGCCGCCTTCTGATTGGCCTATCAGAGGGGCCTGCAGTAGGCTAAAATCTTAGCACGGAAAATGTGGGCCGTGATGTCAAGGGCGAAGCGGAAAGAGTTCGAAATCTTTTCGTTTCGGCCTTGACGTTGTGAAGATGGTGTCCATGTTCTAGTACACCTTTGTGTAACGCCATCATGCATCCTTTTCTAGTACTTCTTTGTGTAACACCTTCATGTTTCCATGTTCTATAACATCTTTGTGTAACGCCTTCATATATCCATGCCCTAGCACATCCTTTTGTAACGCATCCATGCCTCCATGCTCTGCCATATATTTGTGTAACGCCTTCATGACATGTGTCAATGTTCTAGTACATATTTGTGTAACACCTTCATATGTCCATGTTCAAGTACTTTCTTGTGTAACGCCAACATGCATACATGTTCTAGTACATTCTTGTGTAACACTTTTGCGTGTCCATGTTCTAATACATTCTTGTGTAACACCACCATGCATACATGTTCTAATACATTCTTGTGTAACACTTTTGCGTGTCCATGTTCTAATACATTTTTTGTGTAACACTTTCATATGTCCATGTTCTAGTACATTCTTGTGTAACACCACCATGCATCCATGTTCTAGTACATTATTGTGTAACGCCTTCATGTGTCCATGTTCTAGTACATCCTTTTGTAACACTTTCGCGTGTCCATGTTCTAGTACATCCTTGTGTAACGCCTTCATGTGTCCATGCTCTAGTACATTCTTGTGTAACACTTTTGCGTGTCCATGTTCTAGTACATTCTTGTGTAACGCCACCATGCATCCATGTTCTAATACATTCTTGTGTAACACTTTCGCGTGTCAATGTTCTAGTACATTATTGTGTAACGCCTTCATGTGTCCATGTTCAAGTACATTCTTGTGTAACACTTTCGCGTGTCCATGTTCTAGTACATCCTTGTGTAACGCCTTCATGTGTCCATGTTCTAGTACATCCTTGTGTAACACTTTCGCGTGTCCATGTTCTAGTACATCCTTGTGTAACGCCTTCATGTGTCCATGTTCTAGTACATTCTTGTGTAACACTTTCGCGTGTCCATGTTCTAGTAGATCCTTGTGTAACGCCTTCATGTGTCCATGTTCTAGTACATTCTTGTGTAACACTTTCGCGTGTCCATGTTCTAGTACATCCTTGTGTAACGCCTTCATGTGTCCATGTTCTAGTACATTCTTGTGTAACACTTTCGCGTGTCCATGTTCTAGTACATCCTTGTGTAACGCCTTCATGTGTCCATGTTCTAGTACATTCTTGTGTAACACTTTTGCGTGTCCATGTTCTAATACATTTTTTGTGTAACACTTTCATATGTCCATGTTCTAGTACATTCTTGTGTAACACCACCATGCATACATGTTCTAGTACATTATTGTGTAACGCCTTCATGTGTCCATGTTCTAGTACATTCTTGTGTAACGCCACCATGCATACATGTTCTAATACATTCTTGTGTAACACTTTTGCGTGTCCATGTTCTAATACATTTTTTGTGTAACACTTTCATATGTCCATGTTCTAGTACATTCTTGTGTAACACCACCATGCATCCATGTTCTAGTACATTATTGTGTAACGCCTTCATGTGTCCATGTTCTAGTACATCCTTTTGTAACACTTTCGCGTGTCCATGTTCTAGTACATCCTTGTGTAACGCCTTCATGTGTCCATGCTCTAGTACATTCTTGTGTAACACTTTTGCGTGTCCATGTTCTAGTACATTTGTGTGTAACATTTTCGCGTGTCCATGTTCTAATACATTCTTGTGTAACACTTTCGCGTGTCCATGTTCTAGTACATTCTTGTGTAACGCCACCATGCATCCATGTTCTAATACATTCTTGTGTAACACTTTCGCGTGTCAATGTTCTAGTACATCCTTGTGTAACGCCTTCATGTGTCCATGTTCAAGTACATTCTTGTGTAACACTTTCGCGTGTCCATGTTCTAGTACATCCTTGTGTAACGCCTTCATGTGTCCATGTTCTAGTACATCCTTGTGTAACACTTTCGCGTGTCCATGTTCTAGTACATCCTTGTGTAACCCCTTCATGTGTCCATGTTCTAGTACATTCTTGTGTAACACTTTCGCGTGTCCATGTTCTAGTAGATCCTTGTGTAACGCCTTCATGTGTCCATGTTCTAGTACATTCTTGTGTAACACTTTCGCGTGTCCATGTTCTAGTACATCCTTGTGTAACGCCTTCATGTGTCCATGTTCTAGTACATTCTTGTGTAACACTTTCGCGTGTCCATGTTCTAGTACATCCTTGTGTAACGCCTTCATGTGTCCATGTTCTAGTACATTCTTGTGTAACACTTTCGCGTGTCCATGTTCTAGTACATCCTTGTGTAACGCCACCATGCCTTCATTTTCTACCAAATATTCGTGTAACGCTTTCATTTATCCATACTCTGGCTCAACCTTGTTTAACGCCACCATGCATCCTTGCTCTAGCACATTCTTGTGTTACGCCTTAATGTGTCCTTGCTTTAGCACATACTTTAGTCACGCCTTCATGTGTACGTACTTTAACACATCTATTTATAACTCCATAGCACACCTTTGTATAACAGAACAATATATCTAAGCTCTAGCACATCCTTGTGTATGTAGCACATATATGAATGTGTGTTGTTTTAGGGGTATTAGCGCAACGCCTTCTGTGGACAAGTGGTGGTGGAAGGTAGAGAGCAGCGACATCTCCTTCAGCGGCAAGGATGAGACTCAATCGTTTGGGAGCTACTTTTCAAAATTTAGCTGCAACACTCGGAAGAGTGAAAGCATGCACTCTCACAACGAAAGAATTGCTTTTTATAAGGTACATTACCGTTTCGAATATTCTGTACGAATTACGTTTGCTTGAAAAATAATTACCAGATATTCTTTCTTTATCTTTGTCGACAGTAACAGATTCTTAATAGTTTTCATATTACTATAATGTGGAAAAGACGTGTGTCATGTGTAAGGCTAATCATAATTTTCAGATCTAATCTGTAGTTAAAACTTGAAACGTGATGGTAAGTGCCTACTTCGGTGCCAGCTCTAAACGTTGAATGAGTCGTGGAATCTGTGTCAGAGGTTTAAGGAATCGTTCCAAAAGGGAATCAAATGCGTAAATATACCAGCACAACCCATTTACCGGATCTTTGATCACATGTACATGTATTGAATCGATTGACAATATGATTTAGAAATAATTCTGATACATGTGATTTATACTTATTCAATTGCAAACGTTCGAAAAATTTGTGAAAAAGTTATAAATGATTGATGCTTTGAAATTGCGACTTATGTCGAGGAATGGTGACTACTATTGTAAAAGAAATGCCACAAGCTAGCTACAGACATCTCCTTGACAGAAGCGTTATATTTAATTTTTCCTTATCTATCGTGTTACACTATTAATAAGGTTGAAGCTACTGTACTTTTTGTTGACTGTGAAATAACTTTTTGACCTGTTTGACATTTTGAGAATTTGTATATTTTTCATGTTTGTTATCTTTTGTAATTTGTGTTATGTAATGTCTTGTTTAAGAAATTTTCATAACATAAAGGAAAGATGAAGAGTGAAATGTTGTAGACAAAATGGTTGATATGCCTTATAGATTAAAATAGTAACTCTAAAAATGGCACATGTTCTTCTTTTTACCTGAAGCTAATGTATAGGTTACTTTTGAATTCTAAGAATAATGAAGTTTATGATTAACCGTTGTGTTGAAATAGTATAAATAGTGTTTGATAAACACTCAAATCGTATCCGGGAAATAGAATAGATGTGTTAACTCTCTCCGTTTGTGATAAAGTGATAAAACAACCCATACCATTGAAATGGTTGAAGAAGGATTCATAGTATTTTCCAGATGTCTTTTACTTTATCATCAAGGTACAGTTTTGCAATGTCAAAATTGGGTTCAAAAGGTTCGATTGAGAAATAATGTAGATGAATGTTCACGTTTTAACAACACTTATGAGGATTTTGCCAACATTATGCGAAAATCTTTATGTGTTAACATCAGTTGTCCACGAATGTTTTGATTCGTGTCACCATACATACAATCATGTCTAGATTCATAACCTCCATCTTTAAATATTTGTTGTTCTTCGGAAACATTCACTGCAAGCATGTGTCTAATTCACATGACTATAAACATTATTATATAGTTCCATGCCTGAATGCAATGAAAACATCACACTATCAGAATAAACAAGTTGTTATTCATGGTACTTGTAGGTATTGATTATGAACATTTTGAAAATTAATAAACCTGAAGGCAACACAAAATTGTCACAAGAATGATTTGTTCAAAACTCTTATTGATGTATTATTACATATAGATGCATATAAAGAAATATGTCATTTTTCTAGATGATATCATTTGTGTTTTAAAACTACAAATAAAGATACTTTCAAGAGAAGAGAAGCTTCTCTCGAGTTTTGATTTTAAGGGGTTTGTTTTACATTAAGTGAAATAATTCAAATACGGTGTCAATTTACGAATTATGTGTGATAAACCTTCTGTATTGAAAGCATATCCACAAATCTACATAAAACTAATCCTTAGACTGAAAATATCTTTGACCTCTTTTTTTTTTGCAGTTTTTCTTTTTCCACAAAAATGAGCGCTTTGATTTGTCAAAGAACCTAAAAGGTAACATTGTTAACATCTCCTGGCCTTTAATATGACAGGTTTTATTGAATTCAAAATGTATATGTCAATGCTTTGTAGTTGTGTAACACAAGGGTGTGTGGTTCTGTCCCCAGTCCTGCCCGGTGCGTCTGAGGAAGCTGGAACTGGACATGGTGGTCGTGGACGAGGCGCTGTTAGACGAGTTTCTATATGTGAGTACAGAACAGAACACGCGTCAACAGTACAACATCATGGAGCAGCAAACTCTCTAAACGATACGACACGTGCTTCCAAACGTAAAAGCAAGACGTAAAGCTTAACAATACGCTGTAGCAAAATGCATCATAATTAAGTAAAAAGAAGCAAAACACAACTCAATGAAGCACAATACTGTATAGGGTACCAGAAACACAACACAGGGAAGCACTGTACACGATATCAAAACGAAGTTCAAGGCATCTGAACAACTTAAGAACAATGTACAAACACTGTACCAGACAGCATAACACAGTGCAGTACAACACACATCTAGACCGAGAATACAACACAGTAGACGGCGGAACATGTTGCACTGGTCAGCATGGTATTGATTATCACTACCATATGGTATCGCTCAGTGAAGCATTACATCTACTACAGTAGTAAACAGAGAGAGTGGGGATTCAAATAAGATGCCTTTATTTTCAAAACAGTTCTTCTTCAGTGCAATACACTTCAACAATCGGTATTGTTCAACCTTAATTCCAGTTCTTTAGAAATCTTTGTTTAGGGTATCTTGAACTGTCAGGATCGGCTTCAAATAAGGCTAGATTCTATTCACAAAAAACTTTGTCTTTGTTAAAACATTGAATTCACTCCTTGTTAATGCCAGCTACTATAGTTGTGAATTGTTCGGTAACTCGCCGATCATTCACAATCAGATCAAGGAATACATTGTACATTTCTGGCTGTACAAATGCTTTTTTATCCACATGCGATGTGGGTTGTCTTCATCTCGGCCATGCTTGAATTGCGTTGACCACCTTTAAATGTTGGCATATGACTGACCCTCTTTCCCAAATGTATCAACAATATCAATATAAATGGCTTACAGAATTAGATTTTTATAAAGATGATTAAGCGCAGTTTGCGACACAATATGATACATTTTCTAATCAAACAGGCCCGATCTGAAATGAGCAGTTTCATCGATAAGTTGATGACAGAGCCCGACGAACAAGATGGTGCACGTGCATCGTGCAATGTGTTGTTGTGTCTTCAAATCGAGTCTCACTTCATACCAATCATGATCCTTAGGGGTCCAAACAGTGACTGTGACTGTTACTCGATATTAACCACCGTCACCATCCGCAAGACCTAGGAAAGTCAACAGGCCTTAAAGTTTCGATAGCTTCATGAACAGAACAGAAGAGGTTTATTGTGTGGCATGTTCGACGTCTCGTTCACAACAATTAATCATGGAAAACTGAAACAATGTGTAAATGTACCTTGGCCAATCGGAATTTTCAGTTGTAGATGTGATAACATTATTGCACTTCACCTAGAGGCATAGCTTTATTGACATGTTTCAATGAACCAATAGCCCTAAAAGTTGAAATGTTTGGTTCTGAACACTGATGTCAAGTGTATAGAGGATACTTAACGAACATTTAATACTATTTTCATTAAACGAGTTAATTATTAAGTATCAAACGAGCGAAAGCGAGTTTAATACCTCATCTTTAACGAGTCATAACAAGGATATTGGTCTTATTCTTCACAACTAAACGTTTTAGAAGCTTTAATCATGTTTACAGTAACCTGACTAATTGCAATGACGGTAGACTTTTTACGCTGTGACCCAAACTAAAGGCATTGTCAAACTGATAAATTTTGTGTTGACGCCATGGTCAATGCAAAAGAATGAATTCGGTCGTATTACCACGACAACAACAAATATCAGTGCCACCATGTATTAGGTTTTGAAGTTGACAGTTTCATTGCTAGAGATAGGTTAACTAGATTATGAAAATAAATAATGCAAATTTACAACAGGGAATACACATGTTGATAAACTGTCGACTCTCGACAAACATAAGCATTGACCATAGATTTGCCGTTTGGTATATTGAAATATTTTTCTACAAATTGGGAAACGAACGCAAATCATCTGTTCTTTTTCCATAACATGGTAATGAAAATTTGCCAAATATCGTGAAATTCATAAATGAAAAAAATCCCGTCATACATCCTGTCATTTGAGACTTTCACTTGTGCAGAAAATAATTCGTTTCTTTTGCAATTTGTATAGATGTTTGTCTATAACTGTATCATCCCTTTAGCCAAATAACATAATATACAATTTAATTCATTTTAAAAGATTTCTTTTATTTTCATATTATTTGTATTGTATTTTCCCTCTAGGTTATGGCTAGGACATCCTGATAGATTCCTCAGATCCGAATATCCCAACCGATCAAACATCATTGTGTTGTACTTTCATTATTGTTATTTTGATTGTCTTAAAATACGAAATATGTTTAAATTGGTAACAGATCCGGGATATCAACTTAGACAATTTACTGCGAATATATGGAGCGAGTCTGCACGAGGACTGCAAGTATCTGGTAACGGAGTTTTGTCCCAGGGGGAGCCTTCAGGTAAAAACGGCACTCAATCCACACGTGTCATTCTGTTCACTAAACTATCCTCATAACTCCACACATGGTAGTTTGTTAACTTAACTTTCCTCATAACTCCACACATGGTAGTTTGTTAACTTAACTATCCTCATAATTCCACACATGGTAGTTTGTTAACTTAACTATCCTCATAACTCCACACATGGTAGTTTGTTAACTTAACTATCCTCATAACTCCACACATGGTAGTTTGTTAACTTAACTATCCTAATAACTCCACACATGGTAGTTTGTTAACTTAACTTTCCTCATAACTCCACACATGGTAGTTTGTTAACTTAACTTTCCTCATAACTCCACACGTCTCAGTCTGTTCACGAAACTCTCCTCATAACTCCACACGTCTCAGTCTGTTCACTAAACTCTCCTCATAACTCCACACGTGTCAGCCTGTTAACCGAACTATTTATATAAATGGACACGTGTCAGTCTGTTCACTAAACTCTCCTCATAACTCCACACGTGTCAGTCTGTTCACTAAACTATCCTCATAACTCCACACATGGTAGTTTGTTAACTTAACTTTCCTCATGACTCCACACGTCTCAGTCTGTTCACGAAACTCTCCTCATAACTCCACACGTCTCAGTCTGTTCACGAAACTCTCCTCATAACTCCACACGTCTCAGTCTGTTCACTAAACTCTCCTCATAACTCCACACGTGTCAGCCTGTTAACCGAACTATTTATATAAATGGACACGTGTCAGTCTGTTCACTAAACTATCCTCATAACTGCACAGCTGTCAGGTTTTTCACTAAAATCTCATTATAACTCAACACCTGTCAGTAAGTTCCTTAAATCTCAAGACGTGTCAGCTTGTCCGCTTTACTCTTAACACCACATTTATCAGTCTGTCAACTGAACTCATCCAACTCCACGCGTGTCAGTCAATTATTCAATAGCATGAAATTGATATCTATATTTTAGGATATAGTTGGAAACAGCGAATTCAGTCTTGATGCCCAGTTCAAGTTCTCTCTTTGCCTGGATGTTATTAAGGTACGTCTTTACAAGCTTTGATATTGTTATACTACTCAATGTGGAGCTAGATGAAGAGTAGATCTCACGCCGAGACTGTGTTCTTCTGTACAGGGCTTGAGTTACCTGCACGAAGGACCGCTGAAGAAGCATGGCCGGCTGACGAGTGCTGTGTGTCTCGTGGATAACTGTTTCTCCGTCAAGATCGCAGACTACGGCCCTCATACTTTGTTCAACCAGCTCCGGGTCAACACTGACTCGCAGGAATACAAGAGAGGTGAGGTTGTGAGGGAGTCAGGGAGAAAGTTTTCACACACACACACCCATACGCACGCACACACACACACACACACACACACACACATATATATATATATATATATATATATATATATATATATATATATATGCGTCTCTGTTTATAAGGCGACATAGAGTAATAGCCTTAATGAGAGCAAATAAACTATAATGTCTACGGTAATGATCAAATCGCCTTTCTAAAGTAGCATCTTTATCTCTAAGATGAAATATTTTATGCTATTTTCTTACTTTCTTTTGTTATCCTAAAACTTATATAAATGTTGAAAATCAATGCATTTTATTCAAATAGTCTTTACTAAAATGACATACTATGCATTAACCTTTTCGATATGCCGTTGTATCTACTGTAAAAAAGGTTTCCAAACATCCAAAGTTCACAAATCTCGACTTTGACCTCTTTACTGTCACCATATACTGAACTGATAAGCATTATGACACTAACTTTCATAAACCACCACTACTTGTCCATTAATTAACACAATTTATGATGTTTGACATATTTATCCCCAACAACATACTTTGTGACCCTTCGAACAGGATGGTCGTTCAGGGGCTAATCTGTACTACTAACCTACAGATACACATCAAAATCTGGACTTACAACGCGCAACATATCATACGCATACGTCTCGTAAGAAGAGTATACTTATTTTTAAACATTTAAGAGAACTCAAAGTCTATTTATTGTTACAAAACTAACCTGAATACCTGGTGTTTGAAAGCGTAGAGAGTTTTATCTAACGAATTTTTTCTCTTAATAACCGGCCCAAATCTCAGTTATTTTTATGTGTTGAGGTGGTTATGATGCCAGCCAAACGGCTGGTTATTTGGAGGTAACGCAATAATTGAACGACGTTATACTTGCACCATATTGTTGCCTATTAATGTATTATCCTTAATGTGTAAATAAATCTATGCAGAATGTTTGTGGCGCGCACCCGAGCTACTACGTACGAAAGACATTCGAGGAAGTCGGCAAGGGGACGTGTACAGTCTGGGTATCATCTTGCAAGAGGTGTTCTCGAGGGACTCGCCCTTTTCCAGCCACACAGAAGCTCTGGGCATTGATGGTAAGCTTTCATAACGCTATCATAAGTTACCAAAACCCGTATTCCTCTGACATGCGCTTTGTTTACAACTATCCACTGGTGCAGCCTCTTCAGAAGAGTAAGAAATCGTTTAAAGGTTAAGACAACCAAACTGCATACCCTATTTAGTGCAATGCTTCTAGTTTCAGCACCACGATTTTTTGTAGCTGGTTGAAGCTATTTAAATATTTAATCCTGGCCTCAATGTGCTTTGAGGATGTACCTTATTAATGGACAAGCGGTTAATAAACACCAATTATTATTGCTTACTAGAGCAATCATATCGATTATTATCATTACTATTATAATTATTTATTTAGTTAGTTAGTTTGTCAACACACCTCCTCTCCTTTAATAAATCATGCAAATCTTTGTTGATTACAGAATAACATTAATCAGTGTCATTTACTAACAAAATACTTGGTAGGAGTTTATACTTCAACGGCTGCAACTTATAAATAAAACTCTTGAAAATGTGCAACTTACACATCTTCCTTGTAGATTTACTTGTATCCGCAAATAACTTTTTAAAATTTAATCAAGGATCTTGGAGTTTTCCTGGATGGAGAACTTTCTATACAGGCCAAGGTTACTCAGACATGCAAATCTTGTTATTTTCACTTTAGAACCATTGGCAACATCAAGCATCTCACCATGAAGATTCTTCATAGTCTCTTTACAACTGGATTAGACTACTGGCCCTGGCCATAACCAAAAGCTCTGATCCAAACTTCAGTCTGTACAGAACACTACAGCTCGGATTGTGTTTAAATTAAACCATGTTTAAATTGACCATGTTTATAAACTCAACTGGCTCCTTTATTCTGCTAGGATATCATTCAAAGTTCTCTTCTTTACCCACAGGATTCTCCAGGGCGAGTGTCCTGCTTATCTGTTTGAGCACAACAACTCGAATCTGGAGAATAGCATTTACTCACTGTACCGCGATCTAAGATAAAATATTATTCATAGAGATCTATCTCCCACCAGGTGCCCAAGTTATGGAACTCTCTTAAGATCAAGCTTTCCCCATCTTTTGAATAGATAGATAAAGCATCAACTCAATTTTATGAAGAACTCTTATAAAATCTCGCTCCATTTATTATTTTTATTATCATCATCTGCATCAGTAATATTATTATCCTTATTATCATTATTGTTTATATTTTTTATAGTTATTGCTAATATTGTTATTATTATCATTATAATCATTATTATTAGAAATATTTGATAATCCTAAAATTCATTTTACGATTGCCTAGTTCAGAGAATCTCAGGACAGGTATGGAATTATTTGTCTATTTATAGTTTTTAGCAATGAGTTGTCTACAAATAATATAGGGAAGAAAATGTTAACTCGTTTTGTAACAGCAAAGACAGTTGATAAGTGAACAAACTTACTAAATTCAGATGTAAGACATATCAAACACAGTTTTCTTTGTGCAAATAAATCGATTACAATTTCATGTCATTATTCAATTAATACCATTTAAATGTGTAAAACGTACACGTTACCCAAAGCGTTGTTTAAACATGTCCATTGCGATGTTTTACAGCTGTGATCCGCCTTGTGAAGCAGGGGGGCGAGGACCCACTCCGCCCTGAGTTCGATGTACCGCGGTCCCTGTCTGGCATTCACGAGCTCATGAAGCAGTGCTGGTCTGAGAACCCCCGGGAGAGACCCTCACTGGTGGACATCAAGAAAGACTACAAACAGATCGCAGCGTATGCTTCCTTGGTCCACTGGTCCTGATCGACCACTCTGGCAAATTTGTAAAAAAAGTCGACAGCGATCGTTAATATTGGCTTCGTGCCGACAGTAATAATAATTGTCGACATGATAGGCCTTTGGACGATGACTTTCGGTTGTAATAAGCACAATCATGGAATCAATAACAAAAAGACTTTTGTTGGGAGATGCATCCCAAATTATAAAATAGTAAAAGACGTTTGGTTTGCGATGCATCCCGAATTACAAATGATCTCAACACACAAAACAAGCAATGTTTTGATAATTGGCCTGTTGTGCAGTAAACTTGAATAGATTAATGTATTTTTGTTGTTGTACGTTTTCATTGAATATGGGAATTGGAGTAAAGTAAAAGTTGCAGTTCTACATATGTAACATTAAAATACCTCCGATGAAAACAGCAAAATACATCTTTCGAATAGGTCGAATTTTAAAAGTTTTTAGTTTTCATTCAATTTATTTCCCTACAAATGGACATTTGTACAACACCTCATAAATTGTATACCAATGTAACCAGTGCCAATGGATTAAACATGATTGCTATATACAAGGTTTTTTAAATGAAGTTTGAAGCTTGTATTTATGAATTGTGATCCTCATAACACTAATAAAAGGCTATTTTTACAGATCAATATGTTTCATGTAAAATAAAATCAGCACCGTGACACAAATTAATTTTACATCACCTCATTTCAATGCCGTGATATACTTAATTCACACCGATGATTTCACACTGATCATTTCTTGAACATGTATTAACGCATATCATATTTGGAAAAATTAATGAATCGTCAATAAGTTACTCATTACATTATAATAATGTTTAAAAAGCTAAGTTACTGATATAAAATAGTGGTAAAGTACGTAAAAATACTATAATGATATAAAAGTGTTTATTTTATCATATTTTTATCATACTACCGCTCAACAAATTGTTTTAAAGTGTTATCATCAGAAAATATAATTTTATAACTTAAATTAACTCTGCAAAATGAAGATACTCATTTCTTTACCTTGCAGTCGTTTCGGCGCATCTGGCAACATGTTCGACAACCTACTGCTGCGGATGGAGCAGTACGCGAACAATCTGGAGAAGTTGGTTGACGAGAAGACACATCGGGTCAGGGAGGAGAAAAAGCGCAGCGAGGAACTGCTCCACCAGATCATACCAAAGTATTATATATAACTCCAGTATAGCTTGGATCCAACCCTGATATTAACCTATTGAAGCCAAAAACGTACCCTAGTCTAGCGCATACTTATCCCCTACTTTAGTTGAGGACATACCCTAGTCTACCTGAAATCAAACCTTAGTATAGTTAAGATCAATATAGCGTAGTTGATATCATTCAATACAGTAGTTAAGATCGTACCCTGGTGTAGTTAAGATCGTACCCTGGTGTAGCTAAGATCGTACCATGGTGCAGCTAAGATCATACCCTAGTGTAGCTAAGATCATACCCTAGTGTAGCTAAGATCATACCCTAGTGTAGCTGATAATCGTACCCTGATATAGTTTAAATCATAATTTATTTTAGTTGAGACCATACCCTAGTGTAGCCGCGATCATACCATGATGTAGCTGCAATCATACTAGTGTGTAGCTGAAAATCATACCCTAGTATAGCTGGAATCATAATCTAGTTTAGCAGAGATCATAATCTAATGTAACTGCGATCATACCCTTGTGTAGCTGCAATCATAATCTGGTGTAGCTGCCATCATGCCCTAGTTTAGCTGAGTCCATACCCTTTGGTAGCTGATATCTTACCCAATCATAACTGATATTATACCCTTGTATGGCTGATACCATACCCTTGTATAGCTGAGATCATTCGCTAGCTTAGCTGAGATCATACCCTTGTATAGCTGAGATCATACCCTTGTATAGCTTAGATCATACCCTAGTTTAGCTGAGATCATACCCTTGAATAGCCGAGATCATACCCTTGTATAGCTGAGATCATACCCTAGTTTAGCTGAGATCATACCCTTGTATAGCTGAGATCATACCCTAGTTTAGCTGAGATCATACCCTTGTATAGCTGAGATCATACTCTTGTGTAGTTGATATCATACCCTTGTTTAGCTGAGATCGTTCAATAGTGTAACTGGACTTAGTTAATACAAATATTTCGGATTATATTTTTTATATTTTTATATATTATTTTTGTTAATGCATGTTCGTTACGCTTGTTACCAAAAGAGGCCAATTTTACAATGTGATGATGATATATATGATAAGAATGGTCACAGTAATTTCACTATATGATCAGTATGTATTTGATAATAATTGTCACATTAAGTTCACAAAATGATGATGATGTATATGATATGAATGGTCACATCAAGTTTACAATATGATAATGATATATAATAAGTATGGTCACACCAATTTTTCAATATGATTATGATATATGATAAGAATGGTCACACTAATTTTTTCATATGATGATGATATATGATATGAATGGTCACACAAATTTTACAATATGATGATGTATATGATAAGAATGGTCACACCAATTTTATCATATGATGATGATATATGATATGAATGGTCACATCAAGTTTACAATATGATTATGATATATGATAAGAATGGTCACACAAATTTTACAATATGAGTATGATATATGAAAAGAATGGCCATACTAATTTTCAATATGATAATAATATATGATATGAATGGTCACATCAAGTTTACAATATGATAATGATATATATTAAGTATGGTCACAACAATTTTTCAATATGATTATGATATATGATAAGAATGGTCATACCAATTTTCAATATGATAATGATATATGATAAGAATGGTCACACAAATTTTACAATATGATGATGTATATGATAAGAATGGCCACACCAATTTTACCATATGAAAATGGTATATTTGATAAACATGTAAGAATTTCCCGTTTCAAAAGGTTTGGTTTTATATGGTTAAATCAACATGTTGACTGGAATGATAAGTTTATATTTCCACTAACATTTTCTTTCCAGTAAATGCTTGTATCATAATTATGTTTAAATGTATTTTAGAGACAGAAATCTATCTCTCATGTGTAATTGTAGAAAAAGGTTTCGGACAGCTTTAAGAAGACCAAGATGTACTTCACATGATTTTTTTTAAGGGTGAAATATTAAAATCAATCCAAAAACAAACCTTAATGTAGCATAGATAAAACCCAAAATATAGCTGAGTTATACCCAAGTATCTTCTTATAGACCTGAAGTAACAAAAGTAAAGCTGAGCCAACCTCTTTTTAAAGAATCTTTTCTTGACATTTCGACTAAGTTGAATACAGAGACAAACTACACACCCTTTGAAATCCGCGGAATTATACAAGAAAACGAGCTAGACACGTACAATTCAAAGATTTTATAAAGGCGATCGTCAGTCTAGTTAGGTAGTTGTCACTCTGGTATTTAAAGAGCCACTCCGTGATTTTCATATCATATCATTTACCTTTGACACGAACCTAAATGTCATATGTGGTGATATAATATCAAAACATATTAACTTTTCATGTCCAAAAGGCATATATATGACAAATACCGGTTTTCCATTAAAGTCTACAGCCTTATAAATGCACAAAGGTGTAGATATCACGTCCAATATACATGGATACTAGTTATATAACCTAACAAACACTATCCTCCCGGCTGTTTTAGATAAATCTCCTAAATTACGTTTGAGTATTTGACGCGAGCCACTGTCCAGTTTTCGATCATATTTGCAACGTTTTACCTTCCTATTGTCACTGTACAAAAAAATTTTTGTAAAATGTATCTTTTTGTTAACAGTCGATACTTCGCGATCAAATGACGCCATTGATTAAGTTTGGCATAAATGACTCCAACAACTCACGGAGTGGCTCTTTAAGGTGTCTAAAGTTTGAATAAAGGCATGAATGAATTATGTTTTCCAAATTCCGGTATATAGTACAATTGGATATGATAATAAGGCGTTCAAACAATGGTTAAAAAAGACAATTTTAAAACGTTTGGCGCTTCTCAAATTGAAAGTTGCTTGTGAAGAATATACTTTTAGTTCGGGTGAAATGTTTACGTGTTAGTGTGATAACTTTTCTGCTTTTAAATGCATTGACAAGATAGTAGCGTGTAAAAAATTTTAATAATAATGATAACATATGTACTTGTCAAAGGTCAGTTGCAAACCAGATTAAGATGGGGAAGAGAGTACAACCCGATGTGTTTGAGTCTGTGACTGTTTGCTTCACCGACATCTGCGGATTTACCAATCTTTCTGCTCAGTCCACTCCGATGCAGGTAACAGCGTGCACTCATTTCATAACCATGCAGGTAACCGTCTACCCAGCCCACTAACATGCAAGTAACTGTCCACTCTCATGCAGGTAACTGTCCACTACCATGCAAGAAACTGTCAACTACCATGCATGTAACTGTCCATTACCATGCAAGTAACTGTCAATAACTATGCAAGTAACTGTCCACTATCATGCAAGTAACTGTCCACTAACATGCAAGTAACTGTCCACTACCATGCAGGTAACTGTCCACTATGCAAGTAACTGTCCACTACCATGCAGGTAACTGTCCACTACCATGCAAGTAACTGTCCACTAACATGCAAGTAACTGTCCTCTCCAATGCAGGTAACTGTCCACTAACATGCAAGTAACTGTCCACTACCATGCAAGTAACTGTCCACTACCATGCAAGTAACTGTCAACTACCGTGCAGGAAACTGTCCACTACCATGTAAGTAACTGTCCACTACCATGCAGGTAACTGTCCACTACCATGCAAGTAACTGTCCACTACCATGCAGGTAACTGTCCACTCCTATGCAGGTAACTGTCCAAAAACTCTCAGGTCAGTTTACTCATAAGTCTCGAATGGAGCGAGGATTTGTCTTCGAAATTTATGGCATATGTAAGACCAACCTTTATATCGTTTTATCTGGTCATTTTTATGATAAATACCATTGTTTTAATAATCTATGACGGAAACAATACGTGTTTGAGTGTGTATGTTTGTGTTCCAGGTCGTGGACCTACTGAACGACTTGTATTCATGCTTCGACGACATTATCGACGGTTATGATGTATACAAAGTAAGTAATTAAGCAGCAAAGATATGCTATGTAGGATTGTTTGAAATGCTAAGAATAACTCAAACCGATGGTCATAACTAATTCTACTATGAGTTCATCAAAAACAATGTGCACTGTCTACGTATATCACGTGATGGAACTTGTCGACAGGTTGAAACTATCGGCGACGCTTACATGGTCGTATCAGGACTTCCTGTCAGGAATGGAGACGCGCATGCGCCGGAAATATCCCGGATGTCCCTTACATTACTTCGAGCCACAGAAACTATAAAAATCTCTCACCTGCCAAATAGCAAACTAAAGCTGCGGGTCGGGATACACACGGGTGAGTATCATGAGCAAAGGCAAGCTGTTAAAAGCACTCTGTAAGTGATATGATATGATATCGATTGTTCAGTGTTCAAAACGTTGTCAAAACGGGTCATTTCTTCATTATAAATCTAAATTAATGTAGATCAACTGCTTTTGATATCATGTCATACTCTTAATAACATGATGTACAAATTGTTAATCTAAATATATTGAGATTGGTGCATCATAATGTTGAGGGAGAATTGCACTGGCAGGTTAACCTCTATTAGAGAGGCCTATGAAAGCCTCAGCTTGGAAACACAAATTGAAAATGACAAATTTCAAGAATAAAATCGTTCGCAATTCTGTTAGTCTATGGTAACTTAATTACTTGTGCATTAGAACCATAATCAGTCACAGATTCCATTAAATCATTAGTTCGAACCCTATCCTTTTAAATTTGCAAAATTACCACCGTTCCGTCAATTCTTTTGAGTAGTATATTAACAAAAACGATTACTCAACAAAAATGTCATTAATTACTATTTAAAAAATGCGACAGAGATTAGAAAATATATTTATACAAACGCTAAGGCTGAGTCGTGGGTTAAAAGCGCTCTGCAGGTTCGAAAACGACTCTGGAAACTTTATTACTTGTAAACTTAGTATAATTGTTACCTATGGTGTGGTGATGTGACTTATAAGCGTAACTACTCCAGGATGCATAAATATTTTAATTTTGTACCAAAGCAGCAGAAGTTTAAATCTGATAACATATTACCTATGTACCTATTGACTGTTGCAATATGTAACACCCCCTTCTTCTTGTGAATGTGATCGTCTATCAATGATATGATTAATTACAGTAGTGGAATTCATTGTGATTTTCTTCATATAGAGAGACGCGATATAATTATTTCAACTTTTATGTGGGAACCCGCCAAATCTGTACGATTAGTCCAACATTATATGCACTATTATAAATTAATTCTGAAATGGAAATTAAATTGTTCTTCATACCATGCACGTGCTAATGACAAGGCAAAAGCAGAATAATAGGGAACGTTTTCTTACAAAAATAAGCAAAGACCATAATTACACTGTTCTTGCAAAGCATGTAGAAAAGCTGTGTCCTCTTATCTAGAAAACCTATTATCCATCTTGCTTCTTACGTTTAGACACACAATATACAAGTGAGCGTGTATATAACTGGAACCTCTGCTGCACTATATGACGTCATGTGCTGCAGGTCCCGTGTGTGCCGGAGTTGTCGGACAGAAGATGCCTCGCTACTGCCTATTCGGCGAGACGGTCATCACAGCATCCCGTATGGAGTCAAGTGGCGAGGGTTTGTACTTCTGAAGATATATTCGGTTGAAATGTTTTCAAACTCAGTTAACACCTAGCCAAACACATTTATGCACAATAGCAGGATGTAACTTCTGTGGTTGGCCGTAGAACACTTCATTACCATGTGCACGTTATATGATAATTCCTAAATATACATTGCTGAATTCCAACAAGTATGTATGTGAAATGTCTATGAAAAGCACAACTCTGGCAAAATGCAAGGCTATATTTTCGAGGAGAAGAGTTCAAAGTCGCCGACAGTTGTACATCGTCAGAGGAATGTTATGTAATAGAAGGCAGTCGGCGTACACAAATCCTTACACGAGTGAATGAAGCTTGAAAACGCTTGAACCTTCCCTATAACCGAAAACGGAAGCAAAATGTATATATAAGTTCATTACGGAAACTATATAGTAAGGTCGTTTATGAAAGGTAAAATGATATTTCATAACCGATGAAATACATTAGGAGGAAAGAATTTATGTACCTTCTGTCCCGTCTATGAACTATTGAATTAAATTATTATTATTATTATTATTATTATTATTATTATTATTATTATTATCATTTTAAAGTTATTCCATATTTTTTCATAGCTGGCTATGTCAATGTATTATTTTTTATGTTATCTTTAATGTCTTAGTGTATAAAGAATCAGTTACTTACTTAACGTTTATGCTTTGGAGATTTACTTTTTCTTTCAAAAGCGTGCAGAATCCACATAAGCGTGGATACAAAAACAGTGTTGGACCGATGTGGAATCTTCATCATTGGTTCTCGTGGAACCATCACAGTGAAGGCGAGTAAAGATCGTATCTGTCCTACAGTTGTTGACTGCTTCTCCAGTTTGTGGACAAATAATCTTGTGTCTGCAAACTTTATTGATATATACGAATATCAAAATCATGTAAACATGTTTTAAGATGTTAAAATACTTTTGATCTTTAGATCACGAGACTGTTTACACTCCTTTTCGGAGGAGCAAACAAGCTTCTAAAATACTTTTATTAAAAAAACCTAGCAACATTCAATTGATAGGCGGAAGCTTAAAGCTTCTGTATCGTGACAAGAAATATTACTTGAGAAGCATTTCACTCCATAAATATTACATATTCTATCAATGGTACTATTTGATCGAGAAGTACCCTCTGTTGCGGAAATATATATTTTCAAACTTATCGGTTTCGGACAATGTAGCGCGCCAATTAATCAAATGTAATTTTGGAACTTGCAAATTTCAGACGAATGACATGTAAAAGTTGAAAATGGATATATGTGTTCACTAGTATTCATGTACATTGGACGTAGTCATCATAAATCTTGACCATGACCCAACGTGAGGCCTTTGCTGCATTTATTGCACCGCTTTTATGATTTACTTATGATTTTCCGCGTCATTCGATGAACTTGGATGACTTGCCGTGCGGGAGAGGTTTGACCAATGCTTAGTGAAGTGTGTGCTGTTGCAGGGTATCGGTCAGATGACCACATACTGGCTGCTGGGGGAGAAGATCTGGAACCGATGACCAAGAGAAGCCTGACAGGTCTTTGTTCTCGAGGCAAACACTGACCAAACTGATATGCAACGCCAAAGAAACTGAAAGCGTTACTTACAGTGTAATGTGAAATATTTTCAAAATAAATACTTTAGGCGACATGAATTTTGTGACTTCTTAAAACATATTCAAAATTAATACTTTATGCGACATGAATTTTGTGACTTTTTAAAACATATTCAAAACAAATACTTTGTGCTACATGAATTTGTGACTTTTTGAATGTATCATGTCTTGCCGCCAATGGCACTAAGTTTTGGAACGTGAAAAAACTTAGCAAAACTAATCAGAGAACCTCAGAGATCAGAGAACAAAAAAAATGTACGGCATCAATATTAATTACAATACTCTATTTTATAATTACTTCGAAGGGAATTAATCTGGTATCAAAACGAAGCTGTGTAAAAGCAATACATTAAACAAGCATAGTTTAAAACCTGAAGATCACTTAACGTACGAAAGCTACTGAGGAATCCAAGCGCTGGTGTGCCACATGGGTCTGTGCTTGACCCCTTTTTATTCAATGTATACTTTACTTACTTACAGACGAATTAGATTGTCTAGCGTTTGTTAACTGACGATTCGTCTCGGTGTTATTCTTCACCATATACTAGACTAATTGTATAAACCTAAATGCCCATTTAATCGAGCAAACCATACGGGGGTAATAGTTGCCAATAAAGTGCAACTTTGAAACTGTCTTATTCTCGATCAAAATTGAAATGCCGTAATTCATTCTGATGGTGTCGTGAAATATTTTAACCTGGAAATTTAACAGCAACTCATATGAAGAAAACACTGACTTGTATGATACCAGTGATTTTGATGAGAGGGTATCCTAAGTTGGAGAACTTGTTCCTAATCCTTTTCATGTGAATAAAATATGTTTAAACTAAATGAAAAGGTTTTAGGTAAGATGAAGGATGAATGTAATGGGATACCAATTTCTGAATACGTGGGGTTAAAACCTAAATTTCATTGTATAGAAATAGCAGAAAAGGAAATAAAGAAGGCTAAGGGAATTAAGCGATATGTAGTTAAAAAATACATGAACTTTGGCCAATATAAAGAGGAATTGTTTGGTAAGAACAGTTTTAAACATGAAATGAATACTTTGAGAAGTGTAGGTCATAACATGAATAAATGAAACATTGTTACGTCCATTAGATTATAAAAGGTGGATTACAGATAATGGTGTTAATACTAATGCATATGGTCATTTTTTGCAAAGGTTGGAAATTATGTCAAGCCCAATTATTATGTGTGCCAAACTTGACTTTGAAAATTATTGAAAGTCAGTTATCTCAATGCATGCTCTCCCCCTTAATTTCAAATAAAAATAACATTAAGACTGATCTATAAAAATATATCTTTTTTGTAATATGAATCTATCACATGCATTTATAAGCTAGATATTTTTCAATGTGTCAAATAGTATTTACTCGAGCAATATCTAATGTTGTCATGACAGAATGATGACAGGTTATGATGACAGGGCGGAGCGTCTGGAAACCAAAACACTTTTTTGTAGACAGAAGATATCTTTAGATGACTGAAAAATTATTCTATTTATTGAATATGCAATGTCAATAGTTAAATATCTTGGTTTATGTTCATCACTGCATGAATTTATGCAGCATTCACAGCAGTTTATTTTATTGTAACAGGCAATGCAGTTAATATTTTAGGGGGAAAATAACATTTAAAGCAAACAAGGGAATTTTGTGTGTTGTCAATGCGCAAGTAAATAACACCATCAACAAAACAATGTGCTTTAGAATTCTAATATATTATTTATGAACTTTAGATAATAGTTTATTTGTATTTATTTTTTGCAACACCAAAAAGGAAAAAAATAATTGCACCAATAAGTTCCATAATAAATCAAATAAGCTCCTCGGTTTTATATATAAATGAGACACTTTGGTAGGATGGACACACTTCAAGGTGATAACTTTTCAACAGTACATAGTTTTTGAAGTTTCAACAAGTATTAGACGGCTTCTCCGTAAGCTTCAACGCTCATTCTTCCTGCAGCCATGTCAGCCTTCAAGTTGCGGATTCTGTTGTTGATGTCTATGCCATTGTAGATACGTTCGTGGTTATGAATGAGTGAACTTATGTTAAATGAGAGTGAGTTGGTGTTCACCAAGTTGTCAAATAATGTTGAAGGTAATTGAGTAATCTAAAGTGACACAGAGTATGTTTCTTGAATTTTGTATGTGGCTTAAATAGAGCCAAAATATCATATGAACTGGGTTAAGTTCCAAGCACCTACTTACAGTAAATTTAATGCTTAAATGCCAAAATTATGACGTTTTCTTGTTTTCATTTGTAAATTAAAATTTTGTGTACATTTTGTAAAAACGGTCTTATAAATGTTACGAAGTCGAAATTCAGCGTCTCATTTAAAAGTATATTAGTTATATGACCTATTGAGCTATACGTTTGAGTCACTGGCGCGCGCCATTGTCCGGTTTTAGATCATAAATATCGACCTCTTTATTGTTACTATGGTAATTAGTAAGCTGTAACATGTTAATTTTCAGAAACAATTACTACTTGTCTATGAAATAATACCATTTATGGACCATTTTTGACACAAAGAACTCTGTGACCCTTTTATTAATCAACGTCAATAAAAAAAATTATTTACTTTAATCATGTTCACCAACTTTTTAACTTGACACGTAATTTGTTCTCTAATGTTTAATGTTAAATGAGAGTTGGTCTTAGCTCCTGTTTCGTGAGGTAGTTCAGAATTTAGAACTAACCCAGAAAGGTAATCCAACACAAGTCGACATCCCTCTAACTTCAAAGAATTTTTACTGTAATAACAAATGTCTTCTTCCCGGTACAGCCCCATCATATTGACACAGGTCACACGTTCCATCGGACAATATCGAGTGTTTTCCGTAAGGTAAGATGGCCGATACGTCAAAGCAGCGACGTAAACGGTAAAGTTTTCAACTTCTTTTATGATTTGTTAAAATATCCTTCATCCGAACAGCTAAGGAATTTATGATATTGATGAACTGTGTTTTTCACGTCTATTAGATGTGCATGCGAAGCAAAGTGTACATAGACGGAAAATTTTGGTGAAAATTCACCCGGATTTTGCACTTTAATTATCTTTTTCATGGTCGGAGGTAATATTGGATTCTGCGTTTTCTCAAGCTAAATAGACGTAGAGGCACAATACGTTTTGATAGAGCTTATTATACCTCTGTATGTTAGAAATATTGTATTCACCTTGAATTTCTTTTCAAATACGTCAAAGGATAAAAAGTTGCCGTCATCATTTAGAATACATAGTGAACTACATTTTTCCTCCATCTTAGCCATTTAGATCACAACAGAGTTACAAGTAAGATTTTTAGATGGAGTCATGGTTTATCTTTGAGTAAAAAGCGAAATTGGAATTTTAGAGTTGTTAAAAAGTTATCTGTTTTAAATCGCTGTCATTTTAGTAAGATTAACTTTATACATCATGTTCCATACGTGATCTCGAAAGTCAGGGAGTTTATTTTTAGCGAATTCGTTGAGAAATGGAAACAGGATCTTTTAAAAGTTGATAGCATGAGTGGTAGAGGAGGAAATAAGCTGCGTCATATAAGTACTTTTAAATTAGAATTTGGCTGTGAATATTATGTCAATTGTGATATGTCTCGTTCTTTTAAAAGGTCGCTAGCTATGTTTAGATGTGGTGTTGCTCCGCTAAGAGTAGAAACTGGCCGTTATGACAGACAGACAGAGAGAGACAAAATATTTTATTTTTGTGTCACATGTTTATAAAATCGGGTACAGTGACAGTTTAAAAACATAAAATAATATACAAACACCATGCCATATGGCCAATGAGACACACAAAACATTGTGTATACAAATTAAATATTAAAGATTAGGATACAAGAAATATGTCAAATATGGGAGGGCTAGAGTATTATAAACTATTATGATTGAGTTGACATCTTAAGTACGCCGATACATACGGCTAACTAAGGCGGCCAGTGGATTTACAATAGTTTCTAGTTGTAAAAGGAATGTAGTTTGTTCAATATCTGATAACCGAGTGAAACTCGGGTACGAAATACTAACATTTTGGAACAGGTCATACCGGAGATCTGAGTAATATGGACAATTTACTAGGAAGTGAACTTCATCTTCGACAGCCTGACGACTACAGTGGCGGCAAATCCTATCAACAATCGGTGCCACAGGCCGGGAAAATCTACCACGCTCTAGTTCTAGTGGAAGTGTACCACTACGTAGTTTACCTAGAACACTACGGTGCCATCTAGGCAATATAGAAGTAACATATGGTTCTGGGATAACAGTGTTCTTAAATTGTCTATATGTACGAAGCTTATTTCCGTTGGGATTTCCCTGGTCATTCCACAGTTCACGTAGCCACTCTTGATGATCTAACAACTGTATATGCTGAGCTGATGTAGCCAGTTCAGAATTAGATATATGCAGCAAATTTATCACTGGGAGAGTTCAACGATTCTAACAAAGATGACACAATATTATCCCATGATTTGGCAAGGCGCCGTGACCAGCTACTAATAACGAAAGGCAATCTATTAGATGCCATACGGTGTAACCTTACCCAAAATCTCAGTATTTCTAGCCTCTGTTTTGACAAGGTACTGGTCCACCCCATTTCACCCCTTACTGCCAAATTGGGGGTTTTACTATTAACTCCAATATAAAATCGGCAAGCACGATTTTGTACTGCGCTTATGCAACTAAAATTCCTAGTTCCCCACAAAGCTGCACCGTATGACAAAATAGGTTGTACTAAGTTATTATATAATGTGTTAAAAACACTGTAGGCCATACCACCAACAGATTTAAACTTACACATTACCACTCCCAGGGCACGATTGGCAGATTTAGCCAATTCTTTAGCAGTATAGTTAGGATCCAAATTCTCTTCAAGCCAAAGCCCCAATAGTTATAGGCGTAAGAGTAATCAACATATAATCATTACCAACCTTAAAAACAAATTTCGATCTCAACGACTGTTTAGGACGAAAGTGAACAACTTTCGTTTTTTGGATATTAACAAGAATTCGCTCGCGAGAACACCAATCAGCTACAGCATCAAGCATCCTTTGTAGAGTCACCTCGTCAGGGGCAGTAGGTGCTATTTCATCTGCATACAGCAGCAAACTTAACTGACCACCATTGATTTCAATGCCACATCCTAAACTGTTTATCTCCTGAGCAAGATCATTTACATATATAGAGAACAACGTCGGCGACAACACACACCCCTCACGAACACCGGAGGGTACAGGGAACTTATCTGTGAACTCATCATTAATGCGGACCTGAGCCGAGGTGTCATCGTACATAGAATGAACTGCGTGTAAAAACTTGCCGTCAATGCCAAGCTGCAGTAACTTATACCATAAACAACTCCTATTTACCTTGTGAAATGCTTTCATTGCATCTATGTAGCAAACAGGTAGACTTGTTAGACTGTTTCCTATTCTTAATGACTGAAAAATACTATATAAATGTTCTAATGTTCCACGTTCAGAGCGAAAACCATTCTGCTCGTCAACTAGAATGCTATTCTCTTCCAGCCAAATACTAAGTCTAGAATTAAGAATATTGGCATAAATTTTACACGGAACTGATAGTAAAGAAATACCTCTATACCCAAGGGGATCACGGGGATCTGAGTCTGGTTTTCTAATAGGATTAATAAAACTATGACGCCACGCCTGAGGGCAAACTTTGTTATCAAAACAATAACTGTAAATGTGAAACAATATATCAACACAAGCCTTGTTCTTCAACGCCTCTGCCGGTAGAAAGTCGGGTCCCGCAGCCTTCCCAAGCCGTGCACGTGCAACCGCACGTTCGACCTCCTCTAAGGTGATAGCTGAATCTAGGTCACTTGTGTCATAATTGACAGGACAGGTCACGTGGCCGTTATCTATTTCATTGTTTACAAAACAAAGATGGGACTTATCGAAACCGGGCGATTCTTGATCAGAAAATAAAGAACTATAATCATTTCTCCGTTTATGAAGAACAGCTGCTTTATCCAAAGAAACAGAGTCATTATCTAGAACAACTTCCCATGGGACAGATCCCTTTCGCTCTTCTGAAATACCTAAATTACCTATAGTTTTCCAAAAACTACGGGAATCTTTATCAGAAAGTTTATCTAATAAGCGTTGCTGTTCATGTAACTGATACTCCCGTTTAGCCTTACGTATCTGTCTATCAAAAGATTTCCTTTGACTAATATAGAGGACTTACAACGTAACCATTCACGCTCAGCAGCCTTAGAATCATCCCACAGAGACTGAAGATTATCATTCCAATAAGGCTTATAAACTGATCTACGCTTATTCGGACTGACCTTTGACCCCCTAGGTTTACAAGCAGAAATCTTATCTAATTCAGCATACATAAAATTAAAAAAATCATTATATATCTCATCAACGCCATCCTGAACTGAGATTTTACTTTCTAAACGTTGAATGAAATCATTTACCTTGCCTATTACAGATGGGTCTACAAGAAAAGAGTCTGGTATGCGAGATGCAACATAACGTCTGGAGTTACATGAGACAGAGTTAACATTTACATCAATCCCCAAGTCCTGCCTACAAGGCACATATATATCCCAAGAAAGAATTGAATGGTCTGGCACTGATTTTGGCATATTGGCACCATTAATTATTGATGACATGGTAACAACATTAAAATTTGTGAAACAATTCAAATGTTCATGAGCAGTTACAACATAATCAACGACTGAGGCGCCGTTCTTGATATATGTAAAGTCCTGTGTTCCAAGGCGTCCATTTAAAACACACATATTACGCTGTGTTAGGAAGTCAATAAACAGTTGGCCATGAGAGTTCTGTGTATTGTCTATTACTTCGCGATCAGGGATATCATCTACACCCTTAATTAAGTCATTATCATCACTGATACGCGCATTGAAATCGCCACATAAACAAATTATTCCTTCATTCTGGAAACAATATAGTTTATCCAAAAGTCTGTTGAAGAAATCTTCAGCATCATTAGCACGAGTAGAACAGGGTGGGGGAAGATAAGAGACACAAAACACTATATTAAAAGCACTATCATGTCATCACAATCATCTAAAATGTTAACACTAAAATCACGCAAAAGAGTTTCTTTGAGGAACGCCCCTACGCCCCCTGATCCCCTTTTAGCACGTTATGTAGTTTACGTCTGTTATTGCCGTACCACCTGTATCCTGGCAACGACAATGTAGATTTTCCAACAAGGAATGTTTCACATAATCCAACAACATCGTAGTCCAGGTCCAGTAGCGTCGACTGTCGAAAGTGAGAGTTGTCCAGATCCCTCTTAGCCCATCCACCTGCATTCCAGCAGCCAAACCTCAGCACATCCTACGTAGACTTCCTGGCGCTGACGAGGCAGTTTCCATGGAAACGGAAGTCATTCGATTTTACTAGTTCCCTGATTAGATCGGGCAGTTAGTTCCTCACGGGACAGAGCACCTTCGATGTATACTTTCGAGAAGTCTTTGCTTCCTTTAAGATGCTTTTTATTTGACAGCAGCTTTTTCTTCTGTTCAACTGTTTCAAGCACAGCGACAATCGGTCCGGGTTTGTTGTCCCGACGAGACTTCTGTACTGCACTAAAAGCCCGAACGTCACTTAATTTCAGTCCATCTCGAAACACTTGATTTACCCGGTTACATAGCACCACTGGATCGTCCCCTTCATTCTACCGTTTGGATACAGGCAAATTATGGACGACGACACCACACTTCACGTCGTCATTGGGTCCAGTATTCACAACCACAGAAGCAAGGGTCTCAAGTTTATTTACACGTACCTTTAGTTCACCAACAACTTTCTTACTCTTCTCACTGTCCGAGGTTACAGTACTCTCAGTCCGTTCAATCTTTTCGGCCAATATCTTAATCTGTGAGTTCATCTCTGCCCTCATTTTATTCGTTTCTTGTTTCAGTGTTTGTGATAAGCTATTCATGGTTCTATTCTCTATTTCACTAAGTTTTACCGAAAAATCCTCGTTCATCTTGTTGATAGCTCGTCGTTACTGATACCACCGTTCCCGACACCACACCGGCATAGGTCCACCGATTCCGTTTGACAGTCTTCATTTTCAAAGTTATCATCCGTTTTTGGTCTTTTGGAAGCAGACGGTTTACAAACAGTATTTTCACTCACCATGGTATTTAGTGCTGTGTTCTGTTGAGACATTACGGCGTCACACATTTTCGATGGTCGCCAATACAGGTTTCAATTTTCAAGATGATTAAAACCCAATATCTTCAAAATTTACAGCCGAGAAGAAGTTATATGACACAATAAATGTTATTTTGTATATCACCGTGTATTCTACCGATGTTAGTCGATTTGGGGTTTCAATTTCGGGAGCAGCTCAAACCATGCCTTCTCCATTCAGGGGACGTAACTCTCGTTACGTTCGCTTTCCTTTAAATGAAAGGACTTGTTTTTACTGCAAAGACTTTATCGAAGATGAACAACATGTTTTATAGTATTGTCCTCTGTATGCTGGTGAACGACGGCCACTCTTATAATAATCTTTTTATAATGATCTTTTTGATGGTTTTATAAATTTTACTGACGTGTAGAAGGTCAGTGTTATTTTGGCCTCCCCTGAGGTATCGTTTTTATCTGCCGAAACCTGTTTTAATATTCTTAAAAAACGCACTGCAAATATGTATGTATCTTAATAATAGTTACATCTAGTGAAATACTGTTTTACTTTTAATCATTTTAAATGGCTATTGTGAATGAAAAGTGTCACTCGTAACTCCTTAGGGAATGGCTCAACTTTTGATTTTGTATTTTAATGAATATATATATATATATATATATATATATATATAATGTAAGAAGTATCAATCGTGGAGAAGCATATATGAAAGTATTAAAAAATACAGAGAAGATGTAAATCAACTTTCAAAATCATGACTTTATCTTTTTTCCAATATGCATATTTCTGCTTCTTCATTCGAAGCTTCTTCAGGGAATGTATGCTTGAAGCACAGCAGCAGTCTTATATAGTCTTCAGTGTATCTAAGTAACAACACAATGCAACACAAACAGCAAAATAATCAACAATCGTCCTGGTGAGTTATCAAACCTATTAGAATTAAGAGGGGATAACTCACCAGGACGATTGTTGCATACGTTGTTGTTGCAACGATTGTTGCATTCACTATGGAAACAAGTGACTCTAATTTGAATTTTCTTGACGTGACCGTGGTTGTAAAAGAGGACGGTCGGTTAGAGACGGATTTGTACTATAAACCTACAGATACGCATCAATATCTGGACTTTCAATCATGTCATCCAAGTCATACTAAGCGTAACATCCCGTACTGTCTCGCGAGAAGAATTTGTGCTATTGTAACAGATGACACACAAAAGAGGGAACGTTTAAAAGAACTCTAGGAGTTTTTGTTGATACAAAACTATCCTGAAAGTCTAGTACAAGACAGTGTACAGAAAGCCGCTGTGTTAGATCAAAGTCGCCTCAGAGATGCTAAATCTAATAAACAGTGTGATAAAAACATTGTCCCGTTGGTTTCCACCTTTAACCCTAACCGTCAGAGCGCTGCTGCAATAATTGACAAAAACTTACCTATTTTACATCAAAGTAAAGAAATGGAAAAAGTTTTGTGTAAATCGAAAATTGTTAACAGTCTTAAACAACCTAAAAATCTTCGTAAGTTATTAACTTCATCCAAGTTTGATTCAAGTGAGTTAGAACCAACTGTATCTAAATGCGGTGATTCACGCTGTCTTACATGTAAAAATATCATAATAGGCTCTTCTGTACATATAAATGAAAGTAAAGTATTTTCTGTAAGACAAAATCTTAATTGTAACAGTAAAAATGTTGTTTATGTCATCACATGCTCTGGGTGCAATGAAAAATACATTGGAAAAACTGAAATGAAGTTAAAATTACGCATGAATTTACACAGATCTCAGATTAATCATCCAAAAAACCGTACAATTCCATTGAGTAAACATTTAGCTGAGTGTGGAAACGGGCATTTTTCAGTTTTCCCAATGTATAAATTAAATTTTGATAACAGTAAACTTTTAGAAACAAAAGAAAGCAGATTTATCAAAATGTTTTCACCAAGGTTAAATTCTAGAACTTAAATGTTTTGCTGTACATGTATCCTATTGTAACCTATATTGTGACGTATTAATGTAATGACGTCATGTTGTACACGATGACGTTGCTCGGCAACGCATTATCCGTTGTATGTATGGCCTGAAGAGGCTCGTTGAGCTGAAAGCGCTAGCCATTAAAATGGATTGTTTTTACTTCTGACTTCGTATTTTTCAATATATATATATATATATATATATATATTATGTTGAGGTGAGACATGAATAAAGTATAAAGTATAAAGTAATCTGTCTGTCTGGCATAATAGACTGTCTTTTTAGCGATAGTGACATTTTCGTTATACCAGTTACTGTCAGTTGAGTTGTTAATAAGTTCACACCTTAGGAGATCACTATAAAATTTGTTCCGGATCATCGCTCTTTTAAAATAAACCACATCTATAACATTCACCAAGAGCAGCTGCATTCGAAACATAATTACCTACACCAATATCATATTTGCATGACTTTATATGGAAACACTCAATATATTCAAATTTCTAATGACCAAAAATTCACTAGAACATAACAAAATTGGTTTTATCTGCGCATCAGTTATCTTGTACAAAAATAAGGGAGAGATATAATTAAATTAAAATTGTAATTTTTTAACTGCAACTAAAGCAATTGATGCCTAATGAACCAGAACCTCAATACCTTTTGACCAAAATAACCTGTTTGAAAACGTTTACCGAAGGTGACTATCGCTGGACGCAACCCGGTTCCCGTCAACACATAGAAGGGTGTTACAACAATGGTCAATTTTTGAATTTTGTTGATGGTATTGTGCCTTTTTATGAAGATCTACGTCAACAAAAGTGATTTTGAACAGTTCAATTGTCAATATTGATATTCCTAGAAGATATGTTGAACCAAAACGACGGGATCGAGTTCATGAGTGGATTTGAAGAAGACAGTCACGATTTCGTCAAGACAGTAATGGCTGATATCCACGTCTCGGCGGTTGATATCGCTACTCAGGAATCAACACACAACATCACGAAAAGGATTCGATCACCTAGTCCACACAAAGGTGAAGCAAAGAAACTAAAGAATAACCCAGTGAGTATTGCTGAACTTTGTAATGAACCCGCATTCAAAGAAGCTGACGTTCAAACACGACTCATACTGAAAGCTATATTGTCACTTGAAAGTTCCTTCAATGATCGTTTTCGGGAAATGGAGTCTAGAATAGCTGCTAATGTGAAAACTGATTTGCGCAAAGAAATTGTGGAAGTGAGATTCAATCTGGTCACGGAAGTTAGTGGACTTGCTGATCGCATAAAAGTGTTGGAAAGCGTGCCGGTTAGATCTGACCCAAATACAGCTATCAATGACACTCGCAGTCTGAACATTATACTACGAAATGTGCTGTACTCCGAAAATGAAAATGTGACGAGCAAAGTGAACAGTATTATCCGAGAGGGTTTGAAAATCAAGGATATCACAGTCGTCAATGCGGAGAGAAAAGAAGCTATGAACAGGCGCTATCCAGGTGTCATAGTCGCAACTTTCAGGAACCAAGATGACAAGGATATCATTATGAAGAAGAAATCGCAACTCCGCAACGAAAGGAATTACAAAGATATCTTCATCGGGTCAGACAAGTCGAAGCAGCAGCGGTTGTACGAAGCCAACCTACGTACGATCGCGGAGACCATGGGAGGGGGACGGCTACGAGCGGTGGGGTCACGCCTACAGAGAACAGACACGTCGGGGAACAGAAGATCGAGGTATAACACGCGAGAAGACGATTTCGACGAACCGGAAGAAAATAGAATACAAGACACAGATCGGGACAGACATAAGAGAGCCAGTTTTTCAGGGAATACTACAACCAGACGTGATTACTCTGAAGTTGTAAACTCGCGGCGTGAACGTAGTAATAAGTCCTTTTATGGTGCTCGGGAGGCGGGTTTTCAGAGGTCACGTGATGGTCCCGCACGTGACAGAGGCGATCGATCTACCAATCGCCACTCAACACAACTGAGATAGGTATCAGCCGGGTTTTGGAATGTGAAATCATGGGCAGTTGACTGTAATTCACAAAACGCTTTAATCCGTAAACATTGTGTTGAATTTGGTAACTGTGACATAATTGGTCTTACAGAAACTCATCTCAGTAATCACGATGTGATCCAGGTAGACGGTTTTACTTGGTATGGACACAACCGTCAACAGTTGCACGTGAGAGCTCCGAGAGGCTCAGGTGGAGTGGGCTTTTTAATTAAGAATGACATTTTAGATGATTTTAATATATCGGTGAAAGACATGTCTTATGAAGGAATTTTATGGTTGTGTTTGCAGAATAAGTTTGATGATTCTATTACTCATATATGTGTGTGTTACTTACCCCCTGAGAACTCTACAAGAAATATAGAGGCGCAAGAGTTTTATGACACTTTACTATCACAAATTTACGAATATAAAGACGTTGCGTTTATTGGAGGCGACCTTAACAGCAGATGCGGGGCAGAAGAAGATTTCATCCAAGGAATAGACAATGTTTTAGACAGAGACATTGTTGATTTTACTGTTAATTCCCACGGGAAGCTATTGAATGACTTTTTAATTAATGCCAATTTCTGTATCTTGAATGGTAGAAAATGCATTAACAACGATGTCACTTTTATAGCTGCTACAGGAAGTTCTGTAGTTTATTTTTGTCTAGTTCCATATGAATCCCTAGATAAATTTTCTAATTTCGAGGTTATTCGGCCAAGTACTTTAGCACAGAATGCAGGTTGTGTGTGTGTGTGTGTGTTTGATGCGGGTGATATACTGAAAATTGACCATTCTCTCATAAAGTGGACAATGGAGCTCCATACAGCAACTAGAGTTGACACTTCAGGTACGGAGTCGTATGTGAAGGTGCTGACAGATAATGTGCCAGGTAACTTTGCTAGTTCACAAGAGTATGCAGATCAGCTGGAAGTCATCATTCACAGCTTGGAAAAGGACAGTCATGAACAGGTGAAGATAAACAGCGCTTATTCAGAATTTGTACAGGTAATGACAACGGAAATGAAGAAGAGTTTACCATCTAAGCGAGTTTTTTTAAACAATTCTTTTAGCAGGCATAGAAAGTGTAAGAAGAAACAGCCATGGTGGAACGAAACTCTCAGTAAACTGTGGTCTGAAATGTGTTTAGCAGAGAAAGTGTGGTGTAAGTGTAAGACGGTGAAGAAATCTACCTTTAAGTATGATTATGTGTACAAACGAAAACTATTTGACAAGTTTGTACAGCAATCGAAGCGAAGGCACTTAGCTAGTATACACAAAGACTTGGAAGATATGTGTGACGCCAATCCTTGCGAGTTCTGGAAGTCTATAGGCCGTGTTGGTGTAGGCAGTGAGCGACGGAAGTGTATACCCATGGAAGTGACGCTACAGGATGGGTCAGTCAGTACAGATGAGCACGTCGTACTTAACAGGTGGAGACACGACTATGAGACGCTGTTAAATGGAAACTTAGACCCAACTAATAGTTATGACGTCAGATGTGATAATGATGACGCAACACAGCTTAGTGAAGAGATCAGTTTGGAAGAGGTTAAGCGGGCTATAAGAAGAGCAAAGAAAGGAAAAGCACCAGGGGTGGACGACATTCCAAGTGAAGTTTTAAACAATAATCAAACAATTTTATTTTTACATAAACTTTTTAACATATGTTTTAGTTCGCATAAAGTACCTGAATTATGGTGTAAAAGCTTCATCAATCCTATCCCCAAAGCGTCGGAAGCCGACCCAAGAGACCCTCTGAGTTATCGAGGGATAACCTTAGCGCCAGCAACATATAAACTGTATTGCAGTATATTTAATGAAAGACTATCCACTTGGGCCGAGAAGCATGACGTCATCAGGGATGAGCAGAATGGATTTAGGAAGGGTCGCTCAACCACAGATCACATCTCAACGTTGACTAGTATAATCGAGACAAGAAAATCACTAAGGAAGTCAACTTTTATAGCCTTCATTGACTTTAAAAAAGCGTATGATGGAATCAACCGAGATATTTTGTGGAAAAAGATAAATGTCATTGGAATTGATAACAGGATGTATAAAGCAATCAAGTCCCTGTATGATAATGTACAGTGCAGCGTCAGAGTTAACCAGAAGAAAACAGATTGGTTTACAGTCAAGCGCGGGTTAAAACAAGGTTGCCTTTTATCGCCGATTTTATTCAACTTCTTCCTAAATGATCTGATTTTAAAGTTAAGTGCGCTGGAGAAAGGAGTGACAGTTGGGGAGGATAATATAAGCATCCTTGCCTACGCTGATGACGTCGTCCTACTAGCTGAAAGCGAGAGAGATTTGAACATTTTATTGGAGGCAGCTAATATATGGTGTAAGGAAAACGACATGCTGATTAATAAAGACAAGTCTAAAGTGATTCATTTTAGAGGGAAAACAGTTTCCAGAACAAGTGAACTTTTTAACTGTGGAGAGACTACGCTCGAAGTTAATGAGTACTACAACTACTTGGGTATATTATTAACAGAATTTCTAGATTATTCCATAATGGCGAGGACAGCGGCGAAATCGGCAAGTAGAGCGCTTGGACTTTTAATTTCAAAGTATAAATCCCTGGGAGGAATGCCATTTAAAGTATACAGTAAACTGTTTGAAACGATGGTGTGGTCAACATTTAGCTATGGGGCATCGATTTGGGGCTCAACGGTCCACTCATGTGTTAAAGCGGTGCAGCACAGAGCTATCAGATTCTACCTGGGACTTGGCAAGTACGCCCCGAACCTTGCCATCACCAGTGATGTTGGATGGACACCCCCCGAGATTAAACAGTGGACAAGTATTTCTCGACTATGGGACCGCAATGTGAACATGACACAGAGACGCATAAATAAGAGAGTCTTCCTCTGGGTGGACCACGCAGCAGTTATAAAAAAGAAGAGAAATTGGAATTTCAGAGTAGACGAGCATTTTATGAAAATAAACTTGAATCATCTGTTTAATTCGGACTTGAGAACTGAGAAGAAACTCCTTGTAAAAACAGTGGAAAGAATAATGTTCAACAACTTCAAGGCAACATGGGAAGAAACGTTGATGAGCGATAAACAACGAAAGCTGAGGACTTACGTAACTTTTAAACAGAATTATGAATGTGAGAAATATGTGAATGTCAACCTGTCAAGAAAACAACGAAGTGCCCTAGCAAAGTTCAGATGTGGTGTCGCCCCTTTAAGAATAGAGACTGGAAGATATGAGCGAATTCCTGTAGATGATAGGCTCTGTTTTAACTGCCCAGACTTTGTTGAAGACGAAGCGCACGTTTTACTTTCCTGTCCCTTTTATTCTCATTTACGGACTGATCTTACACACCGTTGTCTTTTAAAATGGCCAGATTTTCACTTTTTACCAGTTTTACAACAACTTGCCCGTATTTTCAATTGTGATGATTTTATCTTTTGTCTTGCCAAAACCTGTAGCAATATTTTAGAACACCGGCGTTATTCCTTGTACAAATAACCTTTTACACCACTTATATCTCTTACATGCATTTTTACTTTTATGTATTGTAACTTTTATGTATTGTAACCATCTCTCATAAATCGCTAAGCGATTGGTCGTGTATTTCAATGTATTTATTCTTACGCACCTTGTATACTGTTTTACGAGTGAGATGTAAATAAAATTATCTGTCTGTCTGTCTACAACAAACAAGCAAATTTCGAGTCGACTTCGTGCTTCTCGGAGCACATAAGCAATTAGCGATTACAATAGCCCGCGGGTGTTGTCTTTGCCATTGCTATCGATTAAAAATTGAAATTGGTTAAAAAACGAATGATGGATTTCCATATGCATGTTTATTTCATTCATACATAAAAAGAATCTGGTTCGACAAACAAGCAAAACTCTGCCCATATGAATAGCTTACCAGCGCATATATCAGATAAATAAATACACAAGAACAAGACACATATAATATATATGACACATATGACTAATAATCAAAATAAAGTATGAGTACAACAAGTGTTATATACAAGTTCTTTGCAGTTAGTTTATTTCATATCACAATTAAATCGCAATCACATCTAAATACTTCACATTTATATCACATTCATATCAAAATATTTTCACATTTATATCACATTCATATCAAATTATTTTCACATTTATATCACATTCATATCAGAATAAATTCACATTCATATCACATTTACACTAATTTAATATGATAAAATTTAAAATGTCATTTACATGTTATGACAGTTTCAGTAATACTAATATATGCCATTGGAGTGATCTGGTCACTTGCGAGGTGTTCCTTCATTGAACTAGATAGATAGCTGATATGGAAACTAAAATAAAAGATCTACAGAAAGAAATACAGAAAACAGAAGTATCACAGTTGAAGATTGAACAATTGAAGCTTAAAGAGACTATGATAGATGTACAAATCAGATCTATGTCTAACAACTTACTTTTCCTAGGAATTCCAGAGCAGCAAGGATCAGAATCAACATCAGAAAACACAACTGAAAAGGTAAATGATATCCTCCAAAAGTTAGACTTACCTGGTACATGTGTCATCACATCACATAGACTAGGGCCAAGAAAGTCAGCAAGTAGCAAACCATGTCCCATAATCGCAAGATTCAACAACTCACAAGAAGCACATGACGTCAGACACACCTCATATAAGAAGCTGGAGGGGACCCAATACAGGATCACAGAACAACTTCCTAAAGAAGTTTGGACATACAGGCAAGAAGTGCTCTACCCAGAGATGAAGAAAGCTAAGGACAGTGGACAGAAAAGCTTTATGGTGAAGGACAAGCTTTTTGTCAATGGTAAACAGGTTTTATTACAACACCCTCCTCCCTACAGAGCCCCTACACCAGAGTTCCAGATCTTCATTTGCAGAGTCCATGAATACTCAACAACAGACAAGTCAACAATAACACACTCGCCGTGGAAATATTGACTATGTTAGAAATAGTTCCTGTGACAATAACACATATGACAGTGATGGAAGTAGATCATGTAAAGAAGTAAATGAAACAAATATTTTGAACATTCTTTCACTAAATGTATGTGGATTTAGAAATAGACTTCGATATGAGGAGTTTTTAGACCTGATAAACAGTGCTGTTATTATGGGTATTCAGGAAACAAAGACTTGTGATTTAGACCTTTATATAACCGCAATTGGCTTATTTCCACAGTATTTCAGCGTTTGTCAGATCAAAAGTGGCAGGCCGACCTGACAAATTCCCATAAAGGTTTAATGTATAATCTTTTAAAGCCCTATTTTGGGGAAGAAAGTTATATTTATCTCCCCTGTAAACTCTCAACCCCTATTCTAAATTTCCGTACAAGTAACTATTTTCTACCTGTGGAGACTGGCCGTTGGTCTAATATTGAATACATATACCGTTTTTGTAAACTTTGTAATCTACAAACTGTTGGGGACGAGTATCACTATCTAATTATCCATCCATATTTCTTATAACACAGAGAATGTTACTTAAAATAATTTCATTATATAAATCCAAGCTTTAAGAAGTATTCCGAACTAAGGAAATTAGCAACATTCATTTCAATTATATGTAACACTTTCAAAACTTGATTACTCAATGTATACAATATGCACTGCCAATATGTCATATACGTTATGTGTAATTTTTCATGTACCACGGAATATGAAATAAAGATTGATGGATTGAGAAATGAGACACGTCTGTCTATACGGGTGTATCGCTTTTTTAGGGTGGGAGCGGATGTCCAGCTTCAATTTGCAACAACGTCATTTCATTTTTTTCTGTTCATTCTTAAAAAATCTTAAAAGTTCAAAGACATTCGGATGGTTTAGGCTCACGATGCCACGACAATTTGTCGAATTTTCTTGTCGTCTTCGTGAGAGTTTTAGGGGGGAAAAGTCCTTATTACCATGAATGGGGCCAATTATTGGCTCTAATTGGATAAGCCCGGGTCGTCCCGGATTAAAACACAAGTCGGTTAGTCAATATTCCAGGTTGAATTTATATACCCCTATCAGACATATTATCGGGTATTCAACGGCTCATCAACTTAGAAACTTCAACATATTCCATGAAGGTTGACTCTCCATTGGTCAGCTTGATATTTTATACCAAACGTGTGATGAAATAAAGTTTATAAAATGTCTACAATATATTTTACCCATTTCATGCCATGATTATTTATGTATACCAAATGTATGTTGAAATAAAGTTTTTAAATGTATATTTTATCCATTTATATGTTGAAATAAAGTTGATAAAATGTCAAAAGTAAAAGTTTCATTTCAAATGAAAATAAAGTGACTTTTAGTTACATGTATCCGAAACAGACTATACGTTAATCCCCTATTGTTCATGGATTATCGCGCATCGGTAACTTTGAATGGAGAAGTCGGCTGTCCGGCAAATCGAGAACCCGCCGTTTTAGGACCGTCAGAAGTGTGGTGGTTCCTTGCTTCTAAAGGGAGGTCGCCTTCCATCCAGTTGTTGGTCATGTAGTCGGCGAGTTGATAACACCTCGGATCGTCAGGCATGTTGTCTATCGCCTGCACCACCATGTCTAAGACCTGGAATAGAAAATGGTCATTTAGAAGATAAATAGTTGCGTTTGTAAAATTTCCGGGATTCATTGTTATTGAACACACGCAAATTTAGTTTAAAACCGACGGCGTTAGCCGGAGGTTTTAAACGCTTAAGTTTGCGACCAATCAGAATCGAGGATACAACGAAGTCATGTTACAATATCAATATAAATGATTGATATATGATTAATGTAACTTCTTTTCATTCAATTAAAATTACCACTTCCGGTTGCGCATGGTGAAGGCTTGACGTACTTTCTCGGGCTCTCGCTACCCCATGGATAAATCCAAGTAATCCACTAGTTTTAAAGATATATGTTCATATAATAATATTAAAATTGTGAATTAAAGTCTCGCAACAATACTTTGAAACTTTATTTGCAATTTTATTGCAATTTTGATAATATTGAACATACTCGAACAATGTCAGTGAACGAAACACAACGTGTTACTCGTAACAAGGTCGTTGGTGTGGAGGACATTCTCGCGTCTGAGAAGAGAATTGCAGACCTAATCACTAACACTAAACAGGAATTACAACAGTCGATCAACGAGGTGAGACAGGATATTCAGGATATGAAAGAGAAAGTAAATGCTGTGGAATTTAGCGTTTCTCAAAACGAAACTGACATAAAGAGTCTCCGAGAAGAGCTTAGATATGAACGGGAGGAACGCGCGAAACTCGAACGTCAGCATCTCCTAAAGGATATACATGACAGGCGGCAGAATTTGCTGTTTTATGGTATTGCAGAGTCCCCTCAGGAAAACACGGAGAGAGCACTACGAATTTTTCTCATGGAAAAGCTGAACTTCTCAGAGTCAAGAGTGAGTGACATTTACTTTAAAATCGTTCATCGCCTGCCGATATCGGAGTTCCAAAAGGCAAATAACCCCAAGGCTGTGCGGAGCATTATTGCTTCATTTTCTTACATGCCAGACCGCGAAGCTGTTTACGAAGCAAGAAAATCTCTGCGAAAATCAGGCATGAGTATCCAAACAGATCTCCCGCCCTTCTTGAAGAGGAAGAGAGCGATCTTGAGCCGTGAAGCCGCCGTAATACGCGAGGATGGTGTTTGGACACGGGTCAGAGTGGTCGGCACCGAAGTTGTTTTGGAGTCGCGAGACCCCCGCGAACCTGGATCTACCTGGACCAGACTTGAATTGCCAAAATAAACACTGTCCCATTATGTCATTGTTTACATTCTTATGAATAATATTTCCCTTTCCCTTTGCATAACATATACCATGTATTCACCTGACAAGTCAGGGTTCTTTTTGTGTATGAGCACGAAATGCAAAGACATTGCATGTTGGATACGTTCACATTTGTTTTGAATTTTCATATGTTAAATGAACCTTCATCATTTCTTTTTTATTTTCAAAGACGCATACAACCTGCTAATATGTTGCACTCCAAGCCCTTTCATCTATAAATAGCTACAGTGTTTATCGGGTCAGAGAGTGCGCCGCGCTGTCGCGAGCACGTGAATCTTGTTTTATGTGCGCTACCACCACGCACGTGTGTGATGTTCATATGGATATTTGTGTTCAGCAAAGGATTCTCAGATTGTAAGTATGACATTTTGAAAACCTTTATTGCAATAACTGGTCAATAATTAGTTGATGACATGGCCCATTGTATATATATATATATAGCATGATGTAATGGACAAAAGGATTCGGCAATCACGAGAATTTTGCTTGTCGTTCATTCTTATGTTTCTTTTCCTGTGTAGGAGTCGATTTCGACTACAAGAGCATGAGGTGTTATGTTACAAGTTGTATTTGGATTTTACCAAACATTAACAAAAAGTGAGAATATGTTTGCAAATTGTGTTCGATAGTTCATGTGCAGATAAAACCCTGGATACAGGGAAGATACTTCTATATATAACTGTTAATGTTAATTGGAGATCTTCAAACAAGTCAATTTACTTAGCAGTTATTATTTCTTTTATCTATGGGGATGCGAAGTCTCTATCCATGCCCCTAAGCCTTACCCATGCCATCAAGGAAAATTTCTTTGTTTTTATCTTTTCTTTTCTTTGTTATATTTAAACACAAAAAAACTCACTTGGATACAATTACCACTTCTAGAGAACAACTTATGTATAGGGTACTATTTATAGATACTAGTCATGGATCCTTTTAAAAAATTAAGCATTGTCTCAGCCAATTGCAGAGGTTTAGCCGACAAAAGAAAACGTAAAGAAGTTATGAATATATACAAGAAGAAGAAGTTCTCTATCATATGTCTTCAGGATATCCATATTTCGACCGAACAGGAGAATGTAATGAAATATGAATGGGGATTAGATTGTGTTATTGCACCTTTTAAATCAAACTCGAGAGGAGTAGCCATTTTATTAACCAATACTTTTGAATATGAAATACATAAGATTGCTAAAGATGATAATGGAAATTACATTATTTTGGATATAACGACTGACGGTATCAGACTTACTCTTACTAATCTATATGGACCCAATTTGGACTCCCCGTCTTTTTATATAGACTTATTTAGTAAAATTATAGGTATGGGTAATGATTCAATTGCAATTTGTGGAGACTGGAACCTTGTTTTAGATCCTCCGATAGACCTAGAAAATTATAAGAATATCAACAATCCTAAAGCCCGTCAAATTGTTTTGGACAACATAGAAACTTTGAATTTATTAGACGCATGGAGAGAGTTAAATATAGATAATAGGACATATACATGGTGGAAAAGAAACCCTCGACAACAAGCTAGACTTGATTTCTTTCTAGTAACAGAAGACCTTTTTAACATTAGCACAAATATACAAATATTACCTGGCTATAAAAGTGATCATTCTGCAGTAGCTCTATCTTTATCAACACAGAAAAGTAAAGAAAAGGGACGCGGTTATTGGAAGTTTAACACATCATTATTAAGACGTGAAGAATATATAGAATCAGTTACTGACTTACTAAAGGATACTAAGCATGAATACGCACACCCTAAGTATACTGTTGAGGAAATAGATGAGATGGGAGACGCAGATCTAACCCTAACAATTAATGACACGCTATTTTTGGAAACTTTTTTAATGAAAGTTAGGGGTAAATCTATTTCATATTCGTCCTATCTTAAGAAGTCAAAGATTGATAAATGTAAACAATTGGAAGAAAATATATGTCAATTAGAAGAGGAAATAAGAAAAGATTTCCAAAATGTTGATGAAACACTTCTCTCAAATTTATCTAAAGAGAAAATCGAACTAGAACAACTTAAAGAAGAAGAAATAAAAGGAATACAGGTTCGCAATAGAATTCAATGGTACGAAGAGGGGGAGAAGCCTACAAACTACTTTTGCCATTTAGAAAATAGAAACTATACAAATAAACTCATTAATTCCCTCATAATGGATGATGGTTCTGAGATAACAGAGGGAACTGCAATTATAAAAGAACAGAAGATGTTCTACGAACGCCTTTATAAATCAAATAAGGAAATAGACGATGAAAGTAAAGATATATTACAAAATATTGAAACTCCTTCTTTTAGCAAGGATAAGTCAAATGAATTAGAACGCGATATTAGTATTGATGAAATTTCGCTTGCTGTGAAATCAATGAAAAACAACAAAAGCCCAGGGTTGGACGGTTTTCCTATAGAATTTTTTAAGTTTTTTTGGAAAGATCTCAAAATATGGGTTCATCGGTATGTAAAGGAAACATTTCAAGTAAATGCCCTAACAATGACAATGAATAGAGGTGTTATCACATGTATACCCAAACAAGGAAAAGATAGACGTTTTCTCAAAAACTGGCGTCCCATTTCCCTCCTTAATGCATTGTATAAGATTATTAGTACCTGTATTACTAACAGGCTAAAAAAAACCCTAGATATTCTTATTCATGAAAATCAAACGGGTTTCATCCCAGGCAGATGCATTACAGAAAACATTCGACTATTGTACGACATCATGTACGAAACTAAACTACAAAACAAAAAAGGTTTACTAATTCTGATTGATTTCGAAAAAGCGTTTGATACAGTCTCGAAAAAATTCGTTATGATGGTATTGGATAAATTTGGATTTGGCAATAACATGCAAAAATGGGTGAATATTCTTATAACAAATTCTTCTTCATGTATTGTTCAAAATGGACATCTATCAACATTTTTTGAAAATGAACGAGGGTGTAGACAGGGCGATCCTATTTCATCGTATTTATTCTTATTTGTTGCTGAAATACTTGGAATAATGATAAGAAATAATGAAAATATAAAAGGCATTCTCCTCAACGAAATCGAATATATTATTGGTCAATACGCCGACGATACGGAATTATTCTTAGATGGTTCGGATACCTCTCTTAATGAAGCCATGAAGACACTCAAAACATTTTATCACATGTCTGGTCTTAAAATAAATGTGGACAAAACCAAAGCAGTTTGGCTTGGAGCAATGGCTGGTAGTGATATAACTTTATCCCATGACTATAAACTAGACTGGCATAATGAAAACTTTGAAGTTCTGGGAATAAAATTGAATGCAAAGTTAGAAAACCTTTGGGTGATCAATACAAAAAAAAAGACTGGAAAACATAAAAAGAATTCTTTTGAACTGGAAAAAAAGACATTTAACTATGATAGGAAAAATAACTGTTATCAAAACATTGGCTTTATCCACTATTGTTCATATTTTTGCTTCTCTTCCAAATCCCACTAAAGATTTTATAACAAACTTGAACAGATTATTTTTCAACTTTATATGGGACGGAAAGAGAGACAAAATAAAACGAATAAATTTAATGCGAAAATATGAAGATGGTGGTCTTAGGATGGTTGATGTCAAATTATTTATTGATGCATTGAACATCTCTTGCTTGAAGAAATACGTTTCGATGTCAAACGACTATAACCTAGCCGGTTTTCCCATTAGATATATTCTTCAGGTAGGCGCGAACATCAACAGAAAATACAAACTGCAAAATCCTTTTTGGAAAGATGCACTCGATGCCTGGCATAGATATATCAAATGTCATGTAGTCAATGATAATATTAATGAAATACGTATGCAACCTCTCTGGTTAAATCACCAAAGTTGCAATCCAAATCTGATCATCTATAACTGGCTCAAACAAGGTATAGTTCATGTAAAAGATATTTGCAAAGATCATGAATTCTTAACATTTGCAGAAATCAAAACAAAATATGATGTTAAAGGCACAGTGCTTGATCTTAATAGAGTCATCCTTAGCATTCCAAGAAAATGGAAAGATGTCATTTACTCTTTTGACTTGGCAACCGTAAGGGATATGCCACTAGATTCTCCTTTTAAGGGTCTTATTGCTCCTGTAAAGGGATCAAGATTATTTTACGACAATCTTATATCTGATGCAACAGGTACATTACCGAAAGTATGCAACAAATGGCATAATGATTTAAATGGTTTTATCAATTGGAATTCAACATTTTTGAGATATAGACAATCAACTAAAGATACTAAGCTTTTGGAATTCCAATACAAGTTTATCCACAGAGCCATCTATACGAAACGGGAGTTGCTAAAAATGAAATTAGTTGATAATGATGTATGTGAATCATGTGGAGAAAGTGAGAATATTTACCATGTATATGTGGAATGCCCAATCATTCGAATGTTTTGGAACGAAATCGCCAACTTCTTAAGCAGATCATTTAATCAAACACTCGAAATTTCAACACTGGATATTTTATTTTGTTCAACCAATAGCAACTTGCTAAATCACATAATATTATTAGCTAAACGTCATATATTTGTTATGAACATCAAACGTTTGAAACCAAACTTTACAATATTTTCAAAGATTTTAAAAGATGTTTTTGACATCGAGAAATATATTGCACGAAAAAATTTTAACATGAATTCTTTCGATAGGAAATGGATGCATCTCAAAGATGTCCTTTAAACGTTTGATTTAAATTTATCACTTATGAGGGATAAATCTTTTCATATGTATTTTCTATTCCCACTGCTGATTGCAAAAAATACATTTGTCATCTGTTCATGTTTATTATGTCATAAATTCTTGTTTACCCTCTCAACTGTACCCACCTTTGATTGTATCCAACTGAAGTGAATAAAAACATTTTTAAAAAAAAAAAAAAATTACATTATTATCCGTTTAATAGGAAAGGCATTGGTAGGGCAAATAATAGTTGATACTAATGTATAATTTACCTGGTCCGAGGGAAGCATAGGAAGTGCAGCAAAAAATAATCCTTGAAAGAAAACAGTTAAGAAACATAATTAAAGACCCTACTAGAGTAACAGCACAACCAGCACTCTGTTAGACCCAATAATAGTAAGTGATGAAATAAATGTCGATGATCGTGGTGTAATTAATTTTGACAAGAATATTTCTGACCATAAGGGAACATATCTCGCAATCAATGAAATTGTAAATACAAAAAGGTCTTACAAACAAGAGATATGGTGTTACAAGAAAGAAAGGGCTGATTCATAACTATGTCTCTTTTATAAAATGATCAATAAATTGACTCCCGGTGATCTTGTGCCTGATTCAGTCAGCCTCAATTCTAATTATAATCTAAGAAACCAGACAGACCTTCAACACATACGTTGTAAGACAGAACTATATGCCAGATCATTTATTCCAGACACAATAAGACGCTGGAACGAGCTTCGCGACAATATGAAGAAAGCAACTTCTTTACATGATTTCAAACTAATGCTACTAAGCAAATTGTCATCTCCTCTCCACTTTGATTTTAACTCTGGACCCAGACTCCTACAAATTTTACACTGTCGCCTTAGGCTAGGGTTTAGTGATTTAAATGCAGACAAATACAAACGAATTATCTCTGATTCACCCGCCTGTTCATGTGGTCATCCAAACGAAGACGTAATTCACTACTTTTTTACCTGTCCCTGTTACTTATTGTTGAGACCAAACTGTTATTTTTATAAGAAAGGTTTTGATTTAAGAATTGTACTTTTTGGGAACGCAAATAAAGGGAGAGAAATAAACCAGAAAATACTAGAATCTGTGCATTACTTTATTCATTCTTCAAAACGATTTAATAACAGTTAAACTCTTTAAACAATTTACAAGTCTTTTCATAATGATGAATGAACGGCCACATGATTATCAGAATTGTGATATCTTTTTATATATTACATATTAATGATTGTTTTGTAGAACTTTTGTATTAAGATTGCATGCCATTCTCGTGTTATTTCAATTGCTTTTGTATTGTAATGGAGAGGCATTAACATAAGCCATATGGCTTGTTTGCCGATCCCTTTCATGTAATAAAATATGTTTAAACCACAACCAGGCAGATTTTCTACTCTTAACAATCTTATTGAAGGCATAGAATATGCTGAATCATTTAAACGTTATGATGATATAAATGATATGTGCATTGTTTTTTATGAGAGACTAAATGATGTAGTTAAAAAATGTATTCCAACAAAAGAAGTAACTATTATACCCAACGACAAATCATGGTTTGATTCAAAGCTTAGACGTGAATGTAGACGACGAGATAGGTTTAGAAAGTAAGCAAAAAGAACAGGCAAAGAAAACGACATCATCTTATACAAGAAACAGCGAAACAAAGTAATAATACGAAGTATTTTGCCAAAGAAAATTTCTATGCAAATCTTGACGAATTTCTAACAGAATTGAATGCAGTAAGCAACCCATCATACTGGAAAATTCTGCGTCATGTTGTTAGAAAGTCAGAAGTAACGACAGATATATCGCTTCTTAGAATAAATGAGACTGATGACGGACCAGCTATATTTACTGATATTGAAAAGGCAACTAAGCTAAATGAATATTTTAAATCTGTTTCTACTCTAGAAGATGGCAATAAACAGTTACCATACTTTGAGAAGCGAACAAGAAAAGAATTATGTGCTATTAATATTACGCAGAATGAAATCTCCGACTTTATAAAATGTTTACCTGAAAAAAAAGCATGTGGTCTAGACAGAATAAGTCACATATTACTGAAGAACACTGTTGATTCAATAAGCAAAGTTTTATGTCTTTTATTTAATAAATCATTGCAATCATCTACGTATCCAGATGCCTGGAAAGTAGCACATGTTTTACCCTTGTTTAAGAAAGGAGACCATTCTATTGCATCAAATTACAGACCAATTTCCCTCATTAGCTGTGTTGGAAAAGTATTTGAGAGGGTTGTTTATAAACATTTGTTTATAAACATTTGTGCAATTATTTTCATTGTAATGATTTACTTTATAAGTACCAAGCTGGTTTTCAGAAAGGTCACTCAACTGTTTACCAATTGCTTGAACTATACAATTAAGTATGTTTATCTTTGGACAATAAGGAAATATTTTGTATGGTATTTTGTGATGTGTCTAATGCCTTTGACCGTGTCTGGCACAGAGGGCTTATTTGTAAATTGCAAATGTATGGTATAAGCAGTTGTATGCTTCACTGGTTATCAAGTTATATAAGCAATCGAAGTCAATCTGTTTTTGTGAATGGGGCACTGTCTAAGCGGTATATTTAACAGCTGGTGTTCCCCAAGGCTCAGTATTGGGTCCCTTTCTGTTCATTGTATTTATAAATGACATTGCTGATGAACTTGACTGCTTGACAAGGCTATTTGCCGACGATACATCGCTTGGTTTTTCATCCCTTAGCCATAGACTAATAGAGTCTACTTTTAATCTAAATTTGCAAAGGCTGAGCTCTTGGGGAAAACGTTGGCTGGTTAAATATAACCCAAACAAAACAGAAGCTATAATTTTAAATATTAAGAAAGAAAGTAATAATATAACTTTGTATTTTGATGGATGCAAAATTAGAAATGTAAATGAACATAAACACTTAGGTGTGATATTTTCAGACGATGGTAAATGGAATAAGCATATAGATAAACATCGTTCTCTAAAATGATAAATTCTATGCGTAAGCTTAAATTCATCCTAAGCAGGCAAACCCTGAACAAAATTTATGTTATGTTTGTAAGACCACATTTTGAATATGCCTGCGAGGTTTGGTATGGGTGTAACTCAGAACAGTCATTGCGACTTGAGCAATTACAACTAGAAGCTGCTCGTATTGTCACTGGCCTACCGAAATACACACCTCTTAAATATCTCTGTAATGAAACCGGGTGGGAAAAATTATCAGAACGTAGAGAAAGGAGAAAGTTAACATTATATTATAAAATACAGCGTGGCAGTGCACCATCATATCTGATAGATTTACTCCCTACCACCGTTGGTGATTCAACTCCTTATTTTCTTAGAAACGCAGACCAATTTGTTATTTCTTCAACCACATTGTTATGGAATAATATCCCATTAGATAAGCGAAATTTACCATCAAGAAAAAAGTTTAAATCGTATTTGGAAAAACCCAATATTTCAGCACCTTTTTACTTTTCATCAAGTATACGCATTCTAAACATTCACCATATTCGTTTGAGATATCATGTAAGTGACTTGAATTACGATTAATTTAATGTTGGAATTAAGCCAGATTCAACATGCCAATGTGGTTATTTATGCGAAAATGTTTTTCACTTTGTGTTCGAGTGTCCAATATATGATTACCAGAGACGAATAATGTTCAACGTGTTAAAACTGTATGTGAAAGATAATGATGTAAATTTAGATTCACTTCTAAATGGCAGTAATTAAGAACGTATCAGATCTGCACAATCAGACCATCTTCAAAGCAGTCCAACAAAATATATCAAACAGTAAGCGATTCTCCTGACTGCAATATGTACAGTGAGTTAATTTGTATATTTCTTACTATACTATTTCTGTAATATATCACTTTCCTTGTTACATATATGTTTTTTGTAACTTACATTTGTAAATACTTGGGAGAAGGTTACCTAAGTTGGATAACTTGTACCTAATCCTTTTCTTCACTGAATAAAATATGTTTAAATCAAGCAAAGCGTGGCACAAGTCTGGTAACGTCCGGGTCGATTTTGTAGTCAGTCTGCAGACCAACTTGCTCTGTAATGGAGGTGGGTGTAATGGAAGAAGCACCCTCTCCAAGATGCTGTAGGGAAGACGTTTTTTGCTGCTACTCTAGCTGCGGTCTCGTAGTCTATCTGGAAATTTAATATAGTACATAATAATGCAGGCATTTGCCTGTAAATTTAGCGACCAGATTTGACTAAAACCTCAACCAGAACTCTAATAAGTCTACGTTAAACACTACAAAAACATATAAATATCTGAATGCATTGAGGTTCGAGTTGAAGTCTCGGTTCTCAGCAGCTGTCTTGACAAGTTGAAAGGCTCTGAGCTAGGTTTCTGCCTTCTTGTTGGGCAGAAACAGGTACACGCAGGGGTACATCTTGTTGTTTACCATGACATGAAGGTTTAGAGTTGTGAGAAGAGTGCTGGAACAACAAAGAATATTCTACCATCGAAGATCGTGTCAGCTGCAGCCAAGTGCTGAAGGTTTTCAATGGTGATAAGGCCCAATATCTTTTCATCTGTTCCATTGTTGATGAAGAGGAACCCTTATGGTATCTCTGAATCTCGCCTGTGTGATGGCAGTTTGGGGAAAGTAGCTCTTCTGGCTCGATGTAGTGTGTCTTTAGCAAATCTGCAGGCCGGCATTGCCACGACTGCAGCTCGACTATCTGGTGTCCATACTCCATCTTTTAAAGATAATAATGTCTCGTCGAACAGGGTAGGTGTCAAGGATGTGTCTAGAAAAAAATTAAGGAGTGTTAATTAAACGTGGTACAACAGCCACCGATAATCCGAATCTCGCAGTATCCGAACGGTAGCAAGCTGTAACCAAACTAATCTCTATATAAACTCATTAAATGTTGATTCGTTAATCCGTTGATTCAGTCTCCGAATCCGAACGCTGATTAGCTGTAACGGAATAGTTAATAACAGCTATTTCTGCTTCATTAATCCGACGGTTCATCAAAGCGTTCGGTAATCCCCTAGACAAGCGAGCACCACACTGATTGAATCGGAAAACATCAATGACAGTGGATTGACACGGGAGTTGAGAGGTGTCAGCAGTTTGTGATTGTAATAAATTGAGATGTCTCACTTTGTGTATCAAAGGTTTGCGATTGTAATAAATTAAAATTTTTCATTTTGTGTGATAATTATAAATATATGTCGTCTGTCTGTAGATTTGGTTCATTTCAGTAGTCCAAACATTTCACTATCAGAACGTTTTTGACGAAAAACGGAAGTGTTCGGATTATCGAGGTCTGACTGTAATTATTTGTATCAGTTAAAGTGAGTTATCTTTGTACTGATTTTCAAAGTGTCCACTTCCTTCTTCTCTCCCGAAAAAGTTTGCCCACTTAACGTTATTCCTCTGTAATTATTAATGCATTTCTTCTTGCCTTTCAGACAGAGGGATAGGACCTGTCCTTTATCCCATTCAAATTGGTAACTTTTCAAAATAATATTTTAAAAAACATGCGAAATTGATATTGATAACAATTTACAACATTTTAATATTACTGTACTGCATCAGTGCACCTGGCGCTTTACCAAATCTTTGATTATCAATGGCATTAATTACATGTTTAATTTCATATTTCAAAATATGGTTTTTAGTATCAGCCTGATTTCTTTGAGTTCCATTTTAGAAGTTGAAGGCAACTCAGTACAAATATTTCTGGATGATAACTTCTTTATTCCACTCCAAATCTAAGGATCAAAATCTAAAGGGTGTGGTCTACAAAATAGAATGTAACTGTGGCACTCGTTCGTAGGGGAAACATCTCGACATGTTAACGTCAAAATCAAGGAACATAAATCATCAACGACAAAATCTGACAACAAATCAGCCATCTGTGACCCCAGTCACACTATCAACTGAGAAGATGTAACAATCTTAGCCAAACACCATCAGACTTCACTAAACGAAAGTTAATTGAAAGCCTGTTGATCAAACGTTACCGACCTGAGATGTATAGAGATCAAGGATATTACATTCCCTCTGCTTAGGATGAACTCATCAATCAATCCTAGTTCCTTGAACCTCCCTATAAAGGCTTCGGTATTTATCTGTTGTTAACTTTATCACTGGCTTCTATATATTCCCTATTGTTACTTTTTCTCAATCATTGTTGACAATCTCATTATGTTGCACCTGTATATATTTATATATCACAGTTCCTCAATACACGCAGATGAGAGCAAACGTTTTGGCTACAGCTTCCCGCTTTCCGCTTTCCGCTTCCCGCTTCCGACCAAAACCTACCCAACAAGCGCCATCTTGGATGGTTCATTACCTGGAAGTAGACAATTGTGATGTCTATAACAACAAGTGAGGGCGACACATGGGGATTTTCTAGTCGACTGAATTTGGGAAACAATGGGCATAATCTGTGATGATAAGCATGCGGGTAGCACCAAATTCGCAACTGGAAATGAACCGAAATTGAAAGATCAGGTGTAACATAAAACATAAGTGAATATAGAGAAGTTTGTATTTATTCATGGAAAACAATGTTCAACAATTCATTCAAGCACTTTTTATCTAAAAATATGCAACAATTTTGACAACCATTTTATTTGGAGGAATGGACATAGTTCACACGTGGTCATATTTTAATAATTACCAAATTTGATATCATTTAATGGAGAGATGGACATATTTCATTTTTAATAATTTACACATTTCACTCACACATCATTGCAGTTTTAACAAATATGCTACGGCATCTGCATGGAAGAAGACCCATTCTTCCAGCGGCCAGGTCATCCTTCAACACGGTGATTCTGCTGTTGATGTTGACGTATTTCCTCTTCTTGGGGGGAAGACGCTGGCCACCTGAATAATCTGTGGTTCCAACTGAAGTCCTCTTGCAGCGGCGGCATTCTTCAGAAGGCGAAAGGCACGTGTGTATGTATCTTTCGTCTTGTTGGGCAAGAGGAGGAACACCAGTGGAATCATACTCTCTCCAACCTTCGCATGGATGGTGTAAAGTTGTAGGAACAAAGCTGGTGAGACGTAAAATGTTCCATCACCATACATAATGTCTGCTGCACACAAATATTGAAGGTTTGCAGTGGTTGTCATCCCAAGAATCTTGTCATCAGCCCCGTCATTTATGATGATGAAAGGTTCGCCTTCATCTGTCGTCGCATATTCCTCAGGAATCGTGATTTCTCGTCTTGATTTTGGGATTGCGGGAAAGGTTGAATGGCGGGAAAGGTACAGCATGCTCTTCACTGAAAAAACTCAGCGATTTGGTGGGTAGTTCAGGTCTAATCATTGGCGATTTCAACTCTCACAGCAGCCTGTGGGATGAAAGAACCACACCCCCGACGGCTTCGGTTGCATGGTGGAAGATTGGGTGGAGTCAGAAAGACTTGTTATTCTAAATGATGGCTCTCCTACTAGACATTGCCCTTAAACCGGCTCGTGGTCTGCTTTAGACCTGGCTTTTGCCACCAGTAACCTCGCCAGGGATTGCATATGGCAGGTTCATGATGACTCTTTGGGAAGTGATAACAGCCCGTGTTTTACTTACCTAGGTACCCCACCACTGTCTGATCAAGAGTGTAAACGTAAAGACAAATGGAACTTCTGACGGGCAGACTGGTCGTTTTTCAGAGCAGAATGCAAAAAGATTGATCCGACTGAGATAGAGTCTGATAACATAGACACTAATTGCTGTAACCTAACAACAGCGCTTATCACCGCATCCAATGGTTCAATTCCTCGCAAGAAACCAGAGGTCGGCGGGCAACCTGTACCCTGGTGGAATGAGGAAATAGCTAACGCGCGCCGCCTTAGGAAGAAGGCATTAAATAGGAGTAAACGTGACCGGTCTGCTATTGGAGAAATACGTCTGGCTAGGGCCAGAGTTAAATCTTTGATTGACACATCAAAGAAAAACTCTTGAGTTCAAGGGCACAGAGAAAATAGTCAGACCACCCATAAAAAAACCCATAGTGTAGCTTATCCTATAACTGCAGCTTCACTGTTGAGGAGTTCAAAGATGCCATATTCCATAGAAAAGGCACGGCGCCAGGTGAAGATATGGTCAGCTATGAGATGCTTAAGCGGTTGCCGGACAGCTTTATCCAGCTCATCATCAAATTATGAAACTTGGTATGGGAACGAGGAGAGGTACGTGATGCAAGGAAACGTGCCTCAGTCATACCCCTACTCAAACCGGGTAAAGAGGCGGCTTCGGGCAACTCTTATCGCCCAATCTCCATTACCTCAAACTTATGCAAGGCAATGGAAGCAATTGTTACTGCTTGTCTCCGGCACCATTGGACCAATGGACCAATGGACACTTATCCCATGACCAGAGCTGGTTCAGGCCGCAACGCTCATGTCTTGACCATATACTCCGCCTGGAAAATGATATTAAAACCGCCCAACTAAAGCGGGAATATCTGGCAGCTGTTTTCATAGATTTCAGCAAAGCATTCAACATAGTATGGCATGGTGGACTCCTCGACAAACTTGAACGTGTTGGTATAAAAGGGTGAATGGCAAAGTATGTCCAAAATTTCTTAGAGAATAGATCACTATCTGTTCTAATAGGTGATCACCTGTCCGAGCGATACAGGTTGGATAATGGCACTCCACAGGGAAGCATTATCAGCCCCACACTATTTAACATCATGATAGATGACCTCTTTGAACATGTTTACCATCAGAAACATACCGGCACCTCAAAGAATGCAGATGATGGGGCTGTTTGGGTTTGACACCGGGAGCTCTCCAAAATTAGAACATTGCTGCTGGAAGCCCTGAACGGTGTCGAAACATGGTGTGATAGATGGGGTTTCACTATCTCTCCTGAAAAAACTATCGGAGTGCTTTTCAAAAGAAGGGGCAGTCGGGTAGACGGCACACCCAGGCTTCAAATAAAAGGGAAGAGAGTTGCGTTTGAGAATAAGGCGGAATTTCTCGGGGTTACTTTTGATCAATATCTGACCTGGTCTAAAGCAACTTGAGTCGGTGCAATACGAATCTCTTAAACTAGTGACAGGAGCAGGGCCTGGCACTACCCACAATTCACACTTAGTGGAAACTGGAGAGATCCCACTCGATCTCGGGAGAGAACAGTTATTGCTGAACTTCTGGAGTAGCATCTTCCCACGGCAAGGTGACAATGAGGTAGACTCAATCCATTTTCTACCTTGCCCTCATCGGTAACAAAACCTGTAATACGAAGCAGCGACACCTAACGTCATTGCCGAGTTACCGCCCTTACTAGCTGCTAACCTGCAGCCAATGAAATCACCGTTTACATTCGAAACCTACGCCCAGTTAGCCTTAGACCTTATGATAAAGACAATCCAAGCGTAAATTTCATATCATACTTGACTCAGATGAATTATTTGCAGGTATTCACTGACAGCAATAAGAATTAAATTTTAACAATTAAATCACATCGGTCCGTATTCCTCAAGTAATTAATATTTTTCTCCTTCTAGATATGATCCGTATTCAAGGCATATGTTTTACGTCATAAGCAGTTGATTCTTTAAAGATAATATATCCACATAGCGGGTACGATTAGCGGAAATACCTCATAACACAGTTAAGAATAAAGATCAACAACTATTTAGGTTCACATCCACCTGAAATTAGCAGAAAAAACGTGTTTTATTAACACTTCCGGAAAACAGACGCCAAACGTTTTATTAGCCAATCAGGTGCTAGGGGGGTTGTGACGACATAGACAGGACTTGTTAACTACTGGCTGATCTGTCTCATTGTTTACATTATAAATTCCAGCGGTCGTGAACGTATATATTTTCACTGATTGTACTTTAAAAAAGCCCCTAAGTCACCAAAGCTATTGATATCAATACATCGACATATTCTGTTGACATTAATTAACTTGTTTTATGTTTGGGTTGTCAATCTCCGATAATGCCGATCGAGTGAACACAAACTGATATCTGGCACCATTGTGATTGTTTTTTGTTCGAACACCTAGACAAATCGACTATCCCCCTGTGTAGTAGATTGACCATTGTATATGTAGAATATTTGTTACTACTTTGTGCCATTTTTAAAGTGTCAACTCAATATCGTAACTCCGTGTTTCTGCTTTGCATTACTGTAACAATGAGATCTCGGTTATCTCGGCAACTTTCGGATGTAGTCATTGGGATACGACGGTTCCGAGCAGCTGTTTTTGGCCTTGTTAACCAGTTATTAGTGATAATGAAGATCAAATCTTTGATGTGTTTAGTAAATGTACCTCTTGATTCGCGATTTGCCACCTTCATAAAAACTTAGAGTTACGTACTAATGTATTTTGCATAGTAAGGATACAGATTATTGTTGTTTTGTGTGAGTTTATGGTCAGTGTTTGAGATAAAGAGTGTGGTATTAATCTAGAGTGACGTGGGCCAATATTGTCAATAATAACAAAACATTTATTGTTGATTGTGATGTAAGCCTGCTTGGAAATGTATTGTAAATATGAAATTCTTTTTCAGTTTTGACTATTTCAACCATATAAAAATAATAACGCTGAAAAGCATATTATTTCCATTTCCTTCAGTACTTTGGTACCGGTATTTTACCAGAGAGAGGTTTTTAGTTACCTAACACTACTTTTTCACACCAGACAATATAGTCATAAAGTTATTACCTAACAGTCTACATGAAATGCCACACACCTGTTAATTATGGCAATTAAGCAATAAACTTAATGACCTCAGCACCTGGCACATTTCCAATAGGTAATACACAAGGCACTGATTAGTTATCTAAATTTTATCCTCACACATGATCAACAGCCTTTATTGAAACTTGATGAAGGTAATTATGTTTGTCAATACACGTGACACATGACAATATATTAACAAATCTGTATTACTATTTATCTTATTTCATACTGCAATGTTTATCAATATCAAATAGGTTATAAATTATCTACTGTATGGCTACATAAAATGGTAAATGTTTCTCCGGGGCAGCTTTATGACTTTAATTTTACTTTTTGTTGCTTCTAAAATGTAGCTGTAGCAAGAAATTTTAATTTTTCATAAATGTTATAACCAAAACTGTAGTGTCAACATACGAACATAAGTGCATGCCCACATTTTTGTATGTATCCTTAGAGTAATCAGCACCAAAAAAATAATATATACCCCAAAACTAGTAATGTAACAAACTACAAACCTGTCACCGTGTATCGTTTACAGATCTATATATATATGTGCACCTTATTTCATTATAGTCTCCAACATCTTGAAATAACTATTTAGTTCAACCCGATGAATTTTCAACCCCACATGTAATCAAATACTTGGGGTTTGAATGGGGTTTGAATTAATAATTGGGGTTTGAATTAATAATTACTGCAACTAATCTAAAGAGACTGCAGATAAAAACTCAACATTCGTCTGCAAAATGATCAATTATAGTCAACTCCCAGAAAGTTTCATGATTATTTATCCGACCTCCCCCTGAATAGAATTTTTAATTTGCCTATCTTTCAAATTCCTTACCCTCTTTCGTTCCCTCTTCTCAAAGTATTCCGTCCGTTTTCTCTTCCGATATGGTTGACTGTCTATCTCGCTGGACAGACGGGTAGCGGGCCTGTCATCATCTTCATCTGTTTATTAACTGTTGGTACGCCATTTTTGACGAGTCTTTTCCTTTGTGGGGCAAGTCCAAAGTCCGTTTTGAAATCGTAGTAAAGATCATAACAGTCCTCTGTGAAATGATCGGAACAGATGTCATTGGGACTCCACTTCGCTCTTTTCTGACTAACAAACTTTGTCCAATTCGCGAATTTGACAGGATCCTTCGGAAACCGATGCAGTTGAATGCCTCCTGATTTCTTATTAGTACAGTTGGCAGCAACGCAGGAAGAAGGCATGTCTCATTCCCAGTGAAAACGTAGACGAATGCGACCCATATCTGCATTGATATATACTTGTTTACAAACAAACGCGGAGCGAGTCCTGTCTATGACGTCACATCCGCCGAAGGAGAGCTCAGGCCACTCTATGGACGTTTTTAATTGGGCTTTCGAGGTGGCCAATTCCTACGCACTTTGAACCGTTATATATTTTTGATTAAAGGACGCATCGAAACTCTGTTTGGTGTTTTATTTACTTGCATGTATTGTCTTTATGAAAATGTGGAATGAAGTCGGATACAAAACTGGGATATATTATCTTTAAGAGAGTCAAATTGTAGTGCACTGATATAAAGACTTAAAGCTTGTGACAATGGATTTTCATTAATAACTGAAATAGTGTTCAAAGCACGTTAAACCCCAACTCACTCACTGTCTTGAAATGAAAACAATTCCCTGTTTTGCACGTGCAGTTGTCAATATATATTTTACCTAATTATGCATTAATGCTGTGTTGATATTTTCGATCAAACCTAGTTGGCATCAAGTTTTCACACATCCCATCTTTCGGTGTTCAGAATTTGAGTAAATCTCATCGTTTTTCTTCAACGTTACACAAAACGATGGCGCCATTACATAAGGTTTGACGAGGAATATTTCGCAATAATTTTGTTTGAAAACGGATACATTTCTATGAGAAACATTCAAAATTGAAATAATGAATCTTTAAAATTCCTTTCGTACAATAATTTCGTATTGACGTTACCTGTAAACTTTACAAACTCTACAGTTACTATCGATCGACCTCAAACGTGATAGATCTACCCTGTAATCATCTAAATATATGCCTGAAAATACATTTGAAATTTATATTCAAAATGGCATTCTCTTCAAACGCGACAGGTCTCTACCGCAATCTTTGCCGTTGACATTCATTTTGAAAGCTGCCTTCTGATTGGCCTATCAGAACGGCCTGCAGTGGGCTAAACTCTTAGCACAGAAAATGTGGCCCGTGATGTCAAGGGCGACGGGGGAAGAGTTCGAATTTTTTCGTTTCGGCCTTGACGTTGTGAAGATGCTGGAGTAGAAGCACAAATCCCTTGGTGACGAGGATTTAGGACAGGAATAAGAACAGTAAACGTGACATCGCACTTGCAAAGCACTTCCTTCACTCTTGAAGGGCCTAAGAGTGAAAATCCTATGTTGCTACAGAGCATTGCGCTCAGCAGGATAGACAGTCACTATGAGTCGGCGGCACACATATATACTGATGGATCGAAAGATCCTGTGAGATACAGAACAGTCTATGGCATCCTAATCAGCTCACAGTATTCATCCGGTAAAACAAACATCTCAAACCGCCAATGGACAGTCTGTTTACACTGCCGAGCTTGAAGCTATACAATGTGCACTGAGACTAACTGAAGGTCTCAGGGACAGACGGGTAGTCGTATTTACTAACTCCCTGAGTTCGTTACAATCACTGGCCTCCAAATACTCACGCAGTAGACCAGACACACTCCAACAGATCTTAGAGCAAATTAAAAATCTCGAAAGATCCTTTGGCAAAGAGATCGAGCTGTGCTGGATTCCATCTTACGTGGATATTCCAGGCAATGAACGGGCAGACAGACTAGCACGTGAGGTACTAGAGTTAGAACACGTCTTGGATAACCCTTATGCCTCCAGCGAGGTAAAGAGTATGATAAGAAGTTCAATCTTGAAAAAATGGCAATCTAGGTGGGATAATAGCCCGAGCGGCCGCTGGTATCATAGTCTTTGCCCCAGTGTGAATAGGCCCAAGTGCATCATTCGCAACAGGCAAGTAGACAGAATGATTACCAGACTAAGACTCGGCGCTACAAAAACCTCCTATAAAGACTGTACAAATTGTGCCATACGTGCATCTGCATCCAACGTATTGCTTGATTGCCAGCTGTTCGGCGCAGCTAGGCAAACACTCAGGGAAGAAGTTGGCGAAAATACACTCACAGCGAAGCTACTGCTGTCACACTCCGAGGAGTCACGAGTGTATAAGCCCTCATAGAAAGTGATATACAACTGTATATATGAAGAAATGATATCAAGTGCCGCCTGGTCTTGGAAGGGACCGTTTGCGGAAACCGAATCTGGGGAAAGAAAAAGCCTCCCAAGTGATTAGCATACTTTTGAAAGTACGTCACCTGAATATTCAGCCCACAGCTAGGAAAATAGAGTAACACACTTAAAAGATACCCAGAAACACTTCCCCATGCGTCCCAAAGTGGGACTCCTTTCCTCATGCGTGCTAAAGAGGGACTCCCATCCCTGTGGTCAACTCCACGTCCCCGGTTAGTCCAAGGTGGACTCATCTGTCGATATGCCAGTTTGGCGAAGGCAACGTAAAGTTTTCTATTTCAGTCAGTCCTCAATACAGCATTTTGGCATTGTCTGGTCACTCGTCCAAAAATTCTAATTTTGGCATAGTGATATAGACAGAAGGGGTCACATTTTCGAAATTTTAGATTTCGTTAAATGTCAAATAAAATGGTCCAATGTTCTCTGAGATTAAAACCAACATAATCACATTGACTTTGCAACTTCTTTACATGGTTTAAAACTAATGCTACTAACAAATTATCATCTCCTCTCCACTTCGATTCTAACTCTGGACCCAGACTCCTACAAATTTTACACTGTCGCCTTAGGCTAGGGTTTAGTGATTTAAATGCAGACAAATACAAACGATATATCTTTGATTCACCCGCCTGTTCATGTGGTCATCCAAACGAAGACGTAATTCACTACTTTTTTACCTGGCCCTTCTTACTTATTGCTGAGATCAAACTGCTAGTTTTATGAGAAAGGTTTTGATTTAAGAAGTGTACTTTTTGGGAACGCAAATAAAGGGAGAGAAATAAACCAGAAAATACTAGAATCTGTACATTACTTTATTCATTCTTCAAAACGATTTAATAAAAGTTAAATCTCAAAATATTTTATAATTCATTTCATACTGATGAATGAACGGTCACATAATTACCAGAATTGTGATATCTTTTTATATACTAATAATTGTTTTGTCGAACTTTTGTATCATGTATTTTGCATGCCATTCTCGTGTTATTTCAACTGTTCTTGTATTGTATGGGAGAGGTATTGACATAAGCCATATGGCTTGTTTGCCAAACCCTTTCATGTAATAAAATATGTTTAAACCACATTGACTTTGTGCATTCCAAAAGGAGATAAACCAAAATAATTCTTAAAAACTGGCGTCCACTTACCCTTTTGAATTCCTCATATAAACTCTTATCCTCAGTTATCGCAGACAGACTTAAGAAAGTTCTCTCTAATATTAGAATGGAAAAATTAAAGGAGTTATAGTAAATGATATAGAATAACTGATCGCTCAATATGCTGATGACACTGAATTTATTCTAGATGGCTCTAAAGAATCATTTCAAGGGGTTATTGAGACCTTGGATTTGTTTGCACAAGTTTCTGGACTTAAGATAAAATACGATAAAACAGAAGTTTTATAGATAGGAAGTTGTAGAAATAGTAATGCTAAATTTAGACCAGATCAAAAAGTACGCTTGAACCCAGAAAGCTTTAAAGATTCGTGGCATCATCTTTTCGGTTAATGTCAACAAAATGATTAAGCTAAATTATAAAAGCAAGATTTGCAAAATAGAAGAAATAATCAAAAGATGGATAAAAAGAACTATTACCCCGCAAGGGAAAATTGCTATTATCAAGATTACCAAACTGAACTTTCTTTTTCTCACTCTGCCCAATCCGCCAGGTGAATTTTTTAAAAAGCTGAACAGCATCTTATTCAGTTTTCTATGGGATGATAAACCTGACTTACCAGTTGTGGAGGGTGGCTTGGGAATGATAGATATACAGGCCTATGTTGATGCTTTAAAGGTGACCTGGATTAGAAAAGTACTTCAACGTGATTACGAAAGAAAGTGGAAACACCTGTTGATGAAGACATTTCCACAATTCATAAATGTTGCAAAATTTGGTTGCGAATATCCACTAAAGCTCTCATTTTCTACATACAATAAATTTTGGAAGGATACCTTAAATGCATTTGCCAAATATAGTCATAATGATAGACCAATTACTTATGAAGACTTCCTTCCGGAACCACTCTTATATGACAGAAACATAACTACAACAGGAATTGCAACAGGAAGACACATTAATATCACATTGTTAACATTTATGGCCTCATGAATGATGATGGAAACATTATTACACTTGGTCATTTCTGTGAAAAATTAACAAGACTTTTTTGGAATTGTCACAGTAATAAGAAAATATCTCAAAGTTACATGCATACAAAAAAACCTGAGGTATTATATAGGTAAATGTTTAAAAAATCGTTTTTCATGTACAAAAGGATAAAAAAAAAATACTATTTCCACATAAATTGAAGAAGTTGAAGATAATTTTAAAATGGGAAGAAGAAACTTTGATTATCGCAAATTGGAATGATATTATTATAAAACCATTTAAGAGCACTCCTGATCGTAAATTAAGACGGATGCAACTGATCCACAGATTTTTCCAGTGAATACACTTTCGTTTAAAAGGCATATTGTTGACAATAACCTCTGCACATTTTGTGGAAGGGAGCCTGAGTCTATTCTCCATCGTTTTTTGGAATTGCAGGTTAAGTAAACACTTTTGGCAGAAATTTTCAAAATGGATTGAACTAAGCTGTGCACACACTGGTAATATAAAACTTCAGGTCTTATTCTCTTTGGCTGTTCAGCATCATTTCAAACTGATGGTAATTTTGTTCTTCTTTTGCTACTTGCTAAATATCACATTTATATGCAAGCTGCAGAATAAACCACCACTATTGTTACATTTTAAGTGGGAACTGAGGTATTATGATCAAATAGAAAAAGCACGATAATGTAATGTCATCAATGTGCGGGCATTTGCAATGAAAGATAAAGAGGGGGAGATGCTGTAAAGATGGAGTTTATTTTGCATTTAGAAAAGAAGAACAGAAAACAAGAGAACAAAAAAAATTCTGAAATGGAAGATTGAAATCTCAGAGGTATATTCATGTAGAAATTTGCTAGAAAAAGACACCGACAAGCCTTATCAGATACAAGATAACTAATCTAATGATGAATACGGAACGCGTCTTGACTGCATGGAGAAAACACTTATCAAACAAAGACTAGATTCATTAACCTGTAGGTTAGAAATAATGAAAGTAAAACAAAATCTCAATCGGATCAGCCTCTAGCATTTTACCCCACAAATCGCCAACCCACCACAGGTGCAGTTCATAACCTGGAACATTTAACCACAACTATTTATTCTACCACCCATCAGCCGACAGCGACAGTGACAACATTCAATTCCAACCTCCCACCATTGTCTACTACAAGTGAAATTCCTAGAGTTCATCAGCAAACCACACCAACTCTTCCTACTGTCAACCCACTAGTCCCTAATATAGCTCCTGTTTTTGGTACTACAATGAAAGCATTGACACTCGGCCATCCACATATCGTACATATCCCATCATCGTATTTCATGCCACATCCCTTATTTCTAAATATGACATCAAGGACCAAACCTGGGATACTCATCCAAATAAGCTACTTTGCTGCACACCAATTCCCTCAAACTCAACAACAAACAGGTACCATGTAATCCCACCTCAATATAAAGATCAACAGGTGATATGATAGATACCAGAGCATATGTTAACAGAGGAATACATTAAAGCACGGAACAGTACCAAAGTGTTACAGAAATTACTCGCTCATCAAAGATTTGCTAGCTCAAGGAAGAGCATTCAAATAGAAATTCAAATTCAACTACTGACAATTAAATCAGGACAATGTCTACGTTCAAGGACAACTTTGACTGTGGTACAGAAGAAAGCACAGAAAATGATTACCTCACCAAGCCAAACTTCCTGTATGGTCTCCAAAATAACCACCATGCTCTTCCTGACTACCTACCGTTACCTGTTGACAAATTCAAACAAAGAGAAGATATTGTAATCCTAACCAAGAATGATTTAAGGCAAGCGCACCAATCCAAGCAATCCACCAGGTTTCCAAAGACTAACAACTTTAAGATTGCAACTGTCAATGTAAATATATCAATACAAATCCATAACCAGATCTAACCTTATGAATTCATGCAAGATTATCTGCTTACAAGAACATTAACTATGAAGTTATATCATATTGCTTTCCTTGCACTTATTTGGAAATTAAGGGGAAACTTTTTGAGGTAGCTATAGGATGCGAATTGCCGATTAGGGCAAAATTATTTGGTTACGAAATCAGCTATAAACGTTGGGCCGTACCAAGTTAATGTGTCACTTGACCTCATGAATAGGCCTACCTGTCTGAGGTCTGAAATAAACGTCTCGTCAATGATGGTCAATAATTAGGCTGGACTGCCTTTGAAATAATAACAAAAATAATAATAATAATTTATTACGCCGAAAAGAATTCAGTTTGTATCAGCTTGAACATACAGGAAAGGTACAGGGTACATGTTATACATAAACAAACATATTTTATCAATTCAAAGATAATGTAACAGACGAACGCTGAAAGAAATGAATGTAGGCCTATTTTATAACGGGGGAATAAATATTTTATGCCACTGAAGCTGAAGAAACTCACCGTGTAAGACATGATCTGGAACTGACACAATCTTTGGGGATAATTTATTGGTTGTTTTCCAAATTGGAAGCATTTTCTGCCCTATCAAGATTTTTAAAAATTACTTGATTTAAAACGGTTTTTAGTTTCTAGGAAGAATATTAAGATAATAATGGTCAGTTTTATGGGTAAATAATTATTCTTGTCATTTAGAAAGTTTTGATAAAATCAGATTCAGGGTCCAAATTGACAGATTTACTCTCTGGAGGTGAGGGTCATAGTATAAATGTTCACAAAATCTGTATACACGAACAAATTAAACGATATATAATCAAATAATGCTCATTAGGGATCATTAATGTTAACAGATTTTTCATTAACTTCAAAAATTAAAAAATCTACCATGTGTAACATGTCTGTCCGTAATTTTTTTGTCCCGACTATTACAGCATATAGAATTAATAAAAATGATTTCACCCTTTAGCTTGATTGTATCTATATTTGCTGTTTCTGAATGATCTAAATCCTGTAATAGTGATAGGATATCAAATAAAGAGATTCATCAAATTTTGTAGAAAAAGGACACCAGCACATACGAAATACGATAAAGTCTCGATTGTTTTATTGTTTCATGAAGATCAAACAGGAAATAGAGGGACTGAACACTGTAACTTACAGAAGACGAAGAAGAAGAAGAAAATTATTTTATTTCGGTGTCACATGTTTACATATTTCTTGTTTTTGTAGCCACAAACACTTATTAAAAGGTAACAATCAGCCAAAAGGCTTATGCGACAATACATACATTAAAAACACATTAAAATTAATTTGGTAAAATTATGCATATTAAAATAGTTAACATATCACACAATACAATACCATACAATTCAATACACTACAATATTCTACCGCACAATACAATACAATACAAGGTCATACAATAACAAACAGACCTAACCATACACACGATGCCATACATACGATAACATTCGTACAGCATCATAATACAATACCCCCCATATATACGATCTTATACAAACGGTATCGTTCATACATACGATACCATACAATACAATACATACAGTACATACAATACGTATAACACATACAACACATACGACACACACATACACACACACACACACGCATACACATTCACGTACACATACATGCATACACATTCACGTACACGCCATCAAACACACACACATACATCATACATCCCTTGCATTCATAACCTTCAAAAACAACTCACAAGCAAACCATACATAACTTCCATGTACATAACCTACATACATAACTTCCATGTACATAACCTACATACATAACTTCCATGTACATAACCTACATACATAACTTCCATGTACATAACCTACATACATAACTTACGCAACCTATATAACATACGTACAAGCAAGTACAATTTACATTCATAAAAGTAAAGACAACACAATGGCAGACAATGCTAAGTTTATATTGGAGCATAACATTAAACCTTAATTATGATTATGGAGCATTCGACGTTCATGCATTTTATTTACTAGAGCGGCTAAAGATTAACTTCATGATGGATTATTCATTAAAAGACAAAGTTGAGTTACTGGTGGCTGATGAAGGAAGGATGGTTGGAGGGATTCAGCATAGTTCCATAGATCATATCTCAAGTGACTATATAAATTACAACAGGTCAAAAAGTGTGTTTCATCTTCCACGGCATTTTCGTCCCAATAACTGCACATCCTGCTCGATAAGGGTACGGGCTGTATTTTGCGACATTAGTAAGGCATTCGATAAAGTTTGGCATAAAGTCATAATTACAAAACTAAAACATTATGGTATCGATGGATCAATCTAAAATTTGTTCGAAAGTTATTTTGAAAATAGATTACTAAAGGTTGTCATAAATGGAGTCTGCTCCTATAATAAAACTGTGCTTGCAGGTGTCCCACAAGGTGTACATCAACGACATAGTGAATGGCATAGAAAGCTTTATCCGTCTCTTTGCAGATGATACGTCAATATATGTTATTGTAGACGATCGCGATGCTGCGGCCTCTTGTCTTAACTACGACCTAAACCGAATCTCAAACTGGGCAGAAAAGTGGCAGGTAAGGTTTAATCCACAGAAGACAGAAACTGTTAACTTTTCTAATAAGCACAAACCTAATGATATTCCGACCTTATACATAATTCAAACTCCGATAAAAGAAGTTCAAAACCATAAACATCTTGATGTAACTCTCCAAAGTAATTGTTCTTGGAAAAGCCATATTGAAGATATTGTTGACAAAGTAAGTCCAATGATAAATTGTCTGCGAAGTTGTAAATATCGTCTTTCTAGGAAAACGCTCATAACAATGTACAGTTCATTTGTGATGTCGATTTTTGACTACTGTTGCCATATTTGGGATAATTGTACAAATGAACAAAATCTTCTTCTCGAACGGCTACATCTATAGACGCACTTCGTACCATTTGTGGCGCGGTACGTGGCACTAGTCATGAAAAATTATACCAGGAAACCAAATTTAAACCTTTACACGAAAGAGGACTTGATATAAAGTTGATTAAGTTTCACAAAATGTTCTACAATCTCGCGCCGGATTACTTATGCGATCTCGTTCCAAAATCTGTCTCTGACAATAGTCACTACAACCTGAGAAATAATGCTAAGTTGCAAACTATACACTGCAGAACAAAACTATATGAAAAATCCTTTCTACCAGACACAATCAAACTTTGGAACTCTTTACCTGATGATGTCACCAAATGTCAATACGATCGGTAAATTCAAATCTATTATCAAAAAATCTCTAAACTATTTTGACTTGAATTACGGCAGTAGATTTTGTCAGATTGTCCATAGTCGCCTCAAATTAGGCTGCAGTGACCTAATTGCGGATAAAGTTAATAGATATATATCAAATAGCGCTGAATGCGCATGTGGCCACGTGGATATCACAACGAAGATCTTCTTCATTATCTATTTACTTGCGAACTCTATACAGATATAAGAAACAATGCTTATTTCTATATAAATGGATACAGCCTCCAAAAGGTTTTATATGGGATCTATCCAACAACCAGGAATGAAAATAGAAAAATCATAGAGTCACTTCACCAATTCATCTGTAAGACCAAGCGTTTTGATAAACTATTGTAAGTGAAAACTTTTAATAAAGGCAACTGCAGACGTTTTCTTAATTTCTTTTGTAAATGCACACGTCATTATGTTTATTTTATTTTAGTTTGTTTGGTCCTTGTGTATTATGTTTATCATGTCATGTACTGGTGAGGTATTCACATGAGCAAAGTTTTGCTTGTTTACCGAACCAGATTCTTTTGAATAAAAATATGATTAAACCATAAAGGTACCACTGGGCGGGAGTATCTCCCGGTTTCTATTGCCTAAGGGAGAGTTCCACATCTAAGCTTTGCAAAGGTCCTCCGATTTACTGCTGTTTTAACATAGTCTTCTGTCCATAATGAATCCTTATGTAAACGATACGTACGTAATTTATTACCATTTATAAGTCCTTTATCATTTCACCGTTGATTTAGCCAGTCATGCTGATCTAATAAAAACAACCAATTTTTAACACATTCCATTTCCGAAAATTTAATGTTCATTATATCAGAGACAGGTAGTTGCCAGGATGAAATAGTAGAATTGACTCTATTAGTCCATGATTTTCTATACTTTTTAGTCCATGTTTTGATTTTATAGGTGATTCTATCATTACCACATATACTTATGACACGCCACAAACGTAAACTTTCTGATTTTGTTTTTAGTGAAGGTGGAAGTCCAACCCATATCCCCGCGCACAGCTAGATTAGGAGACTTTCTTCCTACTCCGAGAAAGAAACGACATGCTTTGTTCTGTACCACATTGATGCAATTAAATTGTCTTGTTCCCTATATGCCAGCACAATAAGATAAGATTGGTTGGACAAGATTCTCGTAGAGTCTTAAACACGTCGTATTTCATTCCACCAGTAGCTTTATATTTACATATAATAATTCCAAGGGCACGAGTAGCTGATTTGCCTATTTCGGCTGCTGTAAAATTTAAATCAAGGTGTTCCTGAAACCATATTCCGAGATACTTATAAGCGTTGGTATAACTCACATTATCTTCTCCAATAGTGAAATCAAACTTTGACCTGCCATGTCCAGTTGGCCGGAAGTGCACTACTTGCCATGGGTTTTCTTGAGGCTTACCGAGGATTATCTAGGTGATTAAGTTCTGTATGGTGACAATAAACAGGTTATAATCGTGATTTGTGTTTGAAAACCGGACAATGGCCCGCGCCAATTACTCAAAAGTATTTCTAAAACCTTATTTAGAGAAGACACATAGACAAATATTCATAGGTAGTTAAGTAGGTCATTTGATTAATGTATATGTACATTTCGAATTGCCATTTATGTGACCGTGTTCATAAATCTTAGAAAACAAGAAAATATCATAATTTGGGCATTTAAGCGATTAAAGATGCAACTTTAGAAGGGCGTTTTGAACTTAATTTTGGACATATGGTATTTTTGCTCTTATATTTCATCCACAGAAAAAAATCCTTAATTATACTCTGTGTCACTTTTAAACTTTGGTTAGTTTTAATTCAACATGCAAAGTTTCACTTTGCTTCAGCAAGAACTTATTTCATGCAAAACAAATTTAACATGTAAGTCTTTTGCATGTCTCAGTACTGTAAATTGAATAAATAGTGTCCCAAAATAATTAACAAGAAGGCAGAAAGATCAGAAACAACATTTTGATAACATGACATACACTATTTTTGCGTTTCTCAATGATAATAAAACATAAAATTAGAAAAGAATAAATGAATTGTTAGTGATCGACAAAGACAATTGGGTTCTACTCTTCTTCTTGAACGAAAATTAAACCTTTGGCTTGTTTCACGAGAATACAGTTACCTTACAATATTACCGCCACTAACTTGTCAGTCTCATCCATCGACTAACATGATCCTGAAACAAAGATATGATTAACACGATTAAGACACGAATTACAATAAAATTAGGCCTATATCTCTTTACCTGCTTCTGTAGCCTACTACATTTAAACACGGAATAGCCGATAGCATCATACCTATTGTAGTTATCATTTAAGCATTTTTAGGCAGTAAAAAAATATTTCTAATAATTTCACTATCGATTTGATCATTACTTATCAAACTATTAAAAAATAAAAGTTAATTTCATCCTAATCACTTGTAATATCACTTCATATATATGTAAATAAACAACATTTGGAATTAAGGGGGCAAAGGGCGCCACCAACAGCGAGCTTAATTAGCCCAATTTGGTGTACTGTATTTCCTCGAATAGACGCCCCCGGTAACAACCTCAAAGAGGAGCAATAATGGCAAATTCTCTTAAACTTCAATATAAAAAAATATTAACTACGTTTGGAGAAAGGTTTATTTGAAATTGAACTTATCACCCGACGTGTATTCGAGACCCGGCATTCGTAACATGTTATCATAATTTTCAATTTTATAATAAGTAACAATTATGCAGCTGTTAATTTCATTTTGAACCTGTCCATGATACGTTTTGGTTTTAAAAATCATTTCACACTCATGTATCGATATAATGCTGCATATTGTACGTGCAAGTTGACTTACGTAACCGAGCGGTATTTCGTTAAATCAAACGACAAAAATACAGTAACACAACAGATATTTGTTTAAATCGTCATTTGTCCATACATTGACAAGGGTATTTGTAAAACGGGTACGTTTGCCGATGTTTCTTCGACCGAAATTAGTACTGTATTGTCGTTCGAGTTCAATATATGAAGAGACTCACTTCCGGGTTATGTAATGGACATTTATTCAACTTAATCGTCATTGTTATTTCAATTCCTTTTTACTATTGCGTCAGAAGCTCATAAGGAGATATTTTGCCAGTTTTTATATGAATTGCTCAACTGGTATGGCTCCTACAACCCGCGCTATTTCATTGTCCGACAGTGTAAAGATACGACAGAGGACATCTGTTTTACACAGGTGACGTCACACATTCCATCGGACAAAATCGAGTTTTTTCCCGGTGTTTTCCGTAAAGTAAGATGGCCGATACGTCAAAGCAGCGACGTGTACGGTACAGTTTTCAACTTCTTTTACGATTTTCTAAAAACATCCGTCATCCGAATAGCTATAAATTAAGGTATTTATGATATTGATGCCTTTTAACTTGTGAAGGTGTTTTTCACGTCTATTAGATGTACAAGCGAAGCAAAGTGTATATATAGACGGGAAATTTTGGAGCAAAATCACCCGGGAGTTGCACTTTAAACAGCCATACCCCGGCCTCTAGAGATTCGAAACCGGCCTCTATTCGAGGAAATACGGTACGTTATAATTTTCAGTCACAACTTTACAAGGTAATGGACGAACAATATATATATCAAAACTGTTTTTGTTAACCTCAGTAGACATGCGTTGAGTCAACATATGGCAAGATTAATTCCAAAATTATCTATGTATTACAAAATAGCCTTTCATTTCACAGAACTCTTACAGTAAAATAGTCAAATTTCGTATTTTACTCCTCTTAACTGTTTGTGACTTGTTTACGGCGGCAGCGTTGGCTAGCGTGATATGTAACGCTTATGTCCATTGGCTGAACAACGTGTACAGCATCGCCTAACGGATATTTACGAGAAAAATGCGATTCTCAATTTGCTCACAATGGAGCAATTTGCCCCGCTCTCCCCTAATTAGTTGTTTTTGACATTGAACATGCACCAATGCCCCTTTACGAATCCAACAATGTAGGATGTTGAATAACTATAAATTCAATTGTATGAAGGTTGTTTTTTCCTGTCGACTACTTCCAAGCTTATTTCATTCATTCTGTAAACATATTTTAGCGTTTCTTTTTTGTTGATATTCTAATAGCAATCCCGAAACATTCGGTCAGAATCGCCATTTTCCGTGAGACATGACGTCATCTGTTAATAAAGTGTAATTACATTTAGCCTTTGTCAAAAGTTTAGTGCTTTATCACAAGGTTTGAAGAAACAATCAAATGTAAAGTCACTATATTGAACAAAATTGTCATTTTGATAATTTTTATTATAACTTCCCGCTTACGGATATCACCGGACATTACCGAATCTATTGGTGGCGTGCCTCCATGTTTTATAATTCTGCAACAGTAAAGCTGAACTTATTCTGTACAAGGTAGACTCATTTCGTTACTTTTCAAACGATAAGAAAATGAGTCAGTATATTCAAGTAACAGAGGAAGAAAATGAAGAACCAATCGAAATTCCCAGCGAGGACGATGGGACGCTCCTATTGACAACACTTTCGGCCCAGTTCCCAGGCGCGTGCGGACTCAAGTACCGCAATCCCGACAGTGGGGCATTCCGAGGAATCCGCCTCTCTGAGGGTCGACTCCACCCGCCAGACGGTCTGTGGGAGTCACACATATATATTGCCGTATTTCCAAAAGGTATGCTACTTAAGTAGTTAAGGATCTTTACATTGTGTATGGTAAATGTATTAGGCTACTTCGTTTTTGTCAACTTTTATGGTTCCATGTTTATGTCAAGAACCTCGACATTAGGCCTAGAGTCACAAGTTTGATTTCACCGAGAAATAAAGAAATAATGTTGTCTGTTTCCATTTCTGCAAAAATCATATTACATAAAATCCTTAAGACTTCTCGAGTGCACGTGGATCTAATTCTATAAGCCCCACTTACTTTTCCATGATTTCTTAGCAAAAAATAATAATCAGTCTGCTACCACAACGGGTCTTCTTTTTAATAGATCTTTTGTTTAAGGAAAATGCAGTAGACCTATGTCCATGATTTCACTCCGAAATATTTTTCAACTCCTGTTTTTTTAAAGGAATTAGGATAATGGAATTTAAAAAATTAGTTTTTTTGTCTGAAGGGGTGACTTACTGACCCACAAGGACTATTGCAATAGCAATTCTTGTGCCTAGCGACAGTTTGTTGCGACCTCCTATTGCAAAAGCTATTGTAATAGTTAGTTCACCAATAAATGAAATAACACGGAAAACAGTCTTTTACTATCTTCACGATTTTAAAGGGCACAGAGTATGTTGTTGGGGTCAAATATATCAAACTTAATAAATGGTGTTACTTAGAAAATCCTGATCCTAATGCTTACCAGTTCAGTATTGTGACAGAAAACGTTTTAAAGTTATGATTTGTGATAAAAAAGCGGACAGTGGCACACGCCAATGACTCAAGCGTCATTTTGGAAACTTATTTACAGCAGCAACTAAGACAAAATTAGGTTCATATTGTTTTGCAAGTTATTAAAATAATGGTCACGTTAATTGGACACAAATCTTTGAACATTTATCTGGCTGTTATCCGATTATGATTGAAAACAAAAAGATAGTAAGTTTTGCATTTTAGAGATAAAGATCATCTTGATGTAAACATTTGACAACATCTCATTCAATGTATCTTATTTCATTTAGCAAATAGTGTTTATTTATTTCATTTCCGTATTTTCATAAATGCACCTTGATTTATAATCATTAGTTACTTGTTTTACAGTTAACCCTGAGAAATATTACTCCTATTTTTGGAAAAGATTGTTTGTCATGATGTCCAGTAAAAATTCTTAAATTCAAGTTGTCAACTTTAATAATTTCACCGAATCAATCCAAAAATGAATGATTCTGATTTTAAGATAAAAATAATCTGTCAAGTTACATGTATTGATATAACTGCACATTGTTTTAAATTTAAGTTGTTCTGTATTTAATGGAAACAACGATAAAAACCAACCAAATTTCAACCTCACGAAACTAACAAGGATACCCACTTGGAAGACAGAGTCAAAGTTTATCAATAAACAATTTAAAGTCTGATGGCAATGATGAGAAGGTGCATGAGTTCATTCCAAGTTTGAAAGCACTATTTGGAGTTAAAGATAAAAAACAAAACATTTGAGGGTTTCATTAATTAATGTTTAAACAGTGAGAGAATAGAAACTAACACTAAAATAGTATGTAACTTAGTTTATATCAGTAAGTAGACTTTTTGAAGAGCCACTCCGTGAGTTGTTGGAGTCATATATGCCAAACTTAATCAATGGTGTCATTTGATCGCAAAGTATCGACTGTTATCAAAAGATACATTTTAAAGCTTCTTTTTTTTCGGTGACAATATGAAGGTACAACATCGCAATTATGATCGAAAACCAGACAGTGACGCGTGTCAAATAGTCAAACGTAATTTTGGAGACTTATCTAAAACAGCCAGGAGGGCAGTTACAAGTTGATAGTGTTTGTTCGATTATATAACTAGTTAAGTATCTATGTATATTGGACGTGATATCTACAGCTCTGCATTTATAAGGCTGTTTTTAGATATTCATGGAAAACCGGTATTTGTCATATATGATATGTCTTTTGGACATGAAAAGTTAAGATGTTTTGATTTTATATCACCACATATGACATTTAGGTTTGTATCAAAGGTAAATGTTATGAACATCACGGAGTGGCTCTTTAAGAAGAACATGCACCATGTTATAGTGCTTTTTTAGTAAAATAAGAAAATATGAAAGCTATATTCTTTTATTTGATACTTCAAAAAGTGTGGGGTAGTATTTTATAACACAGGGCAGATAAACTTCTTTTTTTTTAAATTTGAACCCCTGACTAAAAGAACTTATCCAAGCAAATTTGATTGGCTTAAGTAAAGAAAAAGGGCTTTAGATAAATGTTGATTTGTGTATTATTGTACACATGCAAGGCTTGGAGTGTAGCAAGATTTTCTGATGGAGTATAAATACTAACAAAGCACCCCTTGTATGTCACGGTAATGCTCATAAGGGTGAATACGGTCCTTAGATTTTCATCTTGTTTTGATGGAATTAATCTTTATCGGAATTCATTTTGCTCTTAGAAAACAAACGGAAGGGAGAGGAAGGTCAAGAAAATCCAGCTGCAAAAACTAAGCGTATGGAACCAGCTAGCACAGACCTGATAGTGTTGGGCTTGCCATGGAAGAGCACCGAGGATGATTTAAAGAAATACTTTGGTCAGTTTGGAGACCTGATGCTGGTTCAGGTTTGTGATCTTCTTTTATTCCCCAGAGGAAGCTTAATTTTTTGATAAGGTATACAAAGTATTGATACTTTTTGTGTACTTCCAAAAGACCTGAAGTCTTATTAGATTTTCAGTATTAACCATTATTCTTTTAATAGGATACAGGATTAAAGCCAGATTATACCAAAAATAACATATATCCAAGTTCAATCAAACTTTGATAATGTTTATTAAAAAATGTTTACAATAAAATGTGCCTTGATGGCTTTCATAATTTGTTTTATTTTTGTTTTTGGCTGTTTCAATAGGAACACGTAGTTACGTGTCTGTTTTGAGGACAGAAATTTAAAACCTTAATGCTGAGCACTGTTGCAACAATCATCTTTTGTAGGGATGACTTCATTACCATATCATATCAGCCCACCTAAAGTTCTCAAGACGTTCGATTCCAATTCTTCCAGTTCCGAAAAAAGTTAGCCTTATTTCTATAGGATGGTTTGCTTATCAAGATTACTAATCTGCCTGAAATTACATTTCTCTAGCCCACCTATGAAGATTTCTTCATTTCTTAACTGTAACTTCTACCTTAATCCATTATGTTGTTATCCTGGTTGTAAGTGATATCATTTTATGTTTTTGTCTTTCAAATGTAAAGGTCAAGAGGGATATCAAAACAGGCCAGTCGAAGGGTTTTGGATTCATCCGCTTCGTTGAGCATTCATCCCAAGTAAAATGCATGTCTCAACGACACATGATTGATGGAAGGTGGTGTGATGTTACCATTCCAAATTCCAAGGTAAGATTTGCCTACAAGTTTGTTTGATTTCCAGAATGACCAATGACATTGTATAAAGTGTTTCCAGTTAAATAATCTACCAATGCTAATTTCATATAGTCTTTTCTTGACTGAAACTAAGTTGCTTGCACAGCAATGTCAGCTACTCATTGGCCAAAAGTTGGTATATTTTTCTATGTAACAAGAGATGACGTACAGCCAAGAGTTATCTTCCTTTAACCACTAAGGTAAAACAAAGGCTAAGCTACTTTGGTTGTTGTAACTTACCTTTAAGCCGATTACCAATTAATTAAAGTCATTTCCATAAGTCAAGCTGCTCGATGACGTAAGCTCTTATTCAAATGAAATGTTGGTGCAGCAAAACAACCTTGACAAGTCCCTTGTCGACAACGGCCTATCGGTTCACTCACTTGCAGCGAGGTTGTCTATCAGCGATCTGGAGATGGGAATTGTAAACCAGAAAATCTGTCTTTAGACATAATATTTGAGGTCATAGCCGATTCCTCATTCATATTAAACTTTCAAACCAAACTGTGCATTACGCTGTGATGCCTGCATGATCTGTGCATCCGATAATTCCAAACTCATTCGCTCCTCTCACGACGGTCTGCCATAACAGTTAGAAATCTAGATTTTAGCGTCACTTCAAATCTTAACGTTTCCAAGGTGGAACAAATACACGAGGTCCCGAGACTAAACAGTCAAAATGAAAAAGCCCTGCAATACTCGTTATGTTCATTTTATTTCGTTACTCTGAAATTGACATCTTGTACAGCTCGTTTGAGCTGAACACATGATATATCTCCATATCAAACTTGCGGACACATGGTAACTTAATATAATATTGAGGTAGAAAGCAATATTTGCTTGATAAACAAGCTACTTGTCAAAAAATGAGTCATTATATTTATCATATGTTAACCTCAACGGGGCTATTGATAAGTTATTTCAACCAAGAGTATATCACTCCTCAAAATTAAAGTTGAGAAAAATTACAAAATACAAAAAAGCTAGAGTATTTCATACTTTCATTTCTTTCACAGACATTAAGTTTATGCTATCAATTAATTTCTTTCTTTCTTGTAGTCGACTACAAATGAAAATAACTTCCTGTCGTCTGCTTAGTTTTTAGTTCCAGATGACATGGCAGGGCATCCTGATCCATCCGTAAACATTTTATTTTCAACTTCCTCTCCATAACCCCAAGAAGCCTGAAATCTTGTTTACAGACTCCTTGACAAATGAGGTTTTTTATTATAGATTTAGTGGCCCTGTGAGTCTGTGACCCAAAATATGAGCCACACACTAAGAAACATTTTTCATCTTCTTCTCTGGAAACAAAAGGCTGAAACGATATGTACTAATTCATAAGCTGACGGGGATCCTTTTTGTAGATTTGGTGATCATGTGAACCCTAATTAGGGCCACAGGAACCATGCTCTAGGAACCTATAATTTTTCATATGATCTCCAGAAGCTAAAGGCCTAAAAAAGTTTAGACTCTTTAGCATATGGCGGCAGCGATTCGTATTAAACATTTGCTGCCACTCTGACTCCATAGGGGGCGGGATAGCCAGTAGTTACTTGGTTCGTTTTCGGATCAAGTGGTCCGGGGTTCATAATCCCGTCAGGGGCTCGGCAACTTTGTCTGTCGTAGAGAACTGTTCTCGCCCCAAAAAAACAGTTTCATCTTATTCTCCAGGGGCCTAGAAAGCTTGAACCATTTTACTCGTTAGCTGATGGGAATTTTCGTTGATAAGTTTGAGGACGCTTTGACCCTTATTAATTCCTATTTTCATCTGCTTCTCTAGAAACAAAGGCCTATAAAGCTGATACCTTGTGTACAGACTCCTTTGCTCATGGGTATTCTAATCTATGAATTCGGTGAACCTGTGACCCTTGATAAGTGACAGGGGCTACAGCCTAAAACCTTTTTTCATCTGCAGAAGCAAAATATTCTACTAATCTGGTATTTATTTTGTCCAAACTTGCGGAAATCTAGAAGTAACCATCTACACCTAACTATCTCAGTGTCTTTATTTTTTCCAAAATACAAGTAACAATTAATTAGGGAATTCCAGTGAAATGAATTAGCATTTCTAAGTTATCAGTGATCCATTTGCTAGTCTCTTCGTCCCTGTACCCAACAACTACACTTTTCAATCCAAACATATAGTTCTCAATAACATTTGTTAACTTTGTCAAGAAATTTCTTTAGAAAAAGAGAGCAATATGCATTTAAACTGTCAACTCAAAGTAATATAAAGTGCAAATACTCCAAACATTTTTTAAATAAAAGGACTGGATCCCCAAAGTACTGCACTGCTGACTTGAGTTAAAAAGGCTGCTTTTCCAGGTCGCATCTTATACCAGTGCCAGTCGTTTCAGGCACTTTTTAGACAGACGACTATTTGTTAGGAATGATTTCATTGGTAAGAAAAACCAAAACTCATACGACAGCAACTCTAATTGGCCGAAGGCACGTAACGTTATATATGGTGATGTTAACATTTTATGTCATTTAAGTCATTTCTCTTTCAACGAATATTGCATGAATTTAAAAATAAAATAAAATTATTTTTATGTGTGTTTATTGTATGGTAAATATGTATTTATTGAAGTAACATAAGCAACACGTTAGGTGACAGTACTAAGAGAAATTCTAATTTGCATGTGGTCCTAATATTTCCAATACGACATGTTTCACATACAAGATCAGTAAATTTATTTATTTTCCCATTTTAATTTTGAAGAGGAATACCTAACGAATGTAAATTGTTCACCTTGTATGTTGTTATAATTAGTGAAATGTTTTAAAATTTTATACTTAGCAGTGTTTCAGATTTACGGCGCGACCGCGACATTCTCGCATGATTTCTAAAAAATGTCGCATGGGTTTTCAGCCTTATGCGCCTAACTGTCGCGTGTAATTGTTTAATTGTACAATTGAATTTTGAAAAAGCTGTCAACTCATCTTCATAAAGGATACAATAATAAACTGTCGGGAAATCGCAAGTCCTCATTGTTTACATGCTGTTACTATACCCTCCCTCCAATAACTTAAATTTCCGGTTACAAAGCTCCATGCATCGACCGAGCATGATAAATATATATATATATCAAGCCCACAGTGTTTGGAGCTTGCGTTAAAGGGGGTGCACAAAGGAACAGCGACCTATATATCATATCTGAGGTGATTGTCACCGTCAGCTTTCATTACAGGGTCAAAAGATTACGTGGTGTGTGTCAAGTAGTTAATATGCATCATAATTCTACTTAATCATGTTTAAAAGAACTTGAGTGCTTTTAGTTTACTCAATGTAATATATTTTCAGTATTTTACCACGGCACGGTTACACGTCTATAAATAGATCTGTACATCGTCTGCTTTGCTGTTACAATAAAATTCTAAACACCCAGTAGTGATTAACTGAATGAATGACTAGTGAAACTTGCTTATTATACATTGAAATGTTAAGCATTTAGTTAAAAAACTGTTTGGAAAATTAATGAATCAGAATGATTTGAGTAACTGAATTATAATTAAATTTTAGACACCTGCTGCATAGTTCCCATATGTAATTTTCAATATATATCTTTATATGACCGGCTTTAATAATGGGATTAGGGAAATGGAAACGTTTATGTCACAAACATCAGAACAAAATATTTGACTTTTTAGCTCATCAGGTCTGAAAGACCCGATGGGCTTATGGCATGGCAAGGCGTCCGGCGTCCGTCCATCCGTCCATCCGTAAACTTTTCACTTTTTCGACTTCTTCTCCAGAACCAATGACTCTAGAGAGCTGAAATTTTATGTGCATACTCCTTGGCCAACGGGGATTCTAAATTGTAGATTTCGTGACACCATGACCCCAAATGGGGTCACAAGGGTCAAAACCTTAAAAATCTATTTTAATCTTCTTCTCCAGTTCCAAAAGGTCCAGAGAGCTGAAAAGTTATGTGTAGACTCCTTGGGCACTGGAGATTCTAAATTGTAGATTGTGTGACCCCATGACCCCAAATGAGGTCACGGGTCAAAACATGAAAAACCTATTTTCATCTTCTTCTCCAGTTCCAAAAGGTCCAGAGAGCTGAATAGTTGTGTGAAGACTCCTTGGGCACTGGAGATTCTAAATTGTAGGTTTGGTGACCCCATGACCCGCAATGGGGTCACAGGGGTCAAAACCTGAAAAACCTAATTTCATCTTCTTCTCCAGTTCCAAAAGGTCTAGAGAGCGGAAAAGGTGTGTGTAGACTCCTTGGCCAACGGGGATTCTAAATTGTAGGTTTGGTGACCCCATGACCCCAAATGGGGTCACAGGGGTCAAAACCTAAAAAACCTAATTTAATCTTTTTCCTTAGTTCCAAAAGGTCTAGAGAGCTGAAAAGGTGTGTGTAGACTCCTTGGCCAACGGGGATTCTAAATTGTAGGTTTGGTGACCCCATGACCCCAAATGGGGTCACAGGGGTCAAAACCTAAAAAAACTAATTTCATCTTTTTTTCCCTAGTTCCAAAAGGTCCAGAGAGCTGAAAAGTTGTGTGTAGACTCCTTGGGCACTGGGGATTCTAAATTGTAGATTTTGTGACCCCATGACCCCAAATGAGGTCACAGGGGTCAAAACATGAAAAACCTATTTTCATCTTCTTCTCCAGTTCCAAAAGGTCCAGAGAGCTGAATAGTTGTGTGTAGACTCCTTGGGCACTGGAGATTCTAAATTGTAGGTTTGGTGACCCCATGACCCCAAATGGGGTCACAGGGGTCAAAACCTAAAAAACCTAATTTCATCTTTTTCCCTAGTTCCAAAAGGTCTAGAGAGCTGAAAAGGTGTGTGTAGACTCCTTGGCCAACAGGGATTCTAAATTGTAGGTTTGGTGACCCCATGACGCCAAATGGGGTCACGGGTCAAAACCTAAAAAAACTAATTTCATCTTTTTCCCTAGTTCCAAAAGGTCTAGAGAGCTGAAAAATTGTGTGAAGACTCCTTGAAGACTGGGGATTCTAAATTGTAGGTTTGGTGACCACTTGACCCCAAATGGGGTCACAGGGGTCAAAACCCTAAAATCCTACTTTCATCTTCTTCTCCAGTTCCAAAAGGTCTTGATAGCTTAATAGTTGTGTGTAGACTCCTTGGACAATGGGGATTCTGAATTGTAAGTTCGGCGACCCCTTGACCCCAAATGGGCAATGGGCCTTTTTTATTTGATTGTGAATAACTCGGACGTTGGGACAGGCTATCTTTCCTACACTGCCCATGACCCCATGGTCTAAACCACAACACCCATTTCTATCAAAAGTCTGATGAGCTACAGAGCCCATGGCTCTATTTTTTGTTTGTTTTAATACTTGACTCATTGTTTTTGAAAATGTCTCATCATTTCTTAGCTTCATGAGAAATTTGTCTCACTCTGACTGAAAACAATCTGAAACACTGACTTAGGAAAATAAAATTGTTGGCATATTGATTTTCATAAAGAGACATCAATGGATATATTTCACGTTGTCATGAAACATTCAGTCAGGATAATTGGATATTTTTAGGTTCATTGTAATTATCATGAAGTTGTCATGATTTATGATTAAGCAAATCGTGATGAATCGATTTTTAACATTTCTACATCGCGTAACGTATCATGGTGGATGTTTCCAGATGCATCAGAACATCGGTGAATGGTTTCACCCTTAATTTGTTCAGATAGATAGATATTCTTTATATTCTCCATCAGTTTACATCAATTATCAAGGTTTTACGGGACTCAACTTGCCTGAGTATTTGACACAGAAAATGTCAGGAGGATCCCCAAAAAATAATAATGCGGGTCCTCAGTGACTCAGTATTAATCTGATACAATTACAAATATCTAATCTTTCAATGAAAACCCAGTTCAGTATGACTTTCATGTCAAGATGGTATTAAAACATCACCCAATAACAATCCCATTATAGTAAATTCTTTATCAACCTTTTTATCAAGTATGAAACTTCTTTAATTTTTTTAAGGACTCCTGAAATAGTTGCCAGGACTCTCAGTTTTCATTGACTATGTAAAACCCTGTAATTACAAATTACAAAGCTCACAAACAGGATATTTCACATAGTGCAGTCACCATATGTTTACAACAAATGTTCACTTTATTACATTACTAAGACCGCAATCACAGCAAAAAATAGGGTGTCAGTTTTATGTAATGATATGATTTATATTTTTTTGTACATACATGTACATGTTTATGAGTCATAATAAGAAAGGAATTAATACATTTTGTTGTCGTATTTTTGACGCCAATCTAGCTATTTTTACTTGTCCAATAAACCCTTATGTTGCTGAATATCATAATGAACAATTGTGCAAAATCAATAGCGAAAACCGAAGACGAATAATTCCTCTTGTACTAAATATGAATTATTACAAATATGGCGTAAACAAATTTTACAATTAAAATTAAATTGTCTCTATTTCAAAATTTATAAAATCATTTTAGTTACTGAGCCCAAAAAGGTGAAATATTTCCAGAATTGAAGCTAATTTATCGCTCTTTATTTCAAAATAAATTTCATTAGGAAACACCATCCTTAACAAATGTTATTGATTGCACAAGAGGGTTTGTGATAAACCTGATTATGTTCTGACCCCCACAGTCTTATAACTATTCAACCACACAGCCAAACAGGTGCCTATTATGTAATCCCATTGCATTCAAATTCAATTTTTATTTGATGGTCTCAACGCCTATTGGATTTTCACGCCTTTGACTCATTGGTACCTAGTGGCATGTCAAACATCCTGTCATAATGCAGAGCTCACCCGTTGGTACCTAGTTACATGTCAAACATCCTGTCATAATGCAGAGCTCCAGATAAGCTTTTGCCCATGTGGGTATGATACCCGTATTTAAAAAAAACAGATTGAGTATTTAAATTTTCAAGTGCGTATTCATATTTTTTTTACCCAGCACTTTTCCGAAATGCAGGTATTCTTTTTGATTTTAAACGTTTTCAAGTTTTTAAAAGACAGTTTATGTACACTATCAAAATATGTATTCAGATTGAAGTACACGGGATGTGAAACAAGAACTCATATACCCCTGCAGCCCGTCTGATTTCCAGCACAATCACAGTCATAAAGTAGTGACGGATAGTGTGTGAAAGTGAGGATTACAGTCTTGTGCATGTTACCGGTACCACTACTAGGAAGCATGAAACTCATGGTACCATGACTAGCAAAGGAGAAAAACATGGAGGATTTATTGGAAAATCAAGTCTGAATTAATATGATTCTGGATAACCTGATTTACTAATAGTTACTGTAAAAGGTAACGAGTAAAAGTGTCCCCATTGGAGCATCACATCTGTTAATCACTATAAGTCAAATTGCACATTCAAGGGCCGTAAGTCTGTCAAAAATAATATTTCGGAAATGGCACTGTCTGAGGAAACTTGTCCCCCCTTGAAGCATCAGACCTGTTAATCGCTCAAAGTCCAATCAAGGGCAATAACTCTGTCAAAAATAAAATTTGGGAAATGGCGTTGGAACTCGGATCAAGGGCATTATCAGGTGTATCCAAAACCGAAATGTCACTCCTCTAGGTGTAATAGTTTCTGAGAAAATCTCTCCCCATTTTACACCATATAATTAAGTCCTAAATACAACGTTTTCATTGAAAGGACAAAAAAAAATGAATGCCAGAAAATTCAAAAGTGGTCCAAACTGTAGACAAGGTTATGGTTAACAAGTGTGCAAAGTTTGGTTGACCTAACGTTTTTTGAGTAAATTGACCGGAAGGACAAACTGAATGACCACTTTATACACCCACTTACTTCGTAACGGGGGTAAGTAGCGAGGGGTATAATAATTGTAAATTGTTCAACAGTCACGTCAACAGTAAGCTTAATCAAAATGCTGATAGACTTGTTATACAGGTGTTTGGATACATGACACTTCTTTATATGAAAAAAACATTGATAAATCTTGAAATATTTATGATATAGCAGAAAGGATAATATTGAATGATGAAAGTGACATTCGACACACAGGTGCTTTTTTACATGACCAATACTGTAAGCCCCATGAAAATGTGGACAACATTTATATATGTATGGATATATATAAAGCTAAATTTTAGTTACCAAGCCGGCAATGTTTGAAAATCTTACTGTTCAACTCAAAAGGCATGATTGGGTTAACGAACCAGCGTATTTGTGGTGCAATGATGTCGGCAAAGCAACGTTTTCAACAGGCACAATTAGTAAATAGTTGTAATAAGTTTGAACAATATGTCCAAAATTATGATTTCACGTAATAATTGCGATTGGTGTTACTGATACGTTACGCATAATAACTTAATGTGTCGGGTAATAAAAGCACTGGCTCTTATTCAGTAAACATATATTTTCAGCGATTTTCAAGAATATTTTTTCCTTGACATTTCTTTTGGGTATTTTACGCAAATACGCAGCTTATCTTGAGCTCTGATAATGGCGTATCTCTTGGCATTAGACTGCTACTGAGTATATTGTCCTGATGTTCAATCATTATGAACCAATGAACTTGTAGAATATGTATTCAACCAATAGATTAAGAGAAGGGATTAGGCTCATGCTGTTCTACTGATAATGATGAATCATTTGCAAAAGGAGATTGTTTGGAAAGGTTACCAAAATCCTTTAGGATTATGTAGGATGTATCTAATGCTCTCGTCAGGTATGTTATTATATCCTTGATTTGATAGAATACTGCCAGGGAGATATTTTTCCACAACACGGAACGGGGGACTATGAATTCGGCAGCTTCTGTCCGTACGTACGTACGTCCAGATTCTTGTTAACACGATTACTCATGAAGCTTAGCACCTAGGGTGTTCATATTTTGTGACAGCTTTCAATGGAGGAAGACTCAGATGCCAGTCGACTTTGGTGACCTTGATGTCATTTTTAAGGTCACCACAACACTTTGACCACTTTGTAATACATTGATAACACGATATCCCATAAAGCTTAGCACCTAGATTGTTCATATTTGGTGACAGTTTTCAGTGGCAGAAGACTCAGATGCCAGTAGACATTGGTGACCTTGACGTCATTTTCAAGGTCACCACGACACTTGAGCACTTTTTAATACATTGTTAACGCGATATCTCGTAAAGCTTAGCACCTAGAGTGTTCATATTTGGTGACAGCTTTCAATGGAGGAAGACTCAGATGCCAGTCGACTTTGGTGACCTTGATGTCATTTTTAAGGTCACCACAACACTTTGACCACTTTGTAATACATTGATAACATGATATCCCATAAAGCTTAGCACCTAGATTGTTCATATTTGGTGACAGTTTTCAGTGGCAGAAGACTCAGATGCCAGTAGACATTGGTGACCTTGACGTCATTTTCAAGGTCACCACGACACTTGAGCACTTTTTAATACATTGTTAACGCGATATCTCGTAAAGCTTAGCACCTAGAGTGTTCATATTTGGTGACAGCCTTCAATGGTGGAAGACTAGGACAAAATGTCAGTGGCAAACACTTGTTTGTTGTGGGAGTGTAGCAAGGTGCAAAATATATGGCGCGAGAATAAATTGTTGCTCAACACTGTTGCTGTAAAACTTAGTTTTACAATTCCTAAGGTTTTATTTGGAGTGAAAGAAAAAAATAAGTATGCTTTAAATGCTATGATTATATTAGTCAAGAATATCATATACAACTTTGGTAAGAAAGGATTTACCCAAAATATCACATTTTGAAAAAAAACAGATAACGCAATATTACAATATCACAAAATTTATCGACATTAACCAAAGCCAAGAGGCATATTTCTGAAATTGTGGTCTATTTTACATATTTTATTTAGAACCCACCAATAAACACTTAAAACATTTCTGTATGAAAACAATTTATTTATTTATTACTCTGCATGTATATCGAATGGTAAGTGTCCATATATGGCACAATTTATCTCATCCTCTAAGTATAACTGAAAAAACGTGAAATAATAAAAAAAATTTATATCATTGAGTGTTGCATTCTAAGACTGAGTCATTGACATGCGTTGTGAGATCTAATACTAGATAATAAGGTGATTTTTTAACTACAAACAAATCATCTACTTTAGTACTAACTTTCATAAATGTTAAGTTAAAGTAATGAAGATTTTCTGAAAAACATGATACAAATGTCACTACAGTAAACAAATGACATTTTATCCCTTTCATTAGCAATTTAATTTTTTTTGGAGACAATTTACATTTTATATTGATAAATGGTCTGCATGATATAACATTAAGTGTTATTCAATAGTGGTGAATCCCTCATGACCAAAGTTCTAAACATATTTTATATAAATCAAACCAAGAAAACCGCGTGGAGGGATTGTCACACTCCAATCAAAGTGGATCATATGTCGACTGATAAGGACAGTTTATATCATGAGGCAGTATTATATTTTATTATCCATATGGTTGATGATAAGCGAGTTGATATTTTCGATACGAGCACGAGCACACTTTTGGCGTATCTGATTGGTTGAAATATGACCTGAGTAGCGTTAACTTCATTCAAATAAACCAACGTCAACAAATATTAACTTTATATACGTTATTTTCCAGTTTTCCTGCAAAATTTGGTCGTAAAATTTTCACAAGTCTATGTAGCAGCTAGCCGACAATAGCTAGCCTGTCAACTCTCTTGTTAAAGTAGATTGTTGTTAAAATTATTGACATAATTCAGCCCTTTGGAAGTTTCAATGTGTTTGTAATTCGTTAGGACGCAGGTACAATCGAACAAATTCCTCGTTATCGTTTGACAGAATAGAGCATTCAGCGACAGAAATTTCAGTTTAGGTGCCGGTGTGACTGAGTGCATGTCGCCTACGTCGCCTCAAGCCAAATAACCGAGAATCTAACGTCCCCTCAACCCCTCGTCAGAAGACGAATTAAACCTTCGAACGTAAGCACTTACGTTTCATCGATGATGCCATATTAACATTCAAAGTTATCAAACATGTTAAGTTGAATTTCAACTCTTTCTGTCATTTACCTTCAGCTGAATAACTCATTTTAGCGGTCTTGCTTGAACGTCGATCAACATGTTAAAATGGCCGTGTCACTACTATGATAAATTTTATCTTTCCACAGCGATGTAACAGTTTCGCTATTTGTGAAAGCAGTATCAGCATATTACTTACTAAACGTACACTAGTAGCAAATGGTCATATATACTTTACTTATACTATTTTCCCAGTATGTTTCTCTCTATTAGCCGCCAGGGGCTCGGCAACTTTGTCTGCCGTAGAGAACTGTTCTACACGCTGTCAGGTTTGGGTGCAATGCCACACTGAAATTCTGCGCAGTACAACCCATGGTTTGCTAGTTCCAGCCGATGCTCGCAGGTTTCACCGCAATGCATAGCCACAATGGTGTTGCGGGCTTTCTCCCTGCACTAATACTAGCAGCCGCGATATAAGTGAAATAATCTTGAAAGCGGCGTTAAACACCAACTCACCTCACCTCACCTCTCTTTATTAGACGAAGCTAGAGACTTAACAGTGCACTATATTTCCTGTCACTGACCTTGCTGTAAAGTATCAGTGCGGAATGACCTAGTTTCTACCTCATGCATTTCGTATGCTAAATTCATGGTTTTCGGGAGAATTCTAACAAAACTTAAATGGATAATAAAGATATTATTACACGCGCAAGTGTGTCAAATGATAGATACGAAACTCGTCTCAAAATGTCAAAATATGCTTACTGGAAAATAAAACCCTTTTTTAATCGAGAGACTTTAAATAAAATCTGGATTGGATAGAAAATGCTATCAATTTTGAAAAGCCCCCATAAATATAATATGGGTAACAGAGACCACACCCAATAAACTTTTTGCGTCTCTTTTTACGAAACAAAAATGCTTAGAGATATACCTGTGTATCGACACGTATGCCAAGACGATATATCTTGTTTAGATGAGACGATATGGCATGGAAGTATTGCCAAGGAACGTGCAAGACAATTATCATTACCATGCAATGGTTGTGGTACAAAATGTATCCCAATTCTCTACAGTTTATGAAAATATATTACATAGGACATGAAAATAGGTCTTTTTATATTAATACATCAATGTATCATGGACCTTCACGTTAAAAATATCCTGATATGTTATTCAAATGGTTTTTTTGTATCGATGCACTCGCATCGCATAGTAGATGATGAAAACTTCAATACTATCGATGAATTGTTACACCCCTACTTACAAAGCTAAAAACTGATATGGATTATAGTAAATGGATTTGGTGATCCTGTTGCAACAAATAGTAAACCTGTGACCATTTATAAAATATATGATAGATAGCATGATGAGCTACAAAACCAATGGCTATATTTTTTTTAACCTATTTGACCAGTGTAGGGTAGACAAGACCACCAATGCTTGTCCACTCACTGTTCCTGTAGTCTTGAGTGAAATTTCGAAAGTTTTCTTTCCCTGATGCTGTGGCTAAGTGACCCCTTATGGTTGCTGAAACACTAGTTCTTGTGATTTGAGGGTTTAATGATGATTTTCTTCTTTCAGGAAGGTGCTCAGCAACTGATGAATCGCAAGGTATTCATTGGAAGATGTACAGAAAATCTGTCGGCTGAACATCTCAGAAATTACTTCAGCAAGTTTGGTGAAGTTGTTGACGTATTCATTCCTAAACCTTTCCGAGCCTTTGCCTTTGTTACGTTTGCTGACCCCGAGGTAGCACAAACCCTTTGTGGAGAGGATCATCTTATTGAAGGAAGCAGTGTCCATGTAAGCAGCGCGGCCCCTAAGAACATGGACAGACACAATGACCGGAAGAGTGGTGGTGGATTTAATCAGGGGTCGCAAGGCTTTGGGCAGGGGTTTGGCAACCCAGGGGGTTGGAATGCTGGTCCCCCTAGAAACTCTTCCCATCATAATAATATTGGTAAGCAAAATAATCCTGGTATGGGACCAGGTGTTGATAACCAGGTTGCAAATAATTTGGGTATGAATCTCTTGAATAGTGCTATGCTTGCTGCAGCTCAAGCTGTGCTGAGTGGGCAAGGTCCCCAGTGGGGACCTTTAGGGTTAGCTGGGCAGGGGGGAGGAAGTGGAGACAACCAGCAGAATCAAAACAACAACAGTCAGCCATTTGGGAACATTGGAAGTGGTGGGGGTCATGGCAGTGGGAACAACTTCCTTGGGTGGGGAGGTCAGCACAGTGATGGTCAGAGCCACAGTCCGGCAGGGCAGGGTCAGTATGGGGGCTGGGGCACACATGCAAGTGGGGGCAGGTCAGGCGGGTGGAGCTGAAGGGAGTGAATCTACAGAAGTATGGTCATGGTCATTTATCTTGCAACTACATGCTCATTAACCTTTGAATTTCTTTATACTACTAGTCAAAATTTCATGTCCACTGCTGAAATTATTAGGCGATTTAATAATCCATTGTACCATTCTGAACTGCTGTTTCAAAGTTGTGAATCCGGCATAGAATTCAATAAGTATATTGTCTTTTGGGGCTAGCTGGTAGATTTACATGTTCTTTGGCATATTCAGATAAGAAATAACATACAAACAATCATCTTCAAAACCATGCTTATGAAATTTGCCTCAAGGATTTAAATTTACATATATTTCAACTCTCTTTAACTCCTGCTTTTATAAAACCATGGCGTATACAAATCATATATGCAGTTTAGGACAATTTAATTCCTTTTTACCAACATGAAAACCTAAATGCATGCAACATAGCTAAGTTAATTACCAAAGCTTGTTATCAATGCAAAATGTTGTTACTAGAGGGGGTCCTTATGTTTGGTGTCTCCTTAAAACTTCAGCAATTGAATTAATTTTTCAAAAGAATCATGATCAGAGCGCTGCATGTGTAGGACTTTTTGGGTTACTGAAAACTTTCATCCTTATAGAAGAGATAAGGTAAAGTCAATAGCTAATCTGATTTTGATAAGATAAGCAAGAAACAATAATTGCTGGAACAAGTCTTACTTTGCTCACTACTATGTCATTCAACATCCTGGAAAGTTAAGAGTTCTTTCAATTCTTTTAAGGATATTAGATTGCCCATAGCTAAATATGTTACATGCATAGAGATGCATGATCACATAATGGGAATTTAATATGTGGCATAGTCTATCCTTACATCTCAAGTCTACTCAGAACTATTTAACTAGTTCACCAAACTAAGAGGATCCCATTACGTTTTGTAATGTCTGCCTTTATGTCAATGTTACTAGGCTTATCCTTGTCAGCTTATTTCAAGAACAATTCTGTGTATGATATTCACATCTTGCACAAACACTTGAGCAACACAGGGCTAAGCTGATTTGGTCATGTTGACATTGTTATTGTTATGGTCACTGCTCTGCTTTGCAATTTTCACAATAACTTCGGACCCTGCAAGCTTGACATCGTTTTCAAGTTAATTTCAAAATAATTTTGAGTATCAATAACCATGCCAGTTAGCTGTTATCTAGAGAATTAAGCTCTTTGGGTTTCTTTTAAAAAGTAACTAGTTGTGACCTAAATTTAAGATAAACTTGCAGCAGTAGATCATGTTGTTTTAGTGACAATTACTTATTTTTCCATGAAGTTGTCTGTCGGGGTAGTGATCACAGTAAGTCGACCTGACTTTCATGATACAACTAACTTTACATTAAAAGTTTGTGAAGTCATCAGGGTGATGTCACATATTAGCTCCACTCTTTTCAGTAAAATGCAGGTAAGTTTCTTTTTCATTGATTACTCAAATGCACATGATCGAACGAGTATTGATGGGAAAGCAATGAGAGTAGTGTTGTAAGGATGGGTGACTAGTGACTATACTGCTGTGATAGGGAGGGAGGGATTGGCGGATGTATAGAGAAATGCTTCAAGTACTGGGATGCATCAACTTGCTGCTTGAGTGATGCTTGAAGATGGACAAAGTGAAACACTGAAGTGACTTTGCGAGGTAGCAAGAGCGAACGGACGGAAGACTGTTTTAATATGAGCATGTTATGTGCCTGCCACCTTGTGTGAAAAAGGTGATTTGTATCATGTCAGTTGCATTGTTGTTTGTATGATGTGGCTGTAAGAATTTGCTCAGTGTGAGAGTTTCTGTTGTGACAAAATGTTATTTTTCCTCACAATAACATATTTTCTGGTGCCATGAATTTTCTTGTGTAAACTTTGCTCCAAATTTTTTAATTTGTGACTTTGTAATTTTCATATTTCAGTTTGAAAACTTTTAACTTTATTAGATCATAGGAAGTATATTTTGAATTGACCTTTCATTATTGATTATTATTCATATTACTCACCGGTATACAAAATGTTTTAAACTTTTTCGTAGAAAGTACTGACTATTGCTTAAATTTTCATGCTAATCGGTTAATTATTGTCACTATAATAAAGTGTTAAATTGCAGTTTTGTATTTTAAAAAAAGGACATTGTAACATGACAGGGGCACATGTATTAGTCAAATGTAATTTTGGGAGTTTAACTGAAGCAGACAGAAAAACTAATACAGGTTGATTGATTTGAAAGATAGTACTATGTAGATTTCAACTTCTGCACATGTGTAAAGGTTTTGTTAAAGTTTTATGGGAATGTTTTTTCATATATCAGGCATTTGGGGTGACTGTGCAAGCCAAATGAAATGGTTTGAATTTTATGTCATCACATATAAAAACAAAATGAAATGTAATGAAAAAGTTGTAATGCTTCTTTACCTGAAATCCATTTGTTTAACATATCAAGATCTTCCTCCATTTGGCATGTGTTGAATTCAGTTCAACACTTCCGAGATATTTTAGGAGATAAGCTTATTAAACGTCTGCTTAATTTTGTTATCAATGGAACAAACTTATTTTTATCATTTATCCATAAGGAAGAAAGTGTAACTGTGTTCCTTCTTTTGCTAGAAATTTGTTTTCTTAAGTGATTTACTTTGTTAAGTTGAATAGCAGTTTTGTATCCTAAACACAAAAGACCTTTACTGGATATTGATATTGTTCTCATGATTGTTGATAATTTTTGTTTTATGATAGGTTTAAAACTGCAACTTAAATAACAAATCATGAACCGTGTAAAAAAATTCAAATCATTGAAATAAATTTGTGGCTGCCCAGGGTTGTTTGTGTATGAATGTTTGGACTGATGATAGGCAGTGCTGTGGCGTAAAGATTTAAGTGCAAGACCCTGAGGAGTGAGAAGTCTGCACTCTGCACCCATTGTGAAAGGTGTCAAGACCATGCGAGGGAGTGCGCACTCCGGTTGGTGTATGCAAGACCATATGATTGTGTGTGCACACTGCATCATTTGTGAGCAGTGTACAAATTTGTTGAATCTTTGCTGGCCTTTGCTTTGAAATATGAGCTAGCTCATCCCAAAATTCAATGTGTACATGGTTGAGAGCAGGCAGATGTTATAAACACTGATTGTGAGAGGTGTATTTGAATCCTTATGACTGAGTGTGCTCTCATCCACTTGGAGGTGTAGGCAAGACCATGTGAGGGACATCCAAAAGGACAACTCCTTGTTTTAAGTATCTTCATAATATGTGCAAGTTTTCAAAATTATGTATCTACACAGCATCTCTAAAGAGGTATTTTGGTATTCATCAAATGAATGTATTGAATGTTTTATGTTTAATCTAATTTTCTTTATGCAAAATAACTTTTAAAAAACTTTTTCTCTTGTAATTTGTGTAATTCTGTTCTTAATCTTAAAAATATCCTCAAAGAATGATGATTTGGTTCTATCTTTAAAGAAGAAAGTTATCATCTTTGAATTGCATATAGCTCAAATGACTACAATGCTTCAATGATAAGCCAATTTCGAGTGGGGAAATGTAGGCTCTACTCGAATTTGTCCTGTCTCCTGTCATGCCATAAATGCAAGGCAGATGATGTTGCATTCAGCAGCATCCACCTGTCTGTACCAAACGTATGCAAAGAATTGTTCTGGAGCATGGCTCAAAAACTTAAAACTTGGTATAAATGTCGCCTTGTTATGAGGTGTTGATTTGCCTTGTTATGAGGTGTTGATTTGCCTTTTACGGGTAAGAACTACAAGGTGCAAAATGTTTTAGAAATTAGTACGAAACAGTGAAACTAGACACCTGATAATATGTTAGCTTTAACTGTCCAAATATGTATCTTCTTCCTTTGAATATGATCTTTACTCAGGGGGATCAGGTCACCTTAAAGATATAAACTTTTATTTTACACTTGGTGATGATATACTGCATTTTATAACTTTCATAAACCTGCTATAGGTCCACTGGAGTGAGACCATTTTACTCGTAAAAGTTCAAGAGTTTAATGGCATGAAGCATAGCCTGATGGTAACAAATTCCCCTATAACGTGACACTTACTAAGTTGATGGGCTCTTCAGTTCCTCTGGTCAACATGAACATTATCCTATTTCAACAAAATTGTTAAATTTCATCAAAAATAGATCAAATATCTGTCAATTCTTGACAAATACCATGTTTATGTCATCCCATTAGGCAGAAAAATCAAATATTTTCTCTTATTGCTATGTCACTCATCAAAATATGAAAATTATACCTAATTTATTAAGATTAACATGGCATTAGTGATGAAAAGACAGATAACCTCTATTTTGTCATTTTTTTACTTTCACCTTTCAAATCCTAGTGAGCATTTTCAATTTCACCCTATTTTTTGTGGTAATAAGGATTGAAATGAGTCCAAGTTTATGTCTGTAGCACAAATAATATTCCAACGAAAACAAAAAATCAACTTGCTGGCCAATTTGCAGAGTGCTTTCCCTTTGTGACCTTGTTAATGACGACTGGCCAGAGCTCGGCATATTATGCCCATTATTGTATAATTGTGTAATGTTGCATTGAGAGATTGTTGTTAGAATTGGAGGGGGTAAGTAGTTTTTATTTCAAATGTTTTACTTATTCTTAATGCATTTGTCATCCTGCTATATCAGCATATTTTAATCCGCTTAGCTCCTTCCTAATACCCTGATTTCTTTCAAGCCTCATATCTCTAGCTATTAGGGGTGAAACGGTTCACTACTACAGTAGTTGAAATGTGGTATTTTACGTTCGGTTCGGTGCACCGTACATTAACATGGATTTTGGGTTTGTACCGCATTTTTAATTTCCGTCCAAAATATCATTTTAATAACTTACAAAAACAATAATATTTATTCAAAAGGTCAATGATCAAAAATTTTTAATCTATTATCATTAAATGTCTCTAAATTTTAAAGTGGTAACGATACCTGTCGCCATTTTCCCTGAAGTAAACCTTTGGAACGATTTAGTTTGATCTTTAACTCTCAACAATAGTGTTTGAATTTGACTTTTCAAGATCTCGTTCAAAGAAATATGGCGACTATTGGTTTCATACCAAACCGGAAATGTACTGAACCGAGGGTCCTGTACCGCAATACGCACCGAACCGAAGCTCAAGCGTACCGTTTCACCCCTACTAGCTATCTAAGCACCCAGTGAGATGACCCGCATCCAGCAACAGCGGCACAACCCGGATGGAGAAATCGGTTGAGTTCAAGCTAGTAGCTTAAAGCGCCCTACAACATTTCATTGGCTGAAAAAAAATTACAGGTGAACATTGCCAAGAAAATTAAGCCACGACAGCCATACAATGCATTTGGTCTGATAGAGATCAGGGTATTTGGAAGGAGCTCTACGATTCAAGTATGTTGATTTAGCAGGATATGCATTTCTTTATTTGAAAACATATAATTATTCAAGCAAATCAATTAAATCCTGATATGAGTAAAAAATATTTTACCACAATTTTTTTATTTTTGTGCATTGCATAATAACTCTTTGCATGTTTAAAACCTGGTATTTTTATATCTGCAAGTCTTTGACCTTATACAATTTGTATTTAAAATTGATGAGCTACAAAGCCAATGGCTCTATAATTTTACTTTACATCGAAAACAATTATGTAGTGTGAGGGTAAGTAAATGTCATACCTGCTGCACATGACAAGATTTCATTAGCATTGTTGTTTTGATTAGACTCAAATCTCACACTTTTGCAAATAAGCTTGAAGGTAAAAGGGTATTCTGCTGAAGGTAAGTATTGGAATAAATTTAAGGTTAGTCTTGCCACTATTATTAAGTTTTCTTTCAGAGCTAAGATGCCTTAGTTTTTGTCTGAAATAATAAGTGTGAGAGGACTCTGCATGTGCTATTTACAGCTCTAACTGGTCCAAGGCACGACTTCTCGGGGCACAGGGGTTACAGCAAGTACAAGTACTGAGTGGGCAACATGAAAGAGAGGCGAGAGCATGGATGAATGGATGGATGCGTGAGGGGGAGGAAGGAAGGAGTGGAAGATTGAAGAGTGATTGGTGGATAAGAGAGCCCACTGACAGCTCAATTTGAAACGGGGATGAACAGAAGTTTCATCGTATCTATCAAAAATAGGATTATTCAGATGTATTTGTTTTTGTTTTCTGTTTCTGTGATTGATTGTGTAACAATGTATGGTGTGTTGTTTCCCCATCTTTCATCATTTGATTAGGGTTAATAGATTCATCAAATTGATATTCAGGTTGACAAGATCTGTAGCTTTGATCAATATGTGACTGGGTTTTTATGGTAGCGTTTGCGCACATGGAAGAAAAGAAATAACTTGATCTATTGATTGATTGATCTATTGATTCTTTTGAGTTTTAGCTTATGGGGTTATGGCATGGTATTGTATGAATCTTATAACATTTTCCACTTATCAAGAACCTTTGCACACAGAAATCATAAATTTTGTTGGATGAGCTATAGAGCCCATGGTTTTTGACACATTATTTCACCAAAATGAAGTTGCTGGAGATAGGATTCTGACCTTGACCTACATTTTTATGGTCTCGACAATGCTCTGACAAAATATCCTTCTTCGGGGAAAATCTAAAGAAGTATACTTAATGAATTCTCTTCATATCTTATACAATTTGACCTTTACGTAATTTTCAACAATTTGATATTTTAGCATGGAAACCTGAGTGCTAAGTTTTTCAGCACAATACATTATCATCTTGTTCTCTTTCAACTGTTTTTTTAGAAAGAAAACATTGTTTTCAACTGCGTACACTTTTTAAAGGTTTGTTCTCAAATGCCAATCAATACCCATTGACGTTCCTTCTGCTGTTTTTAAGCATGTTTGACCAATGCATGAAGCTGGTAAAGTTTAAAGAGCTGTGCCCACTTATGATCTTGGTTGGAAAGAGATGTGGTCTTCGACCACAGTGCTTACTACCCACATTGTATTTTCATATCCTTATTTGGAACCAGCCTTGATCAGGTTAAACGTAACGTGAAGCGAAGCGTGAACTCTCACTTCCAAAACATACAGAATTTCTGCAAAATCACTCTGAATGTACGTTGTTTCCACATGATGTTATAGCCGCAAAATAGGCTTCTATGGGCTTTGCGGAAAGTTATATTTTAATCTTGCCTGGGATAAATATTCGACATTTGCCAATAATACATGATTTGTTAGTTAAAATTGGTATCTCTCAAAATTTAAACTCATTAGACCATTTGGGCACGCAGCTTGGGCATAAACCTACACAAGTTTTTCTCCAGAAGCAAAAGGCCTAGAACTTTAAAGCGTTGTGTACATATTCCTTAGCTCATTTATAGAAATGGTAATTTTCTGGCCACTCTAATCTTTTGACCAATTAACCTATCGCCAGCTGTCAATCAGATATATTCTCCGACCAATCACAGAGCGTCGTTTATTCACCCCACTAGGCGCATCATTGAAAACGCCATTTTGTCCAACAAACAAAACGTGATTTTCTTCCATGTTTGATTTCCGCTACATATGCAGTTACAGTATGAAATTCAAACACGAAAAGTGTTCGAAAGCATCGTTGAATACAGTCTGAATACCACTGTTAACATTCTAACGTGTCATCTTCGGATAGGACTCCGGCACTCGGGTCAAGAGAACGGGAAAGTTCAAAGCAATGGCAGTCAAGGATAAATTTCTTAATTGCTCCTAGATTAACTTGTGAAATAAAAGAACAAAACCTATGGTAAGTGCCTAAAACTGTTGACGATATTTACTTTTTCGCGCATTTATTAAAATGAATTTAACTTATTTAATTGTGGTCGGACAGAAACAATGACGTACGCATGTTGATTAAATACTGCAGTTTGAAATCATTTAACCTAGATACCGATTTTAAACCATCCACGGTTTAAAACATTATTTTACATATTTACCGTTTTGACATTTTCTGAATACAATCAACAAACGATTTCGGTATTCTGTTCTGACAATATAGCAGTTTGGATAAAAACAGACATACGATTATGTAACAATTGATCAATTCATTCATGAAATACACATAGGATACTATATTTACGCATACTTTTGCTCTAGCTTTTTGTTCACTGGATATAATATCTGAAGAAATAGAATACTCGTGACATGTTATGTTGTCATTCATAACATCGTATTCAAAGTTTTATTATGTCTCTTTGATTCTTTGATTTTTTAAATTGTCCAAAGATATTACTTGTGTATTTAAAAAAATATATAGACGCTAATTAAAATCATCATCTAAACCGATTATTAAAGTTAACCATGCTTGTGTTCATCATATATTTTTCAAAAGTATTAAATATATCACACAGATTTTCATGTTTTTATATGATATTTCTTAGGAAATATAGATGTCAGTAGTGCATGACTGACCACTTTTGGATTTCAAGAAAATATAAAATCCTTTATGTTAAATCCAAGGCATTATGTTGTTGTTTTCTGGGAAAACTGACCAATGATACATTAAAATTACATATAATTATTAAAGTCATAGTCTCATTTTTGCAAGGCAAATTGTAATAAATGCCGGAGAATTAGTTGACATTTGCAACAATTTTCAGAACTCTGCAGGCATTCTAGCCCTCAATAATGAAGTTCAAACTACCCTACCCTACCCGAATTTTATTTCTTTTGCGAGCGTTAGTCCTTACCACGTCATTTCGCTAAGGCCGTGACGAAGAACGAATAAAATTTCCAAGCTGAATATCCAATGAAAATAGCTAATAGCTTACGCTTTTCAAATAAGGTGGTAAACTCAATGAAGATTGCGTCTGTCATAAGTATCGGCGCTGCGATGACTAGATTTCCGGTGTTTCGTACTCGCGATGGGATTGCACTTGATTCGGTACCTCATCGGCCTGAAACGGCATACGCCAATAAGCTGCTTCATCCAAAACTGTAAAACGGGCATAAAAATAAATCTTTGCAAATGCGACAGGAAATAATTGTGTTAGTGATCAGATTTGTTCGTGAAGAATACTAAGTCCAATTTAGTTGCCTTACAAAAATGAGACTATGACTTTAAGAATATAAGTTGGCATTCTTTATATTATATCCAAGGTATTATGTTAATTTTTTCTGGGGAAACTGGGGCGGGATAGCGCAGTGCTTAGCGCTTTCGGCTTCGGATCAAGAGGTCCCTGGTTCGAATCACCCATGGTTCCCAAGTTCCAGCCGATGCTCGCATCGAACTGCATAGCCACAATGGTGTTCCGGGCTTTCTCCCTGCAATAATACTAGCAGCCGCGATATAAGTGAAATATTCTTGAAAGCGATGTTAAACACCATATCACCTCACCCCCTGGGAAAACTGACCAATGATAAATTAAAATTACATATGACATTCTTATTAAGAATATAAGTTGGCATTCTTTGTTTTATTTTAAGTTGTTCTTAATTTTTCTTCCTAAAATATCAAGCAAATGATTTCCTTAGGATCCACTCAAGTGTTTTCGATTTGATTTCAGAGTTTTGATAATATTTGACAATACAGAATTATAAGTAACCTTGTGTCTTTTTTCTTATTTTAGAAATAAAAAATAATAATCTATTTCATCAAGTCTTAAATCACTCTCTATTGTTTTATCATATGATGGCTAAAATCTTTTTTAAATTCTAAAAAAATTGTAAAATAGATAATAAGTATGAATTTGACTGAATTTTTAATTTTTAAAATTTTGCTTGGTCGTGAATTTGATTTAGCTGTAATGTCCAGCGTTGAATATTGCAATTGAGTCCATTCAAAATATTGGTAAATTAACAACTATGGTTTTAATTTGTCTTTTTTTTAAAGCACAACAGTTGAATTCCGACAACTTGAAAATAAGAGTAACAAAAATAAAGTCTTCAAATTTGTATTGCCCATAGATATAGGGTTTTAGTTTTCTATAAAACTTAATTCATCTCCTAATTTTTTTTATTTCTATCGTTATGTACTTTTTGTTAGGCGATTATATATTTCTTTTTTTAAAATTACGCAAGATTCAAGTAATGGCAACATTTTACCAATATAAATGTAGGAAAAGTCTGGAATGGGAACAAAACATAATATTTGCCTATAAATAGTTGCGATCCGGTATGTCCGTCATTACCCATTTACGGTACTTCGGCATTCGTTCTTTCTATGCAAAAATAATTATCATTCGAAAAATAACAAACCTCATACCTTGACTTTCAATCGATCTTCTTTTTTTTTCTCAATAAATGAGAGGTTATATCAATCGGAATGTCAGTGTAAGTAGCATTGGCGTCAGTTACAGCGTGCATTTGTTTGTCGGACATCTCAAGGGAGTTAAAGATCGAGTGAAATGCCCTATGGTCGATTTCGGAATTCGTTAAAAGGGATTATAATTTGACGTGGACTCAACTTTAAATTTCTGAAATCGGCCGCTAAACAACATAAATATGGCTTTGTAATTAAATTGCCTAATTACGACCGGCGAGCAGAACCTGAAAGGCCCTGTGGTCACTGAAGCGTGAATTTTTCTTGACGTGCTAGTTGGCATATCATCATTCGCTCGTTATGTAAAACAACACTAGCCGATAGTAAATCTCGCTGTTAAACCGTCGGTTATACCTACTAAACGTTATCCAAACAACTCAAACCTTAAAGGAATCTATTGTTTAATTCATTGTCTGGAAGTTTCTATTTTTGCAAGCGCAAGACCCTGATTAAATACGATGCTGTGTGCACTTTCCTACGGAATGTTTTTAAAGTCACGACCCTGCGCAATGTTGTCATAGTTATAAGATTGCGCTAACGCGTGAGATCCCGGAAGTATTTCTTACATGAACTATGCTCACTTATTGGACATTATATTGAGGGATGCACTGGCATCCTTATTCTCATAAAAATATAACCTTTGTTAAGTATTATCGCATAATGTCCTCCAGCGATTCGGAAAGTGAGATATCAGTATCTATGGAATGTGTCTCATAATGTTCAGAATCGCTAATTTCAATTGACGGGGCCGATACTATTCCTTACTTATATGAGCCAAATGACAGTTCGAGTGGCACAGAAACAGAAGAGACGACAAGCAATCAAAACGGAGACAGATTGAACAACATCGACTGGTATGAATTTCTTTTGGCATTTTCAATTTAATTTTTATGCTATTACAACAAAACTAAGAATTTACTATTGCATTGCACTGATTATTAAAAAAAAACAATTCTCCATTATATTTATATATTTTTTCAGTCAACAGAAATAATAAAAATAAAATTGAATGTATTATTGACCATGGATTATTTGAATATGATATCCATATTTTTATGTATTTTGGCGTTCACACAATTTTCTAAATGTAATGTAGGCATGTAGTGTATGATGAATGAGACATTATTGTTGATATCTTTGGATGTACATTTATGATGTATGACCTACAAATCTGATAGGATTTGACTTCCACTTAGCTATTCTTAAGACGATAATTTCCTGGGTCCCGTTGCACAAAACTCTAAGGTAACCTTAAGTCACTAAGGTTAACCTCAAAGTTAAGTTGTTCATCAATTACGACGTCTGCCAAATATTGTCACAACAATCAGACTGGTTTAACTAGTTTGTTTGTTTTTTATGACACACAGGTGGCCGTTATGTAATCCTATCGCATTCAATTTCAATTCTTGATTTAATGGTCTCTAATTATACCTTTTGAATTTTAACGCCTTGGACCCGCCAGGCGGAATATATATGTCCTGTCATAATGGCGTAACTCTTGGCATTCGACTGGTACTTAGTTTATTGTCACGGCGTCCAGTCATTTTGAACCAATGAACTTGTAGAATATATTTTCAACCAATAAATTAAGAGAAGGAGATTTGGCTCATGCACTTCTACGGACGATGACACACATTTAAAAAAGTACATCGTGAATAACGGGTACCAACATTCTTTAGGATTACATAGGATGTTTCTAACGCTTGCGCCAGGTATGTTTTCATATCATTTATTGTTAAATTCAAAGACAGAGATATTGCAACACGGTGTGAGATGTTATACTAGATAAGAATATGATATGTGTTAGTTAAATACAAACGAATCATCCAATAAGTACTAAGTTGTCATGAAAGTGAAGTGAAACAAAATTATTTTTTCTATAGTCATTAAAAAAGTTTCTACATTGTCTCCCGTTTATTACAAAAACCTTCATTTTTTCGAGACAATTTATAACTTCATATCGATAAATACATGTTGTAACACTACGTGATATCCCATAGTAATGGATCTCTCACCGACCAAGTTCTTTACCTTTTTGATATAAACCCACCCAAGAAAACCGCGTCCAAGGTTTGTCACAGTCCAATTAAGATGGATTTGACGACTGAGAGGGAAAGTTGATATCATGAAGCAGTTACATATCGTATTTTGGAATTCTTTCGGTCATGTTATTGCCTCTATTTTGCTGTTGAATTAGCTTTAAAATACAGAGAAAATCAAAGGGCTGGACTTTCAGCTGACAACTAGCACGTCACACACTGGGCGTGGCTTCGAGCCATGCTTCGGTGATTTTGTGTAAGCGTTCGCCAGTCTCATTAGGCGGCTATCCAAAACAGGGGTATAAAAGGTCTCCTAGTAGTCGAATTAAAGCGTATATTTTCTCATTTTTTGGCTCTATTGATTCATATAAGTGAAGCGAATACAGATACTAATTTGTAATAATCAAATTCATGCGTTACTTCTCCTCTTTAACTCCCTCGATCTCAAGGGAGGTCGTTCACTCTCGTCTGGCGATAGATCACTTTGAACGATAAATTATTGATTGCCTGATGCACTCGAAGCCAGTGGCTCAATTTTTCTTTTTAAAATAACTTCTCCAAGGTCAGTTTCTAATAGGAAGCTCAAATTCTCAGAAACAATTTGATAGAGAATTTGAGTTGTCTTGACAGGGTATCTAAACTCAAAGCATCTAAAGACTTTCTTGAGACGCCATGCTTGGAAGCCCAAGTTGTGATGATAGGTTTGAAACAATGATTTATGAAAGTAGTTGACAAAAAATGTAGTTTGTTTCTAGATGCAAAGTTGAGTGTTTCTCCTATTAATTACTGTGAAACATTTTCCAATGTAATCATATTGGTATGGTAATAATATTTCCTGCGAGTGCAAGTTCATGTTCATAGCATAATTGGTAAGTTAAAGGGATGAATGGTAAATAAATTTAACTGGTCTATCCCGCCACTTTTTAAGTTATATTCCTATTTGCATATATGACTGCAAGTTCAGCTGTCGGCGCTATAAGGATGCGTTTTCAGCCATATGTTAGTAATAAAACATATGTTTTATTCACTGTTGTTTTCAGTCATTGTATAATAATTATTATCTGATGTAAATCAAATTGGATATGCTTAGATGAAGGTAAGTCTTGAGTAACAATTTTTCAAATATTTTAATTAAATTTGCAATAAAAGTTTAAATGTGGTGTCTCTGTTACAAAGTTTTATCAAGTCCTGTCCAATTCATAACTTCTTTACTAATCATCTTATTTTGATCACAGATACTGAATTGATGAAGGTGTGATTGATTAACAATTTTGAAAATATTTGTGTAGAGAAACATTTGAGGGTGATAAAAAGGAATTGTGTATTGCCATTATTGAAAGAAAATTATAGAGACCCATGTAGGGATCTCTTTTCTTTGGCTTGGTAATGATGAAATCCATCACGGACATCCAGAAATACATGAAAGTTGATTGGGAAAATATTTAACAAAAATAACAATATAAGTGTTAGTTTTATGGGCCCGAAATAGTAACATTAGAAAAGACTGAAATGATTCAGTCATGATGTTTTGACTTTTTGGACTTGAGTGTGTGTTACAATCACAATCATGATTGAAAATATGTCTTATTTCCTGTACATTATGCTAGTTTGTGTGAAATATGTTGATTTCATTATTTTTTTGATTTAACAATTTCTTTCTGTTATTCTTTTTTATATATGCGAATAACATATAATTCAGCAGAATCACAAGGAGTCATTCATTTTCATACAGTCAAAGAAAAATCTTAAGGTAATAGATATATCATACTTAAAACATTTTACTAGTTGTGGGGCATATAGTTTGATTTCAGCTGTTTGTTTCATACCTAAATTGAAAGCGTCTGATAATAAAGCCATCAAAGACTGAGCTACAAAGTAAAATACCCCTTTTTTTCCAGCAGCAGTCACAAGTTAAGCATTTTCAGCAGAATGAACCGGTTTGGGTACTTTTCTTTCCTTATTTAAGTGTTTGTCTTGTGTTATCTTGTGTTTTACTACTCAAAGTTAGCTTAACTATCTTCTAAGGAAATGTTATTGGGCATTAAACATCTGTTGGTAAGTTATCGTTTCCCCATGCAAGTTAGCCATCTTCATAAGACTATCAACTTATTTGCCTGTTGTCTTGTACCTGTAGAGTATAATTGTTCCACAAGTACACACCGTTTGATGGAGCATTCATTGCACTTCAAGTGGACAGTGCATGAATTTTATTTTTAATAAAGTTCTTATTGATTTTGGTTTGTCTTGATTTGTCTCTGTTACTGATAAAAAGAGGCTTTTGAAGGCGCTTAAATTTGTTAAACTAACCTTAAAAGAACCTTTAAGACCTCAGACAGATGTCTGCGAATGCGATTATACCACCAGTGCGTCGTCCATAAAGTTTTTAAAAAATGAGTTGCTAAAAATGACCTTTTTCCAGGTGAAATATACACACATACAACAAAGCATTACAATACCTGCATTTTCAATGAGAGTCAATATAAAATTTTTTATTAAAATTAGATGATGTTGAACTGAAATATATGAAGATATATAAAAAAAAATATAAAAAACCCCATTGAATTCTTTAGTAATTACAAAATAGTTCAATTTTTTAAAATGGTCATCGACTCAAGTTGTTTAAAACAACATTATGTAGTTCAAGGCTTTGCATTCACGGGGGCGGGATAGCGCAGTGGTTAGCGCATTCGGCTTCGGATCAGGTGGTCCGTGGTTCGAATCCCGCCAGGGGCTCGGCAACTTTGTCTGCAGTAGAGAACTGTTCTACACGCAGTCAGGTTTGGGTGCAATGCTACACTGAAATTCAGTGCAGTACCACCCATGGTTTGCTAGTTCCAGCCGATGCTCGCAGGTTTCACCGCAATGCATAGCCACAATTGTGTTGCGGGCTTTCTCCCTGCAATAATACTAGCAGCCGCGATATAAGTGAAATAATCTTGAAAGCGGCGTTAAACACCAACTCACCTCACCTTTGCATTCACAACGATTGACTAGAAGAGCTTGATTTCGAGATTTACTGACCTAAACTGGTTACCGAAGACAAGAACACAGTATGTGAAGCAATCCCAATGGGCAACGGTTTAGAATATTACTTGAAAAACCTAATGTGTTCAGGTCGCTTATAGAAGGTATTCCAGCTACATAGTGCTCATAGGAAGAATGTGGGAAAGTTTGCGCAGTTGTTCCGTTTAGTGTATGCTTTGATCCTTGGTGAATATGGCCAAAGGGGCTTATAACATCAGCCAATGTCTATTAGTCTGTCCGACAGTATGGATAAAAACTGCAACGTTTCATCTTGTTTTCATCATTATTTCTTAAACTTTGCACATGCTTTGGTTATAAGCCAGTGATGCACTTCTCCCCTTTTTTTCACGATCTACAAAATACTTTCAACATTAAAAAAAGGATTTTATTGATGGTGTTAGCATTTAACAATCGTAGCGTTGTTGAGTTATTACGAATTCGGATGATGAGTGACCAGTGACAAAATACTGAAAACAAATGAGATGAATACTTGCTGCCTCAACATTCTTTAGGAGCATTGTATTGTTGTATTGACTTGTTATGGTCATTTTGATGTCGTATAGTCAGAGAGAGTCAGCTCTCTGACACCATCTATTAGCTGATAGAGAACAAGTTCTTTTTATTGCAGGATTGCGACCTTTCCGTTTGAATACTATTACAAATTATTATCTGCAACGGAACGTTGCAATAATGAAGTTGTAAATCTATAGAACTTGTTCTCTATTCATCACACCAACTTCTATACACATCTCAAAAGAAGGTCTATTGAAGGGTTAGAATAATTGAGGAAATTCTTAGTACCACTACTATCTCAAAACATCTTTAAACTGCTTCAAACAATTTCATAGTTGCCTCATTCAACTGGATGACAGAACTGATTGCTGCCTTGACATTTAATAGAGACACTTCTACCTATCTAAATGTTTTGGTAATACAAAATTGCGTCTGCCAACTGTAGAAGCAATAATTAATGTAGACTTGAAAACTATCTGTATTTCAAAAACATTTTGGGAGTGATTCATGGATTTATTCAAACATTTGAGAAGATACATGAAACCTACATTTTCCAAAAACCAATACAATGATTTCTACAGAACAGTTAAGTTAATACTAGATGTGTTATCTACGAACATCCGCGTAGCAACGTATTTCAATCCATGCTTCCAAGAATCCAGTATGTCTCCATCTCGCCTTTACCCTGTAACAGTGCACAAGAAAAACATCAACGCAAATGACCACCAATATATGGGGCAATGTCATAGTTAGTCAAGATTACATACTACATTTGCCTAATAATTGCCAATTATTGGCATTACATTCTAATCGGCAATGCATCTTAATCAAAGCAATCAGGAATATATATACAGTCCCCAATAATACTAATACAACAAGTCTATCAAAACGTTATAGTTGTGTTGTCTGTGTCTAAACTATTATCATGTCATTAACTAATGATTACAAGTGCTTATACGATTTGATAAAACTTTAAAACTATCTGTATTTCCACAAGCAATATCCACTGTCGAAGCCAGTTTCGGGTGATAAAATACGATAATTTAGAACAAAATTGAACTTGTTTTATCCGAGTTGTATCTCGATCTAGACTGATAGCCCATGGTTACATTTTTCGAATGTAGAACGAACGCAGTGCATCAACTTCGAAGTAATATAACTTATGAAATTTCAGGTTAGAAGAGTGTGGGCAATCTGGCACAAACGAACTGAAGTTACACCTCAATTCGATTGAATTGGAACGAGGCAACATAAAAGTTATGATTGCAATTACAAATGACAACTCGAAATTCCATTTTTAGTCCGACCGAACGATTGAAAGAGCGCATAATTTGTCAGATTTAATGGTCACTTTATAAAACCAGATTCAAGGATTAACCCTCATTTTAACAGTTAATAGTGAGAATTAATACTGTACTGATACGAACTGAAGGTCATGGCATAGTAAAAGTCCACTACTGATAATCTGATCCAACTTCATTGCCCTTCCTTATGCTTGCGTTTGAACGATGATAAACACTAAAACGTACATCTTGCCGAACGTGACCAAAACAATCGATTTCCATTGCTCGTTTGATATTTTTGAGACTACAGTCAGGATGTTTTATATTTGACTCCGTCGACCTCAGGTGACGCTACGGATACGAATAACATCCCAAAACTACCTTTACGGGCACGAATATCAATTTATTATAAGTTAAAGATTAGAAACACTAAATAAGGTGAAATCCGAAGATTGAAAATTCATTGAACGCATAGATGATGCCATTGCCTTAAAACCTAACGAAGCTATAGACGTTGCACTCAGCATTGATAAGTTTACGTGTAAGTAGATCTCCCTAATATGATACAATAAAGGGGAAACATCCATAATGATAAAAAAATAAATGTAAAGCTTAGACAGCAATCTTAATTTTTGGAGGCAAAACAAAAAGAGGGAAACTCGTTGGATTGAGAGTGTTAGTATACAATTTTTAGTTTAACACATTGAAATGGTATATTCGGCACAGAGGAAGTTGTTTTGGTTTTGGACTTTACATCGGATAAAACGAACATTTGATAAATGACGAGTGAATCATGTCGTGAATTTTATCAACATTCATTCAGGACAGCTACGCTCCTTGAGATATTGTGTCTAATAACTGAAATATTGTTAAAATCCCAACTCACTGTCTCAAGCCTAACTCAGTAGACACGATTGTACGACCATAACATTACGACTCGATCGTATTGAGGTTTTTACGATCTACAATAGCAACACGCTTTCTGTGCGCGAAGTGCACGATGCGTGTACAATGATTGCACGAGAAGATCGTGATTGTAACGCGGTCAGAAGACAATCAATACAAACTTGACACAACGCTTTAACGGTGCAATCACGATTGGTGTACGAACAATGCACAATTTTAAATAATGTATAACAATGAAGAAACGTTTGTTAAATTCAATGAATTACTCTTAAGAAAATATTGTTTCTTCCCCCTCCCCCAATCAATTTAATGCCATTACCGACCGCTGTATGAGGATTTATATATATATATATGTGTGTGTGTGTGTGTGTGTGAATCCCTTCCTAGAAATTTATGACACATCCACATTCTACATGCGTATAATCACATTCATTGATCTATATTAATATAGAGAGCCAAATTTACCATTTTCGAATTCTAGGCCATTAATTGTTATCATTCCATAAAATAGAGCCTTCGGCATATTCTTTACAATTGGCCTGAAAGAGAAATGTCGTGTGAGTGTGGGCACGCCCCTTTGAAATGTGGAGTTCGCGTTATTATCATTATTACCTGCTTTGTTAAAAAGTTTCAATTCAATTTCTTATTGATAACAAGAACATCTGCGATTCATTCTAACAGAGCACAAACCAAACCAAACACTATACTCAATTTACCAGAGAATCACCATGTCTTGTCAATGTGTTCAGGAGTTGATTCCTTTAAAAATATTTTAATGTTCGTACGATTGCTTGTGAATTTTCTTTACATGTGTTTGATAATTTCTATACACAAAATCTTCAGCAAGAAGATTAAAAACATTCGTTTTTCTGATCTGCGACTTTTGCAGTATACAGTTCATTGATCTGCTATACCTTTGATGGTCCCCTATAGATTTTGCTTGTGTGGTATTTTTTATGCATTTTATCATACCCTGAATGGAAACCTTGTAGCAGTAATTCTTAAGCTTTTCCCCCTCCATAGGATTTAAAGGTATGTATTCTTATGACGAAATTCATTGTTAGTTTCACATATATTGCAAATTTATGTATCTTTAAACTTTGCATTCTGCACAAAACATAATTTCAAACATCTAATAAACTCAAAAGTACCAAAATATTGTGTTTGGTTTACTTGTAATTGTTATAAATCTGTATTTTCATCATTAAAGGAATGATCAAACGTTAACTTAATACTACAACATAATAAAATTTATGTTCATGGACATGTGAAATAAAAATGTCCAGGATAGAACGTGTATTGGGCTATACAGTAAATCAATAATTTCATTTCACAGTTCACTTCAATACAAAACTTTCAGACTTTTAGCAACATTAGGCCGTAGTGGGACCCAAAATATGATGGTGTTATATTTGTTCCCTGTATGATGGCATGTAATTAGACGACGTCGGTTGTTATGGTGATTACTGATCATATTGAAACTGTAGAACACTTTTGGAAACGCCGCCAGTACTTAACATAGTATATAACTATTTGAGTATAAATCATTTAGTTTATGACGGAACACGTTCTCTGTGAATAGTTAGATATAGCATTGAATGAAGCACACTTTTGTAAGTAGCTCTAGATACAAATAGAAGAAGAGTCGAGATTCAACTGAATTAACAATACAGTATGTATGCACAGATTGAGAATTGTTGGTAGTAACTCGTCTTCCTCGCTTACCAGCCATACCGTACCATCGTTTGTATTGAATGCAATGCCGTAGAGTGGAAGAAGAAACTGCATCACACGTGATGAAAACATTCTGATAAAACTCTTTGGTTGATGCAAGTTCAATCCAATATTGTTTAACGATGGATCCCTTAACCATACAGTAATCGTTTTGACTTCCTGTACTGTACGAACTGTCATCGTGGTCCTAAAGTTTAGCACTATAAGGGTTAATTTAACATTAGTACGATAATAGTACGATTGCAAGAGGGACAATTTATCGATCGTGTTGTGGTTGTGCTGTTATCGTGTCCTAAGGCTGAAGCACGATCAACACAATTACAACACAATCACTATACGATCGACACGCCCACAACACGATTTTCTGAAATCAGGACCATGTTTGAGATTTAAACGAATCGTGTTGGACAAATAGCACGATCAGCCTAATCACTGTACGGTAACCACACAATAACAGCACTATAACCACACAATAACGACACGATGACTACACGACACTTTCGTACAGCGATCGTAGTCGATCGTATGTAGTGTGAGTTGGGCTTTAATGTATAGTACATTTTCTTGACGATTGCAATGCTGGATTAGAACGCAAGAAATAAAGTAATCTCAGTCACCAGTCAATGTTCTTTTTATAAATGATTAACGCCATATTTCTTGTGCTTCATGTTGGTATTTTGTCAATATGTCTGCAAGAACATTGACTATTTATCCCAAGCACGATGTCAACAACCTTATGGCGAATGTTTCCTGAGAACGCTGATGGGTTTCGTGGTGTATTATCCCTTGGGGCCCCCTTTGATATGAACTTGTTTGCCCACGCCTGAGGGAATGTAGTATGGCAGTGTACGTACGAACCTTGATATCAGTCAGTCCCCGAGACTGCAGAATGAATGAGTTGGTAGCGCGGAGAAGGTCGGCTGTGTCGTGGCTCGTGTGGATCTTCAGTTCTGTGATACATTCAAAGGTTACCATCGAGCTATACGAAATATGTGGCGGATTTTGTACAATGCAGCAACACGATTTCAATAGCCAAGAGAAAATTTGTTGCCTCATCTAAAGACGCAAAACTTATCTTCATAAATACTTTCAGACGTTAAAATATATCTTCCATTACATTCACATTACAATAACGAGGCAAATTTGATTCTCAACGATTAATTGAAGTAAAGAAACGGAGAACATGAGCTGGCTTCAGCCCTGTGAAGCAATCAACCAGTGGTTTACCTTTGCCGTGCGACTCCATCCGCGAAGCCGTGTTCACCGTGTCTCCGAATAAACAGTAGCGAGGCATCTTCATGCCCACCACGCCCGCTACTACAGGACCTGGAAGAGATGTCAGGATTGTGTGTACTTCAGCACCAAGTGGACGCGTAGGCCTGAAAGTTAAAAGGTTTATGCCATGGCGTCCGTTCGCCTGGAATATTTCGATTTTTCGTCTCTTTCCCCACTAAAGGCTTACTCCTGAGGATTATAATCTTACGTTAAGTCACTTTGGGGATAACTGTTTTTATAGATTTTATCACGCCCTAAAAATGCTCCTATCTTCTTCCCAAGAAGCAAACACATGTCGAAATCTTGTGATAAGACTCCATAAACAATAGGGTTTATTGTTTGTCAATTTGCTCCGTCAGCGTATTTGAATCTGCTCTTCAAGTTCCTGGCCTATTATTGTTGATAGATCTTGAATAGACCATTGATTCAGTAGAAAGAACATACCTTATTTAGGTTCTACATTTCTTTAAATTTGGCCAAAGCATTATGCAATGGATGGATACGCTGCAAAATGTTATAGAACTGTAAAACTGTAAAAGGTTTTACCTCCGAGCCTTTTAAGATTGGTCGCGGTTGTCGTCAAGGTCAATTCTTGTTCATATACGGTGTAGACATTATAACTAAAACAACACATACATGAAAGCATGAATTTAGGAAATATCTAACACCTACCTGCACATTTGCAGACGATACTACTCTGAGTTTAGATGGATCTGAAAAATGTCTTTATTCGACGCTAAATACTCTACAACAAATCAAAGTTTTTCTAGTACAAAAATAAATGTAGAAAAGACAAATCTGATTTATATCGGATCAAAAGAAAATATGTAGATACAAACTTTGCAAAGAATAAAATTATGACTGGAATTAACTTTGATACTGATCTTGACACGATTGTTAAAGAAAGAAATCTAAGCAGAGTATATATAAATATACGCACACAAGATTCCAAATATGTAAAAAGAAAAGTATATATATATTCACGCATTTAATAGATCTGAAATATCTTGTTACAATAAATGGGAAGGAATCCTAGATTGTGAGGCATCAGAAAAAAATTGGAGAATAGCAGACAAATGGCCTCGTAGTACTCACTTAAACTGGCTCAAGTGTTGAAATATTCATCTCATTCTGCCTACACATTGTCATTCATTTAGGATTGAACATATCTGAATATGATATATCTAGATATTGAGTTTGACCGTTCTAAATACGCATCACCATGTCCTAATCAAGGGTGTATGTAATTTGAAAATAATAGGTCCTGTAGTTTTTACAGGTATTTCAAAAACTTAATATTGGATACTTTCTCATAGTTGGATGTCCTCTCTAAAATGGCTGAACTAAGGTTTCAATCCATCCGAATCACAGCCACGAATTTAAGAAGAAAAATTCAAATTGACCAATGACCATTCATTTTGGTTATCATATACTCTGACAAAATAAAAACATACTTTCGAGGAATTCGATAATTAAATTATCATTAAATATAAGATATTGTAAAAGGTATTAGCTTAAAATGATTTACTCATTATTCTATCATTCTATCATTAAATATGAATACGCTTGCATGGCGATTTTGACATATATTCATTCGAAGATATGTGTATTAGTACAACATTTCGAAATGGTTTTCTCCGTTTTTAAGAATATAAAGTTTACTTACCTTGACCAGAATTCTAATGAATCTTTAAATGTTATTCACTTAGGGAGTGGATTAAACTAACAATCGAAAACAATCATGAAATACATAAAGTGCAAAAGTCGCCATTAGCTGTGCGCATGATAAGATTTGTTGTGGCGACCATTCGAGCCGCAAGGACATGTTTCCTTAAATTTTGTTTTAAGTTGGAGACCGTCCACAAACTGGCGATTAGTTTTGCACGTTTTGCTTAGCCTAACGGCCTCAAACATGATCCACGTGCAAAACTAATGGCCAGTGTTCGGACATTCTCCTACACATAATGTAATCATCAGACAAGTCTTATTGCTTATTTATAGGCAGTGTACATCTCTGGAATCTGTTTATATCATGTATGTTATGTTTACAATTTCTCCATGTTTTTCTTTATTACGTTTTTATATTCATGAACATTCTGTCTGTCTAACCTCTCGATAACTGCTTCTGTATAACTCATCTAATGTTCATCTTATTTAGATGATATGAGATATGATGAGATGAAGAGTCTCTGTCACAATTTTAATCTAGAACCTTGAATTTGAAAGTCAATGCTTATGTGGATCTATATATCTCACATTGATGTATAGATTTTTCATTTCGAGGTTGAACACACAGAGAAAACTAAGGACGGTGTCCGAGGACAGGTGGTCCGTTTCAATGGAGCATCAATGAGAGACCTCACAAAGGTAGTTAGTTACCTTCGCATCATCTAATACTAACAGTCAACTTACACATCGAACTCCTAGTATCAAGGTGAGGTGATATGGGGTTTAACGCCGCTTTCAAGAATATTTAACTTATATCGCGGCTGCTAATATCATTGGAGGGACAAGCGAACCATTGGTGGTACTGCACTGAAATTCAGTGTTGCATTGCACTCAAACCTGACTGCGTGTAGAACAGTTCTCCACTGCAGACACATTTGTTTCGAACCATTGACCTCTTGATCCGAAGCCGTACGCGCTAACCACTGCGCTAACCCACCCCTCCTTGTATCAAACCCACTTTCTGTAGCTAATACGGGTGTATGAGTGTATGTATGGTGAGTTTTGATTTCGTACATTTTAAACGTACTTCGCTTTGAATTATGTTTCTGAGGTAGTATATAAACCTGAATGTAGGCCGATCCTTAGTTTCAGTATTTCGTCCGGAAGGTGGCGGATTGTGAACGTGTCGATAGCTTTGAGAAGTGCTAACGACATCCGGGCTATTTCGAAGGCGTGTCGGTTTCCGTTCCGCTGCGGTAGTCCAGAGACCACCATGTAAGCGTCTCCTATCGTCTCCACCTGAAATGACAGTTACATCATCATGATTGTCCTTGAGATTAGTGATAAGTCCGTCCTAGCCGTCAAAAGTATTAAACTTTGACTTGGTTGCCATAGTTTGGGCCATTTTTATAAAGATATTGTGGCTACTTCATATAACTTTAAACATAACATGACTTTAAAACAGTTTACAGCTTGCCATTGAACTATGCTATTTATCTGATATACCCATACGTTTATCGATATATATTTATATAGATCCAAATATTGAGTAGTCCCTTTCAACCCTACACACTTGTTTCATCGAGTTTTCCAGGCACTAATACCCGAACGGTAAAACTCTTAGTCCTGGTCACCTTAAAGGCCTCCTCAGTAGCAGTTAGTTCCCCATCATTCTAATTTTTCAGTTTGGGAAAGAGATGAAAATCACTGGGAGCCAATGGATAAGGTAGGAGTTCGTAGCAACACTCTCGAACAGCGTCTATTGCAACTCGGCTGGAATCGAATGATGCAATATCCTGATGGAAGAGGATTCCACGACGGATTTTGCGGCTTCAAATGGTTGGCATAATATTTCCTATCCAATGTTTTTACATACATGAGGTAGTCAATGGGAATCACTCCTTTCATAGTTGCCATAACCTTATTGGTGGATTTTTCAAAATTTGAACTTCTTGGTCTTTTGAGAATTTGAATGTTTCAATTCCATTGATTTCTGTTTGCTCTCCGGATCAATGACAAAGCTATGATGTTCATCCTGGACAACTGCATTTCCTCAGAAATCTTTTCGGAACCCATCGTTCATATACCTTGGACATTTGGAGTATGAAGTACAAAGTAGGCTATGTATTGATCAAAATGACAGGCCTGTTGCTTCTTCTATCTCATAGAGAGTAATTCCACGATTTGTCATCACTAGTTGATGCACAGCATCAATGTTTTCTAAGTTGGTGCTGATGGTCTCCCTGACCGGGGGTCACCTTCCAAGCTCTTTCTGCCGCGTTGAAATTCTTTCACCAAGCGTTTAATAGTTGCAGTAGAAGGGGATTCCTCACCATAAACCGCCGTCTTTCGCTCTTTAACCTCTTTACAAGATTGACCTTCCAGCACAAGAACTGCTCTATACACAGTTTTCTCTAATGGGCTGTTCCCTTGGGGGAAGGTCCAGTAAACACAGTGTTTTGTCTATTCAGTTGCAGTCTAGATTCAATCATTAGACAAGATATTAACTTTGTTATAGAAAATGATAACCTCACACGGAATATCTTATATTCAATAGGTGGGAAAATGTTTAATTGTCAGATTTAGTTTCAAATATATGTTAAGGAAACGATTTGTTTTGAATTTAAAAGGGATTTCAAAAACTCATATTTCAGACATCACTTCACGAAAACATCAGAGTTAATTTCCACATATTTTCATTTAGTCTTTCTAACTTTACTTGTCTGCAAATACTCGTTTAATTGGCATACTTACCTTATAGACATCAAAAGCATCAATGACAGCATCGAAACACGTATACAGGTCATTCAGCAAATCCACTACCTAAAAAAGACAATGTTAAGATATTAAATTCATATCACGGATACAACAATGGCGCGGGGCTACGGCCTTTGACACGAATAGGAAATAACCAACCTATTTTGACCACGAAAGTTGGTAACGGACTAATGATATTAAATGATAAAAAGTTCATCTCTACAACTGCATAACGAAAGTTGTTCACATACCTGCGTGTCCTTGTGCAATTATCATATAATTCAGGATGACTTTAAGGCATCATAGCATTACGAAAAGCAAACGGATAATGTTGAATAATGGGACTCATTTTCATTTTTCGCTACAAAATCCATTTGAAGTGATCAACAGTTTTGAACACATGTTATGTTTGTTCCCTTGCAAAACGTCATTGTGATTGTGTTTATGTTTTTCTCAGAGATTGAAACTGTAATACTTTAATCGATATTTTAGGGAATAGGAATTTCGAAAATATGACCCCTTCTGTCTATTTCATCATGCCAAAATTCAAATATTTGCACAAGAGACTAGGCGATCCCAAACTACGTTAAGGAATGGCTATATTGAACATGGAAAATAGGTGATTCATTGTCAGTTTCATTGAAGTTGTTTTATTGACCTCAAAACAAAACCCAAATTACATGATATTTTCACTACGATACATGTGATGTGAATAAACTTTTGGTATGAAGCTGTATACTTTAACTACGACTACGACTTTAACGCTCAGTCCCTTTTGGTAAAAAATAAATTAAGTTTTTTAAGTAGATATTGCTAGATAAAACTCTCTCATTCATCTTTAAGAGTACAACATTATGAATTCTCCAGCTACAGTTTGGCCAGTCATTTTTTCAATTCTTTGACCGTTTCCTAGAATGTTGGATAGGACTGGTGTCCGTTGAACAGGTTGAGGATACTATAGGGAAACTCGTCAATCTGAAACGTCGATGTAGACCCCTCAAAACAACTCCACGATATGCTGTGCGATATTAATGTGGTTCTGTAGACGCCTGTAGCTACACTGTTTTCTGCTGATTGGTTGTCTCAGTGACGTCTCTGCCGTTGATGATAAGCAGTTTTAGAAGTAGCAATAATTGGATGTAGTCACTCAGGGTCGACAGGTGTGTCGCATATTCATCACCAACAGCTGAACCCCGTGATAAGACGTCAGATGTGTGTATATTGATCACTAACAGCTGAACCCCGTGATAAGACGTCAGATGTGTGTATATTGATCACTAACAGCTGAACCCCGTGATAAGACGTCAGATGTGTGTATATTGATCACTAACAGATGAACCCTGTGATAAGACGTCAGATGTGTGTATATTTATCACTAACAGCTGAACCCCGTGATAAGACGTTAGATGTGTGTATACTGATAAAAAACAGCTGAACCCCGTGATAAGACGTCAGATGTGTGTATATTGATCACTAACAGCTGAACCCCGTGATAAGACGTTAGATGTGTGTATACTTATCACTAACAGCTGAACCCCGTGATAAGACGTCAGATGTGTGTATATTTATCACTAACAGCTGAACCCCGTGATAAGACGTCAGATGTGTGTATATTGATCACTAACAGCTGAACCCCGTGATAAGACGTCAGATGTGTGTATATTGATCAGTAACAGCTGAACCCCGTAATAAGACGTCAGATGTGTGTATATTTATCACTAACAGCTGAACCCCGTGATAAGACGTCAGATGTGTGTATATTTATCACTAACAGCTGAACCCCGTGATAAGACGTTGGATGTGTGTATATTTATCACTCACAGCTGAACCCCGTGATAAGACGTCAGATGTGTGTATATTGATCACTAACCTCATGACCTCATCTTTATACTTAAGATTCCTTAAGAATTCTTAACTTTAAAAAATATCTTAAATTTCCTCTTAAGTTCATTTAAGAAAAAATCTTATCAGAATAATCTAAGAATAATTCTAAGAATTAACTAAGAAGAAAACAACTTGCATTGTGGGAAGAGTAGTACCTGAAAAATCACCGTTTAGAGGCTATTTCATGGACATAATGGAAATCCCCTAATCTATTTTTAGCAACGGATGTTTGCTCTCCTTGTTAAAAAGGTAAGAAAACGCAAAGAAAGACGGACAAGCCATTAAATTTAATCATATATCCTCTTGCATCATTTTTCAAATCAAGGTTCTTTTTCAGTGATAAAATCAAAATAACTTATGTAGAATAATATTTCAAATTTTATTGAAACGCCTATATTTTTTATTTAACCATTCAATTAAAGAGGAATATGTATCAATGGTTAATTGGTTTGTACGATTGTCAGTAAAAAATCTAAGTTTTTCATATGTCAAGTGCATATTTGTAATAATTCAAAGATTCAAAAAATATATAATCTTTTATGTCATGTCTAAAGTGAAAATATGTTCTAATATGTTATATGTCATAATTAAAAAAAATTCAAAGCAGTAAAACGCTTAAATGATTTGATCATATGTTTCTTTGAGTCATCATTGCTCGCCCATTGTTTGGACTAGATTAAAGCTTTTATTCTTTAATATTCTAGTGAGTCAGTTTATATATATTAGTGGTTTAAAGTTATATTTGAAAATATACGCACACTATCATTTGATTGAAAAATAATACAAAATATGAAAATCATATATGTACACTGGAATAATTTGAAATGATTTTTATCTTCTAACGTAGAATTGGAATAAATCTCAACAATACAAGTTACATATGAGTTAAAAAACATCACTTCCTAAATCCTTTCTTGATTGCTATTAAGTTTACTACTAAAATGATAAATATACATTTAGAATTAGGAAAAACATTAGCTGGAGCATTGTCTGTAGGATTTATTCTGAAATATCTTTGGATGCGGAAAAATTAAGAATTATAATGAAAGTTTAGAAAATATTTGGCACAAATAATTTCGATTACATATGAAAATAATAAGGTCTCGATTTCAAATAAATTCAATGATTATGAAATAAATGTTTCTCCATCAATTCATTAACATGTAAAATATTCATATTTGTGAATAGATTTAATAATAAAGAAGGAATTTTAATTTCTATAAAACAGCACAACAAATATGAAGTTATACACAAATATATATACACCTTATCAATATAAGTTAACAGAAATGAATAAAGTTTTACTTTTTAATTTCATATTAATATTGATTCAGATTTTTGACAGCACCAAAAGGGGAATAACTCTAATCTGTCAACTCAGATTCCTTACTAAGCCCAAAATGAAGTATTTTTTTTATTGTTATGAACCCGGTTGCTTTAAAATAACTCAGTGAGTACAAGTACAATCAATTTTTAATTGTCATTTTAAATAAAGGACCGGGGGGGGGGGGGGGGGGTCACCTCATATGAAGTGTCAATTTGCTTAGCAGATGGAATGTTCACAGTGCCTCGTGTTCATAACGTCATTTGGTCCAAAATAAAATGAATAAATGAAAAGTTTGAATCATTAGTAATTTAGGCTAAATTCAATACTTGCAAATTATTTCATATCATTAGTTATTGTCAAAATGATTTCAGGGTAAATTTCAAGCATTAAATTATGATAGATATTCTGTCACAAGTGTACAACAAACAAAATTAACCATCTTCTTGAGGTTTACTCATTTTAAGACTACAAATACATTGAAAAGTTTTCAGTGAGGAAGGCATAGTTTCTGCTTAGTTTCTTATTTCATTTAAGAATTTTCTTAAGGAGTTAAGTGTCCTCATGAGGGTACTTAAAGTTACGAAAAAATCTAAGTACAAAGTGCCATTTCTAAGAAATTTTTTTAAAGTCAAGAACGTTGTTATGGAAACTAAGAATTCTTAGCAGATTTAAGAATTCTTAAGGCCTAAGAAAATTCTTAGAAGCTTTGTGAATACCGGCCCAGATGTGTATATATTTATTTGCTCCGTGATGTGACGTCAGATAAGTGGTATTGTTATTCACTCCCAGCTCAAACCTCATGACGAGACGTCAGATATGATAAATATTTATCACTAACAGCTTGTGCTTTGTAATGCGACGACAGATCTGTCGTATATTTATCATTAACAGCAAGACCCATGTGATGAGACGTCAGAATTGTATATTTTATCACGAAAAGCTTAAATCTCGTGACAAGACGTCAGATGTGGTGTAATTTTATCAATAACAGCTTGGTTCCCGTGACGAGACGTCAGATGTGGTGTAATTTTATCAATAACAGCTTGGTTCCCGTGACGAGACGTCAGATGTGGTGTAATTTTATCAATAACAGCTTGGTTCCCGTGACGAGACGTCAGATGTGGTGTAATTTCATCAATAACAGCTTGGTTCCCGTGACGAGACGTCAAATGTGGTGTAATTTTATCAATAACAGCTTGGTTCCCGTGACGAGACGTCAGATGTGTTACATGTTTACCTGAAAGGGCGTGGACCTCGCCGACAGATTAGTGAAGCCACAAATATCACTGAAGTAGATGGTGACACAGGAGTAGGCCTCCGGATCTACAACCAGTCCCTGTCTCAGTCTCTCGGCTACCGAACTACAATCAAAATGTACAACACCGTGAAAGCATGGCCAGCGATTACGGAAATATCATATGGTCAACAACTTGCCGATTCAATACTTAAAGCTGCGTAACGTGGTCTGTACATATAAACTCTTATATCCCTATTTTTAGTTCAGGGATGGACTAAACAACTAAAGCTTTGTGGAATATTTCTGTAAGTCTTTGCTGTATGTGAACATACTGACTTTTCCAATGAACAGAACGTACTGTTTACCTTGGTTGAATTGTTAAAGGAATACAAAGGTTGTGATGAATTAAGATAGATTATCAGTAGGTGTGGACCTCTATAAGGTACTGATCGCCTGGTCGACAAGCTGTCGTTCTATTTAGTACCATGGTAGAATCTGGTAGAGGAGTTCTTCGGACTTCTTCTTCTCCTCCCGGAGCTCGACTGTCTTCGCCTCCACCATCGTCTCCAGATTGTTTGCGTATTGCTCCATCCTGTGCAGGAGATTGTCCAGCAGGTTCCCGCTAGCTCCACACTGACTGCAGGTACAATAGACGTGCCGGATTAGGAGATCAAAACTTGAAATATCATCACATAGCAAAATAAGTTATCATTTTAAGCATGATTGACCAGTCCCTGTTTTAGTCTCTCGGCTACCTACCTACAATGAAAATGACAAAATATGTAAACGCGAATATAGTAATGTTCAAATTCGCAAAGAATAGTGGCCGTTTGAACTTTTCGTAAATGCATCTACGAATACTGTACAAACTTAATCTAAATATTGGTATGAAATATAGCTAAATAAAACTGAACAAAACACTAATAATAAAGAGGATAATAATAAACTATCATCATTTATATTTATTTACACACACACACACACACACACACACATATATATATATATATATATATATATATACACACACACAATGTTTGAAAAAGAGTTCACAAGTATACAGTATTATATATTCAAAGGAAAAAAATGACACATGGCCAACATTGCCCCAACATGTTTCACTGATATCTTCAGGGAGTCTTACAAAAACAGTTATGACGTTATGATGTCACAATACAATTGACATAACAATGGTATGACGTCACAATATAGCAAGTGGTAGGATGGACACAATATGTTATTATTCTTAAGCATTAAGTTGAGGTTTTAACATTTTAATGAAAAAGTCTTCTTTCAACTGACGCATTATTCTATCATTTGTATCCATTTTGTAGAATGGGAATATTTTGAATTTAATGTCTTTGTCTTTTGCACAGGTATCCAAGTGGGCACTAAGTGGTATACAACGTGTCTCAGGACATTTTATTTGTTGTTTATGGACGCGCACTCTGTCTCTGAGGCACTCAGTTTGTCCAATATATTCACCGGAACACCCTTGACATATAATGACATATATGACGTATTTTGCTGCACAATCAATATTGGAGCGCACATAAAATCTCTCGTTTCTGTTTATGAATTTTATACTGGAATTTTCAAAAATATATGGACATGTTCCACAATTACCTCTGTTACATTTAGAAACTCTGTACTCTGGAGAGGTAGTGTTTGAGTCAAATCTTGCCCTTGTTAGGCACTGCTTTAAATTTTTACTTTGGCGTTTACTTTTGATAAAATTAACATTATCAATTATTTTGGACATTTTTTCATCACACATGAGAATAGGTGTGTTTTGTCTAATACTCTGGCACATATCTGGATTGAGTGGATTATGTGTTGAGACATATGCAATATCAATTGTTTCAGATTTCTCTTTCTTCCTTACTGTTAAGAGTTCTCTTCTATTGATGGATTTTGCTTTATTGATTCCATCCTCAACCATTGTTATTATAAACGCCAAAGTAAAAATATATTGGACAAACTGAGTGCCTCAGAGACAGAGTGCGCGTCCATAAACAACAAATAAAATGTCCTGAGACACGTTGTATACCACTTAGTGCCCACTTGGATACCTGTGCAAAAGACAAAGACATTAAATTCAAAATATTCCCATTCTACAAAATGGATACCAATGATAGAATAATGCGTCAGTTGAAAGAAGACTTTTTCATTAAAATTTTAAAACCTCAACTTAATGCTTAAGAATAATAACATATTGTGTCCATCCTACCACTTGCTATATTGTGACGTCATACCATTGTTATGTCAATTGTATTGTGACATCATAACGTCATAACTGTTTTTTGTAAGACTCCCTGAAGATATCAGTGAAACATGTTGGGGCAATGTTGGCCATGTGTCATTTTTTTTCTTTGAATATATATACAACGTTTATATTTACGTGACAGACTTTATTGTTTATTCCACATTGAACATAAAGCAAGGATAATCTCATTAGAAAGCCTATTAATTTGATTCGTCATACAGCTGACTATTTTCGACTTACCTACAGCTGTATACCGAAAGTTTGTTCACTTACCACTGAATCGTAGTGCAATATCATGTAATTTGGGTTTCGTTTCAACATCAATAGAATAACTTCAGCAAGACTGACAATGGATCACCCACTGTCCATGTGTGAAATAGCCATTCTTAAACTAATTTTGGAATTGTCTGGTCACTCGTGTAAAAATTCGAATTTTGGCATATTCTTATAGACAGAATGGGTCACATTTTCGAAATTTCGATTTCGTTAAATGTCGAATAAAATGTTCCTTATCGACTCTCTGAGATTAAAACCAACATAATCACATTGACTTTGTGCCATGGAACTAACGTGACTTATTTTTTAAGAAGTTGATAACTTATAAAGGATTTTATGAATAAAAAATAAAAGTAAGTGTTTTCGGAATTTTGACCCCTGGTCACTTGAATGACCTGCCAAAACTGTTACGGATAATTGTGGGATACGATAAACCTTTGCCTTAAAGAAGAATGGATATGCATATGTATATTGAAAAGTCAACATTATACGTTTCTTTTTCGCAACGCTACGATACCTCAAAGGCATCTCAAATTACATATTTGCACTAGTATATTTAGGTATGTGAAAAAATTTTTGGCATGCAGCTGTATAGCGGGTTTTGTAAACTCATCTTTGAAAACGTCATGTTTTCTGACATTTTTAGTTTTTAATCAATACCTAAAGTTGCAGTATAGCAAAATCAAACATTATTTAACAGAAGAAAATTCACCCAATTACACCTATAATTGCATCTTGTAACTTTAAATGTGTGTTTAGAAACACTGTTAAGAACATACTTACAGGGCCAGAGCCTTGAGCCTCCGCCTGATGGCGATGAAGTTGGGACGACGCTGAGGGTTTTCCACCCAGCACGACTCCATCAACGTCTTTAAGCCCTGCAACTTGCCCGACGTATCAACTTTGGGTCTGAAGTATGGACGCTCGCCACTTCGCACATTGTCTAGGATAGCTGTATGGATGTGAAGCAAGGTAAGTTATCAGAAGTTATGCTTTAAACTGAAGAAATATCAAAAAGTCACTTAAAGTAAAAGATCTCTTCTTCTTAATTCCCGTGATGACTTTCTATGTTTAGTAAAATAAGTGAGAGTGCATTGTTACAGACATCATCCTCTTGTCTCCCTGTGATACAAGCCCACGTAGACTAACACGCTGTGATTTATGATCCAGCCAAATCAAGTATTTTTATCGCGATTGTTCACGACGGATTTCAGCCAACTACTGAGAGCCTCCTATACCGTCGCGCTATGCGCAAGTTTTAGTGGGGTTATATCACAGGATAAAATAATTTCATTTCTGAACCACGATGTGAAAGTCAAATAGCAACCTCCGCCCTCGCTACCGCTCGCGCGTTCATTTCTATATCAACCTCGGCGGAGGTTGCTATTTACTACGTAAATGAATGGAGCGATAATGTATACGTTCAGCCATGAGACAGGATGTGACAGCATCTTTAGTGCACTCTCTAGTCTCGTTCTACGTTTGCTGTTCTGTCTACTTCCAGAGCTAGCTAGGACACAGTGGTAGGCGGCTGTTGTACTGTGTAGTCCTTGAGCTTGGACACAGTGGTAGGCGGTTGTTGTACTGTGTAGTCCTTGAGCTAGGACACAGTGGTAGGCGGTTGTTGTACTGTGTAGTCCTTGAGCTAGGACACAGTGGTAGGCGGTTGTTAATTGTACTGTCTACTTCAAGAGCTAAGAGGCAGTGGTAGGTAGTCGTTTGGTGTACTGTCTAGTTCTTGAGCTATGACACAACGTTAGGCGCGCAGTTGTTTGGTGTACTGTCTAGTTCTTGATCTAAGACGCAGTGTTAGGCAGTCGTAAGGCAGACTGTCTATATCTAGAGCTACGACACTAGCGCAGCTGTTTGTTGTCCTGTATAGTTCTAGAGCTAGACCAGTGTAGGAGGCAGTCCTTTGCTGTACTGTCGAGTTCTAAATCTAAGGCATAACGGTTGTCAGTTGTACTGTCCAATTCTAGAGCTATGGCAGTGAATTGTTTTGTTGTATTGTTTAGTTCTTGATCTTAGACGCTGTGGTAGGTAGTTGTTGTACAGTTAAGTTCTGCTTTAGGACACAATGGTCGGCTGTTGTTTGTTGTACTGTTAGGTTCTACAGCTAAGACACTAGTTTAGTTCTATTTTTATGGAGGTAGTGGTGTGTTGTACTGACTAGTCTAGTTTTTTAGTTAGAACACAATTAGAAGCGGTTGTGTGGTGGTGTTTGTTTGATCTTGTTCAAGAGTTAGGACACAATTAGAGGCGATGATGAGTTGTACTGTCCTGTCTAATTCTAGAGTTTGGACACATTTAGTCTAGTCTAGTAATTGAGCTACAACGCAATTGGTGGCAGTAGATTTTCATCAATGGTCAAGGTTATGTTCTGGATCTGATGCAAAGACACTACTACAGAGAGCGGAGTAGCACATACTAGCCAGGTCGAGTAGCTCGGTTTCATGGGAGAATGGCGCCTCTCTCGACACGATCTCCTGCAAGACGATGCCAAAGCTGTAGACGTCCCCGCTGTGAGTGCTGTCACCCACCTCACCCCGCAGAACCTCTGGGGCCTTCCACAAACTGTCTGTTGAGAGGACATTATAGATTAACCGTAAATAGTAAAAAACAGAAAAATAAGTTCAGTCAACCCTTGCAAAAAAACCTTTATAAAACTTAAATATTCTTCTGTGAACAAGCATGTATTTAGTCACATGTAACTTGTGTTACAAAGTTAGATTAAACAGAAGAGTGCGGTAATTTTTCATGTGAAATGTATTTACAGCTGCATGCCAAAAGTTTGTTCACATATCTGAATATAGAAGGGCAACTTTCATATAATTTGAGATGCTTTTGAGGTATCGTAGCGTTGCGAAAAAGAAACGTATAATAATGAATTTTCAATACACAAATGCCTATCCATTCTTCTTTAAGGCATTGTAAGTGAACAAACTTTCGGTATTCAGCTGTAGGTAAGTCGAAAATAGTCAAGTATGGTCATAACCTAGTATTGAAGTGTTGTAGATATGAACTAGCAAGAAAGGTTTACATTTCCACTTTAGTTTTATGAATTTAGTTTTAGTTTTATAAATTAAAATTGAACTTGAAAAGAGAGATAGGTCCCATTGGTAATATAAAAAAAACACGAATGCATTTTATTTATACCAGAAACCACATCCACATTTTAAACTAGGGAAAACTATGAGAACATTGAGAGAGGACAAACGAACATTTTATCATAAAAAGCAAAGCGGCAACAAGTCTCCGTTTATCATAGATTTACTCACTGAGACTGCTGCTCTCCTGCTTATGAACTTAGAAACTCAAGTAATTTAAGACTTCATTACAAGATGGAAACATTCATGTCAGTACTTAACCCTTCCAACATTGTATAACTGGAAAATGTTCCATCGATGAATTTTGTCCAACGTAATTTACTATCAACGAAAAAGATCTAATCATATTTCAAGAACCCAAAGTAACGGCACCATCTTACTTCTCGTCGGGTATTCGCATAGAAAACCTCCATATAATAATCGTTTAAGATACCATATTAAGCGCGCTCATATATGATTTGTTCGATGTTGGCATTGATCCAGATTCGTCATGTGAATGTGTTTGTGTTTGTGTTTGTATGTGTGTGTGTGTGTGTGCGTGGTGTGTGCGCGCGTGTGTGTGTGTGTTAGGTGTGTGTGTATGTGTGTGAAAGCGTACTTTATATGACGTGCATAAAAAGAAAATGTCAAACTTTTGTGAAGTACGTGTAGTTGTGCATGATAATACTCTACATCTAGATATGGTATTAAGCGCCACTAAGGCCCTTTCAACTTGGTAAAATCAGGCAATACTTTAACAGTATATATCTGGGCGAAGGTTATCTTCTACAGAACATCTGCATGTCTAAAACACTAAATGATGAACTAGTGGAACTAGTAAAGAGCAGTTTATTGTTGCTTTATATATCTGAAGGCACCTTATCAGTAGGTTGAAAATATACGTGCATAGTTTCATAGAAGAAAGATAGTAGATAGGATGCATGTATTTTTAATTCTGCCCACAGTCCAAATTCAGCTTGCTTCCCTCGAAAAGAAAATCAATCCAGAAAGTTGAAAATATCAAAAGGCACCACTTCATCAGGTGGGTTATACACATGCGAATTTTGAGAGAGATAATGACGAACGATATTTTAGTTCTCTTCTGGAAATGAAATGATTACGAACGGACGGACGTACAGACGTTCAGAATTACAATAATACAAGACGTTGTTACATACCGGTGGCAAAATAAAGACAGGTTTTGGTTCATAAATCTGTATTACAGCACGATGAGTATTCGGTTTGTAGGAATCAGGTAATGCCGTTTACCGCAAGATCGCCCAGAAGTAAAGATTAAACAATGAATCACAGCTATAGAGTGTTCAACAAGAGACTCAGCTACGAAGCTTGATATGTGCGATATTTTTATATGCTTATGGGTTATGTAAAACTCTTTTATAAACATGATCTGTAAGATCTATGCGAAGCTTGTTTCATATTTTTCTTTTTGACAATGTCTCGTGTTAGTTTTCTCTCCTTGTGATAACATTATTATAACTGATATTTCGAAACCTTTGAATGATGTAAAATAAATTCGGGCGAGGAAGGTTCGTACCAATCTTATATTCCTGGGAGTGCTGGTCAACCTGTAAGTTGTGGTAGATGGATGGCAGACCGACGTCAGAAAGTTTGACAGAGAAGCGGTTGTCCACTAAGCACGTTGCACTGGTCAGTCGCCCATGAACATGGACTGGGCTTGAGTGAAGATAACACATCCCCTACAGTAGCAAGATAATGCAATAAAGATGATAATGGTAAAGTCAATGTTAATAATCTGCCAATATATTTGTAAATTGCAAGGTCGCATAAAACATCTTCACCTGCTTTGTTTCCATTCTGCATAAAGTGAATGTATAAATCCATTTCGCATGTTCGTCATATACACTAGCTGCATACTCGGCTGGGTTCCCTTAGCATATATGGGCTGTTTGCATTGAGAAAGAGTTTACTCCCAAAAAACAATTACGATGATAATCTTTCCGAAAAATTATTGCCAAACTGGAACTTGATGTTAAACATAGCAAAAGTCTATGTAAGTTAACTTTAATCAAGTGTAAACATACATTATATAAAAAGTGCAGGTATAATTATGAAATTAAGAGAAAAAATATTTACTACATGTTTAAAGAACAGAAATGATGCCATGCTGTTTGAAAAACTATTGTTAAAAAAAAGTCCCAAAAATTGAGCTGTTCATACGATGAATATTCTTGTAGTAGAGTGGATGGATTGGAGAATGAGCAACTTTGTGTTTTGTGAGGTTCAACATGATCAACTTATAGATTGGATTGCAGATAGATATTTCAGTATATCAGGTAGATTTACACAGCAGAATACATTTTATAGATAAGGTAAATAATGAAATGGGAACATTTTAAATGTGATATAGGTAAATCAGTCCCGTCATTCAGCACATAACATGACCTTTAAACTAATCCATAAAACACTAGAGAAATTACCTGGGCAATGTCGATGCAAAGAGAAAACTTGAAGGAAGGATCCAAAGTAATCCTGGAGTCGCCCAGGAGATCCTGCAATCAGACGTTCGTATACGATGTAGCTGACCCTCACTCGTCCACTAACTCAGTCCCTCATTCCATCACTCACCCACTCCTTCATTCCATCACTCACTTAATGACCCACTCATACACTCCTTCATTCCATCACTCAACCACTCCCTCATTCAACCTATCATACACTCCCTTATTCCATCACTCATCCAAATCCTCATTCCGTCACTCACTCATCCAAACCCTCATTCCGTCACTCACCACCTCGTTCCATCACTCACCAACTCCTTCATTCCATCACTCACCCACTCCTTCAGACCATCACTTACTCAATCAAACACTCACTAAACCACTCCCTCATGCCATCAATCATCCATTCACTCATTCAATCACTCATTCACTCCCTCATTCCATCACTCATCCAACCCCTCACTCCATCACTCACTTACCCTCTAATTCCATCACTCAGCAACTCCTTCATTCCATCACTCTCAATCAACTACTCCCTCATTCCATCATTTACCCGCTCACTCACTCAACCACTCATTCACTCCCTCATTTTTTCTTTCATCCAATCCCCCATTCCATCACTCACTTATCCTCTAATTCCATCACTCACTCACTCAACTACTCCCTCATTCCATCACTCAAGCATTCCCTAATTTAATCACTAACCAGTATCTTCATTCCATAATCCACTCATTCCATCACTTACTTAATCAACCACTCCATCACTCGACCACTCCCTCATCCGATCATTCACCTCATTCCATCTCTCACGCAACTACTCTTACGCTCCCTCTTCCGGACTACGGACTTCCGGTTGCGCATGAAGAGCGATAAGACGTGCGCTGGCGAGCTCTATCTTCATCGACAATCATTTTAGCTGAGATACATAAATTGACTTACCAAACGACCTTAAATATTCCTCATCAACAACTTAAGTAAGTTTTTTGTGCGAAAAACATTTTAGATACCTACTTTCACGACCTCCACTGAAAGTAACAGTATGCCAAGGAATCGACCCGTCGTTTGAGGAAATAGTGCAAGCCTCAGAAAGTAGACTTTCAAATATTATGGTTGAAATGAAAAAAAGACTTGCAAAGCTCAATTGAATCACTAAAGACCGACATTTGCAGTGTTAAAACCAAAGTCGAGAGCATCCAACAAGAGGTAGCCGTTCACGACGATGAGCAAAACGAGACAAACTTTCTCTGAGTCTTTTATAAGATATCCAAGACAAAAAAAACAATCGGTTATTTCATGGTGTTACAGAGAGAGCTATGCGGTCCTTTCAAATAAACTCCCTAAAATCCACGCAACAGCGTGAAGACGACATTTTTTTCAAAACTGTTCTAAGACTTCCGTACTGGATTCTATATGCAGGATCGATAGGCTGTTTTAGAAGCACAGCCCTTCATCAATGGAACTGGACAAAGCGTCAATACTGATTTAGCCCCATGCTTAAGAAGAAGCGTGCTATTTTGGGGAGACAAGCAAACGAGATCCACAAGCGGGATGGATTCTGGACCCGTGTACGCCTGATCGGTACTGACATTGCCATCGAAAAAAAAGTTCCAGCAAGTCAGAGATCGACCTGGACAAAATACGAATAATCAATAAAGCGAAATTTGTTACGCCAAAAGTTACAATTTCTCTTTAATTGATTCAATCTTTATTATCAGAGTGCGGATATAAGTCTACGAACAAATGTTTTGATGACTATAAGTGTAGTCGCTGTGATATTGACACGTGATGCACAGCATGCATGTTTTTCCCGCGCTAAAGTTTTTTGCTATAACCAAGTGGTGTGTTTGTGCCAGAGGACTGTGTTGTCTGTCATATTTTCCTTATTATGGATTATTATTGTTAATTTCAATATGTGGACCCATATGAGTACTTTCCTATATCACTATGATTATTGATTGATTCTATATAATGTATAATTCATGACTTACGATTTGTCAAGCAAACGTGTACACTGTCGTTCCGGCGCGGTTTTTTCCCCGCCACGGTAATTGACTGAACCTTCCTGCACGGTAACATACAAACGTTTGACGATGTGGTGTATTTGTTAATACACTTTACAATATATTTGTAATATGTTCTGTAGCTTTCAGCTATATTGATCATTATTGTTCTTGAATAATTAGTTTCGGTTGAATGTACGTTAAAGTTTCCTTGTCCTTACATGTTCAAAACCTTTACTTGTTAAGGTTATCCATACAACATATTACAACAAATTTACACGTGGCGCACAGCATGCATACTTCTGTACTTATATACTTAACAGTTTTTTAAAAATATTTTTACATCAAGTTTTAGTATGCCATATTATATACTGTGTAATTGTATGTATATAGGTATCTTTTTTTACCGTTATAGTCTCTCATAATCCCATGTGGGATAGCTCATCAATTATACTTTTATCATGTACATAGATTATCTGTATGAGGTGAGACTGAAATAAAATATCTGTCTGTCTGTCTGTCTGTAATCACGTGGCGTGCTAGTACCAGAGCTAGTGGCCTGATGTGGACTGATGTGTGCCACATTTCTTCATCATGGTTTACGCGTTTTGTCTCTATTTCTGATCCAAAAGTTGTTGTCTTTTGTTCATAACAAGCACTCTTAACTATCTGTTGTTAAGTATAAACTTGTATTTTAAGTAAGATCTCAAGTTTATACCGCATTGTGTAAATTCTTTCCTGTATGCCAGAAGGCTTTTTTGTGTACTTAATGATATCAATCACCAAGTACAAAGCTCACCCAAACCAGAAACTTACACCAAAACATTTCCAAATCTATTCTATAAATCGGAGCATCTCAATGTATTTGACATACTACACATCTTGTATGCAGCACCTGTAATACACATTCATCTTGCTAAACAAATCACCTCTAACCATCTAGTTCTTGCTTCCTTCCTCTTCACTGCCTTATTCAATAATATCAACTTAATAAACAATGCATAACACTGTAAATATAACATCGTATAACTGTAGAGGGTTACATGATCGACTAAAACGATAAGAGATATTCCGTTTCCTTATGAAAAACCGATCATTGATCTGTTGCCCACAATACGTTCAATTCACCCCACAACTTGAACAGAACATTAAACAGGAATTGGAAAATAAACACCGTTACATAAACGCTAATAAGAGCAATGAAAGGGAATGTCGCTATCTTGGTATCAAGTTATCAAGATTTTACAGTCGACTTTGAGCATAGAAATGACAGTGACAATGTAATTTGGCTAGAGCTCACTATTAATGATTGCAGATTAGCTGTAGTAAACATTCATGGGCAGAGTACGGATAGTCCTGATTTTCACGAATATATTGATGTACTTATGACATCATTTCAAACAGACAATATGTCTCTTGTGGGGATTGGAATATCATTCAAGACTATCTGAAAGACTCTTATAACCATCAGAATTTCAATAACCCAAAAGCAAGGGAAATGGTACAAAGACTGAAAGAAGAGTTTGATCTAGTCAGCCCCTGGAGAAACTTTAATCCTAATGATAAACGTTTTACGTGGCGACAACCTACACCACTAAAACAGAGTAGACTTGATTACTTCCTTATATCCATCAACCTATTATCCTCATTTGTCAAATGTGAAATTGAACCAAGTTTCAAATCTGATCAATCTCCAATCTCTCTTACTATCAAAATGGAAAATATTATACAGAGTAAAGGGTTCTAGAAGTTCAATAACTGATTACTTGGGGATCGAGACTATGTTAAGCTTGTGAAAAACTGTGATAAACAAAGTATCTATTACCCAGACTGCAACTACAAAGGAATCCACGTAATAAATTACCTTTCGGGTGAAAACGACTGTTTTCTAGACTTCATAAGATCTAAGAAAATATATTATATCAATACAAAATTTATTCTCTATTATGGCTTTTTTTCTTTTCTTTTCTTTTCTTTTTATTTCGCTGTTTTTGGTACAAAGTCAACATACAGAGATCAATCGAATTGTTGAAACATGGAATTGTAATACTAATATTCCAAATATACAGTTATAATCATAGCGTCAGCAGTGTAGATAAAAACGTCGACATCAACTAAACAACATATGACAAGAAGACCAAAATGTGGCAAAAGGTGTTACACTACAAGTTATCTTTGAATTATATTTATCTAAGGTGTATGCAGATTCAATGTCATGTTTAATGTGTGCCATGTTTGGGCGTCTGTTTGCTAGTCTTGATTTTAAAATGTTGTACTTTGTGAGAATGATGATACGATTGACTACGTCATTTCTTCTCTCTCGGTATCCAAATAGTATTTTCGACTTATCAAAGTAAAGAAGGGTGCCAGTTTTAAGTTGAACCATTTAATAACATTGCTCCAAATTCCTTTTATTATATTGCAGTCATAAAACATGTGCGTTATAGTTTCCACTTCGTTTTTACAAAAAGTACAGACATTGGTGTCAATCAATTTAAATTTTGATAGCAGTTCATTTGTTGATATGCATCTGTGGATAATACTATACTGAAACCATTGATGTTTTACATTAACAAGTGCCCTGAAAGGTATGTTATGAATATAATTCCAGTCAATATCCGATATTTGTTCGTTAAAATCGATATTCCATTTCTTCCTGTATTTGTTGTTTGTATTTTGATTTTCGGTTGTTTGTAGTGTATCATAAAATATTCTGCATCCTTTGCTTGTTTTCACTAGATCTTGTAAAAAATAAGGAATGCAGGGCATGCAGGTTTTTCTGAGTATAGTGTTATTCGTTATTTTACAATAGCGCTTTATAGTTTTATAGATCCCGGCATATTCTAAAAAGTTTATTTTGCAGTTGTACAATTTATTAAATTGTTCATAAGTTAGTATGTTTCCTTTGTCATCTACCAAATCGTTTATTAAATATACTCCCGCCTTTACATGGTGTGTGTAGCATATTGGCTTATTGCCTATTCTAAGGTTATCATTATGCCAGATAGGCTGTGTGAGCACATCATTTTTCTCCTTAATGCATTGTCCTTTACTACTGATGTATTGTCCCCAAGCTAATAACACATCCATCCAAAAATCATTTGTTCGCTTTGTCAGTATGTTTTCTTTGATAGAAAATTCATATCATTTGTGTTGATGTTATGGTAAAATAATTTGCTAAGTTTCGAATCTTTCTTGAATAACCTGTAACCCATGTAATCTTTTGCGATTTGATCGTATTTTCTACGTTTGGTACCCTTAATCCTCCATCTTCAATTGATTTGCTGAGAATTTTCCGACTTACTTTATCGGGTTTATTTTGCCAAATAAATTTGAAAAACTCAGTATTTAATTGTTTCATAAAGGTTTTGTTTGGATTAGGGAGAGCTGAGAATAAATGATTTAATTTTGGTAGTATCAGACTTTTTAATACTGTATTTCTACCTATAGGTGTAAGGGCTCTTGCTGACCATTTCTTCATTGTAAGCCGTACTTTCTTAAGTTTGTCTTTGTAGTTTCTTTCCACCATTTCTGCCAAATTATGCGTGAAGATGATGCCAAGGAGAGTAAATTCAGTTTCATTCCAATTTAATTTCCATTTTCTACACAATATGTCTTTTGCATTTTTCAAAGATCCTATTTTCATAACTTGAGTTTTATTTGTATTGATTTTTAACCCAGAGAATGATGTATATTGTCGTAAGATTTGCAACGTATTCCGAAGACATTCTTCAGTGCCATCTAATATCAATGTGGTGTCATCTGCAAATTGAGACACAAGATAATCTGTGTTTCCAATGGTAATACCTTTTATCTTTGGATTGATCCTTAGCATCTTTGCAAGTATTTCTGCACATAATAGAAAAATGTAGGGGGATAAGGGGTCTCCCTGTCTTCAACCTCTAGTTAAGCTAGTGTAGTCTGTTGCAAATCCGTTATACCAATACGCTTGATTTAATATTTTTATGGAATGTATGTATCCAGTGCTTCAAAGATTTTCCAAAATTGAAAAAGTTCAGTACTTTTGAAATAAAGTCCCATTCAACAGAATCAAAAGCCTTTTCAAAATCAATTAAAAGAAGCACTCCTGGTAATTCCATACAGTCTGTATAGTCCATGATGTCGTATATTAGGCGTGTACATTCCCCTATATATCTGTTTGGCACAAAACCCTCTTGATCTTCATTGATGATTTCATGTAGCATTGGTTTTATTCTATTAGCGATCGCTGCTGATGCAAGTTTATATGAAACATTTAGCAAGGTTATTGGCCTCCAATTTTTTAAGTGTTCTTTTGATTTGCCTGGTTTGGGAAAGCAAGTAATTAATCCCTGCTTTTGGCTAATAGAAAGTTCGCTTCTTAAATACCCCGAATTAAGTGATTTAATGAGATACTTATTTAAGTCATTCCAGAAAAAATTATAAAACTCTGCTGTATATCCAGATGGTCCAGGACTTTTACCGTTTTTCATATTTTTCAAAGCTTTTAGCACTTCATTATATGATAAATCACCTTCCATTTGTTCTTTTTGTTTATCCTCTAACTTTGGTATATCGTAGTTTTTAAATATTTCCTCTAAGTCAGCATCATCTGAGCCTTGTTTAGTATATAATTTTGCATAAAAATGTTTTGCTTCCTTAATCAAATCGTCTGTTTTTGTAAGAGTTTCGCCCTTGTCATTTTCTAATTTGATTATAGCCTTCTTGAGGAAATTACGTTTCTCTAGTGATAAGAAATATTTGGTTGGTTTTTCCCCCTTTTCATTCCATTCAACTTTTGATCGGAGCAATATGCCTTCAGTTTTGGCCGATTCGATTTCGTCACGTTTTTCATTTTCTATTTTTAATTTAGATTGACTATCCTCCTTTACCGACAATTCTTTAGCTGAGTCAAGTTCAATCGAGAGTTGTTCTATTGCGCTAGTTATTTCTTTTTCATTCTTGTCTCTTTCCCGTTTTTTCTCTGAAGAATATTTTATTGTTTGCCCTCTTATCATAAGTAATATCGTTTCGAAAAGAAGTTGATCATCAATACTGTATATTGGATTGCCCTCGCAGTCTGTTCCATTTTTATATTGATGAATGGTTGCATTTATAGTTTCTTTAATTTTTTCAACATAAATTTTATCTCTAAGTAACGAATTATTAAATTTCCAGTAACCTCTACCTTTTTCTACATCATTTAAGTCAAGAGTGAGCCAAATCGTCAAGTGATCTGATTTAAAAGCTGGATCAATACCAGTTTCCAAAATCGATTTTTCTAAGTTCTTCGAAAGTAAAAAGAAATCTAACCTTGCCTGTTTCACAGGATTATGTTGTCGCCATGCATATCGTTTAGATGTTTCATTGGCTAATCTCCATGGATCTATTAGGCTATATTCTTCAATAAGTTCAATGACTTTTTCTCTTGCATTTGAACTATTAACATGCTTATAGTTAAAAGTGTCAATCTCCGGATTTTGGACTAAATTCCAATCTCCACATATGTTGTAGTAGTCGGAGTCAAGTGATTCAATGATATTAATAATGCTGTCAAAAAATAGGGGATCATCATTTCTCGGCCCGTATAGGGTTGCTAAAGTGAATGTTTTATCAGTTAATTTCAATTTTAATATTAAATAATTGCCATTGTCTTTGTCTCTAATTTCCTTTATGAGTTCGAAATCAAAACCCTTATTGAAGAGAATAGCTACTCCCCGTGAGTTACTTTTATACGAGCTGAAGCAACAGTTAGGAGACCCCATTCTTCCCTAATTTTGGATTCTAGTTCTGGTGTAAAGTGGGTATCTTGAATACAATAAAATGCTGGCATTTTTCTTCTTCATGTTTTGGAATACACTTAGTCTTTTCTTCTTATTGTTTAATCCTTGGCAAGTTTTGGCTTGATTGAAGCAATAAAAGCATATACAAAATCTATTGAATATATACAAATAAAAAAGGTAGAATTACAAACTTTTTCTCTCAATATAAAACATCTCTGCAAAGAAAATAAGGGATCTAGATACTTTTATTAAAAGTTTACTCAGAGACGATGCATAATAAATCTCCATATTAACAAGTGGAGTTACAAAATACAATGTAACATTCCTGATATAGCATGGCACAAAGACAACAAGATACCTTTCAGATGCACTACTCATGCAAATATACAATGGTTTCAATACAAAATTCTACACCATATCCCACCAACCAATACTCGACTTTACAGAATTGGATATTAAAAAGCTAACCTATGTGATTTTTATTCAATAAAATATTATACTGTCCGGTATTTATTTTGGGAATGTGAGTTTGTTAGACCACTGTGGACAAAACCTGAAGACTGGCTGAAAGAGAAATTGCAAATCGAAATACATTTTGATAAACAAAAGATTCGTATTGGCTTCCCAGACAGAAACTATGACCCATTAATCATTATTAATCTGATCTTCAAAAACAATTTTCAAACTTAAACTCAAGAGGCCGCCAACCTTCCAAACATCATTTTATGAAGTCCACGACTATGATGAGGGTACAGTGTGCAGCTGAAATGTCTAACAAAATCGATTCTGGTCATCCTATAATTTTTTTTATTCATATTAATGTAATGTGTGATTGATACCTGCATTTATACATTTTTTAAAATAAAACTTTAGATAAGAAAAATACCTCTTACGCTCCCCCATTCCATCACCCATTCACTCAACCACGCCTTCATTCCATCACTCACACAGTCATTTGAGGAGCGGAAAGAAAAAAGGGAATGCGTGCTCGCGATGAGCTTTACCTGGAGAGTGCCCTTGCTACAGTCCTCCGTAAAGAGACACTGTAAACTCCCCCCCAGACACGCCCCGGTCACTCGGGCGATGTTCACCTGGTTCAAGTCGCGCACCTGAAGTAAGGAGAGTCAGAAGTTTGTCATGCGAGATTTAAACTCACCGATTTGAACATTTGATCACCTGTTTCTTACCTAATGGTTTTCAGTCACTCACTTTTTTAAACTCATCCAGAAGGTTTTTGTGTGGCGGCGAAAGGCTAAGCGACAACCTCCGAACACGCACAATATGGCCCTGGAATAAAGATAAACAAACGTCATTTAATTTTTGTTCGAACCTTAGTCTTTTCCCGTCCAAATCTTTTTTTACGATATACATTGCATGTGTGAGTTTCCGTGATGTATCCGTGATGTGTCGTTTTGACATTTTCATTTTACATTTTATTCATATCCAATCGGTAAGGCACGGAGGAATTTGTAGCTTTAAACGAGTATAACGACCCAAGTTACGTTATGTAATAAACTTAATGTTTGTTATTGTGTTTTGATATTGTATTATTTGCCTATCACTTTCAGGAAATAGATGTATGAAACGGTCTTTTTTTTCTTCCTGAACCGGAGCAAATGATACCGTTACGCATGTTTTGTATCTTTCGATAGCAATAAATTTTTATTAAATGATTATGTATGTATGTTTAAATGAACGTTAAGTCTCTATCATCTCTATTCATCTACATCTATATTCATCTATATCTCTATTCAACTACATGTTTTTTCACCAACATCTCTATTCATCTACATCTCTATTCATCTACATCTCTATTCACCTACATGTTTTTTCACGAACATGTCTATTCACCAACATCTCTATGCATCTACATCTCTATTCATCTACATCTCTATTCACCTACATGTTTTTTCATGAACATCTATATTCATCTACATCGCTATTCATCTACATCTCTATTCACCTACATGTTTTTTCACCTACATGTCTATTCACCAACATCTCTATTCATCTACATCTCTATTCACCTACATCTCTATTTATCTACATCTCTATTCATCTACATCTCTATTCACCTACATGTTTTCTCACCAACATCTCTATTCATCTACATCTCTGTTCACCTACATGTCTATTCACCAACATCTCTATTCATCTACATCGCTATTCACCTACATCTCTATTTATCTACGTCTCTATTCATCTACATCTCTATTCACCTACATGTTTTTTTCACCAACATCTCTATTCATCTACATCTCTGTTCACCTACATGTCTATTCACCAACATCTCTATTCATCTACATCGCTATTCACCTACATCTCTATTTATCTACATCTCTATTCATCTACATCTCTATTTACCTACATGTTTTTTCATGAACATCTCTATTTATCTACATCTCTATTCATCTACATGTCTATTCATCTACATCTCTATTCACCAACATCTCTATTCACCTACATCACTATTCACCAACATCTCTTTTCACCAACATCTCTTTTCACCTACATCTCTATTCACCTACATGTTTTTTCATGAACATCTCTATTCATCTACATGTCTATTCATCTACATCTCTATTCATCTACATCTCTCTTCATCTACATTTTTATTCACCTTCTTCTCTATTCACCTATATCTCTGTTCACCTACATCTCTATTCACCTACATCTCTATTCACCTATATCTCTGTTCACCTATATCTCTGTTCACCTACATCTCTATTCACCTACAGCTCTATTCATCTACATCTCTATTCACCAACATCTCTATTCACCAACATCTTTATTCACCAACATCTCTATTCATCTACATGTCTATTCACCAACATGTCTATTCATCTACATTTCTATTCATTTAAATGTCTATTCATCTACATGATTTTTCACCAACATCTCTATTCATCTACATCTCTATTCACCTACATCTCTATTCATCTACATGTATATTCACCAACATCTCTATTCATCTACATGTCTATTCATCTACATCTCTATTCACCTACATTTCTATTCACCTTCTTCTCTATTCACCTATATCTCTATTCACCATAATCTCTATTCCCATACACCTCTGCTTGCCTACATATGTGTTCAATAGGAATATAAGAATAATCATCAAGATGCGAGGAATAACGGTTTATCTGTCCTGAATGGATTATTGTTACAAATTCCGAGCTTTAGCGAGGAATTTATCACACTAATTCACGAGGGACAGATTAACCGTAATTCTGAGCTTCGAGTTGGTTAAGTCAAATCTAACAATATTAACGGTACCTTTGGAAAACACTTAGCGTTTATGAGAACTGTTAATGTCCGGAGACAACTTTATATACAACTCACTACCAATCTGTATTAACCAACAACTCTTTCTACCTATATTTCTGTTCACCAACATCAATATTTAATATTCATCTATTTACCAGCATGTCTATTACCTACATTTAATACACCAACAAACCAAGCTGACTTACGAGGCTAAGAAATACACCTCTTATCTTATAATTAGCTCGTCCCAAAAAAGCTTTGACAAAGACGTCGATTGAGTATTACTCACTCGAATATAACCTAAAATTCCACTATTTGTTTTTTATTATACATGTACAGAAACGATGTTATGTCTCTTATAACTAGCTCACCGAAAAACCGAAAAATGAGTATGATTGTCTTGCTAATATGTACTTGACGTTTCCATCTGTCGAAATATTCAACAAACGAGTTCCTTGAATGCTGTAAATCATCAAAGGTTTCGGATAAGAGAACGGTATCCCCTGCATAGAGTAAAACTGAGAGTTTAAATTAGATCATTTATAATAAGTAATATATATTACCAATCATCTATGATAAGTAAGTGTGTAATATTCATATTCCAGGAACAATTATTTGCAGGGTTTCCGAAAAGATTCAAGAGGTTAGTTTGAAAACACCACCCAAAATTTGATGACTTTGTGTTCAAGTACTGAAGTAACTGGAAACAGCAAACCTTTCAGCACGGAGACCGGTGGATTAGGTGTGAGTAGAAATCAGTTCACGGGTAACTATGATGATATATGTATTTCCTATATAGGGTAAATGTGGAACAATGAAAGTTGAAATGTATTTATCAAGAGTCTATATTCATATTCTAGAAGAGTCTTAGGGATGACGCAAGTCCATCGATGTGTAATCAGCAAATGTCTATTCAAGACTGATGTCAAATTGGGATGTAGGCGATTAGAGGTCAATCTGTTAGATTTTCAAATGTTTTAAAAATGACATATCCTTAAGGTAGAGATTCGTATCTATGTAAATCGGTATCGTCCCAAATGCACAACTGCGAAACGCAAAACGCTTAAAACAACAACATTTACGGTTGGCTGCACACACCTGACCCTTCGTTCTCTAATGGAATGACCCAAATAAAAACAATTAAAGGTTGTTGTGTTTTATTTTGCATAAATGTTCATTAATTTTATTTGAACTTGATTTACTACATTTGTACAATATGGCGTACAATATATACGTAAAGAAGTGCTAGTTCGCTATTTCCACTTGTTCATTGATAACAATTTACCCAGGTTCATTGTTCAAGTTTTCATATGAGTTTGTGCATTGCAATTCTAAACATTACCTTTACAATTGCTTTTTCAACGTTTGGTGCTTTGCTCCTGTTGGTAAGCGTACTTAGCTGAAACATAGTGAACAATTACGTTACGAACTTTACACCCGAATAGTACTATAAGAATAATCAACAAGATGCGAGGAATTACGGGTTATCTGTCCTTAGTGGATTATTGTTATAAATTCCAAGCTTTAGCGAAGAATTTATCACAATAATTCACGAGGGACAGATAAACCGTAATTCCGAGCTTCGAGTTGTTTATTCTTTTTCTTATCCAAGTCAAATCTAAGAATATTTGCGGTACTTTAAACTCGGTCATTATATTCATGCGCGACGAACAACGATTATGTCATGGCGCAGTTAAATGTAGTCTCTGCAATTCATTACATGTTTGTGGATCATATATTAAGCAAGACCATCCTAAATGAACGAAATAGTAAAACAAACCATATATAAAACATTTTGCGTTTCATATTATTCCATACGAAATTAAAAACAATGTTTGTTTTGAAGTCTCGTTGACACGGGTAGGCTGGACTCACTGAACGAATGAATAGAAATAGTTCTGTCAGCCAATCAGATCTCGAGTTATTTTTAGAAAAACTGTAATTCCCGTGACCATTATGAAAACTTTAATACCCGGCATATTTGAGCCCGCTTGGGTAATATCCTGTATCTACTTACTACAGTCGGGTCTTCATCACATGTAAACTAACAATGAATAATTGACACAATTATTAATGCAACTTTTCCCGTCAGTTATATCTAAAATGTGTGTTTTCAAACAAAAGTGCTTGTTATCTACCCGCGTTTAATACATGTTTAATTTGCTCATTTTACAATGTAGATCTCTCATTCAAACAGAAGTTTATTATCATATATATGTAGTAGCGTTGAGAGTGGTAATATTAGCAAAGGACCACAAAGCCACTGGGGTGTGAGGGGATCATGGTTTATTACAAAAGTATGCAATAAAGAAAGCCAGGTTGGTATGACCTGAACTACTGCATACCAAGCAAGTTGGTCTATTGCCGATGTCTACGTCATCTTAGCTTTAGAATAATTAACACAATCCAGATCTCCTTGATCTCGATCCTATGAATGTATCAGGATACAACACAAAATCACATATCCAACAACGTGTCTGACAAAGCTTATGAGACTGACCAAGAAAATTGAAATCACCTAACCTTTAAAACTAATGCTATGCTTGGGTAAACCTAGAACAATAGAACTTGCATTGACCTAAGCATGGGACACGCTTGGGGAGAGATTGCAGTGGGAAAAAGCATGCAGTGCAAGTTAGTAATGCTGACCTAAGATAAGTTTGATGTTTAAAGAGATATGTTAATGATATAAAATGTTGAATATAAAATAATGATTAAAATGGTTTAGATATAGTTTATTTAATGAGAATGTATTACTCATCAAAATACGACAAACCAATATATTCAGTATATATGTTTATTCACAAAATTATTTACAACTCGAAATATTAACTCTGCCACATACTTCCCCCTCCCACCAAAATGACGTCCTCGTCATTTGCCATGGTGAAGAAGGTTTACAACAAACTGTGACATAGCACCGCCAAGTTGCTCGAAGACACCAGCTGACGCTAAGCGCTCTATGAGATTTGATCTGTCATCCCAGTCGCTGGTTGTCGTCTGGCTCATGACATACTCACCTGTGCGCTGCCATCCTGGTGGTCTTTTCTCACGAAGCGATCTCCTTGGTGGTGGTTTCGGCATGGGTCTGTTGACTGGAGGTGGGGCAGGAGCTCCGGCTCCTCCCTCGTGGTCCTCTGGATTCAGCTCTCGCTCGGGCACTGCTGTATCCTCAGCCAGCACTTCTTCCTCTGTAGTGACATCCTCTGTGTCAGGGTCTACAGTTGATCCTGGCCGATGGCCGTCGCCATCAGAAGATGCACCAGCCGTCTCTTCAGTCTTCAGATCGTCACCCTCCAACTGAGAGACGGAATCTTCACCCACAGATCCAGTGCTGACGACTGTAGAATCATCAAGCTCTGTGGGCAATTCTACCAGAAGGCTGGAGATCGACCTTACTTCCTCCTCTTCTGATACACTTGTCTCTGTAATAGTCTGGGTTGTCCTACGTGTTTTAGGCTTGGGTGGTACAACCTGGATCTTCTGAGAGTTGACTGGCAAAGATCCGATGGGCAGGAGAAGGTTCCTATGAAGGGTCCGAGACCTTCCATCCCCGTGCTCTCTCTTCACAACAAACACCGGTATATTGGTGTTTGGTTGAGAAATGACCACGTATGGATCCTCCTCCCACTTATCTGCAAGTTTGTGCTTCCCATCAAAAGCAAGTATCTTTACCAGGACACGCTCTCCAGGCTGTACCGTAGCCGCCCTGACCTTGACATCGTAGTTGACCTTCTGTTGCTCCTGGGAATCTCTCGATGCTCTTGATGCAATCTTGTAAGATTCCTCCAATCTTGTCCTCAAATCTTTCACATAAGAAGTCAAGCTGTTGGAATCCTTGTTAACTTCTATCCCAAAGGCTAGATCAATGGGCAATCTTGGTTCACGTCCGAACATGAGGAAGAAAGGGGAGTAGCCCGTTGACTCATGTCTAGTGGCGTTGTAGGCGTGGACGAGTGGTGCCACAAAGGTCTTCCAGTCCTGCTTTTGTTCTGGCTTGAGGGTGCCTAACATGTTGAGCAAGGTCCTATTGAAGCGTTCGGTCATGCCGTTCCCCATAGGATGATAGGGTGTTGTTCGTGACTGGGCAATTCCGAGAGTGGTACAAAGCTCCTTGATCATCCTGCTCATAAAGTTAGCTCCTTGGTCACTGTGGATTCGCATGGGCATTCCATAGTGCATCACGAAGTGCTTGTAGAAGGCTTCTGCTGTAGTCTTGGCCGTTGTGTTTCTTGTTGGAACAGCCAGAGCATACCTAGTGAAATGATCCGTGATGACAAGGATATGCTGAAATCCACCCTTTGAAGTTTCAAGCGTAAGGAAGTCCATGCAGACTAACTCCAAAGGCTGTGAGGTGGTGATGGAGACTAAGGGAGCGCGGACGTTAGTTGGTGTCTTTCTCCTCAAGCATCTGTTGCAGTTTCTGATCCAGTCCTCTGTATCGGCTTGCATCCCTGGCCAGTAGAAACGATCCCGGATCAAAGAGAGAGTTCTATCACGCCCTGGATGTCCCACGTTGTTGTGTAAGCCTTGTAATGCATCCTGGATGAACTTTGCTGGAAGAACGAGTTGCATCCTTATCTCACCATCCACAGTAACTCGCCGATATAGAATGCCTCTATCCAACACAAGGGAGTTGAAGGAACGGAACAGTGAGGTATTGGCCGTCGTGCTTGGAAATTCTTTGATCTGTGGCTTCCTTTTCATTCTGACAGCTTGTATCCATGGCCTCAGTGTATCGTCATCTGCTTGTGCCATACGCCAGTCCCTATCTGTCATTCCTTTCAGGTTCTCCGATTTGGTGGACATCTCCTCCTCAACTGATGCTGCTGACAGGCATAGAGATTCCACATAGGGCTGGGCATAAACAACTCCACAAATAGCCTTGACTGAGTCCATGGAAAGCTGTTCTGAAGAGAGCTTCTGATATTCTGGCAGCCTTGACAACGTATCTGCGTCTGTATTCTTCAGTCCTGGCCTGTAGAATATATCAAAGTCATAGGCTCCAAGCGCTGCTAGCCATCTGTGACCCGTGGCGTCTAACTTGGCACTTGTAAGAACGTAAGTCAGAGGGTTGTTATCTGTTAATACCGTGAATCTGGCTCCATACAGGTAGTCATGGAATTTGTCACAAACAGCCCACTTGAGTGCCAGGAATTCTAAACGATGTGCTGAATAATTCCTTTCCGACTTACTGACTCCACGACTGGCATAGCTGATAACCTTCTTCACCCCATTCTGTTCCTGATATAGGACAGCACCGAGTCCTTTTCCACTGGCATCTGTGTGCAACTCAAATGGTGTTCCAAAGTTGGGATAGCCCAAAACAGGTGGTGATGTAAGCTTCTCCTTCAGATGGTTGAATGCCTTTTCTTGTTCCTCATCCCAATGCCATGGTTCCTCTGGTGGTTTCTTGGGCTTCTTTGACATCTTGGACTTAGCATGGGGCATGAGAGAAGTAAGCGGCTTGGCAATCTTTGCAAAATCCTTTACAAACTTTCTGTAGTAGCCTGCAAAACCAAGAAACTGTCGCACTTCTGAAGGATTAGATGGGCGTGGCCAGTTCAGTATCCTTTCTACCTTGTCTGGATCCGCCATGATGCCTTCTTCTGAAACAATATGGCCAAGAAACTTGATTCTCTTCTTGAAGTAAGAACACTTCTCTGGTGATAGTTTGAGGCCAGTTTCTCTTATCCTTTGGAAAACTTGTTTCAAGCGGTCCAAATGTTCTTCAAGTGATGAGGAGAAGATGATTATGTCATCGAGATAAATGAGGCAGATCTTCAAGTGGAGTCCCACAAAACAGTCGTTCATAAGCCGTTGGTACGTGGCAGGGCTGTTGCAAAGTCCAAAGGGCATTCTGTTATACTCATAGAATCCTAAGGGCCCAACTGTAAACGCTGTTCTTTCCTTGTGAGTTTCTTCAATTTCCACCTGATGATAACCAGATTTCATGTCAAGAGTCGTGTAATACTTGGATCCTGACAGTGCCTCAAACATCTCCTCGATCCTTGGAATGCTGTAATTGTCTTTAATTGTTCGTTGGTTGAGCTGGCGGAAATCCACACATAGCCTCAATTTACCTGTCTTTTTCCGCACAAGAACAACATTGGATGACCATGGGGAATGAGAGCGCCTGATGACACCACAAAGAATAAGTTGGTTGAGGTGTTCCTTTACTTCCTCGTACATGGCTGGTGGTATTCGCCGATAACGTTGCTTAAATGGGATGTCATCTTTGAGGTCAATCCTGTGTTTGACAGCGTCAGTATGTCCCAAGTCTGTATCTCCAGTAGAAAAGATGTCCAAGTAGTCCTTGATGACTTGTCTCCCTTGTCCTAGCTCCTCGCTTGTGACTGCTGACTTGTCAAAGTCCATCAAGTCTATCACACTTGAGTCCGGAGTAGAAGTAAGGTTTGGTACATCCTCCACCTTGACGACTTGTAACTCACATAGAATAGCACGACTTGGGATACTAATAGCTCTTGTTGTCAGGTTCGAAACATGTACGTCAACGTATAGCTTCTGTCCACTCCCATCATATGATACCAGGGTAGGCGTAAGGTCAAGGTCGTCTGGTATATGTGATCCTGTGGTTGGATGAACAATAACATGAGTAGCATGGTATGGTAGGGGCTGATCAACAAATCCTGAGATATGGATCTCTGAGTTAGCTGGGATTATCTTGCGACTTGGCTCTGAACTCTTGACTTTACCTATAGAAAAGTTCCTCTTAGCAAGTTCTTTCTCTCTGAGTACAATACTCCTGAACGAAAGGTACCAAGGAGTATGTAAGTTAACCTGCTGCAGAAATCTAGGTCCGACCTTGTCTTTGCATTGATTAAGGTAGATGGATAAGATGTTCGTTCCAAGAGTGATAGGCACTTTCTTGTTGTAGAGGCTGTCTGGCACCACAAGCAACATGGACTGTATCTTGGTGTCTGTGCTTCCTGGTCCCTCTATGTCAACAACAATAAAACCACTGTATTGTAACTGTTCTCCATCGGCGCATTCCACATGAAGAAGCTGTTTCAGAGGTTCAAGAGGAACATCGGGGAAGTTCTGTCTGTAGAACGCCTCTGCTATGGATGAAATAGTGGCTCCAGTGTCTAATAATGCCTTAGTCTCAATGCCATTCACTACGACCTTGGTCTCTGTCGGCTCACCAACCAAGTCCGCAACTAACTGCTGATGTGTGTTGATCTTGTATCCTAGGCCCATGGTCCGCCCCTCCCCATAGGCCCCTGGTAGTTTCCCTGGTGCTGTGCAAGTGGAACACGACATCCTCGCTGAATATGTCCGGGTTCTCCACACCTGAAACATCTAGGGATGTCATCCAGAGTCTGTGGTCCCTGAAACCAGCCTGGGTCTCCTCGACCTGAAGGATTGCCTCGCCCTCGACCTTGACAAAAGGGCTTGTTACCTCGTGACCTTTGAGGGCGTGTCCAGTTCCGCGGTGGTAACCAGTGCTCAACTTGTCCTTGACTCCATTGCTGACCTTGGGCTAATGGTTGAACTGGACCAGTGACCTGTGGTTTCTCCTCTTTAGTCTTGACCGGTTCCTTCAACTTGTTTATCTCTGTCGACATGGACTTGAGCATTCCCTTGATTTCTTGTAGCTCACTTTGTTCTGGGGGAATAGAGGACTTGCTAGTTGCAGTTTTCCTTGAACCTTGGTGCCTCTGTCTGAGATCCTCCTCCATTTGCCGCAGGTATTTCAATAAGGCTTCAAATGATCCTCCCTGCTCATATCGATGACTTGACAAGTCCTTTAGATCAAGACGTAGACCTGTCCATAACGTGTCTCGTAGTAAGTCATCTCGTTCCTGGGGCTTGACCTTTCCTAATGTGATAGCATGATCTAAGATGTCCTCAAGTCGACAGGCCCAATCCACTACGTGTTCATCTTCTCCTTGCTTGGCTGTGTAAAACTGTGCCATGATGTTGTGTTCTGTATGAATAGTCCCAAAAACGCTGTCTAGCTTGGCAATGAGAGTCTGCAGAGGGGCATCCTTGTCGATGTGCATGGCAACACGAGCTGCCTTCCCACGTAGTGACTTGTGTAGTGCGTCCATGACATCTTGCTCCTTATACCTGGTGCGTAAACACGAGAGCTCGTGCTTCCACTGATCATACTCGACATCTCCTTTCCTGTCTCCTGAGAAATAAGGAAGCTGTGGGGACTTAGCAAGGGTAACTGTGGTAGGAAGAGAGGGATTAGATTCCTTACTAAATGACGACATCCAAGCTAATAAGTCTTGAGGTGTGTCTGCCTTGGGTTTCAAATCCAGTTTCTTCAGAGTAGAAACAAGTTGTTTCACTTCCTCCTCCGTCATATCAGGTGAAGCCATCTCCAATGAATATGAATTCACACACACAACACAATACTTAAAGAATTAATAACACCTGAATAATGCACACAAACACAACTTTGATTTGGTAACACTTGAAAATGCGCAGCACAAGACTTGATTTGAAACGTGAAATGATACGCAGCAACAATACGGATGTCTCGGTACGCGGAGAAATTTCGCAAGAACAAACTATAAACTAAATAGTTAAAGATAAACTAAAGTTTAAGGTAATTACGTGAAAATGAAATGAGTCTTTACCCTTAATGAGTTTAGGTTAAATGTTTACGTACCCTACATGTTTAAATAAATTTAATTTATGTTTAATTAAGTTGTAACTAATGCAGGTAAGTATGGTGCAGGTGTACGCGCGCAGGGGGCTTTGGGATATGATATGCTACATGATGAGAATAATACCCAAAAATAGAAATATGAAAATTAATAGATCAGGACCACACAAGACAACGACAATGCAAACAACCCTTACATACCTAAATGGATAACAAGAGAAATGAAATCAATGAATGAATGAAATGAATGAACTCAACACTGAACCAAGAACTGATCCACGAAGAAACCTACATACTTAATGAACTATGAACACAACGCAACTTATTTAAATAAACTAAACTTAACGGTTTATTTGGATATAAATAACTAACTAACTAAACTAATTAATAACCGGAAGAATTAAGTAGTTGATTTTACTAACTACTTAATACTAACTAACTAATACACATTCATACACACAAACACATCGTGGTTGTATAATGTAGCTTTAGGGGATTACTAATACCTAACTAACTAACTAACTAAACTAAAGCTTAATTAAAGGCAACACAATGGTGAAATGTCAAACAGCAAGAAAAATTATAAGTATACAAAACCTAGCTCCGGAGCAATTAACTAAGGGGTACCCACATGTAAGCAGAAATAAGCCAACATCATGTATATAAATGAATGACAATATTCAAAATATGAGCACAAAATCACGATTCATACAATGAACAAATATGAACAATGAACAAAATGCAAAGCACATCACATGAAGGTCAAGGTCAAACAAGGATCAAGGTCACAGAAGTGTCCATATCTGAGGGTCACACAAGTGTCCATATGTAGAAGTCACAAGATCATACATGTTTATCAGAATCATGATTCAAGAAATCAAACATCTTCACATACACATATCTATGGCAACATTTTCAAAAGAGTGTCAAAACGCAGTTCACAGTTCACATAAGCACAGTATACATGTATGACTGAGTCAATATCAGAGTCTATTCACCGAGTGTTGAAGGTATGTCTCATAGCTGAGGTCACTGTTGCACGACGTCCATGGTTGTGGTAGTTATAGTTGACGTAGGTTTGTCTCCTATGGCGGCGTCATGTCCATGATCCTCACTGGGGGCTCCAAAATGTACTAGCGTTGAGAGTGGTAATATTAGCAAAGGACCACAAAGCCACTGGGGTGTGAGGGGATCATGGTTTATTACAAAAGTATGCAATAAAGAAAGCCAGGTTGGTATGACCTGAACTACTGCATACCAAGCAAGTTGGTCTATTGCCGATGTCTACGTCATCTTAGCTTTAGAATAATTAACACAATCCAGATCTCCTTGATCTCGATCCTATGAATGTATCAGGATACAACACAAAATCACATATCCAACAACGTGTCTGACAAAGCTTATGAGACTGACCAAGAAAATTGAAATCACCTAACCTTTAAAACTAATGCTATGCTTGGGTAAACCTAGAACAATAGAACTTGCATTGACCTAAGCATGGGACACGCTTGGGGAGAGATTGCAGTGGGAAAAAGCATGCAGTGCAAGTTAGTAATGCTGACCTAAGATAAGTTTGATGTTTAAAGAGATATGTTAATGATATATAATGTTGAATATAAAATAATGATTAAAATGGTTTAGATATAGTTTATTTAATGAGAATGTATTACTCATCAAAATACGACAAACCAATATATTCAGTATATATGTTTATTCACAAAATTATTTACAACTCGAAATATTAACTCTGCCACATATAGGTCATAGGCCCCTTTTAAAAATTACAATGTAATATTATGATTTATATTACATGTAACTTAAGATTTACAGCAGATCAACATTAAAGAGTAATCAATATTGGGCAATTCGTTAAATCTCATACACTGATAGCTTGATCTTTTTACGCTTGTATCGATTACTCACTGACTTAGCGAGGATTGTTCCTGTGAAAGGGGCTTACATATCATCAGAACATGACAACTGGACTAGATAGAGTTAAAAACTACAATCTTTTGTTCTAAACGTTGGTTCAAAGCGTCAAATGACGTTAATTCGACCTGGTGTACTGTTTAGAGACACTTACAGATTTATATTCTTAGAGAGCTGTGCGAATGCTCTCAGGAATGTGGTACAGTCTCACAAACACAATGAAACGCTCATAAGTACAGTTCTCTATACGTAGTGCACACAGTCAAACAACTTGTGCAAAGGTGAATCTGAAGACGGTAAATACAGACCAACATTGTCAAGTGAAGTGCTCAGTAGCACCACCAAGGTGCTTGTGAGCAGTGCTTTATCATAGTCGATCAACGGATTAATGTAATCATCATTATATGTGCTACTCAGCCTTTAGTCAGGACGGCAAAACGGTCTGATATTCCATTACGCAGTTCTACCCGGTGATCTTTGTAGGGCAAACAAAATCTGTGCTGGACTATTTAGAGCAGTTTTAAGTTACTTCCCGGAAGGCTATAACAACCTGATGCACTATTTCAAGCAGCGATACCAACAATCTTTCGATATTTATACCTTCTGAGGAACTAATAGAAATTCAAACACTCCCTGCACTGAATGTTCGATCCTATTACATCATACCAGGCTGCTAGTCTCACGACAACCCTATCAACGGGTGATTCATTCAACAATTGGATTCAAGTATTTAGATAGGGAATGATTCAAGACTTACCCTTGAAGCACAGGAAGTGAAACAACTTCCGGTTTTCTTTCTGTCCACGAATGTAATGTCCTCCTCTTCAATTTTCCACCACCACATATCTGCTTCTGACCTCTTCTTCCACCTCCTGTATAAACATCATATCAATCATCAATCATATCAACTTCAAGGACACAACGAATATCTGCTTCTGACCCCTTCCTCAACTTACTGTATACAGATCATACAACATAAACATTCTACTTCCACACATACATAATATCAATCATATCAACTTCAGGTAAACAACCCACATCTGACTTCTGACCTCTTCTTCAGTATACAGTTAATACATAAAATCACTTCAAATGAAAATGATATCGGCTTATGATCTCATCTTCAACCTCCTGTATAAAGATCATACACCATATCACTTCAAATACACAACCAATATCTATCTCAAACTTCGTTTTCCACCTCCTGTATACATAATATGTGATACCTACGTAAGGAGGACGTATTGATTTGCGTAGTTATTTATGCATATATTATAATATGTAGGAAAAACTTAGTAATTTGCAAATTTTAGAAGTAAAAAAAATACATGCCCTATAAATATAAATTCGAATCAAGAGTGATGTGATACGTACTCAAGTAACCGGGTGAGCTAAAAAGCACCTTAAGTTGAAGTAAATTGCACACACCTGAGGAAGATGGCGCCGACTGAGGCTGATACGACGATAATGGTGGCGAAACAAACGTACACAGCGATTGAAGTACTTGATACTGCGCCTGCATACAAACAAAACTTGCATCTTGAATTGAGAATTTACAATTTTAACGATATTTATTTCAAATCTGAGAACTGAGAGATTTTAAAAATTGAATCTGTAAACAGGTCTCATGCTTTAAATGTGAAAAGTCAAAGCCCTCATATAGCACTAGTTTGGAAGTAATAAACTGTACATCATATCATCTTGTGAAGTACGTTTCGTTCATTTACCCGTCAGAGAGACTGGGCTAAACTGAGTTTGCTTAACTAAATCCAAAGACATAATTGACTCTAAACCTCTACCATTGCAGTGCACACACTACACTATCCTTGATTCTTATCACTCATTAAAATGATCCGAATCATTGTTCGGTCCTGCTGCTCTTTTGATGACCACGGGAGCGAACAGTCTTGCAGATCAATGGTTGACCTGTCCATAGCTTTGTGAATAAATTTTGATGGCAGATGTGGTTTCATAAAAAAAAATCCGCACATTTTAAGTTAGTTTTAGTTTACCCGTGGCAGGACATAGGTCGTTCCTAAAACCGCAGAGCGGGATATCGGCTGGTGGATACCCTCCAGGCCAATAGACCTCTATCCCTGGAATCGGTAGATATTGCTGCCCGTCCCCCTCATAGGTAACCACCACCTGCACAACCATTCCAACAAAAACATCGTCAACGAGTTGAACATACAGTGGAACATGTATGATATAGGGAAATAAAATGCTCTTGAAATATATGGAAAGAGTAAGAGAAGCATATGGAAAGTGCGTGAAAGGGTATTGCAGATGTGGACGGGTATTTCAATTCCATGCGACAAGGACTTGAATGCGTCTTTGAAATTTATATGAGGTTCGTGAGGAAAATTTGATTAGATGTAAAGTAAGAGTTTAAATGTATGAGGTGTACGTGAAATATGCGGATACGGTAAAAAACAACAAATATGTGTAACATTTTGAAGTGTAAAAAAACTTTGTGAGATGTATGGAAATAGGTTAAGAAATCTTTGTGAAATGTATGGAAATAGGGTAAGAAGTGATTGTGAGATGTATAGATAGGGTAAGAAGTGATTGTGAGATGTATGGAAATAGGGTAAGGAATCTTTGTGAGATGTATGGAAATAGGGTAAGGAATCTTTGTGAGATGTATGGAAATAGTGTAAGAAATTGTGGTGAGATGTATGGAAATGGTGTAAGAAATCTTTGTGTGATGTATGGAAATAGGGTAAGAAATCGTTGTGAGATGTATGGAAATAGGGTAAGAAGTGATTGTGAGATTATGGAAATAGGGTATGAAATTCTCGTGAGATGTATGGAAATAGTGTAAGATATATTTGTGAGATGTATAGATAGGGTAAGAAGTGATTGTGAGATGTATGGAACTAAGGTAAGAAGTGGTTGTGAGATTCATGGAAATAGGGTAAGAAATCTTTGTGAGATGTATGGAAATAATGTAAGAAATCTTTGTGAGATATATGGAAACAGTGTAAGAAATCTTCGTGAGATGTATAGATAGGGTAAAGAGTGATCGTGAGATGTATGGAAATAGGGTAAGAAATCAGTGAGATGTATGGAAATAGTGTAAGAAATTGTTGTGAGATGTATGGAAATAGGGTAAGAAATCTTTGTGAGATGTATGGAAATAGGGCAAGAAATCTTTGTGAGATGTATGGAAATAGTTTAAGATATATTTCTGTGATGTATAGATAGGGTAAGAAGTGATTGTGAGATGTATGGAAATAGGGTATGAAATCATTGTGAGATATATGGAAATAATGTTAGAAATTTTAGTGAGATGTATGGAAATAGGGTAAGAAATCTTTGTGAGATGTATGGAAATAATGTAAGAAATCTTTGTGTGATATATGGAAACAGTGTAAGAAATCTTTGTGAGATGTATAGATAGGGTAAGAAGTGATTGTGAGATGTATGGAAATAGTGTAAGAAATCTTTGTGAGATGTATGGAAATAGTGTAAGAAATTGTTGTGAGATATATGGAAATAGGGTAAGAAATCTTTGTGAGATGTATGGAAATAGGGCAAGAAATCTTTATGAGATGTATGGAAATAGGGTAAGAAATCTTTGTGCGGTGTCTGGAAATAATGTAAGAAATGTTAGTTAGATGTATGGAAATAGGGTAAGAAATCTTTGTGAGATGTATGGAAATAGGGTAAAACGTCCATTTAAACCGTTTATGGAAAGTGTTTGATAACTGTATTCTTTGAGAGTGTTCACCCTAAATATGCCGGTGTCCGGGTCGATCTGGTGTAGAGAAAGCTTACTGTCCCGTCTACCTCCTGCGTTTATCCGGAAGTCACTCGACACACCTACAAACGTATGTAAAGTATACATTATCATCTGTTTTGAAGGTAAAGGCGTATATTTCAGGTTAAATACATTCATGAAAACCAAAAGAAATAAGGTCGAAATTAAATTTTTTTTGTCGCAGTAGCTAACATTTACATATTTTACATTTATGGATCTTGTTAGCCGAACGTTGGCTTATTGCACTGTCAAAAAGTTGCCCTTGTTCGATGGTTCAACGTTTGCACGACGTGAATTTACCATGTTGGCCCATAGTTGTATTTATGCTGGCCAATTATTGGCCTGAAATGTATTTTTTGTTCCCCTAAAAGTTCAGCCGATGTCAGTCTCATCAGCGTATTCTTGTAGTAAGTTAAAATCGTTTTTTTAGCCAAACTAGGCACAGAGAGTGCAAAGATTTTTTTTTACATCACACGGTTAATCTGTTAAAGATCACCCTCTGAAAGATTAAGATGCATTACTAAATGTCTACTTAGTTGCTATGGCAATAAAGTTGCTACCGGTATCAAATGGCTCGTTATTTTCGCCATGACATCAGAGGGATGATCAACACGTGACCTACAGTTTGCCAGTTGAAAGTGATTTCTGCCTGTTGTTAGACCAGCCCTTGAGAGCGACGTGTGGTACTCACCTGGGAAGGTTCGGTTCAGCATCCTGTCTGCCATCTCCCTTCCGTTCTGCGGGTCTCCCCCCTCAGCCAGAGTTTCGTTCAATACCCAGGCAAACATCGTGAACGAGTCGTAATAGGAGGATGCGTGGAAACTCACCTACAACAACCATTTTACTTGCCCTCCAGGAGGTGGTGTAAGAAACAAGGGGAGATTTAAAGGAGGATAGCCTCAATAAATGCATTCCTAAGATCAAAACAAAAATTTTCAATCAGTATCTATAGTGTTTGCCTCAGTTTGCGAGGCAAAACTCTATCGCCTCAGGCAAAAAGTTCCTCAATTAAACCAATAGTTTCCCTGATTTTTACTACAATTTTTAGATTTTTGCGTGCAACCTATCCGTCGTATATTGGATTTCAAATAGCAATATTCGTCATTTGCAACAGTCGTGGTGGATATCACATGACATTTCCCAGGTGATATGGTATGAAATTATCTCATGCTAATGTTTTTACAGAGACAGAGAGCAGATACAAATAAGATATACGTCATAAGTATCAACGTTAACGATGCAGTGATTAGATGTGGCTGTCACGGGGTACACTTGACTTGCTGGCGACAAAGGAACTGGTTAGCAGCTGAATAGATATCTTCCCACGGCAAGGTGAAAGCGTATAGAGATTGACTTTATTCATTTTCTACCTTGCTCTCATCGGTAATGAAACCTATGAAACGGACCAGCGACCCCTGTCGTGATCACGAGACTCCTCCCCCCCCCCCTTTCACTTTCTTACTAGCCAGTGAACTTGCCGTTTACATTCGATACCTACGCCAAGCCTTGAGACACTATGATTAATATAAACAACCAAAGCGGAAATTTTATATCAAACTTTAGTCTGCCGGATTGTTTGCAGGGTTTTACTGAGAACAAACAGAACAGTCAATTATTCTCTCACAAGAACACCAAAAATATGCAAAGACTTCAGCAAGCGCAACGTGATCAAGCGATCGGCATGTCCACTATGGGGGCTTCCCGACGTCAAATTGAAAGAACCTTTAATTCAGCCAAACCATCATCAGAAGGGTGTTAATACGCTACCAGCAGACAGGCCACAGGCCAGACAAAGATCGAGAAGACCGAGGGTAACAACTGAGGCCGAAGATCGCTACATCAGGCAGATACACCTCCGAAACCGATTTGTAACGGCGACATCAACATCGGCGACGGCACTCGGTCATGTCGTGAACAAAAGAACAACCGTTCGACTTCGTTTGGCTGGTATACGAGCCTACCGCACCTTCCGTTGAATTGCTTTGATCCGTTTACACCATCAACGCAGATTACGATGGACATGTACTTTACGCCTGGGGCAGCGACGTGACCGGGAGAGGGTGCTGTTTACAGCTGAGAGCAGGTTCTGCCTATTCAGGAACGATGACAAGGTTCGAGTTTATCGACGAAAGGTAGAGCGCCTCGCGCCAAACTGCCGTTTGAAGGCCGTTTGATATTGCAACACGACAACCCAAGACCTCACACTGCCCGAATCGTTAGAGACTACCTCGAGGACGCCAACTCACCAGATATGAACCCCATTGAACACCTTGACCGCTAGCTGGTGCCACCTCCAAACAACCATCAGGAACATGAGCAAGCACTGTTAAACATGTGGAACAGGATCCCTACTGACATCATCTGACGCCTGCCGACTTCAATGAGGAGGCGTGTACTTGCTTGTATTGATGTCCACATGATAGTGGTCACACTCGCTACTGATGACAGAATCCGTGATTCCTGTGACTACTGAGAGTTTCTGTGTACTTGTCTTTTAACTCACCATTTATGTAATTTTTAATACTGACCACCTGTCTCTTTCCTTGAGTATTGGGGAAATTTAAATGCTGATATTTTGATGCTTTTTAAAGAGAATATTTGAAAATTATTTCTGTTTATGAACAAATCGTCAGAAGTCTCATATCTGCGTTTTTTATTTTATAGACTTGAAAATGAATGAAACCTTTCTTTTGCCTGGTAGTTTAGATCTACCGTGTGTTCAACAATTTATGCTTGAAATTTTACTTGAAACGATTATTTGTACAGTTTGTCTTCGTTTACATACTTATCGCTACAACAGAACGCGATGGGTCACTGCCGCTTTCTTTGTCATTGACCTCGGAAGTTCATTTTGCGAGCTGTCTTCTGATTGGCCTACCTGAGAGGCCTGCATTAGGCTCAAAAAGAAAAAGAAAATGTAGGCCGCGATGTCAAGGGCGGATTGGTAAAAGTTGGAAATCTTTCAGTTTCGGCCGTGACGTTGTAAAGATGGTGAATAGACGGCGTCAATTAATCTGGTACGAAGGAAAACAAGTTAAAATGATTGAAAAAAAGAAGAGGAAAGCTTGGTGTAAGTGATTAGCTTTTTATCTGGCATGCACAAATATTTGCGTTGCAAAACTGAGGCAATGACTTTAATATGAAACGTTTCATTTTTGTTTTACATGGACCATAAGGCCCAAGTGTAGCTCATTCACCTGCTCGTCCCCGTAATCAAAGCCGTAGTCCCTTCTCGAGCGTAGTTTCACCTCATCTTCAAACACAGCAAAGTTTTCAGTGTATGGAGATGTCATGGTGAAAAACAGTCCACTCTGGAAAGCCTGCTTCGCCGCCTGTACATCGGGCGAAATAATGCTTTTTACAGAGAGGAAAACTATATAACAATATCAAGATTATCGTATCTATGATATATTTTAGGGTTTAATTGGTAAAACATTACCTTTTCATAATAAATAATAAGTAACTTTCGTAATCTTCTGAATTCATAACAGGCATAGATTTTAGTTAACGAAATCAATATTGCAAAAGTTTAATTGTAACACATTTTGAAAATCTATAGACATATCGATAATTGATGGTTGTGACATGAAACGATGTGTGACATAGCCTCCTGGAAGTACGTCCTACGATATCCCTGTTTTAATCAGTCGGGTTTGACTGTACAAAAACTCCTTTTTGATAATGCCTCTGCTTGTGAAAAGTTTAACTTATGCTGTACCCAACAGACCTAATGTAAGGGTTTCGGCTCTACGCTGAGGCTTTATTTTTGTGGACAGTACAGTAGCTTTGGTCGATAGGAGATCCTTTTTTCTGTTGTCTCAGATATGAATTTTCGACTTTTCTAGCAACTCAATAAGGTGCAGACCGATACTCTTACATTGAACATATCATCATGACCTCTACGGGGAGCACCAATCTTATTTGCATCCCTACCACGCACCAATTATTTTAGATACACAGTGGTTTTTTTACTAATTTTTGACTTCACCTAAGTAAAATGATATACTAAAAATGTATGCTTAAGATAAATGTTTCTTTGAGAGAAATACTATAAATTATTTGTGAGTAATACCCTGCCACCAATATTTAAAGCACGATCAAAACCACAATGAAAACTTCAGTCACCATTCAATTTTATGTTATAAAAACCTTTAGTTAGTAATGATCGGTATTTTTTCAGACGAGGCTGTTTAAAGGTTTTAGGAAAATCGCTGCCACGCCAACATTTAAATTGGGTTGACTACCGAGTGTACAAACTATGATCCCCTTGGTGCAAGGTACTTCTCCCGAAGAATCAAGCTTTGAGTAGTTCTGGAGGAGAAGTAAAAAATGCAAAAGAAAGACTAAGGCCGGATGATGGCAAATGCCATTATTCAGTTAGTCCTTATAGACCCGATGAACTGAAAACAATGGCTTTAATTTTCTGCTAATGGCAACATACCTCGTCTTCATCGTCACCAGTTTGCCAGTAGGTCGTGTCAATACTCGTCTCTCGCCTTATAGTGACGAGCATGACGTGCTCTCCGTCTGTGTAGCCCAGTTCCCGTGCCAATAACATCAGACGTCGTGCCTCCTTCTTCTCCGTGTACACTAAAAACACTACAATAATACACACTGTCAATGTTGAATGGTGGTGCTTCAGAATTTATATGCCAGTGCAGGCCACGTTTTTTTGTCTTCTATGTATCTCACAGACTAAATTCCGTGTCAATCTAAAGCTGCTTAACATCAGTTTGTATAATCAATGTTGTACTTAGAACGAATACCTCTTCAGTTATTAAGACGCCAAAACTTCAGATTGTTTTGAAAAGGAAGAAAAATTATATTCCTATCAAATATCAAATAATCCTAATTATACAAATAATACTCATAGTCTTCCAGGACAACATCCGTTATTTTTGCAATACTAGAGTCAAAATGCAAAACACTAAAAGAGTTTATGACTTACGTCATACAGTATGTGATGTGGAAAATTGATTCCTTTTCAATTTGATCCAAAGTTTTAACTATAAAGTATTTGGTTCAGAGTTAAAGCGAGAACACAAAGGGCACAAAAGAGCGAAAACCTGAAGAAACCAGAGAGAAATAATAATAATAATAATAATAATAATAATAATAATAATAATAATAATAATAATAATAATAATAATAATAATAATAATAATAATAATAACTAGGATTGCCTTGTGGGCAATACTGACGGTCTTCAGAAGCCTATGCATTCATCAGGTGCAATAGTTCCTTGTTTTCTATTCTTTTGGCGGTAAGAAAGAAGTTTCAAGTCAGCATCTAGGGTAGAATTGACAAGGTCGCTAGTCTCAAAAGAAAGGTGCATCTGGGCATGCAGTAAATTTTCGAGGGTTGGAGTTCTTTTTTTTTTTTTGCATTAAGGCTGGTGATCTTTCTCTCCCCTCTGTCTCTCTGTCTCTCTGTCTCTCTGTCTGTCTGTCTGTCCGTCTGTCCGTGTGTCTGTCTGTCCTTCTGCGATCATTTAGTCTGATAGAAAAGCAATGTTTTGATATCATTTTTGAACCTTCATAAAAGGCGACAGAGACTGTTCGCCACCTATTTCATTAATGATTCTCGTAGATCACAAGGAGGTCTTGCGTTCCTGTAAAAATCATGCAATTCCTGTCCTAGGTTTTAGAGTTATGTGCCCTTGAAGTTGGCGATTTTGCAGTTTTGGACATTTTCGAGAGGTCACTGTGAAAAAAGTATTAGGGTTACGCACTTCTGATGAGTATCCTGAGTAGGACAGGAATTGCATGATTTTTACAGGACAGCAAGACCCCATTGTGATCTACGATAATCATTATTGACATAGGTCGAGAACAGTCTCTGTCGCCTTTTATAAAGGTTCAAAAATGATATCAAAACATTGCTTTTCTATCAGACTAAATGATCGCAGAAGGACAGACTCCAAGGACTCCGACCCTCGAAAAACTATTCCATGCCCAGATGCACCTTTCTTTTGAGACTAGCAACCTTGTCGGGGATTTTGACACGCTCACTTCCAACAAGATAATTTTGGCCCCATTTTGCTGTCAATTCTACCCTAGATGCTGACTTGAAACTTCTTTCTTACCGCCAAAAAAATAGAAAACAAGGAAATATTGCACCTGATGAATGTATAGGCTTCTGAAGACCGTCAGTATTGCCCACAAGGCAATCCTAGTTATTATTATTATTATTATTATTAGGTCTTCAGACGAAAGTCGTGAAGACCTACTGTTATTATCCTGTTCGTTCTTATTATTTGTACAGAAAGTGTGTCGCTCCTACAGCCAAAACTGCACATGCAAAGTACATGCAACACTCAGGCATGAGAGCCTCTCAGCTCAAGTTGATACAGATGCAAGCAAATCTACACTTGCTGTCTCCGTTGCAGAGTTACAGCCCCTTTAAATTTCGCAAATTAACATGGGCAAAATTAGAGACTTGCAACTTGCTTTAAAAGATGCGCATTTGCACCTACTACAAAAAAGTAAATCATGACAAAGTTGTAGGTCACGTGCTTTAGACGCCATCTTGCTTTTACTGCATTTTTCAGCATTTTCGACCCCATGCGTCTTTGAAAATCTTCTCCTCTGAAGATACTTGCTCGCAATAGCTGAAACTTGTACATAATGCAGCTGATGCATTGTCCTATTCAGGATACTCATCAGAAGTGCGTAACCCTAATACTTTTTTCACAGTGACCTCTCGAAAATGTCCAAAACTGCAAAATCGCCAACTTCAAGGGCACATAACTCTAAAACCTAGGACAGGAATTGCATGATTTTTACAGGAACGCAAGACATCCTTGTGATCTACGAGAATCATTAAGGAAATAGGTGTACATAATGCAGCTGATGCATTGTACTACTCAGGATACTCATCAGAACTGCGTAACCCTAATACTTTCGTCTGAAGACCTAATAATAATAAATATAGTCGCAAGCGGCGACGACAGGATTCAGCGCTGTAAAAGCACATTCAGTACAAACATAGTCATGTTAGCAATCAACCCTGAAAGTTCCATGAAGATTGGCTCACACATTTGTCCACAGCAGCATGTTTTATGTGACCAAGTCTCCTACCCAAACTGCGATTATTGCAAAGAAGTTGATAATGCGAAAAAAACATGACACTTACGAAATCGTCATGATTTACTGTTTTGTTTGTAGTGTTATAACGCTTCTTCCAAAACAAGTTGCAAGTCTTTAAGTACATTTTGAAAAATTAGCCCATGTTAATTTTGAAAAAGGTATTTTTCCCGATTTTGATGGTTTATTGTGAACAAAAATGACTGTTCGCCACAAATGTTTTAATAGATTTGTAAACTGTCCTGAAAAATTGGGGTATCTATGTATCTACATTTTTTAGTTATCGCCCCTTGAACATGGTTACACGAGCTACGTTGCCCGACTTTGAAGGGTTGCTGACAAAAAAGTATTACAGCAAAAATTTCATTAACTTTTGTTCCTCAATGCTTCAGCTACAACATTTGTAAAGAGATGCAAGTATCTTCAGAGGAAAAGATTGTCAAAGGATCACAGGGTCCGTAAATTTCAAAAAGTCAAACAAAGCAATATGGCAGCGAAACTATGCATGCTACGAGTTTGACATGATTTACTTATTTGCTCCAAATGTTATTGTCTGTCGTAAAAAAATTTTTAAGGTCTTTAAGTTCCTTTTAAAAAAATTTCCGATGTTAATTTTGAAAATTTGAGTGGGTATTAGGGTATGACGTAAGCGAATATTGACCAATCACAGAGAACTTACCTACTAGAACTTTCCCCCGCTCATTCATTCTTATCCCCAGATTTCCGTAGCTTCACTTTTTTCAAAGACGTATATTATTTTTATCTGCAATAACTTACCTTTCATTTTAAAAATTGATGGTTAGTTATACTTACCGGAAGTCGACCTAAAGAATCCGAATTTATCTTTTATTTTCTATTTTGACGTTTCCTTTATTTTCGAATTTAATTACTTGTGCTTCCCTTTAATAGGAAGTGCACGCGACACTAACCAATATGACTGGTGGGTATCCGGTATTCAGTAGGTGTACCCAAGACGACAAGCAAAACAAGAGCGAGAACCTTCAACACATCGAAGTGCGAGAACCTGTTGAAAAAAAGAAAACAAGCACACAAAAGAGCGAAAGCATGCATCACGCCAAAGAGTATGAATGTGCAGCACATAAGAGGCGAGAACCTTGAGCACATTAAAGTGGCAGAAAATGTAGCACACAAAAGAGCGAGCACATACAGAACACAAAAGGGCAAAGCCTTGCAGCACACCAAACCGTCAAAAACCAGCAAATATATGAGTGACAACCTACAGCACACAAAAGAGCGAGCACATACAGCACACAAAAGAGCGAGAACCTGCAGCACACAAAAAACAGACAACCTGCAGCACACAAAAAACAGACAACCTGCAGCACACAAAAGAGAGAGAACCTGCAGCACACAAAAGAGAGAGAAACTGCAGCACACAAAAGAGAGAGAACCTGCAGCACACAAAAGAGCGAGAACCTACAGCACACAAAAGAGAGAGAACCTGCAGCACACAAAAAGAGCGAGAACCTGCAGCACACAAAAGAGAGAGAACCTGCAGCACACAAAAGAGCGAGAACCTGCAGCACACAAAAGAGCGAGAACCTGCAGCACACAAAAGAGAGAGAACCTGCAGCACACAAAAGAGCGAGAACCTGCAGCACACAAAAGAGCGAGAACCTGCAGCACACAAAAAGAGCGAGAACCTGCAGCACACAAAAGAGAGAGAACCTGCAGCACACACAAAACAGACAACCTGCAGCACACAAAAGAGCGAGAACCTACAGCACACAAAAGAGAGAGAACCTGCAGCACACAAAAGAGCGAGAACCTGCAGCACACAAAAGAGAGAGAACCTGCAGCACACAAAAGAGAGAGAACCTGCAGCACACAAAAGAGAGAGAACCTGCAGCACACAAAAGAGAGAGAACCTGCAGTAGATATATTTTTTACAATTCGCACGCCTGTTACATATCCACAAATTAACTGCTCTTTTGAAAAACATATTATAAAGTTATAAAGTTGATTAGAAGTAAGGAATCTGTCCCTGTGAACATAATCAAAGACAACTTAACGGTTGAAGAACTATCGTGAAGTTAGACCAATTTGAATTGGTAGTAAAGTGGTATGTTAAGGTAAGCTGTCATGACAGAATCAGCTGATGGTACAAGAATGCTGCCAATGTATGTATAAGGTCAACAAAGTACTAATATTACAAGTTTTTTGCCTTTACATACTTTAATAACAAACCTTCCACTCGTTCCCTCTAGCATGAGTTTCAAATTCCTAGGAGGTATTATGGAAGCTGGATCTCAATTACTTAAAGAGCCACTCCGTGATTTTCATTACATATGATTTACCTTTTATACGAACCTAAATGTCATAGGTGGTGACATAAAACCAAAACATCTTAACTTTTCATGTCCAAAAGACATGAATATGACAAATACTCGTTTTTCATGAAAATCTAAAAACAGCCGTATAAATGCACAGAGGTGTAGATATCACGTCCAATATGCATGGATACTTGTTATATAACCTAACAAACACTATCAACTCCTAATTGCCCTCCTGGCTGTTTTAGATAAAAATCTCCAAAATTACGTTTGACTATTTGACGCGCGCCACTGTCCGGTTTTCGATCAGAATTGCGACGTTTTTTCTTTATATTGTCATTGTAAAAAAACAATAAGCTTTAAAATGTTTCTTTTTGGTAACAGTCGATACTTGGCGATCAAATGACACCACTGATTAAGTTTGGCATATTTGACTCCAACAACTCACGGAGTGGCTCTTTAATAAACACCCTTGCTGTTCCACCTGTAAACCGATATTACCAGCAGACACATTTTTTTAATTACCACTTATATTAGGGAGGAAAGGGATCAAAAACGCACAAAATGTTCAACCGTTATCACAGCAATTCGCATAAGGCCTCGCCTTGGTGAATAACAGAATGAAAAAGTTACTTGGCGCTCGAAAGACATTAAGACGCAAAAGACGACTTATCAGCGCCATGCGATTCATGTCTTCCAGCCGAAGGAACCGGGTACCAAAGGCAAGTCCGTTGGTAAATCGTGACTCACTTTTACGTTCACATGGCTGAACACCTACTGGACACTTTACCCAAGCTTTACCGAAGTAGGGATCCCTGACCTTAAATTCCAAGGTCAGCCGTCTCACTTAAAGAGCCACTCCGTGAGTTGTTGGAGTCAAATATGCCAAACTTAATCAGTGGTGTCATTTGATCGCCAAGTATCGACTGTTATTAAAAAGAAACATTTTAAAGCTTATTGTTGCGCAGTGGCGCGCGTCAAATAGTCAAACGTAATTTTGGAGACTTATCTAAAACAGCCAGGAGGGCAATTAGGAGTTGATGTGTTTGTTACGTTATATAACGAGTATCCATGCATATTGGACGTGATATCTACACCTCTGTGCATTTATACGGCTGTTTTTAGATTTTCATGAAAAACCAGTATTTGTCATATATATGTCTTTTGGACATGAAAAGTTAAGATGTTTTGGTTTTATGTCACCACCTATGACATTTAGGTTCGTATCAAAGGTAAATCATATGTAATGAAAATCACGGAGTGGCTCTTTAATGTGCTTGGTTGTCGTTTTCATCAACGTTGTCCTTAAAGCGACAATCTTAAAGAATCTTAAAGACCTTATTTATGTCTTACCCTCATGCAAAAATCATGAAATTCGACGGGTAGGTTTTCGAGGTATCTGCCCTTGTAGTTTACGATTATTAAGAAATTCACTAACTTTGATTGGTCGCTGTGGAAGAGGTATTGAAAATTCTCGAATTCTGAGAACAACTTGTTATGGAGCAATGTTTTAGCTGTGTAACCATGAAAGTATTGACTCTCTACTGCAAGTATTAGCAGATAACTGATCCCTCACAAGTGCACGTAAGAGTTGAATCGCATCGGCTGTTTTGGCTAAATATGCTCCACAAAATCGGTGGAATAATTAAAAAGATAAAATAAAAAAACACGCCAATAACAATAAATCAATAAAACGAGTGGTACGGAGCGAATACATAAAGTCAATAAGATTATAACTATAAACATTTTATATATAAACACTAATCTGAAGTAATGATGGACGAAGTTTCCTAAAGATCCGCATTGTGCTATAATATACTGATGGTAAAAAATTAAGCAACCCCATAATATTTGATGTTATTGAATATGAATTTGATACTATGTCCGCATTGTGTGTAAAAATATGTATTGGTGAAGTTGTATCCGCAAACCAATGGTTTCATGGTATCAAAAATCATCACAGGACACCCTTTAAGCAACATTATTAACATTTAATCTGGATAAAGTCGCCTTATCGACATGACGAGAGTATGCATAAATCTCATTGGTAGATTGTTCCAAGCGTCCAATACAGCACGTCTGAGCTCTTGTAAGTTAGTCAGAAGTTGATCACGCCGATTCACTTGCCTACCGATCTCATCCCGCACGTGTTCAATCGCGTTGAGATCTGGACTCTGGCTGGGCCAAGGAAGTGACTCAATTCGATACTGCTGTTTGGCTTCCTGAACAACAATAGCACGGTGTGGGAGACCATTGTCATCTTGGTAGATGAATGCTTTGTCTGGATTGGCGTGAACGAATGGAATAACTGCGTTTTCGATGATTTGTTCAGAATATTTGACTCCTGTCATTGTTCCTTGAACAACTTTGATATCAACCTTATAATCCAAAGTGAAACCACCCCACACCATTATGGACCCTCCACCCCCAGCCACAGTAGGAAGGACGCACTTCGGGTTCAGCTCATCTCTGGTCGCACGTCGGACACGTAGGCGGCCGCCAGCAACGTACAAATTGTAACAGGACTCGTCGCCATGTTCGGACGTTGCAGTTTTGACGTTGTCTAGCCTAGTAATCGGTCCTGCATGCACCTTGGTGTTAAACGTGGGCGTTTTAGTGGTCTACGAGCTCTCAATCCAGCTGACAAGAGCCGTTTATTAACCAGTTCACGTGAGACGTTAACGCCTGTGGCTTGTGTCCATTCTTGTTATTTTAAGTTACGTCATCCATTGTGACGTAACTTGTTGGCGGAATGGAAGGGGTTATCTGAATGCAACATTCTTGTATTTGGTACCAAGCCAGGATACAACTCATCCTTCAACTGGCGCCTTATAGGAGATACTATTTCCCCTACTGTCTAAACCAAACACCAAGGAGTACACTTGCAGAAAACCTTTAAAAAAATGAGGATTCTGTAACGGATGCATGAAGGAAAGCAAATGGTGTTTTCATGCCTTGATAGGAACTGTCTTAACACCTAAAGGAGTGAATCCTCTCATATCTTCTGAAACAGTCCGTAACAGTCCTACCTTGCATGCTATATGGATGTGAACTGTGGCCACAGCTATCTTAGTAGGACATACCACAGCTGTCTTCTACATGGCACTATATATCAAAATAGCTACAAGGTTTTCAAATAAGGACGAGATCTGATATTTGTCTCTGTAAGCTCAACCGGATACCTATTACAGAACAGATCTCGAAACGTTAGCTCATGTTTTTTTCACAATCCGCTCACTCTCTCCTGACAACATATCCAATAGGTTGTTCTTTAGAAGTCTCGTCCTATACCTACATAACCCAAACAAAAACAGTTTGGCTTTGTTCCTCATATCATACATGTTCTAAAGAAGTACAATATGCTTGACACGATACCCTGACACGATATTCTTCCAAGCAAGTATGAATGGAAGACCCAATTTCCAAATGAATCACCTCAAAATGCAATGCTGAATGGGAAAAAGGCACCAGTAATGACCCAGATTTTGCACAATTCAGAATGCTACATGATGTTCCGGGACCAGCATCAGTTTGGATCCGAGCTAAAAACAGACAATATACTCACCTAGCTCAGGTGTGGGCTGCAGTTCCACAACAAACGTTAATACGATGTGATCTGTGTAGAACTTTGCACAATGATCCCCTGAGACATGTGATCGTAATCACCTGAAAAGGTCTTCATGAAAACATCTGGACCTTCATCACAGATAGCTTCTCAGTTGAAATGTCAGTCAAACTAAGTAGCATTGATAACGAGACTCTACTAGAGTACCTCTTCGGATGACCGAAAGACTCAATATTTGACTTTAGTTGCAATTACTTATTCCTTAATATAAGTGCAAGATAAGTTTTGTCAGACTATTCGGCAGAGATGGCACTACTACTGTATATTATACTTGACGACGCTGACACAGCTGTAAACTCCAAACCTTTTATTGATATCAAATTGGGCCAAATATGGAAAGTGTCATTTAATCCTATAACACGAAATAAATTCAGGTTAGCAAGTAACCATAAGCATTAAACCTAATCTTACAATTCACGGAGAAACAAGAACAAGAAGTAGAGAAGCAGAGACATTTAGGTTTTACTCTCCACAACAACTGTCACTTGGATATTCACATAAAATCTATAATCAATAAAATAAGTCCTTTGATAAACTGTTTAAAAAATATGGAATATCGTCTCTCGTGTAAAGGCTTGTAAATTGATTATAAATCTTTCAACCTACCATGTATGTTACTAGAAATAATGAACATGGAGCCCTTGAGATCAATTTGAGCCATATTAGTTTTTATTAAGAAAATAATTTTTAAAAGTGTTGGAACGTATGTATATTGGCTACGTTTCACAAAATGAATAATAATCTCCCGCCTAAATCTACCTGTAACCTTACACCTACAGCACGAGTACTAATAACTACAACCTCAGAAGCGTCCATGCAAGCAGTAACTTATAGAAAGACGACATGTTACCTGATACAATTAAACAGTGGATTTCATTAACTCCTGACATCAAAAATATCGAAACGTTATCTGTTTTCAAGTCCCAATGTCGAAAACTCAGAGCATTATTTCTTCACGTTAAGACAGAAATTATTATTTTATCTGAAAACATTTGTTATTACTAAACTACTACGGGGATGAACATTGCTCTCAAAAAATGATCTCAATGAATTTTTGCAGTCTATTTACCATCACCTCTGATAGATTTGACATTTCATAAGCACTTTCATAGAATGACTGCTAAAAAAATGAAATGATATTAATACAATACCACTATCATTGAAGTTTATTAAATTTCGAATGTTGAAATATGCTATTTATTGGTGAAAATTAATATATTATCTAGATATGTGTCACTTTTATTCTGTTGTAAATACTGATACATATGCAAATGCATCGGTGCGGCCGTGAAGCGAGCACCTAGGAACTAGATGGACGATCTAACCATGGCTATATGATTTCATAAATAAATATGTTTAAATCAGGGTGCATTTTGTAGGAGAGACTCATATATACAAGTATGTTAAAATGTTTAGTTGTAATGACAAGAAAGAAACCATGTAGATATACAAATATTAAATGTTTCCTTGTAATTGAATATTGAAATTGAATTTTTGGAATATTTGAATTGTAGAATATTGTCAACCAAACCTACTTATTTGATGAGGCAGCTATTACTTGAATATTGGTGAAAAATATATGAACAATCTACTTGAACAAAAGGATTGTGTGAACAATTGTGTGAGGGTTGTGCCTTTATATGCGTCGCAAAAGGATCCTTTATCTGCATCACAAAAGACAGTGTGAATTATTGCTGTGCATATCGGGCATCGAAGGGAAATGAAAATAAACGTCCTTAATTTCTATACATCAACATAAACTTTTCTTCTATGTTATTGTTACTTTATGTTTATGTACTTCATAATTTGGTGATGTAAAAGAAACATTTTTAATTCCGTAACAATTTCAAGCCAGAAATTGTTGATAACACGCTCTGTAAAAGAGACGACAGAGAAGAAACATGGAGGATTGTTGGGACTCACCTCGAGCGTATTTATTGGCTTCCTTGAGAACCCTCTGATACTGCAGGTCCGTAAAGGTGTAGTGGTCCAGCTCGTAGTGGGTCCAGACGAAACGCGGGTGGAGAGCGAGCAGGGAGCTGATGCTCTCCCAGTGCAGTCTGCTGAAGCTGTGCTTGTCGTGCAGAACGGCCAGGTGCCTCCAGGAGTACACGTCCAGCACCTCCAGGAGGAAGAGTGCGAAACTTTCCATGGCTATGGTCGACATCCTGATGAGAGTTGGGTAAAGCTGCCTGTTGCCCAGTGACCCTAAACCCCCGACCGGCGTCACGAAAGGCATGTTCCAGCTTGTGACCAGATGTCCCATGGCCTCAACAGCCGTACTTGACCCTGTCAACCGATCAGATCTCTTTTACGATGCTTCTTCAGTTAACGACATGTAATTAATAACTTGACACTTTCATCTCAATATAAAAACCTGTCCTATATTTGAGGGTAAACTTATCTGAATAAGAATACAGAGGCATGTCCTCTATTTCATACTAAAAAAACTGGACAGTTCCAGTAAAGGTTACCTTCGTCCGACTTTCACATTCGGTAGCTTATTGTTCTGTATAGTCTCTAAAATCAAGAGTGATCGTACAGATGTGTACAGAATGTGGGGTAAAGAAGAAACGAAAATAGGAATATTGTATTAAATAACATTTCTAAAGAAGAATTACTGATAAATAAACCAAATTCATGTGAAGCCATCAGCAGGAAGTAGGACATTTTCAAATCTATTAATTTGCCAAGTTGTATACATTTTATAGGGTTCATGATTTTTTACCAACTTATAGCATCAAATAACAATACACTATATAACAATAATTCTAACAAAACCATTGAGTAGAGATTCAGAAAGATATGATAAGCAGTTTTCAGTTCTGCTAAAGTAAATATCAATAGCCAAAACTTTAGGAGCTTGTTAATATACATGCAAATTTTCGGATAAATCTCATAAACGGTTTTAGACTTCTGCTCCGGAAACGAAACGATTACGGACGGACGGACCAACAAACGGACAGGGTGAAGACAGTATCCCACAGTATTACATACTGGTGGGATAAAAAAATATACATGTTGATTTCCGCAAAGTCAGTTGAATTAATGCAGGGTCTTTTTTTCAAAGTTTGACACTTTAATTCTAAATAAGCCCAAGAAGCGTGCATTATCATTTCTCTATCATTTTAACGTAAAAGTCCTAGTTCTACCTTTCTACAAATATATGCTTCCTCGAAACTTTCTTCCTCACAATGACGAATTAATCCGCTCGAATACCTTCCTTCTTATGGATGTCAAAGTCATTAAAGGTTAAATGGTCATCGGAAATGTAGAACAAATATCAACATGCGATGATGGCTTGCTCAAAGATTTTATAAATTCTGAGTTTAAATGAAAGAATGCATCTAAATTATAGAAAATATATATTAAACAATCGAATAATTTTTTCCAAACCTAAAATATTTTGTCCCAATAATTACTTAATGGGACGTTGATTTGACGACTACTAAGTCTTCTTCCTATCAGGTTCTCTTTCTGTTTTCCGACATCGAGAACTTTACCCTGTTTTGTGTCTCAGTGTTTGTCTTATGCAGTTTAAGGATTTCCAACTTAATGATTCAATGAAATAGAACCTGATAGCCATGTCAACTTTTGTAATTGCAATGTACAAGAGCAACTGTACACGTGCTCACATCATACCCGTCCTTCAGCTACTCGCAAACCAAAAGCCAATCCAGCTGGAAACGTCACTGTCACACATTGAGGTTTGGAAGTGAAACAAATACATCTGTATCAGATACTGCCAGCGACAGTTTGATCTAAGTTTTACCTTATTACCGCTGCAATTCTTAAAAGGGGAAGTAACACCTTTAACATATATATATATATATATATATATATATATCTTAAATATGTCCATATAAGATATGTTTATCTCTGAGCATTACCTCCAGAGAGTCCAATACCAGAGTACTTCACCCGATTATCTTCAGTAGTAGAAAATAGCATCAAACGAAAATAGTGGCGCTTATTTCAGGGTTAGCACCTTTTTATCTTTTAAGACAGGGAAATGGATTCGCGTAACTTGGTACGTTTGGTTTGATTAAAAGACATTGTTTTGAAATTGGAAACATTAGACGTTAGACGTCAAGTTTACATTCGATTTAACTTCTCTAACTAAATCGGCAATAAAAGCTGCTCTGAACAGTTGGATAGCTGCTGTGTTGCATTTGTCCACTAAGGTGTACGTACAGAATACATAACTCAAAACTCGTTTCGTAGCTTATCTGTTTACGTGACAAGTTTCAGACGGCTCAATGGGTGTGCACATACCTGGCCCGATGAATGCATCCACGCCCGTGTGACAGTGCAGCTCCGCAGCCACTGCCCCCGCCTGAGTGGGTCCACCTGGGGCGAAGCGCACAGTGTGTGTGATGTTCAGGTGCTCGTATGTGTCTGCAATCCTCTCCAGGGCCATGTCTATAGCAGCCCCGGCACGAGGGATGCTGAACGCAGAGCGATTTGTCTCCTGCTCTATTGTCGCGATGTGGTAAGTGAACTTGGAATAGACATAGTTTGAAATTGTAAACGCTAGAAGAGCCAATACAGTCAACTGCATATCTTTATACAATGAGTGGTATTGAGTGTTCACGAAACTGTAGATATACAATATGTGCATACTCTTTAACATGTGTCTATTTTATTTGATGAAAGGAATATTCATTCCACGTCTAATCCAATTAGGGAGATATATCGATGCTGAAGAAAGGCCTGTGGCTGCCCAATAGAAGATCGATTGACGCTCCACCCACATCATCACAGTCTTGTCTGTCGAGCACACGAGTTTTAGTAATGTTTTCATTACCAGCCATCTTTATGAAAGTATATCCAATTAGATGCAGCGACAAGGAAAAGTATTATATACTAAACTCCATTAATTACGCACCACCCTCTGTTTTCAGTTGTAGTATCTATGTTGTCAGATATACCGTATCGTACCAATATGAATATTAAACCTAAACCATTTAAGGGGATTTTTGGTGACAAACAAATAAACTCAATGATTTTTTCTATAATTTTAATGAGAGCCCAAGATCAGGAGGGTCAATCACGAAAGTGACAGGTCATTTCATGCATTTAATAATGAGGTCAATAACAAGTATGGCCACCATTAGCGTTAACACACACGTTACAGCGGTTCCTCATTGAGTAAACAAGTCTTTGGAAGAATTGTTGCGGTAGTCTATTCCATTCCTGGATGAGTGCCCTCTCAACTTCATCAATAGTGTTTATCACTCTTCTGCTTATTCTTTGGCCAGGTTCGTCCCACGCATGCTCAATAGGGGGCATATCTGGCGACAGAGAAGGCCATTCCATAGAATTAACATTGTTTTGACGCAAGAAGTCCATGCTGACGCGTGCCGTGTGCGGTCGTGCATTGCCCTGTTGAAGGTGACGAAGACCTTGGGCTTGGAATGTTGGAACCACAATGTCCCTCAACACCTCGTCCCAGTAGGTAATGGCATTGACATGAAGATGTGCAAGTTTGTCCTGTGGTTGAAACTGAACCCACCCCAAACCATGACACTACCTCCTCCCCAGCGGTTCGACTGCACCACACAACAATCTGCATAACGTTCACCACGTCTTCTCTATACACGTTGACGGCCGTCGGCATGATAGAGGTGAAATCGGCTTTCGTCGGTGAACAGCACCTGTCTCCAGTCATTCCTGGTCCATCTTTGATGTTGTTGTGCCCACTGTAGATGACGTTGACGGTGACGTTGGGTTAAGATGGGACCAACGTAGGGTCTACGACACTGAAGTCGTGCGGCCGAAAGTCGACGTCGGACGGTGGTAGCTGACACTTGCCCCCTTCTACCGATGGTTTCAGACGCCGTTTGAGTGGCTGGGCGTAGTCGATCCCGCAAATGCGTTACCCGGATGTACTGGTCTTGAGCAGGCGTAGTGACCCTGGGCTGACCAGAACGTGGACGATCACGGGTGACACCAGTTTGCCGATATCTTCTCTGCAGTCTCCCGATGGTGGTGTGATGGCAGTTCAGCAGTCTGGCTACTGCCCGTGAGGACAATCCCCCTCGCAACATCCCAATGGCTTGGTTGCACTCATGGTCCTGTAATCTTGGAATTGTGGTAACGGGGATTGCTAGGTTTCATGCAAAGTGAAGCTGTCTTTCCATCTTCTGTCTTTTTAAAAGCACATCTCCGTAGAATTAACCATTCAAAGGTGCACACATTTATCATGTGCTTGAAAAATCAGCATTTCTGTAAAAGTTCATGCGTCTGCATGCACTGCTAACAATGACCCGTGGTTGCGTTTTGGAGTATTGTTTGAGGTTATGCCAATACATACATATCGTATTCAGGGTTCGAACTTTCGACTTTCACATTATCAGAGTAAAATTGGTGGTGGTGCGTTTTTAAGGGAGTTTAGTATATCTAGATCTCGCGTAGGCTTCTGTTATGTATGTTATCCAAAGTTGACACTGAATATTATATTGCCTGTTTGTTTATGGCACATCTAGTTCTGAAACTTACCTCGTTGTGAAATACTGTAACGATGACATGGCATGTTCAGACTACCATAGCTCACAGCTGTAGAGGTTCCCCGTACAAAATGTTAATGCTTTTACCCAGAACGGTCAAACATGATTGGCCACGGCCATGAGAGCTTTCTTCCATCTAAGATGTGGCTCTGTGTGTGTGATCCCCTGCACTTTCCTCCTCGCATTGCCGTCAGCAGTGGAAAAAACTTTAAATGTCGCTTCGTACCAACATACCAATTTTCATATGTACATTGTTGAGTAAATATATATAAAATCTCTTAAGGAATAAGACCTGAAAGTCTCTACCAATATGTGATACTATTTTTTCTTTTTCTTCAACAGAGGCTCTCCCATTCTCTCCCACAGAAGTAACTCGATTTGTCATTAATTCCTACCAAATCTAGTAAAAGAGGAGGCGCAACGCATAAATTATTATCTGTATTCGTATCAATAATAAGAAAACTTACTTACGTAGGTTGAGAGTTTTACGAACACTTTCCAGCGAAAGCTCCTGTCACGCTCGGGCCGCAGCCCTTAAAAAAAGGGCCGGAAGTTCCAGAAAGTGGGGAGGTAAATTTTGAAGCCTGATCTAAAAGGATAAGGGGGGAATGATTTTGGAAATTTGAAAATTTGGAATAGTAAATATGCCTAAGGTTAGGGAGATAGGGAGGGAGGGAGAGAGATGGTAGGGAGGGAGAGAGAGGGAAGGGAGGTGTGGTGTGTTTTGGTTTTAGCTTTTAAGAGTTTGATTGTTTAGATACGGGTCAGAAGGCCCGTGTCTTTTAAGTATGTGCCTAGGGCGTGGTGTATATGTGGTTTATTTAGAGGGTTTAGAATTTGATGAATGTTTGTGGGGTTTAAGCCACTTGTTGCGAGTATGGTGTTGAGTGTGTTGCATGGGAAACATGGGAGGGACTCTTCTGATGCTGAGGGTCAGGAGGAAACATGGGAGGGACTCTTCTCATGCCGAGGGTCAGGAGGAAACATGGGAGGGACTCTTCTCATGCCGAGGGTCAGGAGGAAACATGGGAGGGACTCTTCTCATGCCGAGGGTCAGGAGGAAACATGGGAGGGACTCTTCTCATGCCGAGGGTCAGGAGGAAACATGGGAGGGACTCTTCTCATGCCGAGGATCAGGAGGAAACATGGGAGGGACTCTTCTCATGCTGAGGGTCAGGCCTTGTCCTGGACGCTGACGATTGTGATCTTTGACATAAGTTCTCTCGAAGTATGTCACCAAATCATCGTATCAGGAGGGCCGTCAGGTTTGATGGAGTTAAGGTGTTCCATTCCTTCTTCTACCTCGTCTAGTGGAAGAAATGCCAGGCCGTCAAGCATTCCGCAGAAGAGTCTAAACTCTAAACATGCTGATAAAATTGTGGTCACAACAATGCCAATTATTCTGCTGTCCAAACATAATTGTTTCTCAAATTAAGTGGCTTTACAAAACACAATACATTTCAAAATACATTTCAAAGGCTTACTTACTAGAACAATGAAAGAATTAGTCACATAAATGCATTTTAATACAATTTGTGACTTTTTTTCCTGTGACTTATTTTCCATGACTTTTTATCCGTGACTTTTTTTCCTTTGACTTTTTTTCCTAGATTCGCAGTGACCATGGGCCCTATCACTTGTGTCACTGGTGCTTATTAGCTAGTGTTTCGAAAAAGCCGTATTTAAAGGCCTACAGCATAGTTAAAAAAAACTACACCTTGAAGAGGAAAAAATAGGGTAACTATGTTGAAATTGGGATAGATCAAAATCTTCTTACTGGAAAGTTATCATATTTACACTACATATCCTTAACACTTCAATTAAGGCGAATTCCTAAAAAAGTATGAACCAAACCTAAAACTATTATAATACTTTGACTGCTCTTACTTTATTATTGTTTCCAAATTTGAATTTACTCTAGTAATGACACGTGACTATGTTCATTACACACATAGTGACAAGTTTATTCCGTGAACAGGCCTCATGGCCTAAAGCACATGAAAATACAGCTCAAAATCGACGCATGTGAAATTTACATAAATTATATTGGCAGATTTCTTTTCAAATAAATGGACAGATTTTTTATATGCTCAGGAATGCTAGAAAATACTAACTGGTACAATTTTTCCCTTGAAGGGAATATGAAATAGTATGGAGGAAAATGTTTTTTCAGTAAATGCCTATAAAAGGGACAGACTAGCAGAAAATGATACACATCTATAATTACCTTCATATTACAATTAGTGCATAAATGCTGGTGATTATCAATAGCAGTGTCGTACCTAAATTTACTAATCTTAAGTTTGTGAGTCTGGAATCTGAATTTACAAAATATTCGTAGGTAGGAGATCCTTTTGGCAAAATAATTCTAAAACATATATTTCTGCATATAACAGCGATTTGAAGCTAGAGTAGAATACGAAATCATTCCTTCCTTCTAGTACAACACGATTTGGAGTAAATTTAGATCTATTAAGACACCTCTTAAAGAACAAAATTTGAACTTTCTCGATTTCACCTCTGAAAGTAAACCCCCAAATTTCGGAACCATTGGCATTATCTTGTATCAAATATTTACTGAACTACATTTTGTTTTAAACATATTTATTTCCAAAAAGAAGTAATCGGAATGGTAAACAAAGAAAAAGCTTATATCAATACTGCTCCGGAATGTAAAATATAGAAACATGGCATTGTGAATACACTGCAAAAATGGCGTTTTGATTTTAAACATGTTGCGTACGTGTTTTACTCAAAACATGTTGCGAAATGTGTTTAAATGCTAAACACATAAATTACCATGTGTTGTATATCAAAACATGTTTCAAATATAAACACATTGCACTTTACTTCAAAAGTGGCGTTGTGATTTTAAACATGTTGCGTACATCTTCCACACATAACATGTTGCGAAATGTGTTTAAATGCTAAACACATCAAAACATGTTTCAAATATAAACACATTGTACTACCCACAAATTATTCTCATATTAGTTAAGTATAAGAAAGCATGTAGTCGTGATAACATGTTGAATGCGTATACATGTTGCTATAATGTTTGCTTTCATAGATATTATATCCTTTTTCTGAATGTCACAATGTGATTATATCAGTAGGAGTTACATTTATATTAAAGTTGACGACAACGATGATGATCATATTGTTATAATTTTTGTTGTTGTCATTATTGTTATCATCATTATTAATTTTATCATTTTTATTACCACCCGAAGAATCAACAGAATAAATTACCCTCTTGTTACCTGTTAAGGGTATAAAGAACTCCACTTCTATTAGTGTTATTGCCGATTATTACATACATCCTGAACAGTATAAAGTGATAAAGTACATATCTTTTCACTGTTTCATGATGAATAAACAGTTGTTTTATTCTTTTGTTAAATCTTGTTGACATTTTAAAAGCAGATGACAATTTTCACCATTATATTTGGTGTTCTCCTTTTTTTTTTATTCTATAAATTTAATTTATGACAATACAACACATGCCACAACTTCAAATTTTTAATGTTTTTTTAAAAAACACAGATCGATAGTGTACGTTTAGCATTTAAATTGATGTTGATATGTGTTTAAAATATTTACATGGTCATTGAATTATTTCATTTTCACCAATATTTTGCAAAGTATGTCTTAAATTATTTCTGATAAAGTAAAGAAATCATTCGGCTGCTTAGAGTTTATTTATAGTATCAGAAGAGCTTTTTGTCACCAAACACCTTGAATTTCGTGTATTTAAAGATTAAAGATGAGCAAGCAAAGCAAACTGTTAAAAAAACTTATATTATTTTCCTTGCACCGGAAAGTCATACAAAATAGCAAAAAATGAATAAGACTTAACAATTCTATACTTTCATATCTTTCATATCTATCAATTGAACAGGTATTATATTCAAAAGTCAGGTGATTCGAACAGGATTAGAATAACAGTGGTCAACTGGAAAACAATTTAGCAAAAATATGTATATATGTTTTAGATTAACACAAAACGTTAAAAAAAACAAGCACGAAATGTCAATGATTTTCAGAACTGGTCAATAAAATAAGCGTTAACTGGCTGGGAGCGGTAAGGGGTTTGAGACAACAGACATCATTGTAAATACCACGAAAACAGGTTACTCCAGTGTACTTTTAAAAAATCTAAGTTTACTACTACTAGTTGAAATTTTACCACATTTGTTTTCACATTTCCCCCCATAAATTGATTTTAAATAAATATATGAAAACAAGATAAAGCTTGTGTGTATGATAGGAAACAAAAGTAAAGTTTTAGTTCTCTTTGTTTCGAACGTATTACACGTGGTTCAGAACAAAGGAATTCAGCGTTCAATTAGAGTTACTTGCCCCTTGATTATAATTATTGCGCAAAGTTGTTCCTTTGTTTGATACGTTTTGTTATATACACTGAAAACGAACAATACCACCAAACAGAAGTGTTCAAAGTTTGAACGAAGATTCAACGGTACAAGGTGTGCTTGAATTCCTTCGACAAATGAACTATTCAGACCAAGGAATCAACATTTTGCAAGGTAAGATTTGGTTCAATACACGAGACGTCACAAAATTATGATGCTATAACGAACTCAGATATTAATGAAAATAAAGGTCAAATAATAGAGCGGTTTGTCGACCTGTCATACCATGAAGAAAATAACAATACTTGTTCAAAGCTACCATTCGAATATTACAGGCTTCTCTTACAAATATATTCATATTGATAATTGTTGTATGCATTAGATAAACATTGTAAACATTTTAATTTCGTCACTTGACCAAATAATCAATTAGTAAGTTGTGTACTTAAAGCTATGGGGATTTCAATTAAATTGTTTAAATGTTTTATGCTGATCCATTAATAACTTATTTCATGAAAATTATTTATGCTACGCAAAAGGGACAGTAGTACGTTTTTTGGAAGGATTTTTCCTTCAATTTTTCCAAAGAAACATAAGTCTATGCCGAATGTATTGTCTCCGGACGGTCAAAACTTCTCGTTACACAACCCGAACATATGTAGTCCTAGAAAAATATTCAAGTATCATGAAATAATCAGTTGCGGCCTTTTGCGTGAAATTGATGATAATAGATTATCATAGCTTAACCAAACATTGTATGTTGATTTAAAAATGTTAAAACATTGTCTTGCAATTTGAAACATTTAATTTTTGTTTTGTTTCACATTTTCCATCTTAAACATAGTGGTACATTCCGTTTAGCTAGTCCTGCTTCATGACTGCGTATATAAAGGAGCCTTTAATACAGTCTAGTTTCTCATACAGCAAGTGTAGATTGACTAAATACACAAAGCCCAAAAACCAAAATTATGGATGAAGGACTAAATTTTAGTCTATCCTTTTAGCATGTATAGTCAGTCTTTGGAAATAATGCTGATTATTTATGAAGAAAGCACGATATGATACGAATTCATGGAACCTTTTGTTAACTTTGTTTGTAGGATGAAGATCTTGATAACAATGCGACACCACCAATGCTGTTTTAGAAATGACCATGCTGACTGAGGAAACCAATAGCCATGACAGTCCCAAGAAACAGCAAAAAGGCCTCACCAAACATGATCTCAAAAGTTTATGTAAGTTATCGCTTGATATTATATATATATATATATATATATATATATATATATATATATATATGTAAAGTTGTTGCCAATGCTTTGGTTATGACCCCATAAAAATGCAATCAGCAAACTTAACCTTAAAAATAAATGAGTTTTAGAATAATATCAAGCGATAACTTACATAAACTTATATATATATTCTATAAAAATAACAAACTGAAGATTGGTCTTCATATAAGTTCATTACCAACCGGTTTCACAACATAGTGATCATCAGGGTAACTTATACATTGTGTTGCTAATGGTATAGCGTGAACTTATATGAAGACCAATCTTCAGTTTGTTATTTTGAAAGAATATTTGATACATAGACCATGAACATTTAACTTTTACATCTATATATATATATATATATATATATATATATATATATATAATATATACTGATCGAATCGTATGCGGCTTTGGAATTATATTTAAACTTCCATTTTTGTGTGGCAAAGTTATTACCAAACTAGCTACCAAAAAGCCCTCAGATAATTAATTTTTTTATCAAGTGCTGCTGTCATAATTATATTTGATAGCAGAAGACACTTGGATGAGATTCCTTATTTTAAGTTCTTCACTTAAATGCAGTAGAACAGTTAGTGTAGCATTTCTTTTTTTTCTTTTTAGTTGAAGAATGATGACCTGACCAGCTGCCACAAGGAAGCACCCAGACTACTGATTACCATCAACAAGTCCCTCACATATTTTGATCATCATGTAATCGTGCACAACTTGAAGAGCCACAGTTTGTTGCTGTCGCTATCCATCTGTAATTTTTTAAATTTTGATCAGGTCAAATTTGGCCGTAAAACAAATAAATATTGTGAACCTATCATAGGTCTTATCTTTTCATTTATTCTTTATTTTTAGCATATTTTCACATTTGCAGGTTACTTCATATTGTGTTGCATAATGTTTTTAACTAACTTTAGATTCCTTTTGAAACAAAATCAAATTGTATATTATTCATAAAATTATCGGTTATCAGTTATTGATTTCAAGTATTTAAGGTGTTAAAAGAACTTATTTCATCAAAATGTATTAATATTCTTTCTATCATATGGTGAGGTGCTAGAAGGTTGTTTATGAACTAAAGAAAAATTTGCAAAACTAATATTCAATTCATTGCCGTTTGTGATTGTTGTCTGTTTGCTAAAGATTACATCTCTTTTTTGTTTAAGGTCCTGAATATCTTAGAAAATATTCAGTTTAATAGTTTACAACATGGTTTATACCAAAACACTTGTCACAACATGTTTTAAATTAAAATACATTTCACAACAGGTTTAATACCAGAACACTTTTCACAACATGTTTAATACCAAAACACTTTTCACAACATGTTTAAAATTAAAACTCTTTTCATAACATGTTTGATATCAAAACACTTTCACAACATGTTTAAAATCAAACACTTTCTACAACATGTTCTAACCCAAATGTGTTTTGATATTAAACACTTTACGGAACGTGTTTGGGATATAAACATGTTTTGAAATTCCATGTGTTTAAAAAACAGGACAAGATATGTGTTTGGGTTTGTGTTTAATATCCAAACACCATTTTTGCAGTGTGGGCTTATAAAGAGACCGAGCTAGAACTTTCAGTAGTTTGTTGCTAATGTTATCTGCACCCTTGGCTTTTCTAGTATTTAAAGAAGCAAGATATCACAAACTTCACTTTCAGTTAAATGTAAGTAATCTAATTTGTTTTCACTGCAAGTGGGGGGAGGTGGATCAATATCAGGTTCGTCGACTTGGGCTTGTTCTGTGAAAAAATCATTAAAAACATTTGCAATGTCTTTTGCTTTTTCTAAAACAAAACCATTATTAGTGATAAGTGGGAACTGCTTACCTGAATTTCTATTTTTCTTAATATGCTTATTAGCTAGGCGCCACCACGACTTTGTCCCTCTCTCAGTGTTGATAATGTCATCAAGTTTTGAATCATAATCCCTTTTAGTCTTTCTAACTTCAGAAATGACTTTATTTCTGGCGACTTTAAATCGATCCCAATGGTGAGTATCATTCTTTCTTTTAGCAACTTTATGTAGGCGATTTCTTTTTCTCATTAATTTCCTCAGATATCCGTTCATCCAAATACAGTCTCGAGGTCTTATAACAACTTCTTTGTTTGGAATATATTCATTGATAAGGCCAGTAAGAGTGTTAGTAAACTCAGTAGCAGAACTGTTTATATCATCATTTAACAGATAGTCCCAATCAGTAGTAAGTATGCTATCATTTATCCCATCATAGTCTGCATGGTTATAGTCATAGATGGTTCTCTTAAATGCATCTTTGGGTTGCTTTCCGGGTTGTAATGTAACGAAAACTGGACAATGATCACTGCAGATCGGAGTAAGAACACCCGAATTATGTACAACATCTAATGAAGAGGTAAGAATAATATCTAATAAAGTGCTAATATTTCTATTAACAGCCATTGCAATCGAATCATCGATCATATCCCAATATCGATTGCTTAAGTCAGCTCTGTAGAAGGTGCCAATGAGAAAGTTATTGTTGTTTGTGTTAACTTCAACCCAAATAGCTTCTAAATCTGGAACATCAAGATAAGTTGCATGATTAAAATACAAATTATTTTTAAGATAAATTGCAACCCCTCCTCCCCTTGTTGGTCTATCTTTACGAAGTGGTGGATGAAAACCTGGTGAAAGAATAGAATCATTTAACACAACGGGGCTTAGCCAAGTCTCAGATAAACAGATAACATCGTATTGACTATACTCTGCTGCAAGTAAATCGGTTTTGTCCCTTAAACTACGAATGTTTAAGTGAATTATGCTAAGATCAGGGCCTGGATGAGGGTGAACATCACCACAGCAGATTAGTAACAAAGATATGATTAAGAAGTACCCCTAAGCAAAGGTATAGTACTATACGAAAGAAAGTAAATCTATCAAAGCGGCGACTGTTTCTACTAGCGGTAGATGCAGCAAACAGCTCAACTGCAATCCTATACTGAGTTATGTCAACCCCCATCTTACATATATAAAATAGGATGCAGTGGGCGTGGCTGCAGAATGAGAGTATTTAACTTTGTGAGGGATAGTCATTTTAGAAACATTTGAAGTGAAATGAAATAAATGAATGGTACTAAAATGCAAAATAGACAGTGTAGACATATGAAAGCGCTTGGTTGGAGTGGACGTGACGCACGTCGATTTGTAAACATACATGAAAAGGTTTAAAACGAACATGAATGGAATAGGTAGATAAAGAAAAGAAAAGTAAAAGAGGAAAAGGCAGATTATCTTCATAATCTGTCAAGAGAAAAAGGGAACAAAAACAAAATCCCTCATGGATATAATAACACCTATGAATAACTAGTGTAGTTAATGATTCATACTAGTTATATATACATAATTCAGTTTGTCAAATATACAATTCTCATTTACACGACTTTCATTGAGTTTAGTGGAAGGAGATTGACAAAAGTCTCTTACAACATTTACATTAGTTTTGAAATAGTTATATCACGATTAATAGCAAAGTCAGTTTACGATCTTTTATCAAGTAACACATAGCATATAAAGGTGCCCCTCCTTCTGTATTGGAATATTTTTTAATTGGCCTACAGCATCCGGTACCACAGTGAGAATGAAAATCTAAGCTACCGCACTATAAACGATCTGAGAAATATCGTAGTTCACTGAGACCACAGTGTGTAAGAAGATAACGGTCACATGACGTCTTACTACCGGGCTCTTCGTGTCCTGTGCGGGGAGCGCATGCTATGTACGTGGGACACAATATTGCCATGCTCTCTAACCTAGTCTGCATGGTGGAAGTGTGTATCTTGAGGTTGTTGCTATTGTTAGATGCTGATTTAGGAAGACAAGAGATGTGAATGGGCAGCGTGAATGGAGAGTTCGAGTCATAAGACAAGTTGACAGTGCAAAGTTGTGTGAAGTTTGTCTTGTGCGTTTGCTTCATGTGTTGTTATACCAGTGTTAGCAGTAAGAAGGCAGAAACATAGAAGTTGATGGCCAGAAGCTAACTTCAGTATATTGAGGTAAGATACTAAGATCGAATTAACATTCATTGTTTTATCATTTGTAAATAAGTTATATTCATATTATCGTTACTTCAGATTTTTGTCTGCAAATTATCCACGTGATATGCATATGGTATTTTAAACGTGTGAAACTGTTTCCAATAAAAGGAAAATATTTATCAGGACATACTAACTAGTTGATAGTAAAGTCATATGTACATGTATGTTGGTCAATATGAAAAACAAGATTACATGTTTAGCAAATAAACATTTAGGTTTGACTCATATTAAAAGCCATTCTCAGTCTGGTTGACTCATGAAAATGTTTATCGTTTGCCACTTTTTTTTACAGTGCCGTCAAGTAGCTTAATGAGGATAACTCCCCGAGTCACCCAAGTTGCCTCGACTCTCTTTTCCTTGACCAGCCCTCGCGCCTGTCGAGCAATAGAGGCTCTTGCACTGGTCAGATCTTCATTTATGATGATTTTTGGAGCACCTGGTTTGAGAGTGAACTTCAGTTGAGAACGAGATTTCAAGACAGCACGCTTAGAAGCATTACTGACGAATCTGACAAGCACAGGACGCGGTGGATCTTGAGGTCCAGCTGGACGACGAGGGACGCGGTGACTTACATCTATATCGCCAGGACGAAGATCAACACCTACAGACTTGGCCACCTGAAGTACGAGTTCATCAGTGTCCTCAGAATCGGATTCTGGCAAACCGGAGATTCGGACGTTATACCTTCGGGAATATTGTTCGCTTCTATCTAATTTTTCGGATAATGTTTCAATAGTTTTATCTCGTTCTGTAAGTTGATCGGACAATTTGCAGACTTTTTCTTCCAAGACTCTATTACGTTCGATAACCTGCTCCATTTCTTGTCGAAACATAGGTCGTATTTGCTCAGTGACAGCTACTGAAATTGAAGCAATGACTTCTTCACTTTGTAAAGCATATAATAGATCACTGGCCAGACTGCCCGTGTTTGACTTAGCAGTTGGACTCTCGCCATCCTCACTCATTGTGACAGAGGTGTTGGATGTGTTTATTTCAGAGTTTGTCTGACAAGGGCGCTTAAGATCGAGATCAGGGTCAGATTCAGGCGATGTAAACACCTGGTCACGGTTACGTTTACTTGAGGGAGTACTCGAGCAACTTATATCCATATGCTTGAAGTCAAAGTTACCAGTGTACAAAATGTTTATCAAGTACTCACTTCGCAAATTGGAAATCCTTGCACAGTCCAAAGAAAATCCTGTGAATCACACAAGTATACACAAAAAAACACCGGATGATTACACCATGCACAGACACAGCGGGAGTCACGGAACACTCGACACGAATCACTCTCAATCAATCTGATAAAAATCGACAAAATGCAAGTTCATATTTTCTCCAAAGAAGAGAATAAGTTAAAAAAGTAATTGAGATGATTCAAAAGTCTTTCAAGTTGGCAAAACAAATAAACTACATAAAACCGTACAGATTTAAACCGTCAAAGTAATATCTGGTAGATTAAGTCATATACATATACAAACATTACATAATATGTCTAAATTTTCATCGTTTATGTTCCTTGTGATCTTCCGTACATTCTATTCACACGACAGTTCGCATATCATGATCATCAATAGAGTCATACGTGTCTGTTGTAAAAGGATGACTGATAGGATATATGGATAAGTAATTACTCTTCAATTGTAAGTACGTTACTCACATATTGATTTAAACATATTTTATTCAATAAAATTGAATTGGGATTGGTGAACAAGCCGAAGGGCTTATTTTAACACCGCTCCCATACAACATGTGATACAAAATGAAAGAAAATGCGACATCATCGATGTTGATCCTTATGTAAACAATATAAATATACATTCATCAATTACAATAATAATATTTAAGTAGACAGTAATGGTTTGGTGTGTCTAGCAACCCATTTGTATACATATAAATCTATCAAGGGATTCAAATCCAGTTTTTATTTTTTGGGTGTCAGATTTGAATCGTTGAGTTTTGGTGATAAAACCGTGAACTGAATCAATTATTTTCTGATTTTCAAAGTGACTGAGTTCTTTGTTCCCGTTCAGAATTGTATCCAGGGTATGACCAGTGTTATAAAAGTACATATTTTGTCTTAGGTTGGTATAATTACCGCAAGTGAAAAAGTAATGTAGGGCGTTTTCTGTCTGATATCCACAAGAGCAGCATGGACTGTCCAATATGTGTCTGTTATATTTATCCGAGTTTAGATTACTACAACCGAGTCTAAGTTGACAGTGAATAATTTGACAAAATCGGGTGCCGTAGTCAAGGTTGAAATAAATTTTATTTTTACTTTTAGTGATTAGATGTTTGAATTCTGAATATGTGCACGACTCTTTGTAACGAGGTAAAGCATTCCATAAATTTATTGTATCTGGTAAAATCGATTTGGCGTAATTGGCAGTTCGACTGTAAATTCCCTGTATTTCTGAGCTCACATATATTACTCACATATTCAAGGAACGGGTATAAATGTTGATTTTTGAATGTTTATTTAGTATATCTAGTTAGTAGGTCATGGTAAAGAATTGCTTGTTTGCAGGATGACAACAAATATGGCATATCACCTTTTTTGTATATCATTTTGTCAGAATACTTTCTATTTAACAATATGCAGACATTATATCACTCACAAAGTGCAAGAAGTTATGAATATAGAACTCTATTTTTGTATGTGAATACAAGATCACATAATGAGCAGTAATTCAACCATTCACATGTCACATAAATTTATAAGCATTCAGCTTATATATGTACAATAATGCACTCATACAATATACAAACATTTCTATTAATAAATGAACATATAATCTCAGTTGTCTATTCTGTCACTCAAATGTCACAGTAATGTTTACTCATACAAACTTATCTATATAAAACAATACGTAATCACACATTCTTTCACAAAAATGCATTGCATTGTGTTTATCCCATATCACATGAGTAATTAAAAAAACCCAAACAAACATAACAAACCTCATAAACAAAAAACAAAAAAACAAAAAAAATTCCTTATTTTGTACACCAAGAACACAATCAATTGTACATCCCGCTAATCTATAAACATATAGACTAATTTATGTATAACAGTATACAAACAAAGAACAAACAGACAATTACATCCCGCTAATCTATAAACATATAGACTAATTTATGTATAACAGTATACAAACAAAGAACAAACAGACATTTACATCCCGCTAATCTATAAACATATAGACTAATTTATGTATAACAGTATACAAACAAAGAACAAACAGACAATTACATCCCGCTAATCTATAAACATATAGACTAATTTATGTATAACAGTATACAAACAAAGAACAAACAGACAATTATGCCATGAGCTTTTGAAGATACCAACTCATTTTTACTATCAAGACAATCATTTTAAATGCAGAGCTCTGTCACTCATGTATTCTGTAAATTTATAAATACACAAACCCAATCACACATTCACATAGCAAACAGACATTGAAACATTTCGATAACACATGAGCTTTTGAAGATACCAACTCATTTATACTATCAAGACAATCATTTTAAATGCAGAGTTCTGTCACTAATATAGTATTATTCATACACTTACAAACCCAATCACACAATCACATAAAAAACAGATATCAAGCTCTTTCGATAACACATGAACCTTTGAAGACACAAGGTCATTTAACAGTATCCAGACCATCATTTTATATGAAGACATTTTGTCACTCTTATATTTTATAGATTTATGAATATACAAACTCAACCAAAAATGCAGACATTTCCACAATTTACATGTCACATTAGTTTGTACGTATTTTTTTTTAAAAACCCAAAAACAAACCAATCTTACTTATGTATACCCATGTCCAATCACATAAAAGGCAGACATACAGACCCTCCCATATCATATGAAGTTTTAAACTCATTATGTTTGTGTATATTATACTCATCACTGTCATTCACATGTCACATGATTATATACATATAGAAACTAGTTCATGCATTTAAATACATGGTCATCATTTGCACTCATTGTGTCATTCGCGAAGTCTCATTTGTGTGTTGTGACACACGCATATGATATATTTACATTTTCGAATTTATATATAACATGATTGGCATAAGGGTAAGCCTTAATAATTTTGTGAATTGGAAACAAAGCTTTTCTAGCCTGAACTGAAATAGTCTTGCAAGCCTTAGACAAAACTAACCTAGAGGAAGCAAGATATCTAAATTATGTAACTATTTTAACCTCTTTTCCTGCATATAACCACTTTTCGACGCCTTAAACACAACCACCATTTCTAAATACTATAATATTAGATTTATCAAGTTTACCTCGAAACCCTGTTTATGCAAGAAATCCAATTTATGTTGCAAACCAACAACTGTATCGTCAACCAACACTACATCGACAGCAAACAACAGCAAAAGAATATCTTCAATTTCTTCTGTGACAAAAGTACCTCGCAAACCACTGTTTCTTAATTCTAAAGCCAATTCATTGATAAAGAGGGAGAACAAAAGAGGACTTAGCATACAACCTTGACGATCGCCACAGGATGTTGTCAAAGATTCAGATTGTAATCTATCATTTACTATACAAGCCTTAAAGGCACTAGTGCACGCTTTTACGGTTTAAATTGGCTATTTTAAGGTTTACGAGGACTTATACATTCACTTAAACTTTCTATCGATGCAATGAAATATTAAACATTCTTTACAATTTGCCTGCAATCAACAATGAAAACGTTAAGACAGCCGCTGTCGGCTTGGACATATAAAAATCTATGGTTAGCTGTGCACAAAACGGATAAATTATTGACACTTGGAAACGGCTGAACTAGTACTGTGTGCAGCTATTGAATTTACCTAAACTCTGAACTGAGAACAAATCATGGAATATGTTTTATAAAATCAATGTTGTAAGTTAACCGATTAAATAACACATATTAGCATTGTTATTAGATTGACCATAGCAGCTGCCGTTTCCGCTTTTCTGGTTTTGAGCAAAATCTTAATACTTCCGATATCGTAGTTCATGCGGATTTAATGTGACGTAACATTAAATACTTCCGGCCTTTAAAAATCGACTTTACTACCTGAATACGTAAATATTTGTTAAATAACTTACGAGGTAGATTATTTGAGTGAGGATAGTGAGTAATATCAAGAGATATGCAGTATCTGTGCATTCGTTGTGTTTACGAAATATTGGCGTGCACTAGTGCGTTTAACTTTACTGTACATATCTTGAAGATTATTCATTTTACCAACTACTCCCTTATTATGCAATACATACAATAACTTCTGCCTATCCACAACGTCAAAAGCCTTACAAAAATCGATGAAAGCTGCGTAGAACCGATGTTTAGATTTTCGAAGATATTTCTGACATAAAAATTGTAACACAAAAATATTGTCAACTGTGGAATATGTCCTCCTGAAGCCCGCCTGAGACCACAGGTCCTCGGATCATTAAAAAAAAATATATAAAAAAATTTAAAAGTTTTTGAGAACACCCCCTGAATAGAATTGGCGTGTGGCCACAGCGACAGATCTCAATAGTTGCAAGAACGGAGAATTAGAGTTATCTGTTCCTAACTTTGCATCAAACCAATGAGAACTGTCGCTGCGGCCACACCCCCCGTAAGGTCAAGGTGACGGGCGGCCATTTGTCCCATCAGCATTAAGTTGGGCGTGGAAATCGTCTTTCGGCCGTCCTCATTAAATAACTCCAAAGATTTATTTGTTTAAGTGAGTTGGAGTAGAAAGGCAAATCATTTGACAACATGTTTGCATAGATTTTATATTGATTGCGTGCGTATTTATTGTAGCATTCGGGCAAGAAAGCGGGTGGGGGCGAATGGAGTGTCTGGCCTTTCCATATGCTATTAACAGAGGAACAATTCTATTCAGGGGGTGTTCTCAAAAACTTTTTAAAAATGTTATATTTTTTTTTAATGATCCGAGGGCCTGTGCCTGAGACTCGTGAATGATGAAGTTTTCCTCTGTCCAATATCGTAACCTTGACTCAAAAATAGATGTAAAAACCTTACCCAAAATGTTGAGAAGAGAAATACCCTGATAATTATTGGGATCCAAACGATCGCCCTTCTTATAAAGGGGTAAAATCATGCCGATATTCCAAGCATCTGGAAATTGTCCTTTATCTAGAATTGAATTGAAGAACAGTTCTAAATATGGAATGATAGAAAGTGCCCTCTAAAACTCGGCGGGTATTCTATCTGGACCCGGTGCCTTACCAGACTTCAAAAAATTAATTGCTTTCGTTATTTCACCTTGTGTTATAGGGTCTGACAAAATACAGGAGTTATTAAAATCCGTATATTCAACAGAGTCATGATTGGTTATAAAATCATTCACAAAGTAAGTTAATCCAGATGAAACATTTTGGAGATGGGGATTTAACAAATAGGTAAACCAACATTCAACAGGTACACTATTGCAGCTGCGAGAACTTAATAAAGATTTTACTTTACGCCAAAACACTTTACAGTTTTTATCTTCTGTTGCGAACCGAATTTCATAAATAATATTATCCTTAAATATAACTTTTTTCTCTCTGCAAACATATCAATATAACTTTTTTGCTGCAAAATATCTTTTCAAATTTTCTTCAGTTTTGCATTTTCTCAGCAAATTTAAACAAGAATATTTATTATTCTTTAGTTCCAAACAATCTTTATCAAACCAGACAGGTTGTTGTGTCGGTAACTAGGTTCATTACCATACCAAACAAGTCTTCTTGTGGAGGAAAAGATCCATTCAGAGCATCAAATTTCACTGCCTTCCCAGCCTGACTGGGAAATCAAAACCTCCCTCGTCCCATATGTCCCCCCAATATTAGCCATGCTTGTGAGTATCGATATAGAGACTGTTTGGTATGGTTAAAAAAGAATATTGTAACAGGAAATGGATGTAATAATCACTTTATTTCCTCCAAAATGAAGAGTTGAACACAAAAGAAATGCGAAAGGAAAGTCTATATCATCTCATCTCAGGCGCCAGGATACTACAGTTTCAGTCTGGATGCGCAGCATATAGAGAAGATGTACCGCACTGCCAGGCACGCGAACATCACCTTCTCTGGGAAGGACAGTCCATAGGTTGGGTTACATGACAGCAGACAGAGAGTTAGGTTTGTGTCGCTCAGATTGTGGAGCTGCACGCTGAGCTCCACCGGGAACAGGTCGATGAGGTCGCACCAGAGTTTGTCCCTCAACTCTGAGACTTGATCACATTGTGTTGCAATGTGGCAGATTGGATCTGTAAAGAATTTGCCACATTTGTCACACAGTCTTAAATCATACAGCTCTCTTATTGAAGCACATATTTTGATCATAAAGGCTGCAGCTTTTCTAATCGTAGGATCCAAGTGAATGACTTGCCAGGCCGGATGTATCTGTAGGTTCCTTTGAATCTGACTGAAGACTCGGAGGTCTGGATCAGACATCAGCCTGCTTCTCCACGAACTGTGTTCGTGCTCAAGTATTTTCAACTTGACAACAGTTTTCCACTTATCCTGACTTATAAAGCTTCCAGATGTTTTAAAGTCAGAGAGATAGGTTGCTAGCTTATACTTGTTTAGTATACTGTGGATTTCTGCAATGAAACCATGAGATATTGCTGAAGCGTTGTGGCTATACTGCATCAGTCTTGTGAGGAATATTTTGTGCGGTAGATAGTTCGAGTCCATATGAATGAGGCGCGCCATGAAAAATAACTTTCTCCTGTCAATATGTGAGACCAATGTGGTAGCACCAAGTAATCCAAGACAGACATCAGTTCTAGATCTTTTAGGAAGACATTGGACACGCTTGAGTACATATCTATATGCTCGTTCTAACATTGTTATTTGGGTATTTGTCAGTTCACACCACAGCTCGCATCCATATAGTGCACGTGGAAGAATTATATTGTGAATTAATCTTAAACACACAATTGGACTAAAAAATTCTGCCGTGAAGCCACGTCTTACAAGCGAATGAATACTTGCTTTCATTTTTGTGCAGGAACTGAGTATATGTTCCATTGGTGAAAGAGTTTCAGACAGAAGCATACCGACATGTCTCACACACTTGTTGTAGGGTAATGGTTCACTGTACAGCTTCATAGAAACCATTGCATTGTGTGATGGACTGGTGGGACTGAAAGTCATCACTTCACTTTTTGAAGCATTAAAGGTGAACCGCCACTGACAGCTGTACAGTTCACAAACCCCTATCATTTCATGAAGTGATGCCTTACTTGAACTCAACAAGGCAACATCATCAGCTTGGGCTGGTGTTCCTGTATGTAGGTCTGTGATGAATGTCCCAAGCTTTTTCTTTGCTATGCGTTCAAGCATGCCATTTATGTAAAGGAGATATAACCGAGAGGACAACACACCCCCTTGACGAATTCCTTGCTCAAGCTTGATACTTCTTGATATTTGACCCCCTACAAGGACGCGGCAGGTCATGTTTCTGTACATACTGTCAATGATAGTCCACAATTTACCAGAGACATCGCTTTCGTGCAGTTTGAATAAAAGGCCAGAGTGCCACACAGTGTCAAATGCTTTTGATGTATCTAGGAATGTAGCATAAACGGGAGATTTTCTCTCTTTGTAGTAGCTGACAGTCTCGTGGAGATTGAAAGAACAATGCAGAGCTGACAGTCCCTTCTGATATGCCATCTGTTGTGTACTAGGAAAACTATCTGAGTTTTTTATTCCTTGCATACGTAGGAGCAAAACCGATTCGAAGATCTTGCATATAACAGGACTTAAGGATATTCCACGGTATGAGTTAGGATCACGACGGGACTTATTGGCACCTTTGTATATCGGGACGATGATACTATCTCTCCACTGTGATGGAATACATCCACTTTTCAAAATCATATTAAAAAGGTTAGATAGGTGTTGCATCAGAACTTTTCCTCCATACTTTAAATGTTCATAAACTATTCCATCTGGTCCCCCAGCTTTGTTCATTTTCAGAGAGGAGCAGATCCTTGTAACTTCTTCGGGTGTCACAAAAGGTCCATCATAATCAGCAGTTACATATTTGGCTCTAATCATTTTCACAGTTTGCTCAACATCTCTTTTAAACTCATTGTCAAAATGATCTCTGTCCGTATCTTTGTATATTTCTTCAAAATGATTGGCCCAACCACTTAAGATTCCTTCAGCATCACACATAGTTTGACCATGAACACTAATTGGATTTAGACTTGATTTGGTCCGAGGATGAGTTTTATTAAAACAGTGCCAAAAGCTGACTTGATCAATCTCTGATGTGGCTTCTATCTCTTCGAAAACTTGTGATTCAAAGACATTAAATTCTGCTCTCATTTCCCGTCTAAACATACGTTTTGCCTCTTTGTATTCTATAAAAGAGGGTACGTCATCACCACGTGGTCTCCCTTCGTTTATCCAGATATGACGTTTGAGTGACATCGAGTTATGAAGCTGGTTGACCACCTTGTTCCAGTAAGGTTTAATGTGGGTCCCGCTAGCCTTAATAGGCAAGGTTTCTTTTGAAGCTTCCAGGAGGGTGGAAACTATGGTATCACAGTATTCTTCAACAACTTGCTGACAACCTTCTTTTGGACAGTAGACTCCCCACAGTAAATGTGATACGGCAAATGTGTAGTCAGAGATTTTCCCGGCACGTGCAGCTTTTCTCCAGGAGACATTAAGCTTAGTGGGTTGATAAGAATCTGCTTGTGATGTATCCCTAGAGCATAAGGAAAACACAATAGGTCGATGATCTGACACATTGAACAGATTGTCATCAGGTATTTCGCACTTTATGACATCGCTCAGTTTACATGGCGATATAAGAACATGGTCAATCATAGTGCAGGGTCCACTTTCATATGAGCAGAAAGTCCATGTTGACCCTTGACATATATTCTGCACATTTAGAGACAACAGGTTACATCTGTCCATCATTTTCTGTAACTTCTGTGAGCGGCTACAGTATGTGTTTAGTTGAGATCTTGGGCCGTTCAGTTTAGTGTTCATATCTCCCATTATGATTACTTCTCCCTGTGCTGCATATGAGGCATAAATATCCTCAATAATACTTAATGATGCATCAAAGTGTTCACTGGATCTCGTTACTGCAGGCATATACACACTGAATATTGATAAGGGCTGTTCACCTGGGAGATGTAACTCAATGCCTACAATAAAATCATAATCCGTCTCAATCTCAATCACATTATTTGCAATCTGATTTGAAACCATAACTGCTACACCGCCTCTGTTCACACTCCTCTCAGGCGGGCTGATGAAACCATCCCCATAACATTTTACAAATACAGTGTACTTGTCACTAAGATTTGTTAACACAGACTGATTGTGGGGTCCGAGATGATGTTCACAGAGACAACACACATCAATGTCGTATTGTTCCAAACATGATATCAAATAGGGCACACTTGTAGATATGCCACGACAGTTCCAAGTCATAATATTCATATTCGTGATTATCTGTGTTTATTATTTTGCGAACTTCGAGGTACCCACTTTCTTATTATCAAGCCATAGGGCCAGAATTTTGGATCTCCTACTTCATTCCTACATGAGAAGGGTACATTGATTAGGGCTGATAGTGAAGCACGGGATTTTGAGTGAAACAGACTAATCATTTTACATCTAACTCCATTTTCTTCAAGGTATTGCCTTATTTCTTGTTCTTTACATTCCAGGTGTATCCTTCCTACATAGAATCTTGCAACCCTGTGTCTCGGTTCGGCTGCACGAAGCATAGATTTTTCATTCATATCTACTTTCCTTGCTTCATTATCAGTGTTTGTAATTGTTACTCTTACGTTTGTCTTCTTGTTGCGTTTTTCTACTCGAGTCCAAGTTTCACCATTCTCAGTCTCATTGAGATTGTCCTTCACATCATTCCTATCATAACTGTGATCATTGTCATGTGAGTGTCTTCTGATACTCAAGTTATCTGATACTTGATCAGTATGACTTATGTTATGATCTGAAATGACGTCATTATCATCACTAGTGACATCTGCATAGTGCAGCTCTATCCCGTTATCAAATGATATACCTTCATCATTTATGAGTTTGTTCATGATAACATCTCCAGCATGACTGCTATTTTTTCTCACATGTTTGGTAACCTTCAAGGACTGTGAATCATTTCTACCTGGTCCATTGTTTGGGACACTTTCACTACCATTACTTGTCACGGGGTTTTGTCTCAAGTTTGACTTGCCTGCTGATACATGCACTTCATGCCCTGTCACTACACAATCAGACACTTCAGAAACCGTTACCGTGTCTTCCACGTGGTTTGTAACGGTATTCCCGAGTCTTTCAGCCCGGTGGCGGCTTGGTTTAGTCATGAGGCTTGATCTGCTGTCAGTATAAGCGCTTGTCCTAAGTTTCTCAAGTTCACTTGATTGCTGATGTAACTTCGACTCCATGTTTTTCATGTGCGCAGAGTTACTTTGCAATTGTTTCTTGAAGCTCAGTACATCACGTGCATACTCACTTTTCAGAGACAATAGATCTCTGTCTAACCTGACAATAGTTTCTTTCAAGTCATTGATTAGTGCGTGGCATGAATCATGAGGTCGGCTGCATGTGTCACTTTTAGATCTGTTTGTGTTACATACAAGGTCACAAAGGTCATTCATTATATGTCCAAAACATGCATGAAATAACACAAAACAATCCTTAGCTAATTTCACCAGCAAAGAATCGCTCTTATTATTTCTTCTCTCCATACGTTTCTTCATTACACCATTTGAATAAGGAAAATCTTCCCTTTGTTTTGCTTTTATGAATAAGTTGTGCCGGATCATTTCAAGTTCATTGATATTATTTTTGCAATATGTTAATGCTTTTGAGACAAAAACATCTTTGGGAATGTCAAACGACTCACCATTGCTCACAGCTTGTATGAAGCAATCAACTTGGCTGGTTTGCACGAATCCAATGTGTGATCCGCCATGTTGTTGTGCATTTTGTAAATCGTCCCATGTTGAATACTGACTTGTATTCAGAACTTGGTCATTTTCATGAATATCTTCATTATAACTCTCACCAGGTGTCGACAATAGCATAGGCGTCAGTTCTGTATATACAGCATCAGTATGAATATCAGCATGAGTCTCAAAACTTATAGTTTTGTCAGAGCAACTTACAGTGTGACCGGGTAGGTCGGCCATATTGAAAAAATATGTCCTCCTGAAGCCCGCCTGAGACCACAGGTCCTCGGATCATTAAAAAAAAATATATAAAAAATGTTAAAAGTTTTTGAGAACACCCCCTGAATAGAATTGGCGTGTGGCCACAGCGACAGATCTCAATAGTTGCAAGAACGGAGAATTAGAGTTATCTGTTCCTAACTTTGCATCAAACCAATGAGAACTGTCGCTGCGGCCACACCCCCCGTAAGGTCAAGGTGACGGGCGGCCATTTGTCCCATCAGCATTAAGTTGGGCGTGGAAATCGTCTTTCGGCCGTCCTCATTAAATAACTCCAAAGATTTATTTGTTTAAGTGAGTTGGAGTAGAAAGGCAAATCATTTGACAACATGTCTGCATAGATTTTATATTGATTGCGTGCGTATTTATTGTAGCATTCGGGCAAGAAAGCTGGTGGGGGCGAATGGAGTGTCTGGCCTTTCCATATGCTATTAACAGAGGAACAATTCTATCCAGGGGGTGTTCTCAAAAAAATGATAGAAAGTGCCCTCTAAAACTCGGCGGGTATTCTATCTGGACCCGATGCCTTACCAGACTTCAAAAATTAATTGCTTTCGTTATTTCACCTTGTGTTATAGGGTCTGACAAAATACAGGAGTTATTAAAATCCGTATATTCAACAGAGTCATGATTGGTTATAAAATCATTCACAAAGTAAGTTAATCCAGATGAAACATTTTGGAGATGGGGATTTAACAAATAGGTAAACCAACATTCAACAGGTACACTATTGCAGCTGCGAGAACTTAATAAAGATTTTACTTTACGCCAAAACACTTTACAGTTTTTCTCTTCTGTTGCGAACCGAATTTCATAAATAATATTATCCTTAAATATAACTTTTTTCTCTCTGCAAACATATCAATATAACTTTTTTGCTGCAAAATATCTTTTCAAATTTTCTTCAGTTTTGCATTTTCTCAGCAAATTTAAACAAGAATATTTATTATTCTTTAGTTCCAAACAATCTTTATCAAACCAGACAGGTTGTTGTGTCGGTAACTAGGTTCATTACCATACCAAACAAGTCTTCTTGTGGAGGAAAAGATCCATTCAGAGCATCAAATTTCACTGCCTTCCCAGCCTGACTGGGAAATCAAAACCTCCCTCGTCCCATATGTCCCCCCAATATTAGCCATGCTTGTGAGTATCGATATAGAGACTGTTTGGTATGGTTAAAAAAGAATATTGTAACAGGAAATGGATGTATACAATTACCTTTCACTGATAGTAACATCAGACTATTCGCAGATTATACTTTTCTTTAGGTTATAATTGACGATCCCGACACAGCTGCCAACTGTTTGAACAATGACCTATTACTAATATCAAAGTGGGCGGAAAAATGGAAAGTGTCATTCAATCCTTTAAAACGAAATCAATTCAGTTAAGCAGAGAAGTAAACCGGAACTTTAAACCGAATCTCACAATGGACGGAGAAACAATTCAAGAAGTAGAAAACAACAAGCCGGGTTGGCGGGGGGCGGGGTAGCGCAGTGGTTAGCGCGTTCTGCTTTGGATCAGGAGGTCCGTGGTTCGAATCCCGCCAGGGGCTCGGCAACAATAATACTAATAGCCGCGATATAAGTGAAATAATCTTGAAAGCGGCGTTAAACACCAACTGACATATCATTTTCATCTTACCAATTTTTTTACTATTGCGGCCACATTTGGGATAACTGCACCCAACATCAGTGCATTTTACTTACTCTAGATGCTTAATCTAGATGCCTTGAGATCAATCTGTGGAGCAGTCCGCGGGACAAGTCATATCAGTATTTATGAAGAAACTAATCAAAACACCCATCCGGAACGTAGAATTATATTATTTTTTTATCATAATTATACAAAAGGAAGAATAATCTCGAACCTCAATATCTGTGCAAACTTTTGCCTACAACATGCATTTAAAAATAACTACAACAGAGAAAATTCATCCGTCGGAACAGTATAATGTAGGACAGCGTTATATGCAAGATCGTTTTTACATGACACAATAAAACTATGGAATTCTTTAACTCCTGACGTGCAAAGTTTTGATACATTATCCTGTTTAAAAAATTCAGTCCATCGATTTAAACTATGGTCCAAGAATCTGCCAGATTATCCACTCTCGCCTCAGGCTCCGCTGTAATGACTTGAATGCTCATAAGTTTAAGAAACATATATGTGGGGTACCAGGCAGTTTAATATTCAAAATTTACCTCCCCACGCTGGAAAGCGCTCTAAAAACTATCAACCTAAGTAAGTTTAATAATATCAATTCTGTCAAGAATCGGGCATGTAGATTCTTCCTTGGTGTGGGTTGTATAACTCCAAATGTGGCTGTACGTGGAGAGATGGGCTGGGTTCTGCCTTTTACAAATAAAAGAATTGAAATTCTTTCGTTTTGGAATAAGCTTCAAAAGATGGATCGTTCTAGATTACCACGTTTGATATTCAGATGGTCGAACCAATACCCTAAGTCTTGGAATAATATAGTCATGAAACTTGTTGAAAATCTTAATCTGCCTTTTGATTTAAGTAATATTTCTGGAACTGATTTTTCCCATATCAGAACTTGGATGAAATCCCTTGATAGTCAATGTTGGTACAATGATTTATTCAATGATAAAGGCCAACAAAATGGTAATAAACTGCGTACTTATTATTATTAGATTATTTAAGAAACTGTTGACACCAGAATTTCATGTTACTACTTTGTTAACAAGATCTCAACGCAGTGTACTGAGTAAGCTGCGCTGTGGCACATTACCACTGGAGGTAGAAGTCGGCAGGTATACCCGCCCTAAAACGCCTTTAGAGAATAGGACCTATAAGTTTTGCAATCGCAGTGTTATTGAAGAGGAAAAACATTTTCTCGCCGAGTGCGACTTTTAGTCTGATCTTAGGTATTATTTGTAGCAGGATATTTCTCGTGTCAATCCTTCCTTTAGACAGTTGTCCTTAACCGCCCAATCTGTATTCATATTACGTAATGAGAGGTTTGTAAAGCCTCTTGCCACTCGATTAATAAAAATGTGTAATAGACGAAAACACGCTATTAGCCAAAATAGTACTTAAATATCACCTTCATCTCTTGTATAGGTTTGTATTATAACGTACATGTATTATACATGACAATTTTAGGATTTGCATGTGTCTTATAGGCCTTATGGCCGGGGTGGTACAATCGTTTAAAGCGTTTTCTATGTGTTGTGGGGAAATATGTACCATGCACGTGACACATAAATAAAATAAATTTCTTCTTCTTCGTATCATTGAAAGCCCTGCCTGTTCGTGTGGTCACCCAGTCGGAAACGCTGTCCACTATTTCTTCACATGCCCAAGTACATAGAATTAAGACAGAAATCATTCTTTTATCTGAAAGGATTCAGTATCAACATGGGATGTACATAGCTCTTCTCATGGGATTCAAATAGATTATTGAATTCTATTTATCATTACATAATGAAATCTGATCGATTTGACATTTCGTAATGACTGCCAAACAAGCGAAATATTTATTAAGAAATAAAGTTCGCTCTACCCCAATGTGTTTTGTAATAAAGTATAGTTTTGCCCTGAACTATTATAGTTAAAGCACGAGCGAACTTTATTTCTTTTCTAAGATGCTAAAATATTCTATACGGGGAAAACTCTGATTTTAATTATCTCGAAATAAAATATAGTGTTCACATTGCTCACATTAATAATCCATGAACAGGGCTAACTGTTCGCTATTCCAAGTATGGAACCCAACCCCTAGTTTAAAACGACATTTAGTTGGTTAAAGCTTTGATTACTGCAGTTTTGCACTTTAACTTTTTCATTTATTCAATTTTGAATTATATTTTCTTCTTATTTTTTTCTTTAAAAACTTAAACAAACAAATTAACACCTCTTGTTTTTTTTAAAAAACCTTTACTTTGACAAACTTGTGTATGCAGTGCTTATCACGTGGTTAACATTCTCGGGGCGCCGTGACCTGACGTGAAACAACGCGGTCACTCGACGGTAGACAAGTATTTTCTGTCCATTCTTCTTTACGGTAAATAGAAATAGATGATTCGAAACTAGTCTCTATTAATAGAAACATTAATACGATTATGTCGTTAGACCTTGATAGGGGGGTAAGCCCTGTTGTTCGAAGAATCGAGATGAAAGGTTACCATGGACGTGTGATCACGAGGGGGCAGCGGGGAAGAGCGGATATTACGTCATTCAATTGTTACGTCATGAAAAAAACTATACCTTTATTGTCTCATAAAGTACTTTTTTTTCGATTGTTCTAACCGCTAGGCATCTTAGAATTAAAAAATAAAGTTCGCTCTACCCCAATGTGTTTTGTAATAAAGTATAGTTTTGCCCTGAACTATTATAGTTAAAGCACGAGGACGGTAGTCCGAGTGCTTTAACGTTATAATAGTTCAGGGAAAAACTATACTTTATTACAAAACACATTGGGGTAGAGCGAACTTTATTTCTTTTCTAAGATGCTAAAATAATCTGTACGGGGAACACTCTGATTTTAATTATCTCGAAATAAAATATAGTGTTTACATTGCTCACATTAATAATCCATGAACAGGGCTAACTGTTCGCTATTCCAAGTATGGAACCCAACCCCTAGTTTAAAATGACATTTAGTTGGTTAAAGCTTTGATTACTGCTGTTTTGCACTTAAACTTTTTCATTTATTCAATTTTGAATTATATGTTCTTCTTATTTTTTTCTTTACAAATTTAAACAAACAAATTAACACCTCTTGTTTTTTAAAAAAAACTTTACTTTTACAAACTCGTGTCGTGCGATTATGCAGTGCCGACCACATTGCCCATAAAAGGCTTATCACGTGGTAACATTCCACAAAGAATTATGGGTATTGATTGTTTTGGAAGCGTGATGGCGGACTGAATCCGAACATATATTTTTTTGCTGCTGTCATAAACGTTGAAGGTGATGCTGTAGTCTCTTATATTAGCAGACTGTTGGGGCTGTACACCTAGAATTACTTAATTATTAGGTAGACCTTATCACTTTGAACCTGGTAGAGACGGTTGACGTGAACCAACGTCACAGTCCCACGGGGCGCCGTGACCTGACGTGAAACAACGCGGTCACTCGACGGTAGACAAGCATTTTCTGTCCATTCTTCTTTACGGTAAATAGAAATAGATGATTCGAAACTTGTCTCTATTAATAGAAACATTAATACGATTATGTTGTTAGACATCGATAGGGGCATAAGCCATGTTGTTCGAAGAATCGAGATGAAAGGTTACCATGGACGCGTGATCACGAGGGGGCAGCGGGGAAGAGCGGATATTACGTCATTCAATTGTTACGTCATGAAAAAACTATACCTTTATTGTCTCATAAAGTACTTTTTTTTCGATTGTTCTAACCGCTAGGCATCTTAGAATCATGTATAACCACTATCTTTGAAGCTATGCTTGCTATCAGATATGTGTCACTATTATAAATTGTATACTTTCTCATATGTATGTAATTGCTTCGCAGCAGCCTTAAAATAAGTACCTACATGAAGGTGCTTGTTGGCAAATCCATTCATGAATTGTACATTTTCCATGAATAAATATGTTTAAATAAATTACCTTTAACTTTTGTCAAAAATAGTAAAATATTCATTTCGAATATATCCATATTGGATTATGTTTGTTTTGAACTTTTTTTTCACAAAATTGTAACGAATACAGTTCGATGTTAGGGTTAATGTCATTTAATGTTGTTAATCTTAGATACATAAGACTTGATAACCTCGGTAATATCGGCTAAGCACAATAAAAATCAAACACAATGTTTTATAACAGATGGATTTCTTCCTAACGATCATGAACTGCAACTGAATAGATCTCTACCAGCCACAAGTTATAGTAAAGTTTTGTGACCTTTGACTCTGCCGAGCTCTCCGAGACACCCAAAAAACCGTTACTGCCCTGTCACTCAAACACTGATAATATCTTCTGTTTATGGAATCAACCAATCACAGCGAAGATATGAAACCCATGTGTTATTTGGAGGTTTGGATACCTGCCTTTGAGTTGTTTATCGGCCGATTTCGAAAATTTACAATTCAAATCACTGTCAAATTCGAATACATTTCATTGCAAAAGGGCATTTCAGTCGATCTTTAAACTATCTGTAATATTATACGTCTAAATATAATTACATCTAGAGAATTACACATCCATTCCGTGTCGCGTAGACGCACTTCGACTCGCGGGTCAATGCGATTGTTTTGCCGTTCTTAAAAACCTCGATTACAAAATCTGATTGTTACCGATGTATCGCAGTGAATGATATGATTGCAACATAAATCCGTGCAGATATTATTCACGGAATATTTATGTGATACTTATTTATTCATTTGTGCAAAAGTAAATCAACTATTTAGGTCAAACAATCACAAATGAAGTGTTTAAGGATAAATATAGAGAAACGTAGGGTAAACATCAGAATTTGAGATCCAAGATGCAAAAGAAGTTCGTAACTGATTGGTTGAAGCCCTATGAAGCCCTACAAAAGTACTCAATTGCCAAGTATAAGATTTCATAGTAGCGAGAACTGAATCTGAGACCTTTATCAACATGTAGGCTAAGACTCTATCATCAGTATATAGAGGGTGGTTATTCGGAAAACCTTTGCCTTTTGTATTCACTCAATGATTTAATAGAACATGGCTATTTTTACGGGCGCTTTTCACATTTTGAGCATGTGTATTCCAACAATTTTACATTTGCATTTTTTTTCGTCCTAAATATTCATTACAGTAAACATGTGAATGAAAATCTTCTGGTTTGGTTTTGATAAGATCACTTTTAGTTTCCATTCCCATCTCAGCTTTTATAATTGTATAGCAAAAAAACCCACCTGCGGGTTTCTCTCCGGGTTCAATATCGGATGAAAATAACCAAAGATAAAATAATTATCAAACGTTAACAAAATACATCGTCCAATCTTATCAACACGGTATTGTTTTCAAAGCTATCATTATTATAGAAATTCTCAATTCCTCAAAAGACCGTGGCCACGATAAGTCGATAATATCTCATTACATTTCTTGATTAGTTATCACCGGGGTTGATATGTGAAGCTGGAGTGTGTTCCGCAGCAACTCAGTACCTGGACTATTCAGACGGGTGACTGCCGAGGCGCTGCTAGGGAGCATTAGATCGTTGGTCGCTGATGTGCAGGTCTCTTCAAATAGTGAGAGTTTCGTGTGGGACTTATCAGTAGGCAATGGGTTGCATCACCATCATTATCGAGTTGTCCACTCATCTTTCATTATGGCAAACTGACCGATTTTGGGACACCACCCGAGGTCGCCCGAACTAGGGACACTTTTGACTATAGAAGCTAACTCAATAATAAGTGCAATGTCGGCAATATAATTGTTTTAAGATATCAATTGTCAGTAAGTTATTTTATTCATTTCATTAGATAAACTTTTGATTGTATATAGTTGTATTTAATCGAACTTTTGCTAAGATATACGAATAATAGATCCATGTAAGAAAATGACGAAATACTTCATAAACAAAGAGAGACAACCAGACAATTAACTTTTGCTGAATATAGGTACATTTAAAGTGAATATATAAGTAAATGTTCAGATGGTGATAATATGTCAAAATGACCTTGGTTTGGACAGTTTTATACGGACTTGAAATGCTTTAATTTAACCAACAAAAGTTCAGGAAGTCTCTCAAATTATTTGAATCAATCCACTGTCCGAACCTCGGTCAGTTTGGCCTCGGCCAAAAAAACCTTATTTTCGGATAATTTTCAAACAATTCTGCATGTTAAGATAGAAACCCCCAAATTTTACGTCTTGATTGATTATTTTGGTGATATTAACTATCGGCAGCTTATCTTTTACACAGTGTTTCAAAAGATTTTAACCGATACGCTGTCCTCGGTCAGTTTGCCCTAAAATGATGGAATTAATGTTGTTACATACTGGTAGATACTGAACATAAGTAACGTGAAAACGTTTGACATATGCATAATGCTTATGCATTGCTTTGCAACAACTTTGTCTTAACGAATTCCCGAGTTTAGACGTCTATGACGTCATAAAACAATTTTCAAACTATGTTTCAGCCTTAATTTCCGAGTCAAATCGAATGGAATGGATATTTGATATTGAATTCATTTATCTTATTCATTCTTAATTAATATACTGTATTTGGTCAGAATGATAAGACATATTTATCGGGTTTAACATCAAATATCCCTTGTTGGTGCAGTCATGAAATTGACTCGATTGAAAAAAGAATCAGACTCGTACATATTATCCATGTAACAATAATATATAGAGGATACTAAACGACCTTCCATTAATACTATGTTTTATTGAACGAGTTAATGATTTCGTGTAAAACGAGCGAAAGCGAGTTTTTCTAATACCAAATCATACGCGAGTTTGATAAAAATAGTATTAATTGTTAGGAAGTTTAGTATTCTGTTTATTACTCGCCCTCATTAATCAAGCATTATTGCCGATAGTGATCCGAAACTAACGTATCTGTGACATGGCTGCCATTGTTACGGCTGTGCTAACATTGTGACGTCATAATGACGCACTCTATTGTGACGTCATACACGCAGCGGTATTACACAAGTTTAAAACCGCAGTATAAATATTACACTGTAGCATGTTACATGGGCGAGTAATAACATGTAGAAGATAACAGGTCCTCAAACTCGGATCGTAAACAGTTTAGACTTTCAGCCTTTTGGATGCAGCAGTTCTAGTGGTGAAGTGAAGAGACAACTGGTCAGGTCCAGGCAGCCCTTCAGCTTCCAAGTCGATTGATAACACCTCATAGTTGATTGGTATTGTCGCTGCCTTCATTGTCCTTTGAAGGTAGTTTCATGCTCTAACGTGGAAAGTTTGGGTTTGAAGTATGAACTGATATGTGTGTGTGCGTGTGTGTGTGTGTGTGTGTGTGTGGGGGGGGGGGGGGGTGTTGGCGTGTGCGGGTGGGTGTGGGTGTGTGTGAGTGTGTGTGTCTCAGCTGATATACGTATCATAAATCAGTTCACTGCACATCTTCAACCTATGGTTGCTCTCTCCAAACCATATTTCATCTCTCACACATCAATTAGGGAAGTTGATGCGTCAGTAGTAATCCAATAAGCAAGCCATACCCTCATAGTGGACTCAACAGTCATGCCTTCCATCTCCACGGGCGGCACTCTACCTAGATTAGTTTTTTTACAAATTAGTATGTCAGTCACTTTTTATGTTTAATATCGACTTTCTAAATATCTAATAAAAACTAATGAAATAAAGATATACCTGATTGAACTGATGGTCAAAGTGAAAATCATTTATTGGCTCTTTTACCATGAATGTAATGTGCTTCAGGCTAGTAACGATCTAGTAAATCTATTCAATTCAGGAAATACGTTTATAATTCTCCGTAATATGAATTTCAATGCTTAACTAAGTATCGAATTTTGAAGGCAGGTTATAAATGATTACAAAAGCAATTCATGCATTCACTTATTATTGGCGTAAAGTTATCTAGTCAATTTCAAAGCCGGTCGTAGTTTCTTGAAAACTCGCTGAGGGGAGCCTTAAGTGTGTGTAATGTCGAGTGTAGCAAATTTTGAAGTGACTATTTTGAGGTAAATGCATTCTTGATTTATTTAATTCTACCTTAATGAATACATTACTCCCTTCTTTAGTGTGTATAGTACTGTATATTGATGCGTTATTCGAAATAATTTTTTAATTGCCCCCTCAACAATACGACATTTGTTCAGTTAAACATCTGTTTAAAAATAAAATAGAGACTGCGAGAACCTCCGGTGCACGTTCCCAAATAATTTCAAAAACCACGACTTACCCTGCCTTTTTAAAAGTCTATACCTTGAATTTCTACCCCTTCTGAGAGTATTCAATTTCTATACGAGCTTTTCTCGGTTTCTTTCCGACAAATAAAATTTCACGGTCATTTCCCTGAAAACCGAACGTCTATTTGATTGTAAAGGTAATTTTTTTTTATTGTAAAGGTAATGGGTTATTGGACAAAGCATTGACTTGAAGAAATGCTCAGCAAGAGAACATAGGCAAGACATTATCATGTTTAGTATTTAATACATTGCATGATATTCATCTTACATAACTCTCATCAATCAATATTCAAATTACCACAAGTAAATCACCTACAAATTTCAATTCTCAAAAACTAATATATATCAATTGGTTTTTCTGATCCAAGTAAATAATATGGAAGACACAACTGACAAAAGTTGCAAGGACGTCATACTGATATAACGTACAGTTACACCCTGACAACCTGACCCTGTGTTTCTCCTGCCTGCCTGCGTCCCTCAAAGATAGTGACACAAACAAGGAACCTGATGAGGCGCCCATGAGCATACGAGTCATCAGAAGATGACATATCCCGTCATGAAATCTTTAGAAAAAAAAATATCGAGAAAACAATACTCCCGAAAACAATGCTATCTTTATACAGAGTCAAAATCCATCGTTTTTCAGTGGAAACAAACCACATTTTTTCAAATTTGAAAATATCCCAAAGCATCTCTACGGTGGCTGGGCTACACATGCAAGGTTCCAGAAACATATAATATGCCATAAACTTTATGAATATAACAATAGTGGTACCTTTTTTAACCCAAATAATGCCAATAATGTTCCTGAGTTTTGATCCGGAAATGAAATTACCACCGTGTAGAGTCAAAATATATCGTTTTCCATGGCAACAAAACAGATAAAATATTAAGAAATCTGAACATAGCAATGGCACCACATCAGAGGAGGGCAATGACAGGCCGGGAGCGGTTAAAAATTTTGAGTAATGTATTGTACGTCCGCTACAGGAGGAAAACGCTCACGAATAGAGGGACAGACAAGGGGATGGCATTAACCCACATCATTCATACCGCTGTGGTAACATACAACATTCAACACCGGAGTAGACTGTTATTTTCATTTTATATGTACGAGAGAGTAGTATTAACCTGAAGGTGTGATTTAAGATTGATTATAAAACAGGCATGGGCATGTAAAGTCATGTGTTCCCTCAAGCAATACAAATTGAATAGCATGGACTTGATTTTGGTGAAAATAAAGAATTGCAGAGTACCCACAACTTATCAAATTGACATTGTTTATCTTGATCAGTGTTATGGTCAGTCAGGGAATTGACATGTAATTCAGCACTTCAAGATCCCAAATTAGTTAAGAGGCTCGAGCTTCAGTGGAAGTAATTCATGATAAGACTTGAACCAGTTGAAATAGTCTTGTAACTTTCGTTGTGAAATATCATATTCATACTTTTATGACAAAATTTGTTTTCAGTTAGGCATTCCTAACCTTCGTTTGTGAAGCGAGAACATAACCTTTGCACGCCTATCTCTACCAAATACAAAAACACAAAACACTTGTAATGTGTAGACGGATCGACAAACTCGTGACATTCACAGATCCTCATCTGACGCGTACTCATTATTAGAGAAAATCTTACGGCAAACGATTAAAAATTGCTATCACCAACTGCAGACCTCACAGCCAGAATGAAGAATGTTAGTTGAATATTGCCATTCCAGATTGAATGGGTGAGCACCAACAGCGAGTCTCTTCACACAAGAGCACAACACTTGCGACTTCTCCTGGCAGCGAGAGGAGGCACCTCCTGGGAGAGACGAACGCTGCAGTCCGACCTGCTGCTGTCTTCATCCTCCTCAATACAGTCCCCAAGCAAGTGGGCTGTAACACATTTCAACGTTTATATTACACCTTCTGTGTTAAGTTAATACATGTAAGAGTAATGCTAAGAGTATGCTAGTTCTTCACCGTTATATCCAAGTGCTTCAGTACTAAGGCAGTGTGTAGAAGATAACTTCATACATCACTTTATCTTACTTACATCATTTTAAGTCCTATGATTTCTCTTTGCGCTAATGTGATGCATATCAATATGTACCCTAGTGCTCAGTTTAGTAATGAATCCCTTCTTAAAAGATGAATGTTAGTGTTAATGTGAATACTGAACATACTTAGCTAAAACCTTTTTATGGAACAGTGGAGCAGGATCATTCATTATATTGACAGTTGTCCCACAGCAATGGCGCAGCAAATGCATCCACTGATCATTGTAATGCTTTAGCGGAGTAGAACATGCATTAAATTGATAATTGTAATGTAATTGTAAAGTCATATGAATTAAATTTGTCATTGTTTTCCTTTAATGGAGCGGGAATTTTCAATAAATCATTGTGACAAATCGGAACCTGAACGTGCACTGTATTGATCACTATGATGCACCATCTGCACAATGATACCTACCAATTTCAAAAAAAAGTTTTTCCACATTCTCTCCAGTTTTAGCAGATGTCTCCACAAAGAGAAAGTTGTGATCTTGAGCAAATTTCTTGGCTTCCTAAACAAAAATAACAAAAGCACTGATTAGCTAAGACAGGTGAGAAACTAGATGATAGGAGCTAACAGAAACTAGATGATAGGAGCTAACAGAAACTAGATGATAGGGGCTAACAGAAACTAGATGATAGGAGCTAACAGAAACTAGATGATAGGGGCTAACAGAAACTAGATGATAGGAACTAACAGAAACTAGATGATAGGGGCTAACAGAAACTAGATGATAGGGGCTAACAGAAACTAGATGATAGGGGCTAACAGAAACTAGATGATAGGGGCTAACAGAAACTAGATGATAGGAGCTAACAGAAACTAGATGATAGGAGCTAACAGAAACTAGATGATAGGAGCTAACAGAAACTAGATGATAGGAGCTAACAGAAACTAGATGATAGGGGCTAACAGAAACTAGATGATAGGAGCTAACAGAAACTAGATGATAGGGGCTAACAGAAACTAGATGATAGGAGCTAACAGAAACTAGATGATAGGGGCTAACAGAAACTAGATGATAGGAGCTAACAGAAACTAGATGATAGGAGCTAACAGAAACTAGATGATAGGAGCTAACAGAAACTAGATGATAGGAGCTAACAGAAACTAGATGATAGGGGCTAACAGAAACTAGATGATAGGAGCTAACAGAAACTAGATGATAGGGGCTAACAGAAACTAGATGATAGGGGCTAACAGAAACTAGATGATAGGGGCTAACAGAAACTAGATGATAGGGGCTAACAGAAACTAGATGATGGGGGCTAACAGAAACTACACGAAAGAGGCTAACAGAAACAAGACGAAAGAGGCTAACAGAATCTAGATGATAGGAGCTAACAGAAACTAGATGATAGGGGCTAACAGAAACTAGATGATAGGAGCTAACAGAAACTAGATGATAGGGGCTAACAGAAACTAGATGATAGGGGCTAACAGAAACTAGATGATGGGGGCTAACAGAAACTAGAGGATAGGGGATAACAGAAACTAGATGATAGGAGCTAACAGAAACTAGATGATGGGGGCTAACAGAAACTAGACGAAAGAGGCTAACAGAAACTAGATGATAGGAGCTAACAGAAACTAGATGATAGGGGCTAACAGAAACTAGATGATGGGGGCTAACAGAAACTAGATGATAGGGGCTAACAGAAACTAGATGATAGGAGCTAACAGAAACTAGATGATGGGGGCTAACAGAAACTAGATGATAGGGGCTAACAGAAACTAGATGATAGGGTCTAACAGAAACTAGAGGATAGGGGCTAACAGAAACTAGATGATAGGGGCTAACAGAAACTAGACAAGGGACACTGACAGAAGCTAGACAAGGGACGCTGAAAGAAGTTAGACGTGGGAACCGGACAGAAACTAGACGAGGGAGGCGGACAGACGTTAGAAGAGGGAAGCTGACAGAAACTAGACGAGGGAGGCGGACAGAAACTAGACGAGGGAGGCGGACAGAAACTAGACGAGGGAGGCTGACAGAAACTAGACGAGGGAGGCGGACAGAAACTAGACGAGGGAGGCGGACAGAAACTAGACGAGGGAGGCGGACAAAAACAAGAAGAGGGAGGCGGACAGAAACTAGAGAGGGAGGCGAACAGGAAATAGATGAGGGAGGTGGACTGAGTTTGACGAGGGAGGACGAAAGAAACTAGATGACAGCGGTTGACTGAAACTAGATGTGGGAGGCTGACCACTCACCCTACTTAAGACAGACGCGGCATCCACCAGGTCAACCTTGTTGCCAACGATGGCTACTCTGATGTCCTCAGGCCCATACTTGTGCAGTCTATGTAACCATGTCGACTTTATATTCTCAAAAGACTCCTGCAAAAGAGCAACACAACTCGCTTTTTAACAATAATGATTAAAGAACAAGTGTCACTGTATTATCAATTCAACGTTTTCGATTTTTTTACATCATGTCTATCATTCTAGGTTTTAGTAAAACATCTACAAAAGAAAGTATTAACAAACCAGGTTACGCAGGTTACAAAGTTCTCAAATTCAAAAGACCATAATAATTAATATCGCGTTGCATTAAATCCTTATGAACTATGATATTTGCGTTATATAAATTTATACCATTTATAATCATAGAGAGACTGGAAATTAAGAAAAAGGGCAGCCGTTGTATATCAACAGCAATGTGGTGAAGTTAACTATATACCCTGAAAAGGAATATCATCCTTTGTTCATAATTAAGGGATTAAGATAGATCAAAAAGATGCACACAATCCTAGTCCTTGCCTTGTACAACAATCAGTATTTCCCTTTTTGTGTCAATCTATTCTTACAGTTTCACTTTTTTATCATTGATTGAAAATCATTTGTAAAGAGTAATAAGAAATTCAGTGTATCAATAGCGAGTGCATATGTACTCATACGAAGTGAAATTGTCAATTTGTGAGCGAAATGCGTGGAGTATCGAGGTGTAAATCGATCTAACGATAATGACCTGATAATGGGCTTCTTGAAAGGGTAATTTACACTGAGGTCAATCATGACTTTAGAATGTATCATCCCTAAATGAAGTCAGTGAGTGAGTAATAAAGAAAAGGATTGACTGACTGGATTGGTGACATCGTACACCAAAATGGCTGCCCTGGCGTCCCGGAGGTACATGGGGATAAGGCTGTGGAAGCGCTCCTGCCCCGCCGTATCCCACATTTGAAAGATCACCGTCCGGTCCGGGATCTCCACCGCCTTCGCTAAGAAACTTGCTGTCACCAAAGCACAAAATCAATATATCTTAAAAGTGAGCTTAAGGGAAACGTGTATCAATTGTCGGACATATTCAAAAAATTTAGTATAAATTTGCTTACTTTTTTTTTAAAAATAGCATGTTATTTGGCATGGCATCTATCCTAAAAAATAAAAGGCATGTGCAGTCTGAGAAAGGATGTAATAGATAATTTCTCTGCAGTCATATAAGAGAATTCTGATCTTAGAAAAAGACAGTTGTTCGGGAGGATAAGTAAATGAGTGTCCAATAAGTGCTAAAGAAAATGCATGACTACTAAATGCTGGCAAGTGTTTCCTGTTAGGAACAACTTAAAGTGTCAATGCTAAATGGTCACTGACAACGTATTTCCCAAACTATTGCTCCTAACGTTTCTGCACAATGCCCCGGTAAATTTCACACCATATAATATCAAACATCACTTGAACTGCGATATTTAATACCTTATGTAGGTCAAAATATACGTTTCTGATGCAAATTTAAATATCTAAATGAGCTAATATATACTATGGCCTCGAAAGATACAATATTTTAAGCGAACGTATTATAATACTATATCTTTTACTAGCTAAATCTTATCTGATGTGAGAAGTGCATTAGATATTTGATAAAAGAGAATCTTTGATTATTTATACAGTCCAAATCACGGATTCCCGATTCCTGATTCATTTTTTCATTTATCATGTCAATTGCACAGTCGCTATGTAACGCACGTGTACACGCTTCCCTTTTCAGAAGGTGTTTAAGGGAAAATAGCATGTTTTTCAACATTTTATTTCTTAAAATTTTCCCGTATAAAAATAAGCTTTAAGCAAATCCATTACACACAAAGGATCAGACATAACACAACTCCGTAGTAATTGGAGACATAAACACGTCTCAAGCAAAAACCACTGGCGGCCATTTTGTGTGAACACGTGTTAATCATATAAAGAGCGACGCGATAGCACTTTTCTTAAATGTTTCAAAACCAATATGATAAATTATGTGAGAAATAGTGCAACTATCACGACAAGTATATGTAATTACATTCCAAAGACACCTAGCTACTCGTACGAGTAGCACGCGCCACTGAATTTTGATGTCATTGGGCGGATTTTCCTTTCCTGCGTACTAAGTCAGCTTGGTCATAACGAATAGGCGAATACAAGTATTCCTTTAATCTAATATATTGGCTTTACATTCGTTTCAAAGACATAACCATAATCTTATTGACACAAATTTAATGGTAACCTAACCTGACACAATCTGAGAAATCATAATTACATTGGTTGTGTTGAGTTGACAGCATGCCAATTACCTCAACGTGTTCTTTTGAAATGGGTAAGAAGAACTTCTTCTCCGAGACTGAAAGAATATTTGGAAGACAACGTAGAATAGAGGCTCGTTATGGTTATTCAAGCAGCCTGCATGCCCCTATCGAAACGAATAAATTTAATCTGCATCCAGCCAATTTTCGCAGTAGTGTAGTCAAACGATTTTGACTTTCAATCAAATTGTAAAGGTTTTCGCCGTATGGATAGGCATTTGTTGTCGTTTCGACCAACTTTGTGACCGATTTATTTTCCATCCCCTTTGTTTACAGTATGCGAGTCGACTACGACCACAATATGCTTCGCGCATGAAAGTATTAATTTCGATCTACTTATAAACTTGGAAAACACCTTTACTACCAAATGACAAAAACGTACACTTTTCAACAAGTCGGTACTTGCCGATAAATGACACCGTTGCTAAACTTTGACATATCTGACTCTAACAACTCACTAAGTGTCCCTTTTATCCACCTATATTCGTGTATTAGTAATGTTGACATTTAACGATAATTTATCTTAACCAATAACCCTTAATCCTTACCTCCAACAGTGTTCTTGTATGTTTCCTCAAAAGTATTCTTGACAAACCTCAGGGTGAGACAGGTTTTGCCCACAAACATGTCGCCAACAGTGACAACCTTGACCTTCTGCACCTGTCTGTGTGACGTGTGGCGAGAGTGGCCCGTTGTGTAGGTGTCCTCCATCCTACAGGGGAGACAAGTCTAGGTTACCAGACATATTCATGCAAGGGATATTCGATATTCGGGATATTCGATATTCGGGATATTCGATATTCGGGATATTCGATATTCGGGATATTCGATGCATATTCGTCACAGATCTACGACTGCATACCGAAAGTTTGTTCACCTAACACTGAATCGTAGTGCAAATATCATGCATATGTAAATTGGGTTTAGTTTGGACGTCAATACAATAACTACAGCAAAACTGATAAAGAATCACCCATTGTCCATGGATGAAATAGCCATTCTTTTTTTTTTTTTAATTTTTTTTTTTTGAATCTCCATACAAGACAAGATAAATCACATATTCAGTTCAATACACAGCAAGATTACTTTAACACAGTGTTTGATTTACAAGCAATTGTTTGGAAAGATAGGTACTTTCTAAACAGAAATGTACAAAAAAGAATATCAAAAGAGGTCATGACATACCGACCAGAGCTTTATGAAGTTTTCATATTTACAGTTTGAGTAGGCATTAAAGCGGTCAACATAGTACATTGTCTTAATGTCTTCTTTTACGTGTTTAATGTTTGGTATTCTTTCTTGTTGTTTCATTTTGTATATATTGTATTTTACGACAATCATTAACAGATTAAGGACATAGTTTCTATTTTCGCAATAACCTAAAATAACGTTTTTCCTAGTAAAAGTTATATGAGTTCCTGTTTTTTCCAAAATCCATTCTCCAAGTTTTTCCCAAATATTTTTGATGACCTTACATTCATAAAATAAATGTAAAATTGATTCTATCTCGGATTTGCAGAAAGTGCATTTATTAGATTCTTTGTATTTCATTTTAAATAGCAGATCATTTGTTGGTAGAAACCTATGCAGTATACTGTATTGGAACCAAGAATGTTTTACACTGTTGTACGACTTAAACGTCAATTTTTCTATCGTTCCCCATGCTTTATCATCAATAGGTTCAATTAATTCCTTTTGCCATTTTTCTCTGTATTTGAAATGTTTTTGTTTTTTTCTAGTTATGAGTAAATCGTAAATGTCTCTACAACCCTTTGATTCTCCAATAATGTTTTGTAACAGAAAGGGTAAAATTGGATCGCTTCAATTATTCCCTGACATTCTAGAAAGTTAGTTTTGCATCCAAATAATGTTTTTATTTGTTTAGCGTCTAGAAATTTCCCACAGGAATCAAACATATCGTTGATGTAAGTTATTCCTTTACAGGAATAGTGTTTATAATATATTGGTTTTCCATCTATTTTAATATTGTCATTTAACCATAAAGGTTGTGCTAGAACATCTGTTGCATTTTTAGCATTTTCTGCTTTTTTCGTTATGAATTTTCCCCATGCCTTTAAGGTGTCTTTCCAGAAATGGTTTGTTTGTGGAGTTATCACAGTTTTGAGTATGTGTTGTTCGCATGTTTGTATAAAGCTATCAATGTCGTGCTTCATATTTATTTGTGCTAATTTCCTTATTTTTGAATCAAAGCTGTTAATTCTTTTCATCCATGATATTTTTTGTGATTGAATAATACTTGCTATATCTGGGGCTCGTATGCCCCCTTGTTCATAATCTTTAGTAATAGTGTCTCGACTAACTTTGTCAGGTTTGTTTCTCCATATGAACTTAAAGCAGAGTTGCTCTATTTCTTTTATCATTTGTTCATTCGGGTTTGGTAAAGCTGCAAATAAGTGATTAAGTTGTGGTAATAGTAAGCTTTTTAATATAGTATTTCTACCTAAAGGAGTGAGATTTCTGGCCAGCCACTGGTTCATAGATATTTTTAGAGTCTTAAGTTTATCTTTATAGTTGCGTTCTACCATTTCTGCGGTATTGTGAAAAAAATAACTCCTAAAAGGGTAAATGTATCATTCTTCCAATCAAGATTCCAATTTGTGCAAAGTTTTTTATCCGAGTTTTTTTTTGAGCCTATCCATAGCACCTGCGTTTTGTTAACATTGATATTTAAGCCTGAAAACGATGCATATTGACAGAGAGTTTCTAATGTCGCCTGTAAGATTTTTCTGTTCCATCTAATACAAGCGAGGTGTCATCGGCATATTGAGAAATAAGGTATTCTGTATTACCGATTTGTATACCTTTTATTTTATTATTGTTTCTGATCATTATTGCCAGGATTTCTGCGCATAATAGAAATATATATGGGGAGATGGGATCACCTTGTCTACATCCTCTTGAGATATCAAAATAATTTGAGAGGAAACCATTTACTACTACACAAGATTGAATGTTGTTATAGAAAGTCTTTATCCATCTAGTAATGGATGGTCCAAAGTTAAAGAAATTCAAAACTTCTTGAATAAAATTCCAGTCAACAGAATCAAATGCTTTTTCGAAATCAATGAGAAGTAAAACCCCGGGTATTTTCATGTATTCAGTGTAGTCAATAATGTCGTAAATCAGTCGAGTACATTCGCCGATATATCTTTTAGACATGAATCCTTTTTGATCTTCATTTATTATAAAGGGCAAGACAGTTTTCATTCTGTTTGCAATAGCTGATGAACCGATCTTATATGCTACATTTAGAAGAGAAATTGGTCTCCAATTTTGGAGCAAATGTTTTGGTTTACCTTTTTTGGGAAAACAGGTTATAACTCATTGCTTTTGAGTCAAGGATAATTCTCCTTTCTCATAAGCCAGATTTAAAGATCTTATAAGATATACATTAATATTTGACCAAAAAAATTTGTAAAACTCAACAGTAATAGCCATTCTTGAACTTATTTAGGGATCTTCCTCTCTCGTGCAAACATTCTAATTTTTGCCTGTTGAAATAGGCAGAAGGGGTCATATTGTCAAAATTTCGAATTTGTTTAATTTATAATAAAATGTTCCATATCGACTCTCTGACTAGAAAATCAGCAGAATCACATTGACTTAGTGCAAAGGTGATAAAGGATTTTGTAAAGAAACATAAACATTAGTGCTTTCGAAATATTGACCCCTGGTCACCCCTTCAATGACCTACCAAAACTGTTACGGTTAATTGTTGGGTATGATAAACATTTCTCTTAAAGAAGAATGGCTTTGCACATCTGTATTAAAAATTCAACATTATATGTTTCTTTTTCGCAATGCTACAATGCCTCAAAGGCATCCCAAATTACATGATATTTGCACTAGTATACATAGATATGTGAACAAACTTTTGATTTGCAGCTGTATAGAGACGTCCACTTTCAGTTGATTGTAAGGGGTGCTATTATTTTTACATGTGTCAGAGTAACAGTTTGATTCAGTTGATTGTAAGGGGTGCTATTATTTTTACATATGTCAGAGTAACAGTTTGATTCAGTTGATTGAAAGGGGTGCTATTATTTTTACATATGTCAGAGTAACAGTTTGATTCAGTTGATTGGAAGGGGTGCTATTATTTTCTCATATGTCAGAGTAACAGTTTGATTCAGTTGATTGAAAGGGGTGCTATTATTTTTACATATGTCAGAGTAACAGTTTGATTCAGTTGATTGAAAGGGGTGCTATTATTTTCTCATATGTCAGAGTAACAGTTTGATTCAGTTGATTGAAAGGGGTGCTATTATTTTTACATGTGTCAGAGTAACAGTTTGATTCAGTTGATTGTAAGGGGTGTCAGAGAAACAATATTTTCCAATCAGTAGTGTAGTTCATATTGCAGATTTGAATTGTATGATGTGTTATTAAGCACAAACAAAGAGTGTTTCTGCATTTGCATTTTTTGCAGAATATTTGACGGTTTGTATCAAAAGTATATTATATATAGAAGATACTAGAAGATTCCCCAAGTCATCGCTCCAAGGTTCTCTGAGTTTTGAGAGTTGCATTGTTTGATCATACCCAACTATGAAATAAGCCGGCTATATCTCATTCAGTCCGTCAATCCTTCCGTCCGGTCAATTTTCTCAAATACCGTACGTATATCAAGCAGGCTTGGCACACTCGTTAATCATGACCTTCTCTAAAGTTTAAATCCATTTCAATTCATATTTAAGTCCATTTTGAAGCATGAATATACAGCTTTGAAAATCGACAATAACACGGTTTTTAATCAAGTTTTTTTAAAGGGAGCTAACTCGTGGAATCTCACCAAGCGGTTGACATTTTCTGAATATAACATTATTCAGTGGACTTGTGCTTCACGTTGTTGCAATTGGCTTTAGATTATGTTATTTTTCTTATTGATGACTTGTTTTTATTAACGTCCCTGAGTGTTTTAATGAAAATGTACGGGTTTTTAAAAAAAAAAGGTTTTGAAAGTTATTTCATTAGCAAATCTTAAGGGCAAGCTGACGGGGGGAGTAGACCTATTGATATTATTTTCTACCTCACTTTTAAACTTAATTGATACGAGACGTTTGTCATCCAAAATAAATTATGGAGTTTATATATGAATTATTAAAGTAGGTGATGTTCATGACCGAGTAGTACTTTTTTTTATCACTTTCATTCTTATAAGTTACTTATTTAGTTTCCAACTGCAAGAATGGTATCAGTTTTGATCACACGGTTCAGTTATTAATTGATTTTAATCAATTTCAAAATATCACTTTAATTTTTATGTTTTGTTCCATTTGGGGAATAATAAACTTGAAGTGATAGTCGATCCCTGATGATATGGTATCAAAGCTTTAGGAGTAAAAGAGTAATGCAGTGATCAACTACGTCTTTTTTACATGGAAACAAAATGCAAATTAGATTAGGTATCAAACATTTGAAGACTCGAGTATGTATTACTTTCATCAACTCTTGTTAATCTATTTGATATCAGAAGATATATGGGTAAGATTATCTTTATAAACGCACTGTAGGACAAGCTTGCGAGATCCACGTTCCTCTTACCCCTGGTGCACATCACAGCGCCTTCTACAGCCTCCCTGCAGTGCTTTCCAGCACTTCCACTTTCACTCCCTACCCTTGGTGAGGCTCGATCTTTGAACTTGGGACTTGGGACCGGGTTCCTTCGCACAGTCAATAAGACTGTCACGAGCATGAGAAGTCTACATTTACGGAGACTTGGTCAATACCAGCTGTTACACCTGCCATCATATAGAAATGTATCCGAATATTCCCTTCCTGTATGAGTCTTCTGGGAAAGACACAACGCGATCACTCACAACATCAACAACTTTACTTCCTCAACCTGTCGAGGTGTTCCTCGGTGATTTTACTTCCGGGTAAGGACTGAGTTGTCTCCCTTGCCAATGAGGACTTTAGTTAGATTTAGTGACACTTTTTGTTGACTTTCGTAGAAGTCGCACGTACCTTTCGAACGTTGTCATTTACCAAAAAAATCTAACTGTTAACAAGTATATATTTAGTATATAATATGATTGCATAATATAGCAAAGTGTGGCATGGTTTCCGTAAGTATAGTATGGTGCGTATATGTATAAATATGGCACAGAAAAGTATATTATAGTACAGTTTAGTACGGTACATTACACTACATTTAATAGCACATATAGTCAATAATATAATTGTTATGAACATGCAATCCGAGTGAGACCATTTGATTTCATATCAGCACATTTGATATATTGCAGAAACTATAATTACGTGTCTGTATATCAGGATGTTGGTCAGGTCAATAGATAGGTCACGCAACATTTCATTTATTGCATGAATAGGTTTTTAAAATTCGATCAGACATTTGTGCAATTTCATTTGTAACACATTCTTTTGTCTCACATACATAATTTTTGTCTATCAAAATTAGTTTTGATTAAAGATTACATATCCTGCATCCTGCTACATCAACGCATTTGTCTCCGCCAAAATCTGGTGCTAGGGATGATTCTAACACTTAAAGAGGTGTTGGATGGTTGAATTCATTAACAAAACATTTACCTCTATTCTAGATAATCGGATTAAGTCTTGCATATCCACTAACTTATAGCAGAATGCCAAGCGGTTTTTCGAGAATATTATTCCACGGCTGACAATAATTTCACCATCAACTGCATTCCGCATAAGTATTTAGTGAAGAAAGGAGGACAATTTTGTTGTCCATTTGTAGACTTTAAGAAAACGTTTGTCTCTTTCAAAAAAACTTCCTACTCCAAATAGGGATTATCTTCCCAAAACCAAGCAGCGACACCTGACGTGAACACGATCCCCCCACCCCCTCTCACCCCCCCCCCCCCCCCCCCCCCCCCCTTAATAGCTGCTAACCAGCAGCCAATGATATTGCCATTTACAATCAATACCAACGCTCACTTCAATAAAGAAAATCCAAACGAAAAATGTATGTTATACTTACGTCCGCTGGATTATTTGCATGGTTTTACTGAGAACGTCAAGAAACTGAGTAACTTATTTTCTTCCTGGTTATGGTTATTATTTTTTCTTGATTATTCTACCATTTTTCTAATATTTGGTCTATTTACTCCTGTCGATGAAATGAACGAATAAAAACACAGATATGACTCTAAACATAAAACAATTGGGAGCTTGTCAAAATCGAAGTTCACTGAAATGATAAAATCAAAACACTTATTCACCTCGCATGCATTAGGTTAATAACAAATATTTTGTGTTCCAAATGTTTCGAAATCATTACCATCTTGTTAAAATTCAGTATAACACATGACAAAATTTGTGATTGCCTGTTAGGAATATTTGCTAAATATGAATAATGTTTAATTTGTCGTATTCTCAACTAAGTCACGTCATGTTCACGCCGATCTGTGATTTGACCCGAATTTCGTTTGTTATTCACACAGTAAGTCAGTACATTAGAACACAAATACATTTAGTAGGTATAAACAGGGGTTCTGGACCAACGGGGACCAATCGTATTTTTTCATTAATCATAACACAAAAACTTTCCTCCGTTATCGATATTTTTAAAATACGTTTTACTCACTGCTGGTCCAGAACTCCCTATTTTATACCTACTATATAAAAACATTTTAATAGATAATAGATACAAACCTAATAATGATAACAGTGATGACAGTGATATACATCTACACAGGAAAGAAAGAATTCACATTATCAGGATATTGATATCACTGAAAATCTAAATGTAACTACACTACCAGCCAAAAGAAACGCCTAGTTCATTTGTAATTAGATTTCATAAAAACTTTAAACAGCACGTTAACAATATTTTAGCATGATGAAATCATACCATTTCTGCACTATACTGCCAAGTTTCAAAACTTCAACTGCTGTTACAAAAGAATGGTGATTGTTTAAATGAGACAAGGGTAAGTTGTTCAGTATTCGATCAATGTTTAATTAGAGGAATTTTATTGAAACAGATTTACAAACAAATGTGAGTTCAATAACGGGTGTGGCCACCGCGAACAGCAATACAGGCACGCACTCGTCGACGCATTGACGTGGTTAACTGCAGGAGCGATGCGTCTCCATTCTTCTTGCAAGGCCTGAATGAGATCATTCCTGTTCAAAACTGGCATTTGTCGCTTCCGAATCTGTCTATACAAGTGATCCCAAACGTGTTCAAGGGATTGAGGTCAGGGGAATTAGCTGGCCATGGAATTGGATCCAATGGATCTGCGCCTGAAAGAAGTTGCATGGCCGTACGACGAGCAGTGTGGATAGGCGCATTGTCTTGTTGCATCAATAACCTTTGGTTCTGCTGCAGGAATGGAATCACAACTGGTCGTAAAACCTGGTCAATGTACTCCTGGGCATTCAAATTACCATTTACAATAACGAGGTCTGTCTTTCTGTCTCCACAGATGCCTCCCCAGACCATCACCCCTCCACCTCCAAATTCTCTCACCTCTTGAACACATTCACGCATGAAGCGCCGCATCACACGCACTCTTCCGTCAGTTACGAACAAGTTGAACCTGCTTTCGTCTGTAAACAACACATGAGCCCAGTTCCGGTTCTGCCATCTCATTACTCTACGGAACCACCTCAGTCAGTTACGTCGATGACGCGGGGTCAAGGTTACACCGCAGAATGGTCTGTACATCCGAAGACTATATCTTCGAAGTCGTCTACTTAATGTCTGCCAACTCACAGCGTGTCCAAGTGATGACGCTACAGATGACGTCATAGTGAGAAACCGATTACGTAGATGTATTAACCGGAAGTATCGGTCTTCATTGGGTGTGGTCACTCACTAGTCTAGTAATGGTTGATGTGTGGCAATTAAAGGTTCTGGCCACGTGGTCCTGAGTCGACCCTCGCTCACGCTCCACCTGTGACAATCTTGTCATTTTCGTTTTGGTAATTCACATCAGAATGATCGAATGAGACAGCTCATTCTCCTTTTATACTTGAAAATGGCACGTGCAACGGAATTTGCATGCTTTGTATGATCTTCTTAAAATCACATTTCTTCAAGGTTATTGACGCAGGTTGCGTTTTATCAATGATTTCAATGAGTAGACATACCAATTATTGTTTCAGCATAACTTTGAAACCACGATATAATAAATATGGGAAATTTTTTATATAAAAATATTATGTAGGCGTTTCTTTTGGACGGCAGTGTAGATTGCGGGTGGAATCGGCACTTGGAAATGATTCGATTGTAAAGCATAAAGCAATAGCGGATAGCATAGAAACCGATTTTATATTCCTCTTGATATCGAATTGTTAGAGAGTCATATGCGTTTACATTACATTATGAACTAACATCTAATTAATATAAACATGTAATTGTAGGAAATAATGAAATGAAATATATTAGACAAAGTTACAGAAACAGATTTGGCGCGGGAAATTCCTTTTTTACATAAAAGTCCACTGTCTAAAAACTGTGATCGTATACTCCGTCAACGTATGATACCAGATGATAAAAGTGATACACAGTGGAATATTAATTAAAAAATTATACCTGCTAAATCGATGAAAGGTGTTTTGATGCTATTCAAAAACCCTACCGGTGTGTTTCATCAAAGATTTATATAGTCCTTGGTTTGACAGAATGACTGAATCATTTTATAATCCTAAAATCAAAACTGTAAAAAAGACTATTGTAGGAGTTCCAAATCAACTTTACAGTCAACAGATGCGTAAACATAATTTAGAGGATGAAATTAAGAAACTTCCCAGTATAAAAATTCATCCAACAACAAAAATGGTGATGAACGATTTATCTCTGACTCATATGAGTGTACGGAAGTTTTTAACTGACAAATAGGCTTTGTGAGCTTATTTGTGAGTTGATCTAAGAACAACTGATGATGACCAACCTCACGGCTTTGGTAGAAGAATTGAAATACATGTAATAGGGAGGGAATGACAATTGCAATCTACAAAGAAGAAGAAGAAGAAGCTGGGCCAGTACATATGAAACTTATATGTCATCACGGATGCTCAATTGAATATTGATAGTGGGAGGTTTGAATCTGTTATCTATTAATAATGGTTTTTTATAAAATGTTGTATAAATGGGAAGTTCTGGACCAACGGTAATTGAAACGATTTTCATCATTACAGAAAAAAATACAGGGTATTGTTTGTGTTATGGATAATGATAAATACCTTTTTGCCCCCGTTGGTCGAGAACCCCTACTTCAACAATGTACCTTCTAATGTTAATACGTGTGTAAAATTAAATTGTTTATGACTTTTGGTAATTTCATGGATCTACTAACGTCTTTTCAATGTAACCAAAATCTATCGTTGACGATGTAAACCGTTATACATGACGTAGCTTCCAATTTTAAAAAGTTTGACAACAAATTCTTCGCGATTATTTTGTCCGTGTTCGTTGTGAATAACTTGTTAAGGAGGTGCTATCAAATGAATCTTGCGGTATATTTATTGTTAAAAGTATCAGAGACCTTCATTTATGTCATAAACCGACGATGTAAGATTGATACAGTTTTAAATATTGCTTGAAATGGGGCCTTAAAATGTATATCAATAAAACATAAGTTATCGTTTTAAGAATTGGAAAATTCTAATTGTTAAAAATGGTATGTAAATGGCCAAAAATCGGAATTGGTTTCATACTACAAAAACATTGGTATAATGTTATTTTATATCTCTGAAACTCTTTATAAGCAAGTCACGAGAGCCTGAAGGTCATAAGGCGATTCGTAAGTAATCATACAGAACTACCATTAAATCCACCAGTTTCAGAGTTTTGATGGGAAATAAACCGATTTTGCTGCTTGGCGCCAAAATATCGGACCCTTAGATAAACAAGTACATGAAAAGTTTTGTTTGTTTATGTTACACGTCAAATATTGAACTGCAAACTGTGGTATCTTATCTGAATATGGACTTTATCAATGGCCGTTGTCATACTGGCTAAGACTGATGAGATAGCCAATTACACGGTATTCAAGAGCCAGTTATGAAATCAAGGGAATGCTCAAAGCATTAGATAAAAAGCTACTGACGATACAAATTGAGTCTCCTATCTAATGAATATAGCTATATGAGATTACTTGTTCTATAATCAACCTCAAAATTTAACTTCCCTATGCTACGACACATTGAAAATATTTGGTTGTTATTTAAATTAGCTCTTATGCCGAAACACATATTTAAGTTTAGGAAACAAGATAATTGTTCGTTGTAATTGTATGAAATATATAACATGTAACGTTTCAAAAGGGTATGAAATGCATAACCTATTTTGTTTGAACTATAATGTTACGAAATAACATATTGGTAATGTGTGGACATTTGGCGATTCTACCTACCTACGACTTGCATTTTGCTCGTGGCAAGGGTAATTAACATAAAGTCTTTTTTCTGACTCTTTCCTTTCTGTTTCAAAGGTTACGCAATCTTAACGTCCCTGTGAATCTTACCAAGAAGACTGCGACTGACATGGTGCCACCGAAACTTGAACCAGAGACAGTGTACTACACAGCGGATTTATTTGCCTTTACAGGTATCAGTTAGTAAACTCTGTCTATGATAAAAGACCAATTTGACTATGGGTGCCGAATATCGACGGAGAAGATTCATATAAATGAAGTTAAAGGCTATCCTGTGACGATGGTGTATATATGATACTACTTAGTGACCTGAAAGCTTGCTCAATATGTTCTAACATTACTTATGGAATAAAATTTGTGAGATCTGTTCAATTGAAGTTTAAATACCAATAATTTAATCTCTCAAAACTTATAACTAATAAAAGTAGTATACCACAGTTTACTACAAAGGAGCCATGATCTAAACATAATTATCGTCATGGACTATATATATACACAACTAGGCCATTATATTCATTACCAACATAGAACTGAACATTTCATTAACTCTACATGCCCGAGCAATTACCTCCTTTCAGTCTACATGCCCGAGCAATTACCTCCTCTCACTCTACATGCCCGAGCAATTACCTCCTCTCACTCTACATGCCCGAGCAATTACCTCCTCTCACTCTACATGCCCGAGCAATTACCTCCTCTCACTCTACATGCCCGAGCAATTACCTCCTCTCACTCTACATGCCCGAGCAATTACCTCCTTTCAGTCTACATGCCCGAGCAATTACCTCCTCTCACTCTACATGCCCGAGCAATTACCTCCTTTCAGTCTACATGCCCGAGCAATTACCTCCTCTCACTCTACATGCCCGAGCAATTACCTTCTCTCACTCTACATGCCCGAGCAATTACCTCCTCTCACTCTACATGCCCGAGCAATTACCTCCTCTCACTCTACATGACTTTGTAATTATCTGTATTCACTGTGTTGGACTTGGCAATTATCTTTATTCACTGTATTGGACTTGGCAATTATCTTTATTCACTGTATTGTACTTGGCAATTATCTTTATTCACTGTATTGAACTTGGCAATTATCTTTATTCACTGTACTTTGACTTGGCGGTGGCGTTCACTTATGCCTACATGGAAGAATGACTACAGTCTTATCTTCAACTTCAACTTCTTTATTCTCCAAAGACCACCAATGGTGGTATAAGAGTACAAATACAAATATATATATAATATACAATCGGTTAAAATGGCGGTGGGTTCAAACACGATATATAGAAACACAATTGTAGATATGAAAATGTACAAATCATCAAAAGGTATTGGTACAGGTATTTGTATCTTTTCGTATTGTAGATATTATCACATTAATGAAGTTTGCCAGGTTTCTAAGAACAATAAAGTCTGATGCGGTAAATAACTGTCTGTAAGATAAAATATTTGAAATTTAAGTAGTTTTCCGGTAAGTAATATATTTTGCTCTAATTTCATGAAAAGCGGGACAACGAAATATATAAAGAAATTCATCTGCAATTAACGGCGAATCACATAATCTACAGGTTCTTTGTTCTCTAGGAATTTTATTCCAACGCCCTGTCTCGATAGGCAAACAATGGTTAGAAGTTCTGAATCTTATTATTGGGTAATGAATATATCTGGGTAGTAAAAGATAAGCATCAAAAGATGGCAAGATCTTAATATATTTATAATAATTTCCCTTTGGGCTTTTTCTACGGAATCCCTCCAAGTTTGGTAAAACTGATCTTTAAGAATATTTTCAACTTTATAAGTAGCCATGTTCGATTATAATTACTAGGAGAATTATATACGTTGCTAAGCCCACATGAGTTCAATATATTTTCAACCGAATTAAGCCACGAATAACAACGATTATTTACTATGCTATCTAATGACAGAAACTTGTTAACTATTGAGGATAATTCTAAGTGAGATATAGATGTGTTAAGTTTATGCAAAAAATTTATAATTCTTTTAGATGCATGGATGCTGATGGGATACCTTCCAAAACATCCTCATGCACCAGTGGCTTTACCCTGCACCCTATTAGCAAAGTGGATTGTTCATTCTATGCATACAACGAAAACAAAACACCTTTCCTCCTTTCTGAGATGTGAGGTATTCGATTTTCTTTGGATTTGCCGTGGTTAATGAGAAACGTTGTTCTTGTTAGATTGGTGTTTAACGTCCTCTTCCACCTTATGGTGATTTCGCCGACGTGGCTATGCTCCTTTATCATATAAGTTGGGGTTGATCATTTTAGAAATTAATGGACATAGCCAGGGGATGTATTAATACATGTTGTCAAAACACTTGGTCAGACAGACAGATAATTTTATCAATGTCTCATTCGTAGTTACACATAGCATAAAATCACATCTTTAAAATAAGTCAACCTTAAGTGTGGCGACGACCAGTCGATCAACGACGTATGAGAGACACTATTACATAACTTGTAATTAATACATATTAAAAGGAAAATGTATTTACAAAATACAACATTAAATGCATTTATTAGTGTATTTTACTTTCTTAATCTATCTGTTAGTTAATGCTCTATTGTAGACATTATTCCAAACTAATTGGAATAGTTCACTTGTGAGCAGGTAAGCGTGTCGCTGACACATCATTCACTGTAGGCATTGTTCCTTGTAGGCGTTTTTCCTTATAGGCATTATTAACCCTAACCGACTTGGCAATTATCGGCATTCACTCTACAAGACTGTGCAACTATCTTCATTTACTGTACAGGATTGAGGAATTCTCTTCACTCCATAGAACCGAGCAATTATTTCAATTCACTCTACTTGCCCGAGGAATTACCTCCATTCACTCTACAGGACTTGGCAATAATCCACCATGACTCGAGGACTGTGCAACTATCTTCATTCACTGTACAGAACTGAACAGTCCCTGACCTTAAAGGACCAGATTAATATGAATTATTATCTTCATTTATTTTACAGAACTGAACCATTTTCTGTGGCTTTCCAAGACTAATTATAAGCAGTTGCTCCGTCTCACCTTAAAGATTTTGCTGTTTCTTTATTTATGAAATAGAATTGGACTATTTTCCTGTTTAGACTATGTATATCCTTCGGTTCAGTTTTTTAATACTAAAAACTTCCTTTATAACACAATTGTTTTATTACCAGTTCTAGATTTGGCGAAGATCGACTATCCATATTGACTCTTAAAGCAGATAAATTCTCTAACTGATTGCAGGATTGGTGGAGAACATGAGCCGCATTATATTAAGTTGCACCAGCAGTTCTGTTAGTAAGGTACAAGATATACCATGTTTCCATCAACATAAGCACTTTCTGTGTGTCCTATTTCTGCTGTTATTCTCCACGTGTAGCTTGACAGTGTCCTGGTCCGGTTCCCGCCATGACATCATCACGGTCTTAGCTGCAACACAGAACGGATAAGGAGAAAGAATACGTGATGGATGCATATAATGTTTAACGTCAGACAAATTTAAGAAATTTCTTACAAACCATTCATATACGTTTAATGTATATATGTGACATATGAGAAACATATATATAGTACAGCGAGTCACCTACATCAGATAGTACCTGGAGGATAAGACAAAATGCGAGTCACTGCTTCAGATAGTACCTGGAGAATAAGACAACAAGCGAGTCACCTGCATCAGATACTACTTGAAGATCAAAGCAAGATGCGAGTCCCCTGCATCAGATAGCACCTGGAGGATAAGACAAGAAGCTAGTTCCCTGCATCAGATAGAACCTGGAGGATAAGACAAAAAGCGAATCACCTGCATCAAATGCTACCTGTAGGATAAGACAAAAAGCGAGTCACCTGCATCAGATAGTGCCTGGAGGATAAAACAAGAAGCGTGTCACCTGCATCAGCTACTACCTGGAGGATAAGACAAAAAGCGAGTCACCTGCTTCAGATAGTACCTGGAGGATAAGACAAGAAACGAGTCACCTGCTTCAGATAGTACCTGGAGGATAAGACAAGAAACGAGTCACCTGCTTCAGATAGTACCTGGAGGATAAGACAAGAAACGAGTCACCTGCTTCAGATAGTACCTGGAGGATCAGACAAGAAACGAGTCACCTGCTTCAGATAGTACCTGGAGGATAAGACGAGGCACAGGATTTATGCTTTCTAGGTTTTAGACTCTAGTAGTGAAATGCCACTACCATCGTAAAGATAAGTAATCTGGTCGGCAGATTGACCAAATCCGAATTCTTTATATTTGCTCTTTGGTTTTCGCCAAGTTCACCCCCATGAGCAGATCACTTTCACTGCCCTGAATGTATTCCCGAGCTTAAGAGACCAAATTTACCAATGTAGGTAGAGAAAGTGAAACGATGGTATGCTTTGATCGTTCAGATGTAAGTTTACTGGAATTCATTGAGTAGGTAAACTTGCTACTCTAGTTAAAAACCAGTTAAATAAATTTGAACCGAATCAAAACAGTTGCACCATAGAAGCGCATACTGTATTGAGTTTCAAAACCTGATATTACTCTGGGTACAACAGACTTGATATAAATGTGATTTTCTTACAGACTAAAAAGAACACGCAGTAGAAATTCGAAATTGTGTAGTGGAATTACTTAGGTGAGATTAGTTCATACAACTAAGATTGTAAAACTCTTAAAGAGCCACTCCGTGTTTTTCATAACATATCATTTACCTTTGATACGAACCTAAATGGCATATGTGGTGATATAAAATCAAAACATCCTAACTTTTCATGTCCAAAAGACATATATATGACAAATACTGGTTTTCCATGAAAATCTAAAAACAGCCTTATAAATGCACAGAGGTGTAGATATCACGTCCAATATACATGGATACTAGTTATATAACCTAACAAACACTATCAACTCATAACTGCCCTCCTGGCTGCTTTAGATAAGTCTCCAAAATTACGTTTGACTATTTGACGCGCGCATTGTCCGGTTTTCAATCATAATTGCGACGTTCTACCGTCATATTGTCACTGTAAAAAAGACAATAAGCTTTAAAATGTGTCTTTTTGGTAACAGTCGATACTTTGCGATCAAATGACACCATTGGTTAAGTTTGACATATATGACCTCAACAACTCACGGAGTGGCTCTTTAACTGGTCTTACCAACAGTTTAACAACCTGTGAGAGCTTATTACAACGTATGGTATAATTTCTTCTCATAGTGAAATCTCAAGACTAATCGAGATGTTGTCAGAGTTACCGATAATGAATTGAAATATCTGAAATATGTTTGTTGTATCAGGTAAATGAAGGTTTCCTCCAGCAACTCTATAGATCAAGTCAGTACGTACCCACACACAGGAAGAGTTCCTCCACGTTGTAGCCTGAGATAGCCGACGTCTCCATGTACCCGAGTCCGTTATCTCGGGCAAACTTCTCACCTTGCTGGAGAGGGTGTTCACATTATTAAGTAACTGATGTGCATGTAAATCATTAGTATGCTGCGGGAGAATGAGGAAGTGATGAGAAAGTGACAATCATCTATTCAACGTCTTATTTTTGGTAAAACTCCACAATTCCACGAGTTTGACACAATAATTTACGCGAGAAAGATTACTCAAGCAGCGAGGTACATAAACTTCTTGCTCAAATGTTTGCGTTTACAGTACCTGAATAAGTTATCGCGTCAGTTACAGTTCCAATGTTAAATGACACACAATACCTGCGTGGTGATGATCCGTTGATGCTTGTCCACCTTGTTAGCAACTAGCACTATAACGGCTGTGGGCACAACATTCTTCACCATTTTAAGCCACATAACTCGATCGACAAAACTTCTCTGGAACACAGTTTGTGAGATAATCAATCAATCAATCTTTATTCAGTACTGAAGAGGCCACAGGCCTGTAGTACATTACATGTATAATGAGTATAAAGTCACTTCTCAGTTATTTTCTAATACAATCTTTCTTCTTAACGCCATTGCAAAATATATGTACATCGCCAAATTCTGTAATAATAATATGTTATTAGCTGTTAACAATGAAATTAAATTTCGTTCACTAGGATTTCTATAATAATACGGTTTGAGATACTTTTTTCGTAGATCCGTATAGACAGGGCATATAAGTAGGAAATGTAATTCATTTTCTATATTATTTCTGTTACAAAGTTGACATATTCTATTTTCTCTTGGCACACCTGAATATCTACCAGTTTCAATGTATAATTCATGGGATGAGCAACGAAATCGGGTTAGGGCTACTCGAAATTTTTTTACATTAACTTTTGATAAGTAGTTTTCAAAACATATATCAGATTTCCATTGATTGTAAAATAAACATTTAGTTGACAGATGCAATGATTCGGACCATGATTGTAACTACATATCTTTCAATCTTTCGGTAAATGATGAAATAAATTGGGTAGGGAATTGAATATTATCATCGTTCCATATATAACCATATCCCGTTTTGTTCAGCAATTCTTTTATGTCCGTCACCCAATTTCGTTTCCCATTTTCGTCGTACAGTTTCATCATTTCATAACACATTTTTGGGAATCTATGACATGGCATTTTCTGTAATTTTAACCAGTATTTTATGGCTCTAATAGAGGAATATATAAATAAGGGATATCTACCTAATTCTCCATAAATCATAGTACTACAAGTACTCTGTTTTACCCCAAGAAATCTTTTGCATGCATATAGATGAACTCGTTCTATACTTTCATATTGTCTTAATCCCCATATTTCAGATCCATAAAGAAGAATTGGGCTAATCTTGGTATCGAAAATTTTGAAAAATGTATTTGAAGACATATCACCCAAATATCTCATATATTTATAATCTCCAATTAAAACTTTGACTGCTTGCACTGATGTAAGTTTTGTGTGCTTTGACCAGGCAAGAGTGTTAGAGAAATGTATGCCAAGGTATTTATAGACATTAGTTGTTTGAAGTAGGTTCCCTTGATAATACCTTTTTTCCATTTTAGATAATTGCCCACCATTCTTAAAGACGACGATTTTGTTTTTTTCTCGATTTACCCTTAGTTTATATTGATTTGAGAATTTCTCTAATTCATCCATTTGTTTCTGTAAACTGCCAATGGTACTAGAAAATAAAACAATATCGTCAGCAAAGAGTAACAGAAATAATTGTACCATTCCCGGATGAAGTTGAATCCCGTTCGTACATGTGTTTCTTATTTGAGTTGCCAATTCATTAATGAAAAACGAAAATAAAAACGGGCTTAAAATACAACCTTGTCTAACACCTAATTCACTAATAAATGGCTCAGACAATTCATTCTTATTTCTCACAGATACTTTAACACTCTCATATATACTATGTAACAGGTTATTCATTTTATTACTTACACCGTGAGCTTGCATAAGTCCCCATAGTTTCTGACGTTGCACAGAATCAAAAGCCTTGGAAAAATCAACAAACAGTGCATAAAATTTCCCACCTTTCGTATTAAGATATCTTTGAACCAGGCTATATAGTATGAAAATGTTATCAGTCGTTGTGTATCCCTCCCTGAAACCCGCTTGACCCTCGTATATTTTATCCATGACATCGGCCCATTTTACTAATCTTTTGTTGATAATATAAGTAAATATCTTGCCAAATATACTAAGGACTGTTATTCCACGGTAGTCATTAGTATCATTAGGATCGCCCTGCTTAAAGATGGGTATTAGGATTCCTACTGACCAAGATTCTGGAAATTTTCCGGTGTCGATAATTATATTAAATATGAGCTCAAGATAAGGAAGTAAAATATCAGACGAATGTTTAAAAAATTCTGGGATAATATCATCAATGCCTGGCGATTTATTACATTTCAAATGCTGTATGCTATTTAGGATTTCATCTCTAGTTATAGGGACAGGTAGCGATAGTCCTGCTTCATGACTGTGTATATAAAGGAACCTTTAATACAGTCTAGGTCCACATTCAGCAAGTCTAGATTGACTCAATATGAAAAAAATATTATGGATGAAGGAACAGTAAATTAGTAAAATTGTTCATAGACTAAATTTTAGTCTAAGGTAGCGACAGCACGGAGGAATAATGTTCGATAATAAATTCATGGTGTCTTTAGTTTCGGTGTTTAGTTTCTCAAAATTGACAACATGACTTAAGATAATAACTCTATCGACAAAACTGGAACACAGTTTTGTCAGATAATGAAAGGTACAGTCCGTTTGAGACAAAATCTCCCCTATGAATTATGATCTAACTCAAAAACAGATAGTCCTACGTGACTGAATTCAACGCAAAAGTTTCTAGGATAAGCACACCAACTCTGCATATTTTTATTGTAATTTTTTGTCTCATAATAAATAAGTTGTTTAACAAACTATCATTGTTTTCATGAGACAGTTCATAACTTGTTACAAGGGTGTAGTCACACTTTAGATAACAGCCAGGTGAGCGTAAAGCACGTGCAATGTTGATTTCAATGGTCAGGGAATGTATCAAAACTCATCAGTGTTATATTCTGCCTCGGACATGGAGTCACAGCTTTCAGAGTCATCAGAGTGAATTCGTATGATGACAGGACTGACAGTCGCTTGTTGCAAACCACTTTGATGCCAGTATTGATGCTCCAAGTTTCTTGGGAAATCTTATTAATGGATTCGTGAACTAGATTTTTAACGTCTGACATTTTAAACGTTATTACTGTTATTACTGGCAACATCTGATTTGATTACACCCAAGATCACTTCGATGGGATTCAAATCACAGTGGGGCAAACGTAAAACATCATGACCTTGTGCTTTCAGGTAATGATCAACTCTATATACAGGTGCTCTTTTGTTGATCTTTATGATGTCATAAAGTTTTGGCTTGGTTGTCTTTTGTGGAAATGGCACATTGTTTTGTTCTAACCAAGTTATCATTTCTCCTTTCCTTGAATTTGACGTTGGGGCTTTCGTGTCAGGATCTTGGACACTCTGCTACGGTGCATTAACCATGACAGTTAAAGATTTTGATGGCAAAGCTGGTACTAGTTGTTTTTGTACCCATTCCATAAATACCTTCCCATTCATCTCTGTGTGATAATCTCTGTTATCTTTGGCTTTAGCTTTAAAGACGAGAACAACCAGGTACAAATCATACAGATTTACACCCAGCATGGAACACAATAAGTCTCTCCTTTGCTTAAAGATAGTTTTCTGGAGCATTTGTCTTCCGTTGTGGAAACCCACTCATCTAGATACACAGGCTCGAACCACGCCCCCCTCTTTTGTCTTATGGTACGCAAATAATTATTTCTCATGCGCACAATGTCAGATCTTTCACAGAGAACACGTCTCACTTCCCCATTAACTTTGGTGTAGCCAAAATTATGAAGCGATTTCCAAAGCTGATACCTTGATACAGACAGGGAATGCTGAGTTTCCATTTATTTCTTCAAAATGCGTAGAGACAAGTGTATATTCGGTCTAGTGTCTATTCACTCAAGTGGGTGGAAAGTCACGTGACGATTGCACGTGCTTTACGCTCACCTGACCTGAATGAACTGTTGATTAAATACTTTCAGCAGAAGAAGGGTCTAAATCGGGGGATAGATAGAGCTAAAGAGATGAAAACCGACATCATTGAGTCACCAACTCTGCAAAATAATATTGGTTCTTATGTTACATTAGTACCAATCATTATACAGGAAACTGTATCTAAGGGTACAATTTACTGGAGAGGACCTTACTGCATCTGTGACATCGAAAACAATGAGCGCTGCTGCCGAGGACCTGATGTAGCTTGGAATGACGGAGCGGAACTTCTCCTGACCGGCCGTATCCCATACCTGAAGGTTCACCAGGGTCTGTCCCACCCTCACCTGGCGATGGAACCAGTCGCCTGCACAAAGACGCAATATATGTGATATCAAACTCTTCGCCTGCACACAGACACAATATACGTTATGTCGTACTTATTACATGCACACAGACACAATATACGTGATATCATACCCTTCACCTGCACACACACGCACACACACAATATATATATACATGTTTACGCGTGATATTCTACCCTTCGCCTGCACACAGACACAATATGCGAGATATCATTACCTTTCGCCTGCACATACACACTATATATCCCCTTCATCTGAACACGGATACAGTATACGTGATTTAGTACACTCCACCTGCACACATACAAATAAACCTGATTTCATACCCTTCAACTGCACACACACATACACACACACACACAATATACGTGAAACCATACCTTTCACATGCACACAGACACAATACATGAGGTATCTTAGCAGTATGTTGGTTACCAAAACATTAAAATAGGTATCATACCAGTCGTTTATCCACACACGCCATACATGCTACCTTGCAGTCGCCTTCAGGCAATACATGAGTGAATCCTGAGTAATCTGTATTGTCTTCAGCCATTGATTTGAGTATGAGAGAAGTCATGTGTTCGTCGAGGAGTGAGTTAGGTCGTAATATGCAATTGGTTGACTGAAAAAGGGGATTCAGAGATAATTTTTGCATCCTTGCACTGGTGTGCTAAGCCAAGGTTGATAATTGCATAAGTGTAATCATTAAAAACGTATTTTACCAAATAACATTGAGTTGGTTATCTCAAAGAAAGGTTTTTAACGGAAGCTGATGTTTGGCGATTCTATTTTAAAAGGAGGCCCCAAGCATTTGTCTTGCAGGGACAATTGTTTGTGGAAATGCTCTAGTGCGTATTCTTACAGCATTTGTATGAACCTTTTTATTATCAGATTTGGAATCGAAGTCAGTGAAATTTATTGAAGAGAGGATGATCTTTAGAATAATGAAATCGGTTTCAAATTAAACACATTAAACTAGCGTATGTCTTATAAAATCTTACACTATTGATAATGTGGACGACTCTTGCACATCAAAATAATTAATATCATATCACAAACCTTTACTTTACTATACACACTTTGCATGACACCAGCACATAATAGATTTACAAAGTACATGTGTCACCTGCTATTGTTGATTTGTTGTTGTCTCCAGCGGCCCCTCGGCACAGTCTCTGAGCAAGTGACGTCTTACCCACACTAATACTGCCTACAAGAGACACCTTGAGCGCCAGCACCGGCGAGCAGGGAGCCGCCATCACACACTTCCCTCCTGCAGGACAGAGGAGTCTTCTACACTCACAGTATCAAACATAGGCTCACAACCAAATTTTTCGATACTAATTATTTCGATGCATTAAAGAGTAGTCTACTTTCTCCTGGCAGTAAATGTGCAACCCGCTCAGAGACAGAGAGACATAGGGTGTGTGCTTTGGATGGCCAATATGTGTTGCTCTAAGGGAAAGAGGGGGTCATCCACCTCATAAGGGGGTCGACATGTCCAGATAGGATACATATATTGTACTTAATTAATGCTGGCACCTACGTTGCTGATTTGTGATATCAGCTTCTTTATACCTTATTAAGTCCAGGAGGATTAATTTGGTTATTTGCAATAGAATAGGGCTGAACGGTAAGCGCTACGGAAACAATTGGATTTCTCGTGTGAAAAACCTACTCGTCATAACTCCACATCAAACTTATTGACACAACGACATGACCAGTTACTGGTCGAAAGCGCTTATGAATATATCACATTGAAATCCTCAAAAACTGTTATTTTTTATTTAAAGTGACACAGAGTGTTGTTCATGAATTTCATGTATGAGACTTGAATAGAATCAGATTATATGTCCTGAGTTAAATTCAAATCGCCTTGTTAAAGTTGCATCTTTATCTCTGATAGAATTAGATTATGACGTCTTCTTGTTTTCGATTGTAAATTAAAACAGTCATATAAATGCTCAGACATCGAAATTCTGCGTCCCATTCACATGTATATTAGTTAAATGATCTACTAAGAAATACGAACCTATATTTCTTGTTGTGTCTGTTATAACTAACTTTCCAAAATTACGTTTGAAACTTTGGCACGCGCCATTGTCATAAATCTGGACTTTTCCCTCTATATTGTCACTGTACTAACTGATAAACATCGAGATGTTTATTTTCAGAAATAACCACCAATCATCGAATAAAAAGTACCCTGTTTGAAGTTTGAAATTTTGACCCCAACAACATACTCTATGCCCCTTTAAGACACAAGTCAGTTTGAACTTCCTGTTGGCTCTGTTTGACCCTGTCAATTCAATGTGTAATGGGAACGATAGAATAGGAAACGCGGTAAAACTTCACTTGGTACTTCATAAAACAGCTGACATTACACTTAGCGTGATAAGTATTAGACTTTGCTCTTGGTATAACATACGCCTTATCATTGCTTTCGGTTTTGTCTGAGAAGATATTTGTACGAAAAACATTTACTGAAATACATTATTCACAATTATGCCCATATTGCAGATTTTTTAAAAACGATTTTCGAGGTGTTGTGACCTGAAATGCCAAACTTAAATTGAGCCTATGGATGGTGTCAATTAAGCAACAGCAACGAATGTACGTGTGACAAGCATCTGTATGTCAGTGAGAATGTACGTGTGACAAGCATCTGTATGTCAGTGAGAACAAGTCGAATGAGTATACAGGAAACAAAAATTGTACGTGCTTGCAGTTCAAGTTGAGAGTTGTTAATGTACAGATTGGGACGCGTGACCTGGTGATGGAAGATATGCTACGAGGTCGTCATTCATGGAGCTCACTTAACATAGTGTTCTGTCTCATTTATTTAAATGTATTCAGCATATTTCAAGCTGCTCATTCACTAATTAAATGGATGGGAGATTCCTGCCCTGAGTTGTATAGATAAAATAGATTTCTGATGGTTCATGAACGTCGTGAAGGTAGTGAAACACACGAAATACACGACTTACACGAATGTGTATACCCAAATTTGCTGATTAAAATCAACCTGGGTACTAATATGCACACGACGCGGATAAAAATCGCTACACTAGTAACACATGCGTACACATTGTCAATGGTGGGGCGAGATGTGCATAACGACTTACTTGCCGTCCTGTAGAAGCCCGTTTAGTAACGTATTTTCTCGTACACCGAGTCCATACCTGGAGCGACAAACCACTTCACATAACTGGGACTTTCCTGGCTAACTCGATTTACTTCGTACTCCTTTGAAACGAATGTTGGGTTTTGCCTACTGATTTATAAATAGTAACGTGCATTAGGATATTCAAAACGAGGAGTCCGTGGGGTCTCTGTAGATGAAATGTTCATACACATTACATACCTAATCGCACAGCATTATGGTTAATGGTCGGTCGCGACTGCCGACTAAAAAGTGACAGCACAGCTCTGGTTACGTGTGTCTCGGTGAGACCCATCTCTCGCATTGGCGTTTCGCTACAGATTTTTCACAAAGTACACGTTGTCAGAGCCGATACTCGTAAACTGAAAATTGACAGCAAATGATATGCATACACTGGCTCAGCTATTTCACATTCCACTCAACGACCTCAACTTAAAATTATGTATATGATATGTGCCATTGTTTCTAATGTTTTCATTTGGTGACTCTACAGTGGATTGATGCATTACCTAAAACAGGCAAGACTTTGCTAACAAAGGGAATGCCCAAAATGACCTAAGATATTCCTATATCCTTTCTCCCCTTGTGTAACCCACTCTCTCCCTCTCTGACGGTTTATACATGCATGTAGACTGGTCAACTGTAAGTGTAACCCACAGACCTAACGATCAGCGCTCATCATTGTAAGTAGAAACATAACTCATACCTGACAGAACCCGCTAATGATTTTGAATTTAAACAAATATATTTCGGTTCAATACACACGGTCTGTTTACATTCGAATCTTAATCTCCAACCTACAAAGCTTATATTCTGAAACTCTGAGCTAATATGTAAAAATTGTTTCTGGAAAAGAGAGATGTTTGAAGGTTGGAGGGCGCACACCCTTCCACGTCCATATTTTGGAAATGTTTACGCCTTACAAGTAGCTTTCAATGGTTCCACCTCTGTGCCGCTGTCACAGTTTAATCATATCAACTCCAGGAACCCTCTCCCACTAAAGCATGTGTAATATGATATAACCAATATCAACATCCCTGCCACGCCTATATTTGAGGCAGAACAATGAAAACTCACATCTAAGTATTAGTCTATGCAGGAGAATCTGGTGAAAGGTTTTAGAAATAAAGCCTGCCATGCCCATAATTGAGGCTGGTCAGTCCAAGTTGCCATAAACGAAGGGCAAGGTCCACCCTGACCGATGTGGATATTGTCTCTTATTTAATTCTTCACAGACGGCGGATATACATTCCTGCAAATATATGCTTCATCACTTGTGTGTTTTCGTTTGTTATTCGTGATCTGAAAAGGGGCAACATTTTATAAATTTTGTAATTTGATCTAGAATGCCGAGCAACTTATTATAGGAGCCATGGTATCGAGGGCACAGTGTATATATGTTATCAGTTATCATAGTAACTCATGACGTGTGGGTGAGGCTATAAGGAAAGTATTCAACTGTAGGTACTTTATAAACCACATGTAAGAATGCCTGCCTTTAAAATGTTTGTATAACCTTATCATTGTTTGTTGACTCGTAAATACATAGCATATGTATAAGTAGTATAAACATAAAAATTTGAATTATTACCTCAGTATACGTAGGGTTATAAGTACCAAATATACGCTGGTGTTACAGCATTCCGTGTTTTACACAAATATCACAAATCTCACGTGCACTAGTTCCTGCAAACCTTTAGTATTGTGTTTATGGCATGTTTATCTCCAAATAAAACTTAATAAAGTAATTGACATGGGAGGGAGGAGGGAGATAACAACCAGCGCCTCGCACCCCTGCCATATATATTTGTAGTCTTAAGAAAAGTTTTATTTGCAAACATTGATATTTTAGTTATAAGAAGAAAGGATTCTTGTTTCTTTAATTGCATATTTTTACTGCTTCTTTTCTACTAAAGAAGAAGGAGGATATCTAGTATAGCTTTTGCATTTTTCTCACCAAAGAGCATGGACCCACGTTCATGACACATGTTTTTCTCTGTAAGCCCCTAACAGCCTAGTGTTCCATAACATGCTGAGGGTTCTTGAAGTTATGATAAGTCGTACTGGCTCTGCCAGAATGTAATCAATGATGTTGATCTCACGATACACAGAACAATTGAAGATGGCGATTGTCATGTGATTATAGCTGACTTTACTGTTGAAGACAATATCAGATATTGACAAAAATATATGGACCAAGGATGAACCAAATATCTACTTCAAGCTATATGAAAGAATAATTTCCTATGACAATCATTCATTAGTAAGAAGATTGAAATTTTTGTTCGATCCCTCAATACCTCATTACTACGTCTTCCTGAATAATCAGAATTGGTTAGGACAGTTTTGAAAAAAACAATTGAAGAATATTCTGATTGTAACCAGACATTATAATTGTTGATCAAAACGAGGATACGGGGAATTTAGCACTATTTGATTGTCTGTGTTAGGCAACATTTCTTGTGAAAATTAGAGGAAAACCGATTTCTTCTGTATCATTCCTAAAAAAGACATTAATAATAAGACAACAGAATTGTAAAACAATATTAAAGATTGTGAAGAAAATATCAAACAAAATGTTTTAGTCTAAGAAGAGGCCTTGCTCTCCAAAATTTCATAGAATAAGAATAAATTGGAGGAAAAAAGGGCGAGGAATTAAAGGTTATGTAAATTGACAAAAAGATTTTATTGTTTGAAAAAAGATTTATAAAATACTTCTAGAGAAATTTTTTTTCAGCAAATCAATAAATAATGTTACTGAAAAATATGAAGAGATTACAGATTCTACTTCTATTTTGTGACAACTAACAACATTTTTGGAGAAACGTTAGATATCAAACAATGGTCTTTAAGACACCAACATTAAATGACAAATTAAAGGAATAACTTGAAAAAGATATCAGTATTGAAGAAATAACCTTCGAAGTGAAAATTATGAAAAGTAACAAAAGTCCAGGAGTAGACAGAATCCCCAATTGGTTTTTCGTGTAAAAGACCTTAAAGGATGGATTTTCAAAATAATGACTTTTCTGCTGTTTACTATTACTGAAAATCCAAGGTTTTTATATGACATCGTATTTGAATAAATATATATATTTCTTATTGTTTTATTAATTCTCATTTTCCTTGAAAAGGCCTTCTACACAGTTTCTATGGATTTTATTAATTCAGTCACGGACCAGTTTACTTTCGGTCCACTTATGATGCGCTGGATCACTGTACTAACTTGTAACACATCTTCTTGTGTAAGACAAAATGGCCACATATCAGAATTTTTTTAAACGAAAGGGTTTGTAAACAAGGGCTTCCCTTTCACCATATTTATCTTTCTTTCTAGCTGAAATGTATGTTGTATGATTAGAAATAATTATAATAATAAAGGCATTGTTATTGATGATAATGAATACAAGTTAGGCCAATATGCTGATGATACCCAACTACACTGGTACGGTAGAGAGGTTTTTGCAGCTATTGAAACAATTGAAACACATTTAATCAGATTGTAAAATACATATTGAAAAGACTTATGCAATCTGGATTGTTTCAATGGCAGGTAATACGCAAACTTGAAAACAAATTTGAAAATTTATTGGTTTAATCGGGATTTGGAAGTGCTAGGAATCAGTTTCACAGAAAACCTTGATGATTTATGGATAATCAATATAAGAAAAAGACTGGAAAAAATAACTTTTTGGCAGTGTGGAGAAAAAGAAATTTAACACTGAAAAATAAACGTAATAAAGACATCAGCGCTTTCTGAATGAGAACGTTATTTGTAACTCAATGCCAATCCTTCACATGACTGTATTCGATCCTTTGAATTGATATCCTTTATCTCTATCTGGGATGATAAAAGAGATCTGTAAAAGGAGCACATTGATATGATGAAAGACTGAAGGCGGAATAGTTATGGTTGATTCTGACACATTTAACAGCGCTATACAATTATCAACTCTTAAACTTTATTATAATAAATCACCTGGTGATATTCTAAGTGATATACCTTTCAATGATATTTTTAAATAAGGAGCAAATGTAACCAAACTTTTCAAAACAATTTTGGTGATATGGTTAAATAGCATGAAATAACTATAGTACAAAAATGAATGTTGAAGGGTATCCATGACATATTCGTCTCCTAAATAAAACTAAATTATCAAATATGGAACTTAGCACTTCATAATACATATCATCTTTGGCAAAACCAACATTTTTCTGTAAGCAGTTATCAGGGGTTTTGATTTATCTCAGTTAAGTGTTCTCATCTTAAGTCGGCACGCATGTAAAGCTTTTTACGCCTAAGACCATCGTTGGTTTTATAACACAACAAAACAGAACGGGACCACAGCCAAAGAGTCACTATTAATATTTCATCGTTCTAGGGCTATATGTCCTAGAGAAGAAGGGGCAACACAGTCACCAAACCTACAGTTCCTAATCCCCATTGACCAAGGTTCCTGTAATCAAGATTTCATCTTGCTAGGGCTGTAATTCTGGAAGAGAAGATTAAAATAGTTTTTGGACATGCCCACGGGACTTCATAAATTTGCACTGAGTCACCAACCCGATATTTCATTCAATATTGTAAATGACTGATTTTTGCGATTTATAAAACAAAAAGTGAAAAAATATTTAGTAGTTGGGGCATAACCCATGGGCCGTTATTTAGGGCAACGAAGTGACTAAATCTACAATTTATTAATCTTATTGACTTTAGGTAACTGTACAAAAGAATTGAGTTCTCAAGGAAAAAGTGAAAAGTTTACAGACGGTCGGATGGACGGACTGGCGCAACGTCATAAGATCATCTGGCCTTTAAGGCTATATGAGCTAAAGCGTCTATCCATCAACTAAAATTGTGATCAGAGGTCATTTAAACCGCCAAAATTGGATGTTAATTTAGGGCTTTAAATTCCTTTCTGATGAAAGGCCTCGTTTTCACACTTTCGAATTCTTAAGTCGGTAATATCATTTTTAATCCCTCAAATTTACTACTTTCTAACAAATAAAGTCATTAAGAGAAGAATGCAGACGAGGCACAGTGACGGTTCCTCCAGTGCAGACACTCGCGAAGTTTAGGTGCAGTTTCCACCAGAGTATATAAACTTAGGTCACATCAAGTCGTAATAATTACTCTTATGTAATATTTCTTATATTTCACAAAATCTTATTTTCATATTAATCTCTTATGTTGCTGGCTATAACGTGTATATGTATTCGTATCTTTATGTGATGTGCACATAGATGTATTCAACCGATAACGCTCTGATATTGCCCTCTCGAGCATTTATACAGGTCTGCTTCGGTTGATCCCTTTAGTGTGATATGCAGCATCAGCCTGTAGTAACGACATAAGCATTATTGTATGAACTTCAGTGACGCAATTGAGTTATGTGATACATAATTGAGTTCGAGTATTAGATCTTTACATCAACTATCACCTAGTTCAGAGGCAGATCATCAGAACTGACCAACGTTACGGTCATGTATAGATTGTGTACTATTATCATTGAATTAAACTGATCAGTTCGATGATATGTGTTCACTAAAGAACCGTAGCACCATTGTACTGTAGAATACACGGGAACACACCGCTTATGGCCACTGCAGCAAGAGAGGCAGGACACATCTTATTCCCGATCAAATAATAAAATACGACACGTAGTCAGTTCATAGAGATTTATTTTAGTGCAAGCACCATTATTACAACAATAACAAATCAATGACAGATTCGAGCATATCTCAACAAGGAATGGAAAGGGTTGACTTGGGAATGCCAAGGACTGTCACAAGCTCACCAGCACTGACTCCATCAGTTCCATCAATCCATCCATCGCCAACCTCGCCTGGACATACATTCCGTACTCACCAGCGTGCCACACATTAACATATATACACATATATATACAGACAATCTAGCTGAGCAAACGAGGGACGTACTGGGCATCAGCTGGACGTCATTAGAGCAACCATTGTGTTAGCAGTGTGTCGTATTCACGTATTCGTTTCAAAATGTCAACTATGATTAGATTACCAAGTAGGTGCATTTATATACAAATATTACAGTGACGCGTATTCATCAAGTGGGCCAATATTGCAGGCTCAATTACAAATGTCAAAAGATAACGACAGATTGACGTGATAGAGCCAAGTTTCTAAGCTATCTACACGTTCAATAACCTGAGAGATGAGCACCCAGAGGAGGTGCCCCTTGAAGGCACTGACAGATCCAGAACCGGGTGCTGTAATTAGCAGCAACCCCCTTTCTTGGCCTCCCCTTCGCCCTTGAGCCGAACTCCTTCTCGTTTGCCGGAATCTCCGCCCACTCCTTGCCCGACCCGCCGGGCCAGCCGCTGTGCTGTAACATGTACAACCACGTACATGTAGAATTTATGACACGGATCTAATGGTTGCTATATATTTTACATTTTGTACTCATTGAATAAGGCCTTAGAAAATTTTAGCATACATTGGTCAATACAACATTATGTTACTTATTGTCCATGGCAGGGCCATCGGAGAGGTGCTTCAGAAGATACCCACCCACTTTGAGAAAAATGTCGTTGACACCCATGCCAGTCTTGGCACTAGTTTCAGCAAATATCAATCCGTTATCATTGGCATATGAGTTGGCGTCCTGTGAAAGAAAGATGAATTATATAAAGCAAGAGAATTTTGGCACACACGCTATGCGAAATGGAGAGAGTAAATGGTCAAGTTTACCTCTGTGAGCACAGCTCTACTGGGACCTGCTATATCAGCCTTGTTTCCCGCCAGTACCAGCACTATCTGAGAGTTGGCCTGTTGGCGGAGCTCTCGTATCCATGCTAGTGCCCTGTTGTATGTATTCTGGAAGACGAAATGATTTTGAATACGACATGTTATGACTGATACCACACGAAAAAAATCTCTACGATTCTTCACACTAACAAAAAGTCAACAACAGCATTAGCATCAACATTGGCGTGCACGTATCGCAAACATAAAAGGCTTTATGAAAAGGCTAAAGCTTAATCATCTTAAACTAAAATCAATGAAGTTTCCTCCATCGAAGTGTGCACTCACGGCGCTTGTGACGTCGTAGACTACAATGGCTGCCTGAGCGCCTCTATAATACATGGGCGCAAGACTGTGATAGCGCTCCTGACCAGCCGTGTCCCAGATGTCGAATTTGATCGTCTGGTTCTCTACAGATGTCGTCTGCGTCAGGAAGGCGGCTAGGAAGAAAAGACAGGTAAGTGAAGAAAAGACAGGTAAGTAAATAATAATAATAATAATAATAATAATAATATACGACATTTGTAATGCGACTCCACAACATTTGACCATGCTGTAAGGGCAAACATGTAGTAAAAGTTAGTAACTTAAAAACAGGAATGTCTTGAGATGAGACCTGAAACTTGAGAGAGTAGGAGCAGATTTAATGTCAGTAGGGAGATTGTTCCATAGAGTTGCTGCTGAGTGTTTTTAATGTGTATGGAGACATCACAAGAAGCAATTGGTCAGCAGACCTCAGATTCCTCTGCAGTATGTAGGGTGAGACAAGGGCTTGAATGTAGAGTGGAGCAGGTTAGAGTCAGGACCTTGAACTCTATTCTTTCTCTTATTCTCAACCAGCGAAGAGATTTTAAGGCAGACTGGATATGACTGGATAGTTTGGTGTGTGTGTGTGATGATCCTGGCGGCAGTGTTCTGAAGCTTCTGCAGTCTATGAAGATGGTCGTTGTTGATACCAATCATAAGACTATTGCAGTAGTAGCGATAACACGAGAGATTTCATCAAGGTAGCTGTCGAGTAAGCAGATGGCGTATAGAACCGATGTTCCTTAGGTTCCTAATGGCAGACCTTTGACAGGTGGTTGTTCCATGGAGAGATTTTGGTCCAACATGACACCTACATTTTTTACGCAATGTGAAACAGGAATTTCTACATTGTTGATCTTCAGATGGTCTATAGCACATTTCTGTAATCTCATTTTCGAAGAGACTATCATGAGTTCAGTTTTGGCACTTTTGAGCTGAAGTATATTCTTGGCCATCCAGGTTTGAACACATTTTACACATGACTCAATTCTGATACAAACTTCAGTCTGACTGTGCATCACTGGTAAAGTTAATTAAGAGCTGGAAGTCGTCGGCGTTAAAGTGATCGGCAATACGCTGGTCACTGATAAGAGATCCAAGTGGTTTGGTATACAGGGTGAAAAGAAGGGGCCCAAGAACTGAGCCCTGGGGTACTCCACATTTCAGTGCAGTTGCTGTAGACATGATGTCCTTTACACATACAGATTGGGTTCTGTTCTGTAGGTAGAACACACACCACTTGAGGGCAGTCCCGCAAATACCTACAATATCTGTCAAAAGTTGGTGATCCACAGTATCAAAGGCGGAAGACAAGTCCAAGAGAACAAACATCCCATATCTACCTTTGTCGACAGACCACTTCAAGTTATCAACAACAGGAGTATAGTAAATAGGAGTAATGGAGTCTGGACTTTTCGTAAGACCACTTTAATCAAACAGACAAGTTTAGTTGTATCATAACTGTATAATTTCTTTCTAAGGGATCTTATGAAGAAGAAAAAAGAATGTCGATCTTCCAACAGAAAACTATCCTTTTGACATTACATATAAATATGCATATTGAACAGAAAGTTTCTTTGTACTTGTGAGTATTTCACATTCATTTGCCTCACGACTCTTGATACTCTTACTCTCCCTCTCTCTCCCTCTGCATCCCCCCCTTTCGCTCTCGCTGTCTCTCTCTAACTCTCCCTCTCCCTCTCTTACTCACCTTCTCCCCCTCTCTCACTCTCACTTTCCCTCTCCCTCTCCCTCTCTCCATTTTTCTTCTCTCCCTCCCCCACTCTCTCTCTCCCTCTTCCTCACCCTCTCTCCCTCACTTTCTCCCTCACCTCCGATGGTCGCCTCGTTGTTTTCATGGAACTCTCCACGCACAAAGCGCAAAGCCAGACTTGACTTCCCTACACCCTGGTCGCCTAGCAACACCAGTTTCACATGCTGAGCTTTCCCTCCACCTTGTCCGGTCTTGCCTTGGCCACTCATATCGTCCGCTGTCCGTTAGTTTAGCCGTCTGCGCAAAGAAAAGGAAAGCTGGGTAATAGCCGATGAACGACAGACGTAGTCTTAAGGAGTGAAGCATATAGACGTACAATGTATGTCCATACAGTGAAAAGTTATGAACATGCTTATATTCAAAACTGTTTTACTTTTCAACAGAATCACACACAAAGATGAAAAACCCTCAAATGAGGCCTAGCTACATCTACACGTGCTGATTGATCTACATTATGAAAAGAGGCTACAACGTTTCTTGAGATAGCTCTTACAGCAGATGTTTTTTCTGCAAGAACTAAATTCTCAGTCACATTTTAATGGAAATTAAAAATAAAAATCCAAAGAAGTTGAAACCCTAAAGGCACATCTACAAAATGCCATGCTTATTGAACAACATACCAATATATATACGTTGCGCTAGCTCTTACAGTCTTTGACTTTTGCTCAACGAATTATAAAGTAACGATTCCATTGAAACCACAAAATTCAAAATTGCAAGAGATTGAAAAGCGCAAAAAGGCACAGCTTCACAGTGATATGCTGACTGATTCACATACGAAGATCTAACAGATTTTAGGTCGACTCCGGCAACGATATGAGACTCTGGAATATGATCCGCAACGTTATTTCATTTCTAAGTCCCATGTTTCACAGAGCTAGTTTGAACGCTAAAAGTGTTACATAATAACCGATATTAGTATCAAGTTAAAAAACATTCATGATAACAAAACTCACTTTAAAACAGCTCAAAGTGGGGAGGAGTTTATAGAAGTAAACTGCTTATACGAGACCGTTATCTGCTCTGTGCGTGAGCTATGATTACCTAGCTAACACCCGCGACTTGCCAACATATAGAGCCAGCTCACCCATAGCCCACTCCGTGCTGAGTACTGGGCTAGGTGACTCTCACTTACTATATATACTTCTAGACATTTCTCGTTCGATCTGACGCCTGAATATATTCTTAGCTCATAAGCATATCGCTCCTCCAGTCAGTGTGAAATATCCAGTGATCAATGTGACATCAGTGTTGGGGAAAAAGTAACTAGCAAATATTATGTCAAATTGTGGAAGAAATAGAATCAAGGTTATACTCTGTACAGTCAAAACTGGATTTACAAATATAATCATCATTTCATTTTGGGAATGAAAGGAAAAAACAACAATCCTGTAAATGCACTCCTTTTACTAGTCTAACTGTAGATTTATTGATGTAGCATTAATGATTTTAAACCAAAGTCAGACTATCTTAAGAGTGAAATTGTACAATATTACGATTTGTCAAGATATGTTTTTCTATCTACAGAAACTGAAGAAATGTTTTTTAAATACTGGTCAACTTTACTGCTTGGAAAATAATCTACTCATTAGTATATCTAGTATATATAGGTGTATGTAACTGTATTTATGTGTTGAATATTTGTCTTTGCCTGTACCACAAAATATGGAAACTAAAGAAAAGAATGTTTTCATTACAATTAATGCTATCGCTTGTTGAACATAAAATCGCGAGGTACGTAACTTGAAAGATGGAAGACAGTGGTCAAAGGGGGGCAACTCCGAAATGATCTCCCTTTCGTATAAAACAACATATTGCATAATTACGAACAGTCAATCAATAGATATAGATAATTTTCAACTGCTTCCGGTTTAATCAAGTGAAATGCAGTTATTCGTTTAAACCGATAACATATGGGTTAAGATGTAAATGACTATCAATTGAATAGAATATGAAAGAAAACTTTAGAGATCAACCTTGCTCAAACTTCTCGAATTACCCGTAATTGTGTTTCTGCGAAGCAATCAGTTTCTGTAAAACATTTTTTTATCGAAAAGTTAAGGTGACACTTAACCACCTGAGATATAGGAGATTTTGAGTAAAATAAAACAAATAAACATAATTTCTAGGAACTGACGACCCACTGACCTATTTATGCGACAAAGCTGAACGTGTCATTGCTCATTACGGACATGACGAATAGTCACTCGATCGTCTCTCACTTTTCCCAGAATATCCCACAGCACGTAATAAAACCAGCTAAAAGGAAAATGTACTCTCATGATTTCAATTCAAGTGAACCATTCAACAGCGCAGTCAGTCCTGACGGATCGTTGTGCGGGTTGATGGTTTGAGATTAGAAGTTTGAGAGAGAGAGGGTTTCAGTTGGATAGAGATTTAAAGAGGCTGGCCTATCGGCTGCGGCCCACAATGTTGTCTTGAGGAAAATGACATGAAAAAGGCGCTTATCGAACCTTCACTGAATTTAAAACATCATAAACACCAACTATATGTCTATCCACACATTTACAAAAGATTTGTGGTATGATTAATCAACAGTGTCTTGTAACTCTGTAGCAAGGGGTTTCACACTCGAAGAGCTGATGTATATGGCTTCAGTTTTCATTCACTGATTCAACCGCGGGTTATATTATAATCATGTACTCGAAACAGTCATGTATAAACTTGAATGTTCCCTTTCGTGTTCGTTTGTTTACACCAAAAATACCCCAATACGACTTCCCTTTTAAAGCTTTAAATATGTAGAGAGATTTTATGAGATATTGCGGAGTGATGGACCGAATTTGAGAAGGATTTTGAGATTGAGAGAGAGGGACAGTGAAATCAAAGTAAGAGGGGGGAATTCTTCACATATAAACAACCCTTAGGTACACAAATGGGGCAAGCAGTTACGACAATGACGATAACAAGATGGGCACACCTAGCTAACTGGCGTAGTGGACATAGTTCTATCTCTACATTTTGACTGATTGGACGTGACTAATTACATGACCTTCGTCCTCTCTACCCAGCACAGCGGAAGTGAGTGATGACCGTCTACAGGCACATACAATGCAGTGAGGAAATGACACGCTGAGTCCAGTGACTGACTGTACACAGGAAACCCGGACATTTCATTACACACCGATCGACTAGCTAGCTGGCGTGACAGCGTGTCCCACTGATGATTGCCAGTCTTACATCAAACTTGTCCTCAAAGCTTAAGATTTACTATAACCTAATGGGCGTGGTGATTTAGACGGGTATCTTTCTGCTGTCATGCATGTGCACACATACATACATACATACATACATACATACCTCAATGGTTTATTTTTTCGTCCCTTTATTTCACAACAATAATGATAACATATAAATTTAATTCAATCTAACAAAAACAACTAACATTTCCTTGACTTTAAATCGCAGGGGTCATGTAATTAAGTTCAAAGGTCAAGTGATCTAACCATCCCAACCGCTAAAAGCAACTGTGTTTTATTTGCTGTTGATGTTGATATGGCCACTGTCTTAGGGCAATACTCACAGTTCAAAGAAAGATCATGCTGAACACAACTGAGATTTGATGCTTGACTTGGGACAGTGGGATGTTGGGGCAGACCCGCCCCCTTTACGCTGGGAACTGGACTACGTCTCCTAGATGAAAGACACAGGTGCTTCCGGGTAGACGGGGAGTTATGTAGAATTAAAAACCCTCTCAGTCCCCGTGTGTACCCATAATCCTCTTAATATCCGATGTTTTATAACAGCAAGTATTTTATCGAAGTGACATGAGATAAGCCCTGGTCGCTGCAACTCCCCCTAGCGGGCTAGCTGAGTGAGCTCGGATAGGTATTAACTGATACGCTATACAGGTTGCACAGGTTTACGTTACGCAGTTAGCTATTGGGTCACGCTAATGTGTATACTGAATAGATACTGAAGCTAGTTTAAAGGAAAATATGTTACTTATGGACGTCATATTACCCACACAAGGACTATTTTGGTAGTTATTTATCAACCGTCGGAAGGTGGAAACGTACGGATACAAATGTCAGATAGAATTCCTGCACACAAAAAAACGAAATTTTTTCACTTGTTCAACCGCTTAAGCAGGCTATCATTATCCATGCATACTTACCTAACATCATTAACTGAAACCAAAATACCTTCAGCAGATTTACCACGCAAATGAATTTATACTTACATATATACAATCATAAGCTTACAAACTTCAGGGAGGGTCAGAAAAACATACAGCCACCAGGGGAGGATCGTGACAAAATTACGAAAGGTTGGGGAGGGTCATTTCAAAATAGTTATAAAACCATCTTTCTTTAACACATGAAAAAGGGGCTATAATAAAATCTTTGAGAATTTGAGCACGACTGGTTCATAATCGTAAAAACTGCACCTAATGTTTTAAAAATCACCACGATTTCTCTCTGCCGTAATCAGTATTATTTATATATAGAACAGAATATTGAACTGCTGGACTGACAATTTATACAAGTAGTAAATATATATAAGACTTTTGCTACTGTTTGCTATATTTTCATACAACATAGATGCTTTTTGCCACTAAACAGTTAAAACAGCTAATCCATGTCTTAATATTTTAATGATTATATTAACCTTTCTCAGTGATACAAATTTATTAAACCTTAACATTTGGCTTGATTTGTGCTCAGTTCTTTACATAGCCATACTTTTACAAATATGAAAATGCATATATAAATTTATCTTCATATCTAAAAATAGGAACGTTTGTTTTATTCATACCCAGCTTCCGCACTTCATGATTTTGTTCCTCTCATATCACAAACACCGTAATTGTTTAAATGTCATGACAGATGACATGTGACATGTAACAAATGTAACACATGTAATGTCTATAATCGCTAAATATGTCTTTAGTATATCTATGTCATGTTCCTTCAAGATTCTTCTTATTTTGAACGTCTTTCTTGCACTGCATACTGAATGAAGACGATTAATTTTGTTTATTGTATTAAACTCAGACACTTATAGTTAAATGTTATGATATTTGATAATCCAATCCCTTTGATGTGAAGCTTCACAGTTTGCATTCTTTTGTCATTTGTAGATTTTAAAGTCTTTTTTGTACTTTGAGAAACTCCTGTTGTCAAGAGTTTATCTTCCAACCTATACACACATGCTAGCATCCAAAAGTGATACACGTGTCAGCCAATGGTCCTTCCACAGTGTTATCTATTCATGAATTTCATTGCTTTAGTTTTCAATGAATCGTTGAACATATAGATCTAGAGAGTTGATGAGGAAGTCTCTTTGTTCAAGGCATATATATATATATATATATATATAACTCCAAGATACACATACGAGCTTCACCAACCCCAGAACACGAGTCAACCGTCCACAAATGAATAGCAATTGCTTTGAGTCAATCTGATTCGCTGAACACGGTAACAGAAATTCAGTTCATACCTCCCTAAACTTAATTTCGTGATGTCACATCATTTTAAGCCACGCCCATCGACGGAACTATTTGTAAACAAGATTAGTTACGTTATTCTAAAAATAGTGCGCAACACTTTGTGCAATGCCATTTCTTGAAAGTAAACGGTAAATAAACAACTAACGTAATTCAATATACAATTATTATTGTTGTAAAAAAATATTCTAAAGGTAGGCCATTTTATAGTAAACAAGAGGGCTCTCCACCACAAAGAAGGCAAAGGTCAACAATGCTCTGGCGGCCGTTGCAGGGAGATTGGCCAAGGAGATGCCGTAAAGTTCATTAACAGTTTCAAGCTTGGCTCCTCAACAAGTTTTACTGTGTGCTGTTTAATCAGATTCCGTTAGATAAAGATCTTAACACCACCAGTATATGGCATCTACGAGGGTAACTTCGGCTGTTTCTTCTGAGTTCCACATTCGCGAGTTGTGTTTACAATGGTCGAAAGTCATCCTCCAAACAGGGATGTGCGCATGTCAAGCCAAGGCTTACACATCCCTGCCGTTATGAGTTTGACCTTGACCCTTGGTGAGCTCGGTGCAGCGTTCGATTACCTTCATCCAACGGATGTAAACAATATGGCTGATCGAAAATGCCTAACGTAACGCCGCGGCCTTCACTTGAATGAATTTGTGCTTGTAGTTTCAGTGATCAAAGGGATGTAATTGCACTGATTAAGATATAAATGAGAAATAACCCCAATGTTTTGATGATTCCATTATAAATATAACCTACACATTATTTTGTTGATAAGCAAACAGAAGAACTACTTGACAACAGACTTCTTACGCACAAAGATGTAACACTCCCCTTAATTACAATTTATTTATTAATATCAGCCCAAAATATCACTTTAATCTATTTAATTTTTAATAACATTCAGGCGGAGGAAATCCTTTGTGGCAGGGGTCTGTAAGCACTACGAAGGCGGAAGTCCGAGGTGCGCAGACCGCCTGCGTGGAGGATGGTCGAAAGTGGGGAGTTACTTCCCTTGAGGGAACGTGTAGGAGGCGCTGCGACTGTATTGGTCCTTTTTTACTTCCGCATTCTCGCTAGGCAAAGCGTAACTTGACAAACCGGCAACTTTGAACCTAATTTTGTTGAAAATTTTGATTTTAAAACCATTGGAACAAGTTCAAAGCTTATGTATGATTATTTGCATAAGATTGAACTTATCAACACCTACGTACGATTCGAAAAATCATCAAGGTTGTCCTTTATTGCACTGGATCCAATGTTTTATTTTGTGCTTGAAAATCTTCATTTTGGATGTTAATCCAATAATGATTTTGCCGTTAAACATAGTTTAACACTAACAACCTTTAATTAAAATCCACTTTAAAGCTTCCAAAAATGCCAACAAAATGTTTTCCACTGGTATTTGTGATAAAGAAAAAATATTCCCTATTCGTCCTACGTAAAAATTCTTTATTGACAACTTTTATACATGTAGGCTAAATAAAGTGTTGTTAAATACGAATTATCCCTCTCGTTTGCAAGGAAATATACAATATACAGCCGGTATACATACAGATTCAAAGTCAGATAAATAACCATTGCAACAACAATAATTCAATAGTCTCCAAAGTTAAAAAATCCGTTCACTCATGACCGAGTATAAAACCACGGCTTTTGGGCAAGTAGAAGTGTGTATTTCAAGTAAGAGCAAATGGCAGGAGAGGAGAATCGTTTATATATATATCACTTTGACAGTGGATTTACCGTTCATCGCCAAGTAAATTTAACATCGCAATTATCTTACATCAAGTAATGAAATAACAATTCTTTGATGTAATAAACATGTGGACATCTCGATGCTATGACATCACCACACTACAGTCTTAGGTAGTGCATTATTTAGGAATGAATTTTTTTTCATGGAAATTTGTTTTGGATGATAGATATAATCTTACCCTTGTGTCATGTCAAGAATATAAACACTGAAATCGATCTCAAGTACTTTTGTAAAAATATAGTTGAGTAAAGTCAGTAAAATGAAGTATCTTTGCAATACGACGAGAAATGTCAAATGTTCTATTTATTTTCCAAATGCCGTAAATAATCCTTAAGTTTATGATATGGAGTAGCAAGATCACTTCGCTATCGCAGCCTTCTCATGAAGTCATTCAATTGTTTCGTGACGTCATATGGCGCAGTTAGGTAATGGCATGTGGATATCACAGTTATACTTCAATTCGTTGCATGATTAAATGCTGCAGTTTCAAGTGTAAACAAGTTATTAAGAAAAAATTTTAATAGTGTAATTTGACTTTGTTAGAAAACTCAATTAACGATGTATATTTTCGTTCTTTATAAAACTCTACTCAAGCTCAAAACTTTCCAGTGGAATTTAATCTGCTTCATTAAAATACATAATCTTGATCACAATATCAAATGGATTGTTGCTTGGCCTTCTCTTGTGAGAAAAAAATCATTTCCTACAAAGTTGTGGCAATATCTGTTGATGCTAAATTAAAAGTATTCATGGGTTCGATTTAAGTTTGAAAAACACTTACAAAATGCCTCAATTATTTACACATAATTAGTTTCATATTTTCATTTCAACTGCTACAAAACAAAACGTTGTGAAAAGGAATTGCTGAAAGGGGGCGAATGAGCTAAAAAAATGATTCTATTTGACATTATTCCCATTGGCTTGCATGTATTTTAGACGTTGCATGAATAAATTTCATGTGATGAGAGCAAAATCTTTTTGAATGTTACACTTTGCACATTCATGAGGAATCTTCATAGCTTCTATTAAATTTTACTGTGGTTATTATTCGAATATTTAAGTATGAATTTACTCAACAGACGTACATTAAATGCTGTATTTATTAATATAACATGGCGGCCTAAATAGTATATCGCACTCAAAAAAAATATAAACGTACTCGTCGTAGATTAAAGTGATGGTTTGAAATATTTAATCTAAACGTTTATCTTTAAACTGAGATGGTTTCAAAGCTATAAGTAGAATTCATCTCATACAAATATTCATGCTTCACCAAATAACATGAGATTCTATGGGAATAACATAAGCATCAACATAATATACCGGTATTTCGGGAACATCACTGTACCGTTGAGCCATTACGGAGTAATATTATTTATTGGCATAAAATATAGTACATTCGGCTAAATTTTTAATTTCGAACGGGACACAGGATAGTTTATTCAAGACTCTTTCGTGTAATCTATAACAGCTAGGAAAATACGTTACTCAAGGATTCTAGTCTTGTCTGCAGCACCTAGTAAGTAAATCCTTCCTGCAAGCGCATTAAAGAGTATTCTTAAATCTTGATCCGATTTACAACAATACCCTCGTCATTGTGAAAAACTGTTACTCAATTAATCTTGTTTCTTAAACCGTTTAGAATTTATATATCGCGGCTAAGCGAGTTGATCTAACCCGGAAGTTCACGAAGGACCAATACGGTCGCCGCGCCCTCTATCTTGGCAAGTGACGACAGCTCGCTACTGTTTCCCATTGTGGCAACTAGTAATGTCAAGGCCACGTGTGACGGACGTCTGATAAGTTTATATGACCACTTGCGTTATGGATTTTCTACGCGGATATACACAGTTTGCACATCGGCTTTTAAGTTTATACCTCCATGAAGTTAATACATTTTGAAGTCAATTCTTTAATGTACCTGATGTGGGTTGACCTATATATTTTGATGGAATCTTAAACTAGTGCAATATCCCAAGCTCTTTTGATCACTGTTGGAAGTGGAGGTATATGAATAAGGATTGAGCCTTTAAAAGTATACCATGACAAAGTAAGAATGCATTCCTTCACCTTTGATTATGTTAAACACATCTATTTATTATTATTATATTATTATTATGCAGCTGTTGTTCTATGATTTAGGCTATGAAAAATATAATGAAACTGAATCTAAAACAGTATACACCATTATCAGACATCACGATCAATGGAAAGGTAAATTTGGTGTTATTTTCAAAGAACCGAAAATAAATCTTGAAAAAAGGTCAATTTCAAGAAGTTCTATTTTTTGGGGGGGGGGAGGGGGGTGTAATGAAAAAAAATACACTTAAATGAGCAATGAAGAAAATTACATCGAGTTTGGGAGGTCTACATTTTAAATGCAAGGGAGCCAATGATTTTGTGAGACTAAGAGAACATACCCAGCAGGCACACAACGTTGGATCAAGAGAACATACCCAGCAGGCACACAACGTTGGATCAAGAGAACATACCCAGCAGGCACACAACGTTGGATCAAGAGAACATACCCAGCAGGCACACAACGTTGGATCAAGAAAACATACCCAGCAGGCACACACCGTTGGATCAAGAGAACATACCCAGCAGGCACACAACGTTGAATCAAGAGAACATACCCAGCAGGCACACAACGTTGGATCAAGAGAACATACCCAGCAGGCACACAACGTTGGATCAAGAGAACATACCCAGCAGGCACACAACGTTGGATCAAGAGAACATACCCAGCAGGCACACAACGTTGGATCAAGAGAACATACCCAGCAGGCACACAACGTTGGATCAAGAGAACATACCCAGCAGGCACACAACGTTGGATCAAGAGAACATACCCAGCAGGCACACAACGTTGGATCAAGAGAACATACCCAGCAGGCACACAACGTTGGATCAAGAGAACATACCCAGCAGGCACACAACGTTGGATCAAGAGAACATACCCAGCAGGCACACACCGTTGGATCAAGAGAACATACCCAGCAGGCACACAACGTTGGATCAAGAGAACATACCCAGCAGGCACACAACGTTGGATCAAGAGAACATACCCAGCAGGCACACAACGTTGGATCAAGAGAACATACCCAGCAGGCACACAACGTTGGATCAAGAGAAAATACCCAGCAGGCACACAACGTTGGATCAAGAGAACATACCCAGCAGGCACACAACGTTGGATCAAGAGAACATACCCAGCAGGCACACAACGTTGGATCAAGAGAACATACCCAGCAGGCACACAACGTTGGATCAAGAGAACATACCCAGCAGGCACACAACGTTGGATCAAGAGAACATACCCAGCAGGCACACAACGTTGGATCAAGAGAACATACCCAGCAGGCACACAACGTTGGATCAAGAGAACATACCCAGCAGGCACACAACGTTGGATCAAGAGAACATACCCAGCAGGCACACAACGTTGGATCAAGAGAACATACCCAGCAGGCACACAACGTTGGATCAAAAGAACATAGTGATGCCGACTCCCCGCGCAGAAACAACGGACAGCTGCATACCGAAAGTTTGTTCACTTACCACTGAATCGTAGTGCAAATATCATGTAATTTGGGTTTCGTTTCAACGTCAATAGAATAACTTCAGCAAATACCCATGTGTGAAATAGTTATTCTTGAACTCTTTCTGGTCTCTGGCGCAAAAATTCGAATTTTGGCATATTGACACAGACAAAGGGAGTCACATTTTCGAAATTTCGATTTCGTTAAACGTTAAATAAAATGTTCCATATCGACTTTCTGAGATTAAAACCAACATAATCACATTGACTTTGTGCTGTACAAACGTGACGTATTTTTTAAAATGATGATAACTTATAAAGGATATATATTATGGAGAAAATATTTGTGTTTTCGGAATTTTGACCCCTGGTCACTTCAATGACCTGCCAAAATTGTAACGGGTAATTGTGAGGTACGATAAACATTTGCCTTAATGGATCTGCATATGTGTATTGAAAATTCAATATTATAAGTTTGTTTTTCGCAACGCTTCCATACCTCAAAGGCATCTCAAATTACATGATATTTGCACTATAGTATATACAGATATGTGAACAAACTTTTGGCATGCAGCTGAATACTACGTAAATAAAAGCATTCCAACCACTAAACATCTCAACCTGACAACGTACAAAGATACCAACCATCCCGTCCCATAAGAAGACAAGCAGACAAAACAGCGCCCAAATAAATGAAATATGATTTTAATTAGATACCTCCTACTGTTTCAACCGTAACTGTAACACATGATCTTTCGTGCGACGCATTAAAAATCACCCTTGCGCAACGAAGAGTGGGTGCACAAATAATAATAAATTTGCCTCTGAAAAGTTAAATTCAAGAGATGAAATTTTTGTAAAGCTGACTACAACATTACAGTTGTAACATTTTGACGATTAACGTCTGGACCACTCCTTGCTTTTATGAAAGGACAAATAGAGCCATTGGCTCATCGGGCTAATTTAACTATTAATGGTCATTAGGTCACCGTTTGAGAGGCCATATGATCACCAAATCTATAAATCATAACCCCCCTAAGGAGTCTGTACACAATGTTTCAGCATTCTAGACCTTTTGCTTCTGGAGAATAAAATAATAGGTTTTAGGACGTGGTCCCTGTGCCCCTTACTTGGGGTTAGAGGGTCACTGGCTTCGTATCCGCGAGCGGATTGAATTCAAAGTGCTCTCCCTTGTATATCAATCCCTCAACACTATCGCTCCAGCTTATCTACAGGAACTGATCATCATGCACGAACCATCTAGGTGTCTCCGCTCCAGTCAACACAATCTCCCATCTAATGTAATTGTTCACAACCTGAAAACATTTGGTGCAAGCTCTTTCAAGTGTGCTGCTGCCACGCTCTGGAACTCACTGCCGTTAGATCTGAAAACATCACCGTCTCTACCAGTGTTCAAAAAGAGACTAAAAACCCATCTTTTCATGAGATACCTTTGAACTGATGACGAGCTACTTATTTTTTGTAAATTAGGACTTTACATATGTTATGCGCTGAGAGCATAAACTCAGTGACGTGGATTAGCACAGCATAAATATCCTTATTATCAAATCTAAGAATTAAAAACCTCATTTGTCAAGGAGTCTGTTTTAAAGATTCAAGTTTTTTCGAGTCAAATCTGGACAAGAAGATACAATAGTGATTATAAGGACAGTCCTTTCGGGGTATTTTTTGTGGAAACGAACTTCAAGGGGACATTTCCGTTTATAAAGTATGTTATCTGTACATGATTGTAACATAACCCGGTTGAAACATGGTACTGAGGATAACATTTTGGTTGATTTAGACTTTACAACTAGATAAATTAGAGCGCACACTCTGTAGAATATAAGGAGAATGAGAAGTGAAGCTATTCATCGGCGCTACGAGAGTGAAAAGCTACAACATTACAGGGTATTTTTGATAAGTCTTATCGCAAATCATTTGTTATTTGCGGATATTTTATGTATACATATAAATTTAGTTTATTTTGAAATATTGTAAAACTAGTTAAAGAACAGCGCCTTTTTTCATGTAATTTTCCCTCAAAAAAACATGGCGGACCGTAGCCGTATGCCTCCTAAAGAATGTGAACTACCGTCATTCCGTCCGCCATTTTCAGGCCCCCCTGAGTAATTGAAGGAAATGCATCAAATTTGAAGGAAAACAGTGCATAATAGAAGGGAAAGCTTCCCAAATGGTAGGAAACGCAGCTTAATCGCGAAACAAACACGTGAATATCGGTGAAACGCGGTAATATCAGAGATTTTCAGTCAATATCGGAAGCAACCCGATCCCACCTTCGAAGGAACATCGGTAGACTTCGGAAGGAACACGGTAATTTCCGTGAATTCTCGGTCGACAGCGGAAGCAAACGCATCTCAAAATGGCTACGAATCTGCAGTCTCCAGTTTCGGTGAGTGTTGTTTATATGTTTTACCGTGTGATTTTTAGATGTATTTTGGGTTTTTTTTATTTTGTTTGGAGAGAAATAAAAGCGCTGAACTTTTACTAATTTTATCAAATTATACAAATAAACTAAGTATGGTCAGAATATCCAACCCGTAATTACGAATGATTTGTGATAAAATCAGTCATCAATGCCTTGTAAATGAATAATGATAGCATTCAAAAACTTGTCTTATATTTGTCATAATCAAATGTAGTTTCACCCTCACAAAACCGACAACTCACTCAATTACTCATTAGTTTTGGACGAAGTACAGTATAATAACACAACTGAGGGATCGGCCATGCTTAGTCATCTTCCACAGACGGGCATTTCTTGCGAGGACGGATCAAAGTGACTTTCAATATCTGCCCGAAGGTGGAAAATCTTCACAGAGGCACTCCAAATGTAATAAAATTATGGACTGAACCGTTAACCCAACGCGTCGTATCGTATGTTTGACCGTAAAGACACGATATTTGTTGTGCAAAGCGGGTGAGCTCTCTTAATCTGGTGACGATTGTCAGACAGACAGACAGAATAGTTTATTTCTCAACCAACAAATAGTGATATTTGAGAATATGAATAACACGTATCAATAAAATATATACATTGACGTGGCAAGTGACTGGACATTTTCACTGATTATTACTTCAGCAATTTAAACGATGCATTAAGAAAGCACTTCAAATTTTTAAGTGCTTAGTAATTTAAGTACACATTAAGTTCTTTACTGAAACATGCTTATGTAGATTACGTATTTGTGTTGTAAGATAAACATTACGATGTTGGAGAAGAGTGTCACATTCAAAGAGATTGTCATCTCCAACAGCACTAGTGTTACACAGTTCACACAAACGTTCCACTTATGGGATTGCATGCCATCGACCGGTTTCAATTGGTAGATTATGGTTTCAGGTCCTACAAGATCCATTTTCAACTTTGCATTCGTAATAACTCCGTTTTCATATATCGCACATCTGACTATACAGTTCTGTAGAAAAATATTTCAACAATTTTTTGAGACCATAAAAAGAATTTATAATCAACGAGAAAGTATTTAATTTTAATTTCAAAGTATACCACCCTACAAAACTTGCCGTAGCCATAAACGAAACCCCACAATCCGTGACGTCACAGTTTTATGTGTAGGATTTACCATACTTCCTATTTATTGCGATCTCATTGTTATGGCTTCCGATCACGATGATGGATATTTATTTATTATTTATTCAAGCAGATAAACGTATATTCTATCGAACTAAATGCTGTTCCAATACATGAAAACGTTTCCTTACCTCCAAACTTTCTAAGAGTTTTCGACTCGGTCTCCGCGAACGTCTTGATTCGGCCATCTTTGTTTACATCCTCTGTTTAAGTCCCACAATCCTTTGCGCGATCTTGCAAATAATACGCCCCTTCTATTTATAGTACCAAGTCGATTCGGGAATGCCCTTTCGTTTAATTGTAATTATTTTAATGAATTTTGGTCCGATTGTCGTTTTGTTTGAATTAAACGTTTTCTAATTTTGCAATGAATACGTTAAAATTACTTAGAAAATTATGCAAAGATGAAAATGGATCTTTAAAGAGCCACTCCGTGATTTTCTTAACATATTATTTACCTTTGATACGAACCTAAATGTCATATATAGTGATATAAAATCAAAACATCTGAACTTTTCATGTCCAAAAGACATATATATCACAAATACTGGTTTTCCATGAACATCTAAAAACAGCCTTATAAATGCACAGAGGTGTAGATATCACGTCCAATATACATGGATACTAGTTACATAACCTAACAAACACTATCAACGCCTATCTGCCCTCCTGGCTGTTTTAGATAAGTCTCCAAAATTACGTTTGACTATGTGACGCGCGCCACTGTCCGGTTTTCGATCATAATTGCGATGTTCTACCTTCATATTGTCACTGTAAAAATACAATAAGGTTTAAAATGTTAAAATGTTTCAGATGTTTTGGTAACAGTCGATACTTCGCGATCAAATGAGACTATTGATTAAATTTGGCATATATGACTCCAACAACTCACGGAGTGGCTCTTTAATTCTTATATGGGAGAAATGTATGTCCTTAGGTAAATATAAGTAATGTTCAAAGCATAGATTATCTTTGAAGCATTTGTATAATTGACCTTTTGTAAAAACTGCTCTCTTAAAATAACGCACTAGCGTTAGAAAATTCTGGGGTTTAGAAAATATTTCGGATAAGCCGCAGCTATTAAGAATTATAGTGACGAATTTCATCCATCGTAGCTGGCGACCAAAATTGTCAACAGAAATAGTTTACAGTGTTGACTATTTATTGCTAGTTAGTGCCAGAATGAGATAACTCGTTTATATAATTCAATAAACAGTGGCTGTCGACCAAACTCACACTATACCATAAAGTTTCGGGTAGAGCTTCGAAGACCAACAGCTAGTTTAATGAATCTAAGGTGTACTTTTTAAATAAGTTTCAAGTTTTCAAATCCCCACACTTCGCATCCATGAAGGAGGATTGGGCGTAACATAGTATCAAAAGATTTAAGAGTACAGTCAATTGGGAGTTTTAAGTTACGGGCTTTTTTCAACAGTACAAACATGGCTTTAGTTGCGTGTTCTACTAATGCTTTAATTCCTGCCAGCAACCTACCGTCCCTATGGAACCGTTATCCTAGATATGTGTATGCATCTACTATTTCAATTGTTGTACCTCAATGTAAGAAAGAGAAATTTGAGTTTAATGCTTTCGAGGGTCCCCCTCCAAAAATTACGATTTTAGTTTTTGATAAATTAACAGTAAGTTTCCATTTTGAGCAATATTCGTAAAAAAGAGTTTTGTAGATCCTTTTGCGACTCTCTAAGGATAACAGCATCGTCGGCATATTAGAGGTCGATCAGATGTTACCAGAGATATATATATCAAGTCGTCAGTTGCGTTTTCTAAGTTCACACCTGTGCAACCATTTTCTAGTAATGAAGGTTCAAGATCATTTATAAAGATTGAAAATAAAAGCAGCGATAGGTTTTCCCCTTGGCTAACACCTTTTTTTCATTGAAAGAAAGATGACATTTTAATTTTAGCAATAACAGATGATTTTATATTTTGGTACATTTTTAACAAGCACTATGACTTTGCCTGTGATTCCACTTTTAAGCATTTTATTCCATAGCCCAGCGCACCAGACTGTATGAAAGGCTTTAGTGAAGTCAACGAACACACAATAGAGTTTACGTTTAGATAACTTCAGTATTTCTAGGACTATATTTAGAGTAAATATATTACAGCAGTCAAAAAACATTTTCTAAATCCTGCTTGTGAGGGAGTAAGTAGACTATATCTCTGTAAATAACGAAGGCCTTTCGTTTAGAATACTTGTAAATAATTTTCCGAACCCCAGGATCGTAATAGGTCTGTACGAATTTGGATCGTTTCTATCACCCTTTTTCTTTTAAATTGGTCGAATGATACCAGATTGCCCAGAATCCGGAACATAGCCTAGATCAGGACTAGATTGAGAAGCAAAGTAAGAAAAAGGGTCAGAATATTCGCTGCATCTTTGAAATAATCATTTTCAATAAGATCGATACCCGAGGCCTTATTTCTTTTCAGGCGTTTAATGGCATTTACTATTTCATCCTCAGATATATCTTTATTCAAAACTTCATCATTATAAACAGTTTCATCATCTGGGGCATCATAGTCTTCATAATTTCTATCGTTAGACTCATTTAGTTTTTTGAAAAAGGTCAAATTATGATTCTACATCGGGAGTGGATTCCTCCTTATCAACTCTTTTATCATTAAGTAGCTTCCAGTATGAAATATATTAGGATGTAAGTATGATAGGCTGAGTGTATGTACGGATGTATGTATGTATGCTGGTCTACCTGTCTAGGTATGGGGATATGAGTATAGAGTCAAGGGTGTATTTATGTATTTAGGTTTGTATGTATGTATTAGTAAGGTTGAGGATATATGACATTGTGGATGTAGGTATGTATGTATTAATATTTGTAAATAGGTGTGGGTGTATGTTTGTAGATAATGGGTGTATGTATGTAAGTATGGGGGTAGGTATTAGGGTATGTAAGTATGTAGGTATGGGTGTATTAATGTATGTAGGTTTAGATGTAAGTATGTAGGCATGGGTGTATTAATGTATGTAGGTTTGGATGTAAGTATGTAGGTATGGGTGTATTAATGTATGTAGGTTTGGATGTAAGTATGTAGAAATGGGTGTATGAGAGTATGTAGGGTTGTGTAAAGGTATTTAGGTATTTGGGATCTATAAATATAAATGTCCTTTTGGATGCTGTAAAGGACATATATGTATTGAATGATTGATGTTCGCTTATGTTTATTTGTATTTTATATCTGATGTATTTTAAGGTGTCTTTTCGACCTTATGAGGTCCGGTGTGATTTTTAATGTTGTGACCAAAGATTTTATGATTGGTATATGTAACACGTGACACTGTAATAAACTATTATATTATTAGTAGTAGTAGTATGAGTGGTGGTTGATGTACTGGTTTCGGAATAAAGTTTTGATGAGCTCTTTGTCAGAGTTCTTAACGGAAACGACGAGGATGGACAAGCGTGTCTTGTCTTCTGTTTCCATGATTCTCGGATGTTTGTTGTTTAGATTATCTAGCAGGATGGATGGCACATGGTTCTGTTAAAGATGGAACATCTTCCACTTTCTTTTACCAACAAAGTGGTTCGAAGGGTGCTGTGGAAAGGGAAGATTCTTCAAATCGTGTCACGATTATTACAGTTATCATTTGGGAGAGTAGTGAGCCCATAGTGAGTCAATGTGTTTGTTGCAAGATTTGATTTTTTTAGGTAGCAGTTGAGGGGAGGATGAGGATAGTTTAGTTTCCGTCAGGTTTTCAGTGCAGTATTCTTATACAGTACCCAGTGCATGTAAAGCTCCATCAATATAGATTTGTACAGAGGTCAACAACGTTATAACTGTTCTTTGTCGAAAGGAGCTTAAGTTCTATGTAGGAGTTGGAATTCTCTTAATCATCTGTCACAATGAATCCTTACACGTCAATTATTATACAACGTGTCAAAACATCGCCTCTGTAATTACATTAGGGACTTATTTTGCCTCTACTACTATTTTGCCTCTACTACAAACTTGTACAGTTTTACTCATGGAACCACCTTTTCCAAAGGCACAGAATCTCTTTTCCAAAGGCACAAAATCTCTTTTCCAAAGACACAGAATCTCTAAATAGCACTAAAAAGCTACCCCATTCAAAAAAGTCCATTTACCCATTCCCAAGTACGGATATAAAAACGAAGCCAATGTTTATGATTATGCTTGTACTTATTCAATATAATCTCCCTGGACCTAGATGACTTTGCCCATTTGCCTTTGAAACTGTATATGCCAAATGCTCTTGTTATTGTAGTTTCAGAGTGCTGAGTGCTGAACCTCCCTGATACAGGAGAGTGCTTATGCTTCCATTGCATGGATTCCTGCTTGGTGTCAGGAACCAAGTGATGAATCCAAGTTTCATCCCTTGTAACCAGACGGGCGTGGTCAGTATTGTAGATGTCCAAGAGCTCTCGACTGGATTCAACCCAGTCGATCTTATGCATTTAAGTTGAGAAGTGCCATTATTTGAAGATATCTCTTCCACCTTTATTCTACGACGGACATGATTAAGCCCTGGACGCTTGCGAGTTATCGTCCAAAGAGCTACGAAATCCCTTAAACTCAGCTAACCATTTTGTAACAGTAGGATATCAAGGGGCTTTATTCCCATAGTCATTGGTCATACGTTTATGTATTTCGGTCGCATTCAAACCTTTTTTCGTGAGAAACTTGATGCTCAGTTTTATTAATTTCATTGATTTACAGGAAGGTGGATATCAGTTGTGTTTAACAATATGGTTCCCTCCAGACTTTCCATCTGCTGAAAATTCCCCATTTTGAATATTTTGCCTTTATTAGTCTTAATTGCATCTTTCTATTCCAATTTAGGCCCATATATATGATGTATGTTGTGGATTATCAAGCCATGTATGCATCAGATATATTTATGACACTGTTTAGCCTTATGACCCTTTTGTATTTTTTGGCTAAAACAAAGTACATCTATGTGTCTAGTTGTCATATTGATATAGAATGAGGCTAAGCAATATCCCTAGCGCTTACTGGCCCATTCCCACAGGCTGCAGTGGCAAGTCTTGGGTCACAGCTGTTTTGGAGTGGGGGTATAGTTTTGCAGGGGAGAGAGGGGACTGCTGTGGTTAAAATTGACATCATGAATAGAAAGCTCTGAGCCACTAACACCGCTGCTACGGAAACACTCACTTATCTGATCAGATGAGCCATACAGAGGCAAACTTGAATCTTAGGTAGGTGTATTTGAATTTTGTTTTAAAAATTCTCTTTATAGAGTAAGTGTAGTGTTTCAAATCTACAGCTGTGTACTCTTCAAATACTGGTTTACATGGTCCATACAAACACAATAATTCTCAAATTTTGATAATAATAATATTAATAATAATAATAATAATAATGAATTCCTATAGTTTGTATCATTACATATGGAAGGGGATGTGTGCCAAAAATGAAATCATGTAAACTCGTAATTCGCAAGTTGTAACATGTTGTTCTCAACCATGCACTTCTCGAAAAGACAAGTCCAAGTCTGCAAACCTAACATTTCATTCCTGTAAAACTCAACTTTCTGTTCTCAACTTTACAAAGTTCAAATGTAATTCTAGAAATGTTAAGTCGATATTCATTTTTGTATTTCAAATACGAGGGATATACACATTTAGCAATGCTACAAATTACGTTTTACAATTGGTGAATGAAAAATGAAGAGTTGTAAAATCACCCTTTGGAAACAGACTTTTGCATCTGGAGTTTTACATGAGTTGCATGGTTATGATTGCAATGTTCCGAAATACATCTGTACACGATTTCGCATTGACCATATTTGGAAGTTTAACGAAGTCTGTCGATGATTTCCGAAGATGATCGGTATTTGACAACAACGAGACCTCCCTGATCCAAGCTCCATGCAACGCTGTGCAAGCTTTCCGGATAGTGTTGAGCTGAGTCCGCCACAATGCGCGGAGCTTGGGCATGCGACCTTCACCTTTTGTCAAAGTTCTTAGTCAATTATTGATCTAGATAATTTGTTTCTACTGTTTTCGTAAGGGTAACACGAGGTTTATCTCACGAAAGAATATGATGAACTTTAATTCTGGGTTAGACTTTACTGGACACTAAATCTCTGCACAACTTACTGCATCGAGATGATTCACTATAAAAAAATATCGTTTTAGATATTTAGGTTGGGTTTAAAAAAACTCACCAAATTACGAGACTGGATTTAGAATAATGAAACAACGGCATACTTGTCTCGGAAAGACAAATAGCGGTAGAAAAAATATATCTATATTGTACACCCACGTTACCCTTAAAACACGGGCATGTTATTCTTTCAAATTAATAGTTAGAAAAATAACTACGCAACGTAAAGTAAGGGAAAAGTTCCAAAATCATTGAAAAGAATATTTTTTTCTTTTGTTAGTCTTTCATTCGGTCGTTTAACCAATGAATATTATTTCGTTAAAAGAAACATTTATTTAATACCGTTTAAAGTCATGTTTTAAAGCTATGAACGTTCTAAACCAGACGTTTTTTTAACAGTTTGAACAAATTTAATTGAAGAACATGTCAAAATCAAATGACTGACATTTCATGTGACATGTTATTTTTAACTCTCCGCCCGATCAACAGTTATTATAGGGTCTTCTTATAAGCGAACGGTCTATCAATTTTTGCCTGGTCTGGCAGGCCGCCGGAGAACATCAGGTCATTGTTCGATACATAGGCTATTTTGCCCATTTTTAAGTCGAAAAGCTCTTGCAAATTCAGATATCAGATACAATTTAAATCAAAATACCTTTGTTATCATCAAGATGTTAAAATTCTAACAATTATTTGAAATACAAGATTATACATTTCCATACGTATAACTTAGGGGTGTACAACTTAGATTTCTCGCATCAAGACAAGTGGCACAGCAACAAAAACACGACTATTGTATCGTAATTGATAGTTAATTATCGATTCACGTAGTGTATATCTTGAATTTTATCCAGTGTGTTTCAGGCCCGTAGGGTAAAAAAAAACTTTTTTGCTCTTTATTTCAATGTTTGTGTGAAAAATAGAATATCATAAGTTTCATGCGCCATCTGACAAAAGGCACTAATGACTTAGTGAGTGACGTGAACATTAACTGCCTGTATTTGGTCTCTACGACGTTGTAAGCGGGAGCGGAAATAAACATAGCAATTTAAATCCCTAATTTCAGCCCCCCCCCCCCCCCACTCTCGAAATTGGTGCTACGGGCCTCTGTATAATTACAAATCTTACCAACTGTGTTCATCAACTGAAGGTATTATTACGCAAGTGCGGCTTGAGGAGTACATGCATAAAATCAAACTTCACATCAGTTAATTAATGTAAACCATTATTCTCCTAGTGATAAATCATAATTAGGTGATGTCATAAAATAATAATCATTTAAAATTGATTGCCAAGACGACACAAAAGTATGGTGTTGAAAGATTGTCTACAAAGTAATCATGCTTTTCCAAATGCGTCGGAAACGCTCATATTCCATTGTTATACCAATTACTAAACAATAAACATGTACTTTGAAAAAATGATACTTTTCAGTTTTGTAAAAATTTGTTATGCTACGAAATTGATTAAGTATTTTGAACTATTGAAATCGGCCCTCGAAAAGTTAATATGCGTTGACTACGTCACAACATCTGAGAGGCTCGAAAAGAGTTCGGAAATTTTCTTACAATAAACACGGGTATATTTTAGAGAATGACGTATTCACGAAATTTTGGGATAATGGTCAGATAAGAATTAATTGCAAATGATATTTGTTCTATTACAATTGTTGCTATTTGCCTTGAGGGTCCAAAAACACCGTACGCGAGTTACTGAGAACTTTTACAAAAGGTGACGGCATGCCCAAGCTCCGCGCATTGAGGTGGACTCAACTCAACACTATCCGGAAAGCTTGCACAGCGTTGCATGGAGCTTGGATCAGGGAGGTCTCGTTGTTGTCAAATACCGATCATCTTCGGAAATCATCGGCAGACTTCGTTAAACTTCCAAATATGGTCAATGCGAAATCGTGTACAGATGTATTTCGGAACATTGTAATCATAACCATGCAACTCATGTAAAACTCCAGATGCAAAAGTCTGTTTCCAAAGGGTGATTTTACAACTCTTCATTTTTCATTCACCAATTGTAAAACGTAATTTGTAGCATTGCTAAATGTGTATATCCCTCGTATTTGAAATACAAAAATGAGTTTCGACTTTAACATTTCTAAAATTACATTTGAACTTTGTAAAGTTGAGAACAGAAAGTTGAGTTTTACAGGAATGAAATGTTAGGTTTGCAGACTTGGACTTGTCTTTTCGAGAAGTGCATGGTTGAGAACAACATGTTACAACTTGCGAATTACGAGTTTACATGATTTCATTTTTGGCACACATCCCCTTCCATAATTACAGAGCTTGAACATACAGGAACAAACAAACACATTATAATAATTCAAAGATCATTTAACAGACGAACGCTGAAAGGATTGAATGTATTTTTACCTCTATTGGTTTTATAACGGGGTAATAAATATCTTCTGCCTGAAGGAAGGTTAACAAACTCCCCGTATAAGACATTATCCGGATCTGACAAAATCTTTAGGGATAATTTCAAAATTCTGTTTTCTTAAAGATAAGATAAATTTTTAAAAGAAACTCCGGCAATTTCCCCAGCAATTTGAACAACTTTTTCCAAGCGAGACTTGTTAACAATAGATAAGGAACCATACCAAAATTGGAAAGAAAAAGTTAATATGCTCTCAACGAAACAATGATTAAAGAGGAAAAGTACATATTAAAAGATCGTAGCTTGTGCATGAAATGTAATCTTTGTTGACACTTTTTGAGAACTGCATCAGTATTAGCATTCCAATGTAATTACTATATATGATTGTGCCAAAATCTTGTATTCATCTACCATCTCGATGTTGATGCTGTTTATACAGACAGGGCTTGTTATGTGTGTTGGTTGTTCCTGAAATTTATGAAGAGTTCTTAAATGTTTTTGTCATTCAACAGAGGGAAATTGATCTCTCACCAGGTTACAAAGTGATTAACATTTTCCCTATAAGAAAGTTCATTTTCTTGAACGAGTCCAAGTAACGCTGTATCGTCAGCAAATTTAACTGTTAGATTGTTGGGGTTACGACTAACAGTCATCAGTGTAGAGAGTGAATAAAACAGGTGAAAGGATGCAACCTTGAGGGGCTCCGGTATTTATATATAAGATAGAAGACCTGGTTAAAGACAAGGTAACCTTTAGAAACATGTCTGAAAGACTTTGGAACAGCCGATCATGTTCTTCACACCTTGCCATGCTTGTCCGCTGTTGTTGACCGTGAATTGGGCTTCAACTTTCTCTTGTTTTGACATTTCTTTATCTTTAATTTCTTTCTGTCTTTTAGTTGTATCTCGTTAGCACAGAACAATAGTTTCTTAATCGTTTTCCTAAACCAACAAGTTTTGCTTTTTGAAAATGTAAATGGTTAACAGACTCTGGATGGACGCAGACACAAGCAATAACCTAATCTAGCCTGACAGGCCTGATCAGACAATTTGGCATCAATGTCAAATCTACCTGAACTTTCTCCTGCTGGAGGTGAGGTGAGGTGATATAGGGTCTTAACGCCTCTTTCACAGCTGCTGGTATTATTGCAGGGAGAAAGCCTGCAACACCATCCTGGATATGGATTGCGGTGAAATATGAAAACATCAGCTGGAACTAGCGCACCATGGGTGGTACTGCACTGAAATCAGTGTAGCATTGCACCCAAACCTGGCTGCTTGTAGAACAGTTTTCTACTGCGGACACGTTAACGAGCCCCTGGCGGGATTCGAACCACGGACCTTTTGATCCGAAGCCGAATGGGCTAACCACTGCGCTATTCCACCCACTCTCTCTGGGTGATGATGAATTACGTTTTGAATGACAAACAACAATGAAAACTGTTCATTATTACTATATACAGAAGTTTATTTGTGAAGTGTACATGTTAGTTTCACCAATTTGTACATGGCTGAACCTTGCAAACATTCATGGAGAGACCAAAACAAATGAGCAAACCAAAGCCTTGAATAGTATTAATGATAAGTGGGCTTGAATCTTGTCTGTAAACACTTGCATGTTTTATGAATATAGATTCAATAGGTCTTGTATCTTGATGAATGTAGACATCTTGAATTATCCAGGTACAGAACAATGTGACATATTTCTAGAGTATAAGTTAAAGAGACACACCAACCAGTGAACAAACTGTTTTAATCATTTGAGGCTCCATTGAATATACCATTGCAAAGTGGTAGGGAGAGAACCAACATTAAATAGCAATGGCTGTACAGACTCCTCTGATGCATTAGACATGTGTCGCTCAACCCGGTCAAATGAGTGTTGCCACAATTCATCTTGTTACTAATGGAATGGTTAGACTATCTCTGAACAAATCAGCTTTCAGTAATTTCATTTCATGTGTGACTATGATAACATGACATAATGCCAACAAGAGTTTACTGACATACAGAGATGTAGAGCCTCATGTAGAGTATCAAGTATGTAGTTTTCATTTTACCTGAATTTGGCGCAAAGAAATAATGGTACAATAACTAAGGATCACAGGAGTAGAAACAATTGCACATGTAGTAGTTGAAACAAAGACAATGGAACCAGAAGCACGTGGTAGCTGACACTGTACTGTAAGTCAATACTACAGGAAAGCCACATGCTGAGTGGATGAGGGTTGTCTCCCTCCAGGAATCACTCAGCACTAGCTCAACAAGATGCATGCTTGGCTTGGCTTGGAGCAAGGCGTTGCTCTCACACTCCTGATCACTTGGTAAATGTGTCAATGACCAACTTCATGATCAACACACACAATGATTAAGATATTAATATGAAATATTTCTATACCAGCTACTATATCTGTCTTTAGAATATCTAATGAAAGCTAATTGACATCATTTCATATTTCCTTTTTAATTATACTTGCTATGAAGAGTAAAAATTTTGCCTACGCCAAATGATTATTGTTAATGAAATATGAACTTATGATATCTGATATTAAGATTTAAAGTTACCTCTCATAAGCTATGAATCAAGTCACATTACCTTCTTTCTGCTTATGAAAGACCATGCCTTTCTCCATGGGCTTGTATAAAACACCTGATCAATGTCTATTTACAGAATATGAATGTACATGGTCATCTTGATACACAATCACAACAGAACCTTTACAACAAAATTACAAAGTGCAATGTTCAGATTGCTAGATAGATATATTACAATGTAGAGCCAGGTGGCTGAGCCGGCTCATCATATACACAACTCCCGCTTTGACCAGGAGGCAAGTGAACCACTGACCATCCGTCTGTCTAGCTGGCTGGCCACATGCAGTTAGCAGCAAAACCAAAGCGCTGACAGACAGGGGGACAGATTGACAGACAGTGGCTTATCTACAACATGCACACTTCTTGTATACATATACATATATATTAATATGAAAAGTTAATATACGTTATATATATTAAATCAAAGTAAGCCTATATACATATACTTAAACAAAAAGGTTGTTTCTTCATGTTAACTTACTGCTACAGCCAGGTGGGGTTGTCAAGGTGAGGGTGAGAGAGGGAAAGGGCTAGAGAATGAACAGAAGGAAGGAGGGACGAATTAGCAGGGTGGTGAGCAAGAAGAGGTAAGTGAAAGATGCACAACCACATGAGATACTGGACAATACAAGACCTGCCTGTTCAGTGCACAAATGTAGCTCTGTATAAGAAATAAACATCATCTCTTGCCCCCTGGTCACACAAGAAATAAGCTGAAGAGAAATTTCATAAAGCTATATGCAAAGATATAAACCTGACAAATGTTTAAACAGTTTTCACTTTCTGTGCTCATGACGCAGCAAGGAAATCAACAATTAAGCTATGTAAGAGATTAAATTATTTTGAAGTAGGTTGATGTTTAATTTAAATCTGTTAAGCACTGTTTGAAATATATGGTTAAAAGCTAATGAAAGTTGAAAGAAGAACTAAATTATCCCTTCTCTTATTTCACAATGATTGGGAGACATCATGGACCATTTACATTTCAGCAATAAATACACATCCATACTGAAGGTCGTAAAATGGCCACACTGCCATTTCAGTGTATTCTCCATAAAGGTAAGTGTTCAAGTTTGTTCCTCTGTCAGTCAACAGACACAATAACTCACTGCTGAACATTTCTTCAAAGTTCAGAAACAGTGGACCTTCACAAGCCCAAGAGATGTAGTAAAGTTTCTGATTGGACCAAAGTCTGATCACATGACAGACAAGCTGTCAGCTGTTGGGTGCATTACTTGCAGCAGCCTCCCTCTGACTGTGCGCCAGGTTCATTGTTCAACCTCACCCCTGGAGCTCTCTGTTGCACTGCCCCTCCTCCTTCGTTCTTAGGCAACTTCTTTGCTGAAATTATCACAACATGCCTGAACATTGTGGTCTTGCAATTAAGTATTTACAAACTTTTTAGAATTCCTTTTTGGTTCTTCAATATTTGCAAACGAATAAAGTAAAAGAAGCCGGAGAAAGAAAAGCATCATAATAGTTTCCTTTTGTTATTGTTATCATGATGTAGTACATTGTTCAACAATTAACTTAATAATGACAACATAATCGTTTAATCTGTACTCATAGTCTAACAATATTCTATACTTACCTATTGCCAAGAAGATGTCATTTACATTCATTGCAGTTTTTGCTGAAGTTTCCATGAAAAGTAAACTATTTTCTTCTGCATATGCTTGAGCCTCCTAAATCAAACATAATCACAACTTTAAGTTTGTATTTTCTTAATTAAAGGCACAAAAACTCATCACAAAATAAACACAGAGAGGGAATAAATCTGCCATAAACCCAGGTTGTTATCCGCAAAAAAGCTAGAAAAGGTGATGTTACATGCTTCTAGTCGGATAACTCCATCATTCAGCTTAAAGGCCCAAATGATGAGCCCAAATGATGAGTTTAATTGCTGCGCTGTAGCAAATTCTGAGATATTCTCTTTGCAGTAAGTTTTATCATTTATTCCTTTTAATAAACATGTCATTATTGGTAATATTATAAACAAAAGTTTACAGGGTTCAATTGACAGGTCACAAAAACAAATTGGCAAAATATTAATTTCAACGTAAATATTGAAGGGATGGTTGAAAGTTCCCAAAAAAAGTGGAAAATAGCATAATAGGAATCATTATAGAAGTATTCAATCAGATACTTTAGATAATGGGCACTTCACCACCGATTTTGGAAAGCAATATTGAGACTTTGATTTTGTATAGAAGTGAACACTGTTGGAACAGTTTCGACCATGATTGAGGTTGCTCATCTAATTTCTTTTTAAAGGCATTTAATGTATTCAAATGTTGCATGACCAGTTCTGGAAATAAACTGTCTTACATATATAATAAATGATATATATACATATATTTTATATAAACAATAAACTTAGGAAACATTCAGTTTAGAGCACTCAAAGATTTAGCATCTATGCTAAGAATTCCTGAAAAACAACTTTTTATATCAGCTTTTTTGAGAAGTTGATGGACTGATTGATGGACACATGCAATGGCATGCCTATAAGGCCTTTTAGGCAATATGAGATAATTAAAGTGAAGGAGGAAATGAAACATACCTCATACTCCACCATTCGTTTGTTGGCGAGATCTGCCTTGTTCCCCGCAAGTGCTATCACAATGTTTGGACTTGCCTGCCGCTGCAATTCCTTTACCCATGTCTTTGCCCTACCAAACGTGTCCTAGAAAGAAGAAAATCATAGCATCATATATAACGTTTTCTTCCTCCAGTGTGTAACGTTTTCTTCCTCCAGTGTCTAGAGTTTTGTTTAGTCTAAAAGAAACAAGTTGTGATTGTCCACATAACCAACAGTGGGGACTTTCAAAGTAATGCCATGTATTTGTAATTGACATGTATCTTAACAGCTTTTTGAAGTCTGAAAGAAAGAAACATCTTAATGCCTAATTAATTCTTGTCAGGATATTAGATTTGACAAATTTGGATTACACTGTTGTCCCATTCAGCTTACATTATTAATATAACATCTGTTGATTTATAAATTAATGATATGCTAATCAAATGTAGCAAGGTCAAATAAATATCAGCTATTGTCATTGGCTGATCTCTTTTCAGAAGACCAATCTGAGTATCGTCAACTGTTACGTTTACCCTTGACGCGGAAAATGGTATAGGCTGCATTGGGCAGGGTGTGCCACCTTATTTATACTTAACAAAAAATTTAATGAAAGAAGTACATAACAATTAAATGTAGATTGGTGAATGAAATTATAGAAAACATCCATGTGTGCATGTGTACTATTTAATTTCTTCACATATGTCCATGTGTACTATTTAATTTCTTCACATATGTCCATGTTAACAGCTAGCCTATGTGGTCGACTAGGAAATCAAAAGTTATAGCATGGCTACAAAAAGGAATGTGAAATGGAATGTTGACAAAATGATCCTCATTTTATTCTGTGATTGTCGTAAGTCAATTCATGTAATGGCAAGGTATACCAGTCCATTTTGTTACATAGAAAATGAAAAAAAACACTCTGACAATATTATACAAATAGGTATGGATAGAATATCAACACATTTATGTATTTTCATGATAAGACTAATCAACAATGCCTTGTAATTCTGTAGCGAGGCTTTACTCCCTCTTAGCACCGATGAATAGCTTTACTTCTCATCTTAACATGACACGAAAACTAGAATGAAAATACTGCTTTCTGATTGGTTCCCCGTTTCAATTTTGGAGTAATTATTTCGCTAATAATTACCTCTTAATATTAACTACTGATTCACATTCCTATGCCCACGTATACAAACTACACTCTGAACTTATTGTTTACATTGTCTTGCAAAATCAAAATTTCTACCGACATTCTGTGGAAACCTATCTAGTTGAATAAAGTCAAGATATAAATCAATTCTAGGATTTATTGTGAAGTTGACTGTAGTTAAATTTTTTATCAATAATTTATTTTCAAACTGAGATTGCTTTGTACCGTATGTGTAATTGCAATTCCCTTGAATGAACAGGACTGACATTATTTTTCAATCTTAAAAATGCTTCCCTTACTCCCAACTCTCATGCACAAGTGGCCACATTTCCTGGCACAGTGTCCTCAACCAGGACAAAATGTAAAGGTTTCTTGTCTGTTCACTTGTACATTAGCTTGAGGAGTTTGCACTTGCAGTGAACAACTACTTTTAGACTAACGTCTCTTGATAGGGCCAGTTTTGTAGAGGTGAATTATGTATTTACGTGAGAATCGTAACTCTGACAATACAGAAAATCATTCTTCTGCTGATATCATCCTCAAGAAAATAAAGTAGAGTTGTATTTAAAATCTTTTTGGTGTGTATTTTGATATTTTTGATCAAGGAATGTTCAAAGATTGAACTGTACTGTAGTTTCGCAAGCAAGTGGAACCAGCCTGAACTGAACTTTTGTTTGCTGTTGCGCAATGCAAATTAGTTTCCCTAATTAGTCATGTTAGAATGGAGATAAATCCATTCTGTTTTTTAATTTTGGGCTGTATGTAGTGCATTTTTATCCCTCAATTAACATTTCAAACCTAGCAAGCTCGGTTTGAAATTAAATTGAGCAGTGAAAAATGCACTACATACAAGCCCGGTTTGAAATTCAATTTAGGGGTAAACAATGCACTACATACAACCCCAAAATAAAAAACAGAATGGATTTATCTCCTAATTCCAGTCTTATTTTACCGGGTACGCAGTATCATATACCTAGTTTTCAAATCTTAAAAAGCCATAATGTATTTATAAACTGGAATGTCCCTTTGAATTTGTTTCCACAAAAAAGTACCCAAAAGGAGTGTCCTTTTAAGGAACTGCCATATTATATATGCTATTACTCATATCTGGATCAAAAAGATGAATAGATTTTTAACCTTTGATAAATTTTATTGTAACTGATATGTTATTCATACAAATATTCAAGATGGAAGTAAATACATTATTCACCGAAGTCCATTGATAATTAATCAACGCATATCGGACAGTATCGTTTATTTGATAAACCATTAAATGAGTTCCCCAAAAGTGGTTCATTTGAAACAATCAGAGACCAGTTTATAAGTATCACATTGTATTGATGGATAAACAGTAAGATGGAAAGGCATGGCATGGACAAAAAGTGTTAGCTGAAACAGTAACTGTAAGTTAACTCACATAGCTGTTTTTACTATCATAATCATAAAAATTTGGTCATTAATTTGTTTTGAAAATGTGTATATTGTTTGACACATGTAGATAGTTTACCATTCAGTTGTCACAGAACCATGTTGTGCATACTAAGAGGCCCTATCACCTCTCTTCCAACTGAAAGCTTGCAGGGTGTGGACTCCCTCCCCCTCTATTTTGTTAATTGGCCACACTAACTTTCATGGTCTTTTCTAGCCTCAGTGTGTAACATTATTGTAAACATGCTACTCAGTATGTCTGTTAAAAAAACAAATGAAATACCCATCTGACATCCTTCATATGAATGCATCCTCCAGGGATTGGGAAAGACAGCCTGGACAATGGGCCATTTTTAGGGCTTTTAGTCATTTCCAGAATTTTGAATGGGCCATTCCCCATAGTAGCAATGGTAAAAATTCTGATTTGAATGGGCCATTTTTCCATCCAATGTGCAAAATGGCCCATGGCCCCTGCCTTTCCCAATCCCTGATCCTCTAAGGTGTATTATGTTCAGCACCCTTATTGAATACTTTGAAATCTAAAGGTGAATGGTAAGTTTCAAAACATTGAAAAGAGTTGTAAATAGCAAATGAGTGATGAACCTACTTGGTTTGTAATATCATAGACCACAATGGCTGCCTGGGCCCCTCTGTAGTACATGGGTGCCAGACTGTGATAGCGCTCTTGACCCGCTGTGTCCCAGATTTCAAACTTTACTGTTGTGTCATCTAGACATACTGTCTGGGTCAAAAATGCAGCTGAAATGAAAGAATTTGTGACCGTCATACAAAGTTCCTTCACTCACTTTAAATGTGTTTGTAATACAGTGATATTTAATCCTCGAGTGCATTATCTTATTATCTAATCATAATTGCATTCACTAAATTGAACATTCTCTATGCCCTTATTTGTGGAACTGATCAACAAATTTAAAGTGAGTGAACGAGTTGTTTAACGCCGCTTAGGGAATATTCCAGCCATTAGCAGCATAGCAAACCATTTAAAAGTCAAGTTCACAGACAACGTAGCACACTGACAATCTGACATAAGAAGTTGAATATGTAAGCATAACTCCTAACAGACTCAAACAATTACCAATAAACCTATCTAGCCTCATAGTTCTCATTTGGTGAAAACTTAAATCTTCATCATAAAAGGAAACATTCTGGCAGGAAAAGGAAACAAATGTTTTAATTTAAAAAAAAGCTATAAATTAAATCAGCTCATTAGATTGTATGAAAATAGCAATATTATATCAGATTGTATAACTTTAAATATCTTGCTGGTAAGTATCGGTATCTGGGCTTATATGAGGCATGATATGACACATGACTCAATGTAACCTATAATCATTTATCACACATTCTTCTCAAGCAATAAAGGGAGGATCAGAAGGAAACAGGTTTTGGTGCTTAAATATTACAAAAATTAAAAATTTACGAAACCAACATGCTCCTGAAGAGTCATGTTTGTGAAAAATTATGTGAGGACAGATGACTTAATTTAAAAGTCAATAACATTATGTACTACAATGACTTACATTGCTACAAGGTGTTACTCAGCAAAGGGAAGTAATTCAGGCTGATACTAACATGGATTTGACCACCTAGCAATATGAGTCCTGTGCCTTTCTCTCTATCACATAAACGAAACACCACAATATCATTGATAGGATTATGAAAACATCATGAAACCATACCTCCTATTGTACTTTCTTGGTATTCATGGAACTGTCCTTTGACAAAGCGAAGGACCAAACTAGACTTGCCGACAGCAGACTCTCCTAAGAGCACCAATTTAAACTGACAAATCTTGCCCTGTGTTGCACCATTAGGCCGTTGTGCCCCGCCTCGCCCTGCCATTGTATACACTGATGACTATCACTCAGCCAACTCCGGAGATTCAAGCAACCTGCAACACAAGACAAGCAGGGTTATGCAAAGTGCAAAGGTCTTCTTCGTATTGCCTCAGTCTGTCCATCAGTTCAATGGGGAATTTCTAACACGCAAATGTCAGAAAGTATAAACTGCCCAGTGGTCATGATGAGGCAATGTTATTTCAAAGTCCTCATGACACCTGCTTCTCAACAAAAGGTAGGCCTACATGCACAAAGATTTATCGACCCCCATATATTATCGTATTTAGACATCAATGCCAACTCATGTAGGTATTGAAGACTTTTATGGCAAAACTCTATATTAGGTAAAACAAGTAACAATATGTATGTTTTGTTTCATTGCCTGTTTGATATATAAGCCATATACATTTATTGAATATTAAATATATCTTAATTCCATATAATGGAGCTATACATGCTTATAAAAAATATTCTTTATACTAATTATTGACAACTCACAAATAATAACCAAGAAATTTAATAATAAAGTAGATCCATCTAGATGGAATTTTAATGCAAACAATTGTTGTAAGCAGGCATCATGAAGACTCATAGAAGAATATATCTAATGTAAGACCGCATGCCGTTGTTGCAATCTTACGAGGGGGTTTCAATAAGTTTTGCAAGCTGGGCATTTCCGTTTTCATTAACAGTGTCAGCTTATAGCGGATGTTAATTTAGTCAAAATATTTGACACATGTCAAAACAATTTGTTAGTTATTTAGATATAATAGCTGCACTGACCAAGGGGTCTCCTTAATCATGGATTCTCTCAAACATGAACAACGCGCTGTGATCACGTTCCTTACCAAGGAGGGATGCAAGGCTACAGAAATACATAATCGCATGCATGTGTATTGTGATGGGTAAGTATGTCCCTAACTATACAATGTTTGTCGCTTGTCTCTTCAGTTTAAAAGGGGCAGCGAGTCCTGACCACGGTCAGACAGGCCCTCAGAAGTCACCCAAACCAAAGTTATTGCCACTTTCAAAATTTTTTTTAGCTGACCGCCATTTGAAAGTGTGTGAACTGTCTTTGGAATTACAGATATCAGTTGGAATGGTTGAAAAAAAACATTCATGATCATCTTGGTATGTCCAGGGTGTCTAAAACATGGCTACCGAGAAACTTCTGAGCACAGATTGCCATCAAAGAACTGAAAGTTGTGTGGAGCTCCTGGATCTTTATAATGCTGATGAAGCCCGGTTTCTGTCTTATCTGGTGACAGGTGAAGAAACCTGAATCCACAACTGGTCCTCTGAAACTAAACTGGAATCCAAGTAGTTTAAGCACCAAAGTTATCGACCTCCACTGAAGTTTTGCACTCAACCATCATCTGGCAAATTTATGGTCACCATCATTTGAGATGCAAAAAGCATATTGTTAATTGAACACATGCCACCCAAAACTATAAATAGTGGTCAATATTATGCTAACCTGATGAAAGAATTGCAAAAGCTGATTGATTGCTGTCACTTGGTGTTCTGCTTTTGCATGACAATACTCCAGTTCACAAGTCTAGAGTAGCTCAGGCTGCTATACGTGAATATATATAGCTGGATCACCCACCATAGCACAGATCTAACCCCAAACACTTCTACCTGTTCAGAAACCTGAAATCCGCCCTACCTGGAAGACACTTCTGGGATGATGATGTCAAGGCTACCACAGATGTGTGGTTAGGGGAGGCCCAACCAGAGGACTTCTACAAAAGTGGCATCAAAAGCCTTGAAGAGAAGTGGGATAAGTGTAATTAGATGAAGGGTACATTATGTTGAAAACTTTAAGTAAAAATTTGGTTATGCGCGTTTGTTTAATATTGAAGTTGCAAAACTTATTGATACCACCTCGTATGACCATGAAAATGAAACTTCATACAGTTTTTCTGAGATGTTGACATGCCAAAAAATTTTCATCTTCTTTGGTTGTGGCGACGCAAGCCGGAGAAACATGCTGCAATGGTTTAAGATGTTTTGTTCATCTTATTGTTTTGCAATATTAGACAAAGTTTTAGTCTGAAATATTTTCATAAATAATGCAATACATTTTCTTAAGAAATTGTCCCTCCTTTTGCAGTTTCATAGTGTATTGTTGAAGTTTATACTTGCTAAATTCAGACCTAGACTATTAAAGGTTTAAATGTGTTTTCATGATCAGCGTTTCCGCTATCCGCTAACTTAGATTATGTACAGGCATAATACGGTGAATGACTGTCAGACCTATCAAAAATCAAGTTTCCAAATCAATCCAACCATTAGTGATCTAAAAATAAAAATATAATGATACATTGATAATCTGTTGTGTTTGGAAAACCTGTTTGCTTAAAATAGCATTATTATTAAGTGCATAAGATACAATCATTCTGATACTTTGAGCTGAACTTACTCTTCTGGGTACCAATGGTGACTTTAACTGTCTACTGAAATTCTCGGTATTTTCCCACCACTTCCGAATCCAACATATACTCATAAGGGTAACTTAAGGTGAATTTATTGAACTTGGTGACAATGGATATGTTAACTGCTTATGGAAATTCCTGATGCTTGCAATCAACTCCAATTTCAAACACGTTTAAACTTTGATTACAAATAAATAAAGAAGCATGGGGAATCTTTCGATCGATTTCGGCAGGCAAAATATTACCGCAATGCCTATTGTAACATGACTTTGTTGTATTCTCAATTCTGATAGGGTAATTTTTTCAAATAAACCGATGTTGAATGACAATGAATACCCTCAAATTAGCTAAGGTGAATCACCACAAATTAATACAATATGTTCACTAGTGCCTGCCCGACTCAAGTTTTAATTTTCCAGTTTCTTAGAAAATTCGTGTCTACCGGTAGATGTAACAAATAAATTTTAATATGATTTATTTTTGAAGAACGAAAATATTTTCAACTGGCTTACTAAGTCCAAGTTTGCCGCAAAGTTTCATGCTGCCGTTCCCATAGTATGACATTACGAATGGTAAATGAGAGTTACTTGCCCCAGCTACTGATACCGAAAGCTTTTGCTGCACACATTGTGATTGGTTAGCCGAGTTTACGTAAGAACAAGCGCTACAGTCAGCTGCGGTCAGACCATTGTGGAGAGGATAGCCTGGACAGATAGAGTTTGAATCTCGGTAAAGACAATATTTTGAAACTTTCACTCCTCGGAACACGGTTGATTTCAGACTGGCATCGCTGTCACAATGTGTAAGGTCTCGCAGTTATGAATGCCACTATTTGGTATTATCAGTATGATGTTTGTAACTGTAAATTATGCCGGGAATTCACATAAGTTAAACCTCTTGCAGAAATAGAACTGTCGCAAACTTCTTTCAACACGGCTCAGCATGGCTGAAGCACTGTAGATGTGAAAAGGTGCGCTTGAGCTTCGGTAAAGGACCCTTGGTTCGGTACATTTTCAGTTCGGTATGAAACCAATTGTCGCCATAATTCCTTGAATGAAATCTCGAAAAGTCACATCATTCAAACACTATTGTTGAGAGTTAAAGATTAAACCAAATCGTTCCGAATGTCTACATCCGGGAAAATGGCAACAGATATCGTTACCACTTCGAAACTTGAAGATGTTTAATGTTAATAAATTAAAAAATTTTGATCATTGACTTTTTGAATAAATATTACTGGGTTTTTAAGTTATCAAAATGATATTTTGGACACAAATCAAATATGCGGTACGAACCGAAAATCTATGCTAATGTACGGCACACCGAACCGAACGTAACATACAGCGGTTCAACTACTGTACTTGTGGACTGTTTCACCCCTATCAGAAATGCGACCGGATATCTGCACTAACAAAAGCAACACTTTATAGCATGGAGTTTCAGAGCTATCACTTAAAACACTTTGGCGCATAGCAAATTGTGTGAGTGTTTATCTTGGACCATACATAGATGAAACACACACACACACACAAGATCAAGTATAATCCTCCTAAAACCAATCAGTGAAGGTAATAAAACCCAGTTCAATGGAACTTCAGAACCATGCAAGTATTTTTGTTTAGGATATCATCATAAGTTATTTCTATTCATCAATAATTTTAACGGCTTGTGTGCTATTTTAGATAAACCGAAATATATACTTTTATCAACAGGTTCAGTCTATGCATTCAATTGCATTCTTCAAGATGAGGCAATTTTTTCTTTGTGAAAAGATGACTTTCAAATATACGTTTTCGATATCACCTTCATAAAACCTGGGATATCATGCAATGAAATATTATTGCAAAATGAATATGACACAATAATCATGTCTTTAATAGGAACATTATACCACTAGGATTTAACATCACATAAATACAAACTTAGTTTGATATATACATTTTTTTTTAACTTGATTTCCATTAAATTGTTACCATAGTCTTTTAAGTCGGTAATAATGTCACAAATATTATTAAAATCCCCAAGATCCTAGAGAGGTTTTTTTTTATCAGAGGGTGTTGAAAATCATTGAAACGGCAAGTGCTTAAATACTTGCGAATTTAAAGTAAGCTTCAGATTTACATCAGATATTCTTATTCATTACCAAAATGAAATGATATGAAGTCACATCCTGCAGTCAATTTTAAGGTGCTCGATGTTGAAATCGACATTTATTTTGGATATGCGTCATCAGACTTTTGTCAACTAAGGTACAGTCGTATTATATGTCTTTAAAGGTCCGAAATAAGCAAGGAATCACTTATTTCAACAAAGAATGATCCATTACTATAACCGAGAACACGATAAAGACAACAGGGACAAGTGACAAGATGCATTTTCACTAAACATTCGATGTAAACATATCTGATCACGTCAGCCATCTTGAATCAGAAAACGAGACGGTCAGTTAGTAAAGCTTCACATTGATCCAGCTATATAAAAGAACAATATGTACATACCAGTCAAATATAAGAGAACAGAACAGATCGGACTACAAGTTGGTTCAAAATGCAATTTAGGTAAAGACGGTGCACAAAAGAATACAATAATATCTTCGCAGTTTACACCCTCCTTCCTTGAGCAGGGCTAATTTATGCAGTGATAGGATGTGATCACGCACCAAAACATAATTCGTCTTTTTAAAGAAAAATCTGTCTATATGCTTCACTATTATGGTCCAGAAACATACATTCATATATTCATTGTCACAGTCACACAAAAGAATGGTAGAAAACCTTTGTTACCGAAAATGGTAAATATCATCCGACGCGGATTGATATCCGTTGACTAGACGCACCTTGCACTGTAAATGTACGCCCCATAGGAATGACGTCACCTGTCATAAATACAATGATTAAGAAATCCCCGTCTAGTAGTATTATTAAAATAACAGGAGAAACTTTTTAATCTTTAAATAATAGTTCGATGGAATATTCTTATGATTTTATCTTTACATTTTCTATTGTTGATATGCAAACGCATTCGTGTTCAAGTTAGGTTATTAATTCGTACTTGCAGTAACTGTACAATTAGGCCTAAAGTTATATTCTTTCTTCTTTCAAGATAGTGGGATTTCTTGCCCAAAACTATATAGATAACCAATTAAAATTTGATATGATGGATAATGATTTAAAAGAGGTTTTGGCCTGAAATATCCATACCATAAACAATAAACTGTATTTTTAGATCACAACATAAATTTACCCTTTAGTTCGAAAGACCATAAGTACCACCTTTGACTTTTTTGTCGTCTTTAAAAACTCGTAATTACATGATGTGATCTGAAATGGCAAAAAAACACCAGATCAAAGCCTAGATCAAAATACAATATGTTGAGATTGTCGACATCCAACATTTTTTAATTCAATGCATTAGCACAGAGGATTCATCTTGTTATACAGACTTTATTTTCGTAATTGCGAATTATAATTACTTGTTTTTAAAGAGAGAATATAACCTTAAAGTGCAATCTCGTGATCACGAAATATTTCCCTTAGTTACGATTTTTTAAAGACAAAAACAAATTTCAAATGTGCTATCAATGGTCTTTCGTACTTTACTTTTTGGAAATTCAATTGCTTCTTGTAAAAAGTATAAACAATCGTCTTTTACATCAATGAAATCGTACATTCCAATTCAAGACTGTACGGTATTTTCGTTGCAATAACAAACGGGTGCTTTTCTTAAAAAACTCAATAACATTCATTCCTTTCAGCGTTCGTCTGTTAAAAATCTTTAAATTAATATAATTTGTTTGTTATTGTAGCCTATATCAATAATCATGTATAGCTTGTGTTGCTTTTACTTTATGTCCACCAGCTCTGTAATGATAAAAAATAAATTCTTTTCGGGCCAATCAAGTATTCTTCATCTTATTATTATTCCTCTTAAAACTGTCTGTGGTCAAATGTATGACTTAGGACGTATTATTATCAGCAATACAAAACCCCGTGTTCGCTCGATTATCAACAAAAACAAGTAAATGTCTCACTGATCGCAAGTTGAGTGGGTTGATTTGAGTTTTAGTAATAGTCTGGTAGTAGCAGTAGTAGTAGAAGTAGTAGTAGTAGTAGTAGTAGTAGTAGTAGTAGTAGCAGTAGTAGTAGTAGTAGTAGAAGTAGTAGTAGTAGTAATAATAATAATAATATCAATAATAATAATAATGAGTATTTATAAAGGGATATATCCATTCACAAGGTGCATATGCTCAAAACGCATATACACGTTAGAATTATAGGTAATGGTGTGAAGTATTGGCATGAAATAATTCTAAGAGAAGAGTATCAATTATAGCATATGAAGAAATATAGTACACAAATTCAGATAATTCAGTCAGTGGGAAAATATCATGAAGTAATGTCTATGAATAATAGCTTGAAAAAAGATCAGTTTTGAGTTTTGATCCGACTTCAACAGAGCTAACCGGAAAGTTACACAAATTACGTTTAGTGCCTATTAACAAAGCCTCTGTTTTCTCATCATTAAGCTTCAATTCATTTAAAGACATCCAGGACTTGATATCAGAAGTGCAATCAGTTTTACGTTGCAAAGCCATTTGGATATCTTCTGACTTGAGGCTATCAATCAGTTGACTGTTTTCAGTTATCTCTATCACTCTACCAAGACTAGTAGTATAAAGCACAAACAGCACAGGGCCAATGATGGATCCTTGAGGAACTTCACACGATAATGAATAGCGTTTAGATTCAACCTGATTAATAACAACGGTTGGTGATCTATTTTTCAGATAAGACTCAATCCAGTCAAGCGCAAAATCTGCAATGCCCATCTCTAGCTGAAGTTTAGAGAGTAGCAGATTGTGATCCACTGTGTCCAATGCTGCTGAAAGATCTAAGAGTGTTAACGAAGCAATATTCCCATCATCCACTTGACTTCTCAATTCAATCATAACTCGCAGCAAAGCAGTTTCTGTACTGTGATTCTCACGGTAGCCAGATTGAAACTCATCCATAAGTCCATATTTTTTTAGATGATCTTTGAGTCTTATATTGACTGCCTTTTGGATGATTTTTTTTAGATAAATGAAACATTAGACACAGGTCTACAGCTACTCAGACTGTCAGGATCTAGGTCACTTTTCTTGAGAAGAGGCTTCACAATTACAGATTTGAGGGAGTCTGGAAAAACTCCTGTTCATATACTTGAATTCACTAAATTGGTAATGAAAGGAAGAAGTATATCTAAGTAATCTATCAACATAGATGTGGGAATAGTACATTGGCACATTGGTTCCGACGTTCTCTGACTAGTGTAACCATCACAATTTTAATTGGTCATAATTTTGTCACGATCCTTGCGGTATTCCTACTGTCTGACACTCCTTTCATGTAGATCAAAGAGAGAGTAATGTCGGGGTATGTTTGTGGAAACGATATTCGAGGCCACCTCTCTGATTATTATAAAGGTCCTGCGTGGTTTCTAGAATTTATCGAAATCATTCGACTGGATATAACCTTTAATTCCAATTTAACAAAAAATAGCGTTCAGTAATTCAAAAGAAAAACATTCAAAATGTAACCCATTTCACGTGCGCAAGACTTGCTCATCTGTGACAAGGCATTTCCGAATTAGTGGATAATAGTCTATTATATCATTAAATATTTTGTACAGCTTGTTTTTTTCAGGTTATGCAGTATCAAAATGGCCTAGAGTAGCCGTTCATAAAATAGATAAAAAACGTATTAAAAGACGCAATTTTAGAGACTGAGTGTGAGTGTAATGATTCCCTCAAATACACACGTGCGCAAAAAATCATGCGCAGACTCGGATTGGGACTAGACAAATGTAAAAGAAAGATTATTGTCTAGATACAGTATCTATCTTTAAAACTATGTGCTATTTGATGGAAATCGGTTTGAACTAGCAGTAAAAAGGTAAAAGCATTTTAACAGAAAACTAATTTAACATCGCGTTTCTAAGGGAAGACAACGTGAACAACCTTCACCTTGCACTGTTGCTAGGTCACATAAACAATTAGGCCGCTGGCTATTTCGTCGACACTTCTGTGTGCCGTTATAAACCAAAATGAACCTCTGATCTTGTCTCTTTTATGATTCAAGCGTATCTTTTAACCGTTAACTACCCTTTTTCGTATCTCTAAAAGGTGTTTCAAATTAATTTGTCATCAAAATGACAACAATAGCTGCGCCAGACTCATTTCGATCTCCCGAACTTCAAGCAAGAAGTATTTACGCTGGAAAATACAAAGATTGGACACCCGACCTCCGCGCAGTAAGCACCTTTTTGTTATTAATGCATAGTTAAACATCAAAGAAAGCCAAACATAATTTGATACTTATCAAGGATAAAAAAAAAATTCACTGCAGATTCAATAGTATTCTGATTCGACTAAATATTACACTGCACAAGACCCTTAATCAATGGACATATTTGTGAATATTCTTAAGATTTGATGCAATGAATAGACCCATTTTATCTTTATAATCGTTTTGTATTCATGTTATAACTGTTTATAACTCCGATGCATTTCTAATCTTGCAAAGAACATTCAGTGACAATAAATCAGGTTTGTTGCACCGTTGAACTCTTTTCAAAATTCAAATTTAACAACCATTTTTGGCATTTTCATTTTTTGATATAGAAGTTGTTAAATGTACACTAGGATATCCTTTACTGTTTAAATTTTGCAGGCCGGCAAGCTTACAGCAACAGGGGACACCACCAAGCTGTGTCTCAAGCCACCTGGGACAAGGGTGAGTTTGCCACCAATTTTCATAATTACTATAACCTTTATAATATCAAAATTTTCTCCTAAAGAAAGATGGTTTTATAACTGTCCATTTTAAAATGACCCTCCCAAATTCTTTGTATTTGTTTTCATGACCCTCCCCTGGTGGCTGTGCATTTTTTTCTGACCCTCCCCTGTAATAAATGACCGGTCCCTTAGTTTGTATTGATTACAAATCCATGATATCCATATGCATAAATAAAATGCATGTTTTCCATTGCTAGTCACTTTAAAGAGCTACTCGGTGAGTTGTTGGAGTCATGTATCATAGTATGCCAAACTTAATTGGCTTATTGTTTTTTCTACAGTGACAATATGAAGGTAGAACATTGCAATTATGATAAAAAAAACGTCAAATAATCAAACGTAATTTTGGAGACTTTTCTAAAACAGCCAGGAGGGCAGTTAGGAGTTCGTAGTGTTTGTTAGGTTATATAACTGGTATCCATGTATAATGGACGTGCATTTATAGATTTTCATGGAAAACCAGTATTTGTCATATTTGTCTTTTGGACATGAAAAGTTAAGATGTTTGATTTTATATATCACCACATATGACATTTAGTTTCATATCAAAGGTAAATAATATGTTCTGAAAATCATGGAGTGGCTCTTTAATGTGACTTGAAATATTCATAAAATTTTATTTGACTCTATTATATGGGCCGAACAACTAATGTGGTGATTTAAGGTCAAATCTCAAAAATACATAGAGACTTACATTATCATAAACCATTGGTCATTCAAAAATTGCAACAATGCAGGTGAAATTGCTGAGTGCATGCTTCCTATTTTGCAATTCAGGTAGCACCCAGTGAAGGTTAGTTTTTTTTACAAATCAAATTCAGAATGTGAAAGTTTAGCAAACCATCACCAATTTAATCATTTACTTTTCCTTAAAGAGGCACTCTGTGAGTTCTTGGAGTCATATATGCCAAACTTAATCAATGGTGTCATTTGATCGCGAAGTATCGACTGTTACCAAAAAGAAACATTTTACAGCTAATTTGTTTTGTACAGTGACAATATGAAGGTAGAACATCGCAATTATGATCGAAAACCGGACAGTGGCACGCGTCAAATAGTCAAATGTAATTTTGGAGACTTATCTAAAACAGCCAGGAGGGCAGTTAGGAGTTGATAGTGTTTATTAGGTAATATAACTAGTAACCATGTATGTTGGACGTAATATCTACACCTCTGTGCATTTATAAGGCTGTTTTGAGATTTTCATGGAAAACCAGTATTTGTCATGTATATGTCTTTTGGACATGAAAAGTGAAGATATTTTGATTTTATATCACCGTATACATATGACATTTAGGTTCGTATCAAAGGTAAATTATATGTTATGAAAATCAAGGAGTGGCTCTTTAATAAGTTTCAACCCAGAATGAGTTACAGTAAAAAATTGAAAAGGCAACCAAGCCAGTTTTACTAGTGAACCAGTTTTTCAATCCATCATAAGAAACATATGGAAGCCATCAATATATATAAACTAGGTTGTCCAACAGCGCCAATAATAATCCTAACATTTCAGAAATTAATTAAGATCTTAATTTGTTTTAACATTCATTTTCTGTTTAATGTCCATTTCTAGCCTGTTAATAGTGTCAGATGTCATGTTTTCCATGTCATGTTTTTGAACCTCAATCCTTAAATCTGATTCTATATTCTTTTTATTATGTTTTGCTTTGATGTTATTAAACAGCTATCATTTGAATCACTTTGAATAGTGCTTTCTATTCAAGTCCCAGGTTCCACATTTTCCTAAATTTTTATAAATTTTAAAGAGGAATAAATTCAATTCACTTCCATTAATGATTATTCATGGAAAGAGTTCACTGGAAATGAGATATTTTAAAATTTTTAGCGATTCAATTTGACTTTTCAAGGCAGAGCAGCCATGTCTGTCCCAATTTGGATATTTTGATATGGCATAACACATAGAGGTATCTGTAATTGTCATTAGGTCATTTGATATTGGTGTGGATTAGTACCCTATTTGTCATCTTGGAATTACTTGTAAAGTCACAGAATTTCTGTAAATATCATACTTAAAATGTCCAACTTGGAATTAGGATTGCTGAAATGGTACTTGAGGAGGACTGGAGGACTGAACAAAAAGCTTTATTACATTTTTACAAGTACACTCACCAATTATTTTCTGTTTCAGCCGGAGAGTGCAGATGTCATCCGTCGTTTTCGAGCCAGCCTCCAGCCTGATGCTGGAGCAATGCGCGTCTTCTATGGGCGAGCAGGTGACCCAGAACGCTCCAGGGCAGCTGAAATGACCCATGGTGTCAGCACTCGACCTTCTTACACGTCGGGAGAACTGGTCAACCCAAAACCCAAAACCCTATTCCAACAGAGACTGTCAGATCGCAAGGAAAACATATATGCAACTAACATTAGAGCACCCCTTGCCATGTCACATGATCAGAGGCCAGGTCTACCAGCTGGACTAAACTCACAAGTCTTCACCTTTGGCCTCCCAACTGAACTTGGTGATTAATTGAGTGCATTATTTTCAAAGTTAGAATGATCTATAAGTATTAATAAAAGTATATATATGGAAGAATAATAAATGTGAATCTTGAAATTGTCATTATATGCCAGAGGTCGATTTGTTACTGCTAAAGTGACAGAGTATGTTTCATGAATTTTGTATTCTGCAAAATATCATTTGACCTGAGGTAAGTTCAAATCACGTATTTAAAGTATTTAAAGTTTCATCTATATCTTTTGAATGCCAAAATTACGAACTTTTCTCATTTCCGACTGTAAATTAAAAACAGCCAAATAAATTTGTCCAATTGACATGAATATTAGCCATATGACCTACTAAGCAATTTCTGAGTAAGAATGACAATAGTTTGCAAAAGTTTCAAAATAATCATTTAATAGGCAAACTTGACTTCCCATCTTGCTACATTCATGTTAGATATAAATAGCAAGGAAATTGCCTGTTTATCTTTTGACGGCCTGCTTCAGTGACGTCACGAAGAATTGATTTATGATATCACAGGAAATAAGGCATGAACATAGATTCTCATGTAGGATGTATACATGTACATGTGCACATAAACCATATGCCAATGCTGAAGCCTCACCTTATTGATACTAAAATTTTATACTCACTGATGGAACGTTGAGGAGTTTATCATTTCCTCATGGTAACAAATTTGACTGTCAGTGGAAGGGGTGAGGTTGTAGGTAGTGAGTGTGCTATAAAAGAGGACCCTATTTTTCAGATATCGGCGCAGGAGGACTTGTGAACCCGAACAAAACATATGAGGAGGTTGAGCGGGAGGGCTCAGCAGGCCATGCTCTCTATGTGAAATCTCACAGGGAATTTGAGGTTGGGGAACGAGTGCAGAGAAGCTATACCTGCCCAAGTTTTGACCCCAAAAATAAGTTTGGTATTCCGACTCCTCATTCCAATGATGGCCGTCATGTGAAGCAGACCCTGAAGTGGTTGCATGAAACTGAATCTGAGAAAGCAGCAAATATTGTGTCTAAAAGAGTTGATGATTTTCGGGAGAGGACTCAACCACAGCTAGGAGAAGTGCATGATCCGTATGTACTTTATTTTATTTGCATTTGTTCATGTGATTGCTTTTGTTTGCTGTAGCAATTGTATAACATTTGAAAGCAGTGTTGTGTTTTCACATGTCCCACTCATCGTTTTTTAACATCCATTGCAATGTTCGTGTTTTTTACTTTTTTTCCTAAATGCTTGGTGTCAATATCATCATTGTTTTCAGTTCCTGATGTTCCGTTCCAGTTGTCAAGTGCTGGGTAACAATCTGTATAGATTTCTAGGATTAGGTATTAGACTCAGCAAAACTTTAATAACTTCTAGTAAGTTCACTCAAACATATTCTAGTCTTACGATAAACTTTTGTTTTTGCTGACATCTTCTATTGTATCCCCATAGTGTCACTCAAGTCATTCACCCCTATTAACCTTTGGTAAACTGGACCACTATCTTGGCTAGAAATTCAGAATTCTTATTTATTGCAATCAAGTTAGTTGTGCAGTCAGTGATACAATTTCCAACTAAATATCTGAACTGTTACAATAACTGAGAGTAGAGTACCTTGGCACTTAGTTGATGCATGATAGAAGGAGTTCATTGTTTGAAGGTAACACAAAATGTATGGTCCACTTGTAACAAAGGTTGTGTGGGGAAATATGAGAAAAGAGTAGCCTGTTAGAGGGAACAATTAGTATATTGTGAAATGTTTAAAAATGTTTTGTAGTAGATTCAGCAAGATTAATTATTAGTTTAGCAAATATTTCCTGGTATAAAACAATTCTGTAACAAATAGAAGCAACAACCTGCCTTTATCAGTCCTTTCTCCTATCTCAAAGCTTTCTGTGTGACAATCTGAGTCAAAGTAATCAATGACAAGAAGCTATTGTTTCCCTGACATTTGATAGTTGGGTCATTCCATTTCAAATCGACCAAAATCTAGGGATCGCCCCAGTTGACATCATAGATTTTGAAATTTTCAATTAGAATAGATGCTACTGTATTTTCAGGGAAGGGGAATACAAGTTTTTTGTTCATACTCAAAATAGTTTGCGTTTGGCATAGGGTGTTAGGACACAGGGGTCTTCAAAATGTGACGTTTTTGAGAAAAACCCTTAATAGCTTTAAACGTCTCTTATGTGGACAGCTCTAGTCGTAGAGGCTTACAGTTTTTATATTAGATAGAACTTGGAATGAGTTATCCATAAATATAATATTCGTTTTAAAAAAATGTATTTATTTGGTATATTAGCTTGACAAAGAAAGCTTAATTTCAACTGCAAAATTTAGTTTTTACGTTTTTTTACCGTTGTCTTTTCACTTTTTTTGGAAGTCGAAGGAATGAAGTGCACCAAACATGCTTCGATTCGTCTCCTTGGGGCATCAAGAGATGGAATTTAGTAATTCTTGACAATATATTTTGTTCTTATGCTACAATAGCTGCCTTATATCTACCCACTGTTCGGAAAAGTGTCAAAAATGCCCTATGTTTTAAGCTGTCTGTAGAAAAAGGCGCACCTGTCAGAGGCTTCATATTTTGCACACATGTAGCCCATAGTATACACTACAAACTATCAAAATTTGGCGAGGGTAAAATGTTCCGTTCACCTTCTGCAAGTTATTTACTAAAGCAACCCTCAGATGATTTTACCGAGGCTTCACATTGTTTGACATCTCTATGTTTGAGATATTCAGGAGGTTGCTGATCAGTGAATTCATGACAATTCACTTTATTTAAAATTCCTTGGGGATCAACTTACCTTTTTGATATTTTATACCAAGTTATTGTTACGAGGGCAAACTCTTTAAATTTTTGGAAAATTGACCTGTAGCTATCCATAGAAAGCTTGAAGTATCTCAGTCTGATGTCAAGATCAACTTTGCAGATAATATGATCGAAAGGCAGTGTCACATTTGCCTTTCGTCTTGGCACCTGAACGTTTGGGGCTCGATTCTGCTTGGAATCAGAACATCAATGATCATGTCTTGATTGTCATCATCTACAGTCATTACGTTTCCAATTGTCCAATCATGATCGATCACGTAATCCTGGTGTTATCTTCATTTGTCCCTGTTCCTTATTCTTAACGTTACTGTTGTTGATATATTGCTTTGTGACACACGTTTTATGGCCAGTTTTGTTACACTTTTTGGAATGAATGAATGGTGACTTCTTGTCCCGGGAACAGTTGAGCATGTTGAAAAGCGCAACTCTTGGTTTTCAATTTCCGATTCGATCACTTCTTTTTCCACGAACAAAATTTTTGTAGCAGGAATGGCAATCACTGCCCAATCAAACAGTTGTTTTGGAGTTGTAATTTGGTTCTGGAAAGTCGCTTGAAGACTGGCTTTTGCTGCAAGTCTCTTGATTGTCCCTCCTATCCCGTCACAAGCATTTTTGCCATGACTAGTTGCAAACAAATGCCACTCTGATTTTAGTCCAAAGTCCTCATAGTGAGAACAGAGATTGACAAAGTTTTTGTAATTTTATATTGACTTGCTGCAACATCACTAAAGTAAATGACCTTTTTAACCCCCGGAAGGCAAATTGTGTCGCAAGACATGTTTGAGAAACACATGAACAGTGACACAATCATGCTTCAGATGGTCACTGATCACTGCTATGCTCAAATGCTTCAGTTCGTTTCCCTGTCTGTAGTAAAGGACTACTGGGTGAACAGTGGCATTGGGAATTTTCCCAATGGAAACCCTGGACTGCGTCTTGTACTACAAATATTAGTTCTCCGCAAAATCAAGAAGAATTATTACGGTCTCATCATCCAACTGATCTTTGAGTCTTGCCAAGAAGGCTGACTGAGATTTCGCAGTGAAATGGTGAACTGTCAAATCGTCAAGTTTGTGCAAGAGGACATCAACAAAATCTTGAGGACTTAAGGATGTTGTGAAAAGGTTTGTTCGATCTGTATGTACCCAAACTTTATATGAAATTTCATTTTCTGTACCTGGACTTTCATCCTGGAGATGTGACTCGATAACGATTTTCAGTGCATCAATTCCAGGACAGTTATCACAGCGATATAACATGCATTCGTGTGCCTGGACGTTGCATGTAACCCTCTGTAAAAGTTCCTGAATATTCAATTTCAACCCAGGCAATGCAGCGAGCATCAGTTTGACATTTTGATGTATCTGACAGACACACACTGACTGTGTACCAGGAGCACCAGCAGAGATAAACCATTTTGGTCTCAATTCGCAAAACTTTGAAAATTAAATTTTGTAGAGGTTGCTGGTCTCTTCTTTGAAAGAAACATAGTTCTCTAAGATTTCCTGAGAGCAATCTTTTCTGTTTGTTAACTTTTTCACCATCAATGCGAACACTAACAAACTCCTTCATGACTGGACACAGGCGCGAAATATGTAAATGGAAATGCATACGTGGCAGAAACATTCGCGCGAACGTTACTGCTTCGCGGGCATTGTTCCCCATCGTTTCATTTGATACCAACATAGTAAATTGTATTGTTACAGGACTACTTTTACATATCCTTTCTAACAAAGACACGTTATGTTGGACAGACTGTTCGATATGAAACATCCTTAAAATCTCTACTTAAGTTTTAATAGGCAATATATAAAAACGTTTATATCTTGAAAACTAGAAATTTTACCCTCGTGATTTTTTTATATGTTAGAGTTCATATGATAAAAAATAAACTGTCCAAATTTCATTACTGTGCAAGGTGCGCCTTTTTGTATAGAGACTTTTGAATATGGTAGAATTTCCGTTTTTTTGCCGAGGGTAGGTATATTTAAATTCATTCAAACTAAATACGGATAGGTGAAAGTATGTTTGATTGAAGTTCTGGACTGTCCGATTAATACTTTCATCCTTCATACAAATTATTATCACTCAAGCATTCAAATCTCATTTCTACAGCTTATAGAAAATGGACCATATCCTGAAATCGCCTGAAATTTTACCGAATTTGAAATTTGCGTAACTCAGGGTTATTCTTAAATATCTGCAAAATGTAAACGTATGCCGCTTTGGAATTATATCAACAACCTGTAAACAAAAAAATAACAATGAGCAGCACAAATTTATTTTTTAGCGAACATTTTTCTGCAAGTGGTGTATTTCATAGAATTGCGTTACGTGTCACAATAAAACAACCCTTACAGCAAAACCAATGCCAATTTGCAAACAATATTTTGTTTTTGTAATGACCTATAAATGTACTCTGGTTGGTGTGAAAATGAAAGAAATCGGTGACATCAACTGGGAGGCTTTGGTCGAATTGAGCTGGAATGACCCAGTTACTCAATAGTGACTCTTGGATGGTTACTGGTGAGGTGATTAATGAAGGATCATATATAATGTTGAAAACCTCATTATCATTAGATGTTGACATCTCACTTAAATGACCCATGGCAACATTCATGATTCAAAAATATGTATTCAAATTTGCCAGTAACATAAATTTTAATTTTCAAAATCCGCCGAAAAACATCTTTAATACAGGTTTTTTAATCACCAGCTAATTCGCACCAGTGAACAGAACTGAGCTGGCCTGTGGTTACTGATGTGTGACGCATGGCTGGCGGAAGTATAACCTCCTTAATGGAAAAACAACAGGAAATCTTACAGTCTTAACAACTGTTTAAACATATCTAAAGTCATCCAAACAACTCCAACCTCCAATATATTATTGTTGAATATATATTTAATAATTTGTATTGTTCCAAGCGAAAGACGTGTTTTAATTAAGAAATAAAGTTTGCTCTACCCCAATGTGTTTTGTAATAAAGTATAGTTTTGCCCTGAACTATTATAGTTAAAGCACGAGGACGGTAGTCCGAGTGCTTTAACGTTATAATAGTTCAGGGAAAATTATACTTTATTACAAAACACATTGGGGTAGAGCAAACTTAATTTCTTTTCTAAGATGCTAAAATAATCTATACGGGGAACACTCTGATTTTAATCATCTCGAAATAAAAAATAGTGTTTACATTGCTCACATTAATAATCCATGAACAGGGCTAACTGTTCGCTATTCCAAGTATGGAACTCAACCCCTAGTTTAAGACGACATTTAGTTGGTTAAAGCTTTGATTACTGCAGTTTTGCACTTAAACTTTTTCATTTATTCAATTTTGAATTATATTTTCTTCTTATTTTTTTCTTTAAAAACTTAAACAAACAAATTAACACCTCTTGTTTTTTAAAAAAACTTTTACTTTTACAAACTCGTGTCGTGCGATTATGCAGGGCTTATCACGTGGTTAACATTCCACAAAGAATTATGGGTATTGTTTGTTTTGGAAGCGTGATGGCGGACTGGATCCGGACTTCTATTTTTTTGCTGCCGTCATAAACGTTGAAGGTGATGCTTTAGTCTCTTATATTAGCAGACTGTTGGGGCTGTACACCTAGAATTACTTAATTCTTAGGTTGTCCATATCACATTGAACCTGGTAGAGACGGTTGACGTGAACCAACATCACAGTCCCACGGGGCGCCGTGACCTGACGTGAAACAACGCGGTCACTCGACGGTAGACAAGCATTTTCTGTCCATTCTTCTTTACGGTAAATAGAAATAGATGATTCGAAACTTGTCTCTATTAATAGAAACATTAATACGATTATGTCGTTAGACCTTGATAGGGGGATAAGCCATGTTGTTCGAAGAATCGAGATGAAAGGTTACCATGGACGCGTGATCACGAGGGGGCAGCGGGGAAGAGCGGATATAACGTCATTCAATTGTTACGTCATGAAAAAACTATACCTTTATTGTCTCATAAAGTACTTTTTTTTCGATTGTTTTAACCGCTAGGCATCCTAGAATATGATGCAATGCACACTATCCCATGGCATGTGTAAATCAATTACGACGTCTGCCAAATGTTGTCACAACAATCAGACTGGTTTAACTAGTCTTATTCTTTTATGACACATAGGTGGCCATTAGGTAATCCTATCGCATTCAATTTCAATTCTTGATTTAATGGTCTCTAATTATATCCTTTGAAATTTCACGCCATGGACCTGCGTAACTCTTGGAATTTGACTGCTACTTAGTTTATTGTCATGGCGTCCAGTCATTTTGAACCAATGAACTTGTTGAAAAAGAGATTTGGCTCATACACTTCTAACGACGATGACACTCATTTAAAAAAGTACATCGTGAATAACGGGTACCAACATTCTTTAGGATTTTCTAACCCTTGCGCAAGGTATGTTTTCATGTCATTGATTGTTAAGTTCAAAGGCATAGATATTACCACACCGTGTGAGATGTTGTACTGGATAACAATATAATATATGTGAGTTAAATACAAACCAATCATCCACTAAGTACTAAGTTGTCATGAAAGAAAAAAAAATTTCTGCAGTAAACTAAAACAATTTTTTTACATTATCTCCCGTTTATTACAAAAACTTTCATTTTTTAGAGACAAGGTAGAACTTCATATCGATAAATACGTAGTGGTGGATCTCTCACTGATCAAGTTCTTAACCTTTTTGATATAAACCCACCCAAGAAAACCGCGTCCAAGGATTGTCGACTGGGAAGGAAAGTTGATATCATGAAGCAGTTACATATCGTATCTAGGAATTCTTTCGGTCAAGTTATTGCCCCTGTTTTGCTGTTGAATTAGCTTAAAAATACAGAGAATATCAAAGGGCTAGAGTTTCAGCTGATGACTAGCTGGGCGTGGCTTCCAGTCTTGCTTCGATGATTTTGTCTAAGCGTTCTCCAGTCTCATTAGGCGGTTATCCAAAAGAGGGGTGTAAAAGACCTCCTAGTAGTCGAATTAAAGCGTATATTTTCTCCTTTTTTGGTTCTATTGATTCTTATAAGTGAAGCGAAAACAGATAATAATTTGTAATAAGCAAAATTATGCATTACGTCTCGTCTGTAATTGTGATTTTGAAGTCAAAGTGAAATATATTATCCATATGGGAAGATGGACACAGGGTAGTATTTTTCCTGTAAGTCACACGGGAGTTACACATTGTGAACCAATGAAAAACAACGTGCCAACGGGACTATTTCATTAATCTCTCAAACTTTTCCCGACTGGTAATTTGTTTACCCGTATTCTGAATTTTAAGAATGTTTATTCATTCAACGTAGTAGCCATTCATCATTTCTCAGATGTGCCGCTACTAAAAACATGAAATAAGCCTGCCATATTGCAGAAAAGTATAGAAATAAGCCAATATTGAATTACGTTCATTGCGTTAAGCTAACAGTCGCGAAGAAACACCAGGTTTTGTTATGTAATGACGTCATAGACACGCTATGATGCCTATGTAGCTATGATGTCATAGTGCCATCAGTTACCTCACAAGAAGTTCATACGTCTTGTAGTATTACAATAGGGCGTCACTGACCTCTTCAAACTTAACACAAAACTATTAAATGTAATCATTTTGAATAACGGTTTTTGAAATAAGGAATAAACAACATTTACATTTTGTTTTGAAACCTTTTCACAAATGACAGTCTCTTCATGCGTAGGTAAATGTTTAGTAAAGCCACAGCACACGCGTATGAATTTGGAAATTCGCAACCCTAATCCTATATAGAGGAACGATTATTTCTATTAAAATCGAGTTTTAATCTTTTTAAAAACATATAGGTAATATAAAGACAATAACCAGCTCGTGACGGAAATGACGAGGCTCAAGAATTACGAAATTAATATTACTCGGGAAAGATAATCTTCATTCCCTGTCACTCATTTGTTATTGTCTATGTCAGTCAATTCAGCGTTATTGAATACAATTCAATTATTTAGTTTTTTTCCTGTTTAACTGCAGCAAATTTTGAAACTGTTAATACTGTCCTACAGCCAGTGGTTTTAAATCTATTTGGGTTTGTTAAATTACAATGCATATCAAACATTTTACAAACACAACAATTTATCTTGTAAGTGACAGACCTGTATGATAAGGGTAGAATTGAGGAGTTTGGAGAAGTATGTTTGAGACATGTTATGTAAGGGAGCAAAATGATTGATGCTGATTGAGGATGTACATTGCTTCAGCATCAAGGACACATTGAAGGTTGGACCAGACCACACATTTGGGATCCTGCTGAAGCCAGACGAGTACGGGGCAGGAGATCTAATCCACAACCGGGCACCAGGACACTATCTCCGCGGCAGTGATCGGCAGCGTGGCATTGTTGCTGCAACCAGACAACACCTCAAGAAGATGAACTACCATAACTTCCATGATCTGCTACAGGCTTTCAAGTTCTATGATAAGGTAGTTCTATGATAACTTGTATCTTTATGACTCGATCTCTGTTAAAGTTTGAAATATTGCTCTTCATTGACTTAACCCACTAATTGGAAAAGGATGATTTTTTATCAAACAAATGACAGAAATGGCTCCCGTTAACAGTATGCTATTTTGTAAACTTGTATATAGCATAATAGCAGACAGCAAGAAAGATTGGGTTGGTAGTAGTAAATGGCTCATCGTCATAACATATAAGTAAATGGAACAACTGTTCAACTTCTGTAAAAGTATAAGACCATGTATATAAAGTATAAGACATTTGTTTTTTTATTGAAAGATGAGAATAATATAAATTTAGCATTTTGGGGGATTTAATATCCAGGTTAGATGGCTTCAACTCAAATCAGCACTTGTGTTATTAATGTGTACATATGTATCCAAAGAAAAGAGTTAAGAACTCAGTGTTGTCGATATACTCAATGTTACTTTCATCAACAAGTGTTTATATGTTTGATTTATTTGAATAATTGTATCATCTCAGTGTCACGTGTGAAACTCACTTCAGCATTACTAAATGATAGTGTCTTTTGCCAGTTAAAACTGATAAGTAATTTGTGCACTATGTAGGACAACTCGGGTCAGATCAGCATGCAGGAGCTGAGAGAAGCTTGTTTCCAGTTCAATCTGCCTGTAGAGCCCGAGCTGCTAGAACAACTCATGGACACCTGCGACTCAAACCGAGATGGACAAATTGACTATCTTGAGTTCTCAAACTTTCTCAACTGGAAAGATAAAATGGGCTCTGGATTTGGTGAGAAAACAGGTCTGTTTAAGTTTAACTTATTGATCTTTTTCTTATAATAAAGGGTTCTTTTGAACAATCTGAATAAGGGCAATTTTGTCTGACCATAACAAGAAGCATCCATAGAGATAGACTAGAAAGGTATCCATATTGAATTTTCCCAGACAGGGAATGACTTATCAATGACACTGGAAAGATCAGAATGTTCTGTGAAGAACTAGTAGTCTTTTTCCAATATTATCAGGCATCTTCCTGGCTATAAGAAGATCTCTATCAATGGAAAATGTCCCTGGTGCCTTTTTCTTCACTGTGTAAAGATTGGAGATAACATTTTATTTTTATTTCATTGTGTTTGATTTAAGCATCATTTTCAAATACTGATTTAGAACTGCTTTTGATCATTTTCATGAAGGAGCTTCTCAAAGGTGAAAGGACTGAAATAAAGTGGCTGAATACAACATAACTTGAATCTTGATTTTAAGCCATGAAACGGCTCCACTTGCAAAAGAATTTTATTTTGCCCTTATTTTTTCTGTGTTTTCAGAGATTGTTCAAAAGTTTTAAATGTAACATTTGTTGTAAGATATAGTTATGATATAACAAGATCTTAAATTTTCACCCAGATAGCGGGTGTTGTATTAAGATGTTTAAACAACATGTAAGATGTTTACACGAAATTTTCAGAGGTGAGATCTGCAGTGCCCTCTAGGGAGAGTAAGATAGTGGAGGAGGGAGACCTGGTGGCCAAGTCCCCACAGAGCAGAGACAGCACCCCTCGCCGAATGCAGAAACAGATTGACACGGCAATTGGGGGGCATCGCACCAGCTCTAACATGATCAATGCCACCGTGGGAGGAGTCAGTTCCAGATGTATGTACACCCGCACCATTGTACACACTTTCACACATCTGTATAGACATGATTTGAGACCAACATCATTAGAATTCTTAAATACACACTGTGTTTAAGGCATAATATGTGCTTACTTCTTCATCACTTTGAAGGAGAAAACCAGGCGGAGTAACCCTATATTCACAAACAGTATATATATAACAATAATAAAGATGCTATCAAGAAAATCTTGCTTTTCTCATAAGACGACCTTAAAAACTATCATAACAATCAATATGATCACTAAAGAGACTAGCATGGATGTCAGTCGTACAAACACATGGAGACCTTTGAAATAACATTAAAGAGCCACTCCGTGAGTTGTTGGAGTTATATATGCCAAACTTAATCAATGGTGTCATTTGATCGCGAAGTATCGACTGTTACCAAAAAGACACATTTTAAAGCTTATTGCTTTTTTACAGTGACAATATGAAGGTAGAACGTCGCAATTATGATCGAAAACCGTCAAATAATCAAACGTAATTATGGATACTTATCTAAAACAGCCAGGAGTGCAGTTAGGAGTTGATAGTGTTTGTTAGGTTATATAACTAGTATCCATGTCTATTGGACGTGATATTTACTCCTCTGTGCATTTATAAGGCTGTTTTTTAAGGTTTTTATGGAAAACCAGTATTTGTCATATATATGTCTTTTGGACGTGAAAAGTTAAGATGTTTTGATTTTAAATCTATATCACCAAATATGACATTTATGTTCGTATCAAGGTAAATAAAATGTTATGAAAATCACGGAGTGGCTCTTTAAAGGCATGGAAACCAATGATTACAGTAAAGAGAAACATGGAGATCTTTGCATTTTCCTACAAAAGGGAAGTCATGGCTCTCAAATTTAAAAAAACCCGAAAGATAATGAACTGAAGGTTTTGAGTGGTCACACACTCCTGAACTATGTTGACATGCTATTAACATATATATGTGTGTGCTGGACAGTTTACAGAACCTATGGGGTGCCTACAATCAGAATGGACCTGGCGGCGCCACGTATCCGCAGAGTTGATGACCGCAAGAACTATGGAGATGAGTCTGATGCCTATGGTTTACTGAACCCGTCTATTTTTGCTCAACGCGGAGTGTATGAGAAAGACTTCTTAATGCCCTGGCAGCCCGAGGAGGTTAGTTGCAGTTGCCCTTGTCCTGTCTTGTTGTCTTACAGGTTTACAACTAGAAGCTGTTGATGTGTGATGGTCTTTCTACATTTCTGTGTTACTCAGAAGAAACATTATTTTTTTGGAAAAGAATTTACCAAATTTGTGCAAATATCTCTTCATTATCATATTTTCAATGGTGAAAATAAGATTTTTGGTTTTTTCATTTCAATTTTCAGTTAGTTTGTTGTTGCGCCACTGTTAAGATTATAAATTTCATCTTCACTCAATATCTGAAATATTCTTGGTATAAATGTGAAATTTCCTCAATTTCAATCTATTGTAGTTGTTGAAGTTTCTTTTCTATAAATTCATTTTGTACAATATATTCTTTCTGGGACTACCGTATGAAATCTTTAAAATCTCTTTATTTTTTTTTTCCAACTGATTCTGAAAAAGAAATGACCTGATCATTAGACATGATGAACCAATCACCATCTTGCTATTGAAATAATTATGTGAAGCTCTCTTATAATATCAAAAAGTTTTTAACGTTTGCATTCAGTTTGCCCCAAAAGATCATCAACACAGTCCACTTTTTACCCCATGTGCGACTTATTTGGGTCTTTTGGACCCCAGCTGTTGTTTTTTTTACCTATGATAGATGAATAATCCTCCCCATATGTACAAATGTACATGATTTAAACTTGCACACCCCCTTCCCCTCCATATGGGGTCTATAAGACCCCAGCCTTTAAAGGGTCACAAATAATAAATATTCTGTCTCAATTTTCATTATGAATCTTCATGATGCATGTCTGAATTTATCTTGAATAAATCGGATTAAAAAATGACTAAAAAATGTATTTTCTTTAATCATGCTAGGAAAAGTTTTAACCATGGGGTTGTCAAACAGTAGGCAAAAAGGTTATTTTGTCAGAATCATCCACTTGTTGTTTGGATAGAACTATTTTTCAATTACAATATAACAATTTGATTTTCCCAAAAAATATAGTGGGGTTCCAATAGTGGAGTGAAAAATAAAAAATTTCGTTGAAATGTCATGGCTGTCATAGATGCAAGGAGTATGACTGTTTGACAAAAATAGATGCCATGTTTTGAATAGCCACCATGGGATAAGAGGACTTTTTTTTTCAGAAATTTAAGATACAAAGGGAATCTCCCCTTATCTGAAATTATATTCAACATTCTATTATTTCATATTCATTTCCAATTATGAATAGATATTCACTAAAAAACAGTACAATTGTAAGTGAGTATGTCATGATAGCATTTATGTAGGGCTACTTTGAATGTGGGATGAATAATCTTGAAAAAATTATTGAGGCTGATTTCAAGTAGACGCCTGGTCTCAAATTGACCCTTGGGTTGCGGTCGTCTAAAAAAAAAAGACGCCAGACCTAGGCGCCTATTTTCAGAAATACAGTACTTCTTAGAATACAGTTGGGTGTAATTTTGGCAAAATGTGTAGTGGATATTTGGTGCCATCTGGGCCAGAAACTCTGGTAGGTCTCTGAGAACCGACGGTCAGTGTAAGCTGTACGAAGGTTAAACGGTTCATTTGTGTCAGGTTTCTAGGCACACAGTTGTTATATACAACAGTATTAGAGTGACTTTTCTCTTCACATCAGAGTTAATGTTACTCTAACTAATCAAGTGACACAGGAGTGTTTTGCTCCATTCTAATTCCACCCTTCTTTCTGTCCAAAAAAAATTTGTTAGAAGCATTTCCTTAAAATTCATACATATAGAATATAATGATGAACCGCATTGTACATCCTTTAGCCCTTCCCCTGTACAGTGATAATTATACATGTACATAGAGTGAACAACAAATGATGTCGATAGATTTATCTACAGCGTCTTGCCATTATATTGGGGTTTTTTCACAAGGATGATTGGGTCTGTGTATTGGTAGATGACATCATTATTGGCTGTATTTATTTTTTTTGAAAGAATGCAAAGTAATAGCCCACCTACAAAGAAGTGATAAAGAGATCAGCCTCTCTGTCTATTCTTTGTATTCATTGTATGTATCAAACAAATTTTGTCAACTACTCTTACCATTCAACTCTATTGATCTCTTACGGTTAATAACCGATTTGATCACCATTTTTTGGCACATGCTCAGGTGGTATGTGTCTGGAACACAGGTGATCAACTGACTTTGCCTATCTGATACAAGATCTTGAGAGAGAATGTCAATGTGAGGGGACATGTTTCAGATGAAGGAGATCCTATCCAAGATCGGGGTGCACATGACAGGGGAGACATTTGAGACTGTGTGGAGACTAGCCGCGGAGAGGCATCCTCGCGGTCACGTCAGTCTGGAGGCATTCCGCAACGTCCTTGATGAGATACAGGTGGAGCAGCTCCACAGTGATGGACACCCCATGGCTATTTAACGTTACTTACCTGTCTCTTGTACACTGTTAGACAGCGCTGTGGACTTTTATTGTTACGGTATTGCTCAAATCTTTTTTACACAAGCAATGTGGGTATACCAACTTTTGGTTAAAAGTACAGCCAGAAAACAGTGATGTATTTTCCTTGCCTTTGTGAAATTTTATCCTTCAAATGGACAATATATAGTTTTAATTGATTATTTATACACTTGGTACAGGGGGAAGGGTGGGGGAATGGGTCAATTGTTGGTGGAATTTCTATTGAAATTAACTGTCTCAGATCTCTAGATCAACTGTCCTTGCCATGGACAGACACAAATTTATGAAAATTGATTAAAACAGATTGAAAGATGAATGTTGAGTGCACATTGTTAATGCAGTGTGTTGGACTCTGTGCTGTGGAACTGTTAATATACTCTTTTATTCTTTGGTGATATTTATATCATTATTAATCTAAAATTGATCTTTCTAAAGACGATGATGATCTTTACTTCCAGGGTAACTTTTGCCATGCGTTCAAACTTGCAATACCAAATCCAACATAATGTTTTAATCAAAGGCTGTGTTTGCCAGAATTATTTTGGCATAAACGTAGATGTAAACTTTAACTGAAAGCTTCCAACTGAAGGTATTATATATAGTTATCCATCTGATCAAAACCAAAAATTTCGTTCAGTATTACATTGATGTTTTCATCAGAAGAGTATTTACGTATCTACAAGTGTTACAAGTTGTGTTTATGTTATGTAACATTTGAAATACATAAATGTGTTTTTATTACATGTCAGTATTCAAATAGCTCCATATTAGCTTGTTTCTCCCAGTTTAAGCATTTTACAGTGAATACCATACAGCATTCCTGGTGTGCCTACCAGTATTTCATACAATGTTCAATGTTCATATTAATGGATTGTGTATAAGATATTTCAGTATTATTCTCATCTCGAGTGTTGGCATATATAGTCATTTTAAGCAGGTTTTTTATGGAAAGAAATGAGATTCATTGATATGTGTTTTATATCATTTAATTTTATATTTTATTTTCTCTGTAGGTGTTCAATGTAGGTTTTATGCAAAAAAAACCTTCTTGATTTAGAAATAACAGTATCAAGATTCTGTTCACTTAGGATATGAAGTAATGTTTACTGTATCATTTGTAAAGTTTTGTATACAAGATGATAATTGAATAGTATAAAAAGATTGGGAATATAACTCTTTCTCTTTTCTTTAAAATCAAAGCTGCAACTTTTAATTGAACTCTTGAATTTGTAAGTAATCACTTCTTAGCTATTTGTAAAAAGCGTGTCATTATTTGGGTGTTTAAACATTTAGTTTGCGTAGCAGCATTGTCTGTATTTATTTGCTCTACCTGAAGGAAAGGTTTGATCAGTATTTTGCAATGCTTCCTTATGAAGAAGTTATTACACGTGTGACTCAGAGTGTGGAATTCTTCAATGCTTGCTTGTTACGAGCAGAAAAAGGACAAATAAACAAAGTTTTCTAGCTTCCAATGAATACTGTATTGCAACACTTTTGTGTATGATAGACCCATATTAGTATATATATGCACCTCCTACAACATGAGAACTCTTGTGTTATATAAGCCATAAATGACAGTATTACACTATCATTATACCTGCGAAGATGACAATATGTATTTGATGTCTGAAACCAACAAGTATTAAAGAGAGGTATTTCCGTAGAGGGTAAAAGTTATTACAGTCGATGAGTTTGATTTGATGTTTAAAGGACCATGATGGTGTACCATCTAAAAAAACCTTTAACAGAATAACAATGATAATATTTAAATGGTGGCCTGTATGTCTATTTGTGAGAGAAAGTCATGCTAGCTATGATTGTACATGTTTTTCAAAGATATTTTCACTGATATATATATACCATTTATGCAGTACCACATATATACACTTACTTTGTGATATCTATTTTAAAGGAATAAAACAATTATACAGAATACAAGGTCTTTGTTATACATGATCTATTGTATGATAAAAATCATCTGAATATCCTAACAACACTCTATTGGCAATTACAACATACCAACCAGGACATGAGATTTACACACTCTCATATAAATTACAACACCCAGGTTTTTATAGGCAGTTCTTTGGTCAGAAAACAGAAACTGGGTCAGAAATATGAACATTTTTTAATCACACAACAATTCATTGGCTGTTCAAAAGATAAAATTCATTCAAATAATGTTTCACACTTTTTTGGATATTTACTACTTAACAAAACCTGATATTTTTTGGTCAGAAAGGACACTACGGTTATACTGAAAAGACAATATGGGGGGTTCTTTAACCTTCAAAATCACAAAGTTGTAAATGCCAGCTTGTCAATCAAGCTGATCTCAATCAGTTCGATAGCCTCCAAAGATCATTTGGAGAAATCTTGGATTGATTGAAAAAGAAACATCTATCACAAAATGGGAAATACTTGTTGAAAACATGCTGAGATGTTGAACTTTATAACTTCTTCCTTATCAAACATGAAAAAAATGGTTTGATGTAACAAAGTCAACAAGGAAACAATTTTTTTTTTTCATCTGAAGCCAAAACTTAGTATTAATATCATTTAGTTTTACTATCAGGGAATTGTTTTTTACTGGAAAAATATTTAGATAAATCACAAATCTCTTCTTATAGATTGCTCACATGAATGATTAACATGTCTATCATTGGTCACTTCACATCTATATTACAGTCAGGCCTGTTCTATTCCATGAATGTTTCTTTTAATTTCAATAACAATCACAATTTTGTCATGAAATGGAATGTTGCTAAATTATTGTCTGGATATGTTAGAATTGCTTTAGATACCAAAAAACATCTTATCAGTTAAAGAAGCCTTTTACATAACATAAAGATATACTGACTGTCAATAGATGTGTAGTTTAAAAAACATATAAGTTGCAACTTTACAACTTCATTCTGTCATTTAACTGAACTTATTAGCATCTAAATGATACTTTCAATTAAAAGACAGCCCCTCTTATTAAAGTGAGGCAATTGGAAAAACATGGGATTTCAAGCAACACAGGATAAATGATATCAAATAAATTAATGTATGATGTCAAATTAATGCAGCAATGTTATATAAGTATTCAAACATAGTTAAAAAAATATTCTTACTTCCAAGATTGTTCAGAACACATTGAGAACATGGGGATGACACAGTTTGATCCAGGAAATGATACTGTAATAACCTCTACACACTGATGTGGCAAGTTACCAAATAAAACAGTTTCATTCCATGACTTGTCAATCTTCATCTGCATATGACATCATCAAAACAAAATAAATGTATGTTTCATAAATGACAATAATATGCATACCATATCATATTAAGCATCACCATGAGGCCTACTTTTCTCTTACCACAATGGCAATCTAATTTTCTGGTTTTAAAATTTAAAATTTCCATGTAAAATTGCAGAGACACGTTAAAAGAAAAAACGTGATTTTTCTGAAAGTTGTAAACAAAGTGTGAACTTGCTAGATGAAAATAGCACAGATATGTTAAAAGTCCGAAACCAATCACTGAGTTATCTTTCTTTACGAAACGATGGCCAGTGGAGCATTGATCACTGATATAATTGCTGCTATTTAGTCAAGAGAGCATGGAAAATATGAAATTTGAAAAGTACCAATATATTGCAATACGTATTGCAATACGCTTTTCTGTATCGCAATATATTGCGTTACGAAAATGAGGAGCAATACCCATCCTTACTACTGATGTGGCAAGAATCTACATCTCACTCAACCACTGAAGTAGCAACAATCTACACATAGTATAACATTAATTTTATCTACATACTATAACACCTTTCTACATACTACAACACCTTTCTACATAATACAACACCTTTCTACATACTACAACACCTTTCTACATACTACAACACCTTTCTACATACTACAACACCTTTCTACATACTACAACACCTTTCTACATACTAGAACATGTGTCATCGGACTATCACACCTTTCTACATACTATATATAACATCTTTCATTGTACCTGTGGAGTCAATTACGCAGATGAAGTAGGATACATACTATACCACTTTTCTACATACTTTAACCAACATAACTATGATCTCCATCAATTCATATTCCATATCGCCTGTTTACATACCATAACACGTTTAGAGACCACATTCACATATGTACATTAAATAATAGCTATCTACATACCATAACAGCAGTCTACTATTACCATATAACATGACTACAGACCAAATACACACACATGTACATATTCTACAGGAATATTGTCCATTCACATATGTACATACTGTAACAACTGTGTGCTTAACATAACACCTGTCTACATACTATAAAACAGTCTACATACCATAAAACAGTCTACATACCATAAAACAGTCTACATACAGACATTATACTAAAAAGTCCACAAGATGATTGTATAGTTTCAAAACTTAAAATTGATCAGCAAATGACCGGGACATTTTGTTAAGCAAGAATTTTAAGAGGCAACCCATGTGAGTGCTATATATATATAGTTTGGGCAACCCTTCTTCCAGTTTTGTGAACAACTCAGAAACACATCTGTTGAGAAAACTAAAGCAACTTGGTTTTAATTTACTTTTTGTGATCTCCATTCACTATATAAAATTATTTTCTTATGCATCATTTAAGAACAACAGACTTCCCCATCACAAAACAAAGTAGTCATAAGATGTCTTAAATGATGACAAACAATGGTAATGTGTTCAATCATTTTATTTGAATTTTAATATATGTATCACAGATCACATTACTATCGTTTATAAATTACATTCACAGCAACATCCTTTAAAAATAAATCCAACAGACACTTATGTTATTTTGCAATGAAATGATATATTTGTGTATTGATAAATAAAAATAATAAACAATTGTTCAAAATTAATCAAAATATTTTATCTTTCTGTGAGAAACAGACCCATAAAGTCACAAGATGTATCCTAGGATGAGATCACAAACCATATTTCAGTACTGAGTGATCTAACAAACCACCTTCCAGTGTAGATAATCTCAAGCACCCTGTAGCTAGATACCCTCACAAGCCACATCCTGGCAGCAGGACCACCATCACTGAGATGTTGTCCTTGGCTCCTGCCAGCAGTGCTGCCTGCACCAAATACTCGGCCATGTTCTTTGCCAGCTCTCTCTGCTTCTCCTCCATTGTCTCAGGCACATGGTCAGGAATGTCTGTGTGTGTGGGCACTGCAAGATGGTCTTCATCAATTAAGTCACAGTCTTCATCTCCACCATAATCCTCTGTTTGTCCAACATGGCTGCCCACTTCAGTTTTAAGGTCAGCTGATATGGTTAACTGAGCCCTCGGGTCCTGGTTTTCCACTGGTGTTGATGTCATCTGCATAAGTTCATTACTCAATGATTTTGCAAGTGGATCATCAGTTTGTGCATTATTCTTACCCTTGACAAACATTGAATAGCTGTCCAGATGCTGAGAAGACTCTGATGCTACTGCTGCGCTTGGCACAGGCTCAACATGCTCACTGCCGTCCATTGCAGCATGGGCACCGAAGCGCATGTCCTGAGATGCTTCCGCTTCTCCACTGTACCCCTCCTGCTGCTGCTGTATGTCCTGGAGGAGGGGCTGGAGGGTGCTGGACACCCGACTGGGGGGCGGGACCAGGTGGGTTGGCAGCATCTGAAGAACACAACATACGTGCTGGACATACCTGGTAACATGTGTATCATTATGACTAGACACTCTCAACTCTTACTGATGCAAGTAATTCAAGGTTATTAGGAGAGATGTAGGCTTATTTCATCAATAGTTTTGTCAATTAATATTTGAGTTCCAACTACAAAAAGCATTTGTTTCCTCAATACATAATATGTACGATCAAATATTTAGCATTAAACATACACAGTTAGAACAGAAATACATGACCATGAGTCAAAGTAGCAGATTAAATTGACTGAACTAGCTGGAATCAAAATCTATTACATGTTATAACTTTATAACTAATGCTATTATTCTAAATCTTCTAATTCCTATGGCTGACATGAATTTTCTCCCTAACTATTTGTTGAAAACTATCATTTTTATTTTAATTCAGCAAACTTGCCTCATTCCATGTGTGAGTTTTTACATACTTATTTACAGGCATAAATTACATGAGTAAATCTTTCCTGTTTTACTTTTTGCCAGTAAGATTAAGAAGGTGATGACGCAGCCAGTAATCATTGTGAATGAAGACTCAGTTGAATATGATGTTGTCAATTTTACTGTTGAAAGATGTCATTCACTATGAATTAAACATCTTCCACAAGAAAACGTTAGTTACTCGTATTTGTAAACCAAATTTAAAGATCCAAATAGAGTAATTGTGAAAAAAAAGAAGAACCATTCCAAATGTAACCCATTTCTAATATAGAAGATGTACAGAACACATCCCAGCACCGATATCACCTTCAGTTGCCACACAGAGGAATATTGTAAAGCTCTTTTAGTTTGGAATGTTGCTGAAGAACCATGGTAAATGAGTACGGTTTTACCATTAAGATAGACCAGTAAGTCCAGTTTTGACCTAAAAGTTTTTCAATGTATCAAAATGATTTCCCATTTTCAAACTGCAATACAATATCTAGATAAACCTATCAACTAGGAGGTTTTGTGTTATTACTAAAATATAAGAATACAAAAAGATTGTTGATTTCTAGATGTCTCTACAGCTGTTAGTTGACATGATACCACAATGTTAGTCCCTCATTTCCTTTTTCATCAATTTACCTTCTGTAACTTTTTCAGGCGCTTTTATTGGTAAAAAGAAATAAAACTAAATCAATAACAAATTGAGAAATGAATATTACACATCAAATACAAGCGAAAATATAACTGAATAAAAGATCAATCTTAAAGCATGTAAGCTAGATCATTACAGCGTGTTTGATGCATGTCCATATATGGATTAATGTTTTAAAAAAGCAGTTTAAGTTTTTTTTGTATTCATTAACATCTGAAGCGTTTTCAAAGATGTCCAAGACTTACACTTAGATTGATAGATTGAAAAGTTTTTGCTCCTGAGTAATAAGAGAGCAAATGAGAGGTGGTTACCTTAAGGAGGAGTGCGGTGATCTCCTGGTCCGAGAAAATCTCCCACACTCCGTTGGTGGCCAGCACAAGAAACTGAGCATACTGGTCGATAGCAACACATGTGGTGGACGGTTCCACCTGGATACATGTCTTCAGACCAATATCACCATGGTTACCAAGTCCTCTTGTAGTTGCTAGGACACCATTCACCTGACAATCCCTGGAACTTTCACTGAGTGTGCCACCTGAATCAAGAATAAACCTGATTGACACCTTAACTGAATGTTGTAACACAAGTTCAGTGTAACTCCCAAATAATAGAGTTTAACTACTTTTTTTTCATTCCTTTATAACCAATTTACACTTTTTACACACAAAATTCTGTGCATATCTAGCATATTTTCCCATACCATTCCTGAGAACCCTCCTCCTCTCTCGGGGGTTGCGTGGCGTGTGTTCTCTGCTGAGTCGGTAAGGACGGTTCCCTCGAACCAGGACTGCATGAGCATTACCTTCAGAATATGAAACTTGCTACACATGCTATTCCATTGAAAATCATCAGGATACTACCCAATATATACATTCATTTGGGGACAGATGATATCTTAACTGAATAAATAATTATATGAGATAATGAATGAAGAGCATTGACTAAACAATTCTCTTTAGATTGTTTAACAATTGATACGTATGTGAATATGAATCAAAACATGATGATTGAGTTTTAATTATTCTATTTTTGTTATAAATCATAAGCTCACATTACATTTCCACACAAAATGTTGACTGTCAGAATTGAGACTCACCTGCATTAGCAAGATGGATGAGTCCAAGCTGCACGGGGGGGTCTACACTGCTGTCTGCACTCCCCTCCTTCAGTGGGGACGGTACGCTCCCCTCCATCTCAGTGGCTTGCAGAATCAGAGTGAGTGCAGAGCAGCCACTCCATCGCACCTTGGAGCACTCATCCTTGCCATACGACAGCAGGATATCCAGCAGATGGAACACCTTCTTGAATGCACTGGCTATTTTCGGAGACAGAGGATGCTTTGGGTTGACCGATTCCTTTACCTCAAACTCTCCTTCTATAGCCTTATTCTTATCCCGATGAAGCAGCTCATACTTTGCCTCACAGAGCGTGATGATTTGTTGGATGATATTCATGCTCTCGGTGTGAAGCTGCACCCTCTCACTATCCTGAGTTGTCGGACGCTCAAACTGGTACTGTGAGATGTCTGTTTGTTCCACAAGATTCTGGGAACATGTTGACTTGGTCTTCGGATCAAACTTTTCCATCTCATTCAGCAGGAGTTGATGAAGTTCTGTAGCTGCCACTTCTGCAGCAAACCTTCCATGATGACCGTCAAACAAAGCGAAATAGCACTTGTCCTTGTCATCACCAAAACAGTCCTGGAAGACACGTGTGTCCTCCATAGCACTCTTCCATTTCTCATTCTGACTTGAGCACAGTCCCACTGCCAGGATGCAGGATGGAGAACAGTTGAGAGCCACACCATTGACAGCAGTGTTGATGCTGTGTCGGATCTGTCTGCACATGTCGTATGTGTCCTCCACATCTGATTTGAGTCTCTCGTAAGCATCATTCACCTGTCTAATGGCTTTTGGATCCACCGGTTTCTCTGCTGTTGCTGCATTCTTAAGTCTGCGAAGTATTGCGTTGCGCCGCTTGAGGAGAGCATCTGCATTGTCAGGGAGCGCGCTGACGTTCTTGTACTTGAGGAGTAGTAGGGCCTGGTGGAAGCTGCGATGATCCTGCAGACTCCTGATGTCGATAAAGATCCCACACTTGTCACACCGCACCGTTATGTCCGGCTTGTTGGTGTACTCCGTCATCAGCGTGTCTGGTGTATCTGCAGCATAGGCCAAACATGCATGCAATGACTCAACAGACAACCTGTACACCCAAAGCTTGAAAACAAAATAACATAAATACATAACATTAAATTCAATGAATATTTCAAAATTGAATTTGCTATACTAGAAAGTGAATGTCACAATGCATACTATAGTAGCAAATCATCATTGGTGATGTGAATGTTTGATATTGGTCACTGTCTGGACTGTTCTCTCTTGCTGCTTGATTCATCCTGGTTCAGCTTTATGTTGTCTTATGTGACACTGGCAGCTTAAACAACCTACCTACAACCTATGACCAGCTTTGCCATAAATATCTACCAATTGAGAAGTGGATTTTTAATATAAATGCTGTTACAAAATATTAGTTTCTTACACTATCTTTTGAAACTTTTAGCAGTTTGAAAATTATTTAAAAATACACTGATATTGATAAAACAGAATTTCCTTTCTGATGAATTGTACTGAAAGAAGTGTTCTCTATTTGAGAGTTGTACGGTACAACCTGATACTCTTTACTGATAGATCTGCCTCACAGTTGAGTGGCCAGTGGTTTGACATGTAAGTTGACACTACATACACTCCGCTGGTGTCTATATATACACTTACCAGGACTAACTTTGAGAATAAACAGTTAGGACGAGTGCGTTATGGCAAATGAACAGTATTTCTCTGTGTAATAGAAAGAAAGCCTGAGTCGGTGGCACTGTGACTGTGCATTATCATATATATAGAGGATACTAAACGACCTTCCATTTAATACTATTTTTATTAAACGAGTTAATGATTAAGCATAAAACGAGCGAAAGCGAGTTTGATACCAAATCATTAACGAGTTTAATAAAAATAGTATTAAATGGAAGGAAGTTTAGTATTCTGTTTATTATTTGACCTCAGTAATCAAGCATTATTACCGAAGGTGTAATGAACGAAGCATTTCCGCGACTAAGCCGCCATTGAGACGACGGTGCCAAGATTGTGACGTCACAACCACACAATATTATGACGTCATACAAGGAGCGGTATTACACTAGTTTAATATCGCCGTATAAATATTACACTGCGGTATCTTACACGGGCGAGTAATAAACCTGCACACATCACTGAAGCTTAGCAAACTTCTTCCACTTAACGCCAATGTCACATGGCGCAAACACTTTTTCTCACCAGACCAACTTTCATTAGTGGCCTTGCTTGATACATGTATACCCATAGCAAACAAAGGTAAAAAAAGGCAACTATATTTATTTTGAAGAATTATTCTTTTTGTAGCTGAGCACATTATATCAAAAGAGTGATAAGCTATTTCGAAATGAGAGTTGGTTTTATGATATGGTAGTTCGAGTTTACCAGTACGAAGAAGATTATCTCCCTTGAAGAACTCAGTTCCATATTGTATGAAGACATGATCATCTGTTAACTTCTTCGAACTCTTCTGATCCTCTTTCATTGTGCGGCGCAAAGTACGACTGCCGCAACCAGAGCTCTTTCCAGATGAGGGTTTCGGCTGCACATAAATAAAAACATTTCAATTTCTTTAAATGGAACAAATTAGTTGCTGTATATGTTGGACAATTTCCATATTGTATCTGTATTTTGAATGTGTTACATTCGTTGTTTATGTATTATTGACAAACCCTTTTAGCACTGTTCTTGTTCCAATATATGACAAAATGATACTGAGAACTTACAATTTAATTTTGATTCAAACAAATCAATCATAATATTATTTGGACCATGTTCTGTGTTTTCTTGTCAAAGATGAAAGAGCCACTCCGTGATTTTCATAACATATTATTTACCTTTTAAACGAATCTTAACGTCATATGTGGTGATATAAAATTATAACATCTTAACTTTTCATGTCCAGAAGACATATATATGACAAATAATGGTTTTCCATGAAAATCAATAAACAGCCTTATAAATGCAAAGAGGTGTAGGTATCACGTCCAATATACATGGATACTAGTTATATAACCTAACAAACGCTATCAACTCCTAACTGCCCTCCTGGCTGTTTTAGATAAGTCTCCAAAATTACGTTTGACTATTTGACGCGCGCCACTGTCCGGTTTTCGATCATAATTGCGACGTTCTACCTTCATATTGTCACCGTAAAAAAACAATAAGGTTTAAAATGTGTCTTTTTGGTAACAGTCGATACTTCGCGATCAAATGACACCATTGATTAAGTTTTGCATATATGACTCCAACAACTCACGGAGTGGCTCTTTAATATAGTGATTTTCGTTGGGAAGGACATTGACATTCCATAAGTGCTTTAAATAACAGCTGTCATTGAATGGATCCCCACAATCTAATAGTGATCTAAAATCTATAAATTGGTTGTTACAGTTGAAAAGACTTTAAATACCTATTGTCTACATTCAAATATATTGGAGCATGTTAGATATGGGAACATAGATAATCTTTAGGATGGCATAAATTTTGAGAGCCTGGTGATAAGTGACAAGAAGACAGTGAAACAATATATATAATTGATATATACCTGAACTATGAATGTATAACTTTAAGGCAGGTCTTGGTGAGGTTTCATCAGCCGCACTACTTTCTAGCTACAATTGGCATGAAAACTACTGACTGTGAAAAAATGGCTGATTGTCCAGAACTAAATTAATCTGACCTAATCATAGAAAAGGCTATTGGACCAAGTTTGTAAATGCAAGGAGGATTAAGATAATAAACTTTTCTGTGCACTATGGGTTCATGAATGATATGCCTGACATTTATCTGTGTATGGACTATAAAGGAAACAAGATTGCCACTGCAAATAGCTTTAGATATGCAGTGTTATGTTATATTACAATATGGGGCCTGTATATTGTTTTTTCCTATGCGTAAGCAACACTATATAGGTAGAGTTTCTTAGGTAAAAACTTTAAAGATAAAAACCTTTTTTTATATATGTAGGTATCACTGAGTCTAACCTAAGTCAGTTCTGATACAGAATAGAACAATAAAAAATATTACCATACAGAGTTACATACATATATGATAATGCATATTTACCCAAACTTGAAAAAACTTAGACGTATCATATCACACACATATATTATCAGATAAATGGGGCAATTTATTATCAAAAGTATTTCATCTTTATAATGTTAATGTACTCTGATAAACTTGTTTTAAAACATATTTGTCATGGTTATGGTTGTAATAGGAGTTTGAAAAACATTTTTTAATCTGATGTTGAGCTTTTTGATTTCAGTGCACCAGCATGAATTAAAGTTCATTTTTAAAAATCAAACTCAAATTTTCAAATGACTTGCAAACGGATTAGAGCAAATTATAAGCTTTCAAGTGCAAACTCTTGTGTAAATTTTGTATCGGTGAATAAAATTTGCATGTATGCATTTAAAATGTACATTTTCATTTTTTGATTTGACTTATGTTTTACATCTACTTACACAACTACCTACTGATTGAACTGGTATAAAGACAAAATAGCATTCTGCACAGGATTTATATGTGAAATATCTTTTGCTTGTAAAATCAACACACAAGCTTAAAAAAATGGTGGGTATCAAAAAGAGTAAATATACAAATGCAATTTGAAAAACCCTCTGAATATTATCAATGCAGGTATCATATCCAAATGGGCAAAATCTTATCTGGAGCTTCCATCATGTACTATCGGAAAAAAACAACACATGGCTGACTGTGAGAATTTGAAAACTTATAAAAAAGGTAAAACACAGTACAACTATTATATTTCTTTCAAAAATGATATTGGTGTATGATTGTTAACTGCTTTACTGATAAAATAAAGATAAATTTTGATCTTTCATTTGAAAATAAGTATGTGCAAGCATTTTTGCAAATAGAATATGAAAGTAAAATCCATAGGAGAGTAGACGTAAAAGCATGTTGTATTGATAACAAAAGAAAAGCAATCATCCCTTCAAAAAATTTTATTAGAAAATTCTTACTTACCATTGTCTAGAAGAGGATACTGGACTAAGGAGGTCAGTTATAACCCTGTTTTGAGCAATTTCTAATTGGTTATCGCCTTCAGTGGCATTGCAAAACCAAGAATTGGAACCATAGAAACATTTGGAAAGTTTGGTTCAGGGTTGAATCACAATTTCATCTGCTATGGGGAAATGGGAAATATAGTCTTTGTACAGTTTCTGTCAGATAAATAGACATTTTGCCAAAAATTTCATTCGAAAGGTCAACAGATTCGGCTGAAACAATGTGAAGTTGCGAAGTGCAATATCAAGCACAAAAAGATTGGATTTAGTGGTGGTTCAGGTTAAATTAGTAGAAAACCAGTTCATCAACCGCTCCTTCTAACTGCTGCACATACATTCCATTATTGAACAACAGAGGAAGTTGTTTCAGCTTGATTTAGCTAATTCACAAGCATCATGATCTACTACCCCGCTTAGATTTAACCTAAAAGTCTTGCACTGACATTTCAAAACCTTAGATCTGTACCCCAATAGAACGTGGATGGAATAAACACAATTAACCTGAACGTCTCTATACACTTCTATGACTAACTATTGCATTGCAGGAAGAGTGGGGAGGAATTTTGTATAACAGACTTCATCGACTTATTCAAATATTGCCAGATAGATGCCAAGCGAAATGGTTTGTAGATGGTACTCATTTAGAGTTATGACTTTGACGCCACCTAGACTAATGACAACTAAAACACAACAAAAACAGCTGCAGACGTGTTAGCAAACTCTAATTCAATAGACATGTGAATTCTCACCTTCTTACCATTGAAATTAGATTATATTTTTTGCTCTTAACTCTAAGCAATAAATTCTTTGAAAAAATGGCTTATGCGTTTCTTTTTAAGGATAGTATATGCTTCCCACCTACTACAGGTATGCCTGAGGAGATTCGAACAAGAGTTTTTTTATTTTGCTGATATGATGTAGGACAGTTGAAACACAGGTTTATAGTTTGCCTCCAAGTAAGAGCCATAAACTATTACATAAATATTTTCTACTACCTCCACTTAACCAGAGTTTTTTTTGAATTTGATAATTTATAATTTCAAAGATATAATGAATTATTGATGACTTTTCTGATGGCTCTAGTTTATGTTTATGTTCAATGTTGGTAGAAAATGTTTACATGTTTGACAGAAGAGAACAATTAATCTTGACCAGAGAATTTGGAAGATATATTATATATATAATATATCTAAACAGACACACATCAGACACCTCTCAGGTGGCATCAAATTTATGAACAGACTTTCTATAATCAAAGATTTTGATGTCTGTGCTTTAATGATATCAGATCTCTATCTGAGAGGTTACAAAATTATCATGATTATAATCTTGTTGATAATACTGTTCTATTTACTTTACCATACAAAGTCTAAAAACACAAGAAGGCATAATCAAACAAATAGAAATGTTAATTAATTCTTATGCAAAGACAGAGCTAAAATACCATTTATAATACAAGTTGACCAATCGATGCTTGCATAAGTCATGAAATTTCTGTGTGTGCTGGTAAAAGCACTACTTTTTTAACATTCTTTTATGAATTCCAAGCTAAGTGTTCTTCTCTGACATTTTAATTTTGCAAAAATGTCAAGATATGGTCTATGAAAATACAAATTTTAATTTTGTCACAAGAATTTTTGCCACTGACAGGAAAAGTGAATTAACATCTGCTGATATTTCTTTCTTATTCTTTTGGCAGGAAATATATGACATTTAATTGCTAACTTCTTTAAAATATCAAATGTAAATGATATTTTACATAATTGGAAATAAACAATAATCATGTTCGGAGTTCAACCTTAAGAAAGAATCAATAAATACGTGTCCGACTATTACTCAAAGGAAGTTTTAATTACACCTGGAACTTGGCCATGATGAAGAATTAATTAAGTCAATTAATTTACATAATCAACAGCTTTATTTCATGTACTGTAGGCCTTTTATCATAAAAATAAGGACGTCGTTTATCAGAATTAATTTGATTTAAAAGTCTTTATTCTTTGCCACGTACATTTCTTATCACATGGACATATGTTGAAAACAAGGACGATAAACCATGAACATGTAATCAACGATCGAGCCGACATTACGACTTCATCCCGACAACAAAGAGCTGGCGATCAGTGTAAGACAGAGAATAATCTTCTTGGCCCTCAAATCCGCATTAGGGCCTCTGTAACTAAATCCAATCCACTTACGTTCCACTTGAAGAAATCTGCAGATAAATCACCCAGCCCCTCCCTCAGGCCGAGCTAGAGTTACGCTGCTTTGCTTCTTTTTCTCGACCATATTTCTTTAACAATCTATCACGCAATCAAAATGTTCAACCAGTTCGTATTATCTTCACTTTTATCATGAAACAGATATGCACTACACAAACCAACCTTATTCTGTGATATGTACAGCCTAACGGGACTCCCGTCCTCATAGTAATAACCTTCGACCTGTGACATGCCTGCCGTAGCTAGGAGAAGTATAAACAACCAACCGGATGTTCTGGCTGTTCCGTTTTCCTCCCTACTAGTTAGATCGAGATATCGTCAGCTTCGAACATGTCATAGCACTTTCGTTGATTCATATTTGGGATGCAATTCACGTTATGTTATTTACATACATATGTATGTAGTGGTGCTGAGCTGTTAATTTTCTCCTATATGGCAATTTCTTTAAGGAATAAACTTAAGATCAAAAGAAAGTTGTTATCATTTTGCTATGATTCTATCAAAACAATGAAATAGATAGAAACTTGAGATATGGTCCCTATAATAAATAAACTCTACCTTAGAATACAGAAGCACTCAAATTTAATGTTGATGAAACTAATTTTGCACTTTCATAATACAAAATCGCCTTGGGGCAAATTTCCATTTACCGGTGCTCCAGTTAAGGTTTTATAGCCACTTCTTTCAACTTTCTAAAATTGTTATAATTTCAGAGATAAAACTGTCATTTCATGCTTCAACAGATTCCAAGAGGTAGAACCTGATGAAAATTCTTGATGACGTCACATGTTGGTTGCTTCAGTCCCAATAAATGAAATGTTTATCTGCTGGTACCGGTAGATGGGACTCTTACACGTTTTTGAAGCGTCTGTAAAAGTAGTTCAATCAGTGACAAACCGCTTGGCGTTTACAATCAATTTAAAGCTTTAAAATTTGATACTATTTCGACGTTAGCAGTGTTATATTTTATTGGATATATGTGAATATTTAGTTGACATTTCGTTTCCACCAAACAGTCCAATAACCCTGATTTCACCTCAAGAGGTTGTTCTGGTGCATATATGTATACTCAGACGCTGATCAATAGAACGTGTTCATGCAGCCGAGAACCACTTTTTTCTCCTCTTCTAGGATTGTCAAATATTCTACTCATCAGTATTGATTGTCACATGTTGTCAATGAATCGATTATCTGTACAGTTTTACCAATTGCAAATATATCTTGCGGTTTTTACACGAGTTATCCAATGATATTTTTTAAACAAGAAATAACCAAGCTGAGGTGATTTATTTTGGAGGTGAATTTAATTTTAACACCGTTTTCAATAGCTTTGAACTGGCACAAAACTTTGTTTGCGCGACAATATTTTCATCTATAAATATATAGTTTTCCGTGAAATATTTCGTTTAAAGACTAACCAATGAAATGTAGCTCGGCATACAGTTGTATGATATTGAAGTCTGTTTTTTGCTTACATATAGAGTTTTGAAAAAGCTAATCAAGTGGACATGTACATCTGTAGACGATATATTCAATTTAAAGCAAAATCTTTCGGAACTTTTTTCTAGCACTTCCGACGGTATCGTCCCATAACTCAGATGTCCCAAAAGTCAGACGCGTTGAAACAACATCCGTTATGGTTGGTTGCACTGAAGTTGACTACACTGATACCTTTCCTTACTAATGGACTGGTCCAAACAATGAAAAAATATGTAAAGAGAATGACTTTATTAATGATATTCATCAAATGTCATATTCAACACTAATATATATTCAGTAGGCCTACATATATGAAAACATTTATGATATTATCAAAAATAAATTAATATAAAATATCAATATATCAATCTGTATGTGCTGAAATATTCAGCACTAATACATATTCATTACACATATGAAAACATTTATGATATTATTCATCATTATAATATAATATAATTTTTTAGACGGGCAAGTCTGTTTTCGGTCTCCCGGTAGACCCTCTTTGGAGGTTCGGTTGCATCATTATATAATATTAATATAATTTAAAATACTAACTAATGACTTTATTTTGATATGCTTTATATACTACTTCACCAATGATGCATATTCAGTACACAGAGTTTAGCCCAGTTTCAGTGAGTGTCCTACGGAGTCAAGGAACTCCAATGGAGACTTTTCCCCAGCCTGCAGCTTCTCTTTGAGACAGGCAAGTCTGTTTTCGGTCTCTTGGTAGACCCTCTTTCTGGGTGGGGGTGCAGCCCCAGCGTTGATCTGCTGGAGCGTTGCTCGCTCTGCATCTCTAGCCTCCGGATTATCTCAACAAAACGGAAGATGTTGGGGTGCAGATGGGGAAGTTCTTTCTTCAACCTGCTGTGACTTTATGTATTCTACTCTCTGTAGTCCGGCCACTATTACTGACAACTGTACCAGATATTTATATGCCATTTTTATGCTGGTGAAACGATGTGTAAGTTTGTGAGTAATTCAATTAGTGTCATTAATCCTCAGCATAATCTCAACTGATCTATTATAAAAACATTCATTATCATATGTAACAATTATTTACTATCATAAACATAGTGCTCACCATTATTTGCAAAACGTTATAATCTTGTTTTGCTCAATGCATCTATTAGTCTATGGGAAAGGTCCATTATATCAATGGGTAACACCTGGATGTAACCACAGTCACACCTGACTGATTCGTCTGACTTATGGGATGTCTGACTTATGGGACGTCTGCCTTTTTGGGCGTCTGAGTTATGGGGGTAAATCAGTCCGACTGTACGCCTTTCAAGTTTCCAGGGCAGTCTGTTGTCCCAGCGCAGTACATCACTTTACATATTTCCTATTTAAAAAGCTTTCCTCCTGTTGTGATTGAGTGTATAGCTGAGATTATTTACGGCTTTCGTCAGGGGGTTTTTACTTTCAAGAAAACATTTGCATAGTAGGTCTAACTTTAGATTGTACTTATCTAACAAATAAAATAATCAAAATGGAATGTTGTACAAAATGACCCTCAGCACAAAGAAGACAGATCATTTTCCCACGACAGTTTTATTTCAATTATAAATGCGTATCAACAAAACCATATGGTGTCATTATTTACAAAATGATCAACTTCACAACATTAAAGAGCCACTCCGTGAGTTGTTGGGGTCATATATGCCAAATTTAATCAATAGTGTCATTTGATCGCAAGGATCGACTATTACCAAAAAGACACATTTTAAAGCTAATTGTGTTTTTACAGTGACAATATGAAGGTAGAATATCGCAATTATGATCGAAAACCGGACAGTGGCGCGCGTCACATAGTCAAACGTAATTTTGGAAACTTATCTAAAACAGCCAGGAGGGCAGTTAGGAGTTGATCGTGTTTGGTAGGTTATGTAACTAGTATCCATGTATATTGGACGTGATATCTTCACCTCTGTGCATTTATAAGGCTGTTTTTAGATGTTCATGGAAAACCAGTATTCGTCATATATATGTCTTTTGGACATTAAAAGTTCAGATGTTTTGATTTTATATCACCATATATGACATTTAGGTTCGTATCAAAGGTAGGCTAAATAATATGTTAAGAAAATCACGGAGTGGCTCTTTACTACAGGATCTCCGTTACAGTATAAGAGTAAATATTCTAAACGGTTCTGCCCGCATGGAGAGCGACACGTCCAGGTAAACATTAATTTTGATTCATTTTCACATATTATGTACGAGTAGGCCTATATCATAATGGCTTTCTCATTATTTGGGTCTACCAAAAGTCACTTTCGTAGATGTTGTGTGGTAGTTACCGTCGTTTTCTACCAGGTCTTCGAGATCTTGACATTGAGGTCTGTTATACTCTCCGTATTATTTGTCACTTGCTGACAGGTGGGCAGAAGGCTGACGAGCTAACATTTACCTGAGACACTAGCAGACTTTAGCAGCAACGCTAATGCGTGTAAATACATAACAACACAACCAGCTGCATATGCTTATCTTCTCTATAGTATTTGGAGAAATAGTTTCACGTTCTCTGCTAAAGATAATTGGCTCTGTATTATAGGTTTTGAAAATTGATTTGATATCAATAATACGATTGATTTGTAGTCTTTATTTCGGGTCATAACTTCACTAAATCTAAATTTCATTATCCCTATTTTCCAAAGTAGCCCGTACACATACTCTCAGATTTTTATCCCGCCAGTCACCCATTATTCGTAACATACATATAATGAACATATCTTAAAATCATGCGATTAAAAGTTCCTATTACATCACTTTGCCGCCAGATCTAGCTCATTAAGACGTCATTTTTTTTCCTACTTCAACAAAGAATTTCGATTCTGACGACAACTTCATTGCCGCCGAGAAGTTTTTATGAGATCTCCAATAAAGAGGCTTTGACACATCTGGTAAAAGAGCGTTAAATCAATGATGGCACTTGGCATTGCACGGGAACTAGATGTAGCGTGCTGAAAATAAATATATTTCCCTAAGCTTCCTTACATTATTCTGCCAAAGCTTCAATAGATATCAATCAAATACAAATCATACTGCAAACTTATTATGATATCAAAAACAATTTTAAAAGGGAATACATGGATAAATACTTATATATGCTGAGAAACAGTTCACTTGTATAAGATATTTTCTCATAATGAAAATATAGAATGTTCAATGGCACCAGTCATAAGGAGAATTCAGTCGTCAATGGTTTTGTCAAATAATTAGCTAAACAGGAATATATTTTGTGCAGAATATTTTACCAATTAAGAAAACGATAACATCTTGAAAAGTGTATGGACGACTACATTCCATTGCATAGCTGATGTCACATCACCGATATTGAGTCAGTAGTTTCAGTATTTTGGTAGTTCATCACTGGTTGGATTAAGGTACAACTTAAAGTGATTTGAATTGGGTATAATTGAAGAGGGTTTGGATGACGAAAACAGTGATTGTGCCAATCTTGATTAGAACCGCCATATGTAACGTGCTGGCGTCTAATGACAGGCGACGTTTAACGGTCCATCTCACGCGAGTAGAGCATCAACTACGTGAGAGGATATAGGCCGCTTGATGGTCCCCTTCTGTCCGGTTCTGTATTAAAAAAACACATGCATTACATCTTACTCCTTTCACGCTATACGTCGCTTGTTGATCATCTTTAATTGATGTTTGTAGTGAACATAAATAATAACATGTAGATAATTTTAATCACAATAAGAATAATAGCATCCATCGATGAGGGAATAAAGTTGGAAAACAGGTTATACCAACTTTACGCACTCTTTCGCAGTACATTATGGAATAATACTCTGATAATTAGTTATCTGTTCATACAACATTCTTTAAATTCCATAACGACTTACATACCAGGCCAGTTTTGGTCGCGCTATTGAAAACTGAAATAGAAAAAAAGTTATCTGAAGTCGAGATATGCATGATTGATAATTGTTTTACAACTGCTTGAGAAGGACAAGAAGCGGGGTGCCTCTGATGTTTGATTTCATTTTTGATAATTTACACTTGTCTAACAATTAGATTCTGAAATGAAAATTTATCAGTAAATCGAGAAATTAAAAAAATATTAAATGAAATGAAAAGGAGACTGAAATTTCTTCATTTCCTGAAATCAAGCTCTACAGTCTTTTATAGACTTGCTTAGGTTTCTACCTTATTTCAGGGTCTGGCCTACAGACTAAATTTACATCTGAAGTAATATTTCTATTTAGGAAAGGAGTAAACGTGACTGTCCCAGTTAACGAGCCCCAAAGGCGGTTACAAGTGTAGTGAGTACGCACGGGCGTGTGTGTGTCCAAATGTTGGAAGGAGGGGGTCAGGGCGAGGTCGGGGCCTTGTGTTGTGTGTTCCGTCCCCTCCCACTCGCTGTCAGACCGGAACATACGATACGTAGGACTCCAACCCTCGTCGGAGTAGAAAGAAGGCTGGAAGCATAGAGGGAGCATGAAGAGATCGGACTGGAGAATACGACAATCAGTGAATCTTGGAATGTGATACGAGTTTATTACACACTCAAAAACACTTTACAGAACTATATTTTCTCGCACGTGTCTGTAAAGAATCAAAGTTTCTGATAAATGGATTTGGAAATGATTGTGTGTTTCTTGTTTTGAACATCTACTTATGTAGAACAAGTTATAATTTTCGCATCTACAATAGTGGTAAGAAGTATACGTTAACATTGAATGTAACCTCACGGAATAGATTAATGTCAACCACGCATTTCTACCATATAACAAAACAACAAACTGAGATCTTTGTATTGTAACTATGCCATTTTGAAACTTTATGTGTAGACACAATTTTGAATGACAAAAGAATTAACTACATGTATACAGGTAAAACTTATCTTTAACTGAATCAAGGATAGTTAATTGTACGGTTTTCGTGCACGATCATTATGTCTGAAATGGCTCTAAAATGATCACAAGGCAGTTGAATGCTACGATTGTGCGTAGTAAGTCCCAGAACTTTGCAAACTTTGTCTTCCGCCATTCTGGGCTGTCTGTAGGTGTTGCTGACAATAGTATATTTGTGGTCCCACAAGTGTTCAACCGGGGACGGGTCTGTAGATCGCGTTTTTGTCTGCCATGTACGACATAAAGTCAGATTTGGGCTCTGATACGTTGTGGCAAAAACGTCTGGAAATGGTTATTCCGGCTATTGAAGTCATTGTCACGAACCAGTTCCTCTAGTGGAGCAGCCGTAAATGACGGTCATCCGGGGGATAGTGACATTCGAATGTCCCCTTTAATACCTGACAGACATGTTACAAATTTGTCTACAACGGTTGACCAAATTAAAACTTATTTGCTGTGAACAATTCACTGATTGTGCCACATGGTTTTGAGTTGCTCCTAAATGCAGCATACCAGTAGCCCGTTTACACTGTTTATATCGGCATCTTTTTCTTCTATGATAATATGAACGATAAACATTTCTGTTCACATTTAATACCTGAACTCCATACGGGCATTTAGGAAGACATTTCTCATAATCTGGAGCAAATTTCGTATCTCTTAAGAATAAGAATTTCGTTCAATGCCTAATGAATGTTGGATGCGTTCGAACACGATATTTCAATCTGTCTTCAAAAAGAAAAAAATTATTTGGTGGCCTTTCTTTTGCCAATGAGTATATTGTGTCTTGCATGGATGTTTGTAGTATAAATCGAACGGGTGTGTTTATCACCCCTTGAAGAGACGTATTAACCCATTCTTGAACAATTGTATATATTGCTTGGACAGGTGTTTGTATCATGCCACGAAATAGTGTACCTGACTTTGAGCGATTGTATGAATTATACCCTGAACAGGTGAATATATCAAACTTTGGAAAGGCGTATTAGCACACCTTGATGAATCGTACAAATTGTATTTTGAACAAGTGTATGTATCAGACTTCGAACAGTTGTATGTATCATAATTGAAGAGGAGTAGGTTGTATACCTTAAACAACTGTTTCCCAAGTCCCCTCGCCGACGCCCAGTAAGCTTCCGTGAAACTGTTGTTAGCGCTGCTGACAAAGGAGACGTACAGTGAATGACTCAATGTTTTTAGCTTTTGAATCATTCGTCCCAGTTAGACCTAGTCCAATGTACAATTAATTTAAAGGCACTGTACCACGTTATGTTAGGGAAAGGGTTTCAAAGAAAAGCAATTAAATGTTAAAGCAAGCCACGCTATTCTTCGACAAGGGGTGATAAAATTGAGCTCATAGGCGTTATAATTTCTGAAGGAAATATACTTTGTATACATTAATGGTGGAAGGGAAATTAAAATTGCGAAAAAAAGTGCTATAGTGTACGGTAACCCAAAAAGAAAATATTACAAAGGAACAATCAAGTAATAATGTAAACTTCTGACAAGTCGGAACTAATAATGATTGCCTCAACCTCGAATTCATTATCTAAAACTGGTTAAAGAGACACTCCGTGAGTTGTTGGAGTCATATATGCCATATTTGATAAATGGTGTCGTTTGATCGCGAAATATCGACTGTTACCAAAAAGACAGATTTTAAAGCTTATTGGTTTTTTTCAGTGACAGTATGAAGGTAGAACGTCGCAATTATGATCGAAAAACCGGACAGTGGCGCGCGTCAAATAGTCAAACGTAATTTTGGAGTCTTATCTAAAACAGCCAGGAGGGCAGTTAGGAGTTGATAGCCTTTGATAGATTATATAACTAGTATCCATGTCTATTGGACGTTTTATCTACACATCTGTGCATTTATAAGGCTGTTTTTAGATTTTCATGGAAAAGCTGTTATTGTCATATATATGTCTTTTGGACATGAAGAGGTAAGATGTTTTTATTTTATATCACCACATAAGACATTTTGGTTCGTATCAAAGGTAAATAATATGTTATGAAAATCACGGAGCAGCTCTTTAAAGTCATCATCAAAAGTGGCTATGTTGACGAAAGGTTTAAAAACATATCTGAAAAGAGGTAATTCATTTCAAAATTTTCACATGCCTCAAGTTACTCTTGTGATTTTTCCGCCTTTTTCTCCACCATATGACTGCAACAGCAACAGCCACGGCCATCAAAAGTAAGAACACTCCAAACGTTATGCCGAGTATCACTGACCATTTGAGATCGAACTGCTCGCAATGAAGGCCAGAGTAACTGTACCATTCATCGTCCTCACACCTGCGTGTACATGGTATATAGTAAACAAAAACTGTACCATTCATCGTCCTCACACCTGCGTGTACATGGTATATAGTAAACAGAAACTGTACCATTCATCGTCCTCACACCTGCGTGTACATGGTATATAGTAAACAGAAACTGTACCATTCATCGTCCTCACACCAGCGTGTACATAGTATAAAGTAAACAGAAACTGTACCATTCATCGTCCTCACACCTGCATGTACATGTTATAAAGTTAACAGACACTGTACCATTCATATTCCTCAAACCTGCGTGTACATAGTATATAGTGAACAGAAACTGTACCATTCATCGTCCTCACACCAGCGTGTACATAGTATATAGAGAACAGAAACTGTACCATTCATCGTCCTCACACCTGCGTGTACATGTTATATAGTTAACAGAAACTGTACCATTCATATTCCTCACACCTGCGTGTACATAGTATATAGTGAACAGAAACTGTACCATTCATCGTCCTCACACCAGCGTGTACATAGTATATAGTAAACAGAAACTGTACCATTCATCGTCCTCACACCAGCGTGTACATAGTATATAGAGAACAGAAACTGTACCATTCATCGTCCTCACACCTGCGTGGACATATAGTATATAGTGAACAGAAACTGTACCATTCATCGTCCTCACACCTGCGTGTACATGTTATATAGTTAACAGAAACTGTACCATTCATATTCCTCACACCTGCGTGTACATAGTATATAGTGAACAGAAACTGTACCATTCATCGTCCTCACACCAGCGTGTACATAGTATATAGTAAACAGAAACTGTACCATTCATCGTCCTCACACCTGCTTGGACATATAGTATATAGTGAACAGAAACTGTACTATTCATCGTCCTCACAACAGCACGAGAAGTGTTTCCGTAAAAATGTACTATTTTGACTCCTGACATAACACGAGCAGTCGTTATCGTGAACAGAGACCATTCATCCAGCTCACAATATCACAAGCACTATCAATATATTCTTTATTATATCTTTTTTTTTGCAAATATTAACTATTATTTTAAAGTAATTATGTTTTATCTGAAAACTAAATTTATATCCAATATAAATTTGTCGATGATCTTGTACCTGCATTCTGCCTTTTGCTCAGTTCGCCCAGAGACGGTGCATGTGCCCCGTCCCCCGCACCCTTCATCCGCACACAGGTGAACGCATCGCAGCACCCCCTCGGGACATGTTACCTGTGACCCCCAGCCGCAAAATCTTGCATTGCTTGAGTTGCAGAGCTCCAACATGCCATCCGCAACTAACGATATGAGAGTACATTCATCCGAAATAATAAACAATAAACTGAAAACAGTTAGGCACTCCGAAACGTAACAACATAATGTTCGATAGAACATAACAGTATACGTTTTCGTCGTATGGCTAGTCGTAAAATGACCGTTAGAAAGACATTGAGATAATTTTGAATGATTTTAGTCCGTGTATAATAAAAATATTGTCATAAAAGCTTACCTTCAGCGAGTTTAATTCCTTGATACTTTATCTCCTTTAGATTCGATCGTATTTCGAACGCTTAGTCTAAAAATGTTCATACTTTTTTGTGGAATATTTCCTTATCTATGTCTTTTTTTGGTATTTATTTCGACTTTCTGTTCGATTACTGCTGTAATTGATAAAACGTAAGCTATCTCTATTGATGGTTCTATTCTGCAAATAATATTTCAAACAAATTCAAGAAATGGCGAATTATGTGTTAAATTCGCTTTCTTGAATCATGACCTTAGTCTATCAAACATCCACCTACATCATTATGTTTTTGATATGTCTATGTAGCATTGTTTAAAAAGAATTAAATGAATATCTGTGTATCAGATGTGAACATGATACTTTTATTGATGTTTGTCATGGAGAAATGTTTAAGTAGCCTGAATCTATTGTATAGACCTTAGCAAAGATTACTATTACTTAAAAAGAAATTCGGCCTTTAAATCTTAAGCCTCCCTCCTGATTGGAATTAACAAGGGCATGTGAGAGGTATACATTCCAATATTACCTAAACTGAAGTTTACAAAGTATAACCACCGTATTTTGGTGTCTACACAAAATGCTGATTCACATTCTTTTATGCTTTTATGTAATGCATTGTGACGTCAACACTCTACAAGAGATGATTCAAACGCTGGTCTTGGTGTTGTATTTTCAAAACCATTGGTTGATACTATTTCATAGTATCAATATGTCATATTCATTAAAAGAAAGCAGTCTATACAACTTACATTTTCGTTTTCTACACTCTTTACCTACATGTACAAAACTAACCTGTTCCCACATGCTGTAACCAGAGCTCGATGTCGTTCTTGATTTTGAACTCTGAAGACAGGATCATAAAATCAGTACACGCTGAGAGCAGATTGCTGTTCACATGTTCCCATCCCTGCTCCCCCGCCACCTGGTTGACAATCCCAGCATTCAGCTCCACCACCACATCCACATGCACACTACCACTCCTACAACACAAAGATCACGTGCACTCTGCAGATTCACAGTGGAGACAGACGTAGGCGTTCAGAGTGCAGACACACAATGTACATGTATTCTCTATCTGTGGCTCGTATTGCCGATGACTCTGGCTCTCTCCCTGTGATGTTCCCATAGTGTGACCCAGCCGTAATCTACCGTTACCATAAGTAGAGGAAACAACAATGCATACACCTGCATGAAACATTTCAACACTAAAGTAATGGTTGAGTTCTGTCCGAGCCTTGCAAGCCATACAGTTCATGCACACAGACGGGTTTTTCACGGTATGGTTAGAATGTATTCTGACTAAGGCTGTATTAAATTAGAGTGGAACCAAGACTGCTGAACGTCTCGTTAAGTCAATAACAAAGCTGACATCCACCGCTACTCGAACACTACATTTGACTGTTTTAAACGAGCTACAACAACAACTCACTGTTTGACACGAGCTACAACGATGACTGGTTTTAGAATGATAACTCGGTGATTTGCGAAGAGTGTATTGCTTCTTTATTGGTGTAACTTGAGACTAACACTTTGCTAGGTTTGGATCATTGTTATTCGATCATCAGCCTTTTTTTCACGAAAGTCGTTCAATGAGCAGCTGCAGCTACTGTAATAACTTTCCTGAAGTCTTTATGGCAATACTTTGGATAATAAGTATTTAAATATACACCATCTTACCCCTTTTAGTTGCACCAGTCTATCACTGGCAATTGCATTCGTTGTTGCCAAGCAGTCAAACTTCTGTAGAGTCTTGGCGACGAGCACAGGAAAGTACGAGAAATGCGACAAGGCCTATCGTAGCAAGTCATTGGGGCTGGCGTAAGAATAGGCCAAGCGTGCGACGATGTGTATAGATATGTATCTGTCTCTAAGAGACACTCCCAGTCTCGCTGTTATGTTTTCCTTTGTGCTACGTAATTGTGGATCAGTCGATATAGCTACACTTTTCCGGAAATATATTTACCAGTTAAAGAAACGCAAGTTCAACTTCACCAGTTAGAAAACTCAACATGTTTTAAATATAATACATTAACGTTATGAAAAAACAACATTTGAATTCACTGCGGAAAAACGCTTTGGTTTAAACCAAAAAACACTCGTAACGACTCTAACCCCACACAGGAAAAATGCCACAACACAATGCCTTCTTCATTAGCGAGCGTGACCCCCATTGGCTGCAACACATGGAGTCTCATTGAGTCAACAAGTCTCTGGAAAATGCCTTGCGGATTTGATTCCATGTCCAGATCAACATGGCCTCAAAATGTCTGAGATTTTGAGGGGGGCCGTCTTCCCTTTTTATCCATGACATGCTCGATTGGTGCCAGACAAGGAAGGCAATGGTACAACAGCGACATTGTTCATCCTCAGGAAGTTCATGGAAACACGTGCTGCTTGAGGACGAGTATTATCCTGCTGAAACAAGTGGAGTTGAGTATGGGCTTGGAACAGCGGCACAACGTGGTGTTTCAGAACTTCGTCTCTGTAGACAGCAGCAGTCACACGTTGTCGAAACACATGCAGTAGTGTTCTGTTGTGGTGGAAGTTTTAACTGAAGGCTCACCCATCATGACGCTTCCTCCCTCCCACCGGTCAGCTTTTAGAACGCAGCAATTAGCGCAGCGTTCATTGCGTCTTCTCCATACTCGGATCCGACCATCAGCATGCGACAGGTTGAATCTCGACTCATCAGAAAAGACAACTGACCCACTGTAGACATGTAAGGGCGTCGACAACGGATTTCCGCAGCTCTATGAACGGATTCTGCCGAGATGTTCCGACGTGGCCCTTGAATGGTTTCATCCGTCTGCGTTGCTTGCTGTTGACGGTACCGAAGATGAATGACCCGGATGTACTGATCTTGAGCTGGCGTTGTCACCCTCGGTCGTCCTGAACATGGTCGATTTTGATATTGGCGATACCTTGTCCAGAGTCTAGTGATGGTTGTCAGTTGACATACGAAGACTAGTGTCTGGCCACCGCCGTTGCTGTTGGGACAGTCTCCAACATCTCAATGGCTATTCCTCGGCCCTGCTGGTTTAAGCGTGGCATGATCAGTTTTTCTTCTTAGGATCAATTGTTTAAAGTGAAATGTTTTCTGAATGTCCCGACTTTTAAAAGGTATACATCCAGCAAAAAATCTTTTACTTTGTGTGTGATACATCAAGAAATCATGCAAAACATGCAGAAACATGTAACTGTTGCGATTTGACGACTTGCACAAGAATAATTGGAAACAAGAACAAAACCATCTTCGAGGGCGTGTTTTAATGTTAAACTAAGTTTTTTTATTTTAAAGAATATACTACGACGGTTGTCCCAAAAGTTTCCGGCCTGAATATGAAATCATGCCTGAAACGCAACCATACTGTGAGTGCATGGAGAACCTTCATTGACGTGTAAATGGCATGAAAATCACGAGATGCATACTCTTCAATTGCATATAATAGCCTGTCATCCAAAGATACCTTCACATCTTTTACCGAAATGGAGAAAAGTGAATGTAGGGCTGTTTTAAAATATCTGAGTTTAAAAAAATACACCCCAAAGGAAATTCATGGGGATATGCTACAAACATTAGGTGACGCTGCTCCTTCATACAGCACCATTAAACATTGGTGTGCTGAATTTAAACGGGGTAGAGTAAGCACTAAAGACGAGGCCCGTCCTGGTCGTCCATCTGATGTCACCACAGGTGAAAACATTGAGGCTGTTCTTGACAACGTGGCAATAATGCAAGACAGGCGAGTGACTATCAGATACTTAGCTGATACTCACCACATCAGTAAAACATCAGTTGAACGAATTATACATGAATATTTACATATGAATAAGATATCAGCACGCTGGGTCCCAAGAATGTTATCTGAGGACCAAAAGCGAAAACGTGTCATGGTCAGTCAGCAACTTCTTGACGAGTATCGCGCAGACCCAGGAACATTTTTCGCTCATATTGTTACTCAAGATGAAACTTGGGTTCATTATTTTGATCCTGAGACAAAAAGCCAAAGCATGCAATGGAAACACAGCACATTACCCACCCCTAAAAAGTTCAAATCTTGTTCCTCCAGTCGGAAGGTCATGGCATCCGTTTTCTGGGACTCTCAGAGTGTAATAATGATTGATTATTTAAAGAAAGGTTCTACAATCAATGGCACTTGTTACGCAAATGAACTACGACAATTACGAGAAAAAATCTAAGAGAAACGAAGGGGTAAACTGCGCAAAAGTGTGTGGCTGTTGCAGGACAATGCTCCCGTTCACACCGCCCAAATCGCAGTCAGTGCAGCACAGGATTTTGGGTTCAGGATTCTCCCCCACCCTGCCTATTCTCCAGACCTAGCCCCCTCAGACTTCTTCCTCTTCCCTCGACTGAAAACAGAGCTCCGTGGCCAAAGGTTTGAGACTGACGATGACGTCATTGCTGTAGTAGAGGAGTTTTTTGGGGTATCGTGATAAGAACTGGTTTTCATATGGGTTGCAGATGTTACAAAAACGCTGGTCCAAATGCATTGAGGTCAAGGGTGATTGTGTCGAAAAATAAGTAATAAAAATTTGAATGTTTCTTTGATTTTGATGGTCAGGCTGGAAATTTCTGGGACACCCCTCGTTAGTCGAAACGTACAAAAAAAGAAAAAAAGTTTCGTTTCTATTTCTGTTAAGTGTAGGAGGTAAAACATCACATTCTTTGAGATATTCCAACTCTAGCACGGAATTATATATCATTATACAGACAAAAACTCACGATCGAAGAATTTAAATTTTTTTTACGAGGTATACGACGCAGTTGCGTTGCAGCTAATCGCACCATCTAAAGATAATGAGATTCCTCATGAGGCATGACCAAATCGTGATGTCCGTGCACATAGACGCGTTTCCCTTTTTCAAGCAATGGAGACGAACACGCGCTGATAAATGCCCCGATGCAATATCCCATTCTCTCCCTTCCGTCATAAATTTATATACGAGCGTTTCTCAGTCTAGAAATGTAGATACCTGATTGGATGTCATCAAAGTTTGTTTCAAAAGTTATCATATTAGTTATTTCCTTTGCACAACTTTGCACTTTGAATCTTCTGTACAGAACACAATTGCATTATCTTTCGACTGTATCATTTAATAGGCTTCGATGATGACAAATATGTTTTCCATGCATAATTCGTTTTTATGGGATGAAATATTGCTTGATAGTTAATTTCGCTTAAAGTTTCGCCCTAAATGGAACCTAGGAGAGCTCGTATTGCGACAGAGGTTAGTGTGGGAATTTTAGACGGAGACCTTTGTGGGGAGAGAATGCTACCAATCCTTACCACTCACATATATATAGGCATTATATTCAATGTACTAAGAATGTTTTGACAATGTTCAGTTGGAAATGTAGGCAAACCTTTTTACTTTAACAAAGCATTCATCTGTTGGGATAGATGTGAACAGCACGTTAATATTATACGTCTTATTTGACGGAAGCATTTCACTGTGTTTTTATAGTTAATAATCTACAGAAATGAAAATAATTAAGAAGAGAAAGACAAATCAACAAGAAACTTTAAAATTCTACTTGACAAACGAAGAAAAATTCTTCGACTATTGAAAATATTAAGAAAATTCATCATTAAAACAAACCCTGATATATTGAAGGTCGATTTCAGTGCGTCTTACCTGGTGTCTTTGATTTTGAAAGCGGTGAAGCCAACAACCTCTTGAAAACGTTTATGCGCCTGAAACACCATGTACTTTTTGACGTGTGAGGGGAACTAAAGCAATCCATGAATAATAGTTGATAAACATACAAATGGAATGATGTTTTGAAAGATTAGGGGAAATAATCCCCTGATTTATAGACACTTTAACAAAGTGGTTGATGTAAATATTTTTGGAAAGGTCACCACTCCTAACCTTTTAACAAACCACACAGATAATTCACATTACAAACCTACCAACTCCGTAAATGTTTGCTGCGTATCACTGTCGAAGTTCTCCAGGGACATATTAGTTATGGTGAAGGAAGTGGTGAAGTTGATGGATATGTCACCTGCAAGCACATAACACATGTTGACAACAGTCTACAAATATATACACAAAGACATTAATCAAGCGTCACCTATTTAGTAAACTGACAGACGATGCTCTGGGAATGTCACGATGAATTAAACAAATTGACTTCAGATATCATACTTGCTTTTTCTTCACTAATTTATTGAATTGAAAATGCACCATATTCAATATGATCGAAAATATGAGGAAACATGTGATGGTATTGATTTTTCACCGACAAACCTTAATGAACTTTGGGGGAAGCTGTATACACATTAAACATTAGAATTTATTAATTCATTATTAACAAATTTCCATACTTAGTTGGTATCTGTGCATGATCAGAAGCTAGACATTTAACTTTCAATTCAATTTTTTCAACAATAAATCGTAAACGCATTCGTTCTTATAATCTGTGAATTAATTTTCTGTGAGTTTCTTCAAGTTCAGTTTGTTTATCAAACTCTTTCTCTCGCTTTAATTGGATAAGGCAATACCATTATCATTACCAAGAGTGGCCGGATTTGTTCATGGGAAAATGTCATTGAATTTGACGGATTCATATTTTTGTGATTTTGGCTGTAATGGGTGACCTTCTTATAAAATCACTAACTAAAGTGTCACCCCTTTAATGAAAAATATGCCACGAAACGCTTTACAGAAAAGAAACTATTATCTTTTTCAATTATAAGTTAACTTTGACTTGGACACCAAAATACTAAGCTATTGTAAAAACATTTACACTTAAACTTCAGTAGAGAGGTGTGTTCGTTTCTGCACTGCTAGATGAATGTTCTAGTTAATACAACTAATGTTGCGTGACAATTTATCCTCTTCCTTATAAGAAACCCTTTCCTCTAAAACATCCTGGGGTGATTAAGTGAGTTCATTTTGTGTATAGCCTTCGATGAATTGAAAATGTTTGTATCAGCACATCTGCATGTCGCACGACTGAAGGGAGTCCATTAGGTTAAAACGCTATACATACCTAAATCTGGCTCCGATGCCGGGTACTCGTCTCCTGCAAAGGTAATTACGACATTTTAACACAATTGATATTAACTTTTCCAAGCGCCCTCATTTCCATAATTCAGCTAGAACACGATTCCTGAATCGGACAGAGTCCTGCCTTAATCCGAGTATCCTGGTGAGCATGTTCCCATGTTTGACCTACCTGACCCAGTGTCCACCTCGAGCTGGACATCTCTTCTACGACGACTGAACACTTCCAACAGGTGTTCGGCCTGCAGTAACTCCACCAGACTCGTCCCATCCCCTGAAGCATCACCTGCACACACGTATAAACAGTTGTAACATTTCTTGTGGATGCTTAATTTCTTTCAGTTTCTTCAAGTGAAATTCAGTTGGTTTATGAATACAATATTCCTTTGGTGTATGCTTACTGTGATTATGTTGTCATAAACTAAATCGACTAAATCGAACGAGTTGATATGTTGTCACTCATGAATCAGAAATGTCACGGTTATTGTTGAAAGACTACACCTGATACCTGTGTCTGTTTGGTGCGCGATACCAGTGAGGGGTAGAATACAGCTGAGTATCGCATAGAGCAAGACAACCATTGCTGCAACAAGAAAAAGATCGAATCATTGCACTAGGAACCACACGGCATCACTACAAGAACAATAGCAAACATTTGCAACACGAGCAGCAAAGTATTATCACTACTACAAGAATATGGTTACATCACTATCACTGCAAGACGAGCAAGGTTAAATCACTACTGCAAGAATATGGTTACATCACTATCACTGCAAGACGAGCAAAGTATTATCATTACTACAAGAATGATGGTTACATCACTATCACTGCAACACGAGCAAAGTATTATCACTACTACAAGAATATGGTTACATCACTATCACTGCAAGACGAGCAAAGTATTATCACTACTACAAGAATATGGTTACATCACTATCACTGCAAGACGAGCAAGGTTAAATCACTACTGCAAGAATATGGTTACATCACTATCACTGCAAGACGAGCAAGGTTAAATCACTACTACAAGAATATGGTTACATCACTATCACTGCAAGACGAGCAAGGTTAAATCACTACTGCAAGAATATGGTTACATCACTATCACTGCAAGACGAGCAAGGTTAAATCACTACTACAAGAATATGGTTACATCACTATCACTGCAAGACGAGCAAGGTTAAATCACTACTGCAAGAATATGGTTACATCACTATCACTGCAACACGAGCAAAGTATTATCACTACTACAAGAATATGGTTACATCACTATCACTGCAAGACGAGCAAGGTTAAATCACTACTACACGCAAGAATATGGTTATATACTAACATCATTTTTTAAAATACCGTATACAGGTGGTTAACAAATGAATAACTCAGACAAGTTCGATGCTGGTACATGGTGTCTCATTTTTCATATTTTGTAGCTTCATTACAGCCTGAATCTTCTCCCATTATTATACCTTATAACAGATAAGTCTTCATCAATTAGTGACGGCATACCAACTGTATGCATCTTACTGTCACTTATTGAAGTCTTCTGACATGTCATATTGATGACTTCAAAGAGTTAGTTCCCGCCATAAGACATTGCTCGTGAGAGCTGCAACATTTATCAGGCGTCTGATTGTTTGAATTCCTTGGGGCGAAGGTTCAGAGGCAAGGCCATCTGAAGTTGAAATATAAGTATTGATAGATAATCTACAAATTTACAACTTATTACTGATGAGATTGATCTATTTGCCTTGTTTTGCCGACGCAAAAGTTTCCACACTTGATGAGCCGATGAAAGGAGGTGCGTGGTTTACTTTATCTCTGAGAAATCTCCAGCAACCAACCTACATTACCGTTGGTTATGTTTTTAGTCTTTTGTATCATCATGTATCTTTGGTAAATATTTATAAACCCAAATTTCATGACGATTCTTATTTTTATGAGAATAAACTTTCTTAAAATCGTTCAAGGTACCAAAAGCAGTCAAGTTGACAATCTTCCTAGGCCGCCGACGGCTGAGATAGGTATTCCACTGAACACTTCTGGGACGTTATTATAAATTTAGATGAGTTGAACAGCAATGTTTTAATACAATACAGAAAAGTTATTTAAAGCTTTAAAGCTTAGATACTATGTTAATGTCAAGACCCGTTAAAGCAATAAGAAAGATTAAAGCTTATTTCTACCGACGCTTCTTTTTTAAAATGGCAAGATAGCTGTGATAAATATGTCAATTACATGTGCGTGTGGGGCTCAGCGTTGAAGCAATAAAGTTGAGCACTGAATGGCATTTAACTCATAGTTGCAGACAGAAGCAGTGGAGCCAACCGCTGAAAAAATAGGCCGTTTTCTGACGGTAGTGAGATCTCGCGAGACACCCTAGCAACCGGTTATGGCTGACGTGACCTGGGTCAAGCTTATTCTCGATTCTTTCTTCGTCTCAGCTTTGAAATATTTCTTAAATAACTACGGAATATAGGCGTCCATGTATGGAAAAGAAGTTTTGTTACGTTTTTCTCAAAGTGTATGTTTGACCTAAATGTGGAATTGAGAAATGAAACAATCTGTGATACGGTCAACGTCAATATGTTGTCACTTCGATGATCCCGTCCAAACGAAATTATAAGCCAATATATATCACAACCTGTCTTTTAATCCATCGCGCAGAATACAACAAGAAATAGTAAAGGTATTCAAAATCTTTATAATTTCTGGTCCACAGCAGAAAAAAATGAACTGTATATTTAGAATGTTTAATTTGTGTCAACTTTCACTAAAAACCCTGCATACTAGCCTATACAAGTTAGTATACAATATAACTATTGACTCAATGTTTCCCCTATGATCATTCGTAGGGTACATGTATTGTAAATGGTTATATATTACTTTTGTGTATGAAATGTTTTAAATGCATTAAAATATAAGTTGCCCTCTAGTCTTTTGTTATTAAAAGAGGTGTTCATAGAAGATTTTAAACAGTAAAATTGGGCCTTACTCCTGTTGATTTGTAATCCTTTCCTAGGCGATAGATATACATTTTTATTACAAATATAGATAGATATTATACAAATAAACATCAAGGGTTCTTGATTGAAAGAATATTTCCCAATATAAATTGTATGATAAAAGACCAAAAGAAATACCACAGTATTCGTCAGAGCAGCATTGTGGAAGGGTGACAGTAATTTTCATATTATATTCTTGGTTTTAAAAGTTCAAAATGTATGTTGATGACTTACAATTAGGTCTACCCCAGGCTCTAACTACACATACAACTTAATCGGAATTTATTTTCTTACATATCTAGCTGAAAAAACAGCCGTTAGTTGCTGAAGTAGTTGTATATAATAAACTTAAAGGATGGTGTCAATTTATTGTTAAAAAGAAATATTTTATTTCACGACTTATTCAAAATGCATATTGTAAACTCATTATATTGTTACTGCCATAAATATATTATTATACATAATCAAACATACTTTATAATTGTCGTGACATGTCTATTACATGCAGAAACTATGGTTAAGTGCAAAGTACATAAACATTTCCTTTCTATACAGATAGGGGACATATTTATGCATTTTCTTTTCAATAGCATTGTGTTTCTTTGTCATACCAATGTTATCTTTCATGTTCCAAGACCAAAATGATGATACAAAATAAAATGTTCACTTATTGCAATCCTCAGTACAATTTTAAGTTGGATGTCAATTCATAGGACATCAAGACTGTTTCTAATTATCAACAGGTTTTACCTTTTCATCCAACAATGTATAGAAATTAATTATTTCATGAAATCTATTTTAAAGTTTGAGAAGCAAAATAACTGCTAAGACGAACATAACGACACAAAATCTTTATACATTTATATATACTAAAGGGAACATATACAGGCATTCGAGTTGTTGCAAGAAAGTCATGTGTCTTCATTCCTCATTAGATTGATTGGTCTTCCTTAAGATATCAAGCATAAGTAGGTTCACATAGATTTAATTATTATAGATTTAATTATTTAATTCTAATTATTTCGTTATTTGCAAACAAAGAAACTGCAACATTTTGGAATGACTCATACAAGAAAATGAGACTTGAATTTCGTCTGATATTTACAAGTCCTTTGCTTAATATCATTTAAAAAACACATTTTTTTACCCAAATCCAAGATGAATAAACATTTGTGAAACATACACTATGTCACTTTAATATTTCATTAATTCCCTATAAGCACAGCTTCTACATTCCGCATGATTTTACATTGATATTGTTGTTATCTCCACTAACAAATGTGGTGGTGTTTTAACTTTGAGAGTGGGTATAAAACATCGTTTATTTCTAAATAAGCGTAAAATAAACGCGATCTATGTATCTGACCTTTTTCTCACTAACAAAGTTACCTATACCTTATCCAAATACATGACCCTACTAAAACAAAACGCGTTCACCATTTGTAATGTAACAAAAGTTTTTTCTGGGAAGGTGTGCCAACAAGTCATATTGAGTAATACATTTGATCACACTCTATCTTCGTTCGCTTTGCTTTTCCTCAAATCATATTAAACTTTCTTAATATGAAATTAATGCTTATGAGTATGTTGTTGAAGTCAAATATTGCAAACGTTATTTTGGTAAATTATTTACAGCCGTAACAAAGACAAACATAGGTTGATAGTGTTGAGTAGGTCTTTTAACTAATACACATGTTATTTGGACACGGAATTTCGACTTTTTATCATTTATAGTGCCGTTTTCTGATAATCATTTAAAACTAGAAAAATCACAATTTTGGCAGTTAAGAGAAAAAGATGCAAGTTTTTGGATTCGATTAAAACTTACCTTGGGTCATAAGTTATTTTGGCTTTTACTTAAGCAACATATCAAATTGATATCATTATATCACAATATCATTATTGATACTGTGTCCCTTACAATCCCTAACAATACGCGTGTTCGAAAGAGCAACTAACACCTGAGTATTAAATTGAGATTAAACAGGACCTCCTTTTCGTAAAAGGTCGGCAGGTAAGGTATGGAGAAGGAAACGAAGAGAGAGTGTATAAGCACCCATGGCGTCAGTTTAACGTCATCTACCCTTCTTGTTAAAAATTATTCGCACAATAATATGTACGCATATGAGATTTCATCATTGCTAACATTTTTGCATGTAAGTAGTTACAAACTCTTAAACTCATATGTCTTATTCAATAGTTGTGATCAAGTCAACCCTTTTCTAAGAAACTTTCAAGTAGCCTAACATTTTAGCATATTAAGCAAAGAAAACTTGATAAATCTATCATTATAAAACCACTCAATCATTGCTAAAGGCGACAGTGAATGCTCTTGATATTTGTCCATTTAGAAATATTTTTTTCCAAATGAATTGGATCTTGAAACATGTGTTGTGACGTGGAAGACGATGAAAACGAAATGTACACATCGGCAACTTGTGTTTGAAAGAGTAAAAGCTTTGTGGTGTCAGTAACGCTAGTATCAGGAAATAAATTTCACGTGCATGTAGAAATTACATTTTCTAATTTTACAAAATCAATGATTGTTTCAACGAAGCTTTCAAGTTGATACGTAACAAACAACTTTGACTTTCGAAACCTAGGTTTAGATGTAATTATAACTACAAAAGCGGAACCCCCGAAATATGACGATTATTTCTTGAAAGATGCCCCGAAAAATTTACATGCTGTTAATTCACGATTATGCCTGGCAATTGTGCCGTCAGATTGATTGTTCTATCGTTTCATTGTGATTCAGTTTAAAGAACCCTAAACATTTATAATTACGTTTCTCTGCCAATAGCTTTGTAACCAACATTGTCTCCAAAGAGCTGTTGGCGGTGATACACAACGAAACTGACTACTTACTGTCAATCAAAGTGATTATGATAGTTACGAAACATTATCACCTTAATTACCTGACTGATTGAATAAACAGTTTAAAAAACCCAGTTCTAATCAAAAGTGGTATTTTCCTTGTAAACAACTTACCATTTGACAGTGAAAAAGTTTGAACTCTGAATCCAGTTTGAGCATGCAATTAGCACCAGGTTTGTAGGTCTAAACTTTAAGTGGACTTTATACGGCATGTGATTACAGTTTACAAAGCCCGTAAATATAGCAAACAATTTCAGGTAGTCCAATTGGCTAATATAACGCTATATATGTTCATAGCAACGCTTGCAATACACCTATCAGTAAACGCTGATTTACGATGAGAGTGAGCCTGTAAGTAGCAATATGTGCACAGAGTTTTACACATTCCAAACACACCCGAGGTAGCAAAAACAAGTCATAAATGAATCAAATAAAAAAATGACACGAGGAAGAACTAAAAGAGTTTATGTCGGTGAAGTAAGTTGCTAGAAAGTCATGTTTAAACACTGTCGCCACAGGGCAAATTCATGTTCAACACTCCACTGTCCACAATGCATTCTGAATTGTACCTCATCATTTTGGTAGCCTTCTGTTTGTGCTCATATATACACAAACAAACTTCTTCATAGTTCAAGTAATAAATAGATAAAAAAACAAAAGTCATAGTTCAAGTATGTGACGTCATAGCATGGCAACGTCATAAAGACCCCATGAAGATCACTGAATAGTGTGAAACCGGGGATTCAAATCATTTCAAGACTTTTGTTTTATATATACATATATTTGTCCATTGTATTGCAGAAGTCTTTATTTCAGGGTCGATGCCGACAACATGTTAAGGAATCGTGTTTAAAGGGGGTTCACGTTGTCTGCTATTCTTATAACCCTCTCAAATCCGAATCTACATGAATCAGTTTGACTCAGAGTCAAAACAAAGATAAATCTTAATGCAAGAAACTCATATGGAATTTAAGGAAGGCCATTTGAATACCAAAACAGGAGGGGTTTACTTTATGGCTTTACATGACTCATTGGCGTCTTTATGAATATCAGTCCGTCCGTTAAGGCATTTAAAAAAAAATGCAATGTAACATATACCCAAAATGATAACGATTGATTCGACACAAAAGGATAAAATGAAACAGAGAGTTTCTGAATATCGATGTAATGTAGCATATTAATTCACGAAGCTTAGGTACAAACACAAAGATTCGGGGAACAGCTGAATTTGGTACAGTTCGTACAAAAATACGTCCTATAAATCCAATTGTGTTACACAAAGAGAGCATTCATCACAGTATCCAAATAATCTATAGTTTATAATTCAACATTGCAGTATGTCAAAGTACACAAGACTTCAGGTTTGTAGAGCGTTTAGGTCTGTGAATAAGCCAACATTGAACTTTGGATAAGTCTATATATAGGTGTACATAGTTCTGTGACCGAAAGGACAGGAATTTTGTTAATCGCCATCGGTGTGGAAGTCTGTGCCATAGAAGTCATTCTCTTAGAAGTTTTCAAGCTGGAGAAGATATGTCATGCGAGTGTTTTTTAGGGACAGTAAATTTCCTGCGTTAGGAATAAACATTGTATTTTCCTAGCTTTATCGTGGTGACGCATGCCCTTTTTACATGCACTCGTTACTCCCAGGAGTATATTTACTCCTAGGAGCAAATTTACTCCTAGGAGTAAAAGTATATTTACTTTACGTTCCATTGAAAATTAAGGACCCTTAAGTATCTCTGGTTAGCTTACGGTTAAAACATCATTTTGGTGAGAACTCACAATGAGTAAACTGCTTATCCAAAGGAGAAGAAGAGATTGTCAATATTTTCTGTGTACTGCTATAGCTGAAAATCTGCTTTCTTTCGAATGTTGTTCCAATGGCATGATGTCATAAAGACTAATCGATTTGACGTAAAAATCATGGGTACCATATATTTCTGTCGATATGTCACTTATTCATAGCTGAAATATTCAAATCAAAATACCTTTTTTGAAGGTATATACTCGTCTATGGTGGCGCTACTCACAGAATAAAAGGTAGTGAAAAGGGATTCTGACAATGGGTCAGGATCCACACTTTTTCCAAGTTATTGTATAATAAAACAATATTGACTCAAGTTACCTAAATTTAAACGTGAATGTCATGGGGACATGCCAGCTTATGACTATGAACAATAAAAACAAATTTCAACTTAGGTTTATGTTTTTTCATTCAAATGAAAATCTTAAGTCTCAATTCTTTTATTTTCCATTTACCACCAATATATTTATTGAAGTAGTTTAGATATACACAATGTCAAGGTAAATTTCTCAGCTTTTTCAGTACAACATTAATAATTGTGATAAATTTGGAAAATTATTTAGTGGCGTTATCTTTAACCAAAAACCAATTTTCTGATTTACTATAATCAATTGATTAAAAGTTAATAAAAGAATATTGTAAGATTCAGTTACGAAAGCAATTATTTGGTATTACATTAACGTTAATTTGTAGAGTATATTAAGTTGGGAATTCCCTTTTATTGACCTTCCCAACCCCCCACAAAATTGAACAGTCACAAAGTCCTTTCCACTCAAAGTTGATACGCAAAAAGAGAATTTGCTCTTATGCTATACTACAATATCGACAAATAGTTGTGTTTCTAAAATTTCTGTGATTCATTGTTATTCAACACCCGCAAATTAAAGCTTACTGTACAGTTTTAAACTAAAAAGGCAGGTGTTGAATAGCAATGAATTCCGGAAATTTAAAAAACACAACTATTTATCTTCTAAATGAACTCTTTGAGTTGATTTCAATATGGGCGGAACATTGGAAAGAGCAGAAAGTTCCTCTTCTATGTTGTGAACCACTTGGCTCATTTGGATAACTGTTCTATCACAGCAAAAAGATTGTCTTCACATAAAATCTCTTCAAATTGACATATACAGATTGTGACCGTCTGTTTTTTAAAGAAATGATACAATATTATGTATAGTTTTGGGATGCTGCATTCAGTTTGCTTACAGGAGTAAACACAAAACCTGTTTCCATGACACGGTTACTTACAGGAGCAAAAGTAAATATACTTTTACTTTACCTCTTGGGGTGGAGTATTTTACTCCTAGGAGCAAATATACTCCTGTAAGTAAATTGCAAAGGGACCGTTTACATGGCATGTTTACTCCCTGTAAGTATATTTACTCCTAGGAGTAAATATACTTACAGGAGTAAAAGTGTGCATGTAAAAAGGGCAGTAGACGCATTAAAATTCAAAGGTGAATATGCGAAAATAAGCTCATATTTAGATTTTGTCAGATATAAAAAGCAGATAATAAGGCGTTAATATCAACGAGAAAAGCGTCAGTTATAAGTATCGTCTATGCAGGTACTAGATTCTCAATAAATCGCACTTGCGATGATACTTTCATGGGGTAGACCTGAATTGCTGCTTGGTGAAGAGGCGTCAATATGCGGCGTCACCTACACTGTAAAACGGAGGTAAAAGGATAACGATTCCAAGCGTAATAGGAATGATTGAGGTAAGTGAAGGACTATAGGCTCTTTAAGAATAATAATTCAATTTAATTTCTTTGAAAAACTTAGACATTGATAAATTACATGTCAAGCGTTTAATGACTTGCCAGTTTCAGAGAACCCGTTTTAGTAACTCAGTATAAGTTTTACGAATTTGTATATTATTAAAGAAAGAACTATCACGTTAAACGTCTTAATACTTGTTCATTAAACCTTCTTTTTTCCACTGAAGAATCTTCTCTCCTTGCGAGCATCATTTGTCAGTAGCCCTTTTTATTTAAACTGTCATACATGTATGTTCTGCTGAAGTCCCGGACGTTTGATAATTCGATTCCAAGTAGTGTATTGACATTCTGCCTTTGAACATAGGTGTCAATTGAGGCCCTTTTATTGTAAAGTTATGAACGATCAAATGCGAGTACCCCAACTGTTACAATCGACCCCATATGGATGAATGAATTTGTTCTGAGACTGCTGAAATAGATGATATTCATCCATTGAGATTGCAATAAGAACCTTCAAATTTGTTTAATCAATGACAATTGAGTTTATAACCGTTATGAAAAGGTTTTTTTTTAGATTTTAACCACAGCGATATTCCGGATGTACGTTCAAGGTAATCCCACTAAAATATGTTCCAAATGTTTGACATACACTAAATTATCAATACAAATTAAGAACTAACCTTTAACATATTTGAATTTTAAAAAATATAAAGTGACGCTTTTAATTTTTTTTTACAGCAAGACAGGCACCAACCTCGCTGTAACTGACGGCAATCTCACCGCCTCGGGGTACGTTAGTCCGAACACGCTAGCGCTTTTCCAACAGGACAACGCTCGACCACATGGGACAAGATACACGTTACAGTTCCTTACCGTCAACAAACTTCATGTTTTGTCTGTGCCTGACAGATCGCCGGATATTAGTGTCATTGAACACCTCTGGGATTACGTTGATCAAAAGATCCGATTACGACGGCGGCAAACACATACACGTCAACAACTTTTTGCTGCAATTGGGAAAAATAGTTCAAGCATGTTTGAATGCCAACGGCGGGCATAAAAGTCACTATGTCATTAAACCCATGATTTTTCTATGCCATTGTTGTTTTTATCTATGACCGAAAATAGGAAACTTGACCCCACCCATGAAAATATGGCAATTACATATTATCAGTAAATTAAAAAATCTTTTGTTTTAGCACATATAACTACATATATAACTAATGCAATGTTAAAACACAACAAAACAAGTTTCTCTGATCACATAACTTGTTATGATATTTCAATTTAAAGAGGTCTAACATTTCATTTGGTGTTCAGTTTATTTCGCATGTGTATCTTAACCAAGGATTTTGCAATAATGAAAACATATTTAATTTTTTCATGTTTCATATCACTTTTGTTATACGATGCCTTTGTTTAAATGCAATTTACGAATATTTAGAATTGCTTTCAAATACACTCATGATCACAGAATATTACCGGAGGAGTTTACTCAAGTCATAAAGCAAGGATAAAACGAGTAACATAAAACTTTGGATGATCGCAAAGTTTTGTTAATGGTAGATATTAAAGCACTAGTAAAATATGAGATGTTGCCCAGCCTTCAGACTGTGACACTGCGAGTACATGCTTACAGTCGCTGGCGTATTGTGTGTATTGTTCCGTGTGATGCAAACCTTTATTCACAGTCTATGGAATGCTCGCAGTTATGTGTCATAAGTTCTTATGTATGTTAAGTTCATTCTTCTTTAACATCGCTTATTTCACTTGCTTCCTTTTCTTCAATTTGATAGTATTGTTTTGTATTGTAATGTGTAATAATGTAGTAAAACACAGACGATACCGACAAGGATGTCCAAGGAATGCTAAACTATTTGTCAGATAAGTCTCGAATTGTACAGCGTTCACTTTCAGACAATGTTCTCATTATCGATAATATTCATATCTAACTGAACTAAGATAACCAACAGACAAATGGCGGATATTGAGGTGCTTTATTGGAAAATGAGACCAATGGGTCCATCTCTATCATATGTTAGCTATCGTGTCAGCTTTTGCGGCGAAAACTATTAACGATCAGAGCAATTAATAAAAAAACAAAAGAGTAAAGAAAGACTTGATAATTAGAATCTGCAACTTTAAGAATATAGATAGTCCTCCCCTAAACTATTATTTTTTGGAAATTTATGCTTTCTAGAAGTTATAAATTTGAGAAAAAAAGATGAATAAGTTAGAATAGGATATATTTCTCCGAACTAAACCCGCTTAAATATTCTACAAGATTCTAACAAAAAGTGGAACCATGCTATACAGATCAGACACACGTTTAAATAATTGGAAATGTGTAGATTAGTCAACAGATTATGTAGTCAATTCGAGACCATGTACCTTATGTACACCTTGTTTGAATAGAAAAATCTCTGACAACATTGGTTGAAATAATACAAATTGGACATATGGTTAATACAAAATGGCATAAATGTATGACATAAAAGAAAAGGTTATTGGCTCTGCAGCTCATTAGGTACTGACATTATCATCTCCAGCTCAAAGACCCACCTCTTTCGAAGGTAAATAAGCCCACATAGCATTAACAGCAGCGTGAAACATGCTTACCTCGTCAGACACCCCCCTATATCCACCCTCTCTCCCCCCCTTCCGGACCTGACCTGCCCTACCTCCTCCGCTCCTTTTCATTCTGCAGCTGTTGACTCAGTGTGCAATTCACCAATCTGCATACACTTGAACACACGGTACAATCAAATACCCAGTGAACTACAGAGATGTAGTCCTGTTCACGAACATATAGGTCGGTGTTAGGTAAATACAGAGATTACCATATTCAAGTAGAACATGAGAAAACAAGACTGCATTATGCCTTATTTTCGGTGATAATTATATTTTTAGTTAAGACAATGAAATTTACACATTTTAGGCTCCATCCTACAAAGAAGATTTTATCGAAATCAATGATTCCTAGCATTAATGGTTCATTGATTTTAAAAGACAAAAGAAGATTTATGGCTTGACACTCTGCCACGCCCACTTTTGAGGGTTCTAAATACAAACTTTAGCTTACAAGTATCATTTAGGTTTTATTCTGATATTGAGCTTCATAAGCCAATTAGTTTTGTTTGACAGACAGACAGACAGACAGACAGATTTTATTGGCATATGGCCCGGAGACCAATAGTACAATGTAAAGTAGTTTTAACTAAACAGTGACAGCGCTACCATGTAATATGAAAAACATTTCATCATTCAAATACAATTACATACAGATATGTTTTGTTGACTTGATCTGGAACGGTTTATATGTTAAATTTATAGGGATAATTTGTATAACAGCTGCAAATCGTTGGTTGTTAGAAAACAGTTAAACTTTTCTTTTGTTGGTTGTTTACATAAGTATAGCGGTTGATATTTATATCTTAAACATGAATACTGCGGGCATTCTAAGAGTACATGATATTCATCCTCGACGATTATAATGGTTACAGGTTATAATTTCATTATGTGGTTATTTGGAGAATCTTGCTGCTTTTATCTTAAAACCATGGCCATTACATCTAAACATAGTTACAATTCTGCGTAAATGGACGGAAGTAAGAGTAGATAGATACAATTCAGGTCTAATAACTGTTTTGAATCCTGCATAATAACTAATACAGCTTGACGAACGAACATCATTAAACCATTCCTGTTGATATAAATGTCTTTACACCTTTGCTTAAACAGCTTCATAAGCCAATTAGTTTTGTTTGACCACCATTTAGTTCCATCCCTGCCAAAGCCTTATTTTCGGGGTAGGACAATTATATCTACACATCACAGTTTTCAGTTTCAGGTTGGACATCAAACCCCGTCCATCTTTAAAGGGGAGTCAAAATCAAATCTAAGAATTTTGTCTCGCCGTAACGAAGATTATATTAAGCAAATATGGATTTTCTACATGTATATCAACCGGTTTTCTAAGTAGTAGTCAGTTAAACTTTTAAGAGATCATGTCTGGGACGACCACATTTGAAAGGAAGGGGGGGGGGGGGGGCGGACCATTAACTCGCCTACCGTTTAGGGCCCGATGAGTTAAAACGGTAAAATAGAATATATTTCTTTAAGGATCGCCTGCATAAAGTATCCTATAAAATAGAATAGTTTGCGATACGCACTGATAGAGATAGACACTAATTAGTAATTTTGAAGATGAATATTGGTATGAAGTATACAGATACAGCAACATCTGTTTAAAAGGCACAACTACACAATAAAGTGCAAATTGTCAGATCACAATCTGACTTCAAATATATAGGATATGCAATTCTAACACATTAGTTTAGTAGAAACTATTAGTTTCCTCAAGTGGTATATATATATACACCAACTGATAACAGAGTCTGCGTAACACCTATTGGAATATAAATTCAATAAACAATGAAATAATCTACACTTGACTTTTATCTAATGATTGGTTCCGCATTATTCATTTACCTGCTAACCACAACCCTTAACGCCCCCGTAGATTGTCTTCGACTGTGTATAAAGTCCGGAATCAAACACGTGTGTAGCTCTACTGTCTATGCAAACGTGCAACTTTGTACAGCTCATGTTATGAATATACCGCTCATTGAAAGAAGCATTTCAGTTGGTAACTTTTCTAGTGCAGGACCAAACACAACACCTCATACGACTGTTGCCTGGACATTTCAAGGTTTGAATATACAAGTAGTGAAGTACACGTTTCTTACAACACTATTTACACTTGACATGTAAACTTTTTTTCAGCAATCCTTTTCTGAAAATATAGAAGTTTGATTGTAAATTTAATGCTAAAATGTTTGAAAAATGTTACGCTTAAGGGTAAAAAGTGATGATGTTTTGATGGAGGCGCGTACTATAAGAGGATTTATACAATCAAAAATAACAGCCGGTTCTCCTGAACATGTTTCATTGAAATACATAATAATACTCGCCCACACAAATTTATTTATTTATTTGATTATCTCATCGTACAATTCAAAATGCAACGAACGTCCGTATACTACAGAACGTAAGCAAAGTAAAGCCGTCCTATGGTTGCGATGAAGATGAAATAACCCCTTTGTATCGAGGCATTACGTTAACAGCCGAAATGTCATAAGGTGCACGTTTAACTGATATTTGTGTTGTAATGTGACGCTGTCAAATTGCTTATTGTAGAAGGCAATTGTGAAAACGTTGTAGTGATTGTTTATAACGTTGTGGTGAATTTCAATGACGTTGTGATAAATTTCAATGACGTTGTAGTGAATTGTCCAAACGTCTTAAAGAATTTTAATAACGATAAAAATTGAATTAATGATGAATTGTTACGACGCTGTTAGTGAGTTGTTATAAGGAAGCGATGAATTGTGGTGAACTGTAAAAGCGTTGTGGAGGACTTTCATAACGTTGTGCTGAATTGTCATAACGTCGTGATGGATTGTCATGACGTTTTGGTAATGACTATAACGTTTTAGTGCATTGTTACAACGTCATTGGAAATTGTCATAACATCGTGTCGAATTGCGATAACGCCATTGAGAATTGTCAATTAAATTGGGTTGGTAAGATCATTACTCTCATGGAAAGTTGTCGTAATGGTGTCTTGATATTGTCGCAGCATACTGTCCAAACAATGAGCCGAAACATTATGATGGTTTGCTAGTTACACTCTGGATGTGGTGCCGTAAGGATGTGTTGGGATGTCGTATTCTTGTCTTGGCATTGCCGCAACGTTGTATCTGTGTTATGCTGTTACGTGTGTTGTATGGTCGCGCCGTTTTTGTTGGTATTATCGTAGCCGTATGTTGGTATCGTCTCAACGCTGTGTTGATAGTTTCATATTATGCCAGATCCTCTACGAACGTAAAGATGGCCGCTGTATTTTGAACTGTAACAAAAATGAAATTAAAACATTGACAAGATGTGTTGCATGGTACTGTTTCCTATGAAGATAATAATATATATATATATTAAAAATAATTGTGAAAATATGAAAGGTAATCTTAACATAGATCACTAACTGATGTACAAAACGAAAAGCCACACCTTCTCTTCAATGTGGTTGCCGCGAGGGTTGTGCAAGAAAGACATGCCTGTAGGACTTCCCTCGTAACGGTACGTGTTGTTATCCTGCAGGTAACCCTGAAACAGGAACACATCTAGTCGTGCAGGGAATCTTTTAGCATTCAAAATGTTTCAGTGCATTTTAAAGAAAAAACGACCATGTATGAACACATCACTGCCAATAGACTTCCAATGTAGTGATGTCATAACATTGTGACGTATCCTGGTTATACATGAAATCATGATGCAATTAGTAGGTTAAAGTGAAAAATATACTGTAAAAACAATATATATTAGAAGACATCATTTGTGCCCACATTGTATGGTTAGTTGGGTATGAACACAGTCGATGAGACCATAGAAAAGGAAGTGTGGCAAGGAATAAGAGACGGATACCATACAGACAGTCGGACACACAGAGAGACGAAGAGACAAGGAGACAGAGAGGGTTACCTGGTTGGATCTACCGGTGTCCAGCGGCAGGGAGTGCGTTGACTGTGGTCCAGTCTTATACTCGTGCATGTACAAGTCGTCATCTGGACTGAAACAGATAGCGACCAGAAATTAATGATGGTTGTCAGCAGAATTTACCGACTTTCGAAGCAGATATCGATATCCTATCTACATTGTAGATACACTTCGAAGTGTGAAGGTAGAGGAGGGTTACATTGACAAATAGTGAGTGATGGGAGGTTCAATTTGGGTTGCACTTTCAAATGGTGAGAGCAGTGGTTGAGTAGTGAGGTTGGAGGAGTGGCACTAGAAATTGGTAAGAGGGTTGGTTGCAGTTACCAATTATGAGATTGGTTTGCAGGATGGATTACTTTATCAAGTGGTGAGAGAAGAAAGAGTGGGCTACACTTACAAGTGGTGGGAGTAGGGAGGTCTGGGTTTGCGTCTGCAGCAGACACATAAGATAGCGAGGAGAGTGAGGACGAGGAATCCCCCGACCCCTGCGCTGATCCCCAACACCCACTGCCAACTCATCGTCAGTTCATCACACTGCGCCCCGACCCGCTCGTACACGCTCTCCGGGTCCTGCTCACATCTACACACAGACACAGTCTATTTTCGTCACTGCATAAACATTTAATCACAAAATTTACATGTGCATTTTTGTATAAAGATCCTTAACTTTCAGGTTTTGATATTTGAAAGATGTTCACTGCTCAGATCCATAGTTAACTCAATTATTATGCTTTTACTGATTTGTAATTATAAACAGATATTTGCATCACATGTCGAATATGCCCACAAGACAGTCAGCGTGAACTTTAATGACAAACTTTAGGTTATGATAAATCAATTTTCCAACTTTACTAAACATTTACGTTTGAGCGTGAATATAAGCCAAAAACTCACTGGCAGGACGGTCGAGTCTCATCCGAGTTGTGAGTGACCACACAGACTCCGTGATCCCCGCACTCGTACCGCTCACACCGATGGACACAGAGCTGGTCATCCGAGCTGCACACGTGAAGCACGTCAGGACAAAGGTCTCCCTCGGCCGCACACACATCGTCGGACTCGCGCAGCACTGCACAACACATGGAACTCTGGTGTAAACTCGCCACATGTCTAGTATAGTGAAAGCATATGAGAAAAGAATTCACACAGAGTGTATAGAGTATGTGACGGTTGGTATGAATGTCATTTGAATTATATAACATAATTTATATTTCATAGACTAGATTATATAGTTATTTGTAATGAATTAAATACTTCACAAGCAACGAATCGGACCGCATTGCAGCCAAATTACTTGCATGTGATGTTACAAAATGAACAAGAGTCAGAAGACTATCATGATGTACTTTGTTAGCGAAAGGGATGTGAATGAAGTCACGTACATTGGTCAAGCTGTGCTGTGTATGGCTGCAAGGTGAAGGGGATACTGGACACAGGTGAGCTACTAGCCTCCATCCTGGAGTCCACGTCCTCCCTAAACACCGTCCTGTTGCTGGAGACGAGTTCCTCCGCCCAGAAGTGAAGCGTCAGCTCCAGAATGGTCTCCTCACTGAACACAAGCACAGAAGATATCAAACAGTGGCAGCATTATCACTCGTGTACAGCATTGTATTTATACAGGATCTTGAGCTTCAATTTAGCGCTTTCTCATGTTACTGAAGGACTTTATATGATTGATAATGCTGCATAAAAAGAAAACGTATGTCGATTTATTGGCTTTGAAACCCTACTGCACAACATCGGTGACCTTCAGACTTCGCGGAAATGAGGTATATTGTTGAGTTTAAATAGCTGATTGTAGATGCTAATCGCAATTAACATCATGTGAAATTGTATTTGAATATATGTTCAAAGAATTCTCATTTCATTGTTTAAGAAAGAAACACTTAATCTCTCTGTAGGACTAATAAGCACAGCAACAAATGTACACGAGTCAGTCCCGGGGAATAAAACAGTGACACTTGTGGCTACTAAATACCTTGGAATTTTTATACTTTTGTTATCTAATTATCCTATTTTGTGTTACACAGTTTCACTGTTAGTTGATATTGATAATATGCTGTGGGGGCATCTGCAGATAACATTATCTCTAAATATCAAGTAAAGTAAGTTCTAACGAATGGGGAATCCTTTACAATAGCAAACCAAAATCGTAAAAACTATTGTTCAAAAGTGTTCGCGAAAATAAGCTATGTGTTCTTTATGAAAACACATATAGCTTGATTATCAAATGGATGATAGTTTCAGATGTAAGTACATGGAATGGTGCAGATGCTTTATACGCTGAAATTCTAATTCTTTCCTTACAGGGGTGGTTTATCATGGCAACTGATATCAGCAAGGGTACCACCTAAACAAATCAAATCAAAAATCAAAAGAAACAAAAACACACCAAATTTCAACATGTAACCACTCCACACACTATACAACTCTTACACAACATCAAGCTAGACAGCATAAAACAAATGCTTACGCGGTAACCCTTAATACAATGAAACTATGTTATTTTTTAAAGCCTTTTGATGTCTTGTTCGAAATTGTTATGACAACTCCTATTTAAAAAAACAACACACCAAAAGATAAACAGACGCTTCATCAAAATAAGATCTATACTGCTACACTACGTTACGGTGCCATTTTGGCATCTGATTCTATAGTTTCCAAGAGACGCGTATTCTGATTGGCTAGAGTGCACTGCGACAAACCCATTAGATTGTGAGGCCAAAATCGAGTCTTCAGTGAACCTGTCGGCATGAGTTATAGTCTTGTGAGATCTATAAACTGCGTTGCATAGTCAACTTATCTCAAACTTACTCTTATAGATTGGTAATCTAAATACTTTTTCAGCTCCCTTTCCCTCCCTTTTATGTTATTCTTAAACTTTAACCACGTTTCAAATATCCTAATTGCAATGTCATTTCTGTTCTAAATATAATTCGATGGATAATAAATGTTCCTTTTTTCCGTTGGAAGCGCTTGTAAAATCTAAAAACTTAATTAGCGTAACAGTACTAGTAACAGAAGTTATTCTAGCAACCAGAGAAACAGACTCACCTGAGCATGGCTGCGTCCGGACGTATGTTCCTGAAACAGATCAAGGAGACACGTGGGAAATAGACAGACGGACCAGGGTTCTCCATCAACTCTAAGGTACGGTTCGCAAGCGATTCATGACGTGTAAGTCTTATCACTATATATATATATATATATATATATATGTATATATATATATATATATAATATCTGTAAAGAATTATTTATATATATATATACTTACGTGACTATCATTTTCTTGAATTCACGCATGTCTGCAAAGGATTCATTGAACTGAAACATAGAATATCTTCAAATGAACATTTCTTGGATGCCCTAAAAATTAATATTAATATTTCTACCGTGTTATTTGATATATCGCTCTGGATGTGATGGAGCCCTGTATTTAACTCAATGAATCGTGTTATTATCACCGACCTCACATGCTCTTACAGTCGGAAGACGTGTCGAGTACATGCCTCATGGCGGTAAAAGGAAATGAGGGGCTGGGGAAAAGACATACTGCTCTGCGGTGGCTAATCTACCTGCTGGAGGATCTCTGTGGCCACGGCCGTGGTGTCCGTCAGATCCGCCTCAACCCTTAGCCTGATGAGTAGCGAGAATACCGCCTCACCTGCAACCAGCACAAACGTAGGTAGTACGAGGCTCTACTGTTATTCATTTTTTTACCTTAGAAAACATAATAGCCAGTGTTCTTGTATAATAAACAAATCCGAAGAAGATTTAAGGTAATGTAGCATATTTGAGGGGAGAAAGTGATCTCAAGTTAAACCAAATGTTACCAATGTTTCAATCAATACAAGGATTTTTCCAACAAATGTATCAAGTTTGGTATAAATACCCGAATCCATCTCGCAAACTCAACGGATTCAAATGTGTTCACACTAAAATTGTTGAATGTTGAATGATCGGTGACATTTTATTCTACATAAATGGAAAATCAGGTTTTATCCTCTAAAAAAATAAATAAACGTGTTGCGGTGACTTAAAGAAATGTCGGACACTCACAGGATTATGAATAAATTCTAAGGTCTTGTAAACAGCAACAATTAACTGTATCTTGCCACATTACGTCTCTTAGTTTGTGAAGCGTCATATTAATCTCAGATATATCAGAATGAAAATTATTTAGAATTATATCACGAAACAAACAAAATGAAGAAACGGGTTGAGTAAGTTCAGTTTAGGTTGTGCCGAGTTAAGGGTTCTAATGAATAAGTATTGTAATGATAAACAAATGCTGGTAGAGAAGTCTGAAATGAGAGTTGGTACGTACTGAGATCGGGTACACTGGTGTCATATTCATACTTTGGCGTCGTGGGAGACAGTGCAGATGTGGTGGTGCTTGAACTACCTGATGTACTCGCCTCACTCCTGTCCGATGTTACTTCCGAGCTGCTGCCCGTTACTTCTGAAGTAGTCCCAGTACCATACGATGTAAGTTCAGAGCTACTTCCGGTCGTATGTTGTGTTACTCCCGAACTACTTCCTGATATTTCTTCAGAGCTACTTGTTGTAGGATCCTGTGTTACTCCAATGCTACTTCCAGAAGCGTCTTCTGTTACGGCTGTGCTATTTTCTGTACTTTCTAATGTTGTATCCGAGCTACTTCTGGTAGGTTCTTGTGTCACTTCCAAGCTACTTCCGGTAGGTTCCTGTGTTACCTCCGAGCTACTTCCGGTAGTTTCCTGTGTTACTCCTGAGCTACTTTCGGTAGTTTCCTGTGTTACTCCCGAGATACTTGGTGTTTCACCCGCGCTACTTCCGATACTCTGTTCGGTTGAGGTTGTGCTACTTCCGATACTAAAGTTGGATGTCACTTCTGGTGGACTATTGTCAGAGGTGGGGTCAGATTCCTCAATTGTGGTACCCATGTTTGTCGTAGTTTCTGCTGAATAAGAAATAGTTGACATGTTTTCAAAACAGTTTATTTCCTTAATGGAATATCATTGAATTAAAATGATGTAATCAAATGACATACGTTTCATATAAGTAAATGGTATGATTGTGTGTAGAAGAATGACAAGCTTTATCATAAGTTTGCGGTCATTCACTCAATCACGATTTGCGAGGTATTAATATATATATATACACATATGTATTGACCTACCTTCAACACATGTTGATTTGAAAATGATCAACATTCCCAATATCAAATAAGAAGTTCTCTTAGAGCACATTTTGATTCTGGAAAAAAGAAACATATTAAACTTAATTGAAACATATCTGACATTTGAATTAACATGTAAGGTAAATTTGATTTATCTTGATTATTGAAGCCTACTTGAGCAGGTCTAATATATTTAATAAATAGAGATTATTACCCGGGGAAGTTGTCCATATGACTTTTACGAAACGAGTGTGAATTTTTGTATTACCCGAGCGAGAGCGAGGGTTATACACAAATTTGCAAGAGTTTCGTAAAAGTCATATAACACACTTCCGAGGATAATAATTTCTTTATTACCGATGCTATTCCATTTCAATCGCATTGAACTGTTCAGAAAACGGCCTCCTTCCTTTGCGATTGCCTGCTACAGTGACGTCACAAACAATGGTTTTATGACGTCACATACGACGAAATACGGTAACTCGCGCTTAGACAATCGTTGCTAGGCAAAAGTGATATGTGCACATGTGCTCATATTGAAAATATGTCACCGCTTTTGAATAACCATATGGGTAATAATTATGGAAGGGGATGTGTGCCAAAAATGAAATCATGTAAACTCGTCATTCGCAAGTTGTAACATGTCGTTCTCAACCATGCAATTCTCGAAAAGACAAGTCCATGTATGCAAACCTGACATTTCAATCCTGTAAAACTCAACTTTCTGTTGTCAACTTTACAAAGTTCAAATGTAACTCTAGAAATGTCAAAGTCGAAACTCATTTTTGTATTTCAAATAAAAGGGATATACACATTTAGCAATGCTGCAAGTTATACGTTTTACAATTGGTAAATGAAAAATGAAGAGTTGTAAAATCAGCCTTGCGAAATAGACTTTTGCATCTCGAGTTTTACATGAGTTGGATGGTTATGATTGCAATGTTCCGAAATACATCTGTACACGATTTCGCATTGACCATATTTGGAAGTTTAACGAAGACTGCCGATGATTTCCGAAGATGATCGGTATTTGACAACAACGAGACCTCCCTAATCCAAGCTCCATGCAACGCCGTGCAAGCTTTCCGGATAGCTTTGAGTTGAGTCCACCACAATGCGCGGAGCTTGGGCATGCGACATTTCACCTTTTGTCAAAGTTCTTAGTAACTCGCGTACGTTTTTTTCGAACCCCTAAGGCAAATACCAACAATTGTAATGGAACAAATATCATTTACAATTAATTCTTATCGGACCATTATCAACAAAATACGTCATTCTATAAAATATACCCGTGTTTATTGCAAGAAAATTTCCGAACTTAGAAAAGGTCCATTTGATCGCGATTTTTGTGACGTCACCTCTTTTCGAGCCCCTCAGATTTTGTGACGTAGTCAACGCATATCAACTTTTCGGGGGCCGATTTCAATAGTTCAAAATACTTAATCAATTTCGTAGCATAACAAATTTTTACAAAACTGAAAAGTATCATTTTTTCAAAGCACATGTTTATTGTTTAGTAATTGGTATAACAATGGAATATGAGCGTTTCCGATGCCTTTGTTAAAGCATAATTACTTTGTAGACAATCTTTCAGCACCATACTTTTGTGTCGTCTTGGCAATTAATTTTAAATGATTATTATTTTATGACATCACCTAATTATGATTTATCACTAGAAGAATAATGGTTTACATTTACTTAACTGATGTGAAGTTTGATTTTATGTTCTCATTAAGCACTTGCGTAATAATCCCTTCAGTTGTGCACTTGCACACTGTTGGTAACATTTGTAATTAAACACACCTTTGGATAGAATTCAAGATATACACTACTTGAATCGTTGATAATGAACTATCAATTACAATACAATAGTCGTGTTTTTGTTGCTGTGCCACTTGTCGTGATTTCTCTGATGCGAGAAATCTAAGATGTACACCCCTAAGTTATACGTATGGAAATGCATAATCTTATTTCAAATAATTGTTAGAATTTTTTTGTCTTGATGATTACAATGGTATTTTGATTTGAATTGTTGATAATATCTGAATTTGCAAGAGCTTTTCGATTTAAAATTTGGCAAAATATGTATCGAACAATGACCCGACGTTCTCTGGCGGCCTGCCAGACCGGGCAAAAATTAATAGACCGTTCGCTTATAAGACGACCCTATAATAACTGTCGATCGGGCGGGGAGTTAAAAATAACATGTCACATGATATGCCAGTCATGTGATTTTGACATGTTCTTAAATCAAATTTGTTAAAACTGTTTAAAAACATCTGGTTTGGAACGTTCATAGCTTTAAACATTACTTTAAACGGTATTAGTTGAAATAAATGTTTCTTTTAACGGAATAATATTTATTGGTTAAACGACCGAATGAAAGGCTAACAAAAAAAATTAATTCTTTTCAATGATTTTGGAACTTTCCCTTAACTTTACGTTGCGTAGTTATTTTTCTAACTGTTAATTTGAAAAAATTACATGCCGGTGTTTTAGGGGTAACGTGGGTATACAATATAGATATATTTTTTCTTCTGTCTATTTGTCTTTGCGCGTCAAGTATGCCTTTGTTTCATTATTCTAATACCAGTCTCGTAATTTGGTGAGATTTTGAAACCCTACCTTGATATCTAAACCATGTTTTTTTTTATAGTGAATCATCTCGATGCAGTAAGTTGTACAGAGATTTATATAGTGTCCAGTACAGTGTAACCCAGAATTAAAGTTCATAATATTCTTTCGTGAGATAAACCTCGTGTAACCCCTACGAAAACAGTAGAAAAAATATCTAGATCAATAATTGACTAAGAACTTTGACAAAAGGTGAAATGTCGCAAGCTCTGCGCATTGCGGTGGACTCAACTCAAAGCTATCCGGAAAGCTTGCACGGCGTTGCATGGAGCTTGGATTAGGGAGGTCTCGTTGTTGTCAAATACCGATCATCTTCGGAAATCATCGGCAGTCTTCGTTAAACTTCCAAATATGGTCAATGCGAAATCGTGTACAGATGTATTTCGGAACATTGCAATCATAACCATCCAACTCATGTAAAACTCGAGATGCAAAAGTCTATTTCGCAAGGCTGATTTTACAACTCTTCATTTTTCATTTACCAATTGTAAAACGTAACTTGTAGCATTGCTAAATGTGTATATCCCTTTTATTCGAAATACAAAAATGAGTTTCGACTTTGACATTTCTAGAGTTACATTTGAACTTTGTAAAGTTGACAACAGAAAGTTGAGTTTTACAGGATTGAAATGTCAGGTTTGCATACATGGACTTGTCTTTTCGAGAATTGCATGGTTGAGAACGACATGTTACAACTTGCGAATGACGAGTTTACATGATTTCATTTTTGGCACACATCCCCTTCCATACATAATATCATATTTGTTCTGTAACAGAAGGTCAGCAGTTGTTATTTAACAAATTTAAAAAATGAACTGAGGGTGCAAGACCAGCACTGTAATGGTCTGTCCGGTCCCTGGCTCCTCGTCCCCTGTACGTGTCATCGATCTGGGGTGAACTCAACAAACATTTCAATTAAACATCAATACCATGGTGCAATAGGATGGATGAGACTTACGTTTTTGAGGCCCGGAGCGGAGTTGACCTACCCGTGACTCCAGAAGGCGGTGTGTTCTTATCTGGCCTGGACGGGTTGTGGACGGGTACATGTATTAACCGGACAGATGGTTATATTGCCCTCAGCTACTTACTCTGCATGCACGATGTTTTTATGACCTAGTCAAGATTGAGACCCCTTGAATTTTATTTATGTCAGGATTTGTCACAAGTTTCCTTTACACACATTTTACAAATGGAATGAATATGTAATTATTAATAAAAATGATGTACATTGAAGAGGCGAGTGTGAATAGATGACGATCCTCAAAATCAATGGGACAAATGTTTTGGTTATATTGTGTTAAATTTCTCGATTGAAATAGCTGCAATTTATATTTAATTATGTACAATGTAAAAGCAAGTAAAATTGTAGCAGAGTTTAAGAAACTCTACGTTTGCTAATGTTGTATGCTGTATGTACATGCATGCTGTAAGTTAATTACAAATATTCAAGTCATTATATCTATAAGGCCGCCTGGCAGTTTTATTACCTTTATTTATAGGACATTGTTCACTGTCAACACTACACGGAAACCGACTATGTACTCTGTCAGTCAAAATGATTTATTAAAGTTTTCAGAAATAACAACAATCCTTTGGTGAAACCCACTATGATAGTTACAAGACGTAGTAGTAGTTATCAAACAGTTATCAAACAGTTATCAAACAGCTATCATCAGTGTAATAAGCCCATTATCTCAGTGGGGATGTTTTCATGTCTGCATCTTACCTATATTGTGTCTGGACTTGAGTTGACTGTGTACATCATAGTGTATTGATTACCGAGACGAAGACATAACAGCATCGAGGATGACTGCATGATCACTTTCTTGTTCTTCTAGCAAAATCAAGTTTTCTACATCAGAATATGTAGCCAGTAAGTGCTAAAATATGTTAGGTGTTTGTTTACTCGGGAACACCTGATATGTGTGTTTTATTGCGTGTCCCAAGCGGATAGACATCGTGCATATGTTCACACACGTATTCATAGCTTATACAACATAGATATATATACGCCCTGCCCATATATTTCCTAATGTGTATTTAGTAGGACAAGAGACAAGACATGGACATTTTTTTCCCATATTTAATGATTGCTTCATCATTTTCCGTACTAGTGTTTGATGTGATTTGTCTTTGTATGCCATCATAGGTGGCCGAATTGAAGTGAATAAAAAAGACATGAAAAAAATGAGCGAATCTGAGTTGCTTGGATTTTGTTGACTAAGACAAATGTCAATAGGATGATATTAGTAAAACAATATTAGTAAAACAATATTAGTGTACACAATGTTGTCGAAAATTTGCATGATCTAGCCTAGCCCGTAGAAATGTCTCCTTTCTCTTCAGATACAATGAGAAAGAAAGCTTTTAACCGATACAAAATTCAAAATAAGTTGTTTTAGGTTTAAAGGAACTACTGCACAACCTACACCTTTTGCTTAGGGCGTGGCCCCTGTGGCTCTCGTTAGGGGATAAATTATCGCCAAATCCATAAATAAGAATCAATCCCCATCAATAAAAGAGTTTGTAATAAGGTTTAAGCTTTCAAAACTGACGGGCAAAAGTTAGTATAACGTTTTCAAATCGTTGTGTAATAATATTGTGTATCTTTATTTCACTGCAAAAACGGAAACAAACATTGTGTGTCTTGTTTGAATACTACCCTCATGAAGTCACGTGATCAATAGCACGAGAAAATGGTAAAACAGGACTTTTTCAAATTTTATTAAATGCACGTGCCTGAGAGGGGTATAAATTGGGTCGATTTACGCTGTTCGATGACAGTTAGTGAAATAACATGAAAAATGCCGAAGTTAACGCAAATACAGAGAAGCGAGCCATTGTAATGAGAGATATGGGAGCTTCTCAAGCTCATATTGCGAGAACCTTCAACTGCACGCCAGCAACAATCTCTAGGCTCTTCTCACTTTACCGTAACACTGGTAGTGCCCAAGACAGGCCAAGAAGTGGACGGCCATACATCTAAGAGGTTCATGCATATGGTGGAGGTGGTGTTATGGTTTGGGGTGGTATCTGTGGAAATCAGAAGACCTGTTTAGTGATCGTGGAAGGAAATCTCATTGCGCGTGGGTATATTGGACAGATTTTGCAGCTAGTTGCTATACCCTTCATACAGAATCAACCCCAGGGTGTCATCTTTCAACAGGACAGTGCGAGACCCCACACTGCAAGAGAGACCCGTGACGTCCTGCAGAGAAATAACGTCGCTGTATTGCCGTGGCCAGCCTACTCACCGAATATGAATCCTATTTAACACATATGGGATCATCGGGGCAGACATATCAGAATACGACATCAAGTTACATCGAATAAACAACAACTAGAGCAAGCCCTGACGGAAGAGTGGAACCGCATTCCCAATAACGTCATCCGCCATTTGACAACGTCAATGAGGAGACGTTTGAAGGCATGCATCGACGCAGAGGGTGGTCACACCCGTTACTGACTCTCTTGTTAATGAATGATCCATCCAGTGACTCATAAACTTGGCACTTTTGCTGTTATTTAAATCGTTATTGGTTGTTGAAGTTGTTGTTTGGCTTTGTTACATGCTGTCAAAAAAGCCATATACTAACATTTGCCCGTCAGTTTATATACTGTTCTCACATATCATGTTGTAGCTGAAACAATTATCTACCAATTGATATAATTATAAGACGTTTTTAAAAAATGTTGTATTAGAATCACTACTAACATACTCAATGTCCCTTTAATTCCGCCATGTCTTCCATCGTATATATACCAGATCATCTCACGGTTGTATCCTTTCACTTGTTTTATTCACTCTCTACGCGAAAGACTTTGTTAGTAATAACCCCAACAATCTAATAGTAAATTTGTCCTTCTGAGTTTGTTTTAATCATTTTATGAACTTGTGTGAGAAAAATTTCTTTTTGTTGAATGTAAAAAAAACTTAAAGAAATCATCATAAATATCAGAAACAACCAACAAAGATGCAGATGGAAAAAAGGTACTTTGTCACAAGAGCAAATAGTAAATCAAATTGGATTTTTTAAATACTGTTTCACTGAGTTTTTAAAACAAAGATTACATTATTGATGCGGAACGATCTTTTGGTGTACATGACCATGTCGTATCTTTATAGAAAAAGAGTTTTGAAATTATCCCCTGATTGTGTCTGGTCAAGTGCGTATCATACACGAAGAATTTGTAAAGTTTCCCTCGAGCAGAAGACATTCATTACCCCGTTTTTAAATCAAAAGAGGTAAAAAAAACTATTTATAAATATGGTGATTATCATTATTAATTTATTATGTTGTCCGCTTTTAGCACGAGGTTTAATCCAGAAAATATCCATTAGATTTTGTTATAAACTGGTCACAAATTTAGAATAAATGTGTTAATTCTAATATAAGGGAAAACTAACAAATTAGTAGTTGGAAGCGAATGTTGCCATGATTCAGATAAGGATGTTATGCAGTAGGTAATACGTACATCTGAGGAGGTATTGCCTCTTGGAAACATGATGTTGTGCTTTGTCAAGATGACGTTCTTGTTGCTTAAATTTGTAAATGTTTACGCTGTGAAGAATCACATGGTTTTCTTGAAAATAACATCGCGTATAGAGAAACAAATTAATATTTTATTTCTCTACATCTTCGTCTTCTTCTTCTTTAAAGGCTTCTGAAGATGTTTCACAATTTTGTTGTCACATAAACCATCAGACATATTTAGTGAGGTCGACGATCGCATAGTGATAATAGTTATACTAGGAAATGTTATTTTCATATCATTTATTTTTCTTCTCAGATCCACAACATGCTTAATAAACTATCCATTGAATAATTGAAATTATACTTTTTTTTTTTTTTTGCGATACAACAATTTACATGAATAAGGAGTTGTTAACATGCCATGACAATCAAAATGGTGATGTGTTTTTAATACAGGTTTCAAATGTAGTATGAATAAAACTTAAAAGAAAATAGTGGTCGTTTCTATACCAATAGTTGAAGTCTTAAGATTATGGGCCCCGTGATACAATAATAATACAATAGGTAAATGCGAAGCACTGACTTCATCTACAGCTATTTGATCCTTTGGGAGAGAAGAACTAGAGAAGTGTATACATTACTGAACTGAGTAATAGTCATGATAGTAATTCCCTTTGTGTTCCGCCAGTATCCAGTCACTCAGTGATTTCTCACAGCGCTACATAAATTTTGAAAAGTCAACAAACACGTGCAGAGTAGGAAATAGATATCCGAGCCCTGCCAGGAGAATATTCTGGGTAGTGTCCATTCTCTTCAATGGTAGCCGCGGCAACTGAGGGACAAGCTTGCAAAGTCAGTAATGACGTATATACATTTGAGCGGGGTCAGTGTCGCGGACATGTGGCACATTTTGAGGAACATTTTCTCTCATCCGTCTTCCAGTGTTGATGAGCTTTTCCCAAACACTAGAGTCTTTCATCTGAAGCAATGGTTGATTATATATCATGGGTTAAACAGCTTAAATTATTTATAAAATAAATTCGATTATACGACTTTTATTAGAAACAATGCAATCATTGAAATTAGGAACAAAAGCTTACAAATAGAAAGGATGAAGTTTACTTTTCACCTACCTTGTACTGGTTGGGATGAGATTCGTGGACGTTTGATTGAGAACTGAAAAAAGATATAGCCATTCATGAAATATCAGATTAGAGTCAAGGGTTTATCAGGTTTAAAAACAAATTCAAGTCATGAATATTTTTGATTAGCACATGGTCAGATACATATATTGAGAAAAATTACAATATAGTGAAATTGAACGCTCGGAAGTGTAGCCATGCATGTAGCTAGTTCAATCACAAATTTACTTTGTTTATTTCATTTAAGATAAAATAGATACACTTTGCAACATTGAACATTGCAATATTTTTTTCAAATTACATAACTTCATAAGGTTAACTAATGCCTAAAATTTCAAATGTATTTGACTCAGATATGGTCTACGTAAATCTTGATACTTCGGACAAATCAGGAGCACCTGATGCTCATCTTCTGTTTCGTTAACACAAAATTGACATAATATTTCAACAAAAGGCATTTAAGGTACGCTCTATCTTCTTAACAAACTTGCAAAATTTTCAGAGCTAGGACTTTGGTTTGAATCAGTCATTAATGGCTTATATATCATAGCAATGTATCTAGCAGATGAAGTGTTCAACATTTTAAGCCAATATTCAATAAACTTCACATTCCTTTTAACTCTCAAGCTGATGTTGTTGGCAGTGTGAAGTTGGTTACTTATTCCTTATTCGATATTCAACTTTTCCATTAACTTATTCGAAAACTTATCCGTTTTCATGATAGCCTTTGTGACAAAGACAGGAAACCTACGATTTGATAATTCACAACGACATCCAGCATATACACCTTGAAGAAGGTCTTGCAACATCACCTCCTTATTTAATTAATCTAATTCATTGGACAGTATTCAAATGTTAACCCTGCTGTTAACATTTATATAGATATATATCTCAATATTTTGATACATTAGGCATAATGCAGGAATGTATTTCAAGTTCTTTGCTTTTCTCTCTCTTGATGTGTGTCTGTTTGATGATACTTTAATTGTTAAAAATAGAAAGATCGATTTGAGAAACAGTTTAGTATCAAATAGGGTCTCGATATTAATCTAGATTAGACTGAAAATAAAGATCTTGCAGTGGCAGTAAAATTAAGTTATTGTATAAAAATTGTATGTTTGGCACCACATATATTAAAAATCAAATTAAACCATTAAATATGGTTCACGTTTTCAAACCGGTTTTGCTGCTATTGAGATTCTCCTTCATATCAAGAACGTTAATTGTAACCAATTACAAGTTTAAGTAAATATCCCCGTTAATTGAATTAAATTAAATATTCTGTTGCGCAGATGAAGACAATTTTGTAATACCCTGATCAAGTGTGGGATCATTCAAAATTTAAATGTAAATGATTTTAGGAAACTTTTTTTTAAATCAAAGACTTTGAAAATTATCAATGGATGGATTTGTTAAATTTGAATACCTTTGGGTGTTAAATTAAATAGTTTCTTTCTATTTTCGAGATTAGCGTATTTCTGAATATTTCTGGGAGCATCCTTCTTTCCATTCATTTTATGTATTATTAAGTTTTTCATAAATTAGAAATGTAAATTAACGTGGAAAAGTTTGTTAAAGAAGTTGTAAGTTTAAGATGTTTTTGGAAATTGTATCAAACTTTTTAACACTATCTATCTTAATCACTTTGTCGTTTTGTCTATGACCTAAATACCAAATAAACACTGACTTTGATAGAGTATAGAATATTGAAAAATACATTATTCGGAAATACTTACAAGTGGTGAAAATATTTCTTGCCATCAGAAGTCATTGTACCAACAAACCTGAACACAACGAACGGTGAGGTTATCTTGCTACGTTTTTAAATCACATTATGACACTGTCTATGTTTCACGACGTAAGATAACTCATGTGGTAGGATAATGAATTATCTCTCATTTGAGTATACGTACAACGTGTTACAAATATTCCTTGGTACTCTCAGAAGTTGTTGTTTGAACATGAATAACCAAAATAAAATAAGGGCTACCTAGAAACGTTTTTGTGACTTGACGGCACGAGCGCCTCTATGCATTATGCCGTGGAATACCTCATTGGAAAGGTATTTGAAATAACTTTCATTTGAGTGTACGAACAAGGTGGTACATATATTCCTTGATACTCTCAGAAGTCTTTTATCGAATAATTAAATGGAAAGTTGTAAAGTGTAAGGAATAAGAATTAAGCAACCAACTTCACACTGCCGATGGAGTTGATCTTTTAAAACGTATATCATTATAAATTTCAAGTGTACCCTATTAGCATTAGCTTCCAAACTTCACAACCACATTACATAATGGGAGAAACGACTAATTGAAGCAGCTTAGTACCGGAGAAGATATACGCTTTATCTCTAAAGATCTTGTACAATTAAACAAGTGCCTATTAACCTTGTTCTGATAAGAAGATAGGACTGATAAGAAGCGGTAATGAAATGGTTATGCCATTATTTTTCTACAGATTTCATTTCCATCAAACTAACTTTTATCATGCATTGAAATTGTGTATCGAATGAGGAGTCTGATAAACTTCTATCATCCTATATCGTCTATATCGTATATCAAAATATATCAGTAAACTATTACTGAAAGGTCCAATAATAATAAAGAGTGTATTCGAATATTTGCAAACTCTCAAGCTTATAAAGATAAATCAATGTTGATGGGTTATTGCAGGGACTGGCGTGATAAGAGAATCCATGTATTCTCACGTCTCTATCTAGGTCTACGGAGGCGAGGTTAGGTCTGAACTTGTAGAGCCCTCGGTCCTGCCCCGCAACGTCCTCTTCCCCGACCCCCCAGGTGCGCGTCTCACCCCTGCCGCCCTGGTACACGTAAGGGTCATAAACGTCTGGGTGATAGCCCTGTCAGGGGGAACACGCTTTGTTAAGTGTTGCTCTATAAAGCACGTGTTCAAGTATTGAATCTTCCTATACGTCTTAGACAATAATAATAGACTGCAAATCACGCATTAAATTCCAAATTTTGAAGGGACATATCCACTAAACGTGACCCTTATGTCGAGTATTTTCATGTTACATAGTATTGAAAAAGATGTAAGGCAATAACAAAATTGAAGGGTTTATGTGGAAAGAACGTAAAAGTTTTATAACTTGATTTTCACCAAGCCCTTCTTTATATCATCTCCACCAATTCGCTACCGTTCCGAACCATTTTTCTTTTAATAATTTAAAAAAAGAAAATTTATCGTTTTCCCTTAAGAGCTCTATTATTAAAGTTTCGAAGTCGTTGAGTGGGCAGTATTGTTTCATGTATTTGGTATTTGTCAAAAGGAGTGAACAAGGGAGAGAACTCAGTAGTTTTACGAGACTGTAATAAAAGTTATGTCATATACTTATTATAAACACGGCTTCACCTGGTTTGAGCGGGTGAAGTCAGTCGTGTAGGCGGGGGAAAAGCGTGGCTTGATGAGGGAGCGCCGGGAAGAGAAGTCCTGAAGGTACAGTTCTGGGCCCGCCTCAGAGTACCCGTCAATCCTGCGTAGATCAACAAACTGGTCAAATCCTGGTCATCAACGAGACAATCAGTGGTATTGTTGCTTAGTGGCTTTGTTATATGTCTAATATGTCTGGTAATTAATACCATTAATGTTACTTCTATTTTTAAAAAACCACACTTAAATCTTTAAGTGACACTCTGTATATCACCGGATACTCACAGGGGTCGATCTTTCCTGGACGATGTCCTTCGGTAGCAGGAGACGCAGATGGCGCCGATGAGGATGAGGATGATGGCGCCCCCGACCCCGCAGGAGATGGCCAGGGCGTATTGCCAGCGTATAGATGAACTGCTGCAGTCATCCCCACTGTGCCTGAACAGACCCGACGGCTCGTTGCATCTGAGGACAGTCAACAAGGTAGACAGAGGTTAAGTATGTGAGCTAGAGGATGATCGGCCATCTTGGTGACATCGTTCAGGGCTTCTTGTCAGGTAGACAGGTCAGAAGACAGGTATCACTGATATTGATGTTGGTATTGATGTTTACATTTGTAAGATTAGCGTGTGTTGTCATACACTAAAAGCTTAAACTTTATAAAGTAAAAAGTTTGAATAAGGTCTTTGATTTGGATGACAGCTACTTCATCTCTCTCCAACAGTAAATTTAATTCGTCAAAGGTAACGACGAAAAGATAAGAATAACAGGTTGGAATGGCTACTCTTTCTTAAGCTAACCCTATCGTTAAATGCTGGACCGAGAAGTATTATGACAAGCACGTACTGACAGGCTGCTCGGGGTTCTGTCCACTTGTTGTCCTCTTGAGAGTGTTGTACAGTGCACAACCCGTACTCCCCACATGACTTGAACTCACACAGGTGCACGCAGCGTTCCACTGTCTGGTTGCAGGTGAACAGGAGGTCGCACAGCTCCCCAACCGCCTTACACGGGTTGTCTATAGAAGCCGCGACTAGACACAGAAAATGATCAAGGTGATTATTACCACATACTACATATTGAATAAGGAACCGAGTGACCGTAACGTGTCTCAATGTGTTTATCCCTATGAGATTGCACAGATTAAGTTTAATCGTGGACTGTTAGAACACGAGAATCATGGTGAGTGTTGACGAGTTGCATTACACATGCTTTGAAGCCGATCCAGCCGTGAGAGGCGTTTAGCCCGCAAAGGATCAGAGTATTAGGAAGGATCCCGGAGCGAGAGCGGATTCATATACGCTGATTTAGCAGGATGATTGCAAAAAAGGTAAACATAAGTATTGAACATTGATTATGAGTGAGGGAGTGGAGGTTTAACGCGATCTCAACATTATTTCACCCATTAAACGCGTAGATAAAAATCATCCAAGAAGAAAAGGGAATAGCACGGTATACACATCAGTTGTCTATGATACCCTGTTCTTACTGATTCTCCTTGTTGTAAACCACAATATAAATAACTGAAATTATAGAGTTGTGATCTGGGATCTGCGTTTTAAAAATAAGTTCCAAAGGAATTTCATAAAGATAAATTTATATATCAAACTCATTTCAACTTAAACAATGGTGTGCGACATTAACTCCGGATAAGAGTAATCATCGAATACTAGCCACTCCCTTGCATACTCCTAATGTCCCCACAGAGGAATACACAAAGCATGTGCTTGATACAATGATGTGGGTGGGTGGGCGACGAATAGATAGATACTTAGCTGTTGCTCACCACACAAGTAAAATAGCATACACATATCGACACACTGGGTAGCTTGGTTGTTTTCTGAAGACCAAAAGCTTTCGTGCTTTAGTCAGAAACGTCTTGACAAATGCAAAGCATACCCAAATAAATTTTGTCCCTGGCCGTCACTCAAGCCTTTGCTCAGCAATTTCATCCAGAGACAAACACCATAGTTACATCACCCATGCCTCAAAAAATCAAAACACGTTTTCCAATACTCAGGTTATATCATTAATTTTCTTAGACTCTATTAACAGTCGCGTAAGCAAGTTACGTATTACGCATATGAACTGGAGCAATAACGTGAAAAAATCAAAGAGAAACGAATTGGTAAAGTCGTTTCAGGAAAATGCTACTGTGCACTCCGCCCAGGCATGAGACCGTAAAAAACGGCTTTGGATTTTTAGGTTCGCGATACAATTAATGGATTTATAATGGTTTGAAGATGCACGTCCAATTCAATGAGTTCAGGGATAACTATGCCGGATAATTAGTCGTCGTCATTATATAGTTTCTACAGTTTTCATGGTAAGGCCATGCAGAAACATCCCTCGTACACATGATGAATGTTAGTATTATGTTACAATAATCGGATACATTACAATACAATATCCGAGTGAAAAATTCCTTGAAAAAACCCCATTGAGTTTATCATTTAATTGAGAGGTTTATACTCTGCCGCATCAGTGGCAATCCTCTTTTTGGCTACAATAGCGTTAACCCTTAAAGATACTCTTCTGACGCATGTTTATGGATACTCGGTTGACGTAAAACAAGCTATGGCGTCATTTACAATTCTGATACTAGCTTTCTTAGGCTGCGCCTTTCGTGAAATACCCTCTATTATACCTCACTCTATGAAATAAGCATGGAAGTTGTCATGGGAAGACAAATATACAAATTCTTTAACTTCTTCAAAATATGATAGGTTCTATTCGAAAAAAATTACGTTAATGAGGCCTTGTAAAATATACCCCGGGCCTTCAATGTTCAATGTTCACCTACACGCTTTCAGATTGTCTTCATATTCCAACACTGAGAACCCTGTAACAGGACTCCCCGTCACATTGTCGAGCGCCATTTCGATGTCAGTTTTCACCGTATCTGGATTCTTTTGTAAGACATCGCTTGCTGAAAAGTTTGCTTGTAAAGGCAGTTTCTTTACCGGACTGAAAAAAGATTTGCACATCAAATCACGTGATATGCATAAAAAAGGTTACATGGTTACCAACACGTTATTTGTATGAAGACAACAGTATCGTGAGTAGCCTACTAGTTAACGAAGAAAGAAGAAGAAAAATAGTTTATTTCAGTGTCACGTGCTATTACATTTTGTACACACTTTGGATGATAAAACAATATCACAAGGTATAAAATCATTGCAGATAAAAATAGACAGCACCCGGCCTTGAAGGCCTATGAGACACCATAGTACAATTTTCTATATTAAAATATATAAGTATATAGATATAAAACATTTGGGTACACAATTGGGTATAAAGGATGGGTTAAACATAGTTAGGTAAGACGCAACCTCCTCCTGTACATATTATAGGTGAGAGCAGCTAATGGCTTACAAAATAAACTACTTTGCAAAAGATAACCAGCCTGGTCAGACGGGCTAAGATGCAGAAAGGAAGGATCGGCAATTGACACACATTTCCATAAATCATATCTTAAGTCTGAATAAAAATTACAAACAGTAAGAAAATGGGTCTCGTCTTCTATGCTATTACTATTACAAAATTTACAGATTCTTTGTTCAAGGGGAACTTTAGGACGAGAAAATCTACCTTGCTCTATTTCCAAAGGAAGAGTGCCACAGCGTAATTTACTAAGTATACTTAAATGTGAGCGCTCAATGGGTGCTAAGACATAAGCTTCAGGTTGAAGGGAATGTTTAAACAAGCGGTAAGTCCGCAATTTATTACCACTACACTGGCCACTATCATTCCAAAGTTCATTTAACCAATATTCTTTATCTTTATTCAATAAATGGTTCTTAGCACAAATAAAATCATTTTGGGAAATAAAAGAAATATCAGTAAGAGGTAATTGCCAGGATTGAATTATAGAGTAAACTGTATTGTACCAAGACCTTTTAAAATGGAGAGACCATCTACTAACAGTACTGGGAATTCCAGAGTTATTGGCTAAATGTAGCCGACGCCAAAAACGCAAAATTTCAATATGTTGTTTAGTGAGCGAGGCGGTCCAACCCATATCGCCACGTACAGCTAAGTTTGGAGTCTTACTACCTACAGCTAAGAAAAAAACCACAATCTCCAGCTGTACTCTGCACTGGATGAATCCTCGTAAGGACTCCTTGTTCAAGTCAATGGGCGGAGTGGTAATCGGACCTGTACCTCAATGATGAAACGTCGAGCCCAGTTTTACATTTAAATACATGGCGAAGATTTATGCCCTCCTTATGGTTTTGTTGCAGAAGTTATTATAAACTCAAGAACAAAACATGAGCTTTTCAGTCCACGAGTGATACATACAACTGAACAGAGTTAGTTACGTCATTTCTTAAAAAACAACTAAACTCAATTGTAAAGTGTGAAACAAAAGCTGGTTATGTTTCTACAACAATTACACACTTTTGAAGAAATGATTGCTTTGTAATCTCCTTAACGAGACCAGTGAGTTTTATGACGTATTATAGTAGTGATTCTTTAACATTATAACGTACAAGTAGGTAATAATGTCAATAAAATCTTTTATTAACTAAATTTCCACATTTCGCAATTTTTTAACTGACACGCTAAATATTTTGGTCCCTAAACAGCTTGAAAAAGAGATTTTATTACCTGAAGGAAATATTTTAATAAACATGGAAGTAAGAATATATTGTTCGGATCTATGACATTGTGATTAAATATTTTTACAAACGTGTTTATCATGAACATTCAAAGATGTCTGTGTCTGGTAGCAGTATTTTCTTGTAGACTCTGTTGGAAATCTGGTGTCGTTTCTTAATTCGATACTCAGATTACATCTAATCTGTTGATCGAGAGACTAAGGTGTAACCGCAAAGATATGATAGGAAGTATGTCATATACTGTATATTTTCTCGACACACCATATCAACTGTATATATGATACATGTTGTACTCTTGGCCCCATGGATTCAATTCTGAATAAAGTGAAGTTCAAATAGAAAATAGAAGTTGTTAAAGAAGAACAGCACAATTGATTAATTGACTAAAACGAGACAAGTAGTATCTCGAGTTCAAAGGTATGAAATATGACACGAGGAAGTTAACACTTGTATGGAATGCAAGAGTTTGGAATATTTGGCCCGAAAGTACGTGTAAGTATTTCGAGTAGAAGGGTATGCAATATGAGCCCCATTAGCGAGGTAAGTATCTCGATTTCAAGTGTATGATATGAAGGGCAAGTTACCGAACACCATTGAGTATTGAAGCGAACAATACTGTTGAATGCATGGATGTGAGATATGCGCCAAGGTAGCGAAGGATAGCATTGAGACCATGGGTTGAATACTTTGGGTACAAATGTTAAAACACGTTAGCGAACAGCAGTATTGATCGAGCGCAAGGGTATGAGATATAGGACAAGGTAGCGAACCATAGTATTAAGTCCAAGGGTATGAGATATAGGACAAGGTAGCGAACCATAGTATTTAGTCCAAGGGTATGAGATATAGGACAAGGTAGCGAACCATAGTATTAAGTCCAAGGGTATGAGATATAGGACAAGGTAGCGAACCATAGTATTAAGTCCAAGGGTATGAGATATAGGACAAGGTAGCGAACAGCAGTATTGAGTACAAGAGAGTGATAATAAAGCACATACAAAAGTATTGGTTACAAGGGTGAGAGACATAGGAATCTACAGAGAACGATAGTATTGAGTACAAGTGTAAGAGATTTTAGTGCAAGTTAGCTTTCATGAGTTTTGACTACAGGGGTATGAGACATAGGGATAGGCAGCGAACATTAGTTTTGAGTATAGGGATATGAGACATAGAGACTAGTAAGGTAGCAGTCCGTGCTGTACTCACTCTGCCTGGCGGGCCACTCTACTCCTGTCGACAACAAGGTTGAAAGAACGATTATTTGAAAGGTTTGCATATGGATAATGCATCTGCTTTTGTAAATTCAAATGTTGCAGAAACAGCAATACAGGCGTGGCCCTTGTCTGTTAGGGATGGAGAGTTTAATAAAGTCAATATCATGCTTAAATTAATCTCAATCAATAGATACAGAGCCAACGTGTGTAACAATACTTGTAAACTATGCGCAACTATCTTGTAAATAGGTATTCGACTCATTTAACATCCTTCTGCCAAACTTTATGATTTTTTATGGCGATGAAGATATATCATGTTCCTATCACATACTTAAATATCATATTCAGAGTCCCCATAGAAGTAAATGAGCATGGGTTTATGAAACACTCGGGTCCAAAATGCATAAACTAATTTATTTTGATAAAATTTTCATTTGAAAATATGTTTTTGAAAAAAATGATTTGATGTTTATCATAAATTTATCCATTATTAACCATTTTCTCATAGATCTTCCCTAAATATATTTAACTGATGTTTTATTCAAGAAATATGGTAAATGAAAATGTTTTGATTTTTACCCCATGATTCTTTATGGTCACATCAAAATTGGCTTCGGCATACCACATATTCAGCATGTACCTTAAGTATATGTAGTGTAGATATGGACCCGTAACATAATGAACCGGAAAAGTAAATTGTTCTGTTAAGAATTGGTGACAATTTCACGATTTCCGAAAATGATGTCTTTACAGTTTTAACAAACTTTTGTTCAGGAGCTGTATCAGAATTGTTAAAGCGACACCTGAAGCACGTTGTGATAATTTCAACCCACATTCACATTTTGTTAAAAAAGAAGTGAAGTACAGATTGCCCTTGAACGGAATTTCAGTTAACACAGGACATGCACGAGAGTCAGGACAACGATGTGAAACTTGAACTTTCTCAAAACACCCGCTGCTGACACTTTGTTGATGATTTGTTATCTTTGAAATTAACCACTTCAAAGAAGCAAACTTATGTAAACCTTTGTTGATCTCCATGGCAGTACAGTTATAATGGGCTGGGGCAGTTTTCATGAAATTCTCAGTTAGAAATTCTAACGTGTTTTTAAAAAGGAATATCACCCATGAACACTGTCAGTTTCACTTATGACGTAGTAATGTCAGCTTCATTCCATTACTCTGATGGCAGTTTGAAGTTAAACCTGTGACCAGTTGAAATCTTCGGGTGTCGCTTAATTACTTTTTATGTGTATATATGATATATATAAAAATGAACTTCTCAACGTTTACTAAGTTCTAGCAGTATCATTTTACGCGATGTGCAATTCCCGAAAACTTACAAATTATAACACAATGTAAGAAAAGGATGACGTCACAAGTGTTAACTGAGGATTGTGACGTTTCCATCGACTCTCTTACTTGGGTCACTTACCATGACAGCACAAACTCTACACTCAAACAGCCTGGGATATCCAGAAACACTGTTTGGAACTGCAAGTATAAAAGATGTGAAATCATAGTTTACCCAAATGTTGTCGAATTGACGTTTAAAGTAAATTTCAAGGAAGATTGACAGCCTAACGTTGAATAATTGAAAAATTGCAGTTTTCTTTAATATACATAAACTCGCTAATTGGTGTTTTGTTTTCAAAGAATGTATCATACACTTTTTCACATTGGTTTTTTTTGCTTCGACCAAGGAATTGGGATGTATTTTACTACAATGGAGTATTGGCACGTTTTGATATCTTTGACATACCTGTGTTTTCACCGAGCTCAGAAAGGTGAAGTTTGTGGATTTTTCTGCTGTCATTGATATCTGGAATTCAAATGTGTACCGAGCTCCAACTAGAATAATAAAGAAAGCGATATGTCAGAACTTGCTTCCAGGATAGTTAATGATCCTTATATATAGTTAGTAATACGCTTTTCAACTGATAGGTGTCAGGACTACTGTAGTGACTAGAAGTTAGCGTTCTTCTGATTCACCAGTTGCATTTCTTCAGAAGGTTTTACTACAAACTCAAAACCTACATTGTCGCTGTCTTAATAATTAGATAGATACATCATGAAAAGAAATTATATATTTCGCGAAGTTTCTGTTAAATATCGAAACGCTCGTGTTGGGTTTCAAAAGCCTCTTGATGTAGTGTGATGCCTGATGACTCTAACTTGCATCTCGGTAGAAAAAATTAACTTTGTCAGATAACTATCAAGCCCAAAATATCTACTTAGCTGTCATCAACATCGGAATAAATCGAAATATGTCCTCTAAAAATATCCAATCCAACTTTCGTCAAAATGATTTTGATAAATTTGTTTTGTGATTAGTGTGAGTAATGTTAATAACCGTGTCAACATCTATTTTATTAGTGCTTTAAAAACTAAGAGACAGACGCTAAGGCTTTTTCCCTGATTAAAACTCTACATGTAGAGGTGCATCCTCGATATTCCATGTTATATGTTCTGATTATTATCGACTTATACCGTGGATCCAAGACAGGTCCGGCGCATACTTTTATTTCTTATTTTCCTAGTCTCGCCTTCTCTCAGAAACCAATAAATACGCCTGAATCGTTTGATGACTTAGAGATTGACTTTAGTCTGCCCTGCAATCGGTAACAAATGTTCATCTTCCTATGCAAAACCTAACTATCACCAGTCTCGAACTGTCCAAGTTAACCCTTGTTGCCGACCTAAGACTTTTCTGCGCTTGCTCTCTAGCTTACTGCAATGGAATAAGATAGTTCAATCAGAAAGCTATTGGCAAAAGTTACATCCGGAGACTCAAACAAACATTGCGGCCTCTATGTCGCAGTCCGTCGACTGCAGGATTTGTAAAGAGAAGGTGCTGCCTGTTATGCAAGGAGCAATACATACGAGCTCATTCTGACCAGGTTTTCTAAACAGAATGTCAAAATGTCCTTCCTCTATCGACTTTTATCCCGAGAGCATTCAGTTTGTCATACATTTCTATCATGATAGACTTGAGTGGTGCAATAACGAGAACGCACTTTCCTGTGAACAATTAAGGGGCACATTCAATTGTTCATAATTTCCCACTACCCGTCATAGTGCAAAAAAAACCTATCCCTTTATGCATTGATAGAAAAGGTCCACAATGCCAAACTTCTGTGTAATCTGATCAAACAGTCACTTTCTTTGGGCGCGGCCATTTTGATTACATCGCGAATGACACGGCGTCCCGATTCGCCATCGTAAGAAGATTACTAAAATTCGCGAGAGGGGGCGCTGGTATCGAGCCAGAAAAGTGTTAGGTCGGCAGTAAACGTCAACTTGAACAGTTCGAGACTGGCTAAAGTTAATGTTTACGTAGAAAGATGCAAAATGTCGCAAAGGGCCTCCTGCTCGTAGTATTCATATGCTATGTACATGGTGAAGTTAATGCATATAATTTGGTGATACCTGGATCATGGAGGATAAGGCATGATGGTAGAATTAATTTCATGCAGCTTACCTAAATTCGGTTCGGTGACTGGATATTTTGTCGAGCCCAATGGGGCCTTCATCGTTGTTGACGCAGGCGTTTCTTCGGTTGTTGCGCTTGACGTTCCTGTATTGCTCTCTGTTGCTACTGTGCTGCTTCCTGTTGTGTCGGTGCTTGTTTCTGAGTTGCTTGTGCTGCTTCCTGTTGTGTCGGTGCTTGTTTCTGAGTTGCTTGTGCTGCTTCCTGTTGTATCGGTGCTTGTTTCTGAGTTGCTTGTGCTGCTTCCTGTTGTATCGGTGCTTGTTTCTGAGTTGCTTGTGCTGCTTCCTGTTGTGTCGGTGCTTGTTTCTGAGTTGCTTGTGCTGCTTCCTGTTGTATCGGTGCTTGTTTCTGAGTTGCTTGTGCTGCTTCCTGTTGTGTCGGTGCTTGTTTCTGAGTTGCTTGTGCTGCTTCCTGTTGTGTCGGTGCTTGTTTCTGAGTTGCTTGTGCTGCTTCCTGTTGTATCGGTGCTTGTTTGTGATATGCTTGGGCTGCTTCCTGTTGTGTCGGGGCTTGTTTCTGATATGCTTGAGCTGCTTCCTGTTGTATCGGTGCTTGTTTGTGATATGCTTGAGCTGCTTCCTGTTGTGTCGGTGCTTGTTTCTGATATGGTTGAGCTGCTTCCTGTTGTGTCGGTGCTTGTTTCTGATGTTTCTTTAATAGTCTCTGTTGTGCTTGTGACAGTTTCGACTGTGTTTGTGCTGCCTTCTGATGCTCCTGTGTTTGTCTCTGTTGTGCTTGTGGCAGTGTCGATTGTGCTTGTGCTGCCTTCTGATGTTCCTGTGTTTGTCCCGTCAGTGCTTGTGACAGTCTCGACCGCGCTTGTGCTGCCTTCTGATGCTCCTGTTTTTATCTCTATTGTGCTTGTGGCAGTGTCGACTGTGCTTGTGCTGCCTTCTGATGCTCCTGTGTTTGTATCTGTTGTGCTTGTAACAGTCTCGACTGTGCTTACCCAGCCTTCTAATGTGCCTGTGTTTGTCTCTGTTGTGCTTGTGGCAGTCTCGACTGTGTTTGTGCTGCCTTCTGATGTTCCTGTGTTTGTCTCTGTTGTGCTTGTGGCAGTCTCGACTGTGTTTGTGCTGCCTTCTGATGTTCCTGTGTTTGTCTCTATTGTGCTTGTAGCAGTGTCGACTGTGCTTGTGCTGCCTTCTGATGTTCCTGTGTTTGTCTCTATTGTGCTTGTAGCAGTGTCGACTGTGCTTGTGCTGCCTTCTAATGTGCCTGTGTTTGTCTCTGTTGTGCTTGTGGCAGTCTCGACTGTGCTTGTGCTGCCTTCTGATGTTCCTGTGTTTGTCTCTGTTGTGCTTGTGGCAGTCTCGACTGTGTTTGTGCTGCTTCCTGATGTGTCTGTACTGGTCTCTGATATGCTGGTTTCGGTTGTGCTTGTGCCTCCTGTTTTTGAGAATTGGAGTTTCCTTTTTTACAAGCAAACTGAATATTTAGCTTAATGAAACCCAAGAAGGTTTATGAAATTGTTCTTTAACTAATTGCAAAATCTGTTGATGACGTATTGTTACCGTCTACTACTCATAGATCTACAATCATGTATTATAGGGGCCGGTTATGGAAGGTAAAATTGAGGTACGATAAATGTTTACAAAATTAACTTCATATGCGTTTTATATACGGTAACGAGTTCCTGTGCAGAACCAGTACGCCGCTCAACAAAAGTTTCAAGACAAAAAAAGGAAAACTAAAATAAAAATGAGAAGCTACGAATATTTTCATTTTCAGACACAGAAAAAAACTTTCTAAGCTATCTTAAGTTGTATTGATATAATATTTTAGTTTACCGGCGACTGGCTGAGTGAGCAGCAACACGAACGCCAGCAGGGAGAAGGGGCGCAACATCTCGGACATCTTCAGCTTCTGCAACATAGACGTGGCATCTACAGTTACATCACAGGCAGCTGTTGACTCTCCAACGGCTGATAAAGCAACCTCTCTACAGGCTAGCTCGTTTTCAAGTTCAAGGAAATATTTCCAAAATAAATCTTGAAAAACGATATTTCATTCATTTTAATATTATATTAACATGGTGTCAAACGATTTGTCTAAACATTTGGTACCGAAATGAAAGACGATTTCTGTCACATTTCTCCTTATTCAGATTTTAACAATCATAGATTCGTTTAAGTTGCTTATGCTCAACCTGTAACCAAAAGTTTAGAAAAATCTCTTTACCCTTTTCGAATCTTAATTAAAAAATGACATAAATGTTAAACATTGGTTGTTTTATGTGAACCAATTTCTTTTTCATCGATGCTGTTTTTTATTTACCCCCAAAAAACTGGCGACAAAGTCTCTATGGAGTATCTCTGAACTTGCACGTAGCTGTCATAACCCAATTAGTCCTATACCCGTTTTTTAAATCATCTCCCATCTTGATTTAAATGTTCAAAGAGCACTGCCGTTATTTGGGGAATAACGAATATCTTTATTCATTAATCAAATTATACGGTTATGTCACCCAGAACAATAGTACTCTTTTTCTGACCATTTTCTAGCTTAATGAAACGATAAGTGTATGCATTGGGATCCTTTATGTAAAGAATAAAAGTCCTACTGTTGAAAAAAGGATTATGTTTGTAAGAATTGCCCCTATATGTGTAAAGAACGGTTGTCAATATGTTCGCAATTGAGTTGGTAAACATACTGTTTTCGCTACAACACTATGTAAAGTAATGCACTGTTGTAAGTGACAGGAACTTCCTAACGATACAAGAACGACTAGCTTCTCTGACGATTTAATAATGATCAAATGGATGGAGATGCACCAAAATATGAATATTTGGAGACTCAAACAGGGAACCAAAATAATTACTACACTAACAAAGTAAACTAAGGCATATTGGGAAAATGTAACGAATTAGATCAGAACAACGTGAACCAAAACAAATAAACCTTAGCAAAAGAAATAAAGCCGTCATGATGAAATGGCATAAAAGAGAAAGTGACATGTTGGCAAATGTGAATATGATAAGAACTTTGTCGAACGTCACTGAGTCAAACAAATGAACACGGACCGCCTTGAAACCAACATGAAACACTATATATGCTAATTGAGTTAACCTTTTTGAATATATGTATCATTTCATCATAATGTTCATGTTTGATGTGTATTATAGTTAGATAATTAGTTATTTTTTATGCAAGCACACAAACAAACACACAAAATAAAATTAAACACATGACCTAAGGGAACAAAGTGTTGAGCTAAGTGCAAACTTATCTTCCGACTTGTAAACGATTCGCTTGATTGAAGAATTATTAAACTAATACAAACTTATATTCTAACTTATGTAAAAAAAAATCACTTTATTGAAGAATTATCAAAGTAATTCAAACTTTGTAAAGGATTCGATTTGTTGAAGAATTATTAAACAAATAAAAATAATATATATCAACTTATGTGAACCATTCACTTAATTGAAGAATTATTATATTAAAACAAACTTATGTACTAATTTATGTAAACGATTCACGTTATCGAAAAATTGTAAACTAATATAAACTTGTGTAGCGCTCAATTTAGGACTCACCGTACCGATCCTAACTTGTTCCGAACTCATTGACGAATCCAATTCATGCGTGTATAACAGCTGCATCCTATATTAGACGAGGGGCACCGAAACTTGAGCGAGTGAGTTATCGTTTAGTGCCTCTTCGGCAATATCTCAGCTAATAGATGAAGTAAATAAAGATTTTGTATGCAAAACATGCGTATATGATGTTTTTAGTTCCAGACACAAACCCATATATACATGAGGGGGATCGATGGATTAGTGAAATATAATCACTTATTCTCATGCTTTCTCCATTACGTGATGCTATATACATGGTATAAAAGGAGAGGAGTTGCAGCAGTTGTGTACACGTACATGTTGAGATATACATCCATGTACAGTGGGCACCCGAGAAGCATTTTCATTTTCAAATGAAATCACTTACGCTTTCTTCAATATATTTTTTTTGTTTTCATAATATACCTTTGGGCGGAAACAAAACAACGCTGTAAAGAGAGCAAACCTTGCCTGACAAGAAAGCAGGCGTATCGTCGAAGAAGTAATGTTTTAATGATAGAATCGTTACCTTACAGTTTAACAATAAAAAATCCTTTCAGATAATGTTTCACCCCTTCACCCATATCCATTTATATAGTATTCTTGTCATACTGAAACATTTAAATTCAAATTCGAGTTGTTGTAATGTGGAAAAGTCAATTATGTCAAGTGAATTGATGAAGATTTAGCAACTATATTTTACCAAAAGTCACTATTACAGCAGTATTAACCTTCACAATTTGAAAAAGACAATTCAGTAAATGTGTTTTGGTAACGAAATCGGTTTAGTGCCAATTGTAATAATAATGATAAAAGAGAAGTGTTTCATTAACGAATTGAACCAAACATAGCTTCCTATCTATATTCTTAAATCATATGAATGTAACCATATGGTCAAAGTTGGTTGAGAAATTTCAATAACCGGTAAGTTATCAGGCGTGATAAAGGACGTTTTGATAGGTCAACGTCAACTTGGTTACAACAATGGTGTTTTAGACACCTGAAACTATATCTGTACTGTGCAGTTAGTCACAAGAACAATACTCATGTTTGGTAAAACATCAGTTTGAGTAGAGGTTTAGTCGTTATTTCTTCAAATGTGAACATTTATCTTTTACATGTCGACAATCGGCTATTCAGTCAAATTATCCAAACATATCCACGGCATCCCATTCACAGTCTTGAATATTTGTTTTCAATATCATTGATACCTTATCCATGACGTTGAATTTTTAATTCTCAAATTATCTTATAATAGGACGTCTAGATCTAACGATAATGATTGTAACATACTGTGTTCTACGATCTTTAAAGTTATAATCAGATGAAGTACTACACATCAAATGTCTAAATGAGTGAACTGAGTAACTTTTGAACCGACAACACGTCAAATATTCCTCCGGTTCCCTAAAATAACACTGTTGTAATCTATTATCTAACTTTGGGAACCTTAATTGATTTTTAGTAATGATTTTTTTTCGACACATGAAAATTGTTCTTTACAAGGCTAAATTCGAAAGAAACAATCATAAAAAAGTAAATGATAAATTGCAATGTTATTTCATTTTGTAGTTTTCTACGCGGCAGCTTTATCTTATGCGATTTAACCTCAGTAATGTCGAAATGTAACTACCCACAACTTTATAGGTAACATAAAAACATTGTTTACATTGGACAGTTAGTAGGCTCGTCCGAAACAGGAAATCATTGTAGACTGACCAGATATGGTAAGGCGCGATATTTTTTGCAGAGTGACCGTCAGTAGATTCCCGCAGGTAAGAAGAGATACGCGCCCGCAAAATGTAAAGCTTGAGAGATAAGCGTGAATAAAGAGCATACCAGTTGGGAACTTGCTGCTGGGCAACAGTGTACACGGGGTAGCTTCAGTCCCCCTGTGACGAACACTTTAACAAGGGTAGATCTAGAATCTCGGTCTGCATACAAATTTACCCGTGGTATTTCCTCTCCCTCGGTCGGAAGAACACGGTACCCGGGGTAGTTCCTCTCCCTAAGTCTGTAGAACAGTGTTCCCGGGGTAGTTCCTCTGCCTCAGTCAGTAGAACAGTCTACCCGGAGTAGTCCCTCTCCCTCAGTCTGTAGAAAAGTCTACCCGGGGTAGTTCCTCTCTCTCAGTCTGTAGAACACGGTACCCGGGGTAGTTCCTCTCCCTAAGTCTGTAGAACAGTCTACCCGGGGTAGCTCCTCTCCCTCAGTCTGTAGAACAGTCTACCCGGGGTAGCTCCTCTCCCTCAGTCAGTAGAACACAGTCCCCGCGGTAGTTCCTCTCCCTCAGTCTGTAGCACAGTGTACCCGGGGTAGTTCCTCTTCCTCAGTCAGTAGAACAGTCTACCCGGGGTAGTCCCTCTCCCTCAGTCTGTAGAACACGGTACCCGCGGTAGTTCCTCTCCCTCGGTCTGTAGAACACAATACCCGGGGTAGTTCCTCTCCCTCGGTCTGTAGAACACGATACCCGGGGTAGTTCCTCTCCTTCGGACTGTAGAACACGATACCCGGGGTGGTTCCTCTCCCTCGGTCTGTAGCACAGTGTACCGGGGTGGCTCCTGTCCCTCGGTCTGTACAACACGATACCCGGGGTGGTTCCTCTCCTTCGGTCTGTAGCACAGTGTACCCGGGGTGGCTCCTGTCCCTCGGTCTATATAACGATGTACTAGTCCAAATCAGATTCACAGTCACCTTCACGTTTGTTATCCCGTATTCCTTAATTGTTTAAGTGGTTGAATTGTTACTAGCTATTGCTATACAATAAAGTAACATTGAATACTTGAACACTGTTCAATCCACAAACTGATTAATCATTATGAATCTTGGTATCGTGAAAAACAGACCGTTTCATTCTGTAGTTTAATTTAAGAATATTGTTAGAAATGGTTTGGCGGTCTTGACATATCGATAGAGGACACAAACCCTACACAAACAATGCCGGTGTTTCCATGATATGTGATACGATGTCCGTGACTTGAATCAACTCTTCTTTCTCAGTATGTGCGTAAGTATTATAGAACATATCCTTAAACAAACATCACATATCTTAAAGTATCCTACATATTGTTTCATTTAGGTGCTTGTTAATTATTTTCAGACAAGGAAAGTTACATAATAATACTGGTATCTTCAAGCTGATCAGATAAAATGTTTTTTAAGGTTCCATTCACAAGAAATAGACATTCACATCAGATATCACATCAAGCTACAAGTTCTGAAAGGGCAATTTGTAAACTGAAAACGGTAACGTTTTGTTAACTCTTTCCATCATACCTGGACAGTGTAGTATGACAGATGGACGTCTACATTAATTGTGGGTAGATTTTGAAGGAAAACAGATTTCTCCGTTTGCCCGAATAAACTTCTGTTGAAAACCAAATTATTTCTACTTGGATAGATCTTCAAGGAAAGTGAATCCCTCCCAATTGTCCATTCATTTCTTAAGCTAAAATAGAATATACATAAACTTATCTCGCTACTCAGATAGATGCAATAAAGAATGAGAGGCATAGTTCTGATAAAGACTGTGACTTACCTAGGGACGCTTTGCCTGTTGTCTGCAGGTCCGGAATGAGAGAAAGTGAGAAGGTATGCACCACACCCGTATGTACCCGAACCTGACTACCCTATACTGTCTTATCTTATCTAGCCTTACCCCCAGCATGTGCTAAGGTAAACAAAACGTCAACTTATCATCGATCATGTACTGATAAACATCTGAGTCAATGATTGCCATTCAACATCATATCAATAAAATACGTCATCCTTGATGATTTATGCTGTTATATTTTCTTTAGCATAACGTGTTAATCAACAACAGGTGAGATAAGTGGTAAATCGTGCAGAATATGTAGAATTTAGCAATTTGAGAAATTTGCTGATATTTCGTCCACTTCACTTTATTTGTTGTTCATTTGACAATAATGAACAGGGTATCAGTCACTAACTGTCATTTATTTGACAATGAGAACAACAAACAATAATGGCGTGTGTTTATGGCCTGACAAAGTTTTCATTGACCATTCAGGGTGACACAATACATGTCCTTGATATTTAGTAGCACTCACTACTCACGAGAGAACTCCTCGTCTACTTTGTCAGCCTCGTATACCCAATATCACTGTCTGTCTCAGATTCCACTCTATCACTCTGTCTTGAATTATCCATTTCTTCCGTGTCCAAATCTCTGTCGTTATTACCTGCCATGCGGAATCTGTCGCTGTCTGTGAACACATGTCACTGTCTCTGTCTCAGAAAATCTATTACAGTGAATCTGTCTCCCCATATGTTTTCCGGTGTCTCTGTCTCGAAATATATGTTACGGAGTCTCTGTTTCCCAAAATCTGTCCCCGTGTCTGAGTATATCACAATATCTGGACGTGTCCTTGTACCGCAGTATTTGCCCGTGTCTCTGTATCACATAATCTGTTCCATTGTCACTGTATCGCATCATCTGCCTCTGTCTCTGCATCATAGTATCTGTTCCAGTGTCTCTGTATCACAGTATATGTTTCTGTATCTCTGCATCACAGTGTCTATTCCAGTGTCTTTGTATCACAACATCTGCCTGTGTCTCTGCATTACAGTATCTGTTCCAGTGTCTCTGTATCACAGTATCTGTTTCTGTATCTCTGTATCACATCATCTGTTCCTATGTATCAGAGTATTTATTCCAGTGTCTCTGTATCACAGTATCTAAAAATGCACCTCTGGTGTGTCTCACAATAAGTGCACTTATGGTGTGTCTCACAATAAATGCACCTCTGGTTTGCCTGACAATAAGTGCACTTCTGGTGTGTCTCACAATAAGTGCACTTCTGGTGTGTCTCACAATAAGTGCACTTCTGGTGTGTCTCACAATAAGTGCACTTCACTCACAATAAGTGCACTTCTGGTGTGTCTCACAATAAGTGCACTTCTGGTGTGTCTCACAATAAGTGCACTTCTGGTGTGTGTCACAATAAATGCACCTCTGGTGTGTCTCACAATAAGTGCACTTCTGGTGTGTCTCACAATAAGTGCACTTCTGGTGTGTCTCACAATAAGTGCACTTCTGGTGTGTCTCACAATAAGTACACTTCTGGTGTGTCTCACAATGGAGAAACTTGTTTTTGCTCATTGGCTAAATAAAGGTGGACAGAATAAATCAGCTGATTGGTGTTCTCATTTGTCTTATGGGTCTGAATCACGAGTAACAACCTCTTCTCACCCTCACAATAATGATTGTGTAAGTTACAATTCAACGTGTTCCACAATACATGGCGGGTATCTATTGCGGACAAAGTTTTCATTGATCTTCCAAGGTGACACAATAAATGTCCTTGATATTTACTAGCACCTACTGCTCATTGAGCATTCAGACAAATGATTTACTGATAGAATACTCAATAACGATATTTCTTAACAGCTGTTTAAAGATGACATTGGAAAAGTTTATGCGAAAACTACAATTTACTTTGCACATCACCAAAAACGAAAGAACTGGTGATGGACTTTCGGAGTTTTTAGATATCTTCGCTGATTCAAAGTTGAATTGGAACTCCAATATCGAAGCCTTATATAAGAAATGTCAGCAACTCTTCATGTTCTGTGTAAACTCGATCTTTCAGTGTTAGCCCCTCGGTCTTTTATGCATTAATTCAAAGTATATTAACATTTTCAATCCATTGTTGGAACGGGTTAAGTTAACAAAATTGTAAACATTACAAGTAAGATCGCTGGGGTCAAATACAAATATTTAACGTCAGTATGTAAGCGGCAATCAACACGATTTTATTTCACGAAAACTCACGGAATCCATAAAGATTCACCCTCTCTCTCGGGATCCGGGCTACTTCATACCCTCCGCTTACAACCGCCTAATTCTTAACTAATCTCTGTCAACCTCTCAGGCTTCTCCACTCTAGTTTAACCCGAGGTAAATCCGATTTAACCGCCACTAATTTGCCCCCCTCTTCTCTCCACTCACTTGTTCTCTCACTCATCTTTCACTGACGCATTCATCACACCTTATCTATGTATACACTACCTTAATTGTTGTGGCCTTTCTTGTACATCATATTTTATTTATAAGTTATATATATATATTTATTTCTATATTTATATTTATATGTATTTAAGTATATATTCAACTTCCACTTTTGAAAAATAACTCGAATTAATGATTTTAATGTGCAATTGTTTGGGCAATATGCAGTCTGTATACCTCTCAAAACTCTTTACCACACCCCAACCATTATATCACTCGATCGTAGGGCTGAGATGACAAAATTTCAACTTCAGGTCTTATATAACAAGCGAATGAAGTTTGTGCCAAATTAACGTAATCATAATTAATTCATAGTTTATATAGAAAAAATTAAGTTGAGCCCCTACCATCCCTCCCTTCCCCTGTATTCGCGTTAACAGTCAAATCAGCTTAAACGCACTAGTGCACGCCAATATTTCGTAAACCCAACGAGTGCACAGATACTGCATATCACTCGATATTACTCACTATCCTCATTCAAGTAATCTACCTCGTAAGTTATTTAACAAATATTTACGTATTCAGGTAGAAAAGTGGATTTTTAAAGGCCGGAAGTATTTAATGTTACGTTACATTAAAACCGCATGAACTACGATATCGAAAATATTAAAATTTTGCTCATAAACGGCAGCCGCTATGGTCAATCTAATAACAATGCTAATACTGTGTTATTAAATCGGTTAATTTACAGCATTGCTTTCGTAAAACATATTTCATGATTTGTTCTCAGTTCAGAGTTTAGGTAAATTCAATAGCTGGACACAATACTAGTTCGGGCGTTTCCAAGTGTCAATAATTTATCAGTTTGTGCACAGCTAACCATAGATTTTTATATGTCCAAGCCGACAGTGGCTGTCTTAACGTTTTCATTGTTCATTGTAGGTAAATTGTAAAGAATGTTTAATATTTCATTGCATCGATAGAAACTTTAAGTGAATGCACAAGTGCTTGAAAACCTTAAAATAGCCAATTTACATCTTAAAAGCGTGCACTAGTGCCTTTAACTATGATAAGTTGGCCGTTAACAAATATGACCAAACAAATAACTGCTCGTAACCGAAGTGATCTCATCCAGCCGAAAAGTGAAATTAAAGAGGATTAAAGTCTGTTCTTAAAGTGAACAGTATCCACTCAAAGTCCAGTCCAAACTGATAATGACGTTGAAAAAAAGAGATTCTTTACGTCGTAATTCAAAAAACCTTATAGGAACATTGAAAGAGATAAAATTGTATTTATGTTTCTTGGATTCAACATATTTAACATATGTTCATCTTTATACAGAGTTGCAACCATAGGAAGGTGTCTATCTCTCAGAGTTTGGTAATGTTTACAAATAAGAAGCACATGGAATTCATTTTCTACATAACCTTCATTACATTTATAACATAAACTTTGTTTTTTAATTCGCACACTTTTGTTGTTTATTTACCTTTAAATGGACAAATAATATTCAGTCAACATGGCTAATGCAAATGATAGAGTTGAGTTTGTACCCCTCTCAGGAGGTGGAAGACTTCTACTTCAAGCTACTGGATATAAGGATCACACCAAAGGTTGCACAGCTACACTTACACTTACTACTAAGATTTATATCCCTGTAAAGTTTACCCGATCACATACCCATGCTTCAGACAACCACATAGTTGTAGATGTGAAACAGGCTATACCTTGATTGGCTATAGAAATGTCAATTAACTGCTTGGTTGACTGTGAGGTGCACTAGAGCGTTTTTGGGCTGGCTGAAATCATAACCACCCCCTCCCCTAACAGAGAGTTATGACCCTCGAAAACGCACTCTATCTTACTCAAAAAGAACTATCCGCGGAGAGATGGGGAGGGGGGAATAGGAGTAGTGCTCCCCGACCCACTGCCCAACTCTTATGTTTGTACTTCAGCTGGAGCAGGGAGTCCACCAATCTCCCAAACCCCTTTCTATTGAAGGCGCGAGTATGCAGGCGTGACTCAGTTACCTACTCAATATAAAACACTGTCACGACGCGGCCACTCCTTCCTAGCTGACATCAGGTTGGGATATATCTAGTCGTCACGTTTTATGTCTGCAGTAACGTCATGGTTTTTCTAGGCATGAATAATGTAATGGAAACTTTAAACCGCAACTTGTGTCATATTTGAAGAAGTAATTTCAATTTTCTAGATCAGTTTGGAACAAAAGTATGGAGTTATATGAGACGATGGTTGTATATCAGCAGGGCTGAGCTGTCAAACCTCCTTCAGATAACAAGAGTCAACAAGTGATTGGGTTCGAATCTGACTCGTTCAAACGTCGACCCGGAGCTTGGCGCTTCGATCCTATTGGCTGGCTATCTATAGACAGTATATAAGACACCCGGGCCCGCCGGGATGTCCACATGCATCATAACTGAAGGTACAGGCAGTTATAGTTCAATGGATATATGACCATACGAAGCTGACGTTTTGAAATTATTTAGAATGAAAAGATGAAACTAATTACTTTTACAGCTGTTAACAAAACGAGCTCGTTTGTTATGTTTTTCAGACAAATTGAAAATGATATATTACTGTTATCTATCTGATCGGTATGTATAGGTAATATACAATTCATGGATACCTGTATGTGAAGTCAAACGGTTCTTTCATCATTCGCAAATATTTAAAATTGGTCATAAAATGGTCCAAAGAGAGTTTTCATTTATTTTGATTTCGATTGATATTTGAACAAAATCAGGACTCAGGGCAGGGCTTCCAAAGGATAGAAACGTCCCAGCCCTAGGAGAAGAATATGAACATGAGCTGCATAGCAAATATATCTTGATTAAATCTCGCTTAGAACAAATTGTTCTAATCACTGGTATAATTGCTTTGAGTTTCTTAGACAAATATAACCATATCTTTCAAAACAATTTTTTATATAATCCTTAAAGGTTTGTTTGATTCGGATCATGTAATACACTGTTAAGCGGTAACGGTTCCTCCTTGAAGAAATGTTCATTACCAATGAGATTAAATTGTTTTTGACACGTTTTGGGGCCAGATAAATCCGTTGTCAAAGTTTGTCCAAAATTTTTTTTGTATTTTGTCGTACACTGAATCTTAATACATTTTCTATGTTCACGGTTTTATCATTTGGCTAGTATAGTTGGTTCACTACTACAACTCAGTTACATAGTGGACGTGCAGGAAGGGATTTGCTGACGACAGGCATGGTTAAGAAATCTGGGAATGTCTGAGACAGTGCAACTGTGACTTAAGTGTGAAAACAAATCAATCTTCAATGTCAGATGTATGCCTTAACTTCGTGACTATCCATCAATGTATCAAAGTATCAGTCGTCCAACACAAGAACTTAAAGAGCCACTCCGTGAGTAACTGTTGTTGGAGTTATATATGCCAAACTTAATCAATAGTGTCATCGCGAAGTATCGACTGTTACCAAAAAAGAAAAATTCTAAAGCTAATTTGTTTTGTACAGTAACAATATAAGGGTAGAAAGTAGCAACTATAATTGAAAACCACACAGTGGCGCGCGTCAAATAGTCAAACGTAATTTTGGAGACTTAGCTAAAACAGCCAGCAGGGCAGTTAGGAATTGATAGTGTTTGTTAGGTTATATAACCAGTATCCATGTATATTGGACGTGTTATCTACACCTCTGTATAGCATTTATAAGGCTGTTATTAGATTTTCATGGAAAACCAGTTTTTGTCATTCATATGTCTTTTTTTTATGAAAAGTTAAGATGTTTTGATGTTATATCTCCACATATGAAATTTTAGGTTCAAAGGTAAATAATATGTTATGAAAATCACGGAATGGCTCTTTAAGAAACACAATCAACACGAATTGTTCAAACAGCTTCTGCTGGCGGTCAAACACACGGACACCAAGTCTCCGCTGACCAGATTGTTTGAAGCTTTACTCCTCTGCTCAGAAATGAAACAGGTAGCGAGACTGATTTCAACAAGGGTAAGGATTTGAATAGTATCTATGTCAAAAACAATGCTACGATACGGTGCTACTCAAGGTTGGGCTAAAGGCGCCTGGCAGATTATTGTTGCTGTCTCGGATGACGATGTTTCGGCAGATGTGTATATGTGAGATCTCTGAAAACTTCCTACCCAAAATGAGAAAGTCAAAATGAATATCCCAATTTCTTTATTCAGCTGATAACCCACATATCGAGAAACAAATAATAATGTATTTGAACAAGTGTGTTATAGAGCTTGTGTTGTTCATGATGTAATTCAAGGATCTCTACAAGATCATTTTATTGATGCTTTGTTCAGGTATTACACAAATATATTCTTCGAAATAGTTACAAGCGGTTGAAGTGTTACCGCGCATAAATGTTCCTCGTGAATTCTATCTTTCCACGAATGAAGAGATTTTACACCCGCTTCAAGAAACAAACCGTAAAAGAAGCGATTGTTTAATCATGTATCATAAAAAGTTGTGTCATCAGTCCAAAACAACAATCTTATTGCTAAGTCATGAAATCGTTTTTGAATTTCAAATTGAATTATATTAATTCCTTTTCATCAAGAAAATGTAATTGTTTTCTTTTTTTAAAATATCGAAATGAAAATGGGATAACGTAATCATGAAAGCAACAATATGTTAAAGCCCCTAGGTAGTGTATGTTAAATACTAAGGTTATAATTTATTGCAGATCTATTAATGCGTGGCACCATTAGTAGCATGTCTTATTTATATGTGTACCCAAATGTACCGTTTTAGCGTTTCTTTGTAACATCTTCAACTTAACTTGTTCTTAATCAAGAAAAACACGTAATTTATAAAAAAAATATTTAATAATTTAATTATGTTACATGGCCATATAACATAATAACAAAGTGAATTCATGGAATATTTACAATGGTAATATTGCACGGAAAACAACATATAAATAAGATCATTTTACTAGAGGCAAAGCACTAGTACCGTTACTAACAACCCTCAAAATAGTTTCAATTTTGATTATTAAACGTAACAGTGTACATCATTTCAACAAAGAGTCGAGCTGTTTTAAGTCCGTGGATTGAAATTCGGAAAGTAAAAGAAGTTATCACAGACGAGTGTATAAGCGCGAGACCGGGAGCAGAGCTTGGAGGGCCCAGAAGGGCGCGGCTAGACAGGTACCCGTAGACTTGAGCAAACTCAGATTGTGCATACTACCCTAGAGAAGCTCGGAGACAGATCATTCAACATACATGAAAGCGAGGTGATACACAGAACTAAAGTCAAGGATTACACAGTCACTATATCCCTCTGTCAGTATCCACTGCATATGTTCAACCTCCTTCGTCGTGAATTATATAAATTGGAGTATGGAAACATGCGAAGATCTCGAGTACGGTATGGTACAGAGTCCGCCGGTGTTCTTCACGTATTTCCTACTGCTTTATATAGCTGCACTAGTAATAAATCACTTTCTCATTTCACCGGAAGACTATATGACGAAATAGATTCTCTTCTTGGCACTGAAACGCTCGAAACTGAAGAAAATCCAGAATCCATTGTGGGAAAACGCTCCACAGATGCATCCATTGTCAATTGAGCAAGTTTTTGAGCAGTTTGACGACTCTAGGCCATGGCCCCGTCATCATTGTAGAGGTCCAAAGGCTGGATGATACTTGGTCGGGCGATGGACTGAAATACAATAAAATTTGTTTTTACAAAAAGTTTACATGGGGCCTACTAATTTTAAAAGATTCTAAATAAGTGAATGAAATTGTTATTTTTCTCGGGAAGTGTGTTTCTAATGACAACAGAGTCCAAAAAATACGGACATCATAAATCTATGTAGGACTCAGCTCAGGTATTGTACAACACACTTTAAAATAAAACTTTTAAGGTTATTGGACTAACTAATGGGAACACTCACAAAGTTGTTTGAAATTCCAAGATTTGAGTCTGGGTCTGAGTAGGCTGGCATTGGCGCATCATCATCTCCGAAGTAAGAGTACTCCATGTCCCTGTAAAAAGTTATTTGTGAATGTAGTCAGATACGTAACTACACCTCGTTATAACCGAGATGTGAATAAATTCTTCCATTGAGAAGATTTGCTTTTCATGCATGGTGTTAGGGGCTAGCGATATACTGATATTGAGGTCGAAACAAGTAGACGACGGGTTAATATTTAAGTGTTTGACAGAGAGCTAAATATAAACTCACTCTTCCTTCTTCTTCCTGTAGAGTGCGAAGTAAACAAGGCATCCCGCAGCCCCGACAGCTGCCACAGCGCCGGCCGCGCCTGCCCCAACAATCTGTCCGTCGGAGTACGTGCTCTCTTCCACAGGGTCCGTGCAGAATGTACCCGTGTACCCGCTCCCACACCTGCAGCCACATAACAAAAGTAATGACATCACCTGCTAGCACACATGTCGATATGACATACCGGTTATCAGTCATCAAATGTCCTCATACCATTATTCAATGATAAAATCACTTTAAAGAAAAAAATGATAAAAACTATTTTACCTATACTTTAGGCCTAATTTTGGTGTTTGGCTTTTCGTGGAGTCCATTTTAAAAAGGCTTATTAACTTTTCATTATTTGAATTGATTATACCCGGTCCCTTTATTTGTTCCGGGAAAAGAGAGTAACTTCTAGTCCCGCATTGGCCGTAAAAAATGTTATAGATCACGTACTGGCAGTATGGCTGAAACTCGTCGTTGAGCTGGCACGTGCTGCCGTGGTGACATTGATCGTTGAATGATTGCTCGAAGCAGGCATGTCTACAGATACTCTCTTCCGTCTTACAGACGTACCCTTCGGGACACGCGTCCTTCGCCTTACATGGGTCCTCTAGGATATTCTCAGCTGTTGGTGACAAAAAAGCCCACATCATTAGTTTAGCTGATTGTTTGATACCAAAGAGTTCAGTCTGATTAAAATCGACCATGTTCCGAGGAATAAAAGTTTCAAAATATTGACTCTACCGAGATTCGAACTCTATATGTGTAAGCTATCTTCTCAGTCTGATTAAAATCGACCATGTTCCGAAGAATAAAAGTTTCAAAATATTGACTCTACCGAGATTCGAACTCTATATGTGTAGGTTATCTTCTGGAGAAGACAGCCTACACATATAGAGTTCGAATCTCGGTAGATTAAATATTATGACGCTTTTATTCTTCGGAACATGGTCGATTTTAATCAGTCTGCCAAAGCGTTCGAATGACTATAAACTGAACTCCACTCGGGTCAACAAGTGAGAATGAAGATTGATGTGGTTTAAAACATACTTATATTTCCAATGATGTCTCGTTCGAGTTTTTCGTAGACTTGCTGTCCATCCACTTCGAGCTCCTCGTTGACGAATGGAACAACTATATCAGTAACGAATTCCAGGGTCTTCTGTGTGCGTTGACTCTGGGTGCTGCCTTTGGCCGCAGACGTGGAGAGTTGGAGCTCCCATTCAATCACCACCCTCCCGTTCCTGCAACACAGCAGTGCTCCTATTTAGAGTGTGGCCAGCTAACATCTACGTGGTTGCGTAGCGTTAAGTAGACTAGTATGATGTATCGTACTGAGATGGAAAGTGATGAACTTACTCGTCCAACGAGATGTTCTTGACAATAACGTCCTGGAAGACTTTATATGCTTCGTACTTTTGTCGGGACCCGTTGACGAACTGCATTCTCAGTTTTTCTTTCTCCGTCTCGTTCAGATCATTGTCAAATGTTATGTTCATTGTTGTCTTGAAATCCAGAGTGTGGGACGAGTTGTTGATGACAGTTTCACCGTCAAAACCTCCATCTGAAATGTTTATCACCTTGTTTTTCGAATTGCATTTTACTTGATTCAGAATACTAAAAAGTTGTACAACCCATTCAATATCAGACCTCTTGGCCACTCAGCATCATTAAAGCTCGCATATCTTGTCACGAAAGGGAATAATTGTTGAGAAGACACCTCGTGCACTGACGAACACCTATTCATCATTCAGTGTACAAAAGAACTCACCTCCGGACTCCTCTGCGTCCGTGTCGTTCTCGGCCCGGCGGAACCTCCTCAGGAGTGTGTCCTCCCCCCAAAGCAGGTCCTCGCTCGTGTCTTCAGACTCTTTAAGCTCCTCACTCACATCACGCCGATCTCGCTCAGTGTCCTCTCCTGCACAACACACACGCGGTAATTAGTTCATCTCTCACTGGTGTGAAATTCATATTTCAAGACTATTAGAATGTTACAGAAAGTGAAGTAACTTAAGTAACTCTTTAACAATCAACACATACCTTTTTGTAACAGACGTCTGTGTAGGGATTCCCTACTTATTTCCCTCTCCTTCGGCTTGTCGGTTTCGGTCTTAACTGCTGCAAACAGATACAATTGCTATTGTAATCAAGAACATTGAACATATGACAAGACAACAAATTACTTTTCATAAGAGATTTCTTCATATCTTTCACGATGTTCACCGATTTGTATGGCCGTTTTACGCACCTATGCCGTTTCCGGTTGGAGCGAGATTCTTCTTGTGGACGGGAATTAGATCATCGTCTTTCATCAGACAGTCGACGTCTTTACATGGTTCAACTAAAGAAATAAGTAAATATTAGGATATGAGTCCTGCCATTGACATCCATTTATATTGTGAATGATTTCTGAAATTATGTTTATCTTACTTATTCATTTAAACATTTAGATGAGTATCTGACTGCGGGAGCAACAAATATTGCTGCCCGAGAATAAACTGAATTCTTGGAAGCCAATAGACGCAATCTTGATATATACTATAATTTCCGAAGTTCCACATTTTGATAACCGATTGTTAAATTTACCATTCGAATTGGTCCATTTACTGTCCCTCAACTCACCAGGGCGAGACGTAGCGTGTTCCCCAGGTTGAGACGCGTCTCCCTGCGCCATCTGCAAGGGTTTCCTGCGAGCTGTCTCTGTGGGCTCGTACTCGTTCTTCTTTAAAGCTGCAGTTACTGCCTTAAGTTTCTTAACTGTCTCCACTGGCTTTTTAACAGCCTGTTGAGGTTGATCACTGGTCTTCGTTTTGACTGCAATAGAGAAATGAAATGCCAACTAGCACAACAGCATAGAGATGTTTTAATACTAATTTTTTGTTGATTGTGTGAACTTGTATTTTTTCTTTGAAATTGTTAATTTTCAATTACCTTGAGTTATTTGCATGGTTTCCACGTGTTGTTTAGACGGTTTCTTCGGGACTGCTTGCACGCGTATATAATGCCCCTCCGACAAGTCATCCTTTTCAGATATCGTCTTCTTGTCCTTATCGAAGTTGAACCAGGCTACCACTGAAGGGATAGAAATATATGCAGTTGGACCATCATAGTGACTATTGCTTTCGAAACAAGGCTATTTCAAAGCCTAAAGTCACTTACACAACATGGCAATATTTTTTTTCATTTGCTGAATGTTCAATGTATATACCAACTCGAACAATCAAGTAAATGTTGGCATTTTGTTTATCATTTCATTGCTAGTGATTCAAGTCAATATATTGGTGATGAAATAATGCGATCAACTCACAGTTTGGTGAGGTAAGTCTGAAGTCAGCATTTGCTTTCTCCCCCGTGCTGGGAGGCTGTGTCAGCTGGAGCGGTCTCCGTCTTGTGGCTTGCACAGGTCTGTGTTGGTCTGCGGAGATGGCAGTGTTCGGTTTGCTCTCTACATTCACAGTTTTCGCTGTGACTGAAATAAAAACGTGTATGATATGATATATTATGATAAACCAGTGACGGGTCGTACCAATTATTTCACTACATCAATTGGACTTAGAGTGAAAGAGCCATTCGTGAGTTTTGGGCGCTAAGTATTTGTTGTGTACCCTGTACCTGGAGATTGCTTCACACCGCCCGCTGTCTGTGGGCCACCTCGCTTAGGTTTGGACGAGTAGACTCGCATCAAGAGTTCACTTGGGAAGAGTCCGTCCTTTCCCTCAGACTCCTCTGCTGAGTCATAGATAATCCATTCTGAAGAACAATCTTGTAGTTAGAAAATCATGTCTACAAATAATGGCTCTGGGTGCGACATGAGTCTAATGTTGGGAAAGCTTTTGGATCTTGATCAACGTCTCGCATATAGAAACATCCAAACATGTCTCACCTTTTGAGTTGGTTTTCACACTGTTGTCATTGGTCGGTGATACAAGGTTTAGTGTAACATCCTTCTTTTTAACTTGCAATGGCTTCCTGCCTGTTGGGTTGGCTGGCAGTAACCCTTCTTCCGCAACATCACTCAGGACAGAGTCTCGCTGTGGCTTCGGCGTTGTCGTTTTGTCCGCGACTTTCACTGCAATGTAACTCAGGTGTAAGGAATCGCTGGAGACATGGTCACCAATATTGGTTTTTAAACTATAGTTAGAATATCATACCATCGATAGATCAACATTTAAGAATAAACTACCTACCTTTTGATAAATGAAAATCTTCTATTTTGAATTTAAGGAAATATCATGTTTGTGCAAGTTTAATTTAAAAAAATCTGTAAAACGTATAGAATTCGACCTACGTGTTAAATTTCTGTTACTTCAAATAGCGAACTAAGGTTATTTTCAAGTTGCATAAAAACCCTTCAAATATGACATAGCATTGTTTACACACCCCAGATCAATATGTAATCATTTTTACTTATAAGTATATCATATAAGTATTAATTCAAATTGATATTAAAGACATTTTTTTGACAAACAGAAGCACTGATATTTTCATTGGCATAACTGTGCGGAGAGGTAGAGTTGACGGGGGAGAATTGAGTAAATACCTGGTGCAGCTTTTACTTTTCTGGCGGATGCTTGCTTGTTTTTGACACGAAGGAGGTTTTCACTGGAGAAGAGTTCAGCGCTTTCGCTGTCTCCCTCTTCCAGCGAGAAGTCCTGGACAAACCAGCTTGAGTCAGCTGAATGAAGAGGAACGAAAGTCAATACATGATTTAAGACAAAAACTTACAATTTCAGTTTTCAAACTATTTGTACCTTGCGGTATATCTATTGTTTGGTTTTTTTCAAAAAAATTCTCTCAAAATCAAACTTTTGGTATAAAATTTTACTTTCTCTCGGTATTCAAACAATTTGTTTGTCTCGTCATCGTGGCTATGTGTCCATTTAAGTTGAGTGTATTTTTTTTAGTTAAGCAAGTTTTCCTTCTTACCTATCACTACTGATACGCTAATCCAAGTGATTGCCAGTATAATCCAGAGATTCATCGACGTTTCTGAAACACAAACCAGTAGGTGTCAGGTGATGTGTCCCTGTCGCAGATAGTTCAAAACAGGTGGGACACGTGTAAGTATCGCGGGTGAACGAGTTAACAGAGGCGAAGGCTTCATGGACCAGCACGAGCACTACATGTCCAGCATGTTCGCCTTCAAACACTTAATAGCTACGTGATCATACTCCTGCTTACCTACACCCGGCCATTTCACTCCTTATATACCGTTTATTTTCGTCACAATTATACCGGAATAAAAGAAAACAACCTTAGGACGTACATAACGTTATGATGAATATGTAAGCCAGTCAAGAGAGACCAGGTGTGGCCTAGCTTTTACTCTATAGGCCGAGCCAGTCTACCCGCCACGCCCCTCCCGTTCTTTAACGGTAAGTCGGAACACTGGCTTCCGCTGTGTGTCACGTATACCTGGCAACAACTACCTATCGAATTAACGTTGATCGTTGAACTAATTGACGTAGGTTATCTTTTTCAACGACGGTATGAATATTTTACTTTTGATAGATATAAACTGAAACTGATCAATATCTCCATATTCATTTCCTTTTGTATCTATTTGTTTACCGTGCATATATTATATACGTCATTGTCACAACTATAATGTACAAGAACATATTTGTGTTTTCTAGAACACTCTTTAATATTTATCTAAAGAATACAAGTGTTTAATATGATAATATATTGAATTTGTCGCCTCGAGCGGTATGTAGAAATTCGTTTACCGTTTTGTTTTCAACCTCTTTTTTGCCTAGTCACTAAAACGTACGCTAAAAAGACGCTAAGATTACATGTTAGTAACTGACAAAATAACGCCGGATAGATTTAAAAACTCTTTTTTAAACTAAACATGTTTACGTGTTCACGCGTGACTGTTAGAGTATCGAGAAGCTTGCGTACATCGGCAGTGTAAATGTGTGGTGAACGGTAATAACACGGAAAATAGCCGACAATCTGCTCATTCTTATCCGCCCAGTAACGCTATAACCTCTCCGGTTTCACAATAAACAAATCAACCCTAGTGTATCTGTCATTGAAGGGCATTTACCAATTGCATCAATCATTGAAGTGTATTTACCTAGCGTATCTGACATTGAAGGGCATTTACCTAGTGTATCTGTCATTGAAGTGCATTTACCTAGTGTATCTGTATTTGAAGGGCATTTACCAATTGCATCTATCATTGAAGTGTATTTACCTAGTGTATCTGTCATTGAAGGACATTTACCAATTGCATCTATCATTGAAGTATATTTACCTAGTGTATCTGTCATTGAAGGGCATTTACCTAGTGTGTCTGTCATTGAAGGGCATTTACCTAGTGTATCTGTCATTGAAGGGCATTTACCAATTGCATCTATCATTGAAGTGTATTTACCTAGTGTATCTGTCATTGAAGGGCATTTACCTAGTGTATCTGTCATTGAAGTGCATTTACCTAGTGTATCTGTCATTGAAGGGCATTTACCAATTGCATCTATCATTGAAGGACATTTACCAATTGCATCTATCATTGAAGGACATTTACCAATTGCATCTATCATTGAAGGGCATTTACCAATTGCATCTATCATTGAAGGGCATTTACCAATTGCATCTATCATTGAAGGGCATTTACCTAGTGTATCTGTCATTGAAGGGCATTTACCAATTGCATCTATCATTGAAGGGAATTTACCAATTGTATATATCATTGAAGGGCATTTACAAATTGCATCTATCATTGAAGGGCATTTACCTAGTGTATCTGTCATTGAAGGGCATTTACCAATTGCATCTATCATTGAAGGGCATTTACCAATTGCATCTATCATTGAAGGGCATTTACCTAGTGTATCTGTCATTGAAGGGCATTTACCAATTGCATCTATCATTGAAGGGCATTTACCAATTGCATCTATCATTGAAGGGCATTTACATACTGTATCTGTCATTGAAGGACATTTAGAGGTTGAATATTTAAGTAACCAATGCATCTTGGAAGCAACTCATTATGACCAAGGGAACGACATTTGGGAGTGTATAACTATTTCATCATTTTGAGAGAAGGGATATAATTGGATCACATAAACACATCAGTAAATGTTTACCAAATCATAGAGTTTTATGTTCAGAAATATCACTTTCATTCATGACGAAAAATAAGCATTTATAATTATTTTGAGGGAGAGAGTGCGTTGGAGCTACTTTCGGATCTTTCGGGTCTAGTGAATGACCCAGAACATATGTAGTCTACTTTGAACGATTGGTATCAAAACTTTAAATTGAGGATATTTGTATAAACCAAGATTGTCGCTGAAGGGGGATTGAGTGTCTTCGCTATAATAACTTGTGTAACGTACGTTCTGAAGAATTTCTTAATTTATCGTTTCCTTTCCATGAAAGTCATCGTTTCTGTGTTTCTTTTTGTAAGGTGGATATTTATCTGAACATAAAAGACAGTTTTTCAGATATGTAAACATTGTGACTTTTAAGTTGTGTTCACTTCATAGATTGCAAACACGAGATTGAACTGGAATTAGAAATGAAACAATGTATCTGAGCTGGGAGGGCGGATGAAGTGGGAAAGGGATGACGGATGCTGTCTTCCTTTATAATATTGTAATACATTATTCATTTAAATGGGATAATGACTTTGTAAGTTTTGTTCGCTATCTGTAAAGCCTGTAATTGTCAATGCCTTGTAAATCAAGTGTCAATTATATCTCATCTACTAGCATAAACATTTAATGAATATGACACAAACTGAAACAACCTAGTGGTTACAACTCATTTATCGATTTGGCTACTCTGGACATTTGTTTAGCGTGTTATCTTATGTTTTGTCCTTTGCTAACTTGTCCCAAAATATGTAAATGAAATGCAAAAGTTAAAGTTTTAAAAACAACAACAAATAAATTGTGTACACAAATTAGGTAGCTAGACGTCATGCGTTGATAAATAGTGCTGTCCTCACACCACGCCTTTAACTTGACGACTGTTCTGGATGAATAAAGCCCTTTCTGATATGCCTCATCAAACCACAGGCATGTGTGAGGACTTAGCATGTGTTTGAAAGAAGTAGATTGCTTATAACTGAACACAGTAAGAACATTTTCGAGAAAATGGAATCTGGGAGACAGCCACTTCAACTACACTGGAAACTTTATGTTTGAATAATACAATCGTTTTCAGGTATTATAACAGTGAAAGGCGTGGCTCGATCCAGTTATATATTCGTCTCGGAATAATACAAACAAGTTTTCAACGGTTACAGCTGTACTAGCGGCAAGCCAGATTTAATCTAAAGTAACGTTTATTTCTGTGTACATAGCACCGTCTTTTTGCGTCTTAACTTATATTTATATGCCACGCCTTCTGCTTTTTCAAAGAAACCCCGTTTAAAAAAATATTTTATGTTTATAAAGGAGAATTGATTTTTCACGTGAAGACATGTTGTATATATGAATGGGTCTGACTGGATCAACATTCTTTAAAATTAGGAATTCATTTTGACCAGTGAATTGGTCTATTGTGTAAAGAATAGCATTTCTTTAATATGATTACACTGCTTATAACTGAAAACAGTCAGGCCAAAATCGAAATGGAGAAAATCGAATAGTTTAAAAATTCATTTGTGAATGTTTTGCTGTTCTTTATGTTGAAAGTTAACTAGTTTCTGTCTTAATAGATAAAAGTGTTGTTTTATCTTTGATTGTCATGGGGAAATCTCTAAGATCAGCCTTTACATACAGGTTCCTTCCGTAAAGGTTTATAATCATATCCTGGTTCAAACATGTACACAAATTATTTTATACCACAACATCCCCTACTCATGATAAAAATCTATTTCTGTGTGTATTTAAAGGCAATAGTACCTCACTTACTGACGTGCAACTGTTGCTAGCACCGCTTGGGATTTCACAGCGGTTGACATAAGGATCCTACAATTACTTCTAATCATTACGTCAGAATGTTTGTGACCCGTGTCATCAATGTCATCAAGTGTTTATGTCGTTGCTATATGCGTCTGCTTCACTCAATAACTCTTTGGTGAATTCGAATTCAGTGACCTGGATATTCAATTCAAAACGAGTTGATTTTTTGTAACTTTCCTAGGAATGTCTATACGTATATTGTCAATCTTATTTTACTCTTTCGCGTCATCAAAAACCATAAGCAGATTAATTGAAATAGAAGTATACAGTAAACAATAATAAACACTTCGCAGGGCTATACAAATATGAAGACTAATAACTAGATTAGAAGAATCACACGAACACACCTCCTATTATACAAACTGCCAGGAAGATTTTGAGTGCATATAAGTTTTTATGGTTCCACACGTAGCAATATGTACAGTCTGATCATCACTATAGTTTAATTCAATACTACATGTACATTCCGATCATCACTATAGTTTAATTCAATACTACATGTACAGTCCGATCATCACTATAGTTTAATTCAATACTACATGTACAGTTCGATCATCACTATAGTTTAATTCAATACTACATGTACAGTCCGATCATCACTATAGTTTAATTCAATACTACATGTACAGTCCGATCATCACTATAGTTTAATTCAATACTACATGTACAGTCCGATCATCACTATAGTTTAATTCAATACTACATGTACAGTCTGATCATCACTATAGTTTAATTCAATACTACAAGTACAGTCCGATCATCACTATAGTTTAATTCAATACTACATGTACAGTCCGATCATCACTATAGTTTAATTCAATACTACATGTACAGTCTGATCATCACTATAGTTTAATTCAATACTACAAGTACAGTCCGATCATCACTACTCGTATAGTTTAATTCAATACTACATGTATCCTTGAAGCTCACTTCAACTGGTTTTCCAATCCTTAATACTTAGTAATATCTTATTTATATTGTTTGTTAATTTCCAAAAAAAGACATGAATTCCATATAAAAAAGATTTATAATGAGATTGTCCACAGGCTTATAAACGGTTTGAAATGTGAAATATAACTGGTGACATTATTGTCGGAAATTATAATTTTTTAGTGAAATGTTTCAATAAAACTTAATTATGGATATTTAGTGTTATCTTAGCACATTCAAAAATATATTCATCAAAACAGAGGGTTCAGTTCTACATTGATAAGATCCATGTAGTCATGACGTCCACATGAAATTGTTTCGTCCAATCAAAAGGTAACATTTCTGTAATTGCCCGAGTACGGCGTTTAGATTTGGTAAAGTCAATTTAAGTTTTTTTTAAATGTATCACATGACCTTAGGATTAATCAGAAAAGAGCATATCGTTTAGATTTTAAAGTCTGACTTCATATTGACATAAAGCATGGTAAAGGCTCTTCAGAAAATGCTTTGTTTGGGGAAATTGTTTTATCTTTAAAGATGATTCCTGATCTTGGAAGTATTGAAAGGACAGTGTTTTAAAAACGCATCTTGCGGTACTCTGTAGCGACTGATAAAGAACTTTTTTATTCGAACTTCTTTAAAGTACAATGCTGTCAGGGTATTTTTTGTGGAAACGATATTCAAGGAGACATATCAGTTTGTACATTTAAGTTATTAGTATATAATATTACACACCTCGATATGTGTGATATGTTCCCATTCTCTTAACATTGGTTCATTCTCATATCAACCTGTTATAACGTCATCATCGGTTGTTTCTCCATATCATTCAATTGGCAGACGTTATTATGTCCTTTGTTTTTATTTGAAGGCTATATGCCATATCCACCATCTACGCAGATGGGTATGTAGTAAATAATGACCGGGTGCCGAGCGATTATGGCCAAAAAACTCGCGAGTGCGTTAGCCAGAGCTGAGGGTTTTTTTTGCCATAACGCGAGGCAATCCGGTCATTATTTGGCTTACACTCCCGCGGAACATTCCTGCAAAGTTTTCAAACCAAGTAGTTTTTATAAAATTTATTTTTAAACGTTTTACTTTGCGTGTTTAAGTGTCCTGACCGAGCGAGTCCGGTAGGATATTAACAATATCTGGCTGCTTGAGATTTTAACGCTAAATATTTGATTCTAAAGATTAGAAATAGACATAACCTTATACCTATGTTCATGTATATATACATTTACATATACATATACATATACATATACATATATATATATATATATATTAAAAAGAAGAAGATGAAGTTGAATTACATTTGGCAAACGTTTTCAGCAGGTACGAATGTATATACCAGGGGAAATAATATATACCAGGGGAAATAATATATACCAGGGTATATATATATACCAGGGGAAAACAGTACAGACATGACACAACAAAATGTACAGTAACGTGCAGGGATCCTCGTTAGCTCAAATGGTAAAGGCGTTACTCGCCAGCAGAAAAAACCCGGATTCGAATCCCACTTTCGCTAATGTTAAGCCTTATATACTTAATTTGTAAAACTACAAGGCTAATCGTTTGTGTAGGTTTAACATCTCATAATAATATTGCCAATTTGAAACATGTTTCTGGGGTAACATTTTTTTGAATACTAAATAAATAAAAGCGTACACTCGGTATAAAGAGACAAAAATGAGAAGTGAAGCCATTAATCGCCGCTATGAGTGTAAAAAGCCTTGCTACTGCATAACAAGGCATTCTTGTTTGATCTGATCATATATTATTTGTTACTGTACAGTTATTCTTTCCATGAATACGATTTATTTCCATTATGTTTAAAAATTGATTTTTTTTAAAAATAAGATTTTAATCTTTGGTAAATAAGATTATTCATTGTAAGTTCAAGAATACGTTATAGATGTTTATTCACTCAAATTAAGTCGACATCCCTTCTAAATGGCCCATTTTCAGTTTAAATTCAGAAAAATGTAAAGCTTTCTATGCTCTTAGGATAGTTATAGGCCTTATGGTGCACATGTCTACTCGGATTAAGGTTATGTCATCGCATATTAGTTCCGCTTACGGATGGCGTGTATACACATTTGACGTCATATAACGCCACGGCCGAGTGGCCAAAACACAGGTCACGTCGGGTAAGCACAAAGAGCAAACACAAACGTGCCATAGGCCTATCATTGGAATATTTGTTGCTTGAAAAATACAGTTATTTCATTGAATGAAGGTGTGGCCCTACGAGGACGCATGACGGTAATCAAGTCTAACTCGTGTATTTAATCATTCCACGCACTCTACTTCACACAAACCGCTTTAGAAACGATTCTTACACTTTAAGCACTTTCAACTTCCTCTGGCCTATTTCGAGGAACTAATTCATGTAAACCCTGAACGCTGTCTCCTATAACGAGACCAGAGGACAAACTTATATGTTTTGCTGTTGCAAAAAAATGGTTTGTCTTGTATACAGAGCACCATGATTTGATAAAGGAATTGTTTGTATAGGCTGGTGATGTTTACCTTCACGTAGTTGTGAAACATCTCCTCTCTGTGTCTGCGCTAAACGTTTGTTAATGTCACGCGCGACAATATTACATTAGAGTGGTCCCCTCCTGATGAGCAGACCCGTAAGGGCTGATTCGAGGACATTTCTTCAAATGACGTTTTGTTATATGAATGAGACATCAGATCTATTCATTTGAAAGCCATTACGGAAAAATTGAACTCAGTCTTTATAAGTATGTAGATGTTATGTCGTGTGGCCATCAAAGGCTAGGGGTCTTTGATTTCTTGACGACAATGAGGCAAGTACACTACCCAATACCCAATATGTCGTCATCGGTTGAATTCCAAAGGCGTATGAACAAAATGTGGATTTTTCAAAATAACAATGCATATTAAATATTAATGAATTTACTAAAGAAGAAATGCGCAGATTAATCAACCGAACACCAAAAGGATTATTACACCTCTTTGAATAGGAAGATAATAAAATGCATTTGTGCTCAGAGAAACTTGGTTTGTTGCGTTTTATTGAATCGAGACAGATACCACCTATCTCCTAAGACGACTAACGTTCTCTGTGAGGAAAAGAATTCAAGCATTTTTAATGACAACCACGATCATACAAGATACTAAATGAAGATAGTATGTCATTAAATTCAAGACTGTCGTGCTATCTCATGAACTTGCCTCCAAATATGACTTTAAGGATATATTTAACCAATATAATCAACGTATTTTGATCTTTGTGCAAACCCATCTCTAAGTTTATCATAAACAACACAATAGAAGAGAGAGAACTCTTGGTTACATCGGAAAACTACCTGGACTCTTTACTGCTAGAATGCTCATTATTTGGGATGATATCCCTATGGCTCATTTTAGATATGAGAAATTTGTCAATGAGAACTACCAATAATGAATAATAGGGAAACAAATCCCATATATATATTTCAGGATAACATAATTAAGAATTCAAGTTAGTAAAAAAACAACCCACCACATTGAACACATATTTAAGTCTACAAGTAAAGACTCGAATCGAAGTCAAATCCCGATCTGGCTCGTAACAATGCTAGTTTAAGCAGACAAAGTTAAGTCAAGGCTAGGAGATGACATTCACTCAGATATGTACGTGATCAACACAGATTTCGAAGGTGTTAGTTTTCTGGTTTCAACTTCTTATCCAACCGGTATGTAATAGTCGTCGCCCTGTCCGTAATATTTTCCGGAGCAGAACTCGGAAACTGTTCGTGAGATATTTCTGAAACTTTGCATTAGTTTTACCCACCTAATACAGTTGTGACTTTTGATAGTTTCAGAATTCTGAATTTGTTTCCAAGGAAATGTGATTAATTAGGACGCTATACAGAGGTAGCTTTGTTTTCGGAGCAAAACTCTAGAACTGTTTTCCAAGCCACTGAAGAGCTTTTGATATTTTCAGATTTTTGGAAAATTTTTGTTTCAGTTTCCTTGGTAACAAGAGGAAATTTTACTCTGTCCAGGGATAGATTTATTTCTGGAGTAGAATTCAAAATCAGCTTATTTAATTTTGTGATAACAAGTTTATGTGTCATAAGTTATTGGGGGCCGGTGGAATACGCACTTTTCTGATGACTCTTGTTATTAACCATTTATATAGTTATACGTGAGGGCTGGGGTATTTTCAAAATTATCGACAACCAAAGAAACTCTTGAATGAATACGAATCGTGATCAAAAATAAATCTCCAATTTAATGATTTGAATCATGGAATTCGTTTTTCGACATTTTCCTTGAGAACAGTATGTCAATGTAATTGATTTATCATTTATTTAAAATCGTTGTTCATTTGCTTTCAATCTGCCTATTGTCTCTTTAATCTACAATCTGTGGCATGAATGATCAAAATCTCCTTCAGCAAGTTCAAGGTGCACACGACACTGATATATGAATGAGAAGCAAAGGCGTGGTAGAGATAGAAGGGGTTCTGAACAAAGTTGTCATTCCATTAATACTGTTCCTGCTTTCTTCTACGTTCCGGTAAACAACCGCGCCAATTACCAAAGATGAACTTCTCATCATGTGTTGAATATTTAAAAGTGTACACTGTTTACTACGAACAGATTAATAGGTATTTTGCACGAATGTGAAATTACATGCACAATAGAATTGATATTTTAAGTATTACACGTCATTCAAGCTCATAAAAACCATAGATAAAAAAAACCAAATTATTTTTGACATCTCCCGCTATTCTTAGCATTTGAAGCTTGACTTTGTTGGAAGAGTATACAGGAAGTTAATTCACCAAACACGGGCTCTGTGACTGTGTGGGAACTCGACATTCACACGGCCCTGCCCTGTCACTCCTTCCTAGCCTGGATCTCGTCCTTTGTCCTTACACACAGACCCTCGCATAAAGAAGTGACCGGTTGAATGTCTCTTGTCAAGCTCACTGAACACCATTCTGTATACACAGACTTCACGAAATGGACATTAGTCTCCATAGGGTACACTGTTTATAATACACGAAGATACCTTTTTGTAGACTTTGATATATTCACATTACCTGTGTGAGACTAACCGATATATACTAGCTTATCAATCTTGTAGGCTTTGATGCAATCAAATCGTTATAATGCATATATTACCTACGACAACAATAATATCGGAGTTTCTATTTGCCGTACGATATCCTAGGAAAAACCTCTTTATTAATGTGACGTCACATCATTGCCAATGCTTTGACATCAGATTTGCTTTCCATATGGCCCGACGGCTTTTAATCCGCTTTGACGTTCAATTTGATATATTCTTTAATTATTTATTTTCGTGTCCGTGTTAATAAGAGCTAACACTACTGCACTACACAAATCCTAAATTTTTTAATAAATTTTGCCTGTCTGCACAAAGAACTCAATCAAGCACCCGACACTATAATGGTTTAGATAAGAAATAACACTACTTGTCGGGCAAGCAGGTCTTTGATGATAGACCACAGAGAAAAATCAACTAGCAGTGTAGCGAGCGAAAACATCACTCTACCAACGTTGCATTGTCTTTGGAAAACTGGTTGTATTAGTACTATTGTAATGGTTTAAGATTTTTATGTCAAATATTTTCTGAGAAGTCCTATATTAAAGCATAATAAGGATGGGCCTTTTCCCTTGACGCCAGTCGTTTTTGCATATCAAGGACGAGACTCACTATGTTTGACATCAAAAGAATCCCGAGCTCACCATCTCTCTGATATCAATTTCCCATAGTGCTGGATTCGTTACGAGATTTGTCATGTGACATACATCGCATTAACCCCGGCAATTTTCCCTTTACAATAGAGATCAGGTTGATTATAGGGGTGTGTACAGAATAACGCCACAATCTGACCTCTTCTTTGTTATCAGGCCGAAATATAAGTCTATATTTGTGGCCCGTTAACTTGCCATTGTGTGGGGACGTGAGGAAGTGAAAGAGATGGTCAGGACGCAGTGAGAGGCGACTGGAGAGAGAGAGAGAAACTGGCATCTCGTCTCCGGGTGGGACTAACTGCTCGATGGACAGACGGGATCCTCTGGAGTCGTACCGCACAAGCTAATCTCTTGCAGATGTCCCTTCTGTTTTCGTCTCACGAGGGGTTCAGTTTGGTGTCAAGGGCATGTTTTAAGTTATGCAGCCTGGCTTTTATTTAAGTTGCTTAAATGAATGTCTATTTCTGAAAAATATGATTATAGAATTGTATGCCTAGAGATTTCGCCTTTCCTACCGTCTAACCGGTAGTGACTACTCACTCAAACATGGAATAATGTCAATCATGTTAAACAAAAACGTTTATGTCTTAACGTCATTTTAAGATTGTAATAAGAAACTTAGATATAAGACTTAAAGAACCTCTCTTCTGTTCTCGTTTTCGGAAAATTCGTCATTTCTTTTGTGCTTTCGAATCCCTAAACTTAATCAAGTAGATATGGTATCGCAAAATCCAACTCGATTACGGTAACAGTTCGCAACAAATCTTCATTGTCTCAAAATATCTTCAAATATATGCATTATATTTGTTTGTGTCCGCAAATCACTACATACGCCATTTGAACGGTCATTTTTCTTTATGCTTTTTACTTGAACTTTAGCCATATTCCTGGTACATGTTTTAATATTTGTTTTCTCTGTTACCTACATATCCTACCTAAAAATTTACAATTCAACAAACATGATTTTTTTTAATTCTGTACACACGACATTTCCCATGTACCGATGACATGAAGGTGTTTACAAACCTATGTGCACTAGTGTATGCCTGGATACACCCTGCGCCGTTCATTGAGAGAGTCGTTGGGTGTGTACACCTAGTTATCAGCTCTAAAGAAACAGTTAGAACGTCTGACGTCTGTCCTAATGATATACCTCCAATAAGAGACACGTTCAGCTGAAAGCTACAACGACGTCATGTAGACGGCCCTTGCTGAAAGTTAACTCAACAACTCCCTCATACAGCCTGCGATCTGTGTCGACCTATAGCTATAGATTTGAATAAACTTTCATTGTACCACACAGGCAAAAGGTGCCAATTCGATTCAGTATTCACACACCTATACATTCTATTCATGTGCTGCCGTTTGATCCCGATCTATTCTCCTGTAACGGTAGCGTTTATAGTGTAAATTTGGGCAACACAATGTATGACTTTTGTCGGTATCTATTCTTGCATTACACACTTCACGTTATCTTTCACTGGCTCATTTATTCATCTATCAATGAGATATAACAGAATCATACGATTTCTTATGTGCCTTCACATGCTGACAATTTGAATACTTCAATATTATGATCATAACTGCTCGTCAGAACTGTATTGTTTCATACACTTTTTCTTTGCTTATAAACATATCGACTATCTACCGTGAGTCTATACACTGTAAACTATACTCCCAAACCTTAATCAATGTTTGGCTAATGAAATAATTTACTTTTTCTTCTGGTAAATGACGTAATTCAAATATTGTGTCGCATATGATATCTGTAATTCTCAATAATTCCCGATATAGTTAGTACACTATTTTATAACTGAGTATACAAGCCAATGATTAAGAATATCAGGTTTCACTTTAGGAAAAAGAAAAGGAATGCTTGACAGTAAGTTACTTTAAAGGCAAAAAGTGGGTCTTTCGCGAGTAAAAATAAAGCCTTGAATCAAATCCATATAAAGAGTGTTGCAGCATTCTTTTGAAGCGAATGACGCAGAAGAGTTGATGCCAATAATAATAATAATAATAATAATAATAATAATACCAAGAAATTATCTGCCAATAGAAATACCTAGAAGATTATAATCGTTTAACAAGGTTTCTTTCACTACAAAGAGAAAGAAAATCAAAGGGTCTTCATGTACACCCCTGTTTAACGCAATTAATTTACGATGTATTTATAAAAATGAGAAAAGCAACTTTTTAACAATTTATCAGCAGATTTCACCTTTGAACACATGTCCAATAACACTGCCGAGACACGTCTCAAGCAGCTGACATCTCTAAAAGAGATACACGATGATTTTTCCTCATACCAAGTTCAATTAAAATGATCTCACAGTGTTTGACTTCTGCTCAAGGAACGAATTCTATGCTATTTTATATATGCTATGCTATATTTTCTACACACCTTATATGGATGCCACACTTTTTTTGTTTCGGCTTGGTTAACATCGTAACGTGAAAGGAGTGTTTCTCTCGATTTGTCTCAGTGGTGTTCGGGATGGTTGTCCGAAACCCACCCGCTCCATCATTTCATTAACACAGTTAAGCTTAGGAATCATTCCATTAATTCGACGTTGCTACAAATGCTGTCGATGGAATTATTATACATTATATTTCGGTGTCTTATGAAGGAGATGGAGGATTCCATTACGTCTAGGTAATTTACTCTTTCTTCTGTGAGTGACACTGGATGTTAAGAAGTGTATCGTTTTTGGATAAGGGAGAGCCATGTCTGACACAAATGGATCATGTGTGTCTGCACCCAGCTACAAGATCCACCTTATCAAGTAGACCGTTACAGACATGATAGAGTGTGGCCAAATACTTCTTGGGTTATGAAGAAAATGTATTGTGTGGGGACCTGGCATATCTCCCGGTACAGACCCATCACCAGCTTGTGACTGGTTATGATGAATTACAGAGGTGTAATCTGGCATCACCATATGATCTTCATCGTGTTGACTTCCTTCTCCACATCAGTCAACACATGACTGTTTAATCTCTTCCCGGAAAGATTCACATATATCAGTCGAATACTTTTGTTTATCCTTTTGCTTAAACTATTGATTTGATAAGATTGTTAATTGGTTATTTGTTTTATTGATTGAGATTTTGAATTTTTAAAGAATTTTCTACCAGCAGTTTTGGTTTCAATATTTTTATCAGGATCAAGGATTATTTCGATCTGTAACTTTAACTAGGTTTAGTAGAAGTGTTTAGCTTGCTCAGAAGTATCCAAAGTTATACATTTCCTTTTTTTTGTTCAAGATGGATAAAATAGTATTCTTACCTTGAACGTTGTTGTGTTGGGCCATGTTATTTTATCCATTCCCGATACATGAACACCCGTAACCGACGTGCTATATTAGTGTAGGTATATGTCTATATGTGTCAGTGTAGGGGTGGTGCATGACATGTCCTCCTGGCAGGGACCCACAGACATAATGGAAAACAGGGGACATACACGATGGGCGGGGGCGTGAACGTTGATCAGCTTTTATCCTCATTTTAAGGGTGTGTAGATCACATTGAGAGTCTCTCTGTGTCGGGAATAGCTACATTTACATAAGGTGACGAACACAACGACGAGAGCTCTAAGAAGTGAGCGCCAAGTTCTATTGTGGAACACAATGGTGTGACTTTATGGATCGTTCCTACTTTAGACATGAAAGAAATGCCTTCCTTTGTTACAGAGCTGCTTCATAACAGTGCAGAGAAATGCGCGGCCAGACAAGAGCGTCAGAGATTAGCAGGTCTTTGGGTACTGCTTGTATATGCAGAGTCAGTCACAGAGGAGACATTGACATTTGGAAAGATAGGGAATACAATCTTTTTCTCTTGTTTTTTTTTTTTCATAAATACGACCGCGTTTTTAGTTTGTTTATCATACTGTTCATATTATATACTGATCTTGTTGTTTTTAGTTGTTGGTGTTGTCAGGTGTTTTCTTGACGTCTCCGATGTTTAGTTCAGTTCAGTCTCAGTTTTGTTGAGGTTTCATTTTACAATTCGTGCTACTTATGTTGATGTAATGATAATATTACTGAAATTGTGTCGAAGTTAATGCCTCAGATATTATTTAACTGTTGTTTTTTATGTCTGCCTAGATGTCTCAAACCTTCACCAGTTTTGTTTTTAATGTTGCTGTTAATGTTACTATTGATGTCTCACCAGTAATGTTTTATCAGTTTTGTTGTTTTTGCTTTTGAGATGACAATCATGTAATGTGTTGTGTTGTTGTGTCTGAGGTTTTCAAAGGGTTTTTGTTGCCTTTGTTTGTCAACTGCCTTTTTCTTAATTATGTTCCTTGACTATAACCCGTACTTATAGGAACAACTATCAAAATGAAGGACGACCTAGCGTGTAGAGACGAGATATGTACTGGTTGTACAGACACTATCTGTGTATCTCCAGGTGTCGTGTGCGCAGCACATTACTCGGTCTTCCTTCACTGTCAATGCACATCAAAAAGCACATACACACACTTAGCAGACCACAGTAGGGGAAATGTCCTTCATGAAACAACATTGACATATTGAATTACACGACATAGTTGCTTACGACAGGAATGCGTAAAATCCTTTTACTTGTATATGGGCAAGTAGAATGTTATTGTTCACTCCTAATTGCTGTTTAAACGTGTTGGTCTTTGAGCTTAAGGTGGGTTATATTCCAAGAGGAGGTTACTGGTACGTCACACGGCGATAGTTCATTGTAGCTCATGCTTGGATGGAGTATGAAGTTTCTTTCTATTTCTTCACAGCCAATATTCTTAAACCATGATACTCAATCAGTCAACAGCTAGCATATATTCATTATATGAATAAAGCACAATTATGTCCAGATCATACCATATATGCATTCCCGATTTCATAGTTTCGTTATATAAAAATGAATACCGAACCGCAAGGATCACATCCTCAGAGCCAACCATAGCCAACCAATGTACTGTGATACATAAATGAATGATTTTTGTATTAAATTCAAATTAAAATTAGGTTGAATTAATTATTTTCTGTAAATACTCATGTAAAATGAAACACTAAGCATTTTGATTAATAAGCAACGTGATAATGATATCTCATGATAAGTTTACGTTTTTATTATCACCTTTCTAGAACACGAGTTATTCAAGCCTGTAAGTTCTCTGTTGGTCTCAACAAAGTTGTGCATAACTATGGTCTCATGCATTATTCAGGCCGTATTGAAGGCCATATGATATATATAGTTGACATGTTGTGGAGAGCAAGTGTCCAGTATGTTATTTAACGTTTATATCAACACAATATATGTTTGAAAATACAAAATTTCGGAATCTAACAATTGAAGCCGATCTATTGTAATACGATCGGCAACCTATGTTAAAAAATTCAAACAGTTTCCAAACTAACTCATTGTATAGGACCATTGTGTTTGAAAAACCCTTTTTGGTATATTTAAGTTATGTGGTTGACATCAAAATTTCTTAACCTTCGCGCCAAGTCATTACATAGTACACCACTAGCACTAATTGTTCTTGTCTGGTTCTAAAAGTGACTGAAATGTACTGTAATGTTTTTAAGTGATGAGTTACTAATTCAACTAAAGTAAAGAGAGATTTTCAATATATATTGTCATGATTTTATTACATATTACATGTTCAAAAAGGCTTAAATATTCTAAAGCTACATGTGTTATCATCATTCGGACCTTCCCGAAAAAACGTCGATGCAAGAAACGTTTTACGACCATGGTTTAAAATTTGTTGCTTATTTTGTGTTTGACGTATTTAGGTGCTTAGAATTCCTTGGCCTCCAACCTGCCGCCTTACTCTAGTCACGTTCGTAGCCTTTATTGTGAGCTAAAAATAGAAACCTTTTTTGTTTGGTTGAAACACTGTTACCGTAGAATTGTAGATTTGATTAAAAGAAAGGTAACACAAGTGTTAATTTACATCGGTGAACTTTAGGCTAATCTCACTGAAAAAGATATGATATATATTTTGTGTAAGTATGTTCTCACAAATTTCTCAAATCAGGCATGCTCACATACTAAAGATATACCTATCAAATAACTGTCTTATCGAAGAAGTCTATTTTACCTTTACCCTTTTCAATTATCAATAATATCAAATTTGTAATAGATCTTTTATTGTTTACTTACATTGGAAGTATGAGCGTGCATCTTGTCAACCAAAGCGATTTGTCAGTCACTTTTCGTACAATATTTAATTCAAAATGGATTTGAAGAATTGAAGGAGTAGCCGTCTTACGAGATGAGAAACTTCAAGTTGAATCCATCCAAAAACACAATAAAAACGTTTATTATACGATGTTTTCAGGTCATCTATTCTTATGTTTTTAATTCTGTCATGAAGGCGTTGAATTAATAATTACTCTGCACGTTTGAATGTCGTAATTAACGAACTTCCATGTTCATAAAATATGACACACCCCAGGCCAGTTTTTTTCTCCAAAACATTTTTATCTTTCCTTTGAAATACACATATGTGATGTTTATACATTGAATTTTAGACAACGTTGATTAAGAAGAATGTGGATCTTTCATTCGATTTGTTGTCTTATGTCAGGTTGAAAAAGCATTTTCATGCTTTTCTGACAGTTCTTTAGATAATTTCAGGAATGTCAAAGCCCTTTAATGGTGTTTATGTAACTAACTTTTGTTTAAAACGTTAAGAATATATTTTGCATAATAATATGAAATAGGTTGAATCCGTCATCCGTTATCTACAAAGGAATAATTGTAAAGTTTGATATAACTTTTAAGATCTTGAAAAAAATTTAAAAGGGTTGACTTGGTATCATGTGAAATTGTTCTGAAATCATTATGGTTCCCGATTGATAAAAGTCATATTTCAAGCAACATCATAAAAAACTAAGTTTAATACATATACGTTGAACAATGTCATATTAAGACCACGTTCAAACTAATTCAAACTAAATGATATCAAATACTTTAACTCTTTAATAATTACCTTCGAAAAGTAAATATTCCTTTTTAGACTCGCCCAGGATAAAGGAAAAATGTAATGCAATATCACCCTTCTAATTGTGATATCTATACACAAAGTTAGGCAATTACTTAACAAAACACTGTCTTCATTGGGTGTGGTGCTTGAGTAAATAATGCAACATTATACTTTTACATAAATGTTGTTTGCCTTTAATCAAGATGGGATATCTCGACATACAGTAGGAATAAAGTCTGTAATTGCAATAGATATAAGGAGAAATACATGTCTCACTGACTGCTGGGAACACATATCAGTGTTTGGCAACATCAAACAAAGGTGCGGTATCGACTCCACCCAAGTCGCTCAACTCGTCTATAAAGTTCATGTCAACGAGCGATATTGAATATCTCTCAATGGTCACATCAAAACGCCACGTGTATGTCTTTTCAATCTAGCCAGGTTGTACTAAAAAAACTTTTCAATATTCTTTTAGAAATACTAAAACTGAACTGTATATTGAACATACGTTGTAACGTTTAGAATGTATGGATACTTTTAGATGACCAGTCAAACACAGTCAACTTTCAAAGTTCCAACCTTTCGCTTCAGATCAGGATCTTAATGTGGATTTCATTTCGTTTATTTCATTGCTTTTATTATAGGTCATAAAACACTCATAAACTATTCATTAGCAAAAAATGGATTTCATATTGACGTTAACTCAGTGAAAATAACCGCCTATAACGCAACCGATGCAAAGAGATAGATAAAAGACACACACTTGGATACCCTCAGGTGGTCACTGATTCAGTCGTGACTCGGGGGATAAGATCTCATTTAAATGCTCAATGGTGACGGATTTCACCTTGTAATTTGTTTTCCGTTATCTATAACATGGCTCTACTTTTTGTGTCAATTTCGAAGGTGTTTTTAACTTACTGTACATGAAGACCTCACGAAAAAATCCCTTATTTTTTCACTTTTCTGTGCTCATCATTATGTTTTTCAAAATCAACTTAATATCCTTTCGTATCGACTTGAACTTCTTTCTTGCAGTCCATTTATCTGTTCTCGTTCATGTCAAATAACCCAGTTTTAAAAGTATAAATGAAAAGTCATTTTATCAACAATACTTTCATTTAAAATTATAAATAAAATTTATTATAAATTAAAATATAAAAATAAATAATCGTTGAGCCTTCTCAATAGCATTATAATGTTTGAAATGGTCGACTATCACAAACTACAATTTCTCATAGAAGCATTTGGAAAGAGTATCAAAATCACGTTGTTGCTGTCACATTGCAGGACATCATGTTAAACATATTTACACGTAAACCTTACTTCCGATAATAGATGTATCAACTCACTTGTACTCCATTATAAAACTATGATTCATACAAATCTCGATATCAGTTATAATTATCAAACATGTGAAAGAGGTTACACCCTTTTGAATAAAACTACATGTGATCTGATGTTGTTCATGGATCATGTATTCAAAATGAAATACTAACCGTAGTCTAGTCAGCGCCTGGGGCGCATATACCACTTCCAACTGGACAAGTTTAGACTTTACTCCTATTCTTGATGAATTCATCTTACCAAACATTCTCTGGAATGTTACGTGTATTTTTAAATTATAGAAACTATGACGGTGTCGAGAATAGCTTTTTATAAAACAACACAATTTCAAAGAAATGTATGCTATACCCCAAGATGATTGCTTTAGCCCGAGCAAAGTTCTTAAATTATGCTTTCAGATAAGGATTTTATCATTTTTATCAAGGTCTAAAGATAAATTATGTTTTATTGATTGTAATTGTTGTTATCTCAAAATAGTTATGGAGTTTATATAAACACTAATATTTGTATTATCATGATTTCTTTATTGACAACAGTTATACTCATTGTCATGAATTTATAAGTTTATGCGCAATTAATATCTAATATCTAATCTACACAAAAATCAAAGTAAAATTATATTTGTATTTCGCCTAGTTTTATGAAACTTCTTATGTTTCAGTTTGGTTAACGTATACAAGTAATGTTTGCTATATATTGCTATGTTTGCTATCAAATTATGCTTATTATTTTGATTCAAATATAGTTTAGAATATTTTTGTGAATCCAGCATTTCGTAACACTTTGTATTTTGATGTTTATTATTTCAAGTTCCATATAGAGAGTTTGTTTCAAGAAAGTAGATTTATGGCATTGCTTATCCAGTCTTATGAATCGATATTTCAACCGGAATACAGACACGTATTGAATCAAATAAAGAGCGGTAGGTAGCAGTTTGTTCTACTGTTACTGACGCTTATTCATGTTTTCCAATGATTTTCCTTAAAAACTGTATAAGAGAACAGCCAAACGTTTAAATTCCCAATTTATTAAAAAAAAATAGAACCTTTGATAAACGTTAAAATCAAAATGTAGTCATCAGAATCTAAGAGCCTGTTAAAAAATCTAAAATACTATTCGTGCTGGGTTGATATTGCAGATAAATTAAAGTCTTACTCACACAATATATATGAAAAAATACAAATCCATATTCGGAATGTTAATACCTTTATCATAAGAAAAGTTCGAGAAATAACAAAAATTACTTCAAAATAATTATTTGTGGAGAGTTTTCAGTCAATCAACAATACTCCAGAGAGAACAGAAGAGCTGTAGATCCAAACAAAACAATATTCTTGCATTATTCATGAAGATTTTTGAAACATTGCCCCTTGTCACATAAGAAATGTAAGGTTTAAATACCTTAAATATAATTCATGTAACATATTATATGAACGTTTTCAAAACCATAAACGAACGTCTTTATAAAAGGTTGAAAAATCAGGATCCACTTTCCTTCTAAATAAATTACTAAAAAAGAGCTTTCAAACTACTACGAAATTTCCTTATAATGAATTATTCATGAAAATATTCATGAACGAAAACCGAAGGTGTAAGGTCGAAGGTTTTTTTCAGCAACATGTTAAAGAAAGTAGTGCATTTGATAAAACATCCTACATGTAGTTGGCAAAGCAAACATTTGAAAGGTGCTATGTGTGTCGCTCCAAAAGTCCGAGTACCTGTAACTATTATCTGAACTTATATAGGAGCTATTCCTGTCCTTGCTCTATCATGATTGGTCAAAATGTTGTCGTAATGTTTGATATATGTCGATCGGCATTGTCTGTGAAACTTTAAGAACTTTTCAAAAATGCAATGTCTGCCAAGGGCGTGGCTACGGGTAAAACCAACAGCATGTTTGTACATTGACACTGTACATTCATATCAGTTTGTCACATCTAACAATAATCATGTATATGTAATAAATCTTCCATACATACCTGCTATCCCTTTGATTTATGAAAAAGGGAAAACAATGAGTAGATGGTCAACATGTTACCATCGACCCTGAATACATACATCTAGCCAAGATTTGAAATGTAATCATGAAGCGTGACAGTCTGACGTTTAGTCTTTGTTTAAGATTGAAATATAATTATTTTCCAGAATGAAGCCTGGCAGTTCGATGTAAAGTCAACTCTAACCTGTAAAACAACAAAGAAATAAACTTAAATGGATCTTGGACTATATCCATTGTTAGTACTAGACATTTCCATGGAATGTAGATAGTTAACATAACAAAACTTTCAACATTTTGACATAAAAAATGGTAACAATCTTAAATGGATTTAACACCTCTATGCTTATTGAACACACAATACTTTTTGAGGCACTTAACTTATGGAAAATACATAAAATGTAGTTCACGAAACTGATTGTATGTTCAGCTGGCTTATCAAAAACAAAACAAACATTGTTATTCGGTGTATTAAGTACGCAAATAAACGAGCGTGTAATAAAACGAGTGTATAGTATCCCTGCTGTTGCCATTAACCCACCTGATACAAACATTACCTATATTTACTTCCCTCTCTCTAATTATAACACACACAGTAACTATATCTTTGATGTGTTTTATTTTCTGCATAATATGTTTTTAAGACGAGAACTATACAATACAGTATTAGTACATTGCACATAATACATAGCATGGTGTAAAAAGGTAAGTATCAGTACAAAGTTTAAATATACAGCGTCAATACATGATATGAAAATCAGAAAACAGTACAATGTAAGTACATAGTGGGAGTACACAATATCACTATAAAGTATCAATACATACTATCAGTGCATAATATCAATATACAGGGTACTACATGTGCATAGTGTAAACACAGCTTCAATTTACATCATAAGTATATAGATTTACTACATAGCCATGGAAAACATTAGTATAACACATAATGGTAAAAATAGTATTATCATACAGTATCGGTTCACAATATAATCATGCCAGTACACAAAATAAGAACACAGTATCGATTCATCATGATAGTAAACAGTATCAGTATATCATGACAGTACACAGTATCAGTATATCACGACAGTACACAGTATCAGTATATCATGACAGTACACAGTATCAGTATATCACGACAGTACACAGTATCAGTATATCATGACAGTACACAGTATCAGTATATCATGACAGTACACAGTATCAGTACATCATGTAAATATCCAGTATCGTTGCGTAATGAGAGTAAACATTACCAGTACAACATGTCAGTACACAATAGCAATATGTATTGACAGTCCACAGTATCAGTACAACATGTCAGTACACAATAGCAATATGTATTGACAGTCCACAGTATCAGTACATCATGTCAGTACACAATAGCAATATGTATTGACAGTCCACAGTATCAGTACAACATGTCAGTACACAATAGCAATATGTATTGACAGTCCACAGTATCAGTACAACATGTCAGTACACAATAGCAATATGTATTGACAGTCCACAGTATCAGTACAACATGTCAGTACACAATAGCAATATGTATTGACAGTCCACAGTATCAGTACAACATGTCAGTACACAATAGCAATATGTATTGACAGTCCACAGTATCAGTACAACATGTCAGTACACAATAGCAATATGTATTGACAGTCCACAGTATCAGTACATCATGTCAGTACACAATAGCAATATGTATTGACAGTCCACAGTATCAGTACAACATGTCAGTACACAATAGCAATATGTATTGACAGTCCACAGTATCAGTACAACATGTCAGTACACAATAGCAATATGTATTGACAGTCCACAGTATCAGTACAACATGTCAGTACACAATAGCAATATGTATTGACAGTCCACAGTATCAGTACATCATGTCAATATACATTATCAGTACTTTATGTGGATATGCAGTATCGGAACATCATTTCAATATACACTATCGGTATATCACGAGGGGGGGGGGGGGGGGGGGGGGGGGTACACAGTATCAGTATATAATGGCAGTATACAGTATCAGTATATCATTTCAATATACAGTATCAGTATATCATGTCAATATACATAATCAGTACCTCATGTGGATATGCAGTATCAGTACATCATTTCGATATACAGTATCGGTATTTCACGGGGGAGGGTACACAGTATCAGTATATCATGGCAGTTCACAAGTTCCGTAAATCATGTAAAGTATCAAAGTATCAGTACATCATGTCAGAATACAGTATCACCTTTTCTTATCCATATGGTTGATGATAAGCGAGTTAATATTTTCGATACGAGCACATGTGCACATATCACTTTAGGCGTATCTGATTGGTTGAAATATGACCTTGACCTCTGTGAACGAGACGAGGGACTACTTTCTCCATTCATAAGTTTTTACTACGTAACGTAAACTTCATTCACGGTTTTCAGTCACGATGAGACGAGATTACAAGTCGGGAATCATAGCAACAATAAACGCTTTCTTTATTCATAAATTGTCAATAAATGAACCAACGTCAACAAATATTAACTTTGTATACGTTATTTTCCAGTTTTCCTGCAAAATTTGGTTGTAAAATTTTCACAAGTTTACGTAGCAGCTAGCCGACATATATGGCGATGTTTTCGCCTGTCAACTCTCTTGATAAAATGGATTGTTGTAAAAATTATTAACATAATTCAGCCACTTGGAAGTTTTAATGTGTTTGTGATTCGTAAGGAAGCAGGAACAATCTAACAAATTCCTCATTATCGTTTGAGATTTTTACTCAACATCACTATCGGGTCGGGTGCCGGTGTGACTGAGTGCATGTCGCCTACATCGCCTCAAGCAAAATAACGGAGAATCTAACGTCCCCTCGACCTCTCGTCAGATGAAGAATAAAACCTTCGAACGTAAACACTCACGTTTCATCGATGATGCCATATTAATATTCAAAGTTATGAAACATGTTAGGTTGGATTTAAACTCTTTCTGTCATTTACCTTCAGCTGAATAACTCATTTTAGCGGTCTTGCTTGAACGTCGATCAACACGTTAAAATGGCCGCGTCACTACTATGGTAACTTTTATCTTTCCACAGCGATGTAACAGTTTCGCTATTTGTGAAAGCAGTGTCGATATATTACTTACATAACGTAAACGAGTGAAGTAAATGGTCATATACTTCCATTATTTTCGCAGTATGTTTCTCTCTATTAGACGAAGTTAGAGACATAACTTTGCACTATATTTCCTGTCACTGACCTCGCCGTAAAGTATCAGTGCGCAGTGACCTAGTTTCTACTTCATGCGTTTCGTATGTTAAATACATCGTTTTCGGGGGAATTCTAACAAAACTTAAATGGACAATAAAGAAATTATTACACTTGCAAGTGTGTCATATGATATATACGAAACTCGTGTCAAAATGCTGTATTACCCTCGCTCTCGCTCGGGATATACAACATTTGACACTCGTTTCGTATATATCATATGACACACTTGCGAGTGTAATAATATCTATATCATGTCAGTATACAGTATCAATACGTCATTTCAATATACAATTTCAGCGTATTATATCACTATACTCTATCAGTACATCACGAGAGTTCACAATAGTACAGTATCTGTAAATCACGTCAGCACCCAGTAATAGAATGCAGTTTAATACATCATGATAGTACTGAGTATCAGTATATCATATCTGTATGTGTATTAGTACATCATTAGAGTACACTACTGTGTCATTGTATTATTTCAATATGCAGTATCAGTACATCATGCCAATAAGAAGTATCAGTATATCAAGTTCATATGAAGTATCGGTACATAAGGTTTATATGAAGTATCAGTATATGATATCAGCATGTATATCAATACATCATGAGATTTCACAGAATCTGTATATCCTGTCAGTATACAGATTTTATAAATCATGTCGGCACCAGGTATCAGAATGCAGTTTCAGTACATTATGAGAATACACAGTATATCATTGCTACATACAGTATCAGTATATCAAATTAGTATGTGCATCAATTTATCATAGGAGTTCACAGAATCAGTTTATCATGTCAATATACAGTATCAGTACATCATGTGGTTACATAGTAACAGTATATCATGTCAATAAACAGTTTAAGTTGTCATATAAGTACAAAGTACATTTCATGTCCGTGAGACCGTTCAACGGGTTTATTGCTTACAAAATGCAAAAGTTTTTAAATTTGAATATCAAAAGCAAGTAATGCATGAACTCCCTTTGCTCGAAAGAAAACAGGTTTGGCGAGGCCTAAATATTCGGCTCATCTACATAAAAATACACATATATCAACTCACCAGGAAGCCGAAAATTCAAGCATTTGATCGAGTTGTAAATAGAAAAAAATTAAGTTCACAGCTCTGAATAGATTTGTGAAATATGCATGACATTAAGAAAAATATTACGTAAACCAATATGATTATATTCATATTCTCTAATCAATGATTTAACTGCTCTAACGTGATTGTAAGAAACCTTTTTATTTTCACCACAGTCAAAAGTACATGTTTAAGTAACGATAAGGTCAAATCTAAGAGTCTGATTTGTGACATGTACCAGCAGAAGCGATTCTTTCAGAGAAGGACATGTCACAAATATCAGATTCAAAACACTTTATGTGCGTGTAACAGATGAGAGGATGATAAGTTTATGACTTAAAGACACTAGAGTCAATAACCCACAAGTTCTCCATGTGCGCTACACACTTTTTTATTCATTTATGTTTTATGATACTTGTACATGAAATCAGCCATCAATCATTACACAATATTTAAATGAGATACGTTCTGGGGTATACATTTGACAGAAATAGATACATTGATTTTATAACATAAGTTGTGTCGATACGTCTCGGTATAAAAGAGATATCAGCCCTGTCTTTGTTGGTTACAAAAGAAACTAAACGTTAACGAGTCTTCAGTTGCAGTGGAATAAGGTTTTATTAAAACATAACAACCAAATATTTAATCATTTTGGGAAAGTAGATAACAAGTCGGACAGAAGTTTATAAATTTTGAATAATTACAAGTTGAGTTTGTGCTGTAATTATCGATGTTGTATGCGTTGTTGATGTCTTGTTTATTGCTACTAAAAGTTGGTTTAACCAATATATTCTTTGATTTGAATATGTTATATTTGACGATAGTTAAAATCATATTCAGTATTATATTTCTGTTTTCCGGGACAATTTTTTTTGATAGTTCTACCTTTCCCCTTTTAAAGCTATGCTTTGACACCATTCCAAATATTAGTAACATACTGACAATCGTAAAACAGATGGGTTTATGTTTGCTTTTCTGTAGACTAGAATATTGAAACCATTTCAATTTTGATCTAAGGTTGATGTAAAAGGTACTTTGTGTATATTATATTCAGTCCTTTATTGATCGAGAATTGCAAATATTTTCCCAATTTGTTTTGTATTTACAATCATTAATTTGTTTTTCTTTAAAAGCGTCGTAGAAGTCTCTGCATCCTTCTCTCATATCAACAATATCTTAGATTAAATCTTGGATGAAGGGGCAAACATTTGGGTTTTTAGCTATAAATATCCCTTTACTGATTGAACAATACCTGGATTATCGAGAAGTTAAATTTGCATTTGTAGATTTGAAATTTCTTTTCCAAGTCGAGATACTTACCATCATCTCTGATAATACCATGGATGAAAAATACCTGCGTTTGACATGGTCTTTTTCTAAAGAATCACAGAGTATGTTGTTGGAGTCAAATATATCAACCTTTATAAATACTGTTATTGTATTGAGGAGTATAAGAATAATCAACAAGATGCGAGGAATTACGGTTTATCTGTCCTGAGTGGATTATTGTTATAAATTCCGAGCTTTAGCGAGGAATTTATCACAATAATTCACTAGGGACAGATAAATCGTAATTCCGAGCTTCGAGTTGGTTATTCTTTTTGTTATCCAAGTCAAATCTAAGAATATGTACGGTACTTTTGGAAAATACCTTCTTGAAGGCGAGTTGCAAGTAAATTTGGTCTTTGTATTTATGCGCGACGAACAACGATTATGTCATGGCGCAGTTAAATGTAGTCTCTGCAATCAACTACATGTTTGGGGATCATACATTAAGCAAGACAATCCTAGATGAACGAAATAGTAAAACAAACCATATAAAAGATTTTACATTGACATACAAAATAAAAAACAATGTTTGTTGTGAAGTCTCTGTGACACGGTTATGCTACACTCACTGAACGAATGAATAGAAATAGTTCTGTCAGCCAATCAGATCTCGAGTTATTTTTAGAAAAACAGTAATTCCCGTGACCAGTCAAAGAGTCAATGAGCAGCAGAGGGTTCTTGAAAATAAATAATCCACTCTTAACACAATAGAGTATAGAGTGACGTCACCAACAAGGATTAAAGGTTTATAAGCCTTAACATGAATTTAAGATAAGAAGTCAGTCGCTTTATAGAGGTTAATGTTATCACAAACTTTATTCAAATTTGGTTAGATTTTATGAAATACTATTGTCATGTTAACAATTCAATTATTATGAATTACAATGGCTTGTTATGTTTTTTCCACTGACGCAGTGTTAATGCAACTGTAAATACATGAATAAGGAAAGTGCGGATATTTCTACTTTAACTCTAAAAAATGATAAATGATATATATGGGGTGTCATGCATTATCAATGTTTACAATGGATTATACTCACTTTAATTGATATTTCAAGTTCTTAAATATGCTTAAAAAGTCAACATCAATGCCAGTATGGTTCAATGTGAAGTCTGGTATGCTTATTCTATTGGAACTTTCAATGAAAGGATCTGGTTTTTAATTGCGTTTGTGAGGGTTTTCATTTTATAACAAATTCATCTTGTCAATATTTGATATTTGTACAAGAGGCGACATGGATAAGGAGGCATGATAATGTTGAGGGAAATGTCAACACATGAAGTGTGAACAGAGCACCTTGAAGCACATGCAAATATTAACAGAGGCAAAGGCGGGAGAAACACACATCTAATGCCTAAAAGTTGTCGTCTAAATGAACACCGAGTAGTGTATGTATTTAGATAAACTTGACGCTTGAATAATTTTTTTTTAAACTGACATTGGGTGGGGATTGTTCAATCATGTTTGATTGTCTGGTGCTCCGCGTCTGTAAACCGTTATCTAAACTGACAGGTACCTGTGACAGTGTACTAATCTCCTCTACTAAGTGAAGGGGTGAAGGCTCCTGGTTCCCCCTACAGGCACGTAGCGGCATCTACTCTGCCACACGGTGCATCAAATATTATTTAGTTTAAAAAGTTTCCATTATGATGACGTATTTTGTGTTGTGATATTGTAAAGACTTGAAACTTTCACACTGGAATAGTTGCTGTAATACTAAGGAATTAATAATAGTAATGGGTAATAAAGTAGGTTTAGTTAACATCTTTTGAACATGAAATAGAAACAAAAAGTTTCTATAACATCGTTCGTTAAACACAATTCTTGGATTAGAATATCTTATATTTCATCTGATTGTCACATGATTACAACCAAATGATAGTTATAATCATATCCGGTATTCTATTTCTACTTTCCGGATATCCGAGACAGTTAATTGTTTTTGATAGTTATTTATTTTTTCACTTGAAACATCGTCTAACCATTCTTTGACGTCATTCCAAATGTCAGTAACATACTGACAATCGTAAAACAGATGAGTTTAGTTTGTTTTTCCTTTTACAAAAATTGCGTATACGTCAATCTTTGATGTTCAACTTATGTAAGAGACCGTTTCTAGGTATATTATTACGTAGACTGTAATATTGAAACCATGTTAGTTTTGAGCTAAGGTTAGATGTAAAAAGTACTTTGTGTATTTTTTTTCCATTCATCTCTATTGATCGAGCATTTTGAGATCTTTGTCCAATTTTCGTTTATATTCAGAGTCACTAGGATAAATTGGTTTCTCTTGCACTAGGCCGTAGGAAGCTCTGCACCCTTTTCCTATAGCAGTAATTACTTTAATTGAATATGGGATGAAGTTTCGTAAGTTTCATCTGTTCTTAGTCGAGAAACTCTAAAAAATGATAAATGATATATATGGGGTGTCATGCATTATCAATGTTTACAATGGATTATACTCACTTTAATTGATATTTCAAGTTCTTAAATATGCTTAAAAAGTCAACATCAATGCCAGTATGGTTCAATGTGAACCATACTGGCATTGATGTACTTACCATCATAGTTTTAACAATATCATTGATAAAAAAGACCTGTGTTTGACTTATTCGTGTTATTTGACGCCTTTTAGACAATTACCATTTCTCCAATATGTCTTAGATTAGAGAGCAGATGGGCTTTCATAAATGTTTCCTTTTTGTCTTATAAAGCGTCCCCATACATGTACATTAGTTATTAACACATCATTGATAATTGATTTTTCGCTGTAGCGATATAGCATGATTATGTTCAGGAGATATATTTGATTTATACCATGTCTTTAGTTTCGATTTATCATCGGAATAAAAAAGCATTTTCGGCAAGCTTATTTTGTATTTCAGATTCTCTGTAGCCTCTTTCAATGCAAATCTTGGTTATTTTATTTTACGTTTTATTTCATCTGACATTCCTTTCCACATAAAGTTAAAGCAGAGGTTTTCGATTCCCCCCATTGTCTTTTCGGTCGGATAATGATGGAAATGTCAGCACCCCAAGTGTTAACAGAGCACCTAGAAGCACATGCAAATATAAACAGAGGCAAAGGCGAGAGAAACACACATCTAATGCCTAAAAGGTTGTCGTCTAAAAGAACGTTGAGTAGGGTATGTATTAAGATGAATTTGACGCTTGAATCATTTTGTTTTAAAAAATGGTATCGGAGGAGATTGTTCAGTCATGCATGATTGTCTGATGCTCCGTGTCTACGAACCGTTATTTAAACTGATGTAGATCCATCACCACACAATTTGTAGTAAAGGGAAATTTATGCGTGTAACCTACCAATAATCTGCAAGATCACCAAATAGGCATGTAATGGATTCTATAAAGTGCATAACGAGTCATCTTTGCATTATTAAGAACTTGCTGAATTAACCTCAAAATAGAATAAAAACAATGTCGTTTATTGGGGCAAGGATAGTTGATGTGTTCGTAAGATAAAGGGAATTCACCTGTAATGTCGAATTCAAATTGAAAACTCATTTGAAAGATGAAATTGATAACGATGAAATGTTTACAATATGAATCATTCATGAATGTAATACTTACAATTAACGACAAACATATCTTATTATCGCTCGCTCGATCGCACATATGTGAAGACAACGCCTTAAAGTTCATTTTGATCATGATATGTCTGTACATATGAAATCTAAAACCATTACAAATTCGGAAATAAGTTTCGATGGTTATGTACATCGTTGTTACCAAATAGATCAAAATTAAAGGAGCAGTAGCACGTTTTTTAAAAAAAAGATTTATCTATTCATATTACGATGGTTGTCCCAAAAGTCTCCGGCCTGAATATGAAAACATGCCTGAAACGCAACCATACTGTGCGTGCATGAAGAACATTCATTGACTTGTAAATGGCATGAAAATCACGAGATGCATACTCTCCAATTGCATACCCTGACATCTTTTACAGAAATGGAGAAGAGTGAAAAAAATACACTCCAAAGGAAATTCAAGAGTATATGTTACAAACATAAGGTGACTCTGCACCTTCATATAGCACCATTAAACACTGGTGTGCTGAATTTAGACGGGGTAGAGTACGCACTAAAGACGAACCCCGTCCTAATCCTCAATCTGATGTCACCACAGGTGGAAACATTGAGGCTGATTTGACACAATAATGCAAGACAGGCGAGTGACTATCAGATACTTAGCTGATACTCACCACATCAGTAAAACATCAGTTGAACTAATAATACATGAAAATTTACATATGAATGTTATCTGAGGACCGAAAGCAAAAACGTGTCGTTGTCAGTCAGCAACTTCTTGACGAGTATCGCGCAGACCCAGAATCATTTTTCGCTCATGTCGTTACTCAAGATGAAACCTGGATTCATCATTTTGACCCTGAGACAAAAAGCCAAAGCATGTAATGGAGACACAGCACATCGCCCACCCCTAAAAAGTTCAAATCTTGTTTCTCCAGTCGGAAGGTCATGGCATCCGTTTTCTGGGACTCTCAGAGTGTAATAATGATTGATTATTTAAAGAAAGGTTCTACAATCAATGGCACTTATTACGCAAATGAGCTACGACAATTGTGAGAAAAAATCAAAGAGAAACGAAGGGGTAAACTGCGCAAAGGTGTGTGGCTGTTGCAGGACAATGCTCCCGTTCACACCGCCAGCACGGGATTGTGGGTTTAGGATTACCCCCACCCTGCCTATTCTCCAGACCTAGCCCCCTCAGACTTCTTCCTCTTCCCTCCACTGAAAACAGAGCTAGGTGGCCAAAGGTTTGACTCTGAAGATGACGTCATTGCTGCAGTAGAGAAGTTTTTGGGGTCTTGGGATAACAACTGGTTTTCAGATGGGTTGCAGATGTTACAAAAACGCTGGAGCAAATGCATTGAGGTCAAGGGTGATTATGTCGAAAAATAAGTCATAAAAATTTGAATGTTTCTTTGATTTAATTTTTTGATAAAATTTATAAAATGAATGCAATGGTAAAATCATGTGATAAAGTACCACACATACTTTTTTGATAGGCTTTCAATTTTCTGGGAAGGGAATCAAGTTTGACAAGAAAAGCCATAGTCTTCACATCCTGCTAAATCAGCGTAAATGAATACGCTCTCGCTCAAGCCAAAACTCTCATATCGCTAGCTATCTAACCATCAAATGAGACGACTCGCATTCAGCAACAGCGGCACAACCCGGAGGGAACAATCCGTTGAGTTCAAGCTCGTAGCTTCAAGCTCCTTAATTAACGACATTTCATTGGATGAAATTATTACAGGTGAGTAGAGCCACGAATATCAAACTTCGTGCCATACGAGGAATTTAGCCCGAGAGAGACCAGGGTATTAGGAAGGAGCGAGAGCGGATTCATATACGCTGATTTGGCCACAGGGTCTTTTATCGCCTAAAATGAGAATATTATTATATAATCAAAATTGAAAAAAGGATATCTCATCTCTATGAATACTAAAGGGATGTAACGCCCTCGGACCCCTCGTCTTGTTCCGCGACGAAATCAACTTGGAAATTCAATATAGATTAATATAACAATACACACACATGAAGCCTGATAAATCCCCTTTTGATAGAATGTAAAATAATCAAAATCGGTTCACTTTTGACCGAGCTACACTGTTTGGAAATCGAAAAAAGTCAGCTTTCTTGAGAGTACGCCAAAATCCTGCCTCACAAAATCATCGCTTTGAAACTGATAAAATACGAATTAAACAGTCGAATACGTACAATAAACGACAAATACAACTTTATCGCAATCCCTATTTATTCCGATTTCGTAAAATGACTATTCGAATGAAATATTATGTGATCCATACCTCGGAAGCGAGCTTTTACTGCATTAAATACGGTTTCGATCGCTTGGGTCAGCCATACATATGTTATTTTTCCTTACGCAAAAGCAGAGAGAAACCGGATATTAAAATTTCTGTCCTGCTCAACCATTTCAGAAACATGTAAGGACGACAATATTGGTTGTAAAGGAATAATTCATACATATACCATTTTTAAACAATTTGTAAGGAACACAGTTACTATATTTCGCATTTTATACAAGCGTGTTTTAACGATTTTAAACAATTGAAAACTTTCGATGTTAAAAGCCGTATGAACAGGTTTTGTGGGCAAAAGGGTTACGGTCGCTGAGATCATATTTAGAAAACATCTTCTACGAATAACAATGTGACTTTTTTTACCAATACTGTATGAACTATTGTCTGAAATTCGATACGACGGGGAAAAACATTTACGTTTAGCTCTTCTAAAAAAGTATTGCTCAGGAAAACTCTTTCTTGTTAATCTTATTCATTTTTCAACATTCTAAATTGACTAATTATCAAACTACGATATACATCACGACATACAGCTAACTTTCGTCTGAATCGGTAAACCTTCCCTGTAGGCCGTCCGAACAATGAAATGAACATGGAACTTTTAATTTTGTCACGACCGCCTGCAGATATGAAATGATCTGTGTCAATGCTGTGTCAACCCTATAGAATCTGCCCAAACTAATTATATAAAACCCTCCTTTACATAGGTTATATACTTCTTGGCATTATCATGAAACAAAGAGACCTAGGCAATGCTTAATTGTCTAGATAAGCAAGATACAACACCGATGTAGATAAGCAAGATACAACACCGATGGCAAAGTGCATTGAAACATTTATTTTCAATTTGACTTTCAGATAATGTTTAATAACCCATTCTTGTCAAAAACCTCTTTTTCTTCAGTATTGTTTATGCATGGAAGAACGATGAATGTGCTCCAGAAGAGGAAGGAGTACTGTGCTGCACTTTATGAAGAGGACTGTCAAAGGATATGTCTTTGGATGGCAAAGAAGAGTATTTTTGTGGTATAGTTCCCGATATTAAGTGGAAGAGGGTTCCAAAGTTTTGGGGTAGCAAAGTATAATGCCATTTCCCCCCATCTTTGTTTAGTTCCAGGAACTTTAAGTAGTTTATCATCAGCTGATCTTAGTGCTTTTGTTGGTCGTAAGAGCTGGAATATGTATGTAAGCGGGGGAGTTTTCCTCATGTAGTGCAGTGATTCATATGTAATTGAAAGAGTCTTGAAAGAGACGTACACCGATATCTGAGAAACTCCACATGATCCGATCTGAGAACAGTCTTCACACTGTGTCCCAGTACTCAAATGTTAAGAGCATTTACCGTCACGGAGTTTATATAGGCGCTCAGAATAGCTGTGTTTAGAAATCGCACCATACTTCTGCCTATGGGCAGCTACACTAGTACTGGAGGCACAATAGAGGCTTTAACCATACCTATGCTATTTGCATAATCTCTAAATCTATTCAACACTGATAATTGTTCATAAGGTTATACGCTAAAACATCTATAGGATATCATGTGAGTGTTAATGACATGTAACTTTTTTATAACCGAATTCGCGATAGCAAAGAAAATAAACAAAATGTACTTCCAGGCACATACATTTTGTATGTGGGGCGGCAAAGAATTGCATGTGCAGAAAAGGACAAGAAAAACCCCAATTCCATGTACCGAACTCTTTGACAGGTGAATTGGTATTCGATGTGGGTCTCACACATCTAACAAAGATCTTATAAAAGGCTATGGTCCTCGATTCTGAGACGATTATAACGGTTCAAAGTACGACAGCATCACGGTCATTGTCCACTACTTTATATACCAAATGAGACCATTTGGCATGGTTTAGTTGCTGACTGGGACGGTTATTACAATAGACACACATATAGAGGCTTTCATATCCCTTGATAAACAAGTCACTAGGCTAGGAACGGAGCTATAATGTATGTAAGCAAGTGTTCCTACTGTTAAGTACAATGACCAGGCGATCTGCTATTCTAGTCCATGTTGTTGAGTAGTAGTTGTTATAGACACCTCCTCTGTAACACCAGTTTATAGGCCTGTGTCAAAAATGACATGACGTCCATTAGCAAGAATCAGTGTGTTGCAATTCACGTTCAATTATGTCCTAGGGTGGACCATCAGAACACGGGCCAGCATTACAAGTGGTCACATCGTCTACCCTATACATGTGATATTTAGTCTTATTACTGAACAGTGCATGCGATATTTAGGTATAAAAGTGTTTGTGTTCATCAATGTATATAAGCGGTTTTACGAGATTATTCATTTGTTTTAACACTTCTTATTATTATCTTTTTGACATCAAACTGTGTAACGTCATTAAATTGTCATATAAGGTTTTGTTTAGACCGAATCATCTTCAGGTTTTCGCATTTTCTGCAGCCTCTACTCAACGTGTAATTAGAAGAACATATGTCTTCATATCTGGATAGAAAAAGACGAAACGATGAAAATCAGTGTGCTGATCTCCGTTTCTTGTGTTTCAGCAAAAGTTTAATTCAAAACATCGTCTAAATACAAGTTTTCATAAAGCTCAATATAAGAACATAAACTGTACTGTATTCATTTGTATACCCGCAATAATCAGATATTCCTGCGCATGTATTATGTTTTATATTTTTTCAAATTCTTGCCATTTTTGTTTTTGTTACATAAATTGTATCTATTTGTCTAATGTACCACCGTTGGCGGGTTAATTAGAGTAAATGATAATGTGATGATGATGATGATGATGATGATGATGATGATGATGATGACCAACACTTACAGCTGCATACCGAAAGTTTGTTCACGTACCATCGTATCCTAGTGCAAACATCACATACCCAAGAATTAGGGACATTCGCAGGGGAGGTAACTTTTCAAAATTTTGAAGCGTGAAGTCATTTAAAATCTACTAAATTCAATTTTCAAGGGGGATAATTCTTCAAGGCGTCCCACACCGTCCTTGATTTTATTTCACCAGCGTTTCATACACTTTTCATTAGAAATTTCCTAGTTTTGTGGGATGATTACTATCTTTATTTCAGTTTTTTTATCCATTAGATAGGTGTTCCGTTTTGTTAATAAAAAATTGTTTTAATACCTATAAGAATGACATTGATTACGCTCATCATACTTATTAAAAAGTAGTTAAAAAGTAGTGTCATTCATACCTGAATTGAAATCTCCATACGCGAACGTTTCTTATTTTAAAACATGAATTCAATTAATGAATCTGTCACACCATCATGCTGATAGAATTTGTAAGAAATGATATGAGAATAACTCCTAACAAAAGAATAAACAACAAATAAAGTTTGAAACACTTGTCCCGACTCTTCGCTATTGTTTCATTTTTTGTTTTGAGTAAAACTGGGTATTTTTTATTCCATAGTGTCATATTTGATAACTAAAGCAACAAATTCAATGCTGGTAGCAAATCTGTAAGGGAAAGGCTGGGTTTTCTTTTATTTATTGGGTTATAAACATTGTGTCAGCTGCACATATCTTGACCATGCCAGCAAATTGTTTTCATCCTGATTTGGCAAAAGTGGGCTGAAGCGGTTCCTTTAGACGAACATTTAGTCAATGAAATGTTTAGATAAAGCAGGACTCCAAAGGTTCCAAACTAGGTTCCCAACTAGAATCCTTCCAGACTTGTAGTTATTTTTAGATTTCTTAGACTTGCTAAGTTTGTTACAAGGGGTTTTAAGAAACATTGTTTGATAACAAGACCTTAGACTTTAGACATCGAGAGAAAGGCTTCTTATCAATAGTGCAAGGCACTGCTGCTACGTAATACAATACTACCACCGGTCACTGAAACAGATCGGCAATGAAGCGTGAGCACTATGAGATTGAACCCTGATATTGCTAATAATCGCTCTGTTTTATATGGCTGTCTTATGACTGTATATAAATTATTGTAACAAAGACAATCAAAATTAAAAGTTGATATTATACTTGTAATTCACTTTTGTAAATGGTTTAAAGGAAGCAGGTTTTTGTCAATTGTGCAATGAATTTAAAGGGCCACAGAGTATGTTTTACGTTCATGTGGCTTTGATAAGAATCAAAATACTATCTTTACTGAGTTAATTTCAAATATCCAACCTAAACGTTCCTCTCCCTGTATTGACAAAATTTTAAAATTTTAACAACTTAGCCTTAGTCATTTTGAAGTTATGGTTTTAGTAATGAAAGTCGTGACGGTATTTCGAATTGACACTAAACTATTAACCCTCTATCAATATATCGTTTCAATATCCCCATCAATCGCAACGTATGTCAACCAAAACAAAAGGATTCAAATGAACATCCACTTCCAGATTTCAAATATTATGTTACTTTTCATGGACCTTCGGTTTTAATGTGACAATTTCTTCCGAGAAAAAGAATATGTATTATGATAGTCGGGCATGATTAGGAAAACAAAGACTAAGCAAGTCTAGACTAAGCCACTACTGAAGTCAGAGGAACCGAACGCTGGGTTACTCTGAGGGAAGGCAATTCATTTAGTATGGTATATATTTGAAAAGGAGTCTTGAGCAATACTAAGTTTGTAGAACATGGACAATTAACTAGGCTTGCCTTAAATGTCTAGGTTAAGGTTCTATTCAATTTTTTTTGCTGTTGGTTTTGGAAGATATGAGGACAATTTATAGTTGATCTTTGGGAGGTTTGTGAGATCATTGTATATCAGAAATAATATGTCACTAAGTTTACGGGCAAGTCCATTATGAAAGGATGTCCTCATAAAATCATTCACTTTCATTTTAATTTCACTGCTTGATTGGATTTTATTCATGAATTCAATAAAGTATTCATAAGTGGTATTTTTGACTCTATGGCCAGATTTAATTCTTTCACATTGCTTGAATGTTGTAGTAAATATTATTATATGAAAGACACGATAAATTAACAATTTGTTATGTACATGTTATTTTTGTTTTGTCAATTTCGTCCCCCATATCAACTTGAATTATATGCCATTACAGTCGGAAAATATTTGGGTTGACGTCAATACGATTAGTATCATGGATCATGTCGGATTGAACATATACATGTAGCGCACTAGAATAATTTTAGTACACTGAATGATAAAATGGATTGTGAACACACTGCCTATCTCAGAATTGAATGGAAAGTACCGAGCATCAACATGTGGTGGTACGTAATCAGTATGTTTGAATAACCCGTTGGCACAGTAGCACCCGCTGTGAATAGCATGGTTCACTGAAGAGAAGTATCCCATTACCAGATAGAATCAGTTTGAAAATAGAGTGCTTAGTTAAACCGGAAATGATGTAATAACATTTGCCATTTAGTGTTGTAGTAATGACTTAAACGTAACAAATTCACTTTGCACACATTAATATGTTATACTTTGTCGTAGCCGTAAAGTATAATATTTGATCTGGAATTTTGGAATATTTGTCATGTGATAATTGAATCTTGCATTGGTTAATTAAGTTTGATACACAATATAGCCGTTACTTATATGATTTTACTAAATAAATTAATTAAATTCCTCATTTAATTAAAGCAAACTAGTTTGGATTTAGAAAAATGTTTTATGTGCAATACTTTGAGTGTTACAAATAGTCGGTAAGATTGAATCTTTCAATTTTGTATAAGATAAGATTGTTTTAAGTTGTTTTCAGAATATAGATAAATCTAATGATATCTAATTTAATATATATATAATAAATATATTAAAACACTATGTTTGCATTTTAGCAAAAGAATTATCCTTGGTCCAACATTAAGCAGTTTCCTTTTTTTGATCCGCAAATACTCGAACAAATGTTTTGATACATATATATCGAATAAATCAAAACATTTGTTCGAGTATTTGCAGATCAAAAATAGTAAGTTGCTAAATGTTGGTCCAAGGATAATCAAACACAAACTCATAAACCTAAGTTGTCTTGTGGGTCACGGCTAGGTAAAGGGGAGCAACCCAGTTACTACGTTGAGGCTGCGATATTTTTTCTGGTGCCTATTTTTAACTGGCGGGCGCACCATGACACTAAAGTTAAATTTAAATATTTTTACATTTTTGTATCTATCGATATCTGAAGAACATTAATTGATGCTGGCACGAGTGCTCAAACTTATAGTTTTATCACAAATGAAATCCAAAAATGGGCAAATTGGTCATTTTCTTAAAAATAGCATGGCGTTGTACAGAACTGACATGGTTGTTTTGTTTTGCAAATGGCACCATGGGTATTCACTTTAAAAATATTCAAAAAATATCCTTTTGTAGGAAATTGAATGTAGTTTCATAATTGATGCTGGCACGATGTGTCACATGAACGGTTTAGCAGATACATGGCTTCAAAAACATAGTCCTACAGAAACGATCACCATTTCGCGGTTTACTGATTCGAGCGCTTCGCTCACTTTGCCAGCTTTGAATGTCCCTGATTCTTGGACATGTGTAATTTTGAATGTCTGTGAGACATCATACAATTACGAAAAAGAAGCGTATAATGTGGAATATCTAATACAGAAGTGAAAATCCATTGTTCTTTAACATAATCGTATATCATGCTCAACATTTAACCATAGCAGTTTTGGCAGGTCATTAAGGTGACCATGGGTCAAAGTTCAATCAAACCAAGTTCAAAACCATCATTTTCATTTTCCGCTTTAAAATCTCTTTGAATTGATCAACAGCTAGACTAAAATTTAGTCTATGAAACATTTTGATAATTTACTGTTCCTTCATCCATAATATTGTTTTTCGTTGGGCTCCTAATTTCATATGTGTATTCAGTCAATCTAGACTTGCTGAATGTGGACCTAGACTGTATAAAATGCTCCTTTATATACACAGGCATGAAGCAGGACTAATCAACAGCTTTAAACAAAAGTTATGTTTCTTCCCATGCACCAAGTAAATGTGATTGTGCTGAATTGTTTCTCAGAGATTGGAACTATGTTTAAGAAATATGACCCCTTCTGTCTATTTCATCATGCCAAAAATCGAATTATTGCACCAGAGACAAGACGATCCAAAAATAAGTTAAAGAAAGGTTATATTACACATTGACAATAGATGATTCATTGTCACTTTTGTGGAAGTTATTCTATTGCCGTCCAAACAAAATCCAAGTTACTGATACTTGCACTACGATACAGTGGTATGTGAACTAACATTCGGTATGCAGCTGTACTTCTTTCTTCTCGTATCGTGCCGTTTCATTTGGTCATTGTTTCATAAAAAGATTCAATGGTAGGTATATGAGTACATATTCCTGATGAAAGATACTCGGGTGATTTATGAAGATTATCAGATGATCACAACCAGTTTTTTATACGATTAGCTGCGTACAGGACGGACGTGGACTGTTTCCTATCAACTCCCACAACTCTTAGAATTCATTTGAAAGAAGCTCGTATGATAGTTGAATTTAAATTCAAGCGTCATCGTTTATTATAAAAATTCAAATAAAAGCCTAAAGTCAATGCAATGATTTCAATGTTACGATTTGTAAAGCTTTGTGTAAAGGGTAGCTGTTTGTTGCATTGTGTATGTAGCATATGATGAAGCACTTCTCTGTTGATAGACCCAGGACAAGGTGAACTGTACATGAAAGAGCTCTGAATTCCCGTCTCGCTCTCACCGTTGCCTGGTAGTCTTATGGAAGGCGGAGCGCTACTTATTGAATGGTGTACTTGTAAACCTTCACGATAATACATGATAACACTTAAACATTTACAACCTCGTCTCTTTAAAAAGGAGACGTTAAAGGTTATGACTTCTTTACTAACATATAAAGCTAAAGCTTCCTAACGTTAAACCTGTCAAAAATAAAACACCGTGAGAACAGATATAGCTCGTCGAATAAATATTATTAATCTAAACAAATAGACATTGTTGAAAGGAAGCAAGAGCCACTTCTCCTCCACGACATGGGTATTTGCATTTTCATTTGATGTTGACGACTTCAATAAGAATAGATAAGTTTTTTAAATTATTATTATTATTATTATTGTTATTATTATCATTATTATTATTATCATCATCATCATTATCATTTACAACAACAACAATAATGATAATAATACTTTATCAGCCCGATAGGACTACATTTTGTAAACATACATGAAAAGCAACACAGGTGACATGTGACACATAAAAACACACTCTATTAACTTAAAGATCATGTAACAGACGATACATAAAAACACACTCTATTAACTTAAAGATCATGTAACAGACGATACATAAATACACACTCTATTAACTTAAAGATCATGTAACAGACGATACATAAATACACACTCTATTAACTTAAAGATCATGTAACAGACGATACATAAAAACACACTCTATTAACTTAAAGATCATGCAACAGACGATACATAAATACACACTCTATTAACTTAAAGATAATGTAACAGACGATACATAAAAGCACACTCTATTAACTTAAAGATCATGTAACAGACGATACATAAAAACACACTCTATTAACTTAAAGATCATAAAACAGACGATACATAAAAACACACTCTATTAACTTAAAGATCATGTAACAGACGATACATAAATACACACTCTATTAACTTAAAGATCATGTAACAGACGATACATAAATACACACTCTATTAACTTAAAGATCATGTAACAGACGATACATAAAAACACACTCTATTAACTTAAAGATCATGTAACAGACGATACATAAAAACACACTCTATTAACTTAAAGATCATGTAACAGACGATACATAAAAACACACTCTATTAACTTAAAGATCATGTAACAGACGATACATAAATACACACTCTATTAACTTAAAGATCATGTAACAGACGATACATAAAAACACATTCTAACGTAAAGATCATGTAACAGACGGCCGCTGAAAGGAATGAATGAATTCTGCCTCTCTCGGTTCAGAAACTCGGTAATAAATATCTTCTGCCTGAAAGAAGCTTTACAAACTGAATGTAAAATACATGATTTGGATATCTTAAGGGATATCTTTCTATTTTTCGTAAAGATTTGATGATATAATATGGAATCATAAATTCAACAAACATGCATTCATAATCTGCTGATCCATGTATGCTTAAACAAGATTTCTAATTTAGTAATTTTTTTCTATTATAAATAAGAAGGACAAAACACTGTTTTGGAGTGACAGCTGTTATGATGATATCAGTCTTTTATTAAAAGAGCATCCAAAAATATTAACGAAGGCAAAGGCTGTGGTAAGTTCTGTGAGTTGGGCTTTAGGTTTACTGATAACGAAGTTAGATTGTTATGGGGTATGAATTACCACACTAAAACAAGATTGTAAAGCTCTATGGTTTGGTCCACTTTGGAATATGGTGTTTCTATTTGGGATGTTTATGGTTTTTCTTTTATTAATGCAGTGCAAGATAGAGCGATGCGCTTCTTCTTTTTTCTTTTTTAGAAAATGAATACCATGTTTTTATGAAACGTCCATTTTACGAACTCGAGAGGTCCAGTGTATTGAGAAAATGTTTTGTTAAATGTGATAATTCTATCCTTTTTCTGGACGATCAAAAGTTACAATTTACACTTTCCAGCCCAAATGCATGTTTTATTGCGACGCAAAACTGCCATTTAATTCTTTCTAAACGTAAGTCTTATGTATATACTTCTTAAATTTAGCTTTCATTATATTCTTATCGTGAAAAAGCATTATATATATATATATATATATATATATATATATGCATTTTTTATGAATTTAGTCTCTCATAACTGCAGGGGTGGCTAAACTTTTATTGTTTTTTTTATGTATTGTAAATATGTAATGTTTGAGGTGAGACTTAAATAAACAATCTGCAGCTATCTGTCTGTCTGTCTGTCTGTAAGTTGCAGATGTAGTACTATATGTGTAGTCTTAGTATGAAATTCTCCTGGTAGCAATCATAATTAAAACAACTGTAAGGCTGGCGGAAATCACAATCAAGCTAATCTCTCCTTCATACTATCTGCACGTTACTGCACTCATCAACTCTTTGAGGCAAAGTCGCTTTGCGGGGATAGAAGTGAATATTCACTGTTCTTTAACTCAATCTTATATCATACTTCATACTTAACTATGACAGTTTTGGCAGGTCACTGAAGTGACTAGGGGTCCAAATTTCGATGCAATGTTTGTTCCTGTGCAGTAAGTCATTGTGATTGTGCTCATTTTTTTCTCAGAGAGTCAATTTGGAATATTGCAACCGAAATTCAAGGAAATCAGAATTTCTTAAATACGACAACTTCTGTCTGTTTAATCATGAAATCCCTGTTCTTATTGTGACAGACGACAGTCCATACCAAACGTACATCTAACAGGACTGATGAGCTAAACAAAGTAGAGAATTATAAGAACGGTGGGAATAGCAAGGGTTGATTAGAGAAAATAAAGGAAACTGGAAAAGAATGAGCTTTATGAAGCTGAGTCAACATCGAATACATGTAAACTTAACGTTAATCGCTAAATAGCTTAGTCATGTGAGAATAAGTGACTATCTTCATTCTATTGATGTTTAAAAGATAATTAAAGATTCAAGTGTACCATTTGTCAAATATCACCAACACTATCTTCATCAAATATATAGTTTCTTTGAAATGAAATAAATCTATATGAATCGTCAAGCACAACTTAGATTTCTCGGATGTAATTATAGTAGGTAAAATACCGTACCATAACATAAAACATAACTGTCTAATATATATCATATAACTTGAACTTGTGAAGAAGGATATCAATGATATCGCCTACAAGCCGCACAGTTGTCTTTCTTCATATCTGGTAACACATGAACATTCTTTTTGCAATGTCTATTCAAAGCCGCGTGTTATTAGTAACATACATGTAGTCTAAATATATTGATTATTGTTTCAATAATATCCTCTCTCCAACTCGAAAAATAAAAACATACTAATAACAACGATCGAACATCCATTTGTTGACAGTATTTCGAAGTAGAAAGTTTCTACTAAGGTATTTTTACTACAATCCTTTGCTTGTCAACACTATTTGGTCAACGCAATATCCCTTTTTCATTAAAAGGACTGTTTAAACAGGTAAACAATTAAGAAACTTCACTTTAAAATCCAGTTTTCAATAATCTTGATCAAGCGCTGATGGTCGCAAGGTCATAAAATCATCATATCGAGTAAGTTATTTTCAGAAAACCACTAAATTTTTTGTTTCAATTAACGCCTTAACAGTAGTAAGTGTAATGAGTATTAAAGACTATTAAAACCGTATAAGGCGTCTGTCCAACGCAATGTGCATAGAGTGTGACATTGCTATGTAAATGTTGGCATTGACTACACAGTGTGTTGTGCACATGTGTGTTTATGTACAACATTGAACTTGAACTTGTAACTACGTTCTAATAGTCACATGACTATTCTAATGCACGTCTGGATTTTTTCAAAGTTTTAAATGCTCCGTATAACTGTGACTTGATATCTGAACAGACCTTTAACAAGGGACCAGAGAATGGCAGTAGGGGTGTGTGGGGGTGTGTGTGTGTGTGTGATGTGTGTGTGTGTGTGTGTGTGTGTGTCAGTGTCACAAGGTGCGAGGCTTCTTTAAGGGCAGCATTGTCATGTGTAATCTGCCCGGCTTATTCTGTATTTGGTGTAGATAGGCTGAAGCTAGGATAGAAGAATAAGGCCAAACATTCATATATAAATGGAAGTGTTAATCTTCTTTACATAAATACTCATGTATCTATTCTTCACCGCTATGGACGGCTTCGATTTTAGTATTTGATACTGGTATCGAAAATGGAGAAGAGATCATTCGTCTTGTTTTGCAGACAGACTCCTCTTGTTCTGAGAGTAGTTATTTCTGTTCTGTAAGCTGAATACGTAACATTATACATGTATATCTGTACACCTGTACATGCCATCTGTACATCTAATTATTATGCTTGTCGTATCAGCACGAGTTCATTGAAGTAAACACGGTTTCTGGTCTGTCGAAATAATATCATTCATCGAGAGTGATCATCATCAATCATGATTCATTAATTCGGAAGGAAGAGTATGAAATCTAGCAAGAAACTGTCCTGGGGCCTTAAAGTGCAGGTTTATGATAAGAGACTGGAGCTCGATTGCGCGATACAACTGTGGATAGAAGTATATATATTCACAACCCCGATCTCGTTTAATAATATTAGAACTTGTAGCAATACAACCGAACAATCTTTCATACACATCTGGACAGTTTAAAGCGGTCAACAGACCAGGCCAACAATGATAAGTACATGGCCAATACTCCACTTCAACCCTCTGTTAGATGTAAAAAGTACAAACATCAAAAATACATTCATTTTATAGTTTAATGATAATACAAATCAACAATTATTTACATATCGCATATTGTTTTTACATGAAGCTGTAATGATATAAAGTGGAATACAAGAAATTAAATGTCTACCTTCCATACATGTTCAATATAAATATACATAATGAATAATATTTACAGGATATAGACTTACACGAGTCAATGACATGCAACAAGGAACATATTTACACATCCATAAAACATATACTTGTATCAACATTCATTTATACGCACAAACGTCATACAAGCACAGCTGTACACTGGTGCACTCCTTGTGTTTCCTTCATCAAGGTACGTTGACATCTCATACACATTTTATAAGGGAATATGACTAAACATCAACTTTGTTAGTTATCGCTTTGAACTATGTGTTAACAGCAAGGAATCAAGAAAGCAAGAATGGTTCTAATGGAACGAAACAAAATTAACATATTAGCTACTTTTTTATGTTCAGAGATGCTAATACTTCTTACTTGCTCCAAAGGGTCAAGTTGAATGGTGAATATTACTGAATGCTGATTGTTTCACTTGAATGTTGAACCTAACATCTGATTGCGTAGCGTAGCAGCTGAATACAACTCTCCAGCACAGAGATCAATGTTGTAGTAAAATTGTCATTTCTCCAAATGAAAATTTGATATTTCATTTAAATACTCAATACTACATATGGAAAAATCTACATTTTAGTTGAATACTCAGTGCTATAGCTGAACTTAACTTTACTATTGAATTATATGCAATTGTTGAATACTGAACGTCTAAGATGAATTAATAATGTTACACTTGAACAATCAACTTCACAGTTTAATCATGGAGGTAAAGTTGAAATCAACGTCACAATTGAAGGCGGAATGATACAGATGAAAGTTGAACCCTAAAGCTGAATGCTGAACTTGTCTGAAGAGGGATCATCTGGCACACTATCGTCGATGCTATAACAGAGCGAGTTGGAATATATGTGAACATACAGCGAGATCAACAAGATCCTAACAGAACACCATTAAACCTGACGTTCACTGTATGCCCTTAGAACAAAGATATCAAACAGACACCCCACTACATTGACTGTATGCTCTCAGAAAAAGAAATCAGACACATGACTACATTTACTGTATGCTCTCAGAAAAAGAAATCAAACAGACACATGACTACACTTACTGTATGCTCTTAGAAAAAAGATCTCAAACAGACACCCCACTACACTTACTGTATGCCCTTAGAACAAAGTTATCAAACAGACACCCCACTACATTTACTGTATGATCTTAGAAAAAGATATCAAACAGACACCCCACTACATTTACTGTATGATCTTAGAAAAAAGATCTCAAACAGACACCCCACTACACTTACTGTATGCTGTGAGAACAAAGATCTCAAACGGATACCCCATTACATTTACTGTATGCTCTTAGAAAATTCCTTGAAAACTTACACAGCATTCACTGCACGTCCATAGCAAAGAACCTTAAAGAGACACATCACTCGATTCACCTCAAATTTAATGCACAATTAATGCGGGAGCGATTTTATTTTATTTTAAGTCAATCATATACTTTTCTATTCTATTTGCTAACATGACATTGATGAATTCAAGATTAAAGCCACTGTTTAAATGAAACTTTTGCCTTGTATTCTTTAAAATCCGATCATGGTAAGTTAGACTGCATATGTCCTAACGGCTGAGTGTATGTGCAGACCTACTTGCATAATTCAACCTCCTGTTCTCGTCTCACGCAGTGTGCACTGCACCCTAAGCAGCTTGACTGATTATTGAATACACGTTGTCGCCATTGACAACCACACCCCTCGCCAGTGCATGTATGTCAAAATTACCACTGCTGTATTTTCTTAAAGATATACTGTTGTCAAGTTTTAAACGTCTAATCGCTTAAACAAAAAAAGACGACACTTTTGTTCTACGTAAGTGTAACCGCTATTTGCGTGACATTTCGGCTAACACCACTCACATTAGCTTCCTCCAATAAGCATTTTGATTACATTCCCCGTGTATATACTAATTCACGTACATTCTTTTAATATATATCCTTCTGGTCTATTTACTCACTAAAGTACGAGGTATATTTCCTCCTGGTCAATTTACTCGATTCAGTACATATCTATCCTTCTACTCTATCTACTCACTACAGTTCAATATCCTCTATCCTCTAAATGCATCTACGCACTTCAATATATTGTATCCATCCTCCTAGTTTATCTACTCGCTTCAGTACATGTTTACTTTCCTCCTTGTCAAACTATTCACTGCTATACATGATATCTTTCCTCTTAAGGTATCAACTTTTTCAGCACATGCTATCAACCCTCCTCGGGTATCTAAACACTTCAATACGTGAAATTTATTCTTCTAGTGTATCTACTCACGTCAGAACATGTTATCTATCCTTCAGGTTTATCTATTGATTGCAATACATGGTACCTATCATTCTAGTCCAGATACTAATGTCAGAACAAAATATCTATTCTCTCAGTCCATCTATTCATTACCGCACGTAATATCTATCCTCTCAGTGTATCCACTCTTTTCATTACATGATATCTATTCTCCTAGTCCGTCTGCTCACTTCAGTATCTGTCCTCCAAGTGTATCTATTTTTTTCAATACACGATATCTATCTACCTCGTCAATCTATTCCTGCTAATACATGACATGTATATATTCTCTTAGTCCACCTATCTCTTCAATACATGGTATCTATCCCCCTATGTTATCTACTTGATTCATCGTATTTACATGTATCCCCCTAGTCCACCTACTCACTTCCGTACATGTCTATTCTCCTAGTCAACCTATATCATCGGTACATGGTATCTATCCCCTATGGTTTCTACATGATACATGATATCTATTCTCCTAGTCCACCTACTCACTTCAGTATATGATATCTATTCTCCTAGTCCACCTACTCACTTCAGTACATGATATCTATTCTCCTAGTCCACCTACTCACTTCAGTACATGATATCTATTCTCCTAGTCCATCTACTCTCTTCAGTACATGGTATATATCCCCTATGGTTTCTACATGATACATGATATCTATTCTCCTAGTCTACCTACTCACTTCAGTACACGGTATCTATCCTCTTGGGTATCTATTTGTTTTCAATACACGATATCTATCTACATCGTCCATCTATTCCTGCTAACACATGACATTTATAAATTCGTTTAGTCAAACTTCTTACTTCAGAACATCATAAATATCGTTCTAGTGTATCTATTTATGTCAAAGTATCCATTCTTTTCAGTACATGATATCTATTCTCCTAGTCCATCTACTCTCTTCAGTACATGCTTTCTATCGCTCTAGTGTATCTATTCTTTTCAAGACATGATATCTATCTACCTCGTCAATCTATTTCTAGTACTTGATATCTATACTCTTAGTCCATCCACTCGTTTCAGAACGTGATATCTGTCTAACTAGTCCATGCATTCACTGCAATAAATGATATGTATGATACTTCAGTATATGATACCTATCCTCTTAAGGTATCGATTCTTTTTAGTACATGATATCAATCCATCATTTTGTCTCCTTACTTTAATACATGAAAGCTATCCTTTTTGGTATCCACTGTCTCCAGTACATGATATCTACCCCCTCCTCCTATGGTATCCACTGTCTTCAGTACATGATGTCTACCCCCTCCTCCTATGGAACCCACTGTCTTCAGTACATGATATCTACCCCCTCCTCCTATGGTATCCACTGTCTTGAGTACATGATATCTACCCCCTCCTCCTATGGTATCCACTGTCTTCAGTACATGATATCTACCCCCTCCTCCTATGGAACCCACTGTCTTCAGTACATAATATCTACCCCTCCTCCTATGGTATCCACTCACAGTTGATGATATCTACCCCCTCCTCCTATGGTATCCACTCACAGTTGATGATATCTACCCCCTCCTCCTATGGAACCCACTGTCTTCAGTACATGATATCTACCCCTCCTCCTATGGTATCCACTCACAGTTGATGATATCTACCCCCTCCTCCTATGGTATCCACTCACAGTTGATGATATCTACCCCTTCCTCCTATGGAACCCACTGTCTTCAGTACATGATATCTACCCCTCCTCCTATGGTATCCACTCACAGTTGATGATATCTACCCCCTCCTCCTATGGTATCCACTCACAGTTGATGATATCTACCCCCTCCTCCTATGGTATCCACTGTCTTCAGTACATGATATCTACCCCCTCCTCCTATGGTATCCACTGTCTTCAGTACATGATATCTACCCCCTCCTCCTATGGTATCCACTGTCTTCAGTACATGATATCTACCCCCTCCTCCTATGGTATCCACTGTCTTCAGTACATGATATCTACCCCCTCCTCCTATGGTATCCACTGTCTTCAGTACATAATATCTACCCCCTCCTCCTATGGTATCCACTGTCTTCAGTACATGATATCTACCCCCTCCTCCTATGGTATCCACTGTCTTCAGTACATAATATCTACCCCCTCCTCCTATGGTATCCACTCACAGTATATATCTACCCCCTCCTCCTATGGTATCCACTCACAGTACATGATATCTATTCTAGTCCATCTACAAACTTCAGTTCATGATATGCACCCTCTTAGTGTATCTACTCACTTCAGTACATGATGGAGGTCCCGGGGTAATCTGCTAGAGTCAAACGCGCAACACTGCAACGAGAACTCTCACCTTCAGCTAAACTGGGGCAGTTGTCTTGGTGGATATATCGTAGGAATAATAGCAGTTCCTTTGCATTGCATGTTAAATATCAGATTATCATAATGGATTTCAAAGTGTTCAAATCCTATATTTTTACATTAGATATTTACAATTGAAAATTTGAAACAAAAAGGTATGAGCACGCAAGGTAAGGAATTCAATGTCTGCCAGCCAAACGAAGGTTGGAGCATGCCATTTTGGAAAGGGATCTTCTGTCACGTATGTACATGCGTCCCCCGCCACCAAAGGTAACTTTCCCCATTCTTCATTTCTTTTCCCAAACCATGACTCGTCCCCAACACATCCAACCGTCACACGTCCCAAAACTCCACCATATATCAAGAACGCTCATGGCAATAGCGATTCTTTTACGGGCGCTTTTATGACTTTATATCTTGTATGCAGTGATTTTTTTGTCCGTATGTTTAGCAGTACATGTACTTATTGTAACAGTACGTGACACTTGAACTACTTTTCTTCTTGTCTTTCTCCTATAATTAGTGCTGACTATTTTAAGATTATTCCGAATTGTGTTGTCTTTAACGTATACGTTATTTGCCTGTTTAGGAAACGTACTAATTCTTCTTTCACAAGTAGTGCAATTATGAAAGTTACATATTCAGAGATATATTATTTCTATTTCTAGAGAATTTTTATCGTTAGAATAACATTGCTGACCAGGCAATGGATAGCCGTGTATTCAACTACACGCGTTCGGTTCTGTTTCTCTGTTAATTTCACCCTACCTATTGAGAGTACAACCAATATATTCAATGGATCAGATAAAATGATATTGAGTTTGCATATTTAGCTACACGTATTTATTGCCAGACACATATCGGTTCTACTCAATGGCTAATGATGAAGTAAGTGTGTTTGCATCAATTGCAAGAAACAGAAGAAACAGCAAGAAGCACACACAGATACCAAGCAAGCTGAACTGCAAGGATCTTACGATATCATAACAGTGTTGAGGGAAAATATCATTATGATTTTATTATTTCTTATTTTTTCATGTTTGATGGATTTATTGTTTTGGAAAACGACCTGTCGTAATGGATTCGTACACCGTCCGTAGAGTAATGACACCGTTCAGCAGGTTGTATGTGATTTCTACTTATACTCACCATGTATACAAGATAGGTTAACTACATGTTCTTCATATCAAGCGATGCATGGTCATAGGTTTCGTTATAAACGCCGGAAAGATGGCTGAAAGAGAGAGAGACAGAGACTCAAGCACTCGGCTTGTCTGAGATAGCAGCGGTCTGGCAGGCACTCTTAAAGCAATGTATCATTTTATCTAATCTATTAATTTCAGTTATCTTATAAACTTGTAAAACATACCATCGATCAATGTTTTTATTTTTCCATTAGTAAAATTTTCACTTCCTATTCATTAGCCAACCGTCTGGACAATGATCATTATTATATATCTGTTATAGAATAAGAAGATGAACTAGGCAAGACGAGAAGGGAGACGCAGAGACATGAGACACTTCCCTACTCTCTATGTGGAACGCTGAATCAAAGAACCTCGAATATGGAAGGGGATGTGTGCCAAAAATGAAATCATGTAAACTCGTAATTCGCAAGTTGTAACATGTTGTTCTCAACCATGCAATTCTCGAAAAGACAAGTCCAAGTCTGCAAACCTAACATTTCATTCCTGTAAAACTCAACTTTCTGTTCTCAACTTTACAAAGTTTAAATGTAATTTTAGAAATGTTAAAGTCGAAACTCATTTTTGTATTTCAAATACGAGGGATATACACATTTAGCAATGCTACAAATTGCGTTTTACAATTGGTGAATGAAAAATGAAGAGTTGTAAAATCACCCTTTGGAAACAGACTTTTGCATCTGGAGTTTTACATGAGTTGCATGGTTATGATTGCGATGTTCCGAAATACATCTGTACACGATTTCGCATTGACCATATTTGGAAGTTTAACGAAGTCTGCCGATGATTTCCGAAGATGATCGATATTTGACAACAACGAGACCTCCCTGATCCAAGCTCCATGCAACGCTGTGCAAGCTTTCCGGATAGTGTTGAGTTGAGTCCACCTCAATGCGCGGAGCTTGGGCATGCCGTCACCTTTTGTAAAAGTTCTCAGTAACTCGTGTACGGTGTTTTTGGACCCCTAAGGCAAATAGCAACAATTGTAATAGAACAAATATCATTTGCAATTAATTCTTATCTGACCATTATCCCAAAAAAATTTCGTGAATACGTCATTCTCTAAAATATACCCGTGTTTATTGTAAGAAAATTTCCGAACTCTTTTCGAGCCCCTCAGATGTTGTGACGTAGTCAACGCATATTAACTTTTCGAGGGCCGATTTCAATAGTTCAAAATACTTAATCAATTTCGTAGCATAATTTTTTTTTACAAAACTGAAAAGTATCAGTTTTTCAAAGTACATGTTTATTGTTTAGTAATTGGTATAACAATGGAATATGAGCGTTTCCGACGCATTTGGAAAAGCATGATTACTTTGTAGACAATCTTTCAACACCATACTTTTGTGTCGTCTTGGCAATCAATTTTAAATGATTATTATTTTATGACATCACCTAATTATGATTTATCACTAGGAGAATAATGGTTTACATTAATTAACTGATGTGAAGTTTGATTTTATGCATGTACTCCTCAAGCCGCACTTGCGTGATAATACCTTCAGTTGATGAACACAGGCTCGTAGCACCAATTTCGAGAGGGGGGGGGGGGGGGGTGCTGAAATTAGGGATTTAAATTGCTATCTCGGGAGGGGGGGGGGGGTGTTAGAATAACGATTTTACTTGATAGGTAATGACAGATTGTTTATTTAAGAAAAACTCCCGCTTACAACGTCGTAGAGACCAAATACAGGCAGTTAATGTTCACGTCACTCACAAAGTCATTAGTGCCTTTTGTCAGATGGCGCATGAAACTTATGATATTTTTCACACAAACATTGAAATAAAGAGATAAAAGTTGTTTTTTACCCTACGGGCCTGAAACACACTGGATAAAATTCAAGATATACACTTCGTGAATCGATAATTAACTATCAATTACGATACAATAGTCGTGTTTTTGTTGCTGTGCTACTTGTCTTGATGCGAGAAATCTAAGTTGTACACCCCTAAGTTATACGTATGGAAATGTATAATCTTGTATTTCAAATAATTGTTAGAATTTTAACATCTTGATGATAACAAGGTATTTTGATTTAAATTGTATCTGATATCTGAATTTGCAAGTGCTTTTCGACTCTAAAATGGGCAAAATAGCCTATGTATCGAACAATGACCTGATGTTCTCTGGCGGCCTGCCAGACCAGGCAAAAATTGATAGACCGTTCGCTTATAAGACGACCCTATAATAACTGTTGATCGGGCGGAGAGTTAAAAATAACATGCCACATGAAATGCCAGTCATTTGATTTTGACATGTTCTTCAATCAAATTTGTTCAAACTGTTAAAAAAACGTCTGGTTTAGAACCTTCATAGCTTTAAAACATGACTTTAAACGGTATTAAATAAATGTTTCTTTTAACGAAATAATATTTATTGGTTAAACGACCGAATGAAAGACTAACAAAAGAAAAAATATTCTTTTCAATGATTTTGGAACTTTCCCCTTACTTTACGTTGCGTAGTTATTTTTCTGACTATTAATTTGAAAGAATAACATGCCCGTGTTTTAAGGGTAACGTGGGTGTACAATATAGATATATTTTTTCTACCGCTATTTGTCTTTGCGAGACAAGTATGCCGTTGTTTCATTATTCTAAATCAAGTCTCGTAATTTGGTGAGTTTTTTTAAACCCAACCTAAATATATAAAACGATATTTTTTTTATAGTGAATCATCTCGATGCAGTAAGTTGTGCAGAGATTTAGTGTCCAGTAAAGTCTAACCCAGAATTAAAGTTCATAATATTCTTTCGTGAGATAAACCTCGTGTAACCCTTACGAAAACAGTAGAAACAAATTATCTAGATCAATAATTGACTAAGAACTTTGACAAAAGGTGAAGGTCGCATGCCCAAGCTCCGCGCATTGTGGCGGACTCGGCTCAACACTATCCGGAAAGCTTGCACAGCGTTGCATGGAGCTTGGATCAGGGAGATCTCGTTGTTGTCAAATACCGATCATCTTCGGAAATCATCGGCAGACTTCGTTAAACTTCCAAATATGGTCAATGCGAAATCGTGTACAGATGTATTTCGGAACATCGCAATCATAACCATGCAACTCATGTAAAACTCCAGATGCAAAAGTCTGTTTCCAAAGGGTGATTTTACAACTCTTCATTTTTCATTCACCAATTGTAAAACGTAATTTGTAGCATTGCTAAATGTGTATATCCCTCGTATTTGAAATACAAAAATGAATTTCAACTTAACATTTCTAGAATTACATTTAAACTTTGTAAAGTTGAGAACAGAAAGTTGAGTTTTACAGGAATGAAATGTTAGGTTTGCAGACTTGGACTTGTCTTTTCGAGAATTGCATGGTTGAGAACAACATGTTACAACTTGCGAATTACGAGTTTACATGATTTCATTTTTGGCACACATCCCCTTCCATACTCGAACACTTTAAGGTTGATCTTCTAAACGGTCATAGAGTCTAAGTGTACTTATTTTCAACAAATCACCTATAGAGGGAAATGTGTGTATGTTATTGAAGTCCTCAGCTTTCTGATTGCTTTTTATGTTTTAATATTCGCGATTCATAACCAAGGCTTGAAAAAAAACCAATCAAAATATCGTTCTAGAATCAATCTTGTCATGCCAATCCTCTGAACCAGTTTCTCTACGAATCCGTACTCCACAGGTAAGAGGGAGAGGGGAGGTAACTCAAAGCACCAAGGAAGGTAAAGTGCAAACCAAGAGATATAATCAACACTTACTATTTTTTTCCTGAGTTTTCCCTCTTCCTATAGCATGTGCAGTATAGAGCGATGAGTAGAATCAGGCAGACGCCACCTAGAACCCCGCCCACAATGGCGGCAATACGCTCCGGATTCATCCGGGACTCTTCACACTTCTCCCCGGAATATACCGTACCGATTGTGTCCACGCATCTAGAAAACCAGTAATACCTTATATGTATATCACAAAGAATTATCAGGATCAAGTGACTCTTTTGGTCATCAAGAAGACATGGTCATCACCATCCCCCTCAAGATTTGGTTTTCACCCCCCCACCCCCCCCCCCCCCCCTCCCCCCTTTTAACTTCGTGGCGGGCGATAAGGTAACGACTTACATGTATCAGTTTTGTATCAGATGGTGTATCACATGAAGAAATAATTTATAAAGATAAATGAGCAACTAAATCATACCTACTCCTTCCTAATTTAATCCTTATTGGTACCGTAGGTACTCTACGTGCTATAGGACAAGTGCTAATAAGATAAGTGTATACCTGCACCGCGCCTCGGCTGTGGCCTCTTGTTTAATGACGACATCGCATTGCCCTCCGTTCTGACAATCGGACCCTTCGCACACACTGATACACACGGGCCCCTCGACCCCCTCCCGACAATTGTACCCCAGGGGACAGAGGTAGCGGGCCGAGCAGTAGTCCCGGGTCTGGGCTGCAACTGTACACATCGCTCGGTATCAAACATGCTTACCCTGATCTTCATAGAGACATGTACATGATTCGGAAGATATATTGAATTATAATTATGCTTGACAATGTTTCATGGAATGTTATGTAGCTATGGCAAGTACCAAAAAAACAAGGCATACCATTTTTTGTGTAAAGTTAGCAAACAGTCTTTTCAAGCGTCTGAATGGTCCGGGCTCAATTACAGCATATCTATCCATTATCTCATGAGCCTTCATATCAACATTCAATCTTCTTTACATATAATGTCTTACTTAAAAATCGACCAATAGCAAAACGGAAATCAGTTTAATCGGAGCGTGACTATGCTTAAGCTACCTTTCCCGTGTGCGGTGCGCTACTGTTCTCAGCGCAGCGTAACTGAACCAGGAAACTAGAATATGGGTTCTCACCCAAGCGGGGACAGATATGCCAGGTATTTAAGTTTTAATGATGGTAATGGGATTTACTAGTTTTATGATAATAACTCGAGATCTGATTGGCTGCCAGAACTACTTGTTATTCATTTATTTATAAATTCAGACTTTGTGATGTAAACGATATGCTGCATTCTGATTGGATCAGACATGGTCATGTGATCGGTATACATTTCAATGAACCCAAAGTTGAGGGTTATACAAAATAACCTTCAGTAAATGCAGGTTATACGATATCGTGCCGGAACTAGCCAAAACACGCTGTACTGTCACCTAGATTCTGGACAGTATAAATACGCGAGTGTTATTTGTTAACTTTGATCTATTTAAATTAAACTTTACATTTTCCACTTTTTTCCAAAACTATAATCATTGTTAGTTTTTTGATACACAAAATGTATTATTTGTAGAATAAAAAAGTGTCATTTTTACCGAGTCTTTGGAACTATTTTGTTTATGCGTCTGAATACGGGTAGAGATCCGTCTTGGTGTAACCGGTACGTAGGTCAGTGCGACAAGCAGCTATAGAATTGCATTTCGAATGCATTTTCGCTTTAAATACAACGTTTGAATTTATAAGAAATGAATTTCATCAAATGGTTGTCCACACGGTTATAACCTGTTTGAAACTTGTAAGATAAACTTTTGTATAACCGGCGTCGCAAGCTTGCCGGTTATACAAGTTTATCTTACAAGTTTCAAACAGGTTATAACCGTGTGGACAACCATATGATGAAATTCATTTCTTAAATGACTCTAGCATTTACGTGTTCACAAGATTTCATAACATTTGTTTTTTTAAATCGTTAGGAATCATTTTATTCATGTATCAATGTTATACTGAAAAAGCATCCATAAACACATAATGAATCGCCGTGAATACATCTGGCTGCGCGAAAAAAAATAATCGTTATCCGTCGCCATTATTAAAACATACCGAGTTACGTCGTAAGGACAGTCCTATCGGGGGAACAAAAATTCAAGGGGACGTTTCTGTTCATTCTTATATGGTATAAGTAGATTATTACACAACACAGCTAAACATGTTACTGAGGTTAAGAGTTTGGTTAACTAGATTTGACGACTTCATAAATAAGAGCGCATACTCGTTAAAAACAACAAGTGATGCAATTAATTGCGCTACGAGTGTGAAAAACCATGCTACAGAAATACAAGGTATTGTTGATTAGTCTTATCATAAACCATTTATACATGTGTGGATTTTCTATTCATTCATACAGATGAGATTGTTGTATAATGTTTCGAAACAAGCCAAAATAATGCGCATTTTGTCTTGTTATTCCCCGAAAAAACTATACTGATGGCGGACAGATTTCCGATTGGACAGACACTTTATTGAAAGTACCATAAATATTCTTATATGAATCGAAGCTCAGAATGGCGGATCTAAATTTATCACATAAACTAACTCGGCCCAATTAAACCGTAACTCCTCACATCTTGTTGGTTATACTCAAATGTAATTTATTTCCAGGAAAACATGGCCGATTGATTCATTGCCTTTCCTTAGATCGATGAATGCACCCTTGATGTGTCAGATGTGTCAACTTGATTCTGATTAATCCATAGATTTTGTGATATTAAAAGAATCTGGGGCTGGCTTGGAGCTGAGATAACAGGTATGATACTTGCAAAAGATGGCACTCATTTTATACAACAGGACTGCTTTATACGCGTGAAATCTTCATACGCCGACTACTACATAACACTACCTCTTCCTACTTACACTCGCTGATGACGTCATTGAGTCCTGTCTCGTTGAATTTGTAGCAATCATTGGACACGTCTAGCGCACTGGTCAACTCTGACTTCACGGAGTTTGAGTCCCTCTCGACCAGAGACTTGGCACTGTACGAGGCGTTTAACTGCCTGCAGGGGACAGAAGACATATAATTTGTACAGCCTTAGTGTTTGCCCATGTAAGATTCTCCAGGGTTATGAATGTGCGAGTCACTATAATTTGCAGTTGTGACACCACGATGTTCTAACTGAAATTTTAGTTTTCAGCACGCTGTCGGAAATTACGTTGGACGACCGTATATTACAAACCATATCTTGATTGATTAAACATGTTCATTCAGTATCATTTAAATTTTTTTAGAGTGTTATTCTATAATTGTTACCACTAGTACATAACATCATTACGAACATATACTTTTAACTCTGAATTACTGATCGACCTTAAAAGACTTGTATTAACGAAAGTCGCTCATCCAGTGGCCACTGTTAAACCTGAACGTCTATGTTATACCGGTTAAAGGGCATAACGATATATGCGGGTGCCATAAAGAGCGTCTACTCCGTCATGGAAAACTACCGTACTATTTTACGTACGTCTCATCCACTGATTTCACTCCTCTGTATCCGCCGGTGCTCTTTAGATTCTTGTCGAGCTGAAACACACAAACGTACGATTTAAAACTGTGTGACATACATGTTGAACTATCCATATACATACAAAAGCGCTGGCATATCAAATACTTACAGATGTGCAACACTCGACAAGCGATGCTATGGAATAAAAATATCACTTTCATAGTGACATGACACCATGTTGACAATGCATGTACGAGGGGATATCAAGAAGTTTCAATTATCACAAAGACTGTAGTGTTAAATACGGACCAAATAGTCACTGAAGCATGAGTGATCTTTGTCTAGTTCCTCGATCAACAATAGTCTTTTTCGCGACAGCCAGTTTTACGTCTGTTAACCAAATAGAAAATTGAGGCGCGCAGTGTAAATCAGTTTTTACATTTGAAAGGCTATACTGCACGTCAAATTCATGATGAGATTAAATCTGTTTATGACAAAGACAGCCCAACCTATGACATTGTTGTGAGATGGACAAGGTATTTCCAAATAGGCCACATGTCCCTCGCAGATGGGATAAGAAGTGGACGCCCTCACTTACTGGTGAAGGTTGAGACGCTGGTTCAAGACGATCGCCGCGTAACCCTACAAATTATAACGCATGAAACAGGTCTGAGTGATGGCAGTGCATGGAACATACTCCATAACCAGTTGCATATGTCCAAAGTGTCAGCACGCTTGGTTCCTCGCTTACTAACTCCATTGCAAAAACAGAATCGGGACATATCAGGGCAGGCATTGGAGCTTCTGGAACAAGACGAAGAGGATTTCTTCAAACGTCTTGTTACCATGGATGAATGCTGGGTATATCTAAATTTATATGATCCTGAGACAAAAGAGATGAGCAAGGAGTGGAAGTATGGTACGTCACCACCTCCCAAAATGGCCAAGGTGCAAAAGTCTGCAGGAAAGGTTATGGTGTCTGTTTTTGGGGATTTTCGTGGAGTCATCTTGAGGGATTATCTAGTTAAGGGTCAGACCATTACTGGAGCTTATTACTGCAACCTGCAGAGCAAGTTGCCATTAAACAGAAGCGTCGCGGTATGATCATCAAAGGTGTACGCCTGTTAGCTGACAATGCCCAAGCTCACACCTGTCAAGCAGCTGCTGTTGAGGCACGGCCATGTGGCTTTGGAATTTTACCACATCCCCCATATTCACCCGATCTTGCACCAAGTGACTTCTTCTTGTTCCCCGAGATGAAAAATCCACTTCGTGTATGTCGTTTTAAGGACACAATGACATCATTCGAGAGGTGGAGGCTTGGTTTTCCATGACATCAGGAGTCTTCTATTCAGACGGTCTGCGCAAGGTCAAGAAGCGATGGGAAAATGTGTTTCTCTGGATGGTGACTATGTAGAAAAGTCTTAAAACATGAAAACAAAATAAAGTTTGTACCTTTGATATGTGTCTGTAATAATTGAAACTTTTTAATATCCCCTCGTACGTAATGTTTCTTAACTTTCCGGAAAACCGATTTTGATGAACTAATTCATGGTCTTCGTGTCACTGTGAAATGGAATGTTTTGACAGTGTCGATTTCATACTCGGTGAGTAACTCATGTCAACAGCTACTCAGCTGTGTCACAGCCACTGTATAACGTAGATACTCATACAATATCCTGTAAATATTCCACCGCTGATCATCTTTCTTAATTCAAATTGCGTAATCAAACTTGCCAATGCATTACGTATGTAGTACACATACGCGCTTTAGTCTTGTATTTATTCAATCAAGAGTGTTTTTGTCCTAATATTGTTTTCTATTCGAAACAACCAAGAACATGATAAATCTACGGTGATAAAAATATATACAAAATGATTTAATGTATAAAAAATTCAGGATATTCTGAACTACGATTGATTAAGACGTTTAAACAGAGCTACAGAAAATGTTCTTTTTTTATTTATTTTATGGAAATGATACTTTAACAATTTAATGTTCTAGAAGGTTTTATATGTCGATAATATCTTTTATTAATCAAATTTCCACATTTCCAAAAATTAATGCCAAACATTCTGTCCAAAAAATTTTTTGAAAAAACAATTTCAGGAACCAAATATCGCAGTCTTATGCATGACATTGTGAGTACTTCTGGACAAAACGTGCCTATGCATGTCAAAGGTATTCCAAGTCGCTTTCTCTGACAGCAGTATTTTGTTTATTACTGTGTTTGAATTTTGGACGGTTCTTTTGCTTGTGATTTTACTGCAAATGAGCGAAAGTTTATCTAAATTTCCCCACAAAATTATCAATCATCACAATTCTAAATGTTAATGGATGAAACTTATGAATGGTCTATTGGGAGTAGATTGGAATAAACAATATAAAGTTTATACGAAGCACTCTTAAAAGGTTGGGCTCCTTTTAGTACAGTATGCAGCTATACAGCAATTAACTCTTGGCACAACCATATGATTACTCTGCTGATACATGCTGTACCTCATCTCGTAGGTAGGATCCGTTACAGGAAACTTCAGGCTCGTTGAACTTCAGCTGTAGTGTAAAGGTAGCAATGTCTGAAACATATGACGAAACGTATCTCAAATGTGAATGTACTCGAAGTCTAGAAGTCTGAATAATACCTTGTTATGGTCTACTATTTATGATTCATGTAAGGGATATTTGTAAAGGGTATTTGAAAATGGTATGGGGGCGAAAGGACGACGAGTCTCCACCCGTCAACCCCGTCCCCCTACATAGTCAATAAAATCCGTGGCTTATTTTTTCAGGTTTATATTAAAATCGTCAATATGTATGATGAATGTGTGCCATATACACGATTTAGAACAGATACTTAAAGAGCAAAAGGCGCCATTCAACAGCTTACTATGGGTATAAAAACATTTTGACAATTAACTTTTAAATTTATGAATACAATCCTATTATGCACGTTAATGTTCTTCGCATTGTTAACTTAAGGGATATTACAAACAGTAAATAATTTCTGAATGCTTAAAGGAAAAAATCCACCCACTTTTATATTGATATGGTAGGTTCCTTGATAAATGAATAACAGTTTGAACCAAAATATTGATTCAAAGTAATTGGATAGACGGCGGTGTTACGATATTGCGGGATAACAAGAAGAGGACCAAGCGATACCTGTGTCTGCCTCAACAGGCGGATACTCAGTTTCTGGTTGAGCTTGAGTTGTCGACCCTTGCGTGGGTGGACTTGTGGAAGCAGATGGTTGTGCGGAAGTCGTTAAACTGGACTCTGTGGAATTGTCTCCCCCATCTGTAGACGCAGTGCTTCCTTCTGGCACCTGCGTAGAGGTGCTGTTATCTGCAACGGGTGTGGAACCACCAAGGCTCTCTGTCGTGACTGTGTCGTTCGTCTGTATAACTGTGGTCGTCTGTGTGTCGTTGCCCGTCGTCACTGCCGGCTGTGCTGTTGGTTCCTCTGTCGTGTTATCAGGTACTCCAGTCTGACCGTCTGTAGATGGAACTGTGGAGTCACCCGGCGTTGTCTCCTCTGTCCCCGGTGCTGCTGTTCCATCTGAAGATGCGTCAGTTTGGGTCGGTGTGGTTTGCGTCGTGGTGTCAACTGTTGTCTGCTGCTCCGTGTCTGGAGACAACACCGCCGTACGTTATTTTTTTTGAGCGTTAGTATAATACCATGATGGCTAGTGGTATACATCTTTTCATTGAGTAGATTTCTTTTCGCAAATATTATGTATGAGTTACAGGCCTCTCACTCTATCTGGGTACAAATGAGGAGAAGTTATGATTGTTAAAAACGTGGTAATGTACGTCCCCTGTACCTGTGTTTGATGTTGCTGTGCTTGCATCTGCAACGGCTGCTTCTGTGGTTGTCGGCGCACTGTCTGTCTGAGGAGTGTCTGCCCCTGCTGTGTCTGTCTGAGGAGTGTCTGTCCCTGCTGTGTCTGTCTGTGCGGCATCTGTTGTGTCTGGGGATAATGTGGTCTGGTCCGGCGGGATAGCAGTGCTGACGTCTGTCGTATTCTGGGAATATACTGCAGCAGACATCGACGCCACATTGCAATATTAACACTAGCTCGCATTATCCACACAAAGAAAATATGTACGTTATATAAAGGCATAGTTTAAAATTTTGTTGTTGAAACATAACTGAAAACCTGATGTCTAATACTGAAAAAATAACTTTTATGTACATTTGTACCCTAAGGCAATAAAATGTATTCTGGTGTTTATTCCGTATTTTGGAACACAATAAAAAAACAATCAAACCCAAAATTAATTTATTATCGTTTTCCTTAAGCTTTTGTCTACCAATTATCTGTAAAATCTCCAGGACGGAATTGTTTACAGGAAAGAAATGAGCTGCTTCATTTTTAGTTAAAATTCAAAATTATTGTAGGATTGTTGATTGAGCTGTTATCTCAAAAGGATACAATAAAAATATTTATTAATCTGTCGTCCTTGGTCCACATGCCTGGGTAGGTTGTCGAAGTTAAATATGTAAAAATTAAAAAATGGTTTTATCTAATCGAAAAATATACGTAGTGGTTGTTTCAGAGAATCAGAATCAATGCTTATCAGTTCAGTATAGTGGCAATAAACAAGTCGTGATTTGTGATCGATAGTCGAACAGAGGCGCATGATTCAAATGTAATTTCGGAAAGTTATTTGCAGCAGACACACAAACACTAATCAGTGGCGGATCCAGGATTTTTGAAAGGGCGGGGGCGACTGTTACGTTATAAATGATTTACTCGGGTTCAGAATTTGTCAACATTTTCAAATTATTTTTATAGACTTGAACCATCTATAATTGATTTTCAAAAGGGATCCGCCACATGGAAATTGATGGTGCTGAGTCGGTCATTGAACTAATAAACAGTCATTATAACTGGTAACATAATCCGAAATCCTTATATCTATCTATAGGTCCGTTTTCCGATTATCATTGAAAACAAGAAACTCGTCTTAATGTTTGCACTTTTAGAGATTACATTGCAAGTACAGGAGTAGGATTTTAACTTAACTCAGGACACTTAGCTCTTCCTATAGCCGCATTTAAACTAATGACGCATATTCTCTGTAATAATGTTTGGAAATACAGTTTAGAAATAAATGAACACCAAAGATATACAGATAATATTCCCTTGAGATTTGCCCTTACGCATAAATGATACACAGCGGCCCAAGGTTTACTGGTATAGAGGTTAATTCACCATGGTCCAACACAACTCATGCCAGCAACACTTAATTGAACTGTCAAATCCCCTCCGATTTATTCTTTTTGGCGGAAAGGAACTGCGCAACGTTGAGTAGAAAAACACTGACAAAAATGGAAAAACCCATGGACATGAAAAAATACCCGCGAAGAAACATGGGTCATTCATGTGGAAGTATCAGTCTTCTTTCATAATCCAAACAAATAAGTAAACAAGAAAATGATGAAATCATTTAGAAAATATAATGTTATAGATATAACTTCTGTACCAATTTGTAAATCAGATCTTAGCTAGAAATATACACCAGTCATAAGTCCTCTTTTTGAAAATGTTTGTTGGAGCTGCCAGTCGACCCCTAGTACTCCTATATTAGACACATTCACAGACTAGATCAGTGAAAGTTTGGGTGACTGCAATGGTGTACTTACCGGAAGTGACTTGTATTGAGCAGAGGGCGCACAGGAACACAATATTTCGTAGTGATCGTATCTCCATGGTAACCGGGCTGACAAAAAAAAATATCAAATTTAACAAGTTAACTTTTGAAAGTGTTACAATATAAAATTTTACACTGTATTTCATTGTATTTATGATAATTATCATAAACATAATATCGTTATTCATAAAGAAAATATTCTAAGTCATTATAACTTGTTCATGCAGAGTTCCAAATTTAAAGGTTTATCAAAACATTACGTTACCTCCATTTAAAGAAATATAACTCTGTAGACTAACTGGGACGGTGCATTTTAGCATGTGACATAAAACAGCGCAACAATGATAAGCGTTTAGTATACCATGGTAAGTTTGGAGAGGAGGGGGAACGAAAAAGTGAACAGATAGAAGATAAGAGGATCCGATGTATTGCACAATGTTGGACATGTTACCCATAGTGATTCCAAATAAACTACTTAAAAGTCAACAGTCAAGAACACTAATTTTTTCTATCAGCTCGAGTAACACATTATCATGTTTAGTAGGAATAATAACATTGAGTAGACTGTTCACCTCTATATTTAATTGTGCTAGCAAAAAAAGTCCGAATGTCTTCTGGGATCTTTGACTAAAAGTATCTGAAGTAAGACCTCCAGTGCATCGTTTCGGGTCTGTGCCTGCCATTATCTGAAGTAAGAACTCCAGTACCTCGGGTCTGTGACTACCACTTTCTGAAGTAAGACTTTCAGTGCGTCTACTCGGGTCTGTGACTACCACTTTCTGAAGTAAGACTTTCAGTGCGTCTAGTCGGGTCTGTGACTACCACTTTCTGAAATAAGGCTTTCAGTGCGTCTGCTCGTGTCTGTGAGTACCACTATCTGAAATAAGGCTTTCAGTGCGTCTACTCGGGTCTGTGACTACCACTATCTGAAATAAGGCTTTTAGTGCGTCTACTCGGGTCTGTGACTACCACTATCTAAAATAAGGCTTTCAGTACGTCTACTCGGGTCTGTGACTACCACTATCTGCAGTAAAACTTCCAGTACGACTACTCGGGTCTGTGACTACCACTATCTGAAGTACGCCTTTTAGTGCGTCTACTCGGGTCTGTGACTACCACTGTCTGAAGTAAGGCTTCAGTGCGTCTACTTGGGTCTGTGACTACCACTATCTGAAGTAAGACTTTCAGTGCGTCTACTCGGGTCTGTGACTACCACTATCTGAAATAAGGCTTTCAGTACGTCTACTCGGGTCTGTGACTACCACTATCTGAAATAAGGCTTTCAGTGCGTCTACTCGGGTCTGTGACTACCACTATCTAAAATAAGGCTTTCAGTACGTCTACTCGGGTCTGTGACTACCACTATCTGAAATAAGGCTTTCAGTGCGTCTACTCGGGTCTGTGACTACCACTATCTGAAATAAGGCTTTTAGTGCGTCTACTCGGGTCTGTGACTACCAATATCTGAAGTACGCCTTTTAGTGCGTCTACTCGGGTCTGTGACTACCACTATCTGAAGTAAGGCTTTCAGTGCGTCTACTCGGGTCTGTGACTACCACTATCTGAAATAAGGCTTTTAGTGCGTCTACTCGGGTCTGTTACTACCACTATCTCATCCTCTTTTAGAGAAGCCAGTGGACTGAGGTCAACAAGCCTCAGTGTGTGGTCACAAACATGTTTATCGACAGCTCAACTAGTGAGAAGGAAAACATTCTGCAATATCAATAATTGATATACAGATTTTACAAGTTTGAACACCTAAAAACATTTTCAATAAAGAATTCCTTCAAACATTGTTAACATTTGCAATACATAACATAGGCAAAGTTATTCTATCTAATACGTATATATATATGAATGACTATATAATCCTTTATTGTGTGTACGGAACCCTTCATGTCAGCTGCCATCAGGTGTTGAGGTGAAACAGATACATACAACCCGCGCTGTGCTGTGGTCTCGCTCTCAAGCAGTAAGTAATGCAATATCAGTCTAGTGTCACTTCATTACTGTTGTCGGAAAACAGTTTCCATGGTAACGTAATGTGTAACAAGCAGATGTTGTCTGGTAATTGATGAACTGTCATTTCCAGTGCCATTGTGTCTACGAGCTCGGTAAACACATTCTCTCATCTCAGTCCAAGTCCAAACACTGCTCGCTGTTATGCAGTTTACCTGAACCGAGTACATATATATCTATTTGGGTATTCAGCATTTAGTAATTTACTTTCTTATTAGCCGTGCATTAGACTTCATGAATTTCACTTTAAAGGAAACTTTACACTTTGTCTTGTTTCGACGTAGGTTTGTATGTTACGGAACCGATAAATATCTATTGAGGGGTGCAAAGGTTTACAGTGGAAAATGCGGTACAGAGCAGACGAGTTTTTCACAAATTTACATTTTGTATGTATTACATGAATCTCTGCGGCTGCAGAACTTCTGTGAGAGGTGTAGACAGACTCAAGGCGTTGGATTCACTGGCTTCCTTGTTCAAAGAGTTTTAAACTCATTGATTTCGAACTATACATTAAAAATATATTATTAAAAAGTAAATTTAAGTGAGTATTACCCATAGAGTGAAACAGAACCAATGAAGTAGCTTCAATATATGCACATGGGCACATATCACTGTTGCCTAGTGACAACTGTTTCAGCGCGAGTTCCAGTACATTTTCGTTTGTTATAATAAGGTCGCCTTAACATTTCACCAACATGTGAACAATACAGCCTCTTATCAAGGAGTTGTATATCGTTACGCAAGGTCGGATGCACAATAATGCACAGTTGTTGAGGGCTCGTTACAGCAGACAATGGCAGCCCAAACCCCAGCAAGACCTTGGTGTGTGTTTGGAGGGTAATTGCTACTTCCATCTGTACACTGTGGACAACTGAACCTTCTCAGTGCTATTGGGTCTAACTAAAACACGATGATATATATCCCATTGAGTTTACACATTGTAAAACAACCTAATACTCTCTGGCAGCTCGGTGCTATCGTTATTCTCGCCTCTAGTATAGTACGGCGTAATGTGTAAAGGACACGTCGAATCTTTCTGGGTAAAGTGCTTAAGATACAACAAAGGAAATGTTAAGGGTACATCACTATGAACGGATCACGGTATAACATGATGAAATGATCAGGATACGACTCAAGACCATGTTCAGTATACAACACATACAGATGTTCAGTAAAACACAGCTTCAGTTCAGTTCAACAAACAGGATACACCACAGGAATCCGGCCACAACACAAGGAAGTGTTCGTGTTTTCATTGAATCCTCAAACATTATAGACAGCTTTTAAATTGGATGTTTTCATATTACATGAAAGTAATATTGACGACTTCTAACATTCAAAAGATACTAGCCCCCCTCCGATCCACATCACCCCTTATCACTCACATTGATATGCACAGCCTAAATATGACAGTAAGCTCATTGTTTACATTTGTTGAAGTACCGATACAGGAGTGGTTAGAAGGCCTCTCACTCACGGCGCAAACTCACCAGATGCTTACAAGATCAGGTGATTTTCAAAGTTTATGTTTAGCTCATGAATTGAAATTGGGCTTGTTTGAATGCTTGTTCGTTGCCTGAGAAACAGAATGTTCTATGTCCACTTTTAGTGAAAATTAATTGTTATCTCGTTTTTCTTAATTAGAAGTTTTTCTTCATGATTAAATAACAATTCAAAGTCCATATCTTAAACCCTAAGTACTTTTTTAAAAACATTGTGTGGTTCTAGGTCCTATATAAAACAAGAAAGCTTAAGTGTCAAACTTTCAAACAGCTATATCTCAAAACTTTGTAAAATGGAGATAGAACCTTCTGTTTCTAGGGCGACGTGTTGTCACAGAAATATATGATTTTTGAATTTTCATCAAAGCTCTTTTTGAATTTCACCTTCATCTTTGCATCATTCTTATGCATTTATTATGCATTGTTAGAGAAAAGAAATGGCATTTAAAGATCTTATTCACCATTTAAAAGAGATGAACCCTTAGTTTTCCTGTAACGAAGACAATATTTTAGAACCATGGCAAATGGTTTTGAAGATGAAGCTGGGTTATCTCTATAATTGAGGGAGGTCACCATTTCATAAAAAGATTCATCATCTTAGATTTACGTGATGTCACGTGACTCAGATTATCTCCAGGATGATAAACCGGGATTATGTACATCGCCTCTTGTCTGACATCTTGACCTGTTCAAGTACTTACAGTTGAATCAACTTTGCTCGTGCACTGCTGCCGCGTCCTTATCAAAATCTTGTCATCTTCATCACAACATGTTATCATTTGTTAATTATAGGTAAAAGCTAATAAGTAATAGGTAAATCATCCACATGCTTGCTCGGAATAATGTCTTTATACAATTAGGTAAGCATTCTCCCAGCCGAAATCTTCACTCTCTTCACTCTCGGTATGTCAACTCTTCTAAAATTACACACTGTACTACTGTTGGTCATGTCAAGTTGATGTGATATATTCCACCAGACAGGGACAAAAGGAAGAAGACTGGACTCTCAATATCGATCACTCTCTCATCTCTCCCCACCATGACCTTCACTCATACCATTGCCTTGAAGAAGAGATCTCATTCAGCTAAACTTTCCGGTATATTATTGCAGTTAAATCGACATACACACACGTAAAGTTAACTGACAAGCATACTTATCAATAAAATATTATATACACATTGTACCTGCAGACAAGGAAATCCACTTTCGCCATATATATATGTTTTGTGCGTGACAAAATACTGAGCATAATGATACGTAATGATAAGAAGAAAATACGAAGTAATACAGGTCACAATGAATATCTTAATACATAATTTGCTGACAAAACTTAATTCTTCATTCGACATTAGATGGGTCTGAAAAAATGACAAGCTACGTGGAGTAGTCCTCTTTTCCAGGTCTTGAAGTCAATACAAGTAAACCACAAGTTATCTGGATTGGTTCCTTTATATATTCTAAAAGCTACTTTTCAAAGACTTCAAACTTGGACTTTACTTTGAGTTTGCTATTCTTGGAATATCATTCACACGATACTTGACAGAAAGAATATCATTCACACGATACTTGACAGAAAGAATATCATTCACACGATACTTGACAGAAAGAGTATCATTCACACGATACTTGACAGAAAGAGTATCATTCACACGATACTTGACAGAAAGAGTATCATTCACACGATACTTGACAGAAAGAGTATCATTCACACGATACTTGACAGAAAGAGTATCATTCACACGATACTTGACAGAAAGAGTATCATTCACACGATACTTGACAGAAAGAGTATCATTCACACGATACTTGACAGAAAGAGTATCATTCACACGATACTTGACAGAAAGAGTATCATTCACACGATACTTGACAGAAAGAGTATCATTCACACGATACTTGACAGAAAGAGTATCATTCACACGATACTTGACAGAAAGAGTATCATTCACACGATACTTGACAGAAAGAGTATCATTCACACGATACTTGACAGAAAGAGTATCATTCACACGATACTTGACAGAAAGAGTATCATTCACACGATACTTGACAGAAAGAGTATCATTCACACGATACTTGACAGAAAGAGTATCATTCACACGATACTTGACAGAAAGAGTATCATTCACACGATACTTGACAGAAAGAGTATCATTCACACGATACTTGACAGAAAGAGTATCATTCACACGATACTTGACAGAAAGAATATCATTCACACGATACTTGACAGAAAGAATATCATTCACACGATACTTGACAGAAAGAATATCATTCACACGATACTTGACAGAAAGAATATCATTCACACGATACTTGACAGAAAGAATATCATTCACACGATACTTGACAGAAAGAATATCATTCACACGATACTTGACAGAAAGAATATCATTCACACGATACTTGACAGAAAGAATATCATTCACACGATACTTGACAGAAAGAATATCATTCACACGATACTTGACAGAAAGAATATCATTCACACGATACTTGACAGAAAGAATATCATTCACACGATACTTGACAGAAAGAATATCATTCACACGATACTTGACAGAAAGAATATCATTCACACGATACTTGACAGAAAGAATATCATTCACACGATACTTGACAGAAAGAATATCATTCACACGATACTTGACAGAAAGAATATCATTCACACGATACTTGACAGAAAGAATATCATTCACACGATACTTGACAGAAAGAATATCATTCACACGATACTTGACAGAAAGAATATCATTCACACGATACTTGACAGAAAGAGTCAAGTGAAATCATAAAGATAAGCTAAAACAAATAGAAGTTATTGTAAGTCGATTGCTCGGAAGAGATCTTACCCCGCTAAAAAGCTAGATAGAACGAGAGTTTTAATAAGTGTTGTACTGCCTAAATCAACAACATATTAACCACACTTCAAAACTTTAGCGAAATCATATTGGAAAACATTGAAAAAGTTGTTTTAGTTTCATTTCGAAAGAGAAATCAGATAAAATCAAAATAGTAACTAAAAAGTACGAAGAAGGGTGATTTAGAACAAGAAATAAAATCCTTTCGCAATAAAGTTGGTTTGGTAAAAAGAGTCTTCCATTCTGATAACCACACAAAATTACCATGCACAAATGTACATCAATAAACATAACGGGGTAACTTTGTAGCCCTTGAACAATGACTATATATTATACAAATAGAGAACCCGATAATGTCTAAATCTGATACAACTTTTCTACCAATATGGAAAAAAAGATAACAAGACAATACCATATTTAAAAAATTCAAAATCGGGAATTTATTTTGATAAATGAAATAAGTGATAGTATAACAACAAAGAATGATTTCATACGTACCACTCTTTCTTGAATATGCTGATATCATTAAGGCGATCAAATCACATTTAGTAAACTCCAATATATGAATAGAGAAAAACAGATATGCTTCTAATCCCATACTTAATAATAAAAATACTGCCACTACAACAGGTTGTCGAATATCTAACGATATAAAACATGGGTCAGTACACACTGTAACTCTGTACACGATAAGGACAGTTTGGAAGGAGATACTGCTCAATCAGTGATAGTGAGTGGTAAACCTGTGTATTATGGCCTTAGTGTCGAGACATTATACTGGTATCCAAATTCCAATTTTACTAGATGAGCGATATATCATAGAAGTATTGCTAAAGAATCTGTGAGACGATAATCATCGCGATACCATGGTTGCTATACAACACCCATTACGATACTCTACAGTTTAAAAGAGAAAATAGATAGCACATAAATATTTTTATTTCTTAGACACCAACATGTCATAAACATTAAATGAATGAAAAGCATAAATTCGGAGAAACTGTGAAATTGCAGATAAAGTATAAGAAATGTTATATATTTCTTGTTTGTCCAATCATTGTTCTTAAACAAAACAAAATCTTAACTATGTCAGTTTCTAATTTAGGTAATCTGTTTAAAACAAATGTTGTAAATAATATCGGGAAATACTGTCCCGATATGGCGATACATCGATGTCTTATGGACCTTCAAGATAAAAATATCGAGATGTGGTATAAATGTGTCTTGCATCGATGCACTCGTATCGCACATTATGCGATGATGCAAAAGTCGATAATATCGACGAATCGTTACACCACTAGTGAATGGAATTAGATAAACAAGGTGACTTTTATGTCTAATCTAGATTGAAAACTCATGATGCTTTGAATACTCCATTCTTCAAAAAATTCTCCCGATAAACATCATAGAAATTGAAGTTGAAAATAAGTGCAGCTTTTGTGGAGAAAATAAATCGACCATAACTCTGTAAGAAAATTGTAAATTTGACAAAAATATATGATTACAAAGTAACGGTTAGATATTGACAAGTACGCAAACCAACATAAACGTTTTACAAAGCATTAGCTTTGGATATCTTAATTGGGAACTCAGCTAACTGAAGTTGAAAGAACTTGAAGTACTCAACGTGATAATCACAACGGTCAAGTACACCACAATCAAAACAAAGCAAAATGGACTGAAACCAAATTTAACTTACTTTAATAACGACATAAAGAAAACATCAAATATTGAGCAATCTAACGCTTATACAGTTAGCCCTACTCCAAATATATGAAATTCTGGTCAACCTGATTTGTAAAGACTGAAAGCTCGACTATCATAAAAGTGATATACCTTGTTCAGATGCTTTTGAAATAACTAACAATTGTAACCAAAATGAGGTTAAATTAGATAAAGTCTTTATGTTATTTTTTATATGCGTATTTCACTGTTGCTGTACATGATGTGTATCCTATATGTAACTGTATTGTCCACAAACCACAACAAGTAATAAAATTATTACCACCCGTAAAATAATTAAAGATTTTCTTCATTTCAAAATAATTGATATCAACTTCTCATTTCAGGGAGACTCAAGATACACCTGTGGCTTGTCTGACATGATCTACAGAGTGTAGAACTGTCGTTTGTCTTGTCTCCCGTGAGACAGAGGGTCGGTGGGGCAGGGCCACTCACCACTCGGCCCCAGGTGTTCTCTATCGATCTTCCACCAGTCTCTCTGATCTTCTTACCTTCAATCTTTCACTGCCAGGTGGAGGTATCCATAGCAACGAGGTAATGGCAGTAACTTAAAGAAGGATACACAGTAAATCTTCCGGAGTCAGCTCATTGATAAATACTGACAATGTAAATCAGTGCATTGATGGGGAATTAAACTTATGACCTAAACCAAAGAAACTAACGATTACAAACGTTGCAATGTGATATGCTATTTTATGTTTCAAGATGGAAACACATAATGAGTACCAATGAAAACAATACAAAATAGAAATCAACTAATTGTGGTACGATGATATATAGACAGACAGATGGTGTACAATGGGAGATTGCTGGTATGTGACTTTATGAAGTAGTGTGACCCCAAAGAGCTCTGTAGACCCAGCTCCTTCATCAGACATACCGCCCATACCGGAGTGCTGACTCGACACGTGATGGACGTCGGACTCTCCCCTGGACTTAGATGGGAGGGGGGGAGGGGGAGAGGTATACGTTAGTCGGGGAAACCATGACATGTCTCGTGCATTTACGGCATGAGTGAAACTAGGAATGGGGTTTCAAGATGTATCAAAGCCTGGGAGTAGGGCCAAAGTTAATTATCACTGGTGGAGTAGAACGCGTCAGATTGGGTGAAAGATCTCTACTAAAATGTGTAGGACAGCACAAACAACACTGGGGGTGGATCTCAACTAAAATGTGTGGGACAGCACAAACAACACTGGGGGTGGATCTCAACTCAAATGTGTGGGACAGCGCAAACAACACTGGGGGTGGGTCTCAACTCAAATGATTAGGACATCACAAACAACACTGGGGGTGGGTATAAACTCAGATTGATGGGACAGCACAAACAACATTAGGGGTGGGTATAAACTCAGTTTGATGGGACAGCACAAACAACATTAGGGGTGGGTATAAACTCAGATTGATGGGAGAGCACAAACAACACTGGGATTGGGTATAAACTCAGATTGATGGGACAGCACAAACAACATTAGGGGTGGGTATAAACTCAGTTTGATGGGACAGCACAAACAACATTAGGGGTGAGTATAAACTCAGATTGATGGGACAGCACAAACAACATTAGGGGTGGGTATAAACTCAGATTGATGGGAGAGCACAAACAACACTGGGATTGGGTATAAACTCAGATTGATGGAACAGCACAAACAACATTAGGGGTGAGTATAAACTCAGATTGATGGGACAGCACAAACAACATTAGGGGTGGGTATAAACTCAGTTTGATGGGACAGCACAAACAACATTAGGGGTGGGTATAAACTCAGATTGATGGGACAGCACAAACAACACTGGGGTAGGGTATAAACTCAGATTGATGGGAGAGCAAAAACAATTATTAGGGGTGGGTATAAACTCAGTTTGATGGGACAGCACAAACAACATTAGGGGTGAGTATAAACTCAGATTGATGGGACAGCACAAACAACATTAGGGGTGGGTATAAACTCAGTTTGATTGGACAGCACAAACAATATTAGGGGTGAGTATAAACTCAGATTGATGGGACAGCACAAACAACATTAGGGGTGGGTATAAACTCAGTTTGATGGGACAGCACAAACAACACTGGGGGTGAGTATAAACTCAGATTGATGGGACAGCACGAACAACATTAGGGGTGGGTATAAACTCAGTTTGATGGGACAGCACAAACAACATTAGGGGTGGGTATAAACTCAGATTGATGGGAGAGCACAAACAACACTGGGATTGGGTATAAACTCAGATTGATGGGACAGCACAAACAACATTAGGGGTGGGTATAAACTCAGTTTGATGGGACAGCACAAACAACACTGGGGGTGAGTATAAACTCAGATTGATGGGACAGCACAAACAACATTAGGGGTGGGTATAAACTCAGTTTGATGGGACAGCACAAACAACATTAGGGGTGAGTATAAACTCAGATTGATGGGACAGCACAAACAACACTGGGGGTGAGTATAAACTCAGATTGATGGGACAGCACAAACAACATTAGGGGTGGGTATAAACTCAGTTTGATGGGACAGCACAAACAACATTAGGGGTGAGTATAAACTCAGATTGATGGGACAGCACAAACAACACTGGGGGTGAGTATAAACTCAGATTGATGGGACAGCACAAACAACATTAGGGGTGAGTATAAACTCAGTTTGATGGGACTGCACAAACAACATTAGGGGTGGGTATAAACTCAGTTTGATGGGACAGCACAAACAACATTAGGGGTGAGTATAAACTCAGATTGATGGGACAGCACAAACAACACTGGGGGTGAGTATAAACTCAGATTGATGGGACAGCACAAACAACATTAGGGGTGGGTATAAACTCAGTTTGATGGGACAGCACAAACAACATTAGGGGTGAGTATAAACTCAGTTTGATGGGACAGCACAAACAACATTAGGGGTGGGTATAAACTCAGATTGATGGGACAGCACAAACAACATTTGGGGTGGGTATAAACTCAGTTTGATGGGACAGCACAAACAACATTAGGGGTGAGTATAAACTCAGTTTGATGGGACAGCACAAACAACATTAGGGGTGGGTATAAACTCAGATTGATGGGACAGCACAAACAACATTAGGGGTGGGTATAAACTCAGTTTGATGGGACAGCACAAACAACATTAGGGGTGAGTATAAACTCAGATTGATGGGACAGCACAAACAACATTAGGGGTGGGTATAAATTCAGATTGATGGGACAGCACAAACAACATTAGGGGTGAGTATAAACTCAGATTGATGGGACAGCACAAACAACATTAGGGGTGGGTATAAACTCAGTTTGATGGGACAGCACAAACAACATTAGGGGTGAGTATAAACTCAGATTGATGGGACAGCACAAACAACATTAGGGGTGGGTATAAACTCAGTTTGATGGGACAGCACAAACAACATTAGGGGTGGGTATAAACTCAGATTGATGGGACAGCACAAACAACATTAGGGGTGGGTATAAACTCATTTTGATGGGAGAGCACAAACAACATTAGGGGTGGGTATAAACTCAGATTGATGGAACAGCACAAACAACATTAGGGGTGAGTATAAACTCAGATTGATGGGACAGCACAATCGACACTTGGGTTTAGAAGGAAAACTTACACGTGCCCTCGTGATTACATAACTACACGGTCCTTCTCAGGAAATACTAGAGGGTTTTCGAAAATTAATATCATCTAAATTACAAGACGTGTCGGCTGGAGATGATTGTTTGTGAAATTGCCTACTCGTGAAAGGCATAAACCGGTTGGTTCCCACAAACACACTATAAACTTGCATTATTTCTGTTGTTTACAGAATGATATTGATTTGCTGAAAACCTATTAATATTTTCCATACCTTTTGATTTTTTAGCTCATTTTTTATCTAGACATTTTCACGAAAATTTAAGTTGTCCCCTAAATTTCTGCAGATTATCCTGGTACAGAATTAAGATATATTCTTGCCTTTTCTTAAATTTCTAAAACTGTCAGCGAAAATCTTACAAGCAGTTATCTAAGAAGGACGTGCTCTATAACGTGGAAACGGTTAACGGTAAAGTAGATCGAACTGCCAATAGTAACTTAGTAACCATGCACGCGTGTAGCAGCAAACTGCCCCAAATCATTTCAACAACCTGGACGTGTTACTCTTTGTCATATTTACAACCTTATTTTACGTTTTCGAACCAAAGCAGTAAACTGCACGTTTTGTTTTAACAAGACTGCCCCTGGTGTGTAGAGAGGTTAGTAAGATGGATTCGGTGATTGTATCGATGTTTTTTAAATCAATCTACAATCTACAGTAATAACAGTGTTTGGTTGTTGAATGGTTAGACAACCTTTTTTCTTTACGCTGAAATTGATTGTTCATTACGAAGCAAGTCTCAATATGATTGAGTAGACCAACATATGCATTGTTGACTGTATTGCTTGTGCAATTGGATAATCACTAATGAAGGGCATATGTACAAAGTGTATCGATTTCGTTTTTGCAACACTGAATATCGAATTTCGTAATACGGTGACATGTTTCTGGTGTAGCAATATCTCACTTGGTTCTTTATCAAATGGTACATTTTAACATATTAATTAACTCAAAAGCTCGTAAATGAAGTTCCTTGATTCAGTCTGATATCAAAGTCGACTCAGTTTATACCCGAAATGTGACACATATCGATCTGACGTTAGGTAATTGCCACGCTGATTCCATGAAATTATTCTATGAAATCCATAACTCAAACTTCTCGCCCTGCAAGCTTAACTACCAAGTGCTAAATCGTATTCCGAGCTGGTTCCCTGGTTCCAACCTTATCTAGAATTTCAAATAGATCTTCTGTTTCACTTGTAACTGCGATTAGTTAGAGTTAGTCCCGGCAAGCAGCACGACTTCCTCGCTCCAGATCCCTGTATTGTTTTGTTTGCTATAATTTGCAATGAGATATGATCAAGGATGGTATTCCTGTACACCCTCTGTCTACCCCTCTTACTTCCTGTTCAGAAACATCCTGACTACCAAACCACAGGTAGTGTGTCCCTTTTGATACGGTTTTGTCGTGCGAAGTCACCCATAACAACTCCTAGTCGATCGCAGCTATTCCTAGAATTAAGGGCTGATCAGATGTGAAAATGTGTGAGGCCTTCTTTTAGGATTCATCGCACATTGATATGTCAAAAATTTAACGATAAAGACGTTTGCCACGAATGACTTCATGACCTGTTAGAATGTGATAGGATCACAGAGATAATTCCATGTTTACAGGTTATCTCTCGTCACAAGACACTAACAACACTAACATATCACATCACATCACAACACAACAACATATCATATCAAATCACTTAACAACACAACAACATATCAAATCACTTAACAACACAACAACATATCACATCACATCACAACGCAACAACATATCACAACATCACATCACAACACAACAACATATCACAACATCACATCACAACACAACAACATATCACAACATCAAAAAACAACATGCACGCACGTGTTCTCGCTATTAAACAAACTTGACAATTGAACTATATAACATCTCTACTAGTAACATAACCTAGAAAGTATATTAGTGCGAAACTTGATCTAGATGTCATAGAAAAGGTAACCAAGGTGGCATGGGGCATTGACGTGTTTTGATCGGCTGAATAAAATACTGAATAAAATAGGTTAGAAGATAGTCCTGACCATTTCATTAAGTTTGAACAAGAACATCATTAGATTAAGATTCCAATGAAACAGACTTTTAAGCGATGCCCTTAGATACCGGAGAACCACATAGAGTTCCACGATCAAACAGCTAGAAACTATTCCTCAACGCCTCAAAGCAACATATTTAGTCGAATCAACATATACGCAAGACATGCCCTGGTTGTGTGTGAATGCTAAGTTCAGTGAGGCAGTAGGTAAATAAGCATCAAGCGAACATGCAGCCACTGTAACCACATTATCCCACCTCACATCAGATGCGTGTACCTCCGACAGATGAGCTAATTACAAATTAGACACAGGTATGACGGATGATTTGTTCAGCGCTAACATTGCTCACATCGTTGTAACTGAGACACCACTACAGTCCTGGCACACAGTCGGTGAGCTAGTCACCCGCACCAGTCTATGTCATTAAGCAGGTCGACCTACTGTCGTCTCAGAAAGAGATATCAGGCTATTTTGTTTCTTAAATAACTTTGAAAAATCTATTTCAGACACAAAAGGTCATACTGTAAAGCAATCAGAAAATCCGTTAAAAAAACCCGTTGCTGTGTCGCTTCTCTATTTCTGTTCATATGAAATATTCATAGCAAGGTGTGACATTGAAGTACTATTCCTTCCATTACAAATCATCGACTGATATATGTTACTGTAGCAGTGTACAGTGTTTTCATAGACTACAGAAGGTTATCCCTATAAGACATGAACATGAGTCGGACGAAGACGAATAAGATCTATTCAGACGACAGACGTAATCGGGCAACGATAAAATATGTTCACCATTCTGCTTTGTAACCCACTCCCCCCCCCCCCCCCCTCCCCCCCCCCCCTTACCCTTCCAGTTCTACCCCTACCTCTCCTCAGGCTACTGTATATACACATTTAATACATATAATGTTAAAATATATATCACTCTGCCACACATACATAAATATAAATATAAATAAAACACGTGTCCTTTGTAATCTAGCTTCATATTAATCACATGTGGTTTGGGGATCATATATAATAGTCTTCATCACTGTGATCTTTGTTTCGTTGCCAAGTATATCAGTTTACTATATAATAAGCAATGAAATACTGGGATTCATCAGTGAAATAAACCTTTTATGTGGTCACAGTAGTGATATAATATATCGTCACTGGTGACAGTAGCGATATAATATATCGTCACTGCTGGTGAAGTTTCCAGCAAATTTATTTAAAAAATAAGAAAGAAAAATGCCAAAATTACTTCATGAATAGGCTTAAACGCGACGTTGGTAACAAATATGACTATTTTCGTGAACACAATAGCATATTATGTTTCAAGTCGAGAGACTGATAGTGCACACTTGTCAATCTGCATTAGACGGTGAGAGGCTAATAGAGAGACGGAGGAAGTAAGGAGTGGGGATAAGACTGGTCTAATCCCTAGAGAGGTATAAAGCCGTGATCCCTAGTCATATACCAACACAATCTCTCAACTCGACCCTTCTAGCACAGACACATCTGATTAACAGTCTTCCTCTTTCATACATGCAACATCTCTCTCAACCTTTCTTATTGTCATTCTAATAACTAACTTATTTCAAGCCAACAGTTGTGTGATCTATAATAAATAATGAAAGTTGGCTTGTTTCGGAATTCAAAGGAATCCAAACGAATCAAAACACACATCAACATGCATAATAATGTATTCTGAATTATGATAAGGTCATCATGTATAAATGAATGAATAATTATTCCATGGAAAAGAAAGGTACGTTGTACACCGCTCAATGAATAGTGATCTCGACTCTTCCAACCCGTTCGTCCTCCAGGTCCACCCAGTATTCACATAATCAATAGGTGATCGTAATGTCGCATCATAGTAGAAAGCCATAGACTAGTCAGATAACCTTTACTAAGGTTATAGTAAAGGTTATCTTGAGAAAAGAGCGCCTATGTATACAACGGAAGTACATTAAATTTCTTTGAATAAAATATTACACTTGTCTTCAGTGAAAGTTTTAAATATTAAATGACTGGTAAAGTCAAAACGGCTGGTCGATAAACAGAGAGAAGGAAGTCACTGCCAGTCGGGTTTAGCTAGGGCTGTGGTTGGTTTGTGGGGGTACATGTTTCTTCTTTGTGATTCGGTATAAAGGCACATGAAAATACATGTCTAAATGAGAACACTGACTCTCGTTTTCTCTCAAAGCAATTGTCTTATCTCACCAACATGGTCAGGATTACGATATGGACAAAGCTCTTTTAGTGAGAATCGCTTTAAATGTTGAACTGTTTTCTAGTTATTTGTTTTCGTATATGGTGTCTAGGTTCATGCAAATATTATATACATGTCTTTCCTCATAGATAACATATGATTTATACAGAAACAAATACAGACTAACGTTGATGAAATTTAGCGCATTCCTTAGATATTATAAAATATAGTACAATCATCCAGAATTTTTCTTGCCTCTAGTTTTTATGAACGCCGGCAAGTTCATTTTGAAATATATTACAAAGAAAGTGGAAAGTGTGGAAAGCGAATTCTAAACTGATATAATAATGGTACCGGTTTTTTAGAGATATGAAAATAATTCTTGGTTTTATAGAGAAATAACATAGCAAGGAGACATGAAGTCAACAAGCATCACACTTGTTAGACCTCAGCGCCAAAACCAATCGGTTCCTACCTGAGAACACTGATTATCCGATTGTCGTGTAGCCTATTGTCTGCGAGTGCTCGGAGCGCGCTGTCCTAGGTAGGCGCTTGTATATACTGAATGACTCTCGTCATATCTCGCGCGACTTGCCTTCACCTGACACGGAAGCGAATCGTGGGATTTCCAGTTTGCAACTTAGTGGACCGGTGCAGATCATGGACAGCATGGTGTTTTCTTCTCTGCGATTAGGTGTAGCCGTATTCAAACGATAATGTTTTAATCAAACAAGATACCCAGATTGTTTCGTGCAGTGGTATTACACTATATCTAATATTATCGTATGAATAATACTTTGCAGTATCGTCTGCATACAAGGTATAACTTAATCTACATTCATCACAGTGCATTGAAATCTCTTCCTTTATTCTTTATTCATTTATTCATTATCTTAAAAATAGTTCTCAAGGATAATATACCGATGTCATATATATATATATATAAATTTATATATAAATAAAATATGCCGATGTATAAAATCGCGTTATATTGGCATTAGTTTAGTTTTGTTACAATATTATGCTGTACCAAAGTTTAAATATATATAGGTAAATACCTAAGTTTAGATTGCTTTTATATTCAACTTATGTTGAATTGTTGACTTGTGGAACAGTGTTTTTTATTTAAATAGTTGCTTACTAACGCTCCGGTAAGATTATCTTTACGATCGAGCTTTGATGTATGTTTTGTATTTAGTAGTAAAGGCCACTTACCTTAACTACGGGAGACAATACGTGATCGTAATGCAATGGCGTCACTGTTGACATCATGATTAATTACGTCAGGAGGGTTGTGACAGCTCAGCAATCTGCATCGCCTCGACGATTTAATGTTGTAAACACCGCTAAGGAAACGTCGGCTGAGCTTGATTTCTATACGTTTAAATGATGCAACATGTAGGTTTAAGATTGTTTCCATATCGACATTTCGTTGATTCAAGACAACGTACAAGCTAATTCTAAATTTTTTTAAAAAAAGTGTAATTCCAATCACCGTCATGAAATAATCTTACATGATAACCTTGTCCAAATGGATAAAAATATCTAGCTGATATGGAGCTGATTCAAACTTTTGATAACGTCCTATGTGTACCGACCACCATTGTCAATTTAATTGAAAAAAAAACTTGCATGTGGTCAAACTAGGGAGAACAAAGTCTCAATTGTTATTTGTTTATGGTGCATGTTTATAGTCTGTGCTCCGTAAATGTGTATGCTTTATCAGTGCGTTTATATGTCCTTTTGCCTCCAATATGTATTTTTTTATTTAATAACTTCAAGGTATTTCGAATACTTCATAGATAAAATCCTATATTTGGATAAATACAAGGCGTGTCATCTAATAGGTCGCGCAGACGGCTGGATACCCGAGTGCCCTCTGAGAAATCTGCCAGGCCAATGGTTGCTTTCCCACACCACACAAGTCAAACTTTCCTGTAAGTTAGCACCCGACTTACAGGGAAATAAAATCCCTTAAGGTGATAAGGAAAAGTCCTTTCTTCAAAGAGGATTTAAAATGAGGATATGAGGATGTTTAATACATGAATTGTTGCTTGTGTAATTTATATCAGCCATTCATTATGGTGTCATCTTGAATATTGAATTATGCAAAATACGAGCAAACGTGACTTATTAAACCAATTTTTATTGATAACTCAAACACGTATGAAAATAAACACACTGTTTTTGCAGATTTTTGTCGTCTTTCATAACCATTGTCAAGTATTAAAATCATTATCCTGTTGTAGGCCTTATCATGGCAAATAATAAAGTACCCAAACCAGATGGAAATGTTTACATATTTAATCAATATTCATAAATAACATATCAATATATCAAAGCGAATAGTTTGGTTCCTGTTTAGGTGGACTAAACAAACTATAGTCCAGTATAAATAAAAATAACGGTACCATAAAGCATTTAAAATACGAGAAGGAAAATGTTAGGTGTTAAACGCTTTCCTTAACATTTTCTGCAATTGCCGTCAAAAAACAATTGTACATTATGAAGAATAATGTTGTTTATGATTTCAGTGGTCATAGAAAATCTATCTATCTATCTGAAATATGATTTACTGCACCCACTCCGACACACATGTGTACTTAAATACAGTTCACGAGCAAGCGTTCCCAATGTGCCACAGAAAAGTACGGGCATATATCAGAAAATAGCTATTTTATAAACCCAGTTTTTATTTAGTCGAAACTCTGTGTGAGAGGCTTTAGTCCTTTTTATCGTACGATATGTATATTTATATCTACATACTGTACCAGTCTAGTCAAAAAGCAACAGTCAATCTATCTACAATGTTATCATTGCAATGGTATACTCATATTCTTAAAAAAAAGGTGATACAATGGTCCCGTGTTATACTATTTGCATGAAACACTGACAAGGAAGTATACCCCTTTGTCATAAAATACATTAACCTTTTATTCAACTCCAAAATGCTAACCAAAGTAATCATAAAAGAGGAGATGCATTTCCAACATGAGTTCATCGTGAAATTTTATATGTGAAGTGATCATGAAATAATGAATACAGTCATTAAACAGTTGAAAAATCAGAAGCTGATCACGACACGTAAGTTTCACTAGTTTTTGATCAGAAAACATGAATTCAACGTGAAACTTAGATTGCATTTCATCACGATTGTATGGCGATGTACGACTTTCGTAATTTTCTTATTTAAAAAAAAGTTTATACCAAGAGTCTAGGGATTAGCAAAAATATTCATAAACTGTCTGTGTACTGACTTCGTACGTGGCCAATGCCGTCCCCCGCCAGGTGAGGGATCAGCGCTACCTGTAATCGCCCGGCCGGCCAGGTGGACTTGTCTGTACGTGCTGCAAGAGCTGTGGGGGTGGTTATGTGTGTGCCGACACTAGCTTCAGACATCAGAGGCAGTAATGAAAGGTTTTATTTCCTCATATTGTTAAGATGATTTAGAAGATTAAGAATTACTTATCTTATTGATGTGTTGAGGTTTGTAATTTCTTCATACTCACGTGTCATATACTTATATCATAGACTTCATGACATGGGAACATCTTTTCATTGCGCGTTGGCTCATCTGTATTTGTGGGGATATCGTGCAGATAGATTTCTAACGTTGAATGCAGTACTTGTGTTTACGGAATCAAACCCAATTGAACATTGATGTAGGGATTTTTTTAATTATGTAGTTTCTGACTCCGATATATTTTCAAGCACTCACTTTCAATTATACGAAGTAGACAAGAAAGGTTTGCTGGATAACTTACAAGATGTATTGTATTCTTGAAAGATTGGAATGTGTTTATGTTTGTTGATTAAATACATTGTTTGATATTTTCCTTTAATAAATCATTATTTAGTTTTATTTGTTCCAAATATCATATCATATTTATTAGGACAATTATTATTCCATTTAAATGTACTGACTAAAGCTTGCTGCAGTAAGTTCGATTGGCATGCACTTAACCAAGGTACACGTCCATAATAGGATTAGAAAGCAAATACAATTTTCAAACAGAGTATGTATTAACCTCCGTATTAACCCCTGCTCTTTGTATCCGTCAGTACTGCACTAATGAAAGAGCAAAGATACAGATGATAACATTGCACAAAACTATTTCAGGTGCGTCATAATAAGACAGTAAGAACATGTTATTGAAATACATCAATCATTATGGAGGCGATGAGTCAACACTTCTCTATAACGCGCTACGGTATGCCGGGAACGTGTTGACATAACTCTCCATGCATCATATCGTCTGAGCCCATTACTCTTTGTGAGAGAGCTATGTTTGGAATTTAGACACGCAATATATATCTATTTCGTGTTTGAAGACTAGTTATTGAAACAGTGAAAGTACATTGTATGAAGTATGGCAATCCGTTAAGGTGTTTTAAAAGTAGGTAAGATCACTTACAAGGTTCAAGAACCAAAGTGGAACCATCACAATAACTTGTTCATATCAAACGATCCACTGCAACGGTAAAGGATTTTACGAATGCATCTCTATAAGCTCTTGTATATACGTGTTTTTACTTCTCTACAAGTTTGATTTTGTTTGGATACTTCAAAGATTAGCATGAACCGAAACGTCGACGTTAAGGTGTAGCCTGCTGAGTGCGTAGATTTGTTGAATCAAAGGAGGGGTCTTCTCACACTTCCTACTTTTTGACGAGATTTACTCTTCATACTTCTACGCACATTACGATACGATTCAAGTTTGAGACGCTTTCTCAATTCAAACATCAAGTCCACCAACTATGTTTTTTCAACATAATATGCCACTTGTTGGTTATCATAGACAGAAGATGAAAGTTTTGTTTTATACTTATGAATTCTCATCAGAGATTTGATAGGTTAGATTCGGATCATCACAAAAAATATCCAGATTAGCGATAAACATCAAAACGATTGCAAAGATTGAGTCATACATTACTTTAGTCTCTGAAGAGTTTATTAAGGAAAGATAGAAATGAACCGTTGACAGTAATTTAAGCATATTTTCTTGGATTAAAAGTCAAAATGTGTTGGTATCTTTTGGTTAGTTTGATGAAATATTCACGATAAGATATGAGACTGTTAAATTGTCAACAAGCCTGACCCCAAAGATGCATGGGTACATGCTTAGTATGGCACCCTCGCCACGACCTCTCGGAAAACGGTGTTTATGTCACAAACAAGAGAAAGTACTCCTAACGTAAGTTATATTTAAGCACAGGGGCGTAGGAACAGGGGGTTGGGGGGGGAGCCCCCCGCCCCCCCCCCCCCCCCCCCCACTTTTTTTTTTAATTTTTTTTTTTCAAAATGACTATTTTCCCCTTTCTATTACATATTTCCCAATAACTGGTCTAGTATTGTTACAAAACAGTTACTATGCACTACTTTGAGGGTAGTTCTAAAACTACTCTGAGGGTAGAACTAAAACATCCAATCAAACAAGGAAATAAACTGACTTCAGTATTATGTCCTAATTGATGATAAGATGGGATAAGCAGCCAGCAAGTTTCCTTTTTTTTTTCTTTTTTTTTTTTGGTTACAAAATTTCAATTCAAGCCCCCCCCCCCCCCCCCCCCCCCCCACGCTCCTGAAGCAATCATGAGAAGTGAAATAATATATCCACCTGGTTATATCATGGTTAGTTCATGCAGTTCTAAACGTTTTGCAGCGTATACCGTGGGAAATACGTACGTACTTTAGGGCCTCCATTTGATAAAACGAGTTTAACAACAAAATACGAATTATATTAAACTCATATACAGTCCCCTTTTCATCGGATCATTCCACCATGGTTTAGAAGCAATAATGCCTGAACGTTCGATACAAAGAAAGAAAAAAGATATTTTTTAGATATTTTATCTTTGCCTATTTTTTTAAATAACGGACTGGCAGAGGTTCCAACTAGATCAAACTAGTTGCCAGTAGTTGTCAGTTTTGTTCCGACGATGATTTAGGACATTGCGATAGGAGGAGGTAGAATATCAATTAAGGGGAAACAACTCCTGTTGGGTTAGTTGGAGACGAGTTACCTCTCTTTCACTATTCATATTGTTTAACAAGCAGAGCAGACCCTGATCTTATTGATCAACTTCGGTGATTACTACCATTTCATTGATTTGTTTGAGTGGCATTCTAGAAGTTGTAGAATTGCTTGAAAACGATATAAGATGCTATACCGAAACGTCGCTATCAGGACAATAAAGAAGTTGATAATCCCCTGTCTTCCTTACCATTTCATTGTCATTTAGAGATTTTCACTTCCGGGGGCGGATACAGGATTTTCGTTTGGGTGGGGTGCATCCTATGGGTGTCACAAGTACAGTTATTGAAATTATTATTTTATAAAATGTATTTCATTTTATGAATTAATTAAACTTCCATGACCCATACTGTTCATGACTTTCCAATAGTGTTTTGTCACCTTTGTCTTCAAAAGTTTTTCGACAGGCACCTGTAAACTCAATTTCGTTGAAATCTTTGATTTTGTTACTTTCAAGGAGAACCTTTGAAATAAATTGAACGAGTATATGTTTGTTGCTTGAGCGTATTTCATTCATTTCTTTAGTAAAATATATGGATCATAATGAAAATTTCATTTTAAGATGGTTTAGATAAAAGCAATAAGAATATTTTGATTTCATGAAATGTTATTTATTATTTGTCTTCTTTAAATCCATGTTCTTCTGAAAGGCATCTTCCCACGGCAAGGTGAAAATGTATCGAGATAGACTCTATCCATTTTCTACCTTGCCCTCATCGGTAACAAAATCTGTGATACGAAGCAGCGACACCTAACGTCATCACCGAGTTGTACCACCCTTACTAGCTGCTAACCTGCAGCCAATGAAATCACCGTTTACATTCGAAACCTACGCCCAGTTACCCTTACGACCTTATGATAAAGACCATCTTCACAACGTCGGGGCCGAAACAAAAAGACAATCCAAGCGAAAATTTCATATCATACTTTACTCAGATTAATTATTTGCAGGTATTCACTGACAGCAATAAGAATTAAATTTTAACAATTAAATCACATCGGGCTGTATTCCTCAAGTAATTAATGTTTTTTCTCCTTCTAGAAATGATCCTTATTCAAGGCATATGTTTTACGTCATAAGCAGTTGTTTCTTTAAGAGAGTCAAATTGTAGTGCACTGATATAAAGACTGAAAGCTTGTCACAATGGATTTTCATTAATGACCGAAATAGTGTTCAAAGCACGTTAAACCCCAACTCATTCAGTCACTTGAAATGAATCAATATATATATTACCTAATTATGCATTAATGCCGTGTTGATATTTTCGATCAAACCTAGTAGGCAACAAGTTTTCACACATCCCATCTTTCGTTTTTCTTCAACGTTACACAAAACGATGGCGCCATTACTTAAGGATAATTTTGTTTGAAAACGGATACATTTCTATGAGGAACATTCAAAATTGAAATAATGAATCTTTAAAATTCCTTTCGTACAATAATTTCGTATTGACGTTACCTGTAAGCTTTACAAACTCTACAGTTACTATCGATTGACCTCAAACGTGATAGATCTACCCTGTATCCATCTAAATATACGCCTGAAATTACATTTGAAATTTATATTCAAAATGGTCTTCTCTTCAAACGCGACAGGTCTCTACCGCTATCTTTGCCGTTGACATTCATTTTGAAAGCCGCCTTCTGATTGGCCTATCAGAACGGCCTGCAGTGGGCTAAACTCTTAGCACAGAAAATGTGGGCCGTGATGTCAAGGGCGACGGGGGAAGAGTTCGAAATCTTTTCGTTTCGGCCTTGACGTTGTGAAGATGCTGAAAGGAAATTGATGTGTGAATTAAAACTAAATAACTAAGTATTTCCTTGAACATTATTTTGTGTTTAATTTGTACATACATTTTATACATTACTGAATAACTTTATGAAGAACACGAAGCAGATTGAATAATAATAGTTACATTGTCCTGCAAAGACAACCCTTTGCTTCCAACCAGCAGTCTGATCTAAGCAGTGGTGAACTAACTGGTATACAAACCCTGTGGTAGTCGCAGTCCTTGATACAAAATGATAGTTTTTCTCAAGTTCAATTAAAACATTAATTTTTCAAATATATATAAGTTAAAGAAATATTTAAAAACTCGAACGGTTTCACACACTTATAACATATTTTATGTGCGCTTCTTCCCATGACCATTATGTTGCTGAAATGTAAACTATTCGCTGTGTCTAGTAAACCCTCAACTAACAATTTCTTCTACAGTGTCTCATGGTATATCTGTAAATGTATTTGATCTGAAGGGCTCAATGAACTTACCCACTTGACTAGATGGTCAAGTCGTAGATATTAAACCTATAAGTCTATTTCATGTAGTATTTCATTCTACAATAATAGGCCTAGTAAATTTCTGCCCCGAGAATAGTGCATACGTTAACGAAAACTGTTACAATAATTTCACGAATTAATATATCCAGCCTAACGAAAGACATGTAATATGCAAATAGAAACATAATTTCATTTAAGAATTAACAAGTTGTAAAAAAAACCACGATAACGGTACTACAGCTCTGGGAAATTATGAACGTGCGCTAAAATTATAACCCGTGAACATATTAACGATTTATCCTCCTCCAGTTCTCCTCATAAAGAAGCAGAAGAAGCGAAGAGCTCAATCAAAAGTAACCCATACTCCTTTAGCTGGTATTATGTGTAAGACTTGGTTGAAATCGCCTAATTAGACTAATTTCAGTCTCACGGTAAGGGATGGGCAAACGTGCTAGCTCGAGTACTCCAGTCAAAGATGACACAACACAGGAATGAAATTGATAATGATGTATTCAAGAGAAAGAAACTTTATGATGGTTGGTGCAAATCTTGTCTGTACATCCAAGGGGGTACCTATGAACAATGGAGAGTATGGTACAGTGGATGTTAACCCTTGGGTGATCAGACAAAGAAGAGCCTAAATGAATATATGACATATGAATCATTTAAAGTTGAATTTAGTGGTATGATAGATGTGATGAAAACTATTTAAAGGATAGATAGATAATGTAAAAGATAAATACATACATTTTGGCAAGCAGCATCAGCGCTCGCAACGACCCAATGAGTATTTTTATTTAATTACATTTATTACTATAAATCTCCCCAGAGTAATCATCACATCTTTCCACATAAGGAAATGTTGCCACCTGATGTAAGTTACCAGTCACACTATTATACAAAGGGCCCTAAGGAATACATATATATGTATATAACCAAACAATATATGTATGTAATCAAATCAATACCGGTAAAGGAGAAATTATTAACCATGATAGGGCACCTGGCCTATACTTAAATGGAGAATAATAAAGATGGGGTATGACTATTTGTTGGTTGTACATACCAGACCACTGAGGTTGGCTCCAACAATGTGTACATACACCCATTAGGTAGAATAACCAGAAACTACCCAGAATAAGGATACCTAACTCTAGCAAAATGAAATATATTAAAATGCAATAATAAGATATTACATAATTAAATTTCACTAAAGGTTGAAGGTAAAGAGAGTGGGCCATATGGATAACACATACTGTATCAATAAGCATAATGGTGACTTTACATCAAGAGGGCAACGTAAAACGTTAAAACAATATTGATAGGAGTATTATCATTGTGAAAAAACCTCACATCCCTTGAAGGATATTGATAACAATAACGTGAATTGTGAGGGAAAACAATGATATGATTAACAATAACAAAGTGGAAAAAACATCACATAAATATTTCAAATATGAGAAATGAATTTGGATACACATTTAATCTAATGTGATGAAAAACAATGATTGTTAATGCTTAGCCAATAACATAAATATATGATGCGTGAGCGCATTGATAAGCAAGATGCAGATAAAAAGCTTAGCTTAGCAGCTTTGTTTACATCTGAAGCCGCCATCTTGGATCATGTTCATTACAGGGCAAGTGGCTTTAATTAATACCATGTGTGGAGACTGAGACAATGGGATGGCTACACACTTGTTGAATTTGAAAATAGATATATCAACTATCTATGAGTGAATATAAATGCACCATGCATTTATTGAATAAAAGGATTGAAACAAGGAAAAGTGAAATTTGGAACTTTAATTAGCATGGAGCTAATTAAATAGAATTTGGAATTTCCAAAGTTATTGATAATAAATTTAGCAATTGATATTAAATGCTATCTGCCAATTATAAACCCAGCAAGTAAAGGTATTGAATGTAAATATACATTAGAACATAATAGGGTCCCATAACAGCATAAAGGGGAAAAGTCAAAGTTCTAATTGGTGTATTTACCTATGAACAATGGAGAGTATGGTGCAGTGGATGTTAACCCTTGGGTGATCAGACAAAGAAGAGGGCGATAAGAGGCTTTGAGTGTCCCTCTTCAGAACTGGGGTCACATGATCTCTGACCATTGGTCAGTTTGGAACCACTTGTATGGAACTAGTTACCTAGCAACAGTTTGGCTAGGGGTTTGGCTGATTTCTACCCACAACAATTACCTCCCTTAGAGTATTCTAATTAGTAAAAGGACAGAGAAAACAGGCACCTCTAGGGAAAATATCCTGGCCGTTACATATGCATTTCAACATATTTTCAAATTCAAACATAAATCATTTTGCGTACAGTTACATTACGTTACAAACATTCATGTACACGATTCAATAGATTCCCTAGCGTTACAATGACATTTTTCAACATGGAAAGTAAATTAAAAATAATAATAATAAATTTTAATAGCGCCGAGTTTCAGTTGGCGCTTTAATTTGCAATCATTATTACCCTGGTCTAACCCAAGCTGCCGATTACAGCGCTTAAAGGTCACCTCCAACACAATCTACACCAGGTACCTAATTAGTACTGCTGGGTGAAGAGAAGCACATTTTGAATAAAGTACCTTGCCTGAGGGGACACCACAATATGTGGGGCAGGGAAAAACCCTTGAACTCTCAGTTAATACAGCAATGATCGGGTAACCCACCCATCCGGCGAGCCACGCCAGATGTTGCTGAACTTCACTGATAGCGGTCAACTGAGCTACGCACAGGACCACGTGCCACCAAACGGTGAGATTAAACTTCTCAAAACCAAAGAACAGTTTCAATCATTATTCAAGAAATGAGTGCTAGTTAACACAGGTTGCTCGCTCTCACCAGTTGGTTTGTTGAGAAGTTGACACCTCATACCGACCCCACTGGACACCCCAGCCCACCTCGGTTGTACATGAATCTGTCCATCTGTAGGTCTACATGATCTCATCCAGTTAATTGCAGGGTATGTTCCCAATGTGCCTACAGCCCAGTTTGCCTACACTGCTATCAAAACAAATCCATGCATGAGTGGTTTGTGTATCGGGTTCCTCCAACCTATGTTTGACAATGGACTCTTCCGTTTGATCCATTTGAAGTAAGTTAAAAGAAATGTGTTGAAGAGAAGTTTGACTATGACAAATTTCACTTGACACTTCACATGACATTTCACGCTTCCTCTGGAAAGACATCTTCTACAACTGTATATAAGTTTATGACGTTTTCATTTGTAACTATATTTTACTCATCAAAACAGTTATTCTTTTACATTTACTGATAAGGCTTTACTTTGAAAGCAAAAGCTCGCTATTCTTCATGTGAGGAGCAGAATTATACAAGTGTGTTAACACACTTAACTCATCAGGACATCTGAGGAGAAGAATTAAACAAGCTGATAACTTTTTGTTAACACTGCTATACAGCGTGTTAACCACTTAAATCTACTTAAAATTGCTTTTATAAGTAACAACTGTTGACTTTCTTGACTTGAACGCAGAGTTGAAAAATCTAAGAATTATTTCGAATTGGAAGAAACGAAACTTAACTATGATAACAAAAACAGTTATCAAAACATTGGCTTTATCCACTTTTGTCGAAGTCTACGTGATAACGTAAATATATATGTTGAGAGCAAAATGCTCAGATAAACTATATTTTTAAAGTTTTTTTTAAATGAAAATTACATCTTTACCAACTGAGAGAATCAAATGTCGCACACGTGAATTGGCCTACAAACTAGAAATATTCTGAACATTGGATTGACCTAAACCTTTTTATGAGAATAACAGATGACAGCTAATATGTATAGAAAGTTAAGTATGCGAGTAAAAAAACTTACTGAACTTTGAAATGAATGTAGTGTTTGTTCATTGTCTGATGTGTATAGATTTGTATTATGATTTGTTATGTATGTATAAGGCCGTTTTTATGTCCTCCGGGCTACTAAAGTCATATCCTATATTGTCTTCTCTAACTTGTCAGTGAAACTGTCTTCTTAAAACCCTCATAGGAGGCAAACAAAAAGTTATACATTCATTCTCACCAACCTATATCCCTCATCCCTCCAACCAACCCCTCCCCCAACCCCCCAACCAACCCCAACCAGGGGGTGCACGGCCTTCTGATAACATTCAACTCCACAAGAAAAAACATTTTCCAACCAAAAACAGAGCCTGGCAGGCAAGACGGATTCGTTGGCGGCGCTCTCTTTGATCTTTGTAGAACATCAAAGCGATAGGAAGGAAAACGTGCCAAAAGTTCTCGGCTGCGTGGATAAACAGGAATCGCGAACTTGGAAACGAAATTGGCTGCCCCTTCTCTAGATGAATCCTCCAATTTGGTGAATGCTGAAATATGAGCGTCCATGTAGATATATAGATGTTCTTACACAGTTAATGACCTGCACATGTGCTGAGCTATGTTTACACTAACTTGCAGGTGGACGACAGCTGGTTAGAGTTATTGCCCCTGAATGATTATGATGGCGCCGCTATCAGCTGACCAGGTAGTCACGCTCGCCGAGCGTTAATGTCAAGTTCATTATTTTTGCAATAAAATAAAGAGTGAACCGGTTCTGAAATAGTTGCATAACAGTTTGCAAGCGACAACATTATAGCGTTAAAGCCAATCATTTGCTGTCTATATGGAACACAAGTATTGAGAAATCACATCATGTTTTGCTGGTATTGAATAAGAAAGACATCAGGCATATTGTTTATGAACGTTTCTTGTTTCTCGATGGATTATAACTTTCGTGTTATTCCAAGATATCAACTTCCCTCCGTGAACTCTGTTGAACTCATCTAATATAGTGGTACACAATTTACAACATTATCACATTGGCACATAAACACGGTAAAGCCTTAAAAGCTTGGACAAAGCAAGAGAAAACAGAGCTGTACACGGGAGTGTAAAGCGCATACGTCAGCTTAGTGTGGATGGCGAGTTGATGTGGAGGGTGCAACCAGGCGGAAGAAAGTTCAATCAGTCGGACAGTCCGGACCAGTAATAGAATAAAAGCAATTTGTGATTACAGTAACTTCCTCAACTCTCTACCAGGCTGGTCACACGATGGGAGCCTCTTGTACTGGACCCGCCTGATGGGCTGTGTGACTCGTCATCTAGGCACTGAAATACTGCCAGTCTAACAGAGGGAACCATACACAGAGATTATTACTCGAGCTTGTGTGTCGTACGATTTTTACGAACGAGTAATTAAAATTCATTCTAGAGAAACTATTCTACAGGGGACCCCTGACTAATTCGCTATATCTATCCTGCAGTGTGTAGGACCATCTCGCTGTCTCATTATTACAGGGCACAACTGATTGTCCGGACGTCTCCCCTAGTATACAGGACCATCAGAGTGTCTCTCTACTGCATGGAGCACCTGGTTGAATCTGATGTCTCTCCCATAGTATTTTGGACCATCAGGCTGCCTCTCTTCTGCAGGGGACAACTGATGATCATTCTCTGTTTCATAGGGTTTAGAAGACCATCTGACAACCAGGTTGCTCGTAACCGCGCTAAACGTAAAGCTATGCAAAGTTCGATCATCATGGCTTGAATTCCAGTTCGCTTTTCAAACTATTTGCTCACTTCAAGGCATTTAATTAAAGTGTTGAACTTTTCTCATTTGACAAAAAGCAGATCGTTTGAAGATTAATTTCGGATTACATTTTCATTCAACTGCAGCGCCTGTCATCTTCATCGATTGCAGTTAAAGAAGTGATATGGCGCGCCCAGGCCTCCTAGAAAACGAATAACGATCACTTTTGCTTCAGATCCTCTTGTTTCAATGTTTGCGTTCACAACTTGAGCCAAATTTTCACATGATCAAAAAGAGGAGTATGAGAGTGGAGTCTAGTATCTTTTCACTCGGTGGTCTCTCAAGGTGGCCCACAAATATTGACGGAGCCACTAACAAAGCACTCTATCGCTCGCACTCCGGGCTATCATTTCCCTGGGCGCGCTGCAACATTCACTTGCTGGTAATTGTCGGAATGTCAACATTTTCGGGTAGCTTCGCTTTCATCTTCACACCGAAGTGTTTTAAAGGGCTAGAGGTTAGCCAGGTAAATATTGGCAAAAAGATTTGAAAAGATTACATAGTTGTCTTTATCGGATTATCCCATTACTCCTCGCGCTTCATTCTCAGGCGTGTAGAAAAGAACTGCAAGTGATCAAGAATCCTAATAGAGTCGCATTTAGTGCGCGTTATCTGTTTTACAAAGTGTTGTTGCCTCTACGTGGAAGACTGACTATATTGCCCTCGGTGTCACTTCTCTACCCCAACCTGGAACGTTATAGTTCTCGATATAATATGACTATGTCACAGTTGCATTGTTTACCTTTTCCAAAATAGTAAATCTTTTAATTCCACAGTTTGTGCAGACATGTTGACTAAATATCGTTTTGTAAGTAATACTTTACACAAACAGTACGTTTTGATATCCGTAACAAATATGTTATTCGGTGTCATTACGCAGTAGTAAATTAAATGTTAACTGTATTCTCAATGGCATATCCGTCGCATAATGTGACACACAAAAAACATGAGCCCTAAGATATATATCTGATGCAGCAAGATTTCAAGGTTATTAATTGAACACTAAGTTAATTTTGTCTCACATTTTGGATTAGATAGATTACGTTATTTCGGATAACTTACGTGAATCAAATGAAACGGAAGGTTCTTTATATATACCCTACTTGATTTTCATAACTTTACCTGATCATAAGTGCAAAGTTTGATAATGATCGTCTACATATTATACCTCAAACTTCATATATCAAGATATCAGCTTCTTTCTAAACGGTAGCCACTTGAGCGTCTGTACCGACCAGGTTTCCCAGAGAACGGGAAGCTTCATGGCGTCCCGTCAGACCGGTGAGCACGATCAAAGCAGATGCATTCCACAACTGTCCAGGAAACTCTGCAAAGTCCTACAGACTCACACACCGTTTCGAGATCTCTCGATAATATACGGGCACCTATCTTTTGAACTCTTGGTTACGCTTGTCAAAACTGCATGTGATAATGTCACTCATTACCCCCGATGTGCAGTTGGAATGGAACCATAGAAACTATGCATGGGAAGTATATAATAGAACAGTTCATCAGTAGAAACACTTCCAGGAAGAGTTGCATGATACAACATCACTGTGACCGCTGTGTGCAGTGGATCTAGCCACCCAATGTCCAAGACGATGTGTCGCATGATTATGTCTTGGTCACGTCATCATGGAATAAAGGTCCTAAATTGGATCACATCTTGACAACATTGCTGAATTACAGTATCACAAAACGAAATACAGATTATAATGATATTTTAATATGTATTATCACGTTCCAAACTTTAAAAAAAGTCATTGTCTGTGCATGAGTTGCTAGGTTTTATAAACCAGTTGACATTTGCCGGAGCGAGCCTAAGTAACAGAGATTGATGGTTTGCTGACATGTCCCGTCCACATGTACACGTCGGCACAGTCCCTGTACTTACTCAGCAATAGAGAAATCCTCTCACGAGAAAATGTTCCATATATAAGCTTTATGAATATATTTACGTGTAACCCATTTTTAACCTCGTGTAGAAAGCAAACAATTTTCCAATGTAGCAGACTGACTGTTTTCAGAACCAGTTCTCGCCAGCCGGAGATCGAGAGGGTTTTGTGCCTTGCCTTCTTATCACTTTACACATCTATTTACAGTAGTCCGAAGAGTAAACTTGAACAGTCTTCTGTTGGGAATGTTGAAACTATTTTATCAAGTGATATTCTTCTGTTCTCACATATAGATTCCGCTCATAGTAGAAAACGAAAGGTCGGTACTTGTATAGTGTTTCACTAGCAGTGCTTATTATTGTTTCCTGGACTGTTTCTACACCTAAAGGTGGCACCTCCTGTAGAAAGTAGGTACAACTTTTAATGCAAATCTCCTATGCACCAAAGAAACCGTCAAAGCCAACTATTCACCTAACAACTGTACAGACTTGTCACGCCTTTCAGTCAATACTGTTCGCTTCACAATTGTCTTCATGTCTTATGTACTGCTTCTAGGTGGCAGACGAATTCTTCACGGTTATTTTGTTACAGTTAACAATCCGGCTTAGTAGTAAGTATCGACAATAAAATAAATAAAGCTTTACAATTTAATAATATGAATATAAAAAACACTTACGTATAACAATAAATGTTTTTAAATTTGAATTTCAAAGCCAAAGCTTCCTGTGTATCAATAGCAAAAGGCAGAGGGTTTATGCTGTCTTTACGTTTTCATGGAAATCAACTTTCCTTCGTGCTCAGATTATTTTCCGGGGAAGAAGCACTTTTCAAAGCAGACCATAACCGATAAACGCTGCATTGTAAAACTTCAAACATAAATGTTTCTGGTCGTCCAACGATTAACTAGTTCCTTCGGCACTTTTCGTCTAAATCAAGAAAAGTACAATGTACTTATCATAACCTAATTTCAGGTTTGGTCTTGGGAGGTGAAAAACCGAATGTCTCACAACGGTGTACCATGTACGACACCGCCGACAGACAATCCTCCACCACCCAGAACATTGTCTGAAGTTCTTCTACCAGAACAGTGGACCAAGAAGGGAAATGAAATTACAAACAAATACGTAATTGAATATTCTACTGTAATGTGAAGAATATGTGTATATATGTGTTAATAGAGACAACAACATGTGAAGTGAATAAAATGGTGCTTCCTGTAATAAAGTATATTTATATGTTACTGTAATTCATCAAGTGAAAAAAACATAACTGTTTTATCTTAATTGTGTCTTTTTCTGTCTTTCTGTCCTTTGGGAATTCTGTATTTGGGAACAAACAAAAGGAATCTTTCATTTGCCGTTTTTTTAAATAAATTCAAGGTTGTTGTTTTCAATATTTCGAGTGGTGCGTACATGTGTCACTGACATAGATTTCAATTTCAGTTTAAGTTTACAACGTTTAGTTGTATGCATACATGTATGTGTACGTATATATAGGCGCATGTGCAGACATCTGAGTCTTCAAATCAAACATGGGCCTGTCATCCAGGCCCTAGGGCAAACCATTTCAGTAGCTCTAGACACTTTAGAAAATGTTTTCTCAGCCATAGCCTGATATGAGTATGTTTCAGGACTATTTTTATAGTATTTCTAACAATTTATTAATAAATAAGATTACAGTAATTTATCTTCTTAGGAAACAAACCATGTAGCTCTCAAGGTCACAAGTATAGGTCACTTTCACTCAATCTCAGAGCATATATTATCAAACATAAATTCAACAAAAAGAAAAAAACGAACGACGTGAATGAATTACTCCGGGAGTGCCTTTACGGCGTTGTTTTGATCCGGTTCGCTCCCCGATCACTCGTCTCAGGCGAGGTTTTGCTCACCAATCAATTTCTCGTAATGAACGAGATCTCGCAAATTCCCACTTCGTAACATCAAAGTCTCGTCACGCACGAGTTCTGTCAAAGTTGGGGGCAGTATTTGGATTCTATTGCTCAAAGCTCAGCTAAACAAATCTCGACTTGACTCAGGCATAGCGAATAATGTCGTTTTGATGATTTTGTATTGAAATGAGTGCCTGTAAAGCGTGCAAAGTGACAGAATTGTGAAGTTTAAGGACGATTAATCATGGCGGCCGATGACGAATCAAACCATGGATATCTGATATGCAGAGCACATATTTGAATTCACATCGAAATCCAAACTTCACTTACCGGAGTCCTATACACTATCGCGTGTAAAACCACAATGGCTTAAAATAGGTATGGAACAAATGTTTAGCAAATTCAATTTTGGAAATTAAAACATGAAGTTTGAGTTTCAATCATCTATACATATATATAGTATAGAAACAGGAAGTTTCTTAGTGAAAGTCTTACAGCTGCATCCGAATGTTTGATAACTTGCATATGTATCTCAGTACTGCTGAGATTGATTGCTGCATCACAACTTACAAGAACAGATGCTACATCCCCTTACTCGGGTGTTTTTTTAGGCTAGACTTGCTCCTCAGAAAATACTTTGAATTCTTTACATTTTGGTAGACTCGCGGAGGTTGCTTTTTACCCCAACAGAGGTAGCACCGTCATATATTTCTGTACACATTCTGCCCTAATACGAGCGTTTCTTGGTCTAGAAATGTAGAAGTCTGATTGGATATAAACATAGTAAGTTGTGCAATCAGCGACTTCGTTTCAAAAGTTATCATTCAAAACGCCTCAGTTATTTCTGTATGCTTTTGGAAAGCTAAACGTTATTCGAATATGTACTTTGAGTCTTCTTTACAGGACACATTCGTCCAATTTTCCATCTGCGTCATTGTATAGTCCTGTGTTACAACAAATATGTTATACGGGGTTTTCATTGGCCGAAATTTTGCAAGGTAGTTTATGATGCAATATCTTGCCGCTTGTGGAATCTCCCGGAAGGACAGAGGTTCTACAGGAATTAAAAGCAATCTCTGCGGGAAAAGAATGGAAAGGTCCATGATGTTAAAGAAGCTGAGCAACAGATTATCTAGTAATATACTTGTCACACAGGAGCATTCAGCAGCGTGCAGTACCTATGCTGACAACACTGTGTCACATTTTAATACGGTCATCTCAGGAATAGTAATGCGAATGTTACCAATCATATGTATAAGTTTGGTTAAGGTACACTTTCAATGCCCAGACTGATTAAAACGTGCTGACACTAAGCTGCTGCATGGATTGATTGTTTGGTACACTACACTTTATTCTACGACAACTGATAATCGGGTTGAGTAATAAAATGTTTAACCCTCTGACGGAAATATAGTTTGCATACAGTGACTTTTAGTTGCTTTAACTAAACTTCCATCACACAAGTATTTCTCGATTCCAATCGTACCAAAACATTATCTTATAGACTATTGGAAAGCAGCCACCAAGATACTAGTGTTTTCGATTTACGCCTGCCTCTAACTTGATTGATATGTATTCTGACCACCAGAATGAAATGGATAAGTTATTAACCGATACTGGCCCCAAGACCAGGATGACTAATTAGAAGCTAAGGGAGGTAAGGACTGAGGGACCTTCATCCGGAGCGGTCAAGGCGGTCAGTGAGAGGTCAGGTTGGTGTCGCAGGTATCAGATTCTGTGGACCAGCCCAACTGAGCGCCGTCTCATTAAAGCTGACAGATCTTGAGTGAAGCCTCAGGCTCCTGTGGCAATTTGATGAAGTGAACAAGATGATTTGATTACTTGAGCATTCGCCAGGACACAGCACAGCCACCATCTCTTTGTCAGCTTCTTACGGAGCATTCATTGTGCGGACTTGTCCTGTGTACATCGTCTATGAACTGAGGAGCCCTTAATGAAATTATCTCAAATACATCATCTTATTCATAACATTGAGATTCAACCGCTGCTTGTGCAAACATATCATCTCTTTGTGACGCAAATCAAATAATTTTACTTTCATTAATCTGCTTACGGTATGCAGGTCACAACTCTGCCAGTTATTGCCCCTGGGCATATGTGGTATTAATGACGAAAGGGTCGACAAACCATCAGTTCATCATTAGTTGAAACCAAATTTTTGTATCTTGGTTATAATAAGCCGACAATTGTAATCGTTATTACTACAAGATGACATGACAGACAAATCATGTAAATGTAAATCCTAGTTTAAAATCTTGTTTTTAAAAAACCATCCAAGAAAAGCGCGAGTATTTCGGGTTAACGATGCTAACATGTTTTCTCATTTTATGAGAATCTAATCTTGAAGCAGTCGTACATGCACAGCAGTGAGGCAGAGCGGGTTGCATGTGGAACGCCTTACTCTCCTTCTCATAAAACTTAACACAATTAATCACTCTACAAGATTCAAAATTCAAGATTAGTTGTTATTATACATGCACCTACTTCAGACAGAGCAAAACTAAGTTATTTATCAAAACATTCACAGCACTAATAAAGAAGTTATATGAGGATGGCTTCATGTAGGGACATTATGGAAGTGGTATTAATTGATTTCCAAATCTAATATAAATTTATTTAACAATCTTAGATTTCAAATAGAAATAACTAAATAATCTGAAACTTCCAATTACCACTGCACTTATTGTTCTATTTCAATGATTAAATATTCCAACGTAATGATCACTAGGAACCTAAGCTTAAATCCTGTAACATTCCTAAATCTGCTCTCACCGATGTTGCATTGGTCAGATGAAACCGACACACGTGATGATACTGCTACATATGGAGTGTGCAGGGAGGGCAATTACCGCAGGGATAGAAGTCAACAGTTTCAATGTTACCAGCTCACAGTCACATTCTGCCGCTGTCTTGGAGTAGCAAACTTCAAAGCGAACGTTGATTATTCCTGCATCTTGTTTGAATTAAGCATATTAGTGCAGGCACGATGTGATTTCACTGAATCAAGCAATAACAACGATCTCGGGCAAACATCACTATTGAAGCACTTCCTGGAAGACTGCCGTATCGGGTGACAGACATCAAAGCAAGCACAACAAGCAAGGAACCCAAGGTGGATTGGTCTACAGCTTACTTCACACTCCCTAGACTAGATATAACCTCTGAAATATTTTTTGAAAATAATGCAAAACAGTTTTTCGTGTCTATTTCTTAGTCTTCAATTTCATGTGTAATGCTTAAGTCTACACTTGCTGAAATATGACCAGTGTAGTAAACATGATTTAACATCGTCGAAGTGGATATTTAAAATTAAAAAAAGAATTTCTTTTTCAAAAGTGAAATATAAATATTTCTCAGACGAAATACCAGGTGAAATACGCCAAAATAGAAACCATAGCTTGAATTTTTCAGTTATTCATTATGAATAAGAAGAGAGAGTGACCATTTTCTTTAGTTTTGAATTTATTACAGTACGTTTTTCATCAAGTAACCCTTCCACCATGGGCAGGGATGTGTATGTCGGTTGCCTAGTCCTTGGGGATCCGCCCAACCACATCGGTCGCTTCGGGACATCTGGCGGCAATGATGGAATTACGACTCTGGGGCGTTTGTCAAATAAATCATAGTTAAATAGTGTCAAATTTACCCCTAATTGTCTGCCCCCTGCTACTATTTAGCGTTTGTCAATGACAAGAAGAGATGTATGTAGCTCTAGAATATGATCCGGCTTCATTTAAACTGTATGACATCAATATTAAGTCCACCAGATTTTGTTCTTGAAATTCATATCCGATCACAAATGCGACTCACATCTGTCGATACCTCGGAATTGTTCAAAGCCACATTTATTTCTATAGTAAAATATACAGAAAGAGGCATTTCTCATTATCCTGCTTTTGTCAATTATAATTTTCTGATTTCAACTACAATAGGTTACAATAACAACAAAATGATTTCCACATAATGTCAGATAGTTGACTCTCAATACACCTTTGTTCTACACATTTTAAAACGTTTATAAGAATTACAACAATGACTTTTCCTAACCTTTACAATATCATGTCATATTGAAATTCCATATATACTTGATTATGATTTAAATAAGAGCCTGTGCACATGATCTTCCCTCTCCGACGTTGAACGTTTAGGCTCTACAAGTTTGTTGATTCTAATGGGATGTCAGATGGGACTTATATTGCCATTTATTCAGCTGACTAAATGAATTAGTATGCTTACTAAAAGAAATATTAATCTTTCTAAATGATTTGTATTTCATAGTAAATTAGCTTTAAAGAAGCAAATCAATTTGAGGAAACATTGTAAATTTCATAGAAAACAGTTCCTATTTTTTTTAAATTGAGATATAAGTTCTTGTGAAGTTCTCTAAACATTCATACTCATTAATATGTTGCGGCGATCCACAGTGAAACATTGATGACATTGACAAAGATGGAACAAAGTATGTTTCAAAAAACCCATTTGAAACTCTTCGGAAAGCTTCAGTGTGACATTTTATAATGTCATTATATCTTCCCGCCATTTTACCACATGAGAGGGGGAAATATTCAAATAATAAGCTTACTAACGCGAATTTAATCGAATTAGTTAGCTTACTTAATCAAATAATAAGTTTATAAAATCAAATAAAAAGCTTACTAAATCGAATAAGTAAGCTTACTAAACAGCTGCCCGAATAAATAAGCTTACTTATTCGAGCTTACTTATTCGATTTAATAAGATTACTTAATAGCGACTAAAGTCTCATTTGGCACTACATAGATTCTTTTATCGTTTTAGGTCAAGGTTTGAGGCCACCTTTTAAAAAAGTGTCGAACAAAAAGTGCGTGTATCTTGATACTGGTCATTTCTTGCCCCACTTAACCGCCTTTGGTCGAGGTGCTGTTGCTTAGTGACGGGGTGAAATCGATGCCAGCAGGTGGCGTGTGATTGACAGATGAAAGATACCAGGTCACTTATCAGTTAGTTGTCTATCGCAGCCCGAGTCCGCCCCTTGCATCATTACACAGAATAGATACTTGCTGGGTACAATCTCATCGTCATCATTCTCAAATGTATTCTTGGAAGTAACTAAATTGAGTGATTTGAAGTTAAGATTTTATCCATATGGACGGTTGTCTTCTTGCTGTAAGAGACCAAAAAGTGTCACAGCTATGTGCTGTTATAAATCGGTATTATATGTGGAGCAGATATCCCACGTTCTTCAACGTATCGATTTATAACAGTAATCTGTTCTGAAAGTTTTTATCTTGGTAAAAACAACATTATGGTCATCAACTGTAGACTAACTATAGTAAAGAAACATTTTCAAAACAACAATATGCCTCATAGGGGCAACGTCCTAAAAACCTATTATCATCTTTTTCTCCAGAAGGGCCTTTTTTGTCTCTTTTTTACAAAAGAAAAAGTCCTAGAAAGCTTAGTTCTTGTGTACAGACTTCTCAGCTGATAAGAACTGAACTTGGTGATCCTAAAACAATTGCTGCGGTACAAGCAGGCTCTCATCCAACAACTGAATACGACATAAAACCGAATTATAAGTTTCATAAAATAAGTCTGTTTACGTAAGGTACTTTAAACGATTCTGTGTTAAGATCCAGAGATAATATAATCTCTATGCTCTGCAAATAACTTGTACTATCATTTTGGTAATTCTAAACAAAACGTCTGTGATCACAATAGGGCCCACTTACAAGTTGTGGCTGGAAATGGAACTGAGTAAACGTGACTGCTTGTCGCGTCGTAAGGTGGCCGCTAAAGGTTGCTGCTCCTCATACATAGGCTTTCTTGGTTTTCGACCGTTCTGTAAGTGAACCGTGTCCATTTCTGACCAGCATAATGGTGAAGTATACATATCATTCTGAGGTTAGTAGATGTATGTCCGGAGAAACAATATATGAAGCAAATGATGTTCGGATAGTAAATCAAGACATGAAAATTATCGATCCTTGAATGGTATATAAGTTAACATTATGGTCTGTTAGAAATATATTGTCGGATTCTGTAACCAAGTCGAAGTTAAACGAGATTTCTATCTGCAATTTAAGTTAGCATTTTAATTTCAAGGACAAACATTCTTATCCAGACCCCCTTCTGTCATGAATTGCAGGTAGTGTAAAAATAATTCAATCTTTATCCTCCTTTAAATATGTGATGAATAACATTATAATATGACTAAACATTAACATAGTCCTAAAGTTTGTAACGATTGTAGTAAAACGTAGTAGTAGTGCCTGCAATTCAAGTAACATACAGTTTAAGGATTATAATAATAATGATAATAATAATAATAACAATAACAATAAGAATAATAATATGTATTTTATGTCAGATTGTAAATAATATTTGAATGTAAACAAGTAAAGATGTTTCATTAATCAGTTGCAGCTGCAGAGAAAACGATGCAGTAGTAGAGTAGCAGCAGCAACAGTTGTTGTAGTAGTAGTAGTAGTAGTAGTAGTAGTAACAGTAGTAGTAGTAGTAGTAGTAGTAGTAACAAGTAGTAGTAGTAGTAGAAGTAGTAGTAGTAGTAGTAGTAATAGTAGTAGTAGTAACAGTAGTAGAAGTAGTAGTAGTAGTAGTAACAGTAGTAGTAGAGTAGCAGCAGCAACAGTTGTAGTAGTAGTAGTAACAGTAGTAGTAGTAGTAGTAGTAGTAGTAACAGTAGTAGTAGTAGTAGTAGTAGTAGTAGTAGTAGAAGTAGTAGTAGTAGTAGTAGTATAATAGTAGTAGTAGTAACAGTAGTAGTAGAGTAGCAGCAGCAACAGTTGTAGTAGTAGTAGTAATAATAGTAGTAGTAGTAGTAGTAGTAGTAACAGTAGTAGTAGTAGTAGAAGTAGTAGTAGTAGTAGTAATAGTAGTAGTAGTAATAATAGTAGTAGTAGTAGAAGTAGTAGTAGTAGTAGTAGTAGTAGTAACAGTAGTAGTAGAGTAGCAGCAGCAACAGTTGTTGTAGTAGTAGTAGTAGTAGTAGTAGTAGTAGTAGTAGAAGTAGTAGTAGTAGTAGTAGTAGTCGTAGTAGTAGTAACAAGTAGTAGTAGTAGTAGAAGTAGTAGTAGTAGTAGTAACAGTAGTAGTAGTAGTAGAAGTAGTAGTAGTAGTAGTAGTAGTAGTAGTAGTAACAGTAGTAGTAGTAGTAGTAGTAGTAACAAGTAGTAGAAGTAGTAGAAGTAGTAGTAGTAGTAGAAGTAGTAGTAGAAGTAGTAGTAGTAGTAGTAGTAGTAGTAGAAGTAGTAGTAGTAGTAGTAGTAATAGTAGTAGTAGTAATAATAGTAGTAGTAACAGTAGTAGAAGTAGTAGTAGTAGTAGTATAGTAGTAGTAGTAGTAGTAGTAGTAGTAGTAGTAGTAGTAGTAGTAATAATAGTAGTAGTAACAGTAGTAGAAGTAGTAGTAGTAGTAATAGTAGTAGTATAGTAGTAGTAGTAGTAGTAGTAGTAGTAGTAGTAGTAGTAACAGTAGTAGTAGAGTAGCAGCAGCAACAGTTGTTGTAGTAGTAGTGGTAATAGTAATAGTAGTAGTAGTAGTAGTTGTAGTAGTAGTAGTAGTAGTAGCTGCATATAGCTCTAACCCTCATAGTAGGGGAATATGCATATAGCTCTAACCCCATGGTAGGGGAATATGCATATAGCTCTAACCCCATGGTAGGGGAATATGCATAAAGCTCTAACCCTCATAGTAGGGGAATATGCATATAGCTCTAACCCCATGGTAGGGGAATATGCATATAGCTCTAACCCTCATAGTAGGGGAATATGCATATAGCTCTAACCCCATGGTAGGGGAATATGCATATAGCTCTAACCCTCATAGTAGGGGAATATGCATATAGCTCTAACCCCATGGTAGGGGGAATATGCATATATCTCTAACCCTCATAGTAGGATATAAGCATATATTTCCAATCATCGAGACGGGCCGGGTCATCTGCATATATCTCAAACCCTCAGGGTAGGGGAATAAGCATATAGTTCTAACCCTCGGTACTTTCAGGGTTATATAGGATTGCATCAGCAAAAGAGACATTTTTCCAAGATTTGCATCAAATTCCTAAAGATGAAAGAGACCTGCATCTTATAGCGAGACTTCTATCTGTTATTCTTATATATCATCTGTATCCTCCGCGGTACGGACAAGGTAGAATAGATCACGTAGAACTACATCAGTACCCCTTCAGGAGACGTGCATTTTAGTCTGAAGGATGAGATAAAATGTGTAAAGCTGAGACCAAGAAACCTGGATATCCAACCCTCATAAGAAGAGACGGCATCTGTACATCTAAAGTCTCAGTTGAGCATCTGAATTTCAGCTTTCAACGTGCGTCGGCATTATCCATATTTATCAAACAAACACAACTTTTTAAGGGCAGCATGCTCATATATCAAACTTGGTAACTGCTTTGGGCGTCCTTATTATATAGCTATTAACAAACAAATCAAACACCAATTAAAACGTAGTAATCATGCGCAGACGCCTGCTGTTTTAAAGATTATATTTACGAAATTGTAGTTATTGCTGATAACATTTGCATATTGCAGATGAAGAAGCGACGTTAGGGAACTATTTATCTTATAACTCGGGATATGCATTTTAAAAGGTTAATAAAACTGCTCGCGTGCACCTACAAGTCGGGGTTTTGTTTCATGTTTGCCGTCTCGCTTTGGTCTGTAACTTAGCTTATGGCGCTAAGTTCAGGCCACGTGACGTCTAGCGATGACGAGAGGTGACGCAATGATTACTTTCCCTGTCCAACTCAAACTTTTTGAAAAGGAGTATCGCATTTACGCATTATAAATCAAACTTTGAGACCAGTTGTCACTCATCCTTTCATGTTTATTGCTGTTGTAGATAGCAGCACGTGAGTTACACAGAGGCCCGTATGTACAAGTTGGTTTGGCGTAGTACCAGAAACATATTTCGACTATTGCTTTACCTCTGTCTCAGATAACTGTCGGCCATGACAGGGTCAGAGGGTTGATTCGTCTTTCAAAAAGACGTTAAAAGGGGAATGTTGATTGAATCGGTTGAATGCATTAATCGCAGATAAAAGTTGTCATTTGCAGATAAAATGAATTAAAAGAAAGTCGAATTTGAAGAAATTCTTATTAAACTGCATATGCTTCGTTATACAATTGAATGTAATAGAAGCCTGTGTCCAACAAAGATTGTGAAGAATGTCTTGTCCACCAGCTCCACGCCTACTCTGTACGGAAATCTTTCTTTGACCAATTGTTCCAATAATTTTCATATTTGACATCGCTCATTATTCAGGAGTTCCCCAGGATACCAAATGCTATTACAGGCAGAGGAGTTCGAGGTGCATATGGTGTTTTCATTTAAGGATTTTAATGCGCCTCCGGATTGTTTGAAAGCTTAGTTTCTTAATGACAATCAGCTAACCAATCACGCCCAAGTATGATTGCTTCCTATTGATTGTGAATAAAGGCAAGTTAAAAACGGACCTTTGAATCACAAATTCCAGTTTCGTAGCAACTGATTCCAAATGGACTCAAACAAAATTACCTTCTCGAAGAAAACACATTTTAAAGGACTAAATAACATGTTAATTTCTCTCAGCAGGTCGCGGTGACCTGGTGCTCCTGAAAACAGCTTAATAGTCGCGGGAGCGGCATGGGCACATGAGTCAGCCTATCTGTCCGACTGCAGCAATAATGTGCACTGTTTACGAGAATCTGATGCAGAAGGGAATCGATGGGCCCCCCTCATGTCCCATCCTACTTCCCCTCCCCTCTCATACCCTCCCCTCTCTGGCTTCTCGCATCCCGAGATTGGACGTCCCGGCACATTGAAAATCAGTGAAGGTTTTGACTGCTAAATGATCTCGGGGAATCGCACTTTACGCTCAAAATGAGCCTCAATGTTGAGAAATGCAGAGCTAAAATACCTTGCGTCCTTTAGGAATGATATACAATCAATGTTTCACAAACCAAATTAAACTTTTTATATATTTTTATCAGTTTCAAGTAATTTTACAATTCTTCATGAGACATTTTCCAAAAGATAATCTAAAAAGGAAAAGCATTTTCAAAGGAGTTTTACGTTCTTTGCGTCGTTTGTACTATATTCAAAGATTTTTATATTCTTATTAAGCGCTGTGGAACAGTTACAAAAAAACATAGACATACGGCATTTTCATGTCTATTCGGTGCAGCTGAGGCGTGTTAAAGACGAGATCTTTGGCATCGTGTTCCGCTTAGCCCTCAAACTCATATTTCAATATAAATCAGTCTTTAATTATGTTTAGTTCCCATTATCTATGGAATTAGCATAATTTGAGTCATTTCCGGAATGACAGTTCTGGTCATAACTAAAGCCATGCAATATCTAATACCATTGCTGTCTCCGATGAAGGAGAATAAGGCAAGATACGAGAGTTCTGATACAATGGCCTACATCTTTATCTTTCCAGAGAGTTTCTACAAGCGGTTCCATGTAACACTAGGGTGTCGCCAGAAAATATATACACATACTGAGTGTATCACCGTCCAATAATTTGCATAATGTCATAATTTATGATGTCATAATCCTTTTTTTGGTACACTAGAAGACGGTTAATGTATGGAGGTTATTTGGCATATGATTACAAATAACTGAAATAATTATTTCATGCAGAGCACTTTAGCTAGTGTCCATGCGTTAAGGAAGAGACATGGAAATAGATGTGCACCCGGGGAAACCACTGGGGAACCACTGTTCGCGCTTCTCATTACCGCGCACATGAAGCCGTCCCTCAGTATGACGTCTCCTCCCGGAGGAGTACCAGGGTTCTAGAGGTAGAATGTGGGGCATGCTAATCCTCCAGGGGAAGACGTGCTGGCGAGTCCCGGGTCAGGAGTCATGGAAGAGGAATTGAACCCGGATATAAGTAGCCGACAATTGCTGAAGATTCCCATTACCACGTGAAATATCGGCCAGGAGTTTAAAAATTCAACTTATTACTCTGGTAGATTGTCTAATTGGAAAAATCTAGGTTAGCACTGATTTTGTCTCTGACATAAAAGGTATTACACTGTCGGATTTTACATCAATAAATATTATGAAAAGAATCTAGAATCAGAAAAAGATTTTACAAAGGAGAATTATAATGGAGTTTGTATAATAGCATTAAACAAAATGGGAAAGTATACCTTTACAAATCATTCACTTCAATAAAACCCCTAGATGTCTTCTCCCGTTAATACCGATTCCCCTGGAAGGAAGGTGGTCGATCTTTATGTGACATCATCGGTTTTATAAAAGGAGGATGGTGGGTCTCCATAAGACATCATCGGTTATATTTTAGAAAGATGGTCGGTCTTTAGATGACAATATCAGTTCTATTAGAAGAAGATGGTGGATCTTTAGGTGACAACATCAGTTCTATTAGAGGAAGATTGTGGATCTTTAGATGACAATATCACTTTTATTATAGGTAGATGATCGGTCTTTAGATGACAAAATCAGTTCTATTAGAAGAAGATTATCGGTCTTTAGATGCCAATATCAGTTCTATTAGAGAAATAGTATCGGTCTTTGAAGACAATATCACTTTTATAAGAGGAAGATGATCGGTCTTTAGATGACAACATCAGTTCTATTAGAAGAAGATTATCGGTCTTTAGATGCCAATATCAGTTCTATTAGAGAAATAGTATCGGTCTTTGAAGACAATATCACTTTTGTAAGAGGAAGATGACCGGTCTTTAGATGACAGTATCAGTTTTATTAGAGGAAGATGGTCGGTCTTTAGATGACAACATCAGTTCTATTATAGGAAGATGGTCGCTCTGTAGGTGACAACATCAGTTCTATTAGAAGAAGATGGTGGATCTTTAGATGACAGTATCAGTTTTATAAGAGGAAGATGGTCGGTATTTGGATGACAATATCAGTTTTATTATAGATAAAGGTAGGTCCTTAAATTACATCATCGGTTCTATTAGAGGAAGATAGTCGGTATGTAGATGACAACATCGGTTCTATTAGAGGAGGATGGTCGGTCTGTAGATGACAACATCGTTTCTATGAGAGGACGATGCATGGTCGGTATGTAGCCAGATGTATTGTTTATCTATGAAAGTTATACATACCACACATTCCATAATATTGAGCATCAATCTCACCGAAAAAGTATTTGTCGATGTCGTTAACCGGAAGGTCACTTCATCGTACATTGACAGAGTGCTTTGTTGTGTTCCTTGGAAAAGACTTTCCTTCTTACAAACATAATGTTACTTTAGAAATTGAATCTGTGTGATTTAGTATAGGCCTGCAAATATAACATTAGGCAGTAGATGTTTGACGTTTAAATGGTCTACACCGTTTTGCCCCAGAAAATCCTACGATGGTTATACAGACGTATGAATTGTGTTATAATTTGTCCACTGAATCGTTTACCTCTTGACATTAAATGCATCTATACAAAATTTGAACTTTTGATGTGACTTTGTTAAATCTGATCAAATAGGAATGGTCCGTAATGATTATTTGAAAGGTTGAGTTTGCTCAGTATAACTCACTGTTTGTCACAAAATTCGAAGACGACATTCACTTTAGGAGAGAAACGTATTCAAGTATTCGACTCAAGGGCTGCAGACAACGTCTCTCAGTCACTTCGTAGCGTAACAACATCTCACGTCTATGATAACTATTTACAAACGGAGGTCAATACCATAGAATAGTTTCATCGAATTAATGTCAGCAGATAATGGTCGAAGGGAGAATACAACAACTTTTAGCCGTTATTTTAGTCATTGAGCACTGGGCACCCTTTCATGATACAAGGTCGACTGGCCGCCGATGGCAGCAAGGCCGTAGACAAACTGATGGCAGCAGGACTACAGATTGAGAACCGTGCTGACCCCCACCCCCTGGCAATCCTCTCCCCAACGCTGGAAACTGATTACACCAGCAGAATGCAATTTGGCGTGACAATAGAAGATTGATCTCACGTCCCCGATATGTCTCCCCACCTCACTATACAGTGCAGCTGGGAATTACGGTGATACTATCGATTAGTCTTATAGCGAGGTACTCCGTATGCGGGGAACATTACGTCAAAGTGTGAGACGATTACTCTTGTTATCTCAGACGTAAATGGCCATGATCTCATTGTAAAAAATAACGTAATATCGAGAAAGTGATATATCTTACATATTGACGGATTGAGGCGCCATTCTCCTACAAATTAAAGAAAGCCCTTTTACTCTCCTATTCCTTCCCTGGTGAAGGCGCACTAGCTATCGCTCCATTAGTCCTATTACCGGCAGAAATTGCCATGCCAAGAACTCTGTTTGGTAATTATTTTTCCCCGCGAATGAACTTCCGCGCACAAACTAAGTGCTGCCCAATCGCCAGGATACATCGCGCAATGATCTGGAATTGTTTTCGTATCCAGTAGATATAAGACGGCGATGCTTTTACAGGGGTTTTATTGCCTGGCGACGGTCATGATGTTGTTGATGTGAATATAACCCAAATTAAATAGAGTTATCGCCCTTACTTCTAGTTAACTTTGCCGTCTTATTGCTTACGGATTTATATGAATTATGAAATCGGTAAGCAACGTTTTCATTTGTTTCCGAGATTATCTAGCTTTACTTATTTAAGAGTTTCAAAAATAATATTATTATATGTAAAGAGAGAATATTTCATTGTCACTTTTCCAATTAAATCTCTCTCTCTCTCTCTCTCTCTCTCTCTCTCTCTCTCTCTCTCTCTCTCTCTCTCTCTCTCTCTCTCTCTCTCTCTCTCTCTCTCACTCTCTCTCTCTCTCTCTCTCTCTCTCTCTCTCTCTCTCTCTCTCTCTCTCTCTCTCTCTCTCTCTCTCTCTCTCTCTCATTATCTTTATGGCAACCTTCGCTCTCTTTTCCTATGGGCTTCGACATGCCGACATTTTCTCGTTCTCATGTTTACTCAATGACATAAAACAGTCATCACACCGAACGCAGGAGATGTACAAGACGCAATGAAAGTCGAAACATATTGCCCGAGATCAGTTTGAAATCCGAATTGCCTTTGAAAAGAACAGGCTCTTTTCACGAGTGCGCGTTTATTTATTTGAAGCAAGCGGTGAGAGAGCAGTCAAAACTTCAAAAAAAACAGCAAATATCAGCCAGTTTGGTTTTCCGTAATGGCTTTATTTAATGGTTTACTCGAAATCTTTTTCTGAGGATTCCTTTGAATGCCCAATAATGAAAGAAACAATGCTGTCCAAAATAGGTCGTTATCTGGTTGATGGTGCTGTCATACAATACGTATCTTGGTGGCAGAACCATGCGTCAAAGTAGTGTTTGACCATTACTTCTTGAGTATTTTCTCAGCTCTAAAACAGCAGTTACGCGGATTGAAGATGAAATTCACAACCAGAAACAATGGTTCGAGAAGTTTTCGAAAGCATGAATAAACATGCTCTTGCTGTATTCCATAGTAAGGTTTGGAGGGCATTCCAATGTTGCAAGTGCACATTGAAGGAATCGAGCTACAGTCGCTTCAGATTCAGATCACCTCTCTCTCACTCACTCCGGTCTCTACCTCATTTCCTCGTCAGTAAGCACTGACCCACGTGCGTCAGGGCCACCAGACAGATGTCTCTGCGCATGCGCGCACGTGCAGCCTCAGCCTTCATTAGTGGAGAGAGCCTGTGGGGCGCATTGATTGATGGCATTCCAAAACCATAAATCTCTATTACCAGACCATTCAGGCTCGCTCACTGACGAAAAAACGTCAAAATTTATGCAACGTTGATAAGAGTGCGGGTAGCGAGACTGTGTTTTTGCTAGGCATCACTGAGCACCTGTCTTTCTCGTCAGGTCTCGTTTTCTTCAGCGAGATGTTGTTTTTCTTTTACTTTTTGTAAAAACGCCTCCTTCGTGCAATTGCTTCGGGGATAGTTTATCAAAGACGTGAACTGTTTCTTCAGATTATTTACTCCGCAAGAAGGCTTCCGGTTTTATCACAGTAAATGTGAACAAATTGTTCAATCAATTTGAATTATACATAATTATGTAGTGGGGACGGCGGCCGCGGAGTAATGGGCTTCTAGTCTCTATTTGTTTTCACGAGCTATTACATACGTTTCCCTGCTGAAGAATACCCATAGTAATTGACCCAACGCTTACATACTGCAGTTGTCTGCCGTTGTCTCTTGGAGGTAGTTTCTGCGTCGACATGTCAACTTTGGAGAAGGAGGAATTTGGCATTAGCATAATTCCATGGTTTATTCCAAACAATTTGTAAGGGGAAATGCATGGTTTTCAGATGATTCAGTCGTATGTTTTTAAGATTTTAGTCATTTTAGCTGAAAGAAAGTTTTTTAGGTAACTTGACGTCGTGTGTTGAAGGGAAGTGAACAAAGAGATCGAAAATCCCAAAAAAGGTCGGACGTTGATTTAACATTATTATCCAGTGTTTTTTCATTCGATATAAGATAATCTGAACTTTAATGGCATTTGGTACCTATGTACTCCTAAACCTAAAAAACGCTGTCACCCGAGCACATCATTGAAACTCAAGTGTTACGTTCTTTTGGGCCTGCCAGGCGTGACTGATGCCACGTGACGTCACGTCGATAAGCTGACCTTGAGGCGAGCGTTCCCCTGACCTGACTGACCTGATTCTGACCTGATTGCACGTGAGTGGCGGCTGAGATTGATGCGAGTTTAATCCACAAACACACATATCGGGGCGGATCGCGCGCGCATGTGACTTCTATCACTATATGATGAGAAAAGCACCAGTGATTAATTGTAACGACGTGTACCCGCTCTGAAATACGCATACATCAACGTCCATTAGACCTGTCGGTCGGGAAAGTTACACTGGTGATTATCAACATGTTCAGACACAATTCATGATCCATGTTTCTCAGCTTTATGGTGTATGATGAAATTGGCCCTTTATACCGTTACGAGAGCAAGAGGATAAGTACAGATGGGCGGTTATACCCTCTGTTGGCAGCATTTGAGAGTATGTGTAGTACTAGTAGTGTCGAATTTGACAAGACACATTCATAATTTGATATTTATGTCAAGTTGCACCGATTACCGCCTCATGGGAGTCAGTTTATTAAGTGTCCCGAACATATGACTTTGTTAATCATCAAACCATGCAGCTTGACCAAGACGATTGCTGTCAGTCATGCAGCCACGGAACGTCAACAAAACGGATGTTCAATACATTCATAACTGCAACATGCATTACCAAACAGTGATATATCCCGTAGACGACCCAGAGTGCATGGTCACTGCTGCGGCAAACAAATTTAAATTCCTCGCTGCACGTAGATTCCGCACCTGCGCTCATGTAAATCTCCAACAGTCGTCTGCCCGTCTTGATATAAACAAACGCGCCTGTTCCTTCGCAGAAAAACGTAAAGCGAGCGTACTTAAAACATGAGCTTTATGCACGTGAATCTCGTGCGTGCAAGAGAGAAAGTCGGTTGGGGCGGTTGTGTGTGTTTTATAGGGGCACAGAGTATGTTATTGGAGACATTTATGTAAAAGTTTAGCAAAGATGTTATTTTATCGAGAAGTAGTGGTTGGTTCTCTAAAGCACTCTCTAAATGGTTATCAGGTCAGCATTGACACAAATAAAAACAGGTTTGAGTTATAATTTGTGATCGAAAACCGGACAATGGCGCGCCCCAACGACTAAAACTTAATCATGGATTTTTTAATTATTATTTCTATCAGATAGAAAGGCAAATATGTGCTGGTAGTGTCAACTAAGTAATTCTACTAACATTCATGTGAAATTGATGTTAAATTTCGTCCTATCAACATGCATGTGGCTGTTTTTGTATTGTCATTGAAGAAAAGAAAGTTTAGTAGGATATTTTAACTTAACTCAGGAAAGATGGTATTTTGGCTGTAATCTTACCCATAATAAAACTTATGAAACATACCCCGAGTCACTTTAAGCAACCAAAGCAACGGGAATGAAATAATTTCATATCATAATTAATATCATTTGTGGAGGCCCGTGAGAGGGTGTTCTAAGTCTGTGAAGATTACAGTTAATGACAACTTATTCATTATCATATACTGGACAAAACAAGTAAAGATGTTGTAAGTTTTATGATTAATATTTCATTAGGTGATATATGTAAAATATATGTCATTAATCTTAATTCAGAATTTTCATGTATCCCTAATTTCTTTTGTCAAGTATTGAAATTGATGCATTTTGTTCAAACCCCTTTCCACAATTGCCCGGTTACATTGTCTATAACTAAAACCGAAACCCGAACTTATTGTAACTAAAAAGTTTACTATGTTTTTCATTGCCATAGCTGCTCACAGGTATGAATTTATAGATTCGCATTGATAATATATGTTATGCCTTTTATTGATTTTGTCATTTTATGTTGCAAATCAATGTTTTTGAGCATATAAATAATTAATCAACATTACAATAACAAAATTTCAAGTAACTCAAATAAATTCTTCTTCTTCTTCTTCTTCTTATTATTATTATTATTATTATCATTATCATTATCATTATTATTATTATTATTAGTAGTAGTAGTAGTAGTAGTAGTAGTAGTAGTAGTAGTAGTATCTTGGAATTGCTTCATCACCGTGTCTTACTGCTCACTCGTGTACTCTCAGTCTATGCGATTGTCTTTTTGTGTTAAAGAACTTTTATCTAGAACTCTGGTCGTAGACAAAGTCGGACGTGAATGTTTGAAATACGATCCGTTTGACACCTGTGAAAAAATTATTTGTTTTCACTGCCTGGTGTCAAATGTTCTACATGTGACGTGTGATTTATAGTCATATGTTTGTTGTGAATTCGTGGTCCCTCTAGTCTAGGCAACATCATCAACTCGGTTGCGTTCATTTAACGGGTCCTTCAAGTCGTTCCAGTTACAGTTACTTTCCTAATTTATTTTGTCTATGTATAGCTATATTTCATTTATTTCATCATACATTAACACATTCATACCTTTTTATGTATTTTAAAGTGCCTAATAAGCCAATAATATGGTTGGGGGAATACTCTATGTTATTAAAACTGAAACATATCGGGTCCTTGAAAGTATGCATTAAAACGGTTCTGTCTTCTTTTATATGAAGATTTCAAACTTAAATTTAAGAAATATATTTTTGGAATTTCATGGATTTATGTGCAGTACATTATATAATATGCCTTAGATATGAGGTTGGATGCATTGACCACATGATTCAAAGTCCAGGAAGTTTTCTGGTGCTCATTTTATTCTTTTTTATGGAGTGCCTCGTAAAGCATTCCGTCACCATAGATGAGTAAGAAACTAAATAAACATTCATCAAGTATTCCGTTTATTAGAGAAATGTTGAAAAATAAAATCTGTATCGACTTTTGTTTCAAGTGGAAGTTGACATTCTTCAAATTCAAGATACCTCCATGAACTAGCTGAGGGTTAGTATCACTCATAGACCAAGCGGTCAACCTTTGAAGGAAGTACGTTTCAAAAGATATCGAGTTCAAGTTCAATATTTGCACCTTGCCCTGATTGAATGTGAGGACCTCGACCATCGTCCCACAAGGGTTACCTCTGTTGATGATAGAAGGCCATTCTGTTCAGCTTTGATGTCTCCCCTCGGCTCGGAATTACACAGCGTATGGCACTGATGGAGGGTTGAAGATAGATAATGAAACTGAAGCGAGAAAGATTGCCTTGAAGCTGAAGTTCCTCTATGTAGCAAACGAGGACTACTGATGGCGATCGGATTGCAATGAACTACCATTGATTATTCCACTATATATCACCATCGTATTAGGCTTAGGCCGAGTTACGTATCAAACACCATTTGTCTTGTATCTTTGATCTATTGCTACTTTCTGAACTGAAGGTTATAGACAAAAGAGCCCTATGGTTTCGTTATTTTCCAACCTTTTCTTACAATTATAACGTATATGCTTACTATGTCATCCATACGGTCGATCCAAGTGTTATTCATTGAATAATGACAGTGCCATGTCTTTGAATTAAAAACGAATTATACCTCAAAGTCGACCTGGAGTGTTATCTCTATTGTTACAACTATTTTCCAATATGCAAGAAATACGAGATCTCACAACTTCTAGCACAATGATGCCGCGTCCACATCGCCAGTCTCTTCATCAACTGACGATCTCCTCACAAACACAAACAACGTTCTGCCATTTTGCATTTCATGTTCGTGCACCACGTGCGGGGAAACATAAAATGTGGAGTAGAAAATAAACGGAACGCGATAAGGAAGCGAGTTCTCCAAGTCCGCACATAAACCGGGGTGGCGCTGGGTCATGACATATCTTCCCCTCGGGAATCCTTCTTCACAGCCTCCCCCACCTGGGTGCTGACCTTCACCTTGTGTCAACCCGTGTTGTAATTTCCGGGTCATCTTCGTGTTATGACGTGAGGGATTCCAGTGCGCATGTCTTGATAGGTAATCAGCGCTTCACGCTTGCTTTCCCCTCTCGCCCCGAGCTGTACGCTTTCAGTTTTTATCTTGTTTTGATTCAATTTATATCCATCGATAATGATATAACACCGCAATATTTTCAACACGTGCCCTCAGGCAATATGGATTTTAAATCTCGGCACAGCGGTGTATGTGTTAGAATGATTTTAATACGTGCCAAGAGAACTCCCGTACGTAGCCGGGTAGCGTACCAGATGTGGCTAGTTACATATTGATAATCGAAATACCACATAAAGCTTCTGGTGATTAAACTATTAACTTTACCTATTGCAAAACTTGAAGAACGAGATTTCCACAAGTAGTTTTCACTTTCGATTGTGCATTGTATCCAAACCCATTATGACGTTTTAAAACGGTTATGATAGGGTTACCTATTGATAAGAGACATTGCTTAAAAAAGTTATATTGATGCTGTGTTGATAACCATCTCTCAGATTCTATAATTAACTTTGTCCAGATGCTCGCTACTTCAACTTAATGGAGATGGGTGACCAGTAACGTTCACGACGAGAACAAATGTATTATCATAGATTTAGGTTTCGGCTCCGTCCGTCCGAGTTAAAGGGGACATCTTTCCTCAGCATCCGTTTATGATAGGATAACCAAATTTGGTATGTGGCCTCAGGGTACCAATGCCTTGATGGAGTTTGAAAATTAGACGCGTGCAATTTTCTTTTCCGGCGCTGTTGCTCTTGTTCCGTTTTTTCCAATCAGCTCGACGATGTCTCCGAAGGGGTCAGTCTTTTCGGACACTATTTAGGTTAGGATGGCCATAGTTGTTGTGTGGCTTCACACCTTCATGGAGTTCGAAAATGAGAAGTGTGCAATTGCTTTTCTCCGGAATTATTGCCCTTGTTCTGTCTTTGGACTTAGAGGGAATCTTCAAAGTGGACAGCATTTCTCAGAAACTAATTAAGATAGGATTATCAAATTTGGTGTGTGGCTTCAGGGTATCAATACCTGGATCGGGTTTGAAAATTAATTTATTATTTTCGGAGTTTGTGCCCATGTTATGTTTAGTTAATAAGGTCTTTCAGGAAAATGCTGTGTGTTTAATGAGAACCAATTTGGTGGGAGATGTTGATAACCATGTCTTCTTCTTACTTACTACTACCATATATATTTTAGGTATAAATGTTTAATCAATTACTCGTTGAAATATTGTTTTAACGTTTTTATTCATTATTATGTTCATATGTTGTATAAATGTTGTAAAGGTAACTCATTGATTTCGTGTATCATATCAATGATATATCCTGTACTAAATACATTCATTGTTTTATGTTCATGTATTGCATAAATGGTTCATCAATATCTCTTATTTTTTTTATCAATCTTCTATCATTTATTACGTTCATATATAGAAAAAAACAAGAACTCAACTTCAACTTATTTCATATATATTGTATCAATGATTTATCAATACCAATGTCTATTTGTGGTATCAATGAATTATCAATAAGTTTGTAATGGTGTTTCATTAAGTATATTTTAGCTTATTTTACATGCTCAGATGCGGTGTCAATATTGAAAGTGTCAAAATATGGAATGAGTCACATTAAAGGGGCAGTACCACGTTTTTAGATAAAAAGTGGAATCTCACGAAAGCGAAAATTTATTATAATTGTTTCAAATTGCAAGACAATGTTTTAATCAACAGAAGCAGTTTTAAAACGAACGTGCCAGGATCGGTTAAGTTATGCCAATCCGATGCCTTACCTCAAATGATTAAAAAGTGTTCACACACAAAATGGCCGCCAGTGGTTTTTGCTTGATACTTGATTATTTCCTGCACGACTGCGATTGATCAGGTAGAGTATGACCTGTTTTGACTCTCTGAAGATACTTATGGCATATACTTATGAGGAAAGTAGGAAATGAATCTTATAACGTGCTACTGACCCTTTAAAATGATTAGCAAAAAACAGATGCCATCAGTCAAGTTCAGATGTAAAATGAAAAATGTTCAGATATGTAATCAAATTCTCAGAGATACTCGCAAAAGAAATTATTTAATTTATTCAATTATCTGATGTATTCAGTTTCTTGGCGGAAATGACGAAATAGCGTGTGTCCAGCAAGCTGACAATTACAAGAAGAAACTTCAGATAGGTGTACAACCACTCAGCTGCTCTTGGTAACTCCATCTCACCATCTCGGGGATGAAATTCGATTTGATGAAAACCAAAAAGATAAAAGGGAAAAATCTTTGGTCTAATTTTTATCAATTCTTTTGTAAAAAGTGCTATCAAAGAGCGTGATGTTCACACCCCCAGGAAGCAATCCCCACCTTACCTTCCGTCTGTTTGCACATTTTCAAATCTATAATTTTATCAAATTTAACCCCGTATTTCTTCACCGGAGTACCGATTAAGTTTCCTTTGATGAGGTGTCTTCAATCGGCCGTGCTTAAGAGAGAAGTTACCCTGGGGTGTTTTGTTTAAACATCAGTGTCGACCATACACCAGAGACCTTTCTGCAATAGCAACATGGAGGGGTCGGCGGAACTGGTGCCTTCTGAACGGTGATTAGTGCATTCTTAAGTGCTTGACTTTTTAAACATAATTTCATTCTTCTCAGCAAAGATGATTTTAAGAAAAGTTCAAAACTTTCTGCCACGATAGTTTTTATAGAAGTGGAGATAAGGCAATTAAAACGCTCGTGCCTCTATTGAGAGTTTCATGAAATTATGGTCGCTCTTTTATCTTCTACAGATGGATGGAAATTATCCTCTCATTTTTAATCTTAACCGTTTTTACTATATCTAAAGACTTTGATGTAAATATAGTTGATGTCATTTAAAGTTTGATGCATAAGAAAAGTGAAGTTATTGTATAATAGTTTTCTTTTGCAACAATATGATAAAAGAATACCGCCTTATGTAGTTTCTTCCCTCATGTGAACTTTCGAGTTTCTTACGTGGAATCAGTTATCTTGTCATACATATTTTAAACGATTAGAACTGCGATTCAATTATATTTCTATAAGATAATGAATTGTGTAAAACTTCAAATATAATTTTCGTTCGTAAATACAAATTCTTACACTCTCAGGCCTTCGGAGATCTACAATTCAAAATTTGCTTTATTTGAAACAAACATTTAAACTATAAATTAGAACATTATTTTGTCACATTTGTCTTCTGCATTATTCAAAGATAACACATTATTTCCAAAAATTAAATACAAAATGAAATCATCTTATATTGCATTTGATAATAACTAATTCGTCCTTTATGCCAAATAATAACATTCACAGAGTAATCTATTTTCTCTATGGTAAATTTGTAACAATGCCATTTCTGCAATACCGACATATGGGCTCGTATGGCTTGTGAACACGCCATGGCGGGTTCACACATTGACCTGAATGTTTTCTCATAGAAACGAGAAAGTTGAGAAACTTGTGATCTTCACGTACATCTGTGTTTGTCGGTACAGTACTTGTTATGTCACATACGGACCGAGGTGTCACGCCCTGCATGCACCGCACGTATTTTTGTGTAAATCGGAGCAGTTCTTCAATATCGGTGATGCGAAGGTGATAACTCGTCGTGTAAATATTTTGCATTAAAAGCTTGAACAGAAACAATTAACATTTTGATAATCAGTTCAAATTACAAGATCATCGCCAATAAACATTTCAAGAACGAAAAGATGCATCTGTATGTGCAACGAGATGTACTGTTGATAGGTTTTAGAAAAACATTGTCGTCTTTTACCCGCTTTTTGGTAGTTTACTGTCCAAATAATAAATCTGAACAATTTACCCACTTCTGAAATGTTTGCACATTACGTTCCCCTGACAGTAACATTTAACTGTGATTTTAATTCAAGTAATGGGTGCATGTCTAAAGAAAATAAGCTAGTGCGAGTCCTTTTTTGGGGAGTTTCTTTCGTAACAATGACAGTGTATACCTTTATCTTGCTAATGCTCATAGAATGTATGGCATGCCGTTATTCTATATTACCTTTACCTCTTATGTTAAAGTCATAGTCTCATTTTTGCAAGGCAAATTGTAATGCATGCCGGACAAATAGTTCACCACTCACAGAAATCTTTCCCCTGACGTTTGCGACAATTTTCAGAACTCTGCAGACATTCTAGCCCTCAATAATGAAGTTCAAACAACCCTAACCTACCCTAATATTATGTCTTTGGCAAGCGTTAGTCCTTACCACGTCATTTCGCTAAGGCCATGACGTAGAACACATGAAATTTCCCAGCTGAATATCCAATGAAAATAGCCAATAGCTTCACTATTTTCAAATACAGAAATAACAAAAAGGTAGTAAACTCAATGAAGAATGCGTCTGTCATAAGTATCGGCGCTGCAATTACTAGATTTCCGGTGTTTCGCACTCGCGATTGGATTGCATTTGATTCGGTACCTCATCGGTCTGAAACGGCATACGCCAATAAGCTGTTTCATCCAAAACTGTAAAACGGGCATAAAAATGAAAGTCTTTGCAAACGCGACAGGAAATATTTGTGTTAGTGGTCAGATTTTGTTCGTGAAGAATAATTAGTTCAGTTTAGTTGCCTTACAAAAATGAGACTATGACTTTAACGGGTTTAAATAAGCATACACTTCGTAAAACTCTTTTGAAATACCAGTTCTTATAACTATTGATATTAAGTCGTCATCGAGTCACCTGTGGATCATTCATATCCATTGTACCTGTTTGTCGTATGTTTTCCTGAAAATGAATCGGCTTCGTGTTCAACTTGAAAAGAATTATTAAAGAGCCACTCCGTTAGTTGTTGGAGTCAAATATGCCAAACTTAATCATTGGTGTCATTTGATCGCCAAGTATCGACTGTTACCAAAAAGAAACATTTTAAAGCTTAATGTTTTTTTACAGTGACAATATGAAGGAAGAACGTCGCAATTCTGATCGAAAACCGGACAGTGGCGCGCGTCAAATAATCAAACGTAATTTTAGACTTACCTAAAACAGCCAGGAGGGCAATTATGAGTTGATAGTGTTTGTTAGGTTATATAACGAGTATTCATGCATATTGGACGTGATATCTACACCTCTGTGCATTTATACGGCTGTTTTTAAATTTTCATGAAAAACGAGTATTTGTCATATATATATATGTCTTTTGGACATGAAAAGTTAAGATGTTTTGGTTTTATGTCACCACCTATGACATTTAGGTTCGTATCAAAGGTAAATCATATGTAATGAAAATCACGGAGTGGCTCTTTAATAGAAAGGGCTATGGAATGTATTAATGCCAACCACAAAGATTTAACGAGATGTCTTCAAGAATCTGGACCTAATGGACAGGTTGATGACCAGCTTTATGTAAATAATGCAGATAATTTGGGCAGTGTCCGGCAGTTTTAGGTAATGAGGTACCAAGTATCTGAGAACATACAAGTCTGCGAAATGAAATTATAAGCTGAATGTCAAAATCATTCGTAAACAGGTACATAGAAGCGTATCCCCAGATATGTCCCGAGACAGACGTCAGACCAGGAGACAGACTGGTTTCCCTACTACCCCGAGTCAGGAGACAGACTGGTTTCACGAGCCTGGAGATACACCACAAGACCGGAGCCCAGTCGCTCCACCCCATACCTTATCAACATCGCGCCAGATACAGTTACTGAGCTTACGTGTAACAGCACATCTGTGTCGCCGTCTCTGCTTTGATGTCAGGCCCGGGTTGTATCTGGTGAGAATCTGACACCACTCGTCTGTGTCTCCCTCGGTGTGAGACGGACTTTACCTCACCGCACTTCAACCCAGCTAGCGTCCTGTCTCCTCAAGTATATCAATACTTAGCTTACTAATCGTCTCGCCACATAGCATGTACCTTCTCATTTCCTTCACAATGCCTTGGAGAGAAAAAGGTATACATGTAAAACTTTAGTTGTATCTAATCTAGTCACACAATATGACTACTTTCTTTTGTAACAACAGTACTAGACATTCATTACTTTCATTATTATGTTTCTCCGCTCATCCATCCACACTACAATCCCACCCCTGTTAATTCAACCTCATTCACCCCTTTTTTCTCGAATTGCCATTCCCTATCCCCACCTTATCTCATCGTTTTGTTACCTTGCCCTCTTAATATTATCGTCTAATTTCTTCCCAACATCCTCCCCATACGTCATCCCCAATCGTTCAATTTCTCACCATATTTTCACCCTCATTTGTTTCCCAGTCTCCCCAGGTATTGTCTCTCCACCTCCATCATCTCACACCCGCCCTAACCCAAACTCCGCCATCATCTCACACCCGCCCTGACCCAAACTCCGCCATCATCTCACAACCGCCCTGACCCAAACTCCACCATCATCTCACACCCGCCCTGACCCAAACTCCGCCATCATCTCACACCCGCCCTGACCCAAACTCCGCCATCATCTCTCACCCGTCTTTGAGCCCGCTCACCGCCATCATTTTTCACCCGCCATTGATCCAACACTCCGCCATCATCTCCAATCCGCCTTTGACCCCACAGTCCGCCATCATCTCCCATCAGCCTTTGACCCCAAACTCAGCCATCACCCCGCTGACCACGCCCCAGCTTACAGCCAGCAGTGAGTGACAGGAACCCTACACTCCTCAGCAGACACGCTTATTTACTCATTAAAGATCAAAGCAATCAGTTGAAGGAGCAGACCCCCCGCAAGGACGCTGTATTTTTGTTTATATTTACACGAAGCAGCCCAGGTATTCTCCAGGTAGCTCCATCCATTACACTTCACCGCGATCTCTCTGACAATTGACAGTACCACCTCCTCCCCCATCACTCTGCCATTCTCCTCTCGGTAGTCACTTCATGGTGAGTACCTGCATGAGGCTCATGGAACTCGAACGTGTCTCCCTTCCCGGTACTTGTCTGGGTCTCGTGAAGCTCGGTCTTGTCTCCCTTCACGGTACTTGTCTGGGACTCGTGAAGCTCGGTCTTGTCTCCCTTCATGGTACTTGTCTTGGACTCGTGAAGCTCGGTCTTGTCTCCCTTCACGGTACTTGTCTGGGACTCGTGGAGCTCGGTCTTGTCTCCCTTCACGGTACTTGTCTTGGACTCGTGAAGCTCGGTCTTGTCTCCCTTCATGGTACTTGTCTTGGACTCGTGAAGCTCGGCCTTGTCTCCCTTCACGGTAGTTGTCTTTGACTCGTGGAGCTCGGTCTTGTCTCCCTTCATGGTACTTGTCTTGGACTCGTGGAGCTCGGCCTTGTCTCCCTTCACGGTACTTGTCTTGGACTCGTGGAGCTCGGTCTTGTCTCCCTTCATGGTACTTGTCTTGGAGTCGTGGAGCTCGGTCGATCTTGTCTCCCTTCACGGGACTTGTTTGTAACTCGTGGAGCTCGGTCTTGTCTCCCTTCGCGGTAGTTGTCTTTGACTCGTGGAGCTCGGTCTTGTCTCCCTTCATGGTACTTGTCTTGGACTCGTGGAGCTTGGTCTTGTCTCCCTTCATGGTACTTGTCTTGGAGTCGTGGAGCTCGGTCGATCTTGTCTCCCTTCACGGTACTTGTTTGCAACTCGTGGAGCTCGGTCTTGTCTCCCTTCACGGTACTTGTTTGCAACTAGTGGAGCTCGGTCTTGTCTCCCTTCATGGTACTTGTCTTTGACTCGTGGAGCTCGGTCTTGTCTCCCTTCATGGTACTTGTCTTTTACTCGTGGAGCTCGGCCTTGTCTCCCTTCACGGTACTTGTCTTTGACTAGTGGAGCTCGGTCTTGTCTCCCTTCATGGTACTTGTCTGGGACTCGTGGAGCTCGGTCTTGTCTCCCTTCACGGTACTTGTCTTGGACTCGTGGAGCTCGGCCTTGTCTCCCTTCACGGTACTTGTCTTTGACTCGTGGAGCTCGGTCTTGTCTCCCTTCATGGTACTGGTCTTTGACTCGTGGAGCTCGGCCTTGTCTCCCTTCATGGTACTTGTCTTGGACTCGTGGAGCTCGGCCTTGTCTCCCTTCACGATACTTGTCTTGGACTCGTGGAGCTCGGTCTTGTCTCCCTTCATGGTACTTGTCTTGGACTCGTGGAGCTCGGTCTTGTCTCCCTTCATGGTACTTGTCTTGGACTCGTGGAGCTCGGTCTTGTCTCCCTTCACAGTACTTGTCTTGGACTCGTGGAGCTCGGTCTTGTCTCCCTTCACGGTGCTTGTCTTGGACTCGTGAAGCTCGGTCTTGTCTCCCTTCACGGTACTTGTCTTGGACTCGTGGAGCTCGGTCTTGTCTCCCTTCACGGTGCTTGTCTTTGACTCGTGGAGCTCGGTCTTGTCTCCCTTCACGGTGCTTGTCTTTGACTCGTGGAGCTCGGTCTTGTCTCCCTTCACGGTGCTTGTCTTTGACTCGTGGAGCTCGGTCTTGTCTCCCTTCACGGTGCTTGTCTTTGACTCGTGGAGCTCGGTCTTGTCTCCCTTCACGGTACTGGTCTTGGACTCGTGGAGCTCGGTCTTGTCTCCTTTCACGGTACTTGTCTGGGACTCGTGGAGCTCGGTCTTGTCTCCCTTCACGGTGCTTGTCTTGGACTCGTGGGGCTCGGCCTTGTCTCCCTTCACGGTACTTGTCTTGGACTCGTAGAGATCGGTTTTGTCTCCATTCAATGTTTTTATATGAATGCTTACAATAATTGAGATCTAAATTTCTTAGTTTTGAAAAATAACGAAAGCTATCTGAAAGATAAATCTTTTTCGATCTTGAAGTTATTGAATTGTGAATCACCCCCGATACCGAAGACCATTAAACATGATGAATAGCACGTGTGTTCGTGTTCGTACATTCTCCCCATCCAATACATTTCTTCCTTGTGTAATATACCTTCAACATTGGTGCCAAGTGGAATCACCTTCCATATTGATACGCTCGATAGAAATCAATATCACTTCTGTTGGGATTCTGCTTTGATTTTCTGAGAACGGACGAGTCTTTGATGTGCACCTACCTAGCAAGAAGACAGCAGTAATGGGAGCGCTATATTGGGTTTACCTCGGCGTCTCTCAGATGATATTTTACTTAGCCTGAAGTGAATTCTTTCGCTATTACCTTTATCCTTTCGTGACATCTCAATGCACCGCGTTCCCAGTCTGCGAGTGGTGGTGGAAATGCCTCTAGAAGATGAAAGGCGCCGCCCGCTCTGCGTGTAGAGATAGACATCGACCATAAGCCTGGTTAGTGAGGCGTTCTAGAAGCCATTCCTCCACTTTAAGGTTGTGTGTAATGCAGAGTCAACGAGGCAGTGGGTAAACTGTACGAGTAATGGTCTATGACGGAGACATAGTATTTCTTCTATCAAAATTGCGTTTCAAAGATGAGCTAATCCTCATTTACAGACGAAATAAAGTCATGTGCACTTAAATAATTTTTGCTAAGTAATAATTTTGATAGGTCCGTATACAGTGTATTTATATCGTCTATTCCTTTGAAAGGATTATTGACGTACAACCTTTGCATTGCTAAAAAAAACACCTTTGGAGTATTTGCTTACACCTCCATCATGTTACCACTTCCCGTAACTAAACATCTTTAAAGATGAATTTCTTCAAAGGCATTTTGAAGTTGGTGTAGTGATACAAGACAATGTTATGGATGACAACTTCTTTATTTATTTTCACGACGTTTCTGGGCTTCTTCTTGCCCCTTCATCAGCTGGATATCCACCTGATGAAGGGGCAAGAAGTAGCCCAGAAACGTCGTGAAAATAAATAAAGAAGTTATCATCCATAACATTGTCTTGTATCTTTAAAGATGTCTTTTTATTTCAGACACTCACGTATATGCTTTTCCAAGTCTGAAAATTCAAATGAAATACCCCTGCTTGAACTAGTTAAAGCCATGTTATTTTTGTCTTGTACCTCTCGGTGCCCTGGTATCCTAGTGGATGGTACACATAGGAAGTGATTGTATCAGTAACGGGTTACGTCGATGCATACTATTCATATTGCGGACGCCTACTTTATATATAAAGGACATGCAACACTGAGTAACCGTGTCAAATCTACCACTGCATCTGGTTTTAAATTCATCATCTTATAATTAACCTCATCATATCAGACGCATGGACAAATGTAACATAATTTTGTCCAGGTCATAGGTATATTGTGAAATCGTGTTTCGGATGTTTTGCATCTTGCATAGTTTTTAAAGGGAACGATTTACTGTCATGACTGCACATAAAACTTCAAGGGGTAAGTCAAAGAAGAATGGCCAATTTTATCACCTCGTCATCAAGAGATTTCGGACGGCCATTGAGGCACATATAATCTGTCGTACAATTTGCGTTGTGATTGGCGCCGTCCCAAATCGATGACCTCGAAGAATATGGGTCCATTTATGTAGAAAGTTCCTGCCGAATGTTTCCTCATCTACGATTATATCACAATCTGTTCTTTGTTGTTATCACGTGCCGATCAAATCACTTGCACATAAGCGGAAGTCACGTGACATTAAATGGCAATCGAAGGTCCGTGCTTCGGCATTTCTAAATGAGATATTCGATGACCTCCTCAATCGATTTGGATATAATAGCTGAAACAGGGATAAATATGTTTGTTTCGGTGTTTCATTTTCTAAAAGGTGGGAGAAAAGAAAGACGGGGAAAAGTCGATGTTTGACAAAAAAGCGACAGGGCGACGCAGACAAACCTAAAAGACAGCAAGGGGCACAGAAAAATATAGCGAACGTGATTAAATCCATACAGTCTCTGCTCGCTTGAGGTCTGTCACACACTTAAATAAGAAAATGGCCTAAGCAAATCTGTGAAAAGATAAGAAATCTTGAATTTTTTTTGGCTGAAAATGTAGAAATATTTTTTTTTTTTACTTCTATATATATTGTTTTAAATTTAAGAATTATTGAGCAATGTTTGAATTCAGAGGCTGTACGCTAGTCTATTTCTCGTACACGCGTCCGTAGTAGCAATTAACCTGTGGCAGTTTTATGTCAACACAAAGACGCCAGTGTGTAGTTTCATAAGTAAAACATCAGCGACATCGAGAACGTGTCATTAGAATTCGTGTTTCCTGAGTTCATATGTCGGAAAACCAACAAACACTTATTCATGGCGGAGTTACTTGATAAAATACGATCATTTTAAAACATACTACCTCCTTGTTTAGCAAGAGATGTGGTAAGGGCCTATATATTACTTCAGGTATGTATAAGTACCTTAACGACGCGGCATAGTTTGTGGAATTCAATATCCACATGTGTTAGAGGCCATATATTTTACTTTCAAATAGGTGCACCTTACAGCGTCGGCGCCTTTGATGTGACAGGTACTCTGCAGGTCAGGCTTGAAGACAGTCAGAAGGTACTCATATATCCAGTGAGAATGTCCTTTCCAATCCAATCTATAGTTATCATTACCTATCGTTTATATATACTCAAGTTACCTAACCAACCTGTAGATTTCGAATACTATCCTTAACCCTATTCGTAAAACCGCTGAACGTATGACGTCGTACTGAGTGACGTCATAATTTAATACCTGCGTCACGCTGGCATTTCAACTAGATTCTAATTCCATTTTTTTGGCTTGGATGCTGTAGAGAATATTGAATTCATTCCCCTGAAATACCAAATTCACTGTGAACTCATCCAATACCAGGTGTAAATTTCTTTCTTTTGACTCATTTGGCAAATGATATTACACAGATGTTCGTTTATTATACTTGAAAAATATCTACCTGAAATTATCTTTGTCGTCTTTTGTACGGTCACAAATATATACCTACAGTTGTTTTTATCTCAGGGAGCGGGATAGCACAGTGGTTACCGTTCGGCCTCGGATCAAGAGGTGGTTCGAATCCCGCCTTGTAGTAAGGTTTGGGTGCAATCCTACGCTGAATTTCAGTGCAGTATCAGCCATGGTCCACTGTTTCCAGCCGATGCTCGCAGGTTTCATGGAAATGTATAGCCACAATAGTGCTGCAGGCTTTCTCCCTGCCATAATACTGAGAGCCGTGATATAAGTGAAATAATCTTGAAAACAGCGTTAAACCCCAAATCACCCCGCCTCACCTTATCTCAGTGAATACACTAGCCGTTTATCTCACTCATGATATGTCTACCGTTGAGGGTAGCGTTAACTCGGCCCAGTCCCCAATATTTAGGAGACACCTGTATTATTTACACTTGTAATGGCAAACTAACTTGAAGGACTTGATATGTATCTCGTCCTAAACTGTAACAATAAAAACTAATACGACGTTATATCAGAACGATGAACTAGCATAGTAAAGGGCCTAAAGATTGTATCAACCATTCTTGTAATAATTTCTGTCATAATTTTAAATTCGTTAAACTCCCTAGAAGTATTAAACTTTCATGCAGAAGACGGCTGCATAACTCAACAAGTAATTATCAATGAAACATGTTCAATAAAAATATCTCAACCAACCTACCAAATATGATACAAAAAAGTAAATCTTATATCAGTGAAAAGGTAATGGCAGTGAGGACAAATGCTTTTTGGAGAGATGTATTAAAGGCCTGGGGGAAATTCTTAACAGTTAAAGGAAAGAAAACAAAAACTGCTGATGATATACTAACCCAACTGCTGTGGCATAACGCTAACAATACTGTAAACGGGAAATCCATACATGTTGGAAGACTGGAAAGTGGAGGTGGAAAGTGTGTGAATGATCTTATCGACTCAAATCGAAATTACCTTGATTAAGATACTTTCATAAAAACGTTTAACGTTAAGACAAATTTTCTTCAATATATTGTCATTAACTGTAAGCAGCCATATCCTATATTACCATATTTCCTTCAAAATTTGTAGAGTATTTTACGATATATTGCAACTTGAAAACATAAATGACACATACCAAATTACAAAATATCGTTTCACGGGAAATGATGTTTGAACTTGGTCTAATAGTTTTGGCGATACAGACGTTCATGTATCGCGATATATCATAAAGATACGATTATATGCGATAAATGTAACGATATATTACATTCAGGGATTTTCAACATATAAGTGAGCTAAACTTTTACTGACACCTCGATTGTAATACAATAAAATACTATAAAGCTTAATGTTACTATTACGATACGGATACCATATATCGTCAGAGTATCACAATTTTCGATACTACGATATATCGACCGAATGTAATCAAGTTTCGTGTAACTGCCAGTCTTCCCTCATGTAATAGTCCAAGACACTGGTCTCAATATGTGTCGTAATTGTAGACCACGTGACCTGTCAGTTGACGAGGTGAAAGTTGTTAGTAACATCACTCATGTGATTGGCAATCGAGCTGATTGCCTCACGGGTTTGTTTCCTCTACAGCATGACGTGCAGCTAAAGGCAGAACACATTTTAGCTTGATGAAGAAGCGCTGTGAAACGAGTTTGTCTTTGAGAAAGAACAATTTAGAAATATTCAGTTTGTTTTTTATTAAATTGAGACATTTCCCTGATGAATTACATTCCCCTGATTAAAAGTGATAGGAGTAAGCAGAGATAGGATACCCCCACAGTAAGTTTGTCATTTGATAACAAGATTATTGACAATTGGGGTATAACCATACTGTAAAGTTGGATTGTCATCTAATCAAATACTTGATACTTATGATGTAAATATACTGCGTTTAACAACTAAACTGAGTAACAAAAGCAACATCACCACATTTTCAACAGAGTAGAAATCAAAACTCTGCTGTGAAAGGCGGCTTTCAATGTTTGTGATTTTATACATCAGGATATGATGCGAGTACTTTATATTTCTTATCTGTTCCAATACAATAGGGGTCCTCAAGTCGTTTTTTCAAAATGTGTTTTGGCCAGAATTATGGAATTTAATCTAAAAGTTATGAAATGTAGACATTTGATTAATAAAAGATGTCGCTATATGTGCCCTATTGGACATAGACATAAATGCATCTTTACTGTAGGGCGCAAAAAAGCAGCAAAAAATGCCCTTTTTTACTCTCCTTTCTCGTCTGGATAAGGAAATTCCATAATGATGATTTCAGGCACATTTCAGAAACATGAACAGATGTCGTGTTACTTAAACTTTAGTTTAGTTGGCTTCTGAACAGATGTTGTGTTACTTCTTAAACTTTAGTTTAGTTGGCTTCTGAACAAATGTTGTGTTACTACTTCAACGTTAGTTTAGTTGGCTTCTGAACAGATGTTGTGTTACTACTTCAACGTTAGTTTAGTTGGCTTCTGAACAGATGTTGTGTTACTACTTCAACGTTAGTTTAGTTGGCTTCTGAACAGATGTTGTGTTACTACTTAAACTTTAGTTTAGTTGGCTTCTGAACAGATGTTGTCTTTTTACTTAAACTTTAGTTTAGTTGGCTTCTGAACAGATGTTGTGTTTTACTTAAACTTTAGTTTAGTTGGCTTCTGAACAGATGTTGTGTTTTACTTAAACTTTAGTTTAGTTGGCTTCTGAACAGATGTTGTGTTTTACTTAAACTTTAGTTTAGTTGGCTTCTGAACAGATGTTGTGTTACTTCTTAAACTTTAGTTTAGTTGGCTTCTGAACAGATGTTGTGTTATTACTTAAACTTTAGTTTAGTTGGCTTCTGAAGGCATGCTGTAACTCTGTTTCAGTCACCTGTGGATTGAAATATGGGTTTTTTTTCAGTAACTTGTTAATGTCCAAGTGTATACAAGGTATTGATGACGCGTATACTACCCAGACCTCAGTGATTCAGGCTATAATTGTAGCTGAAGTACATCTACAGTACCTGCCTTGAATGTTCACTTTCAGAATCCCTACATTTCAGAGTTCAGATAAAAATATAGTGAATATGATTGTAGTTTTCACCGAAATGTCCGTTCCGTTGATTACAACTCATTTGGAAGAGTTGTTTTTTTGTTTTTGTAATTCAAAATGAAACTCTGAAATCTATTTGTGTTTCTATTCCAAAAGAACTCCTAATGGTGCACCCGATTAAATCAGTGATACCTGCTTATGAAACCAGAGCCATGCCACTTTAAATACCAGGTTTCATCTCAAAGAGAACGAAGAAAAACGAGGAAGATATATAAACTCTTGTAACCTTCAAACAACATGAATTCTCGTAGGTTTTATCTCTTTATCTGAAGTCTCCATCTCTTCGTTTCGGCCAATGCGCGATTGTGGAAAATATTGAAATTCTTGCTAAAGACATCTCGCTGGCGATAATTTCTATTTGTTATTTACATAAATCATTTTAATCGACCCTAAATAAACGGGGAAATTGCCGTTGGCTCTGTACCTCAAGGGGCTATCTACATACAATTCATTATACAAAAGGACGCAGGGTCACCATTTGAGGGGTCATCTTATGAATAATAATCCCACCAGCTATTGAATCTTTATACAAGTTTTCAGCTTTTTTGACATCTTGCTTCTGGAAGAGAAGATGAAGACCCCTTATGAGGGTCACCAAATCTATAAACTACAATCACCATTACCCAAGGAATCTGTATACATGTATAAGGTTTCAGCTTTCTTTGGCTCTTTTTTCTGGAGAAGATGGAAAAAGGTTTTTAGGGTGTGGCCCATATGGCTCTAATTAGGTGCCACGGTGTCAACAAACCTATAAACCAGAATTTCCATCACACATCTTTACACAAGGTTTCAGCTTTATAGGTGTTTTGCTTCTGGAGAAGAAGATTTTAGGGTGTGGCTTCTGTGGCTCTTACTAGGGGTCAAAGGGTGCCACAATATTCAATATTATACATTTCTTTTTCGCAACGCTACGATACGTCAAAGGCATCTCAAATTACACGATATTTGCACTAGTATATTCAGGTATGTGGACAAACTTTTGGCCTGGAGCTGTATTTGGTATCAAATCCACATTTAGACATGATTTTCATTTATTCTATCCTATTTAGGAGTCAGACTTTACGCAGTCCAATCCTGTCAGCAGATATTTCGAGGTACGTATTACCCCTTCCCCTCATTGTGCTGAAGAGTGCAAATGCCATTTCCCCTTTCGCCAGTCTGCCCACCCAAGCGTGCAGTCCACAGTGCCCTGCGCCTCGGTCTGTCTTTATGACAAGCCATTGTAGTATTTATTACCAACGAGAACGTTTTATGCGCCGTTCATTGACTTTTACGAGATGCCGTGAATCTAATAACCCAGTTTGTGAAAGGGCGTGATGGCAGTATCATTATATGCATGTAATCTGCAGCCCGAGATACGGGGGTGTTACACAAGTGATATGATGGAGGAACTGCAATACTGGGGGAGTCGGATTAGACGAATGGTAGACACAGGGCTGGTTTCAAGAACTTACCGCCATCTTGCCTGCAGCGTGCCGTCTCCTCATCTGATAATTTCCTCATCAACATGTCATGAGTGGGATCAGAGTTCACTACGGGTCACGTGACTTGTGTTATAAGACCGTCACATGACCAGGATATGAAGACTTGATTCGTTTAGCTAACATACATCTTGACTATCCTTGGTTTGTATAACTGCGTAATGGTTGACACTCTGTAAACTGATACCAAGTCCCTAAAACGCTTCTGATTTCATTATTTATTCATATGAAATATGAATATTCTACAAAATATTGAAAAGAGCACAGAGGGTGCCCTCTAAAGGATACTGGGTATAGGCTTATGGTGAGATTTAGGGGACAACATAAAGCCTCAAACACTGTCTGTTACATCTCGCTACCAAACAGGACAGTGCGGTCAGGAGAATTTTTTAGAAATATTTTAAGATATACAGGAATAAAACTTTTCATGAAGTTTTAGAACACCCTACTGCTCTCTCAGTTTTATAACACTATAATATAGCTCGCTTAAATCCAACAGCATCCTACAACTATTTCAGTTGTATAACAACATACCAACGATCGCCTAGCAGTTTAATAACATCCAACAGCGTTCTTATGATTAGTGTGAGAACATCCTACAACTCTCTCAGTTGTATAACAATATATTACAGGTCATTTAGTAGTTTAACAACATCCTTAGAATTAGGATACTTGTATTCCCATCGTCTCCATACCACAAAGGCGTGCTCAAAGCGCCACAACATGTCCATGGTGTAAGGACAAACATAAATCTTTTTTCATTCTCAACTCCTTAGGAGTACGCAACCCGGGAGCCGATTAAGCGAGTTCATGGTTATCTGTCAGATTTCATCACTTCAAAACCAGGTACCCACTTGTCTTGCTACGTCAACAGAGACACATATCGAATAGTCTCTTGACTAATGTGACAACATAAGGTTCCCAACTCGTGTCTCAGTGTGACCCATCAAACTCAGAGTTTATACAGCAATGAATCGGGTTACCCGCCAATCCAGCGAGATAAAGCTCGTCTCAGCTAATTCTTCGTCACCATACAAAATGTATGTGACGGACGTTCAACGTTTGGGTGTGTTTGACACTTATAGAGAAGAGTTGCCAACAGAAGTCATCGTCCTGTGAACCATCACAGTAACTGTACATCTTAATTTGATGGACAATAAACCTCCTTTTGGAAGCTTTAATTCTGACATGATGTTCTTGTCATGTGTGATCATACGTATACATAGATATGATTCTTTTTCAGATAAAGAGTAAACATCGTACCGCTTTATTATATTTCTACTTAGAAGAACCCAATGAATGAAAACGAATGGTTTGCAATTCTTGTAATCTACAGCCCGAAACACAGATAGTTCTTGTTGCTCAGTTGAGATTGCTCCAAAGGGATGCTTGACTAGAAACTATGAACAGCAATCACAATCAGATGGTCTTCGACTATTACTTACATGATTTAAGATATCAACCCCCCACCCTTCTCTCTCTGTAGAGAGCCACGGTTCGAACCACGCCAGCCATGTGCCGAACAATGCCTGGCGGGCTTTGCAAAACACGGGAGTAGCTACCACGTGTAAACGTTTAGGAAATATTATTTCTGGAAATCATTTGGCTAGATTTTACCCCAAATATGCATATCCTGCGGCAGGTCGGTGTCGCCACTTGTGTAGTAGACATTGATGGGGGGACGGCTAAAGGTCTTCACAACACCGCACTGAGGATTCGCATTTCGAGACGCGTTCTGCCTCGAGCTCCGCGGAACTGGAGTGCATGGTTGTGTATTTATGTGGTCTTACATTTGTGGTGCACATTTGCAAGTGAATGAAAACATACATAGATATTTGCAGCTGACAGGTTGTTCAATATAGGTAGCCTACCTAAGATATCTTCAAGTAATCAAATATAGATGTATTAAAGATATGGCATAATTCTTTTGCTAGGCACATAATTGATTAATCAAAACTTTTTGAAATCATCAAATCAATCTGGCAATAGATGAAATATGTGGATATTCCTTAATGGACAAACATAAACAATTGGAGAAAAGTGACTTAAACGGTCTTATTTGTTCAATATGTAATTTGAATCGAATTAGTTATACGTATATGAATGTAACCTCCTGAATAATTACTTTCCTTTAGGCTTAAGTATAGGAGAGAGATATCTCAGGCATGTAACATCAGCGCCCCAATAGAGCTTTCATTTTTTCATATGTCGCACAAATGGAGCCGACCAGGAGAACCCGTCATATCCATAGAGTAATCCGGAGCATCTTTTACATTTCTTAAGAGGAGAATAAAAATGATTTACAATAACTGAAAGACAACCGTAGTCCAACCCACTGGAGTAGCTTCCTGTTATAGAAACTGGTAGATATGTTCTAGTTACGTGTGTGTATCTTATCTTGAGACAGTCTCATACTCAGAAGACGAAGGACTTCAAATGGCCGATGTCTCCTCAGGTTTCAGAGGCGTGCCAGAGACGTTGAAACATTTGGTGGTGTGACGGAACATGCAAGGCCTACTTGCCATCGCGGAATAGCTGTGAAGTCTTGGTGGTCAAGAGCGACATCTTGAAATGGACCACCTTTAAAACGGAGTAAACCATGCACTTCAAAGACAGTTGATTAAAAGCTCCATCTTAAAACGACGTGAAAGTACCCCACAACATAAAGTGTGGAGACTGATTAAGGAGGGGACGGCAATGAATAGAAAACCGCTTGGTTAATGCCGTCACTATGGAAGGAGACATGAAAGCTATTTCTATGTCCGCAAATGTATGTTCTACTATTGATGCGTTTGATCTGTTCTTCTGTCGCACAAGTTTAGAATAATTCGATTAGATGTGCTTGCGCTTTGTACTGTCCAGTGGTATTAGGTTCGAGAAGAAGTATCACTCGGGTCCTTCTGATTTCTCTTTAATGTCGCACAAATCCAAGTCTTCCCATTTCACATCTTTAATCTTTATTTTTGAAAGGATTTCAAAAGTGTGTATGTAAACTATCAGAAAATCTCAAATCAATTAAGTTGTCAGAAAATTTTGTTTTCTCATGATTCTGTTTTTTAAGATGAAACGAAGGATGCTTTGATTGAACCAATGAAGACTGATAGAGTTGGGCTGAACCGGCTGAACATTTTGTTTGAGCACAAAACTCTCGTTTCAAGCCTTACTAACGAATCTTGTTACGGAATCTAGAGGGAAATTATCAGATGCCGGGTTTCAAAGTATGTGGTGTTTGAGTATAACCTTTTACTTCTACAATACAAATTCTAAGCACGACACTTTCTAAATCATATATTTCAAATAACCTCTTTTCAACTAGACAAATATATTGTTCTATATGTAGAAACATTTCTAATGTCATAACTTCAGTAACAGTGCACTAGTGTCACGTTTATCTCTACGTCATCAACTAAACTTGCCGTGTGAGGATTTGAAATGTAACATACCTTCCTATCGACGCAAAAATGATGGTATCATGGCAACTTGTCTGTAGACGATAATTAACAAAGGTCCATATGATACCATGTTTACAAAACAGGTGAATAATTTCGCATCAAACGATTTTAACATAAAAATCTCTTGCCGTGAAATGGCCAACAGTAGGATAAAACTGATATTTCCTTGAACCACATGACATCGTGACAGTGGCCCTATCATGCTGATAACACAACTGAAAATTACTGTGACGTCCTACATGAAGCGACATTACGCTTTTGATAGGAAAGGATAGGACGCAAGCGTGTTGAATGTGTAACACAATGTTAAATTTGATTTAAATTTAAGTCAAGTCATTGGAAATGCTAAATCAAGTTGAGTGACTGTCTTTACCTTTCACAAACTCGGTCCATTAACCATACTTCACGGCCTATATCTAAGAACTTGGTTGGTTCACGTGATGATTAGATGAAGGAGGATTATGAGAGAACGTACGGTACGCAGAGTCCTGGATCACAGCAGAGACCAGCTGTCATAATGAATTAATGTGACGAGAGCGTTATGCCGCTAAAATACAGGATTCATTTCAATCTGGTCAACAAGCAGCGCCGAGAATGAATGTTTCAGAATGTGTGTAAATCAGTAAGAAAGCATGTTACACTCCGCATAGATGCATATGTGGAATTTCAAGCCGATTTTGGTAACTATTTTTAAAGATAACAGCGATGTATAAAACAGAAGCAGTGGGGGTCCAAAACAGATGTAATAAACGTCATGCATGTGCATATGCATTCCTCTCGACGACGTCCTCTTTCAATGTCGTTGAATGTGTCCTAGATATAAATGGTTAATATATTATGACATACGAATAACTACTGAATATCACGGGGTTGATACTTTGCCATATAATGGGGGTGTGATCCCTTGACATTCACGTAGAACTACTGAATACCAAGGAGAGTGATACTTTGACATACGAACTGAATATCAAGGGGACTTATATTTTGACATACGAATACAAGTGCTGGAGATCAGAGGACTTATATTTTGACATACGAACTAGTACTGATTATCAAGGGGACTTATATTTTGACATACGACTATAAGCACTCAATATCAAAGGGGACTGATATTTTGACATATAAATATAACTACTGAATATCAGGGAAGTGACATTTTGCCATACGAATATAATTACTGAATATCATGGTTACTAGTATTTTGACATACGAATATAACTGCTTTATATAACGGGATTATTATTTTGACATACAAATATAACTGAATAACGAATATATGTACTTATTTTATTTATTAAGGCCCTTTTATATCATTGTGTACATCTAGATTTATGTTCTACATATCTGTCAGGAAAAGACGTTGGGTATTAACACTCCTTCCGGTGGTCCGTTTAATCTGACAACTGAATCTTCCGATGTTCAGGAACCAAGTGTAATGAACATGAAAAAGTGCCTATTTATGTCTCATATATTTCGTAATTGTTCCTCTTAATTTCTTTTTCATTAAAATGACAGTCCTTAGAATTGTTTGTTTGTTTCAAGGCTTTTTTTGGTTCCGTTAGTTGAACTTCTCCGCTTGTCTTGGTGCTTTGATTGTCTCTGTGAGATATGGCTCCAGGAATGGTAACGCAATGGGCGGCATATGGTACAGAGTATCTAAGAGTCAAACCAGTGCTATAGCACTGAATGGACAATTCGACCCCGTCCATATCAAGCTACTACCGGTTGGAGGCGGAACTATTCCATATGGGAACATTTTGTCATTACACCGGTTGACCTGCTGCAGTGGCAGTTTGAATGTACCATTAAATCAAAGATATGTGTTTAAATAGCCTTAACGGTACAAGCTCTATCAGGGAAGCTGTAGAAAATGTTCAGAAGTCGGCAATGTATATAATGCATTCCATGCGTTTAAGCAATGATGGTAAATACGTTAAAAGAATTCTGAAGACTTTCTTCTGTTTCTCAATCATTGTGGGTATTGTCGCTTTATACTTTAACACATGCCTAAACTATCTCTTAAAAGCACGATTGATTGACCAACTAAACTATGGAGCATTAGAGTCTTGTTTTTGCTTATTTTCACAATCAAAAAGATCCAATGATCCAAATTCTCATTATAAATTGTATTAACAACAGTTAAATCCATGTAAGGAGGTGTGGGCCTATTACATGTTGGAGTTTTCGAAGGAAAATTCAACCAATAAAACTGAGCCTCTTTGTATTTTGGCAATATCGTATAACCAATGAACACACCTGTATTAATTTTAGAACCACGTGACCATATGGGTGTTCCGAAATAATTGGCAACCTTTAATATGAAAACGATTGTTTATGCAAATCTCAACGTGAAGGGAGATCAGTGGAGTTTACGAGTCAAAACGGCAGTACAATTCTTCATGACCGCACGTGTTCTAAATTTGACACATAGATTTCGCATGAAAGGTTAGAAAAATCTATTCCATATTAGTAAAAATCCTTCCTTCACAACGGTACACGCGAGAAACAAGAAGCTACAAGTCGATAAGTAGAGAATGTGATAAAGACATGTCAACTTGTGTGATATCACTAAGTGACAGAGATAGAGGTAGTGAAATTAGCTTAAGATAATACTTGAATATATCTTGTCCTGGCAATCCTTGAGAGTTGAGAAACAATTAACTGATGCATCTGGAAATATCAATTAGCAAAACCATCGAACATTTTGGGCGGTGCCGGGCGCTATCAATTGTGATCTATATCGTAAAAATAGATCCATTTCGCCTTTCTCCAAGGGATAAATCTGTGATTGCTGTTTATAACAGAACTGTACATATTGCCTCACTATTCTATTATTTGATGCAATGAACAAATAATTGTATAACTTTTTCTAAATAGAAGATATCATGATCTTTTGTTCTATTGTTGGCCTATATCTACTCAATTGACCAACCACAGTTTAGACCCTTCAGGATAAATGTATGGTGAGGTGATTTATGGGTTTAATGATGCTTTCAAGAATATTTCAGTCACATCACGGCTTATTGCAGGGACATAGCCCACAAAATGTTTGTGGTTATGTATCTGTATTGTTTCAAACCTGCTGAAACTATCGAACCGTGGGTGGTATTGCGCTGAAATTCAATGTTGCTGTGCAACCCAACCTGACTGCATGTTCTCTACTAGCTCCTGGCGGGATTCGAACCTTGTTCCGAAGCCGAACGCGCTAACCACTACGCTATTCCGCCTCCAGGAAAATTAACTTCGTTTGTTTGATAATGGCAGACATCGAAGTAGAATCTTTATTGCAGATCAATTGATCGTAAATATTCCTACACATAATGCCGTGTCATTGTCATGTTCGTATCTCCGTAGGGAGGGGTGATATCTGACTATATGTTGACGTTATCAGTTCAGACAATTTAAACCTTTTACAGACCACAAACAGTTGCTTGTAGTTGACGGGCAGCTCACAACATTGGAGCTCATAATGTACACACGGACAACACCATGTAAACTTAATACGAGACGAACCCAGATAGATGTGGCCTAGCAGATAACGTCAAGGCGTTGCAGTCTATGCTATCAAACTATTTGAAAATATTATTTTCATTGCTCGGGACGTTTGATATCTGTTGTTCTAACCACTGCTGTTAAGATATAGACCACCAAACGTGTATGTATTACCACTGTGGGAAGGCAGGAGACAGGGAGCTATATCCATACTATGTACTTGTTGAAATGTAGATGTCAGGAAAGACAAGCACAACTCTGAGAGCGGCAGAACAATTCCTCTCTAAGTTCAAAAATCTTAACTTTATAAAATGAAATAGGATTGAGGATTTTAAATTTCTTATTCGAACTAGTATTATGAAAGAACATTTGATATTCGGCTTTAATCATTATATTTATATCTTTTTTAACTTGACTGAATCAAAGTTTGATTAACAAGTACCCACGCACGACCACATAAGTAATTTTTATCTATAAACAACATCATCAGCTAGACTGAACAAATAACTAATCCTTTAGTATTAGACAACAGACATACCTCCATAGATGTTTTGCAGGGACGTATATGACAAATAGATAGGTGGCGTAGAAGAGCGATAACATAGGAACTGGATTCCATTCACAGAAAACAGAGCATGTAGACAGACTGATAACTCAAAGAGCTCTTTACTTCTTTGTGATGTATCTCTTACTTTGATTCCTTCTGAAACACGGCGAGCTAACTCACTTACACGGGCCGTGTGTCTGGGCTGTTCTCTATTGTTTATGAAAACCATAACCAGTTGTGACGGGTGCATGGAACAGCATTCCTCACCCCAGGAGTCGCTACTGATTACAGTAACAAATTCCGCACTTTGACTCTACCCTAGCTCCATGATTATGTATACAATGTGAGTCTTTAAAACGGTCGAGATCTCTATTGTTACACCGCAAGACAAAGAAATGAATAACCTTTTATTGTATTGCATTATATTTTGAAAAATATTTCACAGACTAGTTCTCAGGCTAATACCCTGATTTTCACGTGCATTTCAACATATTTCAGTACCATATAATTTGTCCTTGACTTTGATCTAAGAGTCTCAAACAGTAATCTCCCCTAACTTCGTCATTAACCCACAAGAACAATCAATAAATATTATCTCCCTTTTATTACGTCCTCGAACTTGACTTGACAATCATCTCAGCCTTGTGTCACATACGCTTTTGTTGAATGTCCGTGTTGTTACAGTTTCCAGTCCTTCCATATTTGTCTTTGCCCTAACAGTCCAAAACCATTATCTCCCTTAAACTTCATCCTTGGTAGTGATGGGACATTCCCCAACAATTATAGCGTATTTGTCTTGACATAGTTGTACAGTTATCGTATATGTAAAACATTGTATGTGCTTTATACGCTATAATGTTAAAATACAGTTCCATTTGTTTGCATATTATATAATAAGGATAAAATTATGGCGAATCAATCCAGTATTTGTGTCAATGTTTTACAGTGCGTTTGCTATAGAACGCATATACTATGCGTAATGCCAGCGTTACAGCGTTTATTCCCCTAAAATGTAGCACAGATCCTTCACAGTCCCCCTGACTTCTGAATATCTACTTTTGTCCGCCCGTCCAATGGTCATCATAGCTCGAAGGTTTATCTAGGTTTGTGGTCCAACGTTTGTTAACCAGACCCATCCACATACCCTTTAACTCTTTATATGCAGCACATGCTCCGGATTGATATCAAAACCCCTGAAACCATCTGCGCTGGGAACACGATAAATTTCAGGTTAAAACTGCTATCAAATCAGTGTGATTATTTCTAATGTCAACATTTCCAAGAACTAGTATATAGGAACTATCGAAAAAAGTCTGCTGTTTAGTATTTGACCCGAGCTTTGAACATGTCTTTGTCCTAACTGGGATGATGTTTGCAATGATAGTTTTGTTGCTTCGTATAGCGCGTTCAGCTTCGGACCAAGTGGTCCGTGGTTCGAATCCCGCCACGGGCTCGGCAACTTTGTCTGCAGTAGAGAACTGTTCTACAGACGGTAAGGTTTGGGGGCAATGCTGCACTGAATTACAGTGCAGTACCACCCATGGTTCGCTAGTTCCAGCCGATGCTCGCAGGTTTCATCGCAATTCATAGCCATGATGGTGTTGCGGGCTTTCTTCCTGCCTTAATACTAGTAGCCGCCAGATAAATGAAAGCGGCGTTAAACCCCAAATCGCCTCACCCCACCTTGTATTCTTAAGTTTATACTGAACTTATATTGATGTTCTCATTAATATATGATTGAGGGGTTTTTCTTATTTTCGTGTGTCTTCATAGTGTTAGACTTGGAAAACAAAACCTCCATATACTCGTTGCCATAGAACCGTATGCCATTCAGCTGTATATGTTGGTCTTGTGGATTGTTGTTTAGATAACCTTTAAACCAATTTAATTGATTTTAGGTAAGTTTTTGATATACACGATGGTGAAGAAACGATAATGAATCGGGTTAATGAGAGGGACAGACACTGCCTGTAGGTAGCCTCCTTCCTCACTGTCTGTAGGTAGCCTCCTTCCTCACTGTCTGTAGGTAGCCTCCTTCCTCACTGCCTGTAGGTAGCCTCCTCCCTCACTGTCTGTAGGTAGCCTCCTTCCTCACTGTCTGTAGGTAGCCTCCTCCCTCACTGTCTGTAGGTAGCCTCCTCCCTCACTGTCTGTAGGTAGCCTCCTTCCTCACTGTCTGTAGGTAGCCTCCTCCCTCACTGTCTGTAGGTAGCCTCCTTCCTCACTGTCTGTAGGTAGCCTCCTTCCTCACTGCCTGTAGGTAGCCTCCTTCCTCACTGCCTGTAGGTAGCCTCCTTCCTCACTGCCTGTAGGTAGCCTCCTTCCTCACTGTCTGTAGGTAGCCTCCTTCCTCATTGCCTGTAGGTAGCCTCCTTCCTCACTGTCTGTAGGTAGCCTCCTTCCTCACTGTCTGTAGGTAGCCTCCTTCCTCACTGTCTGTAGGTGGCCTCCTTCCTCACTGCCTGTAGGTAGCCTCCTTCCTCACTGCCTGTAGGTAGCCTCCTTCCTCACTGCCTGTAGGTAGCCTCTCACTGCCTGTAGGTAGCCTCCTTCCTCACTGTCTGTAGGTAGCCTCCTTCCTCACTGCCTGTAGGTAGCCTCCTTCCTCACTGTCTGTAGGTAGCCTCCTTCCTCACTGTCTGTAGGTAGCCTCCTTCCTCACTGCCTGTAGGTAGCCTCCTTCCTCACTGCCTGTAGGTAACCCCCTTCCTCACTGCCTGTAGGTAGCCTCCTTCCTCACTGCCTGTAGGTAGCCTCCTTCCTCACTGTCTGTAGGTAGCCTCCTTCCTCACTGTCTGTAGGTAGCCTCCTTCCTCATTGTCTGTAGGTAGCCTCCTTCCTCACTGCCTGTAGGTAGCCTCCTTCCTCACTGTCTGTAGGTAGCCTCCTTCCTCACTGCCTGTAGGTAGCCTCCTTCCTCATTGTCTGTAGGTAGCCTCCTTCCTCATTGTCTGTAGGTAGCCTCCTTCCTCACTGCCTGATTCACGTATCACAACTCACAGGTCTATCAAACTTAACTACCGTACTGCGTAGCGTAAAACTTGGAAACGTCGACAGTAAACGTTGAAACAGCAACAAAGGTTCCTCTTCATCCAAAAAAAGTATGCAACGTGAACCCAGATACGGAGAACCATAAGTGACGAGTTTTGCTAGTATCTGCCGAGGTCGAGTGGTACTGCCTACAATGCCTCGATCTAGAGCCACCACCAGTCTCCGGAAACCACTCGTGTACACGCCCAAAGTCAGCCACACTTCGTCTTTTATTCCAGAACAACCAGTACTCGATTACAAGATACCTTGAGTTAGTAATTTGATAACGGAGTTAGTAATTAATTTGATACCTAGAGTGACGTTTGATATTGAACATTTTCCTTTGTTAGAATTGTCAAATTTGAATACGATAAATAAGGAAACTAGCGATTCTTTTCCAGCTTTCCCTATCCTGTTTTAAGTGAGTGAAGTATGTTTAAAACAAATCAGCTGAAGAAATGAAGACTTGACCATGTATTCTACACTCGGTTGGGTTCTTGAATACATCGCAGGAAGTAAGCTGTAATGTATGATACTAATACTTGGTTACACATGTCTCAGTATAATTGTTACGAGCTCTCCAGTCGGGCTGTCCTCAGTCTTCTCATTGCATGCGTCTGCTCCTATATCAGCCGCCAATCAAGTAGAAACTACTTGACGTAATTGAGGCAATATTCTAATTATCGCATAGCCAGGCTCTCACTGATAAGGTCACTACACCAGTTTAAACTTCAACCTTCACGTATGTTTTTACGTTGTCATGTACCAGTGCCTTTACCAGGTTTACTCGCTGTAGTGTTTTGTCGTCTTACACCCGGACAGGCGATCGACAAAATCCTTTCACAAGGGTCCTCCTACTACACCGTTAATGAATAAATCTTTGATTACATCTTTTTCAGAAAATCGCACTGTGACGAGAGGAGCAGAAACCTTAGACGGATTAAAGCACTTCTGCATTCTCTTCTGACCAATGCCCCCTCATCCTCTGACCAATACATCACCTCCTCTTACCAATGCATCACCTCCTATGATCAATGCATCACCTCCTCTGACAAATACATCACCTCCTCTTACCAATACATCACCTCCTCTGACCAATACATCACCTCCTCTGACCAATGCATCACGCCTCTGATGAATGCTCACCTCCTCTGACCAATGCATCACCTCCTCTGATCAATACATCACCTCCTCTGATCAATACATCACCTCCTCTGACCAATGCATCACCTCCTCTGACCAATGCATCACGCCTCTGATGAATGCTCACCTCCTCTGACCAATGCATCACCTCCTCTGACAAATACATCACCTCCTCTGACCAATACATCACCTCCTCTGACCAATGCATCACGCCTCTGATCAATGCTCACCTCCTCTTACCAATACATCACCTCCTCTGATCAATACATCACCTCCTCTGACCAATGCATCACCGCCTCTGATCAATGCATCACCTCCTCTAACCAATGCCCCCTCATCCTCTGACCAATGTCCCCTCATCCTCTGACCAATGTCCCCTCATCCTCTTACCAATGTCCCCTCATCCTCTTACCAATGCATCACCTCCTCTGATCAATGCATCACCTCCTCTGACCAATGCATCACCTCATCCTCTGACCAATGTCCCTTCATCCTCTGACCAATGCCTCTCATCCTTTCACCAATGCCCCCTCATCCTCTTACCAATACATCACCTCCTCTGACCAATACATCACCTTCTCTGATCAATGCATCACCTCCTCTAACCAATGTCCCCTCATCCTATGACCAATGCCCCCTCATCCTCTTACCAATGCCCCCTCCTTCTCTGACGAATGCATCACCTCCTCTGACCAATGCCCCCTCCTTTTCTTAGCACTGTCCCCTCCTCCTCTGCCTCATGTTGATACGACCTACACGTGAAGTGTCTCAATGTCTCAGTAAACCCTAGCTGAGGATAAGACGTCAGAACCCTTTTGTTTAGAAAATTTTCTGATAAGATCATATGAAAATATTTGCGTGAAACCTGTTAAACGCTGGCGTCAGGAGCAAGTTGATATGACGGCTTTACCTGTATTATGAATAAACAAAATTATAACGAAGAACGGGTGAAAAGATCAAAACAGGAACCAAAAATATACGGAACAGACCGGCTTGTTTGTTCAGAGTAAGCGTAAAGTTCACAGCGAGTTCATACATAAAGCCTCTTTCCTTTTCTGTTCCCCTTACATTTGCGGTGCTTGATTCACGGAGATAGTAAGTGAACCAGACGCTGAGAGAACCCCCCCCCCTACGACCTACACCTACACTCCTTCCCCTCCCTCCATCTAGTCTCTAACCCCTCCCATCTCCTCTCGCCAAGTATTTCGGATTCCCGCTTCATGTTTATTTACTCTCGGAAACCGAGCCGGAGTGCAACTCTCTAATATTGTGCACATGCGCCGTCAGGAACTATTTACTTTGACTCGAACCTCCCGCGCTCCTGTCGAGTAGCAGTAATTTTATACAAATCCTGGTCTCGATGAAGGGTTGCCTAGTAACGCTTTGTAGTTCTGTAAACTGAGCTGAAGATGGTTTCAATTTTTTGTCCCCGAATGAATGTAAAATGTGGAAATGAATTGGACATGGCATACGTAAAGAAATTTACGCTTTTGTTGACAAGCCATGACACCTGGGCCGCTCTACTCGCCTAATTTGATTTTTGTCGCACATCAAAGAAGACGCTGTGTGAACTCGGGGTTTTAAAAATGAAAAGAATTGAGTAATCGGAAATATCGAAATGAGATGGTCGTGAAACGCTGGAAGCGATTACCACTGACAAAGCTGATCTTTAGAATTGTCAACGTTTCGTGACTATTTGCGGTTAGTGGAACACTGATGTTTTCGTTGAGTTGGTTCCCGCTGCATTGACAAGTCTGCTCGAGATCACATATAGGGTTATGTGGGTACTTATTTACATGTAGATGCACTCTGTTCCTGTACACCGATAGTTGAAAGGTGACAGGTAGTAGTAGTAGTGGTAGTAGTAGTAGTAGTAGTAGTAGTAGAAGTAGAAGTAGTAGAGGTAGTAGTAGTAGTAGTAGTAGTAGAAGTAGAGGTCGTAGTAGTAGTAGTAGTAGTAGTAGCAATAGTAGTAGTAGTAATAGTAGTAGTAGTAGTAGTAGTAGTTGTAGTAGTAGTAGTAGTAGTAGTAGTAGTAGTAGTAGAAGTAGTAGTAGTTGTTGTTGTTTTGGTTATCTTAGGAGCAGACATTCTGACAGATATAAGTTCGATACATTAGAAATATAGCATCTGTAACATGAAGAAGAGCCATTAAGTCAACCTCGAATGGAGATGTGACCAGCGTCAACAACCTCTCGTCAGTGTGCATAAGTGTTACGACTTGAACCACAAGACTTAAGATTCTGTCGACGAGATATTGCCTCAGAAGTGCCCAACAAGTATTAGCATTACCTCAGCCATTACCGTAAGCGATTACCTGAAAGGCAATTCATCAAGTTACTTTACCCCAATGTGTCCTTCACTGTCACAAAGAGCCAAATGTTTATCAATATCGTGTAGCTGTTTCAAGCAACTTATGATCAAGAGCAAAATAATGATAATAAAGAAGGTTTTAAAATACTGGTTTTAAATATTGTGACAAAGAGTGCGATTGGCGAAAGTGAGTGGCGCGTGGGAGACAGGTGGAGTGAAAGTGAGATGAGTCTACTTGAAGAGATGGGGTCATTTCTGCGTATCTCTCCTTAACATCCCCCCCTCCCCCACCGTCTTTTAAGCCCGACCCCCGCAGATTATACCTGACATTCATAGCCCACACCACGCCAGATATAACTCAAAGTGAGATAAACCTTCTTTATATTGCAAGTTATGCGCGACGAGAAACTGTTTATCTTTTCTGAAATATGGTGTCATAATGCACATGTGACTATGTAAGTAGCGGAATGGACGGGCAGGTGGATGAACAGACATGATAGATGGCTCATCTTTAAGCGGTTGACGAGGACCTGAATCATTCGATACCTGGCTCCGTGGACTTGAAGTGAAAAATTGGTAAATACTACATCATCAATGGCCATATCTCTCCCTACCCAATAGTTACGCAGAATTTATCTAGGAGCGTTAAGGACAGCAGATGTGGATTTAAAGAGTGATCTTCTGGTCTAAATCTGAGAGATGAAATACTTTACTGATAAATTTAAACTGAATACATTTTGTTTCAGTTCTACCAGGGACCGTCTGATAAATCCATTACACAAATTATGTCCATATGATAAAGTCTGGGAGGCTGGCTGAGGTTATGAGAAACGAGCAGATTTTATAGTGACAGTAACAACCAATCACAATCTCACATCTTATTTACTGCGTATCACTTCCCGTTAAGCTTGCGGAATTCCCAAAAGACGCGCGTGCAGTGATTTGCTTCACCATAGGGCCATCTATGCACGAGTCTGGTGAGCAAAACGGCAACCAATAGATTTGACCAGCGCTAACTTTTACTTGAGCATAAAGGGCCGGGCGTCCAAACTAAAAGCAGCGCACGACGTCACAGCACCAGCACAGGACTTATAGCGCTTGAAGGACGTGCAAAACGTGCATGTTGATGTCTGTCATCGACCGGAATGTTTCCCCGCGACACAAATGCAGATGTCTGACTGAGTAATGTTAAACGGACACTCACATATATCATGTCATGCGCCAACCCGGTAATGGGCGATGACGTCACAGCACAATCCCGTCTCAGTCTGCGCGCGTCGTGCTATCATCGCCCACGTTTTTTGCACTCTGCTATAAAACCGCTTTGTGGGAGAAAGCAGAACGGTAATGGAAAAATCGTTTTAGCATTTCCTTCGAGGTCTGGTAACAAAACCTTGAAATACAGAACTAGACAGTCGGCCAGTCAATCCGAATCACACGTGCACCATGGGCGGGTTGCTAATAGGCAGCAACGGAAGAGAATGGTCAAGGCGATGTCATAAAGCGGTCCTAACATAGCCGTAATTGTCCTCAATAGGGTTTCAGACTCGCTGTAGACTAATGGAATTCTGTGGACCTAACTCCATTGCAGGCTAGATGCCAGAAGGGAAATAAATCACTCATCGACAAAATATAAAACTGATGATGGATGTCTCCAGTTACCATTTCCATTCTTAAAATAATATGTATTGAATTTATTTGGTCGTAACTTAACACAAGAAAAATTAGAATAGACTCGTTTAATTTCATTATGTTTTCAATTGATATAAACTAAACTTAACTTAACTAGTGATAGTTTAGATATTTGATAAATCTCAAAGAGATACAAACACTATGGCATTGACTAACAGAGTCTCCGCACCATTGGTACTGGCAAGAAGACTGCCAGAGAACTAACGAGTCACCGCACCACTCATACTGACAAGAAACTTGCCTACCAGAGAGGTAACGAGAGTCTCCGCACCATGAGTACTGACATGAAGACTGCCAGAGAACTTACGAAAGTTTCCGCACCATGAGTACTGACAAGAAACTTGCCTACGAGAGTCTCCGCACAATAAGTACTGACAAGAAGACTGTCAGAGAACTAACGAGAGTCTCCGCACCATGGGTACTGACAAGAAGACTGTCAGAGAACTAACGAGAGTCTCCGCACCATGGGTACTGGCAAAGAGACTTCTAGAGAACTAACGAGAGTCTCCGCACCATGAGTACTGGCAAGAAGACTGCCAGAGAACTAACGAGAGTCTCCGCACCATGAGCACAAAAATAGGGCCAACTCCAACCCGTCTGTTCAATAAGGTAAGGGATTTTTTAACTGAACGAAAACTTCTCAGGTAATGGAGCCATCACAGCTCTTGTTCGTGTAAAGAATGGGTTAATACTAGTCTTTTGGTACAATAAAGCGTTCAAAATAAAATCAAAATCGTAAAATTATTTCCACTTTATACTGTACTAGTGTTTGTAAACCATGGATTGACAATATAATTTCCTCGATCATTTCACATAGTCTTAATACATTTCATTAAACATCTATCGTAATTTAACCTCCATTCTCTGCCTCGAGACAAACAGTAAGATGAGGGTTTGATAGACCGGGGGTAAGTGTTTATCAACCAAGCCGTGATATAGACAATGGAGTAAAATCACGGACCTGATCCTGCCCGATCTAACTCACTTAGACTCCAATAATCTGATTTCCGGGAAATCTAGCCAGTCTACAAGACATGCCATTCGCACTATTTCCCAGGGTTTAAATGGTTATAAACTGGTGAGATTTTATACTCGTATTGGCTAGTTAGTTGTGGAAAGAGATTACTGCAATTGTGTGAGGGTAACAATTAACATAGCTAGTCGATCGAGTTGGAATAAAAGTCATCAGAAATCTCAATTTGCCCTTCGAGGGAGGGTCTGTCAGTTAGATAAAACTTCTTCAACTCGTGAGCGTTCTCTTTCCCCTACCCACGTCTAGTCATGTTGTGAAATGACGCTGCGAGTATCCAAATAGACGACTGAACGAGGTTGACAATGTTATTGAGCATGATTTAACATCCTTGGTAAGATGTCCGGAATCTGAATATACTCCACATATTACCAACGGTGAAAGGGTGAAAAATATGTTTCTGGAAATTTGCGCCATGTAATTGGATGCGATAGTGATTCTCTATTGATTTTAAGGAGACCAAAGTTTGTATCGTTGAGAGTGAGAGCATGTTCAGCAGCTAGAAGTCCATACAACACTTGTCTCTTCAGCGTACCCATACAAACCACTCGTCTCTCTACGTCTCTCTACTGTACCGACTCAAGATAGAGCCATGCATCTCTCCAGCGTACACACCGACTCGAGATAGAGCCATGCATCTCTCCAGCGTATATACCGACTCGAGTTAGAGCCATGCATCTCTCCAGCGTATATACCGACTCGAGATAGAGCCATGCATCTCTACAGCGCATATACCGACTCGAGATAGAGTCATGCATCTCTCCAGCGTATATACCGACTCGAGATAGAGCCATGCATCTCTCCAGCGTATATAGCGACTCAAGATAGAAACCATGTGTCTCTATATCGTTCAGGTTCAAGATAGAACCACACGTTTCTCAAATGTACCTTCTCATCAAAGAATTCGTCTAACCAGCATACCAACCCAAGATCAAACATCCAGTCTATCAACGTTACCGACACAATTTATGAAAGCACTCGTCTCTCAACTTTACCGATTAAACCAAACGTTCAGCTTTATCAATGTGTGATTTTAATTTTGACTCTAATAATAGTGTGATATGAAGTGGCTGAGACCCGCATTATAGAATGCACAGTCTTAACGTATAGTCCTTTCTGAACTGTGCGGTGTATTGATCTTGCGTTATTGGATTTTTCTAACATTGCCGACCTTTCATTTTCTGCCAATGTAGTAACAATGAGGGGATTCTAACGCCGTCTTGATTTTATTCGGCCTCTGAGTAGCCTCCCAGCTTGCAACAGTGCCTCCAGTGAGAGCTAACACCACTCGAATCTCTCTAATTAACTGCCTATAACAGCGGGGATCCATTCAGACTGCGTGATGGCGCTCCGGGTGCCATGCCTGAAAACCTGCAATCATTCGGAGATTGAGGTCTCGTCACTGTAGACAGTTGGGTATGGACACAATATTCGTCTTTTAAAATCGTTTTGAGATTAGTCTCTTTGCTGAAAAATCTTTCCGCTGGATACGATATCCTCTTCTCCGATCACTTAGAGACTGTTATTTCTTTACCGTAGACTGTTAGGTATGGATACAGTGTAACTTCGTTCTACAATCGTTCCGACATTCAAGTATCTTCACTAGATAAGAGTTTGCGGCCTACAATGAGTAAAATACTGAATACTCTTAACTGTGAACTGTTTTTTATTGGTACAGTCGTTATTTTCTACAATCATTTTTGAGATTGTAATCACTTCACTGTACACGGTAATGGACATAGATATTTTCTAGTAGTCATGTGATCTGATTTATTCGCTTCATTATAGAGTGTTCAATATCAGAGACACTGGGCTGCGTTCACTGTGTAATGATGTTTAATTTATCCTCGTCATTTCAAAAGGAAGAGGATTATATGCCTTCGGCCGCATTTAACATCCGACACGTGAAATACATCGCTATCCTGCATCTTATTGCAGCTTCGCTAGAGCAATAACAGTGTTCAGGTCTTCTGAATGGCGTATTGCAGACCCGTGATAAAGGTTTTAGTATCATATTGATATAAGGCTGGAAACAATTATTACTCGCGTGAATGGAGTAATATATTGAACTTAAATGTCTTAAAATTCATCATCAAATCTCGATATAATGATAATTATAGGATATGTATACTGTATAATGTTCATTATTTTGTCTCTGTTGCAATTGACATGCGTTGCACTAAACGCTTGAAGACAAAAATCTTTATAAAGATTATTTCTACAAGTTTTAATTTGAAAGATAGGTTGCTTGTTTAGCAATCAGTAGACCGCCTTAGACTGAAAGCTAGATGAAAAACAGCTTTTCCTTTACTATTTCTATGTATGATAACACTCAAAATAAGCGTGGCGATTGAATGTCAATAATCATGACACGAAGCAAAACTTTTCAGTAACGCGTATGTCGGATGATGTCACAAACAGAATGACGTCGGAACAGTGTTTCACTACTTAGTACTATTTATAAAAATGTTTGAAGAGGTGCCCAACCTGGCGCTCCCTCTAGAGGCAACGTTGGTAACAGCAAACCCAGCTTCAAAGACCTGCTTGGACTCATAATAACCGTTACAAATGTTTGAGCTCTACACAAAGAAACTGCCAGCCATATGTTCTCCTTAACGGTGCTATACACAATGGCCATAGTTTCTATCGGTGAGTGATGTCAACGATAGCTTTGTTATTTCTCCAATCCCAAAGCAATAATTAACTTTCTTAGGTTTCGCCTTTTCTCACAAGTGTTTTATGCGAATAAAAAATCCACTCCATTCGTAGCGAGTCACGAAATGCACAAATAAAATCAGCATTTCAAAGACAGGGTGTTATCTGGTTCGCAACCAATGGAAATAATTTCTCAGATTTTATCGTGGTATTCATTATACACACTCGGCACTGTCGGAGATTCTTTCAGCTCGTGTCCTACACTGATTTCTCACAGTCTCCAGATGTAGATAACAGCACAGAACTGTAATGGCGTCTGGTATCGGAGGTTATCATCCTAACGACTGATTCAAACTATAGTTATAGTTGCTTTACAAAGCGCCTGATACTTTGCCTCCATCTGTGGTGAGGGCAATAGCATCAAGAGTGTGATAAAACTCGCCTTTATTACTCTCAGGGGCCAAATTCATGCCAGTCCGAAAGTGGTCAATTCATTGAAACTAATAAGGCCTTTCATAAAATGGACATTTGTTTCCAGTGACAAATCTTTTGTTTGCCACTTAGTATAGAGTAGTTTAGAGGAAGACGGCAGGACGTATTTAGGTCGTCTTATAACTTTGGATAGTGGCACTATTTACATACACAACTCATTGTGTGGCACCAACTCTACGGCGTCTGTGAAGAGGGTGTAATTGGTATTAGCAAGTACTCACGCACCCCCCGGGTACTGACAGATACTCGCATACCTTTGGGTCCTGACAGGTACTTACGTATACCCCGTGTACTGGCAGGTACTCACGTATCCCCCGGGTACTGGCAGGTACTCACGTATCCCCTGGGTAATGGCAGGTACTCACGTATCCCCCGGGTACTGGCAGGTACTCACGTATCCCCCGGGTAATGGCAGGTACTCACGTATCCCCCGGGTACTGGCAGGTACTCACGTATCCCCCGGGTAATGGCAGGTACTCACGTATCCCCCGGGTAATGGCAGGTACTCACGTATCCCCCGGGTACTGGCAGGTACTCACGTATCCCCCGGGTACTGACAGGTACTTACGTATCGCCCGTGTACTAGCAGGTACTCACGTATCCCCCGGGTACTGGCAGGTACTCACGTATCCCCCGGGTACTGGCAGGTACTCACGTATCCCCCGGGTACTGGCAGGTACTCACGTATCCCCCGGGTACTGGCAGGTACTCACGTATCGCCCGGGTACTGACAGGTACTCACGTATCCCCCGTGTACTGGCAGGTACTCACGTATCGCCCGGGTACTGACAGGTACTCACGTATCCCCCGGGTACTGGCAGGTACTCACGTATCCCCCGGGTACTGGCAGGTACTCACGTATCGCCCGGGTACTGGCAGGTACTCACGTATCCCCCGGGTACTGGCAGGTACTCACGTATCGCCCGGGTACTGGCAGGTACTCACGTATCCCCCGGGTACTGGCAGGTACTCACGTATCCCCCGGGTACTGACAGGTACTCACGTATCGCCCGGGTACTGGCAGGTACTCACGTATCGCCCGGGTACTGACAGGTACTCACGTATCCCCCGGGTACTGGCAGGTACTCACGTATCCCCCGGGTACTGGCAGGTACTCACGTATCCCCCGGGTACTGGCAGGTACTCACGTATCGCCCGGGTACTGGCAGGTACTCACGTATCCCCCGGGTACTGGCAGGTACTCACGTATCGCCCGGGTACTGGCAGGTACTCACGTATCCCCCGGGTACTGACAGGTACTCACGTATCCCCCGGGTACTGACAGGTACTCACGTATCCCCCGTGTACTGACAGGTACTTACGTATCGCCCGTGTACTGGCAGGTAGTGCAACTCTTGAAGTTCAGCACTTGATAACCTTATAGTCTATATTTGGAAGAATGCTGAGATATTCTAATTCATGGACAATTTGGACAGATGGTTCAACCTTGGGACATTAGTTTAAAAAGTATTTTTCTGAATAAAAATGATAGGAAAGAGTTAATAAAAGTAGATTTAATGCACAACCTATTCCTTTCAGAACAAATCATTTGCACGAATTATCAAGTGACTATGAGAGACTACCGTCGAGTTAGATCTGTTTTCCTTTCCGTTCTCGCACAAATACCACGCATGTTCCAGACCGGAAACAATGTTTTATATGATTGAGACAATAAGTTTTAAATCAAGATTATATGTAACTTCTTTTCTTTAGAAAAATCTGGCCGAAGAGACAAGAGTTCGTCAATTATAAAGACACGTTTAGCGAGAACTGTTCAATTAATTGCATAAACACGAGTCAGAGTCCTTATTTCGTAATGCATATAATCTGACTGATAACAATACCACTTCATATTATTCTGGTACAAGGATTCCTCCCTGTCGAGGCTCTACAGAGTGTCAAAGCACGTCTCTCAGTTCAGCTCTGTGAACACGTCAATGCAGTGTTATCTACCCTCAGCGGGCTGGTCTTTCTATTGTGTGCCCCTGAATGAATATTTGTTAAACCAAACAGCGATATGATTAAGAGAATACGAGAAGCATTCTTTGCCTGGTGCTCATGCTGACGGATGGACAAAACATTGTGGTGTGGCTGACGTTGGTATCACGGATCGATCCGTCCCCGCTAGCAGGGTATCGCATATCTCGGGCCGGCTAGCGACTGCTCGAGACTAATACTGAGGCAGGAATTAGCCGGCAGATTGCTATCTGTCCACTTGTCAGGAGTAATAGGGTCGCCATGGAGCTCGGACACACTCCAAGGACAATGAATATCCACACACTCATTCAGCCACTAATTGGCAAGGTTGGTTTCATATTGGTTCAAGGGTTTACCCAGGGTTGGGTATTCTCGTCAGATAAATAGGATATTTATTGGTATAGATGCTTTCTACCCCGGGTGTGTTTTCTTACTGTTAAACACTGTCTCCATTAAAACGGCAATATTCTCTCTAAAACCATAATGGTTGTATCAGGGGTAATAGCGCCGTCTGAATTCATCTAGGATCAGGCTCAAGACGCAACTCATGTTATTAAGTCTATTTTGTGCCTACCTTTTTTCCGAAGCAACTTGTCTTTTATATTAAAAAAAAGCCACTGTTTAACTCAGATCCATCAATTGCTTAATGACCTCATAGGCAATTCCTTTTTTTCCGAAGTATGTGTTCAAAATTTACACATTAAGCTATAAGATGAACAAGTGTAGTGTTTCTGAACTGAAACTCGTTCTATAGCAACCAATGCAGGGCTTTTAAAAATACTTCAATAATTTAATCAAACAAACGAAATGGTGGGTTTATTCATTTCATAATCTTCATAATCTTCAGTCTCTTAAACTCTGTATAATTCTCATTTGATTTAACCACGTTATCTCAGTTTTACTTAGAGCTAAAGTTCTCTATATTGACCGGAATATAGTCTCAGAATTACTTTGTAAAAATCTGATAGATACCAATGTTCTATATAGTGACCGGAAGTGATTATCAGAACTTCTATCTTAACATCTCATAGTTACCCAAGTTTTATATTGACCGGATGTAATGCTCAGTAACGCTTTGTAAAAAGTGAGAGTAAACTGTTTTGACGTTGCCTATTAATTGTGTTCCCTGTTTACACCTTGTGTGGAGGATTGTTTCCATTAAAGTGTCATATCTTGCACCTACAGATCTCGATTAAAAAATATCCTAACAGCATGATTTCATCACATGGACTTTGTAAAAACAGTATATCTGTAATTATGAACATAGCAGGTTCTGCCTTGACAAATCAAAGGATACAAATTATAATCATTTAACTTTACTACTCTTTTCCGAGATAGTAATGCATACCAAAATAAACAAGCAAATTTTCAGTATTTAAACAGCCAGTTGCAATTAGTGATAGATAAGTGTCTTCAAGGGGAACTAATTAGAGAGATAACATTGGATAGCGCGCCATCTGCCGGCAGATTATACCAGGTTATTAAAGTATTGTGAACTAAACGGCTCCTGACAACCAGTTGTAGCCTGGCTGACGTGTCAGTGCCAGCAATATTTGATCTCCGCGATGATTTCCTATGACAGGTGGGAGTTTACCTCATCATCGAGAAATGAAAACAGTCATGTTTATAGTGGAAGCGCCAGGGCGTGCAGGGGAATATTTTAGTCTCAAATGATGGCTATCAATGGAAAAAATAACACACTTTTCTAATTTTGCCTCCGTCAGATTTATTTGATAAACATCGCAAGGGTTTAAACCAACTCAGTTTGTAACTTTTAATCACGAAATTGACATCATTGTGAATAAATCCCCAATGTTTACATGAGTTATCCCAATGAATAAAAGATAATTTCATATGGCCTTACTACCCTCAATTCCATATTCAATGAATCCTCGATCCTGTGTTACTAAATGTTTGGGGTATGCTTGGCTTTATATTTGGAAGTATAGACTGCAAAAATCGTAAAAGTCATTTCAAAGACGCATTACTTAAATCTTTAAAATGTGTTTGTGAAAGAATAATCATTTACAACCTTTTCGTTGCATAAGTGATATTTAGTTAAGCTGGGCACATGGGCAAGAAGATCCACAAGGAAACCTGGGTGCAATTTGAACAAACACAATTATATTATATTATATTATAATATATTATATTATATTATATTATATTATATTATATTATATTATATTATATTATATTATATTATATTATATTATATTATATTTATATAAGAGCCCTACTCCTCATGTAGGGCTCCAATTTCATCGTGTTTTGTGGGGAATGTTTTGTTCTATCAATCCGTCGACTTATTTGGTCCCAGACATGCTCAATGGGAAGTAATGCATGGTACATCACTGGCTATGTGGTCTGTGTTACATCATTGCTTTCCATATTTTGTATCATAGCTCAGGACGATGAGATTGAGTGTTTTCATCCATGAAGAAAATGACAGAGACACTGTAAATGTCCCTTGTTAAGTTATCAATCATGCCATTACAGATCCTCCACTATATGTTATGGTTGGCATGTTCATTGGTGTGCATCTATAGGTGGACAAGTGAGTAATCCTCCATGACATCAAGATCCACGGGTGCCAAGTCAACACAACAAACCTTACGTAAGTTTACGTAGATCTGTCGTGCCTCTTGCTGCGTTCGTGATAGACGTTATGTGACAAAGGTAATAATCTTTTTATCTATTTCAAACACGGAAATAATATGCTTCTAAAACGATTGAAAATAGTACGGTTTTCAATTAAGGATGCTTATAACCATGACATACAGGTGCTAACCTTATTCTGTGGCAACTCCGGACATGTGGGTCATGTCAAGCTTTCAATGAATTGACAAAGTTTAGACGACTTCTCCCTAGCAAATATAACCAAAGATCCTACTACTTGGAATCATGGTGTTTAGATATATATTTAGGCTGTCACAATAAAGAATTCTCGGTGTTTTTGGTATTGTGAAAAGGAAGATATTTAATGATCAGTGAGTTATTTTTATCCCAAGCAATCTAAAACAATTGAGAATTTAGGTTCTGCAATCTGGAAGGCAGTCTGGAAGGCAGTTTGAAGGATTTGTTATTTGTAAATAAAGGTGTTCCATGTTTAGCAATGTCCCCTTCTATTTCCTGTCTTCTATAACGGTACCATGTTGTAATATTCGGGAACGAGTTGAGAGTTGTGTGTTATTGCAGCAGCTACTTGTAGAGATGCCGGTGCTGTACTGGATGGAGTATAGTGGAGTTAGAGTAGACCCAAAGGACCCGGCCCACAATCGATAGGAGGCAGTGTAAAATACACCAGCACAATTATCGCCAATGAATGGGTTTACATTTTCCTTTATACCCAGTATAAACTTCCTTCTATCTGAAAACTTTTAATGGGCGCCATCAAACACGTTGACATTTAAACTACAAGGCTTGAGGGAAGTGACTAAATTGAAACTTCATTAAACTCAGGGGAATGAACACTCTCCATTCCCTTTTATTGTTTAATTCCTTTTGCATTATAAAGTGCTTTTAAAGTTTTTAATCGATATTTAGGGGGAGATGAAGGTATGTGTGATCTTATGAGAAAGACTGGCGGTAGGAGAGCCTACAAGAGTAGAGAGAGGTTCAGGGAAATTCGTTGGAGGAACGCCTGAAAAACGTTTTATAAGCACTGCAGTGGAGCCTGATATATGAGTTAGACCTCGTTTCTTTACTTTAATCGGATATAGAAACCATGAAAAGTCGCTCAACATGTTTTTTATTTTAAATTTTCCTTACTTCGGAAACATATACATAAGTTTACAAAATAATGTATATGTGCTTTTGAGTACTTTAAGTACAGTAAACAAGGACGGGTGATTACAGGCGTAAGTTTACTGTAAACTAACGCCTAATTCATGATGAAAAGAACCATTGTAGCGTCTTGGGTTTATCGTAATATTGACCAATTCCAATACTGTGTCATTACGAGTCTCACTTTAAGGAGACATAGAGTCTAAAGTCCTCGTGTAGTCTGCCATTTGAATGCTGCAGCCGAGGGCGGATGTCAGATCAGCCACAAGGCAACATTTCATGATTTTGGCGACTTGATGTATGAAGGTTATTATAAGGTCGTTTACCTGGTATTACTAGTATCTTGGGTACGCCAACAGTACTGCATGTGTGTGGACCATAACTGTCATGACATGGGGAATCCGTTATATTTACAAAGTTTTTTATGAGAACTTAAGATAAGATTAGAAATGATTCAAGGCAATTGGTATTTCAACTTTGGCCGAACCTGTACACATGACTCTCGTGATCGCTGGCTGCAATAGCTTATTCTTATCGTGGTTCTGCTGAGTTCCAAACAACTTATACATTCATTGACTTCAATGTTTTGTCGAAAATATCTGCGCTTTTAATATGACTTGTTGAGATTTATATTCATAGTCATTGTGCCAAGAGTCCCTTTACATTTTACTATTTTCTTTTCTTCAGAGAGGTCTTGTCTCGAGTGATATATATATAGCTATATATAATGTGCATACAGCGCTCAAATATATATATATTCAGGGACATTCAGCGCTCTTCACAGGGTGAGAAATGAAATATTTTTAAACTTTCCAGTTATCTTCCCAAAACTAAAGTAGACTTTCTATCTGCCTTACTTTCACTGTATTTTCTCTTTTATAATGGTTCTCCAAGAAAAACGAAGATAGACTCTTTGAATCCATGCCAATGCTTGGACTTAGTCTTTATTTGATATAGAGACAAAATCGTGATCCGAGTCTGACCCACAGTTATATATGCATTCATACTGCGAAATGTGTTAGGTGGTGCGCAGAAACTGCATGTAATTGTTCGTTCATATGATAAAGTTGCAAACCTTTATGATTTAACATGAGTTCAGTTTTTTAAAAGTTTTATCACGAATTTCATGACGATGTTTCCTGTTTCAGTTATAGCAGCGTTAAAGTGTGTCCCTTGGTTCCTGAAGGCACGCTGTGACTGTGGCTGCACAGTAATGCTGATATATAGACCGATAGCCGAACTGAGCCTTTCATCTCTAAAATAGAGGCACGTAAATCTCCACCGTGACATTTGGTCCTGATGTCAAATACTGATACCGACTGTATCGCTACACGACAAGAAATTACAGGTTGTGGGTACACGTAGTTCAGAGGTCAGGGGTCAATTAAGCCCCCAATTTGGATGTCAAATGGGGAATTTCCAGTATATTGTTTAATACTTTGACACTATGATTGCTGGGCGACGCCCTCGAGAACTTCAATTTGGTCAGGCAAAAGGTCAAATCACCCTGTATGATTTCTCAAGGTTTTGTTCGTTTGACATGGTGTGTTGTGTCGGTTTGCTCGCTTTATGCTTGATTTGTTTTGATGAAATGTTTAGAACGGTTTGGAGATGTCTTCAGTAAGTGATCCTATACACCATATAAACTTTGAGCGATTGTCTGAAATGTTTAAATGTTACATGTTGTCTTTGAATTGGGATTATTTTGCCTAAAAAATGGTAAGAGAGTAAGCTTCATAATTCTGTAAGAATCCGGCGTTGCTGAAAGTGTCAATAGGAGCGGGTTCTACTTATTACAAAAAGATTATTTTGTACTAAAGTCTCTTCTCCTTGAAAAGTTATGGCGTAAGAAATATGCCAGTCATGAACAACTTTCCAAAAAATATTTTTTTTAAATTATAAATTTAATGTACTCGCTTTCTTATTTCTTATCATTTACAAAATAAATTCGAATAATGTTCCGGTTCGTTATTTTGTCGCTACTCATTGTTGAGTTACAACAATGCAGCCTGGAGACGGGCGTGAGGGAGGGGCTTGTTGATGTGACCCACATATGTTACCTTCTATGGTACCGCCCGGCCCCACCGCTAACCACACACAGATTGCAGGTTGTCATCTGACTATCTACACGCCTACCGTGTTGTCACCCGACCCCAGCTGGTAATGGAACCCAAATCTCGTTAAATGCGTGACAATTCGAGAGCCGACGTGACAAGCCTATCGAGATAAGTGAGGGTCCACCCTAAACATTACTCCTACCCCCGGACAAAGGGAACGGACGCAGCCCCACCCACCCTCCCGTTGCGTTTGTTTGACATGGGGAACATGTTAGGTTTCCCCCTGCATACCTATCGGTCTGCTTTGACTGGCTCAGCAGCATTGTTTGTGATGTCACAAGCACCTGTCTGGATGACATTTCCGTATTGTTGTTAGTCCACTTTATAGGAGGGCTTTCAGTGTAAGAGCGTCTGTATTCAGTCACAATTAGGAAACCAGTGGTTCAACTTGCAAATGAGTTGCTGATCCCTTTATGATAACATGCGCCACTGAAAGTAAATATTCACCTTCATTAAAAGTGGATTTCGGGACATTAAACGGGCTTGACTTAGTTACGCCCTTTATGCCTTGAACAATGCGTTTAATGAAACGGGAACAAGCTGAATGCCACAAGTACAAGATCTTTACAACACTAGCAATTAAGTAACCCAATATCTAACAAACATTAATAACATTTGGCTCCAACATTGCAAGACAGGGAGGATTAGTGTGACATCTAGGATAGCCTGACTAAAACCACCCGGTAATTCACATCACAGAACAAGCGACCCAGCACTACAGTCCATTGTTTGCTACACCCTGGCCTCTACACCCCTCTCAAATGACAATCAGACCCCACTTTGAACTGACCACTAGTATACCCCACTCCCTTCCTGTCCCCTCCCCAACCACCTCTGGGTGCCGTCTAGACGATGGGGTAATGCCTCATAACCTGGACGTCTGACACGTCCAGATAACGCGCACCTGTTGTTGGCTGACCACCGGTCAGTTAAGGTATCAAGTTACAGATCGTGCCCAGTGTAGAACCGCTTGGACCCGCTCTGCAGAACAAGGCTGTTACTCGACACTGTTTTGTCCCGACGTGACGGTTTCGTTATTTATGAAGCAACTGCAGCTGTCTGTATTAAAATGTCTTTATGCTCAGTTGCGAGAACTAACTGGCGAATATACCGGGTAACAAATGTGTACCAGCAGATGTAGGACTGTGCAGAGGAAGAAGACGGGGAGGAAGGAGCGCCTTGTTAGGACTTTAGATATATCGCCAGTACTACAAAACAACTATTTGCATTCAACATCCATCTGTTATTTTCGTTTAAAAAAATCAGCATACGTTATTTATTACATTTGTTTATTTCAGGAGCCTGTGAGGAAAGATCATCGATAACGATTTGCAAAATTTATATTACAGCTTGACTCTTAATTTGTATTCCATTGCAAAATGAAACACATAGAGGGCCAGGGGAACCAATCCTTCCGGTTAGATGGACCGAAACAAAGGGAAACTGACAAATTGATAAGATGGACATTCGAACATACTTACAGATAGACAATCATACATAAAATAAGACTGTCGGACATACAGATAACTAGTAGACATGTGAATATATGGAGAGAATAATCAAACATGAAAACAGCATACCGATTGACAGTCGAGTATGCAAATTGGCATTTCGGCCTTCACACAGAAGGAAAACAGTCAGATAGACATACATATAGACAGGCGGACGTACACACTGCATTCTGCTTAATCATCGTAAATTAATCCGCTCCGCAGGATGCAGGATGTACATGCTGACTCGCGAATGAAAACTTATCATAAGAAACACAAATGTAGAGACGGGCAGACTAACAGGTTTACTAACGGAGAGGTTATGTGGAGAGACGGACAGACTAACAGGTTTACTAACGGAGAGGTTATGTGGAGAGACGGGCAGACTAACAGGTTGACTAACGGAGAGGTTATGTGGAGAGACGGGCAGACTAACAGGTTGACTAACGGAGAGGTTATGTGGAGAGACGGGCAGACTAACAGGTTTACTAACGGAGAGGTTATGTGGAGAGACGGGCAGACTAACAGGTTTACTAACGGAGAGGTTATGTGGAGAGACGGGCAGACTAACAGGTTGACTAACGGAGAGGTTATGTGGAGAGACGGACAGACTAACAGGTTTACTAACGGAGAGGTTATGTGGAGAGACGGGCAGACTAACAGGTTGACTAACGGAGAGGTTATGTGGAGAGACGGGCAGACTAACAGGTTGACTAACGGAGAGGTTATGTGGAGAGACGGGCAGACTAACAGGTTTACTAACGGAGAGGTTATGTGGAGAGACGGGCAGACTAACAGGTTTACTAACGGAGAGGTTATGTGGAGAGACGGGCAGACTAACAGGTTGACTAACGGAGAGGTTATGTGGAGAGACGGGCAGACTAACAGGTTTACTAACGGAGAGGTTATGTGGAGAGACGGGCAGACTAACAGGTTTACTAACGGAGAGGTTATGTGGAGAGACGGACAGACTAACAGGTTTACTAACGGAGAGGTTATGTGGAGAGACGGGCAGACTAACAGGTTTACTAACGGAGAGGTTATGTGGAGAGACGGGCAGACTAACAGGTTTACTAACGGAGAGGTTATGTGGAGAGACGGACAGACTAACAGGTTTACTAACGGAGAGGTTATGTGGAGAGACGGACAGACTAACAGGTTGACTAACGGAGAGGTTATGTGGAGAGACGGGCAGACTAACAGGTTTACTAACGGAGAGGTTATGTGGAGAGACGGGCAGACTAACAGGTTTACTAACGGAGAGGTTATGTGGAGAGACGGACAGACTAACAGGTTTACTAACGGAGAGGTTATGTGGAGAGACGGGCAGACTAACAGGTTTACTAACGGAGAGGTTATGTGGAGAGACGGACAGACTAACAGGTTGACTAACGGAGAGGTTATGTGGAGAGACGGACAGACTAACAGGTTGACTAACGGAGAGGTTATGTGGAGAGACGGGCAGACTAACAGGTTGACTAACAGAGAAGCAATATTTCAGAGACTAGGCAACAGTATATACAACTACATTATCAAACTAACTTCAGTGATTGGCATTCTAGTTGATGTGATTAAGAACATGCATAATTCTTAAGGATATGCAACTTCTTTATTCTTTAAAAGCGACGTTTCGACATGAATTCTAATGTCTTGACAATTCTAACTTGCTTGACAACGACATTAGAATCAATATCGAAACGTCGCTTTCAAAGATTCAAGAAGTTGCTAGTGTATAAGAATTGGTCTTATTGAATCACTTTTACTTCTGTTTGTATAAACAATTATGCGTGTATCTCAACGGGTCTGATAATACGAGAAATCACATTTGAGTGTAAATGATATCCAATATTTCTTAACGAAGTTTGATCTCTGAGAAGTGTTAAGCGTTTATCTGGCAACAAGCGACATGTCTGATATTTACGGGTAATCACTGAAAAGAAACAGGAATCAGGAGAGCGCAGACTGCCGACTCGCATTTAGATGAGAAAACCAGTCCAGTGTGATAAAAAAAAGTCCACCGGGCTCGACGGAAATGAAATAAGAGCGGAGAGCTGTAAATTAAATCTCAAAAAATACATCGCTCATACTCCAGTATGGGGCGTTTGTGGGAAATCGGAATGCATCAGTGTAAAAATAGGGCGTGAATGGTTGTAGCCGATGAAAGATTAACAGAAGTGAATCTCGAATTTTCATCGCAGAGAAGTGAGGAATGTTTTTCGTTTCCATTTCGTCTGTTTTGTTCAACAGCTATAACAATAGAACGGACATGTTATGAGCAAGGGAAATATCTGTTGACATGGGTACACTCCCGGGTATGTCTGTGACAACCCTTCTATGTAAGAATTAGTATCCGTTTGTAGTCTTCACCACTGATAGATGTCCTATCTTCCCATTCGTTTCGCAGTTGTCTATGAAAATATGAGGAAAATTGATCAAAAGTTGTACAAAATACTGTTATGGGTGTACAGAATTCAACCTACACGAGAAACAGGAAGACTCTATAGTCATTTAAATGCAAACAACTCGATTTGAATTTTTAATATGCGATAGACAAAAATGGTGTTAGTTGCATGTACTGCGTAAGGAAATATTTGGCAGGTCTTAAAAGGACCGACTTCTGAGAACCGTTGAGGTTTCTTTCTTAATATAAAACGAAGTAATTTATATTCAGTTATAAGATCACGGAATATAAGCATATAAAGATAACTTTTCATCACTATGAGGTCACGTGACATTACTACCCTATATTTACGGCACGATCGGTGGTGAAGTAAATGCACGTGAAAAATTGCAGAAAAAAACCTTCAAGATTTTGCGATCAAGTTCAACAACATAAAGCCCAGTCAGGGGAAACCAAGTACAGATTCAAACCCGACCCAAGCAGACGGGAGTGAGGCGACCATGAGGTACATGTATAGATCTCTCTCACTGAAGACACAGCTGCTGTTCTCAAATCTAACTAACGTGGCACTTTTATTGCTTACAAAACACAAAGCACAACTGTAAAAGAACACTCATGTGGGTTTTTTCAGAAGCTACGACCCATTTTGAACAGAGCTGTGCTAGAGCGTTCATCTGTTAGACGACTATATAGAGTCTTGGCCTTGGTAAAGATATCAGCACTGTGGGCACAGGAGTGTGAGGGACGAGTGAGTCGGACTGGGATGGAAGCAACATACGTCTTGGAGCACTCTAGTGAAAACAGACAAGCGCACGCTCTACTGTTCCTAGCACCGGAGAAAGGAAAACATATTGCCAGCTTCTATACCGACCCTTTCTTCTCGGATGTAGGTTTGATGGCTCTAGCATCTTGTCTAGAAAAACACTGGGGTGAAGATAGACAGACAGCTTGTATTCCCTGCTTCAACCATGCAGTAAACTCACAACTCACCGAGCTCCGCGGGGTCGAAGACTTGCGTAGTTATCAATGCTTGCGCAGTTCCGATAGATTTTCAGCTAGGTCACAGCTCGGAGGATTAACAATATGTAGATTTACGAAGTTAACAAGCGCTATTCGGAAAGGTTTACAGCTAGATGCACATATACTCGCAGTCTTGCTCTGAGCGGTAGGGGATGTACGTAGTTGTAAGTGGAGACACTTTTCCTGTTGCCATTCCACAAAGCTGTTGAAAAGTTACTACTAGTAGTAGCCCATTCTTTTAACATTGGTTACAATTGATAATAGGCTCACAATCAGTTGTGAGGTTTTTGTGCTCCAGAACCCTGATCTGGAGTTTTACAGCTTGGTCCTAGAGATACGTTGATCATATGGGCGGACGAGGACAATGGTTCCAGCTCAGAGGTAGCTCTCGGAGAGGAGTAGACTCCTGTAGTTCGCCGCTGTACCAGCTTCTTGGACTACAGTCAACATGTCATACTGCAAAGAGTAAAAGAAGGAAGGAACAATAAAGCCTATGGAATCTTTCAATTCGAAATCTTGTTTCGGTTTTTTCGTTCACTAGCTTTAATATGAAATTAAACAAAGTTTGAAATTCCTCATGCAATTGGGCTATTGAACACGAATCGCAAGCTAAATATTTTGCCAAGCGTTTCATTTTTTTGCTTATGTAAGACGAAGTTTTACTGTTTGCAGGTGAGTTGTGTCAACCGACTTACATAGATACGCACTCTTCGTCACGATTGCATTATGAAGTTTCACTGGTTCTTCTAATAGACCAGAATAATGACTCGAACACCAAAAGAAATGTAACACCTCTTTAGAATAGAATATCGTAAACGATTATGTGCTCAGAGAAATCTGGGTTTTGCGTTTTAACACCCTAACATGTAGGTCGATTTACGATAGGGTAGGTCGAGAGAAGAGAGCGGTGGTAGGTCGTGTACGAAAGGTAGTCTCCGGACGAGAATGACGGTAGGTCGGGGACGAGAGGGTAGGTGTAGAGTTTGGACGAGGTCATCCATTTCTGCACGACCAGAGGTAAACACACAAACACTTCACTCAGTGTCGTGACTGAACGATTCAAACTCTGATCTCCCGACCACACTCTAAGCTTGCTGTCTGGTAAGTTTCTAGGTAATGTTGAGTTGTGACAGAATTGTTACCCATTCCACGGTTATCTCTGTTTGGCTGTTGAGAGTAATTCATATGATAGAAGCTAACCAACTCGGGGCCCGCCAACTGGGAGTGCGAGAGGAATGTGGACTACATGGGTCTAATCTAGAGGTAGTGCACTCCGAGATGGCTCCTTCTATCTACTGCCTTACTCCAGTCGATATCCGCAGATAGAGGTGAGGAGATATGGACGAGGTTTGCTGAGGCCGGGGGAGGAAGGGTGGGGAGGAGACATTTAGGTGGGTGCTGAGTGGGGAGAAAAATGAGGTAACGTTCACCATATTCCTTGCCAAGAAGTTGCCCAGGCTGTATAGAAGATGTTGCCAATGACTTCCCGTTGACTTATATATATATAAATGTAAGCAAAAGAATGTCAGCATTATTCATCTTCTGAGTATTGATCCACGACTGTCATTTAACAATCTTGTTACTTATAGTTTATATTTTCACTCATTTGAGCTTTCCACACGCAGTTGACCTGGGAAGGGGAGTTAAATTTGCGTATACTATGTATATGACAAACACCGATATCTAACCGTGACAATGGGTATGCGAACCGCTGGTGAAGGTTGGGGTTAGATACTTGCCTCACTGTCTAAAGCGATTTGTCCCACTACCCGGGTATGCAGTGGCGAGAGTAAGACGACAACCCCGGGGAGGCCCCAGTAGAGAACACACTATGTACTAGTACAGCAATACGGGCCTCGGTTTGGTCTGGGTATATTTCCTACCCTCCGGATTAACCAGTCTGTCTGAAAACTCTCATGTATTTATTTTGGTATAAAAGCGAAGGCATGTATATCACGCCCAAACGCAGTTATCCTTTACAACCAAATAAAAATGTCTTACTAACTCATTTGTATTTTTTCTGTTTTTTCTATAATTGACATTTTTAGATTTTTTATATCAGAGACTACTCTTTAGGATAACACTCTGATACCATGTCTACAAACAAGTTGTAAACGATTTGAAAACAACATATTTGGCATGAGACAAGTAGGTTGGTTCAAGTCTTGCTGTCTATCTCAGCTATTCTGTATTCGGTATGATCTGTCTCTTTAGTCTGGTGTACTTCTTGAGGACTTCATTCGACTGCATGCTTGCATTCAAGTTAACATTTCATAAAAATTCATTTAATTAGGCAAAACAAAAATGGAAAATTGATTTATGAAAAAGAACATTTCCTGAAAATGCCATGAACTGTACAAATGTTAACTGTTTGAAGAAATAAAGCATTATCTGTGCTTTAAAGCTGTAAAATTTTATCATAAATACTATCTTTAGTTGACAAAAATATTTTCAAGTGCGAATTGATATGACATTTCAGAAAATAAAAGGACCCTATAGACTATGTAGACTTCATTACCTAGAAACAACTTTTGGAAGTTAGCTTGGCTCAGTCAAGATTCACATCAATTCTATTGAATATCAATTCATAATAATTCACCTTCAATATCTTTTTTTCAGTTACATCTCTCATCATGATCCTATGGCGGGTTATTTTATTCATGCACAGAAAATATCGACTCTATTTTGGTTGTTTATTTCAGGCGTACACAGTGGAGATAAGCAATTGTTCATCTCGTGTGGTTGCAGGCGGAGATCAGTGGGCGAGGAAATAACGTCGAATTAGCAGATATATTGCAATATATTAACGTCACAGTTCACATGGAATTATTTTTTTCATGCAACTTTCTTTTTAGAGAATGTGCTGTAATGAAGACTTAAGTCAAGGTGACATGTCATTTACCATTAAAGATAAGTGTACTGCTTCTATTAGTCTGTAGGCCAGACCCTGAAATAAGGTAGAGACTAAGCAAGTCTATAAAAAGACTTTAGAGCATGATTTCAGGAAATAAATACATTTCAGTCTCCTTTTCATTTCATTTAATATTTTTAATTTTTTTATTAACTGATACATTTTCATTTCAGAGTCTAATTGTTAGACTATACTTGTAGTCGTCATATTTCATTTATGTTGACACTTCAGTCTTGTTACATTTTGTCTTAGCGTTTTGTTTCTTGTTTTATGTGCTTATATAATACTTATAATTTGTACATTATGTTTGAATGTTTTCGGGCCAATAAATTATTATCAATTATTGATAGAATTATTAAAACATCGTGTTTCTAAGAACACGCGATCTTTTATCTAGCTTGTGAGTTAGTTAGTTAGTAAATCTTATGAGGATGTGTTGTTAACTGAAACGGACAACTGCTTGATCCAACTTGCTTAATCTAATTGACGTTTCTTCTCTGTTAAGAATATTAATTCAAAAGATAAAAGTTTAGCAATGATCTTTGAGATTATCACTAAAAGGCCATGAATCACAACACATCATGAAATACTGATGACATAACAAAACTTCGGCGGGATGATGTCACAATGCTACCACATCAGATTCACATTTATCGTATACTACACATTCATGAAAAAAGATTTAAGATGACAAATTATTCCTCAAAATCATGTATTTTGATATCAAATATATTTGTCGTTGTAGATAGATACTTTATAATCTAGACACATAAGATCATTTAAATTTTAATTTGTCGAGATATTTTTTACACCAAAAGACTCTTTGGTGTATACTTACTTACACTATTGAATGCTTCGGTATGGATTTCATACGAAATGGACAGCAACTACGAGGTTAAGCTGCTGTAACCATGCACGGGACTGGATACGATATTTTGCTGAAATATGAAGATTACCTCCCTTGACAGTAATAACAGTCTCTGTGTATGAGTGTCGGTCACGGTTCACCTGCCGTTGCAGTGTTTATGCTTGTTCCGGGCTGGGCCCGTGTACATCACAGCCTGCGTGAATACGTGTGTTTCCATTCCACAGGTAACGTGCTGGCCTGTCGTATCTTAATTGTGTACTGAATATTTCATTGTTTTGTGGAATTACATGGAGACACACACACGGTATCAGTGTGGATATGATGGAACATGTAGACTTACACACAGTCTCTGAAAAAAGGTTATTTTGTCAAATGTACGAAAGGAGCCTTAACGCAATCGTATGTAGTTGAATTCAAATCTAAACCTGATTTTTTAATGTGTAAGGTCAGGTGTAGGTAGAAATATTATCAACTACAGTGTGTGTGTTAGGGACATATGTCAACAGGTCTTAATAGTGTGTTGTTTACAAGGTTTCAGATAGCGGACTATGGTTATAGGCTTGAAGAGCAAGTCGAACCTTCAAACGACATAAAGTAAAAATTGTGAAGAACGGGCCTTATTTCTTACATAGTGTTACAAAGAATATACATAATTTAAAGCAACCGACATCTGAGTAACGAAAGCAATTATTAGATAGATCATTATGCTTGAAAAAAGCATCCAGGATGATGAATGTATTGAGTCAAGTGTTTCGTGTAAATCATGATATTATTCAAATCCAATCAAACTAATCAGAAAGACTGGTCATTTATAAACAAAATCCTTTAACCTAATAAACTCTTTCTTCAGCTCATGATTAAAAATGTCCGAAAACAGTGATTCAATGTTATCAAGGGACGCTGATATTAATATGTGAAAGATTAATATTCGTGTGCAGGATCCCTCCTGCGAGGTGTTTGACGCCGTCTTATCAGGAGCGGAGCGCGGCAGTGCCAAGACGTCAAGAACACAATGGTTGAACGGGCCCGACTGGGCTGGTAATGTCCTACTGGGGCCTCCACAAAGGAATCTCACGGTATTGATGACAAAAGAAAGCTGATAAATTCTTTACACGACACCGTGGAGTTATGGTATCTTTGTCATCGTGTTTGGTAGGGATGTCAGCGCTGCGCGCAGGGTGGCGAGCACCAGGCCAGATGATAATATGCCTAGTTTACATGACAAAGGGACTTATAACAATCCAATGGCCTTGTCACGGAAGGCGCCCGGTGCAACACCTTCACACCGAAAATTTAGATATAAGCATGCCAACTCTATATTTATGTTTACATACGTTTGTTTTATTATGAGAATCAGGACTGTTGTACACCAGCTCTTAAATGAAAGTTCATGGGATATTATTTTGAAGATTTATTTTGATTCAGATAAAAGTCTTTGAAATCGTGTAAGGAGGTTTAAGATGAGTTCCGTGTCTGATCGTTAAACAGCGCCACACGAGAGAGTTTGAAAGGTCAATCAAGACAGACCCACCTTCCGTCTGGTGCATATATACGAAGCAGTTCCTTTGAAATACAGGGAAAACGCAAAACAAAGTTCCACTGGAAGATCTTCAAAGATTATGACTTGAAAACAAGCGGAACAAAACAAAGGTCGGATCTCTATTAAACGAGCAGCATGCTGATTGTAGACTGGTTGACGGTCCCCTTAAGAATTCAAGTGACTCAAACAGAGTCGTGGAAGCCATTGGGTGTTCATACTTGAGAGATTCAATTTCATAGATGTGTACATGTGAGTTTATAGCTTTTGTTTATAGAGTTGTATGATATGGTCTACATCCTGGCACTACCTGCACACACAGTCAAGAAGCGGAAACACGTGACCTTACAATTAAATCTTGCATAGATCCTTGCAAACTTTTGCCTACCATTTCTCAATACAAGATGACTTAATACTAATTAACCTGACATTATGAAGTCATAAAAACACTATATGTGGTTTTGATTCTAAATAAGAAGTTAAATCGAAACAACATAACTTGTCCTTTTAACCAGAGCCCGACAAATCTGCTTTTATATAATCACATTTAAGGTTGACATCTTGCCGATCGCGTTTATCATAATACATTGTTGATACTATAACACGTTTGGCTGGCCTAGCGCAAAGATATTCCAGAGGCCCAGAACCTTACATTAGGCCCAAATTTACCAAGTCTAAACAGATCCATTTTCCAATCTTTTCTATTGGATTTTAACTTTCAAATTTGACACTTTTAGTTGTTTTTAATTCGGCAAAAGTCTACTGCTGACTTGTCACAGAGTGCTAACGAATCCCTAATAATATCTGTATATCATTTCATAAATGATACCAACCGATTTTTATAACTCTTTTATTAAATCTGTACCAAATGCAAAAGTAGACAATTCTTAATATGATTTTGAGTTTTGTAAAATAATTGAAAATATATATTTCCACCAATGTATTTGATATCTTAATGGTTTCTTGTTTGTTTCAGGAGAAGCATTTATATAGGCATTTGCTGCCTGTTTGCTAATCCTTTTTCCTTTTTGTATATATATATATATATATATATATATATTCTGAATGTTGTGTATTATATGTTTTATGGAAATAAAATACTGTTTAAATCAAAAGTCTACTGCAGACTGCACTTTTGACAGGGATGGAGTCACGTCCCGACCCGGGTGTCACGTACATAGACATTAGGCATTTCCGCATCCGGGCTCTACACAACACAGTCACGGGGCGTGACAATCAAACACCTGGACATGGGTCTTCAGGTATGTAAATTAACATTTCGGGGATATGTTTGAAATACCTAAAGAAATATGCAATCACCCTTCGTTGGGATAGGCTGCAATAATGCAATATCACAAAGAGTCAACAAAACTTTCAAAATGAAATTGAGATTAAATAGATTAAAGAAAATACACCAGTGATATCTCATTTTAGAAAAAAATTAACTTAATACTCTATTCAATATTTCCTTGTGTCAGCTTCAAAGTTGTGTCAGTGAGGTGCTCATTGTAGGCAAAGTGCTTTAGCTTTAAAACCTTCCAGCGTGCCCATGACATGATGGGGTGAGGGCCCAGGTAGGTGTACCTGAGAATAAAGGTAAAGAGGAAAGGGGGTGTAAGGTGAGTAGGTAAGGAGGAGAGGGTTTAGGGGGATGGATCGAGGTGACACAAACAGGGGGGACGCCATGGACAGCTCACCTGCCGTGTGTGAGACCGCTGATTACATTCCTCACCTGTGGGTAAACAGTCCAATACCACCCACAGTCACTCCGCGGAACAACTCTGTATTCCAGCGGGCTGTGGCAAACAACAGGATTGGACAGCCGTCAGCTGTATAGTCAAACACAGACCCGATCAAGAAAGAGCAAAATATTTTGTAATATAACTTGTCGACTAAACGATATACGTATTCCAATCACCTCACACTATAATGATCGTACGCGCGAGTCTAGTATATGAAGCGTTAGTGTTGTTCAAGTTTTACAAGCTACTGATGCTTATGCTAAAGACTGCTATGCCGAGAGATGTTGTGAAGGTTCACCATGATGTTATTCTTGTGGTTACCAAGGAAGGTTAGCTGATGTGACTTATATCAGCAAAATATGTACCTGAACTTTATTTAGCTGTTCATTCACGTCAATCTAAATGAATTTAGATATCATATTTTTAGATTGCATTCAAGTATTTCTAAAATGAATGTTTTAATATTTGCTTTCCCACTGAAATGATTTACCGTCAAACTGTTACGTCATATTTCCGTCAACATCATTAATCAATACAGACTATTCAAAATAAGTATCAACCGATTCTTTAAGAATACACGTCAACATGAGATAGACATAGCATATACTACACTAAATGTTGTGGCTTGTGTGTAACTTCTTCACATTAGCCCTTTCTACAATAGTATATGACATCTTAGGGACCTGTTCCTTCACAACCTCGACCCTATGGCTAAACTCGCGCCATCCCGGATTCCTAATTTAGGCCTTCATCTTTTCTGTGGTTGTTCCCGAGGCTGATGCGACGAATTTCAATTGTCCGACGAGAAATCTTCTGAGAGCTTTTCACCGGAAAGTCGCTGCACTAAAACCACGTATTTCAATTGTCCAATGAGAAATCTTACGAAACTTTTCACCGGAAGGTCAGTGCTTAGCAGCAACAATGTGATCAAGACTCGTGCGAGTTCTTGGCTTGCGGCGGAAGTTGGTCCGTTCACGATTGAGCACACGACAAAACCCTATGTTATTCAAAATTTGGGCCTTTCAATTACTGCGACATTTAGTGAACTGCAAATACCTTAGTTTACAACTACGTCCTGTTAAGGAAAGGTGGATGAGTAAATTCGACTTCCAACACCAAAATATTGTCTTCCACTAAAACAAACCAGCTGCTTCCTGCTCTCAAAATGGTGGACGTCAATCCAACATGGCTGGCGGTTGCCCAGAGACGAGACCATATTTCATAGGGAACAGAAATAAAGATGTGGCAAGACTTTTAATCCTATCTCTTAAAATTCTCAGAGCTCCTTAAGATTATAATGGAGCGAGACTAGGGCGATATGTCGGAAAGAGCCTATCTTGCGTTGGAAGTTAGTGAGTTACGACACAGAAGGCTGACAGTAGCCGAGATATTGGCGCTACTTCAAATAACAATCTACAAGCCTGGCAACCTCCGTCTGTGGGGAACATGGGCCTATCAAGGATTCCACTTTATCTCGAGTGAGGAATGCTGCCCATCACTCATGTTTATTTGCCATGTCATAGAGTTCGTACAAAAAGCAGGTGTAAGCGAATAAACACATTTAATTGAAACAAGTATCAGACGAAGTCTGCCCAGTACGGCTTCTCAATCTAATTAGTTTAAGAATTACCGGTTTCGTTTTGCTTTAAGGGATTTTGAAAATGTAATTAATGTCTACAGTTCGAAATATGCAGTATTTCAGTATTTTTACAACGTTTTCTTACACGTGTCTTTATTTTTTTTACAATGAACCGTTTAACTAACACATCTGCGACACAACGAATTTCATCAAACATCAACATCAAAGAAGCAGGGCCGTCTCGAAGCTGTATCAGGGACACAACAATTATATTCCTTCAAAACGCTTAAAATGATTACAAATGTAGAAGAAACTCAGACGCGCGTCTTAAGAACAACAGGAAGACATTTCTGTAAAGCTTTGCTATAGTTAGTAACAGGAGACACCGATTTTCGTTTATAGCTCAAAAGGTTCTGAGATCCAGGACAATCAATGCCTGAAACAAGCAACTAAACAGGTTCGCCTCTTTTTGAGAACGTGTATGATATAAAGCACTCATAATTATAAGACTAGAGGCGAGGTGTATTGCGAACTGTTTGATCAATGTATGAAGTCAGTTAGGCTACCTAGAATGATTTGAGAAAATGAATGTCACCGCACCACGGCCCTGGTCGTTCTATCTACATGTTCTTGCTGTGGTGAGAAGAATGGCTCTTCGTCTCCCCCTCATAACAAAATGGCGCAGATGTTGGAGTTTATATTAGTTAGGGCACTGTTGATTGGTGGTGTAGAATACTTATTTGTCAAACTAATCCTTGTAGCAGAGATGCATCAATCACGTTCAATATTTTTTCCGAAATGATTTCAGTTTATGACAATTTCCAATCGTTTTATATAGACCTTGTTTGAAGAAGTCTGTAGGTTGCATATAAAACCATGACTTGATCTCCGAAATCATTATCTCATCAAATGGAAAATGTGTTCCCTTCATGAATGATTCCTGGTTGGAAAGAGATGGAATTCAGCTTGTACAAGATCTGGAGAGTAAAGGGGGCGAGGATGGATTTAATAGACACAGGATGTGCTTCTGTTTGCAAAATATGAACACCGTTGTTGGCATACCACGTCTCTCAAGTTGATAGCTTCTCTCAATTACCGCAGCAGTGAAGCTACACCAGTCCCTTAACTTGTGATGCCCTGTCACAACTCCGTGCTGTCCCAAAAGACTGTGAACATGACCTTACCTGCAGTTTGCCGAACGTGAACCTTTTCTGGGTGTGGCGACTCCACATTTTTCCATTTCATCAACTTAACTTTAGTCTACGGGTCATAGTGATGAATCCATGTTTCACTCTTTGTAATAAATCTGTGGAAATGTTTGCCTTTTTCCTTTCAAAATAGCCATTGAGGAAGGGACTTCTCTCTGTTTCTGAAACGGGGATGAACAACCTGGGAATCCCTCGTGCAGATACCTTCTGCATGTTCTGAATCTCGTGAATGATTTTGTCCAAAAACGCTGCACTTGTTTTGACACCGTGTGCTTACTTGCGAATGTGTATACTTCGATCATCCACATTGACAGGGTCCATTTGACGGGTTCTGGCGTCATCATTGATGGCTAAATGGGGTCAACAGGCAGTTTCCCCGGTTTTCAGCTATCCTTTAACTGGCAATGCCAGTGTTCAACTACGTCATACGATAGGACATCTCCCAAAAGATTCCTTTCATAGGTCTGCTCTGGTGTGCGGCCTGTCTAGTAAAAAAGCTTCTTCACTTCCGAAAATTGGTACCATATCTATCAAATCAGTTTTGGCTGTTCACATATGTAAAGAGTTGTTTAGTGTGAATGTCAACTTTTGTATATCAATCATGACATTGAATGTTTACAGAAATAACACATTACGAGAATGACCGTTAACTTATGTTTTCAGATTGTGAATATTAGGGTTAACCCATGCAATGATATTTCGAGTGTAATCGTCAATCGTAAAATGTTAATTGTTATTCAGATTATCTTAGTGACCGTTTTCGTAGTGTAAAATTGTGAGTGTGAACGTTAACGTATGTATTACAGATTGTGAGTGTGAACGTTAACGTATGTATTACAGATTGTGAGTTTGAAAGTTAATCTATGTATACAAATTGTGAGTGTGCATATCAACGTATGTAACCAGCGTTAACCTATGTATTCCTATCATGGTCGTGAACGTTTGCCTTTTATATACTTAGGTGCATGTACACACTCCAGCTGTAACCATCCTGTTAGTACCTGCGTCTGCAGGGGTGACATATACATATTTAGTGCTGTTTTCACTCACATCCCGTTAAGTATACCGACAACATTCCGTCTGATAGCGCCGAATGTTTCCAGCTCCGCTGAGTCCGATAACGACGATTTAAATGACAGACGGAAGCTAGGTGAGGAGCACTGAAGTAAACCTCCAGTAATACGCTGTCTCCGGCATCTACTGAATCGGCTGTGTGCCTACTCGCACAGCTCGTATCTATCCAATCACTTGTGTTTAGCTGGCGAGTTGATCTTGTCAGTCGTCCTAAAGCTCATTCTCTCCATAAGACATTCTCCGCCAAACTAACGGATTTGGTTGAGTTCCTCGGATGGAGACAAGATTGACGGTTGTAATTAGGTTATGAAAAGAAGTCAATGAGAGATTGTAATATTCTAAATCTGTCGCGGCTACTTTCGGAAGCACCCGTTACTAAGGTTACCGAATTTCAAATACTCAACATTTCACTAGCGTTACCAACCCACCATATCTTGTTATGGAAAATTCTCAACTGCCCGAAATCCGACGTTTCGGTGTATATACTAACACCGTTATCAAGCATCACTTACTCGATAACGGTGATAGTATCTTGCTTGATAACGGTGTTAGTATCTTACTTTATGACGGTGTTAGTATCTTGCTTGATAACGGTGTTAGTATCTTGCTTGATGACGGTGTTAGTATCTTTCTTGATGACGGTGTTAGTATCTTGCTTGACGACGGTGTTAGTATCTTGCTTGATGACGGTGTTAGTATTTTCGCCGGAACGTCGGATTTCGTGCAATACAGAAGTTGACTATCCATAACAACTTGTTCATCTTCAAGATCCAATATTCCAATATGTTCCAATATGGCCGTTGCTTCTTTTAACTTGAGGATTACTTTTTATCATTGCATTTACTTTCAAGCGACTAACTTAGCTGTACATATGTAAAGGAGTCTTGTGTTTGTTAGTTAACATGTGCTCTGTGACGAGGGACAAAGACGTGTGGTGTTCTGTGCCTCTGTGATGTGAGATCGGACACACGGTACAATGATTATCACGCGAGCAAATGCAAAGTATGACTCTCAAGAAAGGAATATGAAGTAAATGAAGAGAGAGCAAGGCAAAAGTCAAATTAATTGTTTCAACGTCTTAAATGTCGTATTTAATGTAATTTTGTGCAGTTTATTCTAAAGAAAATGACGGTCATCTTTAGTCACCTCACCTTTCATGACGTCAAGGCTGACAAATTACAACTCGCTCTGAAACGTTAATCGCTGGCAAGTGTGACGGTGCACATGGGTTCAATCGTGTATGGATAAAACAGGGTTTTAATTTATCCTTTAGGCAACGTTATGATGTAACGGATTCGATATTTCTCTAATTAAACCCCTTCCTATTAGTTTGTAAGTACAATAATAATTTCCGGCAATGTCGTTGACCTTTAGTCATTCATACAATGCCAGTTAAGGACATACTGTACAATTCTGAGGCAAGAAGAAAGAAACTGACTCTAACCTGATCGAGGATAACGCCCTATTCAACTCAAACGATCACGGTGTTAACATTTTTTGAAATAGGGCATATTGTCTTATCTTCGCGTCAACACAGTGCCCTTGACAACAATCATATTTCTTCGATATACGATGACAGTGTGTCTTTTTTGAATAACACACATATAAAATAAATTCCTTATACATTCAAAAACTATCGATACTTACTCTTAAATTCGTATTTTGATAATTAGAGTGTTGTAAAGACATGGCCGTAGGTTTCCAGGGCACTCCTCGTCAGGGAAGCAAACAGAAGCAGGAAGCCGGATACCAGATACATAGAAACAATACTGATATTACTCAAAGTACAGATAATAATCATAGTACTGATAGGACTAATAATGATTATAGTACTGATATTTCCTCAATATCCATGTCGATACATAAGATCTTGTATTAACACACGTGTGCACTGTTTCATAAAACTTCATCTCGCTGATTACTTTTTCACAAAGTACATTTAGCTCTGTGATATGGGATCTAAAGGTCGATATCTAAAAGATGCAAATCGCTCCAGTGATCACAACTCAAGTTTGTCCACATTGAACATATCTCTGTACCAGGCACAATCTTCCACAAGCAACCCAAACACAAGTGTGATCTACAAGTAGTTCATAGCGTGCATGTATATGGCAATGTCCACTAACGAACATCCCGTTCCCCTTTATCAAGCCTTACACGTCTACACACGGGTTAGTCAAGGGAGGCTCGCTAATAAACGTTTTCCCTGTACTCAGTTACTCTTGAAAGGTATACTCCGTGTATCTCCTCCGATGGTGAAGCGGCCCGTGTGTTTAAATGCTTGGTTGTTTGATATACTCATGTCACAGAGTTAGGCACCAATTCAGTCTCCTTTGAATGCGATTAGTTTACGCTGTCTAATATGCAACTGAGCTACCTGAACGTTTGTTTTTCTCTATTATGTAGGAGATTGTAGATACATGTAAACAAAGACATCACGGGTCGTTCAGATTTTGAAAATTTTAAACAAAGTTTCTTATATCAAAATGACCCACACCCACCCCCAAAAATCGCACGCAAATTGGATGATCCCCACCCCCTCCCCTAGGTTTACTTCCAAAACGTGCGTATGTTTACTAGCTGCAGAGGAAATATTCCTTGAAAATACTGGTTCATGTTTTCCACCGAGTCGAGCATCTTTTGATCGTTTAATACTAGTATCTTCCAATGACTTGCGTCACTGACGTTTTTCTAGCCAGGCATGGGGTATGTATTTCCAATTTTCAGAAATGTTTTTTTGTTTTAAAAGCAGAAACCAATACATTCACTTAAACTATACTAGAATTGAATCCATAATCATTAAGTTCTATGTCGGTATCACAGTAAACATAAATTTAAATTGCATCTGACTAAACTCACGTTGTGAAATGAATCAAGCCAATGAAGACACGAGATACCTTTACAGCTTCATGGAAACTTCCACATATCCAGGAGTGTTTAGGAATTCGCTTCCCGTTCCTTCTGTGTCACTTCCGATAACCAAGAACTTTTTAAACATTACTTACTAGCAACTAGGTCGTACTTAGCACCCCGGTAATATTTCATGAAAACGTGTATCTCTCGACATAATAAAAATCACATAAATTGACTGGAAAATAAGTACGTATGTAGATCACAAAGTGAACTTTTAATAACGGCAAATGAACTGGTTGCATAAAATCTGATTGAACCAAGATATCGGTCATATTTAAATCTTGCATGTAATGTGAACCCCAAAACGGCAGCTGCTACGGTTAATGCAACAGCAGTTCTTATACTGTGTATAAGCAACCGGTGATGCTACAAATATACTTTAATAAAGAACATGTCCACAGATATGGGATTAAATATATATTCAATAGCTGCACACATTCCTGGTCTTGCAGTTTTTCAACAATCAATATTTACCATATAGTGCACAATTAACTGACCCATACGAACCACAGAAAATCCATTCGCTCAAATAGCAAAGCTAAGTCAAATTAATTGATTTAATGTCAATTTCACTTCAAACGATTTTCTGATTTGTTTTCTATCAATTTATTGTTTATCGTAGATCACACGTACACTAGGTCTACTTAGCTGTGAATTATGTCAACTTCTATTGGGAGAATATGTGTACAATTCCAATATCACCGAAATGGTCAGTATAATGTAGAGGATACTTAATAAATAATCAATCACCCAGAATCGATGCAAGTGCTTTGGATCCCCTCGATCGACAGGGACCGACTCGATTTAGACTAGCGCATGCACTGGTCGCATTCTGTTCACAGATTAAAATACATTGATCTTGTAATCCCTTTTCGTTGCGCATTGCACGATATGATTGATGGGCTGTCAAGTGAGAAGCGGAATCAATGGCGATCTGAGATATTAGCATTGCCTCACTCCCGTATAGCAATCAATACACGAGTCTATAGCCCTGCCAACATCTCATTCACATTCATACGCAATGATCTCAAAACGCTGTTATAACCAAATCTTTAACAAATTTTTAAAAATTTCACTTTCACAATGTTTCAAACTTTCAAGATGCAATGTTGAAAATACACTTTTAACTGAACTATTTTCGGTAAACAGATGATTAAGATTTTTTTACGAGTGCCGTTGAATAAACAAGGCGCTGGGTCGAAGTTGAGCTGCAGGCGCTGCTCATTAAAACTAGGTCACTTCGTCCTAGGCGACTTGGAAAGCACAACAGCCTTTCTACAAATCTCGAATTGGCAAAGGGGGGATTGTTTCCCAATCATGATTGCTATCCTTTAACTTTCTATGATTAGGTATCCATAGAATTACATTTTTGTACACTGGAATCAGGGCATGGGATATACTTTTATCATTTGCAGTCTGCATTCTATAATCAGTTCAAGAAATGAATATTGATTACTCGGTTGATCTTTACTTTTTAAAGAATATCTATTTTGTGAAAAGGCCCGATTATAAGCTTAATAAGCTACTAAAAGTTTGATCATCAACTACCAGAACAAACATCTAAGGGCATTCAACAACTACAAGAAAACAGGTTAATGTGTTGTTGCAGTGTTGTTTCAAAAATAATGTCTCCATGAAGCAGATCTAACTGTTATGCATGTTTTCTACCATAAATACACAATTCAATATCACTGTTTATTAAACCACTATCAATTGTTTAAGTCGCTTTTACGAGTAACTCCTTTGAAATTTCCTCAAAAATAGAGATGTGATGATATGACGGATGAATCATTTTCCAATGAAGCTATGATAATTGACTAAATAAGAGACTAATCATGTCAATAAAAAAAATTATGTTCCACTGGAAATTAAAGGTACCTTGAGAACTTTAAAATTTTGAATCAAACAAACTATCCATCATATCATCACACTACTAAATACTTCAAAAATATAAAATCCATTTTTTTGTCAAAGTCAATAAAAAGACAGTCGCTTTTAAAAAGCTTTATTATAAATACACAGGTATCTTTTTTCTCTTGTACCACAAGATTACAAAATCCATCATCATTTTGTATTTGTATATATGTTGATATATAGTTAAAAATGATGTCAATTGAAATTCTCTTAAAAGAATTCTCTATAAAATTAAAATGTAAAGGGTATGCTTCTTCAGAAGCTTTGATACTTTGGCAATCTATGAAAAAATTGGATTTGTTAAAAACAACCTTTAATTTCCTTATATCATAAAAAAAACTTAGTTTTCACTCAGGTGTGGTTTCATTTGTCATAACAATTAGTTCAATTACTCAGCAACATAAGACTGATTTGTTCTTACATATTTAGAATTCAAGTGAGAACTAATTTTAGTTAATTTAGTAAAATTGGAAAATCAAAATATTTCTCATACATTAAAAAGATTAAATTAAAACAAAGGCTTTAAAATGCAACAAATGCAGGAAAAACAATTTAGCAATGAAGTTTAAATCTTTAAGTTGGAACCCATTCTTGCCATTATGGTAATTGAATCAGTCAACCGTGTCTGTAAACAATGCCTTCTTTGATTATCTGTAAATTCAGGATAAAAATATGAAGTAATAACTTAAAAGATTGTTAAAAATAAACTAACTTGAACCATTGAAAATTATGAAAACCTTCATAAATCTTTGCACAGTATTTTCACAGCTGGAACATTTTGTTCAAACAGAACTATAAAGCCTTATTAGAATTTTCTACAAGTTTTAATTGGCAAATTTTGAACTAAAAACACTACTGTTGTTTACCTACATACACATGTACACAAACTTAACAAGCATATAGCTACACAGGAAATATAGAAATGTTCTTACAAAATATATTTACACGAGAAAGACATTCTTTCTCTCCAGACACACTCTCATTCAATCCATGTGACCATTCTGCTAAAACGCCCCTCATGGCGACTACGTCCAACATGTCTTACTTACTAGCTGTCTATCCCCACTCGGTACACTACATAAAGCAAGGGTTGTGCACAACTGTGCAGTTAAGACAAACCCTAACCAACTTCTCAGTAGCAATCCAAGCAGTGTTGTACCTACTCGGGGCAATCACAGACATTCATTCAAGTAATAGTCAATCCGTTACTCTAGCATCTTCACAGGCAAGGGTAAGCTTTGGTGAAAAGGGAGTCAATGACTCCAATAGTTTAATACATAAATACTGTTAAGTTCACATCCACATTTGTTCATGTACCCATTAGGGTGGGACAGTACTTAGTCTTGCAAGGTAAATCAAGTTGGTTAGGCAAGATGTCCCTGTATGTATAAAATGTCAAATTGACCCGTCTTGTGAATGGCACCAGTTTGGACGCTAACTTTAGTTGGGCTGAGCACTGTTGGCCAATGTTGAACCACATTTCTGGTCCGACCATATCACTGTAAGCACTGATTTTAAATGGTTCAATGTCGACAACTGAAATGCACTGCATCTCTCTATCACAACAGAAACATGGTCTTCAACAGCCTAGCCTCTCCTGACCGGGACAGCCCAGTCTTTGTCATTAACCATTTGGTTTGGCTCGTTTACTCACACTACAGACTCATTTGTTCTTGGAGAAAATATTTTGCAGTAAAATTGTTTCCAGGACAGGAAGGTCTTGCCTGTCCAGATCCACACACCAGAAGTAATTCCTACTATCACTGTCATGAGGTATTTGATCATGAACACATTAAAGTCTGGCCATGGCTTGGAAGTGACATCATATGGACAAGGGATCTTATACTTGTTGGTTTTACACACATGGTCATGCCACGTCACCATCCACTGGTCCCTGAAAGATTGTTCATAGAAGTAGCAAGCTATTACAATTGTTGCTGGCACTGTGTAGAGAACTGAGAATATTCCAATGCGCACCATCAGTTTCTCAAGCTTATCCGTCTTGGTGCCGTCGCTCTTCATGATGGTGCGGATACGGAACAGCGACACAAACCCTGCCAACAGGAACGATGTTCCTATTATTAAGTACACCACAAGAGGGGCTAGCACAAAGCCTCGTAAAGCATCCACATCAAATATACCAGTGAAACACACTCCGCTGAGAACGTCTCCGTCCACTTGACCCATGGCCAGAATTGCAATGGTCTTGATGGCAGGTACAGCCCAGGCTGCCAGATGAAAGTACTGGGAGTTGGCCTCGATAGCCTCATGGCCCCACTTCATCCCTGCAGCCAGGAACCAAGTGAGGGTCAGGATCACCCACCAGATTGAGCTGGCCATGCTGAAGAAGTACAGCATCATGAAGAGTATAGTGCACCCCTCCTTTTTGGTTCCCTGGGTGATTATAGGTTCCATTTTGATACCCCTTTCATCATTCGGTGGTTCGAATGGGTCATTACAGGAAACTTTTTCTCTTAAAGCAAATCCTACAACATATGCCAAAGCTACCATGAAGTAACATCCTGACAGGAATATGATCGGTCTCTCAGGATAGCGGAATCTTTGCATGTCTATGAGAAATGTGAGCACTGTGAAGAGAGTCGATGCGAGACAAATACACGACCATACCCCTATCCACCATCGCGCAAACTCTCGATTGTCAGATTTGAAGAACATATCATTGCAGGGGGCTCCGCAGTCTCTCTCAAGATGATTACCAACCTTAAGCCTGTAGTCGAATCCCTTTGGAACCTTCAAATTTTCAGGGCAGTGGAATCCCATGTCCCTGGACGGCTCGTCAGAGTCGTTCTTGCGTCCAGAATTGGGGGGCCAGGATCCCGGGGGGTACACATTGGGTGGGGGCTTCGTCGTCTCGGCCGGCTCCGTGTTATTCTCTCCCACACACAACCCAGAAATAGGGAATTTCTCACACCTCAAGCTTTCCGGCCATTGAAATCCGAATTTGTTCATCAACGTTTCGCATCCCGTCCGTGCCTGGTTGCAAAGCGAGCGACACGGGGGGATGGCGTCCTCTAACACAGTACACACGGGCACGTACATCGTACATAAAAAGAATTTCAGCTGTTGACTACACTGTACCTTCACTAGAGGAAAGAACTGGTGAACTTCAAGTCCTGCATCGTCTTGTTTTTGGTGGTTTAGCAAGTTTGGCATGATAGTTTCGTTATACTGAATGTCTTTACACAGAGGTATGGTGATAGGCTCGCACTTGCCGTGAGGCAACAAACCTGCGTCTTGATCAGATACTTTCGTGTAGCCATCCACGCCGCCTCCATTTTGAAGAAGGTAGAACAGTAGCACAACACTAAGAAGTCTCTTCACTGATCGCAGGTTCCCCATTTCAGAAACCTTGACGTCCTAGTATATCCAACACAGCTTTAGTACACCTCGCCGCGAAACATGGCTGCCTTTGTGAGGCCACTTTCAAACAGACAACTAAGCCTAGCAGTTTCTAGGAGCCCCAAATTCCATATGCCCGATCTATAACAAAGGCGTGACTAGTAATGGAGCGACTGGAAACCGGTGACCTATGATTCACCAATGGAAAGGGGAGCACTCCGGTCGACCTCAAGCTGATTGGTTAGCTCCTGAAAGCCGCTGTTCCGTTTTCCACCCGCCGTTATCCAGACCGTATTTTCAAGGGCGATTGAATATTATGCGTGGACTATTGACTTCCAGCTTGCGATAATGATTCGCCAAATGCACTTTCTTTCAGCCTTAAAATAACTGTTACATATCCATCGTATGGACATATTTTGACATGTACATCTCCTCACTACGTATTTTTGAAGATGTATCTTTTTAGTTGCATTAAATATATTGGCATCTCGAGTTATGATTCGCATGAGCGGTTACGTTAGAAGGTGTCACGGGAGTTGATCGTTGTTTAATCTACCCCACACACCCCAGTAAACACGCTTCTAAAGAGCAGGCCTGTCCCCAATTCCTGTGCACGTTTTATTAAAGGTAGAAGGTAGGATGTTCTCGGAATAAATACAGATTTTACTCACAGGTGCAACAACGATCCCAATAACGGTCGCCTGTACAGAACCGGTAACAATTATTCATAGAAATGTCTTTACTAAATCCTGTCAGGTTTCCACCATAGGCGTCGAAAGTCTCGCGGCTACATGAGACAAATTATTATACAGATATTTTTTAACGTCCAACATTTGTCCTTATTTAGTACGACTGTTTTTGTCAGCTGGGTTGATTAGACATCAACTTTCTTATTATCTTTCTATCTGATGCAGATCATGTTGTAAATGAATGTAAGAGAAAAATGTTTTCAAAAATACATGAACTAAAACATAAACAAATGAGTTTTATTTTTTAAAATCTGTTGAATAAATTTGAGCCATAAAAGCTGGGGCCATGATGGCTATCGATTTGTTATAAGCTGCTACACATGTATTGTGCATGTTTCGCCCGTGGAATATAAGGCAGCCTTTTCCATCATGTCCCTCCCAAATCGGAGATGAATTTCATTACCTATTCCATTGTACCAAATTTAACAGCTACAGAAGTACTTATTTAAAGACTTATTTTGTAAACAACCCTAATTACCACAAAATGTCAGTATTATTTGAAACTCACAATGTATTGCAATTACGAAATCTATGTAAATTTCTCTCTATCATAATGTCTGCAATGTAACACAACTGGATTGTTTCAAACCATAGTCTCAAATATGATATATTTATGTAAACTACGCCCGTAATGTTTTGCATGTACTTGTAAACTTATGGTAATAAAGTTGATTGATTGATTGACTTTTAGATGAAAATTGATTTATATAAATGTGTCATGTTTCCTTGTAACTCAACATAAAACCTTGATTTTATTTCAAATAACACAACTAAGTTCGTTATAAAAAAAAGTTCGGTGTAATCTTAAAAATATGCTAAGCACTGAATGAAAGGGAAGTCTATAAGTATAGACTAAAATATTTTGTATTAATTCTAGAATTGAAAGGAAGTGAAATCAAATTTCACAGCTATATTGTTATCCAAAAATATATAAGTCTAGAAATGATAACTAAGAATGCAATATCACTACAAATATATATAATATGAACATCCGAGAGTTGTTTTCTGCTAACCGGTTGGGTTGGTTTTTTCAAATCCGTCCTTGATCATGAAAATATTTGCTTCTAATTAATCTTCTTTAAACCTTGATTTTCCTAGTTTTTGTCAGTATTTGATATCCTTGACCAAAAAGCTGTTGTATTGTTGAATTCGCAGTATTTGATAATATAGATGCTATTCATATATGACACTATGTCAGTGGTAAATCTTCAAATTTCGCGCAGATCAGTGAGAAATTAACCCAGACACAATAAGTGTTTATTCTGGTGACGTAATACTTATGATGCAACATTATATATTAGTTTTTTTGTTACATTTTTGTGTGTGAAATATATCTTGAAATCTCTCTTTGATCCCGGTTTGTAACAGATAAAGTGCGATAATTCCTCCATAGTGCCCGCGGGATGAACTCACAAGTCTTTCAACTGTAAACTGTGAAAAGTAATGACGACTTCTAACAAACATTTCTTTGATCATCTCAAGATAAAGTAATCAAACATATTATTTTAACGTTGTCGTGTTTTATTTGTATAAAGTTTTTAAAGAAATCAGCTATTCGTTACGTAATACGCCACTCTGCGTTATCATGTTACTGAGCAGTGATCTTCGCTTCACGTTGAGTACTTCTCTCCCCAAGTTGGACATGCTTATTTACATTGAGTAGCACGTTCATGTGTAGTATATAGAAAGGTAGGGCGTTGTGTAATATCGAGCAATATATACTCCTTAGGAATACTGTACTACTATTTCAAAAAAATTTGTAAAAAAGGTTTTTTATCAAAATCTGTCGGAAAAAAACTGTTTCACAATACCTTTGAATTACATGCAGATATACATGGCGTAACGTTACAGCATAATGTGATGTACTTATACGGCTGCGTTTATATACGGTTCTCTCACATGATATTCTGGATGAAGTGCGTGAAAACCATCAACTGACTGACATCAACTCATTGACTCTGTATTCCATATTCCCATTGCCCTCTTATAACGCTTAATGCAAAGTTATGTTCTTTGACCCGAAATCATTTTTATTTTGGACCCCCCCCCCCCTCCTCCCCACTTTCCGTACGTCTCCCATTAACACGTATGTGAACTTAATGAAGACATGTATCCCAAATAATGTATGTATGAATTCTGAATTCTTAAACATTTTTAACATTGAAACTTTGGATGACTTGAAATAGATAAGGGCGTAGATAATAATAAGGTTTGATATAAACTATCCTATAATCATTATAATATGGAGATACTAATATGAAATCGACTTCATCTTCCACATCGTCTTGGATGGATATAAGTATATTAACATTGCATTCATACAAGGCAGGTATCATCTTTTTACTTTTTGTTGTTAAAATTTTTAAATGTTTTCGGTTTGTTTGTTGTCCATTCAGTTTGATATGATCCCGTAATGTAGAGTCATTTGCCTTTTTGCAACAACACGGTGTTGCTATAATAAGGCATCTTGTCTTAATTAGCACGAAGCTTGTGAAATGAGATCCGTAGTTAATTGAAAAAGTAATTGGCATAATGAGTCAGATTATCTGGCACTAATTAGAGATTTGAGGGTTAATCCTCATCACGGCACAGTGGGAAGCAGAGACCCCGAATAGAGCGACTGTTTATATATTTGATTGATCAGCCCGGTTTGAAAGGCGAAATGCGTGACAGATGACTGTGTTGATATAGAGTGACAGCCACAAACAATCGATTGTTATGCAATGTGTTTGTTTCCCCATTACTAGACTCCAGACTCTGACATGTTGCTCTATCCTCACGCCATCTTATTTAGTGTATTGCGATGAAATAAAGTCAACTTTCATTGTCAGGGGAAGAGATTATTGAAAATATTGTTATACGAGTGATTTTGACACAACATATTCAAAAGGCAGAGTTTCGAGAATGTACATACTCTCAAACCAATGTCCTATTCATTACATTACATTTTGCCATAATAATAAATAATAATCTAACCACATGTAATGCATCAATGATAACTTAATTTTGAAAACTGCTATTTTCAATTTGCTTTTTTTATCATAATTGATCCAAATATAAGACAAATTCCGATGATATACATCAAGATCTGTTTAAAATCCGAACGCCAGTGTTATGTAAATATATAGATGTAAAAGATTACTACATGTACAAATGTCACGAAGCCACTGTTTTAACAACAGCGTTTCTCTCTCATATTTCTCTATTCTATACAGATATCACTAATTACACCATACCAAAGCTTAAAATAAGTGTCTTAACCATACTTTGTCCTGTATTTCGACTTGTGGATAAACTTAGTTTAACGCAAGTACCAGTTTTATTCATGAAGCCTACAATGTCATTATACAAAATAACAATGGTGACATTAACCCTTCAGTCCGCTAACCATAAACTTGATTCCTGACGCCAGCCCCGCTGTGTTATGCATATTTAGCGGTATGCAATTAACGACGGCCAGTTTGTACTGGGGGTCAAACCGACGAGGGGTCGGGCCGTGGCCAGACCGTTCCGGCGGGTGGGTGGTAGGGAGTTGAGGAGGAGGGGATAGGGGACAACATGTCATGGGGGGGGGGGGGGGGGGGGGGGGGGGTTAGTTTATTCTGTGGAAAATATTAAAAAGGTAACTTGACTTATGTACTTTTTAACCCAGCCCCCCTCCCACGGTTACACTTGAGTGAAAACTCTAATTTATTCTCGTTTTAAGTGATTATGACGGTTATCCAATGCGACTAGACAAGTGAATCATGTACTGTAATGTCGTAGCCTGAACGAGGCTATTCACAGACCAAACAGTTGCAGGTACATCATATACGCCTAGTGGATCCTTCTCAGAGCTGATAAAGGGAGGGTAACGCGTAACGTATAGACACCACAGTTAATGGTTGGAGGCATGAAGCGGGTCTGTGGACATTATACTTCTTTCTGTCTCATATTACGCCAATCCTGGATTCTGCATATCCATGACATCTCCAGAACCGTACTTGAGAGGCTGTGTGTAGGTCATGCACAGGTTTGCCCAGGCTCAGGGAAATAAAACATAAAACTTCACCCACAACAATTGTTTATGGCTTTCCAATAACAATTCCAATATCCGATTTAACACATAGAGTAGAACTTTGAACATGTGTAATAACAATAAATTCAACATGGGAAACATTTATGAATAGCCATGCACTAAGCCGTCCTTTCATCGTGCCGTACTCTCGGTAGCGCTTTGGCGGGCTGTAACCCGCGGATAGATAAAGCGTCTTGAATGACAACAGAGCTGTGCGTTCTCCGCTTCACAGCGTATGGAGTAGTGGCTGTTCTGTCAACTCGTCGATCCGCCCTCGGTAACAATTGTTTACGTTTTTCAGTGATAAATGGCGACCCTGCTGGCGATAAGATTTGGTTTGTTTAGGTGTTTATGGGCTTTATAGATCAACATGCATCCCGTCAGATAAGAGAGCCATTCGGATGCTTCATGTGCCATCGGAACGCCACTCCGTATCAGTGTTAGGTTCACCCAAAACCTATTTCTGCGACACGCGTGAAGACTTTTTCATCCAAGGCGCATACTTCTGTCAAATATGAAAATCTCAGAAAGATTACCTGGTGTCGTTTATCTCTGGCTGTCTGAAAATGATGGAGCACCAGGGATAAACATAAAACCCATTATTTATGGTATTTACCGAGAACATAAATTTCCTGTTTATTACTAGAGCTCTGTGGCGACAAAAGAAGCTTTACCCATTCCTATATATTACGTATATATATATATATTTATATGGACATTGACTAAAATTATTTTCGTAATGAATTCTCAAATAACCATTCCTAAACAATGGTCCCATTACATCATCTTTGGAACAAAGTTATTTCTTCAATAACCTATGCAGCAATTTGTGCAATAACTCGAAAAAATATTTAACAGTCTATATTTTGTTTTGTAATAATCAACCGCAAATTTCAGTTGATCTAACGACTGGTTTTGATTATTTAAAAGAGAATATTTGGGTGTCTCGAGTAGTTTTAAGGGAGAAATCATGTTAAGGCTTAGTGACACACTCATACTCACCCACAGACTCACCAACTTAGCACCCACAGACACGCCAACTCCATTTTACTGATCATACTGAAGCATAGATTCACTCAGGTTGACATACCAACTCGTCCATACATTCCTCTACTCTCAAAATGACACCATGGCTCACTCACCCTGATACACTTAGACCCATAACCTGACTCACTCACCCTGATACTCATACAGACACCCTGGATCACTCACCCTGATACACTCACACCCACAACCTGGTTCACTCACCCAGATAAATTCAGACCCACAGCCTGGCTCACTCACCCTGATACTCATACAGACACCCTGGCTCACTCACCCTGATACACTCAGATCCACAACCTGGCTCACTCACCCTGATACACTCATACCCACAAACTGGTTCACTCACCCAGATACACTCAGACCCACAACCTGGCTCACTCACCCTGATACTCATACATACACCCTGGCTCACTCACCCTGATACACTCAGGCCCACAACCTGGCTCACTCGCCTTGATACTCATACATACACGTTGGCTCACTCACCCTGATACACTCAGACCCACAACCTGGCTCACTCACCCTGATACACTCAGACCCACAACCTGGCTCACTCACCCAGATACACTCAGACCCACAACCTGGCTCACTCACCCTGATACTCATACATACACCCTGGCTCACTCACCCTGATACACTCAGACCCACAACCTGGCTCACTTACCCAGATACACTCAGACCCACAACCTGGCTCACTCACCCTGATACACTCAGACCCACAACCTGGCTCACTCACCCAGATACACTCAGACCCACAACCTGGCTCACTCACCCTGATACTCATACAGACACCCTGGCTCACTCACCCTGATACACTCAGACCCACAACCTGGCTCACTTACCCAGATACACTCAGACCCACGACCTGGCTCACTCACCCTGATACACTCAGACCCACAACCTGGCTCACTCACCCAGATACACTCAGACCCACAACCTGGCTCACTCACCCTGATACACTCAGACCCACAACCTGGCTCACTCACCCTCATACTCATACAGATACCTTGGCTCACTCACCCTGATACACTCAGACCCACAACCTGGCTCACTCACCCTGATACTCATACAGACACCCTGGCTCACTCACCCTGATACTCATACGGACACCCTGGCTCACTCACCCTGATACACTCAGACCCACAACCTGGCTCACTCACCCTGATACACTAAGACCATCACCCCGTTCACTCACCCTGATACTCATACAGATACCCTGGCTCACTCACCCTGATACTCATACGGACACCCTGGCTCACTCACCCTGATACACTCAGACCCACAACCTGGCTCACTCACCCTGATACTTATACAGACACCTTGGCTCATTCACCCTGATACACTCAGACCCACAACCTGACTCACTCACCCTGATACACTCAGACCCACAACCTGACTCACTCACCCTGATACACTCAGACCCACAACCTGGCTCACTCACCCTGATACACTAAGACCATCACCCCGTTCACTCACCCTGATACTCATACAGATACCCTGGCTCACTCACCCTGATACACTCAGACCCACAACCTGGCTCACTCACCCTGATACTCATACAGACACCCTGGCTCACTCACCCTGATACACTCAGACCCACAACCTGGCTCACTCACCCTGATACACTCAGACCCACAACCTGGCTCACTCACCCTGATACACTAAGACCATCACCCCGTTCACTCACCCTGATACTCATACAGATACCCTGGCTCACTCACCCTGATACACTCAGACCCACAACCTGGCTCACTCACCCTGATACTCATACAGACACCCTGGCTCACTCACCCTGATACACTCAGACCCACAACCTGGCTCACTCACCCTGATACTCATACAGACACCCTGGCTCACTCACCCTGATACTCATACGGACACCCTGGCTCACTCACCCTGATACACTCAGACCCACAACCTGGCTCACTCACCCTGATACACTAAGACCATCACCCCGTTCACTCACCCTGATACTCATACAGATACCCTGGCTCACTCACCCTGATACACTCAGACCCACAACCTGGCTCACTCACCCTGATACTCATACAGATACCTTGGCTCACTCACCCTGATACACTCAGACCCACAACCTGGCTCACTCACCCTGATACTTATACAGACACCTTGGCTCATTCACCCTGATACACTCAGACCCACAACCTGACTCACTCACCCTGATACACTCAGACCCACAACCTGACTCACTCACCCTGATACACTCAGACCCACAACCTGGCTCACTCACCCTGATACTCATACAGACACCCTGGCTCACTCACCCTGATACACTCAGACCCACAACCTGGCTCACTCACCCAGATACTCATACAGACACCCTGGCTCACTCACCCTGATACTCATACAGATACCCTGGATCACTCACCCTGATACACTCATACAGATACCTTGGATCACTCACCCTGATACACTCAGACCCACAACCTGGCTCACTCACCCTGATACTCATACAGACACCCTGGCTCACTCACCCTGATACACTCAGAACAACATCCCGCTTACTCATACAGACACCCTGGCTCACTCACCCAGATACACTCAGACCCACAACCTGAATCACTCACCCTGATACACTCAGACCCACAACCTGACTCACTCACCCTGATACACTCAGACCCACAACCTGGCTTACTCACCCTGATACTCATACAGACACCCTGGATCACTCACCCTGATACACTCAGACCCACAACCTGGTTCACTCACCCTGATACACTCAGACCCACAACCTGGCTCACTCACCCTGATACACTCAGACCAACACCCCGCTCACTCACCCTGATACTCATACAGACACCCTGGCTCACTCACCCTGGTACTCATACAGGCACCCTGGCTTACTCACCCTGATACTCATACAGGCACCCTGGCTCACTCACCCTGATACACTCAGACCCACAACCTGGCTCACTCACCCTAATATTTCTTACTGTCAAAAAAGTTTAACATATTATACAAACAAATCACCTTTCACTCAAAAAAAACCATACAATTCCTGCTAAAACACATGTACATATTGAACAATATACATCACACACATAGAAGCAATTGTACATTTAATCTTCACATGTGTTGAAATGTATTATATATTGCCAAAGATGACAATTCAGAGATAAAGTTTCACAGAGCTAATCTTCGCTTATGGTACATCTGTTGTATGCATTGGGCTTGTCCATACTGTATTTCTTCAGTGTTCATGAGCCAGATTAGTTTTCCAGGGTTATCAAATTTCGTAAAAGAATCTGTTATCTTTGTTACACGAGGAAAACAGCATATTTCTTATGTCATTATGATATAAACAAACCAGTAGAAAATGAATCTCATATTCAACTTCACCTTTGTCATACAATATGCACAATCTTTCATTTAAAGGAGTAATAGGCTTGGTGTATCTTCCTCTTTCAAAATTGATTATAGGTCAGTCTGGTCAAGCCGATACTGGACGCCAGTCACAGCGTGGGGTACGCTCTGTCGTTTGATCTCGGTCTCCATTAAATAAATGTAAATAATTCAGTGCACATAATTGTCGCGGCTAATTATGTGCGAATACATTACAGAACCGGTTGTCAATGCAAGTATATAAACGTATGTTAACTTTGTCATTGATGCCTCTATCTGTCAATCATCGGGGCCTGAAACCAATTAGTGCAGCTGTGTAGGGTCGTCAATCTGGCTTAGTTCTGATCTGTCCCTGATCTGTCTACCGTGCAGAAAACCATACATCACTCAACACAACTCGATTTATGTCACCAACATGTACATATATCTATGTCCTTGCCTAATTAACAGCATTCATATACATGATTATGTAGGTCCCCCGCTTTCAACTCTGGTCAATTATACAAGCACGTGTGTAGACGCCATCTTGTATCATCCAGTCGACATGTTTCTAAGACGCTATCATGTATCATCTAGTTAACATGTACTTAAGACGTCACATTGTATCGTCTCGTTTATGTATCCACGATGTCAACTTCTCGTTAACTTGCATCGAAGACGCCATCCATATCATCTCGTTAACTTGTATCTAAGACGCCATCCATATCATCTCGTTTACTTGAATCTAAGACGCCATCCATATCATCTCGTTTACTTGTATCTAAGACGCCATCCATATCATCTCATTTACTTGTATCTAAGACGCCACCCATGTCATCTCGTTTACTTGTATCTAAGACGCCATCCATATCATCTCGTTTACTTGTATCTAAGACGCCATCCATATCATAGCCTCCTTTCACAAAGCCCTAAGGTGATCGTTAGTCCTTAAGGTAACCTTAGTGCAATGTTAAAGTGTGGGAGTTAAGGTTAACCTTAATTAAGACAGCTTTGTGAAAGCAGGCCAATCTCGTTAACTTGTATCTTAGACGCCATCCATATCATCTCGTTAACTTGTAGCTACGACGCCACCCTGTATCATCTCGTTAACTTGTATCTAAGGTGCCATTCTGGAGCATCTCATTAACTTGTATTGAGGACTCAATCCAGTATCATCTTGTTAACATGCATCTTAGACGCCATTCTGTATCATCTCATTAACTTGTATTGAGGACTCAATCCAGTATCATCTTGTTAACATGCATCTTAGACGCCATTCTGTATCATCTCATTAACTTGTATTGAGGACTCAATCCAGTATCATCTTGTTAACATGCATCTTAGACGCCATTCTGTATCATCTCATTAACTTGTATTGAGGACTCAATCCAGTATCATCTTGTTAACATGCATCTTAGACGCCATTCTGTATCATCTCATTAACTTGTATTGAGGACTCAATCCAGTATCATCTTGTTAACATGCATCTTAGACGCCATTCTGTATCATCTCATTAACTTGTATTGAGGACTCACTCCAGTATCATCTCGTTAATTTGCATCGAAGACGCCATCCTTTATCATTTCGTTGACTTGCATCTTAGACGCCATTCTTTATCATCTCGTTTACTTACATCTAGTCGTCATGTAATTGTACCTTTCTTTTATGTTGTTAGTCAATAGTTTCGTAAAGAACTATAAATTTCGTCTATCATCTCTTCTTCGAATTTCAAGGATAGTTTCCTTTTATTGTTTTTCCTATCCGTGATTTGATATTTCATTATTCTTATTATATAGTTTTCATTCATAAGGTTAAGACTTGGTTGTAAATTGCAATGTCTTTCGAAATATATCTTATCAAACATCTACTTTCAAAATGTTTGGAGGTGTGCACCTAATATAACATGAGCTTTACACAGTGTTGCAGGTTTGAAAGTGTGATAAAACATAGTCGAATGAAATTGTCTTACTTTTAGCAGGTAAATCGTGAAAATATCTTTGTTTACATTTATATTAATTAAAAAAATCAGATGCATAACTTACTAAGCGCACCTGTATATCGTATTAATTGATACTCAATTTTTATTTGAAAATCCTTTTATAATGGGATGGTTAATACTTTTTGCTAAGAATGATAGTATTCTAACCGATATGCAAGAGATGCTTTGTAAGATTTTTTTTCCCCAGAAACTGATTTCCCATCAAACTTCTAAGATGATGTTGATAACACAGTGAGTTGTGGAGCATTTCACAAGCCCTGGTCCACTGCCCCGTGTGTTGTCAGTGTCACAGAAGGTTTGTCCTTACAAACTACAAACATCAAGCACGCGGGCAAACTTAGCGAGGGATCATATCAACACTGTTTCACTCATTTTGCAAACCATTTCTCGAAGCGGTGGACAAACATGCCAAGCCTTTACAAACATAAAACCGGAAGTGTAAATATTGTTTTATTTTTCGAGAAAGCAAGTAACTTGGTGGCGCAAAAGGGTTGAATAATCTAAACTATGCCGGGAACAAATTATAAAACAGTGGCGAGTCACACAGGTGTGTTTGACTACAGTGGACGGGAGGCCTGGTCACACGTGGGAACCTCGGTGGTAGACCTAGTGCGCAGCTCGTGATATTTCCACAAAACACTCACAAATTAAAATATCATGCAACATTTGATATGTGTTTTAAAGGAGCATTTTACAAATGGTGTTTTGCTAACTTTATAACCTTCGTGCAAGGGTCGGTATGACAGAAGGAATACTCAACCTGTAGTGAAAACGTCGAGCTGGCTTTGAAGGTCCTCGCAACTGTCCCGATAAAGAAGTTTAAGTAATGCAATCAATGAAAGAAATATGTGATTAAGATAACTTTTATTTCCTGGAGCTCAAGTTTTCCAAATTGCATGGTGAGTTGTAGATGTGCGACAATATGGCATCTTATCGTATTTAGTAAGAGCCTCTGTAGGTTCCACATGCGATGACGGTCAGCGGATATACAGCCTGTGAGTTTAAGAATGGACACCTGAATCAATCACAAACTGTACAGACGAATTTGTCAACCCTTCTAGAAGCATCGTCAGACCGTGCTGCTAGAAACAGACGATCAGACGAGTTGGTATCTCGGTAGAGTTGTTTTGATGTTTGGAATGCTTTGACTCATTGATTACGAAGAGCAAAAGAAATATTTAGAACGTCATATGTGTGCATTTGGATAGTTTGTATTTAACAAATTGTTTCTCCGCTTCCATGATATCTTCGAGTTAAAAAAAACCGACCCAAATGCACACACAACGTTCTAAATTTATTACATACTCTCTTTTTCAACTTTGATACAACTAATTCAAAATCGCTCAAATTAGCTGAGACGACGTTACACGCACGGATAAACAATCCAATGACATGTAATGCTCGAGTGGTGATTTGATACCCCAATCATCTTTATAAACAAAGTTAGAATATGATGATAACTTTATATTATTTATTTGTAAAGGACTGACTGTCATAAACTTACGTGCGCCGGGGTCTCTATCCAACGACGTCACCATGAAAATGACATCATAATCGTTGTTTGTTGTGGCGTCATAGTGATGTAGCGCTTGCGAAGCTTTCGTAATTTTGGCTTGGATTTCCCTTTTCATAGAGTTTTTGAGTCTCTTTTCTAATAAAACTCAGTAGATTTCCAACTCTAATGTTCGACCATATAATGTAAAAATGGTTCATTATAAGTGCATTCAAAAGCGTTTGTTCCGATGCTTGATTATTCATTATTGTGTTGTGTACAGGAAATTGCGAAAACTGTCGAAGCTTAGAGAAAGCAGAACCGTCAGCCATGCAATTCGACACTAGCTCTTCTTGAACAGCTGGGCACATTTCATATCCATGATTATTGTCTTGTTATCGAGAAGTGCAATTCCATTTTTACATAACCGAAATTTGGCCGATAATTTCAACATGTCGACAATTTAAATCAAGTTCAGATGCAGCATTATACATGTTGTTTGAAACTGTTGATCATATCATGTGATACGACAAGTATGACCTGATTACGTCACATTTTGGGTTCAGTTCCGGGTCAAGACAGTTGACCTGTCCAGACGTTCTCGGCCCTACAATTAACCGTCTAGTGGACAGACACACAGCTGGTGTAATGACGTGTTATCAGCGTATTCCATTCATTAAAGCCTGTTGCTGGGCAAAGCACTAGGGATTCTACGCCTGACTTTCACAAAGTTGATTTATATCAAAACTTTAGGATGACTCGTCAGTGACGTAACTCGGGAAGTCTGTTCGATAATCGTCCGTGTGCCCTTTAACCATAAGGCCTAATCGCGCCAGTCTCGTTCACTGACTTATTCTAGCCTTGCAACAGTGCCCCTCAATTCGTGGTTTGAGTGTAGCCCCCTCATTGGCCATTCTAAGTAACAGACATATTTCCGAAATAGAGAGAGTAAATTAGCCAGTAATAGTAAGACTTTGGAACAGGCATCGGATGCATGACTTTAAGAACGTTGACCAAGACTGTATGCCAAACATCGATCCGTGGTACTAAATCTTATTCTGGGAATCTCGGTGCTATGAAAAAAAAGACACAGCGAGTTTAAAAAACAATTAATTCCGATTATGTATGTTCCTTTCTGATGTCGTCCAAGTACTGGTTTTATGGTTCATAAAGTTAAACACTTGTCTGCAAGCGTTATGTATGGTCTGCGAGGCAGACTCGAGGTAGTATATTTAAGTATGTCTCTAATAAAGACAATAGGCAATAAACGGCGGCCTGGAGTAGGATAGTGCTATATCAAGTGTCTGAGGTACAACTGTATTAGATCTTATGGTTAAAATTTGGACAGTTGATGTCAAGTAGACCTGTGTTTCATGGGTGGTACATGATAGCCGAGACGATATATCCCTATTCCCGTTTTACGAGGCGAGACGATATACCATGGAAGTATTGCCAAGAAACCTGCGAGACGATTATCATCACGATACCATGGTTGCGATACAATAAGTATCCCGAGCATCCACAGTTTATGAAAGAAGAACACATAGGAAATAAGAAAAGCAATGTTTGCTACCAACCTGTAAAAACACATGAAAGTATATCACAAAATCAGAAAGACTGTGCAATTATGTTTTAAAATATCAGAATTGTTATATTTTTTCTGTTTGTCTAATCACTGAAATGTCTAAAACAGAATTAAGACTTTGTCAGCGAATATAGTTACTTGTTTGAAACAAACTATGTTAATAGGATCGGGATATATTGTCTCTTATTGCGATACATCGATGTATCGTGGACCCTCACGATATAAGTATCCTGAAACACGGTCTGCGATACATCGATGTATCATTGACCCTCACGATATATTATCCTAATCGTTACACCGCTAATGTTAAGATTCCATGATGATGACGAAGTATGAAGAGAAAAACTGCAAGAGTTTTCTAAATTTTCAGATGTAAAGAAATTCTTCCTTTCGGTTGACATTTAGTTCATCTTATAGAATTTCAAATTCATATAAATCGAGACTGCATGTTTCACAAATTAAAACAAGGCTGTTCGCTTTCACCAGTTAATCAACCAGACATATGGTGAATTATATTAACAATAACAGTCAATATGTATCATTTATAAAGCATGAACTGAAGCCTCACAGGCGTTGAAATAAAACTAATGATTCACATTGTCAGAAAAGAATTACATTTAAAAGTGTTGTATCTCAATCTTACCCTTTTTATAAAAGTTTATACAATTTGCATTCCATTAATATTTCATGTATGTTTAGCTACTCAAACAGTTTAAGTCGATTCAACTGATGTAAATCTTTACAAGGCCGATGATGTTTCGCTTGGTTTTTGACTCGCCTCAAATAACCTCCACTTTAAATTCTAAAACTCTCTCTATCGATCGGGAAGTTTCTCATTGCGTTGCTCATAGCTGATGGCATCTAAAAATAAACGATCCCCGAAAGGATTCATTTTATTCTTTAAAAAAGGCTTGACTCTTTTGCAAACAGGGGAGATTTTAACGATCACCACGAGACCGGAGCGGGATGGATTGTCACTAGATCGGCGTGATCTCAGCAGAATGGTTGTCTTCTTGTGTATGGAGAATCGGCTCCGAGCACAATGCACTGGTCCGCGTTACGTCGGTGCTTTCATCCGAGGTCCAGTACGCTACGATAGGGAATGATAATTTACGAATACGCTACATTCAGTTGGTGAGTTATGATAACGAATGCGCTACGTTTAGTTGGTGAGTTAATAAAGTTGAAATACGTTTTTGTTACGTTTGTGACTTCATTTTAAAAGTCAAACAAAAACTGCAATACGTTTACAATATTTTGAGTCACTTTTGATTGATAATGTGATCGGATATATATTTCAGTGTAGTTGTATTAATCTTTGTAAGCAATTGTACAACGAACTTCAGTATTCCTGGACGAGTTTGTGAAGGTTTTGTAATCGTAGGTTTTCAACACTTCAAACATTTTTTCACCAAGATTGATTGTCAAGATCTGAATCAATAAATATGTTAATGGAGCCATTTATTCTATAGTTTGTATACACGTTTTGTTTGTTCATGAAGCACCGATGAGAGATTATTTGGGGGTTACAAGGGAGGATGACTCCCAGATTGTAGGAGAGATTAAAATCTGGGAATCGAGACTAAAATCAGTAATGAGTTGCTGCAAAGCTTGGGGAGGACTTGTAACAGTTCTCCTCTATAATCGATTGCTCTTGACCCATGTTTGAAGTGCAGCTCGACTGGAAGTGTTTTAATTACACCATGTTTATTTCAGTTGTTTACCCGGTGTTCACATCAAAGAGGACTGTTTACGCTCGCAGACAGGTGTTCTACTTTATGAACGCCGTTTGCCTCTTATGAAGGGAGGGATAATGAAATATCAGCCTCGAGAATGAATGGGCGGGCTGGAAGTGAGTACTGCGAGGTTTACCTTATCGACATTGGAAACACTCACATGCAACGTGGCAATGAAACATTGTCATTAATACCACTTGAAAGATGCCGGTACGGTTAATATCGCTACCGTATTGAAACTGCCAACTTTACTTCCGGGTGTGCGCGTGCTGTTTATACAGCTTTGATCTACATGGAAAGCAGGCTCGCATTAATGAAGAACATTCCTCTCATCTTGAGACCTTTGAATTCATTTCTTACAGTAGGTTAAAAGTCAAATTTGGAATCACTTTCGCTTGTTCAAATTCTCTGCATAGGCCCGAGACTGGTGCGATTATGGCACGGAGTGTCCGGGTGGTCCGTCACCTATATTACATTTATTGAAATTTACATGAGAGAGATTCCTTTCAATCAATCTGGCAATGATTCTAGCATTGCTCGTAGGCTATAACATTTACTCAGCCAGTAAAATATCCTGGTTCGATATGGAATGACAATAGCTAAGGTGTAACAAGTCAGGGGGCTAGGATGAAACATTTCAGGAAACATGTGAGGGAACTAGGATGAAACATGTTAGGGCGCTAGGGTGAATCATGTCAGAGAGCTAGGGTGAAACATGTCAGAGAGCTAGGGTGAAACATGTCAGAGAGCCAGGGTGAAACATGTCAGAGAGCTAGGGTGAAACATGTCAGAGAGCTAGGGTGAAACATGTTAGGGAGCTAGGATGAACATGTTAGGGAGCTAGGGTGAAACATGCCAGGAGCTAGGGTGAAACATGTCAGAAAGCTAGGGTGAAACATGTAAGGGAGCTAGGATGAACATGCCAGGGAGCTAGGGTGAAACATGTCAGGGGCTAGGGTGAACATGTCAGAGAGCTAGGGTGAAACATGTTAGGGAGCTAGGATGAACATGTTGGGGAGCTAGGGTGAAACATGCCAGGGGCTAGGGTGAAACATATAAGGATACATGTTAGGGGGCTAGGGTGAACATGTCAGAGAGCTAGGGTGAACATATCAGAGAGCTAGGGTGAAACATGTGAGGGGGCTAGGGTGAAACATCTTAGGGGGCTAGGGTAAAAAATGTCAGGGGGCTAGGGTAAAAAATATCAGGGGACTAGGAAGAGGGGAGGAGTTCAGCATGAAGGATCTAGTCTAGTCTTGAAGTTTCTCTCAACTTAACGAGGAGTCATCAGTCATCATTGACTCATTTCATTCGTTTTTTAATTTATCCGTAATGCGTTCTAAAGAAAAGGTCAGGCCATCTGTAGACCTGTTTCGTAGTCTCTGTTACCCTGAGAGTTGTTTAGGAACATCACGAGAAGTCCTACAGGACCTGTGCAGCACAGTGAATAGACTTGCTCCTGGTGCCTTGTGATGTGACGTTTCAGGGCATGAAACGGGCTGATTCTTCGCTGAGAGTTCCTCCTCGTAACTCGATCAATGTTCAACTGGAGAAAATTAAGGAACATGACGGGAGGCCCTCTCGAATGGGCCACAGATCGAAGTCAATCCGGGTCTCAATCTGATTCTGTGCGAGTTTTCCAAACTTTGAACAAATTGTCGATCCCTCGTTTCCGTAATGAGAGTTCTGACCTCAGATCAGTGACAGACGTGTTTTAACATAATATATGGAACCCGGAGAACTCTTGAATATGGTTGCGTAGCTCCATTACGTCACCCGTGACCCATGTACGTGAGAGGAAAGGAGCATTCCGAGTGAAGGAGATCCGACTATAGCTGTGAGCTGATCATCTTGTGTATTTAGTGTCTTAGGTGTCGACTATATTTACTTGTTTCATAGTTAACTAGCTTTATTTCTTCAAGACCACGTTCCAAGTAAAACCAGACTCATTCCGTGCAGTTTCAAGATCAGCTACCGATAGTGAAGGATTTTCAGAATAAAGAATTGGAACTAAACAAATCTGACTCTAGGATTCAGTATTCTCTAAGAAGATAATTATAGTCATTGTTGTAATCACTCAACCGAACCCTGAAACAAGACGACGGAAGACAAATGCTCTACAACGAGTCCGACTCGCTTCCCGACCTTTGTATCATTAAAACCTTTTAATAACCACTGCCCGATGACGATTATATCCTACAAAGAAAGTCTAGATTTAGTTTTAATAGCCGCATTTTATTTTCTCAAAGGCTCCTCTCAAATATTCATAAAAGGGTTTGGTTATTTAATGAATGAATAATTAAAGTTCTTTTTTTTTAGAGAGAACCTGTCAGAATATTACCTCTCACTGCCCCAACTGCTCTCTTAAAACTCACAGTGTGCATTTATTTCTGAAATTAATGTGTCGTGATGACAAACAATTATACTCAAGCAGACATCAGAACACGTGTTCTGTGGACACGATATCATGCAATATGGACCACGATATTGAGAAGTATTGAGATCAAAACATGTTGGGCATCAAACAAAGCTTGTTCAGAACTCATGGAGAGGCAATGAAAGTGTCGGGTATGGATATGAACTCTATTTCTTTCTGACATATCCTGTGTAATGTCGCTTTACCTGTAATTACAGATTTCACGAGGTGCCGGTGCGCGTGTCACAAGTCTCGCCATAAGCCAGATTGGCGAGCCTGACTCGCAAACACGTTACGTGCCATCAGCGACCTGTTAAATGTCTTTGTTTTAGCTGGCGTCTGCTATCATAGGCCATGAATCATAGTATATTGTGATATGAATTTATTCAAAAATAAAAAAGGACACTTTGTTAAATGACGCGCGTTACATATGTAATTCAGTCACGAAAACGTTAGATTAAAAGTTGATAGCTGGGTCGTGTTTATAGATAATGATATTAAAGAGTACGAATTTGACACTTTTACTTGCAAATTGTATTCATGTTATGAGAAACTAATCAAAAGGAAATTATATACTATGTAACACAGATACCGAGCCACCAATAAAACTCACAATTCACTTGTCCAAATGAAAGCAGTAACTTGAAAGAATATCTTCTGTGGTTATCTGGAAGTGTCTGGGCTATTCACGATATTCACGATATTCTTTTATAGACAGACTGACGGGCTACCAAAGTGTCATGTGTATGTTCACATGGAATACAGAATATTTGATATAGGTTAAACCATTCACACATCTACCTTACGTAGGCTTACGAGTCAAAATTACCCAATACCTATCTTTATTTAACTGTTCTTCTTCTTCTTTCTTCTTCTTCATAATGTTACAGAAGAAGGCTTGGATGTTGAATCCATACAATACTCACTCACTCATACTCTCATATGTATACACACGGAAACAAGTTAAGCAACACCTAAAGGTTTTTATCAGCAAAGGTGGCTGATAAGAAAGAAGATTCCGATGAGTAATCAGTTTTTATGATAGAATCATTATCTAACAGTCTAACGAGGAAAACTCAACTAACATAACGTTTTACTACTTTTGGATATTTTAATGTATAACATTCTGGAAGGTTGGTGTCCAAAACAAGTTATACTAAGAAATGATATTGGTTGTTGTAATGTGAAAACCCCATTTTGTCAAGTGAACTGGTCATGCTTTTAGTAACTACGTTTTATAAAGTCACAGATTACATCAGTATATAAACCTTCAAAATCAATTTTTTTAAGAGTAAAATTTTCCTAATCAAGATATCCGTTCAGTATTGATTGTAACTATACTCCTAAATCAAAAAGAAGTGTTTAATTAACGAAATGAAACAGAAAGCAGCCCATCAGTATTCCTAAGTCGTTTGGTTGTAACAGGCGGTTACTTCCTTATAAGGCGTCATAAAAAATGTTTTGATGTGTGAACATCAGCTTGGTATCAACATTCTTGTTGTTGACATCTAAAGACATAAAGTTCTTCGTGTTGTTTTGGCATATGAAGAATAGTTAAATTAGTACCCGTGGAACTTTAGTTGTAATTTCTACAAATGTGATTATAAAACTTTATTCTTTGATTTTTGTTCATAAACTCCACTTTATTCAGTCAAATTACCAAAACATTTTTGTGGTTTTCAATATTGGGATTTGCTTAATTTTTGTTCGGGTGTATAAGCAGGATACTACATGAACAGCCGTGGAATACGGTTTTTTTTCAAAAACCGAAGTTTTGTATTGCCGTTAGAAATCGTTGTAGGTATAATGATTCAATTACGTTCTAATTATTATATCAATCTTTTCGAGTGATTGTGCACAAAATTAAGATGACAGAAAATGAAAACATTAAAAACCGCCTCAATAATGTCAGGTTACGAACAGTCTCATACACAAGCTGTTGATTAGTACCAGGTGTGCTCCCTTAGACCTCCTCACAAGCTGTGATAGACTAAAATTTAGTCTATGAAAGATTTTAATAATTTACTGTTCCTTCATAATATTTTTTTCTTTTGGCTCCTAATTTCATATGTGTATTCAGTCAATCTAGACTTGCTGAATGTGGACCTAGACAGTATAAAAGGCTCCTTTATATACTCAGTCATGAAGCAGGACTAAAGCTGTGCACATACCCTAACGTATTTCTTGGTGCAACTTAACCCGCTCATTGCTTTACTTTGTTTTAGTGAGGCATGGTAATATTTTGATCACTTGTCGTCTTTTGTTGATCTTCTATGTAGGATTGCTAGAGACAAAGAATCCATGTTGTTTGTTATAAATATTTACCGGTTTGGTCCGTTTTTCATTCATTCATTCATTCATTCATTCATTCACACCATCGAAAGCTCCTGTTCACGTCGTACTAACTAGCTGACTGGGACAATATGAAAGGTATGATGGTTTGTCTTATGAGTCTGACATCTGTCGTGAGGCAATTTCATCGGCTTGATGACCGTTTAATCTGCGCCAACAGGTCTAAGTAATGTTGTAAGAAGCCAACGAGATGAGTAATGTTAGCTGGTCGCCTTCGTGTTGTCAATAAGGACATTTGCATTCATCAACATTGTGCATGACGTATGACGCAATGTCAACACACACGGAGCCCAGTCTGATGTCGTCTATGCCAGTCTGTTTAGCTGCGCCATCTACAGTTTGTTTAGGCAAGTTGAGGGTTCGATCAAAATTCCAGCCTTGTTGCCTGCCCCAGTGTCAGTATCCCCCGGGCTGTCCTGGAGAGGTCCTGTGCTTACTCACGTCTCCAAACACTGTCCAGTAGGCTCGGCGTCCTGGCCTCGTACATCTAAACAATGCACGGATCGAAGCTTCCAGAACTCATGGATCTGGCGTCAGGGTTAACGTTGTCTCGTCCACTTTCCTCCAGGGGCTTTCAGTAGACAACAAGGAGGTTACTGAATGTTATAACTCACATACAGCTTGTGTATTTAGATTCAAAGTTTCAGCCGATCGAACAACGTTCTCCAAATAGGCCTACCGAGTAAAGAGGTCATCTAAACCGAACTCGTGCTTAAGAGTGCTTCAGCTTTACGTTAATGAAAACAGCATATATGAATTTTACCGAAAAGCATTTAAGCACGCCACCCTAGCTACACCTGCAATACCATCTACGAACTGAGTGCCACGACTCCGTGTTGAGGTTACATTTTTCCCAAGTCATCATCTGAAACAGAATATCATTGGTGATGATTTGGCAACAACTTCAGTACCTAGTTTCCGAAGATCTCTTGGTGTCAAGATAGGTGTAGACCACTGTAAATGTATGGTACTTACGACTGTTTTAGGGCTAAGAAACCTTCGACATCCTTGGTCCAGAATTTTAAAAGTGTCGATTGATACAACTTTAATTCTGACATTGATAACAAAAGTCGATATAATGTAAGTCAGTTTATTGACGCAAAACATTTTGATGTAATGTAAAGTTTCATCTACTTTCGATTTAAGTATGTGTAAGTAGATCCGGCCTCCGCAGAAGTTTGTTTTCCCATCATAATCTGAAATACAAGACGAACCAACACAACTGACATGATATAAATGATATCCGATCCACGCCAACACAGTGACATGATATGATATCCAATCCACGCCAACACACTGACAAAGAAGAAACTAAAACCATTTCATTTCACATAAAGTCTCCTCCAAAACTGCATCATGTCTTTAAACGCATCTCGAATATCACACGTGAACGGAGTTATATACCTATACGGTGTACATTTATTACAATTTACGTCTCCGTAATGTAGAAGCAAAATATCAAAAGATGCGAAAAAGATAATAAATGTATGTTTCGCGAATTAAGTTCCGTTTGACGTGCGTGTTTTAATAAACAGATACGTGGTAAAACGTTTCTGTTGCGATAAGAGCCGAGTAAATTTATTTGCGTTATATTTTTCCATTCGTTGATTAAAGGTAATGATGGAATAAACCGTTTAGTATAGTGACGTTGATACCAGTACATCTGAGACAGAACTTATATGGTGCGCTTGGCAGTTCTTTCGTTTTGGACACCATTGGGTTCCAGTGTTGGTTTCATATTCGGAAACACATTGGGTATCTTTAGGAGAATAATATCTCTCAACGGTTGTGGTTTCATAAGACAGATTTGAGGATGGTATTGCACGCTTTTGTCAAGTTGTGTGGAAGACAGCTTACGTTTTTTAAATGTTTCATTTGGGAAACTAACGATGGTGCACGCAAAATTTAAAGATATTAGTTGATAAATCCCAAGTTTATGACATAATGCAAGAGTGATACGACTGCGGGTTCAAGACAGATAAGGACTGTAGGGTGAGGTGGTAAACGCCGTGTGTGATATTGCTAAATACTCCCTCGATGAATTCTCAATGTGAAACACCAAAAAGCTTTGTTAAGAAACAAGTGGGAATAAGAGACTTTTATCGAAAACAATCGTGATTAGGAAGAAAAGGAATTTTATGGATTATCAACTTCTTTATTGTGCTGATAGCGACGTTTCGGTATAGCTTCTTATACCGTTTTCAAGCAATTGGGGATATGTGAGATACAGCATTATATATGTATATATATCGTGATTAGGCAAACTAACTTCCTAAGACTGCAAGACACGTTCTCTGTAAACAACTGTTGAAGTTACATACGATATTGTGCAGACTCGCGAGTACCACCCCTCATAAGCCGTGTCAATATCACTTTAAGGAGAGAGCCTCTCCCATCCATCTCACCCTCCACCCGTCCATCTCACCCTCCAGCCTCCAGCTCTTCTCTCGTGCTTTCAATACCTCGTCTTTTGGTGCAACATTTCATACACTTCACCGTGTTTATCCATTCACGTCTCAAGCCCGGAATAATACCCGCGAGACATAGAGTAAGATTGGAGGGCGTGTCGACGTTGTTCTCACGAAATTCCCCAATCAGACAGCGTCTGATAAGGGTTGGATGTGGAGCTTTATTCCGGGTGGGTTTTGAAGGGATACAGGAATGAAGAGAATATCCCCCTACGGCTTTAGTTGAGTTGTTTCACTGCCCTACAACGGCACAATACGGGACAAAGCCGGGGTGAAAGAACTGGGGTGGTTGAAGACGAGACGAAACAAGATACAACAACGGGCTTCTTTCTGTTTACAAAGTGGATTCTGCCTACGCGAGAAATTTAATAAATTTGAAATGAAAGTTTGGATTGATGTCTGCTCAAGCGATGTTGGTTTTCAAAATGTAATCTCATTTATATCGAAGTGGCAGTTTGCGATCATGGTTGAGCGATTAGACAGAGTTTCGTCTCAGTCTGCTCGCCCCACTGTGTGTCTGTGAATGACGTCCTGTGCATATTGGGATTAACTCCGCATTGCTCGTGCGTCTAACTACCGCATTCACTTACTACTTGTTTTTATTCTATTAGAGTAATCGCGTCATAAATTATTTTTTCTTTATTGAATAACTGACACGAGGCTTGCTTTACAGAAGCTCATGAACTATGTATTGTTCCGATGCTTCAGGATTCCAGGTTTAAAAGCTTTTGGTTTAAATTCAATGTTCACAGGTCGTTTCCGTATCTCATTTTGATGATTGTCCATTACGGGTCCGGGTTATCGAAGCTCTCTTAGTTGGAAGCTAGTCGTAAGCCAAAGGGTAGGGTATAAACTACTCTACGACGTTGCAGTATGAAAGTTTTGAACTTATAGGCCGACCTCATGATAAACACCAGCTTAGCAATATATGAACTGTCAGATGAAACGTCGTTCACGCTATATACATGATCACAATCTAATCTACGTAGAGTGCGATTTCTACGATACATCCATCCATATGGGCCTTTGAATAATGCGCCTTCTACGTACACCATCTGGTTTTACGATCTGTAAAAGATCGTCTTATTTTGAAAAATGCAATATTTACATCGGGCTTATACACTTTGTTTGTTTTATTTTACTATAGGGCTACTGTGTTGAATAATGCACGGAAGATACTTTGCGATAAAAAAAAAACATATACATTTCCTAAATGATAGGTACATAAATGATATATTTTAATTCAACAAGTACTTTTTTTGCAAAAATATGAAATTCTATTGTCGCTCCAGGGTTTATTGTAGTTTATAAATATAGTTATGTATGATGTGTTGTATAAAGTTCAACATCCTCTTTAAATTCTGAAGGCACGTTTGTAATCGATTGTTGATTTGATGCACATTGCAAGACGGTTATCAATTTCTGTTATGTAAATATCATTGGTAAGAGTCGATTTATACAGATCTACTGAGACTATTTTAGTTTATTACTTTATCCATAGAACAAATGACTATGGAAGAGAGGGCATAAACGATTTCCCAATAACAGACACATGAAAGTCGACGTAGTATATCGTGCGTTATAGCTGCTTTCACAATAACTGAGTTTGCCGTCTTATCAAGTTGACAAAGGATTTGTGATGTTTTATATCAGCCGGGATTGTTGCCATGGAATGTAATCGGTTGCTAGGGATAAATAGAAATTGGACAGTGATTGATCTGAGATTTGTGTGAGCCAGACTCTGAGAATGGTTCCTGGCAGGCCAGTCTTCCTGCTCGCAGAGTACACATGTATTAGGAGTTCAGGGACAAATAGCCGCCAACTGGGATTGTGTCGGGAAAATATTTGTAGATAATTTTAATGTTGTTATTATATATCATTTCTTTGGCTTAAGATTGCTGGTGGATTTCTCAGTAAGAAATCTTGAGTGTTCTGTAGGCCCTCTGTTTTAAAACTGAGTAGGGGGAGGGGAGGGTTTTTTTAGGCCTGAACTGGGCATCAGAACGACTTAAGATTCGTCATTTTTTTTAATGTTTTCTTAGTTATTTTAAGTTTGGGAAAGGGTTAGTGGTTAATATGCATGAAAGTCTGTGAAAACTAGAATTTTAAGCCTTGATTCTTGATCAACAAGAGGTAAGCCTGTTTTATTATCGGGATGCATTGAAAACAGTGCATTGATTGATGTTAAAAATTGTCAAATACATTTATGGGGATTGAAACCATTTCCAGCCATTTGTTTTACAATAGACCTTCATGAATTTGTGAGCGATGTCCAATCATATATTCATATTAAACTGGGGAATCAAGCAAAACTTGTCACTTACCAATTCTTCAAAGGTAATTGTCCAATGTTGCCACTTGATTCAAAAAGTAGATAAACTACTTGCAATGTCATGTAAAACCAATTGCGCGTATCAAGTATTGATATAAACAGCCAGTGTCTTGTGAAGTATTTTCGGAAATTTTAATATCTTGATAAGTTCTTAAAGCGCTAGAAGACACCCAGGTTTAATAATGATTTAGTTCAAAACTAAGAGGCCGAGAAGTCTAAAAGCTAGTCCTGCTTCATGACTGTGTATATAAAGGAGCCTTTTATATAGTCTAGGTCCACATTCAGCAAGTCTAGATTGACTGAATACACATATGAAATTAGGAGCCCAAAGAAAAAAATAATATGGATGAAGGAACAGTAAATTATCAAAATTTTTCATAGACTAAATTTTAGTCTATCTAAAACCTTAGACCCGGATATCTCACTCCGCGGAAAATTGTATCTAAGAAAGTAATTTCAAGGGAATATAATCTCGTATGTGCGTCAATGTGATTCATGCATGATTAAAGCACACTCAATTATGATATCAAAGATAATTTAATCTAAATAAATAAATTAAGAGTTTCTAATATCGTCCCTGTCTACGATGTTATTATGTTCTGGGTTTTTTAATCTGTATAAACTCGACGTTCAAATTGTCATGAAACCCAGGCATTTTCGCTGCTTGACATTTTCATCGGCTATATTAGCCTGTTGTAATGTCAGTAATTTATTATTTATTTCACAAATATTTTAATACCAACTTCAAAACATAAATATTTCATAACTGAAGTTATCTTGAGACACACACCAACTAGAATAGGCCAGCAGGCGATGGCGGAAAATTGAGATAATCTGTTTAGTTCAGCTACTCAATAATCAAATTAAAATGTATATTCAGTGTTAGATCAATTGGATCCAGTGCAGATAATGAACATGTATCCATATTCCATCACACTTCCGTATATACCGTTCTTCTACATCTAGAATTATAAATGATAAAATGAGATAGAAGTCAAACATTATTTTTCGAAACGACATTTTTAATTCTTTGCTCTGTAAAAAAAAATCTATACAGCGAAAGTGAATATGGTCTAATCGTTCATGCAAAGCACAGTTGTGGTTTATAGAAGCGCTTCGTATCACTCGATGATCAGTAACTTTGGTAACGTGGTATATTAAGAGATATACTAACGCTTATGTTTCTGACTATGGGGGAAGTTTTAAATTTTGTGGACTACAAATTAATGGTGCATTAGAACAAAGTAAGAATTTGTGTACAAATAACACAATTATTACCCTTTTAAAGGCAATGGCGCATGCCGAAATTTCGAAAATACAGCGCTGCACAGATAATTTATATCTCTCGATGTAACTAACGATAAATACAAATTTTTAAGCACTCGTGTCGTAAACATAGTATGTCATGGGCATTCATATACTAGTAATCTACTCTATAAGGATGATTCTTAAGTACCGGAAGCAGTTTATGCATCATTGCATTAAATCCGCATGAACTACGATATCGGAAATATTCAAATTTCAGCTAGAGAAGCAAAAACGGTAACTGTGGTTAATCCAATGCTAATGCAATGTTATCATTGCTAATACCATGCTTATATGAAATTGGTTAAGTTATAAGCTTGCTTTGATGAACACTATTTCATCCTTTGTTCTCGGTTCAGAGTTTAGGTAAATTCAAAAGCTGCACACATTGCTAGTTCAGTCGTTTTCTACTGTATTGTTTTTTGTTGTTTATATCTCTAAGCCGAGGGCCGCCATCTTAAATTTTTCATCGTTGATTACACGTAAGTTGTAAGGTAAGGAATAGTTATAGTGTTTCACTGCATCGATAGAAAGCTAAAGTGATTTACTTTATCCTCGTATGCTTTAAAATAGCTAATTTGATCCGGAAAAGCGTGCAATAGCGCCTTTAAATATATGAATATCAAGAAAATATGTTGTGACTATGACTTTAGAGAATGTGAGTAATTAAGCACTGACATGGAAATGCTTCAGGAGCCGACATTGCCACATGCTTGATTATGAGTGACAAGTGAAATCACTTTGGTCTGGTGTCCACCATTTATCTAAACCTCAGACCCATCCTCACAAACCTCAACCCGATTTAGGAGGCTCCCATTCTGCTGTTCAATTTTGTAGCCTATATAGGCCATTTGCTTTCTGTTAAATTTCCTCTCGTCTGGCGTTCTTATTAAGCACTGTTGAGGCGTTATTGAGGGTTTATGAGGCGCGAGCATTGAGTATGACAGTAAATTGGTTATGAACATAATCTAGCTTGCTCAACGTGCTATAAACACGGAATGTCGGAAGGAATTACCCCGCGTTAGTTCGGCTCTTGCTTATATTGCGTCTCTGGTCGATATGTTTCTATCGTCAACTGGCCGCTCGTCTAACGGTCTGCATTGCGGAGGTATAAGTCCTGTCCAGAAATAATAATGGCTTTGACATTTGAAGAACATTTTCTTTTTATTCCAAAAAAAGAGAAAACGAATGTTAAAAAGTGAATTTACTGTATGAAATGGGAGCCAAATTCTGAGCTGGAATGGAGGTCGGAACCAGTACAAAGCCTACAATACGTATCAATCACATCCAAGGCCAATCACGAAACTTCGATAAAGTAAGGGTACCTTAGCTAATAATGTAGCATAAACGAACGAACTTGTGTATTTTTTTCCAAAAAGGTTGTTTCACGATTTTAGACAAGAAATAAAAGTTGGTTTTCCTTAGTATATGATAGCAGTAAGTAGCAGAGTTTGTTTACAATCCTTGTTTCAATCAGTTCCGAAGGCGCACATTAGTTGGGGATGAACACATTACATCTCTTTAAAGTTGAATATTAGAAACATTTATGTCCTTAGAGGAACTTTGTTTGTTGTATTTTAACATTCGATAAGTTTCGTCTTTTGTGCTAAAATAATAGACTTTAGAATTTACTGATAATAATGTAATCGCCATATTTTCATGGATTGGGGCAATTGTCCTATTGTCCTAAAATGGAAGGGAAAATTGTAAAAAAAAAAGTTAGAAAGTGAACCAAAATGTTATTGTCTACTTTCATAATGCATGCAAATCTGTTAACATTGAAACGAGTAATGTTTTGGATAAGATTTATTCGTTGTTTCCCTTAAACAATGACCATATACTGAGATTTGTAATGTTTTTCTTCTACACACAATTGCACAATTTTAAGATAAAGGCTTTTGACCAAATGTATTTCGACTGTTTTAGGAAGCTTTGACACACGTTAACCGACGTAATGGTTTTTTAATCTAACTAACTCATGAAAATGTCGCACATCCCACGTGAAAACAGTCTGAAACGGGTATAAAAGGCTTCTGTATTCCTGTATTCATCATTCCATACCATATTTCGATTACATTACCAAGATAAACAGCAGAAGAGCAAGAAAGAGCCATTGGTATGCTGCAGACTGGGTCGACTGACTGAGACATCGCTGCTGCATTCGAATGCAATCGTCTCACCAGTCTCAGGCTGCGTAGACTGGAACAACACAAGACCGAACTACAAGGGGGAGACCACCGGTTTCAGCCCCTCATGAACAGGTTTCAAACAGTAACAGTGTAGGCTTTGCAGCACATGGACGTCGATTAACGTCGGAATACGTGGTAACGTAACCACCAACCTTGTTGTGATTGACGACAATTCACCGCACTGAGGTATGTTGACAGAGTCCTACAGTCAGTTGCCATCCCATTCGTGCAACAGAATTCCAATACGCTTTTCCAACAGGATTGAACTTATGTGGCAAGACAGACGTCACAGTTCCTCAACGTCAACAACGTTCACGTTGCGCCTTGGCCTGCCAGATCTCCAGATATGAATACCATTGAGCACCTCTGGGATGACGTTGACCGAAAGATACGGTTACGACAGCATCAACCACATACACGTCAACAACTTTTGCTGCATTTATGGACGAATGGAGACAGATACCACCTGCTTTCATCAGACGACTGCCATTTTCTGTGAGGAGAAGAGTCATATTTGAAGAAACATATTAGAATACCAGATACTAATCAAAGACAGTATGTCATTAAACTCGTTTTTTTCTATGCCTATATCGTTTTTATGAATGATTGAAAATAGACAATTGACCCAACCAATGAAGATATGGCGATGACATATTAATAGGGAAATTTTTACTTCTATTATTCTAGCACAGAAGACTAAACTTATGTTGTACACAACAAACCAAGTTTCTCTGAGCACATACAGATTTATGATATTCCAATTTAAAGACGTGCAACATTTTTGGTGTTCATTTTAGTTAAAATTCTATCCTCACTAGCAATATAATTCAACATTCATCGTTAAAAATGAAAATCATAAAGACGAGTTTCAAGTATAGTTAATTTGAAGTATTGTACCGCCTGAATGGCTACCCTGCAAATATTGTACGTTGTTACGCTCACTGCAGATAACATCCTCCTTTTAAAGATTGGTGTAAAGCGGAAACTTCATCTGCAGAACCTCGTGTCATCCCACAGCGATTCAAGTTTTGATAAGTGGAGTCGTTTGGCACGAGACCAGACAAAACCGCTGTCTTGATAAAACATCACATTGCGTGCTGACGGACAGTAAAACACGACTTTCTGGCAACCCGGTACAGTTGTATTTCACAAGTGACTAAGAAATTAATGATAAAGTTCGGTAAAACAGAGAATGGCACCTAAAGATGCACTTTCGTCTGTGATGCTTTTGTATGAAATTGCTCAAAATGATATACATTCGTATGTAGTCCCAGCATCAACAGGCCTGGCTCCGCGCTGTCGACTTGCGTCTGTGTAGTGTTTACTGAGATAATGCCTCGTGCTCCTGGTGTGTTGTGGGATTCCGATTTAGCCAAGAGTTGTTCACTTCCAACACTGTTGTGAGATCACTTGTTTTAAAAAATTGAATGTGTGAATGTTTACGATTGTTGAAGGGTTATATCTACAGATGTCAGAGAACCTGGATTTCCATCGCTCTTTGGCGTGTTCGCTGAATATACATGTTCCTTTCAGTACCTGATGCAGAGTCATTAGTGTCACTCTATGAACTAATGCTTAACTGTTTGTTTCAAATGTGTATATCTTTTTCATATACTGTCTATTTTGCTTTAAACGGTGCCGCCCTGTCAAGTTTTGCTATACCAATGACGTATAGCCACACCGAGACTAATAAGTAAGTATTTTAATAAGATGTTAACGCTTGTCGACCCTTATCGGTTATGCAGTTTTTTGATAATTTTGATAATCTTTTTAATTAGGTTTTGGCAAACATCGCCTCTATTTTTCAATCAAGTATAGCTTTTTGGTGACGTCAGGGAACGATGCTTCAGTGCATCATAAAGAGATCTGAAATGACGTCACTGAAAGGGTTCACGACCAAACATTTTAACCCATTTGTATTTTATTCAAAATACTGTTATAACAAATTGGAAGCTGAACTATAAATTAGTATGAAGTATTAATGTGGTGTTTTTTTAAGAAAAACAAATTATGCCAAATCTAATCTTATCATAAGCCTAGTTAAGACGCAAAACCTAATCAATTTCTATTATCATTAGGTGTCATATATATGTTCTTAGTGTTCAATATCATAGGCGAAGAAGTGACCCTTTGCTAATTTTACTCAGCGAGATAGTTTCCTCTGTCTGTCCTCCTGTTCCTGCTGTATGTCGTGAGTCCTCCACGCTCAGTCGTGTCGAGAGCTGACGTGAAGGGACCAGACGTGACGGGCATATCTACCTGGTGTACATTTCACTGTCACTCTGCTAGTCCAGTTTACCTCACTGCGGCTTCTTCATACCTGTCATCATCGCCTCGTGCACAGCTGATGGTGATGGACAACAAACTCACGCCGTTGACATGACAACACGAAAACAGCCTCGTTTTGATACCCTCAGGGTTCACGCACGTGTTGATAATGGCTGTTACGTCACGCGTTACGTCATTAGTTATGTCACCAAAGGTATTCATGCGGTGGTTTGCTCATTCCCATATAATTACAATGGTACGTGATTAATTATCGATAGAACAGCTGGGTTCTGTCTGCTTGCTACCTTGTTAATGTCAAGCGATAAATCGATTTTCATGGTAACATGCAGCTAGATGTTCGGACATAAATGGAAAATTAGATAAATCTTTTAACTAAGAACAAAAGGAAAATCTTTGATAGAAATTTGACAGATGTATTTGTTTGACAACCCAATGGAGATAGGCAAGTGAAGAAAATATTTTTTAAATCCTATTTCCTTTAAGATCTGCTATTTCAGCATATTTTGAGTTGTAAAATCAGATTTTTAACGGCACTTTAGCACTGATCAACTTCTACGATCTGCTGCTTATCGTTTATATTTTCTTTGAATTTTCTAAAAGACTTCCAACCAGATACATAATTAAAATCAAGCATGATATTTGATTCAAGATCTAGAACAATTTTATTATACAAACGGAGAAGCAAACAATCAAAGACACAAGCGAAAAGAAGTAAATATTGAATTTCATGAATTGAGTTGATCATTTTATGATTCCTTGAAGACCGACATTACGTAAGATAACATCTTTTCAAAACACCGATCCCGACTCAGGGGCAAATCCCGTTAGATCTCGCGAGAGTGATCTCATCTCGCGATATTTAGACGAGCAGAGAATCAATACTGATAGAATCTAAGACTTGGTAGTATTTGTATAGACCCTCCCCCCCCCCCCCCCCCCCCCCCTTTCCCTTAACCCAACCCTGTTCTTCATTGTGATATTTCAGATTCCTACGAAAACCATTTATATTGAGAGTGGATTGAAATAAATATGTGGGGTCTTTTTCGCTCACCTTCAGTTGTATTCTGAGCTCATGACACCTTGGCATTTAAATAATATACCTGATCTCAAGTTTTCTGTAGCTGGGGAATTTGTTATTAAATATGTAGATGTTTACAGTTGAGATCCCTCGCTTATCGCACGTGCCCAGCAGTAGGGAAACTTAAATATATCATACGAAACTAGAACCTTTCTGGTTCATTAAAAAGTCTGATTCCTGCTTGGTTTTATATGTTGCCGTTTTGTAAATAAATCATTTTCATCATACTTTCCTATACTTATAATACGACTCACGACTTGAATTAGTATAACACAGGTTCAATGAGTTGATTTGTACAGAGCGTACTCACATGTATTATGATAAAATGAATATAACGTCACGGTGTAAGCCCCGTTCCATCAGGGCATTCAGTTGGAGCCCTTGATACAGTCTAGGTCTTCATTCAGCCAGCTTAGATTTCACTGATACACACTGATATGAAAACACAAAAACCAACACATTAACATAACAGTACAAAAGTACTAAATATCAACTAAAGTCATCAATTTGACCAATTCATTGTTTCAATTATTGGATAATGGTTATTTTTGGATTTCAACTAATGAAGGGACTCTGTGGCTGAATTTCAACTCTATTTATCAAATTTTGTTTTCAATTATTTGCGTTTATTTGTAACTGGATTGACTAAATGACTCATTCAAGATTTTAACTTCAAAAGTTCAAAAATTTGACTAAAGCTATGATTGGTTTAACTATTTTACTTGATAATTTGGTTTAACTGTTCAATCAATCATTAATTCAGCAGAAAGGCCTTTCGCGCACGTAGGAACTCAATATGAAGTGATTTACAGACAGAGATGCATGAGGAAAACCAAAGTGTTACATTAGCCAACTTTAACGTTAGAGATTTCGCATTCTTTGGTTAGAAAATCATTTTATCATAAGCTTATCCTCATATCTTCCTATGTTCTCAAAATATTTTACGCGTAAATTTATAAAGAAAGTGAAGGTCATCGTCTACAGGATTAGATTTTACATATTGTGTAAAATATCACCACTTCTTCAGCAACTGTTTGACCTTTCTGAAATCTTCATTGGTTGGCCTATTTCGACAAATTATTGTTCAGCTATTCTACTCAAATTAGTTCATTTGGCTCAAAATCAATTGCTGATAATGTTACTTTTTCATTGGTTTTGTAGTTGGTCAAATTCTGAAGTAAAAACATTTGAAACTTGAAATGTTTAGATAATAGTCTTCTTTAGGAATTTATCTTAGGCGAAGTGATGTTTTCCTTTTAACAAGACAATGATACAGTGAGGATATTTTAAGAAATTCTTTCTTTAATATTTGGAAACCTCCCAAAAGTTCCAACAATTTGAAATTCCATCATTCAGAAGAAGGAATTGCAGTGTCACGGTGAAGGCATGTCCAGGTATTCTGCATGCGTCTGATCAGGTGCTCGACGTGTTTGTTTGCAATATGTTACCTACATAGGTGTGAGAATACACACGACGAGTGGAAATAGTTCCATAGTATACGTTAAAGAGGTCTGTATTTACCTGGAACATAGTGTGAACTTGTACCCGAATGTCGGCTACAAGGTGAGTATACGGGTGGGTCCTCCAAAGTCGGGTTTAACGAGTTAGTGGGAGGGCGATAAAGCTTATATATATATACAATGGCGCCTTGTGCAGCGCAGAGAACATACGTGTTTGATAGAGTGATCTAACATTTATGTCAGGTTTTACAGTTGAAGCTATTGAAATACCCGACAGTAGAAGTCGATAAAAGCTGTTTGAATGTACACCGTTGAGCGACAAGTGTATGCACATCACACCTGAGTTTCCAGGGCGGACATACCTGTACTGAATATCTCACCTTTGTCCCCCGGTATCAGGTGTCTCCCATACCTGGCGGGACGCATCCCTGCGGTATTACCTGGATATAGACTTACCGAGTACACAGCGGGCCTGCAAACTGTGTGTGTGCATACATATACATACAGGCCCAGGTGAGACCAGGTTCACACGTCAGGTAGAGCTCAGGTAACACATCAAGGTAACACGGCCAGAATATCACCTGTACTTAGTGACCTCGGTCACAGACCACGGTGCATGTTGTCACATTGTACAGTATATACATTATAGAGGGGTCGCACTGTACAGCCTACGTGTTCAAAGAGTGGAAGGGCTAGATGGAGTCACATGGTGAAGAAAATTACTTATATGGATTAACAGTGAATGTTTGAAATAGCTATAAAAGATAATCAGTAGTCACGGAAAATATCAGTCAACTAAAAATCTCTACATGACAATTGACAATTCGAAATATGACAACATTAAAGTTTATCGTAAACTCTTACAAAGTGGTGAAGTGTTATTACAAGATGGGTACCCGATTGGTATGAACGCCTGAAATAACATGAAGTCTGTTTAACAATACGTGCCACAGCATCTGCAAACAAACCCTCACACCTGTGCGCAAATGTGAATGTGAATATAATACAGTCCCATGATATTGCGAAAACACTTGCTTCAATGTCTGATCTCCCACCGAGACCGAATCTGTTTACAAACCAAGACTTCCCTTCCCCCTTTGGCCAGCTCCTCTCTGACAAGGGTACCAATAGTAGTTCCCCTCTCCCTGCCTACTTGCTTCCTACCATCCCCCCCCCCCCCCCCAACCACCCCTCCACCCCTCTCTGTAACGCTCTCCCTCCCCACCATCAACCAGCTGCTACAATGATTGTTACGGGTTGCATGTCATGCTTTGATAACCCATACAGGCAAAGAAAGACTAGCAAATTACATTTGCATAACTCTTTTGTTTTTGTTTGGTCTGTTATTGGATGTGTTTCAAAGTTTGGTTAGGTTATCTAATGTGAAAGGGATATATTTGGCTAACGCAGATGTTTTTTTCATACATTCCAGATGTGACATGTGACTTTCCCCCTGGTGACATGCAACCTTTGACACATGACATGGCACAACACTCGACTCCTGCCAGGTGACAGCTGTTGGGAACTTTACACTACGTGTAGTGTTCAATAGTCCCCTGTCATTGTTTGGCTTTGACAGTTTTGTTTTGTGATCATCGAATCAAATATTCAGCGACTGCTGAAACTCTGCATTTCTATAACCAACTAAAGCGGTTCATTGTACCTTTTCACTAAAAGAAAAGGAAAACTGTCGAACTTATGGCAGACCAACTTTGTGGACCTTCATATTGTGCGCCATATAATTTAGATTTTCTTATTGAATTAATCTAAATCTAACAAATATATTAGTTAATTAGCATGGTGTACCAATCATGCACTGCTATAGCAAATAGATAAAGCTGATGTCCCTGATACGTCGATTTTCCGGACCGATGGGCTTTATCTAAAACACGTTTTGTAAGTCAAAAATAGCGTTGTCCGTGACCTCTGTTGACATGACCTATTGGTGTTATCCTTGCGCAACTCAAGTATCAATGATAAGATAAGTTTTATTCAATTCGAGACAGGAATACAGACAAACAAAAGAGAAATTGAGACTGGTGTTTCAGAAGAAAGTACGTCAAGTCTTGACTTTGCTATTGAAAGAGACCGTCTCATTAACGTTTTTTCTTTCTTGTGTGGTTACTAATAAAACTTTGCTTGAACTTTACTCCAATAATTTCTTTAATGAGACATCCCCGATCTCCATACTTCAACAATGATATAAGGGATTAGATAAAGTATATAAAGGCACATTTAACTCAACAACTGTATATGATACTCAAGTAATTTTATACTGCAAACACACGCAAATAGAAAGTGATTAAATCTGCATTGCTATAAGGTTACCGTGTCCCGCCAGTGAAACTGTTTATGGGAAATAACACGCGGTTATTACAGATATATCGTAATTACATCAGGATTTATAGCATAACAAATGTTGTCTTAGTATCCATATATTAATTTCTCTCGTGATCGCATTCACCCAGAAGCTAAGGTTTATGTGTTTGCTAACAAACATTAATTTAATGCAGTTTGGATTGATTTAGTCGAAGCATAAAGCGCTATTAAAGCAAGGGATATGGTGAACATTGTAAGCTCACAAAGTTTACAGTTTATCGACCGCCTGACCATACGAGTTGTTATTCATTCCCCGCGTGACCACCGCCGTTACCTTTAATCACTGTATTAATTTCCATTTTAAGTATTGAATTTTACATAAGCGCACTGAGCCATGGCGTTTACGGTTTTACGTCCAGGTGTTAAATTCGGTTAAACATTGTAAGTGTAACGACAAGCTACGTGTTGACTGGACCCTAAACTTGAGTCGGTCTCGATATGAGCCTTTCAGCCACCACGAAATCTGTTAGTGTCATGGGTTCGTTGAGTTTTTAAACATGATGATGTAGTCTATCATAAAAATGGTCTTTGAAGGGAAAATGAAATTTAAAAAAAATGACCAAGAAATATTTTTAGATGCGGCATTGTGAACTCTACAGTTTCAGATTGATTAAAGTGACATGGAATATGTTTTTTAAATATGTATTTGACGGAAATAAAAGCTAAGATACCAACTGTCTTGAGTTCAATTCAAATATCGTCCCTAAACTCGAAATGCCAAAATTAGGATGTTTTCTCGTTTTCAGTGATAATAGAAACTCCGCCATATGTCCGGGTTTTGATCATAAATTACACCTATTTCTTGTGTCCATGCTGAACTGATCAGCAAGAAGATAGTGACTTTCAGAAACAACCACTATTCTCGATAAAATAACACCATTTATAAAGTTTGACATATTTGACTCCAACAACATAATATGTGTCCCATTAAGCTTTTTAGAATTTCTGCATAATAGTAGATTTGGTACGGTTTCAATGTTATTTTATGGTTTGACTAACCGACTATTACTTACCATCGCACCTTAAGTCTCAATTCTTTCTGAAATAGACTCTTCTCTGAGAGTCTTTCCAATATTTAATAAAATGGTCAATAATGGTTTCATTTGATACATAATATAACAAAGGATTCTCGAAGACTGAATGTCAAGCCTGTGATGCTTCTAGCTGATCGGGTGGAGTCTTGGCAGGCCTACAATAGAAGAAACTATATCAACACGTCGAGTTACAGCATTAAGATGTTTTTCAGAAATAATGCCAAACCTCTAAACTTGCCTCCCCGGAACATATTCAATAGTTCTGTCGTTTCTCTTCCCTTGATTTATGCGTATGTTTGTTCCTGCACAAACCGGTGTCCTATCTCGCTATTTTCTATGTTTTACTTTCAATTCTTTTTCTCCCCATCGTGTACCGTCACTCTGTTCTTAATAAGTTTCTTAATCTCCTCCTATATTTTTCAGTTACTTCTGAATTCCCCATTCTGTTCATCCTTGTATCCTTCATTTCATCCATCGATCGTTGTTTTAATCATTGTTTTACTCCTTCAGTACAGTGTATCAAACTTGAGTTCATGATGTCAACATTACACTATACTGAGTAAATCATGTAAACATTACACTAAACTGAATACTTCATGTAAATATTACACAAAACTGAGTACATCATGTAAACGTTACACTATACTGAGTACATCATGTCAACATTACACAACACCTCAGTACTTCATGTAAACATTACACAAAACTGAGTACATCATGTCAACATTACACAAAACTGAGTACTTCATGTCAACATTACACACAATTTGTTTCATCCTATCCGATTTCCTGAATTCATGATGTCAACATTACACAAAACTGAGTACATCATGTCAACATTACACACAATTTGTTTCATCCTATCCGATTTCCTTCGTCACAGTTCTTCACCAAATCTTTTATCCCGTTTTTCGTTTATTTCTCGTCCTTAATTTCCTCTTCTTTCCACCCGCTATGAATCATTAGTGAGTTCACCATGATCAATGTACGGTATAAAAATAAATCAAGGAGCGTTCAAAGCGCTAATATTTTTTCCAAAAAAATGTAATTTAAATTTTAGGATTTAACCATTTAACGTACTTCTTGGTATTTCTCCTCGTATCATAAGATGATTCCAATTTAAACGCTCCAAAACTTGTTAAAAAGCTATACCGTAGTTTTATACAACGACTGGATTCGATTCAGCCATGTAGAAAACGCTAATCAGGATTGTTGAGTGGATCGTTCTTATTTTTTAAAGTGCAAATGGTTATACTTAAATCGATAGTTGTATTTAGAGATGCATTCAAACGTAGCATATTATGGGTTTTCCAAGCACATTTTTAATTCAGAATGGCTGCGTGAGTCAGAGATAGAATCATTATCTAATAAACGTCCATTTGGGATCCGCAACTGCATGGAGAAGCTATCTCCCTCATTCTGACAGGGCAGATAAACTTGTCGGGCGCGACTGAAGCATGTGGCCAGTAATCAGCGCCGAGCGATATAACGACATCAACGAATGCATATTACGGTATTTAACGGGACGCTTACCCGTAACTGCAATACGCACATAATGCGGTGACGGCCCAGTGAGAGGAGTTTTGTAGCTGGGTGGATTGGAGGGTATGGACAGACCGTCTCGTCATTCGAGTGTATCTTCATTGTGAGGCCGAGAGATAGAGATAGATGGGTTCTCTAGCTTGGTGTCTTTAAGTATGAGTGAATATGCGTTTTGAGATGATTAAACAAAGGGAGCTGGGTCAGTAAGCTGGATGTTGTTTTGGGTATGGACAGACCAACATTTTAGCGCATCAGGCCTGAAAGGTCAGATTGGCTTGCGGCATGACCCTTTGGCCGTCGGCCGTTGTTCCTAGAAGTTACACCATTTCCATTTCTCCTCCACTGCTGCACCCTCAAGTCTCAAATGTTGTTGGGATGTACCTAACTAATCCTCCTAATATGTTACTTTGGACCCTCAGTAATGATAATTATGTATGGCCACCCTCAAAACTTCTTTTGACTTCGCTCCAGAAACCAGTAATGCAAGGAAGTTTGATTTTTCAATAGACCCTCTTTAAAAAATATTTTGTTTTGAATGATGTTGATGATGATATTGTATGAATGTGTATTATATATTGAGATGAACCCTTATGTATTATTCTAATTGATATTGATAATTGATAATTAAACCACTGAAATAATTATTTTGACACGTTTGCTGCATGTGCAGGACAGGCAGCTGGAAACCTGATATCTTAGAATGTCCCTTGTGCATAAGGTATCCTACACCAGATACCTTGCGATTTCAGTTGTCTTTGTGTCTAAGCTGACGTGTAATGAGTGGTGTAGGCATGTTGTGAGATGTGAGATGGTGTCTTCTCGGCTGATTCTAGTTTGGAATGGGTGGTCAACACAGGGAAATGTCAGAGGACCGAGGAAGGATGTTGGTGAAAAATTATTTGTTGGTGATTTCAAGCATATTTAGCTGTTTTAAATGCATTTAGTGCTTACACCAATTATTTTTACCAGATATAAGAGAGAACAAGTTTGTAGAAATGAGTAAAAATGAAGTTACTCTCTGACAGATTTATTTTAATGATTCTTTTTTCATTTTGTATCATGATTAAAGGAATGATATGGTATTTATGTACATTTAGGAATATGGTATGAATTATCTGCAGTGTTAAGACATCGTGTAGCATGCTCTGACACCTTGGGGACCTCTGCATCATAGTCTTGAACTTCAAACAATACAAAGGCTGGTGAGCTACAGAGCCCTCTATTTTTGTAGTATGTGTTTCCATAATTCTAGGACATGTTAGCTTCTAACTCTGCAAATAGCACGAAGTAACGAGTGAAGTAAAATGATTGCAATGGTTCAGGAGACTGGAAGACAGTCTTTTGGTACATCTGTCTGTCCTCCAGACCTTTATGCTATTTATATTAAGCAGTTTATTAAACATTTCGACTCAATAAACATTAAGCGATAAATAAGATATCTCAGAGGCTCATTTGCAGTTGTATTTTCATTTGCAAATGTTATGACATTTTGAAATCCCACATAAGAGCCTTGCCATATTCGCTGTTTGGTGATTAATTAATTATATTAATGATACATACCGAAATGAGACAATTTATTTCTGCGTACAAAATTGCATGTTGAATTGTTGGACGATAAGGGCATGTGTTAAAGAGTCCGTGCTATCGGCAATAGGTCCGCCATGTTGTTTTTTCAAGGAATGATATGACAAAATGCGCTGTACCTTTACTTATTTTAACAATATTATGACAATAAAATTTATAGATGGATAGAATAGCCACACATTTATAAATGATTAATGAAAAGGCCAATCAACAATGCCTTGTAAAGCAGTAGCAAGACTTTTCACCCCCGTAGCGCCAATGAATGGCTTCACCTCTCATTGTTTTTTTAGCGAGAGTGCGCTGTTATTTATAAAGTTGACAAATCTATATCAACCAAATGTTACTCTCAGTAACATGTTTCAAATGTGTTGTGTTATACTCATGTACTATTAATATATGTGAATAAACAGGAATGTACCACAAAATATACTCAGATGGGACTGTTCTTTGTGATTAGAATTAGTTATACTTAAAATCTATTCATTGCTTTACCATTTGTTCTTTTCATCATGTACAAGTACTTGCATTGTTTGACAACTGCTCGTCAAATGAAGTAATTTTTCGATGTAATACCCAATTTTTATTCCTCTATGAATTTTACTATCTTAGATAGTCTGATAATAATTTGTATTGTTCGTCTGCCTATCCATCTCATAATACTAAACTTGTGGTATAACTATGAAACACGAATATTGTTCAATGTTTTATTTAAAATGGTTATATGTTGGATGTAATATTAATCAGTATACAATTGATTGCCATCAGTAAACTGAACAGACTGTCTGTTATAAAGGTGTACGGTAAAGGATCATTTGCTCTTGGGTCACGTCAAACGTGTTCATAAGAAAATGAAAGTCCAATAAATACGTCAGATATACCAATAGCTAACATACCATGGCTACATAATCGAAGTGGAGCTGTTGGAATGCACAGGGTGACCTTTTAACGAAAATCAAATTGATTTAAAAGTTTGACTATTATTTATACATTTAGGTATTCATATCCCCAGAGAGCAAGTTTCTCAAATTACACCTATGGCCATGAATATTTCAGGGCAGAACTAATTGATTACACAGAGGTATAGCATCTTCCACTAGCAAAAGCATCTGTGGATGGCATATTGTTTCGTGCGTTTATGTGGTGTGGACTTGTGTAAAGCCACGTCGTGTATTCGCGCCTGGAGCGTGAGGTTATTAAATATTGATATATATACCGCCGTGCTTAAACTAATTACTCACTGACCGTGGTCATGGTATCTTAGGAGGTGAGGTGATGATCGATGGCCAACATCACATTGTCAAATGTTTACCGAAATGAACATCCACACGTTAAAAGGGTATTTTCGAAACATTGTGTAGCGTGAATGTTAAATACATTCTTGACAAAAGGCATACATTACAAATGTTCTCTTAACTTTATGTTTCAGTCATTCGTGAATATCTGCAATGAGCTTTTTTCTTAAAAAACAAGATATGATGAGATATTTATTTTATTTCCGACCTCGTCACCATTACGGTTCCTTAGAATCATTTGTGTGATATCCACGGTTTGCTCACACTGTTTTACAATCCCAGTAAAGAGGGACCTCGGTGTGTCGTGATCTCTGCTGGTGTGTCGTGACATCTGCTGATGTGACTAGTAGAAGAAGACTGAGAGAATTTTTACTGATCAATTGCATATTCTTGCTATGCTCATTCAAAGATTTCTCATTTCACGTCTATAAGGAATATTTGCCTTTAGAGCAATTAAATATCAACAGATCACATCTGAGCGTATTTGACATGAGGGTTTCTCTTCAGAAAGGGTACAAAAACAAAATATTTTCACTCACATTTTCCTTGTTTTTAAAATATTTTAAAACTTTTAAAAAAAGTTCATCCTGTTCCAAACCTTTAGCACGGCAAATCGGCTTATAGTTAACGATTATCTTGCATGAAATAAATCAGATTATTACGCTTTTGTGTGCATTATTTAATTAAGCACTATCACATAACCCCATGCAGCGACATAAACATAATATTGTTCTTTTCAAAAGCCCTCTTATATCTAATCCGTCCAATCTGTGAAAATCAATTAAAATTCCCTACACGTTTTACGCTTGTGGTCGCCAAACATTAAAGAGCGCAAATTGCCGCAAGCGCAGTTAAGACATAATCACCAGTCTGACTGAGATCCCGTCTACTGGCTATTTCTTCTTATCGCCCATCTCGGTTACCATTCTTTTTTTAAATCCGGCAATTTGATCTAGTTTTGATAGGCAAGCAATTTTGCATTATTGGCAATCACTATTTAAGCGGTAAGGAATACTCAGATATCGCTGAAGGCCATTTGTGTTTTGTGAGCGTAATTATTCCTTTTAATGATGGCAGGTGCGCGAGGCTTTGCTTCAAGTTGATTGTCTTTCGTCTTTATAACCGTAATACCTAACATTGTACATGTCGTACGTTACTAGTATTTTAAATTCTGTAATTAGAATTATTGTCAAGAGGAAAATGTTTATCTCCATTAAGAAAATTAATAGAGGTTATAAAGTGAGTTAATGTATTACCTATTTTGCATGTTATGTTGTCCTGTACATGTAAAAAGACATAACTTTACAAAAAATCACTTTCAAGAAAAAAATGGATCCGACATGCCGACTAACAATGATCATGAATTTATCTTATTTTATTTTAATGAAATTAAATGGAAGCCCTATTCTATCAAAATAAACTGTTTGACGAGTCGAGGTCTCGATGGCCGAGTGTTTAAACTGTTGGAACACTCAGTACTGGTAACTGCTCCCTGACTCTGTATGAGTGTGTGGGGTCACACTGAAACTACACTGCAGTTGTTACTATTGCAGAAAGTGTGGTCCAAAATATAACATTGTATCATCTTGTAGTGTTTGATTTAAATTCGCCTTATTAAGGTAGCCACAGTGAAGCATTATGTATATAAATCATGACATCTTTATTTAATTTCCAAGTAAACATTAGGTGTTTGATTTAGTCTATAGAAGACACAAGCGCTGCAGTTCAGCCTCGGGACTTAAAGATGACCTAGCGGTTTCAGCTTGTATTCACCTCGTCACGGTTTCGGGGGCGTCACCTGCGGCATGAATTATGTGTGACGTAACTCCATCAGATATCTTCATTCTTTCACACTTTCAACTTAGATTTAATCTCGAAAGTAAACCGTTTGACCAACGGACCGATGACACGCACTGTCTGGTCAGCGATCAGTTGGTTACCAAGGGTTACCGCATTGCTGATTTAAAGTTTGATCCGCTTCCGCTAACACAAAAGAGTTTCCTCTATTTCTTTCTTCACTGAGTGATCAATTTAATCAACCGTAAATTCAAACGTACGTTACATAATATATTGACACGGCCACATAGTATTGTTGTGAGCTAATACTGACATGGCCACCTATACGGTTATTGTGATATACGAGTTGGCTACACAACGCAATTAATTGAATCATTGAATGACTTGAACAATATAACTCAAGTCTCTTTCCATGTGAATAATACCATTATGACATCTTTGCACTATGAATCTTTATTTTTACAGTATCTTTAAACCCTGGTCTGTACTTTGGTATATCCCCTTGACTATATCCATGTTAACCAGTTGTGTATAAATCAAACAAATAACGCAGTATGTATTCGACCTTATTATTCCTCGAAATATTGAGTTTTCGAAAAAAGAACCAAAAAGTGCCAGAGTTTTAAAAAGCTTGTCCCGCTACATGCCGTGTATCTATAGTATAAGGTATATTTATAGTTGAGAGGGATTGGTCATCGATTCCATGTGCTTTCGCGTCCCTTCATCGTTTCCAACAGTCCTTTTTTGGTCTATTTCTTTGAGTTTGCTACCCGATGTGTCTACTTACGAACACGACAACCTGCTTGAGATATTTCATAAATTATTATCTTTAGAATATAAAATGCACTATGAATGGCCAAAATAAGCTACTAAAATATATAGTAAGAGAAAATCAGGTGATGACCTACTGGTCAGGTGTGGCTGCACTGTGGTGTTGAAGTATCTCAGCTTCACACTTCCAACAGTTTCTCCTGTCAGGGTCAATACATGACATCGTCACATTGTAATGACGTCATTTGTAATTAGGTATGTGGGATTTCTCGATAAAGTTAGTTAACTCATTCAATGTGTTTGTTCTGTGAAAAGAGAAGGAGAAAGACACAGCAGGTGAAACCAACCGATAGAAGGAAGATTACATCACACACTGGGTCGAGATGAGGGTCAGGGAGGGGGTGACATCCCACCTACTTTACCTGAACAGGTAAAACAAACTTTGGGGGTAGGCTCGCTTTGTTATATAATTCTAAAGGGCTGAAGATCGTATTCACCTGTCAAGGAGTAATTTGGTATAGTTGCACGACCATTTCCTACTCATATACATTATATTCCCTACCCATATTAGACAGTTTGTCTTACTGCCCTATCACTGGCCCTATTGATGACTCAGTAACTTAAGTGGGTAAAACATTAGAGACCGTCTTCTTTTATTCCATATTCTTTAAATGAAATCTCGAAATTTAATCTGTTTTAAACAAATTATCCCCTAAAATCATCCCTTCGCGTCAACATCATTACACCAAAGAAAAAGATTCAGTATTAGTGGAGGGCTATTAAATATCACATCATAAAACGTCATGATCTTTTCATGAAATATGAGTGAGTTAATATGACCCACAACGGTTGGAGGAAACTTTTTCTTCTTTTCATGGCAAAAATACGTTATTTGCAAGGCAACTGGTAGTCTGTAGGCCAGGCCATGAACTAAGGTAGAAGCCTAAGCAAGTCTATAAAAAGACATTAGAGCTGAAAATTAAGAAATTTCAGTCTCCTTTTCATTTCATATAATTTTTTTTAAATTTTCGATCAACTGATACATTTTCATTTCAGAGTCTAATTGTTAGACAACTGGCTATTCTAATGGTATTTCTGAAGAAGTTTGGTAATGTTCTGGAGGAATGTCAGTTCTAAATGTCTTTTTCTACTGGGACCTCACAAAAGATTTGAATGAAATCAAATGGTTTCAAAGAAAATATTTCGGTTGTTTTAAAGCAAATTCACAATCATTTATTTCACTAATCTGAAAACCAATGTAATACTTTATGAGCGGCAATGCTGATACTGTAATATCGTATCGTACGATAGCTTGGACGTATAGGTACTAATTCATGCAACAACCCTACAATCTGCAGGTCAATGTTTGACTTGAGACGGTTCCCTGAAACTTAACTTATGTAATACCAACAATAGAAATTGGATTTAAATCAAACAGGTCACGTAGTTACAATGCAGTTGAGTCCTCTATAGTGACGTAATGTCTCAACACCTCCCGTGGTGTACAGGGTTGGCGAGTGTGGGACACTACACTCACACAGCAGTTGGTAAGATGGATGTTGATACGTGATTATCATCTGACCGCCACTTCCGGGTCACGTGATGCAATTTGAATATGGACACAGAAAGAAGAGATTCAACCATCGCATAAGCAATTAAAATCTAGATATTTAACAAGTTTTACGATGTGTGTAAAAACCGTTAGCTTTTAAAAGCAAAGCGGCATGCCTTAGTTTTTGTTTTGTGTAGAGGTTTTGCATGTAGGGATTGTTGTGTATGTGTTTAACAGACATTTATTTATTGGGTACTTCAAGCGTAACATTCTTTTGCAACACAAATTCTTCAGCTCACTCTTTTGTCCTTAATTGCTGTGAATTTATTGCATGGTTTACTAACGAGTTTTTGCGCCTTGTAGCAGCATGACTATATTTTTATTAAGACGTTGACATCGGAAAAGGCATGTCTTGCCCACTGACCAAGGGCTAAACTAAACGAAATTTCATTTCATGAAATAGCATTCCAGCTATTTATTTCAAGATTATATATTTAGTATACAATTGCTGCCGGAAAGAATGCATTGTTCATTGCCCACCTGACGCTCAGAGAGACGTCCTTGACCAACACTACAACGAACTCTGGCCTCTTCAGTTGATGTGTACACCCTATCCTTGGGGTTGGCTCGTTAAATTCTAGCTAGCTAGACTATTGTAATTGTGTCTCGATTTCCCTTTTTTTAAATCCACACTGTCGATTTTCTTGATAGCATGCTTAGTCAATATATTATTTGTTGATTAATGACTTTTCTGGTTTCCAATTTTGGAATGTATCTAGTACATCATTAAAGGAGTCTGTTATTGAGAATAAATGAGGAATAGTGGATTCCTGAAAATACTAAACGAGCCCCGAAAGCCCCGAATCCACGACTCCCAATGCTTTATCCATCTGAATCCATATGAATCCAAATAAATCGCAACTGTGATAATATCCAAATGTCTATCTTCTTCCATCTAATAATATCGTAAGTATATATTTCGGTGCTCATGAAATTGATTTGTCCGTGCAAAGCGATAATCTTGGCAGCCAATACCTTGAATTACACGTGCTAGGCATCCAATGGTTCTCAATCCTTCATATCGACAACAATCACTTCATATATAAACTGTCCGCCGCAGCATAATCGACAAAGGCGACGTTTTAGAAATCAGTAGGCTGCATACTCGAATCTAGGCTCAATACCCATCTAAGTATAATCGTGTTTTTTATCGTGTTGATAACACATATTTCATCATCCTTCATGACAACGTTATTTGCAAAGTTTGGAAATGCTTCATAACTTTGCAATAATCAACTAAACTAAATTAGGCCTTTTCGCCAGAAAAAGCCTCCGCGTTCATTCGATGTTGGGGCGGGATAGCGCAGTGGTTACTGCGTTTGACTTCTGATCATGAGATCCGTTGTTGGAATCCCGCCATGAGCTTGGCAACTTAGTCTGCAGAAGAGAACTGTTCTTCACGCAGTAAGGTTTGGGTGCAATGCTACACAGATTTTCAGCGCAGTACCTCCTATTTCCAGCAGGTTTCATCGCAATGCATAGCTTTATCCCTGCAATGATACTAGCAGTCGTGATATAAGTGAAATACTCTTGAAAGCGGCGTGAAATCCCAAATCATCTCACCCAATTGGATGTAATTGTTATATCGTTTGTTTTCACATCTCAACAAGAACTTGATGGGTGACAAAGTGTTAATTTCAGACGAACTGGTCTAAGCGTGCACGACGACAGTGAAGGATTTCGACATGAGATTTTCATTAATCTAGTGCAGTGTCAGTCGCATGTCAACAAACCAAACACAGCCCTTCATCTCGGACACGTGACCTCACAATACCGGCGTGCATGCTCAGTGACAGGTCGGAGTGTCATGTGACTCTGATTACTGCTGACATGACACTTGCTAATTTACCTGCCAGTCACAGCAAACAAAGAATAATTTGTTCATTTGGGAATGTAAATTTGTATTTCATAATTAATGTTTCGTGGAAGTAGTTCAGCTCTATCTCCTACCAACTCGCTTTCTATTTGGAGAATGACAAATGACTTGCGTGACCTCTGAAAGATTAAGTTTTATTGAAGTTTTTATCGAACGTTTCTTTGTATTTTCGTGTTACTTGTTATCAAATTCGGATTCTTAAAGACTAAGCAATGATGATATTCACCGAATAATGAATGATTTCATTAGTTGGACTAATGAAATTCACAATCTGGCGAAGATGGTGATAGGCATGGTTTAAAGCTTTCGCACATGGAAATTACCCTCAACCAGCTTAATTAAGAGATGTTAAATACTATTCGTGTTTATAGGTCGGGCTCCACCGATGTGATCTTGTTTCGGTCATAATAATGTTTAGAATTTGTTTTTCTGTGGCATATTGAATCTGAGAGACAAACGAAGACAACATATGTATCACCAACGTACTTAAGTGCTTTGTATACATGGGGTTCAGCCTTTCGACTCACGTTTTACATCGTTTTCCCCATTACTTTAGCACATAATAATCTTAGAAGAAATAAATTGTCGTCCCGAGCATATCTGGGTTAATTCAATAAGAATTCTATAACAAGCAAAACCTGTTTATGTAAACACATCTTTCACTAACCCTCATGTTGCACTTACGTACTCTTCAGAAGAGTGAAAGAATCACGCAACTCGGCATTATAACGTTTATTTCTGAAGAAGGATTATACACATGAGCAAATCGAAAATTGTAATTGCATTTATGTTAAAGACATGACATTCTTGAGGGAAAAAAGAATTGAAAGATTAATGTTCCATGATTTTTTGTGGTCGAAATTATATAAGTATTCATGTAATAAATTTGTGCGATTAGTCTAGCCATAGACTCCATCAGGGGTATTGCCTTGATTTATCCGTACACTTTGGAAATATTTAGATTAGTCTGTATAATCAAGCTTTCATATCATAGAATGAATAATCATGGCATTGCGAAGAGGATAGGAGACAAACTATGGGCATATGTTCTCCCCCCTCCTTACAACCCCACAAAAATCTTGACAAGGATGACCCCCCATCCCTTTCCTCTACTTTCAACTTTTCTAAATCAAGCCACTGAGGCCTCCAAACAAACGTCTTGCACTGTATTTGAGGTATTTTAATTTATTTGATATAGATATAGTTTGATATAAGATTGATGTTGACGTTTTGTTGGGCAGCCTTCGATGGCGTTGTCATTTCACTCCCCTCAAGTACTTTCGGGGGATAATAAATTTCCTCAAGGCACGGATACAACCATCTTAAGTATTAATTTCAGACAGTTAGAATCCATTCTTTTGTCATAAATACAATAATGTTTCACTGTTCATCCTGTCATTGGAGAAAAACATGTCAGTATTTCTCTCCAAATGACTTCCCTTCAGTTTAGTGTACTTGCCGGTATCTTGGATCGCTTACAGACAATAAGCATTTTTAAAGGTCGAGCATGTTCCACGCGGCATGACATGCGCAATTTGACCGTCAAGCGAAGAGGCTAACCATATGATGAAAGCTGCCACGGGTCGTGCCGTCATAATGACCATACATTATCTGGGCTCTGATTCCAGCCTGTTGGACCCTGCCGGATCTCGTGTGGGAAAGTGCCAACCCCGGAACCACCCGCAGGGAAATGGCCGCAATCTGCGCGTGAAGTGAGATTGTATGTTTGACCCCCAAATCACTCCTGTGCGAGTTGACCACTCACACCCAACGTAACATCCATTAGTCTCCCGCTGACCACTCCGCTCCATGCACGCACTGGTGTCCGTGATAACGCCGTCTTGGAATCTAGACTTTATCGCAGTCTCAAAAGGACACAATCGTCTATGTTTGAAGGCAAAGTATACAGCAATGCCTGTCTCTCACAGCTCTAATTCAGTTCAAACATTTCTTCTTGGTAGGTTAAATTTTCATTATTTTAAGGTTAGGTATCGAAGCACACTAAGTTTATCCTGAAGACGTATCTCAACAATACAAGGACAAGTTTTCTGTTTCTGTCGCTGCTAAATGTGCCGTAAAAACCTTTTGATATCGATCACTGCTAATGCCACTTAAAATCGATAATGCAGACGATCATTGAGAGATTCCTTAATTTCAAGTAATGCGCAGAAGAAAGTGAAACAAAGTTGATGACCTTCTGTAAATTAAATTGCAAAAACGTATAAATCATGAAAAATAGTTCTTATGCATCGGTTCTGTTACCCTGAAACTGATCAAATCAAGGTTATTCAACATCCACCAGGACAGAACTGCTGTGAATATAAAATGTCTGTTCAATGAGATTTACATTTTCACCTCGAAGACTAAACCTCAACCTCTATCCTAAGCGGTGACAAATCTTTGTCACAGAGTGTTAATGAATCCCTTATAATATCTGTATATCATTTCATGAACGATACCAACCGATTTTTATAGCTCTATTCTTAAACCTGTACCAAATGCGAAAGTAGACACTTTATATGAAATTGAGTTTATTAAGAATAATTGCAAATATATTTCCACCAATGTACTTCGTTTACAATGTAAATCGTTTTATGTTTGTTTCATGAGAAGCATTTATATATGCATTTGATGCCTGTTTGCTAATCCTTTTTCCTTTTTGTATATATATTACATATTTTATGGAAATAAAATACTGTTTAAATAAAACCTCAATTTCTCATGCCATGTATGAAATAAATAAATAGTCTGTTGACACGACTTACAGCCAGGCTAAGTAGCACCTGGGCAGAACAGATAGATGTCGGGGTCAGGGCCAGTTCGAACTAGATTAGCCACTGTAACTTACCCGTGCAGAGCTCAACATGGCAGCTTCAATAATGAAAGCAGTTTGAAGTGGACAATGGGACTAACTGTCGCGTAAATAGTAACCAGGGGAACTAACTCTTGTCATTCCGAATGAACACGCCATTAATGCTGGTGTTGTTGACCATGATGTCGTATACCGCGGCACTGGGGTCATTAAAGGGACGAACGAAGAGACTGACTTTTCTTGAAATATGAGGAACAATTTACACTTTTAGGTTTACGCTAGAGTTGCAAAACAAAAATAGTTATTTCAATTGTTTTATTCGTAATTTAACACAGCAAAACCCATTGCATGCATCTATTTCAACATCCGGTGTGCCTGTTCCTGTAATATGAGATCTGGATGGAATACTAAGGTCTTTTAGTTTATTATGTGCAGATACATGTGAAAATCCATTTTTCTATGTATTCTTAATAAATTCTTTCAACATTTATTTTGAAACAGAAGTTACCTTTTAACGTATATATGTAACTTCCGGTTACTATTCGAATGCGCTATATGCACGTCTTTGCTATATATGTTATCTCTAGGATAATGTTGACCATTAATTACAACTAGTCTCCCATGTTGTTTATTGTGATCGGACATATTATACTAAATTCAAAGAGTTTCTTTGTGAGATTACACAAGGTGAATACTTTTGATTCGCATGACTTATTTAATTTACCGATGCTGATTTTAACGCCTAATCGTAATTCATCACAACGTTACAAAAACAGAAAGGTTGATTTGATGCAAACAGTGTGTTTACGAATTTGAAGCGAAGATAAAGTGATTTCTGAAGTTGTTTTGCAATTTCCTTTGTTGATGAGAAATGTTAGAAACTAGTCGAGCTTGATTACAAAACTACTTCAACTGGGTCGTCCAATTTAAAGTTTGGATGCTACGCGACTTCGAATTAATTGCTGGAGATGAAATACTAGCTTCGAAATTTATTTGTGCGGCTGCTTCAAAATAAATCTTGACGCATGACGTGTATGGCCCGAGGCTTCTTCTATCAAATTAACGAGACGTGGCTTACCCTTCATCCCATCCAGGACCCAATCTGATTCAAGACAGAATTGCCTCTCACAACAGCGCTAAATGAGGGATGAAACTGCGAAGAGATCCTTATGTAATTCCTGTGTGTTACGTCATCAACACATGTGCAGTAACATTATCAGATCAAACACATTACGGTGACGTAATACGCATGATTTATACTCAGTGACAAACTAAGGATTACTCAAGGGCTGGTCTCCTGGTTAAGTAAACAAACTGACACTCGTCAAAAGTGGTTCTAATTGTTCCTCGGCTCTGTAATGTTCTCTAATGGCATCGTTAAGTTGTAAACATAAATATGCATGATTGTCCAGAGACTAATCAATGTTTGGGCATAATGGTCTCATTAGTCGCATCTCGTCATGACATCATGGATCATGCTCGCCAAACGGAATCGGCAAACAACTTAAGCCTACGTTGGATATGTAACAAAATAAATCAATCAAAATATCTTTTACTTATTCATACTTTCCTTTCGAAGAAATATTGTGTAAAGCATGACTAAAAAGCAATGAAGGGATTAAAGAATGATAAGTGTGGAAACGAGAGGAGCTTATATACTCCCCCTTCCCGCTTAGGTCAGTGAATTCAAAACTAGGAAAGTTCACATAAATTTGATTTGGGTAAAAGTCTACGACAGTGGAGTTCCTGAAACTGTCATCAACGCATAGAGTCAGCCGCCGGAGGCGCAGAATTTTGACGTTACTTTTAATTTAAGATTATATGTTTTTTTGTCTTTAGAGACATAATGAAATATAATTTTCTCTTCTGTTTTCATTTAATGTTTCCATGGTGTAGCTATCATGTATAGTAACATAACTTCCTTGAAGTCACTTTACCAGTGTAGATGCTGGAGGCATTAAGAAATTGGTAGGTTATACAACAATGCTTTTATGGACTACAATAAGTACATCATAATCCATATCAAGCCTTGTTGTTTGTTACTAGTGGGGTGTCCAATATTCAACTTTAGTGGCTGACCACGCGTTTATCAAAGTCAGTAACAGTAGACATACCAGGGTTGTAAGTTACATACATACAGTGTTTCGAAACAAGGATCGAGTTGGCTTAGGATTGACGTTTGACCTTGAGCTGACCTTTGACTGTTAAGTGTTATACATTGCAGCAATGTCGAAAGTAACAAGGAATGCCGCAAGTAATCCACAGCTGTGACGTAAGCGTGAGGTAAGCAATATTCACCACACAGCAGATTGATTTAGCAAACTAATTACAATATCTAACAAATAGCAAACCAATATTCATCGAAAACCAGTTTAGAGCCAATTACAACAGCACCCACTCATTCCCTTTCACTCAGCATTTTTGGTTGTCAATAAGTAATATACACTAAATTGATTGTAAACACGACTGCTATCACTTGATAAAATATATGTTATCCGCGATTACCGGTCTGCTCCTCCAGTTCATCATTGTACAGGGATCGAACCATGGTATTTTTTAATACAAGAATAAATCTATTCATTTGCAAATTATTTAGCCACAATGCATCAGCCGTCAAATCATATCAGGTCTTGGGGATCCCGGGCTGACATGAAGTTATGAAAATGACATGGTATAACCTCTAAGCATCTTCACACAATCGTCATCTTTTCGAAGAAACTCGTTTGCAGAAACATTGATTCAGATAAGGTCCTCTACCACTTGTTTGTCTCGGTGTATAGGATGCCTTTATACCAGTCTATCGTTTTCTCAGCTTCCATTCTTAAAGAGGCTGGCCTATCAGCTTCGGTCTGCCATGTTGTTTTGTGGGATGATGACCGACATACTTTTACTAATTTTACAATATCATAAAATAAACTATATTTATGGATAGAATATCCACACAATTACGGATAAGTTCTGATAAGACTAATCAACAATTCCTTGTAATGCTTTAATTCCCGATGAAAGACCTCACTTCCTTATCTTCTTATATTTTACCGATTGTGCGCTTTAATTTATAAATCTAAATCACCAAAATGTTACCCCCAGTAACATGTTTCAACTGAGTTATGTAATAATAATTTACTAATTACATACTAGTATAAAGGAAAATGCCCTGTCCTTTCAATCATGTAACCGGATAATGCTTAGTTCAAAATGTTTCAGATAAGACTAAACTTCAAGAAGTTTCGCCCTTCTCGCAACATCTCGCCACTTCCCGTGAGACTTGACCAATGGTGACGGATAATATTCGGATTGTTTGTCCAGAAAGGAATGTAAACAAGGAGGCGTGGAGAGAGCATGTCACCTCCTGGACACAAGTAGCCGCTTGTTGACCGAGTACACATGTCACACGGTCAAGTATTCATAGACATGTCTTTCATCACACCGGACACTAACACTCTTCTGTCTTAGTGAACGTTTGACAGTTAATAAGACTGCGAACATAATGAAAGGTGACTCAAAAAAATTCTCTCTCCTGAAAAAAACCCTTTATATTTCAAAACGGAAAGCTTTTTCTTAAAAACAGTTCGGCAAACTGCAACGCGACGGGGATAAAACGTCTCGAGGCTATCTATCACAATTTAAATAAATCGTCTTTTTGTCAAGTGCTTAAGTTATAGTTACAAATGTTATTAGAGATAGAGTGTACAGGGACAGTTTCAGAGCACCAAGATTCGTTTGATGTTAAAGCCAGTGGAAGTTCACTCAGATATGGTTAGATTCTATCTCGAGTATGTGTGTTTTGTTTGTTTTCAGTCGAATACACGTGGGAAATTTAAATATACGGGTTCTCGCGTTACGTGCAGTGAATGTCAAAGAACTTATGCCGGGTTGACTGTGCACCAGCAGGGAGAAAAGAGCGAGAATGTGCAGACAGTTTGTTGTCCACTTGTTTCAAATTTATAAAATTCGTGGTCTGTTATACAAACAAAATCACCTTATTTGTTATAAAATGGGAACTTCCTAACATTTCTTCAATACAGTGTTCCACATAGCTGCCTTCGCGCCAGCTAATTGCTGGTAAATTTCAGAGAGGACTTGTTGGAGAAGACATCAGCAAGCGCGCCAAGCGTGTGTGATTTTAGATGAACTACTGTTTCTACATATTGCGGGGCTTGTCTAATGTTTGGAGGCTGGTTGATTTTTCAAACGACAAACACTGATTGTTTTAAAGATCAAAAACTTATTTCAAAGATCACTTTACCAACAACCCATGCATCCTGAAGTCCAAACTCCTTGAACCAATCAGAGCTATTCCGGCAGGTGGTATATCCAAGAGTGCTGAAAGATCTTTCCTTGATGAACTATTATTGGCAGCAAGATAGGCTACACCAGCTTACGCCTATCGAAAAGTATTGAAGTTTTAAGTCAAGGGCGCATTTTCCATTGCAGTATGGATTAGGTTTTCAAAAGATTACCCGATTAAAGGAAGTAAAATATCTGACTGGCAATAAAGACGATCCTATCTGCGGAAGTGGAATGTAGGGAACGTTCATTCACCGATATCCCACAGTATACCATATCTTGTTCAGATATATGCGTTATCCTGCCTTGTGACGTCACAGCACGTGTCGGGGCTAATTAGTGTCAAAATATTCATATTAAGGAGATATCCAACTGAGATATTCAGCTGGAAATCATAACAACGAGGGGAATGTGCAACCCTCCACGGTTATGTCGCCGAGTCCTATACCCTGCACGAAAAGTGCATGGCTCGTGGCACCACTTGACCCATGGCGCTGTTGAGAGTTTGTTGAAATGAGCGCTCGGGAAATTGATGACGTGCAGGCTAAACTGTTCATAAATATTGAATCTGTCTATCTAACTGATGTCTTGAGATATTTAACACTATGACAGCATGTCATCTGGGTCCGCATATATTGCAGCAATCTTTCGGAGTGATGTCATTAATTGCCATGGTTGGGTTTGGGGGTTTTTTGGCGAAAAATTAACATTATATTTTGTTTCCGCTTTTTTAGAAACAGTAGCATCATATTTTGATTTGTTTAATGGACACTAGGTGATTTTCATTGCATTATATTTGGCGTTGATCAGTGTTAATACACCATAGATCCTGACGTATATTTGAAATATTCCATATTTTCATCTGATCCACTCCAATCTGCCCTTCTGCTTTAAGGAAGTGTAACGTCTGACTGAAGCCACCCGGCGCTGGTATGTTGTCCGGTTGTCGATCGAAATAGCATCGTCAAAGGTTTTATTGACTGCTGTTGTGAAAATGTTAAGCCTCAGATTCATACTTATCATAAACAGGCAGTTCTTCTCAATAACATTTCACGATGTAAACATTTGCCATGTAACGACTAGGAGAGTCTCTTTAAGAAGCCTATCAACGTAGCTGCCTTTGTAAAAAAAATTATTTAAAAAGATATGCAAGACATTAACAATATATTCTTTCTATGAATACTAACGTTAGCTTAAATTGCTTTATTTTCTGTAAAATTTGTAATTTTCTTTCACGATGTAGTTATTTCGCTTATGTGATAATATTTAATCGTGGCGGTAGTTATCATGCATTTGAGTTAACTAGAAAGTTATAGCGTTTTTTTAAGTTGGTAATAATGCCCTTTGATGTTTCAAAAGTTATATCTTGATTTTCTGTTCCATATAAGACCTTATTTCTGTGGTAGGTGCCAGAATGATTGTCCATTCTGATGACGCGAAAGTCAGATTTGTAACTTGTTTAATTATAATACCCGCTACCTTCAGTTAATCATGTGCATATGCTTTCAACACGGGGACAATAATAGTACTGGCAAACATTCAACACGAACACAATTTGATATAATTCCAAATTTACATTTATTTCGAAAATTTAGTCACTTAATAAACAATTGTAAGCCAGAAGTGAATACTTCAGTCAATTTATCAATACATTCCTACTGTGTCATATCTTGGTTGTTGTTTTTTTGTCCTTGTGTATAGCTCCAAGACCCAAAATAACCAGTGTCTGTCTGTTATAGAAAGACACAGATATCTTATTTAAGTGTCACATGATATGTTACAGTTAAAATATTAATTGTAATAACAAAGAGTATAACATGTCACCCAGCCATATCATTGGCTTATTAAATACATAAACTATGATATAGAAAACTGGGATGATTGTGTAAATAGGTCTATTGTAGACTTACGATCGCTTTGTGCAAGAGGGATGCAAACCTACAATTCCCTTACAATCAGAGTTACGACTATTGTAGAGATACAATCGTTTTGTGCAAGTGGGCCCTGGTTTAAGCACATATACAAAGCTGTTATTCGATTTATTTTTAAAGAAAATTGTCATGAAATCGGGATACATATGAATATCCGAAATATTTTCAGTTTACATCAGCATCTAAGGCATTTCGGCAGACATCAAATTCAACAAAATGTCGTGAAAAAATGCAAACAATTGACAGAGTCCGGACGCTCTACATGAATTATTTGGTCAAAGGGAGACAACTCGCTAAACGCTTCAATCTGTTTCAATGAAGTGTGGGTATTTTTATTAGGTAACTGTATGTGCTTTTAATTTATCGTTAGTGGTTAAGCAATGGAAGTGTATTCTAACATTTAGTTCAATTAAACGAAATCGTCGTTCTCTTTTATAAAGGCAGCCTCAAAGAACCTTCGCTCAGCAAAACCTTTTTTGTTAATGAAACGGAGAAACAAACGTACATTTCATACTTGTAGCGATTTGGGGATTTTTATATCTCAAAATATTGGATCATTAAACCTGCAACCACTTCTATCGGCTGGTAAACAGTTGCCGTTGATGCCCCTGTTGCCCCAACCGTATCGTGTAGCGTTTGACATCTGTCTGCTAAATAAGACGCCAGGAATTTTCATACAGCACCTTTATCTGAGGCGTCCTGGAAAGCGATTAGAAAACCTCTACTGTAACTTTTACTCGTGGCCTGTACATGTCGCACCGCTTTCAGCGCATTCCTGAAGGTTTGACTCATTGGGATCAAATTGATAAAAACTTTGGACACTACGAACAGTAAAAAGTATTATTACAAAGAATAATAAAAATATTAGCAAAAATGTTTTTTGTTTATTTTGTTTTGAGCACACTTGATAGGTACATCTTGGACTTTGTCTTCTCTGAACGTGCTAATGTTTTTACTACAGATGTGTTACAAGTGTTTATATTGGTGACGCAGCCTTAAAATCCATTGTCTTACATTAAACACTCAGTCAATTTTCAAAAAGCAGAATTTGTAAATGTTAATTTTTGCAGCTTGACGATGTGAACATTTGCATTTTCCAAGTCACTGAACACAATACATTTGTTACACATCAAAAACATAACAAAGAATTATGTGTAACTTTTTATTTTGTTTATAATAAAATTATCAGAGAAAATATGCAGTTATGCACCCCTCACCTTTGTTAATGGGGATAATCATATATAGAAAATTACATTGCTTAGAAAAGTCAAACCACTGACAACCCAGCCAGACAGGCAGGCAGTCAGTCACTCTGCACGCTAGCTATGTACACATTTACACGCCCCAACATGGGCAATTTACATGAGGACTGGCTTCCCCAAGGCTGGTTTCTTGGTCCCCTTCATTATGGAACCTTGGCCTGACCCCTTGGCCAAAGTCACATAATACCAAAGGGCCTTCACATAACCTTGGTGAGCTAAAATTACTTATCGTGCCGAGGCTATGCGACATTCGGAGTCTTGATTCACAAGAGATCTAAATCAATTCATGGTTGGGTACCCCCAAAAAGTCAGGCATTTCAAACACCTTTGTAAGAAAGATTTCATTACAAAATCACAAGGTAAAAGGTAATTCATTAGTTGGTTATACATTTCATTGGCACTTAATGAAACATGTGTAAGAAAATCAAAACATGCATTTTTTCCGAAACTCATCTAAATGTACGAACAATACAAAAATGCTGCAAGCTGCAAGAACTATACACAAACGTCATATATAGCTTAACTATAACTTATGCCATGATGAATAAGTTTAACATTTGTTCAATGTTCAAATAGTGTCATGGTCTCATTAAACCTCTCCAATTTACTCCTTAGTATAAACATAAATTTCTTTTAGCGGTTGGGCCACGATAGTTTTAAGGCATTATAAACCATAAAATGTTTGCTTCCCGACTGTATGAGTTTTCACTCATCTTAAAACACACTAGTTGCAAATCTGGTTATGTAAATAGGTATAACAGTATATCCACTAACAGATAATAAGTATATTTAACAAGACTGAATGTTTGGGTATCTACTATACCTGTTTTAACAAAAACCTCAGATGAATCCCATAACACATTAATTCACTTTAAAGCAGTAATTTTAGTGAAATTCTTGTTAAAAATTTAAATCTACATTAGATTCCTTATTATTGTTGGAAATGTATTCCATTCCATTACATAAAAACAGATTATTGGTGCTTTTGCTACTATGATGACAAATCTGAAAACAATTACACATTTGATTCCAAATAATAAGTTAAAACTGATCCTAAAACGATTATCTTGCTGCTTTTGACATTATTTGCAATAAAAATTTATAAAAGCATATGTACAAGGCCAGGATATCTTAACATTTGGAAGCTGATGCAGAAGCAATGATAAAACACAACATGCCTTTGTACAATTAGGTATGAGACAAATTCATGTGACCACAATAACAAATCAAACAAAATAACAAACAGTTTGGAAATGCTAACAGACTATACAGGGTGATGAAATTTCCAAAAGCATGTTCAAAGGTGGTACAGAGTTGATAAAAACAAAATCATATAAACTTATAAAAGGATCAGAGATGCAAAATAAAAGCAAGGTGTGAAGAAAACCATGGCACAATACTGTTTTGATTGGCGATGTCTTCAATACCTGATAAACAATGATAAAAAACCCAGTCTTTGTATGTTCCAAAACTATAAGCAAACTGTTACTCTTAATACTAGCTTTGGTGAAGTTCTAATATCCATAAAAAGTTACCTTCTCTGATGTGTGTTTAGAATGAATACAGCCATCAAGTAATGTGTGAAACACCTCACTCCAATCAATATCAGACAATCATGCCTATACTGGTACATCCTGGTTGCAGCCAATATCTTCAAAAGAGTCTCAATTCAACTGAGTATATAATTATGAAAGATGGACGTGAAATTGTCTTGCTTCTTATTTTGGCCTAACTTAACACAAAAGCATTTGGAGTTAGCAAGAAGAAACTGACATGTACACCTGACCAATCCAGCTGAATACTTAAAACGGTAATGTTAAACGTTTGTGGAGTGCCAACAAGCTGAGGACTTTACGTGGAACTATTGACCTGTTTACAGCATTGATGGGGGATGTACACTAAAGGCAAACTGCTGCAACAATCTTATCTACATATGTATACTCACATATTTATATAGATACATATATATATATATATCTACTGTACAGACCCCGAAGGCTGTCAAGGCTTGAAGAACACATCATTGTGTTTCTGTGTTGCCTGGCACAGCTCTCATAGGGCTAACGCTTATAATACAGGCATATACATGTATATATTATTTTCAAATGTAGCAAAAATAACTTTTTTTTGCATTTGGCTGTACATGTAGCCACTGAGTGGTATGGACTGAAGACAGGAAGGTGAACCTGTCAGAGATAGAGCCATGTGCTGACGATACACCTGCCAGGTGCACAACTCGTTAACAGAAGACGGGAGTGGCTCTAGGCTCCTTACATGTAATGTATATAGTGAGAACTAGCATGAAGACTGAAACACGCCAGTGATGAGTTACTTGAATGAGTTGCTAGTGGACATGACCAACAATGGTTAATGGTTACCAAGGAAAAATACTTTTAAAACATTGTGTTTCCAAAGCCACTTAGGTGAATCTTTTTGACTTGTTCCACTTGGAAACAAAATTAAACAAACAAGAAATCTGCAAATCTGACAAACACATTAAGTAGTGAAACCGTTAACAAAAGTGATTAAACTATGGAAGTATTAGTGTAAGTGTAAGGGCTACATAGCACTGTCATAACTTAACAAGAGTATATAACAGATTCACAAGCTTCTCTTATCAAACAACTAAAACGGAAGGTTTTTCTGAATATATGACTTCATAGTGCACATAACAAGGCTAGTGTAGCAAGTTAGGACTAAAACAGGGGATAGCTGCCCAAGTTGTAAGAATCTCCAATGTTGAACAGCCAACAGTTTCCTGCCTGCCTTACCACTTGTAGTCCTCTCACTAAAACTGACATCAATGTCTAAAACAAAGCCATTCATTAAAGCAGAAACTATCAGCAATCGGGAAATCAATATCTTATATTCAATTTAACTAAAAGATTTAGATTTAGGAAATATATAAAATTTCATATTAACAATAAAATCTAACAAAAAGGTGCAATATGAATGAACATTTGTATAAAATCATGATTTCAATTTTTCCCTTTTAACTGCTAGCTTGGTATTCAGTATGTGTGTGAGTATAATTCTCATTATCACTTGTGCACCTTCTAGTCAGACTGACCACTTGACCGTTGGCAACAACTGCCTCTCAGTTTCTTAGTCTTCAGACAACTCTAGCCTGGCCAGCCCTATCAGTGACCTGTTCGAAGACTAAGTCTTCAATGGGCCATAGACATGGTGCGAACCCTACTTGATGGTTGGGTGGAGCCTACTGGTAGCTGCTCGCTAGTGTCCATCTGTCTTCGCTGTTACTACCACACTCTAGATCAGTCTCACCGATTGTCACAAGCCACTCGTGGTCTAAGTCTGCTACTGGGAAAACCAGCCAATCACTGGAGTCCTTGTGAAACATCACAACCAATGAGTGCGAGGCAGAGAATTTGAGCATGTTGCCATTTGTTTTTCCTTTTAAGTGCAGAAAGAATTTGAGTAAATTGTCCAAGTGTCTGATTCACATATGCTCCAGTAGTATCTGATCACGCACGCTCATGTCATTGATTACAATAAAAACTTGCATATAGAAGTTAAGTTATTGTGACGTGGCTCGCTGGCCCTCCCTCCCTCCCTCCCTCCCCTCTGCAGCCGAGCCAGGGGTCGCTATGAGGGAGGCGTGGAGGCCGGAGAGTTTGTGTGGTTTTTGAGCACAGTATAGACACTCTCCTCCGCGGACAGACTCTCGAAAAACGGGAGCAGGTCTAGCAGCTCCGTGTCAGCCATGTCGTCAAACCATGACGCCACCGGCACCTGCGAAAAAATGAGGAGTTCAGTCTCTTGGACCTAACAGTCAACACACTACAGTGATTTTAATCCTTTAATTACCATATATATATGGTTGACCCTTGTGAATAAATCTTTGTTGACCAGTTAAAGAATTACATATTTGAGTAATCAGAAATCCAAAGATGGAGGTCCCACAGGAGGTATCTGCTAATAGAGAAAGGGATTGCAAGACGGGGGAGTACTCACTGCATTGTCAGGATGGAAGATGTAGGAGGCGGGGGAGTTGTCCACAATCACAACTTGGGTCAAGTCTCGTCCCAGTCGACTCAGATCCTGCCAACAGAAACACGTGACACTTGTCAACACGCACTCTACATCATAGGTAACAGATACTTCATACATTGACATGCAATAATCATTTCTTTTGCGTCTCAATTATACCAGACTAATATTCAAATGAAAACCAAGGGAGGTAATCCAACTACATTGAGTTACCTCCCCTACCTCATATTTATGAACGACTCTTTCAATTCATGCATGATATTCAAAATACGTGTAAAGCACAATGAAACATGGAATCATGTTTAGATTACCTGCATTACACTTCGACTCTAGAATTTATAGAAACATAATTCAAATCTAACTGATAAGATGCCATGTGAACCCTTACCTTGACGTAGTTCCCTCGGTGAAAGACACAAGATTCCCTGAATAGTCTGGTTTTGAACACTCCCCACTTGTCTAACAAGTCTGCTACAGGGTCTGCATACTGCAACCAAGCAAGGTGAGGTCATCAATCCAACTTCAGCGGAGCCACCAGTTTCATTTCCCTTGCTCTTGCTTATTGTTAAATCTATAATATTCTATGTGAAGTTCTGATTAAAGGGATATGGATGCAGGTTATTTTTTTTTACCTGACCATGTTTTTTCTTTCTAAAATTTTCCAATACTTTTTAGTTTGTTCCCTTTATTTCATATATATTGAGATAAATCTAAATCAATATTTGTATAAAATTATCTGGCTGGAAGTGGACAAATTTATCCCACCCATGGGTTATGATAGGTTATAAAGGTCATCCAATCCTGCAATCTCAACCAAATTAAGAGTCAGCTAGCAAGAGAATCTAATTTAGATAAACCAAATTGGAGGAAATTCCACTGTTGAACTGGTAAAGCATTGAACACAGTAATGAGTCAAAGTCTTACCTTAGCTAAACTCGCAGTGAAGAGAACACACTCGAACATCTCCCCCATCCGTTGTAGAAACTCGTCCACATAGGGGCGCTTCAGTACATACACCTGCAATAGAAAAATTATTGTCAACACAGCACCTAACACTGGCAGCAGGGAGTGTTCACTTGCTTGTATATGTTATGTTGCAATCCTGAATCATCGCTACATTCTTCTCAACCCTCAATGTTTGCTTTGTTGGAGAACTTTCAGGACTGAAACCTTTGTCTTTGAGAGGGGAAGGAAGACTGCAGTATAGATCTGTGCTCTTTTAAAAGAAAACACGTAAAACACACACCTGATGTACTGTGCCGTCTATCTCTACAGGGACAATGAAATCTGCATTGCTGATTGGCTGCAAGTAGAAGAGAATTGGGTCAAACTAATAACAACTTCAAACTGTAAACCAACACACCATTAATTCAAGGATATACACTTCTTTCCCATATCAATAGATAAAAACAACGTTATCATTCTGTTATCTCACAGAAAACTATTTTTTGCATACTTCTATAGTATTAGATGTCAAGTTAATTTAAAGATGACAATTGGCGTAGTTCTCCATCATAAAGCCACAAGAGCATGTTTCTACAAGAGCATGTTTCTCCACTCTGCCTCACCTTGAACGAGCTGTGTACGAGAGTTTCATCCAGATCGATGACCACGCACTTCTTGCTGTGGTCCATGTTGCGTACTGGAGGCAGCAGGTACTTCTCCATCGGCTGTAACCATACATACAATCATTGCAACATGGGCTGCAACCATACATACAATCATTGCAACATGGGCTGTAACCATACAAACAATCATTGCAACATGGGCTGCAACCATACATACAATCATTGCAACATGGGCTGCAACCATACATACAATCATTGCAACATGGGCTGCAACCATACATACAATCATTGCAACATGGGCTGTAACCATACATACAATCATTGCAACATGGGCTGCAACCATACATACAATCATTGCAACATGGGCTGCAACCATACATACAATCATTGCAACATGGGCTGCAACCATACATACAATCATTGCAACATGGGCTGCAACCATACATACAATCATTGCAACATGGGCAATAACCATACATACAATCATTGCAACATGGGCAATAACCATACATACAATCATTGCAAAATGGGCTGTAACCATACATACAATCATTGCAACAAGGGCAATAACCATACATACAATCATTGCAACATGGGCTGTAACCATACATACAATCATTGCAAAATGGGCAATAACCATACATACAATCATTGCAACATGGGCTGCAACCATACATACAATCATTGCAACATGGGCTGCAACCATACATACAATCATTGCAACATGGGCTGCAACCATACATACAATCATTGCAACATGGGCAATAACCATACATACAATCATTGCAACATGGGCAATAACCATACATACAATCATTGCAAAATGGGCTGTAACCATACATACAATCATTGCAACATGGGCTGTAACCATACATACAATCATTGCAACATGGGCAATAACCATACATACAATCATTGCAAAATGGGCTGTAACCATACATACAATCATTGCAACATGGGCAATAACCATACATACAATCATTGCAACATGGGCTGCAACCATACATACAATCATTGCAACATGGGCAATAACCATACATACAATCATTGCAACATGGGCTGTAACCATACATACAATCATTGCAAAATGGGCTGTAACCATACATACAATCATTGCAACAAGGGCTGTAACCATACATACAATCATTGCAACATGGGCTGTAACCATACATACAATCATTGCAACATGGGCTGCAACCATACATACAATCATTGCAACATGGGCTGTAACCATACAAACAATCATTGCAACATGGGCTGCAACCATACATACAATCATTGCAACATGGGCTGCAACCATACATACAATCATTGCAACATGGGCTGCAACCATACATACAATCATTGCAACATGGGCAATAACCATACATACAATCATTGCAACATGGGCAATAACCATACATACAATCATTGCAACATGGGCAGTAACCATACATACAATCATTGCAAAATGGGCTGTAACCATACATACAATCATTGCAACAAGGGCTGTAACCATACATACAATCATTGCAACATGGGCTGTAACCATACATACAATCATTGCAACATGGGCTGTAACCATACATACAATCATTGCAACATGGGCTGTAACCATACATACATTCATTGCAACATGGGCTGTAAACATACATATAATTATTGCAATAGTTTCAGTTATTTAACCATTGGCTGCAAATACGTCAACACTAAATGCGACATAGAAGCCCAGATGGAATGAGACCTGAAAGCTATAAGATTGTTTGTAGGACAGTCTTCTGACCGTGCTAGGACTGTACCTTCTGGTTGCCGTTCTCCTGCAGCTGAGGCACTTGGCAGTTGTTCTGGGCATTGTTGTTGTTATTGTTGTTGTTTGTTCCGAAACAACAGAAGAAGGTGCTAAGCAGGTTGCGGTTACCACGTGGCTTCTTCAACGACGTCGCCGACGACCCTGTAAACAACACATTGACTTCAGATATGTTCAGACAAATAATCAAACACTCTATTCTGAGAAAAGTAAAGTACTTCACATATACAAGTTAGTATATGCTATTAAGAATTCAATCAGATCAACAAAGGTACAAGTTGCTGGCTTCAAAAGTATTCTTATTATTTTTCATTATGTAGATATTGAGGATATTTAATAACTAAACACTTCCAACATTTCAGCATTCAACAACAACACAACAGAATGACACAATTTAAATTGCCTACGATGAAGAGAAGATCAGTTAGTGAATAATACCAGCAATCACTTCAAATAGGCCTACTTTGCAGCTATTCAAATTTCCATTGTGAAAAAAAGTTTTGCAAGAAATTGTTTTAAACTTTAAATCAATATACATACAGATATTCTTTGAAGCCTTTTTAATAATGACAAGACCTAACAACCTCTAACACAACTAACAAAGTTCATTCTGGCTTTACAGTTTGAAATTTGATTTGAACATGCATCATTTATTCATAATTTGATGATCAGAGTGCAAAAATCAATAAAATGTTACAGGACAACCTGGAAACCATAGCGACCAATGCTGAATATAGCCTTATAGAGGAATCTTGGAGTACTAGCAAATCAAGGACAATCATTTTAGTTGTAGCTAGATTAAGGAAGATATCCAATTAAAATATCCATATGTATTGAAAGTAAATGTTGAACAGAACCATTCTACTTCTATAGTATATCTAATATTTGTTCATCGGTAAATGTCATGACTATCATCAAAATCAGGAATATCAGAGAATGAACTCAATATTCACAGACAAACCATTACGCTTTGTCTGTCCACAGTAGATGGGAAGGTTTTGGATTAACAGAAAATATTATTTTATTTTCCAAAAGCTTCAAATAACTCATCAATTGTGTGACCTAAGACTGTCTGCGTCGGAAGTTATTCTGAGACCGTCAAGCCACAACCATTTCTATACACTGACCAGATGACCTGACTGACCACAGGGAACAATCCAGCTCACAGCTACGCTCAGTAGCCAGCTTCGTCTGCTTCTCTGCCTAGAAATACACTACTGCAAGAATTAACCAGCAGAAAACTGTCAATATGAGCAATTATGCCTAGAATAAGGAGATTTTCAAGACAGTAAAATGCATTCCAAATATAGATGTTTTGCATAATGGTAAATTTGGCACTGACATCTATAGACAGACAGCGTGTATTATCAATCATAATGCAATCGTGTGGATACGAGTCTTACTCAGTCCACACTTTCAAAAAAATAAAATAAGTGATGTTAAATTAGCTTTCTTAGTTCTTGTTCCCTATAAAGGATTTTTGAGGTTCATTCTTTTTACTTCATTCGATTTTCATTCACTTCATTTCAGAAAGTTTTGTCCGAAGATGATTTAACTGTCAAAGCTGGGATGATCTTCCTGTGCTTGTTCATGAGACTGTATGCAAGGAGACCAGCCAGGTGGAGATCTAAGTCTCCTGCTAACTGGGAGCTGATTGAGGACAATATTTTACAATACGTTCCCTTGTCAGTTGAGCTGGAGGTTTGGACACTGCAGGACAACACTGAACACACCTAGTCTAGACTGACCTCCCTTACATTCATCTGGGAACAGATCTTGTAAGGTTTCAGCTTAGAATAGACATGCTAGAGTATAGAGGACTTCTTGCTTGCCCCAGGTGATGGCAGAGCTCAGGTCAGCTCAACAAATGTCAGAGGATAACCTGAGGGGATTGTACCGCCGTTCTGCATAGAAAAACAAGCAACTCCTGAGGTTAACTCAGAAATGTGCCACGCCTCAAGCAAGAGCTGACATAGAGAAAACACAATGTAATCTAAATATTGGATTTAGACCCATGAAACTGATACATGCCTTAATGAAGGCAAAATCAATAAAGAGAGGAGAGATGAATGTTAGATATGCACTAGCAGTCTGTCCTCAGCTGAACCCATCACTCACCAGTTGCCTACAAACTACAACCTTTATCTGGACAGGGCAGTCGGCTACCAGATAAGATGTTGTCAACCATTGTGCATGTGACATTCCTCTAACATACATCCATGGTGACCTCAATCCAATAACAAGCACTTCACATAATTGTTGAAACTGTACTTCACAAAGATCTTAAATTGCTTTGTATTAAGATAAGACTTCAGATATATATATACACAAACCAGACAGATCCAGTATGAGGACAAGTTTACAGTAAGTACAGATGTCACAATTCCCAGACATTACATACAGAGCCATATGATGCCCACAAGTGCTGAGCTGTATACCAATACATTGCCTTCCCTGCAGCACCAGAGGACTCACGACTGGACATCCCCATCCCCTCCTCCACCACTCCCCAGGAAGTTAGATGCTGTGAGGAGACACGCGGCCGGGTAAGGAGATCAATACCTGGAGGAAGGGGATAAGAGAGCAATACCTGTTGCACGGTGCAGCAACCACTTAATGAACATCTGTAGGTGGCGGGTCAGGCCAGCCCAGCAACCACGCTGTCGTGCCTCAAATGTTATTCCATCATAGCTGTCATCTTCTTCCTCTTCTGAAAGACTAAGCGACATCATGGTGACTGTCTTCTGTTTACGAAATGTGTGTTGTGATTGTGTCAGTCTCTGCTCGATAGCAAGAGAAAGACAAGGCAAAGCCTGACAGATGTTGACAATTTCACTCACCAATCAGACTGTCTGACACATTAAAACTGACCAATAGGATTTTCTGTTTCATCTGTGTATGAAATGGCATGATAAGAAAGCCACCAATGGTGTAGAGAGGTGAGGTAGATTTGTATACAAACAGCTGGCTCCACAATCAATAGTCAGCTGGAGCACAGATAGGTGTACATACTGAATGGTACTGGAGTGAGTAACTGGCTGTGTACCAGATCAATATCGGATCCATCTACACAGCTCTGGAGACAGTCGTAGCACACTAATCTAACACCCTGCTGATTTAAGCAACCAGTGTGTAGCAATTACCAACATCCACAGTCATAGTGAAGCCATTATTATATATAATAAACAGACTGCACAGACACACTATCATTAACTCTGCCTACCTCATCAGAAAACACAGACAGGAAATAATTTAATGTCACTACAAGCCGGCTCCTAATGTTTAATCAACATGACCATAGGAGTTGTAGTCTGGATTGATCAGCAAACACATTCACACATGATTCTCTTGTTAATTCTCTGATAAAATTTATTTGTGTCATCAAGGAAATGAAATGAAAACCTTGGTGCAATAGCCATGAACTCTGACGAAAAGCACAATGTGTCTGGTAGTGATGCCATGCTGTATTTGCTCTGACTCCTACAAGTACATGGTATGTAAAATCATAACACACACGCTGCTTGACAAACACTGACCCTCTCCATTGCCTTGGTGTAACTTAAGCCTGTCTTTGTGATCTTTGCCAATTTCTAACACAGTTATTAATCATCAAATACAACGACTATGCAACTCAATGTTAGGCAATATGATCTGCACAAAAGAAATTCTCTTCCTCTACTTATCTTCCCCCCCCCCATGTACTTATATCAGTAGCTTATACTCATGTACACGGCATCACACAGTGCAGAATGCCCATCTTCTCTGCTAACATTAAAAACAACAAAAAACTATTTATCAAAATCCTACAACACTTACTACCGTCCTTTTAACTATTCAGTCAAAAATTACAATTTGATATACATGTCTGACTTCTGTCACCTTAAGGAGAAGTGTGCATCTAACAGCTGCAGATTTTACCCACAAAGGAAGATAATGTCTTATAGTCACAAAGATAATCTCCACTAAGTTTTAACAGCTGATGAGGATGTTAGGCTGCAACAAGACATCAGTGACAAGTCTGACTGTTGATGTAAGACAATCACTCCAACACAAGACACACAAGACCCTGAGTCTTCCTTCAGCAGCCGCAAGAATGAATGACTGAACATCCGGAGCAGAATGTCAACAAAGAATGAATGATTGAACATCTGGAGCAGAATGTCAACAGAGAATGAAGACAACCCTATCGTTATTTCATCTGGATCGAGGCTTGTTGTGGTGACCACATTGCAAGACCAGTTCACACTTTTTTATTTCACAACTGAGTAACTTAACATAAATACAACTGCAGAAATAGGTGCAAACAACTTCATATGAATATTCTAACATAAATATATGTAAATATTTTCAAACATAATCTAATAGACTATTTCTCTGTTTTTCAAAAGATAATAATCTGATATCAACATTGTCATTGATAGCGTCCTACTTCACCATGCTGCTGAAGCAGTTGAATGCTCCTCTGCTCCAAAACCACTTTTTCTCCGATCAAAAAGTTCTGATAATGCCCAAAAAGTATTTGCATTACTATGAATGTCTACTAAGCAGTATAAGCCAGACAAAGGAGCAGATCGCTGGAGACGAGGTCCCTAGTGCAAGTACACACAGCTCATACCAAGCACCTAGTAGAGGCTCTACAAACAGTGGGCTCCCATTAGACCTAGCTCTGTGCTGCAAGTAATAACTTACAAAACCTAATTAATTAATTCAGTGAATCCCCTGAAGAATATTTGTCAAAATTTGTTTGATAAACTGGTTTATTGAGGCAGTGTATGCCGAGAAGATAAGGCACTATTCGATTTGTGAGGCTGGATAATGGAAAGTGTAGCTAGGAGTGCAGAGTTGCCTCCCTGTAAACACAGTCCAGCAGAGTCTCCCGGGTCATGTGACCTGGCACTGCGCCAGTCTTGCAGCACTGTAAACACAGCTAATCAGGTCAATACCTACTCCAAACATACAGACCTGTACAAATTTTACACTGGATTAAATCGGAAAATGACAGACATTAACAGGGATTTGTCCTGTTCAGGCAATAGATCCTTCTCATTGACTGCGTGAAACTGCTATCCAGTATCCAGTATCATTGCTGTTCAAGTGTAACAGGGGTGGGATAGTGCAGTGGCTTCGGATCAAGTGGTCCGTGGTTCGAATCCTGTCAGGGGCACAGCAACTTTGTCTGCAGTAGAGAACTGTTCTACACGCAGTCAGGTTACACGCAGGTTTCACCGCAATGCATAGCCACAATGGTGTTGCGGGCTTTCTCCCTGCAATAATACTAGCAGCCGCGATATAATGAAATAATCTTGAAAGCAGCATTAAACACCAACTCACCTCACCTCAACTGTAACAAATACCTTGGCAATAGGAGAGGCAGATGTTAATCAAAGACCCATAGTTCTAGCTATCTGTTTAACTAGATAGTTGTCTATTAGTTGAGATATTCGAGACCTGATTATCACATATGTATCATATAAGGAACTAGGCAGTACAGAATGATCCCTCTCTCTGTGTTCACACACTTGTAACTCAGCTGATGAAAAAGATAACTATTGGAGCAGCTTGGTTTGGCTGGTGACCAAACTCCACGTCTGTCTTCCTCTGAAGAATGTTAACTGTTATGCCAGGTTTGTTACATCAGGGGAGGATAAAGGAACAGCCATAAGGGTCGGAAAGGAGGAGCTGTGATCCACATAGCCTAATCTACTCACACTCAAATTACAACCCTCTCTCTTTAAAGGCATCTCCACCAAACTTGTGACAGTTCACTCATTGATTTACATCAATCTCAGTACCCTAACATGAATGTGTGACTAATGGATTAAACTGTATCATATATAATTCTTTAAAAAATTTCACTTCATAATACTGTCTGTTTTTTACCATTGACTAACTTTTTAAGAGTGCAAAACACTTTAACATTGACATGGACTGGTCAGAGTGTACAACACAGTAATTGTAATACATTCTCACTGATTGAATTCATTACCAGCACATCCTCTGTATCCACGGGTGTTATACTTTGTTTGGTAGGATTTATCACAAGAGCTGATAAATGATGCCTGACTATTTGGTCTTAACAAAATCATTCATCTCAAATATATGTGTTTATGCTGAAAACATAAGTCTACAATTTATTATTTTAATTAGCCAAGGTTCTACGCCAATCAGACCTTATCATACTAACTAGCTCCTAATTAATGTTTCAAGTTTGTATGCAATAATTACATTTACCACATACAGGAAGCAGTAATCATTCTAGCAGACAATCTTTACATATTTGCCTTTCCGTCTAACTACAGAGCTAACCATCAGCTGCCTTCCTCTGAGCAAGCACCTCAATATCTATCTTGTCGTCTTATAATAAGTGCATGCAACACAATTCAGTCTGAATTGGAGAACATTAAAGGCTTGCAAACAAAGCTGTGACAGCAAGTTGTTACCTTATACACAAAACTTGCTTGAAATGGTATTAAAGTTGCAGTTTTGTTTTAGAAGTAGTCCTGAGAAACGTAACACCCTTTTGCCTGGTGTCCCTTGTTTATCAAAAGTTAAAATCTGTGACCACTGTAAAGTAAAGCATTTATGTCTAGAATAGGTGCAACTTGTATCACTCCTAGAATATTGTGACATTAAGAAGATAAAATGAGAATCACAAACCTTGCTTTCAAAATCTTACTTTTGCTGTTACAATTCATTCTTTTTAATTTCTCTCAATCACTAATGAGCATGCCAATCACTTATTTCTAGGAATTTTGAAACACTTCATTAGCTTGCAACTCAATTACTAGAATGTCATATTTTACTGTTTGCTGTTCTGAGAAAAGATTATTAATCTGAAACAGAATATAGATATATGACCTACTACAGCCCGAGACAACAATTCTTAACTAAAAATAAAATTAAAGGCACTAGAACACACAACTATTTTGTAAATACGAGTGCATGGATAATGCATATTTATGGATATTACTAACGATCAGTACTCAGGTAATCTACCTTGTACGTCATTCAGCAATTATGTATGTATTAAGGTTATCAAGTTGATTCTAAATGACAGGAAGTATATAATGCAACATTGCAATAAATCACCATAAACTATTATATCAGAAATATTCAAATTTTTACTTAGAGCCAAAAGAGCAAAAAAGGCAGTTGCTAAATTCAATCAAATAACAATGCTTATATCATGTTTATGAAACCGGTTCATTTCAAATATTGCTTTAATAAAAAATATTTGATCCTTTGTTCTCAGTTCAGAGAAAGCCAACCTCAGCCATTCTAACTTTTTCATTGTTGATTACAGGTCAATTGTAAAGAATGTATTTTACTGGATCGATAAAAGGTAAATGTGGGTGCCTGTGTGCTAATATTCCTTAAAATAGTCTATTTGAACCGAAACAGCGTGCTATAGTGTAAAAAACAGTCTCTTTTAATTGAACATTTATAACAACCTACTTATAATTATCAAACAAGAAGGACCCTGATGCAGACACCTCACCACAAACTAGAGTTACTTCCCTTGTCTGGTATAACAAATAAACATTGATTATCACCATTAACTAATTTTTCATTGACATGTATCTTTTTACAAATAAAACATTTCCAAACTTACGTGTTTACAGAGCACAATGACCCAAAGTGATAATAAATAGTAGAGAGCTTACTCCTTTTTTAATATTATCAACAATGAAAGATATATATAAAAACTTGAACATTTGCTCATCCCAACCAATAGTTTCCAACTTTCAATGTATTTCTATACATATTTTGCTGCCTGGAAACCAGACAGCGGAAGTAAGAATAAAGCTGATGACTGTTTAACTAGAAGCGAATCACATTCAACACACGAGAATCTGATTTACAGTGTGATGATTACCCAATCCTTGCTCCCTCACCGACAGTGAAGCTGCTGGAACCAGCCTTGTGTGAAGCTAGCGGGATGCAACAATTACATTGCCTGCCTCCTGATCAGGTTGGGTGAAGCCAGCGCTGATTTAATCAAGCAGGAAGGCTGCAATCTGGATCGAGCCTACAGACATCACTGGCCCATATCCATCCTCCCTTGATCATCTCCATTCACCTACGCTCCAATCACAAGCTGCTACTAATCAAGCGCACATCTACAGCCCCACGCACCCAGCTACAACAGACAATCACTCCTGCAATCGTGCGTTATTAATGTCTTTGTACCGTGGGTGCTAGGATGCACGATACTCCCTTGCCCACATCCCATGATGATCTGTGTCCCTTGTCATGATCTCTGTCTGTCTCCACAGTTGCCTGTAGTCTGACTGGCTTCAGTCTGCACACTGTGAGATTACACAACTGCAAGAGAGATACTCTCTGGTTGCTTGGTAGTTCATCCAATTATTTTGGACATTACATCCAATGATTTCTCTTACCCGTGTGCTGGCGACAACCATAATTGAAAGTTAATCAAGCTTCATATTCTTGAACTGACAAACAACTTAGATTTTCTTAAAGATACAACATGACAACACTGAACAGATATAAAAAAATCTTTTTACAAAAATGTTGAATTCAGTGACAGTCAATTGGCTCACATCCCAAAGAAACAAGAAAGAAAGCCTTTCCTATGCTTGACAGCAACAACAATTTAAAGAATCTTATTTCCTAGTTTTTATTAAGACTATTAAAGAAGTTTAGGGCTTTGTTCGCTGAGTAAGGATTGGGTATCATATGTAAACCATTCAGTCACTGCCTTGATGATCATTGTATGACATTTTCTGTCCAAGTTGTGGATATTGTGATATTAATCTATAAGTCAGTCTTGATCTCAAGCAATCAAGAATATCACAAAAAGCAAAGCATTCAAAATCAACATTATTCAAAGGCTTCAGTTGAAACTATAGCAGTACTAATTTCCTTCCAGCAGGGACAAGTCAGAAGTACACCAGACAAGTATTGCACTGTTGAGTGGGAGGGGGACGGAGGATGGAACCAAGATAGTCAGGACAGGTCCCAGGGGGACCACAAACACAGATTCACATCAATATGGGTCACCTCTGATGAATCCACTCACAGAAACCAATTCCGAATCCTTGCTTTTCTTTGAATTTCCTAGTTTCACGAAGGGTCGATCCGATATAGAGAATTTCAAAGAGTTGCCGTCACAGGGGAGAAACTTGGCGGTACAAGGGGACTCTCATTTAAAAGCTTTGTATAAAAGCTTCAAAATCACAAGCGTAACTACTTGTGTAATTATCATGAAGATAAGATTAAAGTTCATGCATTCTGGTGTATATAAACTCTATGCATTGACATTATAATGATGTCATTCAGTAAAACTGATTTAACTTAACTAGAAAGAAGAAGTACATTAAAAGCTAAAATCAACTACATTTGAAATAAGAAAACCAAATGTTTATTTATCTTTCATTATCATACTGTAACAATTTAGATAACATACCCTTCCATATAAAAAACACATTTCAACATTGTTTCATGAATCTAAAGCCTTTTTCTATCTTTCCCATGACATTATTTTGATTTTCTACATTATTACTAATACTAACACATGTTTACATTAATAGAATCCATTTTCACAAAACCTCAAATTATTCATCCATCAGTAGTAAGAAACCAATAGATTAATAAATCATATAAGTAGTTTAATTTCCCAATATATAAATAAGCATACTCAATCCTTTTTTGAAAAGTTGCATAATTAAAACTGACATCCAGTACCAACATACTTTTTATTTTATCATATTTTATACAGTTGTACCGTAACATTGGGAGAGGAAATGCAAAACATTTTAAAATACAATTTAGTAAATTTATTCTTACAAAGACGTGGTCCACATCAAAACTGTCTCCATTACGACAGGAATTATCAGTTACTTGAGTAGTTAAATGTTTTAAGTATCTTTCCCAATCAGTTTTATAATGCTATAACACAGGCCATGAGTTGTTTGTATGACAAGTCTATCTGAGTGTAATCTTTCCTGAACTATTGTTAACCTCGACAATGAGAGTCATCACTGATAGTAACTAAATATCAAAACTTATCTCACTCGGGCATACAGCTGTCTTCATTAATCTCTCATTGACATAAACAAGTTACTGTATTACTAAAAACTCATATTGTAAATATCAACACTGCACGTCACAAAGAATCTCTCTCATAGAAATAAATCTTTGCCAAAAGATATCTTGGTTGTTGTCAAAAATCTCTGAAACACAGGAGTCAGGTATTCAAAGTAAATCAACATCAGTTAAGTAAAACATGTGTGCATTAAGCAACAACATTAAAGTGACTGACACCTCATAGCAACATTGTAAGTTATGAAACTGGTGATGTCACATAACTCCTCAGTGGTTTCCTAGAGGGGGTCCTGGTGAGATTTGCCAACCCTTTGCGCTTGTTGTCCCTTAAAAGTTCGAGAAGTAAGATACCTTCACCATTGCTTAGGGCCCCACCTGTTTGGAATATAGGCCAAAATGACCCCGATGTTACCAAAGTTCTGATATCTGATACAGGACAAATAGTGGCATTCCTATAGAAAATGTATGTTAGAAAACAAGTATTAACATGCTATCATCCTAGAAATATTAATTCAATACCACAATATTTCATTGACATGCCTATCAAAGGCAACATGAATAACAATTATTAATTAGAAACAAATTACTCACACCAGGTCTGTAAGTAGAAGTTTGTAGAGAACATAACTACTGTTATTAATCACCAATCAGTGCTATTCACTCTTTCCCATGGTGAAATGGCGACCTGCCAGCTCGCTCCACTTCTGTGTTACTCTAAATCGTCTCAGATTAATACAAATTGTTCATGGTTATGTTTGTTTACATGCCAAGGCCATACTTATTAATTTCTCACGCTTTCCTGGCATAAAAATTTGCAAACTACCCTCAAAATAGGCTGATAAAATGCCATAATTATTTTCTTTCAACAAAAACATTTAGATCAAGAAAACCAATTGTTTATTATTGTTGTTATAAACTTTTTTTCTCAAAAAAAGGCAAAAATCAAGGAAGTTAGGGTAAATGATCTGATTGGTATGCAGTGCTGTCAATAGTTGATCTGCTAAGGGGATCACTTTGGCATGTTTGCAGCAGAGAGGACCCTTAGTATGTCATGGCTCAACCATGCTACTTCTCAAAATGTTATGGGACATCTATGGGAAATTTCGCAGGAAAACATCTCGGAACAACGCAGTTTATGTATTTATAAGTGGGTAGACTTGTGACGCTATATTGATTCTTTGTATCTAGAACTGTGATATTTAATCAATGATATTGTATCGTGATAATGTTCTCTGTATCATAATACATAACACTGACTTAGATATTAATATAATTGTTGTCTCTCAAACTCCATGTGTTTGTTCAATATTGATGACAAATAGTATCAAATTATTTTGTGCTGGGATTTTGCAACATGTTTGATATCCTGTGTGATCAGGTTTGAGAACAATCAAACCTAGGGGTAACAAGTGGAATAAAATGCAAGGTATAAAACATGTCATATTATTGATAACAGTATCTGCAAAAATATAAATTGTACTTTTGTCGGGACAAGTCAATAGCAAGAGTCAAACACTTCATAGCCATACGTGAACCATCAGCACTGAATATCCCAGCAACCATGACTTTCTGAGGTCAAGAACTTGATTACATGCAAATTTACATGTATTTTAAAAGATCAAAACCCAACAATGATGGCTCATCAGCTTTGTCTACTTTGCTCTAATCAAACTGTTAACATCCTTAGAAAATACTGTTATATTATAAACAACCTACTCCTTTTCTGGGCTAAAAGGCAATTGTCAAACCTGTCACAATAAGCCCATCTTTCTGACATTTCTGAAATGGGAATCAAATTGTAACCATGATATGAAAATTTATCATTCGCTATATCTTGTTACATAATTAACACAAAGTTAATAATTCTTGTGGCAGTATTGCTTTAAAACATCTTCACCTCTCTATCTCATCAAACATAGTTTCAAGATGAAATAAGGTCTACTTCCCTTGTTTGACTAAGATGAGGAAGTCAAATCAAATATACAATGAAATTTTTGACAAATTTCACAGCCTTTATGTTTTACTTCCTTCCTGATTTCTCGTTTTAAAATAAACAATTATCACTAAGTAATACATTTGTTAGAGGTATCTGAAGGAAAATTTAAACATACGATAAATTCTTACTTTTTAAATCAAAGATCTAATTTAAGTTACGAGGAACTGAAGCTGCAAACTGAAGTTTCTTGAAGAAAACCGGCTTTTATCAGAAATTTAGAAGGTTAAAGTCATAGTCTCATTTTTGTAAGGCAACTAAACTGAACTAATTATTCTTCACGAACAAAATCTGATCACTAACACAAATATTTCCTGTCGCGTTTGCAAAGATTTTCATTTTCATGCCCGTTTTACAGTTTTGGATAAAGTATCTTATTGGCGTAAGCCGTTTCAGACCGTTGAGGTACCGAATCAAGTGCAATCCCATCGCGAGTGCGAAACACCGGAAATCTAATAATTGTAGCGCCGATACTTATGACAGACGCATTCTTCATTGAGTTAACCACCTTTTTGTTATTTCAGTATTTGAAAAAGGGTAAGCTATTAGCTCTTTAAATTGGATATTCAGCTGGGAAATTTTATGTGTTCTTTGTCACTGCCTTAGCAAATGACGTGGTAAGGACTAACGCTCGCAAAACACGTAATATTATGGTAGGGTAGGGTAGTTTGAACTTAATTATTCTGAAGATTGTTGCAAACGTCAGGGGAAAGATTTCTGTGAGTGGTGAACTATTTGTCCGGCATTTATTACAATTTGCCTTGCAAAAATGAGACAATGACTTTAAATTTAATTGTTATGGGTTAATAGAATAACATTCAAAATTAGATTTTAACTAATGCATTACTGTAATTTTAAACCCTGTTATCTCCAAAGATTTTTGTTCATTTATAATTTTACAATTACAATTAAAGACAAGATCTATTCAAATAGGCCTACTTAGGTCAATCTTGAAACATATGGCATGTAAGCAGTAACTGTGTATGTGATTGTCTATTATTATTTAGTATTCAGAAAACATGTTATCACTTCGCTATGAAAATTATGTCGACTAATAAAGGCATAAAATTCACGTTAAACACATGCATGAAGCACATATAAGGGCCCGTCTAATGTCATTTGCTGTTAACTTTCTTTATTGGCAGAAAGTCCTGTATAAACTGATCTTGACTGTAAACATCTTACATGCCAAGGGACATAATTCACCTGTCAAAACTAACATTGCATAGAAACCATGTGTTGATTCAAATATACACGCCTTACATCAAAATTATATACTTTAATTCTTCAACCAAATGAGTCACCAAGGAGCCTGCAGAATTAGTTGGCGTTGTTTTGTGATAGCTGGTATAGATTACCGAAATTGACCTCTCTGGAGGTGCACTGATTTCGGCCTTGTCCTTTCAACCAGATTGTTTACATTCAACACAAACTACTTTTTGTGAGGTTTCCCGTCCGATATACAACAAGACACATCGTATACGCCTTTTCCAAAAACAACAACGACATCTAACGTCTTGAAATGAGCTGATCGGGGGGTATCAACGAAAAAACGACCCTGAACATGCCAGACGAGACAGCTCAACTCGTTGTCAAAACACGAGGGGGAGGGTACACATGTAGAAATACAGATTCCCTGCACGTGCTTTCTCAAATGCATACTACAAATTTAATATCACTAAGGAACATGTGATCTATGCAAACATTTAAGCGCTTAAGAGGGAGTCAGAAAGAAGCAGCATATCGCTGCAGACGGGGAATACCAACAGATCAGACGCCATTTTCTAGCGACCACTTGCAACGTTCTTTGGATGGGCTCACCTTTCTCCGATGCGGGAAATGTGTTGAGCAGCTCATCTTCACGGTTAACTTGGGTAATGATGGACGTGCTGTCCATTTAGAAGATATGTGCTTCCTCCGGTGGGCGACGTTGTGGCTTAAATTGTGTTAAAATACTTCAAAAACTTCCTATTGGAAAACATTGGTTATGGCTTCCAAAGTAAATATCATGGCTCCCGATATTGTATACTCATGAATATTAATGAGCTCATGAATATTACTACATCTTCTTGACGTAGTTTTCTGCACTCGGTTCAACGTCCGCCTTTTGGGTAAAACTTGTCAGATTTATAAAATACGATTTTTGTCGACACTTGATTCGTAAATAATTGTTATGTCCCCAAAATAACGCAACACAAAGTGAGAAAGAGTTCGCGGGAAAAGTCAGTGACACTGACCGCCATAAGGGCAGAAAATATTTCAGCCAATCAGAAATCAGGTCAGGAGGTCATACCCAAGTCTGACGATCCGGCGGAATGTGGGTTACCTGAGTTGTGAAAGACATTTGTTGTAATCTGCCAAATTGTTGCTTTCTCAAATAAACTTCCTTTTAAAAAAATTAGTATTTCTCTTAAAGTGGCAAACGTTACACGGAAGTTTAAATTATGACTATAAATCTTTATTTGTAATATAAAACAAAAAGTCTTTTTAAACCATCTATTTTTTCCACAACTAATAAAATAATGCAATCTAAATAGAAAGTTGTCTCTTTAAAAATGCTTAATTAATTTATCAAATGCCCGAGTTTCCAATTAGATAATTTGGGTAAGAAATGTACCAAATGCAACCAAAAGTTTTACTTTTTCTAGAAGTTTTTTTACATTCCCTTTCAATAAGTAGAAGCTAACAGTGATAACACCTTTCCCTATATTTCAATCTAATCGGTTGAAGGCTTACACTTATCTACTTACATCTGCAGAACGACTGCGAAATTTGATAGATATATGATACATTGCTTAGAGGTCAAAGTTCACGTGCGGGTAGGCGGGTGCACGGGAATAGTTTTCACTACTCGGTTTTTAGGTCAATAATGCTTGACTGCAGTAAGGTCAGTAGGCCGATATTGAATATTGAATATTAGGCCTAAAAATGAAACGATAAGGCAAATTCTCAAAGTTTGAAGATTTTTTGTGCATTATATTTAATAAAAAAAAAATTAATACAAAATTGACCTTAAAAGTGCGAGCCATGCAAATCTCGCTCCTGATCGACACTGCTATCTACATGTGTTGTTGTCTCTCGGTATCACGTTCAGTGCGTGCTGCATGCGCGCACATGGCACAATGCGATGTTTACTTAAAGAGCCAATCCGTGAGTTGTTGGAGTCATGTATGCCAAACTTAATCAATGGTGTCATTTGATCGCGAAGTATCGACTGTTACCAAAAAGACACATTTTAAATCTTATGGGTTTTTTTACAGTGACAATATGAAGGTTTAAAATACAGCAGTGACGTCATTGTATTGTTTCAATCATACATTATCCTACAAGAATCTACTGCTTCTATGTGGACAATTGAGCAATAATAATTTTGAGATGGTCCCCGGAAGGGAATTGGTTTCATTATTTGATAACACAACATCATCCTCTGAAGAAATGTCTTCGAAGTGTGGATACTCGGCCATGTCTTCCCACTCAACAACAAAATTGCCATACATAATGTCTAAGTTGAATTAAGACCACCTTCCTTTTATACCAAATCCCAAGCTGATTGCGGTTTCAAACGTCTTGCACGTGAATTAAGCTGGTAACGTTGCACGTGCATTAAGAATGTACTCGCTAGATGGATACATTGCACGTGCATTAAGAATGTACTGGCGAAATGGTAACGTTGCACGTGCATTAAGAATGTACCGGCAAGATGGTTACGTTGCACGTGCATTAAGAATGACCGGTGAACGAGTTGGGACCATCTCAAATTTTGTTAAAGGATTTTGTTTTATTGAAAAACGTTTTTTGTGTTATAATTATGCAATGAAATACGAATGTTATTATCATAAACCAAAGCAGGTCATACAAAAAACACTTTAAACTAGGCTGTATTTTAAGTCAGATAACATACTCGTAACCGTACATTCGTGAAAACAATGTCCTCGCCGCTTCGCGGCTCGTACATTCTTTTTCACGAATGTACGGTTACTTGTATGTTATCCTTAACAGAACGTCGCAATAATGATCGAAAACCGGACAGTGGCGCGAGTCAAATAGTCAAACGTAATTTTGGAGACTTATCTAAAACAGCCAGGAGGGCCGTTAGGAGTTGATAGCGTTTGTTAGGTTATATAACTAGTAACCATGGATATTGGACGTGATATCTACACCTCTGTGCGTTTATGAGGCTGTTTTTTTAAAGATTTTCATGGAAAACCAGTATTTGTCATATATATGTCTTATGGACATGAAAAGTTAAGATGTTTTGATTTTATATCACCACATATGACATTTAATTAGGTTCGTATCAAAGATAAATAATTTGGTATGAAAATCACGGAGTGGCTCTTTAATAGTTATGCATGCGTAACATTTTCGTACTCAAGCCTTATAATGTAGATAAGAAAGTACAAAACACGGTAAGTCGGTCACTCGGTTCACCCAAAAGGAACGTTGTAATATATGCGTGTAAGCTTTAGAAGGGGTTCAGATAAACAAGTACAAAAGTGTTTGTCGAAAATCAAAATTTGATTACCAAACCACAAAAAGAAAAATCCTTCGTGATAATATCAATAATTCCTCTCGATTTTGGAAAGAGTTAAGAAGTATTTCACGTAAAGACATTAGAAGTTCTAATATTAAACCTGATAACTGGCTGAACCATTTTAAGAATGTTTTTAAAAACGCAGACTTACAGCCTAGCAAAAGCGATACCAATGTTCAAAATGAAAAACCCCTTGATGATTTTGATACATTTATTTTGGAATCGTCCATAACTAATAAGGAAATCCATGATGCTATACACCATTTAAAGAATGGAAAATCGGCAGGAAATGATCACATAATAATTGAAATGCTTAAATGTTCAGAGGCTATCATAACCCCATATCTGAGAATATTATTCAACAAGATGTTTAATGATGCTATATTCCCGGACGAGTGGTCAAAGGCAATCATCATACCTCTACATAAGAAGGGGAATAAAGATAATCCTGATAATTATAGAGGTATATTACCCATATGGGCGAGGAGACACAGGTGGATATTTTTTTGATATCCGCACATGTGCTCTTTAGTGATTCTCGACGTTGATTGGTTGGTTACCCTGAGAATAAAATATGATTGGTTGACGGGACTATTTTCACATTTCATTGATAAATAGAACGTGCCGAACACATGCATCGCCTTTCAAAGAAAAGCGTAGATAGATGAACATTCTTATACATTTATTAAAAGTTAAAATTCTAACACATAATTTGACACTTAATTAAAATGTTTCGCTATGACTGTAATATACAAGAATGATAATTTTTCCCCCCAAGCAAAATACTTGAAAATAGGCGTCGCGTTTGTAAACAAACATGGCTGCCATAAAAATATATCATGAAACATCAAAACATAATCTGAAGATTAACGATACGTTAATGATAACTTAGAATTGATCATAATCATTTCACAACATAAAATCACCTAAAATCATATGAAGCCAACGATTGTTCAAACCATACACTATTGTCGGTGCAAAAACGTGCAGGTCTGACGACTCGAATCGATCTAGTTCGAACACGCTCGCACCAAAAAAACCTTTGCACAGTGGCGTCCTCTCCAACGCAATATGCAGCTGTTTAAAGTACTCATACAAATCGAGAAACGCTCCGTACAATTTTTTGGGCAAATGTTTCGTTGTTGTAATTGTGTACTTAATTAGTTTAACTAAGGTTCATCGACTATACGATAAGTAATCCGATAAGAGTTATCGTTCTTGATACTGGCAACAAGACGTGATTGAAAGCAACATCCAAGAGAAGAAATTTTGTTCAAACTTCAGATTAGTTGACAATATTGACATACAAACTCGTTTCGATGCTTTCATTATATATTTCTCTTCAAGATATTGCCACTCTTATCTGTTGAAATGTTAAAAAATTGACACGTTTTTCCAATTTTCGTTTCAACACTATGCGTTCAGCCACTCGCCCGTTAGTAAGTAGGTGGTGACGACGACACACATTCACATAAGCATCTTCATGCGATAGCTTCTTAGAGTATTTTTGTCATGATCTTAATGTGTCTCAAATATGTAATAATGTTATGTATTATTTGGGGAACAAACTTTCGTCAGTTTCATGGCGTTTTTAAACAGAAGTACATTGCGTTGCGCTGTTGACTAATTTACTTCCGGAGATGTTTGGTTTTTACACGCGTATGAATACGGATCAGCTGATCAATGTCGATCACTACCGTAGTATTGTCGTCTCTTAATGACAAGGATTTTCAGTCGTAATTGGTTATTTTAATTGAATATGGGTAATATATAGAATAACCAACTCGGTACGAGTGATTACGGGAAATATCCACTCGTAGAAATAATGTTCAGTCGCTCGCCAAGGCTCGCGACTGTGAACATTATTTCAACTCGTGGATATTTCCCGTAATCACTCGTGCCTCGTTGATTATTCTCTAAATATCCTTACTATGCACCTTAAGCAAAGTTTATATACTAGTATTCTCAATGTTAGATTAACAAATTGGGCCAATATAAGAGACAAGTTGTCAGAATCCCAGGCTGGTTTTCGAAGCGGTTATTCCGCTGCTGACCATATGTTTACACTGTATGCTATTGTTCAAAAAAATTTAATGAAGAAAAAAAAATTATATGTTGCCTTTGTCGATTTCCGAAAGGCCTTCGATTCGATAGACCGAAATAAATTATGGAAATGCCTATATGACTGTGGATTGAGTGGCAAGATGCTTCGAGCACTGAAAAGTATCTATAACTCCGTTAAAGCTTGTGTTAAGAGTAATAATATATCAACTGATTATTTTGAATGTCCTATGGCTTTAAGACAGGGTTGTATATTGAGTCCCCTTTTATTCTCCTTTTTTATCAACGAACTATCATTCGAAATAGCAAAGCATGGCAAGTTTGGTGTTCAGTAACTGTTATTGCCCGACATGCTCGAAATATTATTGCTTTTGTTTGCTGATGATGTAATCTTAGTATCTGATGTTATATCGGGCCTTCAAAAACAGTTATCAATTTTAGAAACGTACGCAGACAAGTGGGGATTACATGTCAATCTAGAGGAAACTAATATTGTTGTCTTCAGAAGAGGGGGACCCTAGCTTATCCAAAAATGAAAAATGGTTCTATAAAGGAAAGCGTATTTTAACAGTTGACTCATATAGATATCTAGGTATACCGTTTTCTTCGTCTTGTAAGTTTAATAAATGTATTTTGGACTTATCAGCTCGGGGGAAAAGGGCACTTTTAGAAGTAATTCACTATTTGTATAAATTAAACACTGTTTATTATTCCGTTTTCTTCAAGATATTTGATACCTAAATCCAACCAATCCTTTTGTATGGTGCCGAAGTGTGGGGTAGTTTTAACTTTCAAAAGATTGAACATGTACATTTAACTGCTTGTAAGAAATTTTTAAATGTTGGTCCACAAACACCAAATATAATGGTTTATGGTGAATGTGGACGGTTCCCACTGTACATAAATGCTCAATGTCGTTTTATAAAATACTGGCTTAAACTTGTAAATATGTTCCATCAAAGAATACCGAAAAAAGGATATGAACTGTTGATATATTATGATAATTGTGGTTTTGATAATTATGTTTCATCTGTACGTAATCTATTGTTTTCATACGGATTTGGTTATGTTTGGTTATTTCAAGGTGTCGGCAATGAATCTTTATTTCTTCATATGTTTAAAAGAGTTGCAATTGATATGTATATATATACAGAAATGGAATAGTACAATCCAGGAAAGTTCAAGATATAAGTTGTACAGACAATATAAAAGTCTTCTTGTACCAGAGAAATATCTTACATTGTTAACTAATAACAAACATAGAAATATTTTCATAAGGATTAGAGCGGGTATTCTCAAATTAAAAGTAAATGAAGGACGATGGCAAGGAATCGATTACGATAAACGTTTATGTCCTATGTGCAAAAAAGGAATCGAGGATGAGTTCCATTTTATGTTGATTTGTGAATGCTATGTTGAATTGAGAATCAAATATGTACCAAAATTATACTATGAAACTCCATCAACCTATAAATTTAATCAATTAATATCTTCTACTTATGCAGAACTATTAAATAATCTATGTACATATTTATGTCTGAGTTTTGAATTAAGACAAAATCAAGTTACTTAGAAATTCCCATGTATTGTATTAAGCCCCAAATGTGTATTATTCAAAGAGACGCTTACCATGTATGTTATATACTTATTGCATGTATGTTCTATCGTTGTATATGGGCCAATGGCCTTCATACGAATAAAAGACTTGACTTGACTTGATAAGATATATACGGTATAGGCCTATTGTTTCAAATAGATATGTGAAATCTATATGAAGGGGCGCGGATATAGTCAATTCAACCTTGCCGTTATGTTTAAAACTGATGTTCCCAATATATTAAATGCTCTTACGATCGTGGCTAACATCCTAAGCTTTATTACCAAAAGAGTTATTTAACTAAAAAACACGACGTCAATCAATAAAATTCTTTGAATTTTGTAAATTCATCAAGAAAAAAATACGGATCGAGTATTACCCAAGTTCCGATACCATTATTTATGAACACGAGTTGATAAAAGTTACAATAACGAGACGTACACAGACGGAGTTATTTATACTTTTATGTGTTGAGATACCATGGAGAAATCAATTATGATCGAAATCATTTACTGTTACTTTTCGTAAAATACTTTACCTTTTAACACTGTACAACCATTACATTTGATAATAGTATGACAAATGATAATTAAACGACGTCCCGTTAAATAACATTTTCATGTAACGAGTGAATGGTTTGGTATTTAACGAGCGAAAGCGAGTTTAGTATTATATTCATTCACAGCATTATATCTCATAAAGAACATGACATCACCGAGATTACCACTGCTGTACGTCGCGCCGCTGACATTGTGCGGTCATACTAAAGATTGTGATGTTATGTGACGTCAAGCAGCACGCGATGTTATGACACAATGTGTCACAAGGTGTCATAAGAAATAGAGATTATTACCCGAGGAAATGTTTCCTATGACTTTTACGAAACGAATGTGAATTTTTTTATTCCCCGAGCGAGAGCGAGGGTTATTCACAAATTTCGCATTTCATATATGACACACTTCCGAGTGTAATAATTTCATTATTACCGATTCTGTTCCATCTAAAACGCATTGATATATTCAGAAAAGTTTCCCCCTTCCCTTGCGACGGCCCGCTACAGTGACGTCATAACAATGGTTTTATGACGTCACAGACGACGAAAGACGGTAGCTCGCCCTGAAACAATCGTTGCTAAGCGAAAGTGATATGTGATGAACCATATAGGTAAAAATGTAGATTTATTACCCATATGGTTATTCATAAGCGGTGTCATATTTTCAATATGAGCACATGTGCACATATCACTTTTGCCTAGCAACGATTGTCATAGCGCGAGGTATTTCGTCGTCTGTGACGTCATAAAATCATTGTTCGTGACGTCACTGCAGCGGGCCGGCGGAAGGGAAGGATGCCGTTTTCTGAATATTTCCATGCCTTTGAAATGGAGTAGAATCGGTAATAAAGAAATTATTATCCTCGGAAGCGTGTCATATGACCTTTACGAAACTGGTGCTAATTAGTGTATTACCCTCGCTCTCGCTCGGGTAATACAAAAATTCACACTCGTTTCGTAAATTTCATATGACACACTTCCTCGGGTAATAATCTCTATTTATTAAAGGGCGGTATCTCCAACGGGAGAGTAATAATAATGCTCAATGAATAGAACGCCATAGTAGGCGTCCCAAGTTTTTTAAGTGATGATCGATGAATTAAAGTTAGCAATGCAAATTCATTGTGCAACATGTAATTAAGAAACTTACATCTCCAAGGATACATCGCTTTATATCGCACAGGCGATTCAGGTGTGTTTGATGAGCAGAGGATGTTAGTCTTTCTATCATATCAATATCATCGTGTGAGGAAGAATATTTATGTTATTAAGGGTGGCACAGTTTGTTTGCCGCATTTATGTTGACTTTTATCATCGAGTCTTGATTAAATCGACATCATGATACAAGAGTCTGAGATTCTGTCTCACTTCCAGAATCATTTGCGTTTCCATGAAAACTTTTCATTTCCCTACACTGCTGACGCCATATGCGGTGATGCATACATTTTGACGTCTTCATGCTTATGACGTCAATATTGTAATGACATCTTTTATGATTGCACAATCATTATACTTGACGATTTAAAGACATTGTTTGAAATTCTATTGTTAAAGCGATATCTCCTGCTGAACATAATTTACTTCACAAGTTCCGCAGTCAGTTAGCGTAGGATTTCTGTTTATCTTGCTTGAGATAGAGCCCATGGCCACAGCAACCTGGCGTCACGAGCGGCCCTCACGTCAAATGAGGGTTCAACGACGTCAGATGATTGTCACTGTGGTTACTGATAACACGTTTCAAAGTTATGCCGATACAGCTCAGTGAGTGAGGTAGAAAGTTTATATCATCACGAGTGGTGTATTTAATATTCTACCTCACGAGATGCAACAATCATGGTATTATTCAAGAAAAGAAAATTTTTAAAATATTTTTTTTAATTCAATCGTCATATTTTCAACGAAATCCAAACGCATTTACGTTGAGTCTGCTCCCGAGAGATCCCATCGTCTAAGCAACAACATGATGTCACGTGCGTGTCATTACGTCAGTGCATTTTTTGACGACGTCAGATCATTGTTGTTATCAGTCACTGATGACACAGTTTATTTTCATTGATAGATCCCGGTACCTCACCAAAGATAAAATGATATATTTTAGCTAGTGACGAGTTATTTTCAATGGTTATTCTCATTGAGAGATTCTAATTCTTATTCTTGGCAATCCTGAGAGAATGGTGTAGATATTTCATAATATTATTTCATAACCAAAAACCTCTCGTGAAGTAGAAAACACCACACGAATCCTTGGAGTTTTTAACCTCATCAACTGAAGATGAACGTATCTCCAGTCATGATGGTGTGTTCTATATGTACAAACATGCTTTATCTACGTTATTGAATGGAAAGGCTGAATTTATCATTTCTATATTCATGTTCATCACAAAGACAAACAAATGTATTTTTACGATTCCTTTGTCTGAACAAATGGGATGGTCCAACAGCTGCCTCACACGTGTGGAAGGCCGGGGATCATGTTTGTTGGACCTCTGTGGAATTGGTTCAGCCTGTATGTAAGTTTCACGCATCGTGACGTGTTGTGCTATAAATAGATTGCTGTACGCCACAGCACTAAGTGACCACTCGAGGGTCAGTGAGTAAGTGTATTTGTCCCTTACTTACTGTGCATACATGTTTCTATTCTTGGAGTCTTCACATAATCATGCGTTCTTCAATATATTGAATCTTATCAATAGTGTGACTTGCGTTGAATCATAAATAGACAGACGCTCCGAAATGATGTGGTGTTTTCATCTATCCAAATTTACTGAGGATATAGAGGTTACTAAACTACTTTCAATGAAATATTTGTATCATCACTACATCTAAATATTACTGTGAACCGAGCTTATAATTCTTTCTGTATCTTACTCTCCCACATCAGGGTTATTGTCCGGTACCATTGTGAAGGCAGTACTAACATTGTACCGTCACAGATGCATAGAGGATACTAAACGACCTTCCATTTGATACTATTAGAAGATAAATAGTTGCATTTGTAAAATTTCCGGGATTCATTGTTATTCAACGCCCGCAAATTTAAGCGTTTAAAACCTCCGGCTAACGCCGTCGGTTTTAAACTAAATTTGCGAGTGTTGAATAACAATGAATCCCGGAAATTTTACAAATGCAACTATTTATCGATATTGTAACATGACCGTTATTTATAAGAAATTTAAGAACGAACTCTGTTTTTGCGTACTTATTTTTGCGTGTAAAGGACATTGCGACTGTCCTATTTCTGTAAGAGGTGTATTAAGGTCTAACCTAATGTGAATACTCGGCATAATTTTCATTACAAAAATCGTAATAATAATACCAAATGGTGGCATTCGTAACAGCGAGACCTTTCAACATGCTTGTTTAATTTGAGACCGAAATCAACAATCAAAAAGCTCATTTAAGAATTGACTTCAAAATTTATTAAGGATGTCCGCTCCTCAAATTTAAAGTATTAAACTTTTTTTCTAACTTGTTTGAAATATCCACCCCCAAAAATAGGGGTTAGTGTGGGTTTTATCGAGATATTTTAAGACAAAGATCCATCTGTCACTCAGAGTTTTAACATGGGAGTCTATGGGAAAATGATGACCTTTTCGGAGAAATCTTAAATTTTAATTAGTTCCTGTATTAAACTTTTTGTAATATGAAAACATGTTAGAGTTAACATAATATTCTTCCAGAAAAAAGTATAAAATATATATGGTAGTGTGGGTTTTTAGCCGCTACGGCACATCATGTATTCAAACATTTCAATTAAAATATCAACATTCAAGCTATTTTTGGACTAAAAACATGCTTTCTCCCACTCATTATCTAAAAATATACCTGAACGCATTCATACAAATTGTATTCATTCAACAACATCTACTTTCTAAGAAAAACAGATAATAGAACTTGCTCAAATAATAGTTACAATTATTATTGCTGAGTCAGCAAAATTGTGAATTATTTCAAAATGAAAATACTACGTTTCTTTATATTGATGAATATTTAGTCAGAAATCATCAAAATTGAGAAATTACCGCTTCATTTTGGTTTATTATATAAGAACATTATGATTTAAAGTTAATTGAATTTTGTTACTGTGACTGAGGAGCGAACATCCTTTAGTTCTTGGAGGTATAAACTTAAAAACCGATGTGCAAACTGTGTGAATCCGCGTAGCGGATTTACGCCGAGTTTGCACATCGGTTTTTAAGTTTATACCTCCATGAACTTAATAAATGTTGAAGTCAATTCTTATAAATAAATATATACATACTAGTTGTTTTTAAACCATTTTATTGCTCTAAATATACATATTTGCACCAAATAGAGCTGCACTCAACAGCATGAAAGAGATAAAATGTCAATCAAAACGTCATCGGATCCCTAGCCCCGCCTACAAAACGTTCATCAGCCAATGAAAATCTACAACGCACGTGGCCATGAACTTATCGGACGTCCGTCACACGTGGCCTTGACATTGCTAGTTCTCACAGTTGTAAACACAAATCGCGAACGTAGAACTCGGAGAGGAAACCAGCCGAATTTACCCTCGTAGATGCCATATACTGGTGGTGTTATGATCTCGATCTAACGGAATCTGATTAAACAGCAAACAGTTCTTAAACTTGTTGAGGAGCCAAGCTTCACTCTGTTCATAAACTTAACGACATTACTTTGCCAACCTCCCCGCAACGGCCGCGAGAGCATTGAACAATGACATTTGCCTGCTGTGGGGTGGAACACGATCGGTTGTAATTTCTGATAGAGGTCTCTTGTTTATTATGGAAAGGCCTACTTTTAGAACCTTTGACAACAATAATTATTTCATACTGATTTATGTTATTTTTTTATTTACCTACTTTCAAGGAGTGGCATTGCACAAAGTGTTGCTATTTTTAGAAAAACGTAACTTGTTTACAAATAGTTCCGTCGATGGGCGTGGCTTAAAATGATGTGACGTCACGAAATTAAGTTTATGGAGGTATGAACTGAACTTCTATTACCGTGTTCAACCAATCAGATTGACGCAAAGCAATTGCTATTTCTTTATAGAAAAATAACGTAAAACCCCAAGTACAAAGGTCTTAAACTAGCACAAGACCATTGTGACAGCGACGCAAACATTGTGACGTCAAAACGGTTGGCCTTTGTGACGTCATACCATGGAAACGGCATTCGAAAGAAGGCGGCCGCATGAAACTTTGCGGCAAACTTTGACTTAGTATACCAGTTGAAAATATTTTCATTCTCCAAAAATAAATCATATTGAAATTTATTTGTAATATTTACCGGTAGACACAATCTAAAAAATGACAAAGAGAACTGTCAAATCGGTGTACGGCACGAATTTCCTAAGAAACCGGACAATTAAAACTTGAGTCGGGCCGGCGCTAGTGAACATGTTGTATCAATTCGCGGTGATTCGCCTTAACTAATTTGCGGGTATTCATTGTCATTCAACATAGGGTAATTTTTTCAAATCAACCAATCAGAATTGAGAATACATGTTACAATTCGTATTAAACGAGTTGATAATTAAGTATAAAACGAGAGAAAGCGAGTTTGATACCAAATCATAAAAGAGTTTAATTCAAATAGTACTAAATCGAAGGCAGTTTATTACTTGACCTAAGTAATCAAGCATGATTGCCGAAAGTGTACTGAACAAACATTCCCGCGACTTGGCCGCCATTGTGACGGCGGTGCCAACATATTGGACGTCACAATCACACAATATTATGACGTCATGCGTGCAGCGGTGTTACACTAGTTGATATCACTACATTGCAGTATCTTACACGGGCGAGTAATAAAAACTATTCTTTCGTCATACATGCAGTGTATTACTATTACTGTATGGATATTACACTAAAATGTCTCGCACGGGCGTGGGATAAATAAATATGGCGTTTCAAGTAAGAGATTGATTATATTATTGCCAAGTCCGAACCTAAATGAGGATTTCGTTAAAGTAATATTGTCCACATTCGAGTGTGATAATTTCCTTTTTACACACACTCTATTACATTTATTACAAACAGAAACGACAACGGCCTGTCGTAGTTACGTCACGGCGATGTTTTTATAACGTCAAGGACGATTGAATACGGGATATCTGTCTGAAACAATCGTCGGAAGGCAATTCAATTGATGTGTACACATGATACATGTTATAAAAATATATCGCTGCTTATGTTTCACTAAACAGATGATGAATTGGAAATTGGCGTTTAAGCGTGATTTTGTTATTGTAAGCATGATCTTCATGACTCTTGCCGAGCAAAAAAAGGATGATCACTTACACCAATCTTGATTCTTATGGTGATGAAGCTTTGCTTGAAATTATACTGTTGAAATTCAGGGTGACGATGACGATGATAATGCTCAAAATATCGAACATATGTAGTTATGCATGGACGCCTATAAAATTTCAGACCCCTTTTCTGCCTTATAATTGACTAATTAATGTTACAGAACTTGTCCTGTTATGAATGAATGTATTCGTAAAATATTATCTGCATTTTCCGCATAGTTGAGACAGGTCACGTGACTAGCGGCTAATAACGGATCAACCAGCAGCTAGTCGCGTGACTGAGATAACTTAACCAACACGTGCTTGATAGACGTCATTAAAAAATCTAAGCTACGAATATCCTTTTCGTTCTACATCTTTCTTAGTATGAATATTTACGTATAACACGCTTTGACACCGGTAGTTCACTCCGTCGAGGTTACCTTACGTTCAAATTAAGGCGGAGGATTCGCAGTCTAAGACTCTTCTTACCCCGCATAGCTTTAAATTGCACCAGTCATCATAATTAGTAAGTCATTGGGTTTGGGGTGCGCGGGGAAATGGGCCGCTCTCAGCAAGTAAGTTTGCGACTCCGTGTTATTTTATGTGCGCATCAACCTGTGTCCCGTATCCTTTTCGATATTACCACTTCAGTCATTTTAAAGGTTCATAACTATATATTTAACAAACATATTCATTCAGAGAGGTACACACTAAGACAAGTTTTTGTAGGAACATTCATAGGCCGATATCAGTATGTGAAGTAAGCGCTCCCGACATGGGTTTCCGGGCTTTTTTGTGTATCTTTTTAAAAATTCTGTTTTGGCATCTTTTCGCATATCAAACACATCAACATTTAATTTTAATGTGAGGGAGCTTTTTTACTGCGGTCCACGTTTTGGTGAAGATACTAACACTATTATCATCACTTGCATGCTTGAAAACAGTGTTAGTATCTACACCGAAAAGTCGCATTTCATGCAATAAAGAAGTGGAATATCTATAAGAATTTCTTCATCAAATCAACTTCTGAGATTCTTCTCAAAGAAGTTAGAAAGTTGTGGCCTCTGTACAGATTTCCTCGGGTCTCAAAATTAATTGTTTAAAAGTTCCATTAAATCTTATTAAAATTACATGTTTTTGAAATATTATAGTTTATTATGAATACTTCGTTCAGACTAGTTTAAGAATATGTAAACTATAAGCCTATAAAAAATAACCCAATAGAGGACAATAGATGCTCTGTCATAATGACAGCGCACTTGACAATTCTCCGTAGTATGTGAAGCTACCACTGGAAGTACGTACAGATATAAACTTTCACAGAGGTCACCTTATAACACGAATGGTAAAGCCTGTGACAATTTTATGACATATTTCTATCCTATTCAGGAAACGGCCATTTTTAACTGAGTATTCACTTATGGAGTTGAAACAATGGACAGACTCAGACAATGAATCACACTTGAATCTCTTTGTTTTGAATTTTGTAAGCCTGTTTAATTAAACTCTCCTAAAATAAACAGGTTTTAATTTAGACGTTTCAGTTGACAGACAAATATGAAACGATAATCTTTATTCTAATTTTAGTTTGATCTTTCTAAATCATCTTGAATAGACTGTCAAGATTATGACATGATTTAAAAATGAAACTTCAAGATAAACCATAATTTCCTTTATTCATCTATGTTGCCGATTATATTGTAACAACATGCCGGAAAGAGTTACTCCCCTTTTTAGGATTCTTAGCTTCGACTAGCTGACAATCTGCATGTTTTAGAGATGTCATTATTTCAACGACGAGTCCTATGTAACTGTTAATGGGGCTTACTGCATAAATAGTTTTCTGATCATAACGAATTTATTTTTATCATAGATAAAACTGATGGGATCTTTTTTAAGATGTCTGAGAAAAAACGTGTAAAGTAACTATCGCAACTACTGTCCTAAAATGTGACCTCTGACGAGAGAATATTCAGTTCTCGCGAAGAGGTCTTAAAAGTACACTTAAACTTACACACAGGATGTTGTTAGAATCATGTTTGACAAAGGATAACAATGTTGTCATTTCAGTTATGTCAAATAAATGATTGTTCAAATTAAATCATATATGAAGTAGGTTTAGTATTGAGCCAATTACAGTCTAGTTTGCTATCTAAAGAAGACAGTGAATCGCGGATTGCGCGTATAAATTGGTCACATGTAATTTTCGAAACAAATCTGTAGCAGCAAGAAGAAAGTTATAGGTGCTTTAAAGGTCATATACGACGTTCTAACATGGAAACGGGAGCCATGATTTCGGCCTCTGAACAGTGAATATATATGTTTAAAGGCGTACCTCGATTTTAATTTGAACCAAGAATTCGCCACACCAATTACACTTGTAAATGATTATGCCCGTAAAGTGAGACGATTTGCACCTAATCCAACACATACAGTATTTTGACACTTACCCAAGCCAAACAATGTTGTTATTTAAAAAAAAAAGATTAATGTCACATTATATCACGGGTAAGTGTCGATAAACTCGACAATAAAGTCCGTTTCGAACTGTCCCAGTGATTGGTTTAGTCCTGGTAATTCCTTTATGAATCGGGTTGTAAACAGTTTCCAAAAGTGGGGGAACAATGGCGCAGCAAGATGACTGCAAAGTCAAATATAAAAACTAGGTTGATCAAAAGTCTGAGTAACTGCTTTCGAATAGCTGGCCTTTATACATAGATCACAAGACTGCCAGAACCTTCCTTTTCTAGAAACACCAAGAGTCCAGAAATACATGGAAAGGAAATGACTTTCTAGAGAGATCGTTGTTCCACATGTAAACAATCACATTCCCATGATAATACTATAGGAAAGTCAAGGAGTGTCTGTTTAAAAGCTATCGGTGTCTACCCTGTTATGACACCGTTCTGTTTCCGAGAAGATAAACTCGGACAATGACGACGCGTTGATTTGATATGAATGACGTTTCGTCATGTTTCAATTTTTATAGAACATATTTGTCATTATTAAAACAAGATTGCATTGTTTGTGTCAAACACTTTGTTACGAAATTGTCACATGATAAGATTTGGTACGTGACTACTTTACGTAAACCTGAGGTAATTGGAAACCGATTAACATAAATTGAAACAAAATTGCATCCAGGTTGGCTATAGACATACTTAACATTTTATTAAAAGAAATGTTTACGTTTATTTCTATTTATATTATTTCTAAAACTGATAATTTAACGAAACGTGTTGTATATAACCGAAACTTAGATGTTAGAGACTGTTACGATTTCAAGGAATTCGACCATGATGAAACTACTTTAGTCAACATATTGACTTTACAACATTCAAGACATGAACAGTTTCAGAAAGTTTGGTATTTTCCTATTACCAAATAGAAATCATAATTTAAGCATTAGGCTTACACAACTATCACACATATTCTGTTACATCAGATATTTCAAAGCATATATGAAGAGGCTCGTTGAGCTGAAAGCACTAGCCATTAAATGGATTGTTTTTACTTCTAACTTCATATTTCTAATACCTGGGAGCTGAACATCAATCTCAAGATTGTGAACTTTTGTCATACATACATACATACATACATACATATATGATGGACAATATTAACTTTCTTTTATTTTGATTATCTGGTTTGAGTTGCTTTAATAGGTTGTGACATTTTGCTGTCTTCCAGATTAAAAAATATATATGTTAAACCATACATATTCAGAAACTTTAAACACTTATGATTACATCACATAAAATTATGAGAAAAATTAAGCGACTGTCACTTGAAGAGGAGCACTATATTCCTACGCGGTGATGTCGCCCATCACAAGCGGGTGTATCCCAGGCCTGACCTTGAAATATGTCTATAAATAGCTGCATATTCACGACGTGCAAAACCGGTTGAGTGGACCGAATGGGGGTGTCAAACGGGGGGGGGGGGGGGGGGGGGGGGGGGGGGTATAACCTGTATGTGGGCAAATATTTGGGAAAGTGACACCGTCTTATCTGCACTCAACTCAATAAACCAGAGCCTGCAGATAATAGTGAAATTCATTTAACAGCGAGAAACTTTGTAAATGAAACTGATGTACTGATAGAAATCCATATGTTATTATTAATGCTTATTCAAAAAATATACGTCGACTTTCTAAAATATATAACAAATATATATAGAAAATACATGTCAGGAACATCTGATTTTTTTTTCTTTCTTTAACTTTGGAAATCAAAACTTAAATGCATGACTTCGTGGTAGATGATGTTTCAAGCAACGGTATTGCATTGCTAGTACCTGGATGCAGCCTACTAAGCTCTTCGCGCGACCGTAGAGGTCCATACCTTCCCGTGTGCAGGTACCCAATTGCACAGCTCGGAAGACTGAGTGCAATGTGGATGAACTGTCTTATCCAGGGATGCAACAAAGAACTAAGTACTTATTCATATGGATAATAGTTGTCAGTGAACGATTCTTTTTTTACAAAAAGTACGCCCTAGGTTTAAAAACTCGTTCACTGATATGCATAAAATTGGACGTTGAAAGATTTATTTTTACCTAGGACGTATTGTGTTCAGTAAAACAAACCTTGTGTGATCACGTGACTTCATTGAGACACCTGTCGGGTACCAATAATGTATATCGTGACGTCACCACTTCCTGTCCGTGATTCTGATGATGATTTGAAAGCCTTGACTTTGTTTCAAATTTGAATAAAAATTTTATTTGCTGTTTTTTTATAACCTTTCTCTCATTTCGATTAAAATGATTAAACAATTGAATTTGCCTGTCTGTACGATTCCTCTTCTGGACGCTCGACTACAGAGGATGATGTTTATATACTTTGTCTCAATGTAAAAAGCGCCAATATCCACATTCAGAAACACTCATTAAACTCATTTTAGATTGTATGAACATGGATGATATGCATTTAGACGTACCACTCGTCACGTGTTAACTGTATGTTTAGTATGACAGTGGAGCACACGGGTAGACATGGAGACCACCACAATGTGAAGCTGCACAGCACAGGCTGCATTTAGTCAATAATTGTAACTGCATGAAACCGGAAGCAACATTTACTGTCACTGAAATCAATAATCATAAACAATTCACTGAATTTACGTGTTTTTAAGAGATAACATTAGAAATCAATTTTGCCATTCCGTTATTATGTCCAGTGTTGAAAGTTTGGTTTAATATTTATTTAAGTGTAGCCAAGAACCGGTATTGCAGTTTACACGTATTGAATGCAGTGTTGAAAAGTAGCTTTTGATTTTGGTTCCCAGCATGATCGATGCCAGTATAATAAATTTAGATCGACAGTTCTTTATCACATTACTGCAGTCAACAGTATAACGTTGATCTAACTTTATTTAGATTTGGTCCATAAGGCATGTAAAATTATAAAATCAATATTGTAGCGTCCCTGAATGTTATCACTTTTACAGAATGCATATAAGCAGGATGTTCATTCGCAATAGTGACTTAACGCTGAAGGTAAGCAAACACGTGTAGCGGTGATTGATCAGCAGGTGAGAGTCACTGACACCTGTCGCCGCTAATCACCTGGAATTCATTAAATACTCAAACACGTCACTGATTGGGTATGCTCCTTGATTTATGACTCTCGTCATTGCGTGATGAATATCAGTGCCTAGATGGGTGTCCTCCCATTAGTTAGACCACCAATAATCAGATATGGTCAAACGTAATTCCTACACTGGTATATAAGAACGTCTTACATCAAATTGGAAAATATATCTTAATTCACCCTGTCTCAGGATAAAACGTATACGGTCTCACAATGAGAGATTTATAATAAGAGTTGACCGAGACAGGATGTTTTAAAATTGGGTTTTAACTTTTAAACGAATACTTTCAGTGCTGTATCTGCAGCTCTATGCTGAATCTCATTTTTTCGTACATGTATATGGACTTAAAGAGCCACTCCGTGATTTTCATAACATATTATTTACCTTTGATACAAATCTAATTGTCATATGTGGTGATATAACATCAAAACTTCTGAACTTTTCATGTCCAAAAGATATATGTATATGACAAAAACTGGTTTTCCATGAAAATCGAAAAACAGCCTTATAAATGCACAGAGGCGTAGATATCATGTCAAAATTACATGGATACTAGTTATATCACCTAACAAACACTATCAACTCCTAACTGCCCTTCTGGCTTTTTAAGATAAGTCTCCAAAATTACGTTTGACTATTTGACGCGCGCCACTGTCCGGTTTTCGATCATTTTTGCGACGTTCTACCTTCATATTGTCACTATAAAAAAACAATAAGCTTTAAAATGTGTCTTTTTGATAACAGTCGATACTTCGCTTTAAAATGACATCATTGATTAAGTTTGGCATATATGACTCCAACAACTCACGGAGTGGCTCTTTAATCAGTTTTCACGTTTTTTCCCCTGTTTTCCGGCTCTTTCGATGTTTCCTTTTATTTCTCTCATTTAAGCTACTGTCTCGCATGTAGTCTCTTATTTAACTTGTTTAGTAAAAAAACTACGCCATATCCTAAATAGATATATATTCACTCACCTAACTACCTTCTCCTTCATGTCATTCGCGCTGTTCTCGTCATCTCTCTTGTGGTTTACTCTTCAAATGACCGATTTAAAATATCTGTTTACTATAACTACTTTTAAAAAAATTAATTATTCATTTATACGTGGCATCATATGTTCAGTAACTTAGATTTCAATGCTTGGTTATATATCGACAAGCTGAGACACACCCAGGAGTAGAATCGTAAATCTCAACAACTTTGTGAAACTTCGGAGGTTTTTTTCCTAACGTCTACACATCATAAACATGAGCACAGTGTTCACATTGCATGTCAAAATGATTTATTCTATAGCCATTGTATTAAGTCGCGTTATAATGTTTGTTATAATGTCCGTGATCCTTGAAAATGAGTATTTCACTGAAAGTTAGATATAAGCAGAATTAGAAAACTCCTGTTTAATGATAATATTACAAATCTTTTATGAATTAAAGGGAAACAGGGTATATTATCAGAGTCAAATTTGTTAAACTTTATTATTGATGTTTATTCTTCGAGAAACATCGCTCGTTTCTGAAAATCACAATCTTAGAGCTTATTAGTTCAGTTTAGAGACAATAAACAGGTTTAAGTCATAATTTGTGATCGAAAACCGGACAGTGGCGCGTGCCAATACTAATAATTGGATATTATAAGGCGCACTTTCCAACGCACTAGTACATGCTCAAGGCGCTACCAGCATTATCACCCTGGTCTAACCCAAGCTGAGATTTATTTGTCATTTGAAGGTCACCACCAACACACTGCTTTACCAGGTACCCATTTCCTGCTGGGTGAACAGAGGCTTATTTTGAACTAAGTCTCTTGCACAAGTTGACACCACAAGTCTCTTATTTTGTGTCTCAGTGTGGGGCAGGGAATCAACCCTTCATACTCTCAGCTTGTCCAGCAATGACGGGTTTACCCACCCATCCGGCGAGCCACGCCCGATGTTGCTGAACTTCACTGATAGCGGTCAACTGAGCTACGCACAGGAGAACGTAATTTTTGAAAGTTTTCAACCACAAACACAAACACAAACACAAAGACACGTATTTATTGGTAGTGTTTGGTAGGTCTTTAAACTGATATTCATGCAAAGTAGACGCAGAAGTTAGACTTCTTTAAATCCAAATGACTGTTTTGTACTATCACTGAAAACAGGAAAATATCATATTTTTGGCAATTTGGAGATTAAGATGAAAGTTTAGGGCGGATATTTGAACTTGACTCAGGACATACGGTACTTTGAATCTTATCTACATGTAAGCCACATGAAAACTCATAAACCTTACTCTCTGTCACTTTAAAGTGACACAGAGTTTGTTTTAGGAATTTTTTATTTTCCTTAAATAAGAGCCAGTTTACCATATGTCCTAAATGAAGTTCAAATCGCCTACCTGACTCGAACCTTTATCTCCCAAATTGTGCTATTTTTATGTTTTCATTGATAAATGAAAAACGACCATATAAATGTCAGGACGTCGAAATACTGCGTACATTTTACATGTATATTAGTAATATAAGTCCTAATAAATACTACCAATCCATATTTACATTTCTCTATGCTGTATATAAGATTCCAAAATTACGTATGAGTCATTGACGCGTGTCATTGTCCGGTTTTCGACCACAAATCGAGACTTTAGCCTGTTTATTGCCACGATACTGAACTTATAAGCGCTAAGATGCTCATTTTTGGAAACAACCATCACTTCTCGATGAATTAACACCATTTATGAAGTTTGGCATATGTGACTCCAACAACATACTCTGTGGCCCTTTTGGGTAGATCAAGTCAATACGGTATATCCTCTCCTATATATGTTGACGGGGGCCTTTATCAGTGAAAAAAAATCACATGAACAAGACCTTTCCGAAAGAAATGAAAAGGCTCTAGGCCTACAATTGTTCAAACGTAGACACCGTAGTTCCTTGTCCTCGACGCTAAAATAATTCTCCTGTTCACATACACAGCCAAATGATGAAAATGCAAGTCGTGTTTGTAAAGTCGACTACTTAATGTCTTAATTTGTTTATAATGCACATCTAACAATATGTCAGCTGAAATATGCGCATTTGGTTGAATGCATAATATGAGCAGCGCATGTTAGGCAGATAACCAGTGACATAAAATTCTGATCGATGTCACACTTCGATCAACAGTTGAACTCTGTTCGTGAAGTCGAGCCAGCTGTTGCTTGTTCTGGTAAATGCTCGGCTTGCTTTCAAATATAATTTCGAAATTCTTTTATTGCGTTTCGGTATATGACACGGTGTTAACATTGACCCCAACATCTGAACTCATGAAATGGTGAGGAAATGAAGTTATTTATTCAAAATGATACCAATAATTAACATATGATGTGATTATCACGAAGTTGAGGGATTGGTAAATCTATGATAACAATCTATATTTTATATAAGGTCATAGTATTAACAACTGTCATATTTAGACTGCCCTGACAGTGAAACGGCAATAAAGCAAATAAACCTATTAAACCTATTTGTATTGTGGCAAGTGGTCCTTCGTATCTAGTAAGATATATCAATTAAACAAATTGTATAACAGTGTTATTCATGATGCTTGATAGAACATTGTGGGTGACTGAAGCACACTAGATAGATGTAAAACATTGTATAACATCTTCACATCGTTTCCAGTAAATAAATCCTTGATATATATCCCAAACCATGAAACAAGGTATACTACTGATTTATAAATTGAATGAGTTTTGAATAACTTGTTTTTACCTTCTTTCCCTTCCTACAACTCACTTCCTTACAATAATTTTTATTGAAACTTTAAAATATTTCTTTTGATGCGAAAATGTAGTATATACTTAAGAACAGTTAATGATAGCCAACAGGTGTTGACATTGGTTTTACTTTGAAAAGGAAATATTTTATTCCAAACATAAAAAGAAGGTATTTTATTATTATCAAAGTACAAAGTATAGCCTACTACTCCAAATGAAATTACTAATGATATAAATAAATTTAAAAAATGTTACAGTAAATAAATTTAGTAAAAATGTTTTTAATTGTTTAGTAACGTTAACGTTTCCTCCAGTTATAAAGCCTAATAAGATGTTGAATCATGGAATTCATTTCAAATTTGGCTGATTTTTTACCTGACGTTTTCAGGCCGGGTTGTGTCAATTGACCTAACCTTTTTCTGACAATTTGACGCTAAGGGTGGCAATTCTCCCTAGGCAATGATTAACAACTGAAAGCAAACCTGTCCCCAACTGGGCTAAACAACAGCGGCCCCAGATCTGCTGCACTACATCGATTGCGCATTGATAACAGATGAGTGCTTCGGTTCATCTATTTTTAGAACATACCGGTCGTACATATCACCAGGTACGAACTGCAAAGCGTCTAAGAACACCTGTATAACCGTGTCCTAATTAGCAAGCCAACTCAGGTAAGGTAGCCCTTTATTTTTTCCTCTCCCTCGCATCCACTATTTTTGCAATGACATTTTGTCGATTTAGCAAGATCCGACGTTTCCGATGTTTGGGAATTTGACAGGCGGAACATGGCGGTTCTTCAAAGGGCTAGGTGCGACTTTACCGTAATATTCTAGGTATCACTTGCACCGACCACGTACCAGCACCTTGTGACAGTGTCCGGTTGGTCACTGGAACGGTCAGACTGTTTTCTGCACATTTCTGTTGTCATCATTTTTTTTCACCTGTTCACTGAAATCGGAATCAATTAAGGTGCATTTTATGTCTAATTAATTTTATGATTAAGTTTGCTTGTGTCATGTAATGGGTCACTAACTGCAAACAAATTCATGTTTAAAGAATAATTGAGATTATCATGTAACGAGTAAAAACATAAACACAATACAACTAAATTCTATTTAAATAGGTTCAACATGGGACTTAAAGGATTTCTTATGATGTTTATGGACATAGGGGAAGAAAAACTCTATAATCGGCATGAAAGATAAGGAATTCATTTATGTCAGATGTTTATCATTTGAAAAAAAATACAAGCAATGACTATTTGACATGATAATGACGTGTGAAGATACTTTAAACATTTATATTGCATTGTGATTACTGTTCGATAAATCAATACTATTCCGGCTGTGCATATATATTTATATATATATAGGTCAATAAGAACTGATGTATGTAATAAATTGTTGTAAACATTACAGTTAAAATATAGATTTTTTCTTTTGCCTCCTCAATTGAAAACTTATTGTAAACCTTATCGTAAATTCTGTAACTAAAAGTTTTACCTTAATATCATTGCAATGAGAAAGATGTGTCGAGTAAGGTATGAACCCCTTGAAAAACCCCTAACAAAAAAATATTGAAGATGGAATGTTATCTTACCTCTACCAAATTATATTTATATTTATTTTTTTATTTTATTTATTTTTAATAAAAAACTTTAAACAAAGTTTTTTTTAATAATGATAATAATTTTTAGATGTCCTCTCCTCAGCAATGAATAAGATAGCTGGAATATTCACTGAAGTACATACCTGTGTGCCTGAACCCGGTGGTATGTGACTCGACCCCAACCTACTTTCATCTGCATTGAAGGATATCGCTCTTTGATATCCCATTTCTGATTATGCTAAGTTCGCTGGGTCTCAGTTCAGAAGGAATTTGCTTTCAATGTCAACAATACAATCTACTATTTCGTAATGTATGAAATTCTATGGCGAGTCATGAATGAAGTTTGCCTAATGTTGGGGGAGTTTGAAGAGTGGTTTTGGAAAAACAGAGACCAAAGGATATTTTGTCATTATCCTTAACATAGAAAATTCCTTGTATTTTTTCTCTGTAATGAAGGAAATACACTTCACTCACCTTTGGTCCGAAACTCCCAATTTTTACTTACTACATTCTCTCACCTTAACTGTTAAAAATACTATTGATAGGTAATAGATTCAAACCTCCCACTGTTAGTATTCAGTTGAGCATGGTAAAGGTGCATGATGTTTTTGGTATAGGTTTGTATATATGGGGTCTGGTAATATGAAACTAACGATTGGTCGGGTTGAAGGCTACAATAATGGAATCCTTGTTGGGTATTAATACCAGCTGTGGTAAGGCAAGAGTTGTACTAGAGTTAATAGAGAGTTATTACTATGAAAATTTAGAATACATAGTGATATGCCCAACTATAAATGATAATGAAACATAAATCTAGATGTGGATAAATACAGATCCAGAAGTATACACACTTCTTCCTTTGGATTGTCTGAATGAAGGTTTGAAATATTTACATCAAAGCATTAAAAATGAAACCACCTTCATTCATTATTGATGATTATAGTGCAGAGAGGATCTCACAAATATAACAGAAATATAGCCTTGTGCCTTGTTTCAGTGTAAAGATGGAGATAATTTTGATGACTGATTAAAGAAAAACTGTGTTATGAAAACCAAAGCTGAGAAAGAAAAACTTTGAAAACAACTGGACCAAAATAAATACGTAAAATTGGTTCTTTGTACAGATTACACAATGTCATATTACTCATATGAAGTTGCAAAATAAGGGAATGTAGTAGGTATAAATGCGGAGTTTTGGACCAGTAGTGAGTGAGGCATATTCATCATTGAAGAGAAAAACGACGAAGTACTTTTGTGTTATAGATAATGACAAGAATAACCTTTGGTCTCTGTTGGTCCCGAACCCCTGTTAATACCTACTGTTTTATACTTCACAATGCACAGGACACAAATTGTGCAGATGTTTGTAATGCCATCGTTTCTGGGTGTACCATTGGATATGTAGATTCTGTAGAAATTACATGTCAATATATATGTCTAGGTATTTGTGTACATTTTATGAGAAAGACCCCTATGTGCAGTGTCTTAGAATTGATATGACCTTAACACTTCATTCAAGAAATAAGCTCAAAATGTAGAAGAATATTTTCATATTCTTACAGACAGAAGGTAGTGAATATATTGATCAAGTTTTCCCTCAAGATTTGGTAAGCTCCTAGAAAATGATGAACCCTTTATTTAATCTAACTGGATAATATTTTAAAAGAACAAATGAAAAAATTCAATGTTTATCTTTAGAATGCAAACAATATTAACTATCAATTTGTACAAAACATATCTGTTTAAAAGGCTAATCTAATTTTCCAGTGTAAGCAGTTTCAGGATGCAAACTATGCAAACCCCCTGTGCAGTTTGGTTAAATCTTCAGTAATAACTCATGACCTGGAACTGCGATACTTGTTTACTCAGGCATGATTGAATGAACAGGTTGGAAACAGGACGCAATATTTCCACTTGAACGATTTAAGATCCCCCTGAGCATCATCTTTAGTCCTGAGTGTGTACCTTGGGGACAGCGACATAGCCTGGGGGTGAGGAATATTGAATGTGTACCTTTGGGACAATTTGTACTTACCTGGATATAATATACCGGTTTGATGTCGACTCATAACCACCTCTACCTTGGGACTTTATACATTCTGACTATACTCCTAGGAAACATTTGAAATTCAACTAGGTTGCTCTTCCAAGACCATTAGATGAGACTAAGGCTAAAAGATACCTTATTTGCTGAATGCAATATCATTTTCAAAAAGTTCTACATTTATCCATATGAAAGATCTGCTTAGTGATTTTTAGTGATAATTAACAATTTTAGTTTTAGATACTATCCAATGCCACAGGATACAGAAATTTTCAATATGTTCTGAAAAAAACACACTAGTAGTACGATTGTCTATGGAAATTCAGGCTCGGAATGCATCATTTCAAATACACTAGTCTTTTTTTTGTATTTGTAAAATATATGTATATGTCAGAAAAACGTATACATCTTGATTTTCTACTGACTTGAACTTTGCTGAAGCGGCACATTCCGGTGCTTGAGACACAGGGAAAGTGTAAGTGCGTAAATAACGTATAGACTTCTCAGGTAGAGGTCAGTTCAATAGACTTCTCAGGTAGAGGTCAGTTCAATAGACTTCTCAGGTAGAGGTCAGTTCAATAGACTTCTCAGGTAGAGGTCAGTTCAATAGACTTCTCAGGTAGAGGTCAGTTCAATAGACTTCTCAGGTAGAGGTCAGTTTATTGATTGAAGGGAATCTACTGTCAGCGAGTTATGAAGTTGAAACATGAATCAATATTAGAAGGTATTGATGCTGATTACCTTCATATTGGCCTCTTTTGATGAACGGAATATGAAGTTAGAAAGATATTATGAGCGTAAGGCAGTTTGAGGTGACCTTTGATTGCACAGAAATTCTGCAAGTCAGCAGAATGTTTTTCAAATGTTGTTTATTCATTTACTATTTATCAAGTATCAAAAATGTACAAGCAGTTATCTTCATTATTGACACGTTAAAAGTTTTTAACTTATTGATTTTTGTTTTTGAAAAATATTGATTTAAGAAATAACTTACAACGCTTTAAGATGCGCGAGTAAATTTGAGAGACACATTTGTTGTTATTTGGCAATTTCTTGCTAGTTTTTTTGCTTGGTTCTAAAGATTTCCTGTTTTGAGAATTGTAAGACATGTTTATTATCAAAAAGAAGTGAGAAATCTACAGCCTATCGTTGGGTACAACTAATATCAGTATAGGGACATTGAGGGCAGCGATCCTACAGAACACAGGTTTACGTTAGGTGACGCTCCAGTGTAGTTCAATTCCCGTGTACAGTATACCCAACAACAGGAGTAATGAGGTCCTTGTGAGAAACGTACAAGAGTCCACATGATATGAGTAACCCACATTTGACTGTTTTTGACAGGGGCTAATCTAAAGTTGTTACATTTATATTGCTGTGTTTGATCTCTGAAGTGTAATACATTATAGGTCACAAACCTTTCCTGTTTGCATTTGTCAATGAAGTTAATGTGTCACAGATGAACTGTTACCTTTGAAATAGAAAAAAGGATTGTTTGTTAGTTAAGGAAATTGTAAATAAATCAGAACAAATCTTACAAGCTCTATGAGACATAACTACCAGTATGTTGTAGGTTTTCAATGTGCAAAGGATCTGGTTGTCTTGAAATAGCTGAATGTGCTTTCTGAATATTTGGTATATTATATTAATAATTTTGTGAATATATCTATGTCTGTGAATATATTTCAAAATATTTCCAGGATATGTGTAGCTTTTATGTTATCAAATATTATAAATAACAACTTTATGATATGAAAGTAAATTTTCGCATGTTGAACAAACCCTCATCAATTGGATCCATTTAAGGCATTCTTTGTAATCAGCATTCCAAACCATAACAGAATTACTGCCAGTATATAAATGGCTAAGAATCGACAACACACAATATAATACACAACACTTAGCTCACAACAAATTATGGAGTAATTATGAGTCTGACTTGTAAATGGCATCAATTATTGACAATTACTGGCTGGATGTGTGAGATAACCACACACTGTAAGCTTTGATTCATGTGATTGGGTCTATTCTTCATGGAATCACGAGATGAATGACTTCAGGAATGAGTTACCGTTTGGGTGTAGATTTATGATACAGTTTGAGCTGTTCTTATTTGAGAGAATGAGTTAATGAATTAATTACCTTATGAATTTCAGACCTATGATATAGTTCGTAATGTTCTTATGTTAGTGAGTAATTAAATGAATAACGGAATGAATGATAGAGTTCGAACTGTTCTTATTTGAGTGAAAGAATGAATGAATGAGTGAAAAACGAATGTTCATTCATCCATGAATTACATTTTTAGGCATTGTGATTTTAAAAGAAACTTTGATTTTTCATTTAATTGAAATGTTTTTCAACTTTTGTAGGATAAGAGATAAAAAGAGAGTGAAAGTGTATATTTAGATTTCATTCATGATCTGGAAACTTCTTACATGAGATAATAATCCATCTGATAAATGAGTAAAATCATGTAGGCCTCTAATATAGAAGCTCTTTCCCATCAAATCTTGCTTCCCTTTTCATCATTTGTAAGTTTTAGTTGAGGCTTGTTGGTTTTACAACAATGCATAATCCTGGTATTGTGTCAGGCTTTCCTACTCTATAAAACTCTTGAAGACTGATCAACCACTTTCAACAAACTTGACATCTTCAATGCATGCAAGTGTTCAAATATCAAGTTGTGTGATATGCCATAATTTCATATCCAGCTAGAATGGTATAATTATTGATGAAGGTATACAATTGATATAGATCTGTGGAATCTGACATCCTTATCTACTAATTAGGGAGAGTGTGAGTTAACGAGACGGATAGTGACAGCATCATTAGCATTCTATGTGACTGGTCCACTTGAGTTCCGCAGCTAGGTGTTGGTCTCTGTGAGTCATGAAATATGTACACTTTCTGCTTGATCGATTATCCGAAAGGTCACAGTTAGTTGAACCTTCAAATTTTTCAAATGTTTAAATGTAATCAGAGAAAATCAATTGTCAATGGACAAACAATTTATTTTTTCTTTGTAGCCATGATCTGCAAATTATCTTGGATGTGAAACTTTATCTATAGAAATTCTTTAATGATTTTGATTATATTTTCTGTCTCGGCAAAAAAAACTAAAATTTTTTAAAGAGAAGAGGGATTGATAATGGTTTAAGAGATGGCTCTAAGGATTATTTTATTTTTGAATAGTCATTGCATTCTGATTTGTTTCAATACTTTTAGGTTAAACAATTTGTATGTTAGGTTTTAAAAGTTTTGTATTTCCATATTGTAGAATGAATAACAATTCAACAACCAAACATACAAGCAAATATTTTGTGATTACACCTCATTATGAAGTAAGAGGTGTACAGCTAGGAGAAAGAAAGTTGAATGTAAAGTGTGAAAGGTCTGTGACTAGTTGGAACTGTAGAAGTTTGTACACCAGGCAAACCTAGACAGGAGCCGTGAAGAGCTAAGTCACATTAGGGGAGTGTTTGACTTGTGGAGATCAGCTCTGTGTAGAGTTTAATTACAGTCGAAGCCGGGAGAAGCTAGTAAACAAGTGTTGTTTATATGACAGAAGGTCCCTGTGGCAAACTTTAGGGTCCCTGTCGGTTTCACACAGGCTCAAGATGGATTCTCATTATCAGGGTAACGAGGAATTTAGGGCTTGGGTGCTGTGAGGGCAGGATCTATTGGTGATCTACCCTGTATCTTTGTAGTCACTCCATAGGTTTTGAAATTGCAAAAGTGATTCTTCATATCAAAACTTTAAATATTGACTTTTGAATTATAGTATGTTGTATTTATGAGAATTTACTTGCTTTATTACAACAGAATCAACAATTGAATATAACACTCTGTGGATGTTGATTTTATGATCAGTAAAAACTTTGAATAAGTGTAAAACAAAACGCTACCTTTTTCACATAAGAAAAGAACACAACACATATCATATATATTTTGTCTAACTTAACTCACAGATGACCACTGACATTGTATTAGAAATATTCTGAATACGGAACCAAGAGAGAGGGTGTGAATGGTTTGGAACTGTTCGGTTTGAGACTGTCCTGGCTTACTATGGGAGGGAATATCCGGGAGGGCATGAGCAGGTTTGAAGCACTGTGTAGCAGAATGATCAGCATGTCTTTGATGCAAGATGGCCTCATCACCATGGAAACAGTAAAATTGGAGCTGTTAGTTAGATCAAAAGCGGTGTATCTGTTTGCTGGATGCTACAAGATTGTCAGACAAGTCTCCTCTGTGCACCAACAAAAAAAGGCAACATAGAACATTGCTATGTCGGCAAGGGAATATTTTTTGGAAAATGTCAGGGATGTATCTAAGAGATGTGTTTTTTTTGGTTTTTGGAGCCTGCCAGCATGGTAAGGAGGGTGCTAAGGAGAAGGGTGTTAAACTAGGTGTTGGAAGACTTCTAGCTGACTTGTGACACTTTCACTTGGACAAACAGGCCGTAGATCGTGTGTTGACTCACTGCTAGTGGATCACCTGTCAGGCGTCTGTTAGATTAGCATATAGAGGTCTTGACTGACAGTAGAGCCTTCTGAGTGTTTGAACTTGAGACATCATGATATTTACGAAGCTACGAAAAAATATGATCAAATGGACTATATTTGTTGATTTAAGGATTTCAAGGTTTATTTTCCTTTCTGTTGAATTGAAAATATTTATTTTTCTATCATTTGTATAAGAAATTTCATTTTGCCTTTTTCATACACATAAAAAGACAAAGCTATTGTCAGGCCCTGGTGGTTTCCCTCTGTATTTCAACCATACAGGAAGCATTACATTATTTAGAAGGTTAAAATGGTACTCAGAATCATCAAAAGGATGCAGAAAAAACAATATTATGACTCTCATCAGTTTGAAAGAATGAATATCAGAAAAAAATTCAAATATCTTAACATAGCTTTATCTAAATTATGAAAGGATACTTTTTCTGTTTTTTCCGACTGACTTCACATGAACTAAGCTCTAGAATTAAGACAATCTTAATAAATAGATTTATCACATCTAAAACTATTTTGAACAGCTTCAGCAGTCAATACAAACTTAATAAAATATCTTTATCATTCAATATGGTCGCCCCCATAGGGTGTAGCCCACAAATCTTTCGAGTCAGAGATTCATGCCATGTTTGATGTACACAAATATACTTATTGAGGCTTACCTGCCTCGCTGGATGAAGACTACTCGGCAAACACTCGAGTTGGAAATATTCATAAGGGAAGATAGCTGTTCAAGAAGCTCAAAGGGAGATAATCTGAAAGTAATATTTGTCTTTCATGAGCTAGGTAATAAAAGGTTGTGAAAAAGAGAGATAGGATTATGTGATTGGAAAAAGGTAGAATAAGAAATTTATCTAAGTTGAAAATTTACTTATGAATATTTTATAGTTGGTACCTTTATGTTAAAATTGATATTTTTTGATAGAGTGAGCTTATTGTATCTTCAGTCATATTTTGTATGTGTATCTACTTCAGGATTTTATGATTAACCTTTAAGAAAAAGAAAACTTCAATTTTTCAAACACAAAGTGTATTTGAGTGAGATTGTTTATAAAAATACACTGTTTCTTATCAAAGTTCAGAGGTCTTTTGCTCAGTTGCTTGTGAATAAAACCTGAACACCTGGCAATTATGATTGAAAATTGAATGATTTGAAATAGCCATAACTTAAAGTTTTGTATGTCAACTGTTTTATTATCAACTGATGCCTTATTATCCCTTCTTTAAATATTTATCTGCTTTTTCATTTTGGTAAATTTACAACTTTATATAGGAACAGAGTTTCAAACTTAATCTGAATTTTGTTAAAACATCTGAGGCAACTTGAGGTGCTCTTTTCTTAAGATTAAGTCACTGTGTTTTTTAATCGAACTTTCAAGGATTATCTGAAAGAGACTAACAAACAGCAGATATCTGGAGACGAAGTACTAGAACTTAGATCTTCATCCCTTCAGTGACTAGTGACTTTACATGTAATATACTGATCCAAAGTGCTGACTCAGGAAAAGTGTCAGTACTGACATTGCGATTGACCTACTTTTAAGACCCTAAAAAACTCAGAGAGATATGAGCTGGAAAGATTTTTGTCCTTTTTGACAATTGACCATGCTGGTGGCGTGACAAATTTTATAACTCTCTCTCCCTGCCACAAACTACTTACAAACTCTCGGTCTTGTCATTGTGGAAGTATTTATTAGAGTGTTTACTTGACTTGGGCTTAATAAACCAAAACAGAGTCTATCATAAGAAATTGTTGTATGCTATATTGGTCACTTTTTATCTCCACATTAAATCCAAATTATGACTACTTAATCTTCAGGATTAGATATTGAAGGACATGGGTATGTTGTCGTATGGTGAAGCTGCAGATAGCCGTCGTTGACAGGTTGTCTAATGTTGTCAGGTAGGAGGAGAGAAGTGGCTGTGAGTAGGGGTATCGTCAGCGTCTTGAGAGGTGTTATCAGATATATGGCCAAACTGAGATCATCAGTGTTGTTGGAGATTTAGGGCTGGATCATAGAAGGCTACAGTTGGACTTGGTACATGTTTATGCTGTTTTTGTCATGTCTTCTCCATAACTCATATTTATGGATTAAAAATGTTGAGTGATAACTCTCTTTCAATGTTTACTATCATCTCATCAAAAAGCAATCAAGGTAAAAACCTTTTTTGAAGCTATTTTTGGTTGATGTGAAGACTTATATCTGGTTAAGCCTTACTGTCCTTTAAAATTTGAAAATTTGATGGAAAGTGATTTTTGAATAAAAGGGGGAGGACTTAAGTACTTAAGCAGATAACTCGATAAACCTCTTGCTAAGGACTTGGACCATACAGCTTTTACTACAATCATGTGCCACTTATATCTGGATGGTGACAGTTTTCATAGGCTTACAAGTAACTCGTAACTAATTTTCAATGAATAAGTTCTTGTTTGACCATTACAAAAGATTTCCAATGAGTCACCATCATAAACGCATTCACAACTATGTATTTTAGTCTATCAAATAATTGATAATAGAAAATTAAGCAGAATTTATAAGTGAAGCTCAGACCATCCCTTACGATAAGCAAAAACTTAACAGGCTTTGACAGAAATTTGATGCATGAAAATTGTTTATGCTTCACCAAACTAACATGTAAGTCAATGGAAATAACGTCACTGTCAACATGTATCTTGCACGGCTCTGAGGTAACCATTTCAGAGCCATTGCACAGTTTTTATTCAATGTTTCTACAGCATTGCCTAATCCATTGCCTTGAAGGCATTAACAACTATTTAAAACCCTGGCAGAGTTTGAAAGCTGCAGATTGTATGAAAGTGGGACAGGAAGTATAGATTTAGAATCTACAATGGAACATTGTCCCACATCACTGAACAGTCTGAGGCTGTTACCTGAACTAACGAGCTCCAGCTAGAGTTAGACCAGGTGAGGTAATCTGCGGGATAGTCTGCTGTGGAGACAATAAAACATAATCTACCATACCTTGGATTGCATAATCAGGGTCAGCCTGCACAAGGGACACAAACTTAAAGATTCATTCCACATGAGTGCTGCTTTAGATTCTTCCACAAGAGTAATTCTGTCTTGAAATAAGGGTTGAAGTGAAGCTGACCTATTACCATATTATTGTGATCAAATTATTACTTCAAATGAATTATGAATGAATGAATAATAAATGATAAACAAAATCATTAATTTTCATTTCCATTTTTCACCTTAATGAAATTGAGTATAGGTCTCTAAAACATAAGAGTCAATTTAGTTCGAATCATTGATAATGATACAGGTAAACAATCAAATCAAAATAACATAAAAGAAGAAACAATGTTGAAATAATACTTGATAATTTTAATAATGTAACTCTTTACCTTTTAGACACATGTATCCAAAGCTTTTACTAGTTTGTAAATACTTCTCAAAACCATTTTGACTTTTGGCATGTTTAAATCATCAATTTGAGTATTAGAATCATGAATGATATTCACCCCATGTCCCAAGTGAAGTGTATATGTTCTGTATATATACCTCACTTCATGCCCGGAATACAGTAACACAGATCACTATCATGGCTGTCAACACACACGTTCATCTTGGAGACAGACCTGGCTTTAAAAATACCTGTAACATCTTCTCGTTTAGTCTGCACACGTACCTGGGCAGTTAGTGGTCCATTAGTGGCGGACAGCATACAGTCCCCAGTCTCAACAGTTATGGATTATGTGCCGAGTAGCCAAGAGGATTATTTCCAGGCTTTCTGCGTATCTGTTTGATTTCTGTAACCTTGTGTGCAACAGATTGCCGGTGGGTTAACACCTGTGCAGACCACCAAGGACAGACCAGCGTTGTGTTAACGTACAGTACTGCTTGTTCTGCTTTGGTTGTTTAGTTAGAGGACACCTCAGCTGAGCACTGCAGTCTTCGTAATATGTACCTGCCTTCAAGGATAATGAGTCACTTGGAATTCTGACTTTGACCAAACAAGGGTACAGTGGATATGATGCAGACTGATCAAATCTGAAATGAATGATGTACACAAAGGTTTTGGATAACTTATAACTAGATTTCCTGATGTCTGTGATTTAGACTGAATCAGATCTTAACACTAATTTAGAATTTTGTGCATTGGTGCTGGCAGTCGATTCTACTCACTTTCAACTTTATAGAAGTGTTCACAATTGGATTACTTACCTGTCCGAAAGAACCAGGATGTTTCCTTTACCTGGCAAAGGAGGTTTCCTCTGGAATGGTAGGTCTTGTTGGGTCTCAGAATTTACACAAGTATAAAAGTTAAGTACCATCGTGATATTCAGTCATGGTAGAGAGGAACTTCACAGTTTTTATTTGTACGTTATTGACGGCTGCCACATCATGTCTATTAAAACTGGACAACATTCATTGACCATGAATAAGTAAATGAAAAATGAAGAAAATAATAAAGTATTTCATAATTTGTTGAAATAGCTCTATTTTATAAGAATTTACTTATAACATAAGAGTGATCCTTTACAATAGTTAGGCAAGTGTTTATTTGCACAAAGATGGTGAAATGTTCAAACAAATGTTTTTCAGTTTCATCCTTATTCACACATATGTAAGTTTCATCCTTATTCACACGGATATAAGTTTCATCCTTATTCACACGGATATAAGTTTCATCCTTATTCACACAGATATAAGTTTCATCCTTATTCACACGGATATAAGTTTCAAACCAATACCCAAAATGAGTCTTATTCTTGATTTTTCGGTGCAAGATATTGAAGAACAGGAACCCTATCAAAATTTTATGGTCTTAGATGTCCCATAAATGTTTAATGGAATTCCTGTTAGATCTTCTATTGGCTAAAAAAACATGTGGCATTGAAGATAAACCATTACTGCATAGATTTTTTGGTTCCGCCCATCATTATCCATGCAAAGCTTACCAATTTGCAAGCATGTGTGTCACAAAAAGTCTGTCAAGAAACTGATTTGGAAACCTTGTCCATCAAGGTTGCATTTGACTTACAGAAGATGAAGCTGACAATCATAGCAGACAGTTCCTAATAAGCTATGTCTTTGCTCTTCCATCAAACGTGTTCAACAAAAGTGGTTACATGTTAATGAACCCACCTATGGCTGAGTAATTGAGCCTTGTATAGTGTATGTATTGCTGTCTATATCCTTGGTTAGAATTGGAAGCTGACAGTAGGAAGTATTACCCCCCTGATTTCAGCCTTAATCATATGGTTTTATGGTCTCGAGGAACACTCATGAACCCATTTCCAAGAGGGAGACTTATCAATCTAAATGAATTTTGATCAACAGTTTTTAATATCATGCCATACTGTTGATCTTACATTGACTGATAGTAACGGCCGTCCTGATGAGCTTTGACATTCAGCTGTTACGCCAATCAGAAGAAGCCTGAACTAGCCTGAGCCTTCTTGAGACTCAAAACATTGTTACACTGTTTAGTGGTGCATGGAGCTTACCTCATGTTTGTTGTCCCACTTGTTTTTGATACTAGACACAAGTTATTTAACTTTCATTATGTGTGGCTTTCAGAATGTCATAGTTGTGTCTGTTGAAGATACCAAACATGATTGGTTTCAATCAAAGTTCTTTCCTTTGGTCATGAAGGGTCAATGGACCTCACTTACTGGCTAATGTTAGATTGACTATCATAACATAGTACAGAATTCTCCATCTAGATTTATTTAGATTAGAGTCTTATAGGTCTTTCTTGCAGGTCTCTTTTATGTTCCCAGTTGTCCTACCTTATTGAATCAGATGACTGATGAAATGTTGCTAAAATTGTCTCTGAACTCATTCACCTGTCCTGCAGGTATATATTTACCTGTACACCCGTTCAAGTCTCCAGGTGTACTTAGCCTTGTCCAGGTGTGCAGGTAACTGCAGCAATGAGATATGACTGATCAAACAAACTGTCAACATCGTGACATCGTTCCCTCTTGTGGGCATCACACAGTGCAATGGTTCGACTATGACCCTTAAAAAATCTAAGTTTCAAATCCCTCCCGGTGCTTTGCATATTACACCATTGCTGGCTAGGTTATGATTTACTGACTTCCTAGCACGGTAGGTATCTATGTTAGGATCTGTATTTACATCTAATGTATGTACACACTCATGATATACAGATACGAGGAGTTCTTTATTTTATCATGGGAATTTTGATACAATTTCTTTTCAGTTAGTTTGCTCTGAAGATGAAAATGCCTCTCCAATGTTTATTTGAGTGTCCACTAACTGTAGCCATGTTGTGTTGCAGGAATTATGATGGACCCAGCATTCAGGGTGGTGACACAGGGCCGGTCGGGCTTCTATGTCTGGAGGATAGAGGTGAGCCAGACGTGAAAATAGACATAAATTCTTTAATGATTCACTCTTCCATTAGTATGTTAATGAAATGTCAATAACATCTAAGTAAATGACAAATCTCAAGAAACCATAATAATGCCAAAAAATAGAAAAATTAAAAAAAGTTTAAAGTCTTTAAGTTTACATAATTGGCGGGGATCCTCTATGGTGACTTCATCAAGATTGCCTGTATGACTCTATGGCCAGACTTGATTTTGAAATGTTAAAATATATAAGAATAAGTATCTTGTTATGTCATAAGATTTATGCTTGTTCCGTAATAACCAAAAAGAGGTGTGAAGCCATTCTTCGACAATATGATTCACTTTATCCCTCCATTGTTGAATCAAAACTAGTTGTGCTTTGCTTTGAACTTTCTGTTGAAATGTTGAGCTCTGGTCTCACAATTTGCTACTTCTAATGTGTGTGAATGTTGTTTGTTTAGGACATGAAGCCTGCCCTGGTGCCTAAAGACAAAGTCGGCACGTTCTATAAAGGCGATTCCTACATCGTGTACAGTGTGAGTGTTTCTGTAGTCTAGCACTGGGCTTCACGAGTCATTACATGTTATTTGGTATATTCATATTATATATCTGTACAGAGTTTTTAAAAAATCATGTTTTTTACTCTTTTCACATGTACCTGAAAAGTGAATCTCCATTTAAACTGAAGTTATATTTTATTCTGAAAATAATCATTTATAAATGTTTATACATCTCGTCTCATTTAAGTATTGAGAAAATGTTTTTGCAAAGATTACCCATATGTAAAAAAGCAGGAAACTAGTCAGAGTGGGAAGTGTCCTTGATTACCTTCATTGTTTATCAATGTGCAACATATGTTTATCCCAGCAGGCATCTGACGTCATTTCAATGTCGAAATTTCGTTGAATTCAGGTCAGGACGTCGATCAACCAATTTTCGACGTCGGAACAACGTTAGTTCCCTGACGTTGAAATTCGGTTGGTGTTTTGACGTTGTTTCAACGTCATCAGAACAACTTTAAACTGAAAAGTGATTACTTTTATCAAATTTCATTATCATTAATAACATCAAATATGTTACGGATTGTTTTAAAGAATGAAATAAAAAATGCAAAAACAAACAGCTATCATTGACATTTAAAAGTGTTATTGATATTGGAATTAGATAAATAAAAGTTAATTTCTTTCAATTTCACAATAAAGGGAAGTAACTCTGTCCTATGTCTAATTAGAATAAACAAGGTTTTTATTTTTTCAGTTATGTTCACAACTGACAACATAATTTTTCCATTTGAATAAAGTTAGTAGTTCTTACAAAACGGTATTTACACATTTTTAAAAGAAAAATTTTTCGTGACACTTTGGTCTAAATCGTTGCAGTGTCATATAAACAGTAATACCCTCACAACTTATGTAATTTCCAATAAATGGATAACTTCTCACGAACAGACATCAGAGTCTTGCACCGAGGCCTATGAAAGAGCTGAAGTTGAAAGCATAGCCTCACAGATAATTAAAGCATTGCTTCGAGTAAACTAACGAAACTAAACAACACAACCTGATTGATCAAGAAGACTTGATGTTGAAATGACGTTTTTTCAACGTCAATACAACGTCTTGGCTTCAATGTTGAACCGACGTTGAAATGACGTCAGATTTCGACGTCGCCGCAAATTTCAAATCCAATCAAATTTCAACGTTATATCAACGTTGCTAAACGACGTCGTTTCAACGTTGATACAACGTCAGATTGCCTGCTGGGTATAAGTATTATGTGTAAGCCAGCAAGATATGTTTGTAAGTATTGTGTATAAGCTAGCAAGAAATGTTTGTAAGTATGATGTATAATATGTTTGTAAGTATTGTGTATAAGCTAGCAAGATATGTTTGCAAGTATGATATATAAGCTAGCCAGAATGATGTAAAGTTGTCTGATGACAAGTACTATATGAGCTAGTTTTCACCCGGCAGCAAACCGCAGAGGGACAAACCCCCAAGGGGGCCGCCATGCAGGTAACAACTCACCTGTCTGTCCCCTCGTTAGTCACCTAGTCTCACCTGTAAACATGATGCAACATTTATTTTTGTCCAAGAAAGAGTTATCTCCCTTACTAGCTTGTGACATTTTCAGGCGATCAGGTTAAATTGTTAGTGCAGAGTCATCTTTCTATGTTTGCACAGAAAATCGAAATATTGAATTTTTTATTTCCTTTTAGATCTGCATGTTAATAATAGTGAGAAAAACTAAGTTGATGCAGATCTCAGTTTGCCGAAATCTCTGGTTTCCTCACAATGAGACATGCGTTGAACGGCTTCTGTTTCCATGACAACAAGAGTGTTTGTATTTCCCTGGATGTGTGGACTGTGCATAGAGTGATGACACTGTATCTCCTTTTTTTCAGCTTTACCCAAATAGATTTTATGGTTTCTGGTTTTCCAGCATTTTTTCTTTCATTTCATATTTTGGGAGTATTTTTTTCATTGATTTTTATAGTGAGTTCTAATGATTAATCTTGGGTAGAGTTTTTAACTGGCATTGTCCACATACATAATTCCATATTTTGTAAGGATGCGCGGTATTATCGGTATATCGGTATATTGCAATACGGAAACAACACGATACGTACAGGTACACTCTTCTGGATATCTCTAATATATCGCATGATATAAAATTAACAATTTCCTTTTAAAATTGCACAAAATATAACCAAAATACTTGACTTTATTGGAAGTTGAAGTGTGAACTCGCCAAGTGAAAATAGCACAGACATGTTACAAGACCGAAACCAGTCACTGAATTATCTTTCTTTACAAAACGAGCCAGTTGAGCATTGCTCACTGTTCTAATTAATGTTATTTAGCTAAGAGAGCTTGGAAAAATAAGAATATGAAATGTACCAATATATTGCAATACGTATTGCAATACGCCTCTCTATATCGCAATATATTGCGATACGGAAATGAGTAGCGATACCCATCCTTAATATTTTGAAAACTTGTTTGAATATTGGCTAATTCTACTCAGATAAGTTAATATGCAGATGAGGACTATGACTCGTTTGGATCATCTTCCCACGCATGGCCTGTACTTGCACCAGCTCCAATGACTTGCTAAGATAAGCCTTGCTGTATTTTCCAAACTTTTCAGTGCTTGTCATCCAGGCTGCCGCTACGGAACCCGATAGTCAACTAGAAATCATGCGAGACTTGCAACTTTTTGCCAGGAGAGCATTGCACTCAAAACATGTTTTTGACGGGTTGGCAGCAAGGTTTAAATTAGCCTATGATAGAGACTGGTGCAATCTAAAGCCTTGTGGGGGGAAGATGCAAAGTGAGTTGCATGAGCAGTTTGTCACAGCACACTAGATTACACAGGTATCCAGCGTAGACTAGCTCCACAGATAATGACAAAGACAACAGATGGTATTACTTGCCATTTTGTCATCGATTTATACTCAACGTTTATTCTCTCTCCAGAAACCATTGATGCTGAAAAATAACATTAGCTAAGAGGGGGTGTAATAATATGTTTACAATTTTATTTAGCTACTCCGAAAAATAAGCCTCAAGTATTAGCCATGCTATCCGATAAGGGTGAAAGCAAGCTTTCTACTGGTTGACATTTTAGCATCAATTTCTTTCCCCTAAATCATTTGGTGCTTGGGATAGAAAAGTCTTTGTTTTAGAAATTTTTAAAACCTTTATTTCAGTAATTTATAATGCAGTTAATTCTTTCTTTTGATAATGACCCTTTTAGTTTGAGTGTGAGACTTGCGAGTTTAACAACCTACTGAAGAGGTGTTCCAGTGTTGTTATGTCAGTAATCATGCACTTGTAACCACTCGTACGTAAATGTGGTAAATCAACTTCAATATGCAAGTTTTTCACTTTTACTTACACATCAAGAAGAAGAGTTTCAATAAAGAACTTGTTACTGCTTTCAGAAGATAATGATTGAACTGCTAATGTAATGCAGTAAGTGCCACCTCCATTAATGTATAGATTTATAGTTTTGGGAATGATATTTATGTAGGGGCAACCCTGTTTACCAATCCCCATTTCCTGTACCATCTGAAAATAAATACGGTTTAGATAATTACTGTATGGAGTTGTTTAGCTGTGCCCTGGAAAGTAGTGTCGCTGCATGTAAGACTGTATATCTGATGTTCTTATTGCAGGCCAAAGAAATCAAAGGATCCAGGATTGAACAGAACATTCACTTTTGGCTGGGCAGTGAAACATCACAGGTATGGTAGGCAAAATACAACCAGATTCATCTATATGATATCTGCACATGTGCATTAATCACTTTCTGAGTTATGGCCCTTTTTTTTCACTGTTTAGATAGATTGAACCAGTTTCAGTCATACCAAGAGTTCTCTCATTTGATTCAGTAGGGGCATGTTGTCATTCAGTCAGAAGATAATGACATGATTGTCTGGTTGCAGAGAATGTTGACATCCATGGAAGTTTGTTGAGCCTTGATCAAGAATAAACCAAGATCTTGTGCATGCTTTTGTCAGATAATATTCAACCACACAGCCTCAAGAAATTAAAGAGAGCAGAATTGCTGTGCATGTATTTCAGTCATGTTAGATTTGTAAAAGCTAAGATCATTCTTACATGAATAATTTTTATATAAAAAACTCAACTTACCTAAGTCTGAGTATGGATATCACACTGATTAAGATCATGAATGTTTATGAGTCTTGTAATACCTTCCTGAGCCGCCAGTGACTTGTCTACCTGTTGGCTTTTTAATAAAGAACCGCTGGTTGGTTGCCTACACAATTTCTATTGCCAGTAGAAAGTAAAATCATATATGACACTGACCAGCCCATAAAGTGACCTGATGAACTGACCAGTGAACTCTACTCCAACAGGACGAGGCCGGTGCCGCGGCCATCAAGACGGTGGAGCTGGACGACTACCTGGGCGGGGCGCCGGTGCAGCACCGTGAGGTGGAGGGCAAAGAGTCAACACTCTTCCAGACCTACTTCCCCAAGGGAATCAAGTAGGTCATTGCCGTATCTGCTGATATGTGCTTGCTCATACTTACGTCACATCACTCGAACATGATGAGTCTTACTATAGTTTTACTAGAGTGAAAGCAATGAAACATAATATGATATATGAATACGATATTGACAGGGTCCATATGTATCTGTTGTTTTTTAAATTATAGGAATTTCTTACTTAATGATCTTCTTTGGCCATATAAAAGTTGACATGTAACATGTATCTCATTTATGTACCAGGACAATAAAGGGAGGTCACAAGTCTGGCTTCAATCATGTGGATACCACCTTCCAAATCCGTATGTACCAAGTCAAAGGAAAGCACAATCTCCGTATCTCCGAGGTAAGCAGCCTTTCTTCTTTTCTTGTAACTTGATAATGTTATTTCACGAACATAAGGATAAAACAATTTGAATTTCTTGTTCCATGCTGCTCAAACACAGCATGAAATGTCACCAACAATCACTACCTTTCAAAGTTCAATAGGTAACCATCTGTTTTTGTGCAGTATTTTTTCCCCAATGCTTGATGCGGTGTGTGATCTCTGGCCTCGTTTTGTAGGTGGACATCACATGGGAAAGCATGAACCACGGTGACGTATACATCCTTGACCTTGGTAAAGTGATCTTTGTCTGGGTTGGCAAGGACAGCTCTCGGAGGGAGAACGCCAAGGTAAAAGTAGCTCTTTTGTTTTGGACAATACATTACAATTAAATTGGTTAAAGTCATAGTCTCATTTTTGCAAGGCAAATTGTAATAAATGCCGGAGAAATACTTCATCACTCACAGAAATCTTTCCCCTGACGTTTGCAACAATTTTCAGAACTCTGCAGGCATTCTAGCCCTCAATAATGAAGTTCAAACTACCCTACCCTACCCGAATATTATGTCTTTTGCGAGCGTTAGTCCTTACCACGTCATTTCGCTAAGGCCGTGACGAAGAACGCATAAAATTTCCAAGCTGAATGTCCAATGAAAATAGTTAATAGCTTACGCTTTTCAAATATAGAAATGACAAAAAGGTGGTTAACTCAATGAAGAGTTCGTCTGTCATAAGTATCGGCGCTGCGATGACTAGATTTCCGGTGTTTCGTACTTGCGATGGGATTGCACTTGATTCGGTACCTCATCGGTCTGAAACGGCATGTACGCCAATAAGCTGCTTCATCCAAAACTGTAAAACGGACATAAAAATGAAAATCTTTGCAAATGCGACAGGAAATATTTGTTTTAGTGATCAGATTTTGTTCGTGAAGAATAATTAGTTCAGTTTAGTTGCCTTACAAAAATGAGACTATGACTTTAACAGTGTTAAGGCATGAAGGCTCCAACTCCAATCCTCATATCTTTGACTATGACATGATCAAGAGTGGAGCCCTCTTCTACCATGCGATAGGAGAACACTAGACTATTGAATTATAAGCCTAGATGACTTCTATCAAAGGGAGACAACTTATGGATATATGAAGTGTCCTGCTCCTCATAACCTCTGATGAAGGTCAAATGAAATAAAGATCTGAAACACTCAACTAACACATCATATTAACATGATTGATTTGGCCTCACTGGCTAACAAACTTGAAGCTTTTTTCCACAATGACTGATTCAAATGCCAATGAAGTAAAGTAGTTTCATTATCTGTTTGGTTAACAAAAAGAAGAAAGAATTAGTGGTGAGTGTTTTCATGCCGATGTAAAAAGTAAAACCAGGTTTCACTGAATGTTGTTGTAGGCGTTGGCACACGCACGGAGTCTGCGGGACGAGCGTAAGGACGGGACGGTGGTGCCGATAGAGGACGAGAAGGAGGACAGCATGACGGCGGATGAAAAGAAGGTATGGAAATCTTGATTTATGAATAAAAAAGGACATGTGTCCTCAGACAATATTTATACAAATTCTAATGTGGATTATGCAGTAACATACATATAAACCATCCCTTTGTATAGGACAAGACAATGATGTATCGTTAAAATGAAACTTGGTTTCAACTCACTGATGTCATCATAAGACACACATAATTTTGTCATCTGCTGTTCTCCAGTTGTTTGAACAACATCTGCCACTCAGTGAAAAGTCAAAGGTCAAGTCCACAGAGTCTGTGGCCTCCGACAGCATCTTTGAGAGGAAGGCTGCAGAAAGTATCAAACTTTTCTCGTAAGTAAATTACTGTCAAAAGACCCTGATATCTGAAATTCTTTAGTTTAATGAGTAAACAGCCATAAATTAATAACTCTCAATCAAGGCTTGTAACTTAACAAAGTAACCGTCCAGATTTGTCTGTTTGCATCCAGATTTTATTGATTTCAAGAGATTAAATACAGTCTATTTTAAACAGTTTGACATTAAAAATTAATTGTCTTATTTGTGTATTAACCCAAAGCTTTAATGCTTCCATATTTCACTCAGGTTAATTATTTTGATACATGGAGATATTTACTACTATGTTTGCTGTTGTGCAGATGCAATGAAGAAGACGGTAACTTGACCATCAAGGAGGTTAAAACTGGACCTCTTTCTCGCAAGGACTTGAACTCTAATGTGAGTCCCTCACATCAAATCTTCCTAATTGAATATATGTGATATGTATAGTTGCTTATAGTTGCATGCCAAGTAAGAGTACGTAATGAAATTAACTAAATCCAAAAGCACTTCCCTTAACAAAGGACTTTATACAACTTCTACAATATGATTTTTGATGTGTGTGTGTTTCGATTTCAGGATTCGTTCATCATCGACTGTGGTCCAGAACGTATCTGGGTGTGGATTGGTAAACAGGCCACCAAGGCAGAGAGGGCGGAGGCCATGAGGAACGCAGTGGTGAGTACATGTGGACAGAGGGAAAGACAGACGGTCAGACAGACAGACAACGGGGTTGGACAGACAGATGTGCATGCACGCACAGAAGCCGATAGAAATGCAGACATACACACTTACAGACTTACATTTTGACAGACTTGTCAGAGGCCTACAAGAATACTTACAGGCAAACATGTAGGCGGACTAAATACATTAAAGATAATATATCCTCATAGGGGGTACGATTAGCGGAAATACTTCATAACACAGTTAAGAAAAAATATCAACAACTATTTAGGTTCACATCCACTTGAAAATAGCAGAAAAAACGTGTTTTATAAACACTTCCGGAAAACAGACGCGAAACGTTTTATTAGCCAATCAGGTGCTAGGGGGGTTGTGACGACATAGACAGGACTCGTTAACGACTGGCTGATCTGTGTCATTCTTTACATTATAGATTCCAGCGGTCGTGAACGTGTATATTTTCACTGATTGTACTTATAAAAAAAGCCCCTAAGTCACCAAAGCTATCAATATCAATACATCGACATATTCTGTTCGACATCAATTATCTGTTGTTGTTGTTGTTTGTTTGGGTTGTTAATCTCAAATCGACTATCCCCATGTGTAGTTGGTTGACCATTGTATATGTAGAATACTTGTTACTACTTTGTGCCATTTGTGTCAACTCAATATCGCAACTCCGTGTTTCTGCTTTGCATAACTGTAACGATGAGATCCCACTTTCGATGGTCTGTCTCTCGGCAACTTCCGGATCTCGTCATTGGGATAGGAGGTTCTGAGCAGCTGTTTTTCGCCTTATTACTCAGTTATTAGTGATAATGAAGATCAAATCTTTGATGTGTTTAGTAAATGTACCTCTTGATTCGCAATTTGCCACCTTCATAAAAACTTAGAGTTACGTACTAATGTATTTTTCATAGTAAGGATACAGATTATTGTTCTTTTGTGTGAGTAATGGTCAATGTTTGAGATAAAGAGTCTGGTACTAATCCAGAGTGACGTAGGCCAATATTGTCAATAATAACACAACATTTATTGTTGATTGTGATATAAGTTAAAGCCTACTTGGAAATGTATCGTAAATATGAAATTCTTTTTCAGTTTTAACTATTTCAACCAAATAAAAATATTAACGCTGAAAAGCATATTATTTCCATTTCCTTCAGTACTTTAGTACCAGTATTTTATCAGAGAGAGGTTTTTAGTTACCTAACACTACTTTTTCACACCAGACAATATAGTCATAAAGTTATTACCTAACAGTCTACATGAAATGCCGCACACCTGTACATTATGGCAATTAAGCAATAAACTTCCTCAGCACCTGGCACATTTCCAATAGGTAATACACAAGGCACTGATTAGTTATCCTGTCTAAACTTTATCCTCACCCATGATCAACAGCCTTTATTGAAACTTGATGAAAGTAATTAGGTTTGTCAATACACGTGACACATGACAATATATTAACAAATCTGTATTACTAAATATCTTATTTCATTCTGAAATGTTTATCAATATATAATAGGTTATAAGTTATCCACTGTAAAGCTACATAAAATGGTAAATGTTTCTCCGGGGCAGCTCTTTTACTTTAATTTTACTTTTTGTTGCTTCTAAAATGACGCTGTAGCAAGAAATTTTAATTTTTCATAAATGTTATAACCCAAACTGTAGTGTCAACATACAAACATAAGTGACTTGCCCACATTTTTGTATGTATCCTTAGAGTAATCAGCACCCAAAAAAATAATATTTACCCCAAAACTAGTAATGTAACAAACTACAAACCTGTCACTGTGTATAATTTACAGATCTATATATATATATATATATATATATGCACATTATTTCATTATAGTCTCCAACATGTTGAAATAACTATTTAGTTCAACCCGATGAATTTTTCAACCCCATATGCAATCAAATACTAAAAATTCAAACAGTTAATGGGGTTTGAATTAATAAATTCTGCGACTAATCTAAAGAGACATAAATTCATACTGCAGATAAACTCAACATTCGTCTGCAAAATCATCAATTATAGTCAACTTGTGGGGCAAGTCCAAAGTCCGCTTTGAAATCGTAGGAAAGATCATAACAGTCCTCTGCGAAATGATCGGAGCAGATAACAGACCTGTCATTGGGACTCCACTTCGCTCTTTTCTGACTAACAAACTTTGTCCAATTCGCGAATTGGACAGGATCCTTCAGAAACCGATGCAGTTGAATGTCTCCTGATTTCTTATTAGTACAGTTGGCAGCAACGCAGGAAGAAGGCATGTCTCTATCGCAATGAAAACGTCGACGAATGCGACCCATATCTGCATTGATATATACTTGCTTACAAACAAACGCGGAGCGAGTCCTGTCTATGACGTCACATCTGCCGAAGGAGAGCTCAGGCCACTCTAGGGACTTTTTTAATTGGGCTTTCGAGGTGGCCAATTTCTACGCGCTTTGAACCGTTATATCTTTTTAATTAAAGGACGTATCGAAACTCTGTTTGGTGTTTTATTTACTTGAATGTATTGTCTTTATGAAAATGGGGATTGAAGTCGGATACAAAACTGGGATATAATATCTTTAACAGTCCAAAATCACCAATCACTGCATTACATTTGAAAAACTGTTCACAACTTTGTGAATAGGGTTGTAGACCGTCTTCTAATTGTTTACAAGTATTCTAGTGGTGTATTTTAGAAGGTGCATGGTCACAAGCTGAAGAAAAGCTGTCTACAAGTGTTAAAACTGAGTCAAATTGTATACAACAAGGACTCCATATTTCTTGCAGGGCTTCATTCAGAAGAAGAACTACCCGGCCGACACGTCGGTGACCCGAGTGGTGGACATGGGTGAACCGTCTGACTTCAAGTGCCTGTTTGCCGACTGGCCCCAACCCCCACCCCCCGGCAAGGTCTACTCCAGAAGCAGAATAGGTGAGGGATTGTACACGGAGGCAAATGTCAGATGCAAGATATAGTCCTTGAGTGTCAAAGAAACTGTGACAAATGCTAAAATGTATTTTTATTTCTCTGTAAAATTTATCCAGGAGAGGTGATTCTAAGTTTATGTTTAGTCTCCAATGCCAAATTACCGTTTACAATCTGAAAAAGTTGAATAAAGATGTCAAATTGGAGACCTTTGAATCTCTTCTTATCACAGTGAAATAATGATTCCTGACTTGATGATTTTGCTAGTGCTTTGCTGTTAAGAGTGTTGCATGGTCTATTGCAGACCTTATTGAAAGATTGGAGATCATTATTTTCAGTTAGATTTAACATGAATATTTTTCTCTCGTGGTCCAGCTAAAACTGTGCAGACAAAGTTTGATGCGTCGACACTGCACTCCAACACTTCCCTGGCGGCGGAGAGTCAGATGTTTGATGACGGGACTGGCAGCGTGGAGGTGAGCTACATGAGCTGCTGATCAAACCTGGATTATACCTTTCATTAGTGAATCATGCTTCCTGTAAATATGCACCTATTGAAATGTTTGGCATTGAACAATCAAGCAAATAATAGTCAATAGTAATCTTTTCGTATGGAATGCAAGGTATGGTAAGGGAGGTCATTGGCTGTAACTGTTGGATTTGATGGTATGGGAAGGTATTTGATGGTATGGGAAGGTATTTGATGGTATCAGAAGGTATTTGGTGGTATCGGAAGGTATTTGATGGTATCAGAAGGTATTTGATGGTATCAGAAGGTATTTGATGGTATGAGAAGTTATTTGATGGTATCAGAAGGTATTTGATGGTATCAGAAGGTATTTGATGGATTAGAAGGTATTTGATGGATTAGAAGGTATTTGATGGTATCAGTAGGTATTTGATGGATTAGAAGTATTTGATGGTATCAGAAGGTATTTGATGGTATCAGAAGGTACTTGATGGTATTGGAAGGTATTTGATGGTATTGGAAGGTCTTTGATGGTATCAGAAGGTTCATGGTATGCATGCTCTGATAACAGGTGTACCAGGTGGTGAGCTTTGAGCTGCAGCCCGTGGACAAAAACACATACGGAGACTTCTACGCAGGGGACAGCTACGTGATCAAGTACACATACCGGGTGCAGGGCCGAGAACACTACCTCATCTACTACTGGCTGGTGAGTCAGTCATCTCTTGTTGTCATGGTTTTCTTTAAATGATAACTACTGATTACTAATAATGACCAATACTTCCTGAAGTTTGTATAAACTCGCTGAATAATAACACATCTGATGCCTGTTCTCTTCTCCCAGGGTTCCAAATCGACAGCTGATGAGAAGGGAACAGCGGCTGCCATGGCAGTCAAGATGGATGACGAACTTCATGGAGCAGCAACACAGGTACCATGCTTGTGACTAGCCATTCTTCTTTATTCGGGCCTAGAACAGTTTGCAGCAACTCTAATAGACTTTAAAATTGTTTTCATCTTAAATACAGTTGCAGTAAAGAAATGGTCGCCATGTTTCAGATCCGAGTGGTCCAGAACAAAGAGCCTCCTCACTTCATGGCCATGTTTGACGGCAAGATGGTCATCTTTGAGGTGAGAATTGTCTTGTCACCTCTTCTGAATATATAGTAACATTTAGAGAAGATTTTCAAGTCATGTTTGGAAACTATAAGATGTGATGCACCTAGTAAAGTTTTTTCTGCCTTGAGTATTCCTTGTGTTGCTTTGGTCACTACAGATAAACAAAATTATCAATAATTGATTAATGCCACTGCTCAACAGGAGTTTGACACTTCACAAAGTTTGAGAATTTTGTAACAATTAAACTGAGTAGAATTTTGATATGTAACAGTGAGAATTTTCAACCAGGTGGTTGATACATGATTACTGCATCTGGACAGTTTGAGGATTATTGAGTTGAAGCACCTATAAAATCACTTCTATGCAGTCAGCGTACGGTTAACCATCTGTGTGTTGTGACAGGGGGGTAAGGCTGGGTGGCAGAAGGGGGACAAGGACCAGGGCCCTGGGGACACCTACATGCTGCAGGTGCGGGGGACGTCGGAACTCAACAGCAAGGCTATCCAGGTAGGTTTGATTCTTGCTTGTCAAATCAGTGTTACTCGTACCACTCTTTTAGTTTTGATACATGCACTGGTTCTATTTATGGATCTAATGTCACATGTTTATACCATTCTAATTATATCATTCTTATTCATTTTTAATAAGTAATTATGAAAATAATTTACATTTCACGAGTTTTGTAAAACTTTGATTTCAGGTTCCCCTGGAAGCAGCTTCTCTAAATTCAAACGACGTGTTTGTGATCTTCTCCAGGAATGCCACATTTATCTGGACTGGAAAGGTTTGTGATAGAACATCGTAGAGATAATCACTTTCAATGTATTTCAGTGTACACAGAAGAAACATGGCACAGTGATACCTTGTTTAATACCTGGTTTTGGGTCTTGTTCCCATCAGGGGCTGGGCAGTTTTGCTAATGTACAAGACTGTCCGTTTAAGGGAAATGACAGATAAAACTCAGTGATGTGTTACCTGCAGCAAGTTTGATCCAACCCATCCTTGCTGGTTTCATTGTGATAGTGAGCAAAGCAGTAGCACTCTGTAGCAATATGGTAATGACGGAATACTTCCTGCAAAGGTAACCTAAATCATCATATATGTCACATATCATTGCAAATGGCATATGACAATTTCAAATATCTAATTCCCTTACACATATGTGCCATTGATGAAATGACTTGATATTGACTTGATCTCTGATATGAGTGTTATATGTACTCTGAGTGTGTGTATGAACAGGGAAGTACGGGAGATGAGAGAGAATACGCCAAGAGGATTGCTACCCGCGCTCAGAGGTGAGAATAAGTTTGATTTTCAGAAGTGTGACAGAAGTTCTGTGATACATCCTTAAAGCAGTTTGAAATGTACCTTAAAGGTTACATCGATCAGAATAGAAGTTGTATAAAAAGATAGGAAATAGTTAATTCTGTATTTGTCCACAGAATACCCAAAGAGAACAATTTAATGTAAAACGATACAATCTGTGTTTACCGTTGACACCTTTAAAAAGTGACTGTAATGCATACATGTATAGTGTGGAGTCTACATTCTTGCTATTCATGGACATTATTCAGTAATCCTACAGATGAGCATACAACTGTCTTTAGCTTGACTAAACCATCATTTGACTGACAGACGGGCAGCTATTTAGATCACTGCATGTGAGGTGTATGTGTGTGTTGCAGGAACCCGCAGATGGTGTTTGAGGGGCAGGAGAAGGAGGACTTCTGGAAGATCCTGGGGGGGAAGGGCCCATATGCTAATGACAAGCGGCTACAGGAGGAGGAGATGGCCCACCCCCCGCGCCTCTTCCAGGTGTCCAACGCGTCTGGCAACATCCGCTGTGAGGAGAGCAAGGACTTCACCCAGGTAGCTCTACTCATTGCTGTCACCCACAAATACTACTGGCTATTTTCTAACTTCTGAATGGTGACTCAAAATCAACTTTATGTGAACACTTTGTAGACATCTTCAAAAGGACAAGAAGGAAACTGTTGTTCTCATTTACTGACATTAATGTACATTAAGGAAGTAAAGGACCAGTCATTATTATTCGCCCATGTCAGATACCACAGTGAAATATTTATCAGCTGCACTGTGATGTCAAAATAGTAAGTAGTTATGACGCTACTGTGGTAGCACTGCAATCACAATGACGGCCAAGTTACGGAAATGTTAGTTTCAGAATGTTGTTTTCAATTATGCTTTGTTTTAGTGGGCGAACAATAAACAGAATACTAAACTTCATACCATGTAATACACTTTCACTCATCTTATACTAAATCGTGAACTCGCGTTATAAAAATAGTATTAAATGGAAGATCTTTTAGTAACCATCAGTGATAGAACTGTTTGAAAGGAGTCAGAAATAATGTACATCAAAATATAATTCATTTTAGTGTTTATAAATTGAGCCCTAAAATCATCTCTGCCTCTCAAATTATGTAATAATCTTGCACAGAAATTTGTTAGAATTTCTTCTTCTTGACCCACCTTACCACACAAGAGTTCAAAGTAACCCAGTGTGTTAGTGAAATTGTCCTGTTGGTTGATAATCATTGACTGTCAAGGTTGTACTTTTATCTCACTGCTATTGTCCTCTCTGTCCCACAGGAGGACCTGATAGAGGACGATGTGATGATCCTTGATGTGTGGGACGTCGTGTACCTCTGGATCGGCAAGAACTCCAACAAGCAGGAGAGGGAAGAGTCTGAGAGGCTCGCCATTGTGAGTTATCTCCCTTGAATTTGCCAAAATGTGACATTAGTAATCAGGATTCATGCTTTATTTCCTCTCGAGAATGAAGGTATACACAGACTTGGCTGTCATGCAATTGACTACTCCTGCTATTTATAGTCATATAGTAGCGTGTCATATTTCCTTTTGAACTATTTGTCTCATAGAGTATATAGTAATTCTCTGAAGAATTGTCAATCTGTCTAATGCTTAAATTGAATAAATTCAGTAGAAGCAAAGGTTTTATTAAAGTAATTTATCAACAAACAAGTTCTTGTTTTGCATGTTAGAAATCTGGGTCACTTTCTCCAACATGATAACAGACCTTCGAGAGGTTTGGACGCACTCAACAAATTGATGGTGTGTCATCACAGTGATGTACATCTGAGGTTTTTTGTTCCTTCTCTTATTGGATGAACACATCAAACTGATGTTTTGTCATTGCAAGAGTTCCTTATTATCTTTCAGCAATACCTGGAGACGGACCCTGCAGGGCGAGACAAAGACACCCCCATCATGCGAGTCAAACAGGGCATGGAGCCCCCTACCTTCACCGGCTTCTTCGGTGTCTGGGACCGCGACCTCTGGAGTGTGAGTTTACCAACTTCGTTAATCAATATTGATCGTAGGGGTGTCTTCGATAGCTATATATAGATATATGCATATTTATGGTGCTTGTTCAAATTCATCACAGTACGAGTTATTGCATGATGATAAGTTTTTTTTTGTTTAAAAACAGGGTAATGTATTTATTACCTTTCTATTCAAAGGACCAATATCACAATCTTTGACACGACCTCGAGATAATACATATCACGATTATAATGACTGTCAATGGTATGACATCAGCATTGTAGTCATTGACATTCAAAACATATAAAAATGTCCAATATTGCAAAAAGAGGCCAATGTTAGACATAATCCATTCCCACTAATATTGTGTAATGCAAGAGAGAAGTTTGTCCTTGTGTAAACTAAATGTATAAATATTTTCATGACCTCTGCGCATTGCTTTTTTAGTGATATCACAGTGAAAATTCAATGAAAAGATCTTTTGTATGCATATAGCTAAAGATTTGATTTGATGAGGAGTTGCTCTTGTTAAGGTCACGATAATGATGCCTGTTTGTGTGTTCCAGAAAGGCAAATCGTACGAGGAGCTGAAGGCGGAACTAGGCGCGGAGGCACTACAGGTGTCCGTTGTCCAACAGGCTATGAACGGCAGCGACATGAACTTCAATGAGGTGTCAAAGTACGCGTACAAGGAACTGATAGTTGCCTCAGAGGAACTGCCCAGTGATGTCAACCCAGAAACACGGGAGGTAAGTCAAACTTTATAACAATCTTCCAACAAAATAGTGTACGACAGAATCAATAGATGTTTAAAACAACAGATAGCGTGAAGTGTAGCCAGCCAGTGTTGCAATGTCAAACATCATGGCTCAATTAAATAAACGTCTCCAAGGTTCGAGTTCACAGAGAGCTATACTAGTTTACATGTGTTCAGTGTTATGGACAATAATTCATTGATGCATTGTGTGGGAGATTTAGAGTATGTTTGATATGCGACATTTATATAAATATAAATGTTATTATGTTTTTTAAATTTATATCTTTTCCTATTAATTATTAAATGATTTTAATTTGATTTGATTGTTGAGTAGATGCAGCAGACTGGTTGTAGACTGGTGACTGGAGTTCAGTAAAGGGCTGAGCGACTGAGGTTTGTGTTGAAGAGAAAGTCACTGAGAGTTCTGATTGTTTGTGTTTTGCAGATCCACCTTTCCCCAGATGAGTTCAAGCAGCTGTTCAAGTGCACGTACGAGGAGTTCATCAAGAAGCCTGTGTGGAAACAGAAGCAGGTCAAGAAGAATCTCCAACTCTTCTGAGTCTGATCATCTCGCCACATCATTGCATCACACCACACTGCCCACACGCAACCCTCCCTCCACAACGCCAAGGAGAGGGTTTCCAATTATATTATATCACTTCTCAAAATAACTTTCTACCAGAAGTGGATGATCTTTTGAATATGTTTTGAACATTTGAAGACAAGTTGTTCATTGATATTCAAATGAGGGAACATTCATGAATGATGACTATAAAATGTAGCCCTTAGAAATTCTTGAATTTGATTGGTTATCTGGCATAGCCAATAAAATTTCTCCAATGCCAGAATGACAGTTGATTGGTCAAGTATTTGAAGTTCAATACAAGAGAGGTTATTCTATATGTATCACACTGTAAGCTAACATTTTATACACCGTATTCATTCAGAGACAATGACTATTATAGTGGATTGACTGCTATAACTCACTTACCATTATTTTTACTGTGCAATGTTTCTCAAGTATTTTTATATTTATATTTCTACCACAAAACATTCCCACATTGCCATTGCATGCTTAGTCTATTGAAAAGAACATGAAATAACACATGTTAAGATTTTAACACCGAGAGTTATGTCATACATTTGAATTCTTTACTTATTCATATGTATTTGAAATTTATTGTCTCTTCAAAATCTATTTGTATTACCATTCCATTTATCTACAAAAATATATTTTAGATACTCTTACTATATCTATGTTTGTATCACTGGAAGAATGTAATCATTGCCCCTGTATTCAAGATCTGAACCAAGTTAGCCATATTGTTTCATGTTATAAAATTTGGTTGTCAAGAAGTAATTTAAGAGTTGGTTATGAAGTATATTTGCATTATTCATAAGAGTGTATTTAAAGATGTGAGGCATCAGTGATTGTCAACAGCTCAAGCACTTTGTGAAGACGGTATTTATATTTATTTGTGACAGGAGTCGAGGGATAGTAACATTTTAACAACATGTATTATTTCGTATCAATAGGCCAGATGTATTCAGTATTTTTTACTCACTTTCTTCAAACAGTAGGATATCACTCATGGTCAAATTGGAACTCAAGGCTCAGGTGTTTATCAGTTATCATTTTATGAAACTTGCTTTCCTGTTTTAACATTGGTAATTAAAGTTTGACTCGGAAATATGACATGTAGTGAATGGAGCGGTTTGCAAGTAACCAATCTGTAAGACATAAACATTGGTTTGTGAAGAGTATTTCGAATCTCAGTCTGTTACTTTATCACAATTTCCAAGGCCCTTCTGTTTGATCTTGATGGCTTTCTGCAGATTTTCTACATATTTCTACTTCTTAAATCTCATCTGACTAGATCTGGGAGGTTAGTGTCACCTAGAATATTTTAGATGTTTCACTCGCTGATTTCACTTTCTTCATTTGTTTTGATTGACTAGATCTGTATTTGTTTGAATTCTGTTTTTGTTAAAGGGATACTGTTATGCTACGATAATAATCTCTGCGTATACTAGCAGTAGATGTAGTGTTAGTATATTGCCATGGTAAACAAAGAGAATCTCCTTTTTTTGGAATAGAAAGATCTTCTGTATCGTTATATATTTTATACACTGTCATGGATTGTTCTTTCATTTTACATGACAGGTTGTGAATAATGAAGATCTTGTTTGTTATTTCTTGTGATATGAATCAACATTCCATAATGAACTCGGCATAATCATTTTGGTTGTCTGAATGTCCACACCTTGGTACAAAACAATAACAACCAGTGTGAAATCAGACACTGTCTTTAATTAACTGATTTCAATTGTCACACATATGAACAATATTATACTTGTGTCTCGGATTGTGAAAGCTCTCTTAGTGTAAAGCCTTCAGTCTTATGTTGCTATCTACAAGACCAAATGTCTGGCATTATAATCAAGTTACAGCACAAATGATGTTGGCAGTCCTGATAAAACATGTCACTACCTGGTCTGGCTTTTCAAATACAGTTTTGATATTATGACTAGCTTAATTTAGGTCTATCTCAGCACTAAGAGAGCTTTGTCTGGCACATATTTGTAGGGAGGGTGACGGAAGGTCTCACTAAAGTTGCTCAAGCATGGCACAGATGACATGACATAATAAAGCAATAAGACACAAATGTACCTGTCGACCCTAAGTACAGCATGTAAGTACACATGGTGTACTGCTGACGTCAGCCCAACTCTCTACTGTGTAGCTCACTGTAAACAGACATTCTTACATTAATAAATGTTTTTATGATATTATCAATGAGTTATTGTTATTTTCAAGAAATTGTGATTGTATCATAGACCCGAAGGGCCAACTCAAATTTTCAAGACTATCATCCCTGGTCAACGTTCAACAACATGCCCTGTCTATTCTAGGATTATCTTCTGAAATTCACCCTAATTACCACAGAGGGAAAAAATAGACAACTTCTGTAGATATTAAACTATTTATTTTGAGAAGGCCACATGTCGACATAAATGTTAATGTCAATGTCAAGCAAGTATGAAATATGTAAAACAGTAGTGTGTTCTCCAAATGCAACATCAAATAGAATTGTATTTTTTACCTGAGATTTAATCTCACCACTTTACCACTTTATTCTAACTGTCCTAACTTGGAGTGTACAATGAGTTGCTCTCGGCTCCTGAAGGTCGGCTCACCAACTCCTGCCAGGTACCCAGTTCTACTGCTGGATACCGTAAGTTTATAAATTTATGTTACAAGGTGGGGCATCCATTCAATCATTTCAACCCTCAGATGTAGGAATAGGCCACATTTCAGTGTTGAACCATTTCACACCCTGTTGACAAAGCCACAGGGGGATATTGTCATGTCACAGTATGTCCATACTGAAAAGGGTACCTGTCTTTCAAAATCAACTCCTCCAACAATTTTTAAATCAATTTTTTCTGAAACTTTACACGTCTTTGGAAATTTTTAAGTGATGTGCATATGCCCATTTTTGGCATGATACAATATATTTCTTTGAAGTTATGGTCAACTTTCCAATTTCCCATTGGCAGTACCTGTAGCAGTAACAGTTTTTGATAAATTTGGGTTGTAGTAAATGAACTTTTTGAGAGTTGTGGCTCTTGAATCAGAGCATATATAGGACTGATATGTTTGGGAACTCAAATACTTATTGATATCTAGTAAACAAAATGTTTTTCTTCAACGTTACAGGTCAAGGTCACATACAAACTTTTATCAACCATGCAAGTATTTCCTCAGCGTTGTTTAATAACTACTGAAGGAAATAATTTTTTTGTGTTCCAAAAGACAATGATTCTTTGAATCAGTTTTAAACGGTCAATGTCATGGATTGGGTGTATATTTCCAGAGTCATAAAACTGTTGGTCCTTATGTACAATGCTGTCATTAGAAATGCTTCTAAGAAGGTAATGTAAGCATCAAAAGGTCATGTGGGAGTTGTGTTGTGTTCTCTGAGCACTCCGGTTGTTGTTGTCGGACTTAAATTTAAACAATCAGCCATGCTATCTACAGGATTTTTCAGAATCTTTAAAATAAATTTGACAGTTTTTTATCCCCTTTCACAACAAAGTTGTGGGGGTTATTAAAATGGGCACCGTCTGTCTGTCTGTTACACATAGAGGCCGGCTCATAACATTGTAACTAATCAACCATTTAAATTCAAATTTGTCATGGAATTCAGAAACATTTTGGATTTGGGGAAAAGAGTGATGAATTTGTAAGTCCTGACTGGCTCATAACTTCTGATTTAAACATCTAATTGGATAAAATTTGGTATAAACATGCATAAAGACATAAAGATGTGTCATAATTAGCAATTTTGAAGAAAATTGTGTAAAATTGTGCTTTGTGCCACAACATGGGGAATGTTAGAAAACTGTTTCAAATCCTGTCCAGCTCATAACTTCTAAACTAGTCATCTAATTTTAATCAAATTTGGCATCACAGACAAGATTCTTTAAGTGTGTCATGATCAATGATATTGAACATATTTTCATAAAATTTGGCATTTTTTAGCAGAAAGTGGTAACTAAAAAAGAGTGCTGGCCCAGATCTTCGAATCGTGGGTCAATGCAATTGTTTTGCCGTTCTTAAAGCAACTCGATTACAAAATCCGAATGTTACCAATGTTTCGCAGTGAATTGTGTTGAAAAACATGATGACAGCATACATTCTGTGCTGATAAAGTTGACGGAATATTTTTGGGGTTGTTTATTTGGTAATTTGTGCAAAAGCTAATAAAAAGGTCAAATTAAAATTAAAGGCCGATTTGAAAAATAATAATCTGATCCAGTTCATTTAATAAACAAACCAAATTGTAGTGGTGACTATTGCGATAGCGATAGACTATTGCGATAGCGATAGACTATTGCAGTCTCTTATTGAAATAGCAATAGACTATTGTGACCCACTATTGCAACTGCTATTGTGATAGTTTTAGATACAAACAAAAATGTATTTCAGCTGTGATTTCCAAAGATTTCACGAGGATAATCTGATTAATGAAACAGATTTTAGCAATCGTCCAATGGTGCAACCAGGGTTCATAACTCTAAAAGAAAATTTCTCATCTTGAACATTAAGAAATGAAATTAATACAAATAAACATGCTTGAAATATTTGGAAAAGTCACTAAGAATATAACTAATCCAGAAAAAATAACACTTTCGATAGTATCAATAGTTTACCTTACTATTGATAAATCAATAGTGTTTTGAGGCCCCCTATCGATAGAAAGTCAATAGTTCGATATATTGTTACACCCCTACCAAATTGTATGCTTATATGTCGGAATTAGTCATAAACACACAAAAATCATTTAGATAGAAATACTTTATTTTTGTTCAGTAGTCACACAAAATTGGATGGAATTCATTTCACATGTAATAACTGTCTATTTACAATATTAAGTTGGGTATCACAGACTGGGAGTAATACTGGACACAAGTCGGTTATACTCACACAACCAAACTGAAACAAGGCCTGGGTTCACTCAAAGAATGAAACTAGATAAGGGCTGACAACGTTGACAAATATAAAACTTTAAGGTATCCATCATGATCCTAATAAACATGAAATTCGAATTTAAAAATTGTACATGAATATATGAAATGTCATTTTTCATCACTTGGATGTATTTGAATGTTTTACAAAATGAGAGATTTTAAGTGAATACTTAAATATAAACCACAATGTTCTAATAAAATAATCAAAGAAAATTTGATAAAAGGCAGGTTCTCCTTACATAAAAGGAACATATTTCCTTCATTGAAATACAGTTTCCATGTAGATTAAAAAGTTCAGTAAAACTAAAAATGGTTACATATAATTTACAATTATTTTACACATTATGGTGTATTTACACTTCAATTTCAAATCCAGTATGACAATATGCTATTGTCCACAGAAAGTGGCATGATATGTGTCCTCAGCTAGTGTTTACTATGACGACTGCTGGTGGACGTTGGACGTTTGGGCAGCGCAATGAAGCGGGGTCGGGACGTGATGTTGAACTCTCCAGAAAAGGCTTCCATCATGATGTTGGACAGGGTGTTCTCTATGAGGGACTCCAGACAGTTTCCGAACTCAGATGTCCTGCAATACATACATAAGATAATAAGTTATGGGTAGGGACTCTATCATTAATCTTCAACTTTCAGACTGACTGGATTTCCCCTAACTGAAGAGTATTTTCTCTTTAGGAGAAAGGTTTAGGAAAAGCACAAGATCCTTGAGTTTTCAACCAAATAATGATGATAACCAACATACTTTTTGATGATTTGTTTCTGATGGGTGTGCTTCTCCTGCTGGGAGGCGGGGCGTGAGACAGAGCAAGGTCGGTGCTGAGAGTGGGCGGAGGAGGGTGCTGACCCTTGACCTCTGCTGCCCCCCACTGAATCCTGCAATATTACATAAAATTATCATTTCACTGTTGATAATACTATTTCATGTCAATAAAACTGGGCTTTAAAGTTACTTTGTCAATATTCAAAGTAGATGTCACAACATACAAAAATGTTCTTTCAAGTACATGCCATTTTTTAAGCTAGTTCCACTATCACAGTCAATATAGATACGAAGACACATTAAGGAGCAATTCATTAAATTGTTTTCCAATCAAAACCTGTGCGACCACCCACCTGTCTACTTTGCAGACTGACAGAGGACATGCGGTCCCCTACACTCGGTATACTGTCTGGCGTCCTTCTTTCCCCTGCCTCCCCTTGTGTCTCTTCCCTGGACTGGAGTGACTGTCTGGACCCCTGACCACTGCGATCACTACGCTGACTGGCCGCCTCTTGAACTGGACTTCCTCTCACGGAGCTCTGCCTGGACCCTGGTTCATGATGAGAATCCTTCACAGAGGCCGGTGCAGTCCTTGGGCGTTCTCCAAACTGACGGAAATATGGAATCTCCTCTTCGGACACCTTCCTCACAGCCTCATAGAAATAGGTGTCGTCAAGCAGCCCTCTGTAATTGAAGTTCAATAGTTTTACAGCAAGGTGAAACATGAACACTATGATTTTATCACCATTCAGTTAATCAAAAGCAACAAGGATCTACAATATCATATGACAGTTAAACACCCTTTAGGGAACAGTTGGGATGCTTTGATATTTTGACCCTGATCTTAAGACATATTCAATTCTATTTCTCAACATACAAGTATACAAGACAAACTACATGTTTATAACTTCACATAGTATAAGAGCTCAAATTTCAGCTGGTCTGAGAACAAATATAATTCTTTTCATCATGCAACTATCTGGGATCTATTCTACTCAGCACAACAATAATCTAGCAGGTAGGCACACATGGTCAAACATAAAAAGCAATGTTAAACAGTGTGAAAACTGCAGTTTATAGCTACCATAAAGAATGAGGGAACAATAATAAAGAGGAAACGTAACGCATAATTGTGATTATTACAAATTATTATCTGTAGTCGCTTCACCTTTAAGAATCAATAGAGCCAAAAAATGAGAAAATAAACGCTTTAATTCGACCACTAGGAGACCTTTTATACCCCTGTTTTGGATGACCGCCTAATGAGCCTGGCGAACGCTTAGACAAAATCACCGAAGCATGACTCGAAGCCACGCCCAGTGTGTGACGTGCTAGTTGTCAGCTGAAAGTCCAGCCCTTTGATTTTCTCTGTATTTTTAAGCTAATTCAACAGCAAAATAGAGGCAATAGCATGACCGAAAGAATTCCAAAATACAATATGTAACTGCTTCATGATATCAACTTTCCCTCTTAGTCGTCAAATCCATTTTGATTGGACTGTGACAATCCTTGGACGCGGTTTTCTTGGGTGGGTTTACATCAAAAAGGTTAAGAACTTGGTCGGTGAGAGATCCATTACCATGCGATATCACGTAGTGTTACAACATTTATTATCGATATGAAGTTCTAAATTGTCTCGAAAAAAATGAAGGTTTTTGTAATAAACGGGAGAGAATGTAAAAACCTTTTTAATGTTTACTGCAGAAAAAATAATTTTGTTTCACTTCACTTTATGACAACTTAGTATTTAATGGATGATTTGTTTGTATTTAACTAACGTATATTATATTGTTAGCTAGTATAACATCTCACACCGTGTTTCAATATCTCTGTCTTTGAATTTAACAATCAATGACATAAAAACATACCTGGCGCAAGCGTTAGAAACATCCTATGTAATCCTAAAGAATGTTGGTACCCGTTATTCACGATGTACTTTTTTAAATGCGTGTCATCGTTCGTAGAAGTGCATGAGCCAAATCTCCTTCTCTTAATTCATTGGTTGAATATATATTCTACAAGTTCATTGGTTCAAAATGACTGGACGCCGTGACAATAAACTAAGTAGCAGTCGAATGCCAAGATTACGCCATTATGACAGGACATATATTTCGCTTGGTTGGTCCAAGGTGTTAAAATTCAAAAGGTATAATTAGAGACCATTAAATCAAGAATTGAAATTGAATGCGATAGGATTATATAACGGCCACCTGTGTGTCATAAAAAATAAGACTATATAAACCAATCTGAATGTTGTGACAACATTTGGCAGACGTCGTAATTGATGTTACATGCTATGGGATAGTGCGCATAGCATCACATTTAAACACCGTCTTTCGCTTGTAACAATACAAATAATTAAAGATATATTTAACATCAATTCACCGGAGGTTTGAGTTGCTTGGATGGCTTTAGATATGTTTAAACAGTTGTTTAGAATGTGAGATTTCCTGTTGTTTTTTCATTAAGGAGGTTATACTTCCGCCGACTAGCACGTCACGCGGCAGGACACACGGCTGGACACGCCTCAGTGACCACGGGCCAGTTCAGTTCTGTTCACTGGTGCTAATTAGCTGGTGATTGGATTGTCACTGGCAAATTAGAATACGTATTTTATGAATCACGAAAGTTGCCATGGGTCATTTCAGTCGATCTTTAAGGATGAAAACATGACATCATAAGGAAACAGAGAGATGGAGAGACGGACAACCAGACTATGAAGTGAATGATGAAGAACCTACCTGAGGACGTTGCTGAGTATGCTGGAGATAATGTTTGCCTCGGCCTGGTTGCACTGGATGGACTCTGGGACCGCTGCTAGCTGTTCCTTCTTCCTTTCCACCGCACGACCCAGCTTCTCACTCAGGGACCTGCATAACACTTGTGTGAGTCAGCAATGACAAATTTGAAAAAGCTTTGAATATTACATTAAAAACTTTATATTTGAAGGCTACAATCTCAAGTTTCATATGTAACATAAATGAGAAATGGAAGTGCTCTAAAAAGGTGTAAAAAAAATTCTATTCAATGAGAAGACCAATGGTGCCAAGAATTTCAAGATCTTGCGTATAGATGATAGCGTGGCTTCTGAGTACAGTGGTCAACACAATGGATTAACGTCATCTGTTTTTCAATTAACGGCCATATAACCATGTCAGTGTTATGAATCAATCATTCAATTAGTGCTTAAAGCATTTTATCTGAATTTTCATAATGACTATGGATCCAGGTTGTCCATAAGGTAAGTCCAATCTATGAGTTTGTGTGATCATATTGAATGCCAGTCTGACCTGTCTATGTAGAACTTCCTGTAGTCATCGGGGAAGTTCTCCTGGAAGTCAGTAATGTCGTGAGTGCGTGAGGTCAGACCCAGATGCAGGAGGAAGGGGCGGGGCGGTGCTGGCTTCTCCCACAATTCCTTCTCCTTCCTCTTCCTGCGCCGCTCCTCTTCCTTTTCCTCGTCACATGATTTCTGTTTGATGGGCGGCAGAGTCTGGTTGGAACAAATCATAGGAAGATATGAAGATTATCGAAAGCAGTGTTTAAAAATATGGTTAAGCTGTTAAATGAATTAGTGTCAAGCCATCCTTAGTGGCCAACTTTTGAATGGTGTTTGCCACTGGCCTAGGACAGGCTTTAGTTTGGCAGGACTCACTGGTCAGGACTTAAAGAAAGCAAACCATACATGACAGAAAAATATGGCAAGATGAAATTTTAAAACATTTTGTAACAAAGTGTCCTCGCATTTTGCACACATATGCAAATAACAAATTATTTTGTGCATAAAATTAAAATACCTACCCTACATGAGTAAGCTTATTTTGTAATATTAGGAATGGAAGTATTAATTGGAAAGACAAGTAAAGAATGAACCATGGTGGTTACTCTGACCTTGTATCTTGTCAGCTCGCCAGCATCTGGACTTGGAGTAGACCGCGGGTCGTCCAGGGACTGAAGTCTGGACATGGGACGCTCCTGCAGACATTATACATACAAAGATCAGACACATATAGTTGGTACAAAGAAGCCTTTTGGATTACAGTATACCACCGGTATTAGAAGTCAACACAGTGCGAGTACATACATCTTAAGAATGAAAAGTTATAAGATGTTCACACGTATATGGTACAATGAGTAAATTATAAGGTCACCAGTAGTGTAGAGACCATGCTTACTACAAGTTCCACATTGCTCGTCAGTCTCTTGTCTGCGTCCAGATCATGCTCGGTGATAACAAACTCATTCTTCTGTCTCTCTTTCTCAGCCTCCCAAGCTTGCAGCTTGCGCCGATATTCTCCCATCTCAAACTCATCTGTCACCTGGAGCATTATATGAATTTAGCTAACTAAAGCCCTCAATTCAACAAGAATTTAGCATACAAACTCAAAAAAAACATTTGTAAACAAAGCCCGCATGATTTAACATTCAGTATCTGTAAATGGTTGGAATGAGAGATATTCTTAAACGAGATGAAGTGTAGTTTCCATTGGTTATAAAAATGGCAGCGAGTTGATGGCGCCCTGTGGTACACTTTCCTTGACAACTCACTGACTTTATGTAAACAAGTAGTGAGAATTGTTGAAGTTGGAATACATATATTCTGTTATACAATGGATAGTGTTCTCGGCATAATAAAGTCAACGGATATTTTCGATATCCGTTGGGGTCATATGCGGATACCGATGCAAATTACAGAGGTCAAGTGCCGGAACTTTTTCTGAAAATTACTATGACGTCACACGCTTTATCATTTGGAATGCCTGCACAAACGGATGGCTTCAGCAAATTATTCGTCGTCCAGTGCATCAAAGTTAAGTTGAAGAAATGACAAACGGACTTTGTGCAGCTGTTTCGTGAAGTTCATGATCAAGCAGTGCAAAATCACTTAATTACATCACTGGTTGAAATCAACCGAAATATATAGGCCTAGCTATTTCAATGAATGAACTGAGTTATCTTTTACTCACGGGAACCCAAGGCAGATTGAATCACATGTTCAATGACCTCATATTTAGCTCCGATGTATCACACATGTTTTCATCATTTATTGGGTTTTGTAAATTAAGTAGAGTAAGTATTACTTAATCTATCCGTAACGCTGCGTTTACACAAGCTGCCATTTGCATTTGGAAAAGGGACGGAACTCTCGTTCTAAGGTGAGAAACGCTCGCCGCCTGAGTACGTGTGAATGCAAAGGCGAAAGCTTTCAGGTTCAAATCTACAAAAACTTTCGAAACGGAAATTTATTTTCGTTAACATCTTTTTTATTTAGAAACAAATTCTAAGACCAACTGTAACATTGAGATCATGCCAACACAACAGCTCTGTTGCCTCAAAGGCAACGAATTGAGGATTAATTTAATGTCAATTTACCGTGGCTACCATTATGCTGTTCATTTGCATATATCAATGCGCACATTTGAAGATAACTTTTCAGCTCCAGTAATGACGGCAGACCTTTTTTGGCAAAATGAATGCAGAATGACATTGTATGATAAAGAGGTTATCATGCGAGTATGTTTTGGGATGGTAAATATCCTGCATTAGGAATAAACACTATGTATTTAGCTCGCCAAGGCTCGCAAAATACAATGTTTATTCCTAATGCAGGATATTTACCATCCCAAAACATACTCGCATGATAACCTCTATGTATGTGACCTTGACCTGTAACGTTGAAGAAAAACATTTTGTTTACTAGATATCAATAAGTATTTGAGTTCCCAAACATATCAGTCCTATATATGCTCTGATTCAAGAGCCACAACTCTCAAAAAGTTCATTTACTACAACCCAAATTTATCAAAAACTGTTACTGCTACAGGTACTGCCAATGGGAAATTGGAAAGTTGACCATAACTTCAAAGAAATATATTGTATCATGCCAAAAATGGGCATATGCACATCACTTAAAAATTTCCAAAGACGTGTAAAGTTTCAGAAAAAATTGATTTAAAAATTGTTGGAGGAGTTGATTTTGAAAGACAGGTACCCTTTTCAGTATGGACATACTGTGACATGACAATATCCCCCTGTGGCTTTGTCAACAGGGTGTGAAATGGTTCAACACTGAAATGTGGCCTATTCCTACATCTGAGGGTTGAAATGATTGAATGGATGCCCCACCTTGTAACATAAATTTATAAACTTACGGTATCCAGCAGTAGAACTGGGTACCTGGCAGGAGTTGGTGAGCCGACCTTCAGGAGCCGAGAGCAACTCATTGTACACTCCAAGTTAGGACAGTTAGAATAAAGTGGTAAAGTGGTGTAAACAAGTAGTGAGAATTGTTGAAGTTGGAATACATATATTCTGTTATCAATGATCAACATAAATCATATCAAGAATCCATGTTGCTAAGTAACAGCCCTGATACGAGAAGGATCACTCACCTCACAGACAAGGTCAAGGTCATAGAATGATGGCACCCCGGCAGCGAGGAAAGAAACTCGACACATACATGCCTCCCCTGGCTGTAGGGATCCTCTTACTGGCTTGATGGACAGGCACTGAGCAAAGAGAGTCAGAATGAATGGTACATCAGAAAAATAAAATGATGGCAAATGATTAACATTACCCTTATGCCGAAAAATGCCACCCCAGGTCAATCAAATAACAAGACTTGACAAACTGGCCACTGTCTTACCTTGCTGTCAGCGCGTGTTGTGACGTGCCACGCGAATGAGACTGGACGCTCTCGTGACGTGTTCATCACATACACAATCTGACGGGCACGACTGAACAGAGGCATGTTGCCAAATGAAATCCTCTCTCGAGATAGGTACACCAGCTGAAAAAGCAGATTTATAACAACATCTCATAATCTCTATAATTAAGGAAAAGAAATCACAACCCACCTGATGAACAATCATGGACTCAGTTCATATCTTTTCACAACCGTATGGTTATTAGGCAACACATTTTGATGGATCAATGTATTCCACATCTAATACAGTTAAAAGACCAAAAATATCTGTCAAACTACCAATAGGGGGAATTTAAAGTTAGTAAATACTGGTATCCTCACCTGTCCGGGAATCGGGACACTTTGGACACTGGGCACTCCGGTCAGGTTGTGCTGGTCAGTGATGGGCATCGTCTCCCCCATGATACGCTTGTCAAACCCGACCCCAGTGAACGTGACGATGGCTGTGTCTCCCTGGTGCACACGCACTGGTACGTCAATCTGAAACAATAACGCACCATATATTTATTTGATAATGAAGTACAATCTATTGTTCACATTCAAGTAAATATTAATGGTGAGAAACAAATTTTTGGAATTCTCTTGCGATTATTTCATTAACAAAATGTTGAAAATATTATGCAGAAAGTATACACTGAAAGCAGAAACTACATTTGTTTTTCATATATCATGATCTCTTTTATTAATTTTCAAAATATGAGCATAAAAAGATAACTTTGAAAATCTAAGACAAAATATTCAGAGAAACAAAAAAATGAGTTACAACATGTTTTCAATAGTCATGGTGACCCTATTTCAATAGTATATATGTTTAGACGAACAGGATCAAAAGCTATTTCATGGTAACTGTCTACATAAAAGTGAAGGCCAATTTCACGACCCACTGATGTGCATGCAGAGTCTGCCTGTATGTGTGTATGTGTACTGACCATGTATGTCTTGGCCTCAAGGGGAGAGAACCTCCACTCGACTGACACCGACCGACCTGATGGGATCTCCCCAATGGGATTCAGACACTCAAATATGGGCTGGTCAAAGTTCTCCTGCAAACAAACACACAGACATTTCAATCCAATGCCATAACCATTTATACTGTTGTAGTTGTTACCAAAACTTCCTTGGATGTTAAGTGTAGGTCAATGAATATTTATGGATGTCTTACTCCAGACACTCCAAATTCAAGTTATTCACAATTTGTGATTCCTGCAACTGACTGCTCATTATCACAAAAGTTTGGCTTTTATCAGATCTTTAGTTAAAGGAAACATTGAAAAAAATAGGTTGCCCATACACAGCAAACTAATGTTAAAACAACAAATTAATTTTTATCAAAGTTGACGTAAAACCTGATGAATAATCAAGGTGACTAACTGACCTGTCTGATGAGGTCGAGAGGGGTGAGGTCGAACTCGTACTGGACTGGGACGGCTCCTCCGTTGTACAACTCATACACCTGTAACACAACATGGTATCAGCAACAATACAACCTGCATCTCATTCTGCAAGAGCAACAACAAAAACAAAGCAAGCATTTACAATAAGAAATGTGATGCACTGAAATGTCCCCGGCCACAACTTTCATACCTACCCTTTAGGATCAAATTGTTTCAAAATGCACCACTCCATCAATAGGTCTTATCACATACCAATTTGTCTCATAAAATAAAACTGCATAGATTTTCAAATAGAGGCTAGAAAAATTGCCTTCCCCCCCATATGCACTTACATCAAACTGTTTCCATGGAAACCAGAATAAGAGGAATAAAAATTGATTGAAGTAATAAAAGGCACCACTATGGCACCAGGTCTAACCATGTACCATGAACAGATTTAGAGAAAGAAGCAGAAAAGGTTCCTACTCCAAACATACACTAATTTCAAATTGTTTCCAAGGAAATCAGAAAAATATATAACCAGAATAACCAAAGCAGCAAAGTTCAAATTATTTCCATTGAAAGTAAGAAAAAATGAAAAATTAAGAATAATCATAGAAGCAAAATGAACCACTGTACCACATAGCAAGTTTCATAATAAGATGTGATAATAATAACAGTTGTTGAGAAAAGGCTCGGAAACAAAAGCATATCGGAATTACTGAATTGCAGAATTACGGTATTACAACAGAGGCGCAAAGATGATGTCTCCTTGAAAGCATTGCTAGGGACATAACAATAACAGCAGCTGATAACTCCACACATGGTACCAGAAACTGAGTAGAAAAAACTGCAATGTTTAAGTCAGACATTCAGAAAAATAAATATTTTGGATCACTTGAAATATCAATGATCTAGGAAATATGGTTGTGTAACCTACGTCTTAGATCAAGTTGATCTTCAACTCTTTGCTAAATATAGAACCGTTGATGTTTGTGTAGGATAGCAGACATAATTACCTGTATGTCAGTTCCTAGTTTTGATTCCAATCAATGGAGTGCACATTTTGTGAATATATATATAAGGTAGCTAAAACATGAACCCTCTGAGCATAATTCCAGTGTGCTGAATGTGAGGGTGTACCTGATTAGGGCTGTTCTTCTCCCCGACTGGGACCGGAGTGAACATGTGCTTGTTGGAGGGGAAGTGGATGTAGCGTCTCTCAGGCTCCACCGTCACTCCGATGAAGTTCAGCTGGGAAACAAACAGCTTTAATAGTCAACATCAGGCTATACTGTAGGAGTTACCATACCATAATTCATGCACTTTGAGGATATGAGGACTTAAAGTGTGCCTTTTCTAAAACTCTAAGTTTCAAAGTGAACAAGGCCTCCTTTCACAAAGCCCTAAGATGATCGTAAGTCACTAAGGTAACCGTAGTTAGTGCAATGTTAAAGAATTGTAGTTAAGGTCAACCAAGTAAAGGCTGCTTTGTGAAAGGAGGCCCAGGTGAACAAATCTATGGCTTTTATTATGGTCTATGTACCAAACTTTACTTTCTCAAACCAAACACCCCACCCTATTTGGAGACTCAAATGATTCGAAGAAATGTAAACAAGAATGAATGGTTCCATGATGTTCTGCTTTAAGACCACCATTGTCTCGACTGCAGTCTACTCACCAGTATCTCCCTGCCCTTGGAGAGTTTGAGAAGGACAGGCAGACGGTCCGTGCCCGCCATTGTGTGTCTGTATTTGAAAGTGACTGTCTGTGTGTCCCCTGGAGCCAGTCTCCCTCGCTTGGGCTCGATACTGAACAGTTTGTTGTCCATCACCTTCATCTGTCATACAAGTAATATATATATATATATATATACATAGATTAATCATGAGGTAGACCAAGTATGTACATACTGAAGTAGGAAAGGTGAAATCCTTTGATTTGAGTACAAGTGAAACCAATGACTTTGGATCAAAAGAATGTTTAGGTTCAGTGAATAGTACAACTATGAAGTATATGATATTTCTTCCTTGGTCAAAGATAACATTCATCCTAACAAATGGATATCTACAAATGAGTGTAAAGTGACAAAGCAATATAAAAAAGCAAATTGATGATTTAATTTCAATTAGATTAGCTTCCCTTGTGGTGACTAGCTACAGTAATGTCAAGAACAATAATATTGTAACATCAAAGATGACTAAATACAGGGTAACTGGCACTGAAACTTTCATTGCTAGGCAAAAGTGATATGTTCACATCACATAGTGCTCATATTGAAAATATGTCACCACTTATGATTAACCATATGGGTAATAAAATTACACACTCCTTCAAGCAAGTAAAAAGATCACTTGTTAGTGTCCAGCATATGTTCTAGTACTAATCAATCGATAAGTGGCCATTTTACCTCGTGGAGCTGCTCTTCGTCAAACTCGCCGGTCTCCGCCCAGTACTCGAGCTCTAGGTGTAGGTCACTCGGGAACAGGAACCACCTGCAATCAGTCAGGACTAGCTAGTGGAATACAGTTACACAGAGAACCACCACGTTTCTTTCCCCTAGTGGGTAGGAAAAGCAATTACCATGTGCAAGGTTGTCTCAACAACCAATAATAATACTTGTTACCCTGAATTCATTTTGTATCATTACAGATGTGGTGAACATACAGGAAAAGCAGGTTACATGCGATACATAAAACATTCAATGTCACTGCTGCTTTTCATACCTAGTGATGACACTTTCTTATAATTTCCACTCTTTCTATTAGTGTAACCAATCAGGCTTCTTTAGCAGTTCCTAACTTTAGTTCTCCACATTTTTGACTGCTACTTTTGTTCTATAAATTTTTTCAATTTTGCTTTGTGTACCTGAATTTACAAATTTACAGAACAAAACTAGTCTTAAAATCATTTTGTGCATTGATTTGATCATTATTTATTTTATATATTTTTTCAATGTATATACCACTAATTTACTTCAAATTTAAGATGAGTGAACTCAAACTTTTTTCATACAACTTCTAAAACCCATCTCAGACAAGACAAAACAAAAGATGATCAGCCATATAGCCTTCCCAATCCTATAACTTTACCAAGAAATCTTTATAAGATAGTTTTGTACAGATAAAGATAACACGTACCACTCTGTGGGGACAGTTCCGTTATTTTCAAACATGAGGTTGACGATGCACGGCTCACTGTCCAGGGGAGCTGCGCTGAAGTTGAAATCCATGATAGCTCGGGTGTATACCGGCGGGCGGCGGCGGTGACTGTATTACAACAAAAATGTTATAGCAAAATAATGAATATCATAAAAAAAAAAAAATTATATATGCACTTACATAAGTATACATGATGTGCTAGATGTCATCCAATCCAAAACTTAAAACTGCATGAGGGATGACATCACATACACTGTAAAAGTATCTAATGATGGGTCCCAATAACCAAAACATATTCCATATTGTGTTTAAATATTGCTTGATGAGTTGCCACTTGTGGCTTTTGAAATAAGCATTCTTGGAATCTACATGTAATCCTTAACTTGAGGGAAAGGGACAAACCAGTCATATTCTACAATACTTGGCAGTTTAATACCTTTAAAGTGTGAAATTGTTTACCATATTATTAGAGCATTTTGTACTGTTGCCCATCTAACAACAAAAATTACAAAATATTTGTACCCTCAACCTAAGGCCCCAAATACAGAAATAAATGAATTGAAATTGAAAAAGGTTTTCATGTTTTCCAGGTTTCCAGTGAAAATTTTGGCAATGGAATACAACACCCATAAAAATCTACACATTTAATACATATAAAGGCAAGAGAACAATCTGAGATAAGCCATGAGCTAAAGCTAGTTCGAGGACAGGTAAAAGACATACCTGTGTCTGGTTGCTACGTTGTACATCAGCTCCTCGGCTGATGGGTCCGAGTCCAGGCACACATTCAGGCTGCAACAGAAGATGACATACATTTTGTATTTTTAAGAGAAAAAAGGTATTTGAAGCATAAACTTAAGCTTATTAATCATTTTCAAAATCTGCAAAGGCAATGTAGGCCAAATTTGTACTTTTTTGGCACTGGTAAAATTCAGCGGCCACAAGTGTTCTTTTCCCAAGAGCAACTCTGTCACACAACTGGATAACCATGAAGGACAAAAATCATATATATTTTCTTGTAACAATTCAATGAGACAATCATAAAAAGTTAAACTCATACCCTGGGGAATTTTTACACAAACAATATTTGGACAATCACGGTGCAAAATGCATACCAGTTTTCTGGATTGTCTACTGCTGACAATAATAAGCCATAAATACATACAAAGAGATATCAAAAGCTGCACCTACTTGTCCAGAGAGAAGAGGCTCCAGAGCTGCTTCTTGCTGATGCCGATGGCACTGCCGTAGCACCTAGCGTCAGTGACGGCCATGACAGGGAAGACGCCAGTGACCAGGATGTGACACAGGTGCTGAGGGTCCTGCACTCCAGACACTCCCCCTGCAGGTGGGCACAACGACATGGGTTATAGGGGCACATAGTCCTTGTCACATCAACACTGCCCCGCCCCCACTTTTGATACTTATTCATAATGCATTAGACATGATATATTTTTTGAACTTTCAATTACAATGATTGAATGTTTACCTCAAGGAGCACATGGTCATTAATCAATGTTGTTTCTACATTAAGGTTCTTATGATTGATCAACAAGCTGGCTTAACAACAAATACATTCTATGTAAATTGTTCCATTTCTTCTAGAAACACCAGATTTACATATCCTCAAACCCTTTTTCAACTAATAAATGTGGAGATGAGATATGCCATGAAGCATGAGACCTCACCTTGAGGAGTGATGAGTTGGTATGACACCGAGTACTGGTACGTGACGCGGCGGAGCGGACGCACAGTGACGGGCACCACCTTCCTAGAGCGCGCAGGCAACACTCCAGTCATCGTCTCCAGCTCCAGACCTGCAGTAGTAAATGGACTTGGTTACAGGTGTTGTTCTACACATTTATCAAGTTTCTTACTATATCACAAAATGATCCTAGTGTTGATGTTAGACCCATGAAATCTAAATTGGTATGTGCATGCTGACTTCCACTCAAGTATAATCAGCATCTGTCTCATTGGCTGCATAGCACTAACATCATTGCTTGAGTGCAGTTCCCTCACCAGCACAAGTGGTTTCCTCCAGAGCATTACTGACTGCACTGCTAGTCAAGGTGCTGTATGTGTAAGCTTACAGAGAGAAAGCAACAAAATGTAGGAAGGCTTAATGTGGGCTTTGTCTTGTTTGCCTTGAAGGTTCCTAGGAGCAGCTGTGTAATGCAAGCAATGAACTTGCTAATGTTTTGTCAATGTCGAATAACTTAAGGACTCAATGTAAATGCTCAGCAACAAAATAGGGTTAGACTCAGATTGCTCTGAGGCTACTTACTGGAAGGAGAAAGACAGATGCCCTACCTATCTTGTCTGTCTTGAGGACCTCCTCGGCGTACGGCCCGTCCACGTGTTGGTTGAGGAGGAGACGGTAGTGCAGACTGCAGCTGCTGTTGTTATACAAGATCACCTGATGCGAGGCAGAGCTCCCGACCACGATGTCTCCGAAGTCAAAGTACTTGTCTGCTACCTGCAGATAGATTTAACCCTTAGTCCTTAAGTTTTAGTCAATGATGGCAGTGTAAGATGATAATGATTACACGTGTTGAAAATAGTTAGTAACAGGAAGCAAATTCTTTGTCTGTCAAATAAATCATACAAATGATAGTTTTCAAGTGTTACTCTTCAATTTGTGTCCCCTAAGTATTCACCAATTTGCTTCTATCCTATATAATATGTATATGGTTATACTTTCAAGGTTATTTCTGTTTTCCAAGACTGGATTGAAGTAAGCAGTTCTACAGACCAATGATTTAATTATGCGCAGAGAAAACTGTTATAAACATTTGTATCCAGGTAGAGGAAAGCTTTGTAAGTACTGTTCCTTAGAAGAAGGTTGATTTTAATCTGACTAAAATATACCAATCTAACTGATGAGACAAGAAAGGACGAATCAAAACATGTGCCATTCCTTCAACGGTACTCTCACTATGGAAAGCAGTACTTAAATATTGATTTGTCGTGAGACCATTAATTTTGTGCTTACCACATTCAGTTTGGTTTCTTGTTAACAATATCAAATACATATCAAGTCTACTTACATTGATCTCGCCAAAGGACCCCTCGCCCACAGCGCGAAGCTTGAACTGTTTCTTGCGGCCGCCTGAAGAGTTGTTGCTGTATCCCTGCCCCCAGACGATGAGACTGGGCTTCATCACATACTTCTCCTCCCCACCCGGGCTGAACCACCACGTCTGGCTCTGCAATAGGTCATGTATGTGACATAGTTCATGCCTGTCAAGGGTGGGCTTATCCATGCTGCACACTACTCTTGGGACAACCATTAATGCTTTGACCAAAGAAAGATTGAAATTACAAAAGGATATTATATATATTTTCATGTTCCCTTGTAAGCGTGGTTGATTCTTGGAGGAGTACCTCAAGAACTTGTTGGATTCTGTTTTTACTTGGAGTACTCTGGTATTCATTGCTAAAAGAAGCACATACTATTTCTCTGCTTCAGCAGTGTTGTTGATATATCTTAGGACAGCTCAAATATCAGGTTTTACAGAACCTATTACAGTGAAACATCTAGGAACCGAGAGGAGAAATTTACCTGTGACTCGTTGGGCTGGATGATGCCACAGTCGGGGTGAACCTTGAGCAGCTTACCGTCAGCATGGTTCATCTTCCACTCAAACCTGCAAGGTTAAACAGGGAGGGACTTACCTAATCATGACACTTTCGATAGGCATCTAGAAATGTTCTCAACTAACAACCCTTTCGGCTAATCCAGTTCTATTCTGCAACAGCTTTTCCTAAGCCGGGGAAAAGTACCATAAATCTTGTAAATAGCAGTAGATAAGTATATAATTCTTCACTTGAAAGCATGATACCATCCTTTCTTAGGAGGGGAACTGCATGACTATGAATTCCAAGAATGTTTAATTAGTGAGTAAAATCCACAAAATACTAAAATTGGAAAGTTTTCACTCAATTCAATTTCACATAGACAAATGTGTTTGTTAGAATTAGCTGAAAGCAAAGGCAAAACAGGGCAATTAGTAGATTAGAGTTGCAAGTAATATTTTCCCTATAGAAGAATTTTTGAGTTGATGAGCTGGTGTGTCCTACCTGAGTGGTATTCTGGAGATGTTCTTGATGGAGTAGGTCCTGATGGAGGCAGTGCCCACACACGTGGGTTTGAAGTAGACAACACCCTCCGACTCCATCAACACCTCTGCCGACTCCGCAGATCCACACAGATGCAGGTTCTAGGGTAAAAAATACATGGGGGTCAACAGAAGTCTTAGGATACTGCACAGAGCTATCAGTCAATCACTCACTTTCAGAGCCAACATCAAAATAATAATGTAAATAATTTTCCTCTTCTTTGAAAATTAATTGTGAATCAATTGTAATTATGAATATCATTATCTTACAGTCCAAATTTTACCAATGCACTTGGACATTTTTTAATAACATGTTAAAAGTTTATGTGTATCTTAATTTTTTCAAACTGTTGATGTCAGTAGTATATTTCTACACCTAGCAGAGTTGTTGAAGTATGTACGAAAGTGTTCCTACCCTGTTGTACTTCTCATTATCGTTGAGTCTGAGCGTCATGGCGTGCGTGTATGTCTTCACCTCTGCAGGTTCACACTTGACCAGGAATATCTGCACTGCTCCTTTCAGCAGACCCTTTGCTGGCTTGATGGCAAATGTGCTGTAACAAAATGGTGGCATTAGTCAAAACTTGAAGATTAAACTTCTACTTTCACAAAACAATCAGGGTCCACTTGCACAGGGCTCCCTTAGGCTAAGGTGATCGAAACTCAAAGTTGTAACTATGGGTTAAGGGTTCCCTTAACATTAAGCGAGATTTGTGAAATTAGGGCTTGGAATTGTTTATAGAAGTTTTTAATACATGTTGTCGATGATAAGAAAAATGATTGACAATGACTCGCCCTACAACTTTCTCTCACAGTGACTAAATTTTTTCATGTCAAGGTAACCTTAGTCACAACAGTGCCATCTGATGCTACATTGCACTACGGCACCTTAGCCAGAAGTTTCATTAGAGTGAGTGAGTGAGTTACTGTTTAACGCCGCTTGGGCAACATTTCAGTCATTAGTGGCGATAGTTTCATTAGAACCTTTCTATATATTCATACATGGCATAATGCAACAGAGGCATTGGGGCTTTTTAGGGACTGAAATAGGGTTTTTTTCCTTCTCAATGGGGGGTTTTTAGGGTCTGAAATGGGGTTTTCCTTTTTTTGAGAAACACATGATTTATCGTATTTGAAAATAACAACTCATTGTTTAACAGATAATTTATTTACATAATATCTAATTATTTTTAGATAATATTTCAAACCTCAATGCAGGAAATTTGGTACTAGCTTATTACAAATATTTTCCATAAATTACTATATGTTTTGTTTGAAAAATAACTTTATGTTGTGACATATAAATCTTTAAGAATCAAGAAAGTAATCTCTAACGTATTTCATAATATAAGTCTATTAAACAGGATATCAATAATCAACATGAGAGGTTCTTCTCTAAAAATCGTTTTTTTCCATAACTAATCGGGGACGCGGGTTAAGCCACCTGAAATCGGTTGTTAACCCGCTGAAATTGGGTAATATGCCATGTATATTAAGACACATTGGTAATAAACCTGCTAACATAGATAATAAACCTGCTACCGTAATTCATCTAAACTAAAACATAAAGGTAACTAAGCAAGGAATGTAAGATAAATCTGTAGCTGTAGATGAGAAAGAGGTTGAATGAGTTAGTTACTGACAGAGACAAACCCCCCACTCACCACCCCACTCACTGTACCCACCTGGCCGGGTCCTTGTCCACATCATACAGGATGGGCGTGGTCCCAGTGTTGGTCAGACACACAGTGCGATACGTCGACTCCTTGGCGTTGACGGCTGGGAACACAAGTCTGGGTGTGTTGAGGTCGTAGCGTGGAAGGAAGCTCTCGTTGTTGGGCATGAATGTGTGACCTGAAGAGGACGAGGTTACATTCACAGTGTTGCACTAATAAAATCGTGCAAATCAAATTTAGTTTTTCAGCACCAGAAATAATTTTCTTAAATGTTGTCAATCATTCAGAGAAATAAAACAGATATGTAAGGTCTAGAACTCTGTATTGACTTAGGTGTGCTTTCTCAACGTAATTGTAACATTGATAATTCATAATTAGCCAAAACGTGGGCATTACGAATGCTATGAACACACTAAAATGGTTGCTTGTGCTGAATCACAATATGCAATCCAAGTGCTAACAGATAGGCTTTTAGTTGAAATATCTGTTACAAGATGCAACAAAAATCTTTACATTAGGTCTATAAGAGTATGACCATTATTGACATTTCAGTGTAATTAAGAGTGTCATTCATATCAAAGACCTGCGTCCACTAGAACTGACCTGTGCAGGAGAGAGTGAGGCACCAGGGGGGACAGTGAGTGACATCCTCAACCAGACGGTAGTCTCGCAGACTCTTGTAGAAGGCAAAACACTCCAACTCAGCTCCGTACAGTTGGTTGGGGACATTCTGTGTGAAGGAGAAATCAAGGGTTGTATGCAGATAGATGAAATGCACAAGGACTAGATTTTTTTTTTTCTCTTAGCACTAAGATAGTCGTTGGCCACTTTTAATGGATGGTACTCACAACTATCTTACACAGCAGACGTCTAAATTAGGTCTAAATTGGCTTAGACGTCTAATAGACGTCTATTCAATGTCTTCATTTAGACGTCTAAGCCTAGACGTTGAATAGACGTCTAAAAGACGTCTTAAGGTAGACCTGCACTTTCATACAATTTTATTATAATGCTTTAATATTTCAGTTTGAAAGAAGTTTCCTTTGCTTATTGAATATAAACAAACCTTTCCAAAATTAGGATTTAAACATTGAAAGATTTCTGTCACTTTACATGAATATTACAATATATTATGTAGGTAAAGAAAATATTTGCATCAAATAATATATAACACTCAAAAGTAATTCATATTTATCAAAAGTACAAATTTATAAGAAGAAAAATTATTAAATGTTCTGGGTGAAGAGATTCGAACTTCAATCCAAATCGAAATTGTAGTCAATGCAGTGCTATTCCATATGCTGAGTTGCGACCCTTACATCAGCTTTAATTAGGCGCCATTTTCAATCCTTTGTTCTCAAAAGAGATGGGATTTCTCGATGTCAACGCATCTGAAGTGGTGTTCCTTACGGATTTTTTCGTCTACAGTTTAGGTAAGACTATGTTTTCTGTATATAGGGCACGCTATAATTAGTTTTACGTTGTAAGTAATCAAGATTCTCATTGTTTACAATGGTCGTGCATCTGATGGTCGGCCTCTTCCATTGATAACTTTCAGCTCGTAATTTTGTGATTCTACTTCAAAATATGTGTGTTGTGTTTTGTCAGTATACATATTTGAAGGAAAATATAGCTTTCTCTATTTTTTTAATGAAACCAAATAATTCATGACCAAATTCTTTCCCTAGGTTTTTTGTTACCCAAACTTTCATAGTGGAATATTAATGATTAATACACCCTTATTAAATGCAGAGAACCTGATTCAGTGTGGAACATTTTCATTTTCAGATAACTGTCATTTTAATTCACTGCAAAAAAACACTTTTTATAATAGCTGACTTATGTAGATTCAACTATTATTATGGTTTCTAGTTAGTAATATAAGTTTTATTTGGTGTCTGTGTATACATTTATATTCTAATTAAATTAATTTTTCCGGACACGTAGCTTACCAAATAATTAACAGTGTTAACATATATTTTGATTTGCATCTGAACATATGGGTACAAATGTTGACCATGATCATGAATTGAGATAACAATAAGGTTTCAATTCATTTTCAGATACTTTGACAAATCTGTTACAAGGACGCAATCAAGGATACAATTCTCAAGAACGGCGGAATTCTTTTAAAGATTCATTTTCAACTTTGCATTCGTAATAACTCTGTTTTCATATATCGCACATCCGACTATACAGTTCTGTAGAAAAATCTTTCAACAATTTTTTGAGACCATAAAAAGAATTTATAATCAACGAGAAAGTATTTAATTTTAATTTCAAAGTATACCACCCTCCAAAACTTGCCGTAGCCATAAACTAACCCACAATCCGTGACGTCACAGTTTTATGTGTAGGATTTACCATACTTCCTGTTTATCGCGATCTTATTGTTATGGCTTCCGATCACGATGATGGATATTTATTTATTATTTGTTCGAGCAGATAAACGTATATTCTATCGAACTAAATGCTGTTCCAATACATGAAAACGTTTCCTCACCTCCAAACTTTCTAAGAGTTTTCGACTCGGTCTCCGCGAACGTCTTGATTCGGCCATCTTTGTTTACATCCTCTGTTTACGTCCCACAATCCTTTGCGCGATCTCGCAAATAATACGCCCCTTCTATTTATAGTACCAAGTCGATTCGGGAATGCCCTTTCGTTTAATTGTAATTATTTTAATGAATTTTGGTCCGATTGTCGTTTTGTTTGAATTAAACGTTTTCTAATTTTGCAATGAATACGTTAAAATTACTTAGAAAATTATGCAAAGATGAAAATGGATCTTTAAGATGCTCTTCGAAGGTGTAGGAAGAAAATGGCCTTGATTCTGAAAATTTTGAATCTATTCATAAGAAAATTTAAACCTAAACATGAAATTAAGTTACCATATCAAATTCCAAAATGGTATCCATTATAAGTCATTATATTGTTTTAAATAGTGAAATAGTTAAATAATTGGGCTTAAATGTATCCATTTTCATGTAAAATATGCAATTGTGCCTTACAAAATACAGGTTTTTGTTTGAAGCCCAGAATCTTGATGAAGTTTCCACTGCATAGCATTATTATACTGGGGTATAACACAACCACTATAGGACACATGTTAAATTTTTTTCAGACTTCTGTTAAATATTTTGGAGGTATTTACTTTTCTAGTAGAGGTTTGATATATGTCTAACAAACGTTTAAAAGACGTCTAATAAACGTATAAAAGACGTCTATTAAACGTCTACTAGACATCTAATATACATCTATAAGATGTCTAATAAATGTCTAATATACATCTAAAAGACGTCTAATAGACGTCTTTCTAGTCCCACAGATTAGACTATATTTAGACGTTTATTAGACGTCTAATAGACGTCTATGTGCCTGCTGGGTAGTAATAAAGAGATTAAAAAATCTAGGCCCAGGCTTGTAACGAAGGCTTTCGCTTGGAGTCAGAGTCGGGCATATCGCTGGACTAGTCACTAAGAGTATTCTGATTAAGGTGTCAAGAAAATGGAAAATCTGTCTTTTGAGAAGCAATCCTGACCACCAATGTTTGTGAAGAGTAGAATTCAATGCAATAGCATTGCACATCAAAGGGAGGTAACTGACCGGTTTGAAGGAGACCCTGAAGGAACAGCTCTTGAGCGGAGGGATGTCCATGACGGTCGGGTATACTGAGAAGATGTGGTTGCTGTCTGGAACACAATACAGTGAGTCTGATACTTATCATAATTTAATATAAGTCAAAATGTATTGATAAAAAATGGAAAAAAAAAAGAGGATATGAAAGAAGGGATATAATTGAAGTGATATTGAAAATACACTATAAAGATAGGTATTGAAATTTTGTTCTTTCAAATTATATGACATCATGAAAATACTGACTTTTTTACACCACATAACCAGGTCCTATATGAAAACGAATCTTGTAATATTTGTTTAAAGGTTCTAGTTATTGTTAATTTACGTACCTCCCATCCACTGGACAGTAATCTTTCCCTTAGTGTGGTTCGTTACATTCACCGTCTGTAATGTGACAAATGACTTTTATTAATATAGTAGATAAATTAATTGTCCAATTATAGCTAAAGAACATCTTCTCAACATAGATTATTTCTTAACGGAAATATTCATTGATTTAATGAGCAAGCAATCAAAGACAGATCCATTTGGTATAGAGTTGTACATTTGCAGTACATAGTCACTTTGGAAATTATAATTCAGTTGCTTGGAGATTTGAGAATAAAAACAAGGTCACCATGAGAAGATTACAGAGAAGGGAAACACAAAGAGAGATACAAATATCTACCTTGTCCTCGACGATGCGGAGACTCTGGCAGTTGCCGAAGTCAGCCAGGTGGATGTCGGTACTGACGTGGGGCACTGTGTTCTGTAACATGATATTAAGTTTACTCTCTAACAGACACCAGAGCTTTCACTTCTGTACTTCAGAGGCTAAAAGCTATAGTAATGAATTCTTTGTGCTACCAAATTTTGAGAAGAGCCTTTGTCTAAGATAATAACAGCAGATAGCCAAGGCCTGAAATCCAAGGCTTTCTAAACACTAATTGGTCACTAGCCAATAAGTGACAAAAAAGACACCAAGTATATTCAATTAAGTGACATTAAATGAATTAGGCAAATGTTTTTTATACCAATAGACTGAAAACCCTTTTTTGACACTTGCTGTTTCTTTATTTCTCCGTATGCATAGGGTAGCAAGACCACATTCAGACATTCATTCCATGTGGGATGACATTTTCAACTATGCATTTGGCAGACCCAGACAGAGAGTAAAGGTACTTATTGTAAAGCAACCTTCAGATTTTATTTTACAAATCTGGCATGCAAAGAGTTACTGTCTGTCCATCTCACCACGAGATCACAGTGGAATCCATCGTTGAAGTATTCCTCCAAGGGCGGGGTTGGTTTTGTCTCTGGGTCTGTCTCCTTCATCTCAACAGCCTCGTCCTGTAACACACACACGGAATGATTCAGTATCCTCTCATTGTAGTAGTCAACTCATCAGGCCTATCTTTAAATAATTTCATAGAAATCAATAGTGTTTTTATTTGTGAAGGATCTCCAATGACATACAGAGTAAAGCCTGTTTGTAACCTTGTAATGTCATAATAAAGATTGAGATTATGTTTGAATAATCACATATTACCAGGAAATATTCCAGGTTGGAAGAATAAGCTTTATAAGGCTGAATATGACTTTTTTTGCAGTTAAAGAGTTAATCTGGTTAATCTGGTAATTTTGGAAATGAAACATAAAACCTATGTCAAAATGTTTGGCATAGACTAACAATTTTTGCCGAGTATGTTTTCAAAATTAGTCATCATACATCTTAAATTCTAAGTTTAATATCTACTATTAAAAAAATACTTAGTACATATATTTTCTAAGAAGCTGCTAATGAATAACTACATACACTAGCATTTGAATGGTAAAAATCTATCATAATCGGACAACAAATTTTCAGAAAAGTTTTTTTTCACATTGTTAGTAAATCTTACAAATAGGTTACGGTTAATCATGTTGCATTATCAAAGGTTTTGTAAATGTTAAAGCAAGTGAAAATGGCTACTCAAACAAATTGAGGGCTGTAAGATCTACCAGTAGAAAAGATCAAATAAAGTTGTCATTTGGCTATGTATCTCATCAAGCTTAAAAATCAATAATATATTTGCAAGATTTCAGATTTCTAAAAGTTTTAAAATATTGGTAGGGGGCTGAGGAGGAGGGGGATGGGGAGGGGTCTTTCCTCATTTTGTAACTTTTAATGGTCATTCTATTTCCAACTAAAAATATGAAATATTTTACCAAATGATAAAAAATAAATATAAATCTAGGCCTATATTTAACATCTACCTATACAAAATATACAATACGAATGACATTAATGATAAAAAAATGACAATCAACTAATGTCAGTTTGAACTTTTGACATTTTTTTCATCAAACTCATGATTAAGACTTAACACAAAATAAAGTATGGCATGTATTTCTGAAGTTTTCACTTTGAACACAAAATAAAGGTTAGTGAAGCCAACTTCAAGCTTAATGACTATGATCCAAAGTAGGCTAAGTGTAAGACAACTAGATGAAGAACTAGATAACTAGCACCTGCAGCTAACTTCAAGCTTACTGACTATGATCCAAAGAAGGCTAAGTGTAAGACAACTAGATGAAGAACTAGATAACTAGCAGCTGCAGCAACTAGGTGTATGAGCACGTAATGACGAGATGAAGAATACCATGTCTGGGAGCGAGAGCGTGATTCTGGCCAGCTGACAACAAACATACAGACACATGAGTCAGTCAACTCTAGCTGGGGCATGCAGTGGGGCACAAGTCAACAACACACCAGTATCAGCCATTTTATAAAGTATGAGTAGTTATTGTCTGCAAGTGATGTTCAATGTAGCTATGGAGCATCGAGTCATCGAGTCCATTGTCAAGTTAAATGTTGGAGCAGGACAACAGAATGCACATCACATATCAGTCAATTAAGTTTAGAATCTTTAGTAAAGAGGTAGGCATAGTTTAAAAGTATTATTGCTTATATCTCACCAGGGTTTGATGTCCAGGCTTATGTTCAATCTAGTGCACATGCAATATATATACTAATTTGATAAACTCTGTTCATTGGTAAAAGTTCATTAATATAAGAAAATATATTTCTTCAACATGCTATGACATTTGTCAGAAGTTCACCATTGGAAGAAGTGATGCTTGTGAGAGATAATCAATACAAGACACATCAGGTGTGCAGTGTTTACCTGGGGCAACTTGACAGCTCCATTCTCGTCGGTTTCCAGTTTGCCTTCTCGCAGCAGGTCATTTATTTGCTACAACACAACATGCTTGTGCTATATGATACACTAGGTGGAGAAAAATAAACAACAGTCACATATTGATTGCATGAAGAATAATATTTACAACAGTCTTACATTGAATAAAAAAAAATGTTTACAACATTAATACATTCAGTCATGCATGATTTATCATGGCTCAAGACAAAAGATACATCAATAGTTTGAAATCAAGCAACATCTCCATTTTAAGTATTGCTGAATCAAATCAACACAATTCCATAATAACATTTGTTGATAACCTTAATGTAAACACAGTTGACAACTCATATTTGATAATGCAAGAAAGTTGTGATCCTAATTTATATATTTTCCAATCACTCTAATTGTACGTTAATTGAACTGATAATCATCATTTAAACCCTCTTCTAAAACATGTGGATTTTGTCTACTAAACATCAGGAATTAAAACATATAAGTGTAGACAAAGCTCTTCCTTACCTCAGGAGGATAGGTGGAGAGTCCTCGCTCAGAATGGACCTTGTAGCGGTCAAGATGCTTCTTCAGGAGGACTGAGGGCTTGACCATCTCAGAGTGGCAGGTGCCCAGCAGGTCAAGAAAGAGGGGACCCTGCAATAGAGGCACTTATCTATACAGGTCAGCAACACTGAGGTAAAAATAACTCTCTGTATGTTGATGAGTAAAAAGGCCCACATTTTGTGCTTATAAATTTATGTGCCCTAACATTCCCTGGAAACACACTCTAAGCTCATAAGATGTTGTATGAGTGTACGTAATGAGAAGTATTGAGTTGAGTCACCTGGTTGTGCACGAGGCATGTGATCCTCCTGTAGTAGTTGATGGGGTGTGTTGGACTAAACTTGAGGATGATTGTCTGCTTCGACTTGGCCTTCAACACTCCTGATGTGTATTGGAACTTGAATACACTCTCCTCACAGTCTATCATGAACTGTAAATAGATACATCCATTCTTATCTTGGTGATGTGTTGTTATTAGGACTCAATGTTTGATGAACTGTAAAAAAATATGTATGGTACCAAGCCCATTCACATCAACCACAGGCTTCATGAACTCATTCGAACGCATTCAATGAATGTCAAGAACAACTAAGATACTAAACCCTTTAACTATTACAAGCTAAAATAGTGAAATTCCAAGGTTACCATCTTTAATCAGTTTCAAACCACAAATGACAAATGAATTTGGTTGACATTGATCAACTCAGCAGATAGATTTAACTTTGAGTTGGACAAACAATGCAACAAAATGTTTGTTTGCAAGTGTGCAACTCACCTGGTATACAGCCTCCATGTTGGAGTTGTTGACCACATCGACAGTGCGAGTGCCGGTCTCCCCGACGTCCACCTGCATGAAGTTGATACTGGTGCTGCTCAGTTCCACAGTCGGACCTGCACACACAGAAAGAATGAGGTCCAACTCTAGTTTCATTTGGGGAAGGGGAGGAGGGGATTTCGGGTGGAGATTTGGTTGCGTTTCACATACTACTCTGGATATGCATGAGACATCTCTCAAAACATACGTTGAATGTCCTTTTGGTAAACTTCAATTTTGGTGACCTTCAATGTGGTAAACAAAGTAGGTTCAAAAGGAGGGGTATGGCGGACAGGGGAATATAAAATCCTGACCCCTCACCCCTGGATGTGGAGAGTGGTTCATGCAACACTGTGGTTAGAATCTGTGTATTACTATAGTAACTTTATAGAGCCGCAAACGCTGAACTCTAATATATTGTACTGACAATACCAATCAGTAACTAAGTGTAGTTGCTTGAAGGTAGGGAATCCTACCAAATACAGAACATAAACAGACAGGCCTTAACATCTAACTTACTTTCAATTCAGTTTGACAGTATATTTGGAAAAGACTAACATCCACTACAACATACTCTGCCTCTATGTTTTGTAAATCTCTGCATACTCCTATTAATAACATAATATGCCTACCTATAGAGGAGCCTACACATTTGACGATGCTCTTGCTGACGTTGCCCACGGCTGCGATGTTGAAGTAATCTATGCTGGTGGTATCCACAGTGTTTGGGGAGAATGTCAACTGGAATTGAATAGATCTAGCTCTTAAACATGTACATTAAATAACAAGTTCACAATGAAAAGTAATTTATAATATTGGAAAAATGCAAGATAAAAGGCAATTTAATAGGACATGTACTCTACCTGGAAAAGACATAAGCAGTCCTTTTTTCAATAACACAAAATGGCCTGGTATGTTCATGAAAAAACACAATAACCTGACCGCATGTGTTGATACTTACCGGTATTGTGACTGAGGACATGGCTGGGACCACCCCGATCTGCTGTGGACAGTGGAACACGGTGTCGATTCTACTCACTCCTGTTGGATGTTCTACACGGAAGGGGGCTTGAACCTGGACCAGAGAGACACAGATGTACTTTTAAAGCAACCATTCACTGTTATTATCTCTATTCTGGCGAGCTACGTGCTAAGCTTAACATGCCAGAATATTATTATAATAAACATTTGAAAAAAAATATTAGATTGAACAACCTATTCCGACTTGTAAACAATATGAAAAAATTAAGTTTCAGTGAGAGAAGCTGGCAATGATGATTTGTGTGCTGTGTGACCACGTACCGGGGAGAGGTTGTGGAGATCCACCCACTTGGTAAGGGAGGAGCCCACCGGGAGTTTACCAAACTGAACCACAGCCTCCAGGTTGTCTTCACTCAGGTTGCTGGCCGGTTTACCTGGCGCCGACACCAACAGGTGAGGGTATTTACCTGTAGGGAGGGAACAACAGGTGAGATAGGGCTACTCTGTCAAGTCTTATCTTTCTCAAAACTGCTTCAGGATGCAAAGGGTAAGCAGTAAAATGTATTGGTCAACATAAGATCAGTTAAAAGCAAAATTGCAGATGGCATATGACAATTCTATGTGTTTAATGTCCCAAAAATTAAAACCTTCTGATTTGTATTATCTAATGCCCAAGTCAACATGTTTTATGTTTATTTAATAAGGCTTGGTTAATTCTAGAGCAAGGTTTATCATTGCTCAAATCCTCTTATGTCATAAAGCTACCTTCAAATAAGAAAAGATATTAAACTCGTGTGCAGGATTTCACAAGTGTTTCAACCCTGAAAAAGACAGCTGTCTGTATTTGCACTATTTTTCAAATCTTTTTATCACAGAGGCTAATAATACTTTAGCAACATGGTTATTTAAAGAAAAGTATATGTAATTGCTTACCAATTCCGGTCAGTTTAGTGATTTTGGCAAGGTTCCCATTGGGTCCATATCTGCAAACGGCCTCAGCTTTGTACATGGTGGCGACCTGATAATGTAATAAATGTATAATTTTCATAGGTAATTTCAATAATGTGCTTGTTTTAACAAAAAACACACAAATGCATGACCTCAATCTTTTCATATGTGTGCAAGTTGTCTGATTTGATAAAATAGGCACAGGGTTAGTGAAACACCAATTAAATGGATCCTGATAGGGTTTGATGTTGAGTGTGTTGGCTTGTGATATTCATATTAACAGTTATATGTACCTATGTACCTTCTGACTGACTAACTGACTGACCTCGGGTTTGAAGGTGGCCTTGAACTTGCAGGATGACCTGATGGGAAGATGAGCCTCAGTGGGTTCGATTGTAAACGGACCTTCCACCTCCCACTGCACTCCGGTCTCCACGTCCCTGTCACATAGTGGTAGGGCAAATTGCATGATATAGGATGTCTCTGTGACAATCTAAACTCTTGTTACGTGGACAGTAAACTCTAGCTAAGTGGACAGTGGCATTGCTGATATTTTTTTGACTTGACATTGGCTGATATGACATATCATAATTCATTAAACCTTTGAATGATATTGTTTCCTTTTGTTTTGATCATTTAACTTTTAGAAGATTTTGAAAATTTCTTAAATTGTTGAATGTTTGTTACTCCCAAACACAATCCCTGACTAAACATTTAAACACTGGGTCAAACATGGACCCTAATGCAGACCAGCTTCTTTCAACATCACAAATGAATATTTCTTCCTAACATTACATTAGTAGAAAAGGGAATGAACATTTAAGACTGACCTGTTTTAACTCCCAAAAGGACACTACAATGCAGTCAACTACAATCAGCTATTCAGAATATCAAGTTACTCACCCAATGTTATTGACTTCAAACGTCAAGTCCAAAAAGTCTTTAGACGCACACATCTTGAAGTCAAGACTATCTGGGCTCTTGATCACCGTCTGGGGAAGAATGGCTCTGATTGGTACCTCAAAGTCTCCATCCTGCAAACATATGGTTTCAACAACACTAATGATCTGAACATAGAACTGCACCTGATGTCTTCAAAATAAATCATGTCAACTAAGAAACAGGGAAAGCCATCAAATACTTAATTTACGACATATGCATAAACATTACTAGATAGGTTTTATATAGAGACACATATCCTTTGAATTGAAGCTCTCTTTTTGAAGTCTGTTATTATTTTGTTAAATGGCACAAAGGACTAGGATCTTATTTTGTGAAACCGAGGGTGAAGCACCGCACCTGAGTTCTGAACTGTATCGAGTCCTCATACAATTTCTTCTCCAGTGGTCTGAATGTAACAGGTAGAGTGACACTGGTCCCTGTGCTCAGAACCAACGGCTTCGGGTACAAAGTTGTGAAGAAACGTGATTTTGGCACTCTGTGGAACAATTAAGAAATCAGAATAGTGAAATGTTCATATGTAATAAGTTTACAAAGTCACTTTTATTTTCTTAACACATGTTGAGTTCTATAAACATTTTAAGAAATGACATAAGTGAATAGCAGTTCTACATCATTACTAACAATCATAAAATATCATAGGGCAAGTGTCTAGAACACCTATAGAATACTGGATACTTAATTCTGGTTATTCTTAAAAATGTATGCATCTCAAAATCTTTGGAAAACTATCATCATTCTATTTGAAAACCAAGAAAACTCCCAATGATGTTCCTCACTCTGCATCATACTTCACATGTCATATGTTTAACAGTAACCCAAAAAACCTAATGATTTCACTTACCTGAAACAATAGCTATTTTGTTTACAGTAGACATTAGCAATTGATGATGTTTTGTACTTCATGTTGTTAAAATGATAGTTTTGCTGCGTAGTGAGTGAGGAATGTTTGAAATTATCGTACTGTTTTGCTGATTTTGTTTGCTTTCGAAGACAGAAAATTGGGATATTCTCGTCTACAGCAGCATTCTCAAAACAGGCAGAATGTCAAACAAAATGGTAAACATAGATGGCATCAACAACTAGCCTCTCTTTGAGGTCAAAATAACAAACAAAATAGAAAACCAAATATAAGGTCTAAGCTAATAAAGATAGGTAAGGTAAGGTAGGAAGGTAATCTTCAAGGTATCTGTTATTCTGTGAGTTTTCTAACACTTTTTGGCTTTCATCATAGCAATGGTGATCTGTTAAATATACAAATACTTTGATAGGCAAAATAACGCCAATTACTTGTATCTGATCTTCTGTGTTTTGAGCTGTACGTTGGTGAGAACGATGTTCCTGTTGTACTCTCTGCCTGGCTCCCAGCCCTGCCACAACAACTTCTCTGTGATCTCCAGTCCATTATGGTTCACTTTTCCCACAAGGGCCATGCCTGTCGGGAGGATATCAGTTTGAACTTTCCCAACATTCCCATATGTAGAGGGAGCACTTTGCTTGGAAATTGCGGCAGTCGGCATTTTTCTTTGTAAGCTGTTTTTTGCCTGTGACACAAGAATGTATGTGTTGTTAATGATATCAAATATATCATTGAAATATATTTATTGTATAAAGTATATTATAGTATAAAGTCTGTAAAACACTGGACCTACTATGGCAATTATAAACCTAGGACTAATATAACAATTTGACATTTCAGATAACATAAAGGGATTTGAGCTTTTCTAATATACCCACAATGCATCAGTGGTCATTTTGTAAGGCAGTGATTATAAACACTTATCACTCTCATTGTTGTTAAACATTTAACAATAATGTCAATGACTTGTGTCATTGCAAACTGCCACAATCGTGACGGAAGAGACTAAAAGGCATTCCTAAGGTTATTTCTGGACAGGGGAAGTAGCAAGGACGAGCATTGACGGATATATGTTTTGAGAGGATTGGGGAATCTACATTCATGCATTGGTACTATTGTAGGTGTAATCAGTCAATATTTTCTAACCAACAAAAATAAACCAAATTTGGTGTTTGTATAGATTTGAATTTCAATAAGATACACTTTATAGTCAGGGTCTGATTAAAATAATCCTACACTTCCAAAAAATACTTAATATTCTATGTCTTTACTGGTATCTTGTCCACCTTTTCGACAGTTACAAAAATTATTACCACTTACAATAAGAATTTTACCCTTGAAAAGAAGTATGAGGATGAGGATATCAAAGAAATGCAAATATGTAGCTATAGTCATTGTCATTACAAAGCTCTCTATAAAGTGAAAGTGCAGTACAAAAATATACTGTACAGCTCTTATTACAAAATGCAATTTGAAGGTCAAAAGATGTATTTGTATAACAATAGACATCTCATGTTGTAGCAGTTGTGCTTATAAAAAACCCCAATAAAATTGAATGTGTAGTTGAAGGTAAGTGTGAGACATCAAAATAGATTTGGAGTTTTTAAACAAAACATTAGGTACCAATCTTATCTATAAATTCACAATGATGCTGTCAAAAATATTGTGACCTCAAACACTTTTTTTTTGTAAAAATATTTCTTGGATCCAGAATCTTGTTTTAACTAAGTTTATTTGAATTATTTCTACACTATATTTGTAAAAAGAAATAGTCTTTATATTGCTTAGGCAAAAAAACATTTCTTGACAACAATGCAGATGGAATAAACTTTAAAATTTAAATCGTCAAATGACAAACTTTTCGAGGTCATTCATTTATTCCTCCTCTGCTGTGGGAAAACAAACACAACTTGTTGTCATCGAACTAAAAATATGACTTCACATTAACGCAAAAATTCGTTTCGCAAACTCAACAAATAGTTTATATATGCAGTCGGTCAAGTAAATATTCAAAATATACATACCGATCTAGTCTAAATGTAATTTATTTTCCTTTCATGGCAATTTCCGCCAGTGTTTACTAGAGTCTCAGATCACTGTCGATGGCCGCCATATTGTAAACTAAACCTAATGGTGAAAGTTGCTTGGCAACGATTGACATTTAGAGTTACCTCCCATTGCAAAGGAGTGGCTGAGCTTGATTTAACCCAACGTGTATCACATAGCGTACACCGCCAAAAGCTATGTAACGGGCGTAAATAGTTAGACATAATATTTCATATAATGTATTTCCACTGAAATGAAAATACATTCTATTTCATATATCTCATATACATGTGTTTGAGGAAAAAACATCTTTTAATGTATTATTGAGATTTTTGAAGGTTTATACTGCTTTCACGGGCGACTTTTGATAAACAGTCAGTTACTCAGTTCCATTGAAAGAATGATACTAATCATATTACAGCGACAAAAAATTATTTCCTTAAATGAGGTAATTCGGATTTTGATACCCCAAATATAGTATGGGGGTATTTTCTTTCATACACTGCTAGATGACTGCTCTATAATGTTAATCGCTAATTGTTTTCTGTTAATGAAATGCTTACACGAAATGTTACTAAATTTACAAGTTACTTAAAGAGCCACTCCGTGAGTTGTTGGAGTCATATATGCCAAACTTAATCAATGGTGTCATTTGATCGCGAAGTATCGACTGTTACCAAAAAGACACATTTTAAATCTTATGGGTTTTTTACAGTGACAATATGAAGGTAGAACGTCGCAATAATGATCGAAAACCGGACAGTGGCGCGAGTCAAATAGTCAAACGTAATTTTGGAGACTTATCTAAAACAGCCAGGAGGGCCGTTAGGAGTTGATAGCGTTTGTTAGGTTATATAACTAGTAACCATGTATATTGGACGTGATATCTACACCTCTGTGCGTTTATAAGGCTGTTTTTTTAATAGATTTTCATGGAAAACCAGTATTTGTCATATATATGTCTTTTGGACATGAAAAGTTAAGATGTTTTGATTTTATATCACCACATATGACATTTAATTAGGTTCGTATCAAAGGTAAATAATAAGTTATGAAAATCACGGAATGGCTCTTTAAATAAGACTTGAACCATAAAACACGTTTATGGAACAAGTCTAGGCCTTGTTCAACTAAGTTATTTTGGAAAAGAGGGACGGAGGTTTGGGCTTCACCTTAAGGTGCCTAGGTCATTGATCATATCGATGAAGCGATACGTAGCGATACGGACGTTCTTATCCCGTGACAATCATCAACAAAATATGTTGTACCCCTTCTCGATGAGTAGATACCATCATATCTCTAGCTATATGAGTGTCGGCTAACAACATAAAATCAAGATTCATAATAATAATAATTCATAATGATAACTGATTTTAGGAGAACAAAGTCAACATTACAATCTGTGTGTATTGATGGAAATGAAATGAAATAGAAAGAGTAAATGAATAATATAGTCGCAAAGCGACGACAAACGGATTCAGCGCATTAAAAGAACATTCATTACGCACATATAGGGATGTTAGCAGTCTTCCCTGAAAGTTCCATGCGTTTTGAAGACAATTTTAGTGCACTGCAGTTGATTTAGCCGTATTCTGAAGCAAAGTGACGTTTTGTATACGTTTTCAGTACGTAGCGAGACATAGGAGCGGAAGTGAGGTTTACTCGATGTACACGGCCTGCTGCCAGTTGAGGCAAGAAAGCAACAAGATCAAAATGCAAGGGGTATCTGGAGGGGAGGCAGTAGAGGTTTGAACGTTGAAAAAGGGCTAGTGTTTTCCTTTGGCGTGATCAAGTGGTTTGCCGACACTGGAATATAGTTCCCGAATGCTGGTACATAGGTTGAGGATCTTTATATATATAAATAATCAAGACTATGTCAGTAGGTCAGGTCAGGTCAGTCAGGCAGGCTTTTTTGCTCGCTTCTCTGCCTGTCTGATCAGATTTTGACAGTGCTTGACGCACTTGTGTGCATTTGCTCATCTCGCACACGTTGACCATACGTGCAGTCGTACGGACTTCTGCTACAAAGAGCGATTTCGTCCTTCTGTAGACTGTCAATTACGTGCTTGTTTATGAGACATCGGAGAGTATTTCTCTCAAACTTTGCCCCATGTCACATATCTTGACAGTTTTCCTTCAACTTTTCAAATTAACCCTTGCTAACGCACGTAACGAATCTTGATACAAGAGCAATGTAGAGTATTTCTGTCAACTTTTGCCCTTTCACACATGCAAGAGCGCATGTACCTGCATTTGGACATGTCACACGTCTTGACCGTTCTTCAATATTGATGTTTTCCTTCAATTGTTTGCAATTTAACCCTTGCTAACGCACTTAATTGACATATAGTATGATGCAAACTTTGACTCCCTCCTGTGAACTGAAATGACTGTTCGCGATCCATTTTATTCTTGATTCTTAATGACCTCGATCATGTGTACCTCTCATGTAAAATTCATGAAATTCGACGGGTAGGTTTTTCAGTTATCTGCCCTTGAAGTTGGCGATTTTTGAAAATTCACTGACTTTGAGTGGTTACTGTGGTAAAAGTATTAGGAATTTGCAAATTCCAAGACAAACTTGTTTTAGACCAATCATTTAGCCGTGTAACCGTGTAAGTATCATCTCTCTACTGCAAGTAGCGGCAGTGTAGTGTTCGCTCAAAAGTGCATGGGGTCGGACATTCCTAAAAAGTGTGAAAATTCAAGATGGCGCCCAAACCACGTGACTTACGAATTTGCCATGATTTACTTTTTTGCTTGCAATTGTATTGCGCATCTTTTAAAACAAGTTTTAAGTCTCTAAGTCAAATTTAAAAAATTTTCCAATGTTAATTTTCAAAACTTTGAGTGGGACTGGGCCTTTAATGCAATGTTTGAATTGGCTGAAAAGTTTCGTGTCGCGAGTTCGTTGTAAGGGCTATAAGCTCGTAAAGTTTGGTTGTAATCGAGTCGGTAGTTTTGGCTGAATTTTGTTCACAAAAATCGTGGAATAATAATAATAAACACGACAATAACAATAAGGATTCAGCAAAATTGCTGAATCCTTAATAAGTACTTAGGTACTATCATTGATTCTAAACTCTCTTGTAATGAGAATACTGAGAAAATATAGTCGCAAGCGACGACAAACGGATTCAGCGCTTTAAAAGAACATTCATTACGTACATAGTGATGTTAGCAATCATCCCTGAAAGTTTCATGAAAATTGGCCGACGCATTTGGCTACAACAGCATGTTTCCTTTGAGCTAATGTGTGATTATTGCAAAGAAGTTGATAATGTGAAAAAACCATGCTACTTATGAAATCGTCATGATTTACTTTTTTGTGTGTACTGTTACTGCGCATCTTTCAAAACAAGTTTCAACTCTCTAAGTACATTCTGAAAAAATAGCCCATGTTAATTTTGTTCAAAATGATTTTTCACATTTTTGATCCTTTATTGTGATCGAAAATTATTGTTCGCGAGCAATGTTTTGAATGTTTCATCAAGTCCATATACTGTTCTTACATCCCTGAAAAATTGGTGCAATTGTGAGTCTAACTTTTTGAATTATCTCCCTTTGAATATGCTTACATGAGCAAAGTCGCCCGACTTTGAAGGGTTGCCGAGAAATAAATATTCGACTTTCATCAAAATCTGAATCACCCTGAAATTCCCAATGTCTCAGCTACATTATTGGAGATTTTCAGCTCTTAGATGCAAGTATCTTCAGAGGAGTTACATTTCAAAGATGCATGGGGTCCGGAAATTTCAAAAAGTCAAAAAAAAGCAATATGGCGGCGAAAGTATTCATGCTACGAATTTGCCATGATTTACTTTTTTGCTTGAAATGTTATTGCGCATCGTTTAAAAAAAGTTCCAAGTCTCTAAGTGCATTTTGAAAAAATTTCCAATGTTAATTTTGAAAAGTTTGAGTGGTACTGAGCCTTTAATGCAATGTCCGAATTGGCTGAAAAGCTTCGTGTCGCGAGGTCTTTGTAAGGGCTATTAGATTGTAAAGTTTGGTTGTAATTGAGTCGCTAGTTTTGGCTGAATTTACTACACAAGAATCGTGGAATAATAATAATAATAAATATAGTCGCAAGCGACGACAAAAGGATTCAGCGCAAAAAAACCACATTCAGTAGAAACATAATGATGTTAGCCAGCTTCCCTGAAAGTTTCATGAGGATTGGAGCATGTATTAAGCTACTGCAGCAAGTTTCATCTGACCTTATCTCCTAAGCATATTGCGGTTTTTGCAAAGAAGTGGTGAGAAAAAAATATTGGACTTACATCAAAATCTGAATCACCCTGAAATTCCCAATGTCTCAGCTACATTATTTGAGAGTTTCAGCTCTTAGATGCAAGTATCTTCAGAGAAGAAGATTTTTAAAGATGCATCTCAAAAAGTCAATAAAAGCAATATTGCGGCCAAACTATGCATGCTAGGAATTGGCCATGATTTACTTTTTTTCTCAAAATGTAATTGCCTATCGTATCAAGCAAGTTGCAAGTCTCTAAGTGCATTTTGAAAAAAAATCCCATGTTAATTTTTCGCACTTTGGATGGTACTGTGCCTTTAACACTTAATCCGATTAAGCCCAAAAGCTTATTGTGGCGTCGTCTCATGAAGTTCAAGCATACTGGTAAGTTTGGTTGTCATAGCTTTAGCGGTTTGGGCTGAATCGTGTACACAAGAATCGGGGAATAATGGAAAGCGATTTCTGGAACAAATAAGTTCATAATGCGAAAAAACTATAATACTTATGAATTCGTCATGATTGACTTTTTTGTTTGTATTGTTCTTACGCTTCTTTCAAATCAAGTTTCAAGTCTCTAAGTGCAATTTGAAAAATTACCCCATGTTAATTTTTTGTCAAAAGATTTTTGCTGTTTTTGATCGATTATTGTGAACGAAAATGACTGTTCGCGATCAATGTTTTAACAGTTTCGCCAAGTCCACATACTGGTCTTATATTCCTGAAAAAATGTTGCAATTGTGAGTCTAACTTTTAGAGTTATCTCCCTTTGAACATGCTTACATGAGCTAAATCGCCCGATTTTGAAGGGTTGCTGAGAAATAAATATTTGACTTTCATCAAAATCTGAATCACCCTGAAGTTCCCAATGTCTCAGCTACATTATTGGAGATTTTCAGCTCTTAGATGCAAGTATCTTCAGAGGAGTTACATTTCAAAGATGCATGGGGTCCGGAAATTTCAAGACGTCCAAAAAAAGCAATATGGCGGCGAAAGTATTCATGCTACGAATTTGCCATGATTTACTTTTTTGCTTGAAATGTTATTGCGCATCGTTTAAAAAAAGTTCCAAGTCTCTAAGTGCATTTTGAAAAAAATTCCAATGTTAATTTTGAAAATTTTGAGTGGTACTGAGCCTTTAATGGAATGTCCGAATTGGCTGAAAAGTTTCATGTCGCGAGGTCTTGGTAAGGGCTATAAGATTGTAAAGTTTGGTTGTAATTGAGTCGCTAGTTTTGGCTGAATTTTGTACACAAGAATCGTGGAATAATAATAATAATAATAATAATAATAATAATAATAATAAAAAACACGCCAATAACAATAAGGATTCAGCATTTCTGCTGAATCCTTAAATATATAAGAAAAGACAACAACGTTTACATTTCTTGTGGAAACTAAAATACTTTAAAATTGATCAAGAACATTCATTCAAAGTGTCCTTACATTTAACTTTTTAAGTTGGTTTGGGAACCTGTCTGTTCAAAATAGAAACAAATTGATAAAATTCGTGAATACTGCATCTAAGATTATTGGGCTTCCTATTGAAACGATCGGCAGTTTTTATGAGCAGCAGTAATCGAAAAAAGGAAACAAAATTTTGGGTGGCTCTTCCAATCAACTTTTCTTGGAATATTCGACATTACCTTCTGGACGTAGGCTGCGTATGCCGACTTTTCGAACAAACAGATTCCGCCAATCATTCATTCCATGCAGCATTAGAAAAATAAATTCTGTCTAATGTTGCATCACGTTATTCATGTATATTAAGTAAATTATCTGTCTATCTTAACTGTTTTTGACATGAATTGTTTTTGAATATTATGTTATTAGTTGTCATCATTCTGGAGAATTGTAATTATACAAAACAAATTTCCCTTTTGAGACAATAAAGATTATCTTATCTTATCTTATTTTAAGGAAGGACAAACTTTCTTCATCAAGTTTTTTCCGACTGCCGAAGAAGAGACCACTGCTACACTGACCGATACTTTGAGTACTGAATGAGCGATTAATTTATTGAATTTGCATGTTACGGAGCGGTACGCCAGTCACGTGGTCGGTAGGCCATATGTACGCTGCTTCTTGGAATAAAGAAAAACAATTTCTTTACCTTTATCGTCTCTGGGGAAAATAGATAATTGGACAAGAACTAAATACTCAATCATTTTGATACAAATAAAAACTATAACGGAAAAAAAGAGAAGAAAACTGGGAAGAAAGAATGGTGTCTTTATTTTTGTTATGCATGTACAACTTGGACGAAGCGCCTTAAAATATCCAAAATAATGTTAATTCGTTACTCTACGCATGATTCCTTAAACTATGTTTTGTCTATCTTTTGCAGGTTTTCATGGTTTGCTTATCTTAACCAGCTTTCTGCTGAAATCTAAATGCGTTTTAAAAAAAATTTAATTTGATGTTTTATTTACATACATAAATGTATGAGTATATATGAAATAATGTGTCGTTGAATAAAGAGGAAAATCTTTGTCACGTTTCTGAAAAAATATTTTGCTCTGATATAAAATCCTCAGTTTAAAAGTAGTCTACCCAACGATTTTCGACGATGAAAATGTATGTACGTCTGTTATCTTTCGTTCAACATTTTAAATTCTTACAAAAACATAAAATCAAAAGGACGACAAAGGACTTACAAAACATATTGGAAAGATTCAGTAAAGTGACCGGAAAAGCCTAAATATTCTCTCCTAATCTATTTCTTATTTTTTCAAAATGTTACTTAAGTCTCAGCAGAATAATCATTTTAACTTTAAACTTGTAACTGATCTACCCTCGTTCAGCAATGTCTCTATCTCGAACACCGAGACCCCTTGTCGAGCATTTAATTATCATTGAATCCTTAAATACAGTGACTCAATTCATCTGTCCTTTTCGTTGTCATCCTGTGAGCGTTCTTAATTACTATTATCAATATCAATGTCAATGTCAATGTCAATGTCAATGTCAATGTCAAAATCAGAAATTAGAATAAGCTGTAAGATCTGTGTTCGGCGTTTATGAAAATGAATTACCTCCCTTTGACTATATGCTGGATTTATACCGTTTATTCTTGTTGTAAATAAGTTAATCACATTTATAAATGATAATATAACCTATAATCATTATAAACATAAAATCTTTTGTTGTGTCTGCTTTAGACCAATAAAAATAATTAGAATGACTACTGTATATCCTTAATTAAACGTCTGCCTTGAAAATAAGCTTGCCTGCCTCGACTAATCAGCCTTGCATGGAGCTTTTTTGAAATATATAAACGCCTGACTTATTAAAAAAGGCGGTTGAACACAATTACAACTCTACAATCACTACTCCCTTCTTTTGAAACTTACGGCGAAACTGTTGTAGAAAAGATGTACCGGTAATGCTTATCGCGCGTGCTGTTCATAGATTTGAGGAATATTCTTCTAAAATCTACATGGAGTGAATATAGAGCATACAATTATATTACATAATAATGATATATCCATTTCTATTCTTTTTATCTGGAACCTTCCACTGTCGCAGAACTGCTATTAGGAAGATCGATCGAGGGGTAATATTTTATTAAATTATTTTTTTACTTTTGAAAAATATCGCGTGAAGACTACTCTTCTCGAAAACTGTATTTTTAGTTTAGATAAACGGTAACGATATGTGAAGACAAAATAAGAAATATTCATTCTAAGTTAAATACTTATATCATTTTTGCGGTTGCTCTGTCATCACATTTTGAAAAAACTTTAACCTTCAGGATATTCATATATTTATAAATCTGTTTATATCTTGTAGCAAACCCGTGCTTAAACTTTTCCGTCATATTTCTTTCTACTAAGAAAAAAATCTATTAATGCCTTTATATATTGTATTGCTGCCAAATTAGACCTAGGAAATGATCGGAGTGACATCACTCCAAAACTCCAATCTTTCATTTCAATAAATGCTGATAGCATATCCCCTCGAAAGTCCCTTGTTAGATTGCTTTCGGGATTTTCATCTTCTATATTAATTTTTGAGGGAGCTGTTTTCATGAAAACACAACTTAAAATTGTGTTACAGGACTAGAAATCGAAAACGTTATATCATTATATCATTTAAACTTAGTAAGTGGAACAATTCTCATGTAAAGCCGTGCCTTTTAGGGTTTTCAACTTCTTTTGAATTTTAATTTAGCTGTTTCCATAGAAACACAAGTATGGAAACACAACTAACCTTTTCTTTAACATTAGAACCTGAAACTAAGGTTGTTGAACAATTATCTAATGTAGTTTCCAACTTCTTCCGAATGTTATTTGCAGATGTTTCCATGGATACACAGGTTGACATTCTGTTTTTCCACGGTAGAACTTTGAACCCTAATGCTTAGCACAATAAGAACAAAGACTGTTAAACAACAAAACAATAGTGAGCACGGCTCATATATCCAAGCATATAATTTGACTGCTTTTATACAACTTTGATTATTATAAAATGTGTAGTCAATCTCTCAATGACTGAAGATCATTAATCAGTTGATGTGTTACCTTTTTGACAGTTACAGGTAAACACATTGGTAAAATATTATGAAACTTGTAGTTTTGCTTGATTTGGTAAACTTTTCAAATTAAATTTGAACCCTTGAGTTCGAGCCCTAACAGGCATTTTTACACCCAATAGATAACATTTATACCAAATTTAAGTTTTCAAGTCATTGTTTTTTTTCGAGAAATGCTCTAAACAAAGTCTTGAAATTTGGCATTTCAGACCAAATTTAAAAATACAATTGGCGCTTAGGAGTTTTTCTCCTTAAATCTGTAATAGATGACTTTCCAAGTCATATCGTTTTTTAATAATGCTTCCGAAAAATAAACATAGTCCTGAAATTTGGCCGTTTTTCGTCCAGATTTGGCCAAAATTAGCACTCCTAATAACCACATCAACCCCCATATAGGTAGCCTTCATACTAAACTTTCCACAAGTTTTCAAGTAATATTCAGAAACGAAACAAAGTAAGTCCTAAATATTCGTCACCCTGTAGTTTTAACTCCTTTTAAATCTAGTACCCCATTTATAACATGCATACCAAATCTAATTGATTTTTCACTTACTATATTAATGCAGATGTGTCAAAAGGCTATGGCTAGATATACTCGAATGGATTGAAAGCGAAACGGGCACTTGCTTAAGAAAAAACGCAGAATTTTTTTTCTTGGATTCAAGAAAGAAGAACTAGTAGTGTATTAAATTTCATCTTCATATTGACATAAGAGTACATTTACTCTCGGAAATTTGCTAAAGTTTTACTTTCTCCCGCTTGACTCAAAAGAAAATTGAAACATAACTACCAACTGCATAAATCAAACGCCTAACCCCGATGTAATTATGATTCATTTATCTCACTCTGGTCACCCTGCCACAATCTATGTAGATATGTCATATCAATGTACTTTTGTAATGTGTTGATCAATGAAATGAAAACCTGCTGTACCCATGAAAAATGAATAAAGTGATAAAAACAAGAAGGAAAGAAGGCATGGCAATATCAACACAAAATCTTGAATTTCCATGTTTCATGAAACGTTTCCTATTTCCATGTTACCAAACTGAATGAATCAGGCTGTTTTCATATAATCACAATTCACAATGATATATTTCATATATTTATATATATATATATTTTTTTATAAATTTCATATATATCATAATTCATATATATTTTTTCAAATAACACATAAAACAAACAGGTTTAAATTCACATTATCAAATCAGAATTCGCCCAAATGTTCAGTTAACCCTTCGAAAATATATCTTGGATAATCACCACTTCCGAATCCTGTACTTTTCAAGACATGTTAAACTTTGTAACCAGGCATGTATCATTCATAGCTGTGCCCAGTGATAAGCTATGATGAGACAAGGCAACTTTCATGACGTTTTGCTTGCTCGTTTTGCGAGTTTATGCTTACTCCCCAATTAAGTAGGGTGAAGGTCGTTTTAACCCCTAAAAGGCAAATCATCAGCCCACAGATAACATTCATACCAAATGTGATGTTTCCGAGTCATATAGTCTTTTTGGTAATGCTCCGGAAACATGTAAGTAACGAGGCTTCTGTCAAACCGCTGTGGAAAGGAAATCCCCTGATAAAAACGGTTCGATTCCCGGTAGAGTAACTATTTTTCAACTTTTATTACTCGGAACACCATCGATTTTGATCAGACTGCCTAAAATTACAACCACTAAGAGGCACATCGATAGCACAAAGTCAACATTCAAACCTCATTTGAAGTTTCCAAATCAAATAATTATTTGAGTAATGCTTCGGAAACGATTGCGGACGGACCTACATAATTGGCGCTATATATACCAAAAAATATATATTTCAAAACGTGTAATTACTTAAAAGGTTACAAATGAGGAGACCGATGTAAGAAAATATGTAATATATATTTGTTGGTTGACTAACTGAAGTTAATCAATGGTGTTGACTTCATTGCATTTTTCACGAATCCACTTCTCACGGTTGACTTTCTCGGTCATGATCGTATCAGGTCTCGGTTTTTGGTCATAATTCAGAGTTTATCCATTTGCTGCCAGAATGACAATAAATATAAAACGTCTCAAATAATAAAAGAAACTTCTTAAATTGTGAAAAAGAAAACATTCATTTCTCCTATTGTTATCTCAGTGCTTTTATCCACTAGGACTAAAAGGAGTAAAAATTTAATTTGTAAGTAAGACATCAAAAGTGAAAGATAATACTTCTCATTAGCAACTATATTTATCATAGATGCATCGTCAACGTTCCCGATTTGTGGAATGCCATAAAACAAAATTAGAATGATCCACAGAAAATTACCACCGAGTTAATTGAAAAAGCCCCGCAATAAGAAATGCATGCAAGAAGGCATATTGCATAAATGTTACAGAAAGGCCTCTCGAGACCTACAGAAACAGATGTAGACCAAGATTGTTCTGCTATATTTAAAGAACTAAATGATGACGTAATTTCAATGGTAAGATCACTTAACAATCTCATTAACATAAAATCTAATATTGCTGCACCACGTTACGCAGGTTGTAGATCTCACAAGGCTCCTTCGCACAAGGCGTCAGCTTAACCTTTGCCTTAATTTGACATCGAAATCTTATTGGCTTGCCGCAGATACCTTCAAGCAATAACGATTTGCGTCTCATGATGGCGTTCTAAGAGGTTGCACTTAATTTCGCAACTTGAAGTTGAAACTCTTATAATTCTTCCACTTTCGTAGAACAAGTTGAAGTAATTAGCATATGTCCAGTGGTTGAATATCAGCCCGATAGAATTACTTTTAACATCTCCGTCTTTGACAAAAACGAGGGTCAATCTCATTAGCATATGTACGTTGCATAGGACTGATATATGATTATTAAGAAACCTCTTATTGGTATTTACTTATTTTGGTGGTTTTCGTTTCTCAACATGTTTATGGTTAATTCTTAAAATTAAGACTTATTCAACGATTACTACAAACTAAAGGACGAAACGTTTATTCAACGTATCTGTTTCCAGAAAAAGCATTTTGGATTGGTCCCGTCTACTGAAGCATTTCGTTACGGCTTAGTTTGCGAAAGATAACTCAATAGCTTTCGGTTTGACTTTTTTGTCCAACAAACAGAGCTAGGGCAAATTGAAGGCAGGCAGTTCGACATTCGTAAAACAGTCGGATATTTTCGGTTTCCGAGGGCCGAAAGCGTACAAGCGAAATAGAATTCGCATGCACCCTAGAATACGGGGCGATCTCGCTGATTGGCTGATTTGAATGATGTCAGAGGCAAACCTGACGGCTCACGTAATGGATCCTGGTGAGATCTACACGCGTAATGTAGTGAAGATTAGATTTCTTTTCAATGATATTGGACCATATAGATGTCTGTAGAAAAAGATTTAGTAAACACGACTGCAACTTTTATGTAATGTTTTTGTTCTCATCAGTCTCTGGCGTCAAAGTAATATTTAAAATGGCCACCATTTCCAACAGTTTTGAATTGGCATCCTTTTGGTTGTAGAAGTATCTGAGACATGTAATGGTTTCAACGTTCACACCGATCAAGTTCATTCCATCGAAGTTCCATTGGGGTAAAGAACCGTTGTTTGGAAAGACATTTCAAGATTTTGAGGTCAGCGGATTCAATTACGCTGATAAAGCAGGATGTAGCAGTAGAAGTAGTAGTAGTTGCAGTAGCAGAAGCAGCAGCAGCAGTAGAAGTAATAGTAGTGGTAGTAGTAGTAGTGGTAGTAGTAGTAGTAGTAGTAGTAGAAACAGCAGTAGTAGAAGTAGTAGTAGTAGTAGTAGTAGTAGAAGTAGTGGTAGTAGTGGTAGTAGTAGTAGTAGTAGAAGTAGTAGCAGTAGTAGTAGTAGTAGCAGCAGTAGTAGTGGTGGTAGTAGAGGTTGTAGTAGTAGAAGTAGTAGCAGTAGTAGTGGTGGTAGTAGTGGTTGTAGTAGAGGAAGAAGTAGAAAAAGCAGTAGTAGCAGTAGTAGTAGAGGTTGTAGTAGTAGAAGTAGTAGCAGCGGAAGCAGTAGTAGTAGTAGTAGAGGTTGTTGAAGTAAAAGTAGTAACAGTCGCAGTAGCAGTAGCAGCAGCAGTAGTAGTAGTCGCAGTAGTGGTAGTAGTTGAAGTAGTAGTAGTAGTAGTAGAAGTAGTAGTAATAGTAGCAAACAAATTCCTACAATAAGTTGTCTAGTCAAAGAGTATAACTCTCTGAAGCCGACTCATAGCACTTTGTTTCACTCCATTGATTTGCCAAGCTTCAAGTGTCAAGATTCGATTAAGGAGATATTCTCCCCATTGCTTGACCTGGCAACAATCCATAGTGCAGCCCTTATATGCAATTACACACATCCTCAAGATCAACGCTATTCTTTAACGCCGAAACCAATTGCACGGGAGTGTTTGTAAATTGATGGTAGATTAACGCAATCAGAGGACGTTGTGTTGGCCGTGCCTCGTAGCAGACAAGCGCCGACTGGGGCTGGAATTTGGTCAATCGGGTCCCCTTAATGGCAGTATTTACCGGCTGCAGGTCAACGCCAATCAAAAATAATGATTGTTAATCGGGTCTGCTGGAAACAAGATTTCCTATGAAAAACCTATAATCTTTTCTCGTCGGACTGCTCGGGGAAGTGAAATGAGTCAACTTGACCAGCCTATATCGATATTGGAGGGATTCTTCCGTCTCAAGTTGAAAAGGGCGATTGAAAGAGACGCATTTTCTATAATTTCAGAATGAGGGTTAGAATGGAGAATTCGAGGTAGTTTGTTAGGTCGACATCTTCCGAATGACTCGGACGTCTCTATGTGCTCACCAGACGTAATCAATTTATTGTCCCAAAAGATCGACCGAGCCTTCAAATTCTTACGAGTCAGTTAACAATGATAATACGGATTCCACGCCTCATTCCTAGAGAATTGATATACATCTACAAAATGAATTTCCGTTCGGAAGTTATCACTTTTCTTGTCCGTGAAAGAGTGGCTTAAGTAAGGGGATTCTGTCAATTGGTAATCTATTGTAAGAAATTTGGCAAATCTGAAGTATATTCCGGATATAATTTACATTGCCAATCAGTGATTCAAAAGTTGAAGCCGGCTCATGTTGGTGATTTAGCTTATTCACATTAACAAAATACAGAATTAAAACATTGCTCCCCTACAAAACAATTGTAATCAATATTGTTAAATTAATGATACAACGCCAAAAACTAACGTTTCATCTTGTACAGTTTAATTTATCGCTACGATGTGATTATTGAAAACATTATTGTGTAAGATAAAGATTTACTGAGATCGCTTAAAGTCCAAATATCTGAAACTTTCAGATACAACATCAGTGTACTCTCTAACAAGACGACACTGGTGACATTTCAGAAGAAAGGTCGGTGGACAAAAACCTGCGTCTTGGAATGTCAGGAGCTAATTTTAAAGCCTCAAGTGGTTGACTATTTACAGTTGGAAATCACTGCACTTAAAAACCTATTTCTTCTTTGTTTACCCTTTTTCTGGGTTTTTTTTTCAGAGTCAGGCAGATGGGCATGGATTTATAATATGGCAACGAACAAAATAGTTATTTGCAACAAAAAGAACCACATTTGAAGTAAACATTTATTTGAAATTTGGTTTAGTATCAGCCGACTATTTTGTAAACCAGGAACGTTGCAATTGGCTTGTTTGTTACACCGATGTAAGAAAAAACTGTATGTCGGGGGTTGGAACCGACAACCGAGACTTACAAGGTTGACATTGCACCAAATATATCTTGACAAATCTATACCTCAAATCATGTCCCGTAGATTTCAGAGTTTGTAGGTATGAAGATTTTGATAGTAGATCTTTGTGGAACATTGTAATCTTACAAATCACAGGTTCACCTTATTATCCAAAACCATCTGTTTATTTTTTAATTATGAAATGTCATTTTAAACCTTGAAAGTGCCTTTGTTTAACTATCTAAACAATAATGATCTTATGAATATACGGATAGAGACTTAATGATACCATGACACGTTCTCTCCTAACAGGGGCAGCTTCGTATAATTTCCTATACAAACAAATGCTGTAATACGAGCTATTTTCGGGCTTCCGGCAGGTTCCCAACTACCTTGCAATATTTTAACCAATGAAAACGTTGTATGCAAAGATACTTTTTTGTTGTCACGGAGGCCTATGCAATGTTTAGTAAATAAAAGCTTTAGTTTTCCGGAAGCGTATGGAAATAACTGCGGCTTGTCCAATGATCACTTATGAAACTGCGTCGCTTATTACACACCTAACTTTGGCTGCACCCATTCATGCTTCTACATTTCTCGACCGAGAAACGCTCTTATTAGGAAAGAGGTTCGTATAGGAATTTATGATGAAACAACCTCTGTGGGAAGATAATGACCATGACATTGAAATATGAATTTCATTGAAGTCGAACTGATTTGCACAACTTCCATTTAAAAGTGATTCTCCTGATTTTATACTTACCCGTTCCTCTGAAATTGAACAAATTAGCTTATGCAATTTTTTTTGGCGTTTACAAATACCAAGCCCCTAAGGGTTTAAAGTCCAGATGGCCTAAACTTGGGACACAGTGTATTGGTATAACTTTAGCTCGTCAAACTCTTTCTAAATTTCGTTTGAATGCCTATCAATAACAATCAAACTCAAGTTGTTCAATTCTACAGTGACGGATAAAGACACATAAACAAAATTATTATATTTCTTCTTAAATTTTATATCATTCTTGACTAAGAAAGATTTACAAAAGCCCGACTGACACCGCCAGTTTGGTATATCACCTATTGAAACTCCACTGGCGTCTTGTGCATCGATAACTCCGCGTTATCTCTATCTCTTGTCTCCCCACTCTTAATTTCTAACGTTCACGTTATTTTAACCAGACAGTTACTGTCCTTAAGACGAGACACTTGCGGGGTCGCTCTGACACAGCAACATTTAGTTCTTGCACCGAGACAACGCTGGAGAAATAAATTGCCTTATCAGATATTTGTCCACATGAGGAAAGTATTTATTTCTTCATGGGGTAAAGAAAGGGGATACAATAATCAATAATGTTGTCGTTATTTCCCAAAGTGTGAGTCTAGGTCATTTTCCAATCAGAAAGTTACGAAATTTATGAGTACGATTTTGCTTGATCTAAATCTCGTCTCATTTCTCCGAGCACCTTGTTCCGATGGGAGCGCTCTGTCTGACCGGTGTTTGGTCAAACTGTACCTTGTAAATCAATGACCGTCCATAAAGTTGCTGAGTCATGATGCCAAATAACTCTGGCGGTTTGTGAGGATGTAGATATTTGACCTGACAGGAAGTCGATATATCATGGAAGTCTGCAGCAGACAATGAACGAGGGTTTGAAATCGACGAACACGCTTCACACTAAATACTGAGTCGTTAAAAAGCATTGATTTCCATCGCAAATGTGTTTTACAAGTTTGAATTTCAGTGTACATTATCCCATATGTATCTTTTAAAATGTTATAATTATCGTTGACCATGTCAAGTTTCATTAAGTCATCCAGAATTTAAAAAAGTACAATGTCCCATGTACAATGTTCTAATAAAAATCGACCATGTTCCGACGAATAAAACTTTTGAAAAATTTACTTTATCGAGATTCAAACTCGTCCGCTTTCCTCTTCCCACGGTCTGACCGCAGCCACACATAGAGCATATTCTGAAACCATTTTTGTGCAGACAAAATCTAGTCAATAGCGGACCAATGACATCATCGCGTTTGAAAGAAGGATGGCGGCGTATCACGGAAGTTTCGTGCCCTTAGATACTGATACCGACTGCTTTTGCGACATTGTGATGGGTGACACGATCTCTTTTCCGTGGCTGTTAAAACACGTATGAATTATGGGTGCCCCCTGTTGCGTAGGACATACTAATGAGTATGCGACATCTGCTATGTTCGTGGATTACCTCAGGTATGAAGGGTTGATACAATCAACGGTATTAATCCTTACATCAAGGTTATGATTTTGAATGCGTTACATACACTTCGTTTTACATTGGTAACTGTTTCATACAGGAGGGTTATTCATATTTATATTTGAAGAACACTTCTTAAGCTTCAAATATTAGAGGAACTCTTAAGCTTCAGATATCAGAGGGATTCTTCTTTTTCTTCAGATATAAGATGGACTCTTCTTTAGTTTCAGATATATATACATGTAAGAGGGTGTCATCTTCAGCTTCAGATATCAGAGGAACTTAGGATTTTTCATACTCCTTAAATAAGAGCCAATTTACCATATACGCCCTCAATTAAGTTCAAACCGCCTACCTGATCTCCCAAATTGTGCTATTTCTATGTTTTCAATGATAAATGAAAAAGGGCCATATAAATGTCAGGACGTAGAAATACTACGTACATTTTACATGTATATTAGTTATAAGTCCTAGTTAATACTACCAATCCATATTTACATTTCTCTCTGAGCACTGTAAATAAGTTTCCAAAACTACGTTTGAGTCATTGACGCGCGTCATTGTCCGGTTTTCGACCACAAATCGAGACTTTAGCCTGATTATTGTCACGATACTGAACTTATAAGCGCTAAGATGCTCATTTTTGGAAACAACCATCACTTTTCGGTGAAATAACACCTTTTATGAAGTTTGGCATATTTGACTCGAACAACATACTCTGTGGCCCTTTAATATAAACTCTTCAAAAAAAGAAACTTGACACTGACTTTCAAAGTTCAACATAAAGACCACAGATGCAAGTTAAACATTGAAATGAAAACTAAAACGCTGTTTGAAGATCTCTGTTCAGTAAATTTTATTCAGAATAAGCATGATCTTGAAATGCACAGGTGCACAAGTGTTTCAACATCACAGGGGTGCACAAATGTCAGTATCGGGTATGGCCACCATTGGCATTGATTATTGCTTGGCACCGACGACCCATGGATGCAATCAAGTTGTCAATCACAGTGGAATGTTCTGCCATTCGTGCTGAAGTGCTGCAAGAAGTCCTGGAAGTGTTTGGGGTGGTGGATTCCTACTGCGCACGCGTCGATCCAGTTCGTCCAGAGATGCTCAATTGGTGACAAATCTGCTGACCTGGCTGGCCATGGCAATGTCTGGACATTGTTACGCTGTAAAAAGTGTTGACAAACACGTGCAACATGTGGTCGAGCATTGTCCTGCTGAAAGAGAACACCATGGACGTTGACGTGAGGAATAACGTAAGGCTGTAGGATCAAGTCCCTATACCGTACTCCTGTGATGTTACCCACAACATGCACAAGGGGTGTCCTAACACCGTGACGAATCCCGGCCCACACCATGACACTCCCACCTCCAAATAGGACAACCTCCTGAACACAGTTGGCAGCATAACGTTCTCCACGACGTCGGTATACACGTGCTCGTCCATCACTTCGTCGAAGCAGAAAACGGGACTCATCAGTGAAGAGAACGGTTGTCCACCTTGCACGTGTCCATCTCATCCTCTGTTGACACCACTGGAGACGTTCCGCCAGATGACGGGACGTCGAACCGGTCGTCGTGGAAAAAGTCCAGCCTCTCTCAGCCTGTAGCGTACCGTTTGGTCGGATATTCGACGCAGGCCTGGTATCTGCGTTTTTGTTGACGTTGCTGTCCTGGTGCGTTCCCGAAGGTGGAGCAGTCGGATGTACCGATCTTGGGCCCGAGTAGTCACCCTTGGTCTGCTTGACCCTGGCCTATCATCAACGCTGTTTCGGGTGTTGAAACGGGTCCACGATGAAGAGATGGTCTGTCTGGACACGCCAAAGTGTGTTGCAACATCTCGCTGCGTCGCTCCTGCTTGCAGTCTGCCAATAGCGTTGTTGCGTTGCGCTCTGTTCAGTCTTGGCATTCTTCAGGTCGCTGTACCGATGTTGTGTAGTCTGAATGAACAGCGGCTGATATAGCTTTTTATACCCCTAAAGCAGACGTGTCTGCATGTAAACGTGCTTTGGCAGAAAATGCATTTGGACGAATCGCTCGTTTTCGTCCCTGAAGACAACGTAAACTTTTTGGGCCATTGTTTTTGGTAAATTTACACTTTTGAGCAAGCCTTTCTTTAAATTACAGGTATGTATCATGATAAAAATTGACCCGTTTCGAAAAAATCAATTTCGCATGAACGTCAAGTTTCTTTTTTTGAAGAGTATATCATGGAAGATTGCATTTGCTCTACATATTAGGAAGACTGCATTTGTTCTAGATATTAGAGAACTGCATTGGCTCTAGATATCAGGGAGACTACATTGGCTCTAGTTATCAGGGGGACTACATTGGCTCTAGATATCAGGGGGACTACATTGGCTCTAGTTATCAGGGGGACTACATTGGCTCTAGATATCAGGGGGACTACATTGGCTCTAGTTATCAGGGGGACTACATTGGCTCTAGAGTAAAGATATCAGGGGGACTACATTGGCTCTAGATATCAGGGGGACTACGTATCAGGGGGCTGCATTAGCTTAAGATTACAGGTAGATTGCATTTGCTCTACATATTAGGAAGACTGTATTGGTTCTAGATATCAGGGAGACTACATTGGCTCTAGATATCAGAGGACTACATTGGCTCAAGGTAGATTGCATTTGCTCTACATATTAGGAAGACTGTATTGGTTCTAGATATCAGGGAGACTACATTGGCTCTAGATATCAGAAGACTACATTGGCTCAAGGTAGATTGCATTTGCTCTACATATTAGGAAGACTGTATTGGTTCTAGATATCAGGGAGACTACATTGGCTCTAGATATCAGAGGACTACATTGGCTCAAGGTATCAGGGAGACTACATTGGCTCTAGATATCAGGGAGACTGCTTTTGTTCTAGATATCAGGGAGACTTTATTGGCTCTAGATATCAGGGAGACTTAATTGATTCTAGATGTCAGCGAGGTTGCATTGGCTCTAGATACAGGGAGACTGCATTGGATCTAGATATCAGGGAGACTGCTTTAGCTCTAGATATTAGAGGATTGCCTTTGGTGTAGATATCAGGGAGACTGTATTAGCTTAAGATATCAGAGCACTGCTTTGGTTCTAGATATCAGGGAGACTGCTTTGGCTCTAGATATTAGGGAGACTACATTGGCTCTAGATATCTGGGAAACTGCTTTGGCTCTAGATATCAGGGAGACTGCTTTGGCTCTAGATATCAGGGAGACTGCATTGGTTCTAAATATCAGGGAGGCTGCTTTGGTTCTAGATATCAGGGAGACTGCTTTGGATCAGAGGCGTTGCCCTGGATACGACTGTAAGAGGAAGTGTTCTGGCTTCAGATAGTAGAGGTGCAACCCTTGATTGAATATTGTAATCACTTATCTAGCTGACAACTCTGTCTTGGGGTATGAATGGGACTCACTTCAAAAGGGTTATTCTGGAATCTAAGCATCTGTTCATTTTGCATACGCTGCTGAAGTAAGTCATCTGAAACTGAAGCCGTCTGCGAGAATTTTGGTTCCATTTTGTGTTGGTAATGCTTTTGTTCGAGGAGTTCTGTGTAGTGTAATTTCAATACATTTACGTGTTTTATGGTTCGCATAACATAGACAGAAATCAAGAAAAATTGGTGCAGCAATATTTCCTTTCAGATGTTTAAGTAACAACTTTTAAACTAACACTGTTGCATAGTGTTTTCCTTTTACAAATCGAAATGCAACACATGTTGTTTGGAGAGCTGTTCAGAGCCAAAAACAAAATACTACGGTCAGACAAAGTTGATTTTGAATGCCTATAATAAAACTATGTCCTTTAGGAATAGGAATACAAAAGTGTACTAAAAAGGGTACGGACTAGTATATTTTGATACCTATTTAAACACACAAGGGGTGCTGAAATGACTGTTTTAAATGTTTATTTCACAGAATGTGTGGGATTTAAGTTTAAAATGTATGAAATATAAATATCAAGTGAATAAAAGATGTTGCTGATAGACGTAAAACACACCAAGAAGTTCCGTTTCACTGTCCTGTCAAGCCTAGTTAAGAAGATTCTAAAACAACAATTTTCCAAAAGGCTTATTTTTAGAAAAAAGACCAAATAATGTTTCCACATTTATAATTTATGATGTTTGAATTCTGAAGACGTGGTGTAACTTTGCGTTAGTTGCATTTATCCTTCGTGGATTAAACTAAATTTCATTTTTGGCTACATTCCTTTTGCCGTTTTAGTGTAGACACACATCACTCCTAGTCAAAATACGATTGCCATCTTCTACATGCCGATGATAAAAGCAAATTGTTGAAAAATATGTACAGAATCAACCTTATTTCGATCAGTCAGTATAAACATTGATGGTATCACTGCAGTCAGGGAAATGCTGGCTTTACCGGTACTTCACCAACCACTAAACTAGCTGCCGTGATTACGTTCATATACTCTTGACAACAACGATTTAAAAACCCAACTCATATCATATATTGACAACATCCAGATGGTACAGCTGCGAAGTAAGTATACCGTTTTTAACTTACACCTCGCTCGGAACGGTTGCCTTACTGATATTATTATGAGGGCAAAGTTTTCATATTAACAAATACATCAAGAAACAACAACCCACAAGGTTTGTTCAAAATGGATTTATTCATACAACGAAATAAATATTTTACTTAAAAGTCCACAGACAGCAACCTGTTGCCGATTTACATCACACGTGTAAACATAATTACAGACAAAACCAGACAGTTTTCATACCGACTCAAAACAAAAACCAAATGCCGACCTATAAACTTTTAATAATTTCATGGCTAAGATAACTCAATAATTATTCACTATCGTTCTCCATATCAGAATTTTCGATCGGAAAGTTTTCCTGGAAGGGATAAAAATGGTAATTGTTAAATCAAATCAAATCCAAGTTAACCTTCGTATTATATTAAAATATATTTGAATGTATTTCTTGTTCAACAACATCATGTATAGAATGTTGTTCAAATTGTAAGTATCAAATAAATACGTACAGAAAACACACCCTTGTTTAAACCTGTTAAACGCGGTTTGTAATAAAAATCGATACTTTGAGCATATGCCATATCTAACAGTTTTGGAATTATTCTTGAAAAGAATAAGTTCTTAAAGTGTTACGAATTATAAGGGAAAATACTTTATATATTTCATTTAATAAAAACGAAAAGACAATTAAGTGCCTTCAAAACTTGTTTCTAAGAAAACATGTTAACATAGATTTAAGTAACGTTGGACGGAGAGTCGATAAATTTATCTAAAATCAAATTATTGGTAAGGTTTTACTATTTTTATCATTTAAATTCGTATTTCAAATATCGAAAAAAGCAATTTAAACAACTACAAAAGTAAAATTATATGATCTTTTAACAAAATATTCAATTTCAATTTCATTTTCAATTTTCAATCTGTTCATTCCCTTTTCGGCGTGAAGAAATTAAAAGCACACAGAAAGCAAAAGTTAGCCCTAGAACATCATTCTCAATAAATAAGAATCCACAAGGAAAGCAGCTTAGATAGCTAAAAGTAAGCTTTGGTTTTTAAGTCCAGAATTTCACATATGTCAAAATACTTTTACGCAGTCTGTATCTAAAACAGCACTGACAAGACAAACATTATGTGGAAATAGTTGTTGTGATCAAATTCGCTCTCTATCGCACAGTCTCGCGGGAATGGACGAACAGTCACAACCAGGACCACGTTTTCAAAGGAAAAAGTGTAAGAAACAATATCAACCCGATTAAAACAAAGACATTCACTACGTATTGTACTATTAGCTTGATTGACGTAAAAATGACAATTCGCAATTCTTTTTTTACTTTGCCTATCAAGTTTAAAGGAAAGGACACGGAAAAGTACTACTATTACATCTGAAGCTTCAGAAAGCCAGTTTCCAGTAGTTCCAGGGCTGTTGATGAGAAACCTACGCGTCGAATAAGACATTTTTTCGATTGTCATCGATGAATAAACATTTAGAACAGTATGTTTCAGATTTGATTTTGATTAATCTGGACTGGCTGGTCTGACGTATTTAAATCTAGAATACGAGGTCATTTTTACCTAAGTTCAAACAGAGTGAAGAAAAAAACAACAATATATGGGCTTGGTTCGCCTGAGCAATGAATTTCTAACGTCGATAGCAAATTATGCATGGTAGAACATGTACATCGACCAAATGGTCAACAGTAGGTAAGAGAATTGCGCTGCGCAGTCCATGAATATTGTACGCGCAAGGGCATCTTTCAACCTCAGAGTCCAACGATACTTCTGCATATTGTCGGATTTAGACTGGCGATAGTGTCAATAGTTCGGCTGACTATCTATCATTACCGTTAGCGCGCGATTGCGATTCAGAAAGCAGGCGAACTCGGCCCTAATTTCAAGATGCCATCTTGGACAAGGGTACAAAGGGAGTTAACTCACACTGTACTACTGAAAGAACACCACTAAAATTTCAACATGATACACAAATGGGACATTATGCTGAATACATATAACAATGAAAAAGTTGCTCCATTTATGTGTAAAAATATTTTTGTCTATAGCAAAGTTTCTTTGATTGTACTCTGTGTAATTGCAAACAACTGGTTTAGCGTCGTCTTAGAAATAGAAAAATATCATACTCCGAATCTTGTTAATTCAGATATAATATTTTAAAAGCAAATCCTAAATTTATGCTAAACGTTTAAAACTTAACTAATGCTTGAAGTCACTTGAAGTAAAATGTTTAAAACGTCCAAAATTAAAAGAAAAGAAGGAAGCAGTAGTAAAGAAAACGATGGAATCAAAGAGCTAAAAGATGGATGTTGCGTTTTGATTTTCTTGAAAATGAAATAAAATGCTGTCTTGGTTATTTTGGTATAATAGCTGTGAATGATATGCTCAATGTAGGAGATACATAACTGCTATGTACAAAAGAGGGGCTTTTTTAATGGGACTATAAACTTCAAAGTGATTTTGTTATTTCTACAAGTTGGATTTTGTTTATGTAATAGATTTGCAACAATATTTACAAATATAACTGTATCTGTTAAAATGCCATGGTGATGCTATATTAAGTACAAAAGATTAGAATATCCAAATAAATATCGAGAATATCTTACACCGCATTTCCCTAGTACTTCGTGCTCAAATAACGTAAATGTCCTCGAAAAACACTTTCTCGGCCAAAAATTAAATGAAAAACATTAAACCCAGCTGTTAATACAGAAATACCGGTAGTTCTTTAGCACAGATCGCTTTAGGATTATTTGTACCTAACACATGTTGTACAAGTACTATATTTTAACAGTTATATTTGTTTTGTAAAAAAATACATTACATCGTAACTACAATGGATAAAATTTGGCTTTGAAATAAATAAGTGTTAATATATCAAACGATTTTCCAACTTTTAGTCAGAAAATACAATGAAGCTGAACAACTTTAGAGTGTGAGAAACGCGTGCGTGTTTCAAATGAATGAAATGCACATCACCCAAGGGATATGACGTCATAACGGCACCACGTGCTGTGTCTATTTCACATGCATTACGTGCAAGCTTGAGAATCACATGCGCATAGATGAATTGTCATCTTGTCTTGTCATATGTCTATGCCAAACACATTTCTGTAGATTTCAGTCATCACGTGAAATTCTTTTAAGCACTAATAAAATCTCTTCACAAAGGGCATGTTTAAAGTAACACAGTCGAGTTTTGTCACCAATTGTGGCAAAGTGTCCTAACACCAAGTTAAAGATGAAGCATGATCAAGACAAATTCAGGGAACGTATAGAACACTCTTGCTCAAAAAGAGCGAAGCAAAGTTGTACAGAATGTTGGCGTACCAGTGAACCCCTTGATCGTCGTACGTCGAGTTCGTAGCTACGTGCGACTGCGTAAACCACGATGTGTATACGGACAAGTCATGAAGGCCCCGCATAGGCGCAAACACATAGTGTGCAATGTTCGCATCGCTAATCACTGCGTAGCACGAACTTACGACTCCGTCTACGACGATCGTACCACTATGCGTAAGTGGTGCGTAAACTCCTCTCTCTGTTTTTGGAGTGACTTGCGTGACACGCGACCACGAAAGGTCATTTTCGTCTCCAATTAGAAGATAATCCCCTGGTTTCACACTTTCGGCGTACACAACGTTGTTGAAAGCGTACACACTTTCCGCCGTTTCACTAACGTAAATCAGATGTTTCGCCGTAAGTGTTATTTTTCGTCCCTTTTCTGTTTCTAGTTCATAAAACAACGCCATTTCCATGCCATTCCGATCCAGGAAGGTTAGTACTTCACTGTATTCTAATTTCCCGTCTTCTGACATGCTCAAAACTCGCTCCCCGACTGTCAAATCCGCCATTGATTTTGTTGATCCTCCTTCAACTATCACAGTGCCGAACGCTGGGAAACAACCCCCAATCTTTATCGCCACCGAAGAGTCTGAAATCAAAAGAAAACATCATCAGAAACATTACGCAAATATATATATTCAATACACGATGATAAACTTCTTCAGCACGATTGAGCCCTACAAATGAACATTATAAGTATTCAATTTTACATATGGACGTACCAATGTCTTTTTTTGTTTGATTTCTAAAGTAAATATTTGATTCACATTAGTGAGAGTGTTTTTAGCAACCAAATGTTTACAGTTATGTGCGAAGTAGTATATATAAATGACTACATATTGGGAGTTCAATTACAGCAAGAGGTCACTTAATCTTAGCGTAAAGTAATGATACTGCTTTCCGAACGACGAAACTGAGAACAATGCCGACAAGTTGTCGCGCCGAGTCGACGTAGTGATAAAACTTTACACAGATTCCATTTCAAGATGGAGGACTTATCAGAAAGATCTGTCACTCATTTTCAAAAAATGTCACTCAAGCTTCGACGGGACAAAAACAAAACATACGAGAAGGTTTTCACACCGCGCTGCCAAAACTCGGGCTAGCTGTCCGTCACTAATCTACGTGGTCGATGGCTGCGAGACGTCACACTATACAAAGCCGCTGAATTTGCCGGAGAAATACAGTAGGACCCTTCGCTGATATAAATTTATTGCGGGAAAGAGTTCGTCCGAGTTTTATCATATGATCAAATCGGATCAGCATTTTTGACCTAGGATCGGACAGAGCTGATTTTATCTGGCTTCAAAGACTAAATGGACTATAGCTTTGCTGGTATTATTCCAAATAAATGACATATTTCCACAATGTATATAATATGATTTAATTTGTATGAAATCACAATATCATAGAAAATATCACTGAATTACTTGCGTATAATTCTTCTAAATATATAACATCCTGTAATATTTCAAATTCACTAACTAAAACCACAGTCTAAGCGATTATCGACAATATATCAATATATGGGTTAAGTAGTAGAAGTCAACGTTAGAGTTACGAAGATATTTATAGGGAGAATCCCCTTGTCGAGCACTATATAAAAAGAACTATTGTCTTTGTAGCTCACCAGGCTTTATACATTGTACAAATGCTTTCAGCTTTCTTAGACTTTTGATCTGGACAAGATAGTTCTTAAGGACGTCATTCTTTTGGCCTCTATTTCGAGCAACGAAGTCTCCAAATTGAATAATTATAAATCCCATTCGCTAAGAAGTCTGAACTCAAGATTTCTGCTTTTTTGTTTCTTGAGAAAAAGACGAAAATATGTTTGAGGGCGTGTCCTTACTGGAGCGAGCAGGGTCATCAAATTTATAATCGCCATTAGTCAAGGAAGTAGTACACAAGAGTGCTCATTTGTAGGGCCAATGGTTCTTAAAAGAAGAGCGAAAAGTTAAGAGATGGATAGACTGATGGACGCCATCCCATGTTCCATTCCAAAACCCATAAGATCTTTTAAGCCCGACAAGCTAAAAATAGTACAAAAAACGACACATGACTTTTATTATCAGTTCCGGTCCCGTGTGACAAGAGACATGTACCAAGGGCAGATAACTGTTTTTTTGGGTTCATGTGGTTTCACCCCTCCGTTACGGGAGATATAATTAAACTGCGTCACGATATATGCGGCTTGCATACAAACAGAAGGTGATGTAAAATATTTCAACATTTGATAACACATTTCTCAAACGTGCTCAAATTGGTTTTCCAAGCTCCCGCTCGGAACACCCGTCTAAAACTAGCGAGCAACCAGAAGTACTCGACCTATTTTGATATTGACCCAAGAAAACATGTTCGTGACTTTTCTCGAGGCTTGGAAGAAAACTCAACAGGAAGGGCAAAAGTCGACTAAAAGTAAAAACCATTTCAGTCGGTTCACGGAGCATCACAAGCATTTTAAACTGAACGTGAAAACATTAGCCGATTATCATTGTATAGAACATATTTTACTCGTAACTTCGGGTCCCGATCAGTTTAATCTATATAATAGGCGTTTTCATTTTCAGGAAATCATTATACAAAGATCAAACCAACTTAGCAAGATTAATTTTAGCAATGTACTTTTTCGCCGAAATCGAAAAACATCTACAATAAGATAAACGTTTCGTATTTATTTTAGCTTCTTACAATAATAACACAAGAGTCTTTATATTGCAATGAACAATACCAAAACGATCGAATTTTTTTGCATACTTACAGTCACAATTCATTATTCAATATTCAATACGCCTACTAATGATCATGAAAGATTGTTCATGCAAACATATATTTAAAAAGAATATAAGGAAAAAATCAGGGCCAATACGTTTTCCTTGTCCGAGTCCTGACTGAGAAAACATTTCGGGTGCCAAAGGTCACCTGGGTTTGGAATTTAGGAAAATGAACATTATTTGTAAACGAGCCCAACAAATATTATTGGAGGTCTCAAGTGTCTTGGCATTATCGTTTGCAAGTATTATTCTACCCGACGAAAAGCTGGGGACCTTCTCATTAACGACAAACTCGTAAACTCGCGTGTTGTTTCACCTCAGATTTATGCGGATTTTCAATGAAAATCAAGGCGTTTTTTGTGTTTGCCGTCTAACAGCGAACAACAGTTTGTGTCCGAATTGTTTGGTTTTCTCTTAGCAGCCTAATATACGGTTTATTCTGCTTACAGTTTCACATACACGGTATTTTCTCGACAATGGACTTAATGAGCGACACCTTGAAGCAAATTGACATTCGCTACACAATTAATTTACCTTGTTGGCACAAACAGTGCCGCTTCGTTTTGCCGACAAACATTGGATTGTGCTTAGAATTTTAATCAACTAAATATCTTTCTTTGTCACAGCTCGGAATTTATAAGTACAAGTGAGAACTACTTTTTTGCATTGGAATTCTATTATTTTTCTGTCCTTCGCAATAGAACAGAAATTAAACAACCCGTTGATTTTTAAAGTCAATTGAAATATATGTAATTTCCATGAAAGTCATGAATAGACTTGAGAACATTTTAAATATATATTTTCATGGTACTTATTAACATTTTCGGATTTTGACATAAAAAATTGTCTTTTCAATGGTGACATTTCAAAATAAAATGAGAACACTTTGAATTCAAATCAGTTTGAAAAAACTAGTACGGAAAATGAAAATGAAATTACTCTAACTATTTTCAGTTTAATCAAGAGTTCATTGATTTAAAGGATCTTTAATTTATAAACGTCTCATTATTAAACGTGTGTGATGTAACAACATACTTTCTAATGTTATGTCCTCCAGATCAACACCAACTATTGCAAATTTCTAGGACATGAACGACGATAATTTAAAAATTCCGAGGAAGCCCAAACTCCGAAGTGGAAGGACAAAAACTCGGCGACACTACATACAACACGTCCGGCAAATATCGCTAACATTCCCAGAACACGTTCCATTCCTCACTGCGCATGCCTCACTTTCGGCCTAATTGCTTCCGGATTTACCTCTTTCAAGTTTTATGCTATATGGGTGTAAAAGTCTAGAAATTTAGATGCATAACATGCTTTTGGGCATGCTCTCATTTAACAAGCTAGGTAACCCTGGCGATAAGGTCGAGGGGTTTTGCTGTGGCATAAATCGCCCAAAACATTACAAGTCAACCGGATTTGAATAGGGAATAACCCATCTTGGCCGTGTTTAGTAGACAATGAACGAAAACGAACGAAGAGCAAAAAAATTTAAAATTAGAAAATAACTGAATGTTTTCATTCTAAAACACGCCATTCCGTATACACGTCTTCAATCCTAGATGAAAAGCTAGGTGAACTACAGAACAAATATTTTGTATGACGTGTAGTTGAGGGACATAACGGACACACAGGGTGGTTGCAAAAAGGGCGTGTCATAAACTCCGTTACGTTCAAATGAAAATGCGATCACAGATGTTGATATGCTTGATATATAACATAAATCGCTAAGAAAACAAATGTCGATTCCAAAAAATGTCCTCGCGGTTGGTTCACTTATTTCTTTTAGCAAACTATACGTCTCAGAAAGACACAACTGTAAACCTTTTCCTCCACGAGGAAACAAGACCTCAGTAGAAACTAAGAAATGGCTGATCCGACCGCTAACAATTTGGCATAGTCCGTTTTATTAATGACATAACTTCTGCTAGTCATTTATGATTGTATGGGTACGAAATAAGTGTCTCTCCTTGAGTCAGGTTATGGGTGAAAGCTTTCATACATTAAAGAGAAACTAAAAGGCGTCTTTCTTCAAGCAAGTGACAAATTCTGATAACGGGGGTGGTGTGCTCCAAGTCAGTGTAACGCGACACAAGGTAAATATCATCACGGAGGGTCGGCATGCAGGGGTCCAAACTTTCCCCTTCACTTTTCTTACATTATGAAATTTCATAGAACTGACGTATGTGCATGGAAACAGGAAAATTTCGTCTTTCCTACGTTTGTCTAAAATATTGCAGATTTTTTTCTGAATCTTAGATATAAAAGGTAATCAACAGTCGTGAATAAAAATATAAGCTTCCTCAGCACGGTGGACATAATGGATAAATCAAGTACAACAAATCGAAGTTGTTGCTTCATTTTTCACTTATCAAATTTTCGTTGACTCTCGATAAAGTCATTAACTTCCTCCCCATAACATATTTTAGAAGGTTGCTCTAACCAGTTATATTCATGGGTTGTTTCATTAGATGTATTCAATCATTTCATACAGCGGACTAAGTCAACAACCCCTGACTTGAGCCTGTCTTTCCGCAACGTCGTTTTGGAGGTAGCATGTCCGCGTTACCAGGGGAACAAACCCTGTTGGTGTAGACAGGGGTTTTCTGAGGTTCCAGGGGAATTCTCGTGAACCCACTTGACCTCCCGATATGATTGAAACACGACAACCGAGGTGTTACACCTAATCACGGCCAACAAATGAGATACATCCGCAGGATCTACTTATCACCTTAAGTAATTCATCGTTCTGTATTCCTACAACTGAGGCATGTAATGCATTTTACTGTCATCAACAGATAGGACCAGTATAGCACGTGCATCCATTCAAACGGTTGTCTTGTGAAACAGCATGAATTATACACGAATATCGGCAAAGCTTTAACGTTCAAAAACGAATATTTAAAAATATGCTAAAGAATAATTTTTAAACATGAAAATGGATTCTGAATCACTAGGTTTTGGTTAAATATTGTTGATTTTGTATTCAAATTCGAACTTTCCTTAAAACATAATGAACAAAGTTTACTTGGTGTTTACATACAGAACCTCACAGTACGGGTCAACCACGCCTGTTGCGCTTGCGACCAGTCTACACTCTCGCTATGAAATCTGAGAAAGTTTGTCAACATACTAATTATTTTGGCCGTCATTTCTCCAAACCCAGTGAAGAAGTGGCGAGATTTCTCTTTGTTATACAACCGACGTATTTGGGGGAAGAGTATTTGCTTAGTAGGGCTGGCTCTGATAACATACATACTACCAGCCGACTGACATGTATGAATGGTAGAGAAACGTGAAAAATTAACTTCTAGAGAACACGTACAAGTTTGAAGTCATCATTTTCATTGGAATTAGTACTTTAACTAATCGGTACTTTAATGAACTCATATTCTGGTGTAAAACGTGAATTATTATTATTAATAGTCATGATAGGATCATCCCTTTTTGGGAAGCGTGGGCGTGTTGAATACGTGCTATTCTTATTAACGTAACAATAATATAGCATGTAAACGTTCTGAATGTAGGGACTAAATACGCCTATCATTGATCATCATGTTTTAATTTTGCAGGCAATTCCTCGTCACTCTCCGGTTATTCGCAAACAGATAATGTGCAGACTCTTTTGATAAAGATGCAGTATATTTGAGAAAATACAGCGACAAAACGTTGTAGGATAGTGGAAAACTGTGTTAAAACAGTGGAAACAAACGTAGTTCTTTAAATTTACGTAAACAAGGACTGAAAACAGTAGGAGGTGATGTTATTTTAGGTTAAATTTTCAACTTTCAAGAGTATTTAACTTATATCACGGCTGCTAGTATTGTTGCAGAGAGAAAGCCTGCAAAACTATAATGACCATGCTCTGCGGTGTAACCTGCGAGTGTTGGCTGGAACTAGCGCACCGTTTGTGGTACTGCGCTGAAATTCGGTGAAACCCTACTCCATGGAGAACACGTTTGTATTGGAGACAAATTTGCCGAGCTCCTGGCGGGATTCGAAGCCCAGACCTCTTGATCCGAAGCCGAATGCGCTATCCCGCCGTCCAACGGCCGTCGCCCCAACCGTAAACCGAGAAACGTCAGTGTAGAAACCCGGATCTTGGATCTTCAAAGTTTAACACATTAAATTTGACAGGTTCCATTAACATTTGAATATTTGGGGGCAGACTTTCCTCACCTGATTTCACTGAGCAGTGGATATGGTTCCTGGACTCGAAGAACACCCAGTCAAATCCCGCCTCTACGGCAAGCCGGGCCAGCATACCATATTTGGCTCTGTCCCTGTCTGATGTAGTAATGTCCACTGCCCGGCCCTCGTAATGCAGCGAGTCCTTGGAGTGGGTCATCCCCTCGTCCCACGCCTCTGTCACTCGCAGTTTGACCCCCGGCCACTGGTTCATCACCGAGATCGCCAGGAGGTTCAGCTTGTCTTTGCATCGCTGAAATATATGACTTACATCATCAACTTGGTCAACGGCAATGAAACAGGTTAAAGAATTGGGTCCCAAAGAATTATATATATCAGACTATATATAAATGTTACATTAAACGTGGTTTTAAATCGCGGCAACATATTATTACAATTATAGATCAGAATATATAATACAAAATGTATAGATAAAACTTTGCTTGTGTCACTGACAAGAAATTGTAGATCAATGTATTGGAGTAACTTACTAATAGATACAGTCACTGAAGAATACCAGAAAGTTATAAGCGCATCCCAAGAGTTTGTTCACCTAGGTCCAATTTACTTTAATAAGACATGTACTTTGTACTTCGGAACTTCGATGGGCATAATTTTGTTCACTTCAGTTCACTGATATGGCATCAAGGCATTCTATGTGCACATTCATCCTTCCAAATATGCATGCGAAATAACTAGGCTCGATACAGATAATGACAATAGCCATCACGGCAAATATGTATTATGTAATCTGTCTAATGTCCTACTAGTGTTGGTGCTAAAATTATACCCATGTATGTTTTGTAATTAGTCATTGAATTAAACATGAAAATAAAATAAAAACTTAAAGATGCTCGGGGTCCAATGATGAAATAGCCAGTAAATTTAAATCAGATTTATTTTTTCGACGAATGTGATGAGGAAAATACGTCAAGTGAAATCAATAATAAAATATAACTACTGTTTGATGAAAATTGTTTAATTTAAAACGGTATTTTATAAAGATCGAGCTTTGTTTCGGCGCACCATTTTAAAATGTAAAGTAGTTACACTGATTGTCTATAAAATAAACAAGTCAATGAACAAACAGTCAGAAAGCAATTGGTTATATGGTTAACTAGACGATTACCAGAATTACAAGACAAATCTTAACTTTTAATATCTAATAAATATATAATTTAAGCCGACCATCTTAAAACCTGTTCAACAGACGAAACCCTCTTAATCAGCGATACTTTTATACCATTGATAGAAAAGAAAAGAGTATAGTCCAATCGTTGGAAACAAGTGTTCAGTGACGATGATGTACAACAGAGAGGTCATCTTTATAGGAATTTGGAAGGTGTATACGCATGAATGATAACATTTATGAGTATCATCTCCTTGGTATATTCACTTTTTTGTCTTTTTTATTTCATGAATCTAGCTTTTCCTAATATTTAAGTATACTTCAGTTTGAATATGGATACCAAATAGTTATAGTCACATATTGAATTCGAACCACGTGTTCACATCATCCTCTCCGACATAGTTTGGTGCGTTAGCTTTACCAAATAATACGCTGTTGCAAGTTTTCTACTTAGGCTAAATAAAAAAAATGAAATGTTTCTCGGGCTCCGGCGTGTCACTTTTATGTGTGCGCGTCAAAATTTTTTATTGCCATTAAATAAAAAATTTATTTAATTTTCCGCGTCGTTATCGCTAAAAACCCCGATTATCCATTTGTCCACTATAATTTAGTGTCTGTAAGAACGAGTGTACTTCCGTTTGCAAACTCCTAACATCGCGTACACGCTCTCTACATTGAGTGGGCTTTATGCAGCTGCCTATTTATATCGATGTACGGAGTTTGCAAGCAGCATGGCCGTCCTGGTATCGGTGAAAATCACTGCTGAGAGAAAAAATAAAATCTGTTCCTCCCTCGTCACTTTTTTTCCTTTAAAAAAAAAAAAAAGTCCTCCCTCCCTCGTCACTTTTGAAAAAAATGTGCCCGTGAAACATTTAATTTTTTTTATGCAGCCTTATATAGATTTAATTAGTCCTTTGGAAGGGGGTGCCCTTTCTTTTGCGATTAACTTATACAGTATAATCATAACAAATGACGTGTTTGACAATTTTTCAATGTTGAGCTAAAAACGTTTTTGCATAGAACGAATGTTACGGAACATACCTTAATACAAATATAAACGAATAAGTTGTGAATATCATACGAAATTTTCGAAGAAGTAGTATCATGAAAAATGGCGTTCACGATTATTCTGTATATTAGTTTTCACAAGTCACAAGTGAATTGGCTATTCTTCTGACCGCTTATTCCAGAAAAAGTTGTGCTCGCAAAACCCACTTCCCATCTTTGTTGAGGCTCCAAAAAATAATATCTTCCGAATCAATACTTTGCAAATTACACTAAAGGACAACTCGTGACGATGATATCCTAGTGCCCTGAGTGACCCTATACGTCAGAAATAACTCTAGCTTGAAGTTACATCTTTCTTTATGAAGTTAAACTTTATGGCTAAATAAAGGCGCAAAGCGCTCCATGTGATTCTATCATTCTTTACGTCTCATCCAGTAACAATAGAAATGTAAAAGGACATTTAGATTTTACTGCGTAATAATCGAGACGAATTGATATGGCGCGGTGTTTAACAAACACATGTTATACTCCATTATATTCTCCGAGAGAGGTTATTGCGAATAAATCCCTGGATTTAGATAGCTGATTTCAACTAATACCTCCCCGCCAACGTCCCGTCGAGACGTTACTATCACCGTTGTGTCTGTTTTAGCGTCGTCGCCTACAGGCTTCTCCGCCGTTTAATATCTATGAAGTGGGAGGGTTGAGGATGCGTGGGAATAAAGTGACCATATTAAACTCTGGGCATGAACAAAAGCTACATAGTTTGTTTAACGAGCGAAAGCGTGGATATGAAAATAGCTCATCATAAATACAATACAAAAAATATAGAAACCTGTTGTCGCACTTTATACTTACATTGATATTTTCTTGATCTTATGATTTAGTCACTTGAAAGAATGACAACGTTATGTTATGATATTCTAGTTACATAATGCATTGTAAACATATCTTAAGTTTATGTCACTTTAAAATCTCACCAATGAAAAGAGCTGCTAAGTGGGCACTGACAAGGTGAGTGAAATATTCTCAATGATTTACGCTGGAAATATGTGCCAATATGAGGAAACGGGTAATTGTTTGATGGAGAAATATTTCATGTATTCGTATATCGTATTGATCTCCTAACTATCCCATCACGTTTGTACAAGCAAAGAGCACGAATTCAGGAATCACATTTCTTTGGTTCATAATATGTATCAGTTTAGAGGGATTGTTAACCCCATCATCAGAAGAACATGCAGCCATAGAAAAAGAATATCAGATTCTATTAATGTTCCACCCTTTTCATTTGTAATTACAGCCTTTCGGTTAAAGAAGTTCTAAAAATATTTTCTTGAAGTAAACCACTGCGTGAAATAGCCTTTCAGAGTAATAAGCATATCACGGATAAATAAAAAGACTCACACGGTTTAGCCCTATCATCAATGGCAGTTATTTTGCACGGTGTTTTAAATATGAACAAACATTAGAACACGAGAAAGAGTTTTATGGTTTCTCAGTTCAAGGTCAAAATCAAAGTTTTAAGTGGACTTGATAACTTTCCGGTGTCAATTAGTAAGCTCAAAATATTCCTCCTTGTGGTGCAGTGAAGTGATACGAGGTTTAACACCGCCTTCAAGAATAACTTCCCACCTCAACGGTAGTTGATAACAACGTCAAAAAATGACGCGAACGCTTACGTGTGAAATCAATTCACTAATTCGCATTATGACGACCATTTTCACAGATTCTTGATGTTATTTCAGCCACACAATGGATGCGAGACAAGGAGCCCCGGGCATTTTCAAGTTCACCGGCTTTCAAAGGAAGGTCTATAAGCCAAGAAAGCAACCTCCTGAATATATGTTACAAACTCCTAACCAAAGGCTCTATGAACCATATTCGACGATAATCGATGATCCAAACTCTTTATAGTTACTGACAGATGATTCCTGACACAAATAAGTAAAATACTTATAAGACATGAACCTTTGATCTGTTTATGACATGTTATGACACGAACAAGTACGACAACTATTGTCTTTAAGTGCAGATCACCTCTGGCATATTGCAATGCCATTGCGTAAGTTAGAATTATATGCAAAGGATAAACCTTACAGAAATTTTTATCCACATATCCTCTTATAGAAATGAACGCCAGAACAAAATAACCGGAAGTGAATTGTCACTTCCTGGACGTGACCTTATTGACATGGTACTCGGAATTACATTTCAGATAGTTTAAAAAATTTAGGGAACTACAGAAAAAAATCAGAAAAAAATAATCCTTTTAGTTACTCAACATATATATCAATGATAATGAATCTTGCACAACGTCTCAAATAATTAGCGAATCTAGTGTCTATCAGCAGTTACCTCCCCTTAAAAGGTCTCTGAGAAGCCCAGGGAGTAAACAGGGGGCAGGGCTTTGCCACCGTGGCCTTGTTCAAACACTGCAGGAGAACTCAGTGCTCGCTTCAACAGGGGGCTATGAACAGCCGGGCACGACAAACATGAGGCAGCCCAGTTTGACTGAGAGGCAATAACAGCAAATTTACAATCCTTGGTTTGACCTTAATGTGGGTGTCTGAGATGAACCGCAGGTCAGCCGAGCTCCATCATCTGAACGTACACCCGGGCCTGCACTGTCTGCAAGGGTTCTCGAGCAGCGCTTCTTGCAGCCCCCCCCCCCCCCCCCCCCCCCCGAAATCGCCTTCAATTGAAGCGGTGCTGCCAATTCTTGAAACCGAAATTGAAATACTCAGGTTTCCTGAATTGACGGTTTTATAGTGAGAAATTAAATGCTAGATGAAATTCAGTTTAGTGTATACAACTTAACATATACATACATACATACATGCATACATACATACATACATACATAAAAATACTTATATAGCGCTAAAGCCAAAAAACTGCCCTGAAGCGCTGTAATGAACACATGAAAGTGTCAGGTGGTCAATCAAATGCAATATTAATATAATGTGTTTTAAGTCCGGATTTAAATCTCGGAAGTTCATTTTTGTCTCTAAGGTTTTGAGGAAGGTTATTCCAACTTTGATGTTGACTGTGCTAACCACCAATATTGTTGCCAATTTTAGTAAATTTCTGTATCTAGCGTGCTATCTGACTTTGTAGCAATATTCAAGAACTCAAGAACATCGGATGTCGTAGGGGATGATAATTCTAATGTTTTTAAAACACACAAATTTTAGTAATTATAGTTTGAGAAATGTGTAATAGCAATGATTATATAACTTTAATTCTGTCTCCAGAATTCGTCATCCCGGAATCTCGAACTTTGTTCAGCTCTGAACTCTCGCTCTAAATGTTTTGTTATGTTCTGTTAATGGTCTAAAAACCATACCCTTGCTGTAATATCGCAACTGTAATCCCGTATTTCTATTCAAATGTACCTTTATATACGGTTACAAAGTTCTAATCAGTTTCAATTGCTGTAGAATTGATTATAAGATTAATTCAGTTTCCAACCAGAAGCAGTGAACAGTATTTGTTAACATACAGTTTACTTATTCGCTGATGCTCGGTTTTCCTTGCTTTACTATGGTCTCTGTCCCATAGTTCCATCTCTACATTGAATTATGTTGGAATGGAACATTTAAAACCACAATCAAGGTATCTACATCTTCGCACACCTATTGCCACTTACTACTGCATTTGGTAACAGTTTCTCTCACGGCTTCACTGTCTGTGTTTGCACCAATTAATCCTCGTGTTTACATCCTACTAATACATCCCAGTTATCTCCCCTTTGTTTCCAGACAGGCAAGATATGGTCTGGCCTGTAAACCTTAGACAAATTTACTGTGTTGGTCGGTTTATTCCTTAACCATTTCGGGATAAAAATCTGTCAACTTGGGGCTTATATTGGCAAACCGACGTTGTCCATTACGCATATATGTAACTTTTTCACGTAAGGCGATAAAAACTGATTAACCTGTTACACTGATGAAAATAATTCATGGTTAAAGCTTGTTTCTGAAATATCATAAATGTTTATTTTCAACGGTATATTTTGTGATTTAAAAAAGTTAAAATCCAATGATATTTAATCTAAAACCCTAAAGTAAAGAAGAAAATAGGTTGAAAGTTTCTGAAGATCAATCATATCATCTTTGAAATGAAAACTTAAGATTAGAATTTGGGTATTGTTATTTGCAATTCATGTCGACTTATCGATGAAGGGGCTGACGATACCTAAGAGCGCATGTCAAATGCTTAAGCTTTAATGTTTCTACACAAGGGCCATATTCAGTCTTTCAGACAGAAACAATTTACGAAACCGATGACATGAGAATAGCTTTATATCAAACAGCCAGCCAGATTTTGAACTGTAGTTTCGTAGCTGCCATATTTACTCGGTCGCCTCTTCATATTTTATGATGGCCTTTGATTGGTCAAGAAGCTTGCAATAAAGATATGGGGACTCAAGAGGGTCATAATATTGCGAGCTGATTGCCAAAATCTCACGAGAGCTTTCCCGAAGGAAATCCACCGGCCGATTACTCATTTCATACGAATGGCAGTTAAAGTCGCAATCCGAAAGAGACCTTGCGAAGTGCGCACATCGCTTTAGAAAATACTGATGCGGGTTTTTCGTTGAATCACCGATGAAAGCGTCAATTAGAGGACTGAATGTGTTCAATGAAAATAAAATTCAACCATGAATTATAACCGGTTATTAAAAGCTTAATTTTTAAAAAGTTTTCCCCTCACTAGAAGTTTGTAGTACTTTTCGGGTTTGCAATTAACAGCGAAAATATTAATTTATCTAGGAAAAACGTAACTAACATTTAGAAGTGGCACCTTGCTATTTGGAACAGCATCTCTTTTAGTTTACAAGAAGTTAACTAAGTTTCAAAAAATATTTCTGTTGACTGAAATTCTTTTTCAAGACATTGGTCTGTGAAAACTATTGCTTAAGTTGTGAAAAATAAATATTTTGAAGATGACGATTTACCATAAACTATTTACATTAATCTCTCTCCCTTTCTCCGCTACACGAAGATAGTAACACGTTCGCTCCCACCCAGATTTTGCACATAAGGAAAAGTTTGTTGTCGAATTCCAAAACATTAATGAAGCAGAGACGTCCATTTTTCGCGTGCCTAGCACCACTTGTATTTACTTGTATTGATACAAGCCCCCTATATCTTGGCGCTTGTAGTCATAAGGCGATGAGTGTTTATTTGTTAAAATCGTGCCCAATTACCCCCTTCCCCCAAACACCCCGCAGTATGGATGAGCCCGAACTAAGACGTATATACACTCTTCTTCAATGGGATATTCCGCTTAGGAGTCGCTTGCTTGTAAATGCGATTATTTTCCTTGTGAAATGTAACACTTATACATCTATCCATCCCTGTTTTCCTGTTTTTATTGTAAACAACGCTCTTCGTACGGCGTATTACCGCAATATGTTTATTGTTTTTCCTTCGTGTATCTCTTGACGCTACCTTGTCATCCAAATGTTTGAAATGTTACGGAGAATAGTCGCCTTTAAATATTTGTATGAAATGAGATTGCAAATTTCGTTGGTTATTTACAAAGTTTGAACACATATACTATATAACAATGTAGGTATAAGCAACTTAAAGGTAAGTAACGATATTCGTACTACCTATTTTAATAGAATGTCTTATAATTCACCTGTTGATATAACTATTTTAAATCATGAATGTAATGTATCACTTTTAGGAAGCATGTGCTTCAAAATGTTTATGCGTAGAAAATTATTTTATGCATAATTTTAAGTATTTATTTATATTTACAATTTATAATGTATTTTTCTTTGTAATTTATGCAATTTATGTACATATTATTTTATTCTATCTCTATTACATAAATCAATTAATGTTTTTTTAAATTGTTTTTGAGTCTCTCATAACCCTATTGGGTGGCATTTGTGCTTTTAATAACCTTAAACTTCTGTATTTTAACGAATGTTGTACAAATGGTGAGACATAAATAAACTACTACTACTACTACTACTACTACTACTAGTAATGTGTATTTCTTTTATTATCTTGAATTCAAATGTCATCAATAAACAATGTCATTTCGAATCACATCATTTTTTGTAAAGGCCATATACTTTGTAAATACACGGTCTCTTCAATGGAACACAACAACATATCAACAAACATCTGCCACGACAACAATTCCAAACTTAACAATGTCAACGTAATTCTATTAATAAAACGAATTCGATGAAATCTCGATGTACAGTCAAAGTTCAAAGGCACCTTGGTCATTTGCACGTGAATCCCAAGCATGCTTACTTGAACCGTCTTAAGAACGTTTTAATAACATGATAAACAAGATCAAAGCAAAGTGCCGCTTGTTAACGTAAAATTCCACGGAATAGGAAACAGACCCCTCCTGCTCGTTTATTGAGCCATAAATCCCTAATTTTGATTCTAACCTTGTCCAAGCGACTGCAAACAATATCGAGAAAGGATTAAGCCAATCAAATGATACCGACATTCCAAAAAGCTCAGGTTTCTAGTCATTAGAGGGAAATTTAGAGTTAAGTAAAATGGATAATACGTCTGAGTCAAGAGCAGAAACTTATTATTGACAATCTTTCTCTACCGGGCTACGACCGAGCTAGTTTTATAAACGGCCAACTTTTGAAAGCAGCACTCGAAGACCGAGTGTTTAGAGGTAACACAAGCCGTCTCGGGTATTCCAGCTATAGTGGTTTCTATCCAGCCGCCAACAATCTTTGAAAAGTTGCAATTTCTCTCGTCCGTCGAAAAGCATACTCCCTTATTGACTCTCGTCCGCCGGTAAATATTTCTCGTTCAGTGTAAACCTGGCGCATTGAATCTTCGATCTCTCCGTAAGCATGTTAATGCTAAACAAATCGGTCTAGAATGGGGCCTCCTTACCTGTTTATACGTTTGGTAATGCGATACCTTGCAGACTTGTTTTGTCTGTCGTGAATATCACCAATCCATGTTCCTATATTGTGGTTCAAGAGTTTTGCCCTAATCGAGTATTTGACCACATTGCATGAAATTACAAATCTGGATAAGTGAAGTTAAATACATGTCCTATCCTAGAATAAAGAATTGAATTTTGTCACATACGTATCACATATGTGATTCCTCTCTTTATATGCATTATGTACACTACACTTATTTGTAAACTGTTGTTTAACTGACGAGACATATAGACAAGCAGAATATATCACATACATAAGTTGCAATAAAAATATATATGAACGTAAATATGACACAAAACTGCCAAAAAGAGGTCTCACTTCTTACGGTTAATGGTCGATTGCATAATTTACACCCTAGTTGAAATAAATATTCCCACAATTTCACCTTTACATAAACCCAAAGCACAAACAAAAACAGCTATATTGGGAGAGGATACAAAGGTCGATAATTTCAAAGATTGGTGAACTTACAAGGTACTTATTCTTATACTTACACTTATACTTATCAGCGAGCGAGTCAAGTCTGATGGGAGTGCCACTCAAACAGTTATGATGGATCACACCGAGCAATTTGAAATTCATATCTAAACTACATTGTTGTAGTAGAAATGAGCTCTTGTTATTTAGCTGTTTAAGTATTTTAAGAGAGTAGTGCAAGAAAGAAGACAATATTGCTTATTGACATATAACCTCAAATTTATAAATGTTCTTGTCATATTAAGTTAAAAATTTTAATTATAGATAAAATCAAGATTTGGACGTTTGGAGATGGAAATGATAACGTTATTGTCAGGTCTTCAAGTGGAAAGGGATTCTTTTTCTTTTTTAAAATCAATCATTTTCACAAAACGTTGCTTATTCTTTATAAAACATTACTTTAGATATCACCAATGATATAAGTTATTGTCCATGAAGATAACTTTGGGTAGTCATGTAGAGTCATAAATAGAGAAAATAGTATACTCAATAATATATTAGAGAAATCTTTGGGAAAAGTCAGCCTTCCTCAGATACAGTATTTATTGCTTCAATTCTTCTGTACATATCTTAATAAGACGGCATTTGTAGAATCAATGATAGAATCAAACCCTTGTATTACTCTTAGCATTACGTTTAGCGAAATTATCAAATATCAAATTGAACAACTATAGTTCTTACCTTCTACAACGTTTTCATGGACATAATTTAATGTCATTTTGTTTTTTTCTAAAATTTACGTTAAAATGCTCAATTCATTTATAAGTAATTTCTATTAAAAGAAATGTTGCAAGGGAAGTCGATTTTCTTGTCGAGTAGATCATACGACATTCCATACAACTTATTTTAACAAAGCCATTTCTTGTCGACCTGAACTGGATGTATTTACAAGCCGTGTTTGCTTTAAATTAGACGAGTGTTGTTCAATTGTCTATAAGATTACTCGTCTCTAACAACAGCGGTATGCAGGGTGAACAAGTTGTTGCAGTCTAAGTCTCAATAAGCCTTTAAAAGTGTCTGCACTAAAATGAATCCCCGTTAATTCCTCGAGGTCATGCTGTAGAAGTGTATGGTAATGGATTGTATATCGCTAAACAGTTATGATTTTATTTTCTTACGATTAAAAAAATTATATCTGTTGTGCGTGTGATCATTTAAACATACAATTCACTTCAAACATGTATATTTGACCAGCGATAAATAATATTTTCACAGCTGGTTAGTTCGACCAAATCTGTTAGTTTCTTATTTAAATAAGCTTAGAAATAAAAACATTTCGTGTGAACTTCATGAGACATGTATAATCTTGAATGTAATGCTTTATTTGACAAAGGGGTTCAGGAAATGAAAATTATTAATTACCAAAAAATAATTTCACTGCTAATTATTTTCCCAACTGTCATTAATCCAAAGAAATTATATTGAATTTTAGAAAATGATTGAAATATTACATTGTAATGAATAAAGGAGATAGTTAAATGTTAAAATTTAGATACATCATTGAACTGACTGCTATGAACGATTAAACGGATGAATAAAATATCAAATCAATATACAATGAGAGAGCGTTCAGATCTGATGCATGTGCGTGAAAATGGAATGAATGAAGAAATTGGAAGAATTCGCTAATGGTATGTGTTTTCACTGGATTCTGACTATAGGTATATTGATAAGTAAAGTCCTTTGCCACTTTTGTCATGTAGGAAACGTCAACAATCGTTGGTGTGTAACAGTGACATGTCATTTAAATGACGTTACATTTTCCGTCAATACAGCTCACGAAATATTTTGATAAAAATCACATTGACAAAAAATGACAATTTAAAAACTTAATTTATGGTATAAAAAGATCATATCGATGAATAAGATACGTTGAATGAATGGAGAACGTGAATGAATGAATGGATGAATAAATGAATGAAGAATCCATGTAATTTACGAACCGAACATGTGAATGAACGCACAGAGACAACTTCGACACGGCACAGGACATAAAGAGATATCTACCAAGAATGTTGACTCACAAAATACACATCGTAAATTCCACGTGCTACTTTTGTTGTTATTGACCTCCTACGCATACTTTCTGAGGTTGGCCATGTTGGATTCCTCACATCCTAACCATAACCGTCCTCGTCTCTTACAGCGCCTCACCCAGCGTTGTGCACAAACATACATCCAGAAAGTTTGTTCACCTATCCGTCTATATCGATGCAAAATCTAGATAGCTGAGCCCGAACTAAGACGTATATTCACTCTTCTTCAATGGGATATTCCGCTTAGGAAGGGACCTCGAAGTCTATAAGTATATCGCCCAGCCTTTCATTAGACATATTAGTATAACTACGATGTAATTACCTACACAGAGTCGGAAAAGTTTTCAAAATCAAAACTCCCTGTTTCAGTGTATAAAATGTAATAAATAACACACAGCATAGCAAACCATTGACAACAAAGGAAATGCAGTTATTCATTCATTAACATATATTTTGTTCACGGACCCAAAAAAATATGTGTCCTTTTAAAGAACATGATAGAAATTTTAAGAATGGTCAAACATTAAATTCAGCCTCGGAAAATTCAGTATGTGAATGGTAAAACATTAGGATTAACATCCAAAAGTTTGGTTCATTAAAGCATGACGTGAAAGCGAACGTCACGAAATAAATGGAAGAGCAGGCATTCACATGCATATTTCGCACTGCAGCCAACCTTTTTAACAATCCGAGTTAAACGTCATGCTCCTAAGCAAATCCTTGTGGTAAATGCGATGATCCCCGCTTGTTCACATTCACACCAAAAATCCACCGCAGTCCTTGTACAAATGGCACTGGGGAAATTTTGAAGCATTTCGGCACTGTCGCATTCAGTTTTTTGCAGTCGGTGAACTTAAACGCGGGTTCAGAAAGCAGACAGAACGAGCTGTTGTTGGCTCAGTCTTACAGCTATGAACGTTTAAGCACGAGAAGGATTAACACAGCGGAACTTTAGCACCCATGGCTTCGTGAGGTTGCATCATTCGTGTGATTTGCATTATTTTACATTTAACTCTTAGTTCAGTAGTACTACTTCCCCGGGTTAATCTGAAGAACATCCATAACGTTAATGGTAAGAGCTGCATGTAAATTGTATGAGAATCGAGAACATCACGATATTCAGTCGAGGAAATGATGGTATAACGGAGTCCTTTAACTATCATGATTTGAATTTTGCTGTAGGGTCACTAAGAAACTTATTTTGCATCTGCTATCAAATCAACAATGGTTTTGTAGAGCTGGTTTAGTTCCTTTCAGAATATGTATATGTGAATATCTTTAGAAAATTGTGAGAATCAATTATCAAAATGATAAACGTACAAAGGTTTATGCAACGAATATGATACCAAATTCTCAAAATCTATTTAAATTCTCTGAAAGTTTACGGCAATACTGATTATATTTCCAAGCGTATGTATTACTTCTTTATGTAGTTATTTTAATTGTTTTATGTGACAAACGTAAGACATCTATAATTAATGATTGTAAGATGTCATTCACCTATGCATATAATAAGGAGAAATGATCTTGATTTGGGAACGTGTACCTAATTCTTTTATCGGTGAATAAAATAAGATTAAAGCTAAACATCTTTAAAACTCATCAAACTATATTCGAAAAAATGAATAAACAAATTAATTACAATCATACAATCATTCAAAATAATATCATAAGGAAAAAGTACTAAGTTTTTTTTAAAACAAAACGTCCTTTAACAAACATGACGTTATTCCTAACATAAAAAGCAAAACGTAGAAAGTTTTGTAACAATCATGACATTATTCCAAATAATTATATAGCAAACGCATCAATGTATGACAACATTTGTATTCTTTATATACGCCTTGAAGTTCTTTTTCTTTTCTTTTCTTTCTTTTTTAACACATTATAAACAATCATGTTAAGAATGCCTTCAAGCACTTTCAAATACGTCTAAATCATTCAAATGGTTCACACCGAAATAGATACTCCATAGCGATACAGAACCAGGAACAAGACATGTTCTATCCTGTCATCAACCATGCATTTAAGTAAAACTGCAAGAATACGTCAACCCACTGGAAGAATAAACATGATTTGTCTCCCGCGAGTACTTATATCACGTGGATCCTTGAAAGGGTAGAATCTCCTAGGTCGTCATATGACTAACACTAATTTCCTCTTTTGAATAAGAAATTTACACAGCCCGTGAACCCCCACAGCACAGCGGAGACATTGAATACTCGCTGTGAAAGCAAGATTACACACTTCTATGACTGTGTTGCTAATAGTCTGTAGTCACATGCTCGTTATGAGTGATTTATGATACATATTAAAGCAATGAAACAAAATTACCTATCAATGCACCTTATTTCTTTATAAACAATTTTAACTGATGTTACATATTATATTATATCAATGTTCGTTTGGAATATTGTTTCTTAATTATTACATTTATCAAGAATTAATAAGCTGTTAGCTGTCACCTTAAAACGCATTGTATACATACTGCTTCGCACAAGTATAAACTTTGGTGGAACTAAATGTTCTTATAACATATGGATAGCTATTAGAGTTGTCCACTTGTTATCGTACTTCCGGTGATTTTCTTGTACTGCAGTGTATAACCTTAAACATGCAATATTGCATTATTTATATCTTCATTTATACATGTTAATTTTAGATAAGCAAAAAAAAAAAGATTGACTTTTAGGGCAAAAGAGGTTATTTGTATACATTTCAAAATATCTTTATCTATATCAATACACGTATCAGTGTTACTCAGTTTTCTACTTTCCAATATGCACTTTACAACTTCAGAAACGTCATTTCAATTCGCTGCACACGTCATGTGGAGTTTTGAAAAGCAAATTGTAAAATTTTAGTGATGTAGATTGTAGGTCAAGTAAGCTTGACTCGTCTGACTGTCTGTCACTTGTAACATCCTACCCTGTAACGAGCGCTGAGTTCAGATTATACTGCAGTTACAGGCGCTGCAGCTGTGGCCATAAACACGGATTACGACGGAGAAGTAATTCGGTTTAGTGTTCCGTCGTGACAAGGGGTACGCGATAGAAACATGGCACAATTTGTGTTTAGGACACCATAAAATGCTTCTGTTATTGATAATCAAGAAAGAAACATGCATATTTGGTTTAGTTTATTCGGTCCTGTGTTCAATGCCCTGCCATAAATAATGAGAAAATGCAAAGCTGCCATACATGAAAACTAACAACCAAACTGAAACCGTTACAGAGAGGTTGAAACGAATTTTAAGTCTATAAATTCAATAGCGATCTAAAATAATCCAAGCTCAGTCAATATTCCTTTTTAATCCATTTTTTTTATTTTGAACAAGCTGCAATAACGCGATAGTTATGTCAGATGAAAGGTTTTCGAATGAAGGTATGTGAGAGGAGGACATTATAAATGTTTAGTCTTGCTGATGGTCAAGAACGATGCATATTCGTGTTTCATGTCCGACAGACAGATTACAAGTGCTGTTATAATGGGATAGCATGAAATGATTAAATTAATATATATGTTATATGAAAAAATATGTACAGACATGTAAGTTACTTAAGTCTTAAGTAAATAGACGCCACCTTTTGTTGCTACATCACGTAGATTCTTTACGTTTCACTGAGATTCATTGTGTGTCAACAAACATTTGAAATGAATAAAAAGTATGTTCAATTAAAATGACATTTTGAATATTTATCAGAGACGGAAACTTCACCACATTCAGCTAGCTAGACGTCTCCATGATCTCCAATCTAAACGAATTTAACAGGGACATTTTAAAGGTCATTTAGACTAAAACTGTCATCACATGGAAATTTCAGTAACAATTATTCTAGTTTGAATCAGTTTCATTTGAAGTATTGTTAATTGGAAAATTACGACATCTTGAAGGGATATGTGCGAGCAAACGTGACCATTGAATGGACATGTCATTAGCAGGAACAGACAATGATGTCAATCGAATCTTGCTTTGTTAACGGTTCTAATAAGGTCAACACATACTGTTGGTCTAGTCGTAACTCCGATCACGTTCCCATTATGACTGGCTCTCGTTACCTACCTTTCACTACTGTCACACTTACAACAAAGGCTCTACACAATGCTACGATGAGAACGCTCACGTGGAAAGTCTTGATTAGTTTACTAACCTTGAGGAAGAATTGTCTATAACTTGACCAAACTTGTCGTAGTTTTTTTGTCATGTAACATATCATGTTCACCTAAACAAGGAACATGTTCGACATCGAAGTTTTAAAACTAAAGGAAGTTTTTGAAAATTGTGGGAACCGATATGGTATATGGTGAATTTGAAAAAAGGACCTCAGAGACACTAAATAACTAGAAGCGTCAGCTTACAATTTACCATGAATTCCACCTTTGACTTTTCAGTAACATCATCATCTTTTTAATGATCTACAGCTATGTGGACATTTATGATTTAGCAATTTTCAAGGTTTTTTTTAATTTTTGGCAATGATGATCTTTAAAGTAATATTTCGAAACAAGCCTCAGATACTGAAATACACTACTCTAAAAGTTCATTGACATACAAGCTTTAAATCTACAAAACAGTTTTAAACGAACGAACAAAGTTTTCACGAGTCAGCTTTATTGGTCACTTGTATTGTGGCACTGTCACAGAAGTGTCAGCAACAGCACGGACTGTGTCCAGTTTTAGCTGACCAGTCATTAAAAACCGTCCACAACAGTCAGCCTTCATTCAGAGAGAGGTCAAACCCATTGTAACACTAGTGTGTTCGTGCTTCCAAAGCAGGTTCAAGTTTCAGCAAGATTTGCCGGGACAAAGACTTGCTTATAGAAAGATTCGTACCTATGGTCAAAAGCGTTACAAGCAGAGAAAACAATTTGGCCACCATTGAAAGCTTCAGGGACTAATCCTCCAGTTACATAATTTCTCCATCAATACCCAATCAGTGAACATAGTTCACGAACAGCAAAGCAGAAAGGCGATCAATATTTTGACGTTTTTAGGGATAAACTTTGGCTTTCGGCAATGGTCATTTGGTTTTATTTATAAATGGAAGCAGCGTGTGAAATTGCTATTCAGGTTTCTGATGATTCAGTTTCTCCGGGAGGCAATATTTCTGTATTTCCTGTGCAAGGTAGTTACTTTATGATAAGGTTTTCACCCTGTTTCAAAGTTCATATTACAAGACGAAAGTCTTCTATCAAGAATTTGATTCGGATTTTTCGTTTGATTTACCCTTTGCATTTTGTAAGTCTAAATAGCTTACAAACTTTAACTTCAAATACTTTACGAATATTTCGGATCTAGTCTAGCAATGACATAAATCTAACTCGAGTAGTATTAAGATCATTTCATCATAATGATTATAATAGTCATTAGTACACACACAACAATCTATAGCAGAAAACAGTTTACCTACCTGTCATTAATTAACCAAGTAAGCGCAATTGTCTCTTGAGATAGTGGCGAAGTCAACAATATACCAAATATAAGTATGCTCCAGGTCTTATAAGCAAACACTTTGAAAATGAACAATACACTTTGAACTAACATGCACTTTGAAATGGCCAGAAGGAAAAGTTTGTACATTTGATTGCACAATCATATCTAAATGCAGGCCGTATACGTGACGAAAACTATAATACCTATACAATAATTCACATAATTACACAATCGTGGAAAACATTGGCAAACGCATCAAAGTAAATTTAAATTTCTGCATATAAAAAAGATCAATCTTGAAATATCATCAGTGGAATTTTATCGCTTTTAATTGCTTTCTTTTCAATGTATTTCGTTAGGGAAAAAAATATGTTAAACTTTTCCATTCTAGTTATATGTTGATAATTACATGTATTTTACTATTCAAAATGATCCTTTTTTTTGTTTTTTAAAAATCATATTTTAGAAATTCTGTTTAATTGTGAGGTAAAGGAAGAAATAAGTAATTGGAACGTGGTGTATAATACCACCACCATCATTTTAAAGAAGTTCATTCCTCTCAGGTCCACAGAAGGTTAACTGTGCCACAGTACAGAAACTTAACCTTATAAAGTCTTTGTTCCAATTGAACATTTACCGGCTATAAATCTCGTTACACTAAAACAAACAAAACTTGAAAAATAAGTGCAAATTATAAAAACCTAAAACATACTTCAATGATAATATATATTCAACGAATTATGTAAACAAATTCATAGAATATAAATCAATTTCACTTTAAGATACTATATAAAAATATTGTAGTTTGAGTGGAAATTTGAAGTTACTATGTTGGATAAAGAAATTATTTTAAAACGAATTTATATGGAATAGTTAATAAAAATATAGGAAATCATAAACACTTGAAGAAAACAAACAGTGTGTCATTCACAAATCAAAAAGGAAATCATTTCGTTGGTATGACCACCATAATGATTAAAGGGAATAAGAGTATGGAATTGAACAACACATAAAATGACAAAACTTGAAATGCTCGTTTCTTACTTAATCATAACATCGATACGGGAAGATACGACAAAACACTATAGAACATATATCTAAAATAATAGTGTATCATCGTCGTAAAATGTATAAGATGTTAAGAACAATATGAACGAAAAAGCAACTAAGACTACCACAGACAGAAGGGGACATTTTTAAGTTTTGAATCACAAGGGACATAACACACGAAATGACACAGAGAGTGTTAGCAGTATTTGCGTGTGGAAATCCATTACTTATGGTTTGCAGGCTATAGAAGAGTCCCGTTAGCTTTTCTGACTGATTACCTGAGGGTCAGGTAAGGGCCCCAGGTGACCCAAGACGCTGAGTCTTGATTAATCACAGGTAAACACACAGGTGACACATCACATAATAACCGTGCAGCTGTTGACAGCTTCAACCACCCCGACTCATTTTGCCTACATGTGGGACTGGTTTTTATACCTGATGAATGTCCTAATGTCAAAATTGTCAAAAACATCGAACTAATACAGTGATAAGTCTTCTCTATATCCAGCAAAACCGGAACATGTGTAAAATGAAAGATATACTTTTTATATTGATTGTATCTTTGACATCATATTGCCTATTTCACTCTAAGAAAATATATTTACGTTAACTTTAAACATAAATAGTTATTTCATTTTCTTACAAACTTTAACATAAAATGCAATGTACATTTATAAAACCAATAGAGGTAAAATACATTTATTCCTTTCAGCGTTCGTCTGTTAAATGATCTTTGAATTAATATAATGTGTTTGTTTAAGTATCACATGTAACATTTGTTCCTGTATGTTCAAGCTCTGTAATGATACAAACTGAATTCCTTTCTGGGTAATAAAGTATTATTATTATTATTACACGTTTACATAATAATATATGTCAAACTATTTAAATTGCTTGATCAGTCAATTGCTGTAAATACGTCAAAAGACTTTCGAATATTTACGAAACGCATTAAAATGTTAAAAGCCCACTGCAAAAATTCCAGAAAAGAAAAGGATCCATTAAAAGTACTTAAATGCATAGAAATAAATCATATGATTTCAACCAAGTGCTACCAACATGCATTTACAAATGTATTCAAATTAAACTTATCACTTTGTAGTAAGTTGTACTATTAATGATTATCTATGAAATTTATTTATTTATTTATGATATCATGTTATTAATGTTTATTCTTTCCCAATACTAACATAAGACCAGATATTTCAAATGATGGAATATCTATCATAAAATAAATTCATGTTCTTTAGTTTACCTTCTCTGAAGTCCCTACATAAATTGAATTAAAGTTTCTCATCTTTTATTTTCGACATTTTATTCCACAGTCCACAAATCGTCTCAAAACCCGAGAAAATTTAAAGTGAATAGTTTTGTTCTATCATGGAAAACATGCTGAAACTTGACAAGTTACTTAAGTAATTCAACACGTGTTCCCATCGACAACACTTCCAGTTCATTTCACACAGGAATCATTTCAACGGTTTCCTTTTTCCCCAGACGTAAAAGAATCACCTATCTCCGTTGACCTAACCGCACTATGAACAAACCATCAATTGTGAGGCATATCATTAAAATATTTTTTAAAAAGTTTTTTAAAAGTTAGTTATTTCAAAATAAAGGTCATGGTTTAAAAAAGAATACTCTTACATGACATATTTTGTTCATTAATCATGATTAATGATAAGTTATAAGTAATAATAATTAATCCAGTTACATTTAATGTCTTATCAACACTAAGGTATAGGAACATTTTGTCATATTTAACAACCAGACAGCATTTCCTCTCTCCTTATTTTCATTTTCTTCTTATCACTTTCTGTCAAAATATTTTTCGAAATTCACAAAAATCCATTTTTGGAGAGTGTTTGGTTGAGACAAGTTTTCTTCAACAAAATGACATACACTGTGACACAGACGAGACGAAAAATGATTGTGGCTTAAAGCAGTAGAGAGGATGGTTTTTACGACACCTCTGCCAAGAATGGTAACAGTTAAGCAGAGGAACTAATTCATATCGAGCCGCCTGTTGCTCGACGCATCAATACCGTCTCGGTGTAAGCGTGGTGTAAATCAACTATCATCCAAACTGATGCTTGCGTATAACTCCGTTAAACGTCTCTTTTATTAATTGACTGCTACGATTTATAGAGAACCGATTTCAAGTGTAATGACCCCTTTAAGGGAATTAATTCTGATTTGTCGGTTATTCTTTTAATGCTCATCAAAATGATATTTTAAACAAATATTTTCAAATGGAATGTTTTACGCTATGCATTTAAGGCGTACATTTACTAATGGGGTTATTAACCCCATTTCCTCGAACACTCCAGTCCCCATGCCTCGGAGATCGCATGTTGGAACGTCGTCTTCACAAGATTGATTGTTAGTGAACCGATCTGTTCCTACAATGAAGTGTTGGGACGCATTTGTCTTTATTCTCAAATGATTATTAAAGTAGTGTTTATATACGTACGTCATGCGTTTTTCTTATCTAATTATTTTATGTGTATATTTCGATTTAAAATGAATGATATATGTGTTCTGTCTCACATTGATAGGAACAAAAGTGATATGATTAAAGGAATAAAATGTATACTATCTTCCGGTAAAATCCATCCAGTGTAAAACGATTAGAAAAGGGAACACGATACATACTATATTATATATATACATGCCTTATATATATACACACACACGCGTGAACATTACAGCTCAAACATCCCAGCTACCATATATTAATGAAATATATTTACTGAGGAATAGACAGAGAATTATTCAATTCAACACCATTTATCTAGTGAGATCAGTAATGTTTCCGAGTGAATAAAGAAAAAGTAATTTCTTCAACAACTTGTATGTATTTTTATAAACTTTGGAACTATTAGATGAACTTGATCTAGGAAAGGCTGAATTTGAAATTCACATCTCAGTATAGCTACCGATAGTTAGTATAACGTTACCTTCACTCAGGAGAAATTAGTCCATTCTCAGCTATTTGCAGTCCAATCTGACATTGATTTAAATTTGAACAATATGATATACTGAACATTGGATAGCATACTAACACCACGATGTGGTCATTTTTATTCAATTTTTTAAAAATCAAAACTTTACCGGTTGTTTTATAGGAAGTGATAACGATCAAGAATTTTACAAGAAATGTATGAAACAGATACCCATGCCATTATTAAATATCAAAACGTCCGAAGAATGCAAAACTAAATGGTATTATGATGATCCTATGGTAATGAATGATGCCACTAAAATCAATTCGATTGTTTTCTACAACATATATCTGTAATGACATTTGACTATGCAATCTTTTGATAAAGCTCAAAACCAATTTTATTCAGTTATTATTCAAGCTTAAATTATTTTTTTTCATAGAAGAGAATTGTAAAATGAATACAAGAAACGACGATTTGAAGCACTTTCCGTTTATAGCGATATCACTGCAAAATGGCATCTACTTTTTAGGATATATACTAAGTTTTCTGAGAAACCATTGATTAAACCCAATTATCAAAAATCGACGTTATTGGGTCCAGATGACAAGACTTCTTTCGAAATTAATTGACTTCTTACATAAGAGAAAACACCAACACAAACCTTAAAATATTAAACTACTTCTTAAAATGACGTCGTCACACCGAGTGAAATATCTGTCTCTTTAGAGTGTTAGAATCAACGTTTCACCATATTCTCAAGTGTCCCGTTAATCTGTTAAACTATGAATGCTCCCCAATAGCGCACATATTATCTTACGCTTGTCGACCAGTTAAGAAAAGACCTGGACTTCACCTCACAAAGGAAAATATTTCAAAGTATTTCATTTAAAAACAGTTTAGCGTCAATACCTTGAAAAGCCTTCGAACAACAAACGGCGATATCGCTAGAAAACCAGGAGTCGAATGTTGCGTACTGTGCAGCGTTAAAGATAACTGCATTCTACTGTTTAAAACATTCTTTCGGTGTTATTACTTAGTAAAAGTCTGCATTTTCATCCTTAAACAACCATTGTCCAAGAAGAAAGGCAAAATCCGCAGTGAAAACAAATTGTTGGTTTGTATTACATAAACAGCCTGTCCACTTATATCTCTATAATGGGCTCCTTATGGCCGGGCCATCGCCGTATTATTTTACCCCGGAACATTTCGGTCATCATATGTTTATTTCCAGTACATGTTTGCTAAGCGATCAAAAGAAGACATGACTTTCAATATGCATATTCAACATACCGAAATGTGTACAGTGCTAGTTTAATTAGAATATATATATATATATATATATATATATATATATATATATATATATATATATAACAAACGTAATGAGATTACAAAACTGAATTTTCCTTAAACTGCATTTATCTACAAAATTGAATGCGTGTATAAATATGCACACATATAAAAGTCAGTACATAGATAATTTATCCACACGATATTAATATCAAAACGACTAAAGTTTTCCAAAAAACAATGATAAATCTAAATGACATATAGCATTGATTCAATATATCATAAATCTCGACTTTACTTATCGATATATAAAGTAAGATTATGTAAAATCATTCGATATTAAATTTCAACATATATATAAACTTAAACGATACATAACTTTCAATGTTCTCCAATACATCAATGACCGAAAATATCTATTTCGTTTTCAACATGGAGGTTTCTCTGGGGATGTCGACGTCCCAGGTTATAACACATACACCACGATAACCACAAAATAAGGAAATACAGATTTCGGAAATGTACTTTAGCAAAATAACAATATCCAGCACGGCGTCAAATAAGTTTTTTCGATACTTCTCCGAATTCATAAAATCACCTTGATTGGAACGTGCGGTTGTTAATATTTCGGTTCAAGGGTAATCTTTCAATACAGCGAGTTATTGGAACCGGTGAAATATATTGTTTGGCAAAAGACGTAAATCCATTCAGATTTCTAGCTTACAAAAATCAGTATTTGATAGGATGGAAGCTCAGCTTGAAGACGGCGATGAAGTAAAATCGATGGAGGCATTACTGTGCTAACACCAAGAGCCGTGGGATCTATTGATTGCAATATCGCTACATCGTCTTCTATAATGTCATACCTATCATATCAACTTATTGGAAAATATATTGAAAGAAATTATCTTGTTAACTTATTTGATAAGAAATGATTTTGATGACTGAAGTTATTATAAATGTAATGATGTTTTATAAGCAAAGTAACTGAAATATTTGACATATTTGAAAACATGAAATATTTTACGTTTGAATATGAAATACATAAGAATACTGAAGTGAGAGTTTTGAATACTTCGCATCGTGTCAACAGAGATGTTGCTGGTAGTTGAACAGGAAATGGACACACTTTTCTTGGTTTATTTCGCAGAACTTCGATCTCGGAAGTTTTTGAGAAATACAAGCTGACTAAAAGCTTAAAACAATTTCCTATTGCATAATAAATATAAGAGACTTACCTCTGACATCAACCTGTCGGCTCCAGTGTGTTCTTCGTCTTTAAATTCAATATTCTGATTCTTATTCACAACTAAGTCCTTGAATTTCTTGTCTCCCCTGGCGATTGCACCTTCACTTAGTCCACTAGCTCCGATGGTATTTTCTGATACATTAGGCACGTGTTGCTTGAAGACGAGGGGGGTGAGCTTTCTGAGGCGTCGCCTCCTGCCAGGCCCCCTCCCCGGCCCACACTGCAGGGTGAGGGGAGTCAGTAGCAGGAGGGTCAGCACGAGGATCTGGAGTGCTCGCAAGACTTGCATCGTATGAGAAGTGTGGTCACAATCCGTTCCGTAACGCGCTGCTGGGGTGAGCGGTGTCTCCGGGTATCACATGGGAATTGAGAGAGGGACCGAGTGTCTGTCGGTAGTGTTTCTTCAACAAGCCTGCTGATCTAATGACATGCACAAATCGACAGTGCTTCTTGACGGCGGAGAACATGTTAGCAGCATCCCGACTTTGAAATTCATTGTTCAAAACTCCTCAAAGCCAGTGGATATCTTTGCGGACGCTGATTGGCTGACGTTTGGGCCGCAGCGAGACATAATTTGTGCCTAAAACAAAAATAAAACATTTTCACAAATCCATTTCGCTCAAATACATCGCAGACGTCTGAGACGGTTTCGTGATGAAATGTGGTCAATACAAGCGGTCAGTGATTGGGTCCGTGCTCACTGGTCACTCTCGGGACGCAGACTTGACCGTCCGCCGCGCACCCTTCTCGTTACTCAACACTGTCACTTTTCCCCTTAAACGCCGTCCCCCTCACGTTACGCGTACACGGTTACCCCTCACCTGGCATTTATTAAAGGTAACTGCATGGAGAATTGGTCGTGTTTCAGCAGGGAGGTTGGCTAAGACAGTAGTGGCGACCCTCTGGGAATCTGCCCCCTCCCTCTCACCGCTATAGTTATATCACGAGCCCCTTCTTAGCACGGCTTAACCACTCGAGATCCGCTTGTCTCTTTGGGCTAGAGTTTCTCGTCTCTGTGTGTATATGAATTATATTTCAAGTGGTAGACGTTCGCATATTAGGCAATATTCTTTGATGGTTATTTGAGAACTTAACTTTTAAAGTTAAAGATATGATTTTTATGATTTTTTAAGTTTATTAAGTTGTTTTGATTTCATTTGTCTCTTTGATAACCATATCATTTAAACTCTGTTCTGTACTGGTTCCAGTTCTTTTTACTTTTCATTATTTTAAAATTGTTAATTGCTTCCGTTTTTTCAATTTTTAAAAATGTTTTGAATCTCTATAAATACAAGTCATTTTAAAAAGGTTTTCTCTTCACGATTTTCCAGTGACGATGAATTCACGCTCTTCTTTCAATTCCAGGATATTGCTTAAGAGGTTATAAGTGTATGTATTTAAGGGCAAGAGTACTTTTGTTCCGCAGAAATTGTTGTGATTAATATTTTACATGGTAAATGTAAAGTTCAATAAATCTCCTAGTGTTGTGGCAAGTCGTGAGTTACCGTTGTTTAATTTTATGATCAAAACGCTGAGAAAGAGATCTTTACCTAAAAGTTAAAAGTTAGACAATACATTCATGATGAAACATTTCATTTGTTTAAACGATGTAGATGTAATCAACCATTAAACCATATCACTTCATTAACTGCAAGTGCAATAACCACAATGTGACTGCCCAAGACCTGAGTAAAGTTTGAGTGAGTTTACACGCGTATATGGTAGACATTCATATATATCTGAAATGACTGCTACCAGTCACTGAATGATAATATTCTGTGTTTGTTTTTTTTATTAAACATGTATAAACTTAATCTATTTACTTATTAAGTGACTTTCGTATAACTTGTATTCCTTTTTGTCGTATCTGCTAAGTTGCAAAATGTCGCTCAACAACGTATCATGAAAGCTACGCTCTCCTCGTTCCTAATGCAATGTTTGATACCAAATAAAATTTGCAGAATTTATGCAATCTGCCTATCAAAGATGAATTGGCAGCAATTCTAATAAAGACGAGATATTTATCATTTAACACTTATAAAGCAGGCAGCAACACGAGTGTCTTATTATGAGTTTTAATATACATACGTGTATGTGTTAATCATGTTAAACGTCCACTTCTGAATCGAATTGTAACTGCGTATTTAATTAATGATAAAATTGCTTGTAACAGGCATATCTAATCAATTAAGCAAGCGCTTACTGAAACTTTACTCGAATCTTATGAAGATCTTTTTGAACAAATCTTTCTTATTTAAAACCCAGAAACAAATTGCAAAATCTGTCAAAATTAAAGACATTGTAATAATCGCACTTTAAAGTCTCAATAAAATAACCAACTTCTAAATGAAAGTTAGCTTCTAGTTGATTTTTATCAGTTAGCATAAATATTGCTAATCCATTATACCTCATTTGATTTGTAGATCTTGTTCGGTCATCGAAAAGAGCTACGTTTTATTTTCTGAAATCATATTTCTGTTCAGCTACCAGATGAGAAAGGAATTTGATAATAAAGACGTTGTTACCCAGAACATATTTCTCGTCTTGTTGAAGCCACTTCTAAATTTCTATAAAGTCTTACCTATCAGAAAGTTAAGATCAGATGAACTTTTCTGACATTTTGTAAACAACAGGTGGTACGGAGATGTTTTTTTATTTCTTAACATCCTGTTGTCTTTACTGATATTCTACAGGCAGTTATTCATAACTTAATTATTGAACGCTTTGTCGAGTATCACCATTGAAATCCGATATTTCACACATATTTCATTTCTGAATTTCTGTTTAGTTTATGTGATTGATGAAATAATTATCCAAGTATCAGATAATTGAGCTAAATGAACAGTGGTTTCACCGATGTCAGGTTTGAAAGGTGTCTGATCTGTCTTTCTTTTAAAGATAATAATGACATTCAAACACCAAGGAATTTCAAAGTTACATACATACATTAATTTAAATAACCTTCAATTTTGTCATTGTTTAGAGAAACAAATGACGCCTTCAGAATGTTGGGGGGGGGGGGGGGGATTATATTTCAGATATTGACGATGATAATACTGTTTGAAAAAGAGAACATACCTTAAAATGGTAAAGTACCAATCTAAATTTAAGTTTGTTCCCGTTAATAACTACATATACGTATAAACATAAAAAGGGCTGTTATTTAATCTTTTTTTTGTTGTGGTGAAAACCATTTTCAAATAATTTTGTAAGATTTCTAAATGGTCGTCTAATGTATTTTCGTTGATATTGTAGGTCTTCGATAGAACTATTGAAATTAGTGACACCAAAGCGGGCTGTTTACCAGACTCACGAAGCGACAAATGCCACCCCTGAAAACACCGGGGGTCCAATTGGTCAACCGTTGCCTCCGGAACCCCAAAATCTATGACATATCGAAATATAGTCTAACGAAAACAATGCTTATTAGTGCGTCTACGATCACATCAGAGGAGTTTTTCTCCTTACCCGGACGCTCTGACCAAAAACAACCGACAGCTATGTCACTGACGTCGTCAAGAGCTTTCAAGACTCCGCCTGGGGCTTGGTCTTGTTGCGAGCTTGGAGAAGCGACAAGCTCATTTACCCAACCTCGCTTTGAAGTGTAACGGATTAAGATGACAGTTGATTAGGAGCAAGGGCTCCAAGACAAAATCGAAAATCCCCTTTAAGAAATTCCCATGACTAAATATTTTTGTATGTCCATTGATTCGCTGGTGGGAACACGAAATCCGTGACCCTCATGAACACAACCGAGACATAATATTAGTGTTTATATTTTGAGTGAGTCCTTTGGCCGAATAACGAGTTATTGTTCGATACGTGTAATATCTTATCCCCGATGTAGATATGATTGTTTAAACTAATCCCTACTGGTGCCTAAGGGCTTCTTTAAGCACACGGCGCGGATTAGAGGGGAGAAAATCAACCATATTGGAATGTTACGCTCAGGTAGAGTTGATTACATCTGGGGACTCAATTATCCAATGACAGATTGTCTGAGTCTTTCAGAGTTTTTCTAGAAAATAAGGAAATGTATATCATGAATTAAGTGTATGTTATCTTATAGGGTATGGTTGTAAGCGGTTTATAGATGCAAAATGCACTATAACATAAACTTTTTGAATTACCGATGTCGCACAAATTCAAATTTCATGATACCGAGCCGAGAATAAATATGTTTGGTCTTACCCAAAAGATTTTTTAACCATCTATTCTAAATTGCTTTAAATCTTTCATTCCTATCATTGACTTCTCTATTAGATTTCCATCTTATTTCTATAGGTAAATATTTAAAAGTTACTTCTTCTTGTCGTAATAAAACAATTTGCCATTCGATACAAAATTAAAATGACCTTAATAGGGCTAAACCGAATTAAAAATTAGGTTAAGAATGAAGATGTACACATATATGTTCAATCGGACGCATTTAATAATGACCAAATGCGCTGAGAATAATTATTTTTGGTACCGAAAATCTTTTTTATTTAAGATTTCGTACGTATTGATAATTATAAGCATGTTCTTTTTCATGAAAAATTAAACTCACGTTGAATTGGAAAACAAAAACGTCGAAAGTATTTCCAGTGGATTATTAAACGCATAGTTAACATATGAATATTCATACCCTGATCACTCTTCATTCCTATTATTTACTTTAATCCCATTTAACTTACAGCTCTTTAATCAGACAATTATGTGATGAAATCTCATGTTTATAGTTATGAAATATTTTTTGTTTAATTATCGGACCTTAAACAATGATAATAATTCTCATATATAAAATATTTGTTTGTTCTTAATAAACAATTTATATGATTATCGGACCTTAAACAATGATAATAATTCTACAATCATTCAGAGAACGAATACAACTGATAGAAATAATGTAAATATATTTCATTTAAATAGCGCCAGCAAATTACAAAAAAACTATTGGTTTGATTTAAGAGAAATGTAAGTTAAATTATAAGAAGAATAAAAGAAAAGCTCCACAGTAACGACAGCGTCTTTTTCAAATGTTTTCAAAAAATGTGTTTCATCTTACTGCATTTTAGTTGATAAACACACTTAAGAATAATTCCCTACAAGTGAAAAAAACTTTCTTCAAACGAAGCATGATTTAAATCTTAACATTTGCAAGCGACAGCAATAAATAGCAGTTGTTGTACCTATTGCCTTTTGATTACAGGTAAAACGGAGATCAAAAGAATCTAGAAATGCCGCCTCACGTTCTCCGTGATCAAATCAATACAATGTTCATTGATTTAATTATTGATTATTTCCTATATTAGTTTTCAAAGAAATGGCTCATGCAAATTAGAAACCATAGAATGGGCTTATTAGTAATTATACATGTATACACCTTCATATCTTTACATATACATCACCGTCTGGACATGGATTAATGGCATTATAATAAAACATCAAAGCATCAATATCATGTTTTTGTGCTAATACACTAAAAAGTCTATTTTATTGTACTCGGCCTTAGGTGATATTAGTCTTTCTTTTTTGCAGAAGAGAATGTTATGTTTAATGGCTTCCTATTAAACCTTTGATACACTGTTGTTATCAATTGCATTACATTTTTTAAACGTTAAAAAATCGTTTTTAATGAAATTAAAGTACTACTTATCATTCTTTTTTTAGGGTTTCAAAATATTCAAAGTTCATTACCCTTGTAAACAAAAATATAAATGATGATAATCTGTCATCAAGATGATGACAAAATTCGTTTGCCTCACAGACACATACATGTAAACTGAATAGCTTCTTAGAAAACATTCAAAATGTTTTCTCTCCATACTTAACGTGAAATGTTTTCACAATGCATATTTCAAATTTCCGAAAATACCATCATCATAAGGTCAGTATTCGTTTTCTAATACTGAAGTGTAAAGCGTTCTATCTAAACTATGTTATCACTACATAACACATTTTTCTATGTCCATACACAACTCATTAAAATTCTACAATTTACATAACCATAACGTATTTTTTTTAAAATACGGTAACAGACGAAAAAACGATCTTGGTGATACAGATATCAATCCATTGGTTACTATTTGTTTAATTCAATACACGACGATGTAACGAATGTTTTGTGATATATACTGTGCATGTTCACTCCATCATAGACACACATCATACCTAGAGAGAGTTACAGGTATGCAGGCAAATGAATAAGACGAGGTTTGTTTACACTTTTCTTTACTTATTCGTACAATAAATGAAGCTTACAGGAGGCAGACATGTACACGTGGAATCGTTTCTTGGAATATATACAAATAAACAAGCGGTGGTATGTCATGCGAATAAAGCGGCTACTTATACGGATGACGGTTGAATCTAAATAAAACAAATGTTCACGGTATGGGGTTATCCCGTACAATGTGAATATTGAACGAGAAAGTTTTTGTTTAAAGATATTTCACAAAATCATTTTACCAGTGATGAAGTAAAAAATCCATGATCAAATGTTCTTAACAGAAAATATAAGTGAAGTTTTCACGCATTACGTGAATTGTATTTGTTACTGGAGGACTTAATTCCACGCGCAATGCATTTCTATGCAAAATTACATATAACTAATTACATCTTATAACATCATATCAATGTAATCTTTAAACGTTTTCTCTATGATAATGTGTGAATAATGAATAGTTATTAATAGGTAATCTAGAACAATAAATAAGGGAACTTGAATTTAACAATTTAAAACGAGATTAACTTATCGACGGTGTTAATCCCAACATTTAAACAACAGATTAACTGTAGGTAAGATAAAGGTGAACGTGACGTCACAAAGCTCGGCCAGACTATAGGGGCAACAGGTCGGCTAAAGGGGGGTTAGTCAGTCTAACAGGTCGTCATATGATCTCTGAATTAACACCTCTGCGTTAAGACACACCTGATGCGGGTACCTGTCAAAAGACGGGGGTAACACAAAGCGGAACAAAACTCCGGTCAACTCGGATGACAGAGGGTGAAACTAACAACACTGCACTGTGTCACTTCTTCAGTCGCAGAAGCTTGAGTTCCAGGTAACCCATCCCCTTAACTACACACAGGTAAAAATTGAAGAAAGATCTTGCGTTTGTTTTGAGGATTAAAGTTTTTCTTCAATTCTCATCATTTTCCCTCTGTCAATACGGTGTCAACCAATTAGCGCGCCCAATCCTGCTTGCGGTTTTACTTGGACAAACTGACGATTTAACCCTCCTGTCGCCTTCTTACCAAATTGGGTCCTGGTTTGCAAAGTGACTCAAACTTGGTCTGTATCATTTATGTTACGATCTATCAAGATGTATTGTGAATAAAATGAGAAAACGGGGAAGGGGGTGGGTAATAAAAAAATTTCTTTTCTGATTATAGATCGAGGTTATACCAATCATGTCAACATTTGTCGACGAAACTACATATGTTTCTTCAATGCTTCTTTCTTTGGAAAAAGTGGTCGATTTTTTATGTTTCTTTTCTGAGGCTACCATTCTCATTGCTCGCAAGTCCTTGCTATTCGGATTTTATATAAGTTAGGAAGATCCATCTTATGATATCACACTGAGCGGCGCGTGTCGATGGAATAAGGATCTTTGAAACAAATATACTTTTTGTGATATGGAAATCATTTCTGGTATGTCAAGGTGTAGAAAGTTCTTTTCCCCAGCGACTGATACCATTTATGTGTTGACATCATCTTGTTTTGCTAGAATCTCAATTGTACTCAATGGCTCCTTAACCAGTCGTTAAACAATATACATCTTATATAAATATTCAGCTATTTGTGTACATATACAAGGGAAATATGATAAAACACGTTTTGACTAAAATGTCTCGTTATCAAAGCTTTCAAAATTCACAAACGAATAGGATTTAGCTTAACACCCCATTAAGTCCTTAACGATAAACCTTTTAAATACGAATTCATTAGTTTTCGTCAAATAATTGTATATAATGTCATTTGACGACGACATACTTGAAAACGATGTCATTAGGTTCGTTTCACATAAAAAAGCCTTCTGATATAAACACTGTTACGAAACAAAAAGAAAAACTCTTAAATTGCCAGAAAGTCGCACAAGCAAAGAGTAATACAGTTTATATTTACAAACAGAAAAGTGTCGACTATAAAACTATTGCTTTCTGGATGAGTGACTCCCGACTTCAGTTTGGGAAATAACTAGGCAATTATCCGAGCGGTGTACGACCACTGTTAAGCCATATATTTCCCAATCTTCCTTCTTTCTCCTGTCCCCCTTCCTTAACTCGTCCCCCTTTCCCCCAAATCCCCGCGATTGCGCCTCGCAGCAAACTGTCTGAAGACTTTTCCAGAGACGGACGATGCTTTTCATCGAGTTACAGCTCCCGACACGGTTGTAACCTGTGTGTTCAACCCGTGCCTCGTTACACGCGCAGCTCGAAGTTCAGGCCACACTGCCAATGTTTGTTTATTATTTTGGTGCGGCCCATTACCCATGATTCTTTTGAACCAGTTAGAGCCGATTTAGGAGACCATAAATTGCCGGCAATCTGCACGTGCCATATGAAATGGCCCCCATGGTGATACGTAGTAAATAGCGCGTGCTGCTGAGTTTAACACAAACGGGCGATAACTCTAATGAAAATTCAAATTAAATGCTAAAAAATGATATTGATTGATAAAACGCACACATTTAGATGTATTTCTTTAGAATGATTATGCTAAATAGAGATACTTTTCACAATGAAGTAGATGCACATAGTCTTCTAATTTTAATACATTGATGTATTGGACAATGACGACCACGATGACAGCACTAAAGCTATCAACCTTGCAGATTGTTATACTCTCAGGCCTTTCATTGTTACTTCCGGTCGCGGTGACCTTGACCTCAAAGGTCATCAACAGGCAAGTGTTCGGCATCAAAGATCAGCCTCCTTCTCCAAGACGGAAAAAACACGGGGATGACGTCACTTTAACAATAGAATCGAAAGTTTGCTATGGCCGGGAGCCAGTGATGGAAATCCCAAATAGTACAGCAATAAATGCAGTTTACTTCTCTGTGTGCTTTTAAGTACATCCATACCGTACATATTCTAGAAAGAGGGACTGGCATGCTTAAACGTTACAACGATGTATCACATTATGATCCGAGTGTATCTATATTATTAAAGTTGACATTTAAAGTGTCAAATATTCAGTAATTTATATGATAATATATTTTCTTCACATTGTGCAATAACTGTTTTGTTCAATTGATTACAGAATAAAGAAATCATTCAGAGCATTCGATTATGCTTTCTCGAGACTTTCGCTGTTCCAAACACATTTTCCGCCTTAATTCATGGTAGTCTGTACGGTTTATTTTTGCATTTCTGACCTACGGGGGTATTTATGTCGAGGTTTAACACTTTTTCATTGTGACGTTACGTCTTTGACATTGGTTTTACGCCAAAAATCGCCTTTAAATTGTTTTTCCAAAAGTGCCTTCGACGAGTAATTTGCCTCTGATTGACAGCTTATTTGTCTTCTTGGATTTCGCTACATTAGTGACAAATTGAACAATGTACTGGATGCCTGCGCCTGTGACATACTATGTTTACGACACATGTGCCAAAATATCAGTATATCTCTCGCTCTCTTAGTAACTCGTGTCGTAAACATGATATAAAATGGACACTCATATAATATCCTCTGCATTCTAACATCATGTGTTTTCTTTTTCAACGTTTACAAACATTGAAAAAGAAGATTTAAAGGAATAGTTTCGATTTTGAATTATCGACTTCTCGTATTTGCTTGTGCACTGAAAGTCGCCCCGGAATGTCTCAGAACAGATTCTCAGAAATATCTGGCAAAGGAATTAAGTTGCAAACCATCCAAGTTACCAAGCGTATTTCCTCTATTATTTTGATTCTTCTTTCAATAATACTCCCTGTCTGTCAACTTTCTGATCGTGTTAATACACAGTTTCTGGATTTGACATCACATGAGCGATATCATCCACCTAACATGAGATTCGAACACCGAGTGCTGACATGAAATGGAAGAAATAATAAGTATACAACTTACTACGGCGTTATTTACGATCCCCTGCCATCTTTAACGACATAATCGCCAGCCCGCCGTGAGAGAATGCAATAAAGATGTAAGACAAAATATGGCGGGTTGTGCCGTTGTGGCGGTACCCTTCAACCCACCAACAAACCATACTGTGCTGTTGTTTACAGTATAAACTTGCCTTAATTTGACAAGGTGTTAAAATCGAGTTGATGTCTTAAGTGCAGAGGAATCTGTTGAAAGCTTGTGACGTGTCTTTGCTTTAATGCACAGGGATTGCATTTCGCCAAGTGGTTTTAGGTTTTATGTGGAAATATACCATAGCTGTATTTTGACACTTTTCTCCTTAGTTTTACAAGCTTCTGTTAAATCAATATGAATGTATTGAGAGTTATCTGAGTATGAATTATGAGTAGCTTTCGTCGGAGGAAATCGGGGTAAAATACGGGTTTTGTCTGATAGCGAAAATTACCTGTTTCTTACTTTTAAAGGATCATAAAAACATCACAAATCACGCCAGAAAGATATGATAAAACCATGATTAATACTTGTACGTCAGTTGGTACATTAATGTACTCTAATGTTTCATTTAGTGAACTAAAATGTTGCGGTTTCTTTGGGTTGTCCGTGTGGGGGGGGGGGGGGGGGGGGGGGGGGGGGGGGATGTGGTTGGGGCGGTTCTGTTTATTTATAACATAAATAATAATAATTTGTTCGAACAAAATGTATAAAATCCCACTTTGAATTCTCTCTCTTATAAAGTAGGCACTCTTTATGTTATATATTTTCTGTAAAATATCAATAACTGCGAAGATAAATGTCAAGAAAGTATATAGTCAGTCAGCCTTTCTTGTATTATTGATATAATAGCGGTTTGTTTCCAAAGACAGGACCTAACGACAAAGTGCAAACGTGAAAATGTCATTCGCCTGTAAAAGCGGACAGTTACAGTTCTAAAAGATAACACAACAATTGACTGATGTAAGAATCGTGCGAGAAAGTAAGTAGTCGATGAAATTCGAACCGACGAACTTGGCTTAACTTCGGCGGTAGCTTTCTGTAGATCTGTAACGCAATCCACAGGGGCGTGTATCGCTTAGAAATAGCTTTAGAAAGACATATATACCCATAGACCCTACCCTACTACTATATCCTTTTATATAGTAGTAGGGTAGGGTCTATGGGTATATATGTCTTTCTAAAGCTATTTCTAAGCGATACACGCCCCTGTGACGCAATCGACACAAATCATCAGTTCTCGTTCTCGTGTGAAAAGACGAGATGTACGACCAGACGACAACTCGAGAAGGTCCTAAGCCGAGCAGACGACACCATAACTTCTTTATCAATTGAATAAATTCATCCCATTGGCAACATGAAAATCTGTATAAAGGTGTTTTGTTTCCAAACACTATACAAAACGACTCTTATCGGTTCTCACTGTCCCGACGGATAACATCTTGCACTATAAAGAAGAATCGACGATTGTTAAAGACATTTATCTAAAGCTCTTTTTATGGACGGTTTTAATTTTAGGACTTTTCGGACACAAGGGAGATAATCCTTTGGAGACGTCTTTATATCATTAAATAAACGTGACTGTCATAAGAGGGGCTAGTTTAGAATCAGCCCACTTGTTCAGCAATTTATCTATCAGTTACACGGAGAATTAAGCTGATCCTGTCGACCGGTACAGTGCAACTGTGTCAATCGGTGTCGTCAGTCGCCTGTTATAATGCTTCGTATCGTCCTAATCTATCTCAATGACCTTTCCAACACACTGTTTAAAAAATTTTAACATTCTAAAATATATAATTGTTAACCATAATCAGATTAAAGGAAGCTGACAGGGTAAAACTAGTCGTTAGCTTTTACATGCCATTAATAACTGAAATATTTAATCTAGCCAATGGCTCACTCTATCTACACCAGCAAGCTATTTTGTAGCAGAAAAGTGGCATGGCGTTCTCTATACAATTTAATTTTCATCAATATACTCATTGACTTTCCTCGGCTTTACCTCAGGAAAGAAATTTTAACGTATATAAATCTTTGCCATTAGATATTTACTTCAAAGAAGATGTACTAAACATGCATTCTCCTAAAAGAGATTCAATCTATAGTCCTTGCAGCATATCCAGTACGACCTAGCTCATCAAAACAACGATATAGAATTATACTACTAGGAAAATGTATCCACTTAAACTTAACTTTAACCCGTCCCTATTTGAAGGTAGTTTGTGTAGTTGAAATGGTAATTTACAGTCTATTGTAAGAAATCAACTCAGGAATTTCTCGCTATCAACGTTCTCTTTCTAGGCAGCCGCCATGTTTGACAACTGAGTTCTGTTACATAGGTAAATGTCAGCCGTGCAACAAAGAAAAGTCAATTCCGCCAGTTTCATTTGCGTTCTCTTGTGTTTGGATGCGAAGGTACAAAAGGGAAGACAAACAGAGATGGAGAGCCCAGATCAAAGAACGGTAACTGTAAAGTCCAAACTTTCTGTTTCCGGTTTCCTTCGGCGACTTTTTCAACGTAAAGCACAATAGAATTTGAGACAATAAGATTTATGTAACAACGGTTAAGAATGATGTTGTAATGATTCCCTTTCAGAAGAGGATCACACGTGAGGACTGAATGGCAACTTAAGTCTGGCAAACATACACGTGACTTATTACGTCATTATATTTGTCATCGAGAACTGATACGTGCTTCTGAGGTCTTAAGCTGCATCAACTGTATCAAATCGGTGGGCGAGGCCGATTACCTGATACTTTACCATTCAAGTTTGCTTCTTATTTATCTGCATTAACAACAGTGCAATTATGATTCACTTGATATAGTTATAAAGAGAAACATAGAGATTGCAGAAAAATAAAATTAAAGTCATAGTCTCATTTTTGTAAGGCAACTAAACTGAACTAATTATTCTTCACGAACAAATTCTGATCACTAACACAAATATTTCCTGTCGCATTTGCAAAGATTTTCATGTTTATGCCCGTTTTACAGTTTTGGATGAAGCAGCTTATTGGCATATGCCGTTCCAGACCGATGAGGTACCGAATCAAGTGCAATCCCATCGCGAGTACGAAACACCGGAAATCTAGTCATCGCAGCGCCGATACTTATGACAGACGCAATCTTCTTTGAGTTTGCCACCTTTTTGTTATTCCTTTATTTGAAAAGGGTAAGCTATTAGCTATTTCCCATTGGATATTCAGCCTGGAAATTTTATGCGTTCTTCGTCACGGCCTTAGCGAAATGACGTGGTAAGGACTAACGCTCGCAAAAGACATAATATTCGGGTAGGGTAGGGTAGTTTGAACTTCATTATTGAGGGCTAGAATGCCTGTAGAGTTCTAAAAATTGTTGCAAACGTCAGGGGAAAGATTTCTATGAGTGGTGAACTATTTCTCCAGCATTTATTACAATTTCCCTTGCAAAAATGAGACTATGACTTTAAATAGATTCTCGGTATGTTGTTGATCAATCTTATGCACCTTTGGTGTAAACGTTATAAGAACAAATATCTTTTTTTTAAATCAGAACGTCAGTTATGAAATTACAGACAAATCTTAAGGATAAGGATAACAACTTTCAAGCCTATTGGATATCAAACAACGTCGTGAGAAATCGACTAAAGAAGTTGAGTCCATGTAATTGTCTTGTATTATCACATCAACTTCTAAATGCGTTTGATGAGTTTCGTTTCCCCCCGCACGCATAAAGCTACCATGCTTCAGAATACAAAATCTGTGGACACTTATAGAAAATGAAGATCACAAAGATAAGTTTGTTGTAACCAAAGATAAATCGACTTGAATATCACACACAATTGTCGTATCCACACAAGTACGAACGTGTAGTGTCAGGAAGATTCAAAATGGCGGCTTCAAATAACAACCGGAAATGGTTTTTCCTGACGACGGGGCCGATCGGTTGCACCACTTGACGGCGACGAGTTGTCGGGGTGCTTTATGAAGAGCGCCGCCAGACAGGTAACAATATGCTGGGAGCACCCCCTACACGGTTCACCCGGGAATTCATTGTGCGGTGGCGTTCACTCCAGAGAAATTCCTTTTGTTAAACTCGTCCAGGCTAATTAAGCAAGGTGTGTAAAGATTTGTGCTAAATGAAACTTAAGCAAACACTGCAAAGCTCGCTACCTATTCCCTTTGTAGACATCCTATCCCTTTTATTGCTAATTTGTCAGATTCAAACAGAGCTAATCGGCTCCCTCCCTCATTGTGTGAAGCTGGGGGGTAGCCGATGTTTGACCCGGGGGCCCGCTATGCTCCTCATGCCGGTGCGAGGGTGTGATTATATACCCGCGACTGCCTCATGTCCGCGTTATATGATGGGTCAAGGACGACAATCCACGGAATGGGGTGCTGCCCCAACTCGATAAATACACGAACAACTACGAGCAAGAAACTTCAGCAGGAACTAGAATGTCACCCTGGCTTTGTTGTCAGATATAAGCCGAAGCTAGTCTGTGTATCTATCTAAGAGAAATGCCGCGATATGAAGAAACACTTTTTTACTGTATCATACTATTACGGAAGGGTAATTTTAACATTTTTATCTGTTTTCCAAAATTAACCAATCAAATACCACTTGGGATGGGTTATGTTACATGCAAACCTTGGGCTAAGAATTACTATTGTCCTTTAAGGAACTACTATACAACAGAATTGATTTATAACCGAAAAAGATCACTTTCCCGATCATACATTCGTTTGAATCTGCATGTTTATAGTGGTATGCATGCGGCGTCACCGATTGCGTCCCTTGGCAATGTTTACGTTAGTCATAACAACGGCAGTAAAAGTTTTTTTAAAAAAGCTGGCAACTAAGTACACTGATTGAAGGTGTACACAAGGAACTGGTGTCTGTTAACCTTTATCCTCAACACATCTTCCTTGCTTGAAAAGTCTCATTCATCGAAATAACTCTAATGAATATACACGAACTCATTAACCACTCGTCTATTCGATACCGATACAACAGCTATATATAGTATGTTGTTACTCATACTTGAAACAGAAGATTTTATAATAAGATATAGCATATATTTCCCCTACATACAGCTACAATAAATGTCACATATTGTTAATTCTATTGTGTCACAGACATTGAGGCCATTTGCAGGACATTTTCTCATCGCGTTATGACGAAGAGTGCAATTTGCAATTTCAGGAATTGAAATAAGAAATAATTGCTTCCCTGGCTTGGTGTCATAGAGTTGAACGAATTCAATTATTCCTTAGATATATAAACAGTTCCATTTCATCAAAATCATGTACATATCGTGTGCACGGAATGTATATATCTCTGTAGGAAATCGACTACATCGCAACGGAATGACATAACCAGCGCCGACCTCGCACCGAGTGCACCAAGAAAACGTCTAATTTCGCTGAATCCCTCAAAATGTAGCGATATTCTTAACAAAACCTATCGGCATCTTACAGGGAAATCCCCGAATGACGTCATCATATTCCACCCACTAAAAATAAACATAACCACTTACCTTATTCAATAATGCAGCTTTGGTACAAAAAATCCAACATTGGGTTCACATGCAATCGTAGCTTCTAGCTCGCGAGGGAAGAGAATGAAACGGAATTAGAAAACCATGGCTTGACGTGCTTTATACCCGCGCCATCTTGAAACCTCATCGAAGATTTTAATGCTTTACCGTAAATCGTTCAACGGATACTTCAAGTAAAGGAGACATTATCACAGTATTTAATTAGCGAGTAGGCGGGTGGGTGAGGTTATTATTGCAGTCTGTACGGTAAACACTTTGCGGCGGGTCAAAAAGTATACAATGTATAACACAACTGACAATCGGAATGCTTCAAAGAGCTGCATGTTGCTGATAAAACCGATTTGGTTCTTGAGAGCAAATGAAACGAAAAACATATTTTTAGGTGCTAGAAAATGGTTTTGCTAGTAAATAACAATTCAATTATTGAAATGTCAAAGTTTGATGTGACAATTGTAAGTAGATTTAAAAATTGACATTGATTTTTGTGTCATCGTAAAGACGAACCAAAATTTAAAAAGATTTTAAAGTATTTCTCAATGCATTTTTGTTTACGTATTTTTATTATATTCTTTAAAAAATGCCCATGTTGAGGTCTAATTTTAACAGAAAAACTTAACTTAGGTAGGACTGAATTCCTTTGAAAAGCATGTGAGACAGGCGTCAGAATAAACTTCTCATATTTGGATAATTGTTATTGGTTGAATTCCGCTAATCAGAAAATCATGTCCAGAAAGTGCTGAACTATCAAAGGATAAAAACAAGAAGCGTTTTACTGCGAGAGATGATAATGACATCTCCACACTCCCCCCGCCGTTTTGGTCCCATTGACGAGTTACATACCAACGATTTCTCAAAGAATGCGTTTACGAACGTGACAAATCATAGAATAAGAAAAAATAACTATATTGTAGAACTGCATTCGCAAAAGAAATGAAGAACAACTTCCGCGTTAGAATCAACGGAATACATGTACTCTCAGAGTAAACTCTTAAACTCTCAATAACTTAGTTTTTCCGAAAATAATCGTGGAATTGCTCTGTTGAAAATCATAATGGAACTATTTTTAGTAAAGAATTACAACTATGGTTACTCCCGTAAAATATTCATAGAACAACTTCCGAAGAACTATCATTGAATCACTTTCGTAAAATATCCATGTGATTACTTCCAGAAATCCATCTTTGAACTATCGTAAAGCAGTCGTAGAACAGCTTCCAGAAAAAGATCTTAGCAGAATTACAACCAGAAATATATGGTAGAAATATGACAAAAGCAAGACATCGAGCCGAGACAAGCAAGGCGTCAAGAGCGACAGAAATAAGACTGTTTGCGTTTAATAAGGAATACGGGTGAATTGTTTGTGTTGTACAACAGTGAAACGGTTTACTCGTTTACTATGTTGACATTCAGATAACACCTGGCGTCATAAATACCTGTAAATCATATAAGTGTCAGGTAAACGGCCAAATCCAGGTGTCTCGACGAGAACAGATTTACTGACAAAACTCTCACGTGTAAAACCGAACCGATCAAATATTTACCAAATACAGGTTTAATTGGACAGACATTTAAAAATTCATTTGTGTTTATGTTCCTCTTTATCGTTAAATCATGAAATTATAAGAGTTTGTTTCATCTTTGTTTTTTGTTTCTAATTATGAATTAATATTATTTCAAAAGGATGGATTCAATGAAATACTCTTTAAAAATTATTTGACGTCAACGAACAATCGAGTAAAGACAAGAAATCGACAATTTCATAGATTTCGTTTTCTAATGTGTACGTTCATTTTACTGAATCTACCCTGTCTAATAAACGAATGACATTCTATACCCAAGCTTGACACGAGTTAATTTCATACCAAGGAAAGATCTGTAACATTAACTGAACATTTTCTCGTGCAGCAATACAGAACCCTTTTTGGTTATAATCAAAGGGAGTTGAGCCATCACCGATGTTTGTTCAAACTCTAGTTCCGTTTCTGTACATGTCGAGAAGACTGCAGTTCAGGTCCTGTTCATGTCGAGAAGACTGCAGTTCCTTCACCTCTCCGCTACGCACATATTTCTTGAAACCAGTGAGAGACAAGGGGTCTCCGCATCTACCGCTTGGCTTACCTGTGACAGAGGGTACCTGTGAACTTGCGCTTAATTAACCTCTTAACTACAAGTATTATGCGACAATGAACGCACAGAGTGAAACATTGATAAGTTTTACACTAAGTGAATTTCGACTAATGCTCTGTGCACCCCACGACCTGTCAAATTACAAGTTATCATCCGTTAACAGTAATAATTTACGATCAATTTTCAGATTGATCTGATGATATCACGATTTCCTTATAAATTCTCTAATCCTGTCCTCAGACTTTGTCTTTTATTACAATTTCGAGGACAATTTCGTTTCAGTATCGCTACAAAAATCCCGCTTACCAATATAGAAGCCCGGAATAATCTTGGTTGGCAATATTAGCAAATTTATCATCCACAAATATGTTCTATTTTTATTGAGAACAAAAGCGCCAGAGTTCAATTAGACATTCGTATCGAGACCAAAACTTATTACAAAATCTGAATGTCAAATGCGTTAAGACGAGTCTTGATTGATGGGCGAGGACTTCGACTACGTACAAACGTATCTAAATACTGGATTTCTACTATCGGGTAGTATTGTCTAGACAAATACTCCTCCCATTTGTTCAATTAATGAGGTTATGATTAGAGAGACGTGTTAGCCAGTTGCGCAGGTGTGGATGCTATAGGTACGACAGGTTCTGAGGCGTGACCCAGCACTACTTATCTGATTTATTTTGTCTGGTGTACCTTAAGCCTGAAAAGCGACTCGGTTGCCACATAAAGAATTATTGTGTGCGTTCCGTTCGTTATTAGAAGAAGTGAATTCATGTGTTTGAAAACAGAATATATCGACAGAACACTGTCAGCCTTTCAACTAGAATATTACATTCCTTGAAAGTATTTAATGAGGACTTTTGGGGATAAAGATGTGTATGCTGAAAAAATATTGTTGTAAATTAGCAAATAAAGGGGATAACGAGCCCACAAGGCTTTTCATAACTCACGAGCTTTTGCAGGACAGGTGCTGGCTTTTTGTTGAAAAATCGTTTGAAATTTTATACTTATATTATTACATATCTAACCCATGTGGGTAACTCGTAAAAAAGAGCAAAGTTCATTACAAGTTGATAATTATCCAAAATGGGAGTATCTCATAAGGGGACGAAGGTTGGTCGGTGCTTGGTACCTGCCCATATCCTAGTTCTTACTTTTAAAGGGCATTTTTATTTGTGTGAACTTTGATACTGACCCCTTGCCCTCTAAAGGTAACACCGTATAATTTTCGTCAAAAGTATCATTATACCTAAACCTGTACCTGTACATGTACCATAAACTTATATCATATACCTGTAATTGTATATATATCTGTATCTATACCATATACCTGTACCTGTATCTATATCTGTAACTTATCCATATACCTATACTTTATACCTATACCTGTATCTATATGTGTATCTATACCATATACCTATACCAAATACCTATATCTATACTTGTACCATATACCTATACCATATAGATATACTATATACCATATACCTATACCCATACCATATACCTATACCAAATACCTATATCTGTACTTGTACCATATACCTATACCATATAAATATACCAGTACCATATACCTATACCTGTATCTATATATATACCATATACCTATACCAAATACCTATACCAAATACCTATACCAAATACCTATATCATGTACATATACCATATACCTATATCATATACCTATACCAAATACGTATATCTATACTTGTACCATATACCTATACCATATTATTATACCTATACCCATACCTGTACCATATACGTAAACCTATAGCAGTACCAAATACCTATACCTGTATACATATACCTATATCTATATCATATATCATTACCATATACCATTACCATATACCTATACCAAATACCTATACCTGTACCAGTACCAAATACCTATGAGTGTGTATATATATCTATATATATATATATATATCTATATCTATATCATATACCATGTACCTATACCATGTACATATATACTTCAACAAATCTGTTTTTCTATATAGAATAAATCATCTTGGTTTTCTTCAACAAATCTGTTTCTCTCTCTTTCTCTCTCTCTCTCTCTCTCTCTCTCTCTCTCTCTCTCTCTCTCTCTCTCTATATATATATATATATATATATATATATATATATAAATACCATATACCTATACATATAACTATACCATGTACCTTTACCGATACCGATACCTATACCAGTACCATGGTGAACGGACGAAATCCCCACTGGACAAAATCCCAAAGGACAAAATCCCCTAAGACAAAATCCCCAGCGGACAGAATTCCCATCCCAAAAACAACAATTAACGTGGACAAAATCCCCAACATTCCAATAAGAATATGTCATTGTTAATGACATATACATATACCTGTATCTATATTTTTACCTATACCTGTACCTGTACCATATACATATTCCTGTATCTATATGTTTACCTATACCTGTACCTGTACCATATACATATACCTGTATCTATATTTTTACCTATACCTGTACCTGTACCATATACATATACCTGTATCTATATTTTTACCTATACCTGTACCTGTACCATATACATATTCCTGTATCTATATTTTTACCTATACCTGTACCTGTACCATATACATATTCCTGTATCTATATGTTACCTATACCTGTACCTGTACCATATACATATTCCTGTATCTATATGTTTACCTATACCTGTACCTGTACCATATACATATACCTGTATCTATATTTTTACCTATACCTGTACCTGTACCATATACATAATCCTGTATCTATATTTTTACCTATACCTGTACCTGTACCATATACATATTCCTGTATCTATATGTTTACCTATACCTGTACCTGTACCATATACATATTCCTGTATCTATATTTTTACCTATACCTGTACCTGTACCATATACATATTCCTGTATCTATATTTTTACCTATACCTGTACCTGTACCATTTACATATACCTGTATCTATATTTTTACCTATACCTGTACCTGTACCATATACATATTCCTGTATCTATATTTTTACCTATACCTGTACCTGTACCATATACATATACCTGTATCTATATTTTTACCTATACCTGTACCTGTACCATATACATATTCCTGTATCTATATATCTATATCTATACCATATACCTGTATCTATATTTTTACCTATACCTGTACCATATACATATTCCTGTATCTATATATCTATATCTATACCATATACCTATACATATATCTATATCATATACCTATACCTATACCGATACCTATACCAGTACCATATACCTATACCTGTATCAATATCTTTACCTATACCTAACTCTTGTAAGTTACTTGGGTTGTTGTTAATGATTTTTTGGGCTAAAAGGGTTGTAAGGGTGACAATAAGTTACTCATGAAATGCAAATCTTTGTTTGTTTGTGAATGTTATGTTAATTGTACATTGAAAAACCATTTTATAGGTCAAGTTAAAACTTATCAATGAATTAATTTTTTTACTGTAAAGATATTATTGAATGTGAATTTCATTTGTCATTTCATTATCCGTTATATAGGTCAACATCTTTTATCAAAATATCTTTGAATTTTTGGGGTTTTTTAAACCCAATTTTGTCGAAGCGAGATTTTATCGGTTTTCAAGATATATCTCTTATCTATCTTATCTATATTATTATCTATCTCTCTACATCTGACGTTAAATGTCATTATATTCCAAAAAAGGTTACAAAATATTTTGTATAATGTAATCTGTACGTTATTCATACAAGTTTGAGGGTATGAAATTATCCAACTTTTTACTTTGATACATTTTTATGTATTCATTAGATTCATAGCATTATAGCGATTATAAAAATTCTTCTGTGTACACATTCTTCATACATCGTTCTCGTAACAAGTAGTTTCAGCAAATATGGTTTCATATCAACGTGTTCATGTAGTTAGCCAATAAGCCAATAAAGCTTGTTTAAAAATCTGTTTACAAATCTTCAACCTTTCATAAACTTTTCAATGATGTCGGTAGGATAGTTTAGTGAAGTGTAAGGAAAAAATGTCAAGTTCAGATAATATTAATATTAATATTAATATTAATATTAATATTAATATTAAGTGTATATTATAATTTGTCATGGTAGATATGATAAATGTAACAGTGATGTGCAACTGTCACGGTATCTACTTTAATGGCTTGAATTAAAAATTTGAATAATATTTTGATACAGATATAATATACAATTGTCATCCTCACCCTGTTTATAAAACACAGTTCAAACTGAAGAAATGAAGATATGCATATGCAAATGTATGAGTGGATACTTTACCTAGATGTATGGCATGTATGTAAGCAGCTTGAAACTTTGAGAAATGAAAATGGAAAAGAAATAAATCTGTTTTAAGAAATAGATTTCATAATGTGTTTGTGTCCTGGCCTTTGCAACACTTATAAAGGTGCAACTGAAAGTGGTACAAATGCCGGAGCTTGTCGGAGCTATTTTATACATATGTAATTAACGTTCGATTGACAAACACTTTTAAAAACTGTCAGCGAACTTCTAGTTGTTTCACCATAAGCCATACAGGCTGACATAGGCCTAATCTTTACCTTTGACATCTTAAAACAAAATAATACCAATATAATAGTATAGAGTGTATCTGCAATACAATATACAATATAGAGTAACCGTCGACATTGAAAATGTCTCAGCTATGAGATTCATAGAAAACTGCTAGGGAATATGATTGCGACTGGCCCGTTTTCCGTGCCAGTTAATAAAACCAGCACAACAGTATCAGATGTCAAAGGAAAATGGGCGAAATCAAAACGAGAAAAGGGCTTCGCTGGTAAATATTCACTCACAAATACGTGTTAGACGAAACTGGAGGTGCGAAAGTTTTCTAGTCGTTTCTATGTAGATCTTGTATTGTATGTAGGGGAGACATTTCAGATGCGAGGAGATTACAGAGCCACAGATAAGCACATCAGAAGATCGTAGACGTCTAAAAGCCGCCATTTTAGTTGTCTGGGTCCGCCATCTTGAATTTTCCTAACAGATAGTCATATACGCTGCAATTCGCACCTTAAAATCAAAACGACTCTCAATTCGCTTTTATATTAATTCTTTATTCTTATGGATCGCTTTCGTGTGATAAGAATTTTTACTCTTTATGTTGGGTTTTTGTGTGTTTCTAACAAAGATAAAGAACAATGGGTATGATTTGCGTGTACGTGAGAGAGGGTAACGTTTTAAGTTATTTGACAAATACTGAACTCAAGATAATGGAATTTATATAACTTCAAATATAATTGTAACAAAATATGAATCTGAAGGTACATGTTATGCAAAACTTTTGTTATTAAGGATTTTGAATTCGATGTTTAGTATTGACAAAACCTTTTGCACCCTATACTCTTCTATTTTTCGCTACCAAAGGGGTGCAAAGTCACCGTCGAATTAACGATGATTGGAGAAGACTTTTTTTCCGTTAGTTTAGTTTTCTGAAATATCCTTCCTTCTGATATAGACCATTGAAAAATTCTCCACTGCCACATATCACCTCAAGGAGGCACTTTGAAACTTACCAATGCGAGATATTGCATAAAAGCGAGGTGTGTAATTTGACCATATATCATCTTCCGATACATGAAGCCAACGTAGATTGGTTTATGGTTTTACTACACTGCAAACATCCGAGGTGTAAAAGAAGTAAACTTTGAGAAAACCGGGAGAAAGCAGCGAATTATTTATTACACGAGATGGATATTCCGCGATGACAGAAATGTTTCCGAAATTGTGAATTCGCTAACAATAAGGGTTAAATTTCAGATATTTACAATCTGAACAAAGTAAACTACAGAATCGATTTCCATTTAAATTAACATTGTATGCTAAGAGAATGTTCTATTAATCCAATTTCTATAAAGACCACGGAATTTTAACACGTTTATAACGAGCACCATAAAGTAGATTTTTTCATCATATGTTTCAATCATTTTCGCATTTGCAAAAATAAATATTTTAGAAATTTTCTTTTTATCAAATGTACGTTTCTAAGCTTTTCTAATCTATGCACAATAACGTCGCTAAAGCTTTATACATTTGAAATAGAGTTTTATATATTCCAAATGCATCGATAATATAAGGGGCGTATATACCCACATATCTACCATGTAGGCAATAGCAGGGGCGTATAAACCCATATACTACTCTCTACTTTCTGAGCGAATTTCAGTTGCCGTTACCGCCCTCCCATGAACTTGCGCCCCCTATCGCATGTCTGGCAGCCCCGGATGTGAAGGGGCCATTGAAAGCCCACGTACGGCGCCTTGCTCCGACACTGGTCGTGGTTTAGGGGTCAGGGGGGCCATGGGTATGTTTAGCGAGGGCATTGTACCAACGTTTAACCGAAATCGCCCAAATCTGATATAAGCTAAAACAAACATGGTTGAACTCCCGGCGTATTGCGTAAATAACGACTTCATTGAGCGGAGCACACTTACCCCTTTAAGTAGCCAAAACAGAGCATCTAGTGGATTTAAGAGTCAGTCGATAGTACAGACGTTTTAACAGGAAAAGTCCTGAAGAGAAACTTCAATCAGAGCAATTGCAACTTTTGTTTGAAATAAATCATATGTGTTAGATTGACTAATTATTGAGGGGGGAAATAATGTTTGTGATATCTCAAAATATGTGTTCAACTTGTAACATTTCATTAGTTCGAGATCTCTTTATTAACATTCAGCTTGTTTACCAAAGTTATGTTTTCTTTCAAGAAATTCAAGAGAATGCCTTTCACACCTTTCAAAGTAATCACGATACATAATTTTGTTGAGGATAAACGGATACTACGGCTTCAAAACTACTCCAGAACATGCTGACCACTACTTAACGTTCCATCCTCCCTGGTAGCAACTTTACAGCTGGGTACACAGAGGCAAATTTCATTAAGGAAGACAAGGATATTTTATGGATGTACAACTTCTTTATTTTCACAATGGCGACGTTTCGGTATAGATACTTATACCGTTCTCAAGCATATCAAGAAACTTCTAGAATACAACTTAAACAAGTCATATCTCATGAAGTCATGAACACTTCTTAGATGTTTGGTGTTGATTTGCTATACTGAAACTTTTTGAAACGATTTGAACACAAAGCTCGTCCAAAGATCAATAAAAAAAACTTGAAAACACACACCAACCAACCAGACTGATGCTGGGATATTCCGACCACCTTTTTCAATTTAATTTATCATCTGGTGGTTAAATTGACTATTGGAACTTGATGTTATATCGAAGGAACATTTAAGTTTCAATGATATGATACATCAGTACACAGTGTGGCAGGATTCCCGCGGTGTATTTCAAATATGTTTGATAGAAAGAATAGATGTTCAACGATTAAAGTTGTTTACTTAAAATTGAATTTTGGGGTGGCATTCGGTGTCACGTGTGTCCATATATGGCAAATATTATTCCACGTCTTTCAATACATGATCACTTTCCCATGAGAACTATTAATAAGCTATACGTATTCTCTTTATCAAGGCATCTCTTCACATTGCTTCACTACTTCTCAGATACGAAAAACACGTGATAAGGAATGACTTGGCTTTAGTTCTGGGGTGTCGCAGACATAAAATGAATGCAATTAAGAACAATATTTTTACAAGACAAAAAATAGAAGAGATAATAAGAGATATATAAGCGTTAATATAATACAAGCTTATCCCACGTCTCCAGGGTTCTGTTAAGACGGATGTGCTAATGCATGCAGCCATAAAACACCAATAAACATCTCCAGTGTCATAACTCACAGCCGGTGGCATGAATGGACGTGCAACGTCAACAGTGACCTTGGCTAGTGACCTTGGAGTATGTGGACGTTTTCAGATCTAAGATTGATCAATGTCCGATAAAAGTTGCAAATTTGTTACATAACTAAGCACAGGACTCCATTGAAATCGCAACATATATACGAAGTCTTTCAAAATGGGGACATTTATGGGCGGTAGGATTAGTGTTTTCCAAAAACATGGCGAACATCGCAATTTCAAAGCCCATACCTATCTTTGGGATTTTGATAATAAAAGGTTATATTTCGTAGGTTATGACTTCTTAGTTTCGGACACGAAGCTTGCAATTAAATAACATATTCCTTGCGCCAAGGAAAGATGCCAAACGGTTTGTCATACAATGTCATGAAATTAACATGTATTAGTTACATGGTTTCGGTCAGAACTGTACCAAACTGAAAGGTCTTTTCATGGCAAGACCCTTAGGGGTATACCTAACAGGAGTAATAACAGAGTCTTGACAGGTCGAGTTTTCACAAGAATATGTGCGGAAACTGTGAGATAAACCAATCTCAGGGCTTTTCCTGTATAACGACTCCGCGTTGACAAGATTGAGTTTCGAGTCAAACACCACAAAAGCTATTCTGCCATATAAACATGTCTTCCACGCAACTAGTTATAATCACCCAAGCGTCGTCTGTCGGCCTTTCATGTTCGATGCCTAGGGGAGGGAAGGCAAATAGTTAAGAATTCTATTAGGAGTTTGCAATCTTGTATGCGACGATTTGTTATTCTTGAAATATGAACTAGCGTAAATGATTTCAGCACAGTAACGTGCATTATGTCCGAGGCGTGACAAATATGATTAACTCGAAAGCGTTCCTTAGAAAAATTATGCTGCTTTATAGGCGGACTGCCAAAATATAATCAACCTTTGTCAGCAGCTTTTTGATCTTGGAGAATATTGTAATATGTTCATTATACGTATAAAATACACACTCTAAGCCAACAACAGTATCGGCGTTAAGAACTACTAATCGTACCTTCATGAACGGTTTTTTCAATAATGAAATGATGATTCAATGATATTTTTTCGGAGTAAAATGTGACAACAAATTCATTGATATTTGAATATATCAAATAGATGCATAGGTATAACAATCGAGACTTTCATTTTTATGGACATTGGTATCAATTTCTCCTGATGAATACAGACGGGGATATAACTGCTGCTGCTGAAACTTTTGGTAAAATTCTGACATTTTATCATTATTAAAAGCTTTTTAAAAGATTATATTTTCACCATTTTTGTTTATAAAAATATAGTGTTGCAATTGTCATTCAAAACGCCGAGTAACTATTATTTCTGTCAGCTTTGCATAGAAGCCAAATTGCTAAGAAAATTATTTAACTATCGATTCTAAAGTAAGAATTCACACAATTAAACTGTGGTTTTTATTAAGTCTGATAGATACCATAGAGTAAAATACATTTCAACAGGAACAACATAAACGTGATTCCCAGTTTCAATTTGGAAAATGACTAATTAGACTCACCTCATGACTAACCCTCTTTGATGGACACTACAAGATAGCTTCTTAAAGAGTGATGATAGCTGCTTAAAGAGTGATCTTAAAGCGACGATTAACAATTATGATTGCGTTTCATCAACGTAAACAAAGAGGGTATAATTAGATAAGGCAGCTATATTACTACACGATAGAAATAAACTAACGAAATCAACATAAATTCGTGGATATATCTAATCGTTATTCGGTTGTTGACAGTTATAATAGCATGACTCATGGTAATAGTAAGAGATCTATAGATCCAACTGCTTGTATGATTACGAGTAAAGGACAGAAACAGACACTGAGAATGATAGACAGAAGGAAAGAGGGGAGAGCAAACAAATCTGTATTTAAAATTCCATAATCATTTTTGAAGATTACGAAAAATTACATTGTATAATTTATGGACTAAACAATTCAATACTTATAGCATTGAAAGAAACCGAATAGCCTTGGTCACAGGACATGAGACCCTAGATTTCTGTATGATTCCAAGATATCAAGCCAGATATTCATTAGTACACATCACCGTTTAGCCAAGCCTTTGGAGGCTCATAATTAGTGTTGGGGACACAGTTCAATTACATTTTATGACCCAATGAAATTTTACAAGTGTGTAAAGTAACAGGAAAGCCATAAAGTCCCATGTAATTACAACAAGTCCATGTAAACCGAGCCCCTTGGATTCCGTTGGTATTAATGTAAACGGAATTTCACACATTGTAAAACTGGGACCGTTCTTATCTCGAATTTTGTTGTAGTGTTTAAGGTAGTTTAATTGTTAGCAAAGGGCCGCGGTCATTTTTAGGTCCATAACTTATCGATGAGTAATCTTTGTGATAAGTATACGGGATAGGTATAAACTAGAGAAGTAATTACATACCACTGTCATAAACTAGTATTTCTTTTCTTACCATACACATAAACATTTAATAGTTTTTAACACTGAGTCGGGACAAACATTTTTATTGTCAATAAATGTTTAAGGAGTGTATTATTTTTACCATGACGTTTGAACATCTTATCTGCAACTTTTTCTATCATAAATTGTGAAATATTAGTTTTTGAATCTGTTTGTCTTTTGAAGATATAAATACTGGGGAAATATGTTCTGTAACTTTTCACGAGCGAGTAAATATTTACAAATCGAAAATCTAAAACATGAATAACATAAATATAAATTAAAGAAAAATATTATTACCATTCGATGTATGAACATTTATATGGTAGAGGTAATATGATTTTTTAAAAAATATTTACGGAATCGATTTTTTTCATAAATTCAACTATAAAATGAGTTGTTATGAAATGGTGAAGGCTTATTCCGTATATTTGTCAGATATATTTTTAAAGCACCCCATACCCTGTGTACGCGCTCGTCTAGACAAGTTGAAATAGTTGTACTTTCCCCATAAGCGTTATTGCTATAGAATTGGCTCTTTCTGGTCCATCTCCTATTCGTGGATGGTTTGTACGTGATATTGTATGCACCGTGAATGTGTAGTAATGTTCCATAGCTTGGAGAGACTCGTCATAAACCATTCTGTTGATGCGAAGTGTTTGTGTTTCAATTTATGGGGCTAGACAACGTCTGGCTATTTTATGGGATGATTTCAGTCGAGATGGAAAACATGGAAAGGGGTTTGGCATAAGACAGTAGGCGGTACTAGTATTTTGAATGGCAGGTCCGTCAGCCAATGAAAACACGTTTTACATATGTGGGACGGGAATACCCGTGTGAGCTGAGAATGGAAATGTAGGTGTATTGCCACTGTCAAACCGACAACATTTCCTTTAAACGTCTCACATGTTAGATGAACCACATATTTTGATATATATGTTGAATATATAGTGAGGAAATAGTGACCGAACGTTTTGAGTGACCATTACGAAATACGGCATGGGGTATATGTAGAATGTATTTCTATATTACAGTATCAGTTCAGTTCATGCGTCAGATTATTCAGTCCGTTATATCCCGAGACAAGAATTAAAGAGAACAGTCGTGTTAGATTCATCTCTACCCACACAGGAAGCACAAGCTAAAACGTGCTGGTATCTTGACCTCTGTTAGTTTCTGCTGAATCCCCTAAAGCCAAAAAATTGCAACATAATTTACCTTCCTAATTTTAGTCAATGAAAAACTTCTAGTAAAGAACATTTGTTCATTGCACTCAAGGCTGATGCCAAGCCCACTCGCCATATTACATCACCGTATTCTGCTAAACGACTCTTGTGCACAGTTGAATAACTTGTAATTTCCCCTAATCATACCTAAATAACTGAGAATCAGATTAGCGAATTATAACTATTGAAACGGCGACGCTGATTGCGCTACCAGTTTTGATTGCGTCTAATCAGACTTCTCCATTTCTATAGGCCAGAAAGCGTTCGACTTCAAACAGAGGTTAACATTGAAGGACATGACGTGAGTAACCTCTGCATGTGGGGAGGGACCGTCTTTGATAAAGTCACAGTGTTTTCATCGTATCACGATTGCCGAAACAATATTACTATAAACAACATAGGCTAATTTTTCTAAAAACCTATTCTACCTATTTCAAGCTAACGTTTTCGCGTATTATTACATGCTCAGTACAACGCTATTTCCTCTGATGGAGATGACGAAGTGGTCAGTTAAATGTTGCAAGGGCTATTTTTAAAATGATAATTTTAAAAAATAAAAACAAAAAACAAGTTGGTTCTGATGGTTAAGTTAGTGATGATTAATTTGATAATTCAAAATCATCATCTCATGACAGGAAAAAGAGTTTCGAAAAAACGTTGATCACCACTGACATTCAGTGATTTTAATCGTTTCACCAAATGAAGGGGAGGGGGTATCGTGATATCATATCATTCCCAGGAGAACCGCGATACCACGTACATTAGTATTGGTATAGGTTTTAGCGCACACATCAAGGTTTAAAAGACAAAACAACCAGTTAAAATACTCGCACGAAACAATTTTAGCATTATCATTAAGGAATATATTTGTCTAGTGTTGATTGATTGTTGGATAAATGCCTACAGAGAATGGACGTCTCCGTGTTCCTCAGATAACTTATGTTTTCAACGTCTTTATATCATCAAATTGGAATTGTTTGAGCCAAAGGGATTCTTCTTATCCATATAACATGACACAAAGTTTTAAGATATATTCTACTCATCATTTATGCCTAAGAATTTTTAACATTTTTATTATGTTTCATAGTATAAAACGTTTTAAGGAAACTTCATATCATAAGATGTACCTTCTCCATGTTTCTTTGCCCATGAGACATCAATTGGAATGCACAGTAAAAATTGAGCAAGAAATAAACATGATAGTTGAAACACATATCATATCCTGAATGCTATCAGTGTTTTGTCGATCATTATATTTCTTAAACATGTTGAGCAAACTTTCTTTATCAAATGGCAACCCTTGCACGTATCCAGTCTTAGATTAACCGATACAGGTAACGGAAGTAGATCACTCAATGCACGAAGTAAAAATAATCCTTTGTAAAAAAAAATTTTTTTTACGTTTCTTAATGTCCATGCAGTTAAACGCTGGTGTGACAAACAAACCGATTATGATAACAAATTATTTGTGAACACGAAATGTTAAATATGGATATGAACGCGAACGCCTAGACTCATGAACCAATTCTTGCCAATGTAAGGGAAGTAACTCTATTCTGCTTGTGGAAGTACATCAATCAAGATATAGACAACTGATGACAGCATTTTGAATAACATGTCACATTTGATTCCGCTGTAAAGAAATATGAATTAGCAGAAAGTTTAAGTTTGAAATAAGTGAAAATTAAAGTACTTTTTATCAAAGCTGTCACATGACTTACCTAAGCATTCAGAAGTAAGAACATTTGATTGACTTTCAGTCTTTGTTATACCTAATCCATGTTATAAATCATATGTTATAAACGCGTTTAACTTTTAAGAAGAAATTAGGTGATCACACGATAAGTAAATAGTAAGATTATGTTACGTAAGCCATCCGACTGCATGAACTTCGTTATTCGAAAGCCTTAGAGACAGGGCACATACGGCCATTTTTGCGTAATATATTTTGAACGGATATTCATTTTTGTACATTCATCATACTCTTATCACCATTAATGTTCCTAAAATATCATCCTTACCCAAAAAGTCTAAAAAATATGAATAATGTTCACTAGTCCCTTCAATTCACAAAATGGGTTATACTCTATAATTTCTTTATTTGAAAACGACTGTAGCCTACTGTTCCGTAGATGATTTAAATTAAATTCAGTTTAAAAACTTAAAGCTTCTATTTCTGAACAAATCTCAAACTTGTAAAATATGACACTTTGCACTTTCCAACACCTGTGTAACACGTTCAAGTGTCTTGAGAAGTGCTACGATAGTAAGCACTATCGTGACGCATGTTTAATCATCCGTCGACTGAGGGCCTTCTGTCAGTGTGAAGTAGTTGTCCTCCATATATCAGCAGCTATAAACTCCTCGCACAGATATAGCCAGCATAACACGTGCAACAAGAATCTTAGTGAGTCATTGAGATGATTTGGCAAGTTTTGTTTTAAATGTTTTAAAAACTTTGACCAAAATCATTAAAAATGTCTATATAAAATAAGAGCGAACATTTAAAACTTTTTTTATTCATAATGATTGGTAGGACTTTTAAAGTATTTTCAATTGCATTTTAATTGCAAATTGATTTGGAAAACGCTTTTTCATCTGACAAAAACTTAGACGTTGTGTTGTGGAAATTTGCTATCATCTTTAAAATATAATTTCTGCAAATGTAGTAAAGATGGCATATATTTTCAAATGAGGTTCATAATGTGAATTTTGAAGCAATAACGAATAAAAAAATGTATTTAACCTTCAAACGCAAACTGAAGACAAAGCAAGTTATCACTTTTGAAACTGAAATAACGAAAAGGTAATTACACAGATGTAGACGTTAGACATTCTATACACAGAGTAGAACTTTTTACTTCTTTATTATTAACTTGTGATGAATACACATTTTACAAAAAAAAAACGATTTTTTGTAACAACTGCTGATTATCGATGTTGGTTGTGACCTCTATGTTATAACATAAAAAAACTGCTTAAACTTACATAAGAAAAAGGTGTTTGTTCCATAAACAAATATTTATTTGATTAAAAAAACCCCGGCATTGCTCCTGCATTTAAATTGACAAGGAGTTATCACATCACTGTTGGTTGATATCACAATCCCGGAACGGAAGAACACTATGGTTCTTCGTCGCAAGAAGATTTTTATTTCTATGATTTAGACGAACGCATTCTCTTTCCGTTACTGATCTTTTGCCTGATTAGTTCCATGGACCAGCATGTAGGTAAACACTCTGCCAGTGACTGTCCAGTGTACGTTTCATGTTTTGTAAATAAACTCAAATCGGTGTCCAATTTAAACTTTACAGGGATTGTCATCATCTCAAGGCTTGTCATCGATTGAACAACTCTTTTTTAATCCGTGTTTTAGTCCAACTTTACCTTCCTAAACATGCGTTAATTTATGTTAAACGTCAGGTGAGGTGATCAATAGTCCAGAGAGTGCGTTTTTGGACGAATTTTAGATATAATGTAACAAAGTTTATAAGTTGAAAGACTCTAGTGACTGAAAAAACATATAAAAATAGAATATGAAAAACCACAATCTTGGCCCCTGCTAACTTCCAAATTTAAATACTCCCATGTAAAGGAATAGTATATTATTTAGGCACTTTATATCAAAGGCACTAGTGCACGCTTTTACGGTTTAAATTGACTATTTTTAGGTTTACGAGGACTTATGCATTCACTTAAACTTTTTATCGATGCAATAAAATACTAAACCTTCTTTACAATTTACCTGCAATCAACAATGAAAACGTTAAGATAGCCGCTGTCGGCTTGGACATATAAAATTCTATGGTTAGCTGTGCACAAAACGGAGAAAATTATTGACACTTGGAAACGGCGGAACTAGAACTGTGTGGAACTATTGATTTTACCTAAACTGTTTTATGAAAGCAATGTTGTAAATTAACCGATTTAATAACACAGTATTGGCATTGTTATTAGATTGGCCATAGAGGCTGCCGTTTCCGCTTATCTGGTTATGAGCAAAATTCTAATATTTCCGATATCGTAGTTCATGCGGATTTAATGTAACGTAACATTAAATACCTCCGGCCTTTAAAAATCCACTTTACTACCTGAATACGTAAATATTTGTACGAGGTAGATTACTTGAGTGAGGATAGTGAGTAATATCGAGAGATATGCAGTATATGTGCATTCGTTGTGTTTACGAAATATTGGCGTGCACTAGTGCGTTTAAGTATATAACTTTTTTCGTCGTTTTGATATAGTCATTACAACTTTCTTATGACGTTAGATTTATGTCAAATCTCTTTAAGTCGTCATTACACATATTTGTGATAAACAAAATCCATATCTGAACACATCGTCGAGGATGAAACCAAACTTTTATGTTGTTTAAACATTCAACTATGAGATAAGTGTCCACCCAGTCACGCATAAATGTCACGAGTATTAGTCACGTGATTGCAGTCTCTTTCTAGTCTCCATCTTATAAGTAGCTAGGAGGATGCTAGCCTATTGTTTGGTCAACTGCAACAGGTGAAATGAAAATCTTAGAGTTTTTCACTTAAAAAATACAAAGAAATCAGATGTCTCTTTTTTTCAAAAACTGGAGTTTAAACTGTTTTATGATACATTTTGAAGAGCTCGTTGTTTTTGAATTTAAAAAAAACCTAAACATGTTATGCTGCCCGCACATCAATCTAATCAGGATATGGATTTCTTGAAATACGTTTATTTTTCCAGATAAACAAAGAAGTCCAAGGATTAAGAAACTATTTGCAAAATGATAAGTAGGAATGCTTTTCAATCAGCTAACTCATCCACGGAATGCAAACCGATATCCGGGGGTCGTTACAATGATGTTGTTCTGTTTTTAGATACAAAACGAAGAAGTACCGGCACGCAACGAATGTTCACTTGAGATGACTTAGCTATTAAACTATAATGATCCAAAAAATGAAATATCCATGCAAAATTGGCTCTGATTGGACGACACTGAGAGCACGACGCTTTTGATTGGTCGCGACGATTGTAAATGTCGTCTGCGCTATGAAATGCCATTTTGCCTCTAGGCAAATCTTTGCACAAGGGGTAAATCTTTGTGACGGTACAATTTCATGGCTGGCGATTTTGTAAGAGTGTCTGTTAATTTGGTTTAAGATTACCCAGTGTGGAGTGGAAAAGGTTCGGAATAAAGGTGATGGCCGGTCGTGGATACACTAGTCCGCCATACTTGATCACGTCTTGTAAAGTGAGATAGCCGTGCCCCTCTGTGACACTCGAAAGCATCAATTAAACTTCTTTGTTAAAAGGTGATCGTCAACGGACTAACACTTGATATTTTACCAGCAGTATCCCATTACAGAATGTCAAGAAATTATCCTATGATTGTCAAGTCCTGAAGTAGAATGGTTCCGTTCAGTTCTGGTCAGTCCGAGGAGCTTTGGCCCACACTGTCTGGGTACTGTCCACTGACAGAATGCTGGAGTTACTAAAAGTCTGTCATCAAGACCCTAGCATTCATGCATTCATATCTATACATGTGGTGAGAAGATACGATTGATAGTAATTCTTTTCTTACTTTTCTTCGGATATATCGATCCTTGAACAGTTGTGTTGAGATTACCTTGGGAACTTTTACACTCATTAAGACAAATGGAGTTTATTTTACTCATACCCTTTTAGGATTAACAACAGTCTTCAAGTAAATAAGGTCTTACTTACAACATTCCTCGACTACGAAGGTTCATAAGCACTTAGGTTGGAGGAAATGTGAGTCCCAACTCTTTGAATCTAATATTGACAAGAATAGACGAAATACCCCACAACTTGTTCACAAGAATAATCTTGTAAACATTTTAACGCTTCTGTAAAACTGTGCTAACGGCTTCGATGAAGTTCAAAATGGATGATGACATTGCCAGAAATGTCACAAAGGCAATCAAATTATGTACCAAATTTGAACAAAGAGTCAAAGGTCAAAACGTCATGAAATTTTACCATTCAGAAATACCAGTATAAGTATAGTACATAGTTCTAGGTTCAGCCGACGTGACATAAAAGCTTGATAATTGTATCGTTATTGAAACGCATTATGTTATAACAGTCCTTTGTCGTATGTGATGAGAAAATTGGCATCAATTTGGAGGTGTGGAATTTTGCGACGACATGATGGCATGTGTCAAAGACACTCAAATCTAAATGTTTCCGACGTGGCGCGTAATAGGGGTTTCGCGAATAACACTCCGGATAGGCAACGCGATATCATGTTCATTTCCATATTCATATTTCATATTTCCTTGCCGTTAGCAAACCCCTAATAGTACTTTGAATTATTACGCGAGCAAATGTTAGAATTGTTTCAGCGTCACTTGGCGTATCCAGCCATCCTTACTATCCCGACAGATTTTACTATGGTTAAATCTGTTTACCTTATTGTCTGTTGGTGTCTTGATACTGACTATAACATTTCGGGTTTGGGAAAATACTTTGATTCAAGCGCCCGCGAAATGCTTCTTTCAAGACATAAACTGAAGTGAAAAAGTAACGACACACCAAATCTAATCAATCTAATATAACACAAAAATGGTAGAAGTTGAATCCACCATTTCTTAAAACAATTAACCACTTAGAGGTGAAGTTGAAATCAACAATTTTGCACTTTGGAAATCTAAAGTGAGAAGGGTTAAAATATAAATTTTTCAGGCATTCATAATTGTACTTTTTACCCATTGCCTTTTTCAGTTCATAAAAAGGTCTTACATTAGTACCGTGTATGAGCAACTCATACAGTCTGATTAAAATCCACCGTGTTCCGAGGAATAAAAGTTTTAAAATATTGACTCTACCGAGATTCGAACTCTATCTGTCTAGGCTATCCTCTCCACAACGGTCTGACCGCAACCTCACGGCTCGCACGTGCTGACACTAGTTTAGCGCAGACAAAACCTAGTCATTAGCGAGCCAATCACATCATCGCGTTTAAAATAAGGATAGCGGCGATCAAGGTTAACGAATGACAAATGAGAGTTACTTGCCCCTAGCTACTGATACCGAATGCTTTTGCCGCACGCATTGTGATTGGTTAGCTGAGTTTACGTAAAAACGTGCGCTACAATAGGCTGCGGTCAGACCGTTGTGGAGAGGATAGCCTAGACAGATAAAGTTCGAATCTCGGTAGAGAAATTATTTTGAAACTTTTATTCCTCGGAACACGGTCGATTTTAATCAGACTGTACGTCTCCACTTCCCAAAAAACATGTTCAACAAAAATGTCAAAGGTCAAATGACATCATCTATCGGCTGTTTCAGACATTACGTAAATTCAGCACGGACGCTTTTATATTCACGGGAAGGTGTTGGTGGGGACAAACATTCATTTTCAAACGTTGACAAGCCTTGATAGCTTAACTATAACTATGATAGTATAACATTGTGAGCCAAACCAAATGTTATCACCGCATATGATATATGTCGAGCTTGATTGGTTTTCGATTCTCGACATAGCACACGACCACCTCTGATTACACCTGTCCAAGTTCCTGTGGTGCATTTATCAAATCGACAGGCTGCCCAATGCTGTATAGCATCCATGACGTCACTTGGAAAGAGTTGATCTAACGTCAGCAGATATCAATCTTCATGCCGCGAAGAGACACCCCACACACTCTGTATTGTGACAATAAGTTTCCAATGGTATTGTAGGAACAAGTTATGACAAGTGGCTTGTGCATTGCATAGTCACAGAAGTTCAGCAACACCATGCGTCGCTCGCCGGATGGGTTGGTGACCCGATTCATTGCTTTATAAATTTGGAGTTTGAATTATAACCTCCCGGCCCACATGGAGACATGGGTTGAGAAACTAGTGGTGTAACAAGTATATTATATCTGCATTTCATTTAAGGTGCAAAAGACACCATTCATAGGTTTAGAATTGAGCATAACATGAATTACCAAATCACTTAAACCATTTACTTGTGATGTATGAAAGCTTATTTCTTTTAGAATTATGCCTTTAACATTTTGTTGCAGATGCACAAGAGACGATATCTCAGATCAATAAAAAAAATGGGTATATAAATCTCTACCAAAATCAAATTTTATAATGCGAAAAGTTCCAAATCAGACAAGAACGTATTTTAAATGAATCGCGTCTTAACAGATGAATGCGATTACGGTAAGAAGGACTTCTCTGAGGGTAGCCCTCAGCGGTCAATACACAAGCTGAAACAAATAGTAGTTGTCTTATTTCACTGAGTAAGAATACCCAGTGATGTTTAAAATAATAGGCATAAAGTACGTTTCACCTTGATGAGCGACAAGACCTATCAAAGTTACTTGAATGACTTGATCTATAAAAAAAATCTTGAATTTCATATGGTGCACGTTTGGGATATTGCTTTAAACAATCTTTTGAATGATTTCAGTCTTTAACGTGCAAGTCACTCCCAGTTTCAACAATTTATTTGTTGCCCTCTCAAATTGCAGAAATTACCGGGCATGTAAACTCCCATTGTTGAAATGGCGTTATCCGCCTCTCACATGATTTCACTACAATATACACTGACACGGGCAATTGTGGGGTCACTTAGTTAGCCTCTAGATGAAAATCACTTTGGGAACTGTGTGAATACAATCGTATTTCGTTTCCGTTCAATTATGAAATGCCGATTCATACTTTTACATCAAGACGTTTGTTTGCAAGCGTTTAATGATAGGTTCGAGTGATTTACTGAATGTGCCCTCATACGTAATAATATAAGCTGCAAGGACTGCGGTCTGGAAACGACATATCGAAATAAAGACCCGAGTTTGTTGAATTAAACTGCAGAAGTTCAACGAGTAGAGTTCATTGTTGAGTTGAAAGTGATACGACTAAGGTTAACTAACAACTAGTAATAGCAGTTGTCACGCAACCCGTACTTAATGAGAACCCAATTTTCGGAAAAGGAAAGAGATTCCTAATTTGACATGTGTTACTGCAAGCGCCTTCCCCCAAAAAATGCAACAGATGTCAGCATAAAGTTAATGAGGCATGCATATTTGGTATTTTCAAAACTGAAATACATACACAATTAAAAGAATACCTAATGGCATTGTTTAAATAAAAACCTGTCCAGCTATTGAGTCAACAAAACTTTATCGCCAACGCTTACCGATCAGACGAACAGCAGATAGAAAGAACAATCAAGTAAAAACTTAAACCACAGCGAAGTTCATGAAGGTGCAGTCCATGATGATGAAGAAGAAGAAGAATTAAGATGATGATGATTATGATGATGATGAAGAAGATGATGATTATGGTTTTGGCGGTGGTCGTGGTGGTGGTAATGATGATGATATTTTCTTTCCTTCAATATTCAATGTTTAAATAGACTTGATTAACTTTGAAAAGGACACATGGTAACTGTAAAAGAGATCACGTTCGAAACAAACAGAATGCTTTGATGTGTAGTGTCATTATTTGAAATCAAAATACAGAATGTTCATGTACTGCATCAAATGCAGCCTATGTCTACCGTGCATCGACAGTTGAAGCGCGGTTCTCTTCAAATGATGTTGGGTGCCATGCTAAACAGCGGCTACTCGTAGATGGTATATTTCGGTATTATAGGGTTAAGAATCACGGTGTTGTTGATGACGACGACGGGACGCTATACCACCTGAACTACATTCCCTAGATGCCATTTTTTAAAACTTGAATTGAGATCAAAATCTGTTCAATACCTTCTTTACTAATTAATCTATGACAAAAGTTATGTTTTCCATATTTGAATACACTTCAAAGTCATGAATAAGTTTTTGAGAAACCTAATGAATGATATCATTATGACCTCATTTTAATGTAATTCGGTGAACAGTGCCCTTGAAAAACTTAGAAAAAAACAACAACCCAAAAGCCAAACTACTTTCTTCAAAGGTTATTCTTCATCAACATTTGTACACATACTTATATGTACTATGAAATTTAATTTTCTCCTAGCCGATTGCAACTAAATTGTACAATCACAGGTCAAATATTCAATTCAAATTTGGCACCAAGTGAACCCCGACAAAAGCGCTGATCTCGGCGTCGTTGAACAAACGGTTGACTGTATCAAATGATAAATCGAATTACTTGAAGGAACTCAGTTCAAAGGCAGAGTGTTTGCTAATGCACTTATCGACGTTCATACACACAACCTCGCCTTCCACTGATAGCAGCCAGTTTCTGAGTTATGTGACTGGCAAATCGCTTGTTTGTTTTTATATCGTTATTAATGTGTTTAAAGTGTAAAGTCTCCATTCACGTGTCGATTATCAGATGAATTATGACAATACACGAGCCCTTAGGAAAACACACTGATCAAAACATAATCTCTTTGTAAATATATTCCTTGATAATATCCTACATGAACTCGCAGCGTAGCTACCTTCTTAATCGTTTGTTTGGGGACTGATTTTTAGACCCTCCCTCTTAAACTGTAAAACTGAACTTGGCTCTTCTATCAAAGCATGAGAGATAATTCCACGATTACCTCTAATCTATCTGGTACTTTATGCGTCTGAGTGGCTTGCTAGAATACGTGAGTTATAGTGCAAACAGTGGCCAAAGATTGAACTTCATGCCTTTTCTGATATACTTGACAGGGTGACGTTTATGGCTTCAGAAAGTCTCCAGCGTTTCAATAGAAAAGACTAGGGTTAGTCTTTACAAGATGATCTTAGTCTCGGAAGGTCTACCATTGTGCACACTAGTTGATTGTTAAAAATGTTAATTCGATCTTCTTATCGTGATTCATAGAAACAGGTTAGATTCTTCTGAAATTTTTATTGTGATTTATAACTTGGCCTCTCGATTCAGTCAAAACAACAACTGACGTCAACACTTCGCCATTAAAAATAATTATACTTTTAAAAATATTTTTAACACTCAGTAATAAATTCATGAATATGACACTAATTGATAACTGCCATTAATAGCTGTCTATTTTTTCAGAACAAACATTGTTGTATTATTCGTACATATCAATAATATAACATACAAAAAGGTTCTGAAGTTTGTTGCAACCTTTTCTGTTAGAAACGGCATCGTTTCTGATTATTTTGCTCTTAAAGTATCAATTTACCCTTTCTCCTATCATTAACCCCATCTGACGTCACTACACCTTATTCTGCTTCCAATGCCTCTCGCTTTGATCATTCCACTCTTAAAGTAAAAGTATCACGACCGCCGCCCTCGCGCTCTGTGAAGATAGAAATCTGACGTCATTGGCAGATCTCTCCATGACATAATTCCCATTGCGGACACGTCTTGTTCCTCAACTAACAATGACAGCGTGAACGTGAAGTGTGCTCAGAATTATCTCCTCTTGCGGGGGCGTGAGGGGGTGTGATTGAGCGAGGGGTGAGGGTCAAGATGACCGATATGAGATCTTGACCGGTGCATGGCAACAATGCATATACACTTGCAATGTTAGAACTGATAACGTTCCAGCTTGTTTCTGCATCGTCAGATGCAATCATAATTGATTCCTAAAAAGGTTGGGTAACTAACACTTTGATCTTTAGCAAGACTATGGACGGCTTATAGGAACTATTTCTTACCTAAAACAGATTTAATCGAACAAATTATTTTTTGCCGTAAAAGATTGACAAACCGGAAATAGTTTTGTAGTTTTGTTCAGTCTGTTTAAAATTACATGACACAAAAATCTCCAATTTGAGTTTACATCATTATCCACCAACTTTCAGTCAAAAGGGAAACTATTATATAAAATAAATTAACCCTCCGATTCAAATCAACGTGAAATAATATCCTCTCTCTTATCGAGTATCAACCATTGCCTTTACACAAACCTGTTGTGTCAAGAAACCAGGTTGAAGTGTGCATGGAATCGAACTTATGGGGTTCAAACTCAAAATGTTTGCTACAACAACTGACCAAAATGACGCCACAAAAAGTCGACCCTTTCACCCATATGCCGATTTCTCTTGTCCAAACTACTTATCGGCTCTACCCAAGGCATGGACAGCTACATTGATAACTGTAGTTGAGTGGCGATAATTCAGAGGAGAGTGGCAACAAACACACGTACAGCCCGAGTGGGTCACTGGAGTAGTCGAGTGACGTGGTTACACTGCTCCGCGATTACAATCCCGTAATCTATTACAACCATGACGATAACGGCGACTTGAGATCGCTTTTAGCGGAGCCGGGCCGTGAATCATTGAGCAAATATCCACAGGCTTATCGATTTGGCTGCCAGACAAATTCTTCATATTTTTAACTGACTGATTTTAGATGTGATATTATATACATTGTGAAATATCCTTATGATAATAGCTATTATCCCACAGAACCCATTAAAGGGATATGGGCAATCCCAATCCAACCTGGTACCCAGTTTAATGGCGACGGTTTTGGTTTGATACATTGTTGACTTTAAATGCGTTGTTTTTTGGCATTTTCATCGTAGATATAGGTTGACGCATGCGCAGCTTGAAATAAGAGATGAACGAAGACATCTAACAAAAGAACCAACTTTTTTAATTTCCTGATACTTCTAATGAATCGGAGGCTCAGGTGACGAATGAATAGGTATCAGATTCCCAAAGCTCATAAATTTGATTATCTCCGATATGCGAGTTACTTACATAAAACGCAGGTAGACACGTGTAGCTTGATTAACTTCCACACCTGTCCAGGTAATCAAGGTATGTCGCTGCATCAGGTGTGACACCTGTCAGTACGCTATCATCACGTCAATCAACAGGTAACTCTCAGGTGACCACACGTACAAATTGATACTCTGCTAGTTTATACATATACATTTTGCTTTCATATACAACTTTCTTATCAGTTACGAAACAGCCTTACATGCAACACGAAGATTTGATAGAATAGTTTATTACGGCTTTGGCGACCGTGTCGCAGAACTAATATGGTGATTTGATATATTGTAAATGATTTAAATTCAGTAAAATACATTATATTGAAACGATAAACGCTAGGTCTCGGTGGTTGGTTAATTATGTCACGAGTGGAATGTCCATTGATGTACTTTCGAGCCTAGCGCGATAACAAGAATAACTATTTCCTATAATCGTATCAAAATCATCCATATCCACGGTTTAATAATAGGAAACGCATTTGTTTCAGGTGTGCACCTTTTTCACGTTTGTCAATGCTAATCGTTAGATAGATAGATTCAACACAACCGTTAGCTGTTGTTGTTTCATTTAGTATGTTAAAATAAAGGGGGTGGATGGGGGGGGGGGGGGGGGTCCCTTTTTGATTATCTACAATTTTACGCCTGAAAGAGCCAATTTAAGTTAAATTTGTTGGTATTTAAGGGAACTTAAAATATGAACAAAATACAATTTTCGAAATATAAATCATTTACATGTATTTATGTTTGAAAATTGAGAACCGTTTCTGACAAAATAAAGAGAATCTATAATGCTCTAATGTTTGGATCATGACACACTGTACAATGAACTACACATTAACAGATTTACCTTTTCAAAGTCAAAGAAACTGTCGACGATATATCATCCAAACGAAATGAACAATAAACGAAGCTAGTTTTCTAACGAACATAAGATTTAATGAAATGTCAACCAAAAACACATTCGATATCTCATACATCTTTGATAAAAAATTTTAGGATTCCCAATTATCAAGTAACTAATAAGAAAAAATATGTTATGCGACAAAAAGACATCATGTACAGACGAAAAAATCCCATGATGTACAGAAATAAATGATTAAAGACATTTCCCTTTGCATGCTAGACGAGCCGAATCTGGGAACGACGTGTTTTAATGTCGAGTTGTTACTAGGTGAGTTCTGATTGCCACATTAATGACGTAATTTATGATAGCTCCGCCCTCTCGTAATGAGCTCACACTCCCACTCGCTGACCATACAGTCTAGACCTTGAATTTCCGGCAAGCTTAGATTTTTTTTACTCGACGATAAAATATATATGATACACATATAAGGTAAACCAATATTAAAGTTCACACTTGATAATTACTTCGTATTTTGATTCTATACTTTGAACATTTTAGAGTCTGTGACAAAATAGTAACTGGGAAGGTTTGTTTGATGTACATTTTCTAATAACGACGACTTACTCTTATATACACTAAGAAATGCTATGTTCATGTACATTATCTCAAGGGTGTTATATATAACATTATATATATAGCAGTGGGTGGATACTTTTGGGATGCAGCTTCCTACCGTGTTATTTAACTCTACCTTCTCACTTTTGATTTTTAAACTACTAAGAGCTTCTTCTAGTATGTCACCTGCAATCATAGCTATAACTATATAACTAAAAATCTAAAGTTAAGTATTGAAATATTACAAATTGTAACTGCCGAAGTTCTAGCAATATTTGAATAAGAAGATAGAGCCAAATCCTTAACGAACATTCATGGACGAACATGTTGCCACGACCTCAATCGGTAAAAGAGATTTATAGTTGGAGACATTATATTATTTTAATGAAAATATTTTGCAAGTACACGAATTTAATAAAACAATTGACTTACCTGGGAGCTTCGTATGCTATAATGTAATCGTTTAACTCATGGGACGCTTTATATATTCCTTCAAAGGTGAGAGAGGACAGTGTAATTATTGGTGTAACACTAAGCAAATCGACAGTTGTGGTTCTAAAATAGTACAAACCTTAAATTTTCAATGCGGTATTTCCATAGGAAATTAAAACAAAACCCGGTACTCCAAACAACAACAGTGGTAAGTACCTAGCTGAGTACGTATCTCAGATGTCGTTATATGGGTTATAAGGTACTAACAGCTTAAATGTGAACAAATCGCTGAAAATAAGATATCTTTTAAACGCTTTAACCATATTATTCACAAAAGACCAATTCGGTTAACTATGCTTAACCATGTAATGATTTGTATCCTCTTGTGTCGTATTTATCTTATTTCATAATAGTTTAGAAACGAATTGTGTGAACGATGGTGATTGATGGCGATTGAGTGTCGACAGTGTAGAACAATATTACCATTATAGTATAAACTTATCAGTACATCAAGTTATGGGATGACCGGGATATGGTTCAAAACCAAAGTGAAAAATTCTGACTTGACTATTTGAATGATAAAGAGTAACGTATTCGGGAATATCGAATTTCATTTTGTCTTTAACGCAAAGTTCCGCTTCATTGATTTCATGCAATTATCGATTACACCTAATATAATAAATACTTTCCTAATAATAATGACACAATTAGCAATCCTGAAACAATGCAATACATAGCAACTTGTGTCTTCCTATCGAGAGCAAGCAATTACCTATTGAAGAGGGCGCCAATTATGAAGTACTTCCTTCCCCATATGACAATACGCTCAGTGCGGTTGAACAATACGCTGATGTCATTTCTCGAGAATTTCGCACGCATCCCTGCACCCTTGACTCCATAACTAGGCACTGTTCTTGCACAAAGTGTCACCAGTCAGTGCTCATGAATTATGCCAGTGTTAAAAGGTTCATCTGATTCTTTGACAATGGGCAATATGGTTATTTTACTTATTGAAAGAGAAACGTCCAATACCGTGTCATTTTCGGACAGCTCATATAGCTTGAGCAACGTCATTTTCTCTCAAACATGGGTATTTATGAAACAGACTACATTACGTTATTGCTGAGAATGTCTTTAACCTACGCTAGCCCATGCTTGATGTTTTTGCTTGTACCAGGTGCCATTCCAGATATTTGGTGATTCATTGACACTTTTAGTATCATGTCCCGTGAGATCTGTGGTTGCAGATTTACAGCTTGATATCATCATGTTAGGGTTATTGTGTAGTGATACTGAAAACTTTATATTACCAAAAATGTTCGCCCAAAATATGCTCTTAAAGCTGCCAATCTAGATTTTTCCAAGTTGAGTTCATTTAGTAACAACAGGTGGTTTTGACTTCAAGCCTTCCACAAACTATAAACTGTATTACCGATATTCTTATTGCATCCACTACAAAACGTGTGTATAGTTGCATGACGGATGTCACCTTCTACTGTTAGATTGTGTAGGCGCCACCGGAGGGGTAAGACATGTTTCTTGTTTATCAATTTGCTAAAATTTGAATCAACTCATGATGCAGACGAAGAAACTAACTCACACACGAAACATACTAACTCAAGGCACCACGTGTCATAACATGAGCTCGACATATTATAGTTAGTCTAAACGTTAAACTCTCTAACGCATCTTAAAGGCACTATAGCACCCTTTTTCGGCTCGAGTTGGCTATTTTAAGGTAAATGAGGACATCGGCATTCACTACGGCGTTCTGTCGAGACAGTGAAATACTTATCATTCTATACAATTGAACTTCAAGCTTTTGAATTTACATCAACTCAACTCAACTGAGAACAAAGAGTGAAATTTAGTTTATCAAAACGATCTTGTAAATTAATCGATTTTTATAACATTTAGTTTAGGCATTGTTATTGTTAAAAAATTGGCTGTCGTTTTCGCTTTTCTGATCGTAAGCAAAATTTAAATATTCGTGATATCATAGTTCATAGGCATTATCTGTGCATTCGCTGTGGTTACGAAATATTGGCGTGCGATAATGACTTTAAATGTCGTCGATCACTATATTTCAATCACTACATTTGTACGACAAGCGAACAACCCTACAGGATACTACAGCAAATTTCGTCACTATCGCGATATGTGTGACTGTTATGACTGAAAGACGCACTAGACCAATGACCGATTCAGTCTGCAAGAGGCAAGAAAACTGAACACATGTCACGGAGCCATCATATTATATGCTACTTTTACCCAATTCTCAATGACCCGTTTATGACCCTGTCCCGTACATCAAGGAACAAGGTAAGGAAATGTAAGGAGACGTATCATGTGACAGCATTCAGACAGTTTTGCCGTCACTACATCATAAACCGTAGCCAGGTTTTACACTATACGGGCACTCGCGGGAGCAACAATTGGGTGAAACTGAGAAAGGCCAAGAACTAAAGCAATTGCAGAAAGATGAGAAACCTAACTCACTTGAAAAGTTGCAATAAAAAGCGCAGTGGTTGGATTATTACACAACAAAGTTGATGGTAGAGCATTTGTGGCCCCAATGAAGCTGCAGGGAGGGTCATGAACCCACACTCCAGATTGTGACGCTATAAAGTATTAATAGACAGAGTAAGTTAGGAGCGATATCCTTGTCACAGACCTCTCATTAAGCTTTTATTGACTGATCATTTACATGGACCTGAACATCGATATGGCAGGGGCTTCCGGATAAGTTCAACTTTTATTGCAATGCTACCAAATAGTATAAGGACATCACCTCGAATTTAAACGTTAACAATAACTACACTCAAAATACACGATGAATCAGGGTCGTGAATTGAAACAGTAGCTTTTAAGAGTCATTGGAAGTAATTGTCGTCAAGGGTTTTTTTTCAAAACGATATCCTATCGGCACCACCGGATAATGAGATTTATTCCTTTTGCCATTAGAAAAAAACATCAAGAAACATATTCTATTTATTTGTACAATATCAAAATACCAAACCTCATGCCCTCCCAATATGATATTTTCATTAAATTGAAAGACATGATTGTATTTCAGATGAAATATCAAGTAAATTTCATTTTCAACTTTTAAATCATTTCGAGATTCGGTCAAGGTGTTATATGGGATGTAAACTGTACGAAAACCTTGCAGTTCAACAACAGTTTATCACTTCTGTCAATGTGCCCAGTTCAAGATGTTTGTCCTGGGTCTACCACGCACAACCCAGATGCCACTGAAAAAGTTGTCGTTTTTGACTCATTGATCGATCCGTCGAGACATTATCCAGATCACTGAGTGAACCGCACTTGACGAGGTTCGAACCCATTTGCACTGCATCGGGTGTAGTGCGTAACAATGGCGTTAGCACATCGCGTGCAGTCACTCCGTCTCGCTTCAGAGCTGCTGTTCCTGCAGTTGGACCAACAACTGACACACGGCATCAAGTGGGTTAACCCTAGGAGTATCACAGCGCAATTATGATCATTAATAAAAAAACGCAGAACTATCTAATCTATAGTCAAATCGAAATCTTATTGTTATTGATGTGTGTATTTGTTGAGGCATTTTTCTAGTTTCATTGTATTGACAGCATTTTGGTGATTGATATAACCCATCAGCCCCGGATTACGTTTTTGCAAAATACGCTTTTAATAAAAATATACAATAAGCATTAGATTTATTATTGTTTTAATGGCCTATGAAATATCAAAACAATATAAAACATTATCTTAATGATATACCATCTGAATATGCAAACAACTAAAATTATGATATGGTCGTCATTTGTTGAACACATATTTAGTGTCAAAGTTTGTGATGTTCTGTTAAAGATTAATTAAATTCCAGTTTTGAAAATGTCTTAATTATATAAACTGTTTATAATCAATCTTATAAAAGATTGAGTAATTTGTAACATACTTAGCATAATAGTTTCCGAGCAACAGCACATTCAATAAGGAAGTTTGGAGTCATTCGATTTATTATCCTCACAATTCGTATACATTCAAATTTGGGGAGATCGTAAAGTTTTGTTGTTCATTATATTATTCCCCTTTTCAACAAGTCTTACGTTCCCTCGTTGATACAAGAAAAGCCATACAACGTAACACTGACAATATTTCTAATATATTCTTTGTTTATATGGACTAGCTGTATATCAATAAGCTTTCTTTGTTTCTGAATACTTCTATGAGTGCGATATCGTCAATGATGTACGAATTCACACTGCAAACGTGTTAGGAGTCAGAGGTATACGAAACAACAATAACCTATGACAGGGATTCCGATAAAAGGGATTTACATATTTACTCGCGTGTGTGTTTATGTTACCGGTGACTTGACTTGAAACTAAATACCCATTCTGTGTTTATCAAGTGCATTGTGCTCATCGTAAATCTTATACAGGTAACACAAACTTTTAGTCAAAAGACGTTGAAGTCCCATATCCTTACACAATCAAATTACATCTTTTTAACGCTCCCCTTCATAACAAAAGCAGACATAGCAGTATAGCAACATGAAATCTTGATATGGGACTTACCTTAGTCGTCTCTGAAACTTTCGTACTCCATTTTGAAATTTGGATACCATAATCCCACCGCTTGGATGAAAAACACAAACGTTGTCACAGGTTGCCGGGCTAATGTTCACTAAAGATCCGATCTCGCGGTCTTCGACTTTGGTGCACAATACGGCGATGCAGCAGCCCCGAGCGAACCTCTTCACAGCCGTCCCCAGTGGTCAGTGTCCTGGTCAGTGTCCTAGTGGTCACTTTGCCTCCCCTGGACAGTCCGAATCCTGAAAACAGATTCCCAGAAAGCGCATCAAGGCAAGTGTACGTATTATCCATGATAGCTTCAGTTGCTATTGCATCGATCTGTATGGACGAGACGGTCTCGGGATAGATTTGGCGCTAAGGGGGTTAATAGGAGATTTGTATCCTCCGACGTTTGATCATTTTGTCGTCGATATGTAAAGGGGTGAATATTAAATGTGATTGTTTATTTGTAATTCAATAATACGTAACGTTATTGTTTCGCTGTCTCTACAGTCGGACCTCGTTGGTATGTTATCAGTGTTTGCCTACTTTAACAAGCGAGTAAGTGCCATGTGAGTTTGGGGGGAGTGTAGAGCAGTAGGGGTCCGGTCTCTCCGTCAAGAGGGGTAAAGTACAACAACTATGGCAACGTCAATTTGTTATTACGTGATAAGGACTACCGGATGAAATTTAACTTGACTTGCTAGAAGTTGTCAAGTTTTAAGATAATGTCACATTTACTTCCATATCGCTGCAAAACATTTGCTAATCAAATCGTATTTAGTCAAAGTAAATTTTAAACAGCCCATATTGAAGTTGCACAGAAGCATTATCGTTAATCATTGTAAATGATTTCATGCTTTATCGCAGCGATCACGTCTCGTGTTTACATTTACTATACTGTATGTAGGTACTTGGGATGGGTGGAGGATCGGTTCGGTGAACACTGAGATGAAATGCTTGTGTTGATGCTTGAGTTGTCATGTAATAAACAAACAATATGAACCCCATCATTTACTAGAAATGGAAACGGTGTATCACGGGTCCCATTGATAAAGATTAAAGATCAATTGTGTTGAAATAAATACTGTTTGTAACCTACTACAATATGGAGTATATTTATTGCAATTGAGGAAATAAAAATAGGGAATGTGATTTGAAAAAACCCCCCCAAAAAAAAATAACATATACAAAAAAAACCCGCAAGGAAATGTATCTGTGTGTCGTCGTATCTCGTAGGCTCTACAAGGCATGGCTCAATGGTTGTTGGTTGAAGGAAAGCTCGAGAAATAAAAGTGTATCGTTAAATAAAACTTACGGTTGAATTAAATGAATTGATACATTTTATTTATTGACAACCATATTTCTGTAGTTAAATATGATATCAAATACATAACATTTATTAATGTGTATAAGCCCTGACGCGAAATTTAACGAAATGTGTTAACCATAATCATTGGTTTGGAGATGAAATACTTCAATTATCGACACACAAAATGTAACTAAAGATCCGTTGTTGGTGTGAGCTGAAAGTTTTTTTAAAGATAAGATAGAATGAGATGAATAAATCATTTATAATAACTTTATTAATTGATATAACTTCATCATTGATAAGTAGAATTACACCTAAGGGGTCCTGTGTGTTAAAACATAAGATAATAAGGCCAAAAGATGTGCATTCGGTAGTCATAAGATGGTCACTAGAGGATCATCCGATTTTCATAACAACCATAGAATATGCACGAATATTTTTGGTACATTTGTTTGTAAATCTTTAACCAACACTTTAATTTCATAACAGTGTTAAGGAAAATCTAGTTTTTCCAACCATAAAGTATGGTGTAACGCACGTTACTATCTCCAAAAGAGGCTTACACTGAAGAGTGTGTTCTATTTGTATAATTGGATTTGACATCAGTATGACAGTGTAACGTATTGATATCAGAAATATGTTTTATGACGTGATCTTATGCAGTGTAAGAAATTTGACAAAACTTTTGTAGTTTAAATATATAAACCAACAAATCTCTTTGTCACGTGTAAGAATTTCTGCCGATTTGAATACTGTAAGCATCAAGATAGAATCTTTCAGTCTAATTCTACAATAGAACTTGCATTTTGATCATTTTCAAATTTAACATGTTAAATTCATAACAAAAAATTAAAAGAACTGGAAAAATCTCAAATAAAATGTTTGTGCAAAATCAGAAGACATCTAATAATCAAGATATGAAAATAAGAAGGACTAGTTCCGGTTTGATTTGTGGAAGGCAGGGAAGGCATGATATTGTGGAGATAAACTTCTGTTTGAGACTACATTACCTACACCGTCATCAAGTGGAACGTGTTTTGTTTCAATTGGCTTTCCTCATTGTGCAAATAATATATTAAAAATTAGATCTTAAAATAATTGTTAAGCAGTTTAACATCAACGTCATGTTTGAAAAACAGGGCCTAGATTTACGGGTTTCATCGATTGCCAAATTATGCTTACAGTTTTCACGAATAAACGTCATCATTACTTTTCTTCAGCATATCAATATGCAACATAGCGTCTCTTAAAGCTGACATATCTGTTCATCAATATGCAACATAGCGTCTCTTAAAGCTGACATATCTGTACATCAATATGCAACATAGCGTCTCTTAAAGCTGACATATCTGTACATCAATATGCAACATAGCGTCTCTTAAAGCTGACATATCTGTTCATCAATATGTAACATGGCGTCTCTTAAAGCTGACATATCTGTTCATCAATATGCAACATAGCGTCTCTTAAAGATGACATATCTGTACATCCATATGTAAAATGGCGTCTCTTAAAGCTGACATATCTGTACATCCATATGTAACATGGCGTCTCTTAAAGCTGACATATCTGTTCATCAATATGCAACATAGCGTCTCTTAAAGCTGACATATCTGTACATCAATATGCAACATAGCGTCTCTTAAAGCTGACATATCTGTACATCAATATGCAACATAGCGTCTCTTAAAGCTGACATATCTGTACATCAATATGCAACATAGCGTCTCTTAAAGCTGACATATCTGTACATCAATATGCAACATAGCGTCTCTTAAAACTGACATATCTGTACGTCAATATATAACATAGCGTCTCTTAAAGATGACATATCTGTACATCCATATGTAAAATGGCGTCTCTTAAAGCTGACATATCTGTACATCCATATGCAACATGGCGTCTCTTAAAGCTGACATATCTGTACATCAATATGCAACATAGCGTCTCTTAAAGCTGACATATCTGTACATCAATATGCAACATAGCGTCTCTTAAAGCTGACATATCTGTACATCAATATGCAACATAGCGTCTCTTAAAGCTGACATATCTGTACATCAATATGCAACATAGCGTCTCTTAAAACTGACATATCTGTACGTCAATATATAACATAGCGTCTCTTAAAGATGACATATCTGTACATCCATATGTAAAATGGCGTCTCTTAAAGCTGACATATCTGTACATCCATATGTAACATGGCGTCTCTTAAAGCTGACATATATGTACATCCATATGTAACATGGCGTCTCTTAAAGCTGACATATCTGTTCATCAATATGCAACATAGCGTCTCTAAAAACTGACATATCTGTTCATCAATATGCAACATAGCGTCTCTAAAAACTGACATATCTGTTCATCAATATGTAACATGGCGTCTCTTAAAGCTGACATATCTGTACATCAATATGCAACATGGCGTCTCTTAAAGCTGACATATCTGTACAGCAATATGCAACATAGCGTCTCTAAAAACTGACATATCTGTTCATCAATATGTAACATGGCGTCTCTTAAAGCTGACATATCTGTTCATCAATATGCAACATAGCGTCTCTTAAAGCTGACATATCTGTTCATCAATATGCAACATAGCGTCTCTAAAAACTGACATATCTGTTCATCAATATGTAACATGGCGTCTCTTAAAGCTGACATATCTGTTCATCAATATGCAACATGGCGTCTCTTAAAGCTGACATATCTGTACATCCATATGTAACATGGCGTCTCTTAAAGCTGACATATCTGTACATCAATATGCAACATGGCGTCTCTTAAAGCTGACATATCTGTACAGCAATATGTAACATGGCGTCTCTTAAAGCTGACATATCTGTACATCAATATGCAACATGGCGTCTCTTAAAGCTGACACATCTGTTCATCAATATGTAACATGGCGTCTCTTAAAACTGACATATCTGTTCATCAATATGTAACATGGCGTCTCTTATAACTAACATATCTGTACATCAACATGCGAAATGGCGTCTCTTAAAGCTGACATATCTGTACATCCATATGTAACATGGCGTCTCTTAAAGCTGACATATCTGTTCATCAATATGCAACATAGCGTCTCTTAAAGCTGACATATCTGTTCATCAATATGTAACATGGCGTCTCTTAAAACTGACATATCTGTACATCAATATGCAGCATATCGCCTCTTAAAGCTGACATATCTGTACATCAATATACAACATGGCGTCTCTTAAAGCTGACATATCTGTTCATCAATATGTAACATAGTGTCTCTTAAAGCTGACATATCTGTACATCAACATGCAAAATGGCGTCTCTTAAAGCTGACATATCTGTACATCAATATGCAGCATATCGCCTCTTAAAGCTGACATATCTGTACATCAACATGCAAAATGGCGTCTCTTAAAGCTGACATATATTCACATCAATATGCAACATGGCGTCTCTTAAAGCTGATATATCTGCAACATGGCGTACAATGTACCTTTCCCTCAAACGAGCATTCTTTCGACAAACACAACCTTTTATTCACGATCATCAATGTGATCAATAAAATCACTAACAATTGTTATTGTTTTGTTTGCAAATGATTATTGATTGAGCATTGTATTCATAAACAAAAAAATTAATCGGTCTTTGGTTCGAACCCATTTTTGTATGTAATCCATGTTTGGAATAGTGATTATTACATAAGTCTAATTTCAATTCAAGCATCAACAATGAAGGACCATTATGACCGAAATACCGATATAAAAGATATTTTCAGATGATGAAGTTGTTTCGCTTGACCAATGGCACGTCTTCCGTCGCTCCTTGTAGTTCAGTTTGAGGTTCTATCGATTCTAACCTTGGCTTCTACTTCTATAATGCAACAGATGCAGTGAATGGACTCTGTCTGACATTATTGTTGTCCAATATGTATTAAATGTACTTATTCGTCCGTTATTTTCTATTTATTTTATTAAAGTAAGAAAGGAGTATTACTTTTCTCTCCGTTATAAAAAAATGCTTATCCTGGATTAAAAAAGTGACGGCATAGCACTAGCTACTACGCAAGACACAAGTTTGATATTTAAACCTTGAATATGACATTGATAATATTGTCAATAATATTTCTGATAGATATGGTTGTCACAATATTCAACTATGAAGCCACGCATAAGACATTTACATCTACTGCGAGTAATATAAGCAACTTCAGCATGGAAATTAATTCAAGCTAACTCTCAAAAGAGATAATAGAATTAGAGTACAATATAGTAAAACAAAATCGTCTTCTTCCGCACCGTTGATATTTCGGAAAAGGACGCAATTTGAATTTCTTTAAAATCATAATTAATCCATTTCACATCTCAATGGATTTTATGTTTGTAATGTTATTTTCTCCTGCCAGATATTGCAGCAACTTCAACTTCTAACTTTAGCATGCCCAAACACTAGTTGGTCCGATAAAGAAACACTTAATAAAGTAGTCATGTCTCTTATCAAGTGCTAGTTGTAAATCAGAGGGCGAGTGGTTCTGTTTCGGGTCAACATCTTTGATTTCCTGTGAATAGATTGGGATCACATTTCAGTAGCCAGTGTTATTGGTATAAACAAATCTAAGCGAGCGGGGAAAAGAAAACATACTTTCAATTATTCGCTGCTTAGTCTATCGTTATTGTTACAAATTGCTCTGGTACAATGACAATAAGGATGTCGGGAGTGTAAAACTTCAGAACAAAGTTGACGGGGCAAAGGTCAACTATAAAAGCATTGTTCTATAAATGTTAAAGCGGCAATAGATCTTTTCCACGGCGTTTTGACAGATATAGTTTACGATGCCAATACCTGCTTAAATCGTCCGGTACTAAAAGCTTATTCGCCATGGCTAAATATTTCTCTGTGGTTTGCCGAATAATATAATTTCCTTCGCGTTGTAAAACAGATTTTATATCGTATCTCCAACACGTCCTGATTATGTTCCATGTGGAGGCAACGATACTGAAACGCTTTCATTAAACTTCAATGTTGGTATCATAGTTGGTGCTGTGCTCGGACAGAGGCCTAGATCGGTGTTAGTAACTGGATCATTATAAAACAAAACTGTTTTATGTTACATAACATTTAAGCAATTATGATATAAATATCTTACATAAATTATGATATACAATATAGGATAAATACCATATATAATCCTAACTGTATGAATGCAATATATCATTGTTGCTATCGTATGTAGAATGAATACCGTATATCATCATTACCGGCTAATATAGTATGAATACCGTATATCATCATTACTAACTTATGTAGTATAATACCATAAATCATTATTACTTGCTAATATAGTATGAATACCATAAATCATTATTACTAGCCCTTATCTATGAATGTGATACATGTATATCATTATTACTAGCCTATATGGTATGAATACAATATATCAACCTTACTAGCCCATATAATATAGTTATCATATTGCTTATGTGCGATTGACTAGATTTGTTTAAATCATAACTTCACTACAATGAAATATAAAAATAATTGTCGTTTGAATATGTTAACATTTCAATTCCTTTAAATAAACTTCCATACTTTGTAACATAACATAAACTTCGTAAACTAGAACCGCTATTGTTGAATTATTACGCTAGAGAGAAGAAACACTGGTTTAAATGATAACATTACCATTTCAGTCGAGAGAGATTCTCAACCATTCACATGTTAAAACATAACACCAATATTATAAACTATATAGCGGCCTTGGGACAATCTTCAACCACCTGAATACAAAACTGCCGTCATTTCAGAATAAACATCAATGATTTCAAATCATAATTTTCATAATGAAATATGTTCCCAAATACAAAAACACAACTTATCATATTTGCCAGGAGAACAGACGATATGAAAACCACAGGCTTGCCTCTAATGTCAGTGATTAAATGTCCATAAAACACCTACCTGCGCGTTGAACAGGTAACTTATCCAGGTGAATGCAGGTATATAGTTTCCATTCACGCTCCCCTTAGAGAACTAAATTGTAACTAAATTCTATGTAATTCACATAATACACTGTGCACTAGAGTGGTCATTAAGACGCCCTATGTTAGTGGCCAGCACCGGCTAGTCGTTAGGCTCCGCCCACTCTTAAGCGACCAATCAGTTCTTTTATCATAGTTTTTTAGGAGCTTTGATTGACACAGAAATACCTGATAAAGCAACGTTCATTCATTCATTCAAATATGTGATATGGGCTGAGCAATTCTACACCATTGTTCTAGTCCAGTTTCAATCACAGTGGTCGTAGTTTGATCGAAGCATATGCTAAATTTCTAAATGTTTTGTTTAAGATATGATTGTTTCATGTTAGAATTTTAGGTTTACTTAAGTTTGATGAATTGTTAATCAAAGTAGTCGTTGCATAGTTCATAGTTTTTAAGTTCAAAACTAGCTTGGTTTGATTGTATTAGCTCTTTCGTATATTTGTCTCTAAATGATTATGCTTATCTTTGACTCATTTTCAGAAGGCATCATTAACTTACTTTATTTTGCCTTAAGATATGTTTATATGTTTATGAAGTAACGATGAGTTAAATTGACGGTGACACTGACAACTAAAATGCTCAACATTGATGATGTTTCCATGCATGATGACCGTGATACAGAGTGCGACAGTGGAAACTTTGAAAAGGCGACAGTTACAGAGACAAATGCCCTAGAGCAGAGAATATGAAACGTATAAACAGATACTGACAGTGACAGTCAAAGAAACATATGATGAAGGAAAGTGACAACGACAGTGACAGTGTCACGTGACCAAAGACAGTGACAATGACAGTGACAGGAATATATGACACAAGATAGTGACGATGACAGTAATGAACATGGACGCACGACCAAAGACAGTGACAATGACAGTGGACAACATGGACGCACGACCAAAGACAGTGACAATGACAGTGGACAACATGGACTCATGATACAGACAATGGCTGCTTTTGGCCACAATCAGTACTATACCATGACAAATACCACAAGGATGCGAAGACAACAATTATCAGTTAACATAAGTGACTTTATGTGCAAGTAGGGTGAGAGTGAAAATGACTGCATGTGGCATTGAATAAAACTAAACAAACATAAAAGGAGATTGTGGCAGTGACCAACCACGGGGGAAATGTCACACATACTCGGAGCTGGTGGCAAGGTAGCGATAAACGATTATCAGGTACGCACTTTTTGGGCAGTGAGAACAATTCAAAGACAGTGACATCAAATGGAAACCAATAATGAGGACAGTGACAGGTTTTGGGCAATGTTCATCATTTGCCGAGTCGGTAAACGTAACGGTTATCATTCGCAGTTGTGACAGTAATACTAGTGTAGCAGTATTGTTCATTTCAATCGTGTTAGAAGTAGTAAAAGAAGGAAGTAGAAACTAGCAACAATTGTAGCAATAGTAGTAGTAGTAGTAACAGTAGTAGTAGTAGCAAATGTAGTAGAAGAAGTAGTAGTATCAGTATCAGTAGTAATTGTAGTAGTAGTAGTAGTAGTAGTAGTAGTAGTAGTAGTAGTAGTAGTAGTAGTAGTAGTTACAGTAGTAGTAGTAGTAGTAACAGTAACAGTAGTAGTAACAGTAGTAGCAAATGCAGCAGCAGTAGTAGTAGTAGTAGTAGTAGTAGGTATCTTTTATTAAAGTTAGAACCAAAGATAGATATGATCACAAATGCCGAAGTGAAGAGTCACAGAGTCTTCATTGTCTCGACTGTTCAAGTTTTAATCCGCATATCCCACAATATCGTGACAACGAGGAATCGGAATTTGAGCAAATCACTTCAATGAAAATCTTGTGTTGGTCAACCATTCACGGGTAGGCAGAAGCCAGTCGGACTTAAGACAACGCGAGTTACACGAGATAAAATTTGAAACTCAAGACGATAGTAAATCACAAACACAGCGATAACCCGAAGAAGAATAAAACGTCAAATCCTACTTATCCCCTTTTGCCTGTAGCTAAACTAAGTCTGGCTACCGTACGTAGATCGCCGCCGTTACCTTGGGTCGTGTTTCCGATGAGGTCATAAGGGGAGATAACTTGTTGTATAAGGTGGTATCAGATCTGCGTGTATCATTACAGGCGCCGTTAGACGACAATAGAGGATTGTGATCAAGAAAAAGCCGATTGTTTCATATATCGGAGACGATTTGTAGATAAGAGCACTGTTATGTTCTTTAACCCTAGATAATCTGGAAAATAAGGGGTTGATGTTGTGTCTCAATTGAAAATCTTGATTGATTTTTAGGTTGATAAATGTTTGCGTTCATCAAGCTCGGTCCTTTTTTACTAAGATCTAAATGTTGGTTATATTTTCCTGATTTTGATATTTTGATATTTCAACGAGGTTATGACAGTTATAATAATTGAATAAAAAAAACCGTTTGAAAGCATAAAACTTAAGACAAATTTGGTGTAAAGTTTGATTTCATTCTAGATTATCGCTAAACTAATAGCGTGACCTCTAAATCTCACTGTTTAAACAGACAGTATTTTTTTTATTAAATGCAAATTATTAAATGTTTATTATCAAACACGAGTTTTTTTGTTTACAGTGAACTTTCAATGTTGAAAAATTATCAAAGTATGTATACTTCAAATTTACATTGAAGTATGGTTACAATTACACTACAAAGGTTTCCATTGACGTGGAGTGGCAAATGAAATAGTGCAAATGTGAATGAATCAATGTCAGTGGGTTATTGTACAAACTGATATACATTCACGGTAAGACTGACTGCTTAATTAAGTTCTCACCCTAATATTTATTTAAAAGATCTTTCATTTATTAATTTATTGATTAGTTCAAACATATCTTTTTGCACTTGGAAAGAATTTGAACAAGTTATCAAACCCTCTCCTTAATGTACACTTAATGGATTTACATAGGTATGAAAAGCAAAATGCCAGAGATTGAAATAGAATATGATAGAGAGATGTAAAGAAATGAAATAACATCAATGCGCCAGAAAATCTTTCAGTTTCAATGAAATAATTTTGCACTAAAATGAAGAGTCCTTTTTATTGACCACATGGTATTCTGTTCTCTCGTTTGCAGAAGTTTAGGATTTACTTAGAGACAAGCCAGTGATGATACGTGGATACGATGGCGAAATACAGCATTTATGGTTGTTTCTTTTATATGAAAATGGAAAGATTTTGTTGAAATATTGACGACATTGTTTTTCAAATTTCACAATGCACACAAGAAACAAACTGTTTTGATTACTTCCGGTGTTCCTCTTTATAAATTGTCTTACAATGAAATATTACTTTTCAATTAAATTGTATATCTAATAGTTTTCACAATAAGAAGTTATGTAAATTCTTTGGGATGGTAAATGTTTAAGAAAATGAATTTCCTTATTTATGAAAAATTTCCTGACACTAGAAAATCACTTAATAAATGTATAGTTTTCTTTATCAATTTTGAATTATGAACAAAAGGAGATATATCAAAGAAATTTAAAACACAAAAGGTTCCATTCTCATGTTGTATGGATGGATTTGGTTTGTGAATATATATCCTGACGCGTACAAAATAAGGAAATCACTCAAGTACCATGGTGAAAAGTGATCTCCCGCTGTACCATTACTTCGTGTGCTACGTAACACTGTGTATGAGCTGGCCATGTCTACTCTACTGAATACGTTGTATTACGTACGTGTATCTACTTATAGGGCGTGTGTGTTTTCTTTAAGCACTTCCTTGGTCGTCTATATCCGTATGGGTGGACAAAGGTCATCCTCCCCCGCCATTGGAGAGGTCAAACCACTTGTTTTACTTATATACAATGTCATCGTTACGAAAGTAAACTTAGCCTTGGTGCTTCAGGAGACTGTATAGCCAAGATTGCTTATTATTATTATCATCATCAGCAATTTCGCCATCAATGTAATCGTCATTGTTAGTGTCATACAATGCGTTCTTCTACTTATTAATTTATGATTATCACTGTATTTGGAAATAGATTGAATAGACGTGATTTGCAGATTTAAAGTGTACATGCATGAAGGTGGGTAAGTTACCAAAAAATGTTTTGCCTAAACAAATATCTAAATGGACAACTCTTCATCTTTTTAAAAGGATTTTTCGATTAAAATTATTATAAAGCTAGATGGAAATATAATTAATATATTATATTACATAACTTTTACTTTTCAACAACTTTCACACTGATTCAGTATCTTCGGTAAATGTGGTGATGTTTTTTAATGTAAACATAAGGAATTTTCTTGCCGACACTTTTAGACATGACAATAGTCGAAGATCTCAAGATCATTCGTATGTGACATGTTGATGTAAAACTACGCGAAAGGGAAAGAAATCCAAAGTAAACATATTTTCATTGCTATCACTTGGCTGTTGCCTGTGGACAATTTTGATGTCATCCTCGTCTGTTATGTAGTGTCGTCATACAGGGGGCTTGAACCTTATAATTGATTAAAACACAAATTCTGATACTTTAGCGAGGACAATGCGTAAACGGCACGTCAGAAATTGATATTTAAGGCTTGAAATAATGTGTGACAACTTTCTTGAATCAATGTTGCTGTTTTTAAGGCGGATAACTTAAGAAATCATGGGTCAGTGAAAGACGTTGGTGTCGTTTAATGGTTTATAGGAGTAAACACGCGAATATGAAATTGATATAAGTTATTAAATCATGAGTATTATGTAAATAATCATAGGAGTCCGTTGTTTTATATTTTTCATTTAGACGCAGAAAAAGAGCAAATCGTCTGTCTCAAGCTGCTATTTTAAGCCGCTAGAAATTATTCTCTTTCTATTATTACTATTGAACTCATGTTTTTAACAACTCGCTCTGTGAAAACAATTTTAAAACAGGTAAAAATGTATTAAACATATCAAACACTTTTTTAACGGGCTAAGCCTTTTTGTTTATATTGGTTTATGAGTGGCCTACTTTCAATAACGTGAAACCTGAAGGAACTTACTTTTAAGCATATATTCCGATGAAGTCATGCTCTCCTCAGCTATATTTATATCCATATAAGCCTTCGTCCACCTGAGCTGATCATTTGGTCAGCTGTCCAGGCGGTGGACAGATCAAATAATGACCATCGACACTGTTGACACGCATACAACCCTCCATAATTGATATAAGAAGTGTTTACGTTGGTAATAAGCGCTGAACGAGGGGAAAATAGACCAAATTGGCTCGCTTTGATCTTTGGGGGGTATTTGAATACGTGAAGCAGATTGGCCCCTTTTAGTTAAACAAAAACACCTTCCCCTTTTGACGTTCAACCCTTTAATAAACCCTCAAAATCTTACAAGAGAAGACCCTCTAATGCATACAAAGCAAAGCCATATGAAAGAGTTCACAACTTTTGTTGAAACCTGTCGATTTTATGAACATTTGTTAAAAGGGGACTGAGAAACTAAACGAAAATGACTGGTATTTTTTGTGAGGTCGAGGGTTAAACGGGGACACCCTTTGTCCTCAGATTGTCCTCTGGACAAAGTCAGGCAACAGGAACAACTGTCCTCTTATGTCCGGGCTGGGGGACAAATCGACTAACGCTGAGAACAAGCTCGGGGGATCCTTGATGTATCTGTTGTGACAGGTCTAATTGGGCCGATCAGGGGAATTGTAAACAGTGGGGAGAAGTGTGGCTGGCCCTTTGTTACAGGTCGTCTTGCAAGAGTGAGGATGGAATGTAGATAAGGAGTGAGGATTGTCCCTTGGCAAATGAGTTAGAGATGTTGAAATAATGCAACCGGACAAATTGAATTTACAATGATATTAGATCCTCACGAATATCTCCATAAGCACCTAATGTGTTTGCATTCGATACCTATGAAGAAAGTACTGGATTGATGGGTCGTTATCTACAACGCTAGATTGTATACCTGATATTTACCTGATAACTCCTCAACAAACTCTTGATTGGATTGTATATTTACAGGTACATACGGTGCATGTATTTTCCCTACTTTGTAGATCTAGATATGAATAATTCATGAGGTTTTCATCTACTACAATTGTGTACGGTATTATGGAAGGTATTTATGGAAAAGGTATAGTGGATGTCATGACATTTCTTCTGTTAATTTAAGTTGATGCAGAAGCGTTACAAATACAAAAAATTTTAGCCAGGTTTTATACTCTCGGAACCCTCGACTGTATTGCATTACAGAACCATTGGTTATTGGGTATTTGTATTCATCTTCTTTCACGGAGACCTTCATTAACCCAGGGTTCATCAGCCTATGATAAAATGCTTCTCTATGAATTACGCGTCTAGATATTAAAATAACAAAGTTCACACTTTTTGTAAATTTTGCCACAATGACAATAAAAATCTATATCATTTTAGAAAGATACGGTTTACAGCACCATGAACGACTTTACTTTAAAAAAACCGAAGACGTGGAGAATTCGTGTCTCTGGTCGTATGTATACAGTCTGCCAAGTAGACGCAAGAACAGACTGCATGGAAACATATTTATAACCAACAATTGTTATAAATACGACACGAAGCTATCAGCCAACTATCAAACCTTTAATACACACCTTATCCCATCGGACATACAGTCCCCTTTGAAGTCAAATGTGTAAGTAAAGCTAAACGAACTAATATTATGTCTTCTTCTTTACAATAGACCCCCTGCATGCACTGTATTAATATCTATCTCACGCGTTCAAATGGGCATTAACAAATGTATTCAATTCGCCCAAGGCATACAGATGATCGGATGTCCAACGATTGTAGCTGTTCTGGTGACTAAATTTGATATATACATATATATATTTGCTACAGGCTACAATGGCTGTAAACCCTGCCTTGATAACTAGGATCATGTTCTCGAATTGTTAAGCCCACCTTAAAATCCAGGTGATAGTAATTCTGAAGGCATAGCAAAACGGCTAAGGGTCACATACGTTGCAATGGGCATCAATTGCATATGGCCTGGTACTCGGTGCTTCTGTACAATGTAAAATATGGTCTATACCAGTAGGTGGTCAACATGGCCGTCCATTGTTTTGATGGCGTTCATGAATATCCAAACGTCATGATGATCAACAGAAGGTACGCAACTACAATTGCACGAATGACCCAGTTCTTAAATTCATTAAGATATGACGCAAGGTCTACGTGGAAGTCACTTAGTGTGTCAGTTAAGAGAATGTGCCTTTTCCTTATAATCATTTAGTATGTCAGTTAGGAGAATGTGCCTTATCCTTATAATCATTTAGTATGTCAGTTAGGAGAATGTGCCTTATCCTTATAATCATTTAGTATGTCAGTTAGGAGAATGTGCCTTATCCTTATAATCATTTAGTATGTCAGTTAGGAGAATGTGCCTTATCCTTATAATCATTTAGTATGTCAGTTAAGAGAATGTGCCTTATCCTTATAATCATTTAGTATGTCAGTAAGGAGAATGTGCCTTATCCTTATAATCATTTAGTATGTCAGTTAGGAGAATGTGCCTTATCCTTATAATCATTTAGTATGTCAGTTAGGAGAATGTGCCTTATCCTTATAATCATTTAGTATGTCAGTTAGGAGAATGTGCCTTATCCTTATAATCATTAAGTATGTCAGTTAAGAGAATGTCCCTTATACTTATGGTCATCTAGTATGTCAGTTAGGAGAATGTGCCTTATCCTTATAATCATTAAGTATGTCAGTTAAGAGAATGTGCCTTATACTTATGGTCATCTAGTATGTCAGTTAGGAGAATGTGCCTTATCCTTATAATCATTAAGTATTTCAGTTAAGAGAATGTGCCTTATCCTTATAATCATTTAGTATGTCAGTTAGGAGAATGTGCCTTATCCTTATAATCATTAAGTATGTCAGTTAAGAGAATGTGCCTTATACTTATGGTCATCAAGTATGTCAGTTAGGAGAATGTGCCTTATCCTTATAATCATTAAGTATTTCAGTTAAGAGAATGTGCCTTATCCTTATAATCATTAAGTATGTCAGTTAGGAGAATGTGCCTTATCCTTATAATCATTAAGTATGTCAGTTAGGAGAATGTGTCTTATCCTTATAATCATTTAGTATGTCGGTTAAGAGAATGTGTCTTATCCTTATAATCATTTGGTATGTCAGATAAGAGAATGTGCCTTATACTTATAATAATTTAGTATGTCAGTTAAGAGAATGTGTCATATTTATCATCTTTATTATCTCAGTTTAGATAATGAGCCTAATCCTCATAATAATTACAAATAGGAAATTATTTCTTTGATTCTTGCCAGTAATCGATTTATCATGTTTTGATGGTATTGAATGATGTTCAATGTATAATTATTACCATTCTAGTAAAAACTGTCAGGAATTCCGAAATGGATTTGGCTTACTTCTAACTGAAACGTAGATATGTGACGTTTGCCCAAAAGCTCTTTTATCGGGTTAGAAATGAGTGGCAAAATAAATATAAAGTGATAATGATTAAAGCCGTATTGTTGTTTCCAATTGCTTGATGGAGATGTGGTCAGTGGTTATATTATGCAAAGTTCTTGTAACCATTCCTGTCCACATTTCTAATATGTCGAAGATCTGAAATTTGTAAGCATCCTTTATTTTCTCTATTCAACAGTACAGATTTATAAGTTTTTCAAATTCATTTTCACATCTGAATTGAAGTCTATCTGATTTATGAATTGTGAATATTTTCATTTAAATTGAAATTCACTCGTATCCGTTACATACAGGCTTAGTGTCAGTATCCAATGTATTCTTATTAGTTTTTAAAGTTGAAAATGGTGACAAACTGTCTGCGGTCTAAAAGAGGTATCAAGCAAGCGACTAAATTGACAATAATTGCGACAGAGAGGGGATTCTTTCCTTGTAATTGATATACAGCAGCGATATTATCATCTCAATAAACAGTAACTTAGTGTCTCTCGTAAAAACTTAGATCAGGGATTACTTACAATGTGATATGTACTTCATTGTTTCTCCAAATGTTTTGCAAAGAATTATAACTAATATTTGATTTTGCAATATCTTCAACGAGATCGTATTCAAATTCGATACTAAAAAATAAAAAAATTCATTTCATAAAGGAAAATGTAGTTATTCAACTCTCAATGAAGTGAAAACGACAACTGAATATTATTTCATAATATTGTGTTTTTAACATAACTTTTTTAATGGTGGGAAATTGAATCAAAATATCAAAAAACACCAATTCCCTTGAAGAATAAGTCGGTAATTTGGTGCTTGGTAGGTTTTGATTGAGAACTACCATTTTATTTACCGAAAGGACAGATTGCAAAATTAGCAATGTTAAGAAAAGATTGAAATAAGTTCAAATTATCCCCAAATTCAAATATGGAGTTTAAAGTAAAGTGCATACTCTAAAATCACATTTACACCTGTTTGTCATTAAGCAAGGCATTGACCCTTCAGGCCAACAAGGTAAGCCGTTCCCACAAGCCACACCTGTTGCCCTAACTGCACGCTTCCAATAGACTGCACGAAATTCCCGTGCAACTACCCTCCCATATAACCAACGTGCCCATTCTAATGTAGTGCACGAAAAGCTCGTGCAATTTGAGTTCCTTCAAAAGTAAGGTTATTTATTTCAAACTTTGTTGTAGATTCACTCACGAAAAGATTGTTCAGTTTAATTTCCACGGGTTTCCTACAAAGAGTAGAAACTTGCTATCTCCCGTTCCGATCAAACCCTGCCGTTACCGTATAGAGTTTAAGCCAACAAAGACGTTTGAGCGATCGTACACACGACTTGAACGCCTAATTAAATCTATGTAATTCGCTTGCATCACCAAGGCCTCTGTGAAAGGTAATCGTTTAAGCTTGAACTTGCCTCAATGCAGACAGGTTTTCTTGACTAATGACTCCCCTATGATTGGGGCCCTATCTTCTCACGTGACGATAGCTTCAAAGAATAGGGGGAAATAAGGCTAAGAAACCAATTTGATCCTTCTTTGAAAATTATACAAAACCTTTTTGACACCAGATTATGAAAAATACATTTCAAAAGTTATAAACTGTTATTTATTCACTAATTTGTTATTTGATACAAGTTGTTAATTGGTGTAATGCAATACAACATGTTTAACCTACATAGACAATAATTGGGCTTAATTATGTAAATACTGTTACTGATATTATCGTCTCGGTTTCTCAGTGGCTCTTTCTGTAAAACAGCTTTTGTAATTTGTTAACTTTATCTTCTTTTCTTATCTACCATCGACAGCATGATAGATTGGGCTTAGCGTCTACGGATAGTTGCCACACACTTAAAGGGCCTTTCTACAAAATAAGCTTGGAAATCTTTCCATTTGTGAAGTTTTTGAAGACATTACCATGATATGTTTCTAACTATAACTTATTTCATCAGTTTTGTTGCAGCTACCGTTAGATTTGATATTGTAATTGATTCAAGACGGATAGATATTAAAGAGCCACTCCGTGATTTTCATAACATATTATTTACCTCTGATACGAACCTAAATGTCATATGTGGTGATATAAAATCAGCACATCTTAACCTTTCATGTCCAAAAGACATACATATGACAAATACTGGTTTTCCATGAACAGCCTTATAAATGCACAGAGGAGTAGATATCATGTCCAATATTACATGGATACTAGTTATATAACCTAACAAACACTATCAACTCCTAACTGCCCTCCTGGCTGTTTTATATAAGTCTCCAAAATTACGTTTGACTATTTGACGCGCGCCACTGTCCGGTTTTCGATCATAATTGCGACGTTCTACATTCATATTGTCACTGTAAAAAACAAAAAGCTCTAATATGTGGCGTTTTGGTAACAGTCAATACTTCGCTATCAAATGAAACCATTGATTAAGTTTGGCATATATGACTCCAACAACTCACGGAGTGGCTCTTTAATAATTCACGAGATTTTAACTTATATTTTGAACACTGTATGAATTTATCATATCACAATATTCCAATAATGCTAAATAATGAAATGGATATTTACACGTATAAATTCTGAAAATATGAATAAATGCCCACCTGTCTTAAACCATATCGTATCACATGTCATTCATTTTATCATACACATTTTCCAAGTAAGGAACCCAAAATGACTGATATGTGCAGGTATTCCCATGTGAACTGGATCTACTACAAGCATGGCCTTAGTTCCACGGCTAATAAATCGTCAACTTTCAAGAACAGCTATAAAGGTTTTTGCAACACATTTCACGGGTTATTAAACCCTCACCACAAAGGTTGACTTCTATACACACGCGAAGACAAATGGAGAGTTTTGGACAGATGTTTGCAGCGTATTTGGTTTGTGTATTGCAAAGAGTTTTGACTGATACTTTGCAGCAATTGGACGTAAAAGAGCATGGCATAGTTATATTTGATAGCTTGAAGAGACATGTCTTTGATCATATATTCAAAGATATTTTTTACCATGATTTATCTTAAGTCGTGATTGTTTTAAAGATTTTCAAGAAATTTGTTTAAAAACATTAGCTTTTGAGAATTTTTTATCAGGTTAAATCTTAGTAATATATATGATAATATATTTTTTCATAAGTATGTTGATATACTTATCCTTTAGAATTATTCGTTACACATATATCTTTAAAGGTGAAACAAGAAATTTAACAAAAGACTATTATGTATCGAGGTCAAAAACCAATTCGATATTAAAAAGCATATAAGTGGTATTGATGCAATTCACGTACAGAACACTACTGTGTAAAATGCTCTAGCTATTGACAGGTGTTATGGATGCCTCGTCACCTGGTCATTTATTTTAAAAACGTGTTTGGTAATTACGTCTCAAAGAACATTGGTCTAGGAGCGATGGATGATGATACATGTGGTCTTAAAAGTAAAAATACTGTTGTATTTCTAGCATGTTAGATCCGGATTATCAACTCATTTAATTCAATATGTATTGATGCCGTGTAGGTTTTTAGTTACATGTACAAGGGTGTTGTGATCAATGGAATAATTGGTATTGTATTATCACAATACGTATACACGAAGTTATGGAATGATTTACATATGTTACTGGACAAGATGAGAAAATGAACAAATCAAAAATATGCATCAACCCATTCCATGTTTAGAATATTCCTTATTCTATCAAACTCTTTTATCAACTCCAGGTCACATTTTGTCTCCTATTTACGTACTTGTTATATAGACGACAATTAATATACTATCTTTATATACATTAATAAATATATATTTTTTTATTATCTATTAATTATCATTCGTTGCCAAAACGTTCTGGTAATGTGTCCGCTTATTTAATGTTTGTGTTTACATATTCTCATTTAATGTTTATTGATTGAAATCGCTTTTCAGTGGTTGATAACATTACATTTCATTCATATTAACCGAACAAAATTCAGAATACACTTAGTGACTTAATATGTAACACTTTCATGTTTTATGTTCTTGAGTACTTTTTTTAAGATATTAAATTTTGAATTATATGTGATAGAAAATATTAACATAGATAGAATAATAACATATATGGCAGTATTATTCATTTTCAAAGAGGAACTCTATACAAATCAAATATCCGATAGTCAGTTCCATAGGTTTACACCTGATGTTTGCACTTTTGGAATTTAAAGACTTCTCGTTAATCCACATCGCGTGAACTGGAACTATTTCGTGTCTCGGATGCCACCAGAATCAGTGACGCAGAACTTCACAAGTGTCTTAACTTTGTTTGAAAGGGAAAAATAACTGTACTTTAACCCTTAGAGTGCCAAATGGCAATATGTTGTCAATTATCAGATTGACCAATGTTAATGTGATTGTATTACATTCTTAAGAACTGTTATGTTGTCATTTTTATAACGTATAAATTTTTCTTTAAATATTGAAAGAATCAATTTATAGAAAAATGTATTGTCTGAAATGAATTTGGAAGAATAAATTAGGGCATTTTGGAAGGTGGTCATTTTAACTTAAAATAAATTTGCAAGATTAAAATTTAGAATTAAATTTAATGAATAACAAATTACTGTTTTCACTCATATATATCACACCGAACTTAAATAACCGAGAAACGATTTTTCATGGTATCGTCCATAGCAAACTTTCTCAAATAACTTTTTCATTTATACTTTCTAAACGTGTAACCACATACACATCTGAAATTTTAGGAAACATTAAAATCTTTCTAAAGTGTTATAAAATAGATAAAGGCAAGATTATTTCGAATTATTTTACCTTTCGTTTATTTATATATTTCGGTCACTGACTGAGGCCGTTTGAAAATGTACGATGTATAATCTAGACAGGACAAGATACAGTAGCTGAAACACGAATAAAGGACTATCCTTAGCACGGCTTGGGCCAACCCTAGACACATGGTAGAAGCCTTAACAATAGGCTTAAGTTGTTATTCACATGTATAACAAATTGATTTGACCTCAAAATAAAGATAGTTCATCGGGCCATTAAAATCACCTACCTTGCGGAAGCAAAATCATCTTGTACGTATATCCACTAAGTAAGTATATATAACCGTTTTGTGAATGTGGCAAACCATGTTGCATTTGGCTTACTAAATTAATTTCGGTTAATTCAAGTCCAAAAGCGGAGTAATACAGATAAGTAATGCGGATATTCCGATATCCCTCCGCTTGTATGAAACTCGCGTGTGTATACCCTTCCTCCGCAATTGGAGATTTCTCCCTAAGGAAACACCAGCCCAGCCTAAGCTTGTATGTATTCTAGACAAAACACCGGTGGCTCTTAATCGGTGTAAATTACTTTTTTATCAAAAGGATCATTGGTAATTTTGTTCTACTTTATATCAAGGCGACGCCGAACGGTTGAGACCTTTGAATGTATGGGTGGAGGAAATATACCCCTGCTCATTGTCTAAAACTATTAGCATCATATTTGACGTCTGTTTCAATATGGGCTGGTATTTATGTCCGAATATTTCCGTCACCTGAACTTGTACAAGCGCACACTGGCTATTCTCTTTGTCGAAACCAGTGGAAAGGATGACAGGCATTGTGGGAATGCGAGATAAGGTTACACCAGTGGATTCATCACAATTGGCAGACGACAATTCCCCGAATCAGACAACAAGTTTTCTCCCCTCCCAGACGACAACTTAACACTTAAATATGGTCTACGGTGTCGTCCGTTATGCTTCTGGTGATCACAACTCGTGTAGCTGTCTAAACTGATGCGCAGCAGACGACAGCAGGCACTTCCGGTTGGAAGAGAATCCGCCATTTGTAGAAGAAATTATGGACCTATGAGCTCCAGTATTGTTTCACGGTCATGGAGGATATCCACGTTTCCATCTCACTCATATTCAAAATGTTTTTTCTTGACTTAACGAAATCCACGACAGATTTTTAACATGGTTTTTGACATGTGAACAAATGTATATGTCAAATTAATTGGCGAATGTATTCTCTGCGAGGGGGATTGTTCCTCCTCGCTGGTGTGGAATGTTTTGACACTTTTTGTCAGAGGTTGCCTGTCAACGTCAGTTTGCAAAACAAACTTACTGAAATCTAAGACATACCGCGTTTTGTGATCAAGTGAATTATATGAAATTTGACAATGCCTTACACTTAACCATAGAATAGTTTTGCCATGTGGTACTTATACACTCCTAAAATATATGGTGATACTTAACTGGGCAGTAGCACGTTTTTTGAAAGATTTTTTCTTCAAAATTTCCCAATGGACCGTAGTTGATGCCAAATGTATTATCTTCAGAATGTCAAACATATCATTACTGAGCCCGATCATCCGTAGTCGTAGAAAAATCAATCAAGTATCAAACTAAAACCACTGGCAGCCATTGTTATTTGTGATTATCTAAGGTGATGAAATGGATGTGCATCGATTTAAAAACATTGTCTTGCAATTGGCAACATTTATTATCGTTGTCGTGAGATCATTTTCTTTATCTACAAAAACGTGCTACTTCACCTTTAACATAAGAAACGTTTAATTCCTTTTAATTTCCTTTTAATTGAAACATTACAAACATTTTTAAAAGTCATATATGTTTTAATGAAAACGTACTTGCAGAGCAGGTGAACACTGCAGTGTGTACAAAACACTCGTGCAACTCGCAAAGTTCCTGATAGTAACAACCAACAGGTGAAAAACTCGTGCATGTGAAGTGATTTTCACATATGTGCATGGCCACATGGTTTACTGCGTGATATCGTAGAATGCTTTTCTCAATTAAAAGTCATTAAGATTACATTACATTCAATGACATGATTCAGTCCCATAAGACAGAATTCCCAAAAGACAGAATCAATCACAATATTAATTAACTGAGCAGTGCTGACCACCCCTCATTAATCAATGGACTGACCCCATCTGCCTTATGTTCTAATATGTACACAATCTGAATCAGACTAATATTTAGTCTAGGAAATATTTTGATAGTTTACTGTTCCTTCATTATATATTTGTTGGAGGGCCCCTTAACTGTGTATGCAGTCAACTCTAGACTTGCTGAATTAGGACATAGACTGTATTAATGGCTTCTCATTATACACAGTCATGAAGCAAGACTAGATCTGAAAGAATGATTCCTAAAAGATATCAAGTGGACCACAATCCACTTTTACAATTTCTAGACAACACAACATAAATGATCCCTAATCATAAGCATCATTTGATTATATATTTTTATCATGTTAATTTATACAGATTTTGTGAGCATATATTCTATGAGTAAATCTGTCCAGATTTTGACCCTAAAGCCGATTTTATCAAAACTTTCCAAATGACAAGAATATTTGTTTTCTTCCTAAAATAACCCTTTCAAAACAAGTAATTAAAAAAATATCTTGATTGGGCAGAAAATGCTACCAATTTTGAAAACAACCCATCTATGTGTTAACAGAGACAACATGTGAATAAAGTATTGCTTCATGTTATCAAGTTTATTTATATATTATTTTAATCCATCGAATGAAAGAAAAAAAAACACAAAAAAACCAAACAGCTGTTGTATCTCAATGGTGTCTTTTGGGAATTCTGTCTTTATTTATCTGGACCGCTCTAATATTTTCAAAGGGTAGAGCCCATGTTACACATGATTAGTCAACCATGAAAAGTGTTGTTTTAAGCTTTCTGTCTTTTGGGATGATACCAATGACATGCCAAGTTTAGCGTTACGCGACGGATCTAAAATGACCATTTTTCTTGAAATAAACAACAACGTTACACATAAACTTATGGTTCGCTGATGAATTCAGTGTCTACTTCTAGCTGTAATATTATGGTCCGTTGATGAATCCAATGTCTACTCCCAGCTGTAATATTATGGTTCGTTGATGAATCCAATGTCTACTCCCAGCTGTAATATTATGGTTCGTTGATGAATCCAATGTCTACTCCAACTGTAATATTATGGTTCGTTGATGAATCCAATGTCTACTCCTAGCTGCAATATTATGGTCCGTTGATGAATCCAATGTCTACTCCTAGCTGTAATATTATGGTCCACTGATGAATCCAATGTCTACTCCTAGCTGTAATATTATGGTTCGTTGATGAATCCAATGTCTACTCCCAGCTGTAACATTATGGTTCGCTGATGAACCTAGCGTCTACTCCTAGCTGTAATATTATGGTTCGCTGATGAATCCAATGTCTACTCCTAGCTGTAATATTATGGTTCGTTGATGAATCCAACGTCTACTCCTAGCTGTAATATTATGGTTGGTTGATGAATCCAATGTCTACTCCCAGCTGTAATATTATGGTTCGTTGATGAATCCAATGTCTACTCCTAGCTGTAATATTATGGTTCGTTGATGAATCCAATGTCTACTCCCAGCTGTAACATTATGGTTCGCTGATGAACCTAGCGTCTACTCCTAGCTGTAATATTATGGTTCGCTGATGAATCCAATGTCTACTCCTAGCTGTAATATTATGGTTCGCTGATGAATCCAATGTCTACTCCCAGCTGTAATATTATGGTTCGTTGATGAATCCAATGTCTACTCCAACTGTAATATTATGGTTCGTTGATGAATCCAATGTCTACTCCCAGCTGTAATATTATGGTTCGTTGATGAATCCAATGTCTACTCCAACTGTAATATTATGGTTCGTTGATGAATCCAATGTCTACTCCTAGCTGCAATATTATGGTCCGTTGATGAATCCAATGTCTACTCCTAGCTGTAATATTATGGTCCGTTGATGAATCCAATGTCTACTCCAACTGTAATATTATGGTTCGTTGATGAATCCAATGTCTACTCCCAGCTGTAATATTATGGTTCGCTGATGAACCTAGCGTCTACTCCTAGCTGTAATATTATGGTTCGCTGATGAATCCAATGTCTACTCCTAGCTGTAATATTATGGTTCGCTGATGAATCCAATGTCTACTCCCAGCTGTAATATTATGGTTCGTTGATGAATCCAATGTCTACTCCTAGCTGTAATATTATGGTTCGTTGATGAATCCAATGTCTACTCCAACTGTAATATTATGGTTCGTTGATGAATCCAATGTCTACTCCCAGCTGTAATATTATGGTTCGTTGATGAATCCAATGTCTACTCCAGCTGTAATATTATGGTTCGTTGATGAATCCAATGTCTACTCCAACTGTAATATTATGGTTCGTTGATGAATCCAATGTCTACTCCCAGCTGTAATATTATGGTTCGTTGATGAATCCAATGTCTACTCCAACTGTAATATTATGGTTCGTTGATGAATCCAATGTCTACTCCCAGCTGTAATATTATGGTTCGTTGATGAATCCAATGTCTACTCCAACTGTAATATTATGGTTCGTTGATGAATCCAATGTCTACTCCTAGCTGCAATATTATGGTCCGTTGATGAATCCAATGTCTACTCCTAGCTGTAATATTATGGTCCGTTGATGAATCCAATGTCTACTCCAACTGTAATATTATGGTTCGTTGATGAATCCAATGTCTACTCCTAGCTGTAATATTATGGTCCGATGATGAATCCAATGTCTACTCCTAGCTGTAATATTATGGTTCGTTGATGAATCCAATGTCTACTCCTAGCTGTAATATTATGGTTCGATGATGAATCCAATGTCTACTCCCAGCTGTAATATTATGGTTCGTTGATGAATCCAATGTCTACTCCTAGCTGTAATATTATGGTTCGTTGATGAATCCAATGTCTACTCCCAGCTGTAATATTATGGTTCGTTGATGAATCCAATGTCTACTCCTAGCTGTAATATTATGGTTCGTTGATGAATCCAATGTCTACTCCTAGCTGTAATATCATGGTTCGATGATGAATCCAATGTCTACTCCTAGCTGTAATATTATGGTTCGATGATGAATCCAATGTCTACTCCCAGCTGTAATATTATGGTTCGCTGATGAACCTAGCGTCTACTCCCAGCTGTAATATTATGGTCCGTTGATGAATCCAATGTCTACTCCTAGCTGTAATATTATGGTTCGTTGATGAATCCAATGTCTACTCCTAGCTGTAATATTATGGTTCGTTGATGAATCCAATGTCTACTCCCAGCTGTAATATTATGGTTCGCTGATGAACCTAGCATCTACTCCTAGCTGTAATATTATGGTTCGTTGATGAATCCAATGTCTACTCCTAGCTGTAATATTATGGTTCGTTGATGAACCAAGCGTCTACTCCCAGCTGTAATATTATGGTTCGTTGATGAATCCAATGTCTACTCCCAGCTGTAATATTATGGTTCGCTGATGAATCCAATGTCTACTCCTAGCTGTAATATTATGGTTCGCTGATGAATCCAATGTCTACTCCCAGCTGTAATATTATGGTTCGTTGATGAATCCAATGTCTACTCCTAGCTGTAATATTATGGTTCGCTGATGAACCTAGCGTCTACTCCCAGCTGTAATATTATGGTTCGTTGATGAATCCAATGTCTACTCCAACTGTAATATTATGGTTCGTTGATGAATCCAATGTCTACTCCTAGCTGTAATATTATGGTTCGTTGATGAATCCAATGTCTACTCCAACTGTAATATTATGGTTCGTTGATGAATCCAATGTCTACTCCAACTGTAATATTATGGTTCGTTGATGAATCCAATGTCTACTCCTAGCTGTAATATTATGGTCCGCTGATGAATCCAATGTCTACTCCTAGCTGTAATATTATGGTTCGTTGATGAATCCAATGTCTACTCCTGGAGTAATATTATGGTTCGCTTCTGAATCCACTGCCCCTATAGAGTAACTTTGAAAGAGAAGTGCCCCGTTTACTCCTTTCTTGAATGACGAGCCGTTTCATTTATTTCATTTCTCTTATTTCGTCAAGATGAATTCCACACTGACCCCCACGTGAGACATATTGATAAAAGATATCTCCAGTCAAACCACGACACCACGAGGCCTGCAGCTGGTCACGAAACTGTGCAGAGCTCCTCACATCAAGTGAAAAGTCTTCCCCCGCATTGCTTTTAGTCGCACCTCTTTCTATAACTGGCTAACTTAAATCTTGCTGCCAACCCGCCAAATTCGGTTGCAGCGTCCTCTTTGGATAAAAATTTAGATTCTTTGCAACAGCCTGGACGACAAGCCCAAAAATGTTGGAGAAAAGTATAGGCCATGCGTGGGAAAATGCAGGTTAGAAAGCAATGTAAACATACTATGCGTGAAGAAAATCAAAGCGAAAGAAAAAGCTGTCGAATTATGATTTAGAATTTTAAAATTGATCTCACGAAAAGGTAAACAAATGTTGTGTACGAATTGTGAACTCTTATCAATCAATATAATGAGTTCTGGATTTGATCAAGCTACAAGATTCAGATAACCTTACTCGAACGAATAAAAGGTGACCATGACCACATGAATATGTCGTGAGGCCTTCTTGTACAACTACATGTACGAAGGTAATGAGATGTTAAACCTATGAAGACAGTTGCTTTTGCATTAACAAATATTTAATTGGAAAATAAATTAACTAATGAATTTTTTTTAAAAACGTACCTTAGAGCATTTAGTCGATCTTTACGTTGCATATCATGTATGCTATACTAGATAATGACAACCATTCCAAAACCTCAATTAAATCAGTTTGCATGATCTCATCATAGGTTTCGTGGTTAACATTTGCCATATTTAGGTAAATATAATTCTGCATAACGTTTATACATCCTTTGTTTTATCCTATTATGCCATCAACTCCACACAGATAATTGAAAATTAGTGTCAAATATTATCCGCAAAGTAAGAATTTTCCATTCATTTCCTATATTCAAGTGTGCACCAGCATAATTAATGTTAGGATTGGGCCTAAAGTAAATGATCAACAAGAAAACAGTGATTCTATACGACATGTTACATGGCTGTGTTCTTTATCCATGCTTGGCCTAGAGGCCCGATAGAAAGGAATCTACAAGTGGTCCAAAGAAGAGTATCATTCCCCGCGATCGTCATAAGATAGACGCTGGTATCGATCCACTTGCAGCTCTTTGAGCCGGGTCGGGGAACAAGTACCCAAGATGAGCGAGTGGTCAGAGGGGCGCGGACAGCGGGGGGTCAAACCTGGTCAAGTGATAACCCTGTCCCGACAGCTGCTGTCGATACACGTTAACCCCGACATTGACAACGATATATCAGATTGTATGTTAACTCTTTCAACGTCATTACCGCCAGACAAGGGGTAATTTCACGGTTACAAAACCATTTGAGTCTGAGCACGGCAAAGATGAACAGATTTGTTGTATTTGCAATATGATGTGGCTGTGTTAATTAACTTAAAGATAATGCAACTAGTAAAATCTGACTGCTTGCGTTCCCTTTGTAGTTTTAATTCAGGGTAAACGTTTTCCAATAAGCAACTCAAACCAAGGTCAAGGTCAAAAGCTTTGAGTAAAATTGATCTGATTGGCATGGTCTAATGATGAGTGATAAATATTAATAGCTAGAGATTAATAACTCACCAGTAAAACTATATAACCGATAACAAATTTGACCCCCAATCCGGAATGTAAAGTGCTCTTTTTCAAGGTACATAATCATTGAAAATCGAGTTTCAATATATATATTCAAAATTCAAAAGCAGATGTCAAATTTCATAAAGATTGATAAAAAATTAGGAAAAGGTTAATTTCGCAAAACGGGTACTGTCATTCTGCATTTGGAAAGTCAAGCGCTCTAGGGTAAGGGCGATAACTCTAGAAATATTCAATGCAGCATGACCATGCGTTATGTGCATTCCTGATGTGTATCCAAAGCATGTGTAAATAGAATGATTAATAAAACCTGGGACAGGAGTTTATTTCGAAAAACAGTAACCCCATTTTGGGACGTACGGATATGTTATGACGTAAACCCCTTCGTTTAATCTGAGAGAATTTAGAAGCGTAAAATGACAAATAACATCTTACAAAAAGTGCGAAATATGAAGAAATGAATTAAATGTTAAAAATATCAATGCACGATCTCTTACAACTTGAAGCTGTCACTAACTACCTGATAACGTAGAATGTCTTATTAGAAATTTTATATTCATCCCGACGAAGTACGAAAGGAAACGAGAAAATCTTTCACGAATGAAATTGAATCGATCGATTACTATTTAAAGTTTTTAATAATTGGCATAAAAAGTGTTCCATTATATGGAAATGATATTCTCTGGCTGTAGCCTAGGGTGTCTCAAAGCAGTTAATAATAACTTTAAAGACTCACAAGTATTTTCTGATGCTTTGTTAAAGTTCAGTTGTCATATCATTGGACATGGGCTGCCACTTTCGTGACCATCTTAGTTTCTAGTAGTAAAGGTAACTGAATCGATATTTCTATGATCCCGAGATTTGTTGATGTTCTAAATGGTACAAAACTGGTCATCAGTTAAGCAAAATACACACCTTGTTGGTTGCCTTTGTTTTTCGTTTCCTTTGTTCGTGAAACAAATTCATCTTGGAAAACGAATGTTGTTAGTTTAGTATCAAACCGTCTTGACCAATATTCACTTCTATAACCTTAACTGTGTAGCCAGGAAGGCTCTCGTTACTTGCAGGCATTCATTCAAGTCTTGATAAGGCTTTTTTCCGAAAACAACGTCATGTGTTAGGCCATCATCTGTGACTTTCACCTACCATACCCATTGAACCAAGCACATGTCAGCATTCCTATCGAACCATTACAAAGATGTCCGAGACTAGTTGCCGATAAGTTGTGGCGAAAGGTCACGACAACTGACCTCTACAAAGCATATAGAAGTAGTAAGATGGAACCGAAGAGGGATATGGTGTTAGCTTTAAGAAAAGATGAATTCTCAAACTCTTGGGGATAACAAAGCTTCTGTAGCTACCAGACACATCAACTTATAACTTTCTAATCATTGCGATAAACAACAAACAACAAACAAACCTAGGAACTGGGACGTGTTTTTGCAGTATCTTCGGTTCATATTTTTGGCACCGAGAAAGTCTTTGACAGCAGTATCTATGTGAAGACCGATGCTAACGAGCGCGTGTCGCTAACGGTGCAGTGGTAAAGGCGCTTTTCTCTCAGTCATTGTTACATATCACTGTTTCACGTCTAAATATCGACAAAAGCAACCTGAACGGATGCAGCTTTTATCCGACGGCAAGAGGGCGCAAACAAGCTTTAAATATCGCGGCAATTATTAACAAATCCCTGGTGACTTCAGTAATAGGGGCGTAGGAGTAGAAAGGTTACACGTGTAACTTGTGCAGAAATAAAAATAGAGCAAGACCCGTGCCCGCCGGTCACAAATGGTAAACATGAGTTCTGAGCCTGATAACGATTTTTACATCGTTTTCATTCATAAAACTGTGCTTTCATGGCCTTGATCTTTGAGAGAAAAGTTGTTTTTGTTTATTGATCGAAATACGGGTTTTTATTTCATAGTAAATCAAATCATTATCTGTTATTTGTCCAAAATTTTGAAAAAATGTTTTGGATTAAATTCAATATTACCGTTCATATCAAATCTCTCAACAGTATAGACATGCTAAAAAACGGTACTTTCTTTTTTCCGTTACTGCTTTTTTATGTATAATTGCTGGTGAACATGGCAGGAAAAATCCTTGATCTTATGATCTTAAAAATGTCCAAAAAAACACTGGGAAAATCACCGAGAAAAGAACCTTTGCAACCAATTAAAATTTCACATCAAATTCAAATTAAATATATTTAAGATACTTGAATAGACATGTCGATGATTTGATATCGGTATTTCATATTATTCAATGCAGGTCTTAAAAACAATATAACAAAATAAAGAGCTTCACTTTTTTTTTCACAATGCCAATTTTTTTTTAATTAGTAAAGACATGATTTTATTCCTTGTATCCTAGTATGCTTGGTTTAGCTGTTACATACAAACCACTCCTATGGCGTTTCTTCGTCATTCCAACCCAGACGCCATAGAAACAAGGGGAAGACGCGGAGGAAATAACCGACATAAAATAATGGAATAATTATCATCTTGATAAGAGCAATCATTTATGGACTGTTCCCCTTCCTTGGTCAATGTGTCCAGTGGCCGTAAATTGGACACGAGATAAGATGGTCTTAAATGGTCATCATGTCTGGCGCTAAAACCAGTTTCATGTGCTGGTCAATTCAAGTGGTCATTTTGCAGTGTTTATTTCAAGTTAACAACATGATAAAATCGTGCCACATCAGTTTATTCTACGGGCTGGTAAGCAGCTTGCCCAAATGGTCAGCGAATGGTCAGATAAAATGTTATGATTGGACACGAGACCACGATGCGAAATCGTATTTCTCATTTCCTAAAAGAAATAAGATGGACATATTAAAGTTTATCAAAATAATTATGCCTTTTGTTCCTCAAGGAATCATGCTTTACTTGATGGTCATTTCAAAGATTTTCCGCTTTTTGCGAACTTTGCTTAACTGAACCTAGACTTTTGAGCAATCTTATTATAAAGGTGGATTTTTTCTCATTTTTAACTTTTAATACGATTAACTTTGAAAACTTAATTGAATCTCAATATATCATTCAAAACGTTTCTGTCTAAGAGACACCAGTATATATATTCAATTTGTGTGTCTATCGATTTCTATTAACAAAGTTTTTATAGGTCTGGAACCGCCAGCCAGATATATCCAAAATCAACATTATCGCCGGAAACGGCCCCATGGCGCAAATATTGCCAGGCTAGAGGATATCAGATATCGTGCTGGTCAGTTCGGACATGGTTTGACCATTCGTCTCCAATATATCAAAACGTGACCTCCTTAGATCGCAAGTTGCCCGGAATCGCGCCGTTACATAACGACATTTCCGGCTTCGTGTCAATTGGAAAAGATCGATTTTCCATCCGAGATTTGAAGAAGGACTTGCCCCGTCTGGGTCATTCAGAATGACTCGGGACGCCGTCGAGATCTCAAGGTCGAACATGCTTTTGAGAGTGACAGGTTTCTAACAGTGTCTACAGTGATGTATGCGATTTTAGTAGAGGTTTGAAAAATACTGAAATAACTTTATTGTCATTGATTTAATTTGTTGGCTTCAGTTTTATTCATTCGGAATGTAAAATACATCTTATTCAATGTTTCATTAAGACTGATTTGAACATTTTATAATTTGGATTGAATCTATCACTTAAAAGAATATCGATGTTTTTAAATTTTGAATTTCACTTTATGATAAATGTAAAAAATACAATTTGTCCATCAATTCAATTCATGGAGAAGTTACATAACATCACAATAAATTTAATCAACTTTCAACATAACTCGCAAGTAAGATATTAACACTTTGACAATGAATTCATCGCATATCGTAAATAAGGAAATCTTTCCATAAGTTGAGGGTTAAAATTGTTTGCTCCCTGTTCTACCTTGATTTGCCGCTTTCAGCAATTTATTACATTTACTGCGTTTTGCGGAGTCATAAAAATGTTGATTGCTTTTAGATATTTTTAATCAAAGTGTTTATTGGCGCTATTTTGTGATGTGAATCTAGTAGTGGCAGTTATGCCTCGGATCAATAAGAGGACGAAAATGGCATGGTTGCGTAATATAAATATTGACAGTTACAACTGTGGGCCGGATTTAGAGAGCCAGTTAGAGAAGCACCATTTCGTTTCGAAAGGAAAATCTTCAAATTAATCTTTTTTTGTTACTTTGAGCACATGATAAATTGTTTTGTAGGATTGAATGACTTCACTTTATTTATAACTTTTGGAATTAAGAATACGGCACTCGGTTTTTGTAAATGCAGACAATTTTCCTAATCTTATGAAGATCGACTGTCCCGATTCGGATGATGATCGCGATCATGCCATTTTAACAAGAACAGAATCTCTTAGATTCACCAGAGTACATATTTATGCTTTACAAAAGACCGACAGAAGAGATTCACTGACCAATATAAGATTTTAAATATAAGAAATAAATATAAATGAAGAGACATAAAACTGTTTTAAGAAAGTAAACCTATAATGGTGGGCAAAATAACACCTCTTAGAGACAGTAAAATTGCAAGATGAATCGCATTATTTAGTAGATGAGACTTGGTGTTATTGATATCGTAAACATGTCCTGCCTTATCGGTGGCGCTCGTCATCACTGGGTATCATACCTCGGTATACAATACATTTTTCTGAAGTTTTATAGAACAAAGCTAAGTACAATAATAATGCTAAAATAATTCATATAATTGCTGCAAGTAACTGCTGAGATAGCAAGACATTCGATACCAATGCAAAGTTCAAACAACTCGCAGTCGTAATGTAGAGATAAAGCCACCTTTGGTACTTTGTCCAAAATAAAGTGAATTCCATCAGCAATGCCACTCTTTGCTGTCCTCGTTACATTAATAGGCATTAGGGCTGAAACGGGTAAGAAAAATGTTACTCGAGTACTCAGACCTCATTACTCGACTCGTACTCGAGTACTCGCACGCAAGTCACGAAGTGACTTGCCCGAGGTTGCGTAGCAACCGAGTATTCTAGGGGGGTCCTTTCAAATATTAAACGCTCTAAAACGCTATTTCCTTCATTTTTAGTGGATTTTAAACATATTTTTCTCTCCAAATAAACGACACTTTCATCTCTCTCAAAAATTTATTTGCCATAAAATTTGTTTTTAAATTTCACAAACTGTCTTTCTCAGACGTTCAGCTTAATGAAGCATGGTACAAAACTTTTGCAATGAAACAATTTTAAAACAAAACATAATCAGTCCGACGCAGTAGTTGCTTTGTGTCTTGAAATTTTAAGATAATTATTCTTTATTTTACTAAGTAAGAATTATAAAATATATTACTACAATGTCTATTATGACGGTGTGTAGTTGTATTCACTTGTATACATCATATATATCTTATATGATGAGAAATTCAACATTAGTAATTATTGAACATTAGCGTAAATCTAAAACAAACAAGACGAGAATAACTAGTGGTAAAGAAGTAGTGTGCCAAATTTGAGAAGGATCAGATGAATAGTTTTTATGTAATCGGTCGGACAAAAAATGTCTTCGGAAGTTCGGACGGACGGACGGACGGAAGGACGGACAGACGGACGGAATCGTTGGTATTACTAGATACCCCGGACCGTTGGTCGGGGGTATAATAAAGGAATAAAGGGATAAATAACCTGTCGTAGCCTACTTAAAACGAAAATTAATATTGTAGGTTTGACTGCTAATTGCTGTCTGACTGCTGTCAGTTAGGTTTTCAAAATGATTTTTATCAAAAGAAAATACTAAGTTGCAACTGTTGCATAGGCATAAGCAATGAATTCGAAACAATTTATCATACAATACGTTTTACAATAGTTTATGTACCTTCTTAGCAAACGATGATAGCGTGGATTGCTTGGATCGTGAAGATAGTTGCGACTGCGAGGCGTCCAACGTCTTTGCATGTTTTAATTTCAGGTGATTCCTCATTGATGAAGTTGTACCACCCTTGAATGAGAGCTGTACTGCACAGAGTTTACATGTTGTTTTTGTCTTTTCCTTATCTAAGTCAAAGACTTCCCATACTGATGAGCGCGAATTGTCAGCCATTTTGCGTGCAAGGTCTTACAAGGGAGATAACTCTATCTCCCGAGTACTCGAGTACCAAATCGTTACTCGAGTAATGACTGTACCCGACTCGTACTCGAGTACCCGGTTAACCGTTTCAGCCCTAATAGGCATGAGAGATTTAACTTAGCAAACATCTTAATATTACCACCATCTAATTCATACTGGATACATAAATTGTATAATTTGAAACATATCCAATAAAAAATATTTAAAAATTATTTTAATTTGAATATTAATAAATTCTTTACTCATAGTCCATTCAAATGAAAATAGTACACCTACTGAAATAATAAAAACTGCATTTTAAACTTGTTTAGATATATACAATCTTTACAGATAACTTTACAGAACTTCCGTTCACAAATGCCAAAATAGAGTTTTAGAAACGTATCAACTTACCTTTCAAGACGGACCACGTTAATTTCAGCTCCAACTACTAAACGCTTCCTTTTATAAGGCTTGATGTATCACAATCGACTAACGACATGCAACCCTTTCCGGGGTTCCTGTGACATCAAATTATTGCCTCCTAAGAAGAATTTAAAGTATCCTCTATCACTTTCTCACCAATTGTCCTTGTAAGCGGGGGAGATACCAAGGAATGGTCCTGGAATCACTGAATCATGCCACCCCCGCAGCAGTTACCTACCTTGCTGGTTCTAAATACATGAAACACTTTTGTAAGACAGAATCATTCAGGTTAGGACTGAAACCTAGGGCAAGATGTATACCAAATTACATCCTACCATAAGCACTAAATTGATATCGAGTATTCAATCAAGACATAGTATTGGCAGATTATTTCATTGCCCCTGTGGGGTCCTGTTCGTTAGTCTCAGATATTTATTGGGTGAGAGGGCCAGATCGGTCCGACAATTAAGTCCTTGCCGCGGCAAGGATCGGGATTTCGAGATTTATTTCATATTCGAAGCTTCAGTGACCCGCACCTTTTCTTGACCATAAATTTCTCGCCGGATTCGCTCTTTATATGCGCCAATTCCCTTGGCAGACAACTTTTCCAAAATGGCGACTGATGTCGTCTGCTGAAAAGATGGAAGAAGGCCCTGGGGAGCTATCCTTTCCTACTGGTCATCCACAAGTTCAAAACAATACGATTATTTGTGACAAACAAGTTGCTATGACTCACCGAGGCGTGGAATTGGTCTATACTTCTTGTAGATTTCAATTATATTGGTGTGGCATCTATTTCCCTATCTGACACTTGATTAACAACGACTGAATGTGAAATAAGTTCCACTGAGATTTTGATTTTCGGATTGTTGTCATGTTGTCTTAAGCATAGCATATTTGTTTTTTAAATATATTAACCTTATGCTGAAGAAAAAAAATATTCAAAATGAAACCATTGGCCCTGTGATCATCAAATCTTTCATAATTTATGACAAAGACTTTGCTGTTGTGAGTCAGTGTCCAATACGGTTGTAATCAAGATAGTCTCGTGCACTGGTGAAACTCTCGTGAACAGGCGCTAAATGGCATATAAACAATTTAAAGCATGTCTGTATATAAAGTGCATCATAGATAACGCATGTCTCTACAAGTTCCTAGTTCAGCAGTTTTCAACAAGTGTTTCTCATTTTGTGCACAACCGATTCTTATGATTTTTTTTATAAAACGTACTTATTCCGGCCTTCTATAGATTTTCGTTATCGATTGAAGGTCAACTGGGAGAATACTAGGTATATTATCGCATTGATAAAAAGCTAATTTGAATGTGTGTTTCCTCATATGCCCTATAAGACCCAATTTTAGCGCGAAAATTAGTGTGATAGTGCCTTTGAGGAAAGTAACGTATTCTATTTTCGTAACGTCACAGATACCTATATAGGATATACATACATGTATTCATACTTATATTCATAATTCATTATTACAAAAAGATCCCGAAAACTTAAAGGTCTATTAGATGACCGTAAACACACCAGACAGTACCATATCTTCCAACTGTTTGCACAAGTGCAGAGTTGTTGTTTTTACTTTCACAGAAATTCTGCTTCCATTGACTTGCCAGATTTGGAGTGGACACGTATTCTAGCCTCCAGTTTGCCTGGTACAGAAACGAGTTATACGTCCACTGATGCAACTACGATGCCTTTTAATAGGGAGTTCTAAATAATGAACAATAGTAGGTATGTGTACATTGGTGAAGTCAAAATATATTTTGGGTAAAACCGGTAATACACTGTATATGATTTAATGAATTATTTGGTTTACTTTCAAAAGGACAAACAGATGTATCCAGATCTACGTTAAGTAAGGGAAATGAATTAGGAACCCTCCAGAACATGAATGTGAGTGTGATCTGAGGGGGTCTCTCGTCACCACTAACAATAGAATTAGTCGGATTTCACCAGAAAACATTGTTACATGAAAGGTAAGAAGATGGCTAAATAGATTGGGGGAAGTTCCCTCTGCAAGGCTAACAAACACAATAAAAGGAAGTTGAATCAACGTATTAATCTGTAACGTCCTTTCAAAGGAAAGTTCAACTGGATTCTATTTCATTTTGACTCCCTAACTTCAAATTGTTTTTGTTTTGTCTCGAGATTTTATTCTATTTAAACTCCCTAACTTCCAATTGTTTTTGTTTTGTCTCGAGATTTTATTTAATTCAAAAACACACTGATTATCTAAGTCACTGCCTCACTTCAACCGCTCATTCTTCAAACGATAATCGTCAGGCCAGAGATTATTCACGTGCTTAACTGTCAAAAGTCTCTGCCAAGATTAATGTCACATATCATTCACTCATGACATTCAAGGATCCTTGTCTCAAACATCATTCACACAATCTATTAGATAAAAGATAAGGCCATTGTTAGGTTCAATAACTAAATCCTTCAATGGTAACTGTAACAGTCAAAGATCATTCTTTCAATCCTTCGTAAAAGATCTAAAAGATCATTTTTGCAAAATAACTGTCACTTTCTAGGACCATTTAGTCAACCAATCAACGATAACTGTCACAAAACTTCAAACAATAATTGTTTCCGTCAAAGATCATTCATGCCATCTTAAGACAAGTCACGTAATCCTAACGATAAATGCTACTTACAAAGACAATTTACTCATTCCTCCAGCGTTTACTGTCACTGTCAAAGATAATTAATTCAATCCGTCAAGGATAAATGTGACTGTCATATACCATTCACTGCCATATACCATTCACTGCCAAATACCATTCACTGCCATATACCATTCACTCAGTATTTCAACTAGAATTGTAGTTGCCGAACATCACGTCAGTGTAAAACATTTTGGGATCAATTCATCAGTGTCCCCAACTAAAATGGCAATTTAAAAAATAACCAACATTAACTCACTCAAAGATTACCGGCAAAATAAGCTTGCCATCTCAGCCCTGGAAGCCATTTCTAAACTCTGTGTTTATGTTCATCGATCCCCAATACCCTCCGCGCATTGATCCCCCGTCCTGAATGTCCTCGTATCGATCCGTGTGCAATCTACACCCCCATCGCACCGGTCCCTCTTGGGAGGTCACTTTAGACCAGCTAGTTTAGTCCTACACGGGGGATTCTTTAAATGAGTGCCAATATATCTGGAATTGCTCTCAAAAAGGTGGTTTTCGGAAATAATTATCGGAAAATTAGACTATGATAGTGAGCAATTTTACCTTCTGTTGACGCAAAAGTCCAAATATGGACACGGAGCAACGGCGAGTCGGTGTGAAGGATTAGTGTGGATGTGTTTAAGGTGATGAAGTAAGGGCGACATTTGCACAGGGTAATACGTTCCGTGAGCTAGGGCAGTTATCACTGTGATAAGAGTTTTATGTGAAATTAATTTGCGATCACTTTAAAATTGGAACTTAAATGACTTCCCTGATCCCCAAGTCTATGTCAGCTTAGATTATTGGTTCACGAATCTATTTACCATAATGGTTTGATCGATATTTAGAAACTTAAATTGCAAGCTGCAACCAGGTTATTTATTGCCATTTCAACACCAAATAATCATTAACATTTTCATTATTGTATTTGCTGCAGGATTCTGTTTTGTAACACAGAAACGGACATAAGGCGAACTCGTTTATCAGTAAAGATTTTATCAGTACATTCAACTGATGAAGGGTATTCAATAATCTATTAAATAATGATTTTATAATTCTATCTCCGGATTTCTCTTTCCATTTTGCGGTCACTGTACTTCTTGTAATAATCTCTGAACAGGTTGTAACAGCCGCTGAAGTATTCATGCAGGTAGACTTTAACCTGTTGAAACCTTCAAACAAACTCCAAATTATGTTTTGCATAATAAAAAGTTTTATCAATATATAATATATAATTTCAAATTTTAAATCTTCCATATAGAAAACCTGCAACCGTCGCTGTGACGTCACTCTATTGTTTTGGGGGGTCATTTATATATACTATATATCACAGGACAAGGAACATAGACAAGCGATGTCCCTCGAATGAAGGTTATTTCAAACAAAATCGCTCTGCTGGGAGGACATTAAGAATTATCCTCTCTCAAGTAACTGTATTCCAACGATAATAATTCCTCTTTCGGATAAAGTGAACATGCTTACTAACTCTCAATTAAGAAGAAAACAAAAGTACATTTTTTAACTGCAAATGTTTTGACGATATGCCACCTCAAGCCCGCACACATCACACTCCTGCACGTCCTGCACGCCCCGACAGTTATACCACTGTGCCACAGCGGCTAAGCTGAAACGCACGCTCGGTTTTGCATTTCCTTCAACGGCCTCCTCTACCATACCCGCCCTCTTGTTTTCTCCTTCCCTCCTTGTCTTATTCATAAGTTGAAATTGTTGTGTATTAAATTCAGGAAGATCGACTTGTCCATGTAGGTGTCTAAAATGATACATGTACAAATAGTCATTCCTGTCAGAAACTTCAGCGCGTAGTCCAGGTAACAGAACTCAATTCTCCTAATCAAATCGAATGTTCAGGTTCAAACAACGTCGTTGACTGGATAGCTGACTTCGATTGCAATCCTTCAGGAATCTGTTTTACGTGGGTAGATAATTTCATGGTTAAAATGAGCAAAAAATGTTAAAGGGGCAAAAATTTATTATTACTTTCCATGTCATTCACGATACTACAGGTTGAATGTTAAAATAATTTTCTACTAATATTAGTGAAGAAATATCCGAACATCTAATCTGGATTATCAAGAATGTTCTTATGCAAACATTATTATGCAGTAAATGGAAAATGTATATTGTATGTATAAAAACTACTGTGCATATTCAAATTAATCAGGCAACACCAAATTCAATTACCAAATAATCTCTAAAAAATATAAACTAATGTGATATTTATTTTTGGATACAACATGATATTTTCATGGTCGGTTATGATACCAGAACAGCATTAACGGTGCAGTCCACTCGATCTACTGAAAAGCAAGTGTTCCCTGACTGCATAATCAACTCTCTTTTGTCATAATCAGTCTTGAATTAAACATAAAGTCCCTGTGTCGACAATTGCCGATCATGAGACTGAAGCACATTGTGGCAAAAGTATTTACCAGAGAGGGCCACGTTCTACATGACTGTTTGGAATTAACTGAAACAGGCAGGCTACAGGTCGAGAAGACATATTAAGTGACCCAAACTGTCTCCAGCTCAAAAGACAGCACGACTTGCTTGCAATTGTTGTAATCAACAAGTTAGAACAATGCATTGCGGAAGATTTTGATAACCACCTTCTTGTCATATGAACCAATGTTTATGGATGACAATGACAGGCCACACAGCCCGTGGTGCCATCCAAGTCTTACAAAAAATGTGGTTGAAATGTTTCCGTGGCCAGTCGTTAGTCCTGATCTCAAGCCGACAGAACATTTATGGGACATTTTGGATCGTCGTGTCGGGCAGAGAGACCCACCTTTACATTCTCTTAACGATTTGCCTGCAGATTTGCATGAGGAATATGGGAGTAAGGGAAATGATCCAAGGGAAAAGGGGGCGTCAGTGCACAGAGGTGTCACATATTTTCATGAAATGTCAATCTTGTTTTCCCAATAACAATATGTTTGAATGAAACTGACATTTATAACTCTGCAGGCAAAATTAATTTGGCAATATTTAGAACGAAAAGATATCATTTATTCCTACTGCCCTACCCCAGGGTATTTATGGCATTTCTGTGCAGTTTTTCTCTCAAAACTTTCCCTTTCCACTAAAATATTATCTAAATGTGGACATAGTTCCAGCGTCAGAAGGTATAATTATTAAGGGCGTTGCTTGGTCGATTTTAGTTATATTTTCCCATTTGCCGGAGAAAAAACATTCGTTTTAAACATGTATACATTAATAATTATTATCAATATCATGTATCCTCGTCACAATGAAATTTGAGCTTCACACACACTTCTGATGGGCTCGGTTATGGAAAATATGAGTATGTTGAGACCTTTTGATCTCTCATATCTGCGATTAGTCGGTTTTGTGATTAATGCCGAAAGACTGGGACATCAAATAATGTTTGCAACCGATTGTCGATGAGCTTCGATATGCTACTTCTCTGAAGGAAAACAAGTTTAACAAGGACATAGTTGTTCTGGACATTTTTTGGTAAACCTTAATTTGTTCTCTTGAATTTTAATTTTTTGAAAATATGCGTATATTGGAATTTGTATCTGTACGTGTCTGACGTTTGGACAGTTATTAAAGATATATTCAGTACAATTAGTTCCTGCGTATGGACATATGTATACGTTTAACTAATGTGCAATGATAAAGTGAGGTATTGATGTTAAAAATTAATACCCTTTAGTGATATGATTCTTTTGTTGAACGCCCTGTTTTATTCTTACCCTCAGCCTATAATCTGGAGAAGACTCAGTTGGCAATCAGGATATCGTTCAATTCTTTGATTTATTCAATGGTAATTTCTTCCTAAAGCATGCTATCTCAATTTTGAACATTGAATCCAGCCTACAATCTTTACCAGCTGAACAGTGAAGGCAAGACATGCAGTAATATTTTTATCACATCGCTTCAGTCGCCTTTTCCTCACTTCTTTCTGCCATTTACTACTATTTCCTTTAGAGTGATGCGATAACTTCAGTAAATAATTTTGCATTTCGTATTGTAAAATTGATTTAGAATCATCTATTTAGAAGCCAAGATATAGTCTACATGGCTGCGGTCACTATTAATGGTTGAAAGCCTGGATGTTCGGGTTGGTAAATAGCACCTCAATCTAACCTTTTGTCTCTGTGTAACTACTTTCTACTTCAACCCTTTATCACCAACTTGGTTACTATTTTGGGCCTCATCCTTCTTTGTACTTTCGTCTTGAAGAAATAATTATTACTTGTGACAAAATACTCCCGATAAGCCGTTTTTACGCGGCCAAGCAATAGATGCAAAGCTTGAGGGAGAGGGGTTGATATGTCGAGACGTTTTACTTTTCTAGAAAGTAATTACTCTCGTTGGATGTACGTCTGTTTGTCTTAATATAGAAAATATTCACAACAAAGGAAAACAATTAAAAATATTTGCACCTGAAAAACGGGCCTTAACATAACATGATCTATTGAATTAATTCTTTGTTTTCGGAAATAATTGTACTTTTATAATCATATCACTCTATCGCTTTACATATCTACGGATTATAAGAATAGATGATTGTTAAGCAGAGCACATGAATGTCGAGCTCGAAAGTTCTTAGATATAAAACAGAAACAAGCACGTGCATTGCATGAAGTCCGATGGGTCAACCTCCATAACCTATCGGAGAAACTTACTTATTTGCATGAGTGCACATATGAGACATATGTTGTTTCGGTTTTTTTCACCAAACATAGTAATCGCCATGATTTTGGTAACAGACGAAATCTAGAGGGTTTATTCAAAGTTTCAACCCGACACGAACTCGATTTTAATTGCAGTCTTTATCTTGACCCTAATGCGATGAAGCGGTACCCGTACAATATTTGCTGGACAGCACTTTATAACCCTTTTGCATCCCTAACTTGAACTTTAAGCTCAGGTTTTACGGGGTGCAGTAAAGAATGTACAATACACGTAAAGTCAACGATCCGTGTAGATTCTTCGTGCTAAATAAGTTATTATAGACAAAGTGAATTTCCGATCTGCCCAGCGTGAGACTAATCCTGTAAGTTGGAAGGTGTCAGCCAGGAAGACAGAGGGGGAGAGAAATATTTGATTTCTGCGTCTGGGGAAGAAACAGGGGTCACCAGGGTCAAAACAAAGGCTTTAATTTTGATATATGAATTCAAGGAGGCTGCTTTCAGAACGTTGTCGAGTTGAAAACCCCTGATACAATGTCTTTGAATCCCAATTTAAAAAAAAAAGTTTTTTCTGGAAACAGTCGATTTTAATCAGTTTGCGTCAGATCCTCAACCGCTTCTCACCATTCACTAATGTCAGATTCTCAACTGCCTCTTACCACTCACTAATGTCAGATTCTCAACTGCCTCTCACCACTCACTAATGTCAGATCCTCAACCGCCTCTCACCATTCACTAATGTCAGATCCTCAACTGCCTCTCACCATTCACTAATGTCAGATTCTCAACTGCCTCTTACCACTCACTAATGTCAGATCCTCAGCCGCCTCTCACCATTCACTAATGTCAGAACCTCAACCGCCTCTCACCATTCACTAATGTCAGATCCTCAACTGCCTCTCACCATTCACTAATGTCAGATCCTCAACAGCCTTTTACTATTCACTAATGTCAGATCCTCAACTGCCTCTCACCATTCACTAATGTCAGATCCTCAACTGCCTCTCACCATTCACTAATGTCAGATTCTCAACTGCCTCTCACCATTCACTAATGTCAGATCCTCAACTGCCTCTCACCATTCACTAATGTCAGATTCTCAACTGCCTCTCACCATTCACTAATGTCAGATCCTCAACTGCCTCTCACCATTCACTAATGTCAGATCCTCAACTGCCTCTCACCACTCACTTATGTCAATTTCTCAACTGCCTCTCACCATTCACTAATGTCAGATCCTCAAATGCCTCTCACCATTCACTAATGTCAGATCCTCAACCGCCTCTCACCATTCACTAATGTCAGATCCTCAACCGCCTTTTACCATTCACCAATGTCAGATCCTCAACAGCCTCTTACCACTCACTAATGTCAGATTCTCAACTGCCTCTCACCATTCACTAATGTCAGATCCTCAACTGCCTCTCACCATTCACTAATGTCAGATCCTCAACCGCTTCTCACCATTCACTAATGTCAGATTCTCAACTGCCTCTTACCACTCACTAATGTCAGATTCTCAGCTGCCTCTTACCACTCACTAATGTCAGATCCTCAACTGCCTCTCACCATTCACTAATGTCAGAACCTCAACCGCCTCTCACCATTCACTAATGTCAGATCCTCAACTGCCTCTCACCATTCACTAATGTCAGATCCTCAACAGCCTTTTACTATTCACTAATGTCAGATCCTCAACTGCCTCTCACCATTCACTAATGTCAGATCCTCAACTGCCTCTCACCATTCACTAATGTCAGATCCTCAACAGCCTCTCACCATTCACTAATGTCAGATCCTCAACAGCCTTTTACTATTCACTAATGTCAGATCCTCAACTGCCTCTCACCATTCACTAATGTCAGATCCTCAACTGCCTCTCACCATTCACTAATGTCAGATCCTCAACTGCCTCTCACCATTCACTAATGTCAGATCCTCAACAGCCTTTTACTATTCACTAATGTCAGATCCTCAACTGCCTCTCACCATTCACTAATGTCAGATCCTCAACTGCCTCTCACCATTCACTAATGTCAGATTCTCAACTGCCTCTCACCATTCACTAATGTCAGATCCTCAACTGCCTCTCACCATTCACTAATGTCAGATTCTCAACTGCCTCTCACCATTCACTAATGTCAGATCCTCAACTGCCTCTCACCATTCACTAATGTCAGATCCTCAACTGCCTCTCACCACTCACTTATGTCAATTTCTCAACTGCCTCTCACCATTCACTAATGTCAGATCCTCAAATGCCTCTCACCATTCACTAATGTCAGATCCTCAACCGCCTCTCACCATTCACTAATGTCAGATCCTCAACCGCCTTTTACCATTCACCAATGTCAGATCCTCAACAGCCTCTTACCACTCACTAATGTCAGATTCTCAACTGCCTCTCACCATTCACTAATGTCAGATCCTCAACTGCCTCTCACCATTCACTAATGTCAGATCCTCAACCGCTTCTCACCATTCACTAATGTCAGATTCTCAACTGCCTCTTACCACTCACTAATGTCAGATTCTCAGCTGCCTCTTACCACTCACTAATGTCAGATCCTCAACTGCCTCTCACCATTCACTAATGTCAGAACCTCAACCGCCTCTCACCATTCACTAATGTCAGATCCTCAACTGCCTCTCACCATTCACTAATGTCAGATCCTCAACAGCCTTTTACTATTCACTAATGTCAGATCCTCAACTGCCTCTCACCATTCACTAATGTCAGATCCTCAACTGCCTCTCACCATTCACTAATGTCAGATTCTCAACTGCCTCTCACCATTCACTAATGTCAGATCCTCAACTGCCTCTCACCATTCACTAATGTCAGATTCTCAACTGCCTCTCACCACTCACTAATGTCAGATCCTCAACTGCCTCTCACCATTCACTAATGTCAGATCCTCAACTGCCTCTCACCACTCACTTATGTCAATTTCTCAACTGCCTCTCACCATTCACTAATGTCAGATCCTCAAATGCCTCTCACCATTCACTAATGTCAGATCCTCAACCGCCTCTCACCATTCACTAATGTCAGATCCTCAACCGCCTTTTACCATTCACCAATGTCAGATCCTCAACAGCCTCTTACCACTCACTAATGTCAGATTCTCAACTGCCTCTCACCATTCACTAATGTCAGATCCTCAACTGCCTCTCACCATTCACTAATGTCAGATCCTCAACTGCCTCTCACCATTCACTAATGTCAGATTCTCAACTGCCTCTCACCATTCACTAATGTCAGATCCTCAACTGCCTCTCACCATTCACTAATGTCAGATCCTCAACTGCCTCTCACCATTCACTAATGTCAAATTCTCAACTGCCTCTCACCATTCACTAATGTCAGATCCTCAACTGCCTCTCACCATTCACTTATGTCAATTTCTCAACCGCCTCTCACCACTCACTAATGTCAGATTCTCCGCTGCCTCTTACCACTCACTAATGTCAGATCCTCAACTGCCTCTCACCACTCACTAATGTCAGATCCTCAACTGCCTCTTACCACTCACTAATGTCAGCGTAAGTCAGTAAGCTAACATTCCTGTAATGAAACATGTTTGTGAATGAAGCCCCCTGTTCTGAAAGTGATATCTAGAGAATTCGATACATTGCGCCTGTGTTCAGCGAGAGGATCTCACATTTTTAAGGATAGTTTTCAGTTTCAAGGTAACAAAACACAAGTTGATAAACAGCCGAGACTAGCTGAGATAATTTCTTATTTTGCTAGAAGAAGACATGTTTATAGAGTGTTTTCATCATCTGAAAACCATTCTTTGTTAGTTCATCTGAATACAGCTGCGATAACAAACCAAGTCCATTGAAGTATAGGACATAGTACAAAACGTTAGTGAGCGTATGACGGAAAAGCGTGTTAGCGTCATGCCATTTTGCGTCATGTACTTGATGATATGAAAAGTATAGTGAAAACATACGGTTGAATGTCATTGTTGAAAATCAATGTCACAACGTTACCCCAAGGAGTTATAGAGGGTACTTAACGACCTCCCATTGAATACTTTTTTGTTTAACGAGTGTATGACTACGAAATCATTCACGAGTCTAATAAAAACAGAATTAAATGGAAGGAAATCTGATATTCTGTTTATCACTTGCCCCCAAGAAACAAGCATTATTGCAAACAGTAAATTGAAACTAAAATTTCTTAGCTGCCATTGTGACGGCGGGGACTAATTTTACATTGTGACGTCACAAGTACACACTTTTGTGACGTTATACGTGCAGCGGTGTTACACTAGTTTATTATTGCTGTGAAAATATTTCACTGAAGTATATATTACACGGGCCAGAAATAAATTTTTTATTTTACACAAGCGATGTCACATATGAAATCCATTTTCCATATTGAAATTTGTTCCTTACACCGGGTTGTCCCAGTGGATATGAGAATGGAATAGTTCGATACGGCCTTTCCATACAGACTGATAATTTGGTTTAGCGAGAAGAGCATATATTCTGTGGAGCCTGTGTTGTATGGATATTAGCAAGCACCAACAATTCTGCCACTAACGGCGCAACCACCACTTACATTCACGATTACCTTGACGCTGTTTTTCTACCTGCAAAGATAAATCGTGCCCTAATACACAGTCAACATGAGCCAGATGTTACCTCTTCATCACAATAGTTCACCCCGCGTGTATGTGTATATAAAACGATACCCTACAACAAAAACGTTATACGACGCACTCAAATACTTTTCCCCCTATTTAGCGCCTAATCCCCTTGAAATAAAAGTTCGCGGGGAAAGAGTCAAATTGGCCGTCATCTGCCATTTAGGATTAATTCGTCACAGTTATGGCTTCGTACTTGCATGCTTTACAAAGAACGGGATGAAACTTTATTCAGTGGATGACCTCACATAAACGTTCTTCCCAATCTGGTCGAAGCAACAATAAAGAACACCGTTACATAGAAATAAAATACAACGGATGAAAATTTATATATTTACATAGGTCATCGAACTTGGAGCGTGGGATTTTTAAGGCTGATTAAGTTTTGATAAAGGGAACATCATTACTGAGAAACTGATACACAATACACATCATCTCTAATTTAGTTTTTCCACATTTATGGAGTAGTAGTAGCAATAGCAGTAGCAGCAGCAATAGTAGCAGCAGCAATAGTAGCAGTAGCAATGGTTGTAGTAGTAATAATAATAGTAGCAGCAGCAGCAGAAGCAGATGCAGTAGTAGTAGTAATAGCAGCAGAAGCAGATGCAGTAGTAGCAATAGTAGTAGTATAAGAAGCAGCAGCAGTAGTAACAGTAGCAGTAGTAGTAGTAGTAGCAGTAGTAGTAGTAGTAGCAGCAGAAGCAGATGCAGTAGTAGCAATAGTAGTAGTAGTAGTATAAGAAGCAGTAGTAGTAGCAGAAGCAGTAGCAGTAGTAGTAGCAGTAGTAGTTTCAGTAGTAGTAGCAGTAGTAGTTTCAGTAGTAGTAGCAGTAGTAGTTTCAATAGCAGTAGCAGAAGTATTAGAAGCAGTAATAGTAGCAGCAGTAGCAGTAGTAGTTTCAGTAGCAGTAGCAGTAATAGTAGCAGTAGTAGTAATAGTAGTAGCAGTAGTAGTTTCAGTAGCAGTAGTAGTAGCAGTAGCAGTATCAGCAGCAGTAGCAGTAGCAGTAGTAGTAGCAGTAGTAGTTTCAGTAGCAGTAGCAGTAATAGTAGCAGTAGTAGCAGTAATAGTAGCAGCAGTAGCAGTAGTAGTAGCAGTAGTAGTATCAGTAGTAGTAGTTTCAGTAGCAGTAGCAGAAGTATTAGTAGCAGTAATAGTAGCAGCAGTAGCAGTAGTAGTAGCAGTAGTAGTTTCAGTAGTAGTAGCAGTAGTAGTTTCAGTAGCAGTAGCAGAAGTATTAGTAACAGTAATAGTAGCAGCAGTAGCAGTATTAGTAGCGGTAGATGATGGAGAGGAACTATGTATAACAGTTGCACCAGATCCCCATGTCCCCAGTCACAGCGTCAGAAGAAGCCCCAGTCACAGCGTCAGAAGAAGCCCCAGTCACAGCGTCAGAAGAAGCCCCAGTCACAGCGTCAGAAGTAGCCCCAGTAACACTTATTGAGAAAGACCATCAGCATCAGTAGGAGTATTTACACGAACAAAGATATCAACCGATAAGTAAAGGTATCAAAAGCGTGAAAAGCATGTGTATTTCTAAACTATACTTCTCGTCTTGAATTACGATTGACACACAAGAGGTATATTCTGTTTGGATGGACTTTATGAACAGTCAGACCCCTGGAATGGCTGAAATCCTTCAAAGACATATATAATCTGCAACTTCCATAATCGTAAATACCTGACAGGCGCGGATTAAAGAGGATCAGAGATACAGCACTCTGTGACCCGCTTTATAACGGGGTAGCTTTCTGCCGTTCTTTCTCATGACAAACCGGTCTTTTACAATATTTCCCCTTTTTTAAACGTTTTGAAAAGACTGTTTTCACATTTTGTTTACAAACGTTATGAGAAACAGTTGTGTGAGTGTTTAGATAAACACATGAAATTTTATGGTCCAGAAAATTTTTACAATTGTTTTTATGAGTGTTGCCTAGATGTTAACAAAATCACAAAGATCTTATAGCTTATTCGCGTATACTATGTTGAAAAACACCATTGACAGAAAAATCGGCGTAAAATCCGATTTGAACGAGGAGACATTGAAGTACATAATAAAACTACTGGTCATTGTACTGAGACAGTCATGAGGGACAACCATAGAGTCATCTTATAATATTACCATAACATATACTGCATTCACTTCCTCAATATTCTAAAGGCGAGTTTATTTCCATCCTGCTTCATCAGCGTAATTGAATCCGCTGATCGAGTTCCTTCCATATACCCTGATCTCCTTTAGGCCAAAAGCCTCGTATCGCTAGCTATCTAACCAGCGAATTAGACGACTCACATCCAGCAACAGCGGCACAACCCGGATTGAAAATTCCGTTAAGTTCAAAGTAGTAACGTCAAGCTCCTTGGATAACGACATTTCATTGGCTGAAACAATAACAGGTGAGCACAGCCATGGACATCAAGCCGCGCCAGCCTTACGAGGGATTTGGCTCGAAGGAGATCAGGGTATATGGAAGGAGCTCGATCAGCGGATTCAATTACGCTGATGTAGCAGCATGGTTTATTTCTTTATAGGTAGGGCAGTAAATTGTTCGTGATGTGCAATAGTCCATAACTTTGTTTTGATAACGGTGTAGGCAAATAAGATGTGGGCTAAATAAGGTCATGCAACTGCTTATATACGCGATTCTACGCTTCTGCTTTTCTACCAATCTCATTGAAATCAGCTCGAAATTAGTCCCGCGTACCACGCTGCGTTTCATGATCTGACCACGGCTCCATAAGAGACAATCAACACATTTTCCTCGTTTGGACATCTTTTTAGATGCGTATTAAATACATATGTCTTTTGAATTACCCTGCTCAGGGTGTAGCTTGTAACTAGGAACAAAACAGACTCCAAAACACAAGTGCCCCTCTGAATTTGGTTTCTACTTCAATATTCTGAAAAGAAGATAATCTCTTTAATCTAAATGTTCGCCAAAACTCAACTGAATTGTATCATTTTCAACAAAAGTTATGTCCTACCCCGTAACCCCAACACGAGACTAATTGTGCTGTAATGGACCTATCGACACGTGAATGGCTTTATTACTGCGATGTAGAACTACAAGTCTTAAGCGATACTGTGCACACGTCGGATCTGTGTAGAATTACCAGATACGTGTTGCGTAGCGCAATAGAAAACCTTTGTTCTCGGTCGTATAATCTTACTTCACCAACGGAAATAGTCATCTGCTTGCTTTACTGAAAGCGATATTGCAGTAATTGAGCCATTTGCAGCAAAGTTGTCTCGTTATTATACTTTAACGTGTTTCTTTGTGTAGCGTATTAATAACAGTCGAAAATGCAAGCTTGTATATCAGTTTCAGTAAGTCATTTTATATTTAAGTATACTTTAACTTGGTGCAAATGTGGGACGGGCTATACTGTTAGATGAAATAATGTTAAGAACGGTCACGTAGCGCTCTGTATCGTATGAGTGCCAATTAAACCCGCATTTGACTCGTACTCAATCGGTTTGATCGCATTGTGCAAGAACTATCATAAATTTGATATTCAAACAAATCGAATGGCATAACAGATTGGTGGTTTTATTGTATTAAATAGAAACCTTGATTACTTATAACCTTTGGGAGAAACAAAACATGTTTCTTTTGCTGATTGTCTAATATCAAACAGGTTTCAACATTCCAGGACATTTTAACCCAGCTGAAGCTCTCGATTCTCTATGAAAGAATATTGGAATCAGATAAATACAGGTGGTGCGAACCAACTATGCGTATTTTAAAGCTAGTGTCAAACATAGCTAAATGTATTATCAGAACATTTTGAAAAAAAGGTTGGCGCGAGACAAGGGTGTGTATTAAGCCCATTTCTATTTTCCTTTTCCGCTCTCAGCATGAAGGCAATTTTCTTCAAAATAAATGATGTATTAAATATCCTGTTCTTACATGAAACACAAACTCATGGACAAGGTCTTATCATCTCTGGACTAAAATTATGAAAAATGTAGATATGAAAATTTACAGTAAACATCGCATTTTAAGTGCCTAAATCCCAAATTTGTGTTATTTTTAAAACTTGTTATAAATACATTTTCTCGTATTTAAAAAAAAAAGGAGGAAAATTACGTGAGATTGTTTCCGATCAAACAACTGCTTAAATTGGTGTTGGTTATAACCTCTATAGAAATATCACTAACGAACCAACAAAGGTCACTAAACGAAAATATGAGTAACCTCTGAATACTGACAGGAACTGTTCACGGATGCTAGTCTTAGAAGAATCATCCTTGCTCCATTTGTATTGAGTTTTCACAAAACAGACAGGGCGGGGAGATATATAAGTATAGACAAGTATAAAACAGTAAAAGAAAACCTTTGATAATTGTGACGTCATGTATGACAAGTGTGTTGGACAGGTTGAATTAGAGCTGTTCCAATACTAATTGATATATACTGAGCACTAATCACTGATACTTGCTAATGTTACAAGGAACAACCTACAATGGTGAGGCTTTAAAGTGATTGTTAGGCTCAATGGCTTGTCACCGATTGAAGAACGTTTAGCCGTTTCGAAAATACTTACAGACTCCTCATTCATGAACAAGCGTCAGTGCTGGTTTCACATGAAGATTGAATTGATTACGTCTCAAGACGTTCCCAATTTGAGCAAAGATAGTGTTTTTTAAGTGCGGAGCATACATAACCTGTAAAATGTAAAATACATTTACAACATAACAGAATTGATACTTTGACTGTTATTTTGAATTTCTCAAACGCACAATTGGTTATGCCAAATACAATTCCAGTGGTTCATTGGTACACTAAGAGACATTTCAGTTTGTGGTAAATTTCTTTTGCTGGTGATTTATTAAGGGGATTAGAACCATTGTAGGATAAGAACATGAACATCTGTATACATGATAGAACAAAAACCAGAGACATAAAGATATACACTTCACAACCGACAAGATGGTATTCATTTTTTCAACTAAATGCAACTATAACCATTTTTAAAAACAGTATTGAAAGAGAATGATATATCTCGTGTGTGTATGTAAATATATCGTTTCGGAGAAGTTTAGCATGTTTCAAATATTCATCGCATGATCTTTTCTTTGAATGCAGATTAGTAAATAAAAAAGCGAACAATTTATCAACACACAAATTGAAAATGCAGTTGAGGATGAATTTCATTCTCTTCCTGTATGTCATTTATACTGCTTCATTCGAAGTAACGTATACAAAATAAAAGGAAAATGTCATATCCATAGTAATGACTCAAACCTGCATTATTACGATATGTATAGAAGCCTCTAGGTACAAGAATAAAGATGAGAATGCTCTCTAGCACATGGTGTGTAACCGTATTGAACGAAACATGAACCATACATCTACTCAAAATATAGTCATAAGGCTGATTAACACATACGCTTAAAGTAAATGAATCTACATGCACAATAATAATGTTAATAAACATTTGCTTAAAGTTCTTTCTTTAATGTTCCTTTCATACAATTGCCATTGTACGTATACGAATAGAGAACACAAGTGTACGACACATTAATGTTCATCAATCAACACAGGAGCTCATTCGAATTAACCAACCCCAATTGTTGATATTCTTTGACTATTTTTTTTCATTTTCTACTATACTGTGTTAAAACATAAATTATTGTACCTATCCAGTGTTGACTGTTACTAGCGTTAACGTTAATACCACAGAAATCTGAGATGACCCAATGCTACAGAATCTTATTCGTAGAGACCGGTCACTCTCTGCGACCTTCTAGAAGTCCTGTGTTAATTTACTCTTAGGCTTATTGTTTGAAAACGAACTAATTTAGTTTGTAACCAACTTATAATTGTCAATTACTGAGTACGTGTAGCCATGATCTCCTAGGGATAACCAAGCATGTATCATCGCGAGCTGCCACTGATCGCATCCATAGCGGAAATTACGTATGTCTAGTGTAATATCACATATCTCTCATTCAGTGACGAGGTGAATTGGATATTTTCATGAGTGGAGTAGCTGAAAACACACATTCTCATGTTATGTGAAATCCGTCATTTTACGTTGCTAATATAATGTATAATGTTGGTAAAAGCATGCTGAAGTCAGACGATATCACCCCATCTTTATCACAAAAAATAAAAACCATGTCACATCACTGACGAGAATATTGTTTTCAGATTGAGAAAAACATTCGTTCTACCGACGTGCATATTAAATCATTATCAAAAATGCTTATTTTCAACTTTTACCATTGTGTGAACCTTGTTTTTGGCTGTAAACTCTTCCAGAACTAACCTCAAATTTGTGTCCTTTATCAACTTTGTGTGTGTGTGGATAACATCACAATTTTAATTTCAAATTCGTTGATGAATATTAACAATATTTAATGACACTAAGTAGATTTTTCGTTAATGATCACAGCATGAGTATATGGTGTTGTGCAGACACCAGGAAACCTTATTACATGTTGGTGCTAAGGCATTGTGGTTTATTGTGAAGAATCATATTTGCAAACCCTAATCATGATGTACAATGTTTTCTTCAAGCAGCCTTGTCCATTTCATAGATACCTTACATATATCATTCCATTCACACACTATAGCTGTAATAAAAACAGAGCAATTTAGGTCTTAACATGGTTTTGGGCCAGGAAAACTAAAATTCTGCAAAACAATATTTGATAAAAGTATTCATGTAGTCTGATTTTAGGATCAGATTATGATTTCTTAATTTCAACATCTTGACTACAAGCGTTACTTTGTCATATTTAGGATGTGTTTTTAGATGGGAAGGATGAGTCGTTGAATCTCAGAAGACTTTTACTGCTACAGTCATTGTGGTGGGAGTGCAGACAGTTTAAATCCTGCAGTCATGATTCTCATGTGGATAAGGTCCCTTGAAATCCTAGCTTAGCCAGGTCGCCCTGACCTAGCCCACTCATCCCCTTGTTCTACAGGGGGTATTCAGTTTCAATGAAAACACTCAGCATCATGTAGTCAATCTATTTATTGCACTTTTGATGTAGGAAGTCAAATTCAGTTTCAATCACCTCGGTGGAACTATAAAGTTTCCCTTTACAGAAGAGAAAGAGGTTTACAGGCAAACACAAAGCCAGCCAGCACTAAACTAGAAATAGTTTTAAATCAATTTGTTCTTCAGTTAAAGTGAACATTTTTAAGACATATTTGTTCTTCACTTAGTAAGCGACATATTGTTTATTGTTGTTGGGCAATTGTTCAAGAATGTACAAATTTGTTGTGTTCACATTCGGTCATGGTACAGTGTACCCACAAACACAAAAACTCATAAACACATTCTAGATGATGGGATTATTATTTTGTATCAATACAATTGCATGATGAATTTTAAAAATATTTTTTAAAATGGTTTTGGACCTGTAAATTATTCAAGTGATTTATTGTAGAATGCATCTTAGAAATAAAGCTAATACATGTTCAGCTGAAATCCTCCCATCAAATTTCAGTATTTTTTAAAAGATAGATTTGCTATTTGATATGGAACAGCTTAATCGCCATTCATTTCACCTTACATCTAAGGAACTGCATGTTGAACACAGGAAATTATTTTCCAGCATTTTTTCGAACTTTAACAGTGATGTCCTTTCAGATTTGTAAGTATATTAGCTAAGTCTCATCTTGAAGTCTTAAATCTTTTTAAAAAACATCAAGCTTTTCAATGCTTGATCTGTTTTGGTCAAGAACTAAAAGGTTTTAAGAGGCTTTTGAGATAATAATGTTTTGATTTTATGGAAGCAAAAGTTATTTGGCAAGTATGGTTTGAACACATGTGTGGAAGGTAGATGATAATAAATGAAAAGATATGATACAAAAAATGTTGCTTTAAAACTGTAAACCATGCAGCATACTGAAGCATCATAAAAATAAATATTGTCCTTCTAAAATATGCATCAATTAGCGTAAGCTAGGACCAAATAAACATTCAAAGAATATCTCAAGATATCATTAACTTAGACAACAGTTTACGTCAAATATGTTTCTTGGTTACAGTGAGAATGGAAACAATATTAGATATCTGAATAGAAGTTTGTAAGGCACAATCACTAATATTTGTAAATAATGAATTCTGAGAGGAGCTAAGATTGAATTCTGAGAGGTAGTCAAACACTTTACAATGAAGAGCCAGAGGTACAGTTATTTAACGTTTTTTTCAATTTTTACACAGCTGCAATGAAGCGTAAACATGTATATTACAAATACTATGTAGAATATATATGAGTTGATTTTATAATTGTAATAATTCAAATTGAAATTTAAACTGTAATATGCATAACACTTCAAATTGTACTAAAACAGAAACGTTTTACTGACATACCTATGAGTCTTTTATAATTTACAATACATACAAAATTCACAAACCGCTTTAAAGGGGCACAGAGTATGTTCTTAGGGAATATGTGAAAATTCAAAATGATTTTATCTTATCGTGAAGTAGTGATGATTCTGACAATAGGACTTAGTTCTGACTTAGTAATTTATGATCAAAAACAGGACAATGGCGTGCAACAATGCCTGAAACCTAATTTCTTAATCTGATTTACAGCAGACAGCAAGACATAAGGTTAAGTTAGTCAGATTACCTATAAACATGTAAATGGGACACAGAATCTTGACTTCTTAACACTTATTGGCCTTTTCTTGTGTATCATTGAAAACAAGAAAATATCGTTAATTTGACACTTTAGATTTGAAAATGGAACTTAAGAAAGGTAAATCAAACTAACCTCAGCACAAATGGTACTTTGGCTCTGATTTATGTCACATACACATACTCTGTGTCACTTAAGAAAGAAATCCTTATTGTGTCAGTGTCGACGAAGTCTTTTTCCTGATTGATCTGCCACAGCACTCTTCCTTTTTTTAGATAAAGAATCTGGAAGACTGAAAAAGGGACAAGAAGTGCCATTACAATTTGATGAATGGCTTCTGCTGACCAGGAATTAAGTACAGGTATAAACAAGAGACAGGGATTGATGCTTTACCACATCAGCCAAGTGCACTCAGTAACAGTAGGAGTTTCTTTAGGCTTGAGATACGAAGATGCATCAACATAAAATCCATTCATATCTTTGACTATTTGTTTTAATTAAATCCTTTTTTACAAAATTAGATATTTTGTAATAACAATGTTCAAGACTTGTTAAGCCATCAATATTTGCATTTTTTCCTTTGTATTTTACACTTCATTTTTTCATTTGTTTTATCAATCAAGTCTAGAGCTAGTTCTTCTTCAGAGGTATGACTTGTTTTTACTTGTGTATGGGTGGCAAACATTGTGAATAATCACAAATGATTCTCTGGCTATCCTGAAATTTTCTGTAACCCATACATAACGGGTAAAATTAACTCCCGTTAACACATATTCCATCACCCACCTGGCTCTGAGAGCTGTAACTTCAGGGGGACAGAAGTCGTCAGGGAGCGGGGAGGGGTCGTCAGTGAGCTGGGCGGCTATAAACTCGGGCTTCAGACACAGAACGTTAGCTGTAATCAGGTTCTCCAGGTCTTCCTGCAACATTAAAAAAAATAATTTCAGTTTGCAAATGATTATTTCGATCCTATTTTACCTTTTGTAATGTTTGCTTCTACCCATTACTAGGCGCAATGATTAGATTCATTTTGAAATAATCTTAATTAGTGCTTCAAACACATTTTTAGGGAACACCAATTGCAAATTACTAGAAACTTTCTGGATTTCACCTTCTGTACTGTATCAACAATTTAATGGCCTATATTGGTACAACCATTAATCATTCTCCAAGAAATTGAATTTGAATATTCATGTTTTTAACGGAAATATTGTTGTTAGCATCATTTGAAGGCAAAATAAGCTAAGCAGGTGTCCCCTCAGTCACTGAGCAGCATCGTTAAGGAAGCTTACCTGTGTTAGTTTCACTTTGAGTTTACTGAGTTCCAGGAATGCATGCGTTGCAGATATATCACTTTCAAATGGAGGCCTGAAAAAACAAAGACATGAAGAGCAGTTTAGCATTGTGTTCAGGAATCATTCACTAACTACAGTATGTCATTCAAGTCCTCAACTTGTCAATTCATTGTAAACCACCATATTGCTTATGGTTTGTATAGGCAAAGAAATTTGTTGTCAATGAGTTAATAAAAAATCCTAAAATACTAAGAGAGTCTAAGAAGTAATATTTCCAGCCTTCCAATCAGATGTGTATACCACCAAGTGGTTGGGCTGCAGGAAGTTTTTTCAGACACTGATTTCAGATGCATACTTGTGAGCTTATCAACCATGTGGGTAAGGAAAGGGACTAACTTGAGCGGCAGGACAGTTGCGCCCCCAGCCTGCAGTAGTCTGGCAAAGTTGCTCTCCCGGTTCTTGTCCGTGCACAGAATCACCTGCCATCCATCAAATGCACCTCCACATTCAGGATCCACCTGCATGGTCAAATCCAAATCATGATTCAACAACTCAGAGTAAAAGTTAGTTGTCCAAGGGAGGCTCAGTGAGCTTCATCCGAACGTTTCTAAGATTATATATATGTATATATATTCATACAATCAGAATACAATAATTTGGTCATTCAAAATATCTTTCAAACTGTCTAATTGTAATAGCTAATAAGTTAATTGAGTTGGATAAATTAGTTAGCTGTCAGTGATCAATCCTTGCATAAAAGTATATACATCAAAAGACCTGTCATGTTTGTTGAGGCTTCTGGAATCTCACAATTAACCATACAAGGCTAGCATGTCAGAGGTTTTTATATACTAAATCAATAGATTGCATGAAAGTTATGACCTATGAATATCTATAAATTTGGAATTATTTCCTCGAGAAGCTACATGTTACCTTCTTCATCTCCTTCACTTTCTGCCTCCATCGATGTGCAGCTGCTGCCAGTTTGCTGGACTGAGCATTCATCTTCATCATGATTTTATGGGTAGCTTCACTCCCCCACTCATGGTTTTCCTCCTGCAGACCAACCAGTTACCATTTTGGTTAGTGTGAAATACCTCAATATTGAATAAGTAATTTACTTTCAGTTAGATACAATGTGAAGCATTTTGAGTAAAAATGTCTTCAGTCGTTAATCTTGTTTTCAAGGCTACAATTCTTGCCCCAGTAATGATTTGCTGCTGATAATTCATTCTTAATTCATTTCCTCTCAACTTCAATCTGCTCATGCATTACTATTTTGGGTATGTCTGTCCCAATATCATTTGTCTCTTTTCAATCCCAGATAAGTCTCTTTGTAATTCATATGTAAAATGTGCTAAATATTTTAAAATATCAAGCTAAGTGGAAATTTTAGTAATGTTTCATCAACATTGAAGTAGGATGTAACTTGAATTGTAAGTGAACTGTAAGTCATAAATAACAACATATCATCCAATCAACTGCTAACCTTGACGAAGGTTCCCTCTCTTCTGCAAGCTTCGAAGTAGGATTTGTGTAGCACCCATTTCCCTGCAGCAACACAGGCCAGGAACTTCTCATTCCGTGCTGGCGTCTCTGAAATGTTGTGACATTGTGAAATTATGAAAGGTGGGGAAGAGGGATCTTCAAAATACTTGTTCTCATCACTCTATTACTGTGAGGTGTTCGGGAATTTGTTTATGACTAGCTTATTTAAACCTTGCTACCAACCAGTCAAAATTCTTGTTTTGAGTGCAGCTCTCTCTTCAACGAAAAGTTGAAATTCTCAAATGATTTATGATCATGATTTGTCGCAACAGCCTTGGCGACGACAAGCACAGAAAAATACAGGAAATGCGGCAAGGCCTATCTTAGCAAGTCATTGGGACTGGTGTAAGAATAGGCTGTATATGTCCAGGAATCAATATTTCTCATTCAGTTAAATCAGCAGAGCAAATACCTATGATAGTTAGTCCACTGGATGATGCAATACATTAACCACTGCTTACCGACTACAAGATGTGTACAGGACGGGTCGAAGTGCTGCGAGTCCAACAACTTGCCGCCAAGCTGTTCAACAAGGGCTCCATAATCCACACGCTCCTGCAGCAAGAGTGGTTAATTAGAAATCTGATATTTTCCACAAGTGGTTGACGAGGAATATCCGCTAATAACCAGGTTTCAATTTCTCTTAGCAAAACATCTGTTTGGTTCTGCCTATCTGACTTTATGAGCACAATTTGACCACATCTAAAAGATTAATTTACATGATAGAAATGTTTCTTCTTTATTATACTCCATAAATTACAAATTCATGCTCTATTTGGGAAAACATAATTCTACAATTAACTCTACAGTAGCTTTGAAACCACAATAAAATTTAAATCAAATAATACTTCCAAGTTATTCCTGAATTATTCACAGTGACTCTATCCTGCAGGTTGGCAGAGCTCATCCCTAAACCTACGTTGATCTGCATGCCCGACACCAGTATAACGGGAGGTTTCTTCTTCTTGGTCTTCTCGTCCTCCAGTATCTCTACAGGCTGAGGCGACATCACTCGGCTAGCTCGTCGCGGCTCTGGAAAGGCTGCAATTTAATTTGACTGGTTGAATTAATTGTTCGGTAATACAGAGACTACCTCTTTGGAGATCAAAGACTAAACCATTAGAAAATAAATAGCAAGGGTAAATATCATTAAAATGTCCTTTTATTTTCAATTCAAAACTCCTGTTTGTGTGCTAAAACATCTATTCCAGTTTCCTGTAATAAATTTGACTCACCAAGAGGTGGTGCTTCAGGGGTTGGTGTTCGACTTTCTTGACTTCGACGTTTGGACATCCTTGTCTGTCAAAATAGTGTAGAAAGTTCAAAATAGTTATGACAAAAATGGATTAAATGGAGCTATTTGCAAGCTTTTTTTTTCATTCATAGAACTTTGAATCCTTTAATGTCTATCAGCTTTAAAGGAAGATATTGTCACCTATAATAAAGGTATCTCTCAAGAGACATGTCATTTACACATCAAGTATTTACAATAACCTATGATTTCAAAGATTGAATATAATTTGCCAGCACAAAATGAGACCTAAAGGACAACAACAACGGGGTATCAAATGATATTCAATGCACACAGTCATTACCTTCGATGTGTTCTCTTCCTTCAATGCCGGGTCCTCCAGCTCTGAGAACTGAGCGTTGGAGCTGGAGAGATCTATACCGGCCATGTAGTCGTCTGTGTTCTGACTCTGAGCATGCAACTCATGCGCCAGCTTTTCTTGCTCCAACCTGTCATACACACATTATCATCATATCAACTTGCTCCAACCTGTCATACACACATTATCATCAATATCAACTTGCTCCAACCTGTCATACACACATTATCATCAATATCAACTCGCTCCAACCTGTCATACACACATAACAATAAATATCAACTTGCTCCAACCTGTCATACACACATTATCATCATTATCAACTCGCTCCAACCTGTCATACACACATAACAATAAACATCAACTTCTCCAACCTGTCATACACACATTATCAGCAATATCAACTCGCTCCAACCTGTCATACACACATAACAATAAATATCAACTTGCTCCAACCTGTCATACACACATTATCATCATTATCAACTCGCTCCAACCTGTCATACACACATAACAATAAACATCAACTTCTCCAACCTGTCATACACACATTATCAGCAATATCAACTCGCTCCAACCTGTCATACACACATAACAATAAATATCAACTCGCTCCAACCTGTCATACACACATAACAATAAATATCAACTTGCTCCAACCTGTCATACACACATTATCATCATTATCAACTCGCTCCAACCTGTCATACACACATTACAATAAACATCAACTTCTCCAACCTGTCATACACACATTATCAGCAATATCAACTCGCTCCAACCTGTCATACACACATAACAATAAATATCAACTTGCTCCAACCTGTCATACACACATTATCATCATATCAACTTGCTCCAACCTGTCATACACACATTATCATCATATCAACTTGCTCCAACCTGTCATACACACATTATCATCAATATCAACTTGCTCCAACCTGTCATACACACATTATCATCAATATCAACTCGCTCCAACCTGTCATACACACATAACAATAAATATCAACTTGCTCCAACCTGTCATACACACATTATCATCATTATCAACTCGCTCCAACCTGTCATACACACATAACAATAAACATCAACTTCTCCAACCTGTCATACACACATTATCAGCAATATCAACTCGCTCCAACCTGTCATACACACATAACAATAAATATCAACTTGCTCCAACCTGTCATACACACATTATCATCATTATCAACTCGCTCCAACCTGTCATACACACATTACAATAAACATCAACTTCTCCAACCTGTCATACACACATTATCAGCAATATCAACTCGCTCCAACCTGTCATACACACATAACAATAAATATCAACTTGCTCCAACCTGTCATACACACATTATCATCATATCAACTTGCTCCAACCTGTCATACACACATTATCATCATATCAACTTGCTCCAACCTGTCATACACACATTATCATCAATATCAACTTGCTCCAACCTGTCATACACACATTATCATCAATATCAACTCGCTCCAACCTGTCATACACACATAACAATAAATATCAACTTGCTCCAACCTGTCATACACACATTATCATCATTATCAACTCGCTCCAACCTGTCATACACACATAACAATAAACATCAACTTCTCCAACCTGTCATACACACATTATCAGCAATATCAACTCGCTCCAACCTGTCATACACACATAACAATAAATATCAACTTGCTCCAACCTGTCATACACACATTATCATCATTATCAACTGGCGGGTGGAGCTACATGCAGACACTGATTGGTTAAGAGACTAATGAAAGACTGAGCATGTTACGTCTTTTGAGGAAAACTGAAACATACCTTCCTGTTGGATCATCCCAGGTCACCTGGACACTCTGTGACGCTTCTGGGGCAGAGTTACTCTCGGAGCTTTTGCCTGGAAAATAATTTTATAAATTGTTATCGAATACAACATACTATTTGAAAAAAATAACAATTCTTAACTCTTTCTGAAGTCAATCATTTTTGATAATCATTTAACTTCAACTATTTCTCCAGAAGCAATTTTTGAAATTCATTATGAGCTTTATAGCATTACTAATGCTCGTTCACTTGGTAACAGGATTAAAATCTTTCAATATTTTGAAGCATCTTGAAATTAACTTCACTGCAGCTTAACTTTTAAAATATTTTGAAGCTCAAGTTAAAATTGAGATAGAGTAATAATTCCTGATTAACATATTTATTTATAACTAATCCTTAAACTTACTTGAGCTTCTAGTTCTTCTACTTGCATTTTTCTTCTCATCTGAAAAGTCAATCCTATGTACATGTGGCAGTTTTGATACAGCACAGGGAAGAAATAAACACGTACCCAACTGTACTTATCAATGCCAAATCATTCTTCCTAACTCCAACTTATGAATCCCTTATTTCAAACTGTTGTTATCAAAAGCTAGAATTAAATACTTGAAAATGTGGAATGATTTAAAAAAAGATGAAAATAACTTTGAGGAACTTATATTTTTCATGGCCATGAGTACAACAAGTCCTATTCAAGGTTATAACCTATAAATATTGATATTCTACTAATTCCAATCAGTGTTGTGTGCCTGACAGAAGACTCATTACCTGGATACGCCCAGGGACTCTGTCTGGAGGCTGGTCGACTTCTGCTGCTGTCCGACGTGTTGCCTGATGTGTTGAACTGTCCGCTTGCTACAGGAAACAAGTATTTGTTAGGCTGGTCGAGGTATTAACATCAACATCAACACGGGTGAGTACATGTCACAGAAGCACATTAACGACAGAATCATATCTTCCAAGACTATCTACATCTCCAACAGCTAATTTCAATTATCATCAAGCCTATATAGCCTATTGAATGTTTGGGTTCCAATATTACATTGAGGTACAGTCACCTAAACTTAAAGGAAGCTCAATGAGGGTGGCCTAAATCTCTCTACAAATTACAAGAAGTAATTGGAAGCAAAAGCTTAAAATCAGATTAACATGATTTGTTGCTAATAATGCTCTTGAGAAAACGCTACTTACAATCTAATCTCTTACTCTTCTTTCTTGGAAGCTTTTTAGATCTGAAAAATATTGTTAAAACATAATCAGTGTTCAAACTCTCAGTCATTAATAAACAAGAAGATATGTTCTTGAACGAGATAAGCTTTTCCGAAACACCACAAAAGCATAGCAGCAGGATTCGCGTTTCGCTGTTATGCTTTCTTCACAGCCAAAATACAATGGGCAATTTTTCTAAATCTATCAAGAGACTGTAACAATCGTGTAATGATAGTAAGAACAAAGCATTTTCAAAAAATCATGCACAAGTCATGACCTTGCTGTGACTCTGACCTGTGACCAAACATACCGTAAAACCTTTTCAAACTTTTGGTACTTCTCCATAGTTTATAGATACAAATTTGGAGACTTATAGCACCAAAACTGTTCAAGTTATTGTGTTTACAAGGTTATTTTTAATTGATTTTATAACTCGCAACTTTGACCTTTGACCTTGAATAGGAATGTAATCAATAACTGGGTAAGTTGGCGCTGCTTATAAATACAGGATGCCCATGAAATAACTTTGATAGATTGCTAAGAACAGAACAAAAGCAGCACTTCTAACTTTCCACTTGAGTTCATTATAGCCTCCATCTGTTTAGAGAGCTCTTCTCGTATCTCCAGTGTTCCGCCAGTGTCAATCTCCATCTGTACAAAAATCATCAACTAATTGGAAACAAAGGCACACCAAACATGCTGTGATGATATTTTAGTTATTCTGCAGCAATATTTAAGATGGGGCTTGAGGTAAATGGTTGAGCAAGAACAAAATTAAATGTCAAACGTGATTTGTGATCATTGGCAGTTCTGGGAATATATAAATAAGTATTATGAATTATGAGTTTGTTAATAACTCCTCATAATGATAAAATATTTCCTTTCAAGTGGTAACATATTATTTCTCTTGTGAGAACCTTGTTAGAAATCATGCTCCAATGCCTGTAAGTCAACTCACATTTCTCTCCTCCACCTTCGCAGATTCTTCCTCTCTCTTCTGTTCCTCCTCCTGTTTCTCTCTCTCCTCCTCCAACTTTCTTGCTTCCTCAGCTTTTTGTTCCTCCTCCAATTTATCTGCTCTCTTCTTTTCCTCCAACTGTTTCTCTGCCAGAGCCGCAGCTCTTTTTTGTTCAAACTTTGATTCATCCTCGCTGGTAGATTTGACTGAGTTACGAGCTGTTCTCCTCGACCCACGTCCTGGAGTACGACTTGGTGTTCTGCCACCAGATACTGCCTGTAGTCATGATAGAGATGTACCAAAATTGCATCAACTTGCCTTTATGAATAGAGAAAATCTTTTTAATTGTATCATAAAAACTGACAATCTATTGTAGCGAGGTGAAGATGCCTTGAAAAACAATGTGAAAACAACTTACCAAACTAAGGTTGGGGTTGTAGTTGTGAGGGAATTGTCCTTCGTCCACTCTCTTTCCTTGTTCCGCACACTGTACATATTGCAGAAACACGCATGATAAATTCATGACAGGTTAGATCTTATTCTTAGGGCAATGTAGTAAAGATATTGACAAACGTTTGAACCATTAATCTATAATCTTACAAGTAGTGAAATTTCTAAGCAACTCACAGCAAACAGCCAATGTGGAGACACTATGAACTTCCCCTGATCGCGAGCCAGCCTGAATTCCTTACTTGTGTCGTTAGCTCTACCCTGGAAGATAGAAGACCATAGTACAACCACATAAATCACTGTCATACACAAAACACACTTCTAAAGCTATGGAGAACAGGATGTGCAGTAAGGGTCTTGACGACAGTGTTAGTGTCAATACAAAATAGGGGCTTATCAATGCAATATAGAAGTTTTAAATCTAAAGATATTGTACTTCATCAAATGCATATATTTCGGCAACGCGACTTATTTGAATAGTTTATTAAAAGTTGTATGCGGTTTGGCTTTGAAACAACTTTTCAGTTGAGTTTAAAGAATGGTCCAGAAGCTTACATTTTGAATATATAAATAATATCTAGAAAACAGTACCAAAAAATTGCAAACTATTTTTCAAAGTTAGAAGTCTCAGGCTAATTGCTTTTCCAATGCTCCAGTTTTCTGTAAACTACAAAATAATTTGGCCTGAGACAGAAACAAATTCTAATACAACGTTTCCTTGATAAAACTGTGAGATTAGAGAGCTTATTTGTTTATAAAGCTGATTCCAACAGCTTCTAACAAATACTACCACTGATTGTATTTCTACAGGGAGAGTCCACTATATGATACATCATGAAGAGGCCAATGGTTCACCTGGAAGATGAAGTGGGTGTGTCTGTCGTCTTGCTTCCAGCTGAAGAAGCCGCCCAGATCCTCCACGATCTTGTTGTACTCGGTCTGGTTCAGCAGCAGCTTTTTACTCACTGCGATCACGACACCATGAAGCGGACCATTGGTTTCCTGCACACAAACAGCTACATCATCATTACACATTTAAACAGAAATTCTTACCTTTCTTGCATCATAAATGTTCAAATAGATTCCTTGGCATGACGAATCTGAAATATCAGCACAGTTTGGTAACCAATTCCTCATGTGACCTTATCATCTGTCACCAAAGAAACTTGTCAGGCAATGAATAAAGCAATAAAGGGTGAAAATACAAATATATTTGCGGCACAGACAAACTGCAAACCAATCCATGAGTGCCTTCACCTTTGAATTAAACCTGTTTGCTTATCATTATTCATTCAATGATACATTGCGAGTTAGTTGAAGTGATAACATACCTCTGTCTGCGGGTCTTCTTCTCCGTCTTCCTGTTTCACAGAGCTGTTCTCCACCGCAATCTTCACATGCTTCCCGTACAACTCCCCGAACGGCTGCAATAGAGTTTAGTGATTGTTTATCAATATCAGCTTACCTGGGATCACTCTCTCATTGCTTTCAACATTTTTATATCCCCCTTTCCTCTGTACAATACACAAAATATCTTAATTCTTTCCTATGAGCATATGTTAAAAAGTTTAAAGGGGTTCTTAATTTTTAAGCTGCTGATATACCGGGTAGGTGATTAAAACATTTCACTACAATAAAACCTTACCACACTCGATCGTCTCCTGTGCTTTGAGTTCTCCTCTCCTGCAGGGGATTGTAAGGAAGCATGGACAGCCTGAATGTGAAAAAAACATAGATAAAAAGGAGACCTACTAACCTATAATTGAAGTCATCTAATGGTATTTTCCATTTCACAAATATAGCAATGTAATGTTCACCTGAATGACTTAAAGTAGATTTATATAGCAAAACAATTTGTAGGCATTTTTTAAAAAGTAATTTCAATTGTTAAAATAAATCAAGGCTATTTCAATCCCACTCACTGCGAGATTATATTTTGGTGCAAAGGTGACTCCTGGATCCAGAAATTTTCCAGGCGTGTCTGTTCCTACTCTTGATGGGGAGAAGTTCTTGGGAGTTTTCGGTTGATCTTGCAATTCCTGAAATCAACCATATGACATCTCAACAACTAACCATAGTCAAAACAATTTTAGGGAACAAATAAGGTATATATATATGATCTGAATCAATTTTTTTAAAAAAATCATCTTGTTTTCAGGATAGCAAAAATTTAAGATATATATCAATATATGATAAAAATGTAAATTCTTAATGCCTAGTTATCTATAAGTTGCTGAACTACATGAATAAGTTCCCAAGGAGCTTCTTCTGTATCTACTAACTAAAATGAGCCTTGAGAAAGGCCTTTGCATTTCGGCTAAACCCTTAATTGCTATTTCTACATTTCTCTTAATTTTTCCTTTATTCAGTAAGTAAAGACTTGACAGATTTAATTAAATGATCACCTTGATTCTACTGTGCTGAGGTCGGTTAGGCGTGTCGGCAGTATTCATAGCTATGTTCTCCTTCTGGCTATCCTTGCAAGGTTTATCCTGCACCATCAGCGACTTGGCTCCCACCATGGGATCTAGGACAGGTTTTGGCTGTGATTCTTCTGCCGAGGAGGAAGGAACCGGGGTTTCTTCACTCTTAGCATCAGATCTTGACTTGGACTCAGCTTTCTCATCACTGTCACTTGTTTGTTTCACATTATTGTTTGTCTTTTCTTTTTCTATTGATACTGACTCGAGTCTTATCGGAACTGTAGGCGGTTGTTTAGGTGCTGACTTCGGTAATAAGTCTATGTTGTATAGAGATTCTGGTTCATGCTTTCCTGTTCTTGAACAAGCAAACAGCCACCTGGGACAAAATAGATGTTAATGGTTGTATGGCGGTGGATGAACATGATACCTGGGTGAAATGGTAAAAAGTTGTTGTCTTGATGTGATTCAAGTTACCTTGTCTGTCAGTTTGCTTACATTGTGAATTCAGACTGGTTAATCTTTTAAAACATGAACATATCTCCTACTTCACTTTAAAGACAATCTCTGCGAATTCCCTAAAAATTGCAAAGAAAAAAATCAGCTGAAAGAGGCATTCCAAGTAAAAGTCAACATACAATTTAGATACAGCAGGAAGTTTCCATTTTTTAGCTGCTTCGTACTTGGTCCCTGAAGCTTCCTTCACTACTAGATGTGTGCTGGCTTCTAGTCCCTTGTTTGCTCGCCTCACAAAGTACTCCTGACAACTGGATATAAGTTCATTCATCAGATGGTAATCTTCAACATTTAATATTACTCTAAAACCTGTTTAATACTGAACAGGATAATAACTGTTAATTTTGAATGATCCATGATTGAGAGATGCTTACCTGCCATGTTGCTTTGAGGAAAAATGACATGAAAAATGGCAATGTACTTGTACTAATTTCACATTATAAAAATTAGCTCTATGCATGGATAGAATATGATATGATATGAATGATTTATGATAAGACTAATCAACAATGCCTTGTTATGCCATAGCAAGGCTTTCTACACTCGCAGCACTGATGAATGGCTCAATTTCTCATTCTTGTTTTATTTTACTGATTGTGCGCTCTCATTTATCTAGTTGTAAAATCTGAATCAAACAAAACGTATCCTGAGTACCATGTTTCAACTGGGTCATGTTACAATCATGTACTGATAACATTATTCCTAAGTCCCTTTGATTTTTATTTCCCCAATATACACCTCAATAGGACTGTCCTTTAAAATTACTTGATAGCTTTACCCATACCTTGCTCCTAAAATCATTGCTATGTGCATTAGGCAATCTCTCTCTGTACCGCTGAAGCCACTGCAAAACAAAATAAAACAGTAAAAAACTTACTCAGGAAATAAAATTACTCAAGAGGCATTCATGTGTTTCCTTTTACTGACTCCATTGAAAATTTTTTATCATGTAAATGGCAAGTTTTCAAAAAAACACAAACCGTTTGTGTTTATGTAATCGATAATCTTACTAGAACTTGGTTGGTTTAATGAGGTATTTATCTTTATTTGAGGCAACAAATAGATACATACATGTATACAGATAGCTGAATTTTTTTAATCTCCAAAAGAAGTTAACACAGGAAAAGATGTTTATACTCGGCGAGAAAACTACTCAACATACCTTACAGACAGCACCGAGCCTCGTAGAGGCTGCAGGTCGACGATGTTGTCCATCATGTCAATGGGATGAAACAATTCATTTGTATCCACTGGCAACAACTTATCTTCTTCTATACACATTTGCTGGAAACGGAATGACATAAAATATTTGTCTAGAATGGAAAATTCATGATGAGGTTTTTCAATGTAGTATAGTGTCAATTTAATTTTTCTGTTAAGTCTTATTTCCAAACAAAAACAACCAAGCATAATCTTAGAAAATAACATGTTGCCTAAAGAAAGCTATTTCAATATGTTCAGCATTCACATATATGATATTCATTGCTATGCCCAAAATATTTACTACACTGGATGAAAGTTTCATGTTATTTAACCACAAATCTTTGATATCTTATACAAGAGCATACCTCAAAATTGACCCAAATCAATCAACATCATCAATTTTGTTAAGCCGGCATTCATGGCGGCCCAATGGTAGTGCCCTAACATCATGTTAATTGAAGAGACTTTTGATGTATATCTCGATTAGACTGAAAACGAATACAACCTACCAGCCACACGTTAGTGAGAACTTCATTCACTGTGACAGTAACTGGGTATCCATCTATAGGTACAATACCATAATCCGCCACCAATCTCTTGTTTTCACCAACTACCTTACCTGAAAATATCAATGTTTAAGCAACAAATAAGATATATATTTATTCAAAACTGGTCCGAAACAGTTAATTCATCCAGTTTTTAGTCATTATTCCTGTTGTAAATCAGTGTTGGGATCGAAAAAGTATTCTCAATAAGTGTTCTCAATGATAAGTCACTTTTGAGAAATTCATACAGAATAAAGAAGTTATTTTTAGTGAAAGATAAATGTCATCTCTCTTGATCATCTAGATAAGAGTTGCTATCAATACATTTCTCTACGTATTTGTCATTTAAAATCTTTAAATGGCTCTGTAAGAATTTGGTTTCAAGTTGACGTACCACCTCTATCCTTGATGAAGGAAGCAAGCTCTTCAACCTGTTGTTCATCGAACCCAAAGAAGATGAAAGACTTCTTGTGAAAGATACCCTTGGATGTGTCTGTCTCGGTACCTCCATCAACCTCATCAAATCCTGTTACATACAAGTGGATGGAATGATACATTTTGAAACAGCTTTACCACATGATGCAATGTATTGTGAAAACTGATATTGCACATCCACATTTAATATTTGTCAATGTTCTGAAACCAATCAATAACTTTACAAGACAAGAACATTGGGGTTGTAACTCTAAATATTAAAAATTCTTAGCCTGAAAGTTATAAACACTTTAATGAAAAAAACAATTCTTATAAAATTCACAAAGGCTAACATGTAATTTTTTAGAATTTTAAGATTTGATCAACAGGTAAGTAAATCATCTCACACCTTTATTTTCAATGGTTTCATCATCTGGCTGGGCAATCTCTACAGCTGTGACATTTTCTTGTTGAGTTCCAGTTTCTGAAAAAAAGAAAAAGATTTCAACTAACTACATTCAAACATTTCCCCAGATGATTGCTTTTGACAAAATAGAGCCAGTGGCCAACTGGCTCAGAAGCTCATGATGCTATCTATGATTTATAAATGGCACAAGATCACAATATGAGCAGGATAACCAAACCAAACAGCTTAGAACTATGTACACACAATTTAAGCTTTATAGGACTTTTGCTTCTGTAGCAGAAGATGAAAAAAGGTTTTTAGGGCGTGGTCCTCAGGCCAGATGAGCAGCTAAAGTGCACAAACATCTATGATTTTTTAATGCAAACTGTTAGGGAAGTGAATGAAGGTAGAAGATATTGACAAATGTTTAAAATGCTCCTCAATCCTTAGTGAATTATCTGTTCAGGTCTAGTTCCTAAAGCTTGTTACCTTGAGGCAAATACTGGCTAAGAATGTCATCCATATCATCCGGGTTCTTTGTGGCATCTGCATCCACTGTCTTGGACGTGCTTGGAGCCACTGAATGCTTCTTTTTACTAAAATAATCATAGTATTTATTTATCAGTTAAACAACAAAGAACCATATATGGGTCAATTTCAGAATTTGTCTCCTTTCTTGTCCAAGTTCATTTACGATTAATCAACACAGTGCATTTAAAGTTTTATGCCATTAAGATATGACACAAACCATGCCCTCCACAGTAATAACACTTTTCACATCTCAGTGTTCAGGAAACATGTTTAATAGATAACTTAAGTCGTCAAATTTAGCAAAATCGTGCTGTCCGGGAGGTACCCTGGCCCTGTTTCACAACATCAAATTAAGTAAAATTTATTTTTTTAACATTTTTTAAGTGGTCTGTTTATTTCATTAAAGGATGGAAATCACCCTGTGAATGTTATATGATTCATAAAAATAGATTAAGGGAATTTTTTTTGGTCAAATGCCTCTGTCCCATATTTTGATGTCCTTGCCATTACCAAACATGAAAAAAACTGAAAAATAATTTCTCCCCAGAGCTTGCTGTTTCTCTACTTCCTTTTCTTGTAGTTCTACTTCCTGTGAAACAAATTAGCAGAAGTTTGATAACCGCCCCTTTTGAATTAAGATTTTCTGCCTGTCAATATGAGTATACATATCATAGCGTTATGCTCATGTGTCCTAACCGTTACTGCATATAATGACATGAAATGTTTTTCGAAAATTTTACTAATTAGTACAAAATATTCATTTCCATGTAATTCACTAAATACCATGTGGTTCCAAACCTGCAGGGAGAAATTATTGTTTAAGTTTAGAAATTAGAAATTTTGGTCCTTATACCGTTACTGTCCTTACCGTTACCACACTGAGTGGTTTCGGCAAGGACACAATGTGGTTTCAGTTTAGACAACTCTTGCAGAATTCCAAATTATGTTTGTAAAACCTTATATTCAATACAAACTAATATACAATAAAAAGTATATTGTGAAGGATCATCATTTTACCTTTTCTTTCAAGTTTTATTTTTATTTTTTATTACTTTATCTTTGATTTATCACAATATGGTAATGGTTATGACAGAAATTGATAATGGTTTGGACTAATTCAATTTCAGATACAAAATTAACAATATCTAAAGTTGTTAAATATTCTGGTATTGATATTTGTATCACAATTGTTCCATGAAAATTACCCATATCGTTCATTTTATAAAAAACTTTTTAAAATACCCTCAATTCACAATTTTGCAATTTTTGGTAACGGCACTGATAATAATTGGTAACAGTTAGGACAATTTTTCGAGAAAGGAAAAAAGTGAGAAATTGTTTTAATCCAAAAAGAATAGAATATAGATGATCATTGTTTTGCCTTGTTTTCAAAACTTTGACGTATTTTGTTGAAACATTAGTATCATATTTTTTTAAATATCATACATGGAGGTGTTGTTTAGTAACGGTTTTGACAAAGGCAGTTTTGGTATGGACCCAGTAACAGTAATGGCATGGACAATTTGTTCAAATTCTTTGCATATATATATTTTTTAACAAATGCAGCTTATGATAAATAATCACTTTAGAGTCTCAAGGTGTAATTCTTTATCAGTGGTGTAAATGATAAATTAGTTTTTCCAAATTTGATACTCTATACCTAAAGTGTTATTCAGTAACGGTTTTGACAAAAATGGTTCTGGTTTGGACCCTGACACAGTATGGATACAGACGCTCCATTCTTAGTCTTGATATAAACTTTTAAGCAAATGCAGTTAGTGATTAATGTGACACACTTGTATATCATCACAGAGTACAAGAGTTGTTGGTAAATTAATTATTTTACAACTTGATATTGAAGTATAAGAGTTGTTCAGTAACGGTTTGGATGCAGTAGGTTTTGGTAGTGTATTTGCTTTTGGGAATGAAGATAGTCAAGATGAGTTGAGAGCCCGCATCATCATTGAACTTGCTGCACATCAGGGCCTATACCTTTCTCATGAATACTTAGCTCATTGACTCAATGGGTGTAAGAATGCCAGAAATCTATCTGCAAACTTTGTGCAATATTCTGAACAGTTTGTGACAAACACTGTCCTGACAGATGGAATAGTAGGTGACATCTATGAAAAAGAAGTTCTGTCACTCTTAACTCCACGAAGCTATATGGGGATATGGCAAGTTTTTGCACTTGCTTGTGTTCTTGGTATCACAATCTTCTCAGTTTACCCAAAGCTTCGAAATGCAATGATCTCCACAGAGTGATCCTACCGCGGGGCTCAGGAAGAAGTGATGAGATGATACGTGTGATGTGGACGAGTACCAGAACCCCTGATATGAATCCGATCCACTGGGTACCAGTTATGGCAATAGAGAGGCCAAAGGTTCCAACTGATGAAACTTCAACTGGTTCTTCACAAGAAACATCAGCACAAGTGCACACAGAAGTCTCTAGCAAAGCAACAATTATAGTCCAAAACCCCCCAGAAAAAACAGCTCAGGAACTCAGAACTGCCTCCTCAAACACACCACCTGTTCCTACTAGTGAATGTGCTATCACTGAAGGAACTCGTCGATTGAAGACATTCCAAGATCTTCAGAGCTCCTTGCCAGATCCCGTAGAGCTCATTAGAAAATATGTACTTGTATCATACGAGGGACGTGCTTTTCCCGGAAAGGTTCTTGACATAGATGAAGAGAGTGATCTGTATGTGGAGTGTATGGCACAGATCACACATGAGCCAAATTGCTTCTTTTGGCCAAGATTGAAGGATCGTTGTTGGTATCAATACGACACCGATTTACTTGCAGTTATTCCAGACCCTAAAATGCCATGTGAAAATCCAAGACATAAAATGGTAGATACAGAATTGTGGGCAATTTGTTGACAAACATTTGTATGGATAACAGTTTGCAAAACTACTGCAGTAGATAATCTGTTCTTGATTGTGTTTGGTTAATCAATGTTATTGTTGTTGCTCACTTCCATAAGCAAAGAGTGAAGTTGTAGCCACTGGTTTCTTTCATCTTGTTGATTAACAGATTTCTTGTTAAGTTCATATTTGTAAGATTCAAGTTTACAAGATTGTATAGCATCAAAGCATTACAATACACCAAGAATGACATTTGTCTGTTTAAAGTTTCACATGGGTGTAATATATGTTCACATTTTGTAAGAGATTTTGATAGGTCATTTGTAAACCTTCCTTTAGATATTTCTTATTATAGTATTTCATCTCATGTTTGTGGGTTTTTGATAAATATAAAAAAGACAATTTAATAATTCAGATGTTGACGCCTGAGAATACAAGTGAAGCATGTACTAGAATAGTATGTTTCAAAAAAATGTTTGGCATTAAATGATGAACTCTTGCAATGTGAATTAAGTTTTTAGATAGATTTTTTTAAATTTTGGGCATTAGTGTTTATAATACCAACATGCTTGAAACATGTAATTTCTCATATGATAATTACAAACATGTCCATGCCGATACCTTGTGTCAAAAGTGATAATCTGAAAATAGCTCATTAACTTTGTGTATTAGATATTTTTGCAAAATAATCAAAATGGCACTATGTTCCTAAAAAGTAATCTTTAGGTACAATAAATTCAATAATTTCCAAAATTTCATATGTGTGTCCTCACCTTTACCATCCATGTCAGTGCCGTTACTAGACATGTCCATACCAATATCAGACATTAAACTGTTGGCAAATATGTTTTGTATTTTAAGAATTTGTGAAGGAGATTTGTTTGTGCAATTACAAAAAGGAAAGGTGAATATAAGCTGAATGGTTTTCAGTGATATTTTCTTTAAATATTTGTACTTTTTTAAAATATGTCCTTACCGTTACCGTCAATGTCAGTACCATTACTAGACATGTCCATACCAATACTACTGACTAATTGGTAATTACTTCCATCAATTATGAACCTTTGTGAACCAAAATAAAGGTAAATACTACTTTCTGTTTTATCTAAATGAGGAATAAGCCATAAACACACAATTTCTTCTTGTACAGTTATTTTGTAGGTTGAAAAGACATCTTGAGCTGAATTTTCTGAACGGTAGAATTGAAAAGCTGAAAACTTAACTTTTTGCTTTACAAATAACTGAATTTCTCTCAGGGTATGCTAACACTATATAAGAATAATACCTAACATCATTAAAAATCATTTTGATATATCAATATTGATACTAGTAACATTTATAATTTTGGTTACGGTAAGGACACATTTTTCAATGTTCACTAATTAACAGGTTTTTGTTAATAAAGTATTGGTTATTAAGCTTGCAAACTTTGTTACTGTTATTGTCGATGTTTGCTGTTCATGTTCAAATAAAAAAATTAGTCTTTTACGGAATTATTATTTTTCATATTCAGAACGACAAACGGAGACATCTTTTGAAATTGACCCATATAACAAATGAATTAAAAGATTCATTTTATGAGGTGATTAAAATCCCTGTGCTCAATACAACCTTTATAGTAATGTAAAGTAATCAACAGTAAATAACAGCTTAAATTTCAGATCTGTGCACAAAGAGCTACCATCTGAATGTTAACTTATAATGACAAACCCTTTAAACTTGGGAGAGGTTGGATCAAGGGCGGGTAACTCTAGAGCCAGGTAGGGTTCAACATCTACAGTTTTCTCCTGCTTGTAACATTCAACGAGCCACGCTGCCTTCACAACATGAGGTCTGGAGAGAAATAGAGACAGAAATTAGCTTTTTAAATGATTTGATCGACATCTTCATTCAATCAATCAATTGGATTTTAAAAGTTCAATTTTTACCTCTCTAAACAAATTTTTAACGATAACTGCAAGAAGACATTTTATACAGCTCACTTGCTCTCATCAAATTTAGAAGTTCTAAACTGCAACTCACAGAGGTAAAGCTACTCAAACAGGTGATAATTATCAAATTCAGCTATGAAGCTAACCTGAGGTCAGTATTCTTGAGCAAGTTGATGTCAGCTTGTATCTGTTCTCCCATCAGCACATGGGTCACGCTCTCGTTGATTGTATTGAATCTGGGAAGAGATACTTTCATTCAAGAAAAGATGTTTGAAATGAAGTAAACATGCTAACTTTTTCTATTAAGTTAACATTTTAATTTGTGAAGAACATGTAAATTTTGGACATACACTATTAAAAGTTCTTCTTTATTAATTATTACCTTGTTCCTCCACCAGCATTGATGATTTTCCTTAGCTTTTCTAGACTGGGTCCTCGGAATCCACTTAAATAGAACTGACATCAGAAACATGATTATGTCTCATTTATTAAAGTCACAATCATTATTCACAGGAATAGCAAATGTTCATTTGAGCCTCACCCTGATGACTTTTGTCTAATGCATCTATTAACACAACACTTTGTTTTCTTTGATGTTGAAGACTAAGTCAGTAAGACGAGTCTTTTGATATACAACTTCTTCAATTGAGGTGCCATTTATTGTCAAGAATTTGAGAGGGGGGGTGTCACAAAGGCAATATTTAAGCCAATATCGGCTAGGACAAGGATTTTTTAACTGGTGTCTCAAAACATTGCGGATTTAGAATAAACAGATTGAATATTCATAATAATGGCTTTATTCTTCATTATTTCTACTTCAAAAATGGCAAGAATCATAAATCACAGCTTTTACCAGGTATGAAAAAGTAATTTGAACACACATATAAGATAACCATGCTGAGTACTTAATTAACCATGAGATTTTCAACACTGCTATACTAGTCAATACCAACAATGCTCAAGCCATACCTTACAACCATCAAGGAAGAGATCAGCTGGTATATGAGTCACGTCCAGCGAATCTAAAGGGTCATCATTCTTCTCTGGTACACTGGAGAGACGTGACCTCTGTAGAGCTGCGGTTGTTTCGTTGATGCCCGAGATTGCAGATATGTTAGAGATACAGCTGATGTCCCCTAGATGGGTATCTTGAACTGGAGAATTGAATAAAAAAGAGGTGTAATGAACTTTGAAAGCAATGGAAATCATCTACCTATAGCTGTTTAGCTTATGAGACATCATTCATAAAGAGTAAGTAACTAGAGGTATGAGTGAATGATGCTATCTTGGATAATCAATCATAAAGTCATAAATGCAACCACTGGATATTTTGAATAATCATGCTGAAATATCTATTGGCATCTGAATAGAGACATGTGTCAGAGGCAATGAAGTTGATAGTTTCAAAGGAAAGATGCATTTCTCTCAGAATAAAACTTCTTGTTAGAAACCAAAGGAAGAGGAAAATGGTAGAATTACTTGAAGATTTATTGCGGTCTGGTGTTGAAGTTTTAAGATCCTTGTTTATAGTCACGTCTGTATCCTTGTCAACATTGTAGTCAGCTTCATCCAGACAGTAACCCTTCTCAAGGGAGTCGTACACCCAGCGCGGCTTCACAATGTGGATCTGCCACTTCCTCGCAAACGCCAGCTTCTGACCTAATTAGCAGATATCTAATGAATCAAATTATGATATATTCATCCATAATTTTTCAGTTTCATGTACTTACATAATCACATTATGCCCTATGATAAGACCCTAACTCAAAACCAATTTACTTACTACTTATTGAGTTTGATTATAAAATGTTCATCAATATTTCTAAGCAAATTCCTTTACATGATGACCTATGAAGAGACACTACCTCTAAACACAAATAATATAAAGCTAGTAAATGCAATCTGTCCAATGATAACACTTGACCTCAAACAAAGTTTTGAAGTTGGAGTTGAAAAGTTGAAGTGATGAAAGATGATTCACTTTTTATGTATATATAACTTCTTTATTCCGGAAAGGTGAGAATTCAATATAGATGCTGTCACTTTATACACATTAAGCTTCTAAGTCAAATAATTGCTTTTCCAAGAATGAAGAAGCTGAATGTCCATGATTTGCCTTTAACATCCTTCTGTGATTCAACGCCTCAAATGTAGTGTGACATTATTGATAAGTTAATGTGGTGAATGGGACCCTTTAAAACAACTAACCTTTACAATGTTTCTAGGACTAGGACAATCTTAAGGAACAACAATGTTGACACGTTTTAAGTGCTCAAAGTAAATGATAAAGCACTAGCATTTGCTAGTGAAATATTAGGATTCTGGCCAAACTATTTGAAATGCTCATCATATGGCTGGTTAATATTGAAAACTTTTGTAAGAAAAAAAATCAATGCATTTTGTTGATCCAGTGAATCTCATATTTTACTAATCCGTGGCTAAGTATGTCAAGAATCAAGTCAAGCATGTTATTCAATTCAGTGTCATCATTTCTTTATGACAACCGCTGACAACAGATATTCACCTTTGGCTTCCTTGATGACCAGATGGGTGCATTCTTTCATTTTCATTTCACCGGAGTACTTTCCACCTGCAAATGCAATAGTGTTGTAACAGTTCATCGATAGTATCGATGTTTGCATCGTCTAATATGCGATACGAGTGCATCGATACAAAACATGTTTAGACAATATATCAGGATATTTATATCGTGAGGGTCCACAATATATTGATGTATCGCCATAAGAGACAATATATCCCGATACTGTTATCATGATTTCTTTCAAACAAATAACTATAAAAGTTAAAAAGGTTTTTCTTCTATTTCAGAGATAACAGTGATTAGAATAGAAACAGAAAGAGAAATTATATGATATTTCTGATATTTTATATGTAATTTCACAGTCACTCTAATTTTGTGATTTCCCTTTGTGTAATATCTATGACAATTTGGTATCTAAGAAATAACATTACTGTACTAGGTCCCATCTATAGTTCTTTCATAAACTGTAGAGAATCAGGATACATATTGTATCGCAACCACTGTATCGTGATGATAATCGTCTCGCAGGTTCCTTGGCAATAATTCCATGATATATCGTCTCGCCTAATAAAACTAGAATCGGGATATATCGTCTCGCCACTAAGGCAAGGATACACAGGTCTAAAATGCAATACTTGCTGGTAATTTTACAGGACCAAGTAAAATCTTTGTGTATCTATGTATATTGTTTAATATGGTTAACAATAACATCAGTAACATATTTGAATTTCAATTCTGTACGATACTATGATGAGAACTGACTTCCCCCTCACCAACTTTACTAGGACACTTGCTTAAATATCCAGTTTAAATATAAAGATCTACACAATGATCTGACAGTACTTTTTACAAAGAGTATAGAAAATTGACTTGAAAGAAAAATCCACAAATACTACTACAAGTTCTTAAAACAAAATTCAAATAGAAAACAAATAAAATATGTTACCCTCTGATTCAATGGTTTTCTTGATTTCTTTACGCTCCTCTATTCCCAGCCCGGACGCTGTAACAACCAGACCAAGGAAGATTGGACACTTGTACTTCTTGAACTGTTCATCCAGGCCATGAACGTGTCTGTGCAATCAAATATCATATAAACTGGTTCATTTAAAAAACAACTTCGAAAAAGACTTAAAGATATTCTAAGATTAGGCTAAAAAATCTTTTGGTTGGACAGAGATAGTATTTTCGAAATGCTTTAATTGCAAAAGCAGCCAACTTTAATACCATATAATAAGGTGTTTTTTTTCTGTTCTGGTGAGGTAAAACAGATGCCCTGAGTTGTTTCTGTAACTCGCACTTGTTTATGTGGGAGAGCAATGACAGGGAGAGATGATGAAGAGAAGTGAAGCTCCTTGAGCACCTACCTGTACCGAGCAATATCCCAGACTGCTGCCACCCACTGTGGTGTCATTATCTGCTTCCCCAGACTGCCAGCAACCTGATATATAAGTAAAGTAACATATCTACACACCTTCATGGTCCTAATGAGAAAACCCTCTTAACTGATTCTATTAAAATCTATAAGGAAATATCAACTTTTCATATATCATTTTCAATTTACATGTGATTTGCAAAATTATTTCTCTTAAAATGAAAATCTACTGGCTGGCTATCAGTTATCTTCGCTGATCAATTATTGCCATATTCTCGCTACAAGGTATTGTAGGAATATTGCCATTTCAACCCTTTTATTTTTCATTTAAGTACCTCTCCAATGATCTAATTATGACAAACAAAAAATTCACCAACACAATTTTATTTTCCCCATGCCACAAAAGCTAATGTTTAGCACGTATGAAAGATAGCCAAGACGGGGAAGTCACATGACCTGTTGAAAATACTTATAAATTTTGTTTTTAATTGTAAAATTTATAGAAAAATAAAATTGTGAATAGTTTTGATATGGAAAAATAGCAATTATATTATGAACAATTATTTCAAAATGATTATTGTAAGAATTGTCATGTTCAAAATAGACCTACTTTACAGCGTGGCTATTGTAGCCTTCACACTTTACTTTACTTCACACTTCACTTTAAGAAACGACCATTAACATAAAATAAAACACATACTAGTATGCCTCTAATGATACAATTTAAGAAAGTTTTATTTCACTATTTAAAGATGGCTCCACAAAAGTTAACATCTACCCAAATTTGCTTGGTCATTTATGCTTGTCACTTTGACAGTCTCTCAGTTGGCCTTTCGTGTGAAGACAAATCATTTCAGAATGATAAATAAAGATACGTTGTCAATGAAAGTGTATTAAATTTTTAATCCGAGAGACCTTTTTAAAAATTTCGAAATAAATTAGAGGCTTCTGATCTGAATTGATACTGCACAAACGTGCGACTGTTACTGTTAGCGGCTACGAATATCATTCTCGTTCCATCGATTTTCTTATAATCTTGTACTTACAACATATTTCTTGCTGCCCACTTGGCTGGCTATGAGATGTGTGACCTTTTCAGTGAAGTCTTTGCTGACCTCTCCTGCCATGTATTCAACCTTTCGATGAATTTGCTCCTAAAATACAACACACTCAGAAGAGTAACATACAGAATTTATAAAGTCATTTTAGATTCCTAGGCACATTCCTGCATTTTTCTTATAGTCTAATGGAGGTTGGACAAAAAATTTCAAAGTATTAATTAATTGCCAACTTTACAATAATTTTGTTGAAAAATATGTCCTGAATCTAAGCATGTCATAGAAATACCATGTTACCACAGTATTTGTTCAATAGGTTGCCTCCCCTTGATGCGCTGGATGATGAAAAATGCACATTGATAAAAAGCTCTTCAAAGTAAATTTTAGATATTTCTATTCAGTTTAAGTATTTCTTTTGAGGTTTTATGGTATTGAATCTATTGATAAGGACTTATGCAGAAAAATAGCAAATTTAAGGCAATAAATGGTAAAGCACAGACAAACTAGCTTTCAGAAAATAAATTAAATTTAAAATATAAATTAGTTATTCATTTATCACATAATTATAATAGTCACTATTTTTAAACAAAATAAATCGGCTGGAACTAGCAAACCATGGGTGGTGCTGATCTGAAATTCAGTGAAGCATTGCACCCAAACCTGAATGCGCATATAACAGTTCACTACTGCAGAAAAAGTTATAGAAACCTGGACCTCTTGATACGAAGCTGAACGCGCTAACCACTGCGCTATCCCGCCCCCGTGAAAAATAGACATAAAAACAATAATCTGTCATATCAACATTTGATTGTTAAGAGTACTTGGAAACAAAGGCATCCCCACTCATAAATAACTAGATGGAAATTGATGACTAAATAATATATGTGTCTGTAAGGCTCAAGAAACACCTCAATGCAAACTAAACATTGCTAACTAAGTGCATGTTGAGTATTTACCCGCATTTCCTTCTCAACATTGGTACAGCTGACAACAATGTCTTTCATTGCCATGTTGTAGATTGGTTCCCTGCGTCTTGTTATTTCCTGCAAGGTGATAAGATAGAGACTTCTGAATATGAAATATACCATTAGAAAAAAGTTTACATATCTAGCTTGATAGCTATTGGTGATTTTGGTGTGCATTTATAGATGATATTTAGATTACCTTGATTTTGCTTTTTTATACTTCTTGCAATTACGGGTCAAAAAGTAAGAAGAAAATTGTTCAATTAATATATTCCCCTACAAAAGAATGACTGTATTAAATGTCTCAAAATTGAACAAACTCCTTTTAAGTGTAACAGCTAGTTAGCCTTACTGATATTCTTCATATAGTTGGTTCATTTATCATCATCTATATTAGTTGAATAAACAGGTTTCCTAAACAAAGAATGCACAGTTATGATATTGGCAGCCATTCCTTACCATTCTCAACAGAAGACATGACAGTATACATTGTGGTCCATACACTCTGTAAGAAAATCACAAAATAAATTAAATATTCTATGGCAGTGATATAACAGGTGACTCATATTTCAGTCAATAGAAACTTGCAAAGTTAAATGATATCAACAGTTGGAAGGTGAAAATTAACACAGAGCTGTGGAGCTGCCAGTGTACAACAAGCAAGAAACTAACCGACAGCCTATAGCAGCAAGATGATGGAAGGCCTCTCCCTCGAAGGGGTCGATCATGTACACACTGCTTTTATCCTTCTGTTCTATCTCCAGACACTCCGCTGGGGTGATCCACTCAGGCTTGAAGCCATTCTCAATCAATGTCTGTAATTAGTAAGGGTGAAATGATCCACTGATGTTCCGATGTATCTCAATACATCCACAACGACACGATACAAGATGTAAAAATGTTCAAACCAATTTGTTACCACTCGTTTCATCAAAATGATATATTCCAAGATAATCATAATGAAATTAATAATATTATTCAATTTCAATTACATGCATAAATCTACCTAATTTGGAAAAAGTGAACTAAATGTTTTCTCGACAACTTGATATATCTATTGTTTCTTTAAGCAGGGATTGGGAAAGGCAGGGGCCATGGGCCATCAATATTATGAATATGTTGAAATACAAAGTTTGTTTTCCTTACAATACTATTTCTAAAACATTTCACCCAATTTTAACAACATAAAATATCTTAATTCCTTATGTATTCTTCTGCAAAAATTTAAAACATTAAATGGGAAAATAAGTAACGTTACTGTCTGATCTTGTATACATCTGAAATATGCCGTTTTTAAAATATTAGGACCACGTGCCATCTCTTAGTGCTGTCCTGACCAAACATGTGAAGGTTAATTCAATATATACATATTGATCATAACTAAATAAAAATAACTTAATTTCATAGAAATGTTTGTAATATTCGATTAAAGAGAAATGACTTCTAAGCACAAAATGTTTACATCGCCGTATCTTTTTCATTTTGCCAATCAGAGTTGCAGTGGTACTGGTTTTTGTTTTTCTACACAATGAAATCCTTCCTAATAAATACGTTGTCTGTCTAAAAATGCCTGAAACAACTGATACTGGTGATAGATGCGAGTTTAAAAGCCGGCTATTTCCTTCAACAGGGAAGAAACACTTTGGGTTTCCAGTCTTTTTATTCTAAATAATGTTTGGAGTCTTTGGACTTTATATCAATTAAAGTAGGCATTTTTGACGTCTATTACTCTATTTTCTAAATATATTTCTTGACAATGTTTACTTATGTTGAGCGTAATAAGTTTGTATTGAAAAGTATAGTTGCTTGGTATAGTGACAGAGAGACTAGCAAATTGATCACTGATAAAGAAGACATTCTCGTTTATTTTGTTTGAAGTTCTTGACTTGCTGTAACTTCAATCTTTGAAAAGATAAAAGTCACTGAGATTTCAGAAATGCTCTGCTCTTTTATTGAGATGTTCAAGCCTAGTTCAAGGATACTCAGAGTCATTATGTTTTAGTTGTATGTATCGAGATACGTAGCATATCAGCACCTTAATATCAAGATATTGAGGTTCAAAACACAATAATTTACTTCTGAAACTTTTTGCCATTGGGACACTAAAAGTTACATGCTTGAATTACATTACAGTGTTTGTTCTAAAAGGCATTTAGCACCTTTACCTAAAACCTACCCTGATGTCCAAGCCTCTATTTGAGACTATATATATAGCTTCAAATAAATGGGACAAGTAACTTATTGACATTTTGTATTCACAGGGATCATGTTTCACAATCACTATGTTTACAATGGTGTAGTATCTTGGTGTGGCATCTATCAATATATAAGAGCAAAATCATTATGATCAAATACTTTTCTTTGAATTTTGTTCCTGATTACATTAATATCTAAGTCCTAATGGCTCAAAACTGTCAATATTAAAGCAAAGTAAACAAAAACGAACAAAACTCACATCATGAGCTTCTTTCAGTTCAGGCGTCTCCTCTTCATTTGGAGCTCTAACACATTTGACTTTGAAACTATCCGCAGCCATTCTTCCAAACTGTAACCTCAAAAAGCATATCCTATCAACTTCATGCCAAGATCCTAACAATTTCATACAGACTTATCTATCAACTGAAAAATGTCATTTCATTTATAGACATGACATTTAAAGGAAACGATGGGTAAACGACATGTGTGTTCCAGTTATTTTTGTAACAAATGGACAATCTGATAAAATCATTGTCTCAGCAAATTGCACATCTAGTACAAAGCTGAATGACATTTTGATACACTGATTGATTTGGGCTTATTTTTTTATCAATTTGTTAATGAATTAGCTACATTTGTTCCAATTTGCATATGTTTATGCCAAGTAAGGGTGCACTGTATTATCGCTATATAGGTATATTGTAATAAAGAAGCACCACAATACGTACCGGTACTCTTCTGAAAATTTCCAATATATTGGAGGTTTTGGAATTAACAATTTCCTTGTAAAATTGCAGAAAAACGTAACGAAAAAAAACCTTTGATTTTACCCCTGAGTGTGAACTTGCAAAGTAAAATGGCACAGGCATGTTAAAAGTACGAAACCAGTCATTTAATTATCTCTCTTTACAAAACGACGTCCAGTTGAGCATTGATTACTATTCTTACTGCTGTTATTAAATCAAGACAACATATAAAAAATCAAAATCTGAAAAGTACCATATATTGTAATACGTATTGAAATATATTGTGATGACTGAAATGATGACTGATACTCATACTTAATGCCAAATATTAAATAAATAAGAAAGATACAAAGATGTCTCATTCTTTGGACTCAGAGGTATACATTTGACATGCTTACAGCTAGTAGTAAACAATAAAAATACTGACTGAAAGCATACCATTCCATTGAAAAACCAAAGCCTTACTGTCTCTCATATAAGGGTCTACACGTATTGTTTTAAAAATCCACATTGCATATGCAAGTAGAATATTACAGTTGATACTGCCAGAAATCATAAAAATATTTTACTCAAAATTTTAATCATAGAAATATCTAATCTGTTGAAGCAATAAAAATGGTACATGTTTGAGAACAAAATGAAAGTGAGACACTAAAATTAATAACAATCACTACAAACATTATGCTCAATGTCTTGGTTATGTTGACATATTCGTTGGCTGTTAAAATGTTCAGATTGTCAAAGTTTTTGGTAATCGGATGAGAAACGCAAAGTAAACGTAGTTGTAATCGATTTAGTTTCTGTTAAATTGTGTATTTATAAAATCATGTCCTTTCCATCAAAAGTTATTTAAAAAAAGATATCAATGTCAAGAACTGTTTTGTTTTATAAGCAGGTGCGTGATTCTTGCAAAATCATCATCTCGAAGAGTCTTGCAGACGACAGCTAAAATAATAACATGACAAAGATTTCCAGCTTAAACCCCAATATCACTTAATTGAACCATTATGACATTATAATTTCCTACTGGTATGAACTGTCTCAAACGATCGTCGTTTTTAGAAACACACCTATTTCGAATCGATTTCCTTGTTAAATTCCGACAAGACGACCGCCAAAGTTTTGAACCGCCATCTTGGATTTTCTACAAATGAAACTCGCTTCAATTAAAACGAAATAAGGTTAATCTCGAAATCTCTCTATATATGCCTTTCATTACAGTTCCAAGTTATAAAAATGAAATAATAGTGAAGTTTAATATCCTTTCAATTAGTTGTATTAAAAAACCGTCTATATTTAATTTTCATTTACACATAAAAAGAAACGAAATCAGAATTACAGTATTATTACATGAGTGACCAACTAGCCGTGAAAACTTTTCAGTTCTATTACCTTATATAATAAATCATATATACAAGAAATATTGATTGATTTATTTTAAAAACATAACCATTAATAAGTAAAACTATTTGCGTTACGTAGTTTTATCTAAGATATATTTATATGATGGTTAGTAAATTATATTAATGGGATAGAATTGTACAGGGAATAAATTTAATATTTTATATTACTTAATTTCACTTACTATTTCTTAAACTTTAATATTTTATTTTATATATGAGTCTCTATTTTATGGATTTATAGAATGGGAACTTTAATGTTTATAAATTGCATATGTGTCTCAATGTGTATCATGTATATGAGTTAGTGCATAATTTCTTAACGTTCTTGGCCTAATATTCAGCTATCCAATTAAACTGTTGTTTTTATCTAACCACTAACTTTATCAAACAGTTAAAAACACAACCACGACCATGGTTTTTTCTCCGTATTGTCATACGTACCGTTGACTTTAAATTGTTCATTTGGCTTAAAAATCAAGGTGTTTGTCAAAGGTTGGTCTCTATTATAATAAGAAATCTTTGAAAATAGGTTATAGTTTGATCTATATGGTATCGAAGTATATCGTATATCATGAAACGTCTGTATCGTCACTATTTCATTTCGCATTTAATTTTGCAGACATGGATAGGGTTTTCAGTTTAAAAAGTTATTGTCTTATATCTTTCTTTGTAAAGCAGATGTAATGACATATTCCTACAAACCATTGGATTGATATTTAAAAAATACAAAAGTATTTCAAATGCATTAATTGGTCTGGACATACATTCACTTGTAATTCACTTTCCTTTACATTTATATATGGAGAGCGTTTTTTTTTCAAAACTATTATATATGATGTCACGCTCGGATACAAATCTACTTCTTACACGAGACACAAAAACATATATTGCACAGACATTTCATATCACTCAATATATTGATAACGACCTGCACTCAAGTAATAGATAATATATACGATAGTTTGGATTATTGATAAATATTCAGGTCATAAAGTCAATTTAAAAGACCGAAAGGAATGAATGAAACTTGTCATTAAATTCGCATGAACTACGATATCGACAATATTCAAATTTTGGCATCCTCCTGTAAACCAAACACGACAACCGCAAAGCACATGTTGTTTATAATAATCGGTGAAGTTACAGGTATACCTTAATAAAGGACGTTTCTTGAAACGTTCTTCCTTTGTTCTCGGTCAGTTCAACCATTTACAATAATCAATATTTTGATCCGCTTTGTGCACACACAACTGACCGTAGATTTTTTTTTTTACATATCTATGTGACCTCGGCCGCCTTGGTCTTTTCATTAGTTGTTCAGGATGATTTTAAAGAAGTATTTCATAGTATCAATGGAAATCTAAGGTGAGTGCTGACGATAAGACTTTTTGATATAATCTTTCTCTCATTATCATTTATTCACAATGCAGGGCTACAGATAACTTTTTAGGTGTGAGTGTACATACACCTTGAATATAAATGGAGGTGTACTGAAACTTTTGGGGTTGTACTCACTACTTTAGTACTTGCAAAGTGTGAGCACGTTTGTATGTTGTTTATGAAGGTGTAAAGTGTTGTAATCAACCAATGATATCGCCAATGTATTATCGACGGAAACTAGTGAAGCTGTACATAATTTTAGAAGTACATTTTACAAGGTATCAACAATCGATAATTGTTTGTCAAATGAACCTGAACATGAAATTATTATATTCATGAATCAGAACATCCTTGATAAATTTAGAAATACGATACGCATGGAAATGAATGTCCAAGCGTAAACAGGCATGTATGTGCGTACATGATACGCATTGAATTTATTTTAGGGCCGCACTTAGTAATTTTATAGGCGTACATTACGCGTGTACGACCCTTATCTGTAGCCCTGACAATGTATAGACATTAGAAACACGCACTAAGATAATCGGTTTACAAGTTGTTTCTTTAATACTTTGATATTAGTCACCTTTAGTTTACGTTAACAATTGGCCAACTTTTCAATAAAAGTGTTTTCACTGCTTCGATATTTTAGTTGCATCTTATGAATTGGAGTAAAAAAATAAGAAAGAATATTGTTGATACCAATTTTTTTTAAATTCCGAGCAATGGATTTTTAGTTATGACCTCTAGTGTTGATGGGTCGTTTTCAAAATTGATGTCATTATCCGTCCAATCAAGATTTTTTTTAAAATACTTGTTTTAAAAGGGCTTTTAGTTTCTAGGAAGAATATTTAGATGTAAATGGTCAGTTTTAGTAATAAAGATTTATTCTTGACATTTTTAAAGTTTTGATAAAATCACATTTTAGGGTCAAAATTGATAGGTTTACTCTGTCCGGAGGTGACGGTCATAGTATATATGTTCACAAAAACTGTATAAATAAACCTTATCAAACAAATATTATCATATCATGCTTATCATCAGTGATAATTTATTTCATCAGTGCAGTTGATTTTTCATTAACTTGAAAAACAAAAAATGTACAATGTGTAACATGTCTGTCCATAAATTTTGTGTCCTGACCGTTACAGCAACTTAAAATTCCTACAATAATTTCCCCATTGAGCTTCACTGCATCTGTACTTGCTGTTTCTGAATTATCTAAATCCTGTGCTAGTGTTAGGATATGAAATAAAGAGATTCAGCATATTTTGCAGAAATAAGACAGCATAAGTAGGTAGGAATTTAATTCGTCAAACTTAATTGTCCAAACCGTTACGACTGTTTTTTGTATAAAATTAATTTCCTTTTTTTCACAGAACACAATAGTTTGTTGCCCAGAAATGGAAGAGGTGGATGGTGTGTCACTTGATATCATTTAGGGATCATTCTTTATTTTATATACGATTATTAGAAAATTGTCCTAACCGTTACCTGTCCAAACCGTTACCCTTATGTAAGGTAACGGTTTGGACAGTTTTAGTAACGGTCAGGACAAAATTGTTTGGAAATTCAAGAACTGATGAAGTTATTTTTAAAAAATTAAGAAAAGTTAAAAATCATAATTCTTTCAAAAATGATAATTGTTTGAGTATATAAATTTACTATTCAAAATGGTTGTGATGTAGTTGCTTTAAGATGAATGATTTGGTGTAATGGTTTGGACAAAAAAAGGTAACAGTTTGGACATTTATAGAATATATTTTTATTCAAAGAATATTTTGGAAGGTGACATATTGCCTATTGCATAAAATTATCATTTCGATACTATTTTTCAAAAGACAAAACATATTTTCTTATATAAGTTCATATTTTCTATATGATCAATGATAAGAAAATGGTGTAACGGTTTGGACAATTTTATGTAACGGTTTGGAATTTTTTCTTCAGAATTTTGTATTACTATTTCTAATTACATCTCAAAGTAGTATGAGTCTGTGTCAATATTGGTGTTGATAAAAGGAAATGATTATTTGAATGCTTTATGTGATTTTTAAAATTTTAACCCTATTTGAAACTATCTTCAATATTGTACAGTAACGGTCTGGAACTTTTTATGTCTGTGTATCCCAATACATAATGAACACATAATAATATTTTCTTTCTTTTTTTATTCAAGTTAGCAGTTTTGGTATGAAATTAGATTGCTACCTATCAATGTCTCATTTTTAACATGTATTTCTTATTATATTACAAAATGGTTTTGAAATGCTGATGAAAAACTTAAGATGGCATCAGTTGAATAGCTTACTGTATCCACAAAAAAGAACCAATCATTAAGAGAAAGAAAAACTGAGGAGTGTCAAAAGAAGGTCAAAGACCTATTAACTGTTCAGGAAAAACAAATGCATTTGATATGTAACCAATTTATGTCATATACTTTGAGAATGAGTTGTTAACAACTCACACATAAATCATTTGCAAATCTACCTGATTGTATTCAGCCTTTTAGGATTTTGTTTTGATTTTAAATGTGATCATTATCATAAAATTTATTAATACTTTTCCTAGTTGCTTTATGTGTTGCTAAAACTTTTGCATTTTTGTAAATGTATGTTACAATTTCCCTTTTAATACTCAACTGACAAATACAAAAGGTATCGAAATGACTGAAAGAATCGTATGTCTTTGAAACTTACATTGTACTATATCTACTGATAGTAATTAATAGCTATGCAGTTGCTGGTGAAGTGTGACCAATTGTGCATTATTGTGGTTGTTTCGTTGTCTTTCAGAATTCCTTTATTTAAACTGTTTAAGACAAAAAAGTTCATTCCTTACGCTTTGTCCTAACTGTTACCAAAAATGTCACGACCGTTACAATTCATTTCATTTTTTATCTACAACTGCACATTTCATTCAGCTATCAGTAATTCCTTCATCATGATAGTGTTATTTAATTTTTCTTATAAGTTGTTTCAGTATATCTTGTAAAGACCAAATTCTTCATTAGTTTCATATTGAAATTATGAGAAATGTTCAAGCCGTTACCTCGGCATTGAAGAAAATATGTCAAGTTTGTTAAATGTCCCCATCTGTAATTCAAATTTCACTGTCTGTCCATATTAGGGTAAGCATTTAAGCTAAATGATATTAATTTGTTACTTAAAAGTTCATGAAATCCATGTTATATTGGATTGATATCATTTATGTCCAACCCGTTACAATTCCTGTCCATACCGTTACCTCTGTTGTCTAAACCGTTACTGGTCTTAATTAACTGCTCTCATTAATCCATAAGGATCTATGAAACAATCTTCTTAATATAGATGTCATTAAAACAAGTTATGGGTTAAGCACCAGATGTTTATCTTAGTTAATATTTCCTTCTAAAGAGTATAAACACAAAACTATTTCTGAAAATGCTGTTATTTTCTGTTAAGCTACTGAAAGGTACAAATTTATATTCTTATTGTTCATGTTGACAATTTTTACCATCAAGTTATAACTATAGAGTGTAGAAGATATGAATGGCACTGTAAAAAGATTTTTCTGAATCATATTTTAAAATCTTTGCTCTGGGTGTGAATCCGTAACGGTCAGGACATCTTTCATACCTTTAATTACTTATAAATCAATTAAAAGGAAAGTAAGTACATTTAAGCCTGCTTGTTACTATTTTGTAATAATTTGGTGGTTGCTAATCTCTATTGATGTAAAGTTTATTATTTTTGAGGAGTTTGTTTTTACCCCTTTTAGCAAATGAAAATGCTACCAATTTTGAAAATGACCCTGATGTCAAGCAAAGATCATGCAGTAGATATACGCTATACTTCATGTCAGATGCACAACATCGACAACAGAGGGGGAAGGGGGATTCTTTGCTTCATATCGTACTTAAGCTGCATATTGTACTTAAGCTGCATATCGTACTTAAGCTGCATCAAATTGCGTCTGATAAAGAGCTAGCTCGCTTACATAAAAAGAATCACTTTGTTATTCTAAATGGGAATTCTATTAACATCATCACAGATCACACATTACAAATATGTGATGAATGACCTAAATAGAAGGATGAATGAATATAATGAACATACATGTATTCGTGGGTAAGCATTATGAAAAGGTAATTAATACAATCTGATATCATAACAATTGAGAACAATACGTGATGTTTAACATCACTGAAGATGAAGAAAGAACTGGCATACAAGGATAATTTCTTGTTTACGAAACATGTCTAGACAAACGGTTCAACAAAAAATTAACGCTCAATTTTATTTCAGTTTCGGAAGTCGGCAAGTAAATTTTGCAAATTTTCTGCTTATCTGATCTTTTTGTTCAGCTTGTTTCTGATTTCAAATGAAAGGGTCACATTCCAATACTGCATTGATGAATTTGAAACATTTTTATAACACTAGCTACGACAGAACAATGAAGTGATAGGTATGTCCACATTAAAAGAGCAGAATTTTCGTAAGATATATAAATATAAGTTCTATAAATTCGTGAAATATTTTGGTTTCCAACGTCTCAAGATAGAAGGCTAAGAAAATAAGTTAATTTCAAATAGTTCTTTTTCAAACATGAAAAGATGCCTGAAAATTTAATGTTACCAAAACAGCAACATATCTTAAGAAAATAAACAATTATTTTCCCATTTTTTAAAATTTCGTCACTAAAAAGGGGCAGTATCATTTATTAAGAAAGATTCTAACATGTAAGAATTTTATAAACTCCAATTAGTTTTCTATATATCTATAGTATTAAAATACGATTTGAAAGACAAAATAACTTAGAGTTTTTTTTAAGTACCTATAACTGGAATTACAGCGCGATTGTCCAGCAAATTTGTGATTTACAGAGAAATTTTCTAGCGATCACCCATCTCCTTCATATGATGTGAATTACCTCCCCTGTTTAATAGTAAGTCAGGTTAAAAGCGAAAGTTTTCAGAGTGAATTAGTGCATACTATACAATGACTCAGAAAAAAGTTTGTATTGTTGGCTCGGGAAATTGGTAAGTTTGTATGTTACATTGCATTTCGTGCATTAATTGTGATATGTGTAAGTTTTATCTGCTTTATCGCTTCATTCAAGGTCACTGATCGCAATGACAACCCTTCAGGGTCACCTGTCTGTACCCTGTATTCGTGACATGAGCCTGTGTCATGTTGACATTGTAATTAGTAAAACATTTTTTCAGTAGCTTTCACATTGTTCAATTGATGAAATTGATATTGTTAAGATATTGTTATGATCATGTTCATGAAATTTAAATCATCCATTGTTGTTTCCAGAACAAAAGGAAAATCACAAAAGTGATTATTTTACCACTAGTGATATTTTAATTTCTCAACACTTTTCTAATAAGAGCCAAGGTGATGCAAGCAATGTTTAGTTTTTACTATGTCATCAAAAAATTCCCTTGATTTCTGTGGTAATTTGATTTTCTTATGGAAAGTACTATAAAATTGTCCCCAATTCATTCATTTTGAGAGCCATGCAATTTTAGATTGCATATGGGAGTAAGAATGAGCAGCATGTAGTGCATGCCATTACTGTGCTAACCAATAAAGATATGTTCTTGACTTGTACATGATGTTGCTGCTATTGACAAAGCCTCCCGTTATCTACAGCATTTAGATGACTTTAATATTATATCAATCAAAACTTCCTTTTTCCCCAGGGGATCTGCAATTGCAAAAATCATTGGGAACAATGTTGCTCGAAAACCAGAGGAATTTGCTAAAATTGTCAAGATGTATATGTATGAGGAAGAGATCGACGGCAGAAAGTTAACACAGATCGTGAACACTGAACATGAAAACATCAAATATTTACCTGGAATTAAACTACCAGAAAATGTGGTAAGCATCTGAAAAAAACAATGCAAACATTTGACTTGCTCTACTCAGTTGTATCAAATGAAGTATTTTTTATAGCTAAATTTGGTCCATATATACAACATTGAAAAGACATTTAATTTTTGGATATGTTGATAATTATCACAAAATACTTAAATCATATAAATGAATAGAAGAGCAAGTCCAGGTAATTGATATCAAGTTTATTTCAAAGGCATAGATTTGACAGTCCTCCGATAGTGAATTCTTAAAAGAGAATGTGTTTTGCATTTGAATGAAATGAACAATAGATCCATTTATCTTGTATAATGTACTCTTTTCATGTTTCTTACTGTGAATGAAGATTTGTCTACTTCTATCAGGTGGCTATTCCGGATATTATTGAGGCATGTGATGGGGCGGATATCTTGGTTTTCGTCCTTCCCCATCAGTTTGTTAAGAAGATTTGCCAGCAGATGAAGGGTCATGTTAAAGATGGTGCTGTTGCAATATCAATGATCAAGGTTTGCATTTTATGAATGTTTCTTATGTAGAAGGTTTTTTTATACATGTAAGAATTAATTTCTACTTATACTATCATAATTACAGAAGTTGTCAGATATGTTCAAAAGGTGAAAAGTTCATGTGGTTTTGTTTACTATCATGTAGGGCGAAAAGTGCAGCGGTTTCATGTTAAATCAAGAGTCTTGGGTTTGAATCTTACCATTCAACTTCGGCCACTTTAGGAAACCAATCTACATGCTGCATTGAAATTGAGATGAAACCTATGGTTTAACAATTTTCAACCAACTTGTTCAGGTTTTAATAGCCACAACAATATTGGCTATTAGACAATAACAGAAGCCATTTTCACTGAAAACTCCCAAAACAAGCCAAAGATAGGTGAGAAATGGGAGGAAGGGAGAAGTAACCACTGAAACCAGAGACCTTCATTTATATAAAATTTGTTATTAAAATGTTCATGTTTGGGTTCTTAGATAGCCTTCATCTGACTTTGGTGAAGGTTATGTTAGAACCAAAATACTCCTGTAAATTAATCTTTGAGGTGCAAACGTCGCTGGTTTTGGTGATTCCTTCTCCCTTCCTACAACTTTTCACCAACCTTCGGACTGGTCCATGTAACATTCTTAATTTGGACTCTGGAGACTTCTTTCTCAAAGAAAATCCATTGCTGGAAGATGTGTAGACAGATGTTCACCAACATGAAATAGAACCCCATAATATCTAACCTTGATTTTAGTCCCCCATTGTGTGCCACTGTGCTGCTCAAATTACAGGGTTTCGCTATTCCTGTAGCACAGGTATGTATGTTCTTCTTGCAGTGCTTGCTGTCCCAGATATATACATTCATATGCAAATCATGCTGCAGGCTTTTGCCAGAAAAGAACATTGAAAACTGAAATGACTTGAAAAGTAACATATCTGTGAACTGTAAAATTGTTATCTAATAATCAAAAAGCAAAATTATAGAATCATATTTCAAACATTTTGTCAACTGATTCTATTGCTGCTTCCATTTTGCTTTCTGTCTCTATATGTTTTGAGTGCAAATTTCTTGGAAGATATTAAAGGGACTAAAATCAAATTGCAAGTCAAGAGAGCTCTTCCTAAAGATTGTGTCTTACTTTTAACAACTTATTGCACTGACATATCCTGGAAAACATAGTATATGATAAGAAAATTTTATGATGTTTAAAAAGTTATACGTGAAGATGTGTAATCTCAACCATATGGTATGAATACTTTTAAGAGAAGCCACAGGGCCAATGACCTCGAAACCTTTTTTCTTGTGCAATTCTAAAGCATTTGATAGTAGTCTTATAAGTTACAGAGCCAATTTTGAAACATGAGTGTATTACAAAATGATTTTCATAAGTCTCAAAGAAAAAAGCAATGTAACACATCCACAAAGAGGAAAGATATCAGTACAGTAAACTTGTCAACTAAGTTATTCTAGATTATTCTTCTGCAACTTGCCTCTGTTGAAAATATTGTTCTTGATATTTGTCAAATTATGTATATTATTAATCTAATAGTCTGTGAAGAGTTGCAGGTTTTATATCAGTAATTGTACAAATAACAAGGAAATTCAAGCAGGAAACAATCAAATGTAATAGAATCAGATAAAAAGGTTGTATTTCATTCAAATTTTATCTGAGTTAGGAATGGTCCTTTTTTATCATACAGAGTGTGATGAATTTTTCGAATGCAATATCTCAATGAATGAGTAATAATGCTGTAATTGACGACAGATGTAATGACTGGATCTTTTGAAACAAGTTGAACAAAGCACATATGATGAATATGACACTGTTTAATTGTTTACGTAAAGGGTAATAATATTTGTTTGCAGGGTTTTGCCATCACAGATGAAGGCATTGAATTGATATCCCATATCATCTCAAAGGAACTTGGCATCGACTGCGCTGTTCTGATGGGAGCAAACCTGGCAAAGGAGGTGGCGGAAGAAGAGTTCTGTGAAACTACCATAGGTGCTCGTTGTTTACTTACATCGGGGGAGACAAGTCACATGATGTTTTCTCTGAAATATCTCTTGTTCTATAACCTGTCTGACACTTTGGTATCTAATGTTATCTTCATTAATTATAAAAATTATTCAGGAAGGAAGCTTCAGTCAAGCTGAGGAAAATCTTGCTCTTCGCCAATAAGAGAAGCTTATCTCTTGATAACACAGGGAATTTTAGCATGTGCCGTACTCACAGAAGTTTTTGATACCAGAGACTCAAGGCTTACTTGTGTAGGTAATGGGGGGAAAACAAGTTACCTGTACTATAATATATCAGAAACTTTGGTATCTCAAGTTACCTTCATGAGTTGTAAGAATAATTCAAGCAGAACACTTCACCAGTGTGTTGAGAGGATCACTGCATTCAAGCTGAGGAAAATATTAGTGGTTTTAAAAGAAGTGTTTGGAACTCTGATTGCTCTGTCTGCAGGTGCTAAGAAAGAAGAGATAGGGGAGATGTTTCGTGATCTGGTGGAGACTCCTTACTTCCGAGTGGCTGTCGTGAACGATGCTGACACTGTGGAGATGTGTGGAGCTCTAAAGGTGGGATCTTACACAAAACTATACACTCTAGTAGGTATTGGGAATATTGTGAAAATGTTTTGAATCAAATAAGTTAAAGTTTAGGGTTTTAGTCAGGTGTTTATTGTAGTAGTGTTGGTGTTGTTGAAAGTAGCCAATCCTGTGTGTTGCAGAATGTAGTGGGTATCGGTGCTGGTATTGTGGATGGTATTGGCCATGGAGACAACACAAAGGCAGCTGTTATTCGTCTTGGTCTCATGGAGATGATAAAGTTTGGCGAGAAGTTCTTTCCAGGTTTGTGTATAATTTCTTACTTTCCTTCTTCATAGTCAATTTGACCAGGGATTATTGCTATCAGCGATGCCTGTCTGTCCTGCTGTGCGTAGATCCAGATTGGGATGTCATATGAACCATTGTATCTTATGTCTTGAAATTTAGTGACAGGCTACATTGAAGAATACTCAGACACCAGTCCACTATGGTGAGTCAGTGTCCTTGACTTCATTCTCAAGGTCACCTTGGCACTTTGACTGTTTTTCAAACTCTTGTTAACACGTTGCACTTAAAGTCCTCACCTTAATATAATATCACATGAGCTTTTCCATCCATTGTCTCCAAAGTCGGCGACAGCCTATGTAAGGGAACACACATATATTTAAGGTCACTATGGCACTTTTCAAAATTTTGTTCATTTATAGATCATGAACTGTTTCACGCAAAGTCTTTAAATATGGTAACAGTCTACGCAGGTTTTTATTAAGAAACTGCAACCTCTTTTGAATTGTTTTTTCTTTTTTCTAAAGGTCATGAGTAACTTGCTGTTTATTCAAATATGTGTCAGAAGAAACTTTCAATGTCTACACAACCTTTTTACTTACCTTTGAAGTAGTATGTGAAGGGCATGCTTCTTACTAAATCTGAAAAATAGTATTTCTATCTCATCCGTTTCATTGGCAAACGCTTGTTTTCATGAATCTCCTTTCTCTATTAAATGATCAATGTATCTTTCCTTCCCTGCTAAGCTATCATTCTGATGCATGTAGTAGTCTGAATTGTTTGTTCAGTTTGTAAAATGATAACCTTTTACACTTCTACTGTTGAAATGTTTGAGCTAAACCATTCTGTGAGATATTCTACATAAATTACAAATCAACATCTTAGGCAATATTTAGGTTTTGCCACATGCCACATAGGATAAGAATATTCAGTTTCGGTTTGAATATGTACTTAATGTTTGCGCAGGTTCACAGACAAAAACGTTCTTTGAGAGCTGTGGTATCGCTGATCTGGTAGCAACTTGTCATGGTGGCCGCAATCGAATGCTGGGAGAAGCAGTCGTAAAATCTCCAAAGGTGTCTAAGTTGTCAACATCTTAAGTTTGGATAATGAATTTGGATTAACAGCTTAGAACCTACCTTCCAAAGCTATATATCCCTTTTAAACTTTGTTTGAATTTTGTTTGAATTTTTCAGTCAAACAGCAGAATTAAATTAGTAATTTTTCTTAAATTGATATATTTTAAAGCATGTTCAATAATCACTGGCTAATAGTTTATTAAAATTATTTGATGTTCAATTATTGAATTAAGAAACTTAACTTGATATTCATGAAATTTTGTTTTCATTCAAGATTTGGCATGTTTCAGACAATACGTGAGCTTGAGAAGGAGATTTTGAAAGGCCAGAGTTTTCAGGGTCCAAGAGTTGCGAGAGAGGTTTATGCTATGCTTGAAAAGGAGGGCCTGTGTGATAGGTGGGTAGATCCTGACACTGCACAGGTTGCATTGCCATATCACCACATTGCAATATCGCAAAATTTTGATATTGTCATGTTATCACATTGCCACAGTCATATTTCCATAATGCCACATTGTCAGATTACCTCATGTAGTTTATGCAGCTCTTTTCATCCAGAGGTAATGTAAATTCTATTCCAGATCATGAGATATCATTAAATATGGATCATTGTACCGTTTTGTTACTGGGTGCTTTTCACATATCTTTTGAGGTGTCACTCTGTGAATGAAAATTTGTTGGCCATGTCACCATTTATTTCAAAATTTATGAATACTCACTTCGAAAGCACTGCTTTTCTTTTGCATTCTTATAAATTATATTTAAAGATTGATATCGTAAGTTTCCATGATATGGTTTGTATTTAGTTCATTGTCAGAGTTCATGAATAATTTTACCTATTTTTTCTACCTGAGTAACTAATCAATGCTCATTGTATGAAAAGGCTATTGTGAGATTTTGAACTTTGTTGCAGGTTTCCAATGTTTGTAGCAATACACAAGATCTGTATCCGAGAGATGGACCCTAAAGAATTCATCGCCTGTCTCAGAAACCATCCAGAACATCTATGAACATTAACTTAATTAGAATATATTTTTCTCTCCATCAGAAGGTCATATTTATGGGTACCTAGTATGAAGCCAGACAACTGTATTATAAATTGCTGTTCTCTCAAATAGTGACCAAAGAAACCAACAATGATTAAGTGTTTACATAATTAAGTGTAGACACAGAAGCAAAGAGAATTGTTTTGTCTTTGTTCTATACTTAAACTTTAATTTTTTTGTCTACACTTAATTGTCATATCTTTCCAGGGTCTCTAGTTGTAAGTTCAGTCAGAAAAATGGGGTAGCTGGTTTCCAGGATCACAGGTACTTATCATTATTCTTTGACTTTGTGCAAATAATAATCCAAGAATCTCAAATAAAGTTTGGTGATGAGAGATGAGATATCAGATTAGCGTACCTTTTTACAATAAGGGGCGTGGGTGCAATTCTACTCAGCTGATACAACAGAATTTCTATACTTGAATCTTGCCTTTCTCACAGAAAACTTTTATCATTCTTCAGGTCAATCTTAACATGGTTATGATTTGTATGCTAAAAGGCAAGAACATGACTTAATTTCTTAAACTCAATTTCAAGAAATGTGGATGTCTGTGTACAATTTATGAGGCCTCGCCAAGTTTCCATATCCATCTTCTGCTGTAGCGTTTCTCTGTGAATCTTGTTCTACGTTGATATTTCATCACATGAATGGAGAAAAGTGAGATGAGCTCTTTGCTATTTACAGAATTGGAATAACAGTATTTGATGTCTATGACATATCTTTTCTGTGGAAACGCATCATGTCCGGCTAAACCAAATGTTTTTAATGCTTTTTTGCCTAGAGAAAAAACACCATTGAAATATGCGTGAATAACTTTGCATCTATGCAAACCACTTAGCTTATAGATCAGTTATTTCAACCATTTTGTTGGACAAAATAACTTTAACGTTTGTTTGTAAAACGTTTCTGAATTGTTTATAATCTTGATAAGATTCTTCTGTGTTTCATTACACTTGAAACCCTGTTGTCCTAATAAATGCTCTTTATACCTTCAATGTTGGTCGGAGCTTAATTTTCTTTCAATCAATGACCATGATCTGTTTATCAAAAAGGATAAATCATTATTGATATGTATATCAATTTTAACCATGGCTAAAGTCATTAAACTAAGGCAACCATGAAAATTTACACGTTTTTCCAGTGTGGCCTCAAAGCAAAGCAATGCTAACTATTAACTTCTGCACTGTTGATGCAAGTTATATGTATGACATTATGTCCATGTGTATAGTACGAGAGTAAACTAATCATTACAAGCTATTTGTTCTATTTTCTGTTTGAATGCAATGTAGGACCTTTGAAGCAACAAAATATGGTTTGCAAATTTTCTACCTTATTTTCACAGGAAGAGTCTACATAGAATGTTGCGTTTTATTTGGCTGCCTGTTAAATCTGATGAAAGAAACTAGGACAGGACGTCACACCTGTGATTATGAAAGAAACTCATGTCTCAAATTTGTTATTGCCTCTGCTGTGTGCTCTGAAGAATTTTTTTTTATCTAATATTTGACTGTTTTTTGTCCCTTTATCTGATCCAGTTGTATTGAATCTTGCCATAGTTGATATTTTTAGTGTTTATATTCTTTAAAATCCTTTGTAATTTTTATTTTTCATTTGTTAGTTTGATTTATTGTTTTGTATATATATTTGATATAGTCTTTCACTACTATATTCCTGTCCACCAGTTATATAGAGGGCAGTTTCTGTATGTAATTGTTATACTCTGCTTTTGCCATGAACCATCAATGTGATGTTTTCATCAGTGTGATGTTTTCAAACTCAACTGGTGTTATTATATATCCTCAGCTGTTACTTCTTGTTGCAATGTGTAAAAAAATGGAATTGAAACAAGGGTCTGTCGTTTTTTATTCCCGAGGGAGGTGTGAAGGTTAATGAAAACAATGGCTATTCTAGTTGCTGATAGCGCAGTGGTTAGCGCGTTCGGCTTTGGACCAAGAGGTCCGTGGTTCGAATCCCGACAGGGAATTTCTGTGCAGTACCACCAATGGTTCGCTAGTTTCAACCGATGCTCGCAGGTTTCACCACAATGCATAGCCACAATGGTGTTTCGGGCTTCAATGAAACTAGCAGCAACGATATAAGTGAAATACTCTTGAAAGGGTCGTTAAACCCAATATCACCTATAAGCCAGCCATTGCATACAGATTAAAAACCATTACTTAAGCCTCGTCAGTGTCTCTCAAATATCAACCTCAAAGAAAACACTGCCACCCATCGAGCTACAAAACCCATATTGTTTGTAAACAAAAGAATATTTATGACTCGTAAAAAGGGCCACAGTGGCCACATCCTAAAAACCACTTTCATCTTCGCATAAATGTAAAAGGCTAGAAAGCTGAAATCTTGTATACAGTAGAGTCGATGACCCTGGGGCCCCTAATAAGGGCAACAAGGGTCAGTCCGTAACAACCTACTTGTATCTTCTTCCCTTGAAAGAAAGGGGCTAGAAAGCATGAACTATTGTGAAAAGAGTCTTTACATCATGAGAATTATAAATTGAACATAAGTGGCCCACAAGCTCGGGAGATATTTATACAGGTCATATGCAATACATAACTTGTTATATATTGTAAATGACCTGTATCAATGTCTTCCGAGCTTATGAAGTGGCCTCATCCTAAGAACCTACTTTCTTCTTCTCACGCATGAAAAGAGAAAGTTGAAATATTATATATAGACTCCTGACCTCTTGGGGATTTGGTGACATCGTAGACCTCAACATTGGTAAAGGGGTTACGCCCTACTAACTGTTTAGATATCTTCGGAATTACAAGTCTAAGAAAACTAAATCTTGTATGAAGGATATCTTGGCAGACCTTAAAATCTATTTCGATGTATATTTTATCTCATATTAAATATCATAAAGACTGATGAACTACAAGGCCAGGGGCTCGGTTTTTATGTTTGGTGACGATTCATTTACATGTTACGAACTTATTGTTTTACTCTTATTTCATTATTTAATTATTTAATTCTTTAGCATGCAAAGACAGTTGAGCTTCAAATCCATTGGGTCACTTTATCAATACTTTGGTTTCATTCTGAAATATGTTTATTTTCCGAAATTTGTGATTTGAAAATATTTCTACATAAATGGTAATGTGAGTCCACACCTAGATGACTGAGGTTAGATTGCAACTATAGACGTATCATTTAGGCTGAAGGTTTAGTACGACAGCTAATGCGACTGCGTGAACTCACATACACAGATATAATCACCACCAATCAGTAAATGATCGTCATAGACTGTTTCCAGAAATCCAGTGATCCAGCTTTTATCAAGTTACAAAGTCACGGTTATCATGGGTGATACAATATATGGTTAAGTGAAAGTCCTTGGTTTTCATGATATAGTGTTCAGCTTTTATATGGACGTAAATGACCTAAATTGTGATATAAATTTTAAAAAGTAATAGTAAAAGGAGGCCTCAGATTTCACGATCAGATCAAGCGATGCATAGTTTACAGTATTATTTTTTTTGAATTACAGAAAGCTGTCAGTACTAATTTTAAACTTGTACGGCCAATATACTAATTAATTGGTTCGCTTGAACTTGCAACCTTTACGACCCCTGTTAACAATGCTTTCTTTCCTTAAGTACGACCATGCTTCAATTCTAAAGAGACACGTTCGTTTCATCGTCATTGGCTTTGAACAAATACCTTTAATGCTAAATATGAATTAAGAACCTCTAACATATCCATCCCAAATATAGCAAATTATGACAATCAATCTACTTCAAAGAACATTTAAACAGATGTACATGTGAAAAAGCCGAAATCAAATTTCCCAATTACATTAACTTTTCATATTCAGTTGGTCTTTTCTTCTGCTTTGGACAGGTTTCCGAAATTATTTTTTGTCCAACAACATAGGAGCAATGCGGGTATATAGATCCCAGGAGCGGATATAGGATTTTTGTTTGGATGGGGTGCACAATGGATGTGACAAGATCAACTAGTGAAATTATTACTTTTGATCAAAGAATTTGTGTCTACAGGAAAACAAGCTTATTTACTGAATTTAAGTTCCACAACTTACACGTTTCTTGTGTATTTTACCATGGATGAGAATTATGATTCTCAACTTTTACTATTTAGGAATTCTCTTGAGTAGTGACATTCTAGAGCTTACTTAGAGTTACTGTTAAAACTCAACCTAATATTGTACGAATACGAATAAGTGTATTTTTTTTAAACTGTAAAGATCTACATGAATTGACTGCAGATATCCAGTGATCCAGCGACTATCACGCTAGATAAGTAGTCGTGGTGGTTATGGATTATCTTGATTCATGAAGTAAGTGCTTATCGATCAGGAAGGTAATGAGATTAACATTAGGATTACAACTTACTGTGGCATGTTCGGGTAATCAATCTGTTACGGTTATTGTTCATTCGGGACGTTGACTATAAACTCAATTTCAATGTTTCTATCACGATGCTATTAAAAGTCGGTAAGAGCTTTTAGATAAATGGAAGTCACCAGTACTTTCCCATTCGCACGTAATAATTCTTGAAGTTTCAAAGAGTGCCTTGACAGTGTTCTAGAAGTATGTCGAGCACAGATTAGCAAATGACAAGTTAACGGATGTAATTTTATTGGAATATATGTTACTCATTGGGTGACATATACGTCAATTAAAAAAAACAAACAATTCATTGAAATCACTGCATAACTCAACATTTCAAGAAAAATCACTCTTCATTATATGTGAACTATCAAATATCAATTCTTAATTCATTAAATGCATTTAGGCCTATATTAATAGTTTGCATTAGACTACCCCTTTGGATAATTTGAGAAAAGAATCAGTGACAATTCGACTAGTATCCACCATTTTGATGTCGGATTCATAAGTATTGACGTAGCTCCTCGCCTGGGATTAGAAACAGCAACAGTTAGACAGAAATATTGCGGAGTCGATACAAATTATATCTATTCTAAAATTCATCATTGAACAAAGTACGTGTATATTTCCAAGATTAGAACGACCTTGATTGTTTTAATTCAACAAAAGATGGAAGATGTTTTACTTAATAATACATCACGTTTTTTTGTTTCAAAATCATAAGATGCTAAAACACTTTGTCCAGCTTGATATTGCCCATCTTTTCAATTTATGAAATGGAGGCCCTTTTCATGGATAAAAATATATTTTTACAGATTATTTTCTGTGGTACGCAAAACATCACCAACAGAGTTATCTGCCTTCTTTCCAACAGACGGCAGTAGTTGCTGAGGTCAAAGTTCGGTTTTGTATTGTGAACTCGTGTTAGATCTAGCAGTAACAACTCGACAATGCCTACCTCACCGGTTAAAGTTTGTGTCGTCGGCTCGGGCAATTGGTAAGCAATACAACTAAAGCATGCAATGTAAAACATATCAAATAATGAAGATGTCCCGTTAAATGTATCATGTTTGCTAATGAAAATTAAAAGCTGCAGCAAGAAGAAATTACTACAGAGATTTCACCGATTGTGTTTTGACAGTTGAGTTGGAAATTGTAAATGTTTGTTTTAAGAAAGTCTAGAATGATTGTAGGAAAGAGAAGAAAACTAAACTAAACCTTTGCTGTGATTATCGTAGAAACGATCATGACTAAGAGTGTTATGATTTTAACTTTAAAAAGTTACGAGCTCATAAATATTTTGTTTACCTTGCAAAGTGACAATCACGAATAAAAACATGGTAATACGTTTTTATCTCAGTCAAAGAAAAAACAAAAATTCTAATATTTATATTTCTTTAAAAAAAAATCCTTGAAATTCATGGAGCATATTTAAAGTCATGATTTGTGATATGCCTATTTATAAACATTTTCTCAAGTTAAGAGCATTTATGTTTTGATGTTTGATAAATCCATTATTTAGACTATTAACAACCAGATTTATCACATTTTCCAATTGGTCTATGTTTAGGATTTGCCAGTTTTGTTACAAGTAGTTTAAAGCTTTTAACAATAACCGAACCTAAAAAGAAGAATTGATTTTTGCAAGAGTCAAGAAGTCAGTTAAGGGAAACCTCTTTTGTATTTTAGATCTGTGCTGAACTTATAACAGTATCAAAATAATAGCCATTTGAACATGTGCATTTCTATAAGTACTTACCCAAACGCATTCTGCTAGGTGAATACGTACATGTGGCTACCTGATTGTATTAAAATTTAAATTTAACGTGATTTTGGAAAACTATTCATTAAATTTTGATAGCCCAGAATCTTTTTCTACTAGCCATGGAAATAAAGACTTAATTCTATCTTTGTCAAAGAATCTATGCAACAGATATATATCAATAAACTTCTATATGATGGACTTTGAACCCAGATAAAATCCCTAACTTAAGTTCAATGTCATGTACACTACAGTGAGTGTCAAATAAAGATATATTTTTTAATCTTTCTTTAATAGGTTTTAAAATCATATTTCATTGGAATTACATTGACAGAACACAATAAATTTTGTAAATGATATATATTCTATATTTTAACCACTCTAATATTGCAAATATTTCAAATAATTATGTTGCCATGACTAGGTAATTGGTATCAGTTTCATACTTACTGTACAGTTCCTTAGTCGACTTTAACTTTTCAACATGGGAAGGGGGAGAGGATGTAAGTGTTCTGTGCTTGAAAGGAGGTGGAGGGGAACAGAGGGCTGATTACAGGAGGAGGGAAAACCTCTCTGCTTGCATTTCATGAAGTCATACAGGGTTTATGTTTAAGTTATATATTTTTTACAGTATCTTTATTTTGAAAAAAAGTTATGATGTAATTTTTCTATTTAATATATCTGAAACACTTTCATATATGCATTCTCAGAAAAGGAAAAGGTGTTCCTATTTGAATGGTGTTTTTTTATTTTGATTTTACATACATGTTTGAGCATGTTCGTATCAGGTGGCATGTTAGAGAGGTCAAGGACAAACACGTTATGTCAGTGCATGGGTCAATATTATATGATTTTGAAAAAGGGGGAAATCTTTCATTACTGTTCCCACTCCAAGATAGCCATCTTGACCAATCATCAATGTCATGATCCCCTTTCAAAAATAAAAGTTTACAATTAACCATCAATTTGATCAAAAGGACATCCAACTAAAACAAACTATGGTGCATTTGCTAACTCTTAGTTTTGAATTCATTTCTAAAGAATGAACAACTCAACACAGTTCATATGAAACATTCTTATCCCTAGATAAGCTTGTTCAAGGCTTTCTCACAGGTACCACTGCAATACATTGCCACAATGGCATTGCAGCAGTTTCATTCGATATCCTGATACTTCAAAATTACTCATTCACAGCAAAAATGTTCATAGATGCATTCTTGGAAGGGGTGCTCTTATATCATTTCTAAAGATGAACTTGACGGGACCTTGAAGAAATAATTTTGACCTAGATGTCTGCATTTTCCTGTGATAGGGCAGATATAAGACCTTTGACTGTTGACTTAACCCATTTTATCTGCAGACACAGTATTGTGTGTAGCACGATTCTGGACATGCACATGTGAAATCAAAGCTTGGTAGGTCATTAACTAGAACTTGTATTGACTTAAAGGTTTAGAGAGTTATCCTAGATCGAAATTGAAAATTCACTGAGTAAGGTGACATGATATACAATACTCGATTTGAGTCTCTGCGATGTGATGTGATGTTGTCATTAGGTTGTTTGACATTTGTCATTCAAAGTAAAAACCTAAAGTCAAAGCAATGAGTATTGATAATAGACCGATCCAGTCTGTCAATCAAATCTCGCGCATGCGTAATTTCAGCCAATCAGAGCGGCGATAGCACCACGCTAATTTGTCAACTTTACTTCCGGGGACAAACAAACCAATAATGGCGATATGTTTCGGTGGTTGCACGTATTATTAACAATAACATTCTATGATTCTACACACTTTTCATTCATCGATGTCACGGCATATGTATTTCTCGAGGTGTTAAGTAACAAAGATTACCGTTTTTAATCGTGAATTTGTGGAAAAGGGGCAACAATGAGTAAAAACCAATCGCGAGTCGGATGAGTGCTCGGAGGTGAGAAATTGCAAGAATTGTACACTTTTCAAAGCGCTCTAAGATAATGCTAACAAGATGACAGCTCTTAAAAGCTTTTCACAATGTCACTTTATGACCTCAAAGTTTTAAATCAAGAACCCTTTTAAGTTGGTTGAGATTATTTTTTTGCGATTTAACCCGATAACATTTGGGTAAGTTTCCTGTCAAGTTTTGTCATATTGAAAACAATCACTGTGTTGTGCAAGATATCTCATTAAACTATAATTTGAAAATAAAAATAAAAACCCACTCAGTCACGGGATATGATTCTATGTGATACGTTATCACATATTATGTTTCCAAGAATCATGCTCCAGGTGGTAATTAATTAATGTATGTAATAATCAAGCAACATAAATATGAAACTAGATAAACCAAAACTAAAAAATAATCTTTCCTTTCAGAGTTAAACTGAAACAGACATGATGCATTTGAATCAATTTTCATCATGAAGGATCTGTATGTAACAAGGGATATATTTACACAAACAATAATATAAAAAATTAATTTAAAGATATTTAAGTTTAAACTTGAAATAATATTTATAATATAAATTCACATAAAAAACTTGTTGCAGCTAAAACATCCATTGACTGATAAATATTAAATTCCCAATCCCGTTACTATCTTTGTCATTTTGAAACCAGGAAAACATAAACAGCCATTATTTCATGAATATGGATTAATTTCAGTAGATTCCTCAAAAAAGAAATTAAACACAACACCCTATATTATGTGAAGTGTGATTTCCTTTTTCTTGATAGCCTCACTTAATTTATGTACTACTAATTCAATTTTATAATCTGTGAACAATTTTTATTAAAAATCCAAATACATTTCAATGAGAGGCTGTATCTTTTAAAATTAAAAAATATGCTATTTTCATCTTTTCTCTTAGGCCTATAAAACAATTTGAATTGGATATCTATAGAGTATCATATGGATATGTCCAAATCCAGACTCAAAATCATCACTGTCAAATACTTAAAATTGTATGTGTCTTTACAAACTAATACTATATGAGGACCTATATGTCTATCCATGTTTCATAATTTCTTTAATTCATTTTCTGTTTATATTTTGATGACTACTTTTTGTTTTAGACTATTTCAAATATTTGGCTCTCAACCTCAATTACTTATAGTAATTTCTGTTTGTGATTTCAACACAGCCATTGAGGAACAAATAGACAAGTTTATACACAGCCTGTTGTTAATTTTTGTGAACTTTGGCTGTAAACCTTTATTCAAAAGAAAGCTAAGAAATTTTGATCCAACTTTGATTGATTTTTTTATCGATATTTTTCTTGTAATTAATAGGCCTAATATATTTGCATTATAAAATCTTTGGTCAACGTTTATAATCAAAGCACAGACAGTAAAACAATAAAAGTTTTGACAATGCATTTTTGAATATTTTTGTCAAAGGTATGTTGACTATCCCGGAGACCAATGAGTGTAACACTGACAGTGTCAACAAGCTTGTGCGACCTTGACCTATACAACTACGTAAAAATAAATATTCAATTAATTATCATACGAAGTTTTTTCAATATAAAATGACCTACACTTGTTAAGTATAAGTGAGATACAACAATTTACTGGTAATAGTATGTTTTGTAAGTTTACAATCCTGTTGATTGTAGAATCATTCTCAGTGAAGGTGTTTGTTTACAAAGTGGTCGAGCTTGATCAATCGCTCTGTGATTTCATATAATTACTTCATAAATATTTAAGAATAAAGAAATTATGAATGTTATTTGGGTTTTACAAACACAAAGTTGGATAATGTGCGTGTAGAGCGACGTAGGTGTAAACAAAAGCCAAACATTTTGGTTAGTGACATTGTTGAGTTACGCGGTCCGGCTCGCCTGAGCTTGAAACTTGTCCCCCCCAAATATTTCAGCCAATCACATTTTAGGGGGCGGGGCCTAATGGCTCTCGACTGGATCGGTCTATTGTCAACTTTGTTACACTTTTACACTTCTGATAATCTGTTCTTGATCTTAAATGTATTTATTGAGATTATCCTCAAAATGGAAAACTAAAATAAATAATGGAAACTAAAAACCATTGCTAGTGTCCAGTTAAATTCAATCACAACTTTTTTGTGCAGTTAGAATAATCAGGATTTGACCACTGATATAGGAATGTCTTTCCTTCAAAATTCTAAACCTGCATGTAAAAATATTTAACAATGGGTATTTATGAATTTGAGAACTGTATTCATATAATAACAGATGCATGTAAAAAGCATGTCAAAGGGTGATGGGTCAATGCGGTCAATTTGTCAAAGGCTTGTTTAAGCCTTCTTAGAAACACCTAATCTGTCTAGACTTTGTTTGGCTTTGAATATCATTTGGTTTGCTTTCATAAGTAGGACAAACTTGTAGATCACAGTATATGATTGGTAAGGCTGGAAACACACTACGTGCGAATTTTCTTGCGATCCGTCATGCGATGCGATCTGATGTGTTTGTCATGTACACACTAGACGCGATTATATGTACGTTTAGCATTGCGTTTTATCTATGTCTTTACATTAGTTTCAGGAATGGATGCTTATATATAGCCATGCAGTTATTGGAAGATGGATCAATCGCTCTGTGTGTGTCAATTTGTGTTAATTTGACTTTTCTGGACATTATGAATCTTCAAAACAGAAAAAAATAGTATGTAAATAACGACAGAAGCAATATTCAACAGTATGTCAATAATATTATGTGTAGCAAATAGCGTGATTTGGTAATACATATCTAAATATCATTAGCATGGAAGCATGGTACCTACCTCTATTTCCTAACACGTGGTTTGAGTGGAAAACCCCCCACGATATGCACGAAATATGACGTCAGAAGGGAATCCTTCATGCGATTCCATTTGCGATGCGTCAAAAAAAGGTGCAGCACCTATTTTCATCGCATCGGATCGCATCGCATTGACGCATCGGTCGTAGTGTGAGCGCTCTATGAAAAATACACGGTGTGCGTTTTTTTGACGCATCGCATGACGGATCGCAAGGAAATTCGGACGTAGTGTGTTTCCAGCCTAAGGCATGTTCATTTAAAGAGGTTAAATAATGGGGAACACTTAATTCCTATTAGAAAAAACTCTAAGGCATTATATCATAAGTACTAAAACTAGAATAAACAAAACTAGTTCAAGGCATTTTGTTAAGAATGTTGAAAACAAAGTCATCATTTCCATATGTCCATATAAATTTTGATGCCATTAAGCATTTGCTTAAGTTTCAAAAGTATAACTACTTCTTGAAGATATGCATAAGTATTTTAGCAAGTTGTTCTTATTTTTAGGAAAGAGATTGGACAAAGGTATTCCTTAGTTTTCCTCATTGAATACTTGTGTTCCTCATGGTTAAGTATTCCCATCCTTATATTTTATTCCTTACTGTTAATTTGTGATTGTCTATAATTTCACTTTCTTGTGTCTACATCATTAATGTGCATTGTGATGACTTGTTTTATTTCAGGGGATCAGCCATAGCCAAGATAGTGGGGAACAATGCTTTGGAAAAGTCTGGCAAGTTTGACAAGGAAGTGCGCATGTGGGTCTTTGAAGAGATGGTCAACGACAGAAAGTTGACAGAAATTGTCAACAATGATCATGAAAATGTCAAATATCTACCTGGAATCAAACTACCTGAAAATGTGGTATGTTGTTTTGGGTTGAACATTTAAGACTTTATTTGAAACAATCAGTTAAACTTCCATGAGTTGCATTTGAAATTAAGAAAAAGTCTGTTTTATGCAATTTTTAAAAAAAATAATGAATTATGAAATGTTAGGTGCTAGGCAACACTGTCCCTTTTAGACTTTATATTTTTCCAGTCATGTTGCAAGATTATTATACAGTATCAATACTTTCATCTGATTTGATTCAACTGACATAATCAAACAATCTAGCTGTAACAATTGTTAGTGGCAAATATCTTAGTTGATAGGGTGATCTGCTATCAGTGTTGACGCAAGTGTCCAAAAAGAGGTACAGATTTTGTAACGTACAATGTCATATTAACCTTTATTCAAGGCAAACTTTTACAAAAGTATAGAACATACTCATGCAGCTAATGGCTTACATAATCATCATAATAGAATTGTCAACTTGAATACGAGGCAAATATCTATAGAGTGATTCAATCAAGAGTTAGCCTTGATGTTTCCTCAAAAAATTCTGTGTCAAATTGTGGCATTTTAAACTTAAACGGCTTTGTCCACAAAACAACATAAGCTTGTCAATGTTGGTCATCTTGTCACAATCCAGAGGGCAAGGTTCTCGAAGTTTGGGTTCCATTTAAGAACTCTCTTAGGCTGTAATAATTGTAACTCAGTAATACTGTAAATGTAGATTTGGGCTAGCAGCATTAGTGCAAAACTTTAACAACAAGTACTACGTTTACAGGTTTGAATTGATAAACCAGAATGTAATTTAGGAATCAAAATACGTAGGAGGTTTGAATATCATCTGTAACTTATTGCTGCTGAACCACTTTACAGAAATCAATCAATCAAACTGAGTAACAAGTGGCTATCGTGGAATATGTTTCAAACCTTGTTGGCAAAGTGTTATTTAGCTGCATCAACAATTGATAAACTTGCTGGATTGTTTTACAGTTTCTGTCGTCAACAATGAACAACTCAACACAGTTCATACCAAACATTCCATCAGATTCAGTGCAACCTTAGTTTGGCTAGTTCAAAGCTATTCCCACAGGTACCACTGCAATGCATTGCCATAATGGCGTTGAAGCAGTTTCATTTGATATCCTGATAGAATTACTCAAAACCTGCAGGTTGCTATCCCTGATGTGAAGGACGCAGCTAAAGATGCCGATGTTCTCATCTTCGTGTTGCCCCACCAGTTTGTGCGAGGAGTCTGCAAACAGCTGCAGGGAACTCTCAAGGAGGGAACAATCGCAGTTACTCTTATCAAGGTCTGTCTCACACGTGTCTCAACTAGCAGTAGTTGGTTCATTCATTTCCAAAGAAATTGGCTCTAGGCTTTCATTTAGAAAGATGATAAGTGAAATTGTACGTATCATGCATCCAATGAGTGTCCTTCTTTTGAAATGCCAGAATGAAGCATGAATGATATATAATATCATCATTAATCATACTGAACAATGATTGGTTAAGGAAAACTACAATATTAAAGATTTTGATGCATCTTGATATAAAGTAATGAACATCTTGGTGGCTTCATATTTTGGTTGAGTAAATCGCTTATAATTCTTTGCTGTAAGTCATTCTCAAAGGTTTTTTTCCAGCACAAACTTTTTACCAGTTTCATTTTGTTAGACATTAATTCAAATGGGGTTGTGTAATTCATCACTATCTTTGTTTTCCCAGGGGTTTGATGTAGCGGAGGGAGGCGGTATCCTTCTTATCTCTGACGTGATCCGTGAAATGCTGAAGATTCCCTGTGCTATTCTCATGGGGGCTAACATAGCCAATGAGGTGGCCAAAGAAAACTACTGTGAAGCAACAATAGGTATGCAAAGTTGTCTGCAGTTTTTATAGAGATTTTAGTTATTGCTAACCGATCTGAGCCTCATTCACAAAGCATATAATGTTTCATAAAAATCTGTTAACTATGATTTGTAATCTACCTTCTTGCGAGATATTTGTATTCTATTTTTGTAAATATCTGTAATACATTTTTTGCAGAAAAGTAAAATGAAAAACAAAGAAATTTTGAATTGTCTTTGTTCAGTGAAAGTATTTTTGTAATAAAGTTTATATTATAAAGAAAGATTGTTACTGCTTTGCTGTAATTAAAGACTTAAGTTAGTTTGAATGTTTTAAAAATAAGATGTTACATTCTTTCTACAGGGTGCAAGGACAAGAAGATGGGATTGATGTTGAAGGACATGTTCCAAAGTGATTATTTCCGTATCGTGGTTGTGGATGATGAGCAGACAGTGGAAGTCTGTGGAGCTTTGAAGGTAGCTCAATGTTCCCTGAGTTTATGAAGCATTTACGAAAAAATACAAAGATAATTGAACCCATAACATTGCATTTCTTTTACTTAAAACTTCAGGTTGAAAGCACTGCTGTAGGTAATTGCTAAATTACTCGTGGTCTGTTTGCAGGTTTCATGATATTGCAAGCCATAGCATTATTACAAGCTTTCTTGCTCCAAAATGTATATCATGATACTTGTATGATACAGAATGGAAGTAAATAATCTTGAAAGTGCAGTCTTACTTCTTCACATTGTTGGTTTCAATGAATTAGTTGGTATTGAAGTTTGATTGTGAAGTTTTATGAAATGATATGTCTCTGCCAGAATATCGTAGCTGTCGGCGCTGGTTTTGCTGATGGTCTGGGATATGGAGACAACACCAAGGCTGCAGTGATTAGGCTCGGTCTCATGGAAATGGTCAAGTTCTGTGAAGTGTTCTATCCAGGTCACTGCCATGATGTTTTTCTATTCTAAGCAGTTATTGTACACTGGACAAGTTAAAGTGATTGACTTACAAACTTTTTAAAGGTTTTGTTATTACTAGATTTCGGTTGAAAACAATCTTTTTGAACTTTGTCAACAGAGCAGGAAATATTTGGAGAAATTTAAAATGCCTGCAGAGAAAGCATTTATGAAACACATCTGTATTTATATAGACACTCCAGTGTTTAATTCTATTACCGTTAATCTTAATGTTTTGAAATGAAATGGAAATTTGGCCTAAATTATCTTATGTAGACTATTGGATGATAATGAGTTTAGGATATATTCATCAATTGACGTTGCTAGATTTTTATGCTGTATTATAAATTCTCATCATACAGCATAAATAAAAAATAACATGATATTTCACTCATTTTTTTACAATAGACATGCTGTTTGTCAAGATTTACGGAAGTTCTGTGTATATTTGAATCATCAACCAGGAATAACACAACTTATACTTATACCAGACAAGGCCAATTTTCATTGATGAAAAGTCCATTTTGTTGTGAAAATTGATATGGTTGATTGTATGCTTTGCTGGCAGGGTCATCTCAAGGCACGTTCCTGGAGAGCTGTGGTGTCGCTGATCTCGTCACAACGTGCTATGGAGGCAGAAACAGAAGAGTCGCAGAGGCTTATGCTAAAGCCGTACCAAAGAAAGTGAGCACAGCTCATGCACTATTTTATTTACAAATTCCTCTTCTCAGTTGACAGTTTTGTTGTTGACACTGCTTGTTAAATGTGGTTGAAATAATTATGGGAGGAAGCTTAATATAAGACATAATTTTGAAAAGATCAAGGTGGGAATGGTTATGGCTTACGATGTTAGGGATAAAATATCAGTTTTATCAGTATTTTAGATTGGATGCTGTGACCAAAAGTTTGGATAATGAAGGGAAGGGTTGATTTCTTGTGTCATCTTACCTGCAATACACATATCAAAAATTTTTTTCCATTTTTTAACATAAAACTTTAATTTCCCTAATGTTTAATAAATCTACAATGTTTGCATTGTGTCATAACATCGCATGCTGATTAACGTCACATGACGTCACATTAGCGCGGTAGCAATGGTAATTTCGGTGAACTTCATGGTATTTATTTGACAGAAGTCTGTGAGTAAAATATGAAAAAAATTTGATACGGACTGTAAAAGAGTTATTAATGAGTTTCAACTATCTTGTAAAATTGTGTAGAATATTTGTAAGCATCTGTGTGTGTATGTATGTGCAGAGTATTGAGCAGTTGGAGAAAGAGATGCTGAATGGTCAGAAGCTACAGGGTCCGCCAACCGCCTTCGAGGTCAACTATATGCTCAAGAACAAGAAAATGGAGGATAGGTACGGGTGATACTGTTACACTCAAGTCTTTAAACTGAAATTTTAGCATTGTTTCGGTAAAGATCAATGGCTCCGACTATCCTTTATTCTGCAATAAAAAGTATAGTTTTTGAATGACGTCACGAAACAATGATCTATGACATCAATAACGTTATGATGTCACTAGTTACGGCCCTAGTCGAGCATGCTCAAGTCTCTGCCAAATTTGATTAATTTCAGTTAAGTTTATTTTGGCTGAAATATAATTTACATGAGTTAAAATCGACATGCTAGAAAAGAAATAGAGTAGCCTCAACCATCATATGTTTTGCAATAAAGTGTAGTTTTGCCCTGAACTATTATTAACGTCAAACCACTCAGCCTTTGGCCTCATACTTTAACTATAATAGCTCAGGGCAAAACTATACTTTATTGCAAAACACATGATGGTTGAGGCTACTCTGTTTCTTAATTAAGATCAGAAAGAATGTTCCTTGGTAACTGGTTACCACTTACCTACAAATCTTTGAAAATTCAAGAATAGTTAATCTTTAGCTAGTGGGGTGAAAAGTTGTGTTTCCAGTAGACTGGCAAAAGTATTTGTCTGTTACTATATTTTAATTTCTCAGTAAGAAATTTACCAAGATAGTTTTCCTGTAATAAAAAAATCATATGTTTGTTTAATAAATTTGTAAGGATGTTTTTAAATCCTGGTTGTTCTTACCAAATGGTTGTACATGTATACAATGTCAAACAGATTTTGGAAAAGATGTGGAGATATTATATTCAGTAGCTGTTGAACTGTAAAATAGTAAATAATAACCATACAACAATAAATATTATTTGGTTTTCTTTACCAGTGAATAATCAAACATTTTATGTTTCAGGTTTCCCTTGTTCACTGCCGTCCACAGGATATGCATAGGTGAACTGGAAGTGGGAGAGCTAATGAACTGTTTGAAGAACCACCCAGAACACATGTAGTAGATCATGTTCTCTCCCTCCCTAGAAGTATTGTATGACTATGTTTCTATACCAAGTCTCTATACCATCTGTACCACCTCTGAGATGAAAGTAAAACTTACTGTAAGGAAATGTATTCCCAATACTTACAAAGTTTGAGGCATTCTTTTTTATTTGTTTGTGATGTTGAGTTTTATATGTATTCCTACTGTTTTGTTGTGTGCTATTTTGTTAGGTCACAGTTACTCTTAAACATTATAGATGAAATATTTTATTCATTATCTGTTTAAGGTTTGTATCACTGCTGTTTATGACATTTTTGTTGAAAGTACCTTCTTGATGGATACCGATTTTGCTCAATTATTTACATTTCCTGTGAAGAATTTGAATTTACAACTCTACAAATAAAACCATAAATCTCACAAAAACATTTAGGATTTGCTATGACCTTCAATTGTTATTTATTGTTTGGTTAGAGCAATTGAAAATCTTCATATTTGTTTATTATGATGGGCATTTATTTCAAGCCAGAACCAAAGATATGAAACTTATCAATTGAGTAATAGATATTTTGGACATGATTTTAAGTAGTAGAAGGTATTGTAGATGGAATATTTTTCGTCAGCATAAACAAAACACTTCATGAATTCTTTTTCCCTTTGTTGCTCTATGTAATTAAAGTGAATAATTAGGAAACTTGTAAGTCGTTTTTATAACTAATGAGTAGTTGATTAATATATCCATTGACTGGTATCTGTCTTTTATTCAAGTAAACATAGACGGATTGACTTTCTTATGAAACACATTTGTGTCCTGTTTAAAATGTTTCCGTGGATAAAGTTTTTGAAAACACTGCCAATTTGAAATAATTTCATGAAATTTTGTATTTTTGCCCCTTGGCATATTCTGAATCATTCTACTGTTCCATTTTGTTATCAAAAACCTTTTGAAATTTTTTTTGGAGTTTTTCCTACTCATTAATCAGATCGCTCAAATCTTTTTATGTGTAATATTTTTGTATGGAAGAAGTGTTTCATCTTTGTCACATTTTGGCTACATGACATTTTTGCCTTGGATGATAATCAATGGAAAACCCATACTTAAGTACTGGGTATTGTTTGTTTTAGATGCTTAATCTCCAGTATCTCATCTTTAAAGTGCTGCCAGTATTTCTATATAATCAGTGCTGATGTATAATTGTTTACTTAAGCCATATTCTAACATACCCTTTAGTTTGTGTCGTTTTATTTCTTTTTAGTTTCATCATTATATTAGTTGAAAAGAGCATGCCAAAGTCATATTGTACGGAAACTTTTGTTTCATTAACTGCCATGATTGGTTTGAATCAGTATGAGTTAATTAGTCCGAATCACTAGTCATTAAGGGATATAGATATATTTAAACAAATGACTAAGTTACCTTTTGATTTATTATCATTGATGTTGAAACAGGCTGAGTGTTTTGTGTGAAATGATTTAGTGTGAGCATGTTAGAGGAGATATGTATATATACTATATATATGTATTGATCAGTAACAAACATGTATCATACTTGTGCCATGGAGCTCAGCATATTCATGTGATTTATTCATAATTGCATTTGATCTAATAAAGAAAAATGATGACCCAATAATTTTGTGTGTGTATATCAATAACGATGCCAGTAACTTTCAGAAGATTTCCAGGTTTTGAATACTGTCAGCGAGTCGACAAAATTATCAGTAATGGACAACTATTTCATAATCCTGAAAGCCAAGTTTCTGAGGCTGGCTTCAAAGCAAAAACAAATTAGTTACATCGTTTACTTATAGTTTATTTAGTGAAGTATGGGTGTATCAGATCATCACTACAACTATGGTTTTATGGAGGGGTTCTAGAAGCAGAGCGGTTGAGTCGTCTGTCCTCACAAGTATGAAGTAGCTTGTGATGCCAAATTCTTTCTATGTATGAAAGTTCATAATAAAGGTTTTGGATATTTGCAACTTCAGTCAATTTCTGATTTCTGTTTTCAGCTGATCACTCCTACTCTTATGCGAACAGTTTAAATGTTTTTTTTACTACAGCTTTTTGAAACTCCATTCTGGTAGGTGAGTGAACTTGTGATCACTGTAAACCTTTCATTGATATGATATATGAGGTCTAAACTGAGAGCGGACTGAGAGCCTGTAATATGCCTTTAGTGAGATGACTCTCCTTTCAAAAGAAAACGACTAAAAGAAGAAATAGTTCTCTAAAATATTAAAAGTTTAATTGATCAAAATGAGACGCATATATTTACTTCCTTTATGGCAACAAAACAATATCATATCTATACTATGAAGCTAGATCTGAAAGAAAAGATGAGATATTGATTATTGTGTTGAGCATAAAATGTTTTTTTATGAACATGCAGTGTAAGGTTTAATTTATGTTAACTGCTAACTTTCTTATACAACAGGTTCGAGATGGGACTTTTTAGAAAGTGAAATTTATTAGTTAAAAGAGTTTGTTTGAATTCTTCATAATACCATAGAGTTAACCTATTGTGCTTGAAAATCAAAGACATACTATTCTGGATTGGTAGCAAGTAAATTTAAATTTAAATCAAACTTGGAAGAATTAAAACTGAATGCAAATAGTGATAATTTAAAATCATACTCCCTTTCAATACAGTATAATATGTCGTTAATTTTTAAACTCAAAATCTCAGAACGTATCTTATGAGGGCTTTTTAAACAGACTCTTTTCATTATTGAAACTAGTGGCACTGAGCAGCTATACAGCTGGTAGATAGGCGCTCTATAAATTCATTTTTATTTTTATTATACATGTACATACAAACAGGATTCTTAATTGCTTGCATACAGGAACTCTTGCACTAATTAAAGGTTTCATGAAGATAAAGGTCAAGTAACCTGTTTGAGAAAAGAAAGCTAAAGGAATTTACAGGATTAGAGCACTAAAAGCAGATTTCATTGAGTTTAAGTACAAAATAAAGACCAGTTTTGCCAGCTTTCTGGAAATGTAGTGAAATGATCAAAACAGTAAAACTTCATGTGGATTTATTTACAAACTTTTCATTTACAGACAGACATTTATCAAATCAGAAAACTAACTTGACAATTGTGTTAATTTCTTCCAATATTTGAATTAAGCTTTCGCTTATTCATTTTAAAGAATACATGTATAAGCTTAGGAATTCTATAGAAAATGTTGATATCACAGAAAAATTGAATAGATGAGGTCATCTTCTTGAGCGGTTCTGAAAGTTACTCAAAGGCCCTTTCTTATGATGCTTGCTCCTCCTCTGTTGCTTGTTCATCACCCTTTACTTCCTGGCTCTTCTCTGCACCGCCCTCTGAAATACATAGTTCATAAACAGGAACGAAATCAACACATGAACATAAAACAATGATTCTCCCTCTCTGGTCACACTCAGTGAGTGAAGCAAACATAAAATCTTTGTTCAATCAAAATTTAACATTATGCAACATTATACACTCTACTAAGGATGGTTGTCTCTCCTCATTTCCTTATTGCAATATTATGTAGATACAGAAAAGAGTATTGCAATTCATACTGGGATAAATTAGTAATTTTTAAAAGTTAAATTTTCCGTGCTCTTTTGACTAAATAACAGTGATTAAAACACTGTGTTCAGACCTCAACTGGCCGTCGTGTTTGATAATCCATTTTTTTTCTTCAAATCTTTTATATCAATATTGTAAGGCCACAGGGCTATTAGTACAGAAGACACATGAATCTATCATGATGTAGTGTACTAGTGTACTAATAAGCCTATGGAAAGAGATAGCTCAGTGACTAGTTATGACCTACACAGTTTTGTGCTATTTTCACCTTGCAAGTTCACACTTTGTCAACAAGTTCCAGTAAAATCATGTTTTTATAGTTGTGTTTTTCTGCACTCTCACATCGAAATTGTTAACTTTTAAAGGTCTAATAATTTATTGAAATTTTTTTGTAAGTGTGTACTACGTAGAATGTTGTTTCTGTATTGCAATAAACTGATAACATGGTGCACCCTTACATTAAACTGAGTGTACACTCATCCCTTTATTCAGTGAAAGCTAATGATAATAAGAGTCATTCTTAGTAAATAAAGAAACGAAGACCCTTTTGTAGATTTGTAAGCTAAATTGTATTATACCAACCATTACATACCTGGAGCTTTATCATCCTCAGTTTTGTTGTCATCCTCAGTTTTGTTGTTGTCATTCTCAGTTTTGTTTTCATCCTCAGTTTTGTTGTTGTCATCCTCAGTTTTGTTTTCATCCTCAGTTTTGATGTCATCCTCAGTTTTGATGTCCTCTGCTACATTTTGATCCTCCTGAGTAGCCTGCTGTTCCAGCTGTTCCTTCTCAGCCTCTGCCTCAGGTTTTTCTGCAGCCTCAGTTTCCTCAGTTTGTTCAGCTTGTTCTGCTGCATCAGGGGTCTTGCAAGGGGGACGGTCCATCACTTCTTGTTCCTTGATGAGTTCCTGAAACACACAAATAACTATAAAAGTTGCTATATTGTTATATCCTTGGTATTCTGAAGTGTTAAAACTGTCCCTTTCTCTATGAAACACAGTTTTTCTGAAGCTTATTCAGGTCCCTGCATCAGGAATATGTGGGGTGGGGCTAGCTATGAAAGTACTTATTTTGTTTTTAATCGTGGCAAATCCCTGCAAAACCAGTCTGTTATGCAATCCATACAGTGACTTTCGTGTATAAAAGTATTACTTTTTCTGGATTGTTATAAAATGCCCATGGTGTTTTAACTATGGCATACCTCGACAATCCCTTTGAGTGTTGAGACTGTTTCTTCTGACAACTCAATGTCCTGTACAATGCAGAGGTCTCCTTTTGGTGTCATTGTTACTGGGAAGGAGAAGACAACTCCTTCTGGTACATTGTACCAGCCTGAAGAAATACAAACTATGTTAGTAGTTTTACACTCATTATACATGGTAACCATACAATTGACAAAATTGAAATCAGTGAAATTTGAGAGAGAGCATTTGTAAATCAAGAGTTGTCTTTTCATATTTAGTTTCTTATTTGAAAGGAGTGGGTTTAAGAAGTCCATCAGGGTTAAAAATTTGGGATTTAAAACTATATGTTTCTGAAAGAACGAAATACACAACAAGTGACAAACTATAAATTGATAGGAAATAAAATCTTTTCTGAGTTAAATCAGCTTCTCACAGAGGAATAAGTTAGACTTTCTCACTACAGTAACCACCTTGAAACCTTAAATAGCTAGAGATAGGATTGAAGTTACTGTTCAAGTTTGAAGTAAAGCAAAAGGTTATTTAGACATAGTTAAAACATTGTCCTTTATGAAACTTAAACTTGCCTTCTGAACATACAGCCAAGGAGAATATCTGTCCACTCGGAGAGCCATTTGTCCAGTGGTTGAGAGTTGTTGCTATGGCGTTGGCAAGGGACATTGACGCCTGATGGTTGAGTGCTGTCTCCACAGCGATTCTCCGCGATGCCACCAATTCGAGGAACTCTTTTGTCAGCCACTTGTCATCGTGGATCATCTCCCGGGCTGACACTGAGAATGATGGAGGTCCCCAGATTGCTCCATCATAACCGTGAACTCTTGTTTTAGTGACATCGATAAAGCTTGAATTGTTTACATTTCCCCAGATGATGAGGTCAACGACTCCAGATGGATTCACTGACAACTTCTTCCCAATGACAGATTTTGCATGATTTTCCAACATGCGTGACATTGCGATGATGTTCTTTCGTGGAATATCTGGAGCGTTTTTCAATAATATATGAGTGTTGAAGTTCAGAGGGCCAAGCCCTGCAACCAACACTTTCACATTTTTGGCTGCAACTTCATTGAGTGTTTTTGCATATTTCGTAAAAACTTCTCCATTTCTTTTCAACTTGTCTTCATCAGTTTCACCTTCCTCTCCCTGAATTTCATCAAGGAAAAGAACAACACTACAATCTTTGAAAGCCTCAGCTGCATCATTGAAGACATTTGCATTGCGTAGAAGGTCGTACGCCAGGTCATGGGTCTCCATGGTAACGCCAGAAAGATATTCTGCTTTGTCTTCACTATCCAGCAGACGTATGTCAATTTCTGTTGAGGACCCAAATACATTCCCACTTGCAATCATGTTGATTACGTTGTAACACACAGGACTGCTGGCCTTGGTGATGCAAACTTGGAGAGGGCAACTCGTGGCTTTGTATTCCTTTTCTTCTTCATCTACCTCTGCTTTGGTTACTTTGTTTTCTTCTGCAATTTTTGTCATGTCATTGCTGGTCATTTCTGACTGAATACCATAATAGCCCATGATGTATTCCTGAAACTCGTTGGCTCCTCCAATAAGGACACCCTTGCCTCCCCGGTCCACAAGCTCCCTCCAAACAAGAGGAGACTTGGTGTGACTCCAACCTTTCTCTGTGCATGTTTCACCCAGCCAAGGCTATAGGGAAAAGATAGATAAATTGACATTTTCATATCCAAATATTTTCAACACATTTAATTTTTCTCCTTCTCTGTAATTTTTAAACCTTTTTACAAAAAGATATAACAAGAAGTCCTTTTATTCAAGCAATAGTCAATACGAATTCAAATTTTCATGAACTTAATTATAGGGGTTAGGTACTTATCATAATGATAAAAATATGATGTTATGATTCCAGTTATTTTATTATCAGATGAAGGTGTATGGGCATTGTTTAAATCAAAGGGTAAAGATCATGTTTAGATCCAGATTTGCTAGAAAATATAAATACAAATATATATATTTGTCTGATGAGGAATTAGATAAACTTGCCTCCCATTCATCTTCTGTCTTGACAATTTTGTGAAGATTAAAATCTGGAAGATTTTTCTTCAATCTGTCACCAATCAGCTCAACTTTTGCAAAATATGGACAGTCTGCTCTTCCTGGAATAAAATGTTGATATATTACATAGAAGGGTTGTGTAAAAATATATATATCAAACTGTTGGTGTGGTTATGGACTTGATAGCATATTTTTGAAAGTACACATAAATCATTTTCCACTTTTCAAAATATGATGTGAAGTTAGGTAGCATCGCGATTAAAAGCAATTTTGGGATAGCAGTTAATCAAATTAGAACATTCTTTCACTCTAGCTATTGAAACTTTGAAAGTGTCTCTTGTTAGCCTAAGATGTGTTAACAAAGTCATAGAATCTGAGGGTTATTTCACTTCTCAATATAAAAATTGAGGATTAAATTACCAAATGAAAAAACTAGGAGTAAATCAAGGTTTATCGTTTTTAGATCCTCATTATCAATTAGCAACCCTTTAGATGTTAGTCATTGATTTTATTTTTCATATGTTTAATCTGCAAATAATTTCTGTGTTTCTGTGTAATTTCTTTTTGATTTCTTTTTGATAAAATATTAAAACAGTAAGTATTCTGCAATGTTATCCTTTTCACCTCACCAGATTTTACTATATATATTTCTCAAGGCATACTGCTTACAAATACCAGAAAGACAAAAATTATTTGATAATGTTAAAATTATGTGTTTTTTTTTATTTCAACAGAATGTTTCCTCATCAAAATCAAATCTTTATGTTTTACTTAATGCATGACACAAATTGATTGATATATTTGAATTCATATCACATCTAAAATCCTTCACCAATGCATTGGAACATCTGAAGAAAATCACTCACATCATTGACTTTCACCATATTTGATTTTTAAAAAAAACATTATGTGTCTAAAGATCATATCACTTAAAAGCTATTCTAACTGGTTAAATTTAAGGGAGAGAAACATGGAAATTTTTCAAGAAATCCTACAATCATAAACAATTCATATAATTATAAGTTATTTAATATCCAGTGTGTGATGATATCTCCCCAATAAACAACAATCCATACTTGGTCTTGAGAATTCTTTCTTAACAAGTAAAACAATTTTGCAAGGTTTATGGTAACAATCTTGTGTAAACTAACACAGTTTCGAAAAACAATCCAGTTCTTATTGTATGATATCTTATTTGGTGAAGAAAATAGGAAATTTATGGATTAACAACTTCTTTATTGCAAAGAGATGCGACGTTTTGGTGTAGATACTAACACCGTTATCAAGCAAGTGATCACCTAACACCGTTATCAAGCAAGTGTTAGTATCTACACCAAAACGTCGCATCTCTTTGCAATAAAGAAGTTGTTAATCCATAGATTTCCTATTTTCTTCATCATACCAACTTCTAAAATGCCACTCAAAGAAGAAATCTTATTTGGTATCAAGTTACTTTGGGATATTTGTTGCTGAATCATTGGGCCTAATTATGTTTAATCAAGCATCACATCGAGCTTCCTAGGCATATGGTGTGAAAGGCCAACTTGAAAAGTGTTGAAGTGATATTACCAACCATCACACTCATATCTAAAATGATAGAACCATTTTTGAATTTATATATTATGCAATTTTGATAACATTTATTTTTTATGAAAGTATTTATGTTAATGTTCATAGCTTGAATATTGGATATTCTTGCCAAAAGTGTTATTAAGAGGTTGTCGATATATGTGCCCCTTTGATATTGTATTGTGATAAAATGGACGATTCTGGTTCAATCACAATGCAGAATGAAAACATGTCCCCAAGTTCCTGCGTTATATTAAAGATTCACTGTCATAATATAATGTATATTTATTCCCTCATTCCCCAACTTCTTGCACTCAATGATAAGTGTAATTGTTACAATTGGAAATAAAGGGCTAGCATCATAAGAAAGTGACCCCTAAACATCGATTATGATAATAGCGAGATCATTCAGATAAAGTCAGAAATCTTTGTTCCCATACAGGTTGCCATCAAGTGAAGTAGGCTACTATTTGAGGTGTAAAGATCAGACTTGTAGAAATGAAAGTTTGACTTCACAAGTCACGTTCACGCATGTAAACAATAACTGACTTGTATTCTGGGAAAGTTATGCATATCTGTCATTTACTGATTGCATTTTTAATGCCTATATCTAAATTATCCAAACCATTTATTTTAATTTGAAAGATTTCACTCCTAATGTGAGTCCAAATCATAAAGCAATAACATTTACATTGGTAAACCTATGTTACAAATATGATTAAAACCACCCCTTATACGTAATTATTCAATGCAATTATCATCACAAAACAAATAATTTTGAATGATGGATCATGAAATTATTCAGAAATGGTGATAACATACATTTTTAAAATATTTTAAGTTTTAGTAAACTGTTACGCAAATAACGACATAAGGTAAAAATAAACTTAAACACAGAATGGAAAAGTATGCTCAAAGACTGTATTACTATAACTTATCAAATATATTATTGTCAATTATTGTTTTTTAATTCAGTATTTAGCGTCGCTTTACCTACCTGCTATCACTACCTTCGCCATTTTGTTATTTGGTTGCCAGGTGATGATTTGAAAACTAGGATTTCTTTATACGAAACGAAACCATACGTGTTTTTACAAAATAATTCGTAGAAGAAAGATAGTTATTTTTTCTTGTATAATCAAAATTGAATTTGCAATATTAGATTATAAATAACTTGGTTTTATTATTCATTTCACATTTAGGAGTTTTTCAGTTCGGAAAATATCAGGCGATATTTTTGTATTAAAGGCCATGGTCATTCGAACAATGATTGTTATACTTGCCTACCTCGAAATCGTGTTTTATTCCTAGTAATACGGAAAAACACGAAGTATTCTCAATGATGCACACGTGAAAGTTCAACAATGGCGTCGTCTACAAAACAACGTGGTGCTGTGGAACTGCCAAATAATGTCGCTTTAGAACCAGAACAGCAAAAGGAATTTGAAGAAGCTGTCAAGGAGATTAAAAACAGGGTATTTTAAACATACTTTAGCATATGAATTGTTCGTTACTATACTGTTACATTAGACACGTGTTTGTAAAATAGTTCTTTCACTGAATTCCTGGATGGGAAACAAACCCAGTTATTAAGGCCACCATGCTATACGTCTTCCTGAGTCAACGATCCGAAGACTATTTTTCTGTCGCAGCTTCCCGTTACATTGGATGTGGAAGAATTTTGAAAATATGTTTCAATTATTGATAACAGAAACATCCGTAATTGTCCAGTATGTTAAATTAGCATTGCCAAACATGACAAATAGAACACACCTTACCTGCCACTTAAATTTGTTCCGCTGATGACAAGCATTGTCAAATCGTGATAAAATCAAACACATTATCATCTTGTCAAAACCAAAGACAGAGTACATGTTTGCAATAGGTAATTGAAGATTTTGTGTACATACGATCGAGATGATTTGAAAAATACAGTCCAAATTGTGCTTTAGAAAGCTTTTGGAATGTCAATTAACCAAGTAACGTGATGTGCATGCTGATAATGCGACTGAAGTTTTGTTTGTTAAACTACTCCGAAAATCAGGGCAAATGAACACAAACAATTTCAAATTTGTCAACTACAACCATCTATTTATTCAGTTTAATTTTCATTGTTTGCACAATGCTTCAGTTTGAAGTATATTTACCTTGCAAGTGGAGGAAATAGAGCCATGGTCATGGATTTTTTATGTATGAGGGGTGACTACAAAAAATGTTAAGATATTAAAGCATGCATATGCCCCTTGTCATGACATGGTCACAAAATTAATCAAGTGTCAACTTATTTTAATGTAGTCAAAAATTGACTTCATGAAATGATGATTCAGTGAGATTATATGAAAAATAATGTTTCATTATATATCAAGTTACAGCAATAGTTTGCATGGGTTATGTCTTTTAATTCGCATTTAAAAGAATTGTGTTACTTTGCAATTATTTATTTTGGCAAGTTGCTTATTCAACTAATGACTGAAGCCAACTTTGTTTATTTTTAGACAATAAGTTGCTCATATCAGTGATCTAAACATACATTACAGTATCTATCAACTTTTCCAATGCAATGCTCTTAATTATGTAATTTATATTTAGTCAACATATCACGCAATTTGTGTGTGATCTTTAATTTTTTTCACTTATGAATATTGTGTGGTCTTGCCAAGTTTAATCTAATTGCAAATGTAAAGTGTTAGTTATTAATTTAATTATGATCGATATCATTGAGTCAGTTACCGTTATGTTAAATAAACTTTATTCAAAGTTGTAGTTGTACCCAATTTAAAACGCTGTATGAATTCATGATACTGATAGCAGATCTCCCGGAAAAAAAATGATTAGAATAGAAAAATGTAACTATGTGATAATGACCAAATCAAAACGCTTTACAGCGATCATGATGTCGCTGTCATCTCTACTAAGATGCATCTTAATTTGCAAAAGGTTTTGTTTATGACTGCACATTGCACAAGAACACATGTTACAAATAATAATCATATTGTTAAGGATAGATAACTCTAAACTGAACAAATCATATCTTGTGATCTTTTCACTTCTATCCTACATCAGAAATAATAGAGAAACTATTGTTTATTCAAAAAACATTTCAAACAACAAAAACATCCTCTTTCTTTTGAAATAAAAAATCAGTTGGTTTATGTAAATGCATTTGTTGACATACTGTTATTGAAAACTGGAAAGAAGTATTTATAACTTTCTTTTTGTCAAAGAGTCTACCTCCAAGCTGACCTTATTATGCCTGTTTAAGATTGGTTTCAATTGAAGCTCTTTCTCTGGCTCATGAAAGGTCAAGGGGACAACTTCTTTTACTGGCTGATGTAAGATAGACTGTGATAATATGATATAGAATCTGCATCTAAATTTATTTAGATTGAGGGAATGTCATGACTACTCTCTAACTGACAAGAATTTTTGGATGGAAATATCCACTTTTTATTTCAATGTAAATCTATCCCAATTAAAATGTCAATTGTTATAATGTAAGGAAAATATTTGAAGTTGAATAGATTTTTGGTTGCGGAACCTATGCAATTACGTCTCTTATCTCATCATGATACAGCCTTGGCAAAAAGAATTTGGTTGCAGACAGTTTAAGTTTGGTTGCAGGTTTGTTACATGCATTATTAATCAAAAGGTCAACGCTAATGTCGTAAAATCCATGTTTACCTTCTCGCACTTTCCCCATCTGCTGCATGACGTCACATGGAAAATTTTGGATTGCTCAGTACACAGTCTTTCTTCTTGAGTCATAATTTGATTTATAGTCAAATATTCATGTTTCAGTGAATAGAATTTATTGTTTCTTCCATACAAATGATCGTTTTACATTTATTAAAATATCTAATATATGAAAGTTTATTTACAAAACAAAAGAAACTTTTTATGTATAATTAATTAATTATTGATTAAATTAGACCTTTGAACCCTTTTACAGCAGTTTTCTGACAAGGATGAGCCTGGAGTTATCTACCTTGGACACATACCACATGGATTCTTTGAACCACAGATGAAATCTTTCTTCTCTCAGTTCGGGAAAGTTACCAAAATCAGATTGGCAAGGAGCAAGAAAGTAAGTATGGACTTACAAATGATTTGTAGATTGCTTGTGAACTAGATCTTCCTTATTTACCCTATGTCATTGTATTGGTTTTGATTTTTGTTTTTCCTTAAATCTTAAAATCTTTTTTCAAACAAATATTGAACCTTTATTTTTCATTTATATCTAATATCCAATGTTGATCTTCCAATTCTAACAGGAATTTTAGATGTAATTTTGAAATGACATGGTCTTTGTTCAGACTGGACGCTCGAAGGGTTACGGCTTTGTTGAGTTCTCCAGTGAAGAGGTTGCTAAAATTGTTGCTGACACAATGAACAACTACCTCATGTTTGAGAAACTTTTGAAGTGTGAGTACCTCATTTAAATATATTAGTATATCATAATAATTGTCATAAAATTTTCTTAATTTATCTTCCATTTAAGAACAGTATTTGTTTTGATATTATCAGTTGTCTTAGCTTTTCTTCATTTTGATTTAACTCTGTGTCTCTTGAATGTAACTCGTATGATAGAATAGATATACTTTGATGCTATTTGTAGGTTCCCTTAAGTCTTTCTCGAATAGTTTTAATTGTGCTAAAAATGTTATTTGATACAGAAAACGTTGTTGTCAGTTTACATTTAAAATTATCCATTTTTTTCTAGGTTCGTTTATGCCAAAGGATAAGACCCATCCAGAGTTGTTTAAAGGTGCCAACCGGAAGTTTAAGAGGCCCAAGAGCCACACACTAGCCATACAACGACACAACGCAGTCAAATCCAAGGCCAAGCAATTGGTTCTGGCCAAGAGAATGCTTGGCAAACAAAAGAAGTGCTTTTCTAAACTCACAGAACTAGGAATAGACTTCACAGCTGATGATGTTTCAATGGTGAGATCATTTTCTAATGCAGAAAAGGTTTTCAGGGGGATAGGATATGAAAGTTTTGTAGAGATATATCTAACCGATCGTTTCTTTGTAAAAAATTTATTGTGTAAGTTCATTTAGATTATATTGGTCAGAATGTTTTTATTGATCACTTGATAGTATAGCAAGCTAAAAACTAATGTTTCCATGCTTGAATTTTCTTCCTTCTTTCTAGATATTGATAATCAAATGTAAAACATTTCCTCATGCCAAGATTCATGTCTTGCCAATACATTTAAGAACATATAGAACAATAAAACATTTATTTTTATCAGATGTTAGCTATTTGATTGTGAGTCACTACCAGGCACCTGTTTAAAGAGAAATGTTATCTGTTTGATCAGCACGTCTCGGTGAAGAAGAATGTGAAGTCCCCGATCCCTCAGACAGTTAAAACCAAGGACGGGAAGGACAAGGCAATTCTGTGGGAGGACAGCACAGAGGACGAGGTCACATTCAAAACTCCACCCAACACCGTCAAATCTTCCAAGTTAAAACGCACCACCAGTGGTTCTCTCAAGATCGATATGGACAATTCTGTGTCAGGTGCCCGGGCTGGCAAGAAACGGACTGTCAAAGAATCTGCTGCAAAGAAAGCACAAATAAAGAAAAATGTTGTACAGAAGTCAAAGTCAGACTTGAAGACAGTTGGTCAGAAAGCTAAATTGAAGAGTGGTAAACAGAAATTGAAAGCACGAAAATAACAAAAGTGGTGAATGAATTTACTGTGTTGTCTGATAGGTGTGAATGAATCTGAATACAAATTGGTATATTACAATAGGTACCAGTCTTGTGTCTTGTCTCTGAATAGTGGAAGAAATAAGAAATTTGTTCAGGTAAAAATAAATAATTAAATGCATATAGTAATACAGACTGCAAAATACTTCTTTATGCCAAAAGTGAATGTTGATCTTGTCAGGTAATTTCAACCTTCTCAGTTTTTCTTGAGTATGATTTCTACCAGTGTGTCCCTGCATGCTCTATGCAATTTTGAGCATTTGTGTTGGTAATGATTCTCTGTGGCTAAGGATGTCGTGTGGATTTCAAAAGGACCTTTAATAACAGTAAAATTGTCAATCTTCAACTCAGTTAGGAATTAAATTTACATTCACTACCTAAATGAAGTTTGAGATTAGAGTAAGATATTGATGCATTACAACAGTGTCATGTGAGCACATGAGTTTGTATTATATTGCCATGGTGACATGACTCCGTAATGTGAAAGTGCTGATGTTCCTTATGTGCTGCCTGAATTGATCTTGTACTATATATATATATATATGTATTGATGTTCTTAAGTGACTGAGCATCAAACTTATTGTCAAACCTGATGAAAATGACCTTTGCATTTTGTGTTTTACTGAAATGTTCAAAATCACATATTGCCATTCATAGTGTTATGAAATTTATGGTTGGAAATGATATTGTAAAAAAATGCATTGTAAAGTTAATGTAAAACTTACTGAAATAAAATTAAGAATAACATTGTTTTTTCAATGTTAAAAACATTTTGCCTTGATTCAAATATAATAATAATCACCTTAATCTTTCACTTGTCCACAGTATTTATATTATAGTAGAACTATTACAATCACTACATCAGAACCTTAGGTTGTCAAAGGAAAAGTTTATCTTACAACATATTTTGAAACACATTTTTGATGAAAGTTTTATGACAATGAAATATTTCCCTTAACTATTTTTTAGTTTTATTGCAATGGTTTCCTGATATAATTTCAGTCAACCACAGAGAGCCTTTTATACTACAGTTGGCTTTTTCTCTTCCACAACCCGTTGACATCCGAGTGAACTAAAACCAAACACAATTCGCATTTAATCAGAGTAAGAGTAGTAACTGATTAAAAACACTGTTTTGAGAACTGAATGCAGATGGAAATCTGCTAACAAGGCGGTGCCATCTTGATATTACCTATTCTCTGCTATTGGTTGACTTTTTAGATAGTTCATAGGTCACACCACTTAGCTTTAAGTTGAATTATATCCAAGGTTACAGATAGCTGGAGCGTACACATTTTACCCAGTGACAGATAACAAATAACCCTAAAAATCTTCGTTTCTTAGACTTTGAAGACTAAAGTAAGACCCTTTCCGTTTCACAAAGAATTTGGGAGAGGAAAAACATTTATAAGATTTTAATTTTTTTATTAACACATTCTTTCTGTATTCAAAATAATTATCACTTGTTACCTTCAAACAAACTTTAACTTAATAAGAACGAATCTAAGGAATTCTTATATTTTATGGATTTGTTCAAATATATGTCTTCAGCATGAAATTACGAAACAAGACATTAGGTTATTACGATTTGACATTTAGAATAAGGAAGAATCTAAACCATAAATTGACTGATAGTGATACTTTAAATATTTAGATTATAGTAGAAAAAAACTACGGTGGTTTCTTGACAGTTTAAATTAATGAAATCTTCCTTTCCCCGACTGTCAAACATGTTTAATTTACATAAAGTGATAGTAAAATCTGAAACAATGATATACATGTATGTGTAATCTCATGATAAGTGATGTCTAATATGATATGGTAAAACTTGTTTAATGATAATGTGTTTAACTTCAAGAAGAAGACAGTTTGTTCCATTTTAAACAATAGTGTGTCAAATTAACAAGAGTGATCTGAGGGAACAGTATGTCCCGCCACATCTCCTACTGATAAACAGTAAAACGTTTGTTTCTTGGTTGTTAATGAGTTTATTTGTGATCTTGACTCTGATAACTTTGTTGGAAAATATGTAACCAAAGGTTAAATATTTACTTGTAAATGGAATAATCATGCAGCGTTTGGAAAATGGAACTGAAACATCAGTAGTTTTTGTATCCACCACGAACAGAACCTCATCGATATCACCCATTTAAGAAAGAATTGCTTTGGCAGATTGTCCCCCTCATCTTGGAAATACACCGACCAATCGCCACCAAGACGTGCTCGACGGGGTTAAGATCAGGGTCATGTTTGACAACGCACTTTCAAGTGATTGCGTCTTTAAGGCTACAATCGATCTTAATATATATTAAAATTATGTGCAACAAAGAGTGGTAACCCTTCAACCGCTTTACACTTGGTCAGGGATACCAGGGATGCTGCCTCTGGAGAAGATGAGCCTGCTTAACGTCTTGCAATCACTTTCGTAAGGCAACTGAACTGAACATATTATTTTTCTTTGGTGTAAATGATTAGGTTTTTACTAATCTTCCTGTCGCGTCTAGATTTTCATTTTTATATTGGCGTCTGCCGTTTCACCTTGAAGGGCAACAAAATGAAGTGCACGCCATCGCGAGTGGGGAATTACCGTAAAAGGTTATTGCAGCGCCGATACTTATGAAAGACGCATTGTCATTGAGCTTATCACCTTTTCTGTTCTTTCTGTATTTGAAAAAGGTAAGCATTATCTATTTTTATATTCCGTTGGGAAATTTCATGTGTTCTGTGTTATGGTTATTGCGAAATGACGTGGATGTTTAAGAAAACATAAAAGCGATTTTAAGGAAGAAATTATTTCTAAGGACGCAGACTCTAACAGTACGGAATATGTATGAAAACAAATTCAAAACAGGTAATGATTTATATTTTAGAAGATCATTTATTGAATAGGACAACCTGCTGACGTCTAGGAAATTATTTATTGACTTACAGCAAACCTTTTAGCGAAATATGTAACCTTGTATTGATTTCAGGGTCAACCTCGTTTATCTAAATAAACAAGAAACTTGGCGTTGAGCATATGTCAGTAGATACCATTTAGGTGAATCGCTCCATTTATTGTGTTTCATAACAAATAAAAGCATCGATAGATATGTAGTTAATATTCGATGCTTCGTATAACAAATCAAAACTGTAATTATGTATTCTTGAACTCATATTCTACACTTTTCTCCGTAATGGGGCCGTCAGTTTCAATGGTAAAAGATAAATATCACTTAGATTCGAAGCGTCTGCAGAAACCGTGACCGTTGACAGTACCCCTGGGGAGAGGACGATTTTCCCCCGGGGACTCTGGATCAATCGCATTGATGGTCTAATATCTGTATCCATCGATCGTGCGTATTCACTTCTAATTCATCTGGACTACCAATTCAGTTGACGGTCACGCTTCAGGCGGTTCCTGTGTTGATATCATCTCTCCACGTTTTCTCTTTTTGTGTTCAATAGTAATTCAATTGTACAGTGATTTAGTAAGTATATCTCTTTATTTGTGCTGTATGATGCAATGTACTCTGGGGATCTATCTCTACTATAGTGTACTTTTATTCAGGATCCACTAACACCGTCCGGACAGACGATGAAAGGAATGAGAAAAGTGTTGTTGACGAAGAATCATTTAAATATTTTACGCGATTAGTTGGTTGTCATTGTCGTTTTGCATTAACGACGCAAACATATACATTTTAGTAATAACTCCCAGTATGATTCAATAATCAAATCCCCCATAACTGTCCTATAATGATTTGTTATAAAGATGCACTACATATACTGGAAGCGCAGCAACTTGAACCTTTTTAATAGATTTCGGTTGGGATTTACGAATAACAAATGAGGGTCCGAGCAAGACGTCATTGGAATATAGTTGCGTGGAACATCAAACTAACATATCGTAGTAAGAGACGGGGCATAATTAACATTATAATATAATTATAAATATACACACTGCAATAAGTATTCTAAAAGTTTTAGAGCAAAATTTTTTCCATGGCCTCTGTAGTCTGTAGCTCAGCCGACTTCATACGAATTATGTCTCCCCCGAAGGGTCGGGAGACATATTGGTTTTGGCTGAGTTCCCGTCCGCGTCCGCGTCCGTGTCCGCGTCCGCGTTCGCGTTCCCGAGCGTTTCCGGAGCATAACTCTGAAAGTACTTGACCAATCTTCACCAAATTTGGTATACATCCTTTTCATATCATGTAGATGTGCCTTTTGGTGGTTGCAACTTCTTTTTCAATTTTTTTATTTTTTCCCCATAGCAACAGTTTGGACTTAGTCAATTTGAAGGGTAGTGTTACTTTCCGGACCACAACTCTGAAACTACATGACCAATCTTCACCAAATTTGGTACATATCCCATTCATATCATGTAGATGTACCTTTTGGGGGTTTCAACTTCTTTTTCATTTTTAAAGTTTTTTTTTCCATAGCAACAGTTTGGACTTAGTCAATATGAAGGGTAGTGTTACTTTCCGGAGCACAACTCTGAAACTACATGACCAATCTTCACCAAATTTGGTACACATCCCATTCATATCATGTAGATGTGCCTTTTGGGGGTTTTAACTTCTTTTTCAATTTTATATTTTCTTTATCTTAAATTGAATCATATGTAGTTAATATTTTGTTAAAACTGTGGAGATGTTCATTAACCAAAACCAAACGTTTATGTTGTTTTATAGAAAAATTCTTAAATTTTATTTGAGTTGAATAAAACTGTTAAGAATTTTCAAAAAAAAAAATATGCTGAAAAGGTGTACGGGGGAGACATCTGTTTTTACGAGTAAAAACACTTTCTAGTTCATTTTGAAAACTTAAATTCGCAGCAAATGAAGTAATTCTCTGGTTCCAAAACAAATTTTTGTTGTCACCTTTTGAAACATCACCAAAGCTCACAATGAATCGCACATCCTTTTATTTCTAAAATTTCGTTCACTTTGATATGATAAAACAGAAAAATATGGCGATTGCATAGCTCGTGATTTCTTCCAAAGTATAAGTAGCCGATCTGTACTCCAATAAAAAAAACTAAACAATGAAGAAAGTGATATAGTAACACAATCCTTTTTCGAACCTGCAGTCATGACAAAGAGCATTTTGAAATAAAGCAGCATAAAATCAATTTCGTTCCCATAATGGCATAAGTACTCAAAAATAGCTAAGTTTTGTTTAACAATATGGAAGTAATATTTTTGACAAACGTGGCTTTGTCGAGGCTGTGTAAGACAATCTGTCACCTCAAATCATTTATTTCTTTTAAAAATATTGTATTATACATCAATGTAAGAACGGACTCAAAAGACCTTTTATTGTCAGCTTTCTCTATAGGATGTAAATATTGCTTTGCACTAGGATAAAATGGCTCCACAAATAGGCTCATATATATCAAGAGTCGCAGAGCACCGTCATTACTCAGTGCACTATTGACATCTTTGGTCACCTTGACCTCCACGTTCCAACCCTCCTCACTATATCATCCCTGGGATTCGTCGTGAGAAAAGTAGATAGGTTGACGTTTGAGTTAAAATCAATCATTAAAGCATCTACCACACCAAAGCGCAACCCACCCAAGAGAGTTCCAAATATAATAAATGTTGAGAGTAATATTTCTCATACATGACAAAAGTATACAAGAAATGTTGTAGGGCAGGGAACTGAAATGCAGTAAACATTCACACACAAATTAAAAGAATCTGCATAATAGTTGCTTAAATTGTAACTTTTGACGCCAAGAAGAAAACACCATATCCGCCCCTGTACCAAATGCGTACGGTTTGGTAGGGTCACAGGGACAAATATCGCATGGACATACTGCTGTAAAGACATAGTCCTACAGGGACAAATATCGCATGGACATACTGCTGTAAAGACATAGTCCTACAGGCCCTATCCAACTACTATATAAAACAGTAAGTAATAGGGTCAGGTCTGTAGGCATTCATGTCTTCCTAAAACTGTTTCTAAGCGATACACGACACTATGGGTACGTTACAAATTCATGTTACTGGTAATTAGTAAAATGGTTAACAGTTGCACTGATCATTCATATAGATTATGGTGTGTTATTGGTGTAATACTTTTTTTATCAATGTTTCAAGACGTGGTCCAACAATTATTTATTATATTGCAAAACATTATCCTTCAGGGCAGTTGGTATTAGACCAGGTACCTGAGAGCGTTCCATTGAATGAAGCCAACTTGTAAGGAAGTATCCAACATGTAAATCTCTAAGCAGACAAGGATATTTGATGAATGTACATTACATGTCCTTGTCTTTCTCGGATAAGGTCTTTGAATGTGTAATCAATATAAACCATGTAAGATTCTCATGTGCAATTTTTCGTTTTTTGAAAATATTCCAACATCAGATAATACAGTAAATTCAACGGATAGATTTTCCCAAACTGTTTCTGTGCACTTTTTAATATTATTTACCATAAAAAAACTTATAAGAAAATCACAATCCTGCCCCATCAGCATATTCCTCAGCAGGATGAATAGTCACCAATATCCCAGACTAGTTAAGATTCAATGTTAAAATAGAATAGTCAATAGCATGTTATATACAATTTACCGAGATGGCAAAGTCAATGAAACTGACAATGACTTACAACGACCACACAAAAATAGGTTATCGACCTCGGTGTAGGTGGTTCTGTTGGTTGAAGCTATATCACACATGGCATTCTTCTCCCCACTTCTTGAAAAATCATAATTTCACTTCTGTGATAATGAGAAAAAGAATAATAAACCGCTTTAATATCAATCATACATTCACAAGCGATCAATCTAAATAGATGTAGATCGACAGTTCTGCATATTATTTTAACAGTGTGACATTAAAGGGAAAACTATTGATCTTAATTTACTTAGATTGACAAGCCACATTTTGCGAATTCTGCAATGCTTATCACTTCTGATTCTAATGTAACCAACGAAACATATATTTGTGATACGGGGATACTTGTCCGTCTGTTTGTTTGACTTCACCTCAAATAATCATCTACCTTCCTTTAATCTCTGATACTCTTTGGAGACCCTAAACTATTTCTCGATTAATCGTATGCAGAAATTCAATTCAAGGGTTTCAAGTGTTTTGCATAATGAACTGAAAGTGTTGAACACTGTTTATTGATATGAAGGACGTTTCTTACTTGGTGCACTCGACCTTGGCGTGCCTTGTATTCTTATGGTGGAACTTGGGGTATAAGCGTTTAATGGGATTCGATCCAGTTTACAATAGTTCATTTATTGTTTATATAGCTGCTTATTCTTGAAACTGTCATCGTTTATTGATGGCTGCTTAAAAATCTATACACTTCCGCAGTTTGTATAGCTGACAATGAATCAATTGTTACCCTTGACTGTATGCACTTTAAGAGACAGCAAGACCGTTATTTGTAAGGAAATGAAGCTTTGGAGAATAATTTTGTAAATATATTAATTCCAACCAAAAAAGGATTCACATAAATTTAGAAGAGGGAGTGATAATATCAAGCTCATATTACATACACAGGTATGGCGAACTGGCGTATCGCCCCGAGTACCGTTTCAACATACAACACTGTTTGGCCTGTCCTTTCTGATGGTCAGTTCACAATCATGATTGTTTATTTCTATCTTGTGTACATTCAATAGGAGAGCATGTTCCAAATTACACAAAATCAAAGTGTCAAACTTATCGAGAAAAAGTGACCGCCATCTGATCAGATGTTTTATATGACGGTTAAGAGTTTTCGATCTAAGTTAAATTTTATGGAATCAATGGAATGACATGGCATTTATGGTCAGCTTTGCGCTAAGGGCCATTGCCCTTATAGACACACATACAGTACCTGGATAAACGTGAGTCAGCACTTGTGAAGTTCCCATTGACCTACATGTTGATTAATGATAATTTTGAATACATCTTCTATATCGCATCTAAAACATTTTCAAATTTTCAAACTAATATTATAAAGCGACTGCAATCATGATACCAGATAGTTTGACATCAAGTTATAGACTATTATTGAATTAGCATGAATATAACCCACTGCACATGAAATCGTCCGTGTTTTGACAAGGGCACAAGCACCGGACATAAGCTCCGGGCATGACGTGGTTGGCAAGGTGACATGGCGACAACACCCTCGGGTCAAGGTGAGTTGACCATCCAATCTAACAGGTGGATGGTCACATTGTTTCGATGACCAGTCCCCGTGTTCAAGGACAAATATACACCAAGATCGATTGGTTCCCAAAACAATAAAGTCCCTGTGTCCTTGTAAACATTAACTCAATGTAATATATCAAATGAACAACTTCTTTTCAACACTTACTATCTGGTCCATAACGTGACAAATTCAATAAAAATGTAAAGTATTCACTCAAAGAGCCACTCCGTGATTTTCATAACATATTATTTACCTTTGTTACGAACCTAAATGTCATATGTGGTAATATAAAATCAAAACATATTAACTTTTCATGTCCAAAAATCTTATATATGACAAATACTGGTTTTCCATGAAAATCTAAAAACGGCCTTATAAATGCACAGAGGTGTAGGTATCACGCCCAATATACATGGATACTAGTTATATAACCTAACAAACCCTATCAACTCCTCTTGGCTGTTTTAGATAAGACGCGCGCCACTGTCCGGTATTCGATCATAATTGCGACGTTCTACCTTCATATTGTCACTATGAAAAACCAATAAGCTTTAAAATGTGTCTTTTTGGTAAGAGTCGATACTCCGCGATCAAATGACACCATTGATTAAGTTTGGCATATATGACTCCAACAACTCACGGAGTGGCTCTTTAACCAAACTCAGATTGTAAACAACAAGACACCCTTACAATCACCTTTCTGCCAAAAAATATAATCATTTTAAAAATATGTAGAAACGTCATTTTACTATAACGTATATGAATATATGTCATATGCAATTTTCCACTTGAACACATATGGCATGGATCTTTGAAACACATTGGTGAAGGTTGCAATAAATAAACTTTTTTATTTTTTTCATGACATTTTCATTTCACAATAATTTTGGTAATATTTAATATAACGTTAATTAGTATTAACTATGTGGTGGAAAGATTTGGCGGAAGTGTATTTAAATGACATTTATTGCACAATTATGAAAGTATGAGCTTTTTTCATTTACACCACATTCCTCTTTTCGTTTGTGTCAGAAATGTCTCATACCACATATATGTGCGTGTATATTAAGTGTAGATATAACCTTTTGATCCAAAGTATAAACTGTAATTTGATGTTTAGAATTGGTGACAATTTCAAAATTTCTAAAAATGATGAGTTTACATAGGAAATGATGAACAGTGTACTAAACTTTTGTTCAGCAGCTGTAGATAGTAGCTGCAAGTTATAACATAACAAAACTGAAGTGGTCGCAAAACAAAATAGCCACTTCCTTTCATTTTCAGGATTAAATAGAAATGATAAAAACATGGCTGAGGTATTATAAGACCTATTTATAAAAAGAAAGGTGATACAGCTAACCCTTACTTTTATCGACCTTTAACTAACCTAAGCTGTTTTGAAAAACTGTTTGCCTCAATCCTAAACAAGAGGCTGAACATATTTCTGGAAAAAATAATATATTATCGCAGACCCAAGTAGGATTCAGAGACAACTTTTCAACAACTGACAATATCTTTGCACTACATCATTTATCTCAAATTCTTAAGCTGTATTGTACTTTCATCGATTTTACCAAAGCATTCAATTACGTCTTGAGGGTTGATCTTTGGCACAAGTTATTATCATATTATGTTAACGGGAATTTCTTAAATTTAGTACGAAACATGTATACATTCTATATATTTCTTTAGCTATGGTGGAGTTCGCCAAAGAGAAAATCTTTCTCCTTTGTTATTCTCAATTTTCCTTCATGATCTGGAAGATTTTTTAATTCAGCAAGGTTGTAATGGTGTCACAATTAATATTTCAAATGATGTTAACATTGACAAGTGTCTTAAGTTATTTTTAATACTTTTATATGCAGATGATACAGTCCTCCTAAAAGAAACTCCCCTCAAACTTGATAGTTTTTATGAATATTATGAGCTATGGAAGATTGATGTAAATATATCGAAAACAAGGATTGTTATCTTTGGGAGTGGTGTAGCATCCAAATCCAAATTATCCTTCAGATTTGGAAAAGAAATTATTGAAATATCAGAAATAGAAGATTGATTTTTGTAATGAAAGACCTCATAAACAGCGCATCAAAAGCTATGTTTTTACTCCATAAAAGATCACGCAACATATGGTTTCCTTTAGACTTACTTCTTAAAGCTTTCGACGTAATGGTTCCACCAATTTTAACTTATGGTGCCGAGGTATGGGCATGAAAGGCTAGATATGATTGAAAAAGTTCATTTAAATTTTTTTAAACTGGCTGCTGGCTTACGACCGTCAATACCTAACTTTATGGTTTATGGCGACCTCGGAAGATTCCCCCTAAGGCATATATTCTTTTAAAAATGATAAAATTTTGGTATAAACAGTAGATTTTCCATGTAAATTTTCAACAAATATTCAGAGAATTTTAAAATACAATTAATCATTAAATGTGTGTAACCCCTGGTTGTCTTTCATCAAGATGCTTTTTAACAATTGTGGATTGATCTATACGTTTGATGAACCGATGTATTATCCAATTAAGCATATTGTAGCTTCATTGACCGCATATTAAAGGATCAGTTCTTACCAGAGCTGGCAATGTGATGTCTCCAGCAGCCTTAAAGGTTTCTACTACAAATTTATCAAAGTTTACCATCTTTAGAAAAATACCTTTTACAGTCTTAATCCATATACTACCATCTCTTGCTTTTCCGAACAAGTAATCACTATCTGCTGATAGAAACTGCATCACACGTGAAAATAGAAATTGCCTGCTCTGTAACTCCCCAGCAGTTGCAGATGAATTCCACTATCTGTTTAGATGTTTACCATTTGACTATATATGAAAAGTTTATGTACCCGAATATCTATATATATATTTCTAAACATTTATAAGTTGAAAATAGTATTATGTTGTAATAAGCTCTCTATTGTTAAGAAACTCACAAAATTTATTACAATTGTTAATGCTGAATTGAAAAAATTGGTGTAAATTGACCTTCATATTGTATGTACTTTAACTCTTATGTATATATTCATATGCCCTTGTCCCAGCGCTGGTGGTGTATACAGAATAAAGAATTTGAATTTGAATTTGAAAAAACTTAAACAGATTCCCTTGAGAGCGCCCTCATGCACATTTTGACAAAAACCTCGCCTTCGCACACTTGGATTGCGTCATGTGTCTTCATCCAAAGTTTTCAATTTCTATCAGGCACTGCACATTAGGACGTGTTGTAATCCCTACTGACTTTACGTTGTTAAAATGCAAAGTAAGTTTTATCAATGTGAATTCATGTGCTTCAGCGTTAGGAATAGAAGCCGTTCATTGTCTGATTCTCGATTAAAAATCGCGACTTCAAACCATTTTATTGCCAATCTTCTGAACAGATTAGCCAAACATTGATACTTTTCAGAAACAGTAAATACTCCTCGCTCAAATGTAATTGATTACATTTTGCTATTTGACTTCAACAGCTCACCGAGTGTTTCTTCAAGGTGGATAGATCAAGTACGCCAGCACCAAATCACTCATATCATGACCCCACATCAGCACTTCTTACTTTAAAATATGTGTAAATATATTAACTTCAAGAAAAAATACTGCCTTGTCATACGTTGATTTGCAAGCCTACAATCACGAAACATGTACGTCAAACCAATTTTTCCCACATGGTCCGTGGTCGACAAAGCTTCCTGTCTACAATACACCAAACAGTCGGAACACTTAGCCGCCTTCCTTGCTTTTGTTGAAACTAATTAGTTACGAAAGGACGATCTGGGGTCGATGTTTGAGATGTGCGTTCTGAATTCTTGGACCTTCTGTTTGAAGGCTACAACCGTCATACTTGTTGACATTATAGATCTGACTTCCTATTGATATTCAGGGCAAGGTACCTTTTGATTAGGAGAGTGAAATCGTTTAATGGGCCTCTATACGCTATTTGAGTTGACATAAAAAGGATCTTCTGAAAAGACCTGCTACCGTATGGAATCAACAACTGTTTATCTCTAACACGCTAGGCGGAGGATGAAACATGATTGATTTTGTTGTAAACGCTTAACGAATACTTGCGGTATTTCAATGTAGGATAAATATTGACCTTGAAAGGAGACACCAAAAGGCTTTAAGAAACGTTTTATCAAGAATGTAGGACACACAAAACCTTAGATAAAGCAAATCCGCTACATATCGAACACGCTAATCGAGTGATGTACTACGTAGATATAACAAAGAGATAGCGATTTGAAAAACCAGGTAGTTATGAAACATCACTTTATACATTGTATTTTTGTGTTTTTTTGGTAATGTTCAAATTAATGTTTTAATATGCTTTTAAGGTTTGAAATCGATGGTCATACTGAAAATATTGCATATAATATTGCATAATTAGATAAGTAAGTTTTTTTTAGCGATTGGATTATAAATTCAAATAATTTCATATAGAACACGGGGTTGAGTACATGTATATACGAAACATCATGTATGTATAGTTATAATACTTCGAACGAAATTTTACTGTAGGTATCATTTTATTGATGACTTGATGCGTCGAATTTCGACTGAGTTTGTAACAAAACCACTTTAGTAATCCGAACACCAAACCATCTATATATCAGAAGACAAAACGTAACAAACGGCTAATCACTGCACTATCTAAAGTGACCCCTATTCCTGTTTGGTCAGTGAAGATTTTTCATAACCTTAAAGGCACTAGTGCACGCTTTTACGGTTTGAATTGGCTGTTTTAAGGTTTACGAGGACTTATGCATTCACTTAAAATTCTTTACAATTTACCTGCAATCAACAATGAAAACGTCAAAACAGCCGCTGTCGGCTTGGACATAAAAAAGTCTATGGTTAGCTGGGCACAAAACGGATAAATTATTGACACTTGGAAACGGCTGAACTAGTACTGTGTGCAGCTATTGAAGTTACCTAAACTCTGAACTGAGAACAAATCATGAAATATGTTTTATGAAAGCAATGTTATAAATTAACCGATTTAATAACACAGTTTTAGCATTGTAATTAGATTGACCAAAGCGGCTGCCGTTTCCGCTTTTCTGGTTATGAGCAAAATCTTAATATTTCCGATATCGTAGTTCACGCGGATTTAATGTAATGTAACATTAAATACTTCCGGCCATTAAAAATCCACTTTACTACCTGAATACGTAGATATTTGTTAAATAACTTACGAGGTAGATTACTTGAGTGAGGATAGTGAGTAATATCGAGAGATATGCAGTATATGCATGTGCATTCGTTGTGTTTACGAAATATTGGCGTGCACTAGTGCGTTTAAAACAACATAGAACAATTTTTTAATACAATATATTCTTACCGTACTCAGAGTTTTAAAATTATTTTGACTTTGGTAGCCAATATATATTCAAACTGTGTGTTTAATCGCTGTATATATATTCTTATATTCATTATAAGAGACCAAACATCTTTCAAAATTTGTGATCAGCGCGCGTTTTTCCTGCGTGCGCCAGAGTCTACGAGATGCAAGTGCGAAAAGTGGTTTACATATCGCAACGCTCGTGAGTGCATGACGTGCACGTGCGGATTAACCGCGGATAGGATTAATATGAAAATTGTCTTTTAAAGTCTATTGAATGAAATGAATGATATAGAGATTGTAAACTCTCAAAGTGTCGACCAACCATCTAGCACATTTAAACGATTCTAGCCGCTGACAGTTTATCGTATTTCTATAAAGCACATGACAAAGTGCACCAACCAAAGAACAAACCATTTTTTAGCTTGAACAAAGAAAAATTATGTATACTTAGTACGAAAAGAATCTGTGCATTGAATCAATCTACAATTCTATTCAGTCAATTTGAAATAATACACGAAGAAGCACCATGAACAGCCAAACACATTATGTATTGCAAATTATATCAGTATAGCTCGTTCTCATGAACGTCAGCGTTACTAGAGGCATTAAACAAACAAGGGGTAAAAGAGGATTTTCCCAACCTCAATGGCGGGTATATCCTTCATGTGCCTGAATCGTTGCGTTAAAAAAACGCCTCACTGAGCCATACAAACGTGTCAAGAATATTTTAGGAATGTTATAAAAAACATACTGATAAGTGCTGCTCTCAGTTTTTGCAAAGTCGCTGGAGGTCAATGGAATCTCCGCCCATGTCATATCATAGGTACTCGATGGGATGATGATCAGGTGAATTAGCAGGCCATAACATTCTCCGGCTGCATAAATAGAGATTATTACCCGACGAAGTGTGTCATATGACTTTTACCACATCATAATATGTGCACCTATCACTTTTGCCTAGCAAAGATTGTTTCAGTGCGAGTTACCGTATTTCGTCGTCTGTGAGCAAAACATGAGCAAAAAACATGACGTCACTGTAGCGGTCCGTCGCAAGGAGGCAGTTTTCTGAATATTTCAATGAATTTTAGATGGAACAAAAGAAATTATTATACTCGGAAGTTTGTCATATGACTTTTACGAAACTCGTGCGAAATTTATGTATAACCCTCGTTCTCGCTCGGGTAATAAAAAAAGTCACACTCGTTTCGTAAAAGTCTTCCTCGGGTTATAATCTCTTTTTATTGCGTATGAGGGTATTCATATCGGAGTTTTTGATAAGATGCCCTAGGGCAAAATATAACTTTTTTCATTTCGACGTCACGTCAAAAACAATGCTTTGAAGTCACAGTTCGCCTATGACGTTGTGTTCCACATGCGCCAAAGCCTATGCTTGAATGTTGATTTTGGTTAGTTTCCTTGATTTCTCGACTTCGGTAATAAACGAGCTCTCGCTCGGGAAAAACTAATATCAAGCACTCGTGTAGTAAACATAGTATGTCATGATATCTAGCGTCCGTGTCATGACGCTGAAGGAAGGGGAGGATAGCAGGGCATCAATCTCATGATAATATGTTCGGACAATTTATTGTTTTCTTAAAGCAAGACGGAACAATGTTTTAAATTTTATTGTCAGTATTCACTGATTATCACTGGCAATATTTACTAAGAAAACGATCCGCTATTTTTATATTTATTGATGTTATCGTCGTCGTCTAAAGGTCATTAATTTAATCATAGACACACAATCAAAGTATACCTTGATGATATATATTTGTTTGGAAATAAGAGCCCATTTAGAATAATGATATAACTATTATGAATATATTCGAACATACCATCGTATATGTTGACCGATTACAAGATATTTTATAGATATAAATGGTGAATACAAATAATAAACGGGTGAAGCGGTAAAGCGTTAAAGCGTTAAACTGACATATTGCATACACAAACCATGCATGCTCAAAGCGCCATTTACATCATTATCCTGAATGAAGTGTACTTTCACAACTACCACTTAACACTAAGTGTGACCCTGATGTTCGTACACCATGTTCTCAGGTACCTTTTCAACAGCTGGGTGGACAGAGTACTATGCGGAGAAAGTGTTTTGTCCAAGGAAACAACACAGTACGATATCTAGCTCGCAAATATTTTGTGTTTCATACCGAGATGCGAACCCGGACCTTTGTCGTGAAGGTCCAGCACCAATTCCACTTTACCACGGTGCTCCACAGAGTGGTCATAGCAGCATTGTGTCGTCTACACCCGTCTTCTTTTCCAGCTCCGCCCTCGATTTACCAAAGGCCAACAAATAATAGTAATTAAGTGATGTCACTTTAGACAACTACTGTTTAGAAATACTGCCAATCGGACAAAAAAATATTCCATTCACCAACCTTAAGAACATTTCGACCGATGTATGATTTAATTACAAGAATAATCTAAAGGTCAGTGTCAAACTTACACATGGTTACAGCGTACTAGAATGTTTTTGTTTAGATGGCATCCTTCTACGCACTACATCCATTTACTCCTTGTCTTTGTCACCGTGCATTATCAACCAGGCAGTATCACTCACATTATGTCCATTCTCTCGATTGTGGTCCAACTATGAATGATTTCAGTTCAATGCATTTATCGATAATAAATAATGATAATGTTTAGCAGGGTAATTAGAGGTAATGAACCGAGTAATTTCATTTGCTTACTTTGTTAAGAGTTTATGTTAATGTTTTATGACATTAATGGTTAATTTCCAGATGAAATATCACCTAATATCAAATCTATACAACCTTAAGTTAATTGTCAAAAATTGATTTACCATAAATAACATATTAATGAATAATAAATGATAACAGGTTTACTGTATTATCAAAGGCAAAACAATTTCAATCTGCACATGTAATGTTGTACTAGGGATTAATAATGCACTAAAACTCGTGTATTACACGTGGACTCTTACACATTACAGTGACATATGGTGGGAGGGGTGTAGAACAAACATGCGTGTTTACCTATTACAGATATGAAATCATATTTCCCACACAGCCCGACCAATCAATCTGCAGTTGATGTCCGAGTTCCAATCAGTTGGAATCGATAACTGTAGGCTATTTTCATACCAAAATCAATTTTACCTTTGACAGTTGCGAAAGGTTATTAAGTTGTTTTTTATATACATAATTAACAATCGACTTGCCACATTAAAATGAAAAGAGACTGATTTCTTGACGATTGATATTTTTATATGGTAGTCGAAACTATAAAGTTAACCAAACATACAGATGAATTCCTGTACGCCCAAACGGCTATTTACATTGATGGAACATTTGAAAAGAATTTCTTTTTTCATTTTATTTAACACCGTTGACGTCCTATCAATGTATTAAATTTGTTTAAGGCATGTCTTTATCGGTAACATATTCTGAAGAATAATTAGGTTTGTCAAATTTGCTTTAATCAAAGACAGAAATACATTTATCTTGTAACAAATCCCTCCGGATGTTAAAAACTTTATCTTATAGAGACACTCCGTGATTTTAAATGTATTTCAGTTGGTGTCAAAACATAAATTATGATGATCTTTATTTAAAAAATCGCACATCTACATCCATAAATTACATGATAATTATTAGTTTTACAAGAACATCGAACATCACGCTTATGAAGGTGCAGAAGCAGGAAAAGCACGAACCACCTACATAAAACTAATGATATAACTTCTCAAACATATCAATCCACATGTTAATCCACATCTACCTGCTTTCCATTTGAAACATTTAAAAAATCACGTTTGACAAATTGACGCACATAGTTATCCTTTTTAAAGTATTTCTTTCTATCCATTTTATAATACAAAATTCGGGTTTTTGCAGAAGAGACCAGACGATCCATAAATAAGTTAAGAGATGGATATTTAACATACAATAAGTGATCCTTTGTCAGTTCTGCTGAAGTTGTAAATTAACGTATAAACTAAACCAAAATTACATGAATTATGCACTGAGATAAAGACGTAAGTGAACAACCTTCGACATGCATCTGTACGATTCACGATAAAAATTCCTGAATAACATATAAACAAGAAAACCAGACTGAAAAGCCAAAATATGTAATCATTTAGACCATATTGGAGTTGACCCTGGCTTCGGACGTCCGACATCGGTTCTGAGGGCAAAGGCGTGTTGTGATTGGCAGAATAAATTGCGTTGCTTATGTATATCACTCAGGTAGAATGGTGCCATGTGTCCGAGCCTCTTGGAGCGTGAACCTGGCTTTCAGGTAATCAATGAACACTTATGGTGAGATGGCTGTAAACAATCTCCCATTTCCAAACATAGAGGCGGTGATCGCAGGTTGAGAAGCTGTTGACAGCACTACAGATAAGCTTCTACATGCAGAACGAGGATGGCTGCAGCGACTTTATTGTTTGTTTGGAGTTTATCAACTCTCGGATTTATCTTTGTTTGTGGTGAGTAATATGGGAGAAAACTTTTGCGAATAGCAATGATGATTTATTTAGCACTTAAGTTCATTGTGAAACGACAATTCAGTATAGAATGGTTTTTTTTTCATAATTCTTAATTTATCACTTTGTGTAGGTCTATTTAAACGTGGGAAAAATGTCGATGGATTTTGATGATAAACTTCAAGTTTTTTCCCGTTTTTTTTCAATGAATATTTGTGAAAGAAACTAACACTTTGAATTAACTTTGTTATTAGCGATTATTGCTATTTCCATGACTACTGTTTTAGAATGTTTTATGTTTTAGAATTGATCGTGCCGTTTATTGGAGTTTGATGATGACGTAATTTTGTCATGATTACCATCATTATCTTAAACAACATAATTTAGAAAAGATTTTTTTATCAATGTGTTCACATATGTACTTTCTTTGCTGCAAATCGGCCTTGCAAAATAATTACAACTTTCATCAACAATATCAAACATGAAACATTTCCGATAATCTATTTCAAAGCCAACGTACCAAGGAAACAAAACAACTAAACGTTTTCAGCATGTTATGTAAGAAAACTGTTTGGTCCATTAAATATGTAAAGGTGTACTCTATCTTTCACGCAACATCAAATAAATACAATATAGGGTATTGTAAAAAAAAGTATTTTCTACGACCATGATTCAATCTTCTGTATCCAAAATCTTGTTGAACACGGTAACCAATATACCTATGTAATAAATATCGAACTAGCGATAGATTACTATCAATGTCCTACAGTGAAAATGTTAGTATTTGGTGAGATTTGATACAATAAGGCAATAAAAAAGGAATAAGTATCGATAGATAGGAGATTATTTTATGGATCATCAACTTTTTTTTATAAACACAATAGGGCAGTCTGGGTATGATTTCTCTTTCAAGCATATAAAGAATGCATAAAAACGATTTGAGATTGTCATTCAACTAGGCACGTTTCTTGTTACTCTGAACGTAATGTAACATCTTACATGCTAGTGACATATTAGTTGAATATTGTACAATGGATACATGTTGTTCTGCCCTTCACTGTAGAGATAAATGTATACAGTTTTATTTGGGCTTGTATAGATGGCTACGAACAGTTCTCGCATGCGTTATTAGAACATAATAGAATTTCATTTCACATTTTCACATAAAGTGACATACAAACAATTATGCCGTAGAACATTCGGTAACTTACATAATATTTCTAACTGTTTATTGCAGAAATTACAATCACTTGTGAATGAAATGGCAAAATAACATGTTATTTGAAAACATATATAAATGGCATTATGAAAAGAACATTTAGACTTTTTAACACTTTGTTACAATTATCTTTGAAGAATATTACAAATTTGGATTTTGCGATGTTAGCTTTAAATTTATAATAATAATTGTATTACATTTACATCATATTGGATTTCTCCACTTGATTCAGCAAGTGATCTATTGTCTGATGCCACTTGATTCAGCAAGAATAAATGTATCGTTAGCGTATAAAAGAAACAACAGCTCAACGTAATCATCGCTTTTTCTTCAAGTCTATTTTTCATTTGCCTGTCTATTTGCCTGTAACCCCGAATACAGGCCATAGAGATACAAGACAAATAAGAATGGATAGCGTTCTCCTTGCTGTGCACCAAGTTCGAATGAGAAAATATGTATCATTTTGAGAAACGTGACGTTATGTTTTAATAAATGTTATTGGCAATTTTGAAAAATGTTCTTCTATTGTTTTTAGAAATTATTTTCTGCCAAAGATCACTCAGCAAAGCAGTATCCATTGCTTTACTTAACCAGTGACACTTAATTAAGTGCGGTTATCTTGTCATTTTTGGGAAATGTCTACCAAAGATTTAAGAGCTGTTGTCTGATGTTATCTGAAGTTGAATAAGATTAATATATCAAAAACCTTCGGATTAGCGTGTTAAGTTTCAAAGATCACAATAATCTTGGAGAGGTAAGATATTACGACATTTGAAACTTCCTACGGCAACTAGCAACAAAAATTCCTGTTTTAATGGAGTCAACATGGTCATCGCATAAAGGTTGATGTAACATTCTCACGCTAGGAGGATAAATCATGTCATCGCTTGTGAATGATCTATTATCGTGAAGCAAATGGCACAATTTCAATCTTATTTGCAACCCTGATATTTTTTTGTAAAATCTTCTCGAAATTCTACCTCATCTGTTCATGTCATTCAAATAAGTTTTCAAAGTGTAGACACCACGATTATTAGGTTTGAAGGTTCGGGAACATAGAGTATACGCTTGTCTCTAGACCAGACCCTTAAATAAGGTAGAAGACTAAGCAAGTCTATTAAAAGACTTAAAAGCTTGATTTCTGAAAATGAAGAAATTTCAGTCTCCTTTTCATTTCATTTGATATTTCAATTTTTTTTTAAATTAACTGATGCATTTTTGTATTTCAGAGTCTAATTGTTAGACTAAGTATACACACACTTTAGTAATTTCCTCACGTATTCGTTATTTTGTACCAATTTATCTAAGAATAAACCACCGATGTAAACCTCTCTATATCTGGTGTACGTCGTCACACAGTGCAAATGAAAATATCATATATTGCCATTGAGCAAGTATGACATTAAATATTCATTCGATTGATTCATCATCATTACACCAGTTTATTGTAATTTTAACACTTGCAGATAACCTATTTCTGATAAATCTGTGGTATTGACAGGTTTAACTCAATATCACTCTTCCATACAACACAATATATTGGTTTTTATAAAAAAAAAGTGCTGTAAATAAGCAATGCTTTTCGTATCGAACCCATAATAAGTCATTGCTCCTCTCATTAATTCTGTTATCAATCAAACACCCGAGCTTCGAATTCAGGCAGCTTTCTGAAAACAAACGGGAAAATCTGAAGCGTTATGAATGATTACTTTTGAAACGGCATCGCTGATTGCACAACTAACTTTGATTGTATCCAATCAGATGTCTACATTTCTAGATTGTGAAATGCATGAATTATGAAAGAGGTTGTATAGGAATATATGGCAGAGCTACCTCTGTTTGGAGAGAATGATTTTAAATACAAACTTGTAAAAGGTACGATGAAAAGAATGGCGCAAAACTCCTGATGGTTAAGATATTTAAAAGCTTTTATTACACTCAGTAAATGTTACTGTCCAGTCGATTCACACCATGATGCCGATAGACGTTGACAATTGCTTATGTATACGATAAGTGACAACACTATATAGCCCGACTGAGAGATCGCGCTCATTCTAGCAAAGAACGTTTGAACAATTCAGATTGTGGACAATCATCAACTACGTGAAAGAAAAGTTGCAAAACATTAATTTAAGATAAGCTTTTAAAATATTTATAAGACAAAGGCGACCAAGCATGATGAAAAGTATTAACGTGGGTGTTAAACAACTCACTCATGTTATACGTTCTTGAAATCGTATAAAATCCTAGGGTTATAAAATAGACACATATTAATTTCTTCATATTTTGGAGCGGTTGAAGTCAACATTTTCACTTAAATCTATTGTAGTGAAAAATTAATTCAAGTTTATCAGACATTGATGATAAACTATTATCAACAAAATGTTAATATCAAGGACAAGAATAATGTTCCATTAGAAATGATTCCAAACACAGAGTTCAAAATCGATGTTTAAGCTGTAAGAGAAAACATTCACTCTCTGGAATGAAGAAAAGAACATTAATGTCGTGACCAAAAAAGAAGAAAAATACCTGGACATTAACATTTAACTTTTCCTAACCTTTATAAAATTCAAGGTTGATTTTTATGAAATATGATTAATGATTAAAACGAGCGTCGTTATGTTATGATGACAAGCATGTTTGCGATATTTTTTCAAACTTGCATGATTTATCAAATTTTCTATAAAAAATCATATTTTAATATATATGCAAAAACAAATTATCTGAGGACAAACCAGAACTGTTGTGTAATGGTTACAAGACGTCGACTCATTCTCTCCATATCCGCCAAGACATAAACTGAAGATTGAAAATTGAATATTGAAAATTAAATATTGAAAATTGAATACTGAAAATTGAATATTGAATATTGAAAATTGAAAACTGAAAATTGAAGATTGAAGATTGAAGATTGAAGATTGAAGATTGAAGATTGATTTTTGAAGATTGAAGAGTGAATAATGAAGATTGAAGATTGAAGATTGAATAGATTTCAGCACTTAAAATAATGAATTACACTAAAAAATCACGTGTTATGTTTCAAAGGAAATCTGGTATTAAGTCAAGTGTCTGTGTATATCATTAGAAACAAGAAAGTACATTTCTTACTATCTTTATACAATCCAAGTTATCAATATTGTTTTTATTCAGGTGCATCGACATACTTGTTTCCTATAAAGAGTTAATCATTTTGCAATTATTGCATTGCATTACACATGACAGTAGAACTAAAACACATGTCATCATTTCAATAAAATCATGTACCTCTAATTGCTAATTCCTCTATTAGACTATAATGCAAGTCAAAATCGTCAGAAAAAACTGTGAATCAATTGCATTCTTATTTTCCTAATGTATTATTTTAGGGACCAAAAATTCATTGAAACAAAGTTGTAAATCAATTATGTATAATAACATTCATTAACGTTTTATTGTATACCAATTATATACCAATTACTCTATGATACATTAACATAAATAAGCAATTACAATTTAGCAATGTTCCTATGATGTCAACCGACGACCTTCTAGTGAATCACTTTAAATAGCACTTAGACCGTTAGGTATATATTGTGTATGTACAGCATCACTTACTCTTGAAGCCGTACGAACCGAATAAACCGGTGATACTCGACCGTGAACCATTACCTTGTTTGTATGATACATTACTGGCAGAGGAGAAATAAAGCAAAACAAATTAGTTAAGTAAACGGGATTAAAAGATTCCCAACAGCAAGTGCCTTTGATAGTTTCTGTATAGTTTGATTGAATGTGTTTTTGTTTGTTGTTTTCATATAGTTGATTCATAGTTTGGATATTCTTCAATCTCTATAATTACCCGAATGTATATGTTTATATTGTGTATCTAAATGCATTTTCGATGATATAATTATAGGAGGTGTTACTTTAGTCAAAATATAATATTGACACATGTCCAAAAAAATTCTAGACACGACAGTTATTTAGATATAATAGCTGCACTGACCAAGGGGTCTCCTTAATCATGGATTCTCGCAAACATGAACAACGCACTGTGATCACGTTCCTTACCAAGGAGGGATGCAAGGCTACAGAAATACATATTCGCGTGTATAATGTGATGGGTAAACATTCTCTTATTAACTGTCAACAGTTTGTCGCTTGTCTCTTCAGTTTAGACCTTCAGTCCTCAGACGATGGCCCACGTTCAAGCAGGCCCTGTGATGTCACTCAACTGGAAGTTATTGCCGCTATCGAAAGAAGAAATTTAGCTGACCGCCGTGTGAAAGTATCTGGACTGTCTTTGGAATTCTAGATATCAGTTGGAAGTGTTGAAAAAATCATTCATGACCATCTTGGTATGTCCAAAATATCTGCAAGATGGGTAGCCAGAAACCTCAGAGCACAACATCGCTATATAAAGATCTGAAAGTTGAGTTGAGCTCCTGGATCTTTATAATGCTGATGAAACCGGGCTTCTGTCTCGTCTGTCGACAGGTAGCGAAACCTAGATCCACAAATGGGACCTGGAAACTTAACTGGAATCCAAGAAGTGGAAGCACCCAATTCTTCCGCCTCCACTGAACTTTCGCACTCAACCATCAGCTGTAAAGGTTATGGCCACGATCTTATGGAGAAGACATATTAGTAACTGATTTCATGACACCCAAAAGTACAATGAATGGCAAATATTATGCCAACCTCATGTAAGAATTGCGAAAAAAAGTTCGACAGGAACGCCGAGGAATACTGCCACGTGATGTTATGCATTTGCATTTGTCTAGAGTTGCACAAGCCGCTATACGTGAATGTGCGTAGACCTAGTCCAAAGCGACTACTTCCTGTTCAGACATCTAAATCTGTTCTAAGCGGAAGGCTACCTTAGAGGCGTTACCACAGAAGCGTGATTAGGGGGGCAACGCGAAGATTTCTACAAAAGCCTTAAATTTGAATCAATGTATTTAGATGAAGGGCTATCATATTAAAATAAAAGTATAAATTCATTATGCAAGTTTGTTTTATATTGAAGTTGTAAAACTTATTGAACACCCTCGTAAAATTTGAAGCGCAGACACGTCCAATTTACATGGATACTAGGTATATAATATATCTTGAACACTATCACTATCGCCTCCTAAATCCTAGCTTTCGGTAAAGTTTGGCATATTTGACTCAAACAAATGTCCAGGTCAGTCTTTGGACCATTAATATTTCTCTTGAATCTCGTTTTCGGGTGCAATCACCCCCTCGTTAATGAACATACGCCGATACAGGCAGGGAAAAAGAAACAACCATCAAGTGACATCATATTATTTCGTAATTTTCCTTAAATTGTCTCTTTTATGACACCTACTGACTTTTGCAATACTAGTTTTTTTCAGTTTCAGTTTCTTTAGAATTTAAGTTGTTCAGGGTTTTAAATAAATGGAGAATTTAAGAAATGTACTTTGTTGTATCATCGAAATCTTTACAATTTTGTCTAAAGTTTCTTATGCTCTGAGTCATAACTGATGTTACTATGATTTTAGTCTTTGAAGTTTTATCGGCGTTGTTATTGATTTAAAACGTTTACCTGTCGTATTTACCTTACTTAAATGATATTCAATTTGTTTGACGATATGACCGATGCTGATTATCTCAACTACGGTTATGGTCAACACACGTTGTATTCCTCTCATCTTACTTCAGTGGCCAATGATATTCGTATTCATGCAAATAAAATCAAAATTTACAATGAAAGTTATGGCCAATGATATTCGTCCACCTCAGGATTTTTTTGTAAAAACTTAAAAAATTTCTCTAAAGTAAGCAACAGATACCCAATCATTGATTTTTACGCTCGTAAATTTTTCGTAGGTCGTATCTTCTGTCAGGTCAAACAATTCAACGGATGACTCTTTGTTAAAGGGAAAATATACTAATTAAAAAAAACACATTTTATGACGACTTCTTTTTTTTAAGGTCAAATTTGTCCTCCTCTAAACTTGTTCGAGAATATGGCGACTGAAGACAACATTGCTTCCGTCAACGTCAGCAGTGGACCAATCAGCGTGACTGTTACATGTGAAGAAGGTTTCATCCTTGCATCAGGGGAGACTACCCAGGATGTAGAATGTTTCAACGCGGAAGGTGTAGGCGAATGGGGATACCTAGCCGAGTGCGTGGGTCAGTTGTTGTTGGTATTCGCTTCACATTATATTCTGTTTATTATCAAGGAGCACCTAACTGCCAATGTAGTAACCATAACCAATGAAATAAAATCTGCATGTGCTCATCTGCTCGTAAACATATACTCAACATAAGTTAAGGGTAATCCCGATAATCAAAATTAAGATCTTTTTTAATGATTATAAATATTATCATTATTCATAAAAAATTATTATAAAATGATCGATTAATGCTTAAATATTGAATAGTTTGGTTGTCCCACAGGCGCCAGACTCTGAATTTACAATATCATGTAAGTATTACATATCATGTAAGTATATGTATGTACTTGTAGCTATATAACATAAACAAGGTCTGACACTAATGACAGAGTCGTGTCTGCAATAGGACCGGAAATGGTTTCCTGGCTCGGTTACCCTATGTAAACTTCGTAAACAGATCCCAGTTTGCAATTCCAGTTCTATTGCAGGCACGACAGTGTCAGACCTTGTTTATGTTATGTAGCTACATGTACATATACTTACATGATATTGTAAATTCAGAGTCTGGCGCCTGTGGGTTGTCTTTATCTTTCGTTGTTGAGCAAATATCATGTTTTTCCACCGTCGTCTTTGCATGACTCTCTTGTATCGGCTATGGCATTATGACTCTATTGTTATATCTTCATAGTAAATTAAGGTTCATTAGGGGAAATAAAAATAATGTTATAGGTATCACGTGTGCACATAAATTGTATATTCGTATACACATATAACTTCTGCAATCTTCTTATGACACGGGCGTTATCCCATTTGACGGCATAAATCCATTAATCATAGAGTACATCACGTATTCACACCTTTTGTATTGCGTTTGCAATGACGTAACGATTTACTTTATAATACAAAATGAGAAGAACTTTTTGAAAATTACTACATATCGATGTATTTTATATTGGACACCTTTGACAAAAAACAAACAACCCCGTGAAGATACAATTGGGTAGTGTATCATGTAATTTTAGTCCTGAAAACCTCATGAATTGCTTATATGAAAAGTATTTAAGAGGGAAACCAGTCAAGCATTAATTCAGAAATATAAATCTTGTTTCAGCCGTGTCTTGCGAGTCCATACCATCCTTGACGAACGCTCATATAACATATGAGGACACTGTCTACGGAAGTGCCATGGCGGTTACCTGCGCATCCGGCAGAGCTCGAACTTCAGGGGAAGTAAGCCTTGACCTTATATGCGACAAGACAGGACAATGGTCGCCTATCACATGGTCCAATTATACGACCCTCGACTGTACATGTACGTATAGTAGATAATTGTATTACTTTATTCTATAAATACTATATATCCATGACAACTCTTAAGACATGTAATGATAAGCGAGAATCTAATGGGATAGATTTCCCCTTCAATATCGTTTGGCCCGTCCAGGAATAACTTGACGTATAAAGAAGATGTCGGGTTGCCTCAAGATTCTCCTAAGATGAAGGCACAAGTTGGACACAGCCGCCTCTCTAAGCCTCCAGGGAGTGTGGGATTAAAGGGAATTCAGTTTTACTAGGGACAGCATACTGCCGATGTATGGCCAGTTAATAGGTTCAGCTAATCCATAAAAAGAGAGCTTATATTAGGTGAACACGAAATTTTTAATGTAACCATATTCCTTGAATCTGACCAAGATAATTGATTATGATTGACAATAGGACTTCATCATATTCTTATATACCTTCGATCTTGCTTGAAAAACATCAGTCCAAGCATAGAAGAATGTAATCTGTATTTCCTCTTATTTTCTCCGCTCCGTTTCATTTTAACTAAAACGTTAATACATAAATTGGTCATTCTTTGTCTTCGAAGGTCTTTTTTCTGAAAGGTTAATACAATCATTGAATCCTATCAACCTAAAGATGCCGATTTTCATACGTATCTTTTATGATTAAAAATGGTCTGAAATGAAGACATCAGTTGAAAGCTTAAATCCCATATTCAGTCATCTCTTATATCTTCTTTGAATTTTTTCCTATTTGATTGGTGCATGCGTAGAATATGTACTAATCTGATTACTGAAGTACTAATTTGATTACTGAAAGAAAGTCAATTTCTAAATTGCTGCAATTTCGTGAGACAAAGATTATTTGAAATAGCATTGCCTCGAGTCCTATCTCGGAAGGGTGATATGATATGCCTAACATCTAATTTTTAAATTATTGTGCCGTCATTTTTATATCTCCAGCTAAATTGGTGGGCTACAAAGGTTGTTACCAAGCTCCGGAAGACCTTCCTGTTTCTTTCTCCAATGTTATCAGTCTGCAAACATGCATTCAGCATTGTCGGGGCATCGAGGCCGCCATTGCTGCCATGAGCGGAAGTGATTGTTACTGTGGCAACCTGACGGAGTTTGGAACGAAAATAAGCGACAAAGAGTGCAATAGCACATTTGGGATCGGCGCTAGAATGTTTTATGGAGGCCCGGGGTCAAAATACTCCCTCTATGCTGCGTTTGGTAAGATATATACTCTTAGTTGTACACATTAACCTAGTCATTAAAACTGTTCCATGAGTTAGATTTTGAAGATAATCTTTCAATGAGGCATTTAGTCCAATAAGCTTTTTTGTCGAACCAATGGATAACACTGATAGCATAGCAGTTATTGTTATCAACATATCTTCGACAGACGTATCAAAATAAGTGCTAAAATCATAATGAGCTGTTATAAAATTTAGTAACATCGGTAACGGATTTGGTACTTAGCGTGCACACCCAGCAGCAACGATCCAGTTTTAGCTGAAAATTACATCATCTTCATAACGCTTAGCACCAATAAAGGTAACAAAAACGTAACTCCATACTCAAATAAACTCTTTGGCTAGAGTGGAGTCTAAAAATGAAACACGGCTTTGCAGGTGATTGACGAACGCTCTACCAACTTAGCTACTTCCGAACATAATATTTTACAGACGGATGTTACACCATAGAGAACAGAACCGTCTTTGACGAGCACGTGCAGGTTGGCGGGAGACAGGCGACTGCCTGTCTGGAGTACTGCCGAGGACTTGATGCTCTTGTTGCCATGACGACAAGGAATCACAAGTGCAAGTGTGTGAACGAAACTGCGTCCATCTCAGCTCAGCTGTTGGCTGATGAGATGTGCACTGCCTCAAACTCGGACTTGGAGGAGATCGGGGTGGTGGTCAACTCCCTCACAACTGTTTTTGTACAGCGCCTAGGTGAGAAGCGCTTAGAGTAATCAGCGCTCATTATATATATTCGCTTCCGTACTCCTATTCATTTTAAAAGATATTTTTGATTAATTCCATCCACAAAGAAATTTAAATTCTTATAGTACCAATCGGGAATTATGTATTGCATTAATTTTGAATTTGAATTAATCGTTCGTAGTTTCAAGTATCATCTCAAAGTACAACTGCGTAAACCTTTGGCTTTGTAAAAATGATAGACTGATTAAATGTTTTAAAAATCAAATGTAAACAGCAATAACTTTGGGAGTAAATATATATCTGAATAATGGTGATGACACAGACGCCCAGATGCACCCGAGGACGGGAGATTCGTGCGAAGAACTTTTCAAACATGGCGTCATGCTGCATGGCTTCTACTACACTTCCGATACTGACAAGGAATGGTGTCAGTTTTTAGGTGAGTTGCACTAATACTGTCAAATTACCAACACAGCCGCCATCACTATATACTCGTGAGGCTTATCTTCCATGTACTCTGTGTAAATTCACTAATAATTTTGAAGATCTTGATTATTCAATCAGTTTTGAAACAATCATCGACGTTGTTTCAAACCGCGCATATGGTTTGTTTAAACCGTAGGGAACGCTAGAACTCCTCCACTTGCACGTTGCGCACATGTCATTAACGAGACAGTCACAGTCGATCAAGAAGACAGCAGTTAGCGGACCTCGATACCCGTAATGCTTGCATGTTGGTCCGTCGTGATAGCATCTGTAGATAACGATAAGGATTTTGATCAAATATAGATTATCACGGTCAGGTAAGAAAAATGATCAAACATTGGGGGAGACAACTCTTCATTTAGATTGGGCAAATAATTTGAAAGTGTCTGAGAATAGTGTTCAAAAGTCATGTTGAACTAGAAACAAGCAATACATTGTAATTGAAATGGTATTCGATTGATTATTTAGTTAATCTAAAGCAAATGGTCTGTGTTATTGTCTGTGGACAGACGGGACGGTATGTGAGTCTCTGTGGGTGGGTTTCGAGGGACGCTGCTACCACTTCAGTCCAGAGACAGGAGACTTCAATGCGAGTCACGCTCACTGTCGGGCCCTGAATGCTCATCTTGTTTCCGTGACATCGCCAGAGGAGGAAGCGTTCGTCAAAACCTCGGCTGAGAGTGAGTACAGCTACATGCCAAAAATTTTTTCACATACCTGAATATACTAACTAGTGCAATTATCATGTAATTTGAGTTGCCATTTAAACCTTATAATATTGAATTCTCAATACAGATATGCAGATCCATTCTTCTTTAAGGCAAATGTTTATTGTACCCCCACAATTACCCGTAACAGTTTTGGCAGGTCATTGAAGTGACCAGGGGTAAAAATTCCGAAAACACTAATTTTTATTTTTATCCATAAAATCCTTTATAAGTTATCATCTTCTTTAAAAATTAGTCACGTTTGTATCTTAGCACAAAGTCAATGTGATTTGGTTGGTTTTAGCTTTATAGAGTCGATATGGAACATTTCATTCGAAATTTCGAAAATATGATCCCTTCTGTCTGTATCAATATGCCAAAATTCGAATTTTTGCACGAGAGACCAGACGATCCCAAATTGAGTTCAAGAATGGCTATTTCACACATGGACAGCGGGTGATCCATTGTCAGTTTTGCTGAAGTTATTCTATTGACGTTGAAACAAAACCCAAATTACATGATATTTGCACTACGATTCAGTGGTAAGTGAACAAACTTTCGGTATGCAGGTGTATAGGTTCAATCCAGTTGCGGTAGTAACCTCAATAGTGGTACTGTTAATTTGCTGCTCTCATTACAGTTGTTACAACTGCTATAAATTAGTCCTGAGTAAACTTTTTACCTTTCCCATGTTACGCAACTTAAATGATGTAATTGTTCTCATTTGAAACGAAATTATGTATCACGGCAAGCTTAAAGAGCCATTCCGTGAGTTGATGGAGTCACATTTGCCAAACTTAATCAATGGTGTCATTTGATCAGGAAGTATCGACTGTTACCAAAAAGAATAATTTTAAAGCTAATTGAATTTGTACAGTGACAATACGAAGGTAGAAAGTCGCAATTATGATCGAAAACCGGACAGTGGCGCGCGTCAAACAGCCAAACGTAATTTTGGATACTTATCTAAAGCCGCCAGGAGGTCAGTTTGGAGATGATAGCGTTTGTTAGGTTATATAATTAGTATCCATGTAGATGGAACGTGTGATCTCCGCCTCTGTGTATTTATAAGGCTGTTTTTAGATTTTCATTTAAAAAACCGTATTTGTCATATGTTTGTCTTTTGGAGAGGAAAAGTTAAGATGTTTTGAATTCATATCATAACATATGACATTTACGTTCGTATCAAAGCCAAATAATATGTTATGAAAATCACGGACTGGCTCTTTAAACTGCACGTGCATTTGACTCGACACGAGCACACATTGCACGTGCAAATCTTGCACTATCTGACCACGTGTATCTTACTTTCTGCCATATATACTAAAGTATAATGATATCTGAATTCTTTTGTTCGATAATCTAAATATTTGTGTTGAAATTTAATATTTGGTAAACTATTCTTTTGATAAATATCAAATCAAATAAAACTAATTAAAAACATTCTTATTTGATATATAAAAAGAGACTTTACATACTAACAGGGTTTGCTCGCTTTCGCTCGGCTGATAACGTATGGTACCTTGGGATGTACGACAGTCGACTGAGCGCCTCGTTCCAGTGGACGGACGGGAGTCTGGTGACATACTCTAACTTCGCTGGGTCGGAGCCGAGACGACCCTACCTGGCCCGGTGCGTGGCAGCCTGGTACGACGAGGGGGAGCTCAGGTGGTACGATCAGATGTGTGACGAGGTCAACAACTTCATCTGCAAGAAAAATGATGGTATGAATCAATTACCTGACAAATTCAAAAGGTATTGGAATTTGACAAATAATTTATGAATGGAATTTGCTAAAGATGGTAGTCACTGAAAACATTAGAATAAGTATGACAGAGCACTAATGGATACAGGAGGCTGTCTTTAAACACACTGATGTCACGATACCTAGTTTTTTCTTGTAGATTCTGAAATAAACTATTCATGGCGATTTATAAGGTATTGCCCAATGGTTGTTAGCGTAAAATGGTGTGAGTCAAGTCGATCAAATTATTTCAGAGCATCTAACCATTATTCTTGCAATAATTTGCAATTTAAACCATTTTCTTACCGTGGCATGAGTTAAACATGTTAGAGCTCATTGATATCAGGTAAGTGAACGAACTGTACACATGTGTATTATACACTGTATATTATGCAAACTTTTTAAGTTACTAAATTTCTATTATGTCGTTGTCTTTAGATCTGTACTTCGGCTGCATTGAAGTAGCATCAGGCGACTTGACCTTGACCTTTACCGACGAGTTAATGGCGACTGTAGAGTGTAGACAGACGTGTCTTGCCTTGTCAAATGACTTCTCCGGAGTTCACAACCGGTCTTGTTACTGCATGGAGACGCCACCCAGTCACGTGACACTGGATTGGACGTCATGTGACATGCCGTGTCCAGGAAATGAGTTCCAGTCTTGTGGAGGATCCAATGCTGTCGTAACAAAAACCACCATCTTTGTGACAGGAGGATGTGAGTTGATTTGGGTCTATACTATAACATTCGTGATTATTACATACTTTTGCATGACTTTGATTAAGATTTAGAATTTATCCCAATGCCTACAAATGATTATGTATGCACACTTTTGTAAATCATATCGTTAGAATATGGTGTACATTTATGATGGGAAGAGGTAAACTGTTAATTCTTCATACTGTGAACGATATAAAAGTAATATACTTTGTTTATTGTCGTCCGTGACAATGCCTGCTACTGAAATAAAGATCTGTTGCGTCTATGCATGACGATCTCTGATCTCATAAGCACATCTCTTTGAAATACCTACTTGTGTCTTATACAAAATGAGAATATGTAAAAACAGCAGTGCATCAAACTTCACATAGAAGTAAAATGCCCAAAGATATATTTAATCGCAACAAATTATTTGTGACGATGAAGAAATATTGGCACCTCTAGTGACGATAATCCTTGTTCTTTATATGTAAAATGCTCCTATACGTTTGCTTCTAAAACATCAAATGTAGCATCGAGTCAGGACCTGGCGGAGGGATGCGACGAGTTGGAACAACAGGGTCTCACAGAAGGGACCTTCCTCACCGCCCGGGGCATGATGGCTTGCACCACAAGCAGTGAGTGAAATTAAGATCCTTAAATTCTTTGAATGTTAGCATCTGGTTGATTATGCAGTTGCATTATGGAAATACATATGGAATATGTGAATACAAATATGGAAATGTAAAACGTATTTATCATTAGTGAAACATTGTCTCTAGTTTCATGACATGGGTAGGAACCAGATGAATTCTTTCAAATTTAAGTTCAAATTAGTGCGCGTACAATGAAAGTAAATGCACATTGGAACGCAGTTTTTCCAGAAGGATTAGCTCCATTGTGTCCGATTCTTTCACATCCTTTTATGAAGGGATATATCATCTTTGTCTCTCAAGAACGAAAGTAATGTATATTAAAGTAAAGTAAAGTATATTTGTACTGGTTCCCAGATGACGTGGTGTGTCCGTTCTCGTGGATTAATCTAGACGGTAACTGCTACAAGTTTCTAACTGCCAGTACAGACAAGCCGTGTTATACGTGCGCTGAGCAGGGCGGGTACATGGCGGCCATCTTTGACCAGGCGGAACTTACTCGTGTCCGGGACGCCATCCTGGCTACGCGGACACTCCGGGGTCACGACTGGTGGGCAGTAGGGCTATCTGACCAGAGCAACAACGGTGTGCTCCGATGGAGTAATGGTCAGTTCTACAACTACTCGGCCTTCGAGAGGGTGGAGACAATAAATAAGAAGTGCCATATGTTCAACATGGTGAATGGAACCTATCAGTTTGTCACAACGAAATGTGCCGTCAACGAAAACCCATTTATATGTGAAAGGGGTAGTGGTATGTATCGGTTTGTAATCAATAGCTGTACGTGTCAGATAACGTCCTAATTAATATCAAATACAGTTGAAAGGAAACAAAAATATAGTTATTTCTTTGAGCTGTGGATAAGGAGGTATCTTACGCATTTTGCATTTTGGTTTTGAGGAAAGATTTTTTTTGTAAATATATAGGATAATATGACTGGTGTATGTTCATTCGGAAGTAAAATATGAATCATCTTCCGAATGTCTATTATTATTTCCTTTGTGTTCAAGGGTGTCATTCCATTGGATCCAAGACAAGTTTGAGACTTGAAACTCATTCCTCTTCCATTAATACTGTTATGAGGGTAGTTTAATTCGATAATTTACCTAGCAACATTCCTCCTCTGATTCAGATTACCGAGGGTGCTACCCGACCCCTGCGTCCACCCCGGTGTTGTCCGACTACGAGGACCTGACCCTGGCCGTGTGTGTGGAGCGTTGCCGGGGGGAGGGGAAGAGGTACGCTCTGGTCAACTTGTCCCACTGCTGGTGCAACACCTCGCTTGACCCTACCTCCGGTCAACCTTCGGGAGAATGCTCGAACTTCATCCTGGCCGAAAAAGGTCAACAGGCCGGCGGTCCCGACCTCGTGTCCGCTTATGACGTCCGTGAGTATTTCAGTTATCAATTAAATATTTTCTTATGCGCTTGTAAGAACTTAGGGTGTCACTGTTACCGGTTTTCAAACGTTAGTATTTTTAGTATTTTTGTATTAAGTTACAATTATCCTTCTAAGACCTTGTTGCCAATGGCAACTACTCAAAGAAGTGTCTTATTGAGTATCGATGCCAGGACTCTTTAGCTGAACGTGTCTTGATATCTGATAAACGGACACTGATGTAAACCCTTTTTTGATAAGAATTGCAATTATCTTTGTAATATCTTTGTAAGTTGCAATAGACTATCGTTATCGCAATGATCAAATTAGGTCAATAGTCGCCCCTACTATATACAAACCACTTTCAACTGTCCATAGTCAACTGTCATAATGCATCAGAAATAAGCCGTCTCAGTCCTTCAAGTCAAGAACGAAATGACCAACTTAATATTTATCACAAAGCAGCGAGGTGTTCACAGACTGCAAGAGCTCACAACATTTACTACGTGTCTCGCGCTTTGACACGCAAGATGCACGTGGTACTCATGGGCCCCGCTAACAGAGTCCCCTATGTATAGACTATTGTCAATAGTCTATACATAGGGGACTCTGTTAGCGGGGCCCATGGTGGTACTGTACAGTACATTCATAGCTCATGGAAGTTGGGCCAAGAACGTTGATGAATTAAAATCATTAAAAAGTTTGTAAATTTGCGGTTTTATTTAGAAGTGAGGTGTAAATATGGAATATCACGAACATTTATTTATCGAGGCAGTCCTCGGCCGACTCCTTCTCGAGGCTTTTCACCAAATTGTGCGATATTCAGCTCAGAAACTATGGTAATAACTGTTACATACCTAAAGGCCTGGTCACACATCCCAAAAGTCGCGCAAACGCACGAATCACAAAATGTGGTTGTGCGTGCCTGTCCGTCGAGAATTTGACCATTTTCACTGATTGACGCGATTAAAAATCACCGATGAATTGCGCAAGAACTACGGAAAGAGCACGCACAGATCACTAACAAACCACGCACTTCAGCGCATAGACACTCATACAGGGTGTATACGTGGTTGTGCGCGACGAAAGGTCCGCTGATAAACCACGCAAAATCTGCGCACTGGCACTAATGAACTGTGTATGATTCGCGCATGTTTTACGTATGATATTGATACGTAGGTGTTACATGCGCGAACCATGCGTCGTATGTCTGCTTATCGTCAGTGGAAAGTCGTCGCTGAACGCACTAGCTGCAACATTTTCGCGAAGGATCACTGACATTCCACGCGTATTTCGCGCACTGTCCACGTAAGAACTACGCACACTACGCAAAACTTACGTAAAACAGCGCAGTACTGCGTAAACTTTTACGCGAAGCCGAGTTTTGAGCTGCTCAGACAAACTGATGAAATGCGCAAATCGCGTGAGACTCGAATCGTGTGATTCGTGCGTTTACGCGACTTTTGGGCTGTGTTACAAGGCCTTTACATTCTGCTACCCACGCAAATATTTTGGGTATCGATTAGTATCTTACGGTTGTGTTTGTTTTTGATTTTATGAGTGTTTTTTTTAACAGTGTAACATCTGTCGTATCTATGAGTATTCAGTAACCTTTCATTATTAAATGATTATATTGATAAATATAAACAAGCCAAATTGGCATTGTCATATTTTCCTCACAGAGGCCTACGCCCCCTATGCAGACTCCTGCGAGGATCTCTTCTCACAGGGTATAATGCTCCCGGGGACGTACTTGATTGGAGGACAGCCTATGTTCTGCTCTATGGCAGGTCAGCATCATTTGTTTATTGATTTCTTCTAAGAAAGGGTTCATAATTTTATAAATCTATTATTCGTCTTCATAACGATGTGTTTGTTCATTTAAAATTAAACTGATAAATGCCGTATAGATTATAAAAAGCACTTTCAGTGAATTGTCGGTTTATAAGTTTTATAAATAATGACAAGCGGGAAAGAATAAACCTCAGCGTGTTTCTAAGAAATACGGGTAGGTATTCTGAATCCGTATTCTCCAATTCAGACAACACTACATGCCCGACAGACTCAGAAGGATCATGGCTAGGTGTTGGACAGGCCGGGTATTGTCTGATGTTCGGACCCCACCCCCTCAGTGCAGATGGTGCTATAGAGGAATGCAGGGCACGGGGAGGGGTGCTGGCGTCTGTGGGTGGAGAGGCTGAGTGGGACTTTCTTTTACGTGTTCTCAGATGTAAGATTTATGTGATTCATTTTTTCCAGCATGATTAGAATAATAGTTCAACCATGACACAAAGTAATGCATGTGCCTCTCAGGGTAATCCGTTGTTAAAATCCGGAAATGTTTGACGTGCGAATGTTCGAAATATCTACTAATACAAAGAAAAGAATGGTTTTGAACGATAAGAGAAAAATTCATTCGGAGAAGCAATTAACGACTTTAAGTCATTTTTCCCCCAAAAGGGTTATTCAGAAGATTGGAATGTTGAATTGAATGTGTTGAGTTATTCTTTACACACATTTATCTTTAAAAGATCACAATGAATAATAAAAACATTCCTGCATTTACTCACATACATTTAATTCTAGCCTGACATACAATAACGTCACACAATTACTGCCCCTGAATGATAACGTTGCTCCCGTCTTTATCCATATGTCTGTTCAGAAGTTTGTCATCTTCTGCTCATATCTGATGCCTGATTCATTTATCATGTACGATCAATCCTTAAATCGTATGGACTTTGAGTCTAAAACGTGTATTCACATATATAAAAATGGGCAAAAGAAACCATACCTTACTTCAAAAGTTATCACCAAAGTTGAAATACAGTGTACCAATATCAATACAACATCCGTCAGCTAAAGAAATGAATACACAGTTTACATCATTGAATTTTCCAAATATTCGAGAAACTTAAATTTTTAAAATCAGTTTATACAAGATCATTGACAATTTTTATCCAGATTCAATACGTTTGTCTGAATCCAAGAGGATCCTCATTGGTGCTCGCGATGAGTTCTTGAACGGGCTATATTCTTGGGCGGATGGATCTCTGTTGAATCATGGTCTATCTGATTTGTTAGAAGAATACCACAGCACGCTGACCAATGGCAACGTGGAAGTGAATGCTACTACTGAGAAGATACAAAGCCAACATTCAGATGACTCCTCCACGTTCGTGTGCAGCAGTCATAGAGGTGCGTGACTCATCTGTACAGATATATATATATATATATTTATATGCATCTAAGCCAACAACTGTTGCTCTAACTTATCAGTTCTCTTAAAGGCACTAGTGCACGCTTTTACGGTTTAAATTGGTTATTTTAAGGCTTACGAGGACTTGTGCATTCACTTAAACTTTCTATCGATGCAATGAAATACTAACCATTCTTAACAATTTACCTGCAATCAACAATGAAAACGTTAAGACAGCCGCTGTCGGCTTGGACATATAAAAATCTATGGTTAGCTGTGAACAAAACTGATAAATTATTGACACTTGGAAACGGCTGAACTAGTACTCTGTGTAGCTATTGAATTTACCTAAACTCTGAACTAAGAACAAATCATGAAATATGTTTTATGAAAGCAATGTTGTAAATTAACCTATTTAATAACACAGTTTTAGCATTGTTATTAAATTGACCATAGCGGCTGCCGTTTCCGATTTTCTGGTTATGAGCAAAATCTTAATATTTCTGATATCGTAGTTCATGCGGATTTAATTTAACATAACATTAAATACTTCCGGCCTTTAAAAATCCACTTTACTACCTAAATACGTAAATATTTGTTAAATAACTTACGAGGTAGATTACTTGAGTGAGGATAGTGAGTAATATCGAGAGATATGCAGTATTTGTGCATTCGTTGTGTTTATGAAATATTGGCGTGCACTAGTGCGTTTAACATAGTATTTTTCTACGACAACCAAGTAAAGGAAACAAATCGAAGAAAAATACCATCATCTTGAGAAAGTTTTTTTGTCCAAACATTCACTATATTTTGCGCCATCACCAAAAAGATCCTAGGATGCATAAGAGTCGTACTGAAAATAACGATATAGCTGATACGACTCGCAAGATATGATATCGCAACATACATTCCCACAGCAATTCCGTTTAAGATGGTTGCACCTATAAATAGGATCCTATGAATAGGGCTAAAATGTATCACTAATTTATCATAGTTAGGGATATTTTTTTATATTAAAGATAATGACCTATCTTTTAATTGACATAGTGATAAAAGTAAATATCCCTTATTTTGTTGGGTATAGTATAGACCTATCACATGGGAAGAACTCTGCCAGTTTATCAAATTGTGATATACACTGCAAGGCAAGGCGACACCAACTTATCCTCTTTATGATATAATATTGTAAAGAACATGTCTTGATTTTTACGTTTCAGATTATGAAGGCTGCTACGAGGACGATGGTTCAATGACGCCAATGGCAGATTTTCCGTCGATGACCTTGACCTTATGTCGACAACTGTGTCTAGGTCAGCCAGGTCAAACAAAGGCCTTGCTGCACATAACAAAGTGTTACTGTTCGACACAAACAGTTTTGAATACGCTTTCCAAAGTGAACTCTCACCCTGATTGTGAGGTCAGATGTCAAGGTCACTCGGGTCAAACCTGTGCAAGTGGTTCGAAATTGAGAGCATACAATTTAGGTATATACGTTTCATTATTAATTTAGCAATTTTGGGGAAGAGTCAAGATGATTGAGGCATTGGTGCCACTCCAAAGAATATTTCACTTATATCATCTGATATTGTTATGGAAAGATAACCGTAAATTGGTTTCTTAAAACAACATTAGCAGACTACATATTTGACGCTCTTGACAAACAATGTTTGGAAATGAATGATTGTGAGAGGTTATTGTGAAATACCTATCGTTTTCAGAAGAACCACTTCAAACGTAATTATATCTAATGAAATTGGGTATGCATAGCAAGCAAATGCTACCTTTGGTTAGTATAATTAAATAATCTATATTTTCTGTCTTTCTGTGATATACACATTTGAAATATCGATAAAAAGCTTTATATTTTCATTCACTAGAGCTATTTAAAGGTATATGTCTATCGAATGTTGAATGAATGTATAGCAGAATTTTGTCTCGAACTATTTGGCAGGAAGCATTATGAGACACTTGATAATTCATACCTGTATGTCACTTCTTCTTTGGTGGGTTAAGATCTCACAACCATGGCATAAGTTCTTCAAGGAAATTAGATTCACTTCATCTGTCTTTAAAGGGATGGAAGGTTTGGCTGAGAACTGTACGGTGCTGTACTCGAATGGAGTGCTCTACAAGGGAACTTACCTGATTCAGAGCTCTGTTGATGGTACCACGTCTCTGGAAGTGTGTGGGTTTGAAGGTGATAAAACCCCTTTCGTGATACTGTGATTATGTTAGCACTAATCTTGTCATGTTGTATCTTTTTCTTGTAGAGGAATTTTAAAATGGGGTAGAAATAAAAGGAAGCGTCATATCTATTTGGTTGAATGAACGAACTGTACAATTTAAAATGATCTTGATTTGTTGATTAATGGGCAAATGATAAATAAAGAATATAACAAAACACCTTGTTTGGTTAGGAACAATCGACAGATAAATTATTTATATAATATTATGAGCTATATATATATATATATATATCTACATTTTTTTATCTACATAGAAAAAAGCAAAGATGTTCCAAATGTGATAACCTTCACATTTGCACGTTAAGTTAAGTTACTTATATATTCAGTTACTTACTTTACTTTAGTTAACGACAGGACGTGTGCCCCCGGTTGGTTGGCACATGGCAACACGTGTCTGCAGGTGCTCCCCCGTCCAGCAAGCCAGCAACATGCCGCCGACTTCTGCTTCCAGCGAGGTGGATATCTCTTTACTCCAAAAACTCCAGAAACTTTCCAGTACATTTCCAGCATCGTAAACGCCGTGCCTCAGTGGTCTCGATACTCAAGATGGCGGACAGGGGCAAGGGAGATAATGCAGGAGGGCCACCTTGTTCTTGCTGACGGGGTGTATATGAAATCAGAGGCTTTGGTTAATGATGTATATTTCAATGACTCCGTCGTCATGGACACGACTTCACAGACACTTTTGAGGGACAGTTCTCTAGCTATGCTTCCATTTGTATGTGAACTCGGCGATGGTAAATAAATGACGTCTTTTATACACAATTTCCATTAAGTGTAATGTATGTATAGTCTATTGATGAAATGATTGAATAAACGATTTTCATCAAATGATTGCAAAACCATTGTAATAAACCGTTAAACATTATAATCTCACCCAAGCGGGCACAAATATGCTAGGTTTTACAGTTTTCATAGTAGTCATTGGATTAAAACATTTCTTAATATAGCTGGAAATCTGATTGGCTTTCAGCACATCTTTGCTTTCATTCGCTCAGTGAAGTTAACGAAACCTCAAAACAAACATTGGTTTTCTTATTCTTTGGAATTACATGAAACGTTAACTGTTTAAGATTGGTTTATTGTACTATTACGTTCATATGAGATTGAACTTTATGATATAGAATTACACAAACACGTTGAGGGATATATCAATTGGAATCTAAAGAAGTTAGAGCAGGCAGGAGATTAGTTACCACAAGCTGTCAAATGGTTCTACATGTTAATTTTTTGTGTTTAAAGCATTAACATTAATGCTCTCTAGTTCTGTCCGGGTGCGAGGAGACGGACACGTCACCAGGATACAGCCAATCATCTGACAACCTGATGTCAGTGTCTCAGTGTATGGAAACCTGTCGGGGCCAACTTGATGACTACGCTGAGTTCGCGATGCGCGACTCTACCTGTGAATGTTACGTCTCCCACAACACTGTCAGTACTGGGACCTGTCTTTCGCCGTGTCATGCGCAGCCCAATCAGCAGTGCGGAAATAGTTCATCCTACAGCTCATTCTATGACAAAGGTACAGTAGTTTCAGAATAGAATATTGTAGAATAAAGCCTTTGTCATAGTATTATGTATTGATCTAAGTACACGGTTACCTGTTCGAATCACGATATTCTATATCTCATCTCGATAATAAATGTTTACTTTAAAGAGAGGCCTATAAGCAGTGATGGCACTCTCCTCTCACAGAGATAGCTCATCCCCTATCTTCCCAGGAAACCTCTGTGACAATTGGAACAAATTCTTGTTTATGTATACAGCATCCTCATTAGTTGAATAAGTTAACTTTGCAGTCAACGACGATATCTTGTTGATCATTCAGCCATTTAAAATAGTCCCTTCATATGTGCGTTGTGCCTATATTATTTTTACCATAGATATCAGCTGGAAGTGTAAGACAATATTAGATTGGAGAAACTTAAAGATGGTGTCTAATTTAAATTGTTCACTATTTGGGCGTTAGAAAACGGATAAATGTGACCCAACTGTAACAGAAGTTACTGGGGAAGAGTAACTTGAGCAGAATGTGTAACAAGCGAATGCCGAGACGGAAACTAATCTGTTGTAATCCGTGTGAATTTATTTTCTGTTGCTATTTTCACACAGGTAAATACAACAACGTGTTGTTAAACTCCTGTCCGGAGCTTTACATGTACGGACTAGTAGAAGTGGGCTGGTACTACATTCTCTACGGGGATCAACAAACTCTCGTGCAGTGCTTTAGTTATGGTGAGCGAAGATTTATTACTAACAATTTTACCGATATCGTAAAGACATTTTTTTTCATGTTTACGTTATTTATTTATTTTCGCTGTTTTTATTTTTTTAAACTAATAACAATCATATTTCATTGACGTTCACATGACGATCAGTGAACAAGAGGTCAATAAATAATAGCTAAAGCGATGTTGTTTAAATGCGGATACTATTAGGTATTATCGTAACAATTGACATATTGATTATATAATGACTCTATGATGCTGTTCGGTACAAGTTAGGACCGGTGCGGGAAGTCCTGAGATGACCAAATAAATCAGCACATTAAAAAAAGAAATATTGTCTGCAAATTATCAAATATATGTATAAAAAGGTTTCAATCCAATATTCAACAACATGATTATGACAGAAAACAAACGATGCAAACAGCATTAAACGTAAATGTGCCGTGATTCACAGGGGAAGGTTATGGTCCTGTACTCGGCAGCAGCGCTGGGGTTCTTACCGCGTCCAGTGAGGAGCCGGGTCACTCTGTTGATAATGCAAGGTAATGGTAATCATTGATTGAAATTTAAAGGTTTTTCTAAGTTGTAAATAATGAAGAAAATGTAATGTCGTTTCAGTCATTTATTTATATGAAGGTAACCGACAAGTTCCCAAACGTCTTGCATTGGTACATGTATAACTTCATTTCGGATGTCATTCAAGAGAGGAATCATATCATATATGTTGAAGAATGATAATACGTTTCCCTCTGTATCTTCTCAAGACTAAACTCCGGAGAGGCGGTACCAAGTTCATGGATGCCTAGCGAGGAAGCAAGCTGGTTGGAGGTAGACTTAACGTACGTCTATCTGATCAAGGCCATTTTCCTACAAGGTGTGGTGGAATACTAATAAATATCCTTATCTTATAGGTTTTACATTCCAATGGACAATCAAGGTCTACAAGAAGTATTGATTCCCTTTACATCAATTGGACATATAAATGTTTAATCCTCAAGAGTATATAAGATTTAGTGAATGTGACTTCAACTTATAAATATTTAATTTTCTTTGAAAATATGTGACATGTTTTCTTTTAGATGGTAGGCTAGCTTATATTACATGGTATGGTTAATGTATCACGAAGTGATTATTGATATGCTTTTAATTTCTAATATGTTCAGGTGGCCAGTCCGTGACAGAACAAGCGTGGGTGAAAACTATGAAGATCGAATACACATATGGGGCGGAAGATTGGATAACATATGCAGATTCCGTAAGTGTATGACTGTTATTAATAATTTATGAATCTAAAATTTGAGGACATACAGTAGCAAGATACAAACCATTTCAAATGAGAAGGACCACACCCACAGCCATGATTATTCAACCGTAAACGCAACAACAACTATGACACTTATTGAACCGAAGCTAAAATTCGTTTCCATAACTAAAACTGTACTCATAAGTTAGAAATGAACGTTTGAAATTCGTATCCATTAGCACGACATGACATGATGACAGGATGATGACAAGGATGATGACGACGACGCGTTTCCTGTGTAAGGCCTATGAAAGTGACCAAATCCATGCATTGACGAAGATAAATCTTTTGATTTTAAAACTACATTCGTTTACATATGACTTCTATCGTGACAACGACTACGTTCGTTTCCATTCCAAAAATGTTGATTACAACAGTCAACACAGCCACGACAATTTAAATGATTTTGACTCTATGGCTAACTGCTACCATACCAAAGAATATGTCACGAGCCATGCCCTTTACAACTACTTAAGAAATTGCTCTGAGAATTACTATGACCACGATTTTCTTCATTAATGTTGACCCGATTACTTCATCCATGTACCGATTCCTCTACATTGCAGGCGGCAGCGAACAGCGCCCGGTCCACGGTGATACGAATGTTCTTGGCGGCCCCCCTGGTGTGTGACCGTCTCCGCCTGACCCCCCTCACTTCCCATATCACCCCCTCCCTCAGGGTCGAGCTCCTTGGACAACTGTATGAGGAGTTGAACCGTAGGTACTCAGAGAGACCAATCTGTAATGTAGGAAATCACATATCTCCCTAGAAGAGAGGAAACTTTTTGTGTTGACATCTCTCTTCGTTTTAGGATAATCCTTGAAAACAATTTGAACGAATCGGTGATGATGTATTTCCTCATTCAGTTAATAATGAATTTCTTATTTGAACTTACAAGTAAATTCTGAAAGATCCCCTTAAACCACTTACTTCAATTATAATGGTATTTAGTTATATTTCTTTACTTTCTAATATAGAAGAGAATTTGATCTAGTGTCTTTAATGTTAATAATATGAGATTGTTTGAAAAACTTTGAACCTTAATTGTGATATGCTAATTTCAAGCAGAGAGGAAATGATAGACATACTGCTTCCGCTACAGACACGGACCGGTACGTGGGGTGCTTCAAGGCTTCTGACGAGTACAGTAGTATGGGGACGGTGGACAGCCTTCAGCAGTGTAGAGATCTTTGCTCCCCCTCGCACCCCTTCCTAGCTCTAGGTATGCTAGCCTTCTGCAATTCTTCACTACACCAGTCCACAAGTCTTCATTAAATGATTTGTAATTTGTATAGTATTGCTAACGAAAATACAGTGTATATATATCTTAAATACATACACCTGTCACGCTCGACGATGTGTTCACCCGATGCCTTTTACAGACGGAAAATTATCAAAAAGTAAGTAAGATAATGTCGTGTAACCTTGACAGTGAGCAGATGATAAGCCACAAATAATGTTCACTGTGGAACAGTCCAGTCAACAAATATTGTGTAGCGCTATCTAATGCGTAACATTTTACGTCCGCTTCAAACGTCCTGTTCGACTCTTTTCTTACAATTTTGCATAGAGAAATAGTTACTTTACTGACATCATGATATTCACACCATATGAATCATACGATTATGAAGAAGATACGTAACAAACTTTATTAAATTTAATTTAATGAAACGAATATCTTTAGTTCGTTGTAGTTTGAAGCGCTCGTAAAGTCATGTGGTCGCCACAGAACATGCCGAACTAACATCCATCACTGATAAATGACATTTAATAGCCACGATTTACAATTACATATTCGTAACTGAACATAGCTGTCTGCCTGTATTTTATGAATATGGATAGCAATTGTTTTCAACAACAGATATAGAGTTTTTTTCCAACACTGGTTAACCAGTATCACTTTACATATTTACAGTTGCAGATGCGGAGTTGGTAACGACGTGTTACTGCGGGACCTCTGTGGGTCAGTATGGTCAAGTGTCCAGCAGTATGTGTGGGCACCCGTGTGGTTTCAGCGATGTGACGTGCTCCAGACATACGGACAGTGTAGTGGCAGTGTACAGAGCTTATGGTAACTATCTTACACACGGGCTAACCTTACATCAAACCGCAAATAGAATGACATTTGTTTGGATTAATTATGCATATAAAGCACTTGTTCCTGAATTGCTACGATTACATTGAAGAAACAAGTTATATTTTAGGAAACCTAAATAGGCATGAGCTTCTAATGCTGCACGTCTGACCTGCTACGCAAACTACAACATGACCAATGTTCTGTGTTAACACAAATCAAAATGTTAATATATATTTTGCTTCAAAGTTTACTTGAATGTATCTGATTGCATCTGAAAATAGTTTTATAGTTAAAAATAATGAGTGAATGTCGTAAAAGTAGAAATAATCTATTAAAACAATAAGTATGTAAATACATGTGTAAAGGTGAAAGACCGTTCTAATGAATAAGATTTACATAACATCACAATGGCAACGATTTATCATTTTTAAGACTTCGGGTGTCCGGCAATTCCAAGCCCCAGCAACTCAACCTCGACTGTTACGAAGGTGTACGAGGTGGTTGACGTCAACACGGTCCAGACGGAAGTGATGTACACGTGCGCAACCGGACATGAGTTCTCCGGCGGTCAGACGGAGGTCACCGTCACCTGTCTCCACACCAACCAGTGGGACCGGGCCGTGGCGGATTGTCAGGGTATGTGCACGTCTATAGGCCCGTTTACAGGGCGCAATTTGTAGCAACGACTTGAAATATTGAACATGAGTTTTATAAGTGGGACAAATTCCTTTGAACCTTTCAAGGCTGGTTTGGTAGGAACGTTGTAAAGTTATTCGCGAAGGACGTTTGACAAATTCAACGTTTTGGGGTACATTCCGGTTTGAGCCTGCTAAATGCAATCCGTAAATAGATTTACGAATACAACGATCAAACAATGATTACGACTGTATGGAAACTGTTCCGGAAATACGCAGAGCAGGCTGTGTTAGCTTTGTAAGATATATGGGCACACGTTTGTGTTATGCCAGTCACGTCATCACAGTGTTTCAGAATATAATCTTACACGAAGAGATGGTAGTCATGCTGTCACCCATAATATCTTAAGTGTCTTGTAATAAACAATTTCAAGTTATAAAAACCTATGTAATGGTTTCTGTCCTCAGTGAAGCACTGCGACCCTCTGACTGATGTGAGTCACGCCAGTAGAGACAGTAATGATACTTCATACAACAGCATCATCACCTACACGTGTGAGACCGGGTATGTCACCAGCTCGCTATCTGTCTCCTTCAGCACGGCGTGTCTCGACTCCAAGACCTGGAGTGTCCTGCCCGAACCTTGCACACGTGAGTCCACTTGAGATTAAAATCGATGTGGGACAGTGTATTGCATTGCTGTAATGCCTATCTTGATTTTAACATTTACAAGTATGTTTTACATTTAATGGCAGATTCCTACGCAAAGAACGCTTTTCTAACGTACCCTTTTTTTTATCCCATCGGTATATATATGTTTGATTAGTTTTCACGGAAAGGCGTATCTGTATTTAAAAATTATTTTCCTGCAAAGATTTAGGTATTCAATTGCAACTAAGGATGAGGAAAATGATTACCTAGTAATAATCAAACAAGAGTGACCACCTAGACGCTTCACCAAAACACCTAGATGAAAATCGATGCATAAAAATGTGAATGAATCTTGAACAACAGGTTTTAGAAAATACTCCTCTTACAAAATAACCTTGCAATATTGATAGCATACATCTATGCCATGCTCATGTGATTACATACATACATACATACATACATGTATGTATACATACATACATACATACATACATACATATATGTATATATACCTACCTGAAAGTAAAAAGCCCTAGTGCACACCAAAAATTCGCAAATACAACGAATGCAGATAAGGCACACCTCTCGATTGTACTAGCGACCAACAGGCAGAAGAGCGAATACGGCAGCTTCATTTCATAATCCAATAACAATGGTTGTACTATTTTTAAGAAATCGATAAATTTACAAAATTGCTTTAATAAACAACGTTTCATACTTCATGCTTAGTTCAGAGTCTCATGAAATTTCAGCCGTTCTCAACCTTCCAAATTTAATCCACTTGACGCATAGGTGACCGTAGACTATATTTCTAAGCCGTCTCAACGTTTTCATTGCTGATTACAGGTCTTTTTAAAGAATAATAATTTTTTCATTGCATCATTAGAAAGTTAAAGTTAGTGCCTGTATCCTTATACCACAGGCCCTCGGATCATTAAAAAAAATGTACAATTCGATTCAGGGGGTGTTCTCAAAAATAATTTTTGTTTTTTTAAATTTTATTTAATTTTTTTTTAATGATCCGAGGGCCTGTGCCTCATACCCCTTAAAATATCCCATTTGAACCGAAAAAGTGTGCTGTAAAACGTTGTTTTTTTGCCGAGATGAATTTCGAAAGGATTTACTCCTGTTTCTGCGAATAAGCGTTAATAAGCGTTTTTTCTCAATCTTTGAGGATAGTTCAGAAGGTCAAATTCGTTGTAGAGATCACAATTTGCATTACAAAAAGGATATGAGTTAAACATATAAGTGTTACTGATGCTCATTCAAACTGTCAAGCTGTGACGAGAAACTGGACAATCATATTGCTTTGTGTGTTTCCCGCTAGCACGTCCCTGCGAAGCTGTACCGGAAGTGAAGAATGCCGTTATCCTGGAGAACAACGAAAGTCCAGTATTCGGGGACACCCTGACCTACCAGTGTCACTCCAGCTCCAAGTTCAGCGACGACTCGTACAACAAGACGACCTCGTGTGGAGCTGACGGAGAGTGGTCTCCCCTTCCTGCAAGTTGCACGTGTAAGAATCAAGATGTTTATCTGTCGATTACTGCGGTTTTGATTCCGTAGAACCTAACCAATCAAGCTGGATAGCAGTTACTCAGTGACGTGATCGCATAATCCTACCCAATTGAAAATAGACATATTAAATCTGTTGTAGTGCATTATCACCGATTGTCTTTACTCCCCAGATTACGAGTGCCCCTCTCCCCCGCACGTGCCGGGCGCTGACGTCATATACAACGGGGGTCTTTCGGCAACGTATACGTGTATAGAAAATTACGAGTTTGATGATGGATCATTCATTGTCAACTCGACCTGTAACTCAAGCTTCATATGGTCGCCAGTGGATAAAAGCTGTATTCCAACAGGTAAACGATACATCTTATATAATTCTTATGTTAATCATGTATTCTCTTAAAACCTATTCATTAGTGTGCTTTTATTAAAGATTAACCTCTGGGTACCTTTTGCGATAGACATTATAGTCATGATAACACAAACTATATAATATTTAAAATAACTTAGGCCTTGGGCTTGTCAGATTCTACATTGGTATTCAGTTTTGAAAACTCCGTTAACGTACTTGATGCACGCACTGCGGTTTTCACAGTTATCATAGACACGGTGCACATTCGAGACACAGCTGTTACCACTGGAACAGATGTTTTACCCCAGGTGCTATTATTTTAAGACCTGCGCCCATACTAGCTCTGGCGTATATTGCTGTACACTAATGGCTTCAGTATTGAGTAGACTATTATGAATCAATTCCTACATGCATGCTTATTTCAGCGTCTGTCAAGCAACGTGGATCAGCAGTATGTCTGTCTCGAAATGGACATAGGATTGTGGGTGACGTGGAAGTGACGTCATCACGGAGCGCCATAGCATGTGGTGTCCTCTGCCTCCAGAACTCAGCGTGTCGCTTCTATAACTTCAACCCCGCTGATGTGTCGGGTAACCAGAACTGTCAGCTATTCGTGGATAGAACCTCCAGCTTCGTGTTCGCTCAAGACAGTAGCTGGAATGCGTATATGCTTGGAAATGAGGGTTGTTGATTGTTGACTTTATCATTCTTTTCAAAGGCCTAATGCACCGAATCCCTTTGACTAATATGTACTCAGTGCTCCAGGATAGAGGAGCAATCAATTAAAATTTGACTCCAGTTATGTTGATACTAAGATAAACTTCTTGCACTTCTACTGAAACGATGGCTACATGGTTTGCAATGATATGAAATATGTCACACACCGAAACGGACAGACACCGCAGATGACTGACCATGGCATCATGGCTATATCTCAAATCGGGATGGCATTCATCGTATGCGTTCAATGTGTGTTGTACAAGCTGGAGAATTACTCCATGAATTGAGTATTTCGGAACAATGTAACATATGTGATTCTATATTCTCGTCTGGGATCGGGACCCGGGAGGAAACTTTATTTCAAATATTTCATCTTGTATGACGATACAATACTTATGCCTGGTAAGAGGAGGTATATTTACATTTTAGTTCACTGGTCGTAAGGTTTAAGCTTTTCCGAACTTTCGTTTTTTAATATCTTCTTCTTGAAAGGCCATGAAACCTGAAATAATGTGTTCATACTCCTTAGCCACTCGGGTTTAAGAAGTGTAGATTCAGGTGACTTCATGTTACTTAGTAAGGACAAAACATTAACTCTATACTGTAGAAATTCTGTGTACACTTTCCTATGAAGGAACAGAAAATAATGTCATGCAGGATGGTTGCACATACAACTGAACTCATCTAATTACTCTATGACCAAAACATTTTTGAGTGTTGAGTTTTTACTATATTTGTTGAACTCTATTGCTAAGTTGCCTTTTATTTGTTGAACTTTAGATCTATTGCTATGTTGCCTTTTTATCATCTTTGTTGAACTCTATTGCTATTTTGCCTTTTTATTATCTTTGTTGAACTCTATTGCTATTTTGCCTTTTTATTATCTTTGTTGAACTCTATTGCTATTTTGCCTTTTTATTATCTTTGTTGAACTCTATTGCTATTTTGCCTTTTTATTATCTTTGTTGAACTCTATTGCTATTTTGCCTTTTTATTATCTTTGTTGAACTCTATTGCTATTTTGCCTTTTTATTATCTTTGTTGAACTCTATTGCTTATCTTTAATCGCGATAACTGTACACAAATGTACATTCAGAATATTATTAAGTGGCTATTAATCTGTGATATTGTCATACATATTTTTAAAGAAAATTACATGTACAATAACGGCCTGATTTAATTTGATGTTTTATATTTGCTGTTTAAATGATCATGTTGTTGTATAGTATATATAATGTGTTGTATAATCATATTGATTATTGGAATCACATTTCTACTTAAAGTCTCTTCGTGATTTGAATATTAGGAAACATTCTAGTAATCTGTGAATAAAAATGCCAAACTCATATGATTTTGGAGTTTATGTGTGTGCATTAGAAACGTGCGTTATACATGCGATAACAATAAATTACTTACTTTGAAAAGAGAGCCTGAAATTGACCCTATAAACACGAGAACAACGAATAGGATAATAAAACAATGATTGAAAAGACCATATTGAATGAGCAATATTATTTTTCATCAAAACTCAGATTTTGAAGGCGGAGTCAGTACTGGTGGAGGTTTAACCATGACGCATCATTTTTCCACCAGCCTTGAAAAGTTTGGGTGATATGTTCATCAGAGAGTTTGTTTGAATTAATGTTAATCCATCGATTTCTCTTGACAGAATAACCACTTCTGTTGAATTAACCATAACTGCTATAACAGGGTTTCTGTTTGTCTGCAAAGATTAATTGCTCGTATCAACATTGCCACGGTTACATGTACATAAACCGCTGCTTATTATTAAATGGACTTTTTCGTAAGATTCTGCGACAGACATGCACATATAAGTTCAAATCGACAAAATATTTTTAAAACGAAAAAAAACAAACAAACGAGAAATTAAGAACCTTTAAATTGTTTAGAAAAGTCATAAATCTTTTATATTCTTAATTCTTAAACGGATTTATTTATGTCTCCCATCTCCTCCTGCAGTACAGACCTACATCCCTTGCTTTATTATCATCACACTCTATGCCCGCTATCTGCCAAGACGCCGATATACGACTTAGCCACGGGCTCCAGATCGTTAATTTGGTTTATCATGGCAGAAAGCCATTGGAACTATGCTGTGGAATGGTAAGTGAGCCGATGATGTACGTAAAGTCCTCCTCCTAGATCAATATCGCAAGGATTCCCATATGATTAATATACATCGATTGTGCGGTGGAATTGGCAGCTTTCGGCCAATGAACTTTTGATGTCTGGTGAACTGCACAACTGCCTTGTCTGAGAACCTATACATACCCCTTCATTGTTTCATCGTAATCAGAGATTTAAAGTTATTTGATTATTTATCAGTTACGTAAAAAGATCAAATTTAGAGCCTCATTGGGAAATTATGTACTCTTCATATCTTAAATTGGATTGAAAATGTAGTTTAAAAACAGTTTCTATCCACTGAACATCCCCTTTATACCAGAAGCTGCCTTATTTATGACTGTTGCGACTTACAGTCAATCCCCTGAAGTAATGCAATGCTTTCATGGCGGGATGATATCAGATATAGTTTCTCTGACACATAAAACATTGGCAAGAAGTTCGGTTAAATATCCAAACATTTGCAGAGCATCCTGCTTATCCATGTACGTGTATCCACAAAGGTTCTGCAACACCCTAATATCCACGGAGACTATTCATCTTGTGAATACACTTAACCAATGAAATGACTTGTCTCGAGCAACAGGGGAAGAACCAGGAATTGAAATGTTTTCCTTCAACTATTGAAAATGAATGCTATGCATAACCATGAATAAGGGTGTTGTCCTTTGAACTAGGAATTCGCTTTGATGGATATTGAACTTGTTGTAGGAGTCTCTCGGATGGAAATACGCTGATGTATCAATATGTTTGCAAAGATGAATTACGATTCCCAAATGGATCGCGGTGCTGTATTTACGGTTGATAGTTTCAATGATACGATATCATTACTAAATGTATGTATCACACATACACCCCTTTCTTGCAATCACTGTTCTGCATTTGTTTCGGTATTACATTATCTATAACGTCATTGGGAAATGTCATGTCATGTCACTCAATCGGGCCTGCACAGTCACTGACCATCACTTTATTTCAAACACTACAAACATTTAAATACAGTTACGTTACAGCTGATTTCCTAGCTATTGACTGATCATATAGAATTGTTTATGATCTGTCTATAGGCATGAATATATAATTACATAAACGCATTACTCGTACAATAAGGTCTAATATGATTTAAAAGGACCGTTGGGATTGGTATAACTATTGCTGATATTTCAAAACCTTACACTTGATAATGATGTTTGGGGTTCGAATCCCGCGAGACCTCTCTGACATTTGTACAGCTATTGTTCCAATATTTAATGAAGATAAGAAACCGATGGGGCTAGCATTCTCTTTGCAATTACATCACCTAGATATAGACTTTACATTGACTTGACATTAAATGAAGCATAAATGGTTTTGCCACATTTTACTCTGAGTTCGAAGTAGGTAATTAAGATAATTCCTTATTTCCATCTTATTCAAATGATTTACTTATCTCATTGTTGGTACTATAACGATATAATTAAGTTTGTTACCATTTTTTTCCTAAATTGAAAACATTACCATTTGTAAAATGGAAGATATTATATTTTACAAGAGGAAACCATCCATTTTTCTCTGTGTTTTTTCTTTAGAAACGAGTAAGATAATTCAACCGCTCCCATGTAATAAAAGAGGATGATATTATCAAATTCTGTTGTCAAAAACAGGGTCGTATTCATCAAGAAATATCGAATGAAAATGTTTCCTTAACAAATGGAGATTGACTATTAATTTAACCGCATGCCTAAACCCCACAGCTGTAAATACTTTCTATATTCATTCATTGCTCTACAACCATAAATATTATCGATCATTTAAATCAAATTAATTAATATTTAGTTTGTTATTGCATCAAATGTACCTAATGGGAATATATGCCAAGACAGCTTAATTTGAATATATGACTTTTAAAAAAACACAAACACCATTGATCTTAGTGTACTATTATAGTGGCTTTGTTCATGATAAACTAACATCAAATGCATTTAATAGGTGACCAATGCGATACCAGAAGGCCGGTGTAACTTCACAATGTGAAGTTTTAAGTGTTGTAACTGTTCTATACAGTGACAGTGAACAGTTGCAACAGTCGACTGGATATTTCAATTATGATGCTAACAGTGAGGCTGTATCATTCATGGTGCTCGTGTATCCGAGTCAACTTGCTGTAAGGAAACGTTTTATTATGTCTCATTTGAGTTAGTCCTTTTGATTGTCTAATCACATGTATAGAACTCTTTTGTTTATGATTATAATTATATATAATTTAATGAAGTTCTCGTCCTTTTGATATATGTTGTAGAAGTTAATCCTTTTTAAAATTACTGGTGACAATTATCTGTCTTTCATATCATTTCTCGTCCTCAAAATTGTATTATGATAATCATCATTTATGCATAATTCATTCATATGATTTATGATATTTGAAATACTGTACAATGGATTAAGCCAATTATTCCGTTTATAGGGTATATATTGATAATTTACTTTTACAAATACATATAATCACATTTGATCACATTTATATTTTCATGTCTTAATGGTTATTGAATATGAAATTTGTAAAAGCTACGTTTAAGTCACAGACAGTAGTAAGTCTCTTCATCATCATGTATATTTTGAATCGTAAAGACTTGCCTTTTTTAATTTCCAAGTCTGCGATTTTTTTTAACTCAATAAAAACAACTGTCTCCTGATTGTGATGTCTGTGATGTATACACCGACTTTAACCAATACCTCTTTACTGCCCCTATAGGAACCGAACAATAGCAACAGTCAGTACTTCTGGATAAATTGACACTGTTGATGGCGTTCGGAAGTTTCTGTTCAAATATCATTAGAGCTCTATGTATACTATCTTAGTACTCACGTTGACCAAACCCTTATAGATTAGCAACTTTAAAAAAGGAAAAGCTTCCGATGTTTATTCGCGGATTCGTAATATTATACCTGTCATATGCTACGCCAACTCGCCATCTGTATCTTTATTTAATCTCTTTCATCTTTTTAAAAATTGCACATGTACTACCATGTCTGGTTTTTTTATATTTAAGGCTTTCGAATCTGGACTACATGATTGCAACAACACACAAGAAATGTTTTTCTAGAAAGGCTTTAAAGGAGAATATACATCATGATATATGTCAGCATGCTTAAAATGAATGTTTTTGCCTAGCTATGAATTACCGATCGGAAAATGCATACGTAGATCCCTAGAGGATGTCTGGAAACTCTGCTGTGGCTAATATGTCGTACTGTTGGATTACTCACAGAATACACCTGATATCATGCATATGGTAATAAATCTACTATTATGTTGTCACATTTATCTTTATGTCATGCAAATATCGCTACTCACAAGATACTTTTCAAAGTCTCCAACTTTGCTGTCCTATCTGTCCTCATCCGTCATGTTAAAAGTCAATAATGTCTTGCCAAACGTATTCATTGAATAAGACGTGTAAATCATTTGGGTCAATAGGACCTGACATTATTGTCTAAGCTAGAAAGTTTTTTTTTCAAAAGGGAGAATACAATATTTATCATGTATATGTGCTACATATATGCTTACTTACTTTGCCGTTCTGCTTTTAATTGGCTTTTTTTATTTTTAAGATGATACAATTATATGAAGGCTTACACACAAAAAATCGTATGTTTTAAGAATATTTTCTGTGTTTATTGCTGATCCCAAAAAGATATATAGAGAGAGTCTTAAAAAGATATTCTTGTTAATATTATAAACAGCTTCATGCATGGTGGAATCCGTTTGTCTTCACTAGGTCTACTGCAACAGTCGAATCCAACTGCATGTCCCTTCCAAAGCAGCGAAGCATCAGCAAACGACATTAATGTCACAACTATTCCCTTATTACCATCAATGCCAAACAGAAATCTACAGGGACCAACAATTATCCAAATGTGTCTGTACAGTTGCGTGCTAAATGCCGACTCTATGCTGATTGTGCAGAAATTGTTCCCGAGACAATTTACAGATGACACAATCGCATCCAAAAGGTTTTAAAATCATTGATTATTTTATTTGAGTTTCTATATGAAAGCCCAACTATTTTATTATTAAGATTTCAAACATTTATAATATAAATATCCGAAATTTAAATTTCCATGACTTCACAACAAACTCAAACAATATCGAGTTTGTGTACATATAATCATGATAGCACGCATTTCATTTTTCTATTGTTCAACATCAAATTGCATATTCAATAATGTCCAATAGCACATAGGTTATGGTATATTGTTGACTGGCAACATTCCACATTTATACCACATGTTTACAGTGAATGAAAACACAAAATCAATCCACTTCTCTTAAATATTCATTTGTGCGACTTACGTAAGTTTCATAAAAATTCAAATCAAAGCAAGTCTATCAATCGAAGATTTTGATAATACCTTGTAAAATGTCGCCTAAAGTTGCGCACACACATGTAAAGATAGAAAATATAATGTGTTCTCAAAAAGGGCTGTTAAACATAAAATTGTAGTTAAACAAATATCAAGGTTTTATGAAACAAGGACCACATTATCAAGATGTCAACTTTTAGTAAACTGAGAAGAAATCAATGTTAGTATGAAGAAGATTGCCAAACTAATAACACATAATCAATTTACTTTTCATTTTATTCCTTACGAAATATGTTTAGTTTGTTTTGAAGTCTCGTTGACACACGAGTGCTAGACTCACAGACGGAAAGATAAGAAGTAGTTCTGTCAGCCAATCACATCTCGAGAATTCAAACCTTTATGATATCTTATATACCAGACTTATTCGTGCCTGCTTTGGTAAACTTTCTTTGTTATTCAATGTTGTATCATACTCCACCGCAATAAGAAATTTCACACCAAAGGCGACTACTTATTATCGATCAAATTTCAATATGCTATGTTTTTATTTTCGATTACCAAATAAGTTTCAAAAGGCACGAATATTGAACGGTCGAGTTAAATCTACAACCTCTGTAACATCAAAAGAGGCACCTAATTTCATGATAATGATCGCAGACGAAGTCACGTGGTTCTCGTGAAATCTCATAACATTTCACAATACTCCGTAGCTCTTACATGTACATTATTGAAGTATCATTGCGTTCCAAATGGCAACCCTATATCCTGAGTACTATACTCTTGAGTATCACTTCCAGGCTCTTTTACACAGACCTTTGCGTTCTAGGTTCGTGTCTTAAGTGCATACTTCATATCCGTCGTTAAATCCTTGATGAAGGTTGGGTTGTAAGAATAATTTTAAGATATTAGTAATCAACAGAACTATTACTTATCATGAATAATACCTATTTATAGAAAATTTAGAAAGTGCAGAGAATCAATTGTCAATAAAAATTGATATACATTTGTAAGTAATAAAAATTGTTAAAGGATAAAAACTGTGACCTTTACAATTTTTTTAACGTCGATGATTGGCAATAAATATCTATCTATCGTCTATATCATGATCATAATCAAACCACTTTAAAAACGATATATTCAACGATAGATGGATGACGATATATAACGAATTTCCCAAGGCCAGCTATTTCCCAAAACGTTAGCATAAAAATCCATTTTGTAACATATGGATCATTTGACGAAGAAAAAATCGATTACTGAAACTGACATGATTCTGTTTTCTTGTGAGAGCCTTCATTTCAGTTTGTTTGCTTGAATAAATATTTTAGAAGTCCATGTTTAGTTATAGATATT